>CM055644.1:23311536-25963791 GCA_029378325.1 Elaeagnus macrophylla | reverse complement strand
GACATTATATTGATTTCTTTCCTTGGGTTGTTTAATGATTGTTATCTTTGCTGATGTTATACTCGGAGTGTTAATTTGTACCAATTAGATTAGTTTAAATTAATTTAAATTAGTTCATTTTTAACTCAATTTAAATTTAATTTGAATTAATAAAAGTGTGCCCGAACTCAAACCAATACAAATAAATTGGCTTAAATTAATTCGAATTGTTAATTACATATTTTTTTAACTAATATGACTTTTTTTTATTAAAAAAATATGTTTAATGATTAAAGCTCAAGCAACATTACATAAATATATATATATATATATATATATAAGAGAAAAATTAATTATTAAAGCAAGAAGTCAATTTTTAAATTAATTAAGCAAGAAGTAAACGTTATCAAACCCACCCATGCAAAAGTTAGAGGCCGTCATATCCTCATAAAAACTCACATTTATAATAAATAGCTCTCAAGTGTCAATAAAATTTCTTCTAACTATTAAACAAAATAAATAGAGATGAGTAAATTAAATAAAAATATTTACCAAAAAAATGAAGAATTAAAATAACTTAAAATGTTACACGAAAATATAACTTTTTTTATACACACAATAATAAAACTTTGACTATTACATAATACATAATTCTTAAAACAATGAACAAGTGAAAAAGAGAATAGCACAATACAAGTTGATAAAAGTTTTGAAATTTTACTTCAAAACTAATACATAATCGTTTTAAAAATAGAAACTTTATAATACTAATTAGAATTAAATATGAATATTATTTTTTTTGTTTAAAGAGTTAAGTAGATTTAAAAGCTAACTGCATTAACATCAAAGAATGTAACATAATATTGTGACAAAAATGAATAAATTATAATTATTTATTCATTATCAGCTTATTTTTCAAAAGAAAAGGGAAGAAAAATAACTAATATATCATAAAAGAGAAGTACTTAATGAGATGAAAGATTATTTTAATTTTAATATAGTCTTTTCTTTTTTTATTTAAAATTTTATTTTATTTTGTTTTATTTTGGTCTAATAGGCTGGCCCTAATCTAGCTTAATTTTTTTCGGGTTATTCGAATTAGGCTCAAATAAGCCCAAATTTAATTCAATTTATATTCGATTTGAAATTTTTAATTCGTTCAATTAAACTACAATACAAATTACCACCCCTATCTTATACACCATTAACTATTACCCTTTGTTTAAATTATTGACATGAACATTCCAAAACATAGAAGTCACAGCTGTTCTAAATTAAGTGCGGAAATCTTCGTTGAATAGATTAATTTGTAATTTGACATATTGACATCGAACGACCTCTTTCTTTCTCTATTTGTTTAATTTTTCAATTTAAGTGACTATGATTTCATATTTTTTTTTTTCCATTTTCAATAAAATTTTGCCAATAATCAATTATTCAATTAATTTTACTTTTGATTCTCTCAATAAAAAAAAGTGTTTTATTTTCCTAGAAGGTTAAAAATAAAATTTCATATATGAAGGAGGTTATGCTATACAATTAAACCTAAAACTTACTATTTAGCCTAAATGAAATGGGTGAATATTTCTTAAGGCACCACCACAAGTGAATTTAAATATTTAAATAAGAAATTATTTGATTTTAATCATTTTATTTCATTTTTTATATAATATATTTATATTTGACATAAATAAAATTATTTTAGAGTCACTTTACAATAATTATATAAATTTAATTTAGACACATAATTTGAAGATCAATTCAATAGGTACTAATAATTTATAAAAGAGTGATATTTGTACATGAAAAGATTTTTTTTTTTTTGTTATATTCTGTATGGATTGGATTAGAGCGGGTGATACGCAACTTCAACTACTATCTAATTCAAATCACTAAAAAAAAGTTGAACAATCACAAAATACCCATTATAACCATAAGGGAACATGGTAATCATGGAAAATAAGGAGTTATGTTAAGGAAGACAATTAAGGGAAGAATGATGATAAAGAAACAACCTCAATATTCTGTATCATACTTTACTTTGATACTAACTGAAACTTAAGTTTCTAGAGAGTGATAAATTTTAAATGATATAAAATACTTCACTATTGCAATTTGATGCTTGAATATAGTTTGTCATGCATGCGCTCATTATCTGCTATATATTAATCATTTTTTTAATCATGAAATAGCCAACTATTATCTAATTTAAAATTGATATGTTGGCCTGGAATAACATTATGTTATATGATATTATTATTGTTCGTTGCTCATTCAATTGTGTATTTTTGTCTATTTATTTTTGTCTAGATATTTTATAATATTTGCTAAAATATATAAAAGTTTAATGAAAATCTTGTGCTTTGTTTTTTGTGGTTGGGTGTCCATATATATACAGATGGATCTCATGTATATTTTACTTTACTGTTTGGGGTTTAACAAGAAATTAAACTTATTACATTACAACAATAACATATATAGTAGTCACATATATGCAATATGATACATTATTAAAGGAATGCTAGTTTGCTAGATGACATGTGCTTACCTACTATATTTTCTGCAATTAGGGTGTTAGCTATATGTGTCAAATGAGTTGATCATTTTTTATTAGGTTCATTTTAATTTAGGTGAGTTGTAGCACTTATTCAAATTTTATGTGAATTAAGATAAGCTTAAATTATTTTTAAATGAGTTAGATTTTAGCCTTTTGGGTAGCTCACAAGTTGGATGATTAACAATTTTGAAAAATAAAAATTAAAAAAAATATTTTTTTAATAACAAAAATGTTAGTATATTCCTTTGATTTTCAATAAAAAAAAATGTTAACTTTGATTATATTTTTGTAACACAATAAAAAAAAATTAAAAATAATTTTATTTTAAGCGCATTTATCTATAGAGGGATTATAGTAACATTTCACTAGCTCATTGAATTGTTTTGTAATTGTTGTTGGACTTGATATAGGATTAACTGTTATGCATTAATTTGAAAAATATGCAATGGGTTCGAAATTTTTGGAGTATTCTAGTTTTTACTTTGGTACCTCAAATAACTACAATTTTAAACTGATACATGTCAAATATATGAATTTTAGTCACTGATATATTTTTGGCTAAGTTATACAATTTTTTTTAATTAATTATAAATTTTAAAATATTAGTATCAATTTACTATCTTTAAAAGAGTATTTTTGTCTTCCATATTTAATTTAATTTAATTTAATTTTTTTACTAATAATTTTCTTTTAATTATGTTAAGAAGTTATTTATGTTAGGATTTTTTTTTAATAATTCAAGCTGACTACTTTGGAGCTTATATTTTATGAAGATTGATACAAAATTTATTTTGGTTTTTAAATTGTGAAAATTGCTATTTTTGTGATTCAAGATTGCTACTCTAATTGATATATTGTATATCTTTATGTTCAATAGATCTAGGAGGTATTTGTTTATTTCTCAAATATTTTGGTTGGACAAAAAAAATCACATTAGTTTTAGACATACAAATCAAGGAGGTATTTGTTTATTTCTCAAGCATTTTGGTTGGGTACAAAACAATTACAATAGTTTTAGACATACAAGGAAAACAAATCTTAATATAAATAGCTTAAAACATGTCCTAAAATAATTTAAATAATTAAAAGAGGATAGTTAGTTAAAAAAAAGTTAATAAATTTTTTTCATACAAAATTTAAATATAAGAAACAAAAAAATATATTTATATAAATAGGCTACGATATGTCCTAAAACAATTTAAACAATTAAAAGAGATTATTCTTAATAATAATAAAAAATTAAATATGAAAAGTCAAAAATACCCTTTTAAAAATAGTAAATTGATATTTAATATTTTAAAATTTTTAATTAATTAAAAATATTTGTATATCTTAGGTAAAAATGTACAAGTGACTAATATTCGAATATTTGAAAAGAATTAATTGAAAATTATGATTATTTATGGTATCAAATTAAAAACTTGGTTGCTTCAAAGATGCTAAACCCAGCAAACAGACTATATATGTTGTTGTGGAAAAATATTCAAAACAAAAAAAGTGTTGATACCATATATATTGAATAAATTAGTTGATTTTTATTAATTTGTCTTGGAAGTGTAACCTTCAAATGGACAAAAGTCTCTTTTACACATTATAGTAGGGGTGAGAATTATTCTCCACCCAGATTTTGGAACCTCTAAATATTGCTATTTTAGAAGTCACTGTTAAGGTTTGTTTTTACACTGAAAATGTTAGGTTTTGTTGAAAATTAAACTTTTTATGAGAGAGAAGGGCAAAGGGCTACGATTCTCAGCACGTTCCTTTGACAAACTTGAACAGAACAACGATATACAATTTTTATTGGGTGAGGGGCACTCTTTATATATAATTGTTACCTAGTTTCTTTTTTTCTTTTTCATTTTGTGATAGAAATAATTGTTAGTAAAATACATGGTATTATTAGAGAAAAATAATGTATCTACAAGTATAATATACTTCTTTGTGTAAAACTCAATATAAAATACAAAAATATATTAACACAAGAATGATTTGTTTAACTTTTAAGTATACATTGTAAAAAATAAGGAAATATTATGCATAATGTTTTAATGAAAATACCAAAATACTATTTGATTGTTTTTGTAAAAAAAATAGCGACAATTTTTATAAATTATAAGGTTTCAATTCGTTTATGTTTTGTCGTAATTTTGTTTTATAATTTCTCTTTGTATTTTGTTGTGAGGCTTGCATGAATCCTTACAAGAAAGTAAATGACCTTGCCGATTAGATGAAAATACGTAATTTTTCTATTTCAAATCTTTGGCCCAAATCAATTTAATTGTAATTTGATTAAGGGCAAGCAACTATAAATAAGAAGGTACCTTAATGGTACCATTTTCTACAATTTGTACCCAAATATTTCATATTTTCAACAAGCTCTAATTTAGTACATCAATTAAACATATACTTACAATTTTGTCCGCAATGAAAATTTGATTTGAGAATTTACAATTTAGTTCGTAGAAGAATGTGGGTACTAACTACTAATATAACCCTAACACCCCCTAAATGAATTGTTTGTCCTTTTTTAATCAAAGGTAAACCTACAAAATCACTTAAAAACATCTTTTGAGCAATATGCGACCAATTTACAAAGTGTCTTGAACCTATGTTTTAAGGACATCATTGCCTTAATATTTTCAACTTGGGGCAAGGGGCACAATAGGCTTTTCTTTACCACCTAAATATGACTTTGAAATCCTTTCAGTGTACTATGGTCATCTACACATAAACCCTACAATCATTTACATCTCAATTTAAAATAAAAATACAAATGAATACTATTTATATCACTAGAAGGACCCTTTAAAAACTATTGCTTCTCAAATAGAAGATACAAAACCAGTCCTCTAAAGTGAGATGTTAGGATCAAAAAACTTCTTAGCATCCATAAGTAAAAGAGTTAGAAGTCCAAAAATACACCATCCTGAGTTCTTACCAAACATGGCAATAATGAAAGGGTCAATTTTAATTACATCCTACAAAACCTTCTAATACAGACCCCAATGTCTAAAATTATTAAGGGTATGTGCTTGGAAAGTTTGGTGGGATGTAACTAGAATTTTCCTATTGAAAGGCTAACATGTTTGGATAGATGGAAATGGAGTGGCTCCTCTGGCAATTGGGCATGAACAAGAATCCAGGCCCATCAATTACACAAAGGTGGGTTAAAAATGTGAGAGAGAGAGAGAGTGCTGCTTAGTGCAATAAGTTCATAAGTTTATGTTAGAAGTTTTTGGTTACCAACTCTCCTAAAAAGCTATTAGGAGAAGGGCGGCTAACATTGCTTTTATACATCTATCACATGAGGCGTCCTGATATATAAAGAGACAGTGAGTTCTATTGTGTGTTTTGGCACTGCAAATATTGAAAATAATAAAAGACTCATACAAAATTTGCCCTTTTGTAGTTAAGCTAGTCACAGACTCACAATAAAATTTAGATGGCTTCAATTTTTCACATACTTTTAGTTGATACAATTTTATAATCATAAATGAAATGACTTTTCAAATATAATCAATTTCATTAAAATTGTGACACATTTTATAATATAAACAAAATTACGATAAACATTTGGTATGTAATTCAGTTAGTTGAGCCTCAAAATAAAGATGGTATGATCAAATACCAGTAATATTGTCTTCTCACCAGGCTTATAGTTTGAAACTAAAAAAACGAAAATTACGGTAAAAATTAAAAATCTCAAATATATAAAGAGAATTTTTACAAAGGTCACTGACATTTTTAAAAATTATAAAAACAATTTCCAAATTTAGACTGTAATCATATTGAAAAAAAAAAAAATCATAATTATATATCCAACTCAAACCAAATCGAATAGTTTGTTTTGTTTTCTTTCGACATAATTTAGATTGGGTTGGTTATATATCCATTTTGCTTCACTTATTTAATATTTCATTTGTTGGTAAAAAGTGCGCTTATCGGAGGAGTTAAAATTTCTATCACATATACTACCAAACATGTGTCATACGATTTTGACACAATACATGTAATTAGTTTAATAAACAGATCAAATATGACATGAATCTTATTTATTATTTTATAGGTTAATATTACATTAATACATTTAATTAAAAAATTAATAAAATATGTAATTTAGTTTACCATTTTTTTAATTGACGACAAATATTGAATTCAGCACGAAAAGGTATAACATAAATATAACTAGAGGTATATAAATTGATAAATTTTTAAATATAATATTTTTTTTATAATGATTTGAAATATAATATGTTGTATACTTTTTATTAGTGTTATTTATTGATCTCATCATTTTTGTAAGATTTATAAGTGTAACGACAAAAAAAAAATAATAAATAAATAAATAATGTTAATATAAAAAAATGAATATTTGTGTTGGAATATGATTGAGATTAAGTTACTTAAATAGATTAGAGTTTGTATTCAACAAGAAAACAAAATAAAATAAAAAGTCTACAAAAAAAAAAGAGCGTGGAGTATTTTTATGTTAAACATTTTTCTCTCTTTCCCTTTTCTCTTTGGTTTCTAGCATTCTAGGTCTTCAAGCAACCATAGAAGTGATCTTAAGGTAAGAATCTAGTACCAAAACTCACAATTTTTGAAAGTTTTCATATTTTTTATTAATGGTTTTAAGGAGAAAATAAAAATTATAAATTTTTATGATTAGAATCAACATAATTTGGTTTTTTTTAAATTTTTGTTGCGTTTTTATGTATTAAAATTAAGAGGGGAAAAAACAGGCTATAATGGAATCTCAAAACCCTAAAATTCTGAGTTAAGTGTATGTTCTGATAATTTTAAAATAGTTAGGTTATGAATTAGGACTTGAAATTTTTGTTGATAAATATAGACATGTTTTTGAGTCTAATGGTTTTTGAATCATGCAACAATGTTTTGTTTTCTAATTTTCGTGAATTTTTTAATTTAGATTTGAAAATATGAAATTTTGCAGTGTTTGTATTAACATTCGAAATAAAAAGAGTGTTAAAATATTTAAACTAATCATTTTAATACCAAATTTACATATATGTTTTTAATTGTTTTTGATAATTTCGAAGCTAAATAATTTTTCTAGAATATTTAAGGTATTTTTAAATAAGAAGTATTCTGATCAGGAAATTTCCTGACAGATTTCGTAAATTGATTTTAAAGTATGTTTTGAACCCAATTATTTTATCATTTGAATATGAAATTTTTTTTACAAATAGATATATGTGTCTAGTTTTACTCCAAGAAATTTTAAGATTAAAATAATTTTTTATGTTCTGTAATAAATCATGCATTGGGATATGTTCATGTTAGCGTATACTTTTGGGTTATAATTATGTCCTATATTTTTCCTTGAGATAATCTTCTATAAGTGTAAAAGAAATTTTAGAATATAAATTATTTATCAAAAATATTATAATTTATGAAAACACACAAGAAATAAGATTTACGAACGAATAAAAGAAAACTATATAGTTATATCTTATAGTTAAGATTATAAGCTGATTCTTTTATTCTTAAAAATTATAGGATAATATTAACTATGTCTAGATCATATGGTATTGTGAAATTTTGCAGCATATTTGAGGTAAGTAGACTAACCCTACTTGTAATATTAAGTATTGTTTGCTTGGTTTGTGTATGAATATTCTCATGGTTGTTTTTACATATATGTTTTGTTTGTAACCGTTATGAATAAATAGATGTTGTGGTATCATTTTCGTATGTATATGTACTTTGTATTTACATAATTGATTATTGGTTATGTAGTATTGGCATAAACATGTTCATATGCATGACATTCAAAACTTTTGATGTTAAAAACTCATGTTTTGAATTATACTTTTGACTTTAAAAATCAAACAGATTTTTGAAAATGGTTTTGATAGAATGCTTTTGACCATCGTTATAATTGGACTCTAATTGGGAGCATATTGTAATTGTTTTGAGCAGTGTGGGGGAGGTGTCCTTGGGTACCCGAGGATATTTGGTTCCTTACCATATGGTTTGGACGTATTTTTGCATGTGAGAATTTGTTATGGAATTTCAGCTTTGACCCTACGATTTTTATGACTCACTTGCACTTATCCTTCATGCGTGCTAATCACCGACGAGTGATTTATTGTTTGGTCACCGACGGGTGATTTATTGTTTTGGTTGTCGACGCGTGACATTTTGTATTGGCTCCACCATTCATGCTATAGAGTTCATGTCATTCTATAAAATATAGTTTTAAACAGTTTTGTTATGAGTCGTGACATATTGAGAAATATCGTTTTTGAACATTTTGCTATGAGTAGCGACCTATTAAGAAAGATAAGTTTTTGTATGTTTTGGATACGAGTCACGACATTATTTGAAATATGATTTTCAAAGATCATTGTTTAAGTAGAGACCATGCATTACATCAACATTCATATTGAAAACACGAGCATTGGTATATTGTTTGTCTTGAATAAATTGTTTATTTCATGTGGTTGCTTAACATTCATTGTATGGTGAGTTTACTTATTGAGTGGTTTCACTCATCCAATTTTTTTTACTATTTTTCAGGAATCCCCATGAGGAGGATTTGGCAACATCATAAAAATAAATTGTTGGTCCCTTAGGTTGGTTTTGGTCTAGCATGCTAGGTTTAAGAAATTTTGTTCCTAAATTATATTATTATTGAGTTTTATAAATATTAAGCTTGAGGATATTAATGTTTTAAATTAACGATATTTTCATTGGTAGACTACTTGGGAACTTTATTTAACGTTATTAACCATCTTTTGATTTATTTACGTATTGAAAATTTTGGGATGTTACAATAAATGTTGGCAATTTTTGTAAACAAAATATTTGATTGAAATCTAGTTTATAAGTTCATTATCAAGTCTTTCAAGTAAAGTCGAAGAAATATTCAAGTTTCAGATAATTGTACTTCAGGTATATATTTTATAACTATCACACATAATATTGCATCATGCATTCACTAACACATATTCACAATACTTACAATTATTTATTGGTGCTAAATTTGTTAATATATTTATAATGTGTTCTAAAATTTATTAAATTTTTAGTGAGCTTTTGATAAACAAGTCCAAATAGTAATAATCTTGATATTATTAGGTTATCACTCTAAATATATTAGGTTTTGATCGGAGTTGTGTGTGCCGAAAGAAAAAGTTGAAGTTGCGAGTATGACACTTACATACATGAGACTGAACATAATTCTGATCAACTACGGGTGGTCAAGAGGAACCTATTAACTTCACCAGAGAAATATTGGGAATTAATTAACAAGAGTAGGTGTTGTTGACTTATTCAGCAAATAGAACATTAATACATTAAGGCATCATCGATTAGTAGAGTAAAAAAGAAAAAGGGAGTCGACGCTTCCTTCATCAAGGAGAGATTAATTAATGTGTCCATAAAGGTTTTTCGGCAACCGAGTGATTGGAATTAACATAAGTGATCATCTTGGTGTAAAAGGAATTAACTTTCGTAATTTCTGGACTGTTCGACATTAACTTTTGTAAGTGGTCATCTTGGTTTCTTCTTAGGTTCCCTCAATATTATTTGCATCAATTAAATATATGAGTTATGTATTCATGATTTATTAATTTAATTATTAAATTTTTAAGAATATATTTTTATTGAACATAAACTTAATATTTTTGTTCTAAAATTACTAGTAAATTTGGGTTTAATTCGTTATATGTTTTAAATCTACTAATTTAGGATTTTCATTATTAAATTCATCTAGAACACACAATTTGTATTTGTGCTATTTGTACTAACTTTTTAGGTACTGAGGTGACGTGTTTGGTATTTCGTGTGACTCAAAATTACCGAAATTGACGGGTTCGATATCGAAACGCTGGTCCGGATCCAGACACCTTGTTTGTGGAGACTGTGAAAGGAACGAAGGCTCGTAAGTAAATTACACAGGGAGCTTTATCTGTTAGGGTAGTTTAAGACCTAATCTTGTAATTGAACATTAATTTTCATAGTGGATAGGTAGGTGGTCCGGTGGACCGGTGGTTTTCTTCTTAGGTCATTATTGTGGCCTAGGTTGTTTTCACCTAAAAATCTCTCGTGTGTTATTTCTTAATTCTAAATTTTATTTTTACACTTGATTGCATGTCTGGCCGTTGTGTTTAGATTACATAATTAAAATCTGTTAAAATTAAAAATAGTCTATTCTTCCCTTCTAGATATATTTGGTCATTAAGTTAAAACTTTCACTTCTAATACTTTTTCTTTTTTATAAAAGTAAATTTTTTAAAATAAACTTGTTTCACCAGACATTAATGCCTCCATTATTATTACCAATTCAAACCAATCAATATGAATAAATTCAATTTTTTTTATTGAATAGCCCTAATAATATAATTAAGGCTAAAGTATTCCATTAATTCATAAACTTTAATTAAATTCATATATTAATCTTTAAACTTTTAAACATACTATATGGACCCTAAATTTTTAAAATTTTATACATATATCTATAAATTTTTATATCATACGATTTAGTTCTTAAACTTTTAAAATTTTGTACATAGATTCTAAAATTTTGATTCATAAATATGTACTTTAGTAGTCAAGCTAGAACCTATGTGTGAATTTTTAAAAATTTAGGAACTAAATTGTAAAATTTAAAAGTTTAAGGACTATGTGTAACATTTTAAAAATTAAGGAACTAAATTGTATAACTTAAAATTTTTGAAACCTATGTAAAAATTTGATCAAAATTTGGGGAATTTTTTTTGAACTTTAAATAATTCATTAAATTAGATTCATATTACAATCTAGTATAATCCATGTAAACAAACTTAAGACTGTAACTTAAAAAGTATAGTACCACTAAGCCTATACAACAATACGTAATAGAAAATAAAGAAAATAAAATAAAATACAAGCTAATTGAAAAGAAGAAAAAAAAATTGAACCTCAATGAAGACTTTTGTCATACACGTAATAAAAGAAAAACCCAGCTATGGACCATCCGGGACCATAAAAGCACCAAAATGCGCAGTAAAAAAATAAAGAAATCATAAAAAAATTCATATTAAAATTTAGATATAAAAGATTTCACACAAATCTTTCAAAAGAAGGAACAAATAAGGCGAGAATGCAGTCGCCAAAGACAAAAAATACAGTTACCATTGGCGAGAAAGTTTTAGAATTAATAAGATAGTTAAGCGTACAATTAATAACTCCTAAATGCCTTAAAATGACATGTTACGGCACTAATAACACAAAATTTAGAGACGGGTATACAATTCATGTTCATCAGATCACTAAAATTACAATAAAATCAATTTCACAGAGCACCTAACTACCAGTAGGATCTCCACAAGCAATACCTAAATTTTCAAGTGCCAAATCATAATTGAAAGATTCGCACTATAACACACACAGTACTGGATATAACAGTACCTATCCGTAAGATTGGACACTGTAGTACTACATGCTACATTGGTTCTATAGACTACAGTGATTCAGCGGCAGAGGAGCACCGGCTCCCTCTCAACAAAATTTTAGATATAATATTTATAAAATTATAAACATATGCATAAATAATTATATTTCTCCTTTAAATTTTTATTTTTAAGCTTTTATCAATCAAAAACACACAAACTCAATAATTTGAATATATTTATAATTAAATAAGATGTACATAACATCTTTTTTTAAATTAGAAACACGTAATAATAAAAAAAAATAGAATATTATTTTGTACTATTTATATAATGCCCCCTTCTGGAGTAAAATTATGGATCCCTTTGCAAAAAAAGTTAAAGGAATAGTATGCAGTGATTTTGTATAAAAAAATGGGAAAATTTCACTATTGACCAGGTCTTGTGCATGTCTGCAGGAAACAGTAGCTGGCAGAGGCAGGGGCAGGTGCGCGAATTGCTGAGCAATGAGGCTGTGAGCACTGGACGGTGGGAATCTGCTGGAGGTTATGGCGAACTGGCTGCGAGACTGGAGGCCAGACTGTGGCGCGCGATGTGACTGGGCGGAACGGACTGTCGCCGAGACTGGACGCGCTGATGGACGGCGCGTAGAGCACGATCTGGTCCCTGACGAACTGATTGCGGCCGGTGGTTGCTCGAACGGACTGAACGGTGATATTGAAAAATTATTTTTTTCTCTCCATATCAACTTAACAAGTAAATAAAATATTTGATTATTCATTAATAGATATGGATTAAATACATTCATTATTACTACATAACAATACCCACTATTTATTATACTAATTCTATATCTACTAACATTGACATCTTGACAGATTTGCATCCAGTGTTAGCATTATTATGAGTATTTTCCATAGTTGGATGTCATCATTCTTGAATTTCGTTTGGTTGTTGTTGAAATTGGTGGGAATTAGGTCCGTAATAGGTTTTTTCAGTCTAGAATTTGCCAACATTTTTGATTTGTTTAAATTGAAGAAATTTGGAGATGCATATGAAATCTTCCAATAAACTTCTTAGGGTTCTAAGATTGAATTAGGATTATTTTGAATGCTTGAACCAATTTCAGCTTCAATTCAATCTTTAATTCAATTAATAACTTGTGCAGATGCATAAATTGCTACAAACTAGAACTTGAATTTTGAATATAATTTAGTTAACTCTATTTCCACCTATATTCAAATCTTCTTCATTTATAGAATTGTTATCTAGAAAAAGTTTCAAGCATCTGGCTCGATAGATGATCTCTATGTAGTGAACATCTAGAGGGTCCATCTGACGCATGCCAATCGATCTTGATATATCGATCAGTTTCAAGTAGACAATCAGAGTTTATGCATTCTGCGAATCTTCAATCTGACGACTGCCAATGACAATTAGAAGTACGATGAATGGGAGGCGATTGTTGCTACGATATGCCACGCCTTGCGCCGCAACTGGAATTCGCACTATTCTAGACAAACAGACATTTGATGCTAGAAACAAATGGGGAGACTACAGTTGGACTTGAAGGATTAGCTGAAACTATCATGCTAACATTATTGCATGACTTGACTATAATTCATTTACTTAATCATTTAATTACATAATTATCAGTATAATTCCAATACACATGTTGATTTGATATATTACACTTTTCACTAACTTGTCATTACAGTTAGTCATTGCTATACTTAATCTCTATCTATCCTATAACTATGTCATTACAAGTATATTTCATTCAATAACTCTCATCTTTATCATATTTTGATCATGCTTTTCGATTTATTGATCTAGGAAATTTACTTATACATCTTACATGGAATTTTCTTGTCTGTCAAATTTCATTAGATTCAATTAATGAATTAGATTACAATCTAATTGAGTTTATTGCATATTGAAGACATTTCATCGAACAGTATTCCATGATTGCAATAGATCATTCTATGCGTTGCAATTCTGAGACGTTATCTGAATACATCAACATTTCAATTCACAGATTGTCAATTCTTCCAATTGTTGAATTCAGACGTATTGAGTTAATCAATGCGAACAATACTGTGAATGCTATTCAAATTTAAATGACATGACTATATGCTTACATGTCTTACAACAATCTCATGACAATCAAGCATGATATGTTTAAAACTTATATTCAATATCTAATTGATTCTTATATTTACTCACAAATTCTAACAGTTGAGTTCAATCTTATACTTCAATGCATACATTACTTATGCTAATCTGAATTTAATTGCACCTCAAGTCTTACTACTAAAACTGATCTTGGAAGAACTATCCTTTATTTCATAATATCCTAATCAATTATATTGGCTTGAACTTGCAGAAATCCATTGAAATCCTTCATCATGATCATTTTTCAAGTCAATTTCTGTAATTGAAATTACTAAGTTACATTGGATCTAGTTCCATTTTACATAATCATCTATTACGCCTATCATTGGTTGACGTAATGTTGATTTCAGGAGACAAATCTATTGTACTCAATGAATTATCAATCTTCCTAGATCTTCGATTGTAATCACTTGTGGTACTTCATCAGATTGTATTAACATTTATTGACTTAGATGGAACAATTCAATCTAGATTAGGTAATGTATGGTCAAATGTAGATCAATTTAATTCTAATGTTACACTTTTACAATAATATAAAGTGGAAATGCACTTATTAAATACTAACTTTAGTTACATAATCCAGTCGATGTACATTATTGTTGAATAACCTAAAATTGAAATATTTCTGTCTTTGATTATTCTTGAACATGTCAATTAGGATGATTATCATGTCATTTGCATGTGTCTTGAGTTATGATAGAATAATGTTAAGTATAATCAATCTGATTGCTACCTATTTTTGTATAATGTATTACAAAATATTGATAATTATTCTACTTAGTTGATCTGACTAAATTACTTGTATTAATTAGAGTGAATTCACTACTAAGTGTATAAGTTTCATGCTAAGTTTGCTAATTAGATTTAGTCCTATGTTTGATTAACTCTGTATATTGAATTCTTAAATGAGTTATGAAGTTAATGATATTATGCTATATGAATTTTAATCTTAGAATTATAACTTGACATAATAACATTTGTATATTCTATTGATATTAAATATATTACAATTGTACTAACAATATGATGTAATATGTAATTTATTAAAATAAATTTAAATTTAATAATATTCATATATTATTCTACATAGTTTATGATTTGTTAATTTTATTATTGTTTGATTTTATATGTATGTCTTAAGTGATTCTATATTGTTATATTAATTCATGATATATAATTTTCTGGTTAATGACTTTACTATATGTTGTATAAGTTAATATTGACAATTAATTAGTTTAAATCATTAGTTAATGTTACATTTGTTAATCAATATTTATTTATTAATTAACTAATATAAATTGACTAAATTAATACATTAAATTTACAATTAACTTACAAAATTGTTAATTCAATACTTACAAATAATAATTGTTTGTACTAATATTTAATAGAAAATATGTTATAATATATTTTTTTTAATATAGTTTGAAATACATTGATAATTTCTAATTATTGCATATTTCTAACAATTATGATTAAAACTTAGTAACTTCTATAAAATATTTCATTAATATATTGCTTAAATTATACTATAAATTAGTTATTAAATGTAAATTATTTATATTTAATAAATTGTAATAACTATGTAACATTAATTTTAACACTAATACAATGAACTAAATTATAATATTACATTTATAAAAATAAGTAATTTCATCAAAATTAATTACTAAATATTATTAATACTAAATAATGATATATTAAATAAAATTTAGTTACATAAATTGTAATTAAATTAATAATACTAATGAATCATTGTTCATATATAACATTAGCTTATTATACATAATAGTAGTATAATCTTAATAATAATGAATATATATATTATAAATTTAATTATTGATTATATAATGATTAAAATTATTTATTTATTTACATTAAAACTATGATTATTATGTTAATATTATTTTATGGTATTAGTTTATATAAATTCAATTTAATTTAGTTTATAATAATGTAATTTAAATTAATTTTAATTATTAATTAATATTATATTGATAATGTTTTTTATGTTAATAATTTAAATTATATATTATAAAATTATTTAATATTAAATTATTTAATTTAAATTATTTATTAAATTGCTTTATTAATAAATAATTACTTGATATTAAATAATTTTTAAATTAAATATATTAATTAAAATTTTTAATTTATTTAATTATAATTAATAATTAATAAATAAATAATATCTAATTAGTTAATTTTTTTTAACAATAAATAATATAATTTAAAATTATATTAATTTAATAATAATTTATTTAAATATAATTAATTTAATTATATTAAAAATTATTATAATTTATTAAATAATTATTAAAAAGAAGTTAATTATTAAATTTTAAATTTATTCTAATTATAAAATTATAAACTTTAATATAATTTTTAAATTAATAATTATTAAGGTTAAGTAATTAAATAAATTTTTTAAAAAAATATAATTGTAAAATAAAATTTTAATTATTTATTAAACAAATTATTTTAAGAGTAAATATTTTTAAAATGAAATAAATAATGAAAAATTTATAAATTTAAAATTTATTTTTAAATTAATTATTTTAAAATAAATTTTATAATTACATAAAAGTATATTTTTTTATTAAATTTTATTTTAAAATTTCTATTATTAATAAATTATTTTAATTTGAAAAATTATATTATTATTATTTTTTTTTAAGAAGGAATAATATTTTTATTAATTGATGTTTGTTAAATTTTTTTAATTAATAATTTTCTTTTTTTTTAATTATTTATTTTTTATTTTGAAAAAATGCCAATTAAATTAATTTTTTTTTTAAATTAGGTTAAATTTTTAATTAATTGAATTTTATTATAAATTTTTAATTTTTAATATATTTAATTTATTTAATTAATTAATTATAAATTTTTTAATTTTAAAAAAATTAAATAAATAACAATATTTTAATTAATTAATTAAAATATTTATTTTAAAAATTAAGTAAACTTTTAAATTATTTTAATTATAATTAAATTACTATTATTTATTTAAATTATTTTAATAAAGCAAAGTAATTAAATAATTTAAAAAAATAAAGTTTATCAATTAATTTTAAAAAATTAAATTTTTTTAATAAAAATAAAATTTTAAATTTACATAATAAAATTTAATTTAACTAAAAAAAATAAATAATGGTAAAATTAAAAAGTATTTAAAAAAAAAGATTTTTAAATTTAAATTATATTCTTTTTTATAAATAAATTTAATTTTATTAATAATAAAATTTAAAATAATAAAAATAAAATAATAAATTTAAAAAATAAATTTATTAAAAATTAAGAATTTTAAAAAAAAATTTTAAATAATTTAATTATTAGAAAGGTTTTAAATAAATTATTAATTTAAAACTATTAAATTAATTTAAAATTATAATTTTCAAAGGTTTAATTTATATTATTATTTTTAAAAATAAGGAAGAAATTAATTAAAAATTAATATTTGGTAAATTTTTTAATTTAAATTAATTTTTCTTTTATTTAAAATTTTATTTCCTTTATTTTTCTTAAATATTTTTATTATTTTTATTTAATAAATTTTTTTTATTTAATTCAATTTAAATTAATAAGTTATTTTTCTTATTTTTTTTTAAATATTAATTTTTCTTTTTTAAATTTTAATAAATTTTCAATAAGAATTTTAATAATTTAAATTTTTTAAAAAAGTTTTATTTTTTTGAAGTTTTTATTTAAAGATTATGTTTTTAAAATTTCATTTTTTAAAAATTAAATATATTAAAAAAATATTATATTAAATAGTTAATTTTCCTTTGTAGTAATTTTAAAATTTTTAATATGAATTAATATTTAAATATTTATAATTTTTTATTTCTAAAATTAATTAATTAAATTTTAAAAATAATTAATTAAATATTTTATTTAATTTTTTTGGTTATATAATTTATATTTGAATTTTGAAATAAAATTAAAATATATTAATAAAAAATATTAATTTATTTAAAAAAAATGTTAATTTTAAATTTTTGTATAAAAAAATTAAATATATGTAAAAATATTTAGGTTATATACATTTTTTATTTAATTTTTTAATTAATTTAAAATTTAAAAATAATTTATATTATCTTAAAAATATTTGTTCAAATTTATTTAATTAATTTAATTTTTAAAATATAAATTTAAATTTTAATTTATTGATTTTTAAAATATTTTAGAATTTATATTTTTTGAAATTATAATTTTATTTTTTTTTTTCTAATTTAAATATTTTTTATTAAATTAATAATTTTTTTTATATTTTTGTTTTTAATATTTGGCATGCTAGACTTTGTCATATTAGTAAACGAATAATAAAGAACATGAGTAACTTAGAACTTATTTTGAAACTATCTTTGAATAATTTTAAAAAATGTGATTTTTGTAATCAAGCTAAAATAACAAAAACTTCACATAAATCAGTAGTTAGAGAATCTGAACCATTAGATTTAATTCACTCTGATATATGTGAACTTGACGATATTTTAACAAGAAACGACAAGTAAAAGTGACGATAACTTTTATTGATGACTGTTCAGATTATACTTATGTATATCTTATGAAAAATAAAAGTGAAACGTTTGACATGTTTAAGATATTTTTAACTGAAATCACTACGCCAAAAAATGGCTTTAAAGACGGTCATTAACCGTCATTGGAAAGCTACGATGATGTTTCAAAAAAAATACAGTGACCGTCATCTATTCAGGCATCATCGTAAATAAGCCTTTTTAATGACGGTCGTGACCGTCATAAAAAATAAAAAACGACCGTCATTAAAAATCGTAAAAAAACAAACGACCGTCATAAAAAATATATTCTATGACGGTTGTTGTTTCATGACCATCATTGTAAACTGATACTGACCGTCATAAAAAATCTCAAATAAAATTTGAAAATAATAGCTAGTACATTATTCAATGACAGTTATTTAAATAACCGTCCTAAATATATATATATATATATATATATATATATATATATATATATATATATATATATATATATATATATATTATGCTTTTCATATATCCTGTTATATATATATTGACGATATAAATAATAAAATATAAATAATTTTATTAATAAATCAGTAATCGTCAACATGTTATTATTGCTCAATCAAACTATATCCATAACAAGGCTTCGTTTTTCATTGACTTCAAAATAAATCTGTAATTAATATACAACTCTGTGTCAACCACACTAAATAAAGCTCCAAAATAAAACCTTTAACTTAAACAAGAGACAAACGAGATCAGAGTCTTGTGCAAATTGGTAGTTCATGAAGATACATAATCATGTACAATTTTCGATGAAAATTTAACTAGTTGCTAAGGATGTTTAGAACAACAACTCTTGTTTTGATTGCTTTCTTCACTACTTTTCTTGAGGCTATGTATTTCTTGACCTCATTGACGAGCTCAACTTCATGACCTCACGTCTTCTTCGCATGCATAATCGATTGAATTTTTCGGGCACATTCTTTGGTGTGAATTACAGCATCTTTAGCTGCATTGGATACATCCAAAAGCCTAAGAGAACCATCCCAAAGCCTAAGTCCTAATTGGGCACTCACATCGAAACATATATCTATCCACAACAAGAAAAGCACAGAAGAAGAAAACAAATGTGGAGGGGGAAGGTAACAGTTCATGCACTTTGCAAAACTTTAAACTCCACCAGTTATGAAAATAATTAGTAAACAAAGGTAAATGGTTATAACCTCAGGTGATATTGCACGATGTATGAGTCGTGCATTATTGTGGACAAAGTCCAAAGATTTTGCTAATTGTAGCAAACCATGCTTCACCTCCAATAATCCCATTTCCTGCAAACCAAAAGTTCTTTCAAAAAATTATTAATGTCATAGACCTGAAGATACAAAATATATGGTAGGACTAATCACAATATCATAGCCAATTCAACAGAAATCAAAAGCTTAATTTCCATGTATAAAATGAAAGAATTGCCAAAATATTGGAAAAATTAAGTTATGTTGCAATTCTTCTTTAACCGGCTAAACCAGAAACACTTTAATAGAATTTCTAAATAGGCGTCATAACAAATCTTAGCTTCCATGTCAAGGAATGAAAAACAAAATTAACTACACAAATAAACTATCCACATATGGTAAAATTACACAAGAAAAAAAATAAAATGAAAAATGGCTCGAGTAGATTACAGTTTTGATAACAGTATGGAAATTAAATAATGATGAATAAAAAAAATATGGAAATAAGATAATACACTATAAAGTATTATCGATAACAGCAGAGGCCTTAGCTAGGACTTGGGTTAGGGCTTTCATGTTGAGATCTTAATTGGGGAATTAGATGCTGTATTGTTAAAACTAGGGGTGGGCGTAGGTCCAGTAGGTCGGCTTTTTAGTCATTTTACAAGCCGACCTTATCTTGGCGGTTTTAAAAAATGTAAAACTTTAGCCGACCTATAATCCCTAAAAAACCAACCTTCAAACCGACCTATAATGTCGGTTTGAGAGAGGTTGACTTGGCGGTTTTGGACCTATAATTTTACTTAAAATAAAGATGCAGCCACTAAATCAATTTGTCTTGACACATTTAGGCAAATGATAAATTCAACATATACTAACCTCAATCACCTTTGGATCACAAAGAGAGAATGCCTCCTGCATTTAAGAAATGAGTTTACTTGGATTAAGCTCATAAAATAATTCATGCTCGATAGTCTGGTGATACTACTCTCACAAAATATCAATGACTAGAGAAGACCTTTTGCAATTTACCTTTATAGAATAATCAGCAAGTTGTTTCCGTAATTGAAAAATTTCTTCTTCATGTTCCCGAATCTTAATAACGAGATCCTATGAAAATAGTCTGTGGTCCAGTTAAAAGTTCAACTTCCATTAAGAAATTCATCATCTATATATTAATGACAATACCTGTTTCCAGAGACTGCTAGATTTATCTGCTTCAGCCATGGGCATCAGCCCATGTAGATAATATTGCATAATTTAGAGTAAACATGAACAAATTTACAGCATAGAAGGTTTGATAAGTAGAACTTTACATGTCAAATTGCATCTATACTAGGAGAGTGGGAGCATTAGATAAATTATAAACATGTAAGAAACGGAGAACATAACTAATTCGTGTTTGTCCTTTTTCTCATCTATCTATCAGAATTAAGTTTAATCTTCATCAGTTTTTTTTCCTTTTAATGCTCAGCATTTCTCTTCACATGATACGTTTATTAGGATGAATCTAAATATAGCATTTTAACTTAAAGTTTGACAGACAATTTCAATGGGTATAGTCCCAAATCTGAAATAATGTCCTATTTGATCAACCTAACTCCAGTTATGAAGTCTAAATACACGAGTAAACCTCGACCCTGTCGGAAATGTGTCTAAGTGAAAATATCGGTTATTCAGCATAAAGTACATACATATTTGTCGAGAAGAAGAGTCTTTCGTTGTAACTCGGCCCTCAATCGATTATTTTCTTCCACCTGTCCAACATTCGATGGTGATTTCAGCAGCTTCAACGGCTTTTATGACCTGGAACAAGCTACTGTCATTGTTATTGAAGGAGGAGGGATCGCCGGTGAAGATGCTCGGTAACCCAAACCCAAGCCCTAACCCTGAGAATTTCTTCGTCAGTTTGCCTTCTTTGAATCCATTCTCCATCTATATGTATAATCAAACAGTACAGAAAATCAGCAGAAGAAGAAGAAAACAGATGATCGTGGAAATTATGCCACCCATTAAAGGATTTGGAGGCGCTCGCTCGAGTAGATAATTTAGGTTAGGGAGAGGTTCTGGGCTTTTGGCTTTTGCGTTTATAATATAAACGAATATTTTGTTTAATTTATTTTTTATAACATATTATATAATTTAGTATTATGACAAGGGGAGAGAGGTGAGTGGTGAGAGGTGAGAGAAGAGAAGAGAGCGTTGAGCGGCAATTAATCTATCTGAGAGTGAAACCAAGTGAACCAATCTGAGGAGCAAAAAAATATTATACTCTAGGAGTTAGTTTACGTGTGTTATAATAATGCGAGAGAAAATTTTGTATTGTTAGTTTAAAAGGTTTTTATGATGGTCGTTTTTATTAACCGTCATAGAATATATTTATTTTTAATTTAAAATTTTTGATGACTATTGTAACTTAAATGACCGTCATAAAAAATATTTATTTTTTATTTTGAAGTTTTAATGACGGTCATTTTTAAAACGACCGTCATCGTAATTTTAAAATTTATGACCGTCATCGTTACTTCACGTACACATTTTTAATGACGGTCATTTAAAAAAAAAACGGCCAACCGTCCTTAAAAGCCATTTTTGGCGTAGTGAATTGAAATCAACTAAATAGAAAAATAAAACGATTTCGAAGTGATAGAGGCACTGAATATGATTCCAATATTTTCAATGATTTTTATAAAACTCATGGAATCATTCATGACAAAACTGCACCATATTATCCTGAAATGAATGGCAAAGCTGAAAAAAAATAGCACTTTTACTGAATCAGTTGTTGCAATTTTATTAAACTCTAGTGCTGCTTCCCATTGGTGGGGAGAAATTTTATTAACTATCTGCTATGTGCTAAACAGAGTACCTAAATCAATAAGTAAAATTTTACCTTATGAAATTTTGAAAAATAAGAAACCAAACTTGTCTTATTTTAAAACTTAAAGATGTTTAGCCTATGTTAGGATCCCTGATCCAAAAAGAAATAAGCTTGCTAGTAGAACATATGAATGTGTTTTAATTCATAGGATATGCAGTGAATAGTAAAGCTTATAAATTCTATGACTTAAATGATCATGTAGTTATAGAATCAAATAATGCAGACTTCTATGAACATAGGTTTCCCTTTAAATTGAAGAATAGTGGGGGCTCGTCTTTTAGTAGTTTACCCATAACTAGAACTAGTGAACAAAATAAGAAATTAGATTCTAAACTTAATTTGTCTGTTAAATAGTTTTGTGTTTGTTTTGTGGTTGCAGTCGAGTAATATTCGTAGGTCAAAAACCCGAACCATTGACCCTTTTTTTTCAAATGAAAATAAAATAGTATAATTTTTATGTAATTGAAGTTTTTAGCAAATAATACTTTGTGATTCAAACCTATGACTTTAAACTAGGAAGATAAAAGTCCTACAGCCAGATTACTATATAAATCATATGTAGTTGAAAATATTAATTGTATAATTATTTAAAACGATGCGAGTTAATAAAAATTAAATTAAAATAATTCATAAACAATCTAATAGTAAATAATTACAAAGACAAATGCTAGTATGCATGTGAATTATGGAGTACTTTTAATTACAAAAGGTGAATTGCTAATTGTTAGAATTGAATAAGCGATTAAGCCACACAAAAAAAGCACATGAATGGTTCCCCGAACTGACCCAATTTTTGTCCCAACCCGATATACCCCGCATTGTTTAAAATGAAATGGATAATGTTTCGTCCCATTTTCGACCCAATTCACCCCGATCCATCTGACTTAAACGAGTCGGGTACCAGAACCGTCGAATCAAATTGACATCCTTAAATAAAGTTTTGAAGATTATTAGAAAATTTATGGGGTTTACTTTTTAATGTAAGTCTTTGTATCAATCTGGTGAACAATTGTTAAAGATAAAGATTAGTCGACTGAAAAATATAGCTTTGGAAGGTTATTTTTCACTACTAAATAGTGATTGTGGTTATAATAGTTTTTCTTGGATGATTATTTTGGAAAGTATTTTTTATGCTTTGATGGATAATTAAAAATTAATCTTACTATCTCATATATATTTTGATGATTAATAAGATTTTTTTTATAAAAAAATAATAAATAAATAAATAAGTATTCCGTTCCAACGAGAAGTGAATAAAGTACACCTCCAATCAAAAAGTTTTACATAAGGCTCCCTTGATGAGTCGAATTCTAGGTTGATAATGACATATTTCATTATTTAATATTTAACTTATTTATAAATAATAGTATATTTTATTATTAATAAAATAATATTTTATTATTTAAAAAATGACTAAAGTGTATCATTTTTATAGAAATAATAACTTAAATTTTCTTGTAAAAGCAAAATGACTAAACGACGACTTAATAAAAGCAAAATAACTTCCATAACCCCCAATTTTAGAGATATAATTTGAAGCTCTATTCAATAGGTACTAATAATTTATAAAAGCATAATACATGTAAGTAAAAATCTTTTTTTTTTTTTTTTGTTATGTTCTGTCCGGATTGAATTAGAATGAATGGTACACAACTTCAACCACAATCCGTTATTTAACTAACAAATTATATAATTTTCTATCAAATCTAATTCAATCAGTCGCTTCAAGTTGCTAAAAACATGGTAAACAATGGCTTCAAGTTGCTAAAAACATTGTAAACAATCACAAATTCCCCATTATAACCATAGGGAAACATGGCAAACGTGGAAAATAAGGATTTATGCTAAGGAAGACAATTAAGTAAGGGAAGAATGATGCTAAAGAAACAACCTCAATATTCTTTATCATACTTTATTTTGATACTAAGTGAACCTTAAGTTTCTAGAGAGTAATAAATTTCATATGATATGAAATACGACAATATTGCATTTTTGTGCTTGAATATTCTTTGTCATTCCCTCATTATCTGTTGTATATTAATCATTTTTTATCATATAATGGCCAGTTGTTATCTAATTTAAGATTAATTAATCTGTTGACGTGGAATAACATTTTGTTATATGATATTATTATCGTTGGTTGTTCATTCAATTATGTATTTATGTCGTATTTATTTTGTTTATATATTTTATAATGATTGCTAAAATATATAAAAATTTAGTGAAAATTTTGTGTTTTGTTTTTGTGGTTGGGTGTCTATGTATATAAAGATGGTTTCCACGTATATATTACTTTACTGTTTGAAGGATTTAACAAGAAATTAAACATATTTGCAGTACAACAATCTAAGATATATAGACACATCTATGCAATATGATACATTAATAAAGGAAGGCTAGTTTGCTGTGAAAAAATATTCAAAAGAAAGAAAAGTGGTGATACCACATATATTCAATAATTTAGTTGATTTTTATTATTTTGTCTTGGAAGTGAAACCTTCTAATGATGGACATACGTCTCTTTCATACATTGTAGCAAGGGTTCGAATTATTCTCCTCCCAGCTGCATGACTTTGGAACCTCTAATTATTGCTATTTTAGAAGTCACTGCTAAAGGTTTATTTTCTTCACTGAAAAAAAATGTTAGGTTTTGTTGAAAATTAAACTTTTCTTGAGAGAGGAGGGCCACAGGGCTACGATTCTCAACACGTTTCTTTGACAAGCCTAAATAGAGCAAAGATATATAATTTTGAATAAGCGATGAACACTCTTTATAATTGTTATCTAGTTTTATTTTTTTATTTTTTATTTTTTTTGTGATAGAAATAATTGTTAGTGAAATACCTGATGGTATTATTAGAGAAAAAAAAATGTATCTACAAATATAATATGCTTTTTATTGTGAAATTACCTATAAAAAACTCAATATAAAATACACAAATATATTAGTACAAGAATGATTCGTTTAACTTTTAAATATATATTGTAAAAAATAAGGAAAAATTATGCTTAATGTTTTGATGAAAATACCAAAATACTGTTCGATTACTTTTGCTAATTTACAAAGTTACATCTAGTAAAAAATTTACATATTAATTTATAATAGGCTAAGTTATATCATTAATTAGTCCATAAACTTTATCTAAACTCATATTTAGGTTCTCAAATTTTTAAATTTTATAATTTAGTCATTAAATTTTGAACATTTCACACATAAGTCTCGAAATTTTTAAATCTTACAATTTAATCCCCAAACTTTTAAAAATTTACACTAATGTCCTAAAATTTTGATTCAAAAATATGTATTTTAGTACCCAATATAGGACATATTTGTGAATTTTTAAATATTTGGGGACTAAATTATATAATTTAGAAATTTAGGGTCGTATGTGTAAAATTTTAAAATAATAGGTATGTATTCATTTAAGTAGTATTCTTTTAGGCCCTATACAATTATTTTAACGTTTTATTTTCAAAAATAACTTTTTATTATAATTTAATTTAACAATAATACATATGATACATTCTAATTATTTTTTTAATAATTAATTTTATAATTATTTTATCATATTACATTATAAATTTTGCATCAACGATTATATATATATATACGTATATTTTAAAAATTTGGGAACTAAATTATAGAATTTAAAAATTTAAAAATTTAAATATAAATTTAGTTAAAGTTTGAGAACCAGCAGAGCAATTAAGCCTTTAAGTATAAAAAACTCACAATGTCTCTTTCAACTATTCAATACATGCATCTAATTGTTCTATGTAATTCAATAAACTTTAATTAATAGGTATGTATTCACTTAAGTAGTATTCTTTTAGGCCCTATAGAATTATTTTAATATTTTATTTTTAAAAATATTTTTTATTATAATTTAATTTAAAAATAATATATATGATAAATTCTAATTATTTTTTTAATAATTAATCTTATAATTATTTTTTCAATTTTACATCAACAATTAACATATATATATATATATATATATATATATATATATATATATATATATATATATATATATATATATATATATATATATATATATCCCTATGTCTTTATTTGAGTAATAAATAAGAGAACACTATATTCAAAAAAAAAATTGAGGTCTGAGTTTTAACATAAACAAAAAAATCTAATAATTGCTTCTCGTTTGATAAGAAAAAGTTAATATTTACATCTCAACCAATCTAAATCATAGAAAAATAGTTGACTGACTTCCGTCACAAGACTATGTGATGGCTCAAGTCAAGTTTTATGTAATGACTTTCGGGGCCTACTATTTTTTAAGATTTAATTGACTAGTATTTATTTGATGACTAATGTTAGAGAATATAATTTTTTATTATCAATTTGAAAATATAATTTTAAAATCAAGTTATATATCACTTAGTAAAAAAATTAAGTTATATACCATTATTTAATTTAAATTATTAAAATTATAACAAAGAAAATAAAAACAAAATAACAAATTTGGTTTATGATTAGTTATTTTTTTTATTTATAATTTTTTTTTAAAATAATCACTAATATAATTGATAATAATTTTTAAGATAAACAAGTCAAATCACTTAGAGTGGGGTCATGTTACATAAATATTGGGCTTTATATGCTCATATATATTTTATAATCATAAGTATATAAAATGATATACCAGTAATACAGAGATATTTTCTTCCCTCAAATAGTCATACTATTTCTTTTTGAAAATTCAACTATAAAATGTTTATATAGATACATAGCATTGGACATCAATCTTTCAAAATATATATATATAATGAGTTATATTTTCTTAAAAAAATTGTTATGTATTATCTATTGATATATTAAAATTGGTATTAGTTTCTCCCATAGGGGTAGATAATCATGGAGAACATTTATTTATTTATTTTTAATGGTGGAGATAATTTGATAAAAAAAAATGTGTTTATGACGTAGGGTTGGAAATCACAATCTCTATCTCATCTATTCTCCAAAACTTAATTTCTTATAATTTTTTATATTTTTTTTATAAATTTAATTAAAAATAAATTTTATTTTAACTATTTAAAAATAAAATTAGACAAACTATGTTATGATTTGTATATTAAATATATGATTTATTAACATTAATTACAAATTTTATTATTTTATATTAAAAAATTTATTAATTTTAAACATATAACTTTTAAATAAATTTATAATTTTAACTAGTGAATAATCCTTGAATCTTTTCAAATATTTGAAATTTTGGTGGGGAATTTCTACCTCAATACCGTGATTATTTTTCATGGAGATACATAGCATTAGAGATCAATCTTTCAAAAAACAAATTATATAGAATATAGAATGAGTTATATTTTCTAAAAAAATTGTTATCTATTATCTATTGATATATTGAAATTAGTGTTGATAATTTCTCCCATAGAGGTAGATAATTATGGAGAATATTTATTTTTTTCATCAATGAAGATAATTTGATAGAAAAAATATGTTTATGACGTGGGATTGAAGATCACAAACTTTATCCCATCCATTCTCCAAAACTCGGTTTCTTATAAATTTTTATATATTTTTTTTATAAATTTAATTATTTTTAATTAAAAATAAATTTTACTTTAACTATTTAAAAATAAAATAAGACAACATATTATGATTTGTATCTAACATATATTATTTATTAACATTAATTAAAAAAATTATTATTTTATATTCAAAAATTTATTAATTTTAAACATATAACTTATAATTTGAACTAGTGAATAATTCTTAAATCTTGCAAATATTTGAAATTTTGGTGGAGAATTTCTACCTCAATTCCGTGATTATTTAGCATGGAGATGTCTCAAACCGGCCCCATATGTCCCATAGACAAAACAAATCAAATCAAAACCTTACTGTATCATTATGTGTTTGATACATCTATCAGGGAGTTGGGACCACCAAAGCAATTGGCATGTGGGTGTTAATAAAGAAAATCTTAACCACATATTTTTCCTCCTCTTTTGGCTTTTGTTTTAATATTTAATAATTTACTAGAACTCTCTTTTAATAAGAGTACTTTATTTACTTTTATATTAGATTTATTAAATTCATATTTGATAATTATTTTAATTTTTAATTATTTTATTTTGATTGAATTTTTAATTTTAATTTTTAAAAAAAAATAAAAGTTGCTTGATAATTAATTTATATTTTTAATTTTAAAAAATAAAATTTGTAAATAAATATGCTTGTTTGATAACGAATTTTTAATTTTTAATTTTCTTGGCTAAAAAATTCAATTTCAAATAAATTTTTCCTTAAATTCTGATTTTTTAATCATTTTGAGTAAGATTGTTAATTATGATTGAGTTATTGATTTCTAATGTCAATAAATAAAAATATAGAAATTTAATTCCAAAAATTACTTTTTCTGAATTTCAAAATTTTGAAATTAGAAATTAGAAATAAATTACCAAACGTACCAAATTTCAAAATTTACAAAATTTAAAAATTGAAATTAGGAATTAAAATTGTTATCAAAGAAGCCCTAAATTTACCATAAGTGTATTGTATTTCTACTTAAATCTTAATTTATGATGGTTTATTTCTCACATGTATTTTTTTAGTGCAATTTTTGGCATTTTTTTGTTAGTTTTGGCAATAATCACCGTTGCCATAGGAAAGTTTCCATTTTAAGAATGGTTAAACTACTCAAAGGGTCCCTATATATTTTTTATATTCTACATTTTGATGCCCTTCTTATTTTTCTTTTAATTTGATCTCTTTATTTTTTATTTTTATAATTTAATCCTCTTATTTTTTTTATTTATAATTTGATCCCTTTATTTTTACTTTTTGTACATATAGTTTAAAATTTGAGATCAATGTAGAACTAAATTTCAAAAGTCCAAAAATGGTAAGGAATCAACGTATAAAAATGAAAAAAAAAAAAAAAAAAAAAAAAACAGTGACTAAATTTTAAGGGAAAAAAGTAAGGGACCAAAAAAAAGGAAGAAAAAGAAAATTAAAAAATGAAAAATTAAAAGGATTATCATAAAAAATAATAATAAGGGAAGTAATGTATAGAATATATAAAATATGTGAATCGTTTGTATAATTCATCTTTTAATAAATATATTATTTTTGAAAGTAGATAATTTCATATGTGTTTATTATTGTCAAAATAGAAATTTTTTATACCCTTTGGTGCATAAATGATTAAACTATTCAACTTGTTTCATTTTTATCCCCATTAGTAAAAAAAAAAAAACATATATTTATTTTCTTCTAACATAAAAAATATATGTTCATTTACTTTATAAAAAATGTACATATATTTTTTTTTCTGATAGGTAACTCTATATATAAAAAGGGATTATGCTAATTCTTTTTATATTATTTATTTTTATTGTATATATATAAATAGAGTTGGTAATTTTCTATTTATTTGATAATTTATGTTTAACAATTTATATTTTTCTATTTTTATTCATTTGATATAATTTGTTGGATAATTTATATTTATTTTCGTAGATAATTGGTGCAAATATATTTATTTAATAGTTTTAATTTTTTTAATAATTTCATATTTATTGTAAGATAAATAATATTTTATTTTTTTATAATTTATATTTATATAATATATTTGTTTGACAATTTATATTTTTTTAATAGATCTATTACTCTATATATAAAGGAAATTTGATCCACAATACTTGTTTGATAATGATTTGTTTGATATTTTTTTGGCAATTATTTTTAAGAAGGGACAAGGTAGGCATCAGGTAGATATATAAAATAATTGTTAGCCATTTTCTAAACAGCTTAAACTTTTAAGAGTATTGGTATATCAACAACCTCCAACTATTTAAAATATAACTAAGAGAACTTAAATTATGAATAAGTCTTTCTTTAATGTATTTTGTACTTTGATCCTTAGTATAACTTTTACGTGTGAAAAAAAAGGTTCTTTCCAATTTCCTTTGTTTTTTCCTTTCCTATTATATGTTGAGTTTTTTTTTTATATATTTATATTTTCATTAAAAATTATTTTTGATTTATTTGACTAAATTTCTTCCAAAAAAATTATTGTAATGAATTATTGGGTAGATTATATCAATTATCAGTATTAATTGTAGTTTTTTATTTATTTATTAATATTATTTTATGGCTCTATTTATTTGATTTAGTTTTCAAAATTAATTTTTATTTAAGAGTATATGATATAAAAGATCGTCACTTATATGTCAATATTACTTTATATAAGTTTACTCGCTTTCAAACTCAAAATGTTCTCATACAGTAGATCCAAACACAAATATAAATTTGTTTTCTTAAATAGTTTTAAACATGAATTCTAAACTATTATGCTATTATAAAAAAAAAAAAAAAAATTGGTGAACAACAATAACTTGTACAATGTAGTAATATATAATTAGGGGTGAACAAAAATATCCAGAACTAACCCAACTCATTAAACCCAACCCAACCCAACCTAAAAAAATTGGTTTTTAGATTTTATTGGTTTGATTTGGTTCTTCATAATAAAAAACTGATTAATATTTAGTTGGTTTGGTTTTTATTTATTAAAATCTTAAAAAAACCGAACCAACCCAATTCATTTATTAATTTTTTCTTATTATTTTTATATCTATATTTATATTGTTATTTTATAGAATTATTTAAAAAAAAATTATTCATAGTTGATTAGGTTTATACTTTATACCCCTTTCAATGAATCAGTTTTCTCTAAAAAACCTAAATTAACGTCTCTCACGAGTCATTCACAACACCTCTTACAAGTCACACATTTGTCCAGCTCTAGCTAGTTGTCAACAGGTTTTGCCCATTTTTGTCGTTAGAGTTTGGATATTTAAGCGAAATTCATGCAAGCACTTCTCTACCAGGTTCTCTCATTTATTTTATTTTTTATCCACGTGAGACATTGATTTTGTATTATTTAATTATTTATCCATTGTAAATTTATAATTACATCGTCTTTCATATTTTTATCGTTAGAGTTTCCATTGTATGAACAACATTACTGAACAATATTATTGGATATAAAAATTAGCAAATTTTGTCAAGTATGTGATTACTATTCCTTATTGCTTATTTGTATTAATTTAAAATTTTTCTTGCACTTTGTGTTTGATATGGATAATGATATTAGATAAGTGACCAAAATCTATATTTGTAAATTTAAGTATTATAATAAAATTAACATTAAAAACTTTAGAAACTATAATACAAGAGTTTTAAAAAAAAAAATCAACAAACAAAATTCATTAGCGAAAAAAGAGGAAAAAATGTCCTTTAACCAACCCAAACCAAACCAAAAAAATTGGTTCGAGTTGGATTGTTTTTTCAAACTTTTTGGTTTGGTTCGATTCGGTTCTCATTTTTAAAAAACTGATCATATTAAGTTGGTTCTAATTTTGATCAAAACACAAACCAATCCATATATGTTCACCCGTAATATATTTTTACTATTTGTAGTGCCCTTAATTAAAGTTTTTATTTGAGTTTTAAGGTTTGATTAAGATACTTATTTTTCTGTCTTTTTTGGATTATATAACAAAAATTATACTTTATAAATTGAAAGTTGTTTAAAAATATAATTTTATTATTACTTGTGAGTTGTAATGACGCTAAACTTTATTCTAAATTGTGTAATATTATTTTAGAAAAATATATTATTATCCAAAATTCAAATATTTATTATTTTTTAATTTTAAATTATTTTTTAAATATGTTATGATTATTGAAACAAAATTACATACAATGTACGTGATCAAAATTAGTAAAAGAAAAAAGGGAAAATAACAAAACTAACACCCCCTAAAAATTATAATAACAAAACTAGCACCTCTGTGTTCAATTAAAATTGAACGACGATAATTTAGACTCGTTCAATATTGAACGTTCAATATTATCCGTTCAATTAGAATTGAATGACGACAATTAGACCTATTTAATATTGAACGTTCAATATTTTACGTTCAAATTGAATATTGAACGTTCAATATTAAACGTTCAATTTTAATTGAACACAGGAGTGCTAATTTTGTTATTATAATTTTTAGGGGGTGCTATTTTTGGTAATTTCCCAAGAAAAAAAGGTACAGCTTGCGTATTTGATCTATTTCTTGTGTTGAACGAGTCTTCACATGTTACTTGGAAACCTTCGAACAAGGTAACAAAAAAATTATGGTCGAGCGCCTATAAGCATTAAACAGGAGAAAAATATTAATATTATATAAATTTTTACTTATATTTATATTCACATTAATTTTTATATCATATTTCATGTTCAAATTATTTTTAAAAAGTAAAAAATTAATTTTTTAAAAAAAATACTAACATACATATGAAACAACATAAAAACATAAATATAAATTTTTGTTTTTAGGAAGTTTGTTGGAGTTATTGCCCTTTCTCATTTTTAAGATTTCTACCCATTTTCAAAAGTTCTCCATGCAGTAACAAACTATTAGTCAGCAGCTATGCCTCTTGCACCAATTCTCCACGCAATAGAATGAGTAGTAGTGTATAATGAGGTATTATTTATTTGTCATCAATGATTCATACTTATAGCATATTATAAATATGAAGGAATAGAGTAAGAAGAGGAAAAATGGATCAAACATTTTTTGTTGATAATTTAGTCTATTAATTTTAAAAAAGTAATAATTTAATTCAAATGATTAATTTTTATATTTTTAATTTTTTTAACTACATTTAAAAAATAAATTTTTAACATGAATGATTATTAAAACAGGTTTTTAAAATAAAATTTTTTAAAAATAAAAAAATGAAAAAAAAAAAACATAAAAAATGTTCATATGAACCCATGCGATTACCTTTTTAAAGCTAATGGACTAAATAATCATTAAAAAATTACTAAATTTAAGTGATTCATTTTAAATATATAGTAAACATGCCCTGTATTCTCTCAAAGAATTAATCTTTAAACATAAAAGAGGTGTAGTAATATTATCATAACAATTTTTATTATTGCTACAAAGTGTATGAAAAATTTATTTTATTTATATTATTAAATATACATTAGTGTTAATATTATTAGATAAAATTATCATTAATTAATTATTATTATTAAAATAATAATTTAAATTGTGATGATATTATCACAAAGAAAAATAAAACATGAATTGGCTTGCCAAAAGATATGAACCATATAAAGGAATTGACTGACTTTTGTTACAACAAAACTCAAGTCAAGACCTTTGAAAATTCGTTAAATTATTTTATTTTTTAATTAATTTTTATAATATATTTAAAATAAATAAAAAAATAATTTTTTTAATTTTAAACTAATTATAAAAGTAAAATATTCATCATCTAATAAGAGTCTTCATTGAATGTGATATTTAATTAATTATCATGTTTAAAGTCCTTATTTAATATGATAATAAATCATAAAATGACAACTAATATTAATAACTTAAAATATAGGAATAATTTTATTTAAAAAAATTAAGCATTTATATATATATATATATATATATATATTATAGATTACTATATATAAGAATTAATAACATAAGAAATTTTATAATATGACACTATACAAAATAATTTTAAAAAATTTAAAATTTTTGTGTCCATATCATTCAATAATTAATAGAAAAATTTAGCACAAAATTGTGTGTTTAGCACTCGTAGTAAAAAAAAGCTTGAAAAAAAAATGCATACACTTGACACTCAAATTTATTAATATTGCAGCAGATGTTAGTAAAATCTAGAAGAATTAATCATTTTTAGTTTCTAAAATAATAATGATACATAATACAATATATTAGATATTAAAGTGTACAAATAGTTAAAGTTTATATATTAAATTATTATATATATTAAGTAATATATTAATTATAAATTAAATATAAAATTAAAGATATAAAATTATGAAACTATTAATTAATAAAAATTAATTAAATTATATTATATAAATTAATATTTGTATTAAATTTTGATAAAAAAATTTATTTAAAAATAAAAATAATCACATAAAGAAATTGACTGACTTTCGTTACAATAAAACTTAAGTCAATATGTTTGAAAAGTTGTCAATGGTGCTATGATGTACTAGTCTATATGTTTATTCAAAAAATTAATAACCACATAAAAAAATTGACGGACTTTTGTTACAACAAAACTCAGGTCAATATCTTTGAAAAGTTGTCGGTGGAGTTATAATTTACTAGTTTATATAAAACCAATTCTCATTTTACATGTAAGGTCGTGGCATGTTGGGCAGCTGAGACCTGGGTTCGATATTTGCAATCTGTATTCAAATGTCCAACTTGAATACGATTTTAGATTGTAATTGGCAAAAATAATTAATTATCGATAATTCGAAAGATGTGACAGTGGTCCTAATTCAAGTGAGGTATTTATTGACAAAAAAAAATTTCCATTTTATATTATTTCTTGTAATTTTTTAAAAGTTTAGTAAAATTCATATTCTTACATTTTAAGTCACCAAGTTTTAATTATTCTAAAGTATCTTTGATTAAAAAAAAGAGAGAATTATTACATTAAAAAGTCAACCAACAAATAATATGATTAGTTAAAAATAAACAATTATAAATAAATTATTTATTAATTATAAATTAATATTTTTTTAATAATAAATTACAGTAAAAAAAATTAAAATTAAAAAATATGCTAAAAATTACAATAAAAAAATTACAATAAAAAAATTAAAAAATCTAAATTTAGAACTAATTGAAAAATATGCTAAAAATTAGTTTAAAAAAAATATGACAAAAATCATCATCATGATGAGAGAATAAAGAAATTAAAAGTGATTCTATTTTTTCCTTTGGCCGTTTAAATTTATTATACTAAATTATTATTAATTTACTAACATATTAATATTCACCTATAACTAATGTATAATTCTTCCATACTTAAGGACTGGGTTAACATTGACCTCCACTACCTTTCGTGAAATATCTTTAAACAAGCACTTATATATATATATATATATATATAATTTAATCTATTACTTTTAAAAAATAATAGTTTAGTTCAAATAATTAATTTTAATTTTTTTTAATTTCGTTTTTAAAAAAATTAACATGAATAATTATTAAAAACAGGTTTTTAAAATAAAATTTAAAAAAAAAAAAAAAAAAAAAAAAAATTATTCATTTGAACCAATGTGATTATCTTTTAAAGCTGTTGGATTAAACAATCATAAAAAAAGCTACTGAATTTAAGTGATTTATTCTAAAAATACAGTAAACCTGCCCGGTTTCCTCTCAAAGAATGAAAGAATTAATCTTTAAACATAAAAGAGGTGTAATGATATTGTCAACAGTACTTATGTTATAACCAAAATAAAAATGTATGAAAAATCTATTTTATCTATATTATTAAATACATTTTAGTACTATTAGGCAAAATTATCATTAATTAATTATTATTATTAAATAAATATTTTGTATTTAAATTTTTTTTAATATATTAAAAATAAATATAAAATTAAATTTTTTTATTTTTAAATTAATTGTGATAGTAACATAATATTTAGAATTTTATTAGATGTGGTAATCATCTGACTAAAGTCTTTATTGGATGTAATATTTACTTAATTATCATATTTAAAGTTCTTATTTAATATGATAATAGATCATAAAATGATATTTAATGTCATTAGCTTAAAGTATAGGAATAATTTTGTGTCCATATCATACAACAATTAATATAAATGTATATGTATATATAATATAAGAAATCTCTATATATCTAAGACAGTGTTCCCTCTATTTATCAGTTTGAAATTGAAGAATGAGGTCTAGTCTCTTTTCATGGCTTTTCTTCATAATCGTGCTCCCAAAATTACTCTATGTTCATACAAATATTGTTTCTGGCCACTGTCTTAGTGACCAAAAATTTTTATTGTTGGAATTAAACAAAAGTCTCATATTTAATGAATCCATAACTACAAGCATGTCTTGGAATCAAACTTCTGATTGTTGTAGATTTCAAGGTGTAACCTGCGACGAAGAGGGACATGTCACTGGTCTAAACCTCAATAACAAGACGATCATAGGTGGACTTGATAATTCAAGTACTCTTTTCGATCTCCAACATTTGCAAAATCTGGATTTATCTTACAACAGTTTCAAATCTTCTATCCCCTCAAGAATCGGTGAGCTCACAAATCTGACTTATTTGAATTTATCAAATGCTGAGTTTATGGGACAAATACCTAGAGAAATATCACACCTAAGAAGATTGGTTGTTTTGGACTTATCTAACAATATATATGGGACAAGTTTTACTTATAATGACCTCAAACTTGAGAATCCAAATCTAAGTGAGCTTTTTAGGAACCTTACAAACCTTCAAGAGTTGTATTTGGATAGTGTAAACATATCTTCATTAGGGGAAGATTGGTGTCAAGGCTTATCATCTTCTTTACATAACCTCCAAGTGTTGAGCTTACGTGAATGCGGTCTTTCTGGTCCTATTGGTTCATCCCTTGCAAAGCTTCAATCATTATCGGTGTTAAGTCTTCGAAATTGTGAGTTGAATGGAACATTCCCCAAAGAGATCTTTCAGATGCCAACATTGAAAGTTCTTGACATATCAGAGAATCCTTTGCTTCAGGTTTCTGTCACAGAATTTCCCCAAATTAATTCTTTTGAAGAATTGGTGCTTAGCAGGACAAACTTTTCAGGGCCATTACCAACATCTATTGATAAGCTTTTAAACTTGTCCAAATTATCACTTTGGGGTTGCGACCTTAAAGGCACACTTCCAAAATCTCTGACAAAACTCAGACGACTTGTTTATGTGGCTTTATACTATAACAATTTCAGTGGTAGTATCCCTCCATCCCTACTTTCTCTTCCTTCACTACAAAAGATTTATCTTTCTAATAACAAGTTTAGTGGTCATCTACCTGAGTTTTCAAATGCATCCTCTTCATTACTAACTGTTCTTGAATTGAGTGACAACAATCTAGAGGGTCCTATCCCAATGTCTACATTTCAACTCAAAAATCTTAAATCACTTTCACTTTCTTTCAATAAGTTTAATGGCACAATTAATTTTATAAATATGATTCGAGGGCTTCCAAATCTTTCTATACTAGAACTTTCACGCAACAATTTGACAGTAAAAGTAAGTGATAAGGAGGAAGATTCTACTTTCTTTTCCTTACCCAAATTATTCTCACTAGGCCTTGCTTCTTGCAGATTGAGAAAATTCCCATTAATTCTCAAGAACCAAACAGAACCAATTTATTTGGACTTGTCAGACAACCAAATTGGAGGGGAGATACCAAGTTGGATTTGGGAACTAGGAAGTCTTTATTATCTTAACCTTTCATCTAACCAGTTGGTCGGAATGCAAGAGCCTTATTCTCTCAAGTCTCTTTATGATCTCACGTTTCTCGACTTACATAATAATCACCTCATGGGAACTATTTCCATACCACCTCGTGCTACGATTATAGATTTGTCTTGGAATAATTTCACTTCTTCTATTCCAGTAGACATTGGGCATTACATTGAATCCCTTGAATTCCTATCCCTCTCAAACAATGGCCTCACAGGACTCATACCTCAATCTCTATGCAGTGGCTCTTCTCTTCGATTCCTTGATTTGTCAAACAACCATTTCAGTGGAAGCATACCAACATGTATCTTCAAGATAAATGACAATCTGGAAAGATTGAAGCTACAAAACAACAACTTCAATGGTGTAATTGCTGACGAGTTTCGTATTGGTTGTCGTTTACAGACACTACATCTCAATGGAAATGAGATAGGAGGAAGAATTCCAAGGTCTTTAGCCAATTGCAATTTCTTAGAGGTTTTAGACCTTGGGAACAATAACATGGTTGACACTTTCCCATTGTTCTTGAACACTTCCGAATTGCATGTCCTTGTTCTTCGCTCCAACAAATTTTATGGGAGAATTGACTGCTCCAAAACATATTCAAATTGGAAGAGGCTTCAAATTATTGACATATCTCATAACCATTTTGGAGGTGAACTACCCATGCAATGCTTAATGACATGGCAAGCAATGATAGTAGAACAAAGTCCTAATACTGAAACTGGTTCGGCCTACCTCAGTTACTATGTCATGGGCATACACTATGAAGGCACAATAATGGTTGCAAACAAAGGTCAATATAGGGAACTGGAGAAAATCTCAAATATTTTCACTTTTATTGATTTTTCAAGCAATAATTTCACTGGGCAAATACCCAAGGAATTTGGACAACTCCAAGCGCTTTATGAACTCAACTTGTCCCATAATGCTCTTACGTACCACTTGCCTTCATATTTAGGAAACTTGCACCATCTTGAGTCTTTAGACCTCTCATGGAACCAACTCAATGGAACAATTCCACCGTCTTTAACAAAACTCAATTTCCTTTCAGTCTTCAACATTTCATACAATCATTTGGTTGGAAACATCCCAAAAGGAAATCAATTTCAAACATTTCCACCAGATTCCTTCATTGGTAACAAAGATCTAAGTGGGTGTCCTTTGGAAAATTGTAGCAATGATGAGAACTCACCCAAAGTGGTAACTGATGTGGTTCCTAGGGCTGAGATAGATTGGGATGTTATATTTGCTGTAATTGGATTCATTTTTGGGTTTGGAGTTGTCACTGTCCCTTTGGTGTTTTCCAAGAGATGGAGGAAATTGTATTTCAAACGTGTCGAAGACATTGGTTATAAGATCATCCCTCAAATTGTCCTAAAGAAGTGGTGGATGTGGAAGGCTCGTCGGCAAGGTAGGAGGCAACAGAGGCATTAGTGTTTAACTCTTGAACATGATAATGCCTTAAACAACTTGGGTTTATCATATAATATTATTGTTCATTTTAATTATGTTGTTTTTAATTTCTTTTTAGATATTTTATAATAAAACTAAACAGAGAAATACTAAATGCACACAAATTGGTACACATAATTGCACCCACACAAGTATGATTTGTTATGTGGCAAAATTCCCTTAAAAACAAATAACTTCTCTGTTTTGAAAGTTATTTGTACATAGTACAAAATAATTGATGTGAGTACTAATATGTGTTTAAATTTGTGTTTGTTTAGATTTTTTTAGTGGTTGGAGTTCATAATTTAGAAATGGGTGACTAATCTTCTATGCATCAGTTTCCTGTCTACTTGTATCCTTTCTATATGAAAGTAATGTATTATAAATAAGTTATGTTTAGTTTTTGTTGAACTTTTTTATTTGATTTTTATTAATTTATCTTGGAAACTTATAAACCTTATAATTTCTTTTTGTGTTTTGGTTAAACTGCATTTGTGAATTATTTAGCTGAATTTTATTAATTTATCTTGGAAGCCGATGCAATTAATGAGTCTCTCACACGTTGCACTGGTTGGAATTGTTCTCCTCCCATCATGAATTTGAACCCTCTAAATATTGGAGTTCGGACATTAAATAACATGTATATATAGTTATAATTGAATTATATTAGTATTAAAATAACATTTCATACATATATATATATATATATATATATATATATATATATATATTGTGTATAATGTACATTTATTTTTACATAATGTACATGAACTTTATTGCACATATATTTAAATTATGTACAAGCTAACACATTTTTTTAAAATTATATTTAATTATTTACAATACATACAGTTCTATGTTTTCGTCACTAAAACTGATAGGTTTTTGTTGTAGTGGTTGAAATTATTCATTTTTATTGGATTGTTTCTTATGCCGTCTCTTTTTGAATGAATTCAATTTTATAATTTCTCGAAAAATAAAGTGACATTATATTGATTTCTTTCCTTGGGTTGTTTAATGATTGTTATCTTTGCTGATGTTATATTCGGAGTGTCAATTAGTACGAATTAGATTAGTTTAAATTAATTTAAATTAATTTATTTTTAATTCAATTTAAATTTAATTTAAGTCAACAAAAGTGAGCATGAATCCAAATCAATACAAATAAGTTGGCTCAATCTAACCCGAATTGTTAATTACACATTTTTTTTTATTTAATATGACTTTTTAAAAAAATATGTTTAATGATTAAAGCTCAAGCAATATTACATAAAAAAAATATAAATATAAGAGAAAAATGAATTATTAAAGCAAGAAGTCAATTTCTAAATTAATTAAGCAATGAGTAAACGTTATCAAACCCAACCCATACAAAAGTTAGAGGCCGTCATATCCTCATAAAAACTCACATTTATAATAAAGAGCTCTCAAGTTCCAATAAAATTTTTTCTAACTATTAAACAAAATAAATAGAGATGAGTAAATTAAATAAAGATACTTACCAAAAAATGAAGAGATAAAATAACTTAAAATGTCACACGAAAATATAACTTTTTTTATATACACAATAATAAAACTTTGACTATTACATAATACATAATTCTTAAAACAATGAACAAGTGAAAAAGAGAATAGTACAATACAAGTTGATAAAAGTTTTGAAATTTTACTTAAAAACTAATACATAATCGTTTTAAAAATAGAAACTTCATAATACTAATTGAAATTAAATATGAATATTTTTTTTTTGTTTAAAGAGTTAAGTAGATTTAAAAGCTAAATGCATTAACATCAAAGAATATAATATAATATTGTGACAAAAATGAATAAATTATAATTATTTATTCATTATCAGCTTATTTTTCAAAAGAAAAGGGAAAAAAAAATAACTAATATATCATAAAAGAGAAGTACTGAATGAGATGAAAGATTATTTTAATTTTAATATAGTCTTTTCTTTTTTTTATTTAAAATTTTATTTTATTTTTAGCTAATGGGCTGGCCCTAACCCAGCTTAATTTTTTTCAGATTATTTGAACTAGGCCCAAATTTAATTCAATTTGTATTCAATTTAAAATTTTTGATTCGTTCAATTAAACTATGATGCAAATTACCACCCCTATCTTATACACCATTAACTATTACCCTTTGTTTAAATTATTGACATGAACAATCCAAAACATAGAAGTCACAGCTGTTCTAAATTAAGTGCGGAAATCTTCGTTGAATAGGTTAATTTGTAATTTGACATATTGACATCGAACGACCTCTTTTTTTTTTTTTTTTTTTTTAAAAAGGGCTCTAAAGGCCCTTTTTTTTATTAATAAAGAGAAAACAACTCACACACCCGTGGTGGGATTCGAACTTGGGTTCCTAGTGGGGGGAGAGGGAGTCTTACCACTGGACCACAAGCGATTCCCGACATCGAACGACCTCTTTCTTTCTCTATTTGTTTAATTTTTCAATTTAGGTGACTATGATTTCATATATATATATTTTTTTTCCATTTTTAATAAAATTTTGCCGATAATCAATTATTTAATTAATTTTACTTTTGACTCCCTTAATAAAAAAAATGTTTTATTTTCTTAAAAGGTTAAAAATGAAATTTCATATATGAAGGAGGTTATGCCATACAATTAAACCTAAAACTTACTATTTAGCCTAAATGAAATGGGTGAATATTTTTAAAGGCACCACCACAAGTGAATTTAAACATTTAAATCAGAAATTATTTGATTTTAATCATTTTATTTCATTTTTTATATAATATATTTATATTTGACATAAATAAAATTATTTTAGAGTCTACTTTACAATAATTATATAAATTTGATTTAGACACATAATTTGAAGATCAATTCAATAGGTATTAATAATTTATAAAAGAGTGATATTTGTACATAAAAAGATTTTTTTCATTTTACGAACTAAGCATAACTTAAATTACGAGAAGACTCATGTCTATTCTATTATCACCATTACTCAAATTAACTTAAATATTGGAGCATCAAAGGACAACACACCGCCATTCAAGGTTGTGTTCTCGGTTCAACGTCATCTTTATGTATAGTCAAGATTCAAGAGCCTGAAGTTCACTAATTCCATCCCTCATTCTTAGAGCTCTTGCTTTATTATCTCTTATGGCTAGAACCTGTAAAATATTAGAAAGTCTAATGTGAAATGAGAATCTACTAACCCGTTTGTTTTTCAATAAAGCGAAAAAATGTCAATAAAAAAGACAGGATCAAAGACCCAAAATGATAAGTTATTGTGCTGTCATATCTAAAATTTTCTCTGTATAAACATAGACCACAATCTTTTTATTTATTTATTAAAGAATAATTACATTACTTAAACGGAAAGTGAGAAAACTTATTATTAGACCAACAGGTGAATTATAGATAGGCTACAAATTAATTGTATTTTGCATAGTATTATAAATAAATTCAGGAGTAAAAGTTTTTACTTTTTCTTGTTTTTACTTTAAATTTAAGCTATTTATTATTAATTTAAAAATTAAAACATTATTTTTAAATAATAATTTTAAATTCATCACTTGATATAAAAATAAATAGTTAAAATTTAAAAATAGAATAAGATCCAAATCCATAAATTTAATATTTGTACGTATCACCAAATATATATATATATACACACACATATATCCCAAATGCAACTTAAATGCTGATATATATTGGAATAAGTTTATCCTATGTCACAACCTATTCAGCATTCCTAAATTACTTCTCAATTTACCTATGAGCTTGAATAGAAATCTCCACTTGGAATTAGTTTATCCTATGCTACAATCAGATTTACTTTAAAAAAAAAAATCCAGATATGAAGAACTAAATCCGCAAAGCTAAATGAAAAATAAAATGCTTCAAAGAATCTTATTTTGTGATTATAATTTTAATTTGGTTGAATATACTATTAGTCCTTTGATTTTTACAAATTCTACACTTTAGTCACTTAACTATTTTTCTTAATATTTGATTCTCTAATTTTATAGATTTTATATTTTAGTACCCTAACTTTTTTTTCCTAAGATTTACTCCCCAACTTTTATAAATTATATAATTTAGTCCGTTAACTCTAAAGATATACAATTGAGAATTTTGGGATATTATTAAGATTTTGCTAGAGAATAAAAAAATTAAATGTTAAATTATGATCAAATGTTAATTTATTTTAAAAAATGTGATTAACACTTGATTCATTTTAATAATAAACGTTATATTAAAGTGAACTAAATTCATCAAAACTAAAAAGTTAGGGATCAAATTTTAAGAAAAAAAAATTAAGAGATTAAAACATATAATCGGGATCAAATATTAAGAAAAAATGTTAAGAAATTTAAGTGTTAAATATGTAAAAAGAGTCGGGTCGGGCCAGTCAATTAGTTTAAAAAGAAATAAAATAAAATTTAAGTTAAAAATTGAAATTAAAAAAATAAAGTGTTAAACTAAAATAACTTTTTATCATCCTTCAGTCTCCTCATTCTCACTCTTTTCGATGACAACGTAATTATGCTATTCACACTACCGTTTATGTTGTCCAACTACCATTTGCCACCACTACCACTCCACTCTCTCTCAATCTTTATTGTCTTTTGAATGATATTTTTTATTACTATAAATTTTTTGTATTTAGTTTTATATTTAAAAGTTTTAGTAGTACTCATATATAAGTTTTGAATAAGAATATCCTTGTTATAATATATAATTATCATTATTTTAAGCAATACACCTCATATAAATAATTTTATAAGTATTTGACAATATATAATGCTTACTGATTGAGGTTAATAATATTAAACATATTTTTTAATATATAAAAAAATAATTAATTAAAAATATATAATTAACAATTTAATCTAATTTAGAAAATTTTATTTTTATTTAATTTATGTTTAAATTTATTTTTATTAACTTAAATTAAATTAAATTAAATTAAAATTATAATTATAATAATTTGAGCTAAGTTAAACATAGTGCTCACAAATTGCGACCCACAACCAGACGTCAAACCCATAGTCTCTCTAATCTCATTAGATAAGAAAAAGACCAAACTATCAGGCTCTCGAGAGCTGTTTATTTACAGGTTTATTAATAATGATAATTTACATCTAAGACTCGTTCCATCGGTAAGACCTTACATATGAGTGTTTTTTCATTTTTACTTGGACGAATAGCATTACTCTAAAATTGAAATTGAAATTTATATTTTGATTATTTTATTTTTATAAATTAAATACATTAGTTATATTTTTAAATTAGTGCATTTCAGTCATTTTGTTATTATATTTTCATTTCTTGTCATTTTAGTTTTTTTGATTTTTTTTTTTGGAAAAATCAAAATCAAATCGAATTAAACTTTTTTAATAAAGGTCGATAAATAATTTTAGAAGAGAATACCTCAAAATGTTTTTAAAATTAAAAAATAAAAAGATTAAAATGACAAAAAATAACCTAAAATAACTAAAAATATTCACATTACAATAATTAAGGATTAATTTCATCAATTTTAAAAAAATATTAATATATTTAATTTATAAAAATTAAGTGACTTTTGACGCTATCTTTAACTTTGTTTTATAAAAAACTATTTAATGTTTACTAGCCAACAATATGAATAAATAAAAAAAAGAATTGACCGACTTTTATAACAACAAAACTCAAGTCAAGAATATTGAAAAGTCATTAGTAGTCTAGTAGGTTCTTTTTTACCGACAACAAAAATAACACTTCTTAAAATATAAAAAAATAAAAATAATAATTTTTATATTTAAATTTATATTTTTATAATTAAAAAAATAATTTTTATATTATTTTTCTTTAAATGCTCATTCAATTAAATTTGAATGACGATAATTTAGATCCGTTAAATATTGAACGTTTAATATTATTAAAATGTTATTTTTGTTATTATAAATTTTAGGAAAAATAACAAAACTAACACCCCTCAAAACTTGTAATAACAAAAATAGCACCCCTTGTATTTAAATTTATATTTTTACCATTAAAAAAAATGATTAATATATCATTTTTTTTAAATATCCGTTCAATTTGAATTGAATGACGGCAATTTTAACCCGTTCAAATGTTAAACGTTCAATATTACACGTTCAAATTGAACGTTCAATATTATTGGGGTGCTAGTTTTGTTATTATAAATTTTAGGAGTGTTAGTTTTGGTAATTTCCCTAAATTTTAAGAGTATTATTTTGGTAATTTTTTTCTACTAAACAACTTAGATATTTGTAATTAGATGACCAATTTCAATATATATATATATATATATATATATATATATATATAAAATAAAAATATTCCTAAACTTCATTATAATGAAATATATTATCTTTTATTATTTATTTCAAATTTTGGAAACAATTTATTTCAAGAGCTTAATTAACGGTGTTTATCATATCCATACTTCAATATGTAAAGAAAAAAATTAATTAAGCAATTTTTAGATCGATGAATTTCTAACTAAATCAGAAATTTATATTAATGAATTTTTAACTAAGTCAAAAACTTACAGTAAATTTTTTTCCTTTATTTGTCGTTGGATGGTATAATTTTAAATATTAGTATAAAAATTATACAAGCAAAAAATATATATATATATATAATAAATCAGTATATATTTTAAATTACTAACCATCTGAAAAGGAAAAAAAAAACTATCCTTCATTCATTCCAACAAAACTCAAGTCAAGATCGTTGAAAAGTCATCAGAAGTCTAGCAGGTTTTTTTTTTTTTTTTGTTCTTATAATCAACCAAGATGTTTTTAAATAGTAAGAGTGATTATTTTTTTGACACGATTTGATAATATGATCCAAATATAATACGATATGAATTTTTTTTAGTAAGAATTGATCAATAATTTTTTCATATTATTAAAAGTTTTGTTATTTCTTACTATTATAAATAGGCAATACGAAAAAAAATTGAGCAAATTTTTTCATATGTCAATTAACACGAAAACTCGACACGAATAGCATGAAACGAATCTGGTACCAACACGAATAAATATGAAACAAACACAACACAGACACGACTAATACGACATGATTGTCACCTCTAGTAAATAGGTCTCTGATATTAATATAAATATGATATCAATAACTTCAGACATTGTTCCTCTATTTATCAGTTAAAATTGAAGAATGAGCTCTCCTCTTTTTTCATGACTTTTCTTGGTAGTAGTGCAATCCGTATTACTCTGTGTTAATATAGATGTTGTTTCTAGTCAATGTCTAAATGACCAAAGATTGTTACTGCTAGAATTAAACAAAAGTCTCATATTCAGTGAATCCTTTAATACAGACATGTCTAACCATTGGAATCAAACTTCCGATTGTTGTACATTTCAAGGTGTAACTTGCGACGAGGAGGGACATGTCATTGGTCTAAACCTTGCCAACAAGAACATCATTGGTGGGCTTGACAATTCAAGTCCTCTTTTTGATCTCCAACACCTCCAAAAGCAAGATTTATCTAAGAACAGATTCAACTCTGCAATTCCTTCAAGAATCGGTGAGCTTACAAATCTGACTCATATTGATTTCTCATATACTCTTTTTAAGGGTCAAATTCCCAGAGAAATATCAAACCTAAGAAGATTGATTGTTTTGGATTTGACTGCATTATATTTGTCATATTCTGGTGCTGGTAACGGTGTCCTCAAACTTGAGTACCCAAATTTAAGTGAGATTTTCAGGAACCTTACAGAGCTTCAGGAGTTGTATCTTACAGGTGTAAATTGGTGCCAAGGCTTATCATCTTCTTTGCATAATCTCCAAGTTCTAAACTAGATTCGCTGCAGTCTTTCAGGTCGTATTTGTTCATCTCTTGCAAAGCTGCAGTCTTTATCAGTGTTGAAGTTATCTTATAACAATTTATCTTCTCCAGTCCCTGAAATATTTGCAAATTTCTCGAATTTGACTGAATTAGGGCTTAAGGATTGCCAATTAAATGGCACACTTCCAAAATCTCTGGGAAAGCTCAGACAACTTGATTCTTTGGATTTATCATCTAACATGTTACGAGGGAATTCACAAGTTCACAATATTGCACATGAATATAACCAAGCATTAATGGATAATTTCAAAGCCAAGCACCTCAAGAAATTAGCATCCAACAAAACATTCACCACAAACCCTAAATGCTAAATCAAGAGCAATAGAAAATTAAATGAGCAAAGGAAATATAACACACCAAATTTATAGTGGTTAAACTCAACCAATGTGGTGAGTCTAATTCACTTTTTCACCCCTTTCAATGAGATGAGTTCCACTAGCTTCAATGGTGATTACAAGTTACAAGGAGAAATTACTTGAAGAGAAATACACTTACAAGAGATGGAAACCACTCAAAAGGACTCTAAGAATTTTTCCCCTCAACAATGATGGACAAATTCTTCTTCTTCTTCCTTTTCCCTTTTCTAGGTTTGCCTCTTTTCTCAAGAACACTCTCAACTCTCTCTTAGCCTCTCTCTCAGAAACCTAAGAGCTCATAAATGTGTATTTATAGCACATATGAGTAATTACAACAATGTCCAATATGATCCTAGCTCCTAAGAACAAAGCCCATGCCCTTATGTGTCTTTTCCTCTGTTTTTTGCGAAAAAATAGAAACTGTTCGAAAGTGGGGGATCGATCCAGCCAGAGGGGGATCAATCCGTCTTGACCGGGATCGATCCGTCTCTGACTCGGATTGATTCGTCTTCAAATCTGGGCACCAGTTCTTCAGCAGAATCTCAGCAGAAAGTCCCGGATCGGTTCCCGCTCAGTATTGGATCGATCTGACTTCAGGGGGATCAATTCGTCTGCTCATTCTGGCAAAATCAGTTTTCCAACAAAATGTCCCGGATCGATTACCGCTCGGATGGGGATCGATCCGTCCAAGCCCTGGATCGATCTTGCATGTCTTGTAACCTGTTTTCTTTCTCTCCTTTCTCCATACTTTCTCCATACTTGCTACCATGTAATGCTTCTAGTCCAACATTTGATGCTTGATCACCCACATATGGTTTTCAAGCATCCCCCATGGATTTGCATCACCATATCACAATTCTCCACCTTGATGCTAATCCTTGGAACTCATACTCTTGGATGAAGACCCACCCTTTCACCATCATTTAGATAGGGTGGTCACCTTGACCAAAGTTTGGCACTTCACAAACTTTGCCAAGAAAATCGGCTTTGTCGCCATGTCCGCCGGGTTATCATCCGTGTAAATTTTTACCAACTCCACCTTGCCTTGTTCAGTCATCTCTCGTATGAAGTGTAGCTTCACATCTACATGCTTTGTACAATCATAAAATTGAGGATTCTTAGTCAAGCAAATAGCTCCTTGGTTATCACAATGTACCATAACTCTTTCTTGCTCAAAACCAAGCTCACTAGCCAAACCCTTCAACCACATAGCTTCCTTCACCGCTTCCGTTGCGGCAACAAACTTCGCTTTCGTAGAAGACAATGTTACTATTGATTGTAAATTGGCCTTCCAACTCACTAAGTTTCCTCCAAACCCAAACAAGTACCCCGTGATAGACCGCCTCTTATCACGATCACCGGCAAAGTCTGAATTCACATAACCTATCACACCAACACTCAACTCCCCTGATCTATCATAAAGTAGACCAACTCCAGTTGTACCCCGTAGATACCTCATCACCCATTTCACCGCCTCCTAATGATTTTTACCCGGATTAGCCATATAGCGACTCACCAAACTTGCACCATATGCTATATCCGGTCTTGTACAAATCATTAAATACATCAAGCTACCCACCGCACTAGCATAGGGCACCTTTTCCATTTCTTTCTTCTCCTCATCCGTTGAAGGAGAGTCCGAGGCCGATAACTTGAAATGTGATGTAATTGGAGTTGTAGTTGGTTTAGCTTTGACCTATTAAACCTTTTTAGAACCTTCTCACAATACCATTCTTGGGATAGAAATAACTTGCCCTTTTGTCTATCTCTTACTATCTCCATCCCCAAAATTTTCTTGGCACTCCCAAGATCCTTCATCTCAAATTCCGAGCTAAGTTGACTTTTTAACTTTGTGATTTGAGACCGGTCACAACTAGCTATCAACATACACTACTACAATTTGGGCAATATAGGACGGCTTATAATTTAGAGTGAGAAACAAATAGGACGGTCTCAAGTATATGGCCGTCCTATAAGAAATATAGGACGGCTATTACGGAAAAAATTAGGCGGAACTTTATAGGATGGCTATTAGCCGTCCTATATAGTTTCAATACTGGATAAACACAAAAAAAAAAAAAAAAATTTCTTTTAGGGCGGCCAGTAGCCGTCCTATAAAATTCTTATAGGACGGTCAGTGACCGTCCTATAAGAATTTTATAGGACGGCTACTGGCCGCCCTAAAAGAAATTTTTTTTTTTCTTTTTTGTGTTCGTCCTAAAAGAATTTATAAGAACGAGTGTAATTTTTTTACTTATATATCTTTCTCCTCGCAAGTGAACCTAACTCATTTTAAGTTAAAAAAATTTCAATCCCTCATCCTCCATCCTCTCCTCCTCTTTCTCACCACTCTTTCATCTCCTCCTCTTTCTGACCACTCTTTCCTCGCCTCCTCTTTCTCACCAGGATACTCATCCTTATCCCCATCCCCTTCAATATCACCACTAACAATAATTTATTTTTGCTAGCAGATCTGGTAGCATGTGAAGGCTTTGATTATTTATTGTGCACTTATTATTTATTTTATTCTCCACTTTGGGTTGATATTTGTATTTTGCTCGACTTTAATAATTATTTTTTTCTTTAAATAGTTAGACATTTGATTTCTTTGTTTCCTTTTGCTCACTCTGATCATTCTCCTTTCTTGATTTTTGTTTGCCATTTTTTCGTCCATCTTTGGCCATTTTCTTTGCATTTCTGTTATGAGAGTATTAATGATAGTTGGCTTGTTAGTTTCTTATTGTGAATCTATGGGTTAAATTTTGATTATCAGGTTGAGTCCTAAAAAGAAAGAGGGAATTGAAAAACTAAAGCGGGAAAAGAAAAATTGAAAGAAGCGCCAATTTTTTTTAACCAATTTTTTTGGATATTTTTGGAATGAAATTTATTCTAAAATCATGTTTCTAGAATAAAATTAATTTATATATGTGTTATACATAGATTTCAGTACTGAACGAACACAAAAAAAAAAAAAAAAAAAAAAAAAAAAAAAAAAAAACCAATTTCTTTTAGGGCGGTCAGTAGCCGTCCTAAAAATTCTTTTAGGACGGCTACTGACCGCCCTAAAAGAAATTGGTTTTTTTTTTTTTTTATGGCCGTCCTAAAAGAATTTTATAAGACGGTCAGTGGCCGTCTTAAAAGAATTTGGCTGTCCTATAAAAATTTTTATAAGACGCTCCGTGAACGTCCTATTTTTTTCGATTCTTTTAGGACGGGACTTTATAGGATGGCCACTGGCCGTCCTATAAAGCCAAATTTGTAGTAGTGATATCATCCATATATAACAATAAATAAATAGTAGAAGGGCTAGTTGTACCTCTCAAATACACACAATTGTCATGCTTGCTCCTTTTGAACCCAATCTTCAAAACGAAGTCGTCAAATCTCTTGTACCAACACCTTGGAGATTGCTTCAAGCGATACAATGACTTTTTCAAGAGACACACCATGTCATGTTTGCCATTTTCAACAAACCCCTTGGGTTGCTCTATGAAAATCTCCTCCTCAAGGTGACCATGCAAAAAAGCAGTTTTCACATCCAATTGATCAAGTTCCATATCATTATGTACAACAAGAGATAATAATAATCTAATGAAACTATGTTTAATAACAGGTGAGAAAATTTCATTAAAGTCAATACCTTCTCTTTGGACGAACCCTTTTGCGACAACTCTAGCTTTGTAACGGGCTAGCTTGACATTTGGCACACCTTCCTTCCCTTTGTAGACCCATTTGTTGCCTACAACTTTCCGACCCTTTGGTCAAGGAACTAGTGTCTATGTCTTGTTCTTGTATAGAGAACTCATTTCTTCTTCATATTAATACAAGAATGATACGTTTAACTTTTAAATATACATGGTATAAAATAAGGAAATAGTATGCTCAATATTTTAATGAAAATACCAAAATATTATTTGATTGTTTTTGTCCAAAAAAAAATCGACATTTTAATTAAATGACTAAATGTACATAAGATTTAATATGAGGAAACCTGGTACCTACATGTTAATATTTTAATTGATAAAGTTATGATATCTTTAAAAAAGTTAAAAAGATTTAATTTTTAACTTCTACACTTTACGATACTTAAAATAAGTTATGAACTAAAAATAATTTACAAAATTACATCTAATAAAAAAATTTACATATTTATAATGTGAAAAATTCACAATATCTCATTCAATTATTCAATATCTATACCTCATTTTGCTGTCAATATACTCATAAATATAGACCGACCCGTCAAACAATGATGAATGAACCTTCTTTTTCTTCTTCCCTTTAATTTAAGGTACCTCTTGTTTCGTAATTTGTTGTTGGACCTGATGTAGGATTAATTGATGTTCATTAATTTGAAAAATCTGCAATTAGTTGGAAAATTGACTATATATATATATATGATGATGATGCCACAAATATTCAATAATTTAGTTGATTTTTATTAATTTTTCTTGAAAGTGAACCTTTGAATGATGGACATAAGTCTCTTTGACACAAGGAAGAGGGGTTAGAATTTATATAACCTTACTCTTTTAATGTGTATATATCATACAATAATTAATATAAATGTGTATATATATAATATAAGTAATCTCTATATATCTAAGATATTGTTTCCTTTATTTATCAGGTTAAAATTGAAGAATGAGGTCTATTCTCTTCTCATGGCTTTTGTTCATAATCGTGCTCCCAAATTTACTTTATGTTAATACAAATATTGTTTCTGGCCAATGTCTTAGTGACCAAAGATTTTTATTGTTGGAATTAAACAAAAGTCTCATATTTATTGAATCCATAACTACAAGCATGTCTTGGAATCAAACTTCTGATTGTTGTAGATTTCAAGGTGTAACCTGCGACGAAGAGGGACATGTCACTGGTCTAAACCTCAGTAACAAGACGATCATAGGTGGACTTGATGAGTCAAGTACTCTTTTCAATCTCCAACATCTGCAAAACCTGGATTTATCTTACAACAGTTTCAACTCTTCTATCCCCTCAAGAATCGGTGAGCTCACAAATCTGACTTATTTGAATTTATCAAATGCTGAGTTTATGGGAAAAATACCTAGAGAAATATCACACCTAAGAAGATTGGTTGTTTTGGACTTATCTAACAATATATATGGGACAAGTTTTACTTATAATGACCTCAAACTTGAGAATCCAAATCTTAGTGAGATTTTTAGGAACCTTACAGACCTTAAAGAGTTGTATCTGGATAGTGTAAACATATCTTCATCAGGGGAAGATTGGTGTCAAGGCTTATCACTTGAATATAGTGAAGATAAAAATATTTACATTGATTCATTCAAAGAAATTAGGAGTATATATAGATTACATTTCATTTATTAATACTAACCAACTAACACCTAACACCTAACATTTATTACTCACACTAATAATATTTATTACTCAGTTTGGACGTATTTTTGCATGTGAGCATTTGTTATGGAATTCCAGCCTTGACCCTACGATTTTATGACTCACTTGCACTTACCTTTCACGCGTGCTAATCACCGACGAGTGATTTATTGTTTGGTCACCGACGGGTGATTTATTGTTTTGGTTGCCGACGGGTGACATTTTGTATTGGCTCCACTATTCATGCGATAGAGTTCATGGCATTCTATAAAATATAGTTTTGAACAGTTTTGTTATGAGTCGTGACATATTGAGAAAGATCATTTTTAAACGTTTTGCTATGAGAAGCGACCAATTAAGAAAGATAAGTTTATGTATGTTTTGGATACGAGTCACGACATTATTTGAAATATGGTTTTCAAAGATCATTGTTTAAGTAGAGACCATGCATTACATCGACATTCATATTGAAAACACAAGCATTGACATGTTGTTTGTCTTGAATAAATTGTTTATTACATGTGGTTGCTTAGTGTTTCAAGTAAGATATGTCTGCTTACTGAGTGATTTTCACTCACCCCAAGTTTCCCTTCACTTTCTCAGGAACACCATGATGAGGATTTGGCAATGTTTGAGGATTGTTGTTGGTTCCCTAGGATTTAAATTCCCTTTTTTTTTAACTAATAAATTGTAAACTTTAATAAGTGCTAAACTTTTTGCAAGTTTTTTTTTTTTTAGCTATAAAATCTTCTCTATTTAAAGTCATAATCAATTATTTCAAGGTTTTCAATCAATAGAATGTTTAGATAATGCCTTTATTTGTATGTAAAATATCGGGGGTTACACTTACATACATGAGACCGAACATAATTCTGATCAACTACGGGTGGTCAAGAGGAACCTATTAACTTCACCAGAGAAATATTGGGAATTAATTAACAAGAGTAGGTGTTGTTGACTTATTCAGCAAAAAGAACATTAATACATTAAGGCATCATCAATTAGTAGAGTAAAAAAGAAAAAGGGAGTCGACGCTTCCTTCATCAAGGAGAGATTAATTAATATGTCCATAAAGGTTTTTCGGCAACCGAGTGATTGGAATTAACATAAGTGATCATCTTGGTGTAAAAGGAATTAACTTTCGTAATTTCTGGACTGTTCGACATTAACTTTTGTAAGTGGTCATCTTGGTTTCTTCTTAGGTTCCCTCGATATTATTTGCATCAATTAAATATATGAGTTATGTATTCATGATTTATTAATTTAATTATTAAATTTTTAAGAATATATTTTTATTGAACATATACTTAATATTTTTGTTCTAAAATTACTAGTAAATTTGGGTTTAATTCGTTATATGTTTTAAATCTGCTAATTTAGGATTTTCATTATTAAATTTATCTAGAACACACAATTTGTACTAACTTTTTAGGTACTGAGGTGACGTGTTTGGTATTTCGTGTGACTCAAAATTACCGAAATTGACGGGTTCCATATCGAAACGTTGGTCCGGATCCAGACACCTTGTTTGTGGAGACTGTGAAAGGAACGACGGCTCGTAAGTAAATTACACATGGAGCTTTATCTGTTAGGGTAGTTTAAGACCTAATCTTGTAATTGAACATTAATTTTCATAGTGGATAGGTAGGTGGTCCGGTAGACCAGTGGTTTTCCTCTTAGGTCATTATTGTAGTCTAGGTTGTTTTCACCTAAAAATCTCTCCTGTGTTATTTCTTAATTCTAAATTTTATTTTTACACGTGATTGCATGTCTAGCCGTTGTGTTTAGGTTACATAATTAAAATCTGTTAAAATTAAAAATAGTTTATTCTTCTCTTCTAAATATATTTGATCATTAAGTTAAAACTTTCACTTCTAATACTTTTTCTTTTTTATAAAAGTAAATTTTTTAAAATAAACTTGTTTCACCAAACATTAATGCCTCCATTATTATTTACCAATTCAAACCAATCAATATGAATAAATTCAATTTTTTTTATTGAATAGCCCTAATAATATAATTAAGGCTAAAGTATTCCATTAATTTATAAATTTTAATTAAATTTATATATTAATCTTTAAACTTTTAAACATACTATATGGACCCCAAATTTTTAAAATTTTATACATATATCTATAAATTTTTATATCATACGATTTAGTTCTTAAACTTTTAAAATTTTGTACATAGATTCTAAAATTTTGATTCATAAATATGTACTTTAGTAGTCAAGCTAGAACCTATGTGTGAATTTTTAAAAATTTAGGAACTAAATTGTAAAATTTAAAAGTTTAAGGACTATGTGTAACATTTTAAAAATTAAGGAACTAAATTGTATAATTTAAAATTTTTGAAACCTATGTAAAAATTTGATCAAAATTTGGGGAATTTTTTTTGAACTTTAAATAATTCATTAAATTAGATTCATATTACAATCTAGTATAATCCATGTAAACAAACTTAAGACTGTAACTTAAAAAGTATAGTACCACTAAGCCTATACAACAATACGTAATAGAAAATAAAGAAAATAAAATAAAATACAAGCTAATTGAACCTCAATGAAGACTTTTGTCATACACGTAATAAAAGAAAAACCCAGCTATGGACCATCCGGGACCATAAAAGCACCAAAATGCGCAGTAAAAAAATAAAGAAATCATAAAAAAATTCATATTAAAATTTAGATATAAAAGATTTCACGCAAATCTTTCAAAAGAAGGAACAAATAAGGCGAGAATGCAGTCGCCAAAGACAAAAAATACAGTTACCATTGGCGAGAAAGTTTTAGAATTAATAAGATAGTTAAGCGTACAATTAATAACTCCTAAATGCCTTAAAATGACATGTTACGGCACTAATAACACAAAATTTAGAGACGGGTATACAATTCATGTTCATCAGATCACTAAAATTACAATAAAATCAATTTCACAGAGCACCTAACCACCAGTAGGATCTCCACAAGCAATACCTAAATTTTCAAGTGCCAAATCATAATTGAAAGATTCGCACTATAACACACACAGTACTGGATATAACAGTACCATCCGTAAGATTGGACACTGTAGTACTACATGCTACATTGGTTCTATAGACTACAGTGATTCAGCGGCAGAGGAGCACCGGCTCCCTCTCAACAAAATTTTAGATATAATATTTATAAAATTATAAACATATGCATAAATAATTATATTTTTCCTTTAAATTTTTATTTTTAAGCTTTTATCAATCAAAAACACACAAACTCAATAATTTGAATATATTTATAATTAAATAAGATGTACATAACATCTTTTTTTAAATTAGAAACACGTAATAATCAAAAAAATAGATAATATTATTTTTACTATTTATATAATGCCCCCTTCTGGAGTAAAATTATGGATCCCTTTGCAAAAAAAAAAATAGTACTGCAGTGATTTTTGTAGTAAAAAAATGGGAAAATTTCACTTATACCACTAATGTTTCAGGTTTCTTCAGTAATACCTTCAGGTTTTAAAAATAGACTCAAATACCTTCAACATTTAATGTATCTTCATAAATACTCCTCAATATTAAGAGACGTTATCTAAATTGTTAACTGATCAATGATTTATTTAAAAAATGATTTCTAATTATAGTATAACGATCATGAAGTTAAATCTGCCTGTGCAATATTACCAATAATACCCCTACTCATACAATACAAGAGCTCTTGTTTAAAACAAAAATAAGAGCCCCTGTTTAATACAAAAATACATATCCAGTTTTACTGTTCATCCATACATATCCATCAAAGCATCACATTCTTTATGCTTTTCATTCACATAATTGAACATGTGGCAAGCTTCAAGTGTATTTGGAGAACACATACACCACCTTGATTGCCAATGGTGCCTGAGTACTTTTTTGACCTCGCAAGAATCATCTTCTAGCTTTCAAAGTCAACCAGCTGCGATCAAATCAAGATTATTAAGAAACAAGTACTTCAGCTAGATTCTGATCATTTACCATACTTTCAAGTTTTGCCACTATGTGCTTAAAGAAAGAAAGGGAGGGAGAATTAGACAAAGTAGTTAATAACTATTTTCTTGTGAACAATAAAAATCTTGAGCATCAAAATTATAGTGATCCAATTCTCCTCTTTTAGTATACTTTTTAAAAGTTTTTCTTAGCTAAATGGGATCCAATTCCGCATGAAGATATTTGAGTCCTCTGGCAATGCCTAACACAATTTTTATTCAGCGTGTCCAAGATAATTGGCATCATTCTCCATTTTGGTAATAAAGTAATTGCCACAAGTTTACGATTGTCCATTCGTGACAGTGAAGTTTTCAAAAGCCACTTTGTGCTAAAAGGTTAATTGAGTAATTGGTATATTACCTCTCTCTGAAAATATACTTCAAGATAGCCCATCCAACAATCTTCTTTGATACAGAGAGAGATCACAACAATCTCAGGTCCACCTTTTATAGTGTCTTTGTAAACCAGACTATCTGGCGAGTATCTGCACATTTCTACAAGTTTAGCAACTTATATTGTAAGTGAAATCATAAAACCAGTACCACAATTTTGTAGAGCGCTGTTTAATATCTTCAGTGTGCAGGAAATTCTCGAAAACCTGACCTAAAGGTGCACCCTGTCACTTAAGGTTTGAACTGTACAAGTACCACACAACATACAAGAAGGTGCAAACTTTAAAAATTGTAGAAATGTGTCATTTTCCCCTCTTTTGACAATTTTTGTATTAATAAAACTTAATTTTGAAGCTAAGATATAGTACCATCCCTCCCAAAAGTTTATAAAAATAAGAACTTTAATATAAGATTAGCATTCAAATGTGAAATACAACAAATAATATGTTTCGTAGTCAGTTTAGTCATGCAAAAATAGAGAATTTTGAAGAAAAAAATGAAAGATAGGATAGAGAATGAAATAATATAAAGAAGCTAGGGGAAAAAATATAGAAATACCAACTCCCAAAATATGCAAAGATGGGAGAAACAATATGAACCAAACCCCAAGAAAGAAGCAGTTACCAGATAGTTTTGGGACCTTTAATCAAACATTTTGAGAACAATGCAGCACAAAATTTTACAGTACAATCGACAAAATGGAAAAACTTAGCGCGAAACACAGACAACTGTTCCAGGCTTTTTCTTAGCATGCAAACAGAGAATAATCACAATAACACGATTGGAAATGATGACCCATCATCTCAAATAAAAGAAGATATAGAAAATCGAGCCTTTATAACCAGAGTGGACGCCATAGCTGAACTACAACAACAACAACAAAAAAAACCAGTAAGCAGCAAATTCAATCAATATTAACCTGGGAAATTATATTGTGAATTTAAATAAATAAAAAAAAGAATGAGAAAAAGTACAAAACTTACTCTCCCAAAAAGTTTTTCCCACATTGATTTTGTATATCTCTAAGAAAGCATTTATAAAGAAAAAAATTTACTAGTGAGATCTAAAGGGCACCCATTTTTGTAGAAGAGGGGAGGACCTAGGCAATTGTAGGTCCAACATAAGTGGACTCAGCCGTCCGGCTGGTCGAGCACGTGTGTGTGTGAGGTGACACTTTATTTTTTGAAAAAAATTATTTATTAATTATTATATTTTCACGTTCTTATCCAGTTTTTGACCGTTCCACCCACGTTCATTGATCTTATCTTATATTGGCAACCTAGTCTACGACTCAACTCAAGTAGTATCATTTTAGTATATTGGTAATTTCGTTCCTCTTTATTTTACATATCTACAGCAACAATTTTAAGACGTTATTAATTTGCCATGTCTACTGAAATATTCACTGCTGATCTCAACAAAACTTTCCGTTTTGAGGGACTTCACTTTAAAAGATAGAGACAAAAAATTTTGTTTTTCTTAACCATTAAAAAAGTTGCCTATGTTCTTACTATAGAAAAACCAACACTACCTAATCCTCCTACTAAAGCTACAACTAAAGATTTAAATACCTGGCTGTAAAATGATTTTCTATGTAAGAATTTTATACTTAATGGTTTAGTTGATGATTTGTATGACTACTATAACTCTGATAAGTTAGCTAAGGAAATTTGGGATGCTCTTCAAAAGAAGTATGACACTGAGAAAGTTGGAACAAAGAAGTATGATGTCAGCAGATACCTGAAGTACCAAATGACTGATGACAAATCTGTGGAAGCTCAGTCACATGACCTGCAGAAGATAGCACATGAAATAACTTATGAAGGTATGACTTTAGATGAACAATTTCAAGTTGCTATTATTATTGATAAATTACCCCTACATGGAAAGACTTTAAGAATGTACTTAGACATAAAACTAAAGAATTTTTCCTAGAAAGTCTTATAATCCGTTTACGCATAAAGGAAGAAGCCTGAAAATAAGATCAAAAAGATGAAGTACTCATTGTCTCAAACAATAATGCCAATAAAAAATTCTCCTATGTAATTCTGAAACCTAAAGGAAGAAATATGAAAATTCATAACCGTAATAATAACCAGAACCGTAACAACCAGAATAAAAATAAAAATCCTCCACGGAATAGACCTCAACCCCCCTCAGGAAATAACACATTCATATGTTATAGTTGTAACAAGCCTAGCCATTTGGCCAGGAACTGTCGGAAAGAATCGTCCTGCCCCATAGGTGAACCTTATCGAAGATTAACTTATTGCTATGATATCTGAAATCAACTTTGTTGGTAGATCCTAGGGGTGGTGGGTGGACATTGGTGCTTCTCGCCATGTTTGCTATAATCGTGACATGTTCAAGTCTTATTCTGTGTCTGAGGATAAGAAAGTGTTGTTGGGGGACTCCCACTCCACTAAAGTTACTGGAACTGGTAAGGTGAAATTGAAGTTTACCACTGGAAAGACTGTCATCTTGAAGGATGTCCTGCATACTCCAAAGATGAGAAAAAACTTAGTTTCGGGCTATCTTCTCAACAAGGCTGGATTTACTCAAATTATAGGGGCTGATTTGTATACAATTACTAAGAATAATGTATTTGTTAGGAAATGGTACGCTACTGATGGCATGTTTAAGTTGAATGTTGAAATTAATAAAGCATCTTCTTCTGCTTATATGTTGTGTTCTTTTAATATTTGGCATGCTAGACTTTGTCATATTAGTAAACGAATAATAAAGAACATGAGTAACTTAGAACTTATTTCGAAACTATCTTTGAATACTTTTGAAAAATGTGATTTTTGTAATCAAGCTAAAATAACAAAAACTTCACATAAATCAGTAGTTAGAGAATCTGAACCATTAGATTTAATTCACTCTGATATATGTGAACTTGACGATATTTTAACAAGAAACGAAAAGTAAAAGTGACGATAACTTTTATTGATGACTGTTCAGACTATACTTATGTATATCTTATGAAAAATAAAAGTGAAGCGTTTGACATGTTTAAGATATTTTTAACTGAAATTGAAATCAACTAAATAGAAAAATAAAACGATTTCGAAGTGATAGAGGCACTGAATATGATTCCAATATTTTCAATGATTTTTATAAAACTCATGGAATCATTCATGACAAAACTGCACCATATTATCCTGAAATGAATGGCAAAGCTGAAAGAAAAAATAGCACTTTTACTGAATCAGTTGTTGCAATTTTATTAAACTCTAGTACTGCTTCCCATTGGTGGGGAGAAATTTTATTAACTATCTGCTATGTGCTAAACAGAGTGCCTAAATCAATAAGTAAAATTTTACCTTATGAAATTTTGAAAAATAAAAAACCAAACTTGTCTTATTTTAAAACTTGAAGATGTTTAGCCTATGTTAGGATCCCTGATCAAAAAAGAAATAAGCTTGCTAGTAGAACATATGAATGTGTTTTAATTCATAGGATATGTAGTGAATAGTAAAGCTTATAAATTTTATGACTTAAATGATCATGTAGTTATAGAATCAAATAATGCAGACTTCTATGAACATAGGTTTCCCTTTAAATTGAAGAATAGTGGGGGCTCGTTTTTTAGTAGTTTACCCATAAGTAGAACTAGTGAACAAAATAAGAAATTAGATTCTGAACTTAATTTGTCTGTTAAATAGTTTTGTGTTTGTTTTGTGGTTGCAGTCGAGTAATATTCGTAGGTCAAAAACCCGAACCATTGACCCTTTTTTTTCAAATGAAAATAAAATAGTATAATTTTTATGTAATTGAAGTTTTTAGCAAATAATACTTTGTGATTCAAACCTATGACTTTAAACTAGGAAGATAAAAGTCCTACAGCAAGATTACTATATAAATCATATGTAGTTGAAAATATTAATTGTATAATTATTTAAAACGATGCGAGTTAATAAAAATTAAATTAAGATAATTCATAAACAATCTAATAGTAAATAATTACAAAGACAAATGCTAGTATGCATGTGAATTATGGAGTACTTTTAATTACAAAAGGTGAATTGCTAATTGTTAGAATTGAATAAGCGATTAAGCCACACAAAAAAAGCACATGAATGGTACCCCGAACTGACCCAATTTTTGTCCCAACCCGATATACCCCGCATTGTTTAAAATGAAATGGATAATGTTTCGTCCCATTTTCGACCCAATTCATCCCGATCCATCTGACTTAAACGAGTCGGGTATCAGAACCATCGAATCAAATTGACATCCTTAAATAAAGTTTTGAAGATTATCAGAAAATTTATGGGGTTTACTTTTTAATGTAAATCTTTGTATCAATCTGGTGAACAATTATTAAAGATAAAGATTAGTCGACTGAAAAATATAGCTTTGGAAGGTTATTTTTCACTACTAAATAGTGATTGTGATTATAATAGTTTTTCTTAGATGATTATTTTGGAAAGTATTTTTTATGCTTTGATGGATAATTAAAAATTAATCTTACTATCTCATATATATTTTGATGATTAATAAGATCTTTTTTATAAAAAAATAATAAATAAATAAATAAGTATTCCGTTCCAACGAGAAGTGAATAAAGTACACCACCAATCAAAAAGTTTTACATAAGGCTCCCTTGATGAGTCGAATTCTAGGTTGATAACGACATATTTTATTATTTAATATTTAATTTATTTATAAATAATAGTACATTTTATTATTAATAAAATAATATTTTATTATTTAAAAAGTGACTAAAGTGTATCATTTTTATAGAGATAGTAACTTAAGTTTTCTTGTAAAAGGAAAGTGACTAAACGTAGACTTAACACAAGCAAAATAACTTCCACAACCCCAATTTTAGAGATAATTTGAAGCTCTATTCAATAGGTACAAATAATTTATAAAAGCATAATACATGTAAGTAAAAACTTTTTTTTTTTTTTTTTTTGTTATGTTCGGTTCGGATTGAATTAAAATGAATGGTACACAACTTCAACCACAATCCGTTGTTTAACTAACAAATTATATAATTTTCTATCAAATCTAATTCAATCAGTCGCTTCAAGTTGCTAAAAACATGGCAAACAATGGCTTCAAGTTGCTAAAAACATTGTAAACAATCACAAATTCCCCATTATAACCATAGGGAAACATGGCAAACGTGGAAAATAAGGATTTATGCTAAGGAAGACAATTAAGTAAGGGAAGAATGATGCTAAAGAAACAACCTCAATATTCTTTATCATACTTTATTTTGATACTAAGTGAACCTTAAGTTTCTAGAGAGTAATAAATTTCATATGATATGAAATACGACAATATTGCATTTTTGTGCTTGAATATTCTTTGTCATTCCCTCATTATCTGTTGTATATTATTCAGTTTTTATCATACAATGGCCAGTTGTTATCTAATTTAAGATTAATTAATCTGTTGGCGTGAAATAACATTTTGTTATATGATATTATTATCGTTGGTTGTTCATTCAATTATGTATTTATGTCGTATTTATTTTGTTTATATATTTTATAATGATTGCTAAAATATATAAAAATTTAGTGAAAATCTTGTGTTTTGTTTTTGTGGTTGGGTGTCTATGTATATAAAGATGGATTCCACGTATATATTACTTTACTGTTTGAAGGATTTAACAAGAAATTAAACATATTGCAGTACAACAATCTAAGATATATAGACACATCTATGCAATATGATACATTAATAAAGGAAGGCTAGTTTGCTGTGAAAAAATATTCAAAAGAAAGAAAAGTGGTGATACCACATATATTCAATAATTTAGTTGATTTTTATTATTTTGTCTTGGAAGTGAAACCTTCTAATGATGGACATACGTCTCTTTCATACATTGTAGCAAGGGTTAGAATTATTCTCCTCCCAGCTGCATGACTTTGGAACCTCTAATTAATTATTGCTATTTTAGAAGTCACTGCTAAAGGTTTATTTTCTTCACTGAAAAAAAATGTTAGGTTTTGTTGAAAATTAAACTTTTCTTGAGAGAGGAGGGCCACAGGGCTACGATTCTCAACACGTTTCTTTGACAAGCCTAAATAGAGCAAAGATATATAATTTTGAATAAGCGATGAACACTCTTTATAATTGTTATCTAGTTTTATTTTTTTATTTTTTATTTTTTTTGTGATAGAAATAATTGTTAGTGAAATACATGATGGTATTATTAGAGAAAAAAAAATGCATCTACAAATATAATATGCTTTTTATTGTGAAATTACCTATAAAAAACTCAATATAAAATACACAAATATATTAGTACAAGAATGATTCGTTTAACTTTTAAATATATATCGTAAAAAATAAGGAAAAATTATGCTTAATGTTTTGATGAAAATACCAAAATACTGTTCGATTACTTTTGCTAATTTACAAAGTTACATCTAATAAAAAATTTACATATTAATTTATAATAGGCTAAGTTATATCATTAGTCCATAAACTTTATCTAAACTCATATTTAGGTTCTCAAACTTTTAAATTTTATAATTTAGTCCTTAAATTTTGAACATTTCACACATAAGTCTCGAAATTTTTAAATCTTACAATTTAATCCCCAAACTTTTAAAAATTTACACTAATGTCCTAAAATTTTGATTCAAAAATATGTATTTTAGTACCCAATATAGGACATATTTGTGAATTTTTAAATATTTGGACACTAAATTGTATAATTTAGAAGTTTAGGATCGTATGTGTAAAATTTTAAAATAATAGGTATGTATTCATTTAAGTAGTATTCTTTTAGGCCCTATACAATTATTTTAACGTTTTATTTTCAAAAATAATTTTTTATTACAATTTAATTTAACAATAATACATATGATACATTCTAATTATTTTTTTAATAATTAATTTTATAATTATTTTATCATATTACATTATAAATTTTGCATCAACGATTATATATATATATATATATATATATATATATATATATATATATGTATATTTTAAAAATTTGGGGAGCTAAATTGTAAAATTTAAAAATTTTAGAATTTAAATATAAATTTAGTTAAAGTTTGAGAACCAACAGGACAATTAAGCCTTTAAATATAAAAAATTCACAATGTCTCTTTCAACTATTCAATACATGCATCTAATTGTTCTATGTAATTCAATAAACTTTAATTAATAGGTATGTATTCACTTAAGTAGTATTCTTTTAGGCCCTATAGAATTATTTTAATATTTTATTTTCAAAAGTATTTTTTATTATAATTTAATTTAAAAATAATATATATGATAAATTTTAATTATTTTTTTAATAATTAATCTTATAATTATTTTTTCAATTTTATATCAACAATTAACATATATATATATATATATATATATAAATAGCCCTATGTCTTTTTTTTTTTTTTTGCTACATAGAATAGACATGTGTGTTTGGTTCACATGTCTATGAAGGGGACTCTTCGGGAGTTAAGAGTATCCAGCTATATCAGACGGTAGGAGAGTGATATCAATGTCGCCTCCTTTGTTATTATTAGAAGCCCATTGTATGAGGTTGTGCGCTCTAAAGTTGAGATCTCGTGGTATCCATCTAATGGAGATCATATTAAAGCATGAGAGATGCTGAGTCATTTCCTATAGAATATGTGCAGTTGAGGGATGAAGGTTTGTCCAATTTTCTTCAAGGAAAGCAGAAATGATTGTTTGGTTGTCACCTTCGAGATAGACTGATTGATGAGAAAAAATTTTCAAGTGAGAAAAGGCTGCATTAAAAGCTAAACTTTCAGCAATTTCACTGTTGATAGTGTTCCTGAAATCAACCCAAGCCTGAATTGTGCGTCCATGGCTGTCCGTAGTGATAAATCCAATTCTAGCTTGCCCATCTTGCTAGGCAGCATCAAAATTAACTTTGATGGCGTGAAGTGGTGGAGGTTGCCACGTAGAAGGAATGAAAATATTTTCTCCTACTGCATTTACCCGAGTCCAAGATTTATTGAGGATTGGTGTGAATTCGTCTATTCGGTGATGAATTCTGGAAATGAGTTGTTTCTGATGGAAGACTTTGCTTTTGTAGAGCATCTCATTCCTAAGCCACCAAACTTGTTCTATCATGAGAGTGGATACTAGAGTGAATTCAGCAGCAGTAATGTGATTGGGTAGCCATTTTTTGGGAGGATTGATGATAAAGTTGATATAATCAAAAATGTCTAACCTCTCTAGAAATTCCCATCGGATGTTCCATTTCCATGTTAACCACCAAGAGCGAATTATATCACATTTGAGGAAGAGATGGGTGGAATCCTCGAGTTCTTTTTTACAGAGTGGGCAGAAAGGATCTTCTAATGGGTGGAACCGGCCTATGTTCTTTTTTGTGCTGAGGCAGTTGGTCATAATTTTCCATAGCAAAAGTTTATGTCGTTCATGAAGTTTAGCTTTCCATAGTTTCCGCCACAATGGTGAGTCTGACAAAGGTGCTAATCTAGGGGCAATTTGAGTCCTATAGGCATCTTTGACAGAATAAATACTTGTTCCTGAGCCAAACCATTGAAGTTCATCTGAGGTTTGTAATGGTGGGTCGATCCTGATTATGTAAGGGGTGATGTGTGATCCGCAAATACTTCGTAAGAGAGTATGATCCCAACTCCAGAAATTTTGCCAATTGCACAGATCAGTTATCTGATTTAAATGTTGTAGGTTATGAGTGACTTGCACAGGGAGTTTTTGAGCAGGGAGACCCGGCACCCAAGCATCCTGTTTAAAGTTAAAACTTTGGCCATTACCCAGTTTCCAGTAGCTACCTGCTTTAATAAGTTCTCTTGCCCATAGGAGTCCCTTCCAGATATAAGAATCACTGGATCGTTGTGCAACATTCAGAAAATGGTTGTGTTTCAAGTATTTGGCTGTAAAGATTGTGACCCAAAGTTTCTCAGGTTGGGTAGTTAATTGCCATACAGCTTTTGAGAGCATTGCCTTATTGAAATCCTCCATTTTACGAAAACTAAGTCCTCCCAAATTTTTTGGTAAACACAAGCGGTCCCAAGGCAGAGGTGAGTAATAATGGGTGCTATGAACATTGTTAGTCCACCAAAAACGCCTTATGATCGAATCTGCAGCCTGACATACATTGACTGGGATTTTGAAGGTGCTCATGGAGTAGATTGGTGTGTTTTGTACAATTGAGGTGATTAAGGTCATTTTACCTGCTTGTGAGAGTAATTTTGATTTCCAACTGTCCAATTTAAAGCGTAACTTATCAAGTACGCTGTTGAATTCGATTGTTTTGTTTCTACCAAGGGGGAGAGAGTGGCCTAGATATTTGAGTTGGTTTGCCAAAGTTGTCACTGAAAGTATTTGACACAAAGAGCGTTTCTGAGAAGTATTTACATTCTTGGAGAAGAAAATTGCAGATTTGTGGTAATTGATTTGTTGCCCAGACCAGTTACAATATGTGTCTAAAATATGCTTGATTTGAATGGCTTCTTCGGCAGTACCTTTTAAAAACATGAGAATATCATCTGCATATAGTAAATGCGAGATTGGAGGTGCTGCTGGGGAGAGTTTGAGGCCACTGATTAAATTTTGTCTTTCTGCTTTGAGCATCATCATGGATAAGCATTCTGTGACCATTATGAAAAGATAAGGGGAGAGAGGGTCACCCTGTCGGAGTCCGCACTGTGGTTGGAAATGATCATGTGGTGTACCATTTATCAGAATTGAAAAAGTCACTGTGGATATGCACTGATGTATGAGATTACACACTTTTGGAGAGAATCCCATGAGTCCCATGATGTGAAGCAGGAAGTTCCAATTTACAAGATCATAAGCTTTTTTCATATCCAACTTTAAGCCCATTAAACCACTTTTGCCCCTTGTGGTCCGATTGATTTTTGTTGCAAGTTCGTGTGCTAGCAAAGTGTTTTCCGCAATCCATCTACCTGGAATAAAGGCAGCTTGGTAAGGCGAAATATGGGCTGCAATATAAGATCTCAATCTCTTAACTAGTATTCGCGCTATGATCTTATAGTTGACATTGCATAAGCTGATGGGACGATAGTCAGTGACAAGTACGTGGTTTTGCACTTTAGAAATAAGTGTGATTCCAGTTGGCATTTAGAGTCCCAGTCATAAAAAAATTTTGGATTTCTTTGGTAACATCTGCACCTATGGTATCCCAACTTTGTTTATAAAAAATGACAGAAAAACCATCGGGGCGAGGAGCTTTGAGAGCATGCATGTCCCATAGCGCTTCCTTTATTTCCTGTGGGGACGGTATGCTAGCAATATGATTGTTCTGATGAGATGTTATAACTGTGGGAAACAAATCTTAGAGATCTTCATCAAAGAGAGTAAGAGAAGTGGAGAATAACTGCCTGAAGTGTTGGGAGAAGGCTGTTTCAATTTTTTCTATATTCCAAGTAAGTTCTCCACTATCTAACTTGAGGAGTGGAATATGATTTGTTGTTCTGCGGAGAATGGTAGAAGTATGAAAAAACTTCGTGTTTCTGTCGCCATCAGAGAGCCAAAGTTCTCTTGATTTTTGTCTCCACAAGGAATCTTGTCTTTCTAGCTGTTCATTCAGTTGTTCCAGAAGGAGCTGTTCCATCTGTATTTGGTCATCAGTTGGGGGACAAGATTGTAAGAATTTGAGTTTTGCCTCCAGAGTGTTGATCTGTTTCTGTACATAACCAAAGTGATCTTTGTTCCAACTAGTTAACTTTGTTGACAGAGATTTCAGTTTGGAAGAGAGATTCATTGGTCCTTGAAAAGAATCCCATGCGTCTTTAATGATTGTCTTGCAATGTGAATCCCGATACCACATGGCCATAAATCGAAACGGACGAATCCGATAAGGTTCCCACATACCATTTGCATGTAAAATAATAGGATTGTGATCAGATGTGAACTTCGGAAGGTTGAAAACTTTTGCGTTTGGGAATTGGATCAGCCAGTCGGAAGAAACAAGTACTCTATCTAATCTTTACAGGATTCTCTTTGAATAGTGTCTATTATTACACCAAGTAAATCGGGTTCCAATACTACCAATGTCGATAGCATTTGTATGCATGATAAATTGCTGGAGTGAATTTTGAGATTGGGAGGGAAAAGGCCTTCCTCCAAGTTTCTCTGATTGGTTGGTAATATTGTTTAAGTCTCCAATAAGTGCCCAAGGTTTATTTATATTGTTGAGATAATTGGTTAAATGCTGCCAAGTTTGATGCTTAGGAGAATGATAAGGGGGAACATACACACAACAAAAGCAGATAGTATTATTTTGATTGATCAGGTGGGGAATTTCAAAACATACATAATTAGTTCCCACTTCTGTTATCATTAAATGATAACTAGAGTTCCAAAATAACATATACCCTCCCCTATTGTTTTCAGCTGGTAAGATCGTGCTATGTGCAAATCCAAGGTATCTTTGTAACAAAGCTGAGCGGTCTGCACTGAGTTTTGATTCCATGAGTCATAGAACATCTGGCTTATTTCTTCTAATCAGATAGCGCAGCGCTCGTTTGGCCCGAGGTCTACCCAAACCCCGGCCATTCCAACTGAGAAGCTTCATGGTGCATGGGGGGGGGCAAATTTGAGGCTGCCTCCCCGCCTTCAGTAGTGTGGTGATAGATTGGTAATGGAGATGAAAACTGATCATTCAAGCAGATTAAAGATGTGGACTGAGAGGATGTTGTGCGCTGAGAGTAGATACCAACAAACATTTTTTTGGAATTTGATTTACTCAAACTTGGGGCCTTACGTTTTTTGAATTTCAAACTCAAATCTTTGGAGGAGTTACCGGCACTTTTCTTGGTGTGCAGGAGAGCTGGTGGAAATGTAGAGCTATTGACTGAAGGGGGAGCCTGGAGAGCTATGGTTGGGGTCCAAACCTCGGTTGGGAGAGGTGCTAGTTGGCATGGTGGTGGTGGGTTGGAGGGAGTGGGTGTCGGCAGCTGTTGATTGAACTTTTTGTGAAATTGAAATAATTCGCACAGAACATGAGTTGAAAAATCTGCAGTGGTGAATAAGCTGTCATGAAGAACTTCTTGGGCCAGATTGAAAATCTGTGTGGTGTGATAGGTAAACCAGTGGCGCTCCATATCAAATTCAAGATCAAGTCCGATAGCCTGAGCTATCATTTTGAAGCGCAAATTCATGTCTAGAGTGTCATCACTGTTTCTGAAGTACCAGTCATTAAAAAAAGCAGCAAAATTGAGAAGATCCAACACATGAATCATCTGAATAAGCTCTTGTACCTCAACATGTATTCGTGCTGCCTTAGTGGAAAATTTTTCTGTCATTCCAACTGATTCTGAATTGAAGTCATTGTTTGGGCCAGGTGTGGGAGCTTTGGGTGGTTGAAAGTTGGTTGCAGGCTTGAGTTGTATAGAGGTGGAATCAGCAGTTTCAGTTAGGGCAGTGGACTGTAGTTGTGTCTTGGAATCTGCATTGTTGGGCGAGGACCAGAACATAGACATTGGTGATAATAATTCATAATTGGTGCGCAGCCAATAGCCAAATAAGGGGATGAGAGTGTTGTTGTTCACTTGGAATTGCTTTGCTGATTGGAACTGGCAATTATAGGTGGCATGGTCCAGCATACCACATTTAGGACAGAATTCAGGTAGCCGTTCATATTTGAATTCAACCCAGAGGGTGAGATTGAGAGTGGGATGAGCATGAGTGCTTTTGGGAATTAGGCAGCCAGCAATGAGTGGTTTAGTCAATTGAACATCAGCTCGAAAGCGCAGGTAGTTTTTAACCATGAGAGATTCATCGCCTGAGAAATCATGCTGTATGAAAGTACCTGCAAGGTTAGCAAATTTTTTAGCATTAGATAAACTCATTCCAGCAAAATGTAAACCATGTGCTTGTATCCAGAATGTGGCAGTATCGAATGTGAGTTCCTGTATTGTGAGGTTATGATCCCACTCGCGTAGGACTAGTAGAGAGCCACTGATGTGCCAGATACGACGATCCCACACTGAATCGCGTTCTTCAGCAGTTTCAAATGTAAAGGAGAACATATTGTTCCTATAGTCTTTAGAAGTAACTATGACAGAGCCTTTGGTAACCCAGGCTTTGTTGATAGCTGAAACAACTTGGTATTTTTTAATAGGAGTGCAAGACAATACTTTGCCTAGTAGCATCAATGAGGCTGTCACTTGGATTTCCTCGACATTGTCTTCCAGCTCAATGAATGGTATGTCGCAGGTGAGATTGTGTGTTTTTTCCACTAAGTCATTGATTTCCTTTTCTGTGATTGGTTTGGACGAAGTTGCCATGATGAGAATGAAACACAAGTAGAGGGTACGTGTAAATTTTTTCTCTCTGGGATTGGTACAGAGCTGGGGCGAGAAGAGCAAGCTGTGGGAATTTATAGTTCGAAGTTGAGGGGGTTTTGGAGTATCAATCTTGAAGTTCATGATTGCGATTTTAGGAACTGGAAAACGCTTCATGGCCAGAGAGAAGGAGGGATGGCGATTGGCGTGGGTAGAGGTGGTGCTATGATTGCACGGTAGCTCCAACGTTAAGAAGTTAATGAGAGGTTTAGGTGTTGGAAATCTAAAACTTGATCACTGATAAGGCGCCTTCAACTGATCAGTCGTTCCTGTGACATAGGAGGTAAGGTGCGTGCTGTGGCTGGTATGGTGTACGAAGCTTGGGAATTCGAGAGGAAGAAGTAGTAGGTAATGTAATCAGAGTTCAGGAGGTTGCGGTTGAATGTGGATTCAATTGAAGAGGAAAAGGAACGAAAGCACCAAAGGAATTACCAATCGAATTCGAACAGAATAGAAGAAAATGAACAGTAATCCCAATTTCGAAAACCCTAAAAAGAAGGGTGCTCGAGAGAAAACTTCCAGACTTACCTAGTTGGCTGTTGCTACGGAATAAATAAGAGAACACTATAAACAAGAGAACACTATATTCAAAAAAAAAAATTGAGGTCTGAGTTTTAACATAAACAAAAAAATCTAATAATTGCTTCTCGTTTGATAAGAAAAAGTTAATATTTAGATCTCAACCAATCTAAATCATAGAAAAATAGTTGACTGACTTCCGTCACAAGACTATGTGATGGCTCAAGTCAAGTTTTATGTAATGACTTTCGGGGCCTACTATTTTTTAAGATTTAATTGACTAGTATTTATTTAGTCATCTAAATCATAGAAAAATAGTTGACTGACTTCCGTCACAAGACTATGTGATGGCTCAAGTCAAGTTTTATGTAATGACTTTCGGGGCCTACTATTTTTTAAGATTTAATTGACTAGTATTTATTTAGTCATCTAAATCATAGAAAAATAGTTGACTGACTTCCGTCACAAGACTATGTGATGGCTCAAGTCAAGTTTTATGTAATGACTTTCGGGGCCTACTATTTTTTAAGATTTAATTGACTAGTATTTATTTGATGACTAATGTTAGAGAATATAATTTTTTATTATCAATTTGAAAATATAATTTTAAAATCAAGTTATATATCACTTAGTAAAAAAATTAAGTTATATACCATTATTTAATTTAAATTATTAAAACTATAACAAAGAAAATAAAAATAAAATAATAAATTTGGTTTATGATTAGTTATTTTTTTTATTTATAATTTTTTTTAAAATAATCACTAATATAGTTGATATTAATTTTTAAGATAAACAAGTCAAATCACTCAGAGTGAGTTCATGTTACATAAATATTGGGCTTTATATGCTCATATATATTTTATAATCATAAGTATATAAAATGATATACCAGTAATACAGAGATATTTTCTTCCCTGCAAATAGTCATACTATTTCTCTTTGAAAATTCAACTATAAAATGTTTATATAGATACATAGCATTGGACATCAATCTTTCAAAATATATATATATATATATATATATATATATATATATATGTATACAGCATTAGACATCAATCTTTCAAAAATATATATATATATATATATATATATATATAATGAGTTATATTTTCTTAAAAAAATTGTTATGTATTATCTATTGATATATTAAAATTGGTATTAGTTTCTCCCATAGGGGTAGATAATCATGGAGAACTTTATTTTTAATGGTGGAGATAATTTGATAAAAAAAAAAATGTGTTTATGACGTAGGGTTGGAAATCACAATCTCTATCTCATCTATTCTCCAAAACTTAATTTCTTATAATTTTTTATATTTTTTTTATAAATTTAATTAAAAATAAATTTTATTTTAACTATTTAAAAATAAAATTAGAAAAACTATGTTATGATTTGTATATTAAATATATGATTTATTAACATTAATTACAAATTTTATTATTTTATATTAAAAATTTATTAATTTTAAACATATAACTTTTAAATAAATTTATAATTTTAACTAGTGAATAATCCTTGAATCTTTTCAAATATTTGAAATTTTGGTGGGGAATTTCTACCTCAATACCGTGATTATTTTTCATGGAGATACATAGCATTAGAGATCAATCTTTCAAAAAACAAATTATATAGAATATAGAATGAGTTATATTTTCTAAAAAAATTGTTATCTATTATCTATTGATATATTGAAATTAGTGTCGATAATTTCTCCCATAGAGGTAGATAATTATGGAGAATATTTATTTTTTTCATCAATGAAGATAATTTGATAGAAAAAATATGTTTATGACGTGGGATTGAAGATCACAAACTTTATCCCATCCATTCTCCAAAACTCGGTTTCTTATAAATTTTTATATATATTTTTTATAAATTTAATTATTTTTAATTAAAAATAAATTTTACTTTAACTATTTAAAAATAAAATAAAACAAACATATTATGATTTGTATCTAACATATATTATTTATTAACATTAATTAAAAAAATTATTATTTTATATTCAAAAATTTATTAATTTTAAACATATAACTTATAATTTGAACTAGTGAATAATTCTTAAATCTTGCAAATATTTGAAATTTTGGTGGAGAATTTCTACCTCAATTCCGTGATTATTTAGCATGGAGATGTCTCAAACCGGCCCCATATGTCCCATAGACAAAACAAATCAAAACCTTACTGTATCATTATGTGTTTGATACATCTATCAGGGAGTTGGGACCACCAAAGCAATTGGCATGTGGGTGTTAATAAAGAAAATCTTAACCACATATTTTTCCTCCTCTTTTGGCTTTTGTTTTAATATTTAATAATTTACTAGAACTCTCTTTTAATAAGAGTACTTTATTTACTTTTATATTAGATTTATTAAATTCATATTTGATAATTATTTTAATTTTTAATTATTTTATTTTGATTGAATTTTTAATTTTAATTTTAAAAAAAAAAATAAAAGTTGCTTGATAATTAATTTATATTTTTAATTTTAAAAAATAAAATTTGTAAATAAATATGCTTGTTTGATAACGAATTTTTAATTTTTAATTTTCTTGGCTAAAAAATTCAATTTCAAATAATTTTTCCTTAAATTCTGATTTTTTAATCATTTTGAGTAAGATTGTTAATTATGATTGAGTTATTGATTTCTAATGTCAATAAATAAAAATATAGAAATTTAATTCCAAAAATTACTTTTTCTGAATTTCAAAATTTTGAAATTAGAAATTAGAAATAAATTACCAAACGTACCAAATTTCAAAATTTACAAAATTTAAAAATTGAAATTAGGAATTAAAATTGTTATCAAAGAAGCCCTAAATTTACCATAAGTGTATTGTATTTCTACTTAAATCTTAATTTATGATGGTTTATTTCTCACATGTATTTTTTTAGTGCAATTTTTGGCATTTTTTTGTTAGTTTTGGCAATAATCACCGTTGCCATAGGAAAGTTTCCATTTTAAGAATGGTTAAACTACTCAAAGGGTCCCTATATATTTTTTATATTCTACATTTTGATGCCCTTCTTATTTTTCTTTTAATTTGATCTCTTTATTTTTTATTTTTATAATTTAATCCTCTTATTTTTTTTATTTATAATTTGATCCCTTTATTTTTACTTTTTGTACATATAGTTTAAAATTTGAGATCAATGTAGAACTAAATTTCAAAAGTCCAAAAATGGTAAGGAATCAACGTATAAAAATGAAAAAAAAAAAAAAAAAAAAAAAAACAGTGACTAAATTTTAAGGGAAAAAAGTAAGGGACCAAAAAAAAGGAAGAAAAAGAAAATTAAAAAATTAAAAATTAAAAGGATTATCATAAAAAATAATAATAAGGGAAGTAATGTATAGAATATATAAAATATGTGAATCGTTTGTAGAATTCATCTTTTAATAAATATATTATTTTTGAAAGTAGATAATTTAATATGTGTTTATTATTGTCAAAATAGAAATTTTTTATACCCTTTGGTGCATAAATGATTAAACTATTCAATTTGTTTCATTTTTATCCCCATTAGTAAAAAAAAAAAAACATGTATTTATTTTCTTCTAACATAAAAAATATATGTTCATTTACTTTATAAAAAATGTACATATATATTTTTTTTCTGATAGGTAACTCTATATATAAAAAGGAATTATGCTAATTCTTTTTATATTATTTATTTTTATTGTATATATATAAATAGAGTTGGTAATTTTCTATTTATTTGATAATTTATGTTTAACAATTTATATTTTTCTATTTTTATTCATTTGATATAATTTGTTGGATAATTTATATTTATTTTCGTAGATAATTGGTGCAAATATATTTATTTAATAGTTTTAATTTTTTTAATAATTTCATATTTATTGTAAGATAAATAATATTTTATTTTTTTATAATTTATATTTATATAATATATTTGTTTGACAATTTATATTTTTTTAGTAGATCTATTACTCTATATATAAAGGAAATTTGATCCACAATACTTGTTTGATAATAATTTGTTTGATATTTTTTTGGCAATTATTTTTCAGAAGGGACAAGGTAGGCATCAGGTAGATATATAAAATAATTGTTAGCCATTTTCTAAACAGCTTAAACTTTCAAGAGTATTGGTATATCAACAACCTCCAACTATTTAAAATATAACTAAGAGAACTTAAATTATGAATAAGTCTTTCTTTAATGTATTTTGTACTTTTATCCTTAGTATAACTTTTACATGTGAAAAAAAAGGTTCTTTCCAATTTCCTTTGTTTTTTCCTTTCCTATTATATGTTGAGTTTTTTTTTTATATATTTATATTTTTATTAAAAATTATTTTTGATTTATTTGACTAAATTTCTTCCAAAAAAATTATTGTAATGAATTATTGGGTAGATTATATCAATTATCAGTATTAATTGTAGTTTTTTATTTATTTATTAATATTATTTTATGGCTCTATTTATTTGATTTAGTTTTCAAAAATAATTTTTATTTAAGAATATATGATATAAAAGATCGTCACTTATATGTCAATATTACTTTATATAAGTTTACTCGCTTTCAAACTCAAAATGTTCTCATACAGTAGATCCAAACACAAATATAAATTTGTTTTCTTAAATAGTTTTAAACATGAGTTCTAAACTATTATGCTATTATAAAAAAAAAAAAAAAAATTGGTGAACAACAATAACTTGTACAATGTAGTAATATATAATTAGGGGTGAACAAAAATATCCAGAACTAACCCAACTCATTAAACCCAACCCAACCCAACCTAAAAAAATTGGTTTTTAGATTTTATTGGTTTGATTTGGTTCTTCATAATAAAAAATCGATTAATATTTAGTTGGTTTGGTTTTTATTTATTAAAATCTTAAAAAAACCGAACCAACCCAATTCATTTATTAATTTTTTCTTATTATTTTTATATCTATATTTATATTGTTATTTTATAGAATTATTTAAAAAAAAATTATTCATAGTTGATTAGGTTTATACTTTATATCCCTTTCAATGAATCAGTTTTCTCTAAAAAACCTAAATTAACGTCTCTCACGAGTCATTCACAACACCTCTTACAAGTCACACATTTGTCCAGCTCTAGCTAGTTGTCAACAGGTTTTGCCCATTTTTGTCGTTAGAGTTTGGATATTTAAGCGAAATTCATGCAAGCACTTCTCTACCAGGTTCTCTCATTTATTTTATTTTTTATCCACGTGAGACATTAATTTTTTATTATTTAATTATTTATCCATTGTAAATTTATAATTACATCGTCTTTCATATTTTTATCATTAGAGTTTCCATTGTATGAACAACATTACTGAACAATATTATTGGATATAAAAATTAGCAAATTTTGTCAAGTATGTGATTACTATTTCTTATTGCTTATTTGTATTAATTTAAAATTTTTCTTGCACTTTGTGTTTGATATGGATAATGATATTAGATAAGTGACCAAAATCTATATTTGTAAATTTAAGTATTATAATAAAATTAACATTAAAAACTTTAGAAACTATAATACAAGAGTTTAAAAAAAAAAATCAATAAACAAAATTCACTAGCGAAAAAAGAGGAAAAAAATGTCCTTTAACCAACCCAAATCAAACCAAAAAAATTGATTCGAGTTGGATTGTTTTTTCAAACTTTTTGGTTTGGTTCGATTCGGTTCTCATTTTTAAAAAACTGATCATATTAAGTTAGTTCTAATTTTGATCAAAACACAAACCAATCCATATATGTTCACCCGTAATATATTTTTACTATTTGTAGTGCCCTTAATTAAAGTTTTTATTGGAGTTTTAAGTTTTGATTAAAATACTTATTTTTCTGTCTTTTTTGGATTATATAACAAAAATTATACTTTATAAATTGAAAGTTGTTTAAAAATATAATTTTATTATTACTTGTGAGTTGTAGTGACGCTAAACCTTATTCTAAATTGTGTAATATTATTTTAGAAAAATATATTATTATCCAAAATTCAAATATTTATTATTTTTTAATTTTAAATTATTTTTTAAATTTGTTATGATTATTGAAACAAAATTACATACGATGTACGTGATCAAAATTAGTAAAAGAAAAAAAGGTACAGCTTGCGTATTTGATCTATTTCTTGTGTTGAACGAGTCTTCACATGTTACTTGGAAACCTTCGAACAAGGTAACAAAAAAATTATGGTCGAGCGCCTATAAGCATTAAACAGGAGAAAAATATTAATATTATATAAATTTTTACTTATATTTGTATTCACATTAATTTTTATATCATATTTCATGTTCAAATTATTTTTAAAAAGTAAAAAATTAATTTTTTAAAAAAAATACTAACATACATATGAAACAACATAAAAACATAAATATAAATTTTTGTTTTTAGGAAGTTTGTTGGAGTTATTGCCCTTTCTCATTTTTAAGATTTCTACCCATTTTCAAAAGTTCTCCATGCAGTAACAAACTATTAGTCAGCAGCTATGCCTCTTGCACCAATTCTCCACGCAATAGAATGAGTAGTAGTGTATAATGAGGTATTATTTATTTGTCATCAATGATTCATACTTATAGCATATTATAAATATGAAGGAATAGAGTAAGAGGAGGAAAAATGGATCAAACATTTTTTGTTGATAAATTTAGTCTATTAATTTTAAAAAAGTAATAATTTAATTCAAATGATTAATTTTTATATTTTTAATTTTTTTAACTACATTTAAAAAATAAATTTTTAACATGAATGATTATTAAAACAGGTTTTTAAAATAAAATTTTTTAAAAATAAAAAAATGAAAAGAAAAACATAAAAAATGTTCATATGAACCCATGCGATTACCTTTTTAAAGCTAATGGACTAAATAATCATTAAAAAATTACTAAATTTAAGTGATTCATTTTAAATATATAGTAAACATGCCCTATATTCTCTCAAAGAATTAATCTTTAAACATAAAAGAGGTTTAGTAATATTATCATAACAATTTTTATTATTGCTACAATAAAAGTGTATGAAAATTTTATTTTATTTATATTATTAAATACACATTAGTGCCAATATTATTAGATAAAATTATCATTAATTAATTATTATTATTAAAATAATAATTTAAATTGTGATGATATTATCACAAAGAAAAATAAAACATGAATTGGCTTGCCAAAAGATATGAACCATATAAAGGAATTGACTGACTTTTGTTACAACAAAACTCAAGTCAAGACCTTTGAAAATTCGTTAAATTATTTTATTTTTTAATTAATTTTTATAATATATTTAAAATAAATAAAAAATTAATTTTTTTAATTTTAAACTAATTGTGAAAGTAAAATATTCATCATCTAATAAGAGTCTTCATTAAATGTGATATTTAATTAATTATCATGTTTAAAGTCCTTATTTAATATGATAATAAATCATAAAATAACAACTAATATTAATAACTTAAAATATAGGAATAATTTTATTTAAAAAAATTAAGCGTTTATATATATATATTATAGATTACTATATATAAGAATTAATAACATAAGAAATTTTATAATATGACACTATACAAAATAATTTTAAAAAATTCAAAATTTTTGTGTCCATATCATACAATAATTAATAGAAAAATTTAGCACAAAATTGTGTGTTTAGCACTCATAGTAAAAAAAAGCTTGAAAAAAAAATGCATACACTTGGCACTCAAATTTATTAATATTGCAGCAGATGTTAGTAAAATTTAGAAGAATTAATCATTTTTAGTTTCTAAAATAATAATGATACATAATACAATATATTAGATATTAAAGTGTACAAATAGTTAAAGTTTACATATTAAATTATTATATATATTAAGTAATATATTAGTTATAAATTAAATATAAAATTAAAGATATAAAATTATGAAATTATTAATTAATAAAAATTAATTAAATTATATTATATAAATTAATATTTGTATTAAATTTTGATAAAAAAATTATTTAAAAATAAAAATAATCACATAAAGAAATTGACTGACTTTCGTTACAATAAAACTTAAGTCAATATCTTTGAAAAGTTGTCAATGGTGCTATGATGTACTAGTCTATATGTTTATTCAAAAAATTAATAACCTCATAAAAAAAATTGACGGACTTTTGTTACAACAAAACTCAGGTCAATATCTTTGAAAAGTTGTCGGTGGAGTTATGATGTACTAGTTTATATAAAACCAATTCTCATTTTGTAAGGTCGTGACATGTTGGGCAGCTGAGACGTGGGTTCGATATTTGTAATCTGCATTCAAATGTCGAATTTGAATATGGTTAATTGGCAAAAATAATTAATTATCGATAATTCGAAAGATGTGGCAGTGGTCCTAATTCCAGTGAGGTATTTATTGACAAAAACTAAAATTCCATTTTATATTATTTTTTGTAATTTTTTAAAAGTTTAGTAAAATTCATATTCTTACATTTTAAGTCACCAAGTTTTAATTATTCTAAAGTATCTTTGATTAAAAAAAAAGAGAGAATTATTACATTAAAAAGTCAACCAATAAATAATATGATTAGTTAAAAATAAACAATTATAAATAAATTATTTATTAATTATAAATTAATATTTTTTTAATAATAAATTACAATCAATTATTGAAATAGTAAAAAATTAGATAATTTAATTATAAGATATAAATAAATTTAAGTTGCCAAATACACAGGGGTCTTTCTTCATCTTTTCAATGATAATGCTTATATTAATTGCCTATTTTAGGCTTTTTTTTTTTTTACTTGAATTACTCTTAAGACTTTCATTTCTTCAATCAAATTATTTGAATTCATGTTCTTCATGGTAGCAACAATTACAATAAAAAAATTAAAAAATCTAAATCTAGAACTAATTGAAAAATATGCTAAAAATTAGTTTAAAAAAAATATGACAAAAATCATCATCATGATGAGAGAATAAAGAAATTAAAAGTGATTCTATTTTTTCCTTTGGCCGTTTAAATTTATTATACTAAATTATTATTAATTTACTAACATATTAATATTCACCTATAACTAATGTATAATTCTTCCATACTTAAGGACTGGGTTAACATTGACCTCCACTACCTTTCGTGAAATATCTTTAAACAAGCACTTATATATATATATATATAATTTAATCTATTACTTTTAAAAAATAATAGTTTAGTTCAAATAATTAATTTTAATTAATTTTAATTTCGTTTTTAAAAAAATTAACATGAATAATTATTAAAAACAGGTTTTTAAAATAAAATTTTTAAAAAATAAAAAAAATAAAAATTATTCATTTGAACCAATGTGATTATCTTTTAAAGCTGGTGGATTAAACAATCATAAAAAAAAAGCTACTGAATTTAAGTGATTTATTCTAAAAATACAGTAAACCTGCCCGGTTTCCTCTCAAAGAATTAATCTTTAAACATAAAAGAGGTGTAATGATATTGTCAAAAGTACTTATGTGTATGAAAAATCTATTTTATCTATATTATTAAATACATTTTAGTACTATTATTATTAGATAAAATTATCATTAATTAATTGTTATTATTAAATAAATATTTTGTATTTAAATTTTTTTTAATATATTAAAAATAAATATAAAATTAATTTTTTTTACTTTTAAATTAATTGTGATAGTAACATAATATTTAGAATTTTATTAGATGTGGTAATCATCTGACTAAAGTCTTTATTGGATGTAATATTTACTTAATTATCATATTTAAAGTTCTTATTTAATATGATAATAGATCATAAAATGATATTTAATGTCATTAGCTTAAAGTATAGGAATAATTTTGTGTCCATTACAAGAGCTCAAGATGGAGCTCTGTAGAAAACAAGAATGAAGAGAGAAGTATCTGGAAATTATGAAGAATGCTTGAGCCAGCGACTGAGCTCAGCAAGTTCAATATATATATACACACGCACTCTAACAATATCACATGCATGTGATGCAATAGGTCCTATACAGTTTGTTATAACAAACTAACTCACCCACGTGTTGATAACTTAATCAACAACTCTCTAATCATCACATTATACACGCTTGTACACCCCCTCAAACTGATGGTTTACTTAACACCATTAGTTTGCTTCTAGAGGAAATAAAACCAGGACCAGGCAACGGTTTGGTAAAGACATCTGCCAGCTGCTCACTCGAACAACAAAATTCTATATCAAGCCTTTTCTGCAGCACCAAATCTCTAACAAAATGACAGTCTATTTCTATGTGTTTTGTGCGTGAGTGTTGTATTGGATTTCTTGCTAAGTGTTGAGCACTTTGATTGTCACATAATAGCTTTGAAATTCCAGATAAACAAAATCCTATTTCACCAAGTAAGGACTGTATCCAAACAATCTCTGCAGAACCATTGGCCAATGATCTATACTCAGCTTCGGCTGAGGATCTTGCAACAATTTTCTGCTTTGTAGAAGACCAGCTTATCACATTTCCTCCAAAAAACATGCAATAACCACTTGTGCTTCTTCTATCATCAGGATTGCTAGCCCAGTCTGAGTCTGTATAACCAAACAAATCCAACACCCTTGGCTTCATTAACATCAGTCCATAGTCTATTGTCCCTTTAAGATAGCGTAGTATCCTTTTAGCAGCCTTCAAATGTACATCAGTTGGAGCACTCAAAAATTGACAAAGTTTGTTAACAGAAAATGCAATCTCTGGTCTGGTGACTACACAATATTGCAAAGAACCAACAAGACTTCGATAATGAGAAGGATCATCAAGCAACAAACCATCTTTAATGCTCAATACACCCCCTGAAGCCATGGGAGTTGAAGAAGGCTTAGAATCAGCCAAGCCAGCTTTAAGGAGTAAGTCATGAACATACTTGGACTGACTGAGATGAAGACCTTGAGAAGAACGAGTAACTTCAATGCCCAAGAAGAACTGGAGAGAGCCCATATCCTTAAGAGCAAACTTCTCATGGAGAGCAGTCATAAAAGACTGAAGAGAAGAAGAATTGGAGCCGGTGAACACAATATCATCCACATAGACAAGGACAAACATAACCTCATGAGAAGAGCGTTTGACAAACAAACTGGTATCACTCTTAGTGCCAACAAATCCCCAAGAAAGCAGCCACTGCTGGAGTTTAGAAAACCAGGCCCGAGGAGCCTGTTTAAGACCGTAAAGAGCTTTGTGAAGATGACACACCTTGGTAGGAGAAAGAGGATCTTCAAAGCCTGGAGGTTGACGCATGAAGACTGCTTCCTCAAGATCACCATTGAGAAAGGCATTATTAATATCAAGTTGTCTGATATCCCAGTTAAAATGGAGAGCAATGGACAAAACAATTCGAACAGTGGTGAGCTTGATGACAGGACTAAAGGTCTCAGTAAAATCCAAACCAGGAGTTTGCAAATAACCCTTAGCAACTAAACGTGCCTTATATTTATCAAGAGTACCATCAGCTTTCTGTTTTGTTCTAAACACCCACAAATTTCCAATAACCTTCGCACCAATAGGAGGATCAACTAAAGACCACGTGTTATTAGCTACTAAAGCCTGATATTCAGTAGACATAGCTGCATGCCAGGCAGGGACTTTAATGGCCTCTTTAAAAGAAGTGGGAGGAGACAACAAAGAAGAGTTAGAGAAGAGACAGGTTTTGGGTTTAGAGTGCCCAGTTTTAGACCTGGTGAGCATAGGATGTTGTGAAGACACATTAGGGCAAGGCAAAACAACTTCAAGCTGAATACCAGGAAAGGAACTCATAGGCTGAGAATTAGTTGAAGACGAACTAGTGGGCTGAGATCTAGAAACAGAAGGCTGACTAGTGAGAGACTGATCACGTGGAAATAAGAGCTCATGAGATGAATCAGAATGAGCAGAAGGCTGAAAAGGTGTGACAGTAGAAGCAGACTGTGAAGGTGCAGACTGAGTAGGAGCAGACTGAGTAGGTGCAGGGACTGAGAAGTCAGCCATACCAGGCATAAGCCAGGCTGGAATATGAACAGAAGAAGACTGAGTAGTCAATTCTGAATGAGACAAAACAGTAGAAGAAAAGGGAAACTCAGTTTCAGAAAAGAGCACATGTCGACTGGTTATAACTTTCTTAGTATGCATGTCAAGACAAAGATAACCCTTTTGATGAGGAGCATAACCAAGAAAAGTGCAAATGCTGGAACGTGCCTGCAACTTATGGTGATTAAATGGTCGTAAACATGGAAAACTCAAACAACCAAATACTTTCAGAAAATCAACAGCAGGTTGAATACCATAAAGCTTTGTATAAGGAGAAGTGAAAGCTAAAACTTTACTAGGAACTCTGTTAAGTGTATAAACTGCAGTTCGAAAGGCAAAAGACCAATAAGCCAAAGGCACATGCGATCTAAACAGAAGAGCCAAACCAGCATCAACAATCCTCCGAATGCGAGACTCAACCATTCCATTCTGTGAAGAAGTATGGGGACAAGTGAGACGATAAACAATACCAGAATTCTCAAGAGTTCTAGCCAGTGGCTTAAACTCACCAGCACCATCACTTTGCACCTTTTTAATTCGAGTGTTATACTGACATTCAACCATTGCCTTGAATTTTAAAAAGACAGAAACAGACTGATCTCGAGTTTGTAAAAAATAAATCCAGCAAAACCGTGTACAATCATCTACTATGAGCAAAAAGTATCGTTCACCATTAACACTGGTTTGAGGAGCAGGTCCCCATATGTCAATATACACCAAATCAAAAGGACTAACTGCATTTACATGAGAAGAAACAAAAGGAAGCCTATGAGTTTTGGCCATAGCACAAGCTGTGCATGAAACATCCTTATTTACATTGTTTACAACTTTTATTCGATTGCTACTAAGAAATTTAGCAAGAACAGGTTCTGAGATGTGAGCTAAACGATCATGCCAAAGAGAACTTTTAGCGAGCATTGCCTGACAACCAATAGCAGCATTATGTCCATAAGCTGTTTTATTCCAAAATCGGTAAAGTCCTTTATCAGCAACTCCTTGATGAAGAACCCTCTTCGAAAGGGAGTCCTTAACAAGAAAATATCCATCATGAATTTCAACAAAAACTGAGTTATCTTTGCAAAGTTTACTAACTGAAACAAGTTGTGAAGACATGGAAGGAACATGTAAAACATTCTTCAAATGTAAATTAGAGTGATCAGTATGAAGCAAAGTGGTACCAATATTAGAAATAGGAATCTTACCTCCATTTCCTATTAATACACCATCTGAACCAGCATATGTAGTTACACCAGACAAGTTACCTGCGTCGTTAGTTATGTGGTGACTAGCACCACTGTCAAGTATCCAATTACTATTATCTGGAGTAGAAGCAGGATGAGAAGTATTCGAAGAAGCAACAAAAGCTGAATGACCTTCTCGATTTGTATTGGAAGCATTTGAATTGTGATTACTATTACCAGACAACAAATTCCTCAAAGTATAACAAACTGAAGCAACATGACCTTGTTTAGAGCAGAACTGACATTGAACAGCATTCTGATTGCTACCACGACCACTTCTTCCATTTGTTCGACCTCCACGACCTCTATTTACTTGAGTGGAATGAGATCTATTATTGGTATTATTGAAGAAACCTTGCTGAGAAGAATTAGTGGATTTAGATTTATTGAAATGTAAACCTGCGTGACTGTAATTAGCTTGATAAACTTGATTATCTTCGTTTTTATCCTGTTGAATAAGCAGATTCTCATATGATAGAAGCTGACTCTTAGCTTCATCAAGACTTACATCACCACGATTAATGGAGCAAACACATGGATTAAATCTAGGGCTCAGACCTCCAAGAATCAAGATTATCAAATCTTGATCATCCACGGCTCTTCCAATTGCAGCTAATTCATCAGCAAGTGATTTCATTTTATCAAAATAATCCAAAATAGAAAGATTATCCTTCCTAGTAGTTTGCAACTGTAACTTCAATTCCATCACTCTTGTCTTAGATGAAAAAATGTAATTTCGTTCGAGAGATTTCCACATTTCATAAGCTGTTGTCTTTCCTGTCACAACTCCAGACAGATTTCCAGAAATAGAGCTATATATCCAACTCTTAATAACTCCATTTATGCGAGTCCAAAGAGTATATTCAGGATTAGTTTTAGAGGTACCTTCAAGTAGTTGAAGTGGTTCTGATTTAGTTCCATCAACAAAACCTTCCACGCCATAAGCTGAAAGTAAACTGAGCATTTGTTCTTTCCAGATGAGAAAGTTGCTCCGATCAAGCTTAACACCAATTGAAACATTAGTTGGCGGAATTGTAATAGCAAGTTGTGCTAACTGTCGAGTCAGAAGATCATCATCTTTAACAATCTTTTCAGTTGTTGTTATAGTTTCAGCCATGGATAAGCAATTCACAAGAATCTCCAAGAATCAATAGGCTCTGATACCATACAAGAGCTCAAGATGGAGCTCTGTAGAAAACAAGAATGAAGAGAGAAGTATCTGGAAATTATGAAGAATGCTTGAGCCAGCGACTGAGCTCAGCAAGTTCAATATATATATACACACGCACTCTAACAATATCACATGCATGTGATGCAATAGGTCCTATACAGTTTGTTATAACAAACTAACTCACCCACGTGTTGATAACTTAATCAACAACTCTCTAATCATCACATTATACACGCTTGTATCCATATCATCCAACAATTAATATAAATGTATATATATATATATATAATATAAGAAATCTCTATATATCTAAGACAGTGTTCCCTCTATTTATCCGTTTGAAATTGAAGAATGAGGTCTAGTCTCTTTTCATGGCTTTTCTTCATAATCGTGCTCCCAAAATTACTCTATGTTCATACAAATATTGTTTCTGGCCACTGTCTTAGTGACCAAAAATTGTTATTGTTGGAATTAAACAAAAGTCTCATATTTAATGAATCCATAACTACAAGCATGTCTTGGAATCAAACTTCTGATTGTTGTAGATTTCAAGGTGTAACCTGCGACGAAGAGGGACATGTCACTGGTCTAAACCTCAGTAACAAGACGATCATAGGTGGACTTGATAATTCAAGTACTCTTTTCGATCTCCAACATCTGCAAAACCTGGATTTATCTTACAACAGATTCAACTCTTCTATCCCCTCAAGAATTGGTGACCTCACAAATCTGACTTATTTGAATTTATCATATACTAAGTTTATGGGACAAATACCGAGAGAAATATCACACCTAAGAAGATTGGTTGTTTTGGACTTATCTAACAATATATATGGGTCAAGTTTTATCTATGACGAACTTTATAATGACCTCAAACTTGAGAATCCAAATTTAAGTGAGCTTTTTAGGAACCTTACAGACCTTCAAGAGTTGTATCTGGATGGTGTAAACATATCTTCATCAGGGGAAGATTGGTGTCAAGGCTTATCATCTTCTTTGCATAATCTCCAAGTGTTGAGCATATGTGACTGCAGTCTTTCTGGTCCTATTGGTTCATCCCTTGCAAAGCTTCAGTCTTTATCGGTGTTGAGGTTGTCTGGTAATGGTTTCTTTTCTCCAGTCCCAGAATTTTTTTCAAATTTCACGAATTTGACTGAATTGAAACTTCAAAATTGTCAGTTGAATGGAACATTCCCCAAAGAGATCTTTCAGATGCCAACATTGAAAGTTCTTGACATAACAGGTAATCCATCACTTCAGGTTTCCTCACCAGAATTTCCCCAAATTAATTCTTTTGAAGAATTGGTGCTTAGCATGACAAACTTTTCAGGGCCATTACCAACATCTATTGATAAGCTTTTAAACTTGTCCAAATTATCACTTTATGGTTGCCAACTTAATGGCACGCTTCCAAAATCTCTGACAAAACTCAGACGACTTGTTTATGTGGATTTATCCATTAACAATTTCAGTGGTAGTATCCCTCCATCCCTACTTTCTCTTCCTTCACTACAAGAGATTTATCTTTTTAATAACAAGTTTAGTGGTCATCTACCTGAGTTTTCAAATGCATCCTCTTCATTACTAACTGATCTTGATTTGAGTTACAACAATCTAGAGGGTCCTATCCCAATGTCTACATTTCAACTCAAAAATCTTAAATCACTTTCACTTTCTTTCAATAAGTTTAATGGCACAATTAATTTTATAAATATGATTCGAGGGCTTCCAAATCTTTCTGAACTAGAACTTTCACGCAACAATTTGACAGTAAAAGTAAGTGATAAGGAGGAAGATTCTACTTTCTTTTCCTTACCCAAATTATCCTCACTAGGCCTTGCTTCTTGCAGATTGAGAAAATTCCCATTAATTCTCAAGAACCAAACAGAATCAATTTATTTGGACTTGTCAGACAACCAAATTGGAGGGGAGATACCAAGTTGGATTTGGGAACTAGGAAGTCTTTATGATCTTCGACTTTCATCTAACCAGTTGGTCCGAATGCAAGAGCCTTATTCTCTTAAGTCTCTTAATGATCTCAGATTTCTCGACTTACATGATAATCAGCTCATAGGAACTATTTCCATACCACCACGTGCTATCTTTATAGATTTGTCTAGGAATAATTTCACTTCTATTCCAGTAGACATTGGGCATTACATTGAATCCCTTGAATTCCTATCCCTCTCAAACAATGGCCTCACAGGACTCATACCTCAATCTCTATGCAGTGGCTCTTCTCTTCGATTCCTTGATTTGTCAAACAACCATTTCAGTGAAAGCATACCAACATGTATCTTCAAGATAAATGACAATCTGAAAATATTGAAGCTACAAAACAACAGCTTCAATGGTGTAATTGCTGACGAGTTTCGTATTGGTTGTGTTTTACGGACACTACATCTCAATGGAAATGAGATAGGAGGAAGAATTCCAAGGTCTTTAGCCAATTGCAATTTCTTAGAGGTTTTAGACCTTGGGAACAATAACATGGTTGACACTTTCCCATTGTTCTTGAACACTTCCGAATTGCATGTCCTTGTTCTTCGCTCCAACAAATTTTATGGGAGAATTGACTGCTCCAAAACATATTCAAATTGGAAGAGGCTTCAAATTATTGACATATCTCATAACCATTTTGGAGGTGAACTACCCATGCAATGCTTAATGACATGGCAAGCAATGATAGTAGAACAAAGTCCTAATACTGAAACTGGTTCGGCCTACCTCTATTACTTTGATAATTACTCGGGCATATACTATGAAGGCACAATAATGGTTGCAAACAAAGGTCAAGATAGGGAACTGGAGAAAATCTCAACTATTTTCACTTTTATTGACTTTTCAAGCAATAATTTCACTGGGCAAATACCCAAGGAATTTGGACAACTCCAAGCGCTTTATGCACTCAACTTGTCCCATAATGCTCTTACGTACCACTTGCCTTCATCTTTAGGAAACTTGCACCATCTTGAGTCTTTAGACCTCTCATGGAACCAACTCAATGGAACAATTCCACCGTCTTTAACAAAACTCAATTTCCTTTCAGTCTTCAACATTTCATACAATCATTTGGTTGGAAACATCCCAAAAGGAAATCAATTTCAAACATTTCCACCAGATTCCTTCATTGGTAACAAAGATCTAAGTGGGTGTCCTTTGGAAAATTGTAGCAATGATGAGAACTCACCCAAAGTGGTAACTGATGTGGTTCCTAGGGCTGAGATAGATTGGGATGTTATATTTGCTGTAATTGGATTCATTTTTGGGTTTGGAGTTGTCACTGTCCCTTTGGTGTTTTCCAAGAGATGGAGGAAATTGTATTTCAAACGTGTCGAAGACATTGGTTATAAGATCATCCCTCTGCTTGTCCTAAAGAAGTGGTGGATGTGGAAGGCTCGTCGGCAAGGTAGGAGGCAACAGAGGCATTAGTGTTTAACTCTTGAACATGATAATGCCTTAAACAACTTGGGTTTGTCATATAATATTATTGTTCATTTTAATTATGTTGTTTTTAATTTCTTTTTAGATATTTTATAATAAAACTAAACTGAGAAATACTAAATGCACACAAATTGGTACACATAATTGCACCCACACAAGTATGATTTGTTATGTGGCAAAATTCCCTTAAAAACAAATAACTTCTCTGTTTTGAAAGTTATTTGTACATAGTACAAAATAATTGATGTGAGTACTGATATGTGTTCAAATTTGTGTTTGTTTAGATTTTTTTAGTGGTTGGAGTTCATAATTTAGAAATGGGTGACTAATCTTCTATGCATCAGTTTCCTGTCTACTTGTATCCTTTCTATAACGTGTATAATGTACATTTATTTTTACATAATGTACATGAATTTTATTGCACATATATATAAATTATGTACAAGCTAACACATTATTTTAAAATTATATTTAATTATTTACAATACATACGTTCTATGTTTTCGTCACTAAAACTGATAGGTTTTTGTTGTAGTGGTTGAAATTATTCATTTTTATTGGATTGTTTCTTATGCCGTAACTCTTTTTGAATGATATTCAATTTTATAATTTTCTCGAACAAATAAAGTGACATTATATTGATTTCTCTTCCTTGGGTTGACCTTTAATGATTGGTCTATCTTAATGCTGATGTTATATATCGGAGTATTCAATTAGTATAGAATTAGAATAAGTTTAAATTAATTTAAATTAATTCATTTTTAACTCCATTTAAATTTAATTTGAGCTAATAAAAGTGAGCATAAATTCAAATCAATACAAATAAGTTGGCTCAATCTAACCCAAATTGTTAATTACACATTTTTTTTTATTTAATATGAAGTTTTTTTAGTAAATAATATGTTTATGATGTTATTAAAGCTCTAAGATCAATATTACATTTAAAAAAAATATAATATTTTATGGTTTAAGATGTATTATAATGATGATAATTATTTAATAAGCATTTAGAAGTCAATTTTTAAATTAATTTAAAGCAATTGAGTAAAACGTTATCAAACCCAACCCATACAAAAAGTTAGAGGCCGTCATATCCTCATAATAAACTCACATTTTTTTTATAATAAAGAGCTCTCAAGTTCCAATAAAATTTCTTCTAACTATTAAACAAAATATAATAAAGAGATGAGTAAATTAAATAAAGATACTTAACCAAAAAATTGAAATAGATAAAATAAACTTAAAATGTCACCACGAAAATAGCTAACTTAAAATTTTTATAATACACTAATCAATAAAATTCTTTGACTATTAACAAAAATAATACATAAATAATCTTACAAAACAACGACAAGAAATGATAAAAGAGAAATAGTACTTTTTTTAATACAAGTTGATAAAAGTTTTGAAATTTATACATTAAAAACTAATACATAAAAAATCGTATATTAAAAATTAGAAATTTACTTAACATAATACTAATTTGAAATTAAATATGAACATAATTAATTATTTTTTTTTGTTTAAAGAGTTAAGTAGATTTAAAAGCTAAATGCATTAACATCAAAGAATATAATATAATATTGTGACAAAAATGAATAAATTATAATTATTTATTCATTATCAGCTTATTTTTCAAAAGAAAAGGGAAAAAAAATAACTAATATATCATAAAAGAGAAGTATTGAATGAGATGAAAGATTATTTTAATTTTAATATAGTCTTTTCTTTTTTTTTATTTAAAATTTTATTTTATTTTATTTTATTTTTGGCTAATGGGCTGGCCCTAACCCAGCTTAATTTTTTTCGGGTTATTTGAACTAGGCCCAAATTTAATTCAATTTGTATTCAATTTAAATTTTTTGATTCGTTTAATTAAACTATAATGCAAATTACCACCCCTATCTTATACACCATTAACTATTACCCTTTGTTTAAATTATTGACATGAACATTCCAAAACATAGAAGTCACAACTGTTCTAAATTAAGTGCGGAAATCTTCGTTGAATAGGTTAATTTGTAAGTTGACATATTAACATCGAACGACCTCTTTCTTTCTCTATTTGTTTAATTTTTCAATTTAGGTGACTATGATTTCATATATATATATATTTTTCCATTTTTAATAAAATTTTGCCGATAATCAATTATTCAATTAATTTTATTTTTGACTCCCTCAATAAAAAAAATGTTTTATTTTCTTAAAAGGTTAAAAATAAAATTTCATATATGAAGGAGATTATGCCATACAATTAAACCTAAAACTTACTATTTAGCCTAAATGAAATGGGTGAATATTTTTAAAGGCACCACCACAAGTGAATTTAAATATTTAAATCAGAAATTATTTGATTTTAATCATTTTATTTCATTTTTTATATAATATATTTATATTTGACATAAATAAAATTATTTTAGAGTCTACTTTCCAATAATTATATAAATTTAATTTAGACACATAATTTGAAGATCAATTCAATAGGTACTAATAATTTATAAAAGAGTGATATTTGTACATAAAAAGATTTTTTTCATTTTACGAACTAAACATAACTTAAATTACGAGAAGACTCATGTCTATTCTATTATCACCATTACTCAAATTGACTTAAATATTGGAGCATCAAAGGACAACTAACCGCCATTCAAGGTTGTGTTCTCGGTTCAACGTCATCTTTATGTATAGTCAAGATTCAAGAGCCTGAAGTTCACTAATTCCATCCCTCATTCTTAGAGCTCTTGCTTTATTATCTCTTATGGCTAGAACCTGTAAAATATTAGAAAGTCTAATGTGAAATGAGAATCTACTTACTAACCCGTTTGTTTTTCAATAAAGAGAAAAAATGTCAATAAAAAAGACAGGATCAAAGACCCAAAATGATAAGTTATTGTGCTGTCATATCTAAAATTTTCTCTGTATAAACATAGACCACAATCTTTTTATTTATTTATTAAAGAATAATTACATTACTTAAACGGAAAGTGAGAAAACTTATTATTAGACCAACAGGTGAATTATAGATAGGCTACAAATTAATTGTATTTTGCATAGTATTATAAATAAATTCAGGAGTAAAAGTTTTCACTTTTTCTTGTTTTTACTTTAAATTTAAGCTATTTATTATTAATTTAAAAATTAAAATATTATTTTTTAATAATAATTTTAAATTCATCACTTGATGTAAAAATAAGTAGTTAAAATTTAAAAGCATAAATTTAATATTTGTACGTATCACCAAATATATATATATATATATATATACACACACACACATATATCCCAAATGCAACTTAAATGCTGATATATATTGGAATAAGTTTATCCTATGTCACAACCTATTCAGCATTCCTAAATTACTTCTCAATTTACCTATGAGCTTGAATAGAAATCTCCACTTGGAATTAGTTTATCCTATGCTACAATCAGATTTACTTTAAAAAAAAATCCAGATATGAAGAACTAAATCCGCAAAGCTAAATGAAAAATAAAATGCTTCAAAGAATCTTATTTTGTGATTATTAATCCTTTGATTTTTACAAATTCTACACTTTAGTCACTTAACTATTTTTCTTAATATTTGATTCTCTAATTTTATAGATTTTATATTTTAGTACCCTAACTTTTTTTTCCTAAGATTTATTCCCCAATTTTTATAAATTATATGATTTAGTCCGTTAATTCTAAAGATATACAATTGAGAATTTTGGAATATTATTAAGATTTTGCTAGAGAATAAAAAAATTAAATGTTAAATTATGATCAAATGTTAATTTATTTTAAAAAATGTGATTAACACTTGATTCATTTTAATAATAAACGTTATATTAAAGTGAACTAAATTCATCAAAACTAAAAAGTTAGGGATCAAATTTTAAGAAAAAAAAATTAAGAGACTAAAACATATAATCTGTAAAATTAAGGGACCAAATATTAAGAAAAAATGTTAAAAAATTTAAGTGTTAAATATGTAAAAAGAGTCTGGCCAGTCAATTAGTTTAAAAAGAAATAAAATAAAATTTAAGTTAAAAATTGAAATTAAAAAAATAAAGTGTTAAACTAAAATAACTTTTTATTATCCTTCAGTCTCCTCATTCTCACTCTTTTCAATGACAACGTAATTATGCTATTCACACTACCGTTTATGTTGTCCAACTACCATTTGCCACCACGTACCACTCCACCCTCTCTCAATCTTCATCGTCTTTTGAATGATATTTTTCACTACTATAGATTTTTTGTATTTAGTTTTATATTTAAAAATTTTAGTAGTACTCATATATAAGTTTTGAATAAGAATATGCTTAAAAATATCATTTTATTGTTATAATATATAATTATCATTATTTTAAGCAATACACCTCATATAAATAGTTTTATAAGTGTTTGATAATATATAATGCTTACTGATTGAGGTTAATAATATTAAACATATTTTTTAATATATAAAAAAATAATTAATTAAAAACATATAATTAACAATTATTAATTTAGAAAATTTTATTTTTATTTAATTTATGTTTAAATTTATTTTTATTAATTTAAATTAAATTAAATTTAAATTTAAATTATAATAATTTGAGCTAAGTTAACATAGTCCTCACAAATTGCGACCCATAACCAGACGTCAAACCCATAGTCTCTCTAATCTCATTAGATAAGAAAAAGACCAAACTATCAGGCTCTCGAGAGCTGTTTATTTACAGGTTTATTAATAATGATAATTTACATCTAACACTCGTTCCCTCGGTAAGACCTTACATCTGAGTGTTTTTTCATTTTTACTTGGACGAATAGCATTACTCTAAAATTGAAATTGAAATTTATATTTTGATTATTTTATTTTTATAAATTAAATACATTAGTTATATTTTTAAATTAGTGCATTTCAGTCATTTTGTTATTATATTTTCATTTCTTGTCATTTTGGTTTTTTTGATTTTTTTTTTTTGGAAAAATCAAAATCAAATCGAATTAAACTTTTTTAATAAAGGTCGGTAAATAATTTTAGAAGAGAATACCTCAAAATTTTTTTAAAATTAAAAAATAAAAAAATTAAAATGACAAAAAATAACCTAAAATAACTAAAAATATTCACATTACAATAATTAAGGATTAATTTCATCAATTTTAAAAAAAATATTAATATATTTAATTTATAAAAATTAAGTGACTTTTGACGCTATCTTTAACTTTGTTTTATAAAAAACTATTTAATGTTTACTAGCCAACAATATGAAAAAAAAAAAAAAAAAGAATTGACCGACTTTTATAACAACAAAACTCAAGTCAAGAATATTGAAAAGTCATTAGTAGTCTAGTAATACTTTTAAAATATAAAAAAATAAAAATAATAATTTTTATATTTAAACTTATATTTTTATAATTAAAAAAATAATTTTTATATTATTTTTCTTTAAATGCTCATTCAATTAAATTTGAATGACGATAATTTAGATTCGTTAAATATTGAACGTTTAATATTATTAAAATGTTATTTTTGTTATTATAAATTTTAGGAAAAATAACAAAACTAACACCCCTCAAAACTTGTAATAACAAAAATAGCACCCCTTGTATTTAAATTTATATTTTTACAATTAAAAAAAATGATTAATATATCATTTTTTTTTAAATATCTGTTCAATTTGAATTGAATGACGGCAATTTTAATCCGTTCAAATGTTGAACGTTCAATATTACACGTTCAAATTGAACGTTCAATATTATTGGAATGCTAGTTTTGTTATTATAAATTTTAGGGGTGTTAGTTTTTGTAATTTCCCTAAAATAGTATTATTTTGGTAATTTTTTTCTACTAAACAACTTAGATATTTGTAATTAGATGACCAATTTCAATATATATATATATATATATATATATATATAATAAAAATATTCCTAAACTTCATTATAATGAAATATATTATCTTTTATTATTTATTTCAAATTTTGGAAACAATTTATTTCAAGAGCTTAATTAACGGTGTTTATCATATCCATATATGTAAAGAAAAAAATTAATTAAGCAATTTTTAGATCGATGAATTTCTAACTAAATCAGAAATTTATATTAATGAATTTTTAACTAAGTCAAAAACTTACAGTAAATTTTTTTCCTTTATTTGTCGTTGGATGGTATAATTTTAAATATTAGTATAAAAATTATACAAGCAAAAAAAAAAAAATAATATATATATATATATATATATATATATATAATAAATCAGTATATATTTTAAATTACTAACCATCTGAAAAGGAAAAAAAAAATTATCCTTCATTCATTCCAACAAAACTCAAGTCAAGATCGTTGAAAAGTCATCAGAAGTCTAGCAGGTTTTTTTTTTTTTTTGTTCTTATAATCAACCAAGATGTTTTTAAATAGTAAGAGTGATAATTTTTTTTTGACACGATTTGATAATATGATCCAAATATAATACGATATAAATTTTTTTTAGTAAGAATTGATCAATAATTTTTTCATATTATTAAAAATTTTGTTATTTTTTACTATTATAAATAGGTAACACGAAAAAAAATTGAGCAAATTTTTTTATATGTCAATTAACGTGAAAACTCGACACGAATAGCATGAAACGAATCTGATACCAACACGAATAAATATGAAACAAATACAATACAGACATGACTAATACGAAATGATTGTCACTTCCAGTAAATAGGTCTTTGATATTAATATAAATATGATATCAATAACGTCAGACATTGTTCCTCTATTTATCAGTTAAAATTGAAGAATGAGCTCTCCTCTTTTTTCATGACTTTTCTTGGTAGTAGTGCAATCCGTATTACTCTGTGTTAATATAGATGTTGTTTCTAGTCAATGTCTAAATGACCAAAGATTGTTACTGCTAGAATTAAACAAAAGTCTCATATTCAGTGAATCCTTTAATACAGACATGTCTAACCATTGGAATCAAACTTCCGATTGTTGTACATTTCAAGGTGTAACTTGCGACGAGGAGGGACATGTCATTGGTCTAAACCTTGCCAACAAGAACATCATTGGTGGGCTTGACAATTCAAGTCCTCTTTTTGATCTCTAACACCTCCAAAAGCTAGATTTATCTAAGAACAGATTCAACTCTGCAATTCCTTCAAGAATCGGTGAGCTTACAAATCTGACTCATATTGATTTCTCATATGCTCTTTTTAAGGGTCAAATTCCCAGAGAAATATCAAACCTAAGAAGATTGATTGTTTTGGATTTGACTGCATTATATTTGTCATATTCTGGTGCCGGTAACGGTGTCCTCAAACTTGAGTACCCAAATTTAAGTGAGATTTTCAGGAACCTTACAGAGCTTCAGGAGTTGTATCTTACAGATGTAAATTGGTGCCAAGGCTTATCATCTTCTTTGCATAATCTCCAAGTTCTAAACTTGACCGGGATCGATCCGTCTTTGACCCGGATCGATCCTTCTTCAAATCTGGGCACCAGTTCTTCAGCAGAATCTCAGCAGAAAGTCCCGGATCGGTTCCCGCTCGGTATTGGATCGATCCAACTATTAGGGTAGGATCAATTCGTCTGCTCATCCAAAATCTCTGGGAAACTCAGACAACTTGATTCTTTAGGATTTATCATCTAACATGCTTACGAGGGAATTCACAAGTCCACAATTGCACATAAATATAACCAAGCATTAATGTAATTTCAAAGCCAAGCACCTCAAGAAATTAGCATCCAACAAAACATTCACCACAAACCCTAAATGCTAAATCAAGAGCAATAGAAAATTAAATGAGCAAAGGAAATATAACACACCAAATTTATAGTGGTTAAACTCAACCAATGTGGTGAGTCTAATTCACTTCTTCACCCCTTTCAATGAGATGAGTTCCACTAGCTTCAATGGTGATTACAAGTTACAAGGAGAAATTACTTGAAGAGAAATACAATTACAAGAGATGGAAACCACTCAAAAGGACTCTAAGAATTTTTCCCCTCAACAATGATGGACAAATTCTTCTTCTTCTTCCTTTTCCCTTTTCTAGGTTTGCCTCTTTTCTCAAGAACACTCTCAACTCTCTCTTAGCCTCTCTCTTAGAAACCTAAGAGCTCATAAATGTGTTTTTATAGCACATATGAGTAATTACAACAATGTCCAATATGATCCTAGCTCCTAAGAACAAAGCCCATGCCCTTATGTGTCTTTTCCTCTGTTTTTTGCGAAAAAATAGAAACTGTTCGAAAGTGGGGGATCGATCCAGCCAGAGGGGGATCAATCCGTCTTGACCGGGATCGATCCGTCTCTGACTCGGATTGATTCGTCTTCAAATCTGGGCACCAGTTCTTCAGCAGAATCTCAGCAGAAAGTCCCGGATCGGTTCCCGCTCGGTATTGGATCGATCTGACTTCAGGGGGATCAATTCGTCTGCTCATCCTGGCAAAATCAGTTTTCCAACAGAATGTCCCGGATCGATTACCGCTCGGATGGGGATCGATCCGTCCAAGCCCCGGATCGATCCTGCATGTCTTGTAACCTGTTTTCTTTCTCTCCTTTCTCCATACTTGCTACCATGTAATGCTTCTAGTCCAACATTTGATGCTTGATCACCCACATATGGTTTTCAAGCATCCCCCATGGATTTGCATCACCATATCACAATTCTCCACCTTGATGCTAATCCTTGGAACTCATACTCTTGGATGAAGACCCACCCTTTCACCATCATTTAGATAGGGTGGTCACCTTGACCAAAGTTTGGCACTTCACAAACTTTGCCAAGAAAATCGGCTTTGTCGCCATGTCCGCCGGGTTATCATCAATGTGAATTTTTACCAACTCCACCTTGCCTTGTTCAGTCATCTCTCGTATGAAGTGTAGCTTCACATCTACATGCTTTGTACAATCATAAAATTGAGGATTCTTAGTCAAGCAAATAGCTCCTTGGTTATCACAATGTACCATAACTCTTTCTTGCTCAAAACCAAGCTCACTAGCCAAACCCTTCAACCACATAGCTTCCTTCACCGCTTCCGTTGCGGCAACAAACTTCGCTTTCGTAGAAGACAATGTTACTATTGATTGTAAATTGGCCTTCCAACTCACTAAGTTTCCTCCAAACCCAAACAAGTACCCCGTGATAGACCGCCTCTTATCACGATCACCGGCAAAGTCTGAATTCACATAACCTATCACACCAACACTCAACTCCCCCAATCTATCATAAAGTAGACCAACTCCAGTTGTACCCCGTAGATACCTCATCACCCATTTCACCGCCTCCCAATGATTTTTACCCGGATTAGCCATATAGCGACTCACCAAACTTGCACCATATGCTATATCCGGTCTTGTACAAATCATTAAATACATCAAGCTACCCACCGCACTAGCATAGGGCACCTTTTCCATTTCTTTCTTCTCCTCATCCGTTGAAGGAGAGTCCGAGGCCGATAACTTGAAATGTGATGTAATTGGAGTTGTAGTTGGTTTAGCTTTGACCATATTAAACCTTTTTAGAACCTTCTCACAATACCATTCTTGGGATAGAAATAACTTGCCCTTTTGTCTATCTCTTACTATCTCCATCCCCAAAATTTTCTTGGCACTCCCAAGATCCTTCATCTCAAATTCCGAGCTAAGTTGACTTTTCAACTTTGTGATTTGAGACCGGTCACAACTAGCTATCAACATATCATCCATATATAACAATAAATAAATAGTAGAAGAGCTAGTTGTACCTCTCAAATACACACAATTGTCATGCTTGCTCCTTTTGAACCCGATCTTCAAAACGAAGTCGTCAAATCTCTTGTACCAACACCTTGGAGATTGCTTCAAGCGATACAATGACTTTTTCAAGAGACACACCATGTCACGTTTGCCATTTTCAACAAACCCCTTGGGTTGCTCTATGAAAATCTCCTCCTCAAGGTGACCATGCAAAAAAGCAGTTTTCACATCCAATTGATCAAGTTTCATATCATTATGTATAACAAGAGATAATAATAATCTAATGAAACTATGTTTAACAACAGGTGAGAAAATTTCATTAAAGTCAATACCTTCTCTTTGGACGAACCCTTTTGCGACAACTCTAGCTTTGTAACGGGCTAGCTCGACATTTGGCACACCTTCCTTCCCTTTGTAGACCCATTTGTTGCCTACAACTTTCCGACCCTTTGGTCAAGGAACTAGTGTCCATGTCTTGTTCTTGTATAGAGAACTCATTTCTTCTTCCATGGCTTTCCGCCATTTACCGGCATCCTTCTTACTCATGGCTTCCTCATTGTGATAACCAAGGAGCTATTTGCTTGACTAAGAATCCTTAATTTGTCCCATAATGCTCTTACGTACCACTTGCCTTCATCTTTAAGAAACTTGCACCATCTTGAGTCTTTAGACCTCTCATGGAACCAACTCAATGGAACAATTTCACCATCTTTAACAAATCTCAATTTCCTTGCAGTCTTCAACATTTCATACAATCAACTGGTTGGAAAGATCCCAAAAGGAAATCAAATTCAAACATTTCCTCAAGACTCTTTCATTGGTAACAAAGGTCTATGTGGGAGTCCTTTAGTAAATTGTAGCAATGATGAGAACTCACCTAAAGTGGTAACAGATGAGGTTCCTAGAACTGAGATTAATTGGGATGTTATATTTGTTGTAATTGGATTCGTTTTTGGGTTTGGAGTTGTTACCGTTCCTTTGGTGTTTTCCAAGAGATGGAGGAAATTGTATTTCAAATGTGTAGAAGACATTGGTTATAAGATCGTCCCTATGCTTATCTTAAAGAAGTGGTGGATTTGGAAGGCTCGTCGGCAAGGTAGGGGGCAACAGAGGCGATAGTGTTTAACTCTTTAACATGGTAATGCCTTAAACAACTTGTGTCTATCAGATATTGTCGTTCATTTAATTATGTTCCTTTTTTTTTCCTAGATATTTTTTAATGAAAGCTAAAATATATCAATTTTTAGAGGTTGGGGTCCATAATACATTTGGATTTTGCGTTTATATATATTGCTCTTGGCAAAGCATTTACTTTATTTTTTTGTTTATTCTAAAAGTTTTTTTCTTTCAAATTCTCAGCTAAACAATTGAAACTTTACCCCTTGAACTTGTCTGAAGGAGATAAGGCGAGAATTGCTTGTGGAATTTTAATTGTTGAAGATGATTTAGTATTTAGACCTTCTAAGTGTACCGATTGAGTAGATCTTTTTAAGCCATCTATTGCATTATTTTCATTTTTGCTTGTATCCTTGTTTATGTAAGACATGTATTATAATTTATACATAATTTGTATTAGTTTTTTGTTAAACTGCATTTGTGAATTACTTAGTTAAATTTTATTAATTTGTCTTGAAAGCCGATGCACATGGGTCTCTCATACATGGCATTGGTTGGAATTATTTTCCTCCCATCATGAAATTTAGAAAAGTTCAGGCATTAAATAACACATATATTTAGTACATAATTCAATAATATTAATATTAAAATAGCATGTAAATTGTACATAACATATATACATGTGGTATATAATGTATATTTATTTTTGTATAGAGTGAACATAAACTTTATCACACACGTTTATATAGCTTATGTATAAGCCGACACATTATTTTAAAATTAACTTGATTATTTGCGATACATATGTGCTATTTTTTCATCACTAAAATTGACAAGCTTTTGTTGTAGTTGTTGAAATTATTAATAATATTATCTTTGTTACAGTGGATTTTGTAAATTATCTTTATTATCATTTTAAAATTTTTATTAATAAAATAATATTTTACTATTTAAAAATTGACCAAAGTATTGTTAGCGTAAGTATATTTAACTAGTATCCCATTTTTATAAAAAGTGTGATCTAAATATTCCTTGTAAAAACAAAGGGACTAAAGTGTTCACTTGATATATGCAAAGTAACTTTTACTACCTCACCCAATACTAATAATTTATAAAAGAGTGATATATGTACTTAAAATCATTTTTTGTCTGGTTATGTTCGGTTTGAATTGGATTAGAATGGATGGTATGCAACTTCAACCACTATCCGATATTCAATTAACAAATTATATAATTTTCTATCAAATCTAATTCAATCACTCGGTTCAAATTGCTAAAAACATGGTAAACAAATCACAAATTTCCCATTATAACCATAGGGAAACATGGGAAACACGGAAAATAAGGATTTATGCTAAGGAAGACAATTAAGGGAAGAATGATGCTAAAGAAACAATCTCAATATTCTGTATCATACTTTGTTGGGAAATTATCAAAAATAACACCCCTAAAATTTATAGTAACAAAACTAGCACCCCAATAATATTGAATGTAAAATATTGAACGTTCAATATTGAACGGGTCTAAATTGTCGTCGTTCAACTCTAATTGGATGGATGTTAAAAAAAAAAAAAGACATATTAGTCATTTTTTTAATTGTAAAAATATAAGTTTGAACACAAGGAGTGCTAGTTTTGTTATTAGAAGTTTTGAGGGGTGTTAGTTTTGTTATTTTCCCTACTTTGTTTTGATACTAACTGAAACTTTAGTTTAGAGAGTGATAATTAAATTTCATATGATATGAAATACGAAAATATTGCATTTTGGTGCTTGAATATTTTTTGTCATGCCCTCATTATCTACTGTATATTAATCATTTTTTAATCATGTAATGGTCAGTTGTTATCTAATTTAAAATTGATCTGTTGGCATAGGATAATATTTTGTTATATGATATTATTATTATTGTTTGTTGTTCATTCAATTATGTATTTTTGTCGTATTTATTATTGTCTAGATATTTTATACTAATTGCTAAAATATATAAAAATTTAGTGAAAATCTTGTTTTTTGGTTGGGTATCCATATATATAAAGATGGATTGCACGTATATATTACTTTACTATTTCAGATTTAACAAGAAATTAAATATATTACAGTACAACAATCACAGATATAGTGGACACATCTATGCAATATGATACATTAAGAAAGGAATGCTAGTTTGCTACATGATATAAGCTTACCTATTATATTTTCTGCAATTTGGGTGTTTGCTAGAGGTGTCACCAGTCAAAGTTTGCATGAGTTCATTTTAATTTAGATGAGCTAATTCAAATTTTACGTGAGTTGAGATAAGCTCAAATCATTTTTAAATGAGTTAGGTTTTAGCCTTTTGGGTAGCTCACATGCTGGCTCATTAATAATTTTGAAAAATTAAAATTAAAAAAAAAATAAATTTAATTTAATAATAAAAATGTTGGTATAAATATTATCTTTTGATTTTGAATAAAAAAAATTATATTTTAATTATATTTTTGTAAAAAAAAAAAAAATAGTCTTCTAATTAAGTGCGTTTATCTATCTGTAGAGAGATTATGGTAATATTTCACAATTGTTTCGTAATTTGTTGTTGGACTTGATGTAGGATTAATTGATGTGCATTAATTTGAAAAATCTGCAATTAGTTGGCAAAGTGACTATATATATATGATGATACCACACATATTCAATAATTTAGTTGATTTTTATTAATTTTTCTTGAAAGTGAACCTTCTAATGATGGACATAAGTCTCTTTCACACAATGAAGAGGGGTTAGAATTATTCTCCTTCTAGCTTCATGACTTTGAAACCTCTAAATATTGCAATTTTAGAAGTCACTGTTAAGGGTTTCTTTTCTTCACTGAAAAATGTTAGGTTTTGTTGAAAATTAAATTTTTCTTGAGAGAAGAGGGCCAGCGGGCTACAGCTCTCAACACATTTTTTTAACGGACCAAAATAGAACAAAGGAATATAATTTTGAATGGGTGAGGAGCATTCTTTATAATTATTATCTAGTTTTTTTCTTTCTTTTTATTTTTTCTTTTCTTTTTCTTTTTCTTTTTTTTTTTGTGAGAGAAATAATTTTTAGTGAAATATATGATGGCATTATTAGAGAAATATAAGGTATCTACAAGTATAATATGCTTTTTTGTGTAAAATTATATATAAAAAAAACTCAATATAAAATACAAAAATATATTAATATGAGAATGATATGTTTAACTTTTAAATATACATTGTAAAAAATAAGGAAATATTATGCACAATATTTTAATGAAAATACCAAAATATTATTTGATTGTTTTCGTCCAAAAAAAAATCGACATTTTAATTAAATGACTAAATGTACATAAGATTTTATATGAGAAACTTGATACCTACATGTTCATTATACATCTCAGACTATATATAAGTATACTCGTTTTTAAATTTAGGAGGTTTTCATACAATAAATTCAAATACAAATATAAGTTTATTTTCTTGAATAATTTTAAATATGAGTTATAAACTATTATGCTACATTAAATGATGTTGTGGCCTTAGTTAAAGTTTTTATTTGAGTTTTAAGTTTTGATTTTGATAGAAGACTCATTATTTTTTTTTTCTTCTGCTTTTGGATTATATAATAAGAAATATACTTCATAAATTAAAATTTATTTAAAAATATAATTTTATTATTGGTTGCGAGTTGTAGTGGCACCAAGCCTCATTCAAATTGTATAGTATTATTTTAGAAAAATATATTATTATCAAAAATTAAAATATTTATTATTTTTAATTTCAAATTTAAATTAATTTTTTTAATTTATGATTATTATCGAGAGAAAATTATATGCAAAGGCATGTGATAAAATTAGTAAAAAAAAAAAAAGGAACAACTTGCATGATCTATTTCTTGTTTTGACCGAGTCTTCACATGTTACTCGGAAACCTTCAAACAAGGTAACAAGAAAGTTATAGTCATGATAAGCATTAAATAGACGAAAATTATTAATATTATATAAATTTATACATATATTTGTATTCAAATTCTTACATCATATTTCATGTTAAAATTATTTTAAAAAAGTTAAAAAATAATTTATTTTTAAAAAATACTAACAGAAACAACATAAAAACATAAATATAAATTTTTGTGTTCTTAATCTTTATCCTTATATAACATTTATTGTTTTTAGGAAGTTTATTTGGAGTTATTACCCTTTTTCGTTTTAATATAAATTTTTGTGTTCTTAATCTTTATCCTTATATAACATTTATTGTTTTTAGGAAGTTTATTTGGAGTTATTACCCTTTTTCGTTTTTAAGATTTCTACCCATTTCCAAAAGTTCTCCATGCAGTAACAAACTACTACTCAGCAGCTCTATGCCTCTTGCACTAATTATCCACTCAATAGCATGAGTAGTAGTGTATAATGAGGTATTATTTATTAGTCATTAATGATTCAAACCAATAGTATATCATAATATAGAGGGTTAGAGTAAGAAGAGGAAAAATGAATCACACATTTTTTGATTTTTTAACCATTTAAAATTGTAATTCTAAATTCCATTAGTCTGGACTACCAAATCAATGTCAGTCTAAGACTAATGAATAATTTATAATTATCGTTGACAAAAATATATATATCAATATATTATCTTTATCGATAAATATTTAAAAAAAAATTGAAGAAATTGAGGAAATTATAGTTAGTTTTAAATTTTTACATAAATATTTTAAAACAAATAATAAATACTAATTAAAACAAATTTTCTTTTAAAGATTATATTTGTGACACAAATAGAACATATAACATACATATATTATGTTAGTGTGTGTGTAATAAATGTTAGGTGTTAGGTGTTAGTTAGATAGTATTAATAAATGCAATGTAATCTATATATACTCCTAATTCCTATAAATGAATATCAATGTAAATAATTATTTTAATCTCATTTCATTTTAACTTGGTATCAGAGCGGGTATCCGAGAGGAAGAAAAATATACATATATTTTTAACCTCTTTCGGCTTCAGCAGTGCCGCCTGCATCTCACGGCTCCGTCCGTTCTTGGTTCCAGCAGCGCAGCCTGCATCTCATGGCTCCATCCGTTTTCGGCCTCCCTTAGCACCGTTCGCCGATCGTTGTGCCACCAGATCCGCCGCTCGCCTGTCCAAATTTGCCCAGTAGCTCCGCGCCTATCCAGCTCCACTCATCCACAGCTCCGCCCAGCTCCGCGTCCACAGCTTCGCCTGTCCGTGCCTGTCCAGCTCCGTGCTTCCACAGCTCTGCCCAGCTCCGCCGTTTGAGCTGCTCCAATCCGTACAGCCGCTTGTCCAGCTCCCAGTCCAGCTCCACAGCTCCGCCTGTCCAGCCGCCTCTCATATTTGAGTGATATATTAGTGGTTTTATCTGGAGGCAGGAGTGATTTCCCATTTAACCCTAGTCCAAATTTAAGCCCTCATTTTTTCTGCCCAATAACAGCCCAGTCAGCAGCCCAGTTAAGGCCCAATCAGCAGTCCAGTCAAAAAAAAATTTCAATGGAAGCTTTGAGAGAACATCAGAGTTCTAAGACCATTGACATTCCAAAATTTGAAGTCAATGTTAAGAGTTCAGAAAGTGGTTCTTTCTGGGGTACTAAAATCAATGGTACAAATTTTCGAACATGGAAAAGAGTTATGTCCGTTTATCTTCGAGGAATGCACAAAATGGGGCATGTGACTAGAACAATTAAGGCTCCTAGTCAAGATGATGTAGAAGCCTATACTAAGTGGGAAGATGATGATGGCTTGGTAATGTCAATTCTATTTAGAGCTATAACTGATGATGTATTACAGATGGTGGAAGAGTGTGAAACCGCTGAAGCAATTTGGAATACCCTAGGTGATCTATATACAAATGAGTCTGACTTTATTCAAGTTCATGAATTGATGTGCAAAGCTGCTGGTAGGGGTGGGCGTAGGTCCAATAGGTCTGCTATTAAATCATTCTACAAGCCGACCTTATCTTGGCGGTTTTAAAAACTTCAAAACCTTAGCCGACCTATAATCCCTAAAAAACCAACCTTCAAGCCGACCTACAATGTCGGTTTGAGGGAGATTGGTTTGCGGTTTTGGACCTATAATTTTATTTAAAAATTATTATCATAATTAAAAATACAAACAATATTTTACCCCTATAAATACTTTTTTAAAAGCTAGAGCATACAAATGTGTTGCTTTCGGTTATAAGAACTACTATTCTTACTCATATTATGTGTCATATGGAAATAATATCTCATTATTGACATTTCATGTTTGATACTCCACTACTCACCCTCCTAAATTTAAAATCATGATTTCAAAAGCTAAATATTTGTTTAAGACTTTTACATTGTATATTTGTATAATATTAATTAATACTTCATTTTATTTATTTTTTATAACATTTATTATATAATATTTAAAAAAATATACTAATATATAAAAGTGTAGGTCGGTTCGGTTTTGTCGGTTTTTATTTTTGGCAGACCTACAACCGAACCGACTAGGTCGGTTTTGTAATATTTTGGACCTACCGGACCAATTAATCTCCAAAAACAAAAAACATAGGTTCGGTTTGGACCTAGACTCGGGTTGGTTGGTCGGTTTTTGAAAAAAAATGCCCACCCCTAGCTGCTAGCATGTAGCAGAATGGGCAACCAGTATCTGTGTTTTATACCAAGCTAAAGAATCTATGGGCTGAAATTGATCAGAAGCGTCCGTGCAAAATTAAAAATCGAGAGGACCTTCTATGGTACCAGAAAGAGAAGGAGCTGGAGCGAGTACATGCCAAGGGTGAATTGCTTCGAATGCCAGACCCTCCGAGCTTGACAACAGCTTTTACATACATCCGTAAAGACGAATCTCAGCAGGAAAGTCTTAATCAGGTACAAGTTGAGGTATCAAGCCTAGCCATTCAAGCCAAATCAAAAGCACCTTTCCTCCAGCAGCAAAGTTCAATTCCACTTCATCAACAAGGACCTCCACCAGATTTTTCCAATCGCCCTCGTCTTCAATGCTCTTATTGCAATGAAGGTGGGCATCTTCGAGAAACTTGTTGGAAACTAAACCCACACCTGAAACCCAAAAAGCAAAATTATCGTCCTAGAGCGAAAGCAGCTGCAGTGCAAATAGTCCAAGAACCAGATTACTATGGAGTGACTGGACAAGATCATCATGTGGAATGTGGAGGTATCCCTACAGTTTTCATAGTTGGTCGTGGTAAGATTGGTATGGCTTTAAACATTTCTCACTTTGTTGGGTCTAACACTTGGATTATTGATTCTGGTGCATCTGATCATATGACTTATGATAAATCTTATTTTACCGAGTTATCTTCCCCACCAGTGTCTTATGTTACGAATGCTAATGGTGAAGCCTTTCCTGTCTTAGGGAAGGGGACAGTCCGTGTCACTCCAGCTTTACAATTTCATAATGTTTTATATGTGCCTGACTTATCTCATCACTTAATATCTATCCCACAGTTGAATACTGAGTCTAAGTGTTCTGTAAGTCTTTACCCTATGTATGTGATTTTTCAAGATCTTCTTACCAGGAAAATAATTGGTCGATGGTATATGAGGGGCAGATTGTTCCGTCTGGATCAGAACTACGCAGGGGAGAAACCAGGAGCACAGACATGCACTCCATTGACTTCGAGTTCTGACAAGCTAAGTGAAATTTGGTTGTGGCATCGTCGCTTAGGGCATCCATCTTTTAGTCTTATGAAAAAATTCATGCCTACTTTGTTTATTGGTGTTAGTGAGTCTGTTTTACATTGTGAGACATGTGTTTTGGCCAAGAGTCATCGTATTACTTATTCTCCTAGTATTTCTAATAAAATTGCTATTCCTTTTGAATTAATACATTCTGATGTTTGGGGACCATCTAAAGAGCCCACTTTATCGGGTATGAGATATTTTGTTTCATTTATCGATGATTGTACAAGGTTATCGTGGGTTGCTCTTCTTAGAACAAAGATGAAGTTTTTTCAGCCTTTCAAACTTTTCGTACCCTTGTTCAAACACAATACAATAGCATCATTAGGATCCTCCGTTCTGACAATGGGGGAGAATACGTTAATCATGTTTTTAAAGATTTTTCAAAACATATGGGATTGTTCACCAAACTACTTGCCCATAAACACCAGAACAAAATGGGGTGTCTGAAAGAAAAATTGTCATTTACTTGATATGGCTCGTGCACTTCTATTTAGTGCTTATATGCCAAAATATCTTTGGGGTGATGCTGTACAAGCTTCCGCTCATCTCATCAATCGTCTCCCGTCTAATGTCCTTAATGGGCAAATACCATTTCAGATTCTCGCATCTTATGTCTCCTTGTCATCCTTCCATAATCTTCTTGCCCGTGTATTTGGTTGTGTTGCTTTTGTACATGTTCCTAAAAATCAGAGGTCTAAGTTAGATGCCCGGGCAATTAAGTGTGTGTTTGTTTGTTATGGAGGTTATCAGAAAGGATACAAGTGCTTCCATCCACCAACCAAAAAGTATTATGTCACGATGGATGTTACCTTCTTTGAGGATATGAGTTATTTTTCCTCACCTAATACTGCTCGTCAAGGGGAGAATTCATATTTCGAAGAACTGTATCATGGTGAGGGGGAGGAATTAGAAGAATCACCAACTGATATCTCGATAGGACCATTGAATCCAGTTGTCAAAGAAGCAAATGCTCCAAGTATCCAAGCACCAGATCCATCAACTGCAAATGAAAATGAAGATACTGCTGTTTCCTCAGACATCACTCATACCCTTGATCAACAGCTCCCTGGTACTGAAGGTCACTCATCTGAGGTATGCACACCTACTGATACTAATAGTATTGAGTCTAGTGTTAGACAATCTGTGTTATCAAATCGGTCTACTCGGGGTCAACCAGCAAAAAGATATGAACCAAATATCCATGCAAAATCGAAATATCCAGTAGCCAACTACATGTCCACTAAAAGATTTTCTAAGTCATATGAATCATTTGTAAATCAAATATTTGCTGTATCAGTACCTAACAAAGTGCAGGATGCGTTGGGAGACCCAACGCATGGTATATCAATGGTTGCCCAACTGTCGCAATACAGCTGCATAGTATTTTGAGTTCGAAACTCAAATCAAATAGCAAACTTCTAATCCACAGCAATTCACAAACTCTATGAGCCATACCTCTATACTCAGCCTCAGCACTAGATCGCGCCACAACTTTCTGCTTCTTACTTTTTCATGTAACCAAATTACCTCCCACAAAGGTGAAGTAACCCGATGTTGACTTTCTATCTGTAATACTTCCTGCCCAATCTGGATCTGTGAAGCCACAAACTTCAAGATGATTGTTGTGTTTAGAGAACATTACTCCTCTCCCTAGAGCTGACTTTAAGTACCTTAAAATTCTCACAACTGCATCCATGTGACTCTCACTCGGGTAATGCATGAACTGACTTACCACACTTACTACATATACAATATCTGGTCTAGTATGTGCCAAGTAAATTAGGCGCTCAACCAACCTCTGATAGCGAGCTCGATCAGTTGGTACTTGATCTGGATACTCTGCTAGATAATGGTTTTGCTCAATAGGAGTGTCAATAGGTTTGCAATCCAACATACCTGTTTCAGTTAGTAAGTCAAGAATGTACTTTCTGTGACATAGAAAAATTCCTTCGCTCCCCCTGGCTACCTCAATCCCTAAGAAGTACTTTAGTTCACCCAAATCCTTTATCTCGAACTCAGAGGCTAGTTGTCTCTGTAATTTATCCATCTCAGCAATATCATCTCCAGTAATTACCATATCATCAACATAAATAATTAGAGCTGTTACCTTCCCTTGTTGATGTTTGAGAAACAGCGTGTGATCTGAATTACTCTATCTGTAACCAACTTTTTGCATAAATTGTGAAAACCTTCCAAACCAGGCTCGAGGGGATTTTTTGAGACCGTACAAAGACTTCCTCAATTTGCATACAAAATTACAAGGAGAATCAGTTACATACCCAGGTGGAAGACTCATGTACACTTCCTTGACTAACTCTCCATGAAGAAACGCATTTTTGACATCAAATAGTCGAAGTGGCCAGTTTAAGCTTGCGGCAAGCTAAAGTAGAACCCGAATAGTATTCATTTTAGCAACCAGAGCAAAAGTCTCATCGTAGTAAGCAAATCTTTCAAAAGAAGGAACTAATACAGCAATAAATTTATGTTAAAATCTAGATCTAAAAAATTTTACACAAATCTTTCAAAAGAAGGAACAAAACAACAAATAAGGAGAAAAGAATGACGAAAAATGCAACGGTAGAATACAATCGTCGAAGACAAAAAAAATGAAATAAAATATATATATAATCATCACTAGAGAGAAAATTTGGGAACTAAGCCTATAATTAATAACTCCTACATGCCTTAAAATGACGTGGTACTGCACTTACAACACAAAATACCACCAACTTTACTCCATAGTTGATCAAATTTCATTAAATTAACGTTTTAAAATTAGAGTGCTCATAATTCTTATAAATTTTCATAAATTACAATAAAATCAATTTCACAGAGCACCTAGCTACCTGCAGGGACCGTATGTTTATAGGGTATAATATTTTCTAAGAAATATTTTATAATAAACTTAATTTATTACAAAATTTTAATGAGTTAATATGATTTACTATTTTTTAATCTTTTACAATATTAGTCAATAATACGTGCGTAAAAAACATGCACCTACAAGCTTAATTTAAACGATTGTAATAGAAGAAAAAAAACAAGTATAATAAATTGTGATCACATGTAAGAACTATAAATAAAATTATACTATATAAAATTATGTTAATGTTTAATTATGAAAATTTCTTAATGAAATGTTGAATAAATAGGTTGAAAATATACTTCTCGTGATTAAATGTATTTTATCATATAATTTTTTGCGATTGTTTTTAACTAAAATAAAAGTGAAATGAAATTTTAATTAAGAAAAAAAAATTCCCATTGAGAAACATAATTTTTTTAATGGAAAAAACTACACCTGCTAAAAATAAAATGAAAAGTTTAAATATGTCAAATGACTTGACTCATTATTATTGTTAAATATAATCAAACATATAAAATAGTATCCAATAAAAAATTAAAGCTACCAACTTAGACCAATTTAGTTGTCAATTTTCACAAATAGCCTATGTCAAAGTATAAGTGCCAGCAAAATTGTCATTCCTAATATTAAGACACTTTGTTATAAAAATTGTTGATAATATGAAACTTATAATTAAAATATTATAAATTTTAGTAATTAGATAAGTATAATTTAAATTAAAAATATTAGTTATAATTATAAATTATATAATTAATTAACCATAGATCTAATATAAAAATATCTTAGTAAAACCATATAAAGTAAATAAAATATGGCAATATGCATTGTTTGATACTATGATATATATATAAGATTTATGAGTGTTAGCAATTTTCATGGATAAAATGTTTAATTGTAATCTAATGACTGCTTAAAAAGTACTAATATTCTGTGATTTATTATGCTTAATTGTGACAAATAAATTTGATTATAACTCTTGATAACTCTAATTTATTAGAGTATTATTAGCTCTTATTATAAATATTTGTTTGTTCTTTTAAGAATATTTGCACATTATAATCATTTATACAATAATTGTGGAATTTGTGGATTTAAGTAAACTCTTTGATAATAAATCCAAAATAATCATGAAATATGTTAAAAGAATTATATTTTGATGTGCACTCATTAGATTTTCATTGTCCTTTGCAGGAGATAAAGAAAACAACAAAAAAAAATGAAAAAATCCAACTTTGTTGCAGCAAAATTACATCAGGAAAACAGATTACTAAACAGAAGCTGATCTGGAAATAAAAATTCAAGAGCTGATTTGGACTCTCAGCAAAAGGACAATTTTGGGCTTTTATTAACTAACCTTTTAGGGATAATTTTGGAAGATAACACAAGAAAAATTATCTCCAATTAAACCTAGGGTTTAAAAGGCAAAACAGGGGCTGATTTTAGAGAAATTGCGGCAGCAAATAAACCATATATATTTAGTAGAATTCTGGATAGAAACTGGATAGAAAGAGGAGAAAATAATTAACAGTTTGGCAGCAGAAAACAGAGGCAGATCTGAGCACCAAAACTGAGGAGAAACAGGCGGCAACAAGGGAGAAAAATACACAACAACGGCAACACTAAATCTGGGTAGATTTGGTGCAGCAAAAGGAAAGGCAAAACAAAGCATCAAGGGGGATTTGGAAAGAGGCTAATTGAAGGCTTGATTTGCAAAAATAATCATTAAAGAAAGCAAGAGAGATTTAGGGATTTGGAATTCAATTGAATGAGATTCAATAAAAGGGGGTTTTATTAATTTATTCATTCTTCTATTCTTTTATTGTTTTTTTCAAATTTCTATAACTCTATGGATTTGATGTTTAATTTCATAAATATGCTTGGCTAAATTTTCATTCATTTAGGATTGTGTAAGTGTATGTAGACTTTATGCTTTAATTTTAAAAAAAACTTGTGCTTTGCTTGACAAAGGGTGCTAGTTATTCTAAGCTTAATTTATTGATTGCTTGATCAACAATTGATAGGATAGTAAACTGAAATTGAATCTGAAAAGGTTAATTTAAGTTGGATGAAGCTAGAATAGTGTGAAGAAATTAATATAGGAATATATAATTATCTCACATAACCTAAGAGAATTTGTACATGAAACGTTGTTCTTAGATTCAGTTGTGCATAGGAATATATTTCATTGAGTGATAGAATATATAAACATTGCAGATTCGGAAGAATCCTTTATAAATTTTGCAATTCTAGTTACTGGTTCACTTTGCTACAGCATTGTTCAGCAACGTTGGAGCAACGCAGTTTGTCTACATCACTTGTCACAATCGCAATCCTAACTGATTTATCTACTTGCGATTCTTGATATCTTTCTCATTGAACTTTGTTTCAGTAATTTCACTCTTGTTCTCTCGTTCTATTTATTTTAATTTATTTATTTTATTTTAATAAACAAAAACACAAAATATTGATTTTGATAGTTAATTTTACGATATTTTCTAGTATTTCAATCTCCGTGGGAACGATCTTTCTTATCATTATATTACTTGTTTGCGACACGTGCACTTGCGTAAAATCATATACACCATTGTGAGCAACAACTCTTTTATTTAATTATTTGCATAAATCAATTAATTCGTAGTCACGGTATATTTTTATGTATTTAAAGTATTTTTAGCTTCAAAATAGATTAATAATATAAGCACACGAAGATGGGACAATTGGAACACTCAAATAGCAACCTAAGAGCAAGAAAAATTAAGGCATGTAAGCCTTACATCAAAAATCAAGCAGTTTGTAAGGATTACATAATTAGTTGTGCCGCGGTGGAGGTTTTTGCGTGCTGCGTGGAGGTTTTTGCGTGCCGCGGCGTGCTACTTTCTAATTTTTGTAAGGGGCAATTTTTTAGCTTGTGTCTCGGTGGATAAAAAGTTGTGTCGCGGGGCGCTTGTATTTTTGGAGAGTCCCAATTCTGTACAACTCTTACATCTATAAAAACTCCCCTTACGTTTTCAACATTACATACAATTTTTTTACACAATTTGGGGACAATTTTCTACAAAATTAAACTAGATTTTGGAGCTTTGTCGCATCCTAGGGAGGCAAGAGAGGCACATCTAAAAGAGACAAGAAGCCTTTTAAGATTGAAGATCAAGCTTTTGGGGAAGGAAACATCATCCAAGCCAATTGTGGTGTTTAGATTTAGGTTACTTATTGTTGTTAGATATTTTTTCTTCTTCTTTACTCTCTAGAATGTATATTAGATTATATTTGTTTATGAATATTAATCTAAATATGTGTGACTGAATTTAACTATGAATGTTTAGTTTATGTTGCCATGTTTGCTAGATTTGTTATGGTGGATATTTTTATTGCTTAAAGATAAATAAATTTGCCTTTTGATTTAGAGTATATTTAGAAGTTTAATTGTGAATTTTCATGGGCCAATTTGAGATTCATGATTAGGTAGAAAAATATTAGAGTTTAGTTTTAGGAACGTCACCTTCAATTACTTTGAAAAACTTAATCAAAACTTCAAATTGATGACCTAGTCATGACATTGATTTGATGGACATATTTTTCCTTGTGCATAATTTAATTGCTATTTAATATACTCGATCGTAGGATATTGATTAGTTAATTAACAAATGAAATTATCCGATCGTAGGAATTTTCGTAAATAAAAGGAAAGCCAGTAATATTTATTTATTAAAACGTTCATGTTAATTCACCATAATATTTTGATGCAAACATGGTCAACTAAGCTAAATATTTATAAATCCTCCATTGATTATTAAATATTAGTGAAGTTAGTTTTAAGTCGAAATATTTTTCTATGACATGTTCGTATGCCATCATAATTATTCGTTCATTGCTTTCACCACTCTTGCTCTAATTTCTAATCTCACTTACAATTCTAATTAATCAATATTTCAGTAGCTTTAAAATTCTAACTAATTAGTATTTTAATAGCTTTAAGAGTCTAATTAATTAGTATTTTAGTAGTCTTAGGACTCTAATTATTTAGTATTTTAGTTGTTCTAGGATTCTAGAGAAGTGTGAAAAAGTTATATAGAATCATTACAATTCCTTGAGAGATCAACCTCGGAGGTTTGCTTATCGCTTGCTACAAGTGATTTGTACACTTACGAGTACTATAATTTGCACATCATAATCTAGTATCTAAGCTCGTTGTCAAGTCAATCAATTAAAATTGAAGCTCTCAATACGTATGTATCAAGTAAAAATATATGTTTTATGCATATATTATCACACATTAATGTACGTACACTTGAAAAAAAATTTATGCACACAATTAGATAGATCAAGATTAGATAATTTTTGTGCAGTCTTCAACATTTCATACAATCAACTGGTTGGAAAGATCCAAAAAAGAAATCAATTTCAAACATTTCCTCAAGACTGTTTCATTGGTAACAAAGGTCTATGTGGGAGTCCTTTAGTAAATTGTAGTAATGATGAGAACTCACCTAAAGTGGTAACAGATGAAGCTCCTAGAACTGAGATTAATTTGGATGTTATATTTGTTGTAATTGAATTTGTTTTTGAGTTTGGAGTTGTTACCGTTCCTTTGGTGTTTTCCAAGAGATGGAGGAAATTATATTTCAAATGTGTAGAAAACATTGGTTATAAGCTCGTTTCTATGCTTATCCTAAAGAAGTGGTGGATTTGGAAGGCTCGTCAGCAAGATAGGGGCCAACATAGGCGATAACGTTTAACTCTCGAACATGGTAATGCCTTAAACAACTTGTGTCTATTATATATTGTTGTTCATTTAATTATATATGTTTTTTTTTCCTAGATATTTTTTTAATGAAAACTAAAATATATCAATTTTTAGAGATTGGGGTCCATAATACATTTGAATTTCGCGTTTAGAAATATTGCTCTTGACAAATCATTTACTTTATTTTTTCTTTTAGTCTAAAATTTTTTTCTTTGTAATCTCAACCAAACAATTGAAACTTTACCCCTTGACCTGGTCAGAAGGAGATAAGGCGAGAATTGCTTATGGACTTTTAATTGATGAAGATGATTTAGTATTTAGACCTTCTAAGTGTACTGATAAATCAATATATCTCATAATATTTTGTTGTATTTTAGACATTATTTTTATAATTTATTTAAAGATTTTACCCAAATTAAGAACATTTTTGGTTATTTTAAGGTTTATAAATATTTGGAAAGAATATACAATTTTTTGAAATTTTTCTGAAATTTTTTATGAATTTAATTAGATAGATAGATTTATATAGAAGAATTTGTGAATGTACATAGAAATGAGGATGCTTACAGAAGCAACCGTGGATCTTCTTAGAAAATCCAATCTACGTCATCAAAATCCCATCAATTATAGGAGGCTACGTGGAAGACAACTCAGCAAATACGTGTTAAGCGTGTGTCAGGAGTGTGCTAGCTTTTTACTAGACAAGCGCCGCAATTTTTGCGAATTAAAATTTACCACGTGGACAACTTGGCTCCGTCAGCAGATTTAAACTAATCACGTTCCACCACGTGTCACTTGTTTTCTATTCTGTATCCATGTACATTTTTGCGGCGCCGTCCATTCAATAACGTATTGCCATGTGTCACATTTTGTCTTTTTCTACAGTACTCTAGCTAATGAAATACTGACACGTGGTACATTTATATCAGCTTATCAATGCCTTTGTGCCTATATATATTGTGCTCTGTATGTTAAAAACATATGTTACCTCAGCTTTGTTTTTATGGTTTTTGCTTCAGTTTTATGATACTCTCTTTCCTTTTTATTTTAGCTTTTTATTTTTATAGTATAATTTTACGATATTTTAGAGAAAAATATATTATATTATTGTATAATATTTCAAGCTTGACGGAGTTAGGATTAAAATTTTGAGGGGGTGAAGTTTTAAATTAAATTTTTTTATAAGAGTGATTATTTTTTTATTGTTGATGTAAAAATGCTTATATACACTTATTTTCATGGTTAATAAACGTAGTAGTAAAGAAATCTTAAATTTTTTATAATTAATACATTAAGTATCTATTAAATTGTATTAAGAATAATTATAATAAATTAATATTTTATTACTAACTACAGAGGAAATACGATAAAAGATGGAAATTTTGTGGGGGCAAAAATACAATTTTATTGATTTTTATTCATAAATTGTCATATTTTTAAATAATTTAAGTATTATTATAAGAGTTTTATCAAAACTTGAGGGTGGCCATGGCCCCTTTTGGTCTCCACTGAATTCAAGAGTTTGGATATTTTTTTTATTATTAATATTTTTATTTTTAATTTTATAATATTATTACTGTAAACGTTGTACTTTTAGTAATTAAATTTATGATAGCAAATTTAATTATGTTTTGTTAAATTTATTTATGAAATTTTAGTTATGATACCATAATTATTTTAGATTATTGAGTTAATTTTGATATAGAAATTTGATATTATTTTATGGTCATTTTTCTTCATTGCTTTAATTATGAATAATAGATGAATTAAATTACTATTTATAGTTAAAGTCAATATCTGTGAATTAGTTTGTTAGAAACATCATCTGCATCTAATTATGTCTTCTTGAACATAACTCTAAATTAATTACATGATCATTGTGTTAGTTTAGATAGTTATATAATTTTTCTGTATACATTCCAATCATTTAATTAATTGTCTCGATAAAAAAATTAATTATTTAATTGTAAATGAAAATTGCCATGATCATTGAAATTTTCTAACTTTAGTGGAAAAATCAATACTATCAACTTATGAACAATTATTAAATTTAACTAAATAATCCAAAATATGATTAGTTAGTAAGCTAAAATTCTCATACTTGTCTCATCTTTTTAATTAAATTTCTTAACTTATTTTTAGTTAATTTAGACTTAACTTATTTTTATTTATTTTATATTTTGTTACTTTTAGAAATAATTAAAGAATTTTAAAATTACTGTAACTCCGCGAGAGATCGACCTCGAAAGTTTACTTATTACTGACTATAAATAATTCGTATGTTTACGAGTATTATAATTTGTACATCATGTACCAATTAAGTAGATCTTTTCTAGCCATCTGCTGCATTATTTTCATTTTTACTTGTGTATGTAAGATATGTATTATAATTTATACATAATTTGTATTAGTTTTTGGTTAAACTGCATTTGTGAATTACTTAGTTGAATTTTATGAATTTGTCTTGGAAGTTGATGCAAATGAATCTCTCAAAATTGCACAGGTTGGAATTATCTCCTCCCATCATAAAATTTAGAAGAGTCCAGGCATTAAATAACACATATAGTTAGTACATAATTCAATAATATTATTATTAAAATAACATGTATATATATATATATATATATATATAATATATATATATATCATATATATATATATATATATATATATTATATGTGGTACATAATGTATATTTATTTTTTTATAGAGCGTACATAAACTTTATCACACACACATATATATAAGTTGACACATTATTTTAAAATTAATTTAATTATTTGCAATAAAAACATGCTATGTTTTCATCCCTAAAATTGACAGGTGTTTGTTATAGTTGTTGAAATTATTAATATTATTATCTTTGTTGTAGTGGTTTTTGTAAATTATATTTATTATTATTTTAGAATTTTTATTAATAAAATAACATTTTATTATTCAAAAATTGTCTAAAGTATCTCATTTTAAAAGAAAGGGTGACTTAAGTATTTTTTGTGAAAGATGAGTAACTAAAGTGTTCACTTTACATACGTAAAGTAACTTTCACAACCACAATACTAATAATACATAAAAAAGTGATACATGTACATAAAATCATTTTTTTTTTTTTGTTATTTTCAATTCGGATTAGATTATAACGAATGGTACACAACTTCAACCATTGTTCGATATTTAACTAACAAATTACATAATTTTCTATCAAATCTAATTCAATCACTCAATTTAAATTGCTAAAAACATGGTAAACAATCACAAATTTCCCATTATAACCAAGGGAAACATGGTAAACACGGAAAATAAGGATTTATACTAAGGAAGACAATTAAGAAAAGAATGATGCTAAAGAAACAATCTCAATATTCTGTATCATACTTTATTTTGATACTAACTGAAACTTTTGTTTAGAGAGTGATAATTAAATTTCATATGATATGAAATACGGCAATATTGTATTTTGGTGCTTGAATATTCTTTGTCATGCCTTCATTATCAGCTGTATATTAATATTTTTTTTAATCATGTAATGGTAAGTTGTTATCTAATTTAAAATTGATCTATTGGCGTAAAATAATATTCTGTTATATAATATTATTATTGTTTATTGTTCATTCAATTATATATTTTTGTGGTATTTATTATTGTCTAGATATTTTATAATAATTGCTAAAATATATAAAAATTTAAGGAAAATCTTTTGTTTTGTTTTTTTTGGGTTGGGTGTGCATATATATAAAGATGGATTCCACGTATATATTACTTTACTGTTTGAGATTTCACAAGAAATTAAATATATTGAAGTACAACAATCTCAGATACAGTGGACACATCTTTGCAATATGATACATTAATGCTAGTTTGCTACATGATATATGCTTACCTATTATATTTTATGCAATTTGAATGATAATTAGAGATGTCAAATAAGTTAGATCTGTCAAAATTTGCTTAGGTTTACTTTAATTTAAATGAGTTGTAACGTTAATTCAAATTTTATGTGGACTGAGGTAAGTTTAAATAGTTTTTAAAAGAGTTGAATTTTAGCTTTTGGGATAATTCACTGGCTCATTAACAATTATGAAAAATAAAATAAAAAAATTGAATTATATTTAATAACAACTCGTTTTTAAATGAGTTGAATTTTTTAGCCTTTTGGGAGCTCACATGCTGGCTCATTAACAATTTTGAAAAATTAAATTTTGTTTAATAACAAAAATGTAGTATAAATATTATATTTTGATTTTAAATAAAAATATATTATCTTTTAATTATGTTTATATAAAAAAAAAAAAATTAGTCTTCTAAGTGCGCTTATCTATAGAGAGATTCTAGTAATATTTTACAATTGTTTCGTAATTTGTTGTTGGACCTGATGTAGGATTAATTGATGTGCATTAATTTGAAAAATCTGCAACTAGTTGCCAAATTGACTATATATATATATAGATGATACCACAAATATTCAATAATTTAGTTGATTTTTATTAATTTTCCTTGAAAGTGAGCCTTTTAATGATGGACATAAGTCTCTTTCGCACAATGAAGGAGGGGTTAGAATTTTTCTCCTTCCAGCTTCATGACTTTGAAACCTCTAGAAGTCACTTTGTTTTCTTCATTGAAAAATGTTTAAGTTTTGTTGAAAATTAAATTTTTCTTGAGAGAAGAGGGTCAGAGGGCTACGGCTCTCAACACATTTCTTTAACAAACCTAGATAGAACAAAGGTATATAATTTTGAATGGGTGAGGAGCATTCTTTATAATTGTTATCTAGTTTCTTTCTTTCCATTTTTTTTTTTTTTTTTTTTCCTTTTCTCTTTTTTGTGAGAGAAATAAATTTTAGTGAAATATATATTATTAGAGAAATATAAAGTATCTACAACTATTTATAATGTGAACAACTCACAATATCTCATTCAATTATTCAATATCTATACCTCATTGTGCCGTCAATATACTCATAAATATAGATCGACCCGTCAAATCAATGATAAATGAACCTTATTTTTCTTCTTCCCTTTGATTTAAGGTACCTCTTGTCCATTGTCATTAGTCATTAATACTCGTTAAACATGATCAAGCCACCCAACAAATGACTGCAACATCATATCTATCATTTAATTGCCTCTATTATTAATATCAAGCCCAAAGCGCTTGCCTTCCATTATTTAACATTACAATTTTATTTTCTTCCTACAATCAAGTTTTTGGCTTAAATGCAATATTTTACAAAAAAAAAAAATAATTTTTTTCCATATATATATATATATATACTTTATAATCAAATATACAACTTTACAATTGTTTAACAATTGTATTAATGTGTGTGAAAATTGTAGAGCCAATTCATAACTAACCCCTAAATTCTTAAAGGCGTATAAACAAGGAGAATAATAGATGTATAAAAGTATAAACGATTATTTTTTTCAACAATTTTTAATATGATATTAAAGTTGAAAGTCCTGCAACTTTAATTGTTAAATTATTAATATTTAGCATGTATGGTGCATATAGCCAATATTTATGGAAGAATAATAAATATATAAAAGTATAACTGACCCTTTTCCTAACGGTTTAAATTTTTGAGATATTTTTTTGTCCAACAACTCCTAATAGAAAATGAAACCAAATAAATAAATAAATAAAAGGAAAAGGAAAATATTTTACATGAAAATAAAAAAAATAAAAAATAAAAAGCTTGGTGAGGCTCATGATGACTCCCTGTAAGTCATCCTATCTAAAAGGTTTTAAAATATATTTAAATAATTTTATGGAATATTATGATTACTGAATTTTAATAATAATTTTATATTAAATTTTATTTTAATTATTATTAATTAATACTCATTTTTTAATAATTGACAAAAAAAAATAATACTTAAGAATATATAAATTTATTTATATTTTTGCATCTACATTTTTCATGTTATAACACGTGTTAATATTATTTAAACGAATGAATAATTTTTTCAATTTTTAAGATAATTTTGATACTTGACATGAAATAAGAGATATGAATACAAAAATGAAAGCAAATTTAAGTAATATTAGCATTTTTCTTAACTTTTAAAAATTACTAAACCACAATATTTCTAATAGAAGGTACGATTATAGGACTAAATAACATAAACTTTCCTAAATTTTATTTAATTATTTTCACTTAAGTAGTATTCTTAGGCCCTATAGAAATTATTTGAACGTTTTATTTTCAAAAATATTTTTTATTATAATTTAATTTAACAATAATACATTCTAATTATTATTCTTATAATATTAGTTTTATAAATATATTATCATCTTATAATATCATTTTTTTATCAATAATATATATATATATATATAATATATATATATATATATAACATTACTCTTTTATTTAATATAAAATATAAAGAATACTATATTTAAAAAAAATTAAGTTTGAGTCCATTAAATTTATTTAATAAAAGATATAAAGAATACTATATTTAAAAGAATTTAAGTTTGAGTCGAACAAAAATTTAATAAATGATTCTTGTTTGATAAGGGAAAAAAATTATTAACTATTAAAATTTAGAATAATAAAAATAGCATTTTTTTTGTTCAAATTATATATTTTTACAATTAAAAAAATAATTTTTACATCATATTTTTTTGAACGTTTGTTCAATTAAACGTCGTTCAAATTAAATTTGAAAAACAAAAAGTTGATTTTGAAAATTTTGAAAAATAAAAACTAAAAAAATAAAATTTTGTTTAATAACAAAAATGTTAGTATAAATATTATCATTTGATTTTGAATAAAAAATATATTAGCTTTTAATTATATTTTTATATAAAAAAAAATTAGTCTTCTAAGTCCGTTTATCTATAGAGAGATTATAGTAATATTTCACAATTGTTTCGTAATTTGTTGTTGGACCTGATGTAGGATTAATTGATGTGCATTAATTTGAAAAATCTGCAATTAGTTGGCCAATTGACTGTATATATATGATGATACCACAAATATTCAATAATTTAGTTGATTTTTATTAATTTTTCTTGAAAGTGAACCTTTTAATGATGGACATAAGTCTCTTTGACACAATGAAGAGGGGTTAGAATTATTCTACTTCCAGCCTCATGACTTTGAAACCTCTAAATATTTCAATTTTAGAAGTCACTGTTAAGAATTTGTTTTCTTCATTGAAAAATGTTAAGTTTTGTTGAAAATTAATTTTTTCTTGAGAGAAGAGGGTAGCCCTAGCACTCAACACATTTCTTTAACAAACCTAGATAGAACAAAGGTATATAATTTTGAATGGGTGAGGAGCATTCTTTATAATTGTTATCTAGTTTCTTTCTTTCCATCTTTTTTTTTTCTTTTCTTTTTTATTTGTGAGATAAATATATATATATATATATATATATATAACATTACCCTTTTATTTAATAAAAGATATAAAGAATACTATATTTAAAAGAATTTAAGTTTGAGTTGAACAAAAATTTAATAAGTGATTCTTGTTTGATAAGGGAAAAAAATAAAAAAATAAAATAATAATTTTTAAAATTTATAATAATAAAAATAGTTTTTATGATCAAATTATATATTTTTACAATTAAAAAAATAATTTTTACATCATATTTCTTTGAACGTTTGTTCAATTAAACGTCGTTCAAATTAAATTTGAAAAATAAAAAGTTGATTTTGAAAATTTTGAAAAATAAAAATTAAAAAAATTAAATTTTGTTTAATAACAAAAATGTTAATATAAGTATTATCTTTTGATTTTGAATAAAAAATATATTATCTTTTAATTATATTTTTATATAATAATAAAAAAATTAGTCTTGTAAGTGCGTTTATCCATAGAAAGATTATAGTAATATTTCACAATTGTTTCGTAATTTGTTGTTGGACCTGATGTAGGATTAATTGATGTGCTTTAATTTGAAAATTTTGCAAGTAGTTGGCAAATTGACTATATATATATATAATGATACCACAGATATTCAATAATTTAGTTGATTTTTATTAATTTTTCTTGAAAGCGAACCCTTGAATGATGGACATAAGTCTCTTTGACACAATGAAGAGGGGTTAGAATTTATATAACCTTACTCTTTTAATGTGTCTATATCATACAACAATTAATATAAATGTGTATATATATATATAATATAAGAAATCTCTATATATCTAAGACAGTGTTCCCTCTATTTATCAGTTTGAAATTGAAGAATGAGGTCTAGACTCTTTTCATGGCTTTTCTTCATAATCGTGCTCCCAAAATTACTCTATGTTCATACAAATATTGTTTCTGGCCACTGTCTTAGTGACCAAAAATTGTTATTGTTGGAATTAAACAAAAGTCTCATATTTAATGAATCCATAACTACAAGCATGTCTTGGAATCAAACTTCTGATTGTTGTAGATTTCAAGGTGTAACCTGCGACGAAGAGGGACATGTCACTGGTCTAAACCTCAGTAACAAGACGATCAAAGGTGGACTTGATGAGTCAAGTACTCTTTTCAATCTCCAACATCTGCAAAACCTGGATTTATCTTACAACAGTTTCAACTCTTCTATCCCCTCAAGAATCGGTGAGCTCACAAATCTGACTTATTTGAATTTATCAAATGCTGAGTTTATGGGACAAATACCTAGAGAAATATCACACCTAAGAAGATTGGTTGTTTTGGACTTATCTAACAATATATATGGGACAAGTTTTACTTATAATGACCTCAAACTTGAGAATCCAAATCTAAGTGAGCTTTTTAGGAACCTTACAAACCTTCAAGAGTTGTATTTGGATAGTGTAAACATATCTTCATTAGGGGAAGATTGGTGTCAATGCTTATCATCTTCTTTACATAACCTCCAAGTGTTGAGCTTATGTGAATGCGGTCTTTCTGGTCCTATTGGTTCATCCCTTGCAAAGCTTCAGTCTTTATCGGTGTTGAGGTTGTCTGATAATGGTTTCTTTTCTCCAGTCCCAGAATTATTTTCAAATTTCACGAATTTGACTGAATTGAGTCTTCAAAATTGTCAGTTGAATGGAACATTCCCAAAAGAGATATTTCAGATGCCAACATTGAAAGTTCTTGACATATCAATTAATCTACTTCTTCAAGGTTCTTTCACAGAATTTCCCCAAATTAATTCTTTTGAAGAATTGAGCCTTAGCTACACAAACTTTTCAGGGCCATTACCAACATCTATTGATAAGCTTTTAAACCTGTCCAAATTATCACTTTATGGTTGCCAACTTAATGGCACGCTTCCAAAATCTCTGACAAAACTCAGACAACTTTTTCGTTTAGATTTAGCACATAACAATTTCAGTGGTAGTATCCCTCCATCCCTACTTTCTCTTCCTTCACTTCAAGAGATTTCTCTTCAATATAACCAGTTTAGTGGTCATCTTCCTGAGTTTTCAAATGCATCCTCTTCATTATTAACTGATCTTGATTTGAGTGACAACAATCTAGAGGGTCCTATCCCACTGTCTATATTTCAACTCAAAAATCTTAAATCACTTTCACTTTCTTCCAATAAGTTTAATGGCACAATCAATTTTATAAATATGATTCGAGGGCTTCCAAATCTTTATGAGCTAGACCTTTCACGCAACAATTTGACAATACAAGAAAGTGATAAGGAGGAGGATTCTACTTTCTTATCCTTACATAGCTTATTCTCACTACGCCTTGAGTCTTGCAGATTGAGAAAATTCCCATTAATTCTCAAGAACCAAACAGAACTAACTATTTTGGACTTGTCAAACAACCAAATTGGAGGGGAGATACCAAGTTGGATTTGGGAACTAGGAAGTGGAAGTCTTTTTGACCTTAATCTTTCATCTAACCAGTTGGTCGGAATTCAAGAGCCTTATTCTCTCAAGTCTCTTTATGATCTCAGTTTTCTCGACTTACATAATAATCACCTCATGGGAACTATTTCCATACCACCACGTGCTATGATTATAGATTTGTCTTGGAATAATTTCACTTCTTCTATTCCAGTAGACATTGGGCATTACATTGAATCACTTGTTTTCCTATCCCTCTCAAACAATGGCCTCACAGGAGTTATACCTCAATCTCTATGCAATGGTTCTTTTCTTCAATTCCTTGATTTGTCAAACAATCATTTCAGTGGAAGCATACCAACATGTATCTTCAAGATGAATGACAATCTGAATACATTGAAGCTACGAAACAACAACTTCAATGGTATAATTGTTGACGAGTTTCGTATTGGTTGTAGTTTACAGACATTAGATCTCAATGGAAATGAAATACAAGGGAGAATTCCAAGGTCTTTAGCCAATTGTGATTTCTTAGAGGTTTTAGACCTTGGGAACAATTATATGGTTGACACTTTCCCATTGTTCTTGAACACATTCGAATTGCATGTCCTTGTTCTTCGCTCCAACAAATTTTATGGGAGAATTGACTGTTCCAAAACATATCCAAATTGGAAGAAGCTTCAAATTATTGACATATCTCATAACCATTTTGGAGGTGAACTACCCATGCAATGCTTAATGACATGGCAAGCAATGATAGTAGATCCAAGTCCAAATACTCAAACTAATTTGGCCTCCCTCCGTTACGTTTTGGAAGACATGAACATGTACTATGAAGACACAGTAATGGTTGCAAACAAAGGTCTAAACATGGAACTGGGGAAAATCTTGACTATTTTCACTTGTATTGATTTTTCAAGCAATAATTTCACAGGACAAATACCCAAGGAGTTGGGACAACTCCAATCGCTTTATGTACTCAACTTGTCCCATAATGCTCTTACGTTCCACTTGCCTTCATCTTTAGGAAACTTGCACCATCTTGAGTCTTTAGACCTCTCATGGAACCAACTCAATGGAGCAATTCCACCATCTTTAACAAAACTCAATTTTCTTTCAATCTTCAACATTTCATACAATCATTTGGTTGGAAACATCCCAAAAGGAAATCAATTTCAAACATTTCCACCAGACTCCTTCATTGGTAACAAAGATCTAAGTGGGTGTCCTTTGGTAAATTGTAGCAATGATGATAACTCACCCAAAGTGGTAACAGATGTGGTTCCTAAAACTGAGATAGATTGGGATGTTATATTTGCTGTAATTGGATTCATTTTTGGGTTTGGAGTTGTCACTGTCCCTTTGGTGTTTTTCAAGAGATGGAGGAAATTGTATTTCAAACATGTAGAAAACATTGGTTATAAGATCGTCCCTCTACTTATCCTAAAGAAGTGGTGGATGTGGAAGGCTCGTTGGCAAGGTAGGGGGCAACAGAGGCGTTAGTGTTTAACTCTTGAACATGGTAATGCCTTAAACAACTTGTGTCTATCATATAATATTAATGTTCATTTTAATTATGTTGTTTTTAATTTTTTTCTTATGTATTTTATAATAAAAACAAAACTGAGAAATAGTAAAATGCACAAAAATTGGTACACTTAATTGCACCCACACAAGTATGGTTTGTTACGTGCCAAAATTCCCTTGAAAACAAATAACTTCTCTGTTTTGAAAGTTATTTTCTACATGATATAAAATAATTGATGTGAGTACTAGGATGTGTTCAAATTTGTGTTTGTTTAGATTTTTTTAGTGGTTGGAGTTCATAATATAAAAATAGGTGGCCAATCTTCTATGCATCAGTTTCCTGTCTACTTGTATCCTCTCTGTATTAAAGTAATGTATTATAAATATGTTGTGTTTAGTTTTTGTTGAACCTTTTTATTAAATTATAAGGTTTCAGTTCCTACACTTGTTTATGTTTTGTTGTAATTTTGTTTTATAATTTCTCTTTGTGTTTTGTTGTAAGGTTGTATGAATCCTTTCAAACCGATTAGGTGAAAACATGTAGTCTCTCTATTTCAAATATTTGGCCCAAATTAGATTAAGGACAAATAATAATAAATGTGACCGACAGTAGATAGTTCAATTGGTAACACAACTGGATTACATGCACGAGATTATGGATTCAGGAGGTAAAAAGGTACATAGTAATTATGATGATCCTTTTGACAACAACCTCTAGTGCTAGCTACTGTCTAGTACTCTTAATATCGACGTTGATCGAGTTAAATGAAAAAAAACGGGCGTTATTCTATCTCCCTCCTAAAGAATTGTTTTTTGTTCAAAAAAAAAAAAAGTATAAATGAGATGGTACCTTAATGGTACGTATTTTCTATAATTTGTACCCAAATGTTTCATATTTTCAACTACAAGCTCTAATTTAGTACAACAATTAAACAAATAGTTACAATTAGGTCCATAATGAAAATTTGAATTGAGAATTTATAATTTGGTCTGTAGAATAATGTGGGTACTAACTATAATATAACGTTAACACCTTCTAAATGGATTGTTCGTCCCTTTTTTTAATCAAAGGTAAACCTACAAAATCACATTAAAATATCTTTGGAGCAATATGTGACCAATTCACAAAGTTTCTTGAACCTGTGTTTTAAGGACACCATTGTCATGTTATTTTCGATCGGAACATGGGGCGCAATAGGCTTTTCTTTACCACCTAAATATGACTTTGAAATTCTCTCAGTGTACTATGGTATCACCCTACAATCATTTACAACTCAATTTAAAATAAAAATACAAATGAATACTATCTATATCAATAGAAGGACCTTTCAAAAAACTATTGCTTCTCAAATAGAAGATCAAACACCTGTCCTCAAAAGAGAGAAGTTGGGTTAACAATGTGTGAGAGAGAGAGTTTAGTACAATATAATTTAGATTGCTTTAATTGTTGACATACTTTTAGTTAATACAATTTTATAATCATAAATGTAATTCATTTTTAAATACTATCATTTAACAAATTCATGGGTCTAGTTCCATCTTCTCATTGGAAAGGTCTTCTAAACCTTAGAGATGTTAATTCTTGCTCTTTCCAATAACCAATTTAGTGGTCAACTTCCTGAATTTTCAAATGCCTTCCCTTTATTACTAAATTTTCTTTATTTGAGTAAATAACAATCTAGAGGGTCCTATCCCAATGTCTACGTTTAAGTACTCAAAAATCTAAACCAACTTTACCTTGCTTCTAATAAGTTTAATGGAACCATCCATTTTATAAACATGATTCAAGGCCTTCCAAATCTTGATTATCTTGTCCTTTCAAACAACAATATAAAAGTTTATAATGAAAGCTAAAATATATAAGGTTTAGAGGTTGGGGTCCATAATATATAAATATGGATTTCGCGTTTATATTGCTCTTGGCAAGTCATTGATTTATTTATTTATCTGAAAAATTACAAAAAATAATACTCTTAAAATTTATGATAACAAAACTAGCACCTTAATAATATTAAACGTTTAATATTGAACGTATAATATTGAACGGATCTAAATTACCACAATTTAATTTGAATGAACGTTCAAAAAAAAATAATATAAAATTATTTTTTTTAATTGTAAAAATATATAATTTGAACATAAAAATACTATTTTATTATTATAAATTTTAAAGAGTGTTATTTTTATTATTATTTTTTTTTTTTTTTGGTTAAACTGCATTTGTAAATTACTTAGTTGAATTTTATTAATGTGTCTTGGAAGCCGATGCAAATGAGTTTTTCACACACGTTGCACTGGTTGGAATTATTCTCCTCCTATCATGAGTTTGGACCCTCTAAATGTTGGAGTCCGTGCATTAAATCACACACACGTATATACATGTAGGATATAATTGAATTATTTAAATTCAAAAATTATTTATTTTTAATCATTTTATTTCATTTTTTTATATAAAATATTATATTTGATATAAATAAAATTATTTTAAAGTCTATTTTATAATAATTATATAAATTTAATTTAGACATATAATTTAAAGATCAATTTAATAGGTACTAATAATTTATAAAAGAATGATACACGTACATAAAAATATATTTTCTTTTGTTATGTCCTGTTTGGATCGGATTAAAACGGGTGGTAAGCAACTTCAACTACTATCTAATTCAAATCACTAAGTTGAACAATCACAAAATTCCCATTATAACCGCAGGGAAAATGGTAATCATGGAAAATAAGGATTTATGTTAAGGAAGATAATTAAGTAAGGGATGAAAGATGATAAAGAAATAAAAAAAAAATAATAAAAATAACACCCTTTAAAATTTGTAATAACAAAACTAGCACTTCTTGTGTTTAAATTTATATTTTTACAATTAAAAAATAACTAATATGTCAATTTTCTTTGAACACTCATTTAATTAAAATTGAACAACGATAATTTAGACTCATTCAATATTAAACGTTCAATATTATTAGGGTGCTAGTTTTATTACTATAAATTTTAGGATGTTATTTTTAATAATTTTTCAATAAACAACCTCAACATTGTGTATCATACTTTACTTTGATACTAACTGAAACTTAAGTTTCTAGAGAATGATAAATTTTATATGATATGAAATACGTCACTATTGTATTTTGATGCTTGAATATTGTTTGTCGTGTCCTTATTATCTGTTATATATTAATTATTTTTTTAACCATAGAATGGCCAACTATTATTTAATTTAAAATTAATATGTTAGCCTCGAATAACATTCTGTTATATGATATTATTATTATTCTTCGTTGCTCATTCAATTATGTATTCTTGTTTGTTTATTTTTGTCTAGATATTTTATAGGAATTTTGTTTAAAATAGTCAAATTTCATATAATAGTTTAAAAAAAGGCTTATTTAAATTTTAGTGTAAAAATTGGCAATTTTTGACTTTGAACCTGAAACTTCTAAGTTAGCAGGTTTCCTCTTCCTCCTTCTCTCCTCTTTCCTCTTCGTCTTCGTCTTCGTCTTCCTCAATTCTCTCATTTTTTTTAACAACCCATATCATATTTCGACACTGAACAAATTTGATAAAACTAATGTCGTGACTGCATTAATTCTCAACTTCACTGTATTTCAAGTAAAATTCTCAATTGTTAGGTTCAAAACAACAAATATAATTTGTAATTTAATAAAGGTTTGAACTTTGAATTAACAACATACAAAAAAATATTTGATTTGTTTAAATTCAACGAAGGAGAAGTCTTCATATAGACTATTGAATTTTGAAAGAGCCAAATTTACGCAGCTCATACAGATATAATAGTGCTTACAATTTGCGTCACTATCTAACATTGAAAATCAGCTGCAAGAGGAAGAGGAAGAATAAGACTATAAAAGAACTGTCAATTGCAAAATATTCTCCAACTAATTTACTATTTAATTGGAATTTATATTATTCAGATTATACGTGTTAATCAAATTTAACCAACATTGCACTGTTCATCATCTTCTTCAAGTTGATTTGCATTGTGGTATATCTAGTATATATGTGGTATATCTGTGGTATATCTGGTATATCTATGGTATACCATAGAGATATACCAGATATACTAGATATACCCTGGTATATCCCTGGTATATCGAGATATACCAGATATACCCTGATATATCGAGATATACCAGAGATATATCACAGATATACCAGATATACCAGAGATATACCCTGGTATATCGAGATATACCATAGATATACCAAATATACCCTGGTATATCGAGATATACCAGTGATATACCACAGATATACCACAAATATACCACAAATATATCACAGATATACTAGATATATCCTGGTATATCGAGATATAACAGAGATATAACAGAGATATACCACAGATATACCAAATATACCCTGGTATATCTCGATATACCAGATATACCCTGGTATATCGAGATATACCAAATATACCCTGATATATCGAGATATACCAGAGATATACCACAGTGCAATGTTGGTTAAATTTGATTAGCACGTATAATCTGAATAATATAAATTCTAATTAAATAGTAAATTAGTTGGAGAATACTTTGCAATTGACAGTTCTTTTATATAGTCTTATTCTTCCTCTTGCAGCTGATTTTCAATGTTAGATAGTGACGCAAATTGTAAGCACTATTATATCTGTATGAGCTGCGTAAATTTGGCTCTTTCAAATTCAATAGTCTATATGAAGACCTCTCCTTCGTTGAATTTAAATCAATCAAATATTTTTTGTATATTGTTAATTCAATAGTCTATATCTTTGGTATACTAGATAACTTGAAGAAGATGATGAACAGTGCAATGCTGGTTAAATTTGATTAGCACCAACTTGTACAAGAAATGTGAGGCGTTGTTTTTGTTAAATTGCCTACGTGTTCTCTGAGGAAGAGGAAGAGGAAGAAGAGGAAGAGGAAGAAGAAGATGATGAAGGAAGAGGAAGAGGAAGAATATGAAGATGAAGATGAAGAAAGAGGAAGATGGAGAAGATGAATTAAGAAAAAGAAAGAGGAAGAACTGGCAACTTGTTGAAGACTGAAAAAATTGCCCTTTTTTAAAGTTTAACATAAAATGACCTTTTTTTAAACTATAATATAGAATTAGCCTATTTTAGACAAAATCCCTATTTTATAATACTTGCTAAAATATATAAAAGTTTAGTGAAAATCTTGTGTTTTGTTTTTGTGGTTGGGTGTCCACATATATACAGATGGATCTCACGTATATTTTACTTTACTGTTTGGGGCTAACAAGAAATTAACATATTACAGTACACAATCACATATATAGTAGTCACATAAATGCAATATGATACATTATTAAAGGAATGCTAGTTTGCTACATGACATGCGCTTACCTACTATATTTTCTGCAATTAGGGTGTTAGCTACATGTGTCAAATGAGTTTCTCAGTTTTGCTTAGGTTCAGTTCAATTTAGATGAGTTGTAACGTTTATTCAAATTTTATGTAAATTGAGGTAAGCTTAAATCATTTTTAAATGAGTTGAATTTTGGCTTTTTGGGTAGCTCACAAGTTGGCTCATTAACAAATTTGAAAAATAAAAAATAAAATTTTGTTTAATAACAAAAATGTTAGTATATATTTCTTTGACTTTCAATCAAAAAAATATTATCTTTTGATTATATTTTTGTAACTCAAAAAATATTAAAAAATACTGTCTTTTAAGTGCATTTATCTACAAAGAGATTATAGTAAGATTTCACTAGTTCATTGAATTGTTTTGTAATTGTTGTTGGACTTGATAAAGGATTAACTGATGTGCATTAATTTGAAAAATTTGCAATTAGTTGGCAACCAAAGGGTTCAATATTTTTAGGATATTCTAATTTTTACTTTGGTACCTCAAATAACTACAATTTTAACCTGCTATCTTTCAAATCTCCGAATTTTAGTAACTAATACCTTTTTAGTTAAGTTGTACAATTTTTTTCATTAATTATAAATTTTGAAATATTAGTATCAATTTACCATTTTAAAAGAGTATTTTTGTCTTTCATATTTAATTTAATTAATTTTTTTCACTAATAATCTTCTTTTAATTATGTTAAGAAGTTATTTATGTTAGGATTTTTTTTTATAATTCAAGCTGGTTATTTTGGAGCTTATATTTTGTGAACATTGATACACAATTTATTTTGTTTTTAAATTATAAAAATTGATATTTTTGTATTTTAAGGTTGCTACTCTAATTGATATATTGTATATCTTTATGTACAATAGATCAAGGAGGTATTTGTTTATATCTCAAGTATTTTGGTTACACACAAAAAAATCACAATAATTTTAGACATACAAATCAATGAGGTATTTGTTTATTTCTCAAGCACTTTTGTTGGGCACAAAAAATCACAATAGTTTTAGACATACAAATCACTGAGGTATTTGTTATTTCTCAAGCACTTTGGTTAGGCACAAAAAATCACAGTGGTTTTAGACATAGAAAGAAAATAAGTCTTAATATGAATAGCTTAAGACATGTCCTAAAATAATTTAAATAATTAAAAGATGATAGTTTGTAAAAAAAAAAAAAGTTAATAATTTTTTTAATACAAAATTTTAATATTAAAAACAAAAAAATATATATTTATATAAATAGGTTAAAATATGTCCTAAAATAATTTAAACAATTAAAAGAGATCAGTCTTAAAAACAACTTAATAAAAAAATTAAATATGGAAAAAGACAAAAATACTCTTTTAAAAATGGTGAATTGATATTTAATATTTCAAAATTTTTAATTAATTGAAAATATTTTTATATTTTAGCTAAAAAAATACAAGTGACTAATATTCGGGTATTTGAAAGGAACAACTTAAAAATTAAGATTATTTATGGTACCAAAGTAAAAATTGGGATGCTTCAAAGATACCAAACCCAGCAAACAGACTATATATGTTGTTGTGGAAAAATATTCAAAACAAGAAAAGTGTTGATATTATATATATTGAATAAATTAGTTGATTTTTATTAATTTGTCTTGGAAGTGAAACCTTCTAATGGACATAAGTCTCTTTCCCACATTATGGTAGGGGTTAGAATTATTCTCTACCCAGCTGCATGACTTTGGAAACTCTAAATATTGTTATTTTAGAAGTCACTGCTAAGGTTTGTTTTTGAACTAAAAATGTTAGGTTTTGTTGAAAATTAAACTTGTTATGAGAGAGAAAGGCAGAGGGCTATGATTCTCAACACGTTCCTTTGAAAAACCTAAACAGAACAACGATATATAATTTTTAATGGTTGAGGAGCACTCTTTACAATTGTTCACTAGTTTTCTTTTTTTCTTTTTCATTTTGGGATAGAAATAATTGTTAGTGAAATAAATGGTATTATTAGAGAGAAGTAATGTATCTACAAGTATAATATGCTTATTTGCGTAAAACTCAATATAAAATAAAAAATAAATTAACACAAAAATGATTCATTTAACTTTTAAGTATACATTGTAAAAAATAAGGAAATATTATGCATAATATTTTAATGAAAATACCAAAATACTATTTGATTGTTTTTTTTAAAAAAAATAATGACACTTTTTTATAAATTATAAGGTTTCAGTGTCGTAAATTTTTTTTATAATTTCTTTGTATTTTGTTGTGAGGCTCAAATGAATCCTTTCAAGAAAGTAAATGACCTAGCCAAAGAAATATTTTGTCATAAACTTAATTTATTACAAAATTTTAATGAGATAACATGATTTACTATTTCTTAATCTTTTATAATATTTATGTTTTCTCATTTTTTTTCTCTCTTTTTTCTGAGCTACTGATCACTTTTTCTCTCTTAGTTAAAAAGTATTATTCAAATTTGTGTATTATTAAATTCAATACGTTACAATGTACAATTCAAAATGGCATATCATCATGTGGTGATTCTTTGAGTCTTTTTTAATTAAAAAATGATATTGACAAATGGCAATTAATTATTTATTTATTTTATATTTAACTGCAGTTACTAAAGTCAAAGAATTTCTATATAAATATAGTTGAAAAATGAACAAGAAAAAATGATTGTTTGATCAATTTTTAATTATAATATGATTAATTTATAAATAAAAAAAACTACAAAACCTAATTGGGATTTTTATAATAAGTAATTGATCTTAACTGATTTTCCCTTATTTTTAATATCAATAATAAGCATTTATTGTGAGATTTTTTTTTTTTTTTTTGTGTGCCGTACTAAAAACTTATTAAGCACATTATGGCATTAACACAGACATATATATTATTTAAAAACATGTATTTTGCAAATAAATTATATTACTTATTTTAAATTTTTTTATTTAATTTTTATATTATATTTAAAATAAATTCTAAATTAATTTACTTATACGTCTAAATTAGTTGTAAAAATAAAATGATACGTGCCTTTTTTTATTCTTATAATTTTTTTCTTGTATTAAAAACTTATTATGCACATTATGGCAATTCACAATACACACATATATGTGAATATATATATATACGCATTTTTTTGTCTAGTTGTACTATGTATATATATACTCATTTTTTTGTCTAGTTGTACTACAAGTACAGTACCTCTAATTTTATGGTTGATTATAAAATTGTATACTTGATATATAGTAAAGGGAGTTGGCAAAAGAAATGAAACATATGTTGAAGTTGGTGTTATTTAGTGATCAATTATAAAGGATTTTTTAGTACAATTTAAAAAAAAAAAAAAAAAAGTAACAATTGTATGTAATGATTCAGTTTTAGAGACCAGTCCTGCGAGGTAAGTATTTTCCAACTAGCAATATCTTCAATGCTTCTGTGCCTTCTTTCTCATCATTTCTTTGGAGAAGTATAATTTGGGGTCGGGAAGTTTGCGAAACTGGTATAAAATGGAGGATAGGTAATGGGAAGATGGTGCGTGTCTACAAAGATCCGTGGTTGCCTTATTCATCACAATATAAAGTCTTATCTCCTAGGGTGCTTCCTGAAAATACTTTTGTTTCAGAACTCATTGCTGATGCAGGTTTGTGGAATGAACGTCTAATCAGGGAAAGTTTCTTAGAAAGTGATGTTCAAGCAATTATGAAGATTCCCCTAATCACTACTAATCATGAGGATAAGATTATTTGGGGAAGATCTGAAAATGGCATTTTTTCGGTTAGGAGTGCTTATTGGCTAGCTGAGGAGAGAAGAAATTTTTTGGCTCAAAATGAATTGACCGCTGGTTGTAGCAACATGGGTGCACAGACTTGGTGGAAGAACATATGGTGTCTTAATGTCTCAAATAAAGTGAAGATTTTCATATGGAAAGTTTGCAATGGAATTTTGCCAGTTAATGCCCAACTTTGTAAAAAGAAGATTAAAAGTTTCCCTTGGTGTGAACTATGCAATGGAAGCTTTGAAGATGTCACGCATGCCATTTGGAGCTGTGCGATTGCTAAAAAGGTGTGGCAACTATCAATCTTTCATAACTTTCATGAAGGTATGTCTTCTACTCTTTACTTTGTTGATATTTGGAATAATATGAGGTCAACATTTTCGTTTGAAGAAGCCAGTCATTTCTGCTACTTAGCTTGGACTATTTGGCATAACCGTAATGAAATAATTCATGGTAAAGTCGGAATGTCAACTGATGGGCTTTTGAATTGGGCTAATATGCTAACTGAAGATTTCAATAAAGCTCAATCCTTAACTGATCATGAATTCTTATGTGCCAAGTTGAGACACTCTACTAATCTAACCAAGAGTTGGTAAAAGCCTAATGAAGGTTGGGTCAAGTTAAATACTGATGCTGCATTACGGAAGGAGAGGTATAAAGTAGGCCTCGGTGTGATTGCAAGAAATTCTTCTAGTAAGTTGATTGGAGCTGCCCTACAACCTTTCAAAGGTATGTTTTCTCCTTTATGTGCTGAACTTCATGCCTTACTTATGGCTTGCAAATTTGCTCTATAAGGAAACTGGATGAATGTGTATTTTGAATCTGATTGCCTACAAGCAATTAGTTTGATTAACAAAAAGGGGACTTGTTTGGCTCCTGAAGGTGTGTTGGTACAGGAGATTTGGAGATTGAAACAAGATAGGAATTTTATATTCCTTTTTTGTCCAAGAACAATTAATACTGCAGCACATAGAGCTGCAGCTTATGCGTTGGATCTAAATGTGGGAATGAACTGTTTCTCTGATTTTCCTCCTTTTTTATTTGATGTTTTAAATTCTGATGTAACTCCTTTGGAGAACTCCTATTGATATTGTTATATTAATGCTTCACTCCTTTGAATCAAAAAAAAAAAAAGAGACCAATTTCTCAAATAACCTTCCAACTCATAGCACGTTTTTCCTTCTTTTCTTTTTTTCTTTGTTTTTTCCTGTTACGCGCCTTTTCCTTTTCTTTTCCTTGTTCTTTGGGTTAACGAAAGCGCTTTTTTTTATTAAAAAAAAGAATTATATGTTATTGTATTTTTTTATATTTAATTAAACATATATATATATATTTTTAAATATAATTAAATATATGTATCCTTTTAATATAATGTAACCATTTTTACTTAATACGAAAGTTGTTCAAAAAATGTACAATATCAAGAAAAAAATTAAATATTACATAATAAGAAAAAACATGTGACATCATATATATTATTTCAGAAAACGAACATGTGTGTCAAATACTAAGAAAGAACATATATATTATTTGTCCAAAAAATATATGTATTATTTACAAAAAAAATATATGTGCTATTTACAAAAAAAAAATATATGTGCCTGGGGTGGAGGGTGGAGGGTGAAAGGGTTATTTTTTAAACCAGTTAAAAAACTTGATTTATTGAAATACGAAAGGTTAAAAATTAGGTCAAAGAATAAATTATATTATTTTATTAATCTTTTTTAAAATATTTCTTTAATATAAAGTGATTAAAACAAGATTAAATACAAGCCACTAACATGAATATAAGGAAACTTTGACATAAAATTATTGAAAAAAAATTAACAACAATAATATTAAAACGTAAATTTATTTAAATATATTTTTTATTTTTAAAAAAAAAAAATTTGCAACAATAAGCAAATATGAAAACAAATATTTTGTCAACAAAATTCATATTATTTGTCACTTTATTGTTGTTAAAATAATATTTTAATAAAAATTTATTAAAATAATATTATTTGTCATTAATTAACTTCTTTTATTGAAACTAAATAACTAAAAAATATATTTTATAATGTAAAGATTAAGTGTACACTAAATTCTAATTTGAAGAAATTGATTGATATTTTTCTCAACAATAAATATATGTGAAAATTTTCATACGAATATTTTTTTGATACAAAAAAACCTTCTTCAAGAGAGAGATCGTTTAATGCTGGGATTTCTTCATTCACTTAAATGAGTACCTATATTTAAGTGTACTAACAATGAGCTAGCATCATAGGTTGTTGTCAAGAGGTTTTAATTAGTAATTATTACGTATTTTTTCATCGGTCTTGAAATCATAATCTCGTACATATAGTCCAATTACATTACCAATTGAACTATCACACTAAATAATAAATATTGTTAAGACCTGAAATATATAAATCAATAATGCATTACATTTTTCTTACAATTACATTAGGAAAAAAAACACATTAAGAAAATTTGGTCTATTATAGTGTCTAAATATGAGTGATAATTTGTACAGGTTGAGCCATTTTAAATTAGCTTGAATTAGCATAGTTCGAGCAAATTATCCCTAAATTAGTAGCTTAATTAATCATAAATTGAAAGTTTAATTTCTTCAATAAAGCTAGCTATGTTTGGTTTAAACCTTTGAATAACGCTCACTTCAATTTCAGCATGAAACAAGAAACAATGAAAATAAATAAATATATATATATATATATATTTTCGAGACTTTTTAAGATTGAATTGGAGGATGACTAGGTATGTATATTGTTTAAGTATCATGAACTGCATGTAGTCGGCAATCGTGCGTCGAAATATGTCGTTAAAGCTTCAACAAATATCTAAAGTATTTAAATAATAATTTTCTTTTTGGGAAACACTTGGGTGAGAATGGTAAGATTAAATCGATTCATTCCATTTCAGGAAGTAGAATCATTTAGGATGAAAATTTGTGGGAGTTGTGTGTGTTTATATAAGTATCTTTTCTCAAATTTAATATTTTTTAATATTATGAATAAATTAAATTATTTTTAGTTAATTTATTTATAATTAATAATGGTAAAAAAAAAAATTAATCATGTATTATGTTGTGTTGTATTTGGTTCATGTTTTGAGTTGTTATCCTAATTTTTGCTCGGAAACTTAACCATCTGAGCTATTAGATTACTCTTCTTCTTCTTTTTTTATCTTATTATTATCTTTAGTTTTTAAATTAATATTATACAACCCGCATACTAAACAAACTCTTGACATTAAATTTTGGGTGTCTTATCAGAAATTTTTTATACTACTATGCGGGCATCTTGTTATTCAATCTTAATAGTAAATTCAATAAAAACTGTTGACAAAAAATTTAGCCTAAGTAGCTATTCTATTAGAGAGTGTCCAACTTAATTCTCACTAAAAAAACACATTTCGGGGTTAGGGTTTTGAGAGTCATTTTAGGATTTTATGTTTATTAGGGCTCCATGCCTCCGTTTGCCGCTGAGAGGGTGCTGTCGATACTTGTTCTTTCAACATTAGGTTGTGTTGGACAACTTTTAATGCTGTGGATTAGAGGTTCCTTGGTTCGGATAGGCGGTATTGTTGTTTGTGCCTCGTCATCCTCTTCTCCAACTCTGGTTGGCTTGGCTTGGCTTTTTCGACATCCCATTGTCCCAACGTTGAAGGGATTGGCCTTATTGACTAGGCTCTGGTTTGGCTTTTAATTGCTCAACTTCGATCGTGTTTTTGCTTCTCAGTTTTTACTTTTTCTACTTTTTTCTTTTGTCTGGTGTTTTTTTGTTGGTTTAATAAGGCTGTTGTGGTATTATGATTGTGTTATTTCTACTATGATAATTAGTTGTGTCTTACAATTCTGTTTGTTAAAGCTTGTAGGGGTGAATTTTTTTGTTAAATGGTTGTTGTGTGGCTTTGTGTTTGTTTTGCGGTTGCAATCCAGATGTTTATGAAAATGTCTTTAAGATTTATGAGCTACAAGTATAATCAAGTTTTGAAGATTATCAGAAAATTTGTGGGATTTAATTTTTAGTACAAGTTTTTGTATTAATCTAATGAACAAAATTGTTGAAGATAAGGATTAATCGATTAAGAGAGTTGTTTTTTAGTAATTGTGGTCATAATTATTCTCCTTGAATAATTATTTTAAGAAGTAATTTTGAGGCATTGATAAATACTTGAAAATTAATCTTACTATCTTATATATATTTTGTGATTAATAAGATATATTTTTATCAAAAGAAAATAAAAATTAAAAAAGTATTCCGCTCCAATGAGAAGTCATTAAAGTTCACCACCAATCAAAAAGTTTTACATAAAGCTCTTGATGAGTTGAATGCTAGGTTTTGTAATGACATATTTCATCATTTATTATTTGACTTGTTTATAAATATAGGTACATTTTATTTAAAATATAAATAATATTATTGTATTCTAAATTTAAGGTACACTGTTATATATGCAGTCATCAAAAATAAAAGGTTCGAAGAAGACCAACTGCCCTGCTACTTATAAATATGAAGAATATTGATAAAATAATAAATATTGTATTCTTTTAAAATTTATAATAAAAAAAATAATATTTTTTATGTTCAAATTATAATTTTTATAATTAAAAAAATAATTTTTATATTTTTTTTTTGAACATCCATCTAATTAGATCATGTTAAAATTAAACTGTAACAAGTTAGACCTATTTAATATTAAACTTTGTTAAATTAAACATCATTTAATATTATTATATATAATGCCATTTTGTTATTATTTATAAATTTTAGATGTATTATTTTTAATAATTTTTCAAAATTATTTATTAGATCATGTCAATGGTGATGTGTTTAGACTAATAAAAAATTAATATTATAAATTATAATGATAAAAATTAAAAATAATACACGCTAATTTTAATGATAAAGATCATTTTTAATTCACCTTATTGTCTCCTAATGTTATGCTATGAAAGAATAATTCCTCTATGAATACAACTCCCTTTCTCTCCTCTCTCCCAACATTCATTCATGCATAATTAATTAGTTCTTTTTTGAGAGACTAGATTCTTAGCAATAGTCTTTGAATACTTCATCTTGAAGATAATATTGAAAACGTACAGTAAAGAAGAATCTGTCAAGGAGGGATAGCGCTATTACGCCATAGATGAAAATATCACCAGAGGCACTATCCATCCTGAGTTGCACGGCTTCTTACTACTCTGTATCTTCCATCATCGATCAGCACTTATCCAATAGACTCTTAGTTTGATTTCTGATACGTACGTACTATTCTCATATGCTACTAAATTTTGCTTATAATTAATATTCACTTGTTTTTTGTTATTAATATTTTGCTTCGGAGAATACATTTTCTTATTTCTTTAGCGGATAAATTAAAGTGCAAGTGTGTGATTACAGATTTTGATTACAGATTTTGTGGCTTTTGTTTCAGTGATGGACTTGGGCTCTGTTTATGTTGTTGGTGTTATCTCTGAATATGTAATAGCAAGAATAATTAATTAATCATCACTAGTAATTTCTTTTTCTTTATTTGGTTTCTTATAACCTACTTTTAAGCTTCTTTTTAGTTCTTGAAAGTTTGCCCCTTCTTTGGTCTTGAATTAAATTTTGGGCTTCAACTTATTATTTATTTATAACAGCTAATGATGGAATTTTAAATATGTAATGCATAAAAAAAATTTAAAAAAAAAAATAATAATAATAATAATAGTATCCTTAAAACTTGCAATAAAAATAATATCCTTTGTGTTCAAATCAAATATTTTCATAATTAAAAAATTAGTGTTACATCATTTTTTTTAAATGTCATTCAAATTAAACTGTGATAATTTGGACACTTTAAATATTAAACGTTGCTTAATTGTACATTATTTAATTTTATTAAAATATTATTTTTATTATTATAAATTTTAAAAATATTATTTTAATAATTTTTCAAAAATATACTCAATGAAAATGCATCATAATTCCCACCAACACCAACGTGTCTATAAATAAAAATTCATTCTTGGTCATATGTGCTTTTAACTGAACAAATTATCAAATGTATTTTAATTGCAACAAATAACTAATTGATTATATTATGAGTAATTATATATATTACAACAGTTATTTTAATTAACACCACAATAAAGTGAATGAAATGAGTTTTTAAATTAAATACACTCTAATATTTTACTATTGGTGAATAAAATTAATATTATTAAAAAATAATATTAATAATAATAATTTAGACCGTAAAAATATCACAACAAATTTTAAATTTTTATGTTTTAAGAACAATTTTTTTCCCTAGAGTAATAATTTTCAGAATTTTTGTTTACTTTATTATTACCATAATACATACATAATTTACTTATTCATATATTTTAATTTTTTATAAAAAAATATATGTTATTTTTAATATTAAAAATATATTATTGTAAAAAACATAATATATGTTGGGATATGTATCGCAGCGGAATGTTGGACAGATTGAGAATACTGAATAATAAATGTGCAGGAGTAATTTAAAATGACACAAAATATTTAACGTGGAAAAACCCACTCAATGTTAGAAGGAACAATCACAGGGCAACTCCGAAAAATCTTCCACTATAACAAATGGGTACAACAATTCTCTCAAGTTTATGCCCAAACTTGAGGTATAAAAATATTACACTTACAAAGTGTATATCTCACACTCACAATTGTGTGGTAAATCTCTTACTATTTTTCTCTACAGATATTTATCACTCTGTAGGAATACCTCACTTTTCTCTCACAATTTAATTAAATTTTGGTATTCTTGAGCTGATATAATTATCAGCTCGTCTCTGCTCTCAAAATTGAGAATTGTGTTTGTGAGATCTGATTTCCCTCTGCTTCCTCTTCTCTATTTATAGAGAAACATTAGGAGAGATGATGTCATTGCTCACATCATCTTCTCCCTCTTATTTCAATATTTGCTGCACCGGTCAGCGCTTCTTCAACGTTCAATCTTCAAAGTCTGCTGGAGGCTTCTTCTTTTTCTTTGCTTCTACTTACTTCTTCTACGTTCAATGAAGTCTGCGCATGAAGTCTGCGCATGAGGTAGATTCCATCAATATATATTACTTTTAAAGATGAAAATAAAATGCAATTAAATCCTTTATTAATCTTTGTGCATGGCTTTTTAATTTTTCGTACAAGTCAAGAGTCAACTCTATCGGGGCTACGAAGCCCTAGTATTCTCCAGAAACAGTTCTGGAAAGTTGAGAGTTAAACTAGGATTCTACTTTAGAGAAAAAACTTTTGCAGACTTTTCAATAATGGAGAATAATAATTAACTGTGGACATGCAGTGACTGGTTTTTCAATTTTGATAATCCATTATTTTTGTAATAATTACTTTTCTATAATAAGTATATCAGATACAATATGAAAATTTACTTTTTTTACCACTTTCTACTAGAGTAACCTTTTTAAATTAAAAAGTAGTGTAAATTCCAATACACATGGAGAAAGATGAGGATGAAAACGTGTCTGGAGGGGATGGATTATCTTTTGGGTCTGACCTAACTTTAGGGTACAATTTTTGTCTTAGGGTTTTGGGGACATTATCTACATATCTAGCTAGCCAATACTGTTATTATTTTGTGAAGCTTTGTATGTCAGGAATTGTAGGCTGGGAAGTGAGGTAAGCCATGACCTCACCAGAAGCCTCCAGCAGCAGCAGCAGCAGCAGCCATGATTTTTCCAGATGCAACTGGAGAAGAAGAATAGCAGCAAATATTGAAATTAAGGAAATGTCGGCTCCGTTTCTTTTGACATTTGCTGTAGAAATTTCTCTATAAATAGAGAAGATGGTTGCAGAGGAAATTAAGCTCTCAATCTTATCTCTGAGAAAGAAATGTAGAGTTTCAGAGAGAAACTCTGAAAACTCTCTGTAAGAGAGAAAAGAAAGAAGATGAGTCTGAAGAGAGAGAGAGAGTGAAAATAACAGAGAAGAGCTGTTGGGTTCGTTAGGAGCAAAAAAGTGAATAGTAAATTTACTATTCACATGTACGTGCCTTGGTGAATAGTAAATTTACTATTCACGTCAACATCATGAATAGTGTTGAAGGAAAAATTCTATAGTGAGAGATAAATACATTTTCCAGTGAGTGGTGAGATTTATTCTCTGGGTATACTCTGTAACTGATGTGAGTGTTTTGTGATAAACACTGTTGTATTATTATCACTATAGTGAAGGCATTTACGTAGCTCTGTGTGGAGTAGCCCGTTTAAACTTTTGGGGTGAACCACGTAAATTCTCTGTGTGTTATTTCCTCGTTCCTGCTCTACATTATCTATCGTTTGTTCCCCCGTAAATCTGGTGGTGGGAAATGATTCCGCAATTACCGATTTTTTCCCCAACAACTGGTATCAAAGCTCAAGGTTGTGAAGCTTGTATCGAAAATTAAATTGTGCGGTTACTATTCATTCAAATAGTAACGGGTACTGTGCAAAATAGTGGAGTTACTGTTCACTCATAATTAAAGAAAAGTGAATAGTGAAAGTTATAATAATTAAAGGAAAGTGAATAGTAAAGTCAAAAGATGAATAGTACTCGCGTCACTATTCATGTCACTATTCACACATCATTATTTTGCGATAGTGATTTTGAAGTTACCAGATTTGAGTGGGAGCAATGGCAGCAGATGAAGGAAAAAGGTGTGGACAATTTTATCACCTGAAAAGAAAAATTGTCGGTGGAGCAGTTCGGCAAAAAAGCTCCGAAATTAGTAAATGGAGATACTGATATTGTCGCAGGCAGTGGATCTCTTTTCTCCATAAGAGATTGTGGTTATCCTTTTGGCATGATATTGATCTCCAAGATTGCCATGAAAGAGGATGTATTACTGCTAGCGTGTCCACAATTTACACACGGGCATTGGTTGGCATTTGATGCAAGGTGTGTGGTGGAATTTATGTCGATGGCTGATGAAACTTCCTGGAAAGCCAACGTGGAAGTTGCACCATAAATTTTCAGCAAGGTTATTTCGACATGAGCCGAAAAAAATTCTTAGAATTGGTAAAAAATTCTAAGTGTGTATACTCTTTATGGTGGAGTATGATAATTCTCTACATTGAGGATTATGGTTGTCAGTAAAGGCAACGTTGACAGTTGGACTGCGGACGTAACAAACCTAAAAAGTGTTGTCGCAGTGGTCATGTGTGGAAACAAGATTGAAATCTGTTTCCAAGTGGGAGATTGTCAGGAATTGTAGGCTGGGAAGTGAGGTAAGCCATGACCTCACCAGAAGCCTCCAGCAGCAGCAGCAGCAGCAGCCATGATTTTTCCAGATGCAACTGGAGAAGAAGAATAGCAGCAAATATTGAAATTAAGGAAATGTCGGCTCCGTTTCTTTTGACATTTGCTGTAGAAATTTCTCTATAAATAGAGAAGATGGTTGCAGAGGAAATTAAGCTCTCAATCTTATCTCTGAGAAAGAAATGTAGAGTTTCAGAGAGAAACTCTGAAAACTCTCTGTAAGAGAGAAAAGAAAGAAGATGAGTCTGAAGAGAGAGAGAGAGTGAAAATAACAGAGAAGAGCTGTTGGGTTCGTTAGGAGCAAAAAAGTGAATAGTAAATTTACTATTCACATGTACGTGCCTTGGTGAATAGTAAATTTACTATTCACGTCAACATCATGAATAGTGTTGAAGGAAAAATTTTATAGTGAGAGATAAATACATTTTCCAGTGAGTGGTGAGATTTATTCTCTGGGTATACTCTGTAACTGATGTGAGTGTTTTGTGATAAACACTGTTGTATTATTATCACTATAGTGAAGGCATTTACGTAGCTCTGTGTGAAGTAGCCCGTTTAAACTTTTGGGGTGAACCACGTAAATTCTCTGTGTGTTATTTCCTCGTTCCTGCTCTACATTATCTATCGTTTGTTCCCCCGTAAATCTGGTGGTGGGAAATGATTCCGCAATTACCGATTTTTTCCCCAACATTGTAGACAATCTTCATCATGATATGTAGAAGATATGTGTAATGCGATTGAACAGAAACTCCCATTTTGCTCCACTTCTTTAGAGTGAATTAGAGAAATTTACACACGTTTTTTAACCTTTTGATAAGTTTAAATTAGATAAAATTATTTAATTAATTTTATTTTTAATTTTTTAAAATATAACAATAAATAGGTTTCATTTTATGGAGAAAACATTTTATTTTTAAATATTTTACACGAAAATATATATATATTTAAAAAATTATATATTTTTTATGTTATAAAAACAACATATATATAAAAAAGAGATTAAAATTGTCATTTATATAAGAAAAAAATTATGTAATATAATTAAGATTTTAAATTAATAAATAAAATATGCTTAATTGAGAAGTTGTTTCTGACCATACTTGTATTACGATAAAATGTAACACTTAAGATCCTTTTCCCTCAGCTGAATTGGGAAAAAAATAAACTTGAATTTTATTTTATTTCAAATGATAGGCAGTTAGGCACGTTTTTTTTTTTTTTTTTTTTTTCAGATGTAGACTTAAAATTTTGACATTTGGCTATGGGTACACAGTGAAAAACCCTGCTATGAGCCGTACGACTGAAGTAAAAGTGAATATACATAAATTTTTTTTAAATAATAAAAATAATATATTTTAAAATTTATAATAATAAAAAAAAAATTATTATATTTAAATTATATTTTTTACGATATTTTTAATATTATTTAATTAAATATCATTTAAATTAAATTATAATAATTTAAATTATTTAATGTTAAATATTGTTATTTAATATTATTTTTATTATTATAAATTTTAAAAATATTATTTTTATAATTTTTAAATATATATATATATATATATATATATATATTGGTTGAAGCGGGGAATGCGGATGAAAGTAAAATTTGTTAACAGCTAAAAATGTCAAATAATTGATTTCTGAAAAAAAAAAAAGAATTAATAAGGAAGTTGTCCAATTACCACACAGTAGTCCAATAATTTGGGCATTAAAGTTAAGGAGTTAGATCTTATTATTATATAGCAAGTGGGAGTTTGAACTTTTATTGTGTTGGAGTAGGCTTGAGTTCTTCAGTTTTTTCTGATCCGTCCCTGATTGATATTAAAAATAAAAATGGCTGTAATTTTTGGTAGTATGGTAGCATGTGACAAAAATATTATCCTTTTTAAATTGAAGGAACCTTTTTTTTAATTAAAAAAAAAAAAAAAGGAAAGAAAAAAAAGAAGTTGTCTAATTAATTTAACACAAAAAAAATTGAGTATTGGCTGGAAATCGACAACAAATAACGTTAGTTCAAAGTTTAAACTATATAAATAAGTGGGTAAGTATGATATGTTATTGTAATCAAGCTAGATATAAAAAATATCTAGGATTAAAATTTTAGTTGTGGGCAATCTAACTATTTTACAAAAATATATATTATTAAAAACATTTGGTGTGAATGGCAATAAAGTTCCTCAATTAGGATTGGCCCAAAAAGGATCCAACTAGTAAAGCCCAGCGATCAGCAATTGAGGTTCGAAGAGACGATCGTGAATTCCCCTCTTCTCCTCGCTTCTGAAACAACCATAGCTTAAGGCCATCGAGCTTCAACTTCAGCCACCGCCCACCTCTACCATAAGTTCCTCTCTCAGTTTCCAGCTCAAGGTCCTCTAATTTCTAGGTACGATATTTTTTTGTTGTTGTTGAACAAATGTACGCTTCTCTCGATTTCGGAATACGTATCTACTTTTCTGATTCAGAAACATATTTGCAGCAAAAATGGATGATGATACTGACAGAATCAAAGAAGATAAATAAAATAGCATATACAGAGAAAAGGAAATAGAACAAAGAAGAGAGAATTCTGCATTTCTTTCACAGAGAACTTAATAATCTCTTGCTTTACAATACTGTTATATTTATAAGTTTTTGTGTGCTTGATACACACGTAAATACAAAAGCAATCATAACAGAATAATATTCTCTGACCCATTACACTCCACTACTTGCTGCATGACTACTTGCTGCACATTGTGAGCTGTACGCTTGCCTTGCTTGAGTGTGATGAGGGTGCATCCACTTGATTATTTTGAGACATAGATGATATATCCTTAATAGATACATCAAATCCATTTCGCCGCATGTCAAGCCGAACCCGAAAAATTGCTCCGAAGATGGTAGCTGCACTTGCAAGTAGTGATAATCGGACTCAGGTATATTTTTTTAAACACAAAAAATTAATTTATTTGAGTTCTTTTTTATTGGGTAAAAATTATAAAGGAGTTTGGAGTTGATGTTACAATTCAGTGTAGTTATTGTCAATCTGTTCGTTTAGGCAGCTCTTGCCCGCCTTGAAGCTTTGGAGAATGATAATGCAGGTATTGAAACTGTAGAAGTCAATGATGATGATGATGAGGATCAAGGTTAATCATCTTTTTTCTTCTATTTCTAACTTCTTCTTGGCACGTTAAACTGAAGTATATAGTGAAGGTGTAGTTTGAATATGGTATTTATTGTGGCCACAAAATGGTCTCTGTATATGGAGAAAATCTTGCTTAATATTCCATTTTCTATGTCTGTCTCTCGTCTCCATAGTAAAAATCAATACAAACTTCTGATTTTAGATTTCTAATAAATCAGAACTATCTGTGCATGTGTGAAAGAGCGATTCCTTGTTTTGAATTGCTTGTATTTGATGGACGAACAAATTTTGTTAGAATGATAAGTAGTTTCGATATTTCTTGCTTGCTCTTCTGGTGGATTCTTCCTTACACTTTTTCAATTGACTCCTTTTTATCTTTCTTCTATTCTTAAATTTTTATTTTTCTTTGATCCCTACAAATTCAAAGGTTAAAAAAAAGGACTTATATTATGAGACCCTAAAATCATATGAAATTTATATGTTCGCTTACTTTTTCTACCATAGGATGTTTTGGTTGCAATGTCAATGGAGTATTTTTTTTTTTTTTTGTATCTTCTATCTTTGATTTTTAATTTTCTTTAATCCCTTGCTCCATTATACTTGCACAAAAAGCATTCCAAGAACATGAAGCGGAAAACGTGGAAGGCAAAAGCTCTTGAAGCCAGAAAGGCCCCAAGAACATTCATTGAGCTTTTGCATGAGGTAGAATCTCAAACCCAAAGTACTGCCTGCATACTTTCATGGCTTTGATCTGTGTCTATAGTTTGACTTTGTTTGTCTCACAAAACAATCAAATCTGAAGCCTTGACCAGCTCATATTCCCTGCTACCTAAAAACTGCAGTAGGACCTCCAAGCTCTACCTCCCGTCGCCTTTTCTGTACTGTTTGTGGTTCTTCTGCCAGCTATACACATGTAAGGTGTAGAATGCATTTCTGTGCACGCCATTGCCAGAACATACATAATGACACTTGTTGTCTGAAGTTTGTTGCATGATCATATAAAGTCTTGAAGCAACTGGCAATTGTAAATTTATTGTACTTGATTCTGATAAAATATTCTGAAGGCATCATTCAAAGTGTTTGTAGGAAATTTTTCCTTATGTTTTCTTCCATTCTTTTCCTGAGAACAGGTTTTTTATGCTTGATTATTCCAGGTTGTGGCTAGTGGTAACCCCCTTATAACCTTAGTCTTTTCCAATTAACACAAGTCCATTCGAAATATTTGCACCAACAGTTGCAGTTTTTATATATGCTTTATTACATTTTATTTTTCTTTAATACCATCTTAAATATCTGCATTTCTTGCCACAAATAACAATAGTTGCACAATGTAAATTTTGAATTGCTTTAAGGTAGTTATACATGAAGAATTTATCAAGAAACAACTTTCGTTTTCAACTAACAGATTGTTGAACACAAGAACATGATCAACTGGATTTTATAGAGCACAGTCCAAACTTGAAATTGCTACTGGAAAACAAATCTAGGTTGAATGGAAACTCAAGTTAAGCCAAACAATTACTTGTTGTAAACTCTAGGAAACAAGTAAACAGTGAATCCTGCTACTATTATGATTTGATTTTGACTGCGGTGATGCTCCGCTATAATCTTAACATTGTGGAAGATCTGCTGGGGGAGGTATCACCGACTGTAACTGTCCAACTCCATTCTCAACCAGGAAGGCCATAGCCAAACCGGTACTAAGATGTGCATCAATGTGACAGTGCAGAATCCAAACTCCTGTTAAGGATAGTGAAAAATGCCAAAATGTGAATATGTTTACAGAGGTTAATTCAGGTTATGGCATTAGAAAATTAAATAAAGAGTTTTACCTGGGTTGTCAGCTACAAATCGGATGGCTACCCATCCACCTGGAGGTGTTCCAATGGTGTTTCTCTGAGGTGGGTCAACAAGGTTGAAATTGGCTGGGTCTGTTCTTGGGTTGTAGTTGCCAAGACCTGAGCCAACAACATAGAAATGGTACCCATGAAGATGCATTGGATGTTCTTCTGTTGTAACAATGCTTGTATCCTGCAAAACAATTTGCACACTTGAACCATACTTAAGCTTGTACAGTTTAGTTCCACGGCGAGGTGTCCATAAACCACGAGGGACATTGCCGGTATAATCAAACTGCACTGGAGGAACAGGTGGAAAGTCGAGGGTGAAGACACCAGGCATGCCTTGATAGGCTGCTTGCATAAGGGAATTGGTTCTTGGGAATACAAAAGAAACATTGTTGATGCTTGCAGTAAAGCGGGTTCCATTTGGCCCTTGGCAGCGAGGGCTATTAGGATTTGTGCAATTGATGAGTCCTAAACCAACTGTGAAAATTAGGTTCTCGTCTATTTTTGTTGGGACTTCGACCTGGGAAGGACTCCTTAATCCAGAAGTAAATGCTGTTGCAGTGGCTGTGTCATTGTATGCCGGCAAAGGTGGTAAGATTGGTCTTGAGGATTGCCCGCGAGCAGAGTTATACTCAAGAATTGCAGTGGTAGTAGTGTTGTCAAAGGCTGCATTTTGTGCCGTCTGATAGGCACGTGAAGCAATGTAGTAGCGTGCAGGTGGCTGATCTGCGGTGACAAGGATATCAGTTGTCTGGCCAGGTCCTACCATTACAACCCTTGTTGTGAAAGGCTTGGTGTAGGTAGCATCAACACCAACAACAAGCATTTTGTGGTTCGCAATGGTGAAGAAAAGTTCTTGATTGAGTGCAGAGTTGATGAGTCGTATGAGAAATGTCTCCCCTGATATCACAGGTATTCTTACAGTGTCTGCATTATAAAAGCTTTTTAGATTACTCTTTTGTTATTAATATCTGATAGAAAACATTGCATTTTCCTGTGACAAAGTGAATCTGATATTGAACATCTGGTAGTACAGTATTCAAGATCTGAATGATTATTAACTTGTTGGGTCTTAAACTTTGGCTAACCTTGGCTAGAGCACCTATAGAGATCACCAGGCTGACCATTTATGGTGAATGCAACAGATGCATTTGGTGCTGCTCCTGTAACTTGTGCCAGCTTCAAGACCTCAAGCGGGTTTCGGTCGAACCATTCCCCTATTAATCATTATAACTCATTGTAAGTTTGTGTCATTATGTTATCTAGTTGGAGTACGAGGAAGAGAAGAAAAGAGAAAAATGGGCCACTTGAATTAATGATAAATTTTCCAATTGTTACCAAGAAGGATAGGAAATTCTCTCTTGGGCATAGGAAAAGGGTAGGGAGAACCCAATCTAGGATAAATAATAAGAGCTCCATAAACAGTAGCCCTTAGCCATCTGCTGTGAGCATGCCACCATAAGGTCCCTTCTTGGTCGATGATTATGAAACGATATGTGTAAGTTGCTCCTGGTTTGATAGGACACTGAGTTATATACTCTGGTCCATCTGCCCATGGATTCCTCAACTGTCTTATTCCATGCCTGATAGATAAGTAATAATTATCAAATTGAAATTTGAAACTTCTAGTGCCATCAATTTGGAAAATGGGTTACATTACTTGAGTTATGGTAAATAGTATTTTCGTAGTTTTGTGCAATGTAGAGGACTTCATTGTTTTTCATTGCACAGTAAAAGTACACCAAAAGGATTTAGAATGACATCTTATCTTTCAGCATCTTTTAATGTTAGTAAGATTTCCAGTTTTTCTATTCATAAGAACTTATTTTGGTAAGATTAGAGACTATCTCAACAATATTGGCGGTTACCAAGAATGGAGATGGTAATTTGTGACAAGACTTATAATAAGTGGAACAGATAAAAATTTCTTTGTTAGAATTGATTACTGACTGTTTTGTGCTTGTAAACATTATCACACATTGGTGTGGACACAACAATTAATGGTGTGACAATATCATGGGAGCTTCTTAAGGGATTACTGAGACTATCTTAACAATATTGGCGGTTACCAAGAATTGAGGTGGAAATTTGTGAGAAGACTTATAATAAGTAGATTTGTCAGAATTGATTACTGGCTGTTTTGTGTTTGTAAACATTATCACACCATGCACTGGTGTGGACACAACAATTAATGGCGTGACATTATCATGGGAGCTTCTTAAGGGATATGCGAGGCTGCAGTCCGGGCGACTTATTTAAAAAAAAAAAAAAAAAAATTATATGTATATTTTTAATATTAAATAAATATTTTATTTATAATAACATATTGTGTCTAATTTTTGTATACATATTTTGGTATAAATTATCAATATTTAACAAATACGTAGATAAAAATGACATGAATTGTGAATAAAGTAATTAAATATGTACTCATTTTTCATATATTTGACAACTATTAGTATTACAAATAAAATTGTAGTAATATATTATATAAAAAAAATTTCTTAAATGTGATAATTCAAAAAAAAATTAATATTTAATTTTAAACTTAACATTATAAAAATAAAATAAAATAAAAAGTCTACAATAAGCTTTAGATTAAAGCTTTGAAGTTTTTGTAATTCATATTGTCTAAGTTTTTCATATTTTATTAAACTCAAATTTTAACTTTATTTAATATTATATTATTTGATTTTATTTTAGTAATTTTTTAGAATTTATTTGAAATTTTCTTTATATAAAAATTTTAATATTTTTTTGCTCTTAATTTTTCATTCAACTTTATTTTTAAAAGTCAATTTATCGATATATATTTTTAAATATAATTTCAAACTTAAAATTTTAAATCATATTTTACTTTTTATAATTTTATATGTTTATTTTAGTTTTAGTTTTAACGCGTATAAATTTTAATGTATTTGATTGAACTCCTTATTTACTTAAGTTTTTTAACTAATAAATTTCTTTTATACATGAATAATATTAATAATTATTAACTTATTATATTTTTTAAAATTTGTATTATAAGTTAATTATAATGTGTTAATTTTATATTTTTTAAATACTAATTTTATTTCTTTATATATAAAAAATTAAGTATTAGATTGAGTATGGTCTTCCATACCTCTTATTAATTATACATTATGATGTATTTTTTATTTTTTAATATTTTAATAAAAAAAATTATTTTGTGTAAAAAAAAAAAAATTAAGCTCTCTAAAATTTATGGCCCCGCCCACAATATTAATACCAATTTACCAACTAAAATTTGTAAAAAAAAAATTATGTTAAAAAATATAATAAATAGATTTTTCTGCCATCGAATATTTTGGATTGTTAAGAAAGTGTCATCGAACTTTAATTTATTACTTTCATACTATTAAATTTTACAAATATTACGAAAATAAAATTGAACTTTTTTTGTAACTTTCATACCATTATACTTGCAAAGTTTTACAAAAATATCATCAACGTTAATTAGTTAACGAGAGTTAATGACAAGTTACACATATTTTGAATGCATTTAGTAACATTTGTAAAGTTTAATGGTATGAAAGTAAAAAAAAAATTGGTGGTATTTTTGTAATATTTATAAAGTTTAATGATATGAAAATAACAAATTAAATTTTGATGGTATTTTTTTAACAATCCTAAAAATTAGGCAATAAAAAAATCTATTTACTCAATAAAAAAAAATGTGAATTCACACGATTAACAAAAAAACAACTACCATAACACGATTTTTACTTGTAATTTAGGATATATATAGTTAGATAGTTAATTAAAAGAATGTTATTTACCAATGGATGGTAACGTTGTACTTTGCTCTATTGATGACTCTAATGATAAGAATATCTCCATTTCTGACTTCCAATGTTGGTCCTGGAAATTGCCCATTAACTGTAATTATATTTTGTGTTTTGCACAACCTCTTCACTGGTGTTTGTTGAACCTAAAATTCGTACATACAAGTAAAACAAAGCATAAGTTTTAATGCCAAGTCAACTAAATATGAGTGGAATAAGAAGGCAAATAATGAACATGAAAACATACAACAAATTGATGGAAGTGAATTTCAGGATGTGCAAAAGAAGATAGGAAGACAAAACATGCAAGTAAGAGGAAACAGCATATTGATTTCACACTCATTCTTAAACTCTCCATTGTTTTCTTAAGCTTCAGGATAATGAAGCTTTAGTGTTTATGTTTGAGTTGGGCACATAGGACCGTTACTACTTATAGTAAGATCAAGGAAGACAAAAGATTACTATACTCTATATTTTAATTAAACAAACGGTGAATTGACAAGTTAGGTTTTGGGTCAACTGTAGCAATTAAAATTTAAGAACATCTAAGTCCAACCATTATGAGGATTTGGTGCACCCACTAGCCTTCCATGTACTATATTGTTGCTTCAGTTTAATTAGGACTTTTAGTAGCAAATATGATCTATATTTAATCGTTTGCATATTTCCCTTGTTTTCTACTAACTCTTGTGTCTGCTCATTTATTTAAATGTCTCCTGACGTGTCAACTTATTTATAAGAATATTATATTAGTGTTTGATCCATTTATATTGTCAATATAAAAAATAAGTGGAAAAAAAATATCTTATTTTAATTAAAAATCCATGTAATATTAGTTAAACATGCTTATTTATGTTTGACACATTCGTTAAACAAATTAAGCTTGTTTGTAGTATGAAATTAGTGTTGTCTCACTTACGTTGGTTTTGTGTTGCCAGGTCACTGGTTGCAGCCCAATAGTAGCATCCAATTTAATTATCTCAATAGCTTGAACAAATTTCAGGCAAAAACGTTTTGCTTTATTATTTATTTTTTTGGCTCTGAAGTTCTGCTTCACTTCGTAAAAATAAACCAGAAAGCAAGCTGCCTGAGCAGTGGCGGAGCTACGTTGGGGGGGGGGGGGTGCAGCCCCGGCCAACTTTTTTACAAAAAATTAATTATGTGTATATTTTTAGCATTAAATAAATATTTTATTTATAGTAATATATTATGTCTAATTTTTATTTGCATATTTTGATATATATTAACAATATTTAACAAATATGTAAATAAAAATGATATAAATTGTAAATAAAGTACTTAAGTATATACTTTTTTTTATATATTTAATAACTATTAGTAACATAAATAAAATTATAATCGTATACTATGTAAAAATTCTTTATATTAAAGTTTTTAAATTTATGTGTATCATATTTTATTTCAATCCAAATTTTAATTTTATCTAATATTATATTATTTGGCATTTTATTTTAATAATCTTCTAGAATTCATTTGAAATTGTTTTATATATAAAATTTATTATTTTAATTATTATTGGTCATTCTTATATTGTTATAAACATTTATTTTTAAATATACTCTCAAACTTTAAAATTTTTAATCATATTTTACCTTTTTACATATTCATATATTTATTTTAGTTTTAGTTTCAACAACTACAAATTTTGATGGATTTGATTGAGCTTTTTATTTGCTTAGATTTCTTAGTTAATAAATTTATTTTATTCATAAATGATACTAATATTTATTAATTTGTTATATTTTTATTGAATTTTTATTATAAGTTAATTATAATGTATTAACTCTATATTTTTTTTTACTAACTCTATGTCTTTATTATATTATGACATAAATTTAGTGTTTAATTAAGTACAATTTATTATAATTTTTATTAATTTTTTTATTTTGTATAAAAAAATTTAGCCCCCAACCAAAATTTTTTGGCTCCGCCCTGTGCCTGAGAAGCTAAGAAAATGACTCCAATTTATTCACACACAAAAAAAAAAAATGAAAGAAAAGCAGAACAAATAAAGGAAGAAAGAGAATGATGAATGTGTCACTGTCATGTTAAGATTTTACTATCTAAATTAACTTTCATGCTTAGGAATTGATAGAAAAATTACAAAAATAAACTGTTAGCACAAAGTTTCAAACGTTTTTCGACAGAGTAATAGTACATGTAATAAATAATATATTAATTATTAATTAAATATAAAATTAAAGATATAAAATAAAAAAATTATTGTAAGATTTTTTATTAATATAAATCAATTAAATTATATTACATGAAATAATATATATATTAAATTGTGATAAAAATTATATTTATTTTTAATGAGAAAAATCCAAGCCTTTGAAAGGCCAAAAGAAAGGAGATAAAAGCGTTTTATGAATTTTAAGGTTCATTTTTATTTTTATCTCATCACCCTTTTTTTTTTTTTTTGTCCTTTTCTTTTTGGAGGACAGTTAGAATAAGTTTGAATATTGGGTTGGTTTGGTAGAAGAAAATAATCTTTTTGCTTAAACTGACCACTGTTCTGTTTTACAATTGACACAATTAATAAACATTCCAACTCGGCCATTGACAAAGTTAGTGAGAATTATGTTATATTAGTTTTGATTACGTTTGAAAACTTGCTATATTTCTAGAACTCGCATCCTTTTCCAATATTTTGTTTCAGAAGAAGTCCTGCTTTTGACCATTACAAAGGACAAGTGTTGTTCTTCGATATGGCCATAACCCTATAACTCTGAACTTTAAGAGAAAGAGACAGATACAGATGAATAAATTACATCAAAACAATTTAATTACGTAATTCTAAAATATTATATTATTCATGACATACAAATTTTTTTACATTATTATGTATAATGTGTACATATAAATTATACGTATGTAATATTTACAACGAAAAAATTCAAATAAGAAAGTTCAATTTTTTCTCAAAAATGAGTTTTATGTCTAGACTAAAGCTAAGTATTTTAACTTAAAAGAAGGTGTCGTTGATAATTTAAAATGTTATAATTATTAAGTTTCGTTATGTAGTTTTAAAAGAATCAAATGTATAATAAAAGGGGTAAGTAGAGGTAGAGCAACAACCAAACATCTGATATCTGAACTGCCTCAGCATGCAAATATATCAACAAATTCAGTATTTGTTTAGAAATCAATCACGGGACTAGTTAGCTTAGCGAGTAGATGTTTGTATTAGGCTATATATTTATATATAATAGTCGAAAGAGAGCAGGTTTGGGCTTTGACAGATCCAACACTTTGAAGTCTCTTTGTAATCATCTATTCTACCTTTCTCATAAAGAGTTTGGTTGCCGGCCAACCGACTTCGGAGAAAAATTAATACTTAAGTTGCAACTTGGTAGTTCTGTTGTTGCTGTTGACATTTTTAAAACCAATCGGGAGCACTTTAGCATCAATCATATCACATAATAATAGAATTATATCTATCAGCCAAAAATCGAAAGAAAACAAAAATTAATGATGTGCACCGTTGAAGAAGTTGTACATTTTTTTTTTCTTTCCAAATAACTGAAGTGTATAAGATGCATTTTTTTTTTTTAGAAAAAGTAATAAAAATAACTCTTTAAAATTTATAATAACAAAAATAACACATTCTATGTTCAAATTATATATTTTCATAATTAAAAAAATAATTTTTACATCATTTTTTTTAATGTCCGTTCAATTAAAAATCGTTCAATATTGAACATTTAATGTTATTAGGGTGTTAGTTTTATTGTTATAAATTTTAAGGGTGTTTTTTTTGATAATTTTACTTTTTTTTTTTACATGTAAGTGACGTAATATTGCCATCCAAGTAGGCCAAATATCATTAAAAAGTGAAAAACCTGCTAGTGATGAAAATTTTACTTAAAAAAAAAAATTAGTCCAAGTGATAAATGAACCCAGCTTTTTATCAATTAGTATTTGATTTTTTTTTTTTTCTATTTTATTGGTTTGGGTTGAATCTAAAAATTTAAAATCCGACCTAAAATGATTGAATCGGCACTTGACATTGAAAACCTCATAAAATTCAATCCAATCTATAGACATATTAATTAATTTTATTTTTTATTTTGATATTATTAATAAAATAAAATTTAATTATTCTATTAATACTCAAATTTTTAACTAAATTTAGTCCAGTCATGTTACTAAAATTAATATTCTATAATTTAGTCGAGTCTTCAGGATTAATTTGGAAGAATAAAGACTTGATTTTTTTCATAAATCAAGTTCAGTTATCCGCGGATTCGGGGAGGGGCTCTGAATCTCATACATAATTTCAACACTGATAAGTCCACAGACAGTTGAAAATAATAAAAATGAAGAAACCAGTAACCGCTAAATGCATTACTTGGAAGAATCTAGTAAAAGTCTCGTTCCCAATTTCCCAACCTGAACTCATTAGCTAGAGAATCTTACTCAAAGATAAAGTCGTTTGAGCCCAGCTTTCTTAACAATTTTCAAGTACATATATAATTTAGTGTAAAAATGCTCGTAACATTTAATTCCGTTAACATTTATATCTTAAAACTAACTTCGTTAACTAAAATGACAAAAATAATATAAATATTAACGAAACTAAATATTAAAGAAATTTTTATAACAAATTAAACATTAGAAACATTTCTGCTACCGGCCTAAAGGTTAAAGGACATAAAACTTATTGAAGCACATTTTCGAATCCGAGAACCAGTTTTATTATCAACTATACCAAATCTGAAGAATTTTGCCGACAGAAAAAGGGGAAAGAAACAAATCTTTACTATTTGAATAAACCTCTCACTCAAAGTACCCAAAAAAATCTTACATTGACAAAATTGTGTTTTTTGCAAGTACAAGCTGTAGAAAATCTCAATTGTTCCAAGGGAAAGAAAAATAAATTAATGAAGACATAAAGATTGTACTTGATAAATGTACATTGCTATATTCAAAAGCAGGTTACAGAAACGAAAAAAAATAATCTAAAACTGCTCACCGACAGCAGTCAATCACAGTGCAACTGTTCAACACTCAGATGATGCATTAAAGAAAAACACGGGATTAAACTCCGACGCCGGTGCCGGTGCCGGACCGCTTAAGCTAAAACCAAAATAAAGCATACAATGGCGAGAAACAGCATAAACTGACCTCTCCTCTTGACACTAGGCCATATTACCACAAGCACTTGCTTAGACTTGAGTTATCTTCCTCTTTAATGCCTGAAACAACTTGAACTTGGACTCACAAATTTGGAGAAATTGTGTCAAGACTGTACATTTTCCAGCTACTATTTTCCTTGCAACATCAATAGAATTCCAAGAATTCAATGCTTGGGATATTTCATCTCCAACTTCAGTGTCACTTATGGATGAGGGCATAGTTTCTAGAATCTGGAAAACACGCCCAGGTCCCTCCTCCCCTTTCTTCCGTATAGAGGAGAGCACCAACTCCACGTTCTCGTCCCCTGACACGTTGATCTGTTCTTTTACCCAATTCATAACCTTTTCTACTATAGCACCAAAAATGTTAACAATGTCTCGCATGTGAGACAAAGCAGAGGCATCTGAATGCCCTGTTTTCTTCTTTTTCTTGCCAGATGGAAGCATTGACCGAATACGAGATTGAATCACAAGACCATGCCAAGCCAGTGGTTCTGAAATCAACTGGACCAGAATTGAAAGATTGAGTAAAGGAGAGAAGATTGCTGGTTCTGAGGAGCTTATCTTTTCCGATATACATTTCTCCAGCAGTGAACCAGCAACATTGGAAGGTTGAGCCTGATCTGCATTCACAAGTTCATGGGAACTCAAGCTCCAAGAATCCAAAAAAACAGCAAAGTTTAACCAGTCGATCAAGTCCGAACCGAAAGCCTATAGAAGATAATAGGATTAGTTCCAGAGAAGGTAACTCCACGTCATACAAGCCAACTTTGCAAACTTAGCAAACTGGTATCTTGCTTCATAGCAGCCATAATATGCTACTGAGAGACTAAATTTTCACGTTCTACCATGAAACCTGGCCTCAAGAGGCTGTAAGGTTCGAAGTCTTTCTTGGTGCCACATCAATGAAACAAAGATGAAAACCAAAAATGACAAAATAATAGGCCCTGTGGCCTTTTCTACCAAATTTCATTCTCAAAGGTATGAACATAAAATACGTGCAACTTCTCTACATGCTTAATCAAAGACATCAGTTTCAATTGATAAAAATCACAGGTTGTTTTGTTGCTAAATTGATATTAAAAAAAAACAAAGTTCCATACACAATGCCCATTAATGTACATTTGTCCAACTTATGTACATGCCTAAACATACGTTACCTAAATCTGCAAAAAATATATTATGAACAAGCTAATCATAGAATGATCAAATCGTTTCTTAGGAAAATAAAAACAGATAGTCTATGACTGTTTGCAATTGTTAAGAAAGTTTATAAGTTGCATGATAAATCATACATGCAGTTGAGAACATAACCAAATGAGCATTCAGTAAGACTTCAGGTGGTGTTATCATTATTCATACCTCAAAAGACTTTTTGCCATCAGAAACCTCCAAAACAATTCGTATTGCATCACTAAAAGAGAATCCCAATGACTTTGCATAGCTTTCAAGCAAAATCTTCAACTCAGATGAAACCTTGCAGTCAGAAACTGAGCCATTGACTTCAAAATTTTCCTTGACCAATTTTGAAGCACTCTGTATGGATAAATAAATCATGCGGGGAAGAAGAGATTTCCGCTCAATAGCTCTACAGACAGTAGCCTCTCTTTCTTTGACCTAGTTTTAGGGCAGGCAGAAATAAGGAACTTTTAGATAGGAAGCGAGAACTATTCAAAGATCCAATTAGTGATTTAAATTACATTCCTAAAAACAAGTTCCTGAATGGCTAAACATATATGAAAGCAGCTAAAGGAGAGTATCCTGTACCAAGACTTCTCTGGGACAGTAGGAAATTCCCTCAAAAGGGCCTGAAACCAATAATTTTAGTTTAGTTTAAGAAATTATCATAAGAACAATAAAAAAATACATAAATAAATAAATAAACACTTATCATGAGAAAAGAAAAACCTTCTTGACAGAAGAACAAATTCAAAAAGTTGAATGTTAATTCCATTTAAAGAAAGGAATTTAAGATAGATAAGTTAGCCATTCCAATTTGAAGTACTATAATTGGCTTCTCATATGATAGAATATTGGACATGTTTTAAAAACGAAAATTATTGTATATAACTATCCAACTTATCTAAACTCTCAATGCTTGCTTTTTCATATATAAATCCCGCACACTATATAGGTGCCTTTAGAACTGACCTAAAAGATAATTCCTTTCAGAGCTTGGGGTCCACCATGGACGTGACTGATAATCTTCATTGAATGTCAAAGATTTGGATCCAATTTCATTGGAGAGTTCAAGGAGATCAGCTCCAAAATTCAAGCTTCCAAGAACCGCCTAAATGATCATACTAAAGAATGTCAAATATTGCATAGGCAGTAACAATAGAACTATATTTACTGACGAACTTGAAAAACAACTAATGACCTCTTCATCTTCAACGTTATCTGCATTCTGTTTTAGCTTTAAAATGGAGGCTTCAACCTTGACCACTAAATACTGATTGGAGCGCTGCAGTTGTTCTTTGAACTGCACAAACTCAATTACCTGTGACCAAAAAGTAGAAACTCTACAGTTACCTACATTGTATTAATTATTAAATTACTAATGAATATTTTCTTTTCAACTAATCTGTTACATAATTAGCAAACATGATAGCAAATGAGCCTGCCTTCTAATTAAAATTTATGACAACTAACTTCAAGAAAAACAGTAAGCAGCTGTATAAATACATAAATGTATAATATACCTTCGAATAATTTCTGTGATGATATGCAAGAAATGTAAATTCAGCAGATTCCCTTAAATGGTCATTCATGAATTTAATGTAATCCTGCAACAGATTATTTAAATCCATCCAAATAGGAGAAACCAACATCTGAGGTAAGATGTGGTGGTAAAGTGTTTCCATCAAGATATTTTTGACATCCAGTGATTTAAACCTAACAGGAAGTAACAGTTGTTATACTTAAAGTAGTGTATAGTAGCATTGCACATGAAGTGCTAGCACAAGACCGTATTAAAAAGTAATATTAAAATCAAATTACTGGAAACTTACCGTTCATAAGCTAATGAAAGCACTCCCAAGTGAGAATACAGATGTAGCAACAAGATCTTATAATGCGATGCATATCTGCCAAATATAACTTACAAAAGTTAAAATAAGTATGCTCTTCAAGTCTTCAACTAACTAGAAACACTCTCATGAAAGGGGAAAAAAAGGAACGATAAGACTTTCTAATTTTTAATTGCTTAATTTTGGTAATGAGTTTTCAAATTATTTTTTTAATGAAGTGTTTAATGACTAAATTGTCATATCAATTTTCAAAAATAAAAATTAGAAATGAAATATGGCAACTTGCATGATCAATAACCAATCTCCAATTCTCAACCTCTTTTCTTCTAGAATTTAATTTTAAATTTAATTCTTGCTAAATTTTCATTGAACTTTGACTCTTCAAGCTTTGGAATAAGGTTGGGATATTGGTTTTCGGCTTGAGAAGAAAAAAGATAGAAATTCAATTCCAATTTTTTTTTCCCTTCAAATTTTGTCCCAATTTTAGAACTGAGTTCCAAATTTTACAAAAAGAAAACTAAAATGGGTTATCAAATGTACCTTAGCTTTAAAATTTAGAAATTAAAAAACAAAATGTTTCGTTTTAAAATTTACCTGCGAATGGTCAGGCCGAATTCCAATACCATAATCGCCTCTATGAAATAACCAAAATTCCCAGAACGCCAAAATAACTGAAAAAAGGATTATACAAGAAAGACCATCACAAAATTATAAACACACACATCTAAGTTACTTGAAAGTGAAAAGATAACATCACAAACTGAACAAGTACTTGATAAAAAGCACGCTCGCTTAAAGCTTTTTGCTTATACATCAACAATAGCTAATCAGCTTTCTGAAACTTTACTGCCTTTAATTTCAAAGTAAACTCCATGCAATCACTTAAGGGTTACTTTTCACCCATAGCCTCCTCTTAAAATCATTGAGCAATGCAACAAACAACCAGCCACAAGGGCATACCTAGACTTACATTAAATTCACAAAACAACCCCTCCACACACTAAAGACCTAAAGCTTATCTTCATGGAGCATCTATGGACTCGTAACTACATGTTGGCATTGATGCCACATGTGTCCCATTCTTTCAGATTTTAAACAGCTGGGTAAATGTGGGGGGGGAGTCAATATTTATATATTTAAAAACATATTTAACATATAGATCTAATACAGAGCAAGTACATTATCACGATACCTGAATCAACACATTGCATGCCATTGACAGAAGCTCTTCACCATGCATATTTTCTTGTGGATCCAAATCTTTCGACAGTGGAAGGTTTTTACTATACATATCCACCATTTGTACAGCAGAGTCTTCAACTTCTGTTGAGCAATTAGTGGCATTAATGGTCGGGATTTGAACAAGCAACTCAACAACAGAATATTGTGCAAAAGGCAAGATATACAGAAAAGAGAACAAAATTGAGACCACAGAATAAGCGAAAAAGTCAGAAAAAGTAGTTAGAATAAAGATTTGGTGAAATATGACAGCATATGATAAGAGCAGCCACAGTTTTAATTTGCAAGTCGATGCTTCATATAACTAAAACAGAGGATAAAAGAAATCTTCCATACAAATACCATCAATGAAATTTCAAAAGAGAAAAGATTTAGAATTTAAGAGACAAACCGCCAACAGGAAGCTTAAAGGTGTTTTGAATCAATTCTTGAATTTTAAAAAGTGATATTGAATGCCCAAGAACTTTTGTGGGCACAGTTGAAAGACAATCAGAGCATCCTTTTAGCATCTCAATTAATGTCGCCTTCTTCTCAGAAGTTAAGACATCAAGAAATATCTCAATGTCAAAAGTGAAAGAAGCCAAGTGACCAAACCTGAGTGAAAAAAATAAGATCAAATGCTGTAATCCAATTGCCGGGCAGAAACATCATTTACATGAATAACCATTAGTAAATAAAAAACACTGAAGAGAAAAATAAAATTAAGAATTTGGTATCAATTCCATTCAGCTCAGAGTTTGAAAAAATTCCAGTGAGTCGTTCAACAATCTAAGGCTCAGAAATATAATTAATAAGTTATTTAAAATAAAGTAACCTTATTTTCCTAACAGCAACACAGAAAATATGAATGAGAATCAGTTTATTAACAACTAAAAAGGTAAGAACTACTTGTTCATTCTTAAAATATTATAGACAAAATGCAGAACTTAGAGCATACCTGACATAGTATTTTGTCAGAGCTTCCATCACCTTTGAATCATCCCCCTTACCATGTAATTGCATCCTCCTTTCAATTTCAATATTTGCCAAGTATGGACACCTAATAAAACCATTATTTGTATCTTCCATTAACTTTTGTACCAAGGCAGATGCATCAGACAATCGAGAATCAAGCTGCACAATCAATTCATAAAAGAATCAAACTCTACAAAAGACAGGGCAGCTATCTGATATAGTTATAAAGAAGGCCAAGAAGACATGGAAAACAGCTACTAAAACACAAAAGTTTACGTTCTCACCACTTCATCGGACAAGTGGGAAATCTTACAGGACAAACATCTTGGTGGATGAATTTGATCATTTTTTGGCCTAACGCACCAGATACTATCGTCCTCCAGCAAGCAACTTAGATATTGTAGGAAACAGTCCCATTCATCAGGGCTGCCGGATAAAAGAAAAGATTTAAATAAATAAATAAAAAGATTTAAGATAATTCACCAGAAACATGGTAAGCCTGGTCCTTCACAGGCTGAAACCTAAAGGTCTTACGAGCAGCAACAATCCAAATCCTTGACAAATGATTTGACAAAGATAATTCATAAATCTTGTTTAACTTTCATCTCTTAATTTAAGCTCAGACAGCTACTACTGGTCTTATGCTTTGTCAGAATTCTTGTCGTCTGGCCCATATCAATATTTAAGGCAAAGCAAACTAGAATATATAGGTCTTAATATCAGCAGCAAAGTATACCCGATGAAGGGATAACTTTTCAGATCTTCAAAGCAATAACAATGATTAACAGTACCAATAACAGTAAATGACATAAGTAAAACATATGAAAGCCAAAAGCTGCTTATTTTACATTTGGATTATATTGATTTCTAATCATGCTTACATTAAAAAGACATTTAATTACTTGATTTACCTAAACTTAAATAACCTAACAACAAGATTCCAAAAGGCAGAAACAGGAACCAAAGCGGTTGACCAAATGAGGCAAGGCGTAAGCCTCAAGGTGATGTGAGTTGTAAGTCTCACTTAAAATAAAAATAAAAAATGCATAAAATTATTAGTAACCTATTATGTAGAGTACAAATACACTAAAAGATTAAGACACATCATAAAATGTAAGAATAACATAAATAGTTTAGATATAAAGTCACAAATCATAGAAACATATGTCTACATCACAAGTCATGATCCAAATAAAGTCACAAAATAAGTTTCAAATGAACCACAAATAAGTTATAAAACATGTTTTAATATAATGGTTATTTTTTGTTTCTACCTCTTCATCTCAAGTCTAGCAGTATTTTTGTTTGTAATTTTTCTTTTTTACATTTTTATTTAACGAGCTATTGGGATATAAAAAATCTAAGCCTAATTTAAAAACAGTACAAGTTGGCTCTTATAGTTTCATGAAAGAGGCACAAGCCTCATGCTGCCTCGAGGCATATAGCCTCAAGGTATACACCTCATTGTAAAAGGCGTAAGCCTCAAATTAAGGAGTTGAGGTGATAACCTCAAGACCCCATCAGCTGCCTCGCCTCAAGGATGGCCTCAAGGCTTTTTTTGGAACACTGCCTAACAATGAAATAAGAATTGCCAGCTATAGTTTTTAATTAGAAATTTCCATCATTGTTTAAGAAATATTATTTGTGAAACAACTGTGTGAAAGAAAGCTGAGCAAGCTCACCATAGTTCCAAGATTCTCTGAAATATATTGGCAGCAGCAGCATAATCACCCAGCCGAGCAAGAAGCCTTCCCTGTCAACTTGAAGTCAAAGTGTACAATTTGAGAAGAATGGGTAACCAAGATATAATAAAATATCAGAATCCATCATAGTAGCAAATAGATCTGAAACTTCAGCAAAGATTGAAACTTAACACAGCAAAGAAATAGCTACATGATAACTAATTCTTTCATCCTCATAAGAATACAGCATCATATTAGGAAATGCGTAGTTGAAACATCACAAATGAGGCATCTAGAATATTTTGGTACTAGAGTCAGATGTTATCCAGCAGAACAAAGTAAATCTTGTAGTATAATGGTTAACTTTATCCCACAAAGCTGATAGTTGAGCTACTGTAGCCTACCAAATTTCAACCTAAATAGTCCATAATATTTTATTTTCTATATATTATCTATAGATGTTCTTTATATGTTTAAATAGGTAAGAATAGGTAGTGTAGCCTATCAAATTTCAACCTAAGTAGTCCATAATATTTTATTTTCTATATCTTAAATATAAATGTTCTTTATGTGTTTGCATGCATAAGAATCTAGAGGTACTTTTATGCTATGTTTGATTTTGAAAGAAGTGCTTCAAAGTTCACGCAGGGAGAAAACTGTAGCATGTAGATTCTAAATTTAAAAGAATCAGTAAACCAAAGGATATGGTTTCAGGACTCAGGCTTGGGGCTCAAAAAAATATTGTTCAAAATGCTTGCTGTGCATAGTTGACACTTAGCACATGAAAACCAGGATTTCTAACACATTTTTAAATAATAAATTACATCCATTCATTTTATGCAGTCTAAAATGAAGCAGAACATGGTATACTCTGATAAAAACACAACGGTAAAAGTTAGAAAATATAAGGAAATATCTGCCCAGCACAACTTTAAGCATTGCACGTGTTGTATATCCATCATATGTATACCTGCATTTACTAGCAGTCATAAGAAAAACATCTTATTGATTTATGCTAACAGTCTTCTCAGTATCAAAGTTTGAAGAAGGTTTAATGAATAAAGTTCACTTTCTTTCTATTATAAATAAGAGAAAACAAATCATAAAAAGAAACATGCCCTGAGGAAGCGTTTGTGGCTAAGAATGTATTAGATATTAATTTATTAAAGCCTTATAATGTACCTTTATGCTTAGATTATCAACTTCAACAATTAAAAGCGATCCTAATTTCCCAGAAAGAAGTTCTAATGCGTCACCATACTTTGCTTGTTGTTCCAATATAGAAATGTAGACCAGAAGGGCTGCAGAAGAATCCAGCTGTTAGAATGAAATTTAGCACCATGCAACAATAGATAAGAACTTGTCCATTTGACAATACCTTCAGGTTCATGCAAGCTATGGGAGGCAACATGCTTCTTAAGTAAACCTTCAGCTAAGGCTAATAGCTTCTCTCCCCCATTTCCACAAAGCACCTACAAAAGTTGAAGCCTTGGAAATATGTGAGTTTGCCACCCATGCCTTAGTATAAATAAACTCATACTACATATATTGAGAAACAAGAAAAAATTGATTATAGAAATACTGGGGAGGGGGAAAACTATAGAAAGGTATGTTACACTAATATCATTCATCTTTCAAAACAATGGAGACTGATACTCATAATGATAAGTTAAAATGGGATAGCAACCTGCTATCGAGTTAAAAAAAAAGTTGCAGAGTATACACCATTATTTACAATAATTTCAGCCTAGTATTATCAACATAGTGGCTGTTGAGTCCAACATGACAAATCATATCATTAGTTTTCAATTGCACTCTTAAGTGTAAACAATCTTGGAAGTTCTAGTTCTAGATAGACCTAGCATTCTTAGGACAAAAATAACCATCACCATTTCTGATTAAAAGAACTTTTGTGCTTACACTAGTTATAGAGTTAAAAACTTTCCGACAACTTATACTTCACTAGAATCCAGAGTATATATTGATCTGTTCATACCCTCTGAATTAGGAAAATTAACACTTAAAAATAAGATTAAAAAAATGTTTTAATGATTTTAGGTCAAAAACCTAGAATCTGAGGTATCCCTCATTAACTAAAAAAAGATAAAAATTAGACCACTGCATCTTTTGGAAGGTACTTTATAATTGATGTCAATCAAAAATGAATATACAAGCATAAATAAAAGCGAGTAATGGTTAGTTGCAGCATAAAAATCTGTTGTATTCTCACTCACTAGTTCATCAGGATAGATCCTGTCTACCATCAAGTAGCCCAGGCAAAAAGTGGCTTACATTATGAGTTTGCATGCCCAAAAAGAAAAAGAGAGAAGCAAAAACCTGTAACTGGATGCTACAAACTGCCCACAGCAAAAACCTCTCCTCACCAACAAGTTTGTACATTTTGATAGCAGTCTGCAAATAAACAAACCCAAACAAGTAAAATACGGCCTTGTTCAATGAACACAAAAAAATAATCACACGAGAACAATTAGTACTTGGAAACTCACAAAATACAAAACCAACCTGTTGTTGCTTCACAAAAGAGTACTCTCGAACATAACAGTTAAAAAGTCCCGTCATTAATTCCATATTATTGGGAAATTTCCCACATGCTCGTTCATAACAACTAGTGGCCAGGTGCACTGAAGAAACAGAAAATTCTGAAATCAAAAAACAAGTAATTCTGTCTTTAAACTAAAATATAATTCAAAAAGTGAAACAAGTACTGACAATGATCAAGTCTAAGGAAAACAATTTGCAGCGTGCTGAGAGTATGATCGTCCACTAAGACAGAATCGTCATTACACAATAGTTCTTTCGCAGTTAAGCAGACAGATAATGCTTCGTCCGGTTTCCCCAACCTCTCCAAGACGAGGGCTTTAAGTGCCTTAATAAGACATTGAACACATCAAAATCATTACAATTTCAATCCCTCGGTCACAAAATAATAGTTCCAAAACTTTTGGTTACGTCTAGACGAAGAAGATAAACCAACAAAAAGAAACTAAGAATGACAGTGCATTTTAATTTCCAAAAGCATTTTCCACAAGCTCAAATTTTTTTGGCAGCGGAAGACAATTTTAAGAGAAGATGAAACTTCGAGAAATGAAACGGAAAGTCAAAATTCTAAAGCGACGAGCTTCAAGATACTAACCAGAGCATAAGGCGACTTGGGGTACTTGGTAAGAAGTGCAGTAACGAGTTTGAGAGCATTCTTGAATTGACGAGAATCAATGGCATCCCAAACGGGTCGGACCCGTCGTTCCGGTATTCCACCAGCTGATCCGAACTTCGACGCCATGAAAATGACCCCTTTGGTCAAACTAAAGAAAAAAGATCCAGTTTAGGGTTAAGTCAGGTTAGGGCTTCGATCTATGAAACGGTACTGTTCGCTGAGCTGAACACTAGCTTCGACAATTTTGATTTTTTTTTTCCTAAGAGATGGAACAAAATAGGATAAATTTGGAGTAAAAAAATGAGTAGTTAGAGTATAATTAATTGATTTTATAATTAATTATTTAATAATTTTTTTTGTTGAAAATAATATTATATTTTAGGCAGTGAGGCAATAGAGACTTTTAAATTATATTATTTAATTATTTAAATTATAAATAATATTATTTAATTTAAAAAATGATTAATTAAAGATAAAATACATAATTTTAATAATTTTTTAATTAAAATATTATTTTTTTAAATTAATATTTTAATATTAAAATATTAAAATAATTTATTTTTATTTGATTTCTTTAAAAATAATATTTTAATTAAAAAATTATTAAAATTATGTGTTTTGTCTTTAATTAACCTATTTTTTTAAAATTAATAGATTAAATAATATCACTTATAATTTAATAAACTAAATAACATAAATATTTAATATGACATTCTTGACACTTTTTTTCATGTTATATTGGATAAGTTTCACATACTTTGTAATAAAAAGTAAAATAGTTGTTTAAAAAATGGAAAAAAAAGGTTAAGTTGCATAAATTTTATCAAATAAATAATTATATTAATTTTATAGTTATTGCATTAGGTAATAAAAAAAATTTAATTTTTTTAGAATGAGCATATTAATTATGTAAATTATAAATTAAATGCTATAAATTTTGTTATTATGAAAAGTAAGTAATAATAATTATATAATTTTTTAAAATAAATATTTATAATTTAATAAAAATATTAAAATTGATGATTTATAATATTTAATTTTTATAAATAATAAAAATAAATATTTAATTTAAAAATTATGAGATTAAAATATTAATTTATACGTAATAATGAACGAACTCATTGTCTTAATTAATGTATAATTATCATATTAATTATTTGATGTAAAATAAAAGTGTTTAATTAATTTTTTATGATTATTTTAATTAATAAAATCGCTTGCATATTAGTTATTGTTTTAAAACAAATCCGCCGTTCAATTGTACTCGTGAAATCTCTAATGTCAGAAATGTTGGGTACTTCTGGAACAAACAGAACCACGTTCACATCAGTGCATCACAAATGGATAATTTGAACACAAAAAAAAAAAAAAGACAATTTGTTAATCCCTCATTGCATGTGTAGGTAACAATTTAGTGTATATATATATATTAACATTTAACAAAATAAGACTCTCAAATAATACCCGCCGCTATACTCAATTCATTTAGATAATCGCTTAGAAAAAATATTAACATTGATAGTACATATAATCCAATAACATTACGTATTAAACTATTCAACTGTCGGTAATTTAGTAGTATTTATTGGTGGACATTTTTTTTACAAAAATTGATCAATAAATTTGAATTTAAATTTAAATTGAGTTTTTTCTTTTTTTTTTATTGGTTGGTTGATTTGATAGGTTTAAAATATTATAAAATTGATCTTATTAGTTCTGTTTTGAGTTTGTCAAAAATAAAAATTGATAAAATCGAAATGACTACACTTTTATATATCTTAATATTTTTTTTAAAATATTATATAATATATGTTATAAAAGTTAAATAAAATAGAGTATTAATTAATATTATATAAATATATAGTGTAAAAGTTTTAAATAAATGTATATTGTGTAAAATCATGATTTTGAATTTATGAATGTGGATATTGAAGCATCAAATATTAACAAGTGTTAATAATGAGATATTATTGTCATATGACACATATCGATAATTTTAAATTTATCAGGCATTGAATATGAACATAAATAGTAGTTCTTATAACTGGTAGTACTATATCTGTATACTCTAACTTTAAAAAAAGTGTTTGTAGGATTAAAAATTTTATACTTTATATTGTATTTTTTATTATGATAATAACTTTCAAGTAAAATTATAAGTTTAAAATTGTCAAACCAACCTCCCTTAAACAAACATTATAAGTTTACTTAAATGTTATTTTTTAGGAATTATAGGTTAATTAAAGTTTTAAATTTTTCAAAATTATCAAAATAAAATTGACTTATAAAATAATGTAATAGCTAATCTATCGAACCTACATTCATTCTTAGTATTTGTGTTTGAGTATGGATATGAGTAGAATCGTACAATTTACCTAACAAGCAAATTTCTATAAAAAAATTATCTGTATGGGATAAAAGATGGAACAATAAATAATAAAATTAATATTTTATACTATAAAATGGAGTGAAGATAGGAATTATTCGATTCTCAAAATTATATATTTTATTTTTAAAAAATATATAAATTTTTTATATTTTTAAATTTTTTAAAAAAAAATTCTTACATTAAAACTCAAACTACTTATAAATAATATATTTATATTTTATACTTAAATTATGTTATTATTTTTTTAAAACATAAATAATTTTTTTATCAAATTTATATAAATTATTTACTTAAATTTAAAAAAAATTATATAATTATTATATAATTTATTTTTATTACTTCAAACTAATTTGTAACAAAATTTTATCAAAATTATAGTATAAAAAGATTATATATTAATTGTTACATATATTTTATTCTTCTCCTTGTCATACAAATATTATTTATATTTTATTATTTATTGTTTCAAAATTTATTTTTTTTTATTATAAAATATTTATCATTTAATAATTTTTATAACGAAAATTAAAAAATTAAAAATAATATTTATATATTCCTTGAATCCTCATTTTCTATGGGATTTTATTTCCCATTAAGGATTTTGGTGTGTCTTCACAACAATTTTAAAAATAAATTTAAAAAAAAAAAAAAGATGAAAAGGGGAGGTAGTTCGTAACTTGGTCCGGCCTCGTTGATTACCCTAGGTATGAGTATTCATGTTTTTTTGATCCAATTTTACATTTTTTTTTTAACAATACTAAATAATTATAATATTTTTAATCCATTTATTTATTTGTATTGATGAAAAACTCAAAATTATAATAAAAAAATTAAGTTAAACTACACAAATTATTGATAAATTTTTTTACATTTAACACTTTAATCTCTTTATTATTTTTTTTTGTCTTAATTATTTAGCTAATTTACTTTTAATTTTCACAATTTTTGACTTCTTACTTTTTTTCTTATAATTTTGTTTCATTGTTTTTTAACTTTTACATTTCAGTTCTTACACTTTAATTCTTATATTTTTTATACTTTAGGAATTTAATTTTAAGTTGGTTTTAAATTTTAATTTAAATGTGTAAAAACTAAAAAGCCAAAACAAAAGCATTGTACATCTAAATGAGAGCACAAGAATAAACTAGTATTAAGATAACATAATATAAAATTAAAAAATTTCTATCAAAAGATTCAAAACCACTGAACTTATGGAAAGTATGATTGGAATTGATAAAATTAAAAATGAAATTATTTCTATATATTCTTATATTTAATTGTGTCAAAGATATAAAATAGAATGGAAAAAATTACTAAAATACATAAAATTATCATTCTATTACCTCATTTATGAAAACTTATTTCATTCCCTTCCTATTATAAAAAAAATGTATTATTTTAATTTTTTAGATGTAATACTTTTAAATAATAATTATTTAAAAAAATAATTTTTTAAAGGAAAAAAAGATAATTATAATATTGATTACTTCTTTCATTCCAGTGATCAAACCAAACATTACAATAATAATATTGTTTCATTTTCCATTCAATTTCATTTCTATTACAATTTCTATTACCTTTTAATTCTGCGAACTAAACGTGCCATTAGAGTTTAAAATAGGAAAGAGTTATGTAAAGGCTATAATTAAATAGTTATAAAAATGTTCATTCCGTCGATATCTCTCAATATTCAATAATATGTTAAAATGTTATATTTTTTTACATGTTTATATATTTATTTATTATATTTCTTATATTATCTCATTTAAAAGTTAAAAAAATTAATTTTATTTTATTTATAAATTTTATTTGATTATGATTATTAGTTTAATTTTGATTGAATAAATATATTAAATTTTATTTTTATTAACATTATTTTTCTCGTTATGTTTATATTATGTAAATCAAATATCAGCTTAATACAGCTCAACATGTTAATTTAAATGTGAAATGAGAGTTTTATTATCCATATAATTTTTAGTTGGGTCTAGAGCGTGTATGGGGGTCACTTAAAAAAAAAAAAAATGCATTTAAGTCTTTAATCTTTTTAAATATTCACTATAAGTTTTTTATTTATTATAAAGATATATATAAATTTATTTTAAATTAATTATTTTATGCAAAAGCAATGTGATATCATAAATAAGAATAAATTTATTAGTGAAAAAAATATTTTGTTTCTCTAAAAAAATCACAACTATTAATTATTTTCATTTATAATAAATTTATCTATTATTTATGATATTTTTTTTTATTTTTTATATATTTAAATTATAGTTAAATTAAAATAATTAATGTAAATAAACTTATGTGCACTTTAAATATAAGTAAGAGACTTATAATATATCTTTTAAAAAATAAAAAAATACATATATATATTTTTAAAAGCTTAGGACCTTAAAAACCATTTTTTTCATTTTTAGTTAAATTTTAATTAATGAAAAGTGATTTAAATTTTTAATAACCTTATTATCACAACAAAATTTATAAATATTAGAATAATATTTTTATTTTTAGAAATATTATAACAGTAAGTTGTTAGTTAAAATTTTATATTGTTGTAATATTAATATTATTGTTTTGCTATAAAATTAGCAATTTTATTGATTTTTTATTTTAAACACCAGTTGACTTATCATATATTTCGGTGTTTCAATAAAAAAAAAAAAAGGCCACTATGTGCTAGTGAGATAGATAGGGCTTCTACTAGAATGAGCCAACCGATTAAATTGCTAGATTTTTATTAATTTAAATTTAATTCAATCTAAAATAAATTTAAATGTATTTAATTTAAATATGATTAAATGATATACTCAATTTAAACTAATCTAAATCTAAGTAAATTAATTTTTTTTATCGAATAAGGTCGAATTTAAATTATAATTTATTTTTAAATTATTATTATATATAATATATAATATATATACTAACATTTAATTTTTAAATTGATACATTATTAAGAAAAATTATCTATTTATAATTACAAAAGAGAATCAAAATAATAAGAAATATGCTTTTGAATAATATTAAATTATTATAAATGATATAATATTTATATTTGTTTTTAAATTAAAATGGTAATTTAATGTAATTGTAATATATATAATATTTAAATATAAAAAATTAAAAATAAAATATATATTTATTTATAATTTTAATAATTATTTAGTTAGAATTTTATTGTAACGGATTATAAAATCTGTCAATTCAAAATCTAATTTAAATATGAACGAATTGTACAATTTTAATATGAATTCGATCCGACTATAAAATTATATAAAGAATTAGATCAAATTTGTTAATTTAGACAATTCAATCGAATTATTTATTCATCTCTACGATGAATGAGCATAATCAATGACAACATAAAAAACTCAAGAATTCTATAAAAGATTAGGAAAAATAACAACAAAAAATTAACAATCTCATTCACCCTTATTCATAACTCAAATATTTTTAATATTTTAAAAATATATAGATCAACATTTCACATTAAATATTAATAATTTAGATTCATTTAATATTAAATTTCATTTAATTAAATTTCAATTAATGTTATTTTGTGCTAATTTTGTTATTATAAATTTTAAAATATTATTTTTTATAATTTTTCAAAAAATTTAGAAACAAAATTTAGAAAAAATAAAACTTCAACGTATCGTAGTTTGTTTATGTTTTATGTATGATGTTTCTTATAAGTTTTTTTAAAATAAGTACTTTGGGTAAAAGTATTTTAAATATAAATATTGTATTTGATGACATGCTATAAGTGGTTTACTAGAGTTTATTCAGTAGATAGTTTTTATGAAGTTTTAAAATTCACATTTATTCGATTAAGATTTTAAATATTATAAAAATTTAATTAATATTTCTAAAGATACTCTAAAAATTTAAGTATATTAAATTAATATTTTATAATTTTTTTAAAAAAAATTATGTGTATTAAAAAATATAAATTTTAAAATATGATAAATTTTGATAAATTTTTTAGTTAAAACTATTGGTAAGAAAATCTGTAATCATTAACCACAAATTTTTTTTAACAAAATAAACAAACACGCCGCCATTAAAGAAACACTATTAAAGAGGTTCATCTTTCAGAGAGAACCAACACACAACAACTTAACAAATGACTCCATAAGATCAATCTCCCAAATTACCCAACTCTACATTTGAATCCATACATAAACCCATTATGAAGAACACAACAAATCTACGAATAACATCAAAAAAGCCATCCATAGTTTATAGGCCTTTTTCTTTAGCAAGTGGCTAAACAGAATGATAAGGAATATACATGCTCCTAATAATCACATGTGTTTTAGCAAGGAAAATACATGTGCTCAAATGAACTTGGTGAGCAAGGAAAATACATGTGCTCAAATGAACTTAGTGAGCAAGGAAAACACATGTGATGAGCAAGGAAAGTACATGTGCTTAAATGAACTTGGTGAGCAAGGAAAATACATGTGCTCAAATGAACTTGGTGAGCAAGGAAAATACATGTGCTCAAATGAACTTGGTGAGCAAGGAAAACACATGTGATGAGCAAGTAAAAAGTCTTGGTGAGCAAGGAAAATACATGTGCTCAAATGAACTTGGTGAGCAAGGAAAATACATGTGCTCAAATGAACTTGGTGAGCAAGTAAAAGTTGAGCAAGTAATCAAGTCTTAGTGAGCAAGTATTTTATCTTATAAATAACTAAGAAAAGCTACATTGTAATCAACTCAAGTCTTTTACAATTTAATGAATTTTAAAGTTTAGTTTATCTTCTTTCTTTTTTGTTATACTTTAAATTTATTCATAAAATCGTTCATGGTATCAGAGCTTTGAAGCTTTGGTAGCTTCACAATATGACCGACCCTCAAAAAGCCCCAGAACCAACAACACCTCCATCTAAGCAAAATTCACAAGATGTCTTCTCCTTCCATAATTTGTTAGTCACAATCAAATTAGATAATAGTAATTTCATTATATGGAAACATCAAATACTCAAAATTCTTCGAAGCCTAGAACTAGATGGTCATGTTCTTCAAGAAAATCCAAATCAACTCCAGTCAAATGGAACACTTAATCCAGATTTTAAGAGATGGAAGAGACAAGATGAGATGCTAGGATGCTGGTTAATGAGTTGTATGACCGATGAAATTCTAAAACAAGTTGCTGGCTTTGACACTTCACGAGAAGCATGGTGTATGTTGGAGAAAAATTATGCATCGAGATCAAGAGCTAGAATGATACAATTGAAGGAAGAACTGCAACATTTGAAGAAAGGTAATCTTACTATAAATGACTATGTGCTTCAAGTTAAAGTACTATGTGATGAATTGCAATCTGCTGGTTGCACTGTTACAGAAGAGGAAAAATTAATGTATGTCTTGGGTGGTTTGGATGAAAATTTTGATAGTATTTTTTCAACAATAACTGAGAAGATGATAACTGAACGTATTACTATTGATGATGCCAAAGCCTTAATGCTCAGTCATGAAAGCAGACTTGAGCGAAGAAAAACTACACTTATTTCACCTTTGCCCAGTGTTCATTTGGCTGTGAAAGATTCTAAACAAGATACTCAAGTAGATCCAAAGGGATTTGATAGCTTGTCACAACTCCAAAATGTCAATGATCAACAGAACATTAGACATCCACAAAATCAATATGATTCAAATCAGTTTGCAGGAAGAGGTCGTGGTATTGGAAGAGGAAGATTCACCAACAGACCACAATGTCAACTGTGTGGCCGTATGGGTCATTTAGCGTCCACCTGCTGGCATCGTTTTGACAGAAACTTTACTCCTACTCAAGGAACTCCAAGTTCACAACCATCACAAAATACACAATATCCACGAGGACCTCATCATTCCCAAATGCAAGCTATGTATGCAAATTCTCATCCATCTCCTACATCACCAAACTTCGTTCCATCACCAATTGTTGGACCTATTTCACCTTTTTCCACTTATCAACCATCTTCTTATAGTCAAGTTGCTCAACCAACTTTTCAGCCACATTATAACTTACCTTATCCTCCACCTCCTCAACAGCATAATGCAAGTTGGTTTCCTGATTCAGGTGCTAGCAACCATGTAACCTCAGATTCCAGTAACTTGGCCATGTCACAACCTTACTCAGGTAATCAAAAACTCATCATAGGTAATGGTTCTCAGTTGTCTATTTCTAGAGTTGGATCTAATGTTTTTGAGTCACCTTATGCTTATAATCGTACTCTTCACATGAATAATATGCTTTTAGTTCCTAACATTGCTAAAAATCTATTGAGTGTATCACAGTTTGCTAGAGACAATGCTGTTTTCTTTGAGTTTCATTCTAACTTTTGTTATGTTAAGGATCAACACACGGGGAAGGTCCTCCTTCAGGGAACCCTCAATAATGGCCTCTATCAGTTTGATCTCACACTTCTTCATGGTTCTTCCACACAAAACAAGGCATCTTCTTCTTCATCCACTAGCACTAATCTTCCACAGAACAAACCTGCTGCTTTTGCTGCTCAAACTACAGATCTGCTCCTATGGCATTTTAGACTTGGACATGCGTCCTTAGGCACTACTAAGAAAGTGTTGTCTAAGTGTAAAATACCTGTCTCTAGTGAAAAATCTGTCTATCCTATAGTCTGCTCAGCTTGTCAACTTGGTAAGAGTCATAACTTACCTTATTTTCCTTCTTATCATAAAGTAAATGCACCACTTGAAATAGTTTATTCTGATGTATGGGTTTCACCTGTTACTTCTATTAATGGACATCAATATTACATACATTTTACTGATGCATTTTCTCGTTATACTTGGATATATTTTTTGAAATCTAAATCTGCTGCCTATAATGCATTCTTACAATTTAAAGCACAAGCTGAATTACAAACCAATTGCAAACTTAAAACACTTCATAGTGATTGGGGTGGTGAGTTTCAAGCACTCACAACTCTTCTTAATCAATCTGGTATCATTCATCACACATCCTGTCCTCATTCACACCAACAGAATGGTGTTGCTGAGAGGAAACACAGGCATATCTCAGAATTAGGTCTATCAATGTTGTTTCATGCTTCAATGCCACTCTGTTATTGGGATGAAGCATTCTTTTCAAGTGTTTTCATTATTAATCGATTGCCTAGTAGTGTGCTAGATGACATATCACCTTTAGAAAAATTATTTCAGCTTGTACCTGACTACTCTTTTCTCAAAGTTTTTGGATGTGAGTGTTATCCTTGTCTTCGTCCTTACAATACACACAAACTTGAACCACGATCACAATCATGTACTTTCCTTGGTTACAGTCCTCGTCATAAAGGTTATAAGTGCTTATCACACACTGGTAGACTATACATTAGTCGTAATGTAGTGTTTAATGAAAATGTATTTCCCTTTGCATCACAGTCTTCTAAATTCATTCCTCCTGTTTCTAAAAATTTGAATACTGTTTTACCTGTCCTTTCCAAACCTTCTCATAGGTCCACATCTGATATTCCTCACACTCTACACAGTCCTTGTTTGTCTCCTATTGTTTTATCTCCACCTTCTTCCTCTATTTTACATTCTCCTTCTAGTTCTCCACTATCTCAATCTTCACAGTCTAATTCTCAATCTGAACACACTGAACCAAATTTTACCCCCTCTTCCATTCCTATTGTTCAACCTGAGCCAACTGTTGCTGTTACATCTCAAAATAACCATCCTATGCTTACAAGATCTAAAATGGGAATTTTTAAACCAAAAGCATATCTAGCAAACACTGTTAGTTTAATGGAAACTGAACCTGCTTCTGTCAAGCAAGCTCTAAATTGTCCGGCTTGGAAAGAGTCTATGGAAGTTGAGTACAATGCTCTTCTTACAAATCAGACATGGGACTTGGTACCTCCTCCAAAGGACAGGAAGATCATTGGTAGTAAATGGATTTTTAGAATCAAAAGGCTGCCTACAGGAAAGGTTGATAAAAGAAAATCTAGGTTGGTTGCTAAGGGATATGATCAACAACCTGGTTTTGATTTTTCAGAAACATTCAGTCCCGTTGTGAAGCAAGTGACTATCAGGACTATTATCACTGTGGCTTTAAGTAAAGGTTGGAAACTACATCAATTGGACATTAATAATGCCTTTTTAAATGGAAAACTACATGAAGAAGTTTATATGACACAACCTCCAGGTTTTCAACATCCAGATTATCCTAACCATGTTTGTAGATTACAAAAAGCCATTTATGGTCTCAAACAAGCTCCTAGAGCTTGGTTTGATACTCTCAGTTCTACTCTGGTCACTATGGGATTCATTAAGTCCAAGGCTGACTCTTCCTTGTTTTTTAAAATTGGAAGTGTCTCAACTATTTACCTCTTAGTTTATGTTGATGATATCATCATTACAGGGAGTAGTGATCACGAAGTTCATTCCATTATTGCTATGCTTAATGATCAATTTGCTTTAAAATATATGGGATTACTTCATTATTTTTTGGGAATTGAGGTCAATACATTGCCAAATGGTGATGTTTTACTTACTCAACAGAAGTACATTCGAGAGCTTCTTGCTAAAACAAAAATGGATCTTGCCAAGCCTATTGCTACTCCTATGGTTGCTAATTTTCCTTTATCTGCTACAGAAGGTACACCTTTTGTCAACCCTTCTTTGTATCGTAGTGTGGTAGGTGCCCTTCAATACATCACAATTACTAGGCCTGACTTGGCGTTTGCTGTCAACAAAACCTGTCAATTTATGGCAGCTCCTAAGGAACATCATTGGTATGCTGTTAAGCGTATACTACGCTATTTACAAGGAACAATTCATCATGGTTTAGTTTTTAAAACATCTACTACTCTTATTTTACAAGGCTTTGCTGATGCTGATTGGGGTGCTTGTCCAAATGATAGAAGATCTACTACTGGCATGGTCATTTTCCTAGGTGCTAATCCAATTTATTGGCAATCCAAGAAACAATCTTCTGTCTCTCGTTCAAGTACAGAAGCTGAGTACAGATCTCTTGCCAATACAGCCTCTGAAATGCTTTGGATCAAAGCTCTTTTGCATGAAATTGGTGTTTCTATTCCACCATCACCTGTGATATGGTGTGACAATTTAAGCACCGTTCAGCTTGCTGCCAATCCTGTGCACCACTCCAAAATTAAACATGTTGAACTTGATCTATATTTTGTTAGAGAGCGTGTCTTAGCCAAAGAACTATTGGTACATCATCTTCCATCCTTGGAGCAACCTGCTGATATTTTAACTAAAGCACTACCTGTTTCGTCTTTTCTTCCACTTCGCAGCAAACTTAGTGTCATGTGCATGCCACTAAGTTTGAGGGGGGGTGATAAGGAATATACATGCTCCTAATAATCACATGTGTTTTAGCAAGGAAAATACATGTGCTCAAATGAACTTGGTGAGCAAGGAAAATACATGTGCTCAAATGAACTTGGTGAGCAAGGAAAACACATGTGATGAGCAAGGAAAGTACATGTGCTTAAATGAACTTGGTGAGCAAGGAAAATACATGTGCTCAAATGAACTTGGTGAGCAAGGAAAACACATGTGATGAGCAAGTAAAAAGTCTTGGTGAGCAAGGAAAATACATGTGCTCAAATGAACTTGGTGAGCAAGTAAAAGTTGAGCAAGTAATCAAGTCTTAGTGAGCAAGGAAATAATAAGACTTAGTGAGTAAGTATTTTATCTTATAAATAACTAAGAAAAGCTACATTGTAATCAACTCAAGTCTTTTACAATTTAATGAATTTTAAAGTTTAGTTTATCTTCTTTCTTTTTTGTTATACTTTAAATTTATTCATAAAATCGTTCACAGAAGACATCATGGTGGTGAGAAAACAAAAGGGTAGAGAACTCAAACAAGCTGTAACACACAGAGGCCCACATCAAACCCTAACTAGAGGGTACAACAAGAGAACTCCATCCTTTATAAACTCCATTTGCAAATATGCTCTCTACTAAAGCTTAGGAAAAATTTGAAAATTAACAATCTCATTCACCCTTATTCATAACTCAAATATTTTTAATATTTTAAAAATATATAGATCAACATTTCACATTAAATATTAATAATTTAGATTCATTTAATATTAAATTTCATTTAATTAAATTTCAATTAATGTTATTTTGTGCTAATTTTGTTATTATAAATTTTAAAATATTATTTTTTATAATTTTTCAAAAAATTTAGAAACAAAATTTAGAAAAAATAAAACTTCAACGTATCGTAGTTTGTTTATGTTTTATGTATGATGTTTCTTATAAGTTTTTTTAAAATAAGTACTTTGGGTAAAAGTATTTTAAATATAAATATTGTATTTGATGACATGCTATAAGTGGTTTACTAGAGTTTATTCAGTAGATAGTTTTTATGAAGTTTTAAAATTCACATTTATTCGATTAAGATTTTAAATATTATAAAAATTTAATTAATATTTCTAAAGATACTCTAAAAATTTAAGTATATTAAATTAATATTTTATAATTTTTTTAAAAAAAATTATGTGTATTAAAAAATATAAATTTTAAAATATGATAAATTTTTATAAATTTTGATAAATTTTTTAGTTAAAACTATTGGTAAGAAAATCTGTAATCATTAACCAAAATTTTTTTTTAACAAAATAAACAAACACGCCGCCATTAAAGAAACACTATTAAAGAGGTTCATCTTTCAGTGAGAACCAACACACAACAACTTAACAAATGACTCCATAAGATCAATCTCCCAAATTACCCAACTCTACGTTTGAATCCATACATAAACCCATTACGAAGAACACAACAAATCTACGAATAACATCAAAAAAGCCATCCATAGTTTATAGGCCTTTTTCTTTAGCAAGTGGCTAAACAGAAGACATCATGGTGGTGAGAAAACAAAAGGGTAGAGAACTCAAACAAGCTGTAACACACAGAAGGCCCACATCAAACCCTAACTAGAGGGTACAACAAGAGAACTCCATCCTTTATAAACTCCATTTGCAAATATGCTCCCTACTAAAGCAACATTAACAAACTTCCAAAAATCTTTCTATTTCATAGGTACTTTTTTGGTATAATAGCCCAAATTAAGGACGTGTAAAAGGACGTGTAAAATGCCTCAACTAAGCATGTATTTTCTGAGGTCTACCTTGACTACAGAAAAAAAAAAAAAAAACTCAACTCAAATCATAATCTATTACATCTACAAGATTCTACATACCCAAGAACAAAAAAAAAAAATCACAACTAAAATCATAATCAATATTAAAAAAATTAAAAACCCACCTAGTTAAAAGTCAGGTGGGTGAGAGTAATCGGTTATCATTATATGAACTTCAAAGTAGAAGGGACTTGAGGGAATAAGAGGTGAGAGGAGATGATAGGCTTGGGAAAAGGCATTGGGGAGTTGGCGCTCAAGAAAAGAGAGACGAAATCATTGTATTATTGATTCAACTGATATCAATATGAAATCCAATACCATTCATAAAAGCCTATGAAATACAATCTATTACATCTACAAGATTCTATTAAAATATAAGTATTTAAAATTTCATAAAAGTTTTTCAAAATTATAATATTTAAAAATTCATACAAATCATAAATAAATATGACTAAATATTAATAATATTGTTCCAATTATTTTTATTATTATCATAATAAATGAAATATTTATTTTGTGCTCTAGCATATTAGTTGGTGGGGGATTCATTTAGAGGGATGGCTAACACTTTCTAGTATGCTTGGTCTCTACAGTTCTTCTTCCTCTAGACTGTTTTGCTTCTTCTTCTTCTTTTGGACCAGTCTGCTTCTTCTTCATCCTCTTCCATGAAATTTTTGTTTCTCTTCTTTGTTATTAGTGATTCGAGTGTTCGAGACGGTGTGACTACCACACCAACAACTCTTTCAATATAACTGATGTTGCCACTCACACTAATATAATTATGGCAATAATAATTTCATAGGAGCATATATGATTAAAATTTTTAATAATTTTTATGAATTTTAATAATATAAGTGTATCCAATTAAATTTTTTAAAGACGTATTCTATTGTAATTTTATATAATTATTTAAAAATCTATGAAAGTTTATGCATATTCAATTACGATTTAATAAAATATTTAAAATTTTAGATATATTCAAAAGGTCATTAATTTTAAAAAATTTTAAAAATCGATGAATTTTTAATAAAATTTTAGTTAAAATTATATATAAAAAAATATTCATTCATTATTATCTCTACCTAAAGATTTATATAAATTTATAAAAAATTTTACTTCAATTTAAAAGATCGTTAAAATCTACTATACTTTTTAAAAGTTTTTAAAGATATATTAACTTTATAACTTTTTAAAATTTATAAAATTTTTAATTAAATTCACCTTCCTTAATTATAATAATATTGTGACCCATAAATATGCTCTCTTTTAAATTTAATTTTATCAAAAAATAAATATTGTCTTTAAAATGAAATTTTTGTTAATTAATATAATAAAAAATGTATTTTAAATTATTTTTTCAAAAATAATCATTACCTATTTTTCTTAAAAATAAAAATAATATTTCTAAAAATTTTAAAATTACCGCACATTTTTTATTCATTTCGTTTGATATCACTTTTGGTAAACGGATCAAACTGAACGGTTAGACTTATCGTTTTCACCGGACTTTCCAGAAATTTCAGTTTTCCACCACCACTGGTCCACTGCCTTGTTTCTTCGATCGTCTCCTTCCCGCTTTAGCTCAGTTGCTGATTCAAACCCTAACGCATCTTAGCCTTTCAGTCCGCCACTTACACATGTCTCGCTCTCCTTTTTATTCTTCAAACAATTTTATGTTCTCAGTTTCTCATTCTATTCAAAACCCTAACGTCCATCAGCTCAAATTGAATGCTCTAACAGTGTAAGCTCCATAGCTCCAAGCTCAAACCTTTAGTTTATTTATTCTTCCCCAATTATTGTTGGCTGTAGAAAGATGATGGATTCTCAAAATAATCAGGGCTTCGAAGAGGCTCAACTCTATGCTTCCAAGGAAGAAATGGAAAATCTTGTTCTCGACGATCCGTTGAGCGAAAGTAATAAATCAGTTCCTCATTCACTCTCTGAAACTCACCATCCACTCGCAGCCCTGGTCGATGAGACTCTGGCAGATTCTGATCCTTTGCTCACTCCTTCGCTGTATAGCGATCTCCGAAGCCGTAAATCCGGTGACAATTCCTACGTCGACCCACCATCATACGCAGACGTGGTTTGCAGCCAGCTTAATGGAAATGATATCAACGGTGTAGAAAGCCCCAGCAAGAGCACAAAAACTTCGGGTGATTTCTCGAGATCATCTTCGTCTTTGAGCTCAGAATACCTTAAAATTACTGTTTCGAATCCTCAGAAAGAGCAGGATACAACTAATTCAATTGTACCGGGTGGTAACACTTATACTACTTACCTGATTACGACGAGAACTAACATTCCGGAGTTTGATGGATCCGAGTTCAGCGTGAGGAGACGGTTCAGAGACGTGGTTACTTTGGCCGACCGGTTGGCGGAGGCTTATAGAGGGTTCTTTATACCACCGCGGCCAGACAAGAATGTGGTCGAGAGTCAAGTCATGCATAAGCAGGAGTTTGTGGAACAGAGGAGAGTAGCATTAGAGAAGTACTTGAGAAGATTAGCGGCTCACCCTGTCATAAAAAAAGGCGATGAATTGAAGGTGTTTTTGCAGGTTCAGGGGAAACTTCCACTGCTGCCGACAACTGATGTGGCATCCAGAATGCTTGATGGGGCAGTTAAGCTTCCGAAACAATTGTTAAGCGATAGTGCAATGGCACCACATGAGGTGGTCCAGCCGGCAAAAGGTGGAAGAGACTTATTGAGGTTGTTCAAGGAGTTGAGGCAATCAGTGGCCAATGATTGGGGGAGTACAAAACCTGCAGTGGTGGAGGAGGATAAGGAGTTCCTGGATAAGAAAGAGAAAATGCATGAGCTTGAGCTACAAATCAGCAATGCCTCCCAGCAGGTAATTGATGCTTGAAGTTGATTGCAATAATGGGAGTAGTTTTTAATATCTATGGTGGAACTATGTATGCAAGTGTGAAATATAGAATAGTTAATGGAATATTTTTATTTATTTATTTATTTTGTGTGGTTATAGGCTGAATCACTTGTCAAAGCCCAGCAAGATATGGGAGAAACAATTGGAGCATTAGGATTAGCATTTGTTAAGCTAACCAAGTTTGAGAATGAGGAAGCTGTAATCAATACTCAAAGGGTGCGGGCTGCTGACATGAAAGGCTTTGCAACTGCTGCTGTCAAAGCAAGCAGGCTCTATCGAGATTTAAATGCTCATACTGTGAAACATTTGGTAAGTATTTCATCAAGAATACTTTGAACTGGAAGAATTGGGTTGCTTTATACATCTATGTATGCGAATGGTAAACTTCTCTTCATATTCTTATGTTAAGTAGCTTATTCTAGGAAATTGTGATTTACAGAGCAATAAAAGCTACTGCCAAAGCAATTAATGATTACTCATATTTTTTTTTTTTGGCTTTTAAGTTATTCTACAACCCTATTGCCAGCAATAGGGACACCTGATTTTTAACTTTGGTGCTTTTGTCGATAATGCCATACATGAAAATTACTGAAAAGTTCCTTAGGTTTTCATTTAGCGCCTGTTTTGTTTATTGCAGGATACACTCCATGATTATCTTGGGCTAATGATAGCTGTCAACAGTGCATTTTCAGACCGCACAAGTGCTTTACTGACTGTGCAAACTCTTCTATCAGAATTAGAGTCGATGAGCTCAAGGGCTCAAAAACTTGAGGTTGCATCATCTAAAATATTTGGTGGTGACAAATCAAGGATTCAGAAACTGGAGGAGTTAAAAGAAAGCATAAGAGTTACTGAGGATGCAAAGAATGTCTCGGTTAGGGAGTATGAGAGAATCAAGGTATCAATATATTTATTTATTATCAAAAGAACCGCTGTTAAAGGCTAATATTATAATTTTGGTGCTATTTAAAGCTGTGTTAACTTGTCAGCAACCTTCTTATACATGTTCTCTCCATAACTTGTTAAGCTGAAAATTTAACTTTTGAAGCAAGCTCAAATTATATTATGAATTTTGGGGAAAATGATCTCTAATTGTTTTATGCTCTACATATTATAAATATGATTAAACTATGGTTTGATATGATTGGTATAAAAGGTCACCAATGAATTTGGCAATCTTTGGCCTAATTGAACTATTCTTTTGGGCTTGGAGGTGTTCTATTGCTGTCAATAACCTTACTTTTGTGCTTAAGTTCTTAATTTGCAGGATCCTAATGTTGTGTCTGAAAGGGTGATAGAACTTTGGAGGATGTGTTAAATTAGCTTCTTACTTTTTAATTGAAAACCAATAACTGAAGAAAGGGGAGTTCATGGTGTGACTGTGATAAATTCCCATTCTCATGCTCTCTTGTTGTTGGCCACCAGTTCTGTTGAGCGCGTGCACCCACGTAATGAATGAATTTCTATTCTTCAAAGGGAACAGATCCAAAGTTAGGTTGAGTTGTAGCTAGATGTAAATAACTTTGGTAGTTTTAAAAGATCACGTCAGCTTGGGAACAGAAACATTTTTGTGTATGCATTAGCATTGTTACATGATGCTGCATTGCCACTTTCTTCTTGTATGCAAGTTTGGTCTGTTACAATAGTGGCTGGCAGAGTCATATTTTGCAATACTTGCAAATTGTTCTCGGCAAATGCAGTATTTTATTGCTCAAATATTTATTGACAGGATTTTTTTACTTGTTATTTACTCCTTTCCTTCTGTATCTATTTAATTGTCTAATTGATTGTTAACCTTAATTGCAGGAAAACAACAAGAGTGAATTTGAAAGACTAGACAAAGAGCGGCGAGCTGACTTTCTGAACATGTTGAAAGGTTTTGTGCATAATCAGGTATTAGTTAAGCAATTTTGGATAATTAAGTTGTTTCTTGTCAAATAATATGCTCCTTTTAATTTTTTGTTTTGCTAAACACTCTCTCCTTCTAATTGAGCTGTTATACCTCTTCCCTTTTTTTTTCACACTAGTTTTCTTCTATTGGATAGGAAGATATGTGTAAAACCCTTATGAAGAAAAGTCTCTTTAAATGTACTCCTTTTCTTCCCATAAAAAATTAATTGATGTTTGTATGAACTTTCATTCATGATATTGTCATGGATATCCTATTTTAAATGTGGAAGGGAAGCAAACAAGTTATCCTTCTTTTTACCTCCCCTGCCATTTTATTTGGAGCCCTTGATCCTCTGATGTTTGTTGTGGTAAAAGAGACGTGTGATGTATCAAGTTATACCTTCCTTTATTAACAGATTTATTCGTAGTTCTTCTTTGTACTTGGTCTAGTGCTGATACTGTATTGTGAATTTAACAGGTGGGATATGCTGAGAAAATTGCAAATGTATGGTCAAAGAACGCAGAGGACACTAGCGGCTATGCTAGAGAAAGAAGTTGAATGACATGGGTATGAATTCTAATTTTCATCTGTTCACTACAATTTTTCCTTATTGATAGCAACCCCAGGAAATAGCTTTGCATTCAAAACAATAAGCAAAAAGGCAGCACTTGGTAGTTTTTGAACTGGACATTCCTAATCTATATCTTTCTTTCTTTCTTTTTTTTTAATTTTTTTTTGTTCGCATTCCTGATCTGTATCTGTTAGAAAGATTATTACACGACTTAGATTTGATGGTGTTAAATCGCCCGCTCTTGTTTTATAAACGTTTGACTTATCTTTGAGTTCGTAGAATAGTGTTGTGATGTTGCTTATAACTGATTAATTTTCTTTGTTTATCTGTAAAAAGTTTAGCTAACATCCTTTGCATTTTACGTGCAACATTTTAGATCGAACAGATTAAACGTTACTCATGAAATGGGGACTTCTTATCAACCGAGATACGCGTTAAACCATTTAACTTTTATGGTTGTCAAAGGTGCAAATTTGATCTAACAAGCTAACGTAACATAACTTTCTTTAAATGGAACGCAATTGAAAATTTTGATTTGGATTTGTTTATCATCCCATTGCCATTCTAACGTATCAAATTTGCTCCTTTATGTTAGTTTGATGTCATTCTATAATTTAACACCATACTCAACTTAAATGGTATGAATCGGTATAATTTAGTAATGTAATTGAGTATATATATATATGAGGTTATAGGATCGAGGCCAATAAAAAAAAGTAATAGTTACTAAATTTTTTTGACGATAACCTTTCCTGTTAGTTTGCTTTCGATATTTTAAATTGTAGGTGTTGATTTAGATGAATGGATAAATGAAAATATTATACGGTTTTTTGGGAGTGTCAAAAAAAAAGAAAAAAGAAAAATAAAACTTAAATGGTATTGCATTCCATTGATTTTATTGGTATGAGATTTTCAATCGAGAGTGCGGAGGCATTTAATTCGTATTAACGTATTTTTATTTCTTGGAAGTTGGAAGTAGTCCATTTGTTTAAGTCATTAATCAACATAAAATTCACAGAGGAATTGAGTTTCACTCCCATGGATGAAAATTTTCGTAAAAATAAAGTATGGATATTGATATAGGATAAAAATTGATTTTGTTCAAAATATCAGAGTATTAATTTTGATATTTCTGCTTTGTAGTTTTCTAAAATGTTGTCTAAAATTTTGATAATATAAGTAAAAATGTATTAAAAAAATTGCAATAGTTTACTATGTGAAAGCAATAATCTAATGATGAAAAATCTAATTATAATGACCTTCAAGGTAAATAACTTCGACATTCATTTTAAAATATATTTATTATTATAATAATTAAATTAATCCATAATTTTATTTATGTGGAGATATTGCTAAAATATATGAACTAACTTATACCTAGTAAATTAATAATTATAAATAAAATTATTATTATGGTATAATTATTGCGTCTCTATTAATATTGATGCTTCCATAAGTTTAAAATTTGAGCTAGTCATAAAAAATTATTTTAATTAAGTATTTATATATTATGTATATTTGTATCACATGTAGCTTAATGCAATTAAAATTGTGTTAAATAACTTATATTTATATTTTGTTAAATAAAGATTAAATTTATGTTTTGTTATTATTATATGTCCATTATGTTTGTTATATATGTTATAAATATGTTATTTTAATGGAAAAAAAAATTAGTTAAATTAGTGTATTATTGTTTCTTTTAATATTTCTTAAAATTTTATAAAATATTTCAAAAAATTTATAACAATTTTCATAATATTTGTAAATTTTTTAAATATCTATAGATATAAATAATATTATCAATATTTTTACAAAAATTAAAATCTTGATGTTTTTGTCATATCAATATTTTCCTCTATGGTCACTCCACACTCCACCTTGGTTTGTATTTGGATTCAATTTCACTTTAAGACATCACACCATATTTTAGAAAATTAAGATAAGATGGCATCTTTAAAGTTTTTAACAATAAAAATAACATTAAACACCTAATTTTTTGGAGTTCAAAATGAAATATTTGTGTTAAATTTTTTACTTTATAATAAAAATATATGTATTAAATATAAATTTTATTTTTATAGTTATAAATTTTTACGAAATTATAAATATTATTTTTTTATATTATTTTATTGCAGAAATTGTGATAACCTCAAATTATTTGTGGGATTAGCCCCTTATGGGGCCAAAACTTTTGCAAGTATTAAATATATAAGAAAGCAATCACAATTATAAGCATTCCTCTAGTTTTAATTGTTAGCTAAGTGTATGGTTTATAATTTTTCTAGTCCATACATATAAATGTTTTTAGCTTTGCTCGCAAGTTCAACCTTATAATTTGTAGGTCAAGTGCTAATTAACGACTAAATTTATGAAAACTTGAAAAAAGCTAAAGCCGGTAGGGAACTTCTTCCTTTTCATTTATTACTTTATTGACGTACTCTAGGGATGGATGTGACACCATCACACCAAAATTAGATAGGAATTAATTAAAAGGAGGTTTAGCCAAAAAAAAAAAAAAAATAATAATAATAAAAGGAGGCTTATAGATAAAAATTGTATGATATTATTTTATATATGATAGAGATATCAAATTCGAGACTTAAAATATAGATGTGAAATTTACTTTAAAAAAAAAAAAAAAAAGAGATGAAAATTAAGAAACGACTTTGTAAAATACTGCCTGTGTACTACAGGAGGTGCAAGCCACTTCAATTGTCATCATTGTCTCTCTTCTTAGTTTACTACTTTATGCTTTAAATCCAAACAAAATGTTTTTATTATAAATCTATGATAAGAAACGATCAACCAAAAAACAAGAAGGATATTTTTTTAAGTTCAAAACAGAGAAAAAAACACCAAAAAGATTTACCTAACTATGCTATATTTTGGTTCGTTACAAAACTATGCTATCTGATTGATTCTTCTAGAAATCAATCAACATTACTTCTCATTCATCTTTCTTATCCTCTAGCTTAACAAAAAAGCTTTTTAATTATTTTATATGTAATAATTTAATTAATTTTTATTAATAAAAAATTTATAATTATTTTATTAACTTATATTTTTAATTTTATATTTAAAAGAGTGATTTTATTTAACAAAAATTAATTATTTAAATGGATAGGCTTTAAAATATTGATTAAATTTTATTTTCTTTGTTGGAAAGCAATTACAGATATACCAGTAGAATCCAAGGACGTGCCTACTTTTTCTTTGGTCAGAAAAGGACAAGCCAACTTGACCCCTCACTCTCCCAACTTTATTACCCTAATTTATTCTCTCTTCTGTCACTACTCACTATCCATCTTATCCAAGAGTTGATCAATCCTTATTCACTTAATCCGAATATATATTTAAAGTTTATATACATAAAAAATTGAGCATAAAAATCCAAATATACATAAAAAAAATTGAGCATAAAAATTCTGTATCTCATTTTTTTTTTTAGGGTGTTGAAAAATCCCAAGGAACCGACAAATTCATTCAATCCAATCCACTTGAATTACATTGGATAGATTTTGATTTGAGTATTAATTTAGATAAAAATATGATATTTTTGAGGTGTTTGTATTGAACTGTGGAATGAATTCATTTGAAACGGAGTTATGCATATAATTTTTGTTAAATTTTTCAAACAACAATTTTTTATATTTAATAAATTTAATTTTAATTTAAAAATAATTAATTAAATATTTCAAATTTTAAAAATTAAATAATGCGAACAAAATAAAGATTTTTAACATATTAATTTTAATTATTATAATATAATTTTTATATTTGGACTAAGAATGTTAAACATGAGAATTTAGTGATCGAAAAATTTAAAAAAACTTTATTAAAAGAAAAAGGTGTTAAAATTGATATAATTAATGAATAATAATTATAATTTAATTATTTTTACTTATTTATTTGCATTATATATGCTATTTTGCACACAAATTATTTTTTTGTTTGTTATAATGTTTCATATATATTTTTTAAAATACAAATACATTAATTTTTTTAATTAGCAAACAAAAAATAATTTATCTTGCATATTATAGTTATGGGTAGCATATAAATATAACAAAAGAAAACGTAACTTATATTCTAGTTAAAACGGCTTCTATGAGTTATTTTCTACTCATCTCAAATGCTAAATATAATATTTATCATATTTTATAAATTTTTAAACATATATGCGCGTGAGTATATATAGATATATTTAAAAAGTCAATTTTGTTTAGAATTCATGAAACAAAAGGTAAATTATAAAAAATAATTTTATTAAAATTTATAATAATAAAAATAATACTTTAATAATATTTAATTAAATAACGTTTAATATTAAAATGATTAAAATTATAAAAATTTAATTTAAATAATATTTGATTAAATTTTTTATAAAAAAATAATATAATAGTTATTTTTTAAATAATAAAAATATATAATTTAAATATAAAAATATTATTTTCATTAATATAAATTTTAAAATTATTATTTCGTTGTTTAAAAAACAAAAAAACTCCATTTTAGATTGATTTTTGCGAAACCTATTTAATTATTGGACTCTATTAGGAATTTAGGATTACTTCAAAAAGTATGTTTTTATCCGAACATCCTTGTCTTTATTTATTTATTAATTTCATTTAATTTTCCCGCGTTTTCATCTTCTCACTTTTACATCTTTATTTTCAACACCCACAAACCGCGTTTTCCTAGGATTCTCCCCATTCCATCAAAACCTCCTCGGCAGAATTGAGAACTCAAAAACCTAAATTCCAAGACTTTTTTTAATTGAACCTCATTCTATTAAAAAATGGCTGAGAATGGCGAAGAGAAATTATTAGCTGTAGCGCGCCACATAGCAAAGACTTTAGGCCGCGACGACGCTATGGCCGATGATATTTTGCAAATCTTCTCCAACTTCGACGGCAGGTTTTCTCGCGATAAGTTATCCGACAAAAATAAGACTCGCGAAGATGGTTCTAGAACCTGCGCTGAACTGCAACATACCCTCAACTCTCTGCACCGTCAGATCTCTCAATACGTGGCCGCGGATCACCCCATCTGGTCGGACTCTGCAGACGCTGTGGACTTCCTTCAAGCTATTGACGAACTAGTAGCTATCATCAGAGATTGGGCTCCGATTGCCGGAGATGATAAAATTGTTGGTGCGTGTCTGGCACGCGCCGAAGACCTTATGCAGCAGGCTATGTTTAGAGTTGAGGATGAGTTTAGGTCGTTGATGGAACGCGGTGGTGAATCTCTCGAGGTGAGTCGCGCTAATGGAAATGCTGAGTCAGCTGCGAACTTAAGCTTCGATTCTGAGGATGAAGATGAAGAGGACGGTGCAGGAACAGTCGGCGACGGCGAGATTATACCGACTGCTCGTCCGATCACTGGTTACGATATCATAATCGAGGCGCTTCCGTCTGGAACAATTAACGATCTTCATGAAATGGCGAAGAGAATGGTGGCTGGAGGGTTTGGGAAGGAGTGTTCACACGTTTACAGTAGCTGTAGAAGGGAGTTTCTTGAGGAGAGTTTTTCAAGACTAGGGTTACGGAAGCTCAGCATCGAAGAGGTTCAGAAGATGCCGTGGCAAGACCTCGAGGACGAGATCGAGAAATGGACCAAAGCCGCAAACGTCGCGCTTCGAATCTTGTTTCCAAGCGAGCGGCGACTCTGTGATCGTGTCTTATTCGGATTCTCCTCCGCTACCGATCTCTCATTCATGGAGGTTTGTCGCGGATCGACGATTCAACTACTGAATTTCGCTGATGCCGTGGCTATAGGTTCACGATCACCGGAGCGGTTGTTCAAGATCTTAGATGTGTTCGAAACGCTTAGGGACTTGCTACCAGAGTTTGAATCGGTGTTTTCTGATCAGTACTGTGTTTTACTCAGAAACGAAGCAATCACGATTTGGAAAAGATTACGGGAAGCAATTAGAGGAATTTTCATGGAATTGGAGAATTTGATCAGGCGAGACCCGGCTAAGACTCCAGTTCCTGGCGGTGGGCTTCATCCTATCACTCGCTATGTGATGAATTATCTCCGAGCTGTTTGTCGTTCACGTGAGACGCTCGATCAGGTCTTTGAGGAGAATGATGCAGCTGTTCTTTTGAAAAAATATGGCACGGCCGGGAAGCTTGATGAGCGGGCCGCCTCGTCATCTTTGTCAGTCCAGATGGCTTGGATTATGGAGCTGTTAGAGAGCAATTTAGAGGCTAAATCTAGGGTTTACAAAGACCCTGCTTTGTGCTCTGTTTTCTTAATGAATAATGGGAGGTATATTGTTGAGAAGGTGAAAGATAACGAATTGGGGGCACTTTTAGGTGATGATTGGATTCGAAAACACATAGCAAAAGTCCGGCAGTATCAAGTAAATTACCAGAGGAGTTCATGGAATAAGGTCTTGGGAGTGTTGAAAGTGGACAATACAAGCTCTATGAAAGAGAAGCTTAAGTTGTTCAATCAGTACTTTGAAGAGATTTGTAAAAACCAATCCACTTGGGTCATTTTTGATGATCGTCTAAGGGAAGAATTAAGGATTTCGATGGCTAAAATTTTGTTGCCTGCATATCAAAACTTTGTTGGAAGGTTAAAAAACCTTCCGGAAATTGGGAGAAATGTGGAGAGGTACATGAAGTATGGGCCGGAGGATATCGAGGATCGGATTGGTGACTTCTTTAAGGGAAGTGGAGCATCAGCCGGTGGCAAGAAGTGAAGGTAAGCCACTAATAGTCTGATATTTGTCTTATGTACAGAGAAGGTGTATGCTTAGGAAAATTTTGTTTTGTATGGACTGAATTATTTGTGAAACTTTTTTGTGCTAAGTAAAGTTTCTTTATCACTCATGTATGAGTGAAAAGTCATACATGGATGCCACTGAAGAATCCATTTTTAAGATAGTACGATGTATCACTGTAAGTAATCATTATGCACGAGGTGTAGGACTTTGATAGCATCAGGATATCAGTTTTTATCTTGGTTTTGGAATTTGTTTGTGACCTTAAACATAAATTCAGTTAAGGGTATGATAAATTTGTCTTGTTAAGAAGTTGATTGCAACTAATATTCAGCTTCTGGGTTGTTCATAAAACATTTTGTTTGAAAAAGTTTAGATGGCTCAAAGAACTGAAGTTAAATGACCTGAGGAGAATGTAACCATGTAGTTCATCTCAGTTGAATAATGACATGTTAGTCACTTGAGCTTGGGTACTTTCTTTGTTAAACTACTGTTTATAGTTTTCTTCTACAAATTGAAAGAAGAGTTGAAAAGATTTAATTTATGTATAAATGTGTAAATTTACGTGCTTTTAGTATTATTCTAATTTAGGGGGGAAAAAACACGAGGAACAGGTTCACTAAACAGATAAGTAATAGCTGCAATTAAGTTCCATTTGGGGCTTGTTTTGACTACATTTGTAGACAATCCATGAGGATCTTCTCTGGAAATTGAAGCACTACCAAATTAATCTATGACCGTGACTTTTTATAAACGAATTAAATATTTTGACACTGACCCGCACACTTGTATTATTTATACTTCTACAACTCAATTTATTCCTCAAAGCCTCTTCTCAAATCCCATTTTAATGCTCAGGATCATGAAGCTAATAAAAAAATATCTATGGACTATGATCTGTCTTAATTTTATTCCGTTATTAATTTTATAGATCATCTTTAGAATTAAATAATAATTATTACAAAATTAATAAAAAATAAAAATATAAAGTTATAAAATTTGATTATTTGTATATTTTTTTATAACAAAAGAATTACATTGCTAAAAGAATAAATCTTAGGTGTATTTATTTATTTATTAAATTATATATACATATAATTGTGCTAAAAAGTCGGTATTTAATTATTTTACACACTTGGTGATACTTTCTTTGAATGAGGAGTCACCCTCAAGGTATATAAGGAAAGGTGGTTCAATAAATTTAGGAAATGAATATGATTTCTAAAACAAACATAGCGATCGAAGGTATATATGGGCCAATATAATGTTTGTGCGATTTGGGTCTCTGTTTTGGGCATAGATCTACAGATCAAGGACAATATGGAGCACTTAATTCAACTTCTTTTGAGTGTTGATTTAAGGGATTGCTTTACAGTCCTTGGCCTATTAGTTTGTTCTCCTTTTTTTTGTCACAACTTTCTATAATGTATTTTTGTTAAGTGTGTGCCCATTGTAATCCCACACTGATCTATATTGCTTATGAAATAGGCGTTGATATATATATGTCCATCCCGGCAATTATTGTTCAGGTTAATGAAGGGTCTTTTTAGTTCTCTCTATGTAGTTTTATGAGTATATTTATTTCTATTTTGAGGTTTTTAAAAATATTTCTTCAAAAAAGTGCTTTTAAATCAAGTAATTTTTATATATATCAAAAGTGCTTTCAGTACACGTAAATCTCATTCTGTGTTTCTTGATTGAAATGCAAATAATATTTATTCATAAAAGTATTTTTTTTATCTGAAATTACTTTTAACATAATCACAAATAAATATAGTAGCCAATTGTTTTTTTTTTTTTTCCTTTTTAAAATAGTAGCCAATTAGTTATATAGCTTATAGGTCTTGCATTTTATGCATAAATTTTTTTAAGTTCATATGTATGAAGTAGATTTCTTCTTAAAAGAAACTTATTCTGTGCACGTTAATTAGGAGCCCATGAATAATCATGATAAGCAAGAACTACTTACCAAATGCTCGATATCTACTAAGCAAAAGAAACCATCTTATTATATGATCTTGAACTTTGCAAATTGCAATGCATTTAAAAGAGACAAAGAATCAAATAAATTTATCTTTAAAATATTCATTACTAGTTAAGAATCTGCCAAACTAGGAAAAAAGTAGCTCATTAAAAATTTAGGATGAATTAAATTTGGAGAATTATAAAAAATAATACGCTTAAAATTTATAATAACAAAAATAGAATCTCAATAATATTAAATATTTAATATTGAAAGTGTAATATTGAACATGTCTAAATTGCCGCAATTTAATTTTTGAATGACGTTCAAAAAAATTATTATTTTTATTATTATAAATTTTAAAAGTTACTATTTTTATTGTTTTCTCAATCAATTTCAGGGTTTGATAATTTTAGGGTTTGATAATTTCAAGTTAACGTCGGAACTTGAATTTGATTGATTTTGTTTTAAAAGTTAGATTGATTTTAAAAATTATTATTTTTATTATTATAAATTTTAAAAGTTATTATATCCCACAAGAAAATGTTAATTATTTCAAATAATGTGACCGATTAGATAATAAAACTTAACAAGTTCAGCCTAAAAACATATAGAAAAAAATATGTATACGACGTGGAATGAAATTTAAAATGAAATTTTTTTTATAAAAAAATTATACAATATTACTAAACTTCTTAGGCAACATTTTATTTCCTTTTTACAGAAAATTTGATATTTATATGTACAACATATGTTGTACTTGTATATAATTGTATACATAATATATTTTGTATATGAATGTGTTGAGAAAAATTGAATGTAGGATTAGAGAACTTCTTAGATTATGAGATCACATAAAATAAAATTGATGAGAGCTAATAGAATAAATTTTTTTTTGTTATATATTTTTATTTTAAATACCTCTATATAACTTGGTTATTATTTATTAATGAAATTTCATAGACAAACAATTCTGGAATCACAATAACTTGCAATTTTTGAAAAAATAGCAATAATAATTAGGGTACCTAATTAACCAAAACAGAGGATACATACAATACGGATAAAAGTTTTGAATGGTATCAAAATTTATTATAAATGTATATAGGAAATTTTTAGTTACAAATTAAATATATTTAGAGTGAAGTAAATATGTTATTTTCAATTTTATCGAATTTTAGTTATGTAACCTAAACACAACGACTAGACATGCAATCACGTGTAAAAATAAAATAAGGAATTAAAGAATAACACACGAGATTTTTAGGTGGAAACAACCTAGGTCACAACAATGACCTAAGAGAAAAACCACCAGTCCACCGGACCACCTAACTATTCATTATGAAAATCAATGTTCAATTACAACCTCAGGTCTTAGACTACCCTTCACAGATAGATCACTCTTATGTAATTTACTTACGAGCCGTCGCTCCTTTTATAGCCTCCACATACTAGATGTCTGGATCCGGACTAACATTCGGATCTACTTGAGTCCCACAAGATCAATCGAACCTGTCAGCTTCAGTAATTTCGAGTCACACAAAATACTGAACACGTCACCTCAGTACCTGAAACGTTAGCACAAATAACACAAGTGCAAAGTGTGTCATAAAGCAGATTCAACAATGAAAAACCTTAACTAGCAGATTCAATAGTATACAATGTAAAAACCAAATTAGCTAGCAAACTCTAAAACAATCATGTATAGCTCAATATCATGAAAAGAAATTAGGTATATGAATTATTCAAACATAACCACACAATATGTTTGAACAAATAAATCAATAAAAAGCCTAAGATTGATAAATGAAGAGAAAACAATTTTCTTTTAAAGCTACAATAGATGTAGAAAATATTATATGCAGTATGATGTCTTTTTCTCTAACAAAGGTTGTTTGTATAGAGTCTAATTTGACCTAAGAGAGAATTAATAATAAAGTACAATTCTACTCATATCAAGATTTTGGCTTTTACAACAATTCTACTCATATCAGGATTTAACTTTCACAACAATTCTACTTATATTAAGATTTTACTTTCACAACAATTCTACTCATATAAGGATTCTACTTTCACAAGGATTCTACTCATATAAGGATTCTGCTTTCAACAATAATTCTACTTTCATAACAATTCTACTCATATAAAGATTCTGCTTTCAACATTAAATGAGGTCAAATTGGTAAGCAAGAAAAGTGGAACAAATTATCAAAACACATCGATCGATCGATCTACACATACTCGATCGATCGAGAACCTAACTATGCTTAGCAATTAAAAAAATTAACCTAAAATCACTCGATCTATGTTTGATCGATTGAGAACCTCACTCAATCGATTAATCAACAATTGACTTGATCGATCAACTAAATGTTAGATCGATCTAATTATCACAAAACTTAACTCGAGAGCATCCAGATTAACTCGATCGATACTCGATCGATCTACCTAACCCTTCGATCGATTGAGAGGTGCACAGTTTTTCATTTTAGCTCATACTAAGTGTGTATGCATGAAACATATTTTATCTATCATATACGCAGTGCAGATTTGGCGAGTTCATCAGCATTTAACTTTTAATTGAAAGGTGAGTCTAGACATTAAATTATAATTAATTATTTTGTCCACAAAAATTATCAACACTTATAAACCTTATATATATTTTAATATCATAATTATACGAAGACATACCACTAATATCTTACTTTAGATAGACTTATACTATTACTCTCTTTCTCTCTCTCTTTGTTTTTTTTTTAGGTTGATCAAGTTTTACTAAATTAAAGAAAGAATTTGTATTATTTTTATTTTTGAGACCTACTTTATTATTTTTTTTTATTAAAAATAGTTATATAAGTATTACTTCATCTATTATTCTCCCTCTTTCATATTTTATATTATTTTCTTTTCTCACACCATTTTTTTTTTCTTTTGCTACTGAGACTAATTTTTTCTTTACCATCAAAAAAAATTCCAAAACATTAATAGAAAAGTCATTAATCAACAACAAATTCGTCTAATATTTACACATAAATTCCAAAGAAAATAAAGCCCTCAATTAAAATAATAAAAAAACTCAAAAAATAAACTCAAAACAAAATAATAAAAAATAAAAACTTTACTTTCTCACATCTATAATATTGCCTCAGTATTTGCAACTAGTCTAAGGTATAGATTGAATTGTAAGTTTTTCACAAAAATAAAAATAATTATGTTGATTTATTTTACCGTAAAATGAAACAAAGATGAAGCAATTTTAATGTAAAAATGGAGTAAAAATTTTAATGGGAAAGAAATTTTTTAACAAAAAATAAATAAATATTGTGAGAAAAAAATATGAGGGAGGGAGAATGGTAAAAGAAGTAACACATATAAAAAAAATTTAGTGGAAAAATTAATAAAGTAGGAGCCAAAAATAAAATTGACACATATACTCTCTTTATAATTTGTCAACATTGACACATTATCATCTTATGATTATTTTAAATTAAATTACATATATTTAAAAGTAGTAAAATTTTTGATAAAATTTTATAAAAATTATAATACTCATGTATATCTTTAAAAAAAAAAAAAAATCAAGGGACAGCTCAATACCCAAACCTCATATAAAACTAGGCATCCTTAATCCACAGTATTGTACCTTGAGAAAATAGCCTTTGAAAAAAATACAAAAAATCACCAACTTAAAATATATTTATGGCTTAAAAGGATATTTGGGATAAACAAATACCATATTTATTATTTTATTACATAAATATATTAATTATTAATTAAATATAAAATTAATAATATAAAATGATAAATTAATTATGTAATTATTTATTAATAATGATTAATTAAATTATATTATATGAATTGAAGTACGTATTAAATTATTTAATTTTTTTTTTATTAATAATGATACAGAATAGTACTACGGTATCAGTTACGGCTTCAATCATACTCCTAATAATCTAATATCAATGACGATTATTTGTCTAAACTATATAAATTTACCAAATATTTAAAATAAAAAATTAAAAAGAATATTGTTTATAAAATTAATAAATTATAGGAGCTTCCACCTTGGCTTTAGTGTACAAACAGAGTAAGCTCACGTTGTTTCAATTATAAAGAGGATTGCTTTCCTATTCTGTTTTAGTTTCTATCTTATATAATAACAAATAGGGAATCTTATATCAGGCATTTTGCTTATACCTCTCGTGCATTTTTATATTTTATATAAAAATGATATTTAATGTGATTCGAAAATAATGTTTAAACTAAAACATTGAGCGAACCAACTTGCATTCCTTTTTGAACTATTATTTATTAGTAATTTATTTAATTAGAGAAAACCTAAAGCTTTCTACAAAATGTTTGTATTGAATGGTCGGTGCCCGAAACACAAATGTGACGAAGCTTCCTTCCTCGTTCAACAGAGTATTGAATATAGATGGTGTGCTTTGATGGCATACATCTTCATAGATAGATACAAATAACATACTCACACGAGTATAGTAGTACTAATAGACAAATTCTCTAATCACCTTAATTTGGTATTTCTATCATCTCTCTCTCTCTCTCTCTTTCTATTGGGATGTTATGTAAGCCATTCTTGCCTAGATCTAGTGTCCTGTATCCACCAACAAAATATTTGGATATCTTGATAAGATATAGATCATATTATATACTTGGGTATTGATGGAAAAAAAAAAATGAATTGAGGAAGAAAAAACAAATTTTTTTTTTTACTTCTTGTTCATTACATTTAATTTTTTTTTTCGATGTATAAATGATTCAATTATTTAATTAGTTTCATTTCTAACTCTCCCACTAAAAAAATATGTTCATTAACATTATAAAAAAATAAACATATATTTCTTTTTCTTGAAAGGGGTTAAAAATGAACATTTATATGTAAAATGAATTTATATTATACAATTAAATCTTTTATTTTTGACTCATAGTAAAAAATTGAAAAAATATTCAAAAAATGAAACTTATTTGAACACATATTCAATAGTAGTATTCACGTTGTAGAACAAATTTAGTATTTCACTAATCTCTTACCTTTTTAAAAAGTACATTTTAGTTTATTTTCTTTTAAGTGGTACACCATAGCTCTCATAACTTTTTAAAATTTATTTTTAAGTTTGATTTCTAAAAAAAGATGTCAATTTCTAAAAACATGTGATTTTTAAGGGGTAATTTTGAAATTTTGATTTTTTTATTAAAAGAATTTACAAAAATTAAAAAAATAAAATCATTTCCTAAGGCGAAAAAATGTCAAAAGAAAGTTTTTACTTTTTATTTTTATTTTTTATTTTTAAAAAGTAAAAACAAGTTAGTAATTAATCAAAGTTAAAAAAAAAAAATTCGTTAATAAAACATTAATGAACTGGTTTTTGTTTTTAAAATTTAATTTTTTTTGGTTTTTTTTTTTTTTTTTTATAGCTCAAGAACGTTTAATTTTTTTTGAAAATTCTTTTAGGTAAAAAAAATATCTAAGTCCCAAAATTATTCTTTAAAAAGTCAAATAGCACATATGCCAAGAAAATGATAATTTTTTCTTTTAGAAGTCGAACATAAATATACACTTTAAAAAGGTAATAACTTAGAATTTACAATTAAAAGGTATCATTTAAAAAGTTACGAGAATGATGAAATATTAATTCCTTTTAGAATATCTTTGGAGACATGATATGATTTGTTGTTGTTATGCTAATTATCCATTGTCATTAATGTGCATTAAATATTACTTATTAAAAAAAGTTGTTTAATTTAGTAGGATCGAAACAATTTTCAAGTGGTCATCTATTATTTAATTTTTTAAAGTCACATAATTTTTTCTTAAAAAAAAATAATAAGTCATATTCTTTTAAAAACAAATTAATTATTAGAATATAAACAATAATTAATTAATTTTATCCTTCCATGTACATAATTCTTAAGTTTTATCCTTCTATTTATATAAATTTTTTTAATTAAATAATAGGTAAATTTTATATATTTTCAAAAGTCTGAATCTATGATCATTTAAATACAGAACGCTCTTATTTAACACTTGGACCAAAGATCGGAGGCGATAAATATCATTCTTAAGTGCTGCTGTCCTATGAAATACCCAACAAATTTAGAAGCATTTTTTGCTATAAAAATATGATAGGGACAAACAAACCCTGAATTAACTATTTTTTATTATTATTCAAAGTATAAACATCCTAAATTAGCTAGCTGCCTTGTATGAAAGGTCATGAATTTCAAACTCAATTCTCCTAACCCTTCTCACTTTCCCGTAATTAAGAATATGTTAGACTTGTCTTTGGTATAAGAAATCGTTAATAAACAATAACTATATCGGTTAATGTGATTTGAAGGACGAGAATTCTTATATGGCAAAACACGAGGCCAACCATTAAATTACTTATAATATATATATTTTTTGAAAATAGAATAGAAATTTATTAGTTCCATCTTCTATGCATGTTGATATTAAAATAAAATTGCAAAACTAATTGTTGTAAGAAAACGTCCAAGTAAATTCTTCAACGTTGTAAAATACAACAGTTATACACATTTCATTTGGCAAAATGATTTATCATAAATATTATTTCATGATATTAATTAAAATTAAATATTACTATATTTTTTTTCTTTTCATTTAGTTCAAAGAGATGGAAAATTTGAATGCTAAAAATATCAAAATTAAATAATAAAATATAATAATGTGATAAAATAAAATAAATACAACTATTTATTTTTTATCAGTTTATTTTTTAAAAGAAAATGAAAGAAAAAAGAACTAATTTACTAAAAGATATATATATATATATATATATATATATATTTTATCCTAGTATTTTCTTTTATTTTATTTCATTTTGAGCTAATAGGTTAGTCCAACCTAGCTTAATTTTTTTTTGAATTATTTGAGTTAATTCAAATTTAATTTCATTCGTATTTAATTCATCTTCTTTAACTTGAACTTGATTTGATCAATCGATCTAATACACAGATTTACCACCCCTATGTCACATTAGTAATAATAATAATAATAAAAGGTTTGATTTGAACGATCGATCCATACCATTCCTATCTCACATACTTGGGTAAGATTCGAACTTGAGTTTTTGATAGGAGGAGTGAAAGTCTTACCACCTGAACCACAAGAGATTTTTAATATTTATTGAGTGCTATTTTATTCTCTATTAATTACAACTTTGTGTTATTATTATTGAATAAAATTATTATAATTGTTTGAAAATTTTTTTTGGGATAAATTATAAGCTATATGAGAGCGTTAACGCGTAAATGAATGTGGTTGTTCTGAACTCAAAAGAACATGATAAATGTCAGTCACCAGCTATACTCTTATTGCACTTCCATTAATAACTATAGATTTTCATTTGCATGACTAATTTAATTCATCTCGATTAATTATGACCATATAGTTAGATTCTTAGACATTAAAATATTCAATTTTTTTATTGGAGACTTCTCCTATCATATTCTAGAGGGGAGAGAGAGAGAGTAATGTATAACAAGAATATATTTTATCATAATTTAATAATTTAATAAATACATTAATTCTTAAAATACAATTTAATTAATTATTATTATTAAATAATTTCATAATCTGCATAAAAGTATTTGTAATATAATAAACAAATATTCGTGTAAAAAATATTTCAAGCAAATAAGAATAAGACACCTGTCATGAAGACAACTGGACTTCATTGTCAGTGATTTGACGAGTATTAGATTCATAGAGAGAGCACAGTATAAAAATATTTTGCCAGTAAATAATTATTTTCCAAATATAATGCACGGATGTTTTGTTCCATTTAAATTGAAGGCAAGTACTAAATACATTATCTTATCGTTTTAAAAATAAAAATAAAAATTACATTTAAATTATAAATATATAATTATTGCTAAAATTAATTTGATCATCTTTATGTTCTTACATCTGAACTTTTTTTATAGGGTAAGTATTTTCTGTAGGTACTTTAATCATGAAAAAAAAATTTATTTACTATTTTTAGAACTTTTATATTATTTCATATTTTTATTCATAAAACTTATTTTATAAAATTTATCGATTAGCTTTTATGATTAAATTGAAAAAAAGAAGAATTTTATCACTCATGATTTTCATGTCACATAAATCCAATGTATTTTCATGGGTCCAAGTGTCCAACACTCTTTAAGTGTATGTCATTCGTGTTAAAAAAAAAAATTAATATTTTTTAATTTAGCCAAAAAAAAAAAAAAAAAACGAGAGATCAAATTTTATGATAAAAATAACAAATTATTAAAATTGCATTTCATATTTTAGGGCAAGTGATTCAAAATATGAAAGTCTTAAAAAAAATACATAATATTTACTAATTGTATTAAAAGGCAGTTGGTAAAATATTTTTAGAAATAAACTCTAAATATTATTATTTTTTAATATTTTGAGAAATATTTATGGTATATTATGAAATACGTACACTGAGTGTGAAAATGATTGGGTTATTTTTAGGGGTGTTCATCGGATTGAAACCGCTGATTTTATGCTCATTCGATCCGATTCGATCCGACCATTCGATCGGATTGAAATATCATAATTCGCATCCGATCCGATCATGTTTCAAATTCGATCCTATCCGATCCGCAATTTATTCGGATTGAATTCGATCAATAAAATTAATTAACTCTATTTTAATATTTTTGAATAAAAAACTAAATTTTTTATGTAACATAAACATATTTAAGCTAAAATAAACCTTAAAAATATGACATGTGTATAAATTTAAAATATATTTAATTTTTTTGGTCCGATCGGATGAGATTGGATGATAAATAGTACAATCTGTCATCCGATCCGAACCTAACGGATTGAAAAAAATTCAATCCGATCCGATCATCGGATCGAAACCGTTCAAAAATTAACAGATCGGATTAAATTGGTCGGATTAATCGGATAATCGAATTTTTTGAACACCCCTAGTTATTTTACATTGTTCTTTTAGAAATCCATCTTATGCATCAACATAGATTTGGAGACTAGTATGGTGAATTCTTAATTAATGATTTCCGTAATTTACGTTTAAAAACTAATACAATATAATTAATATCGTAAACAACAAAACTTCAGTTAATGTTGTCAGGTAACTGAAGTCTTAGTCTTTAATTTCAATTTCCAATGACAATATTTGGATTCACATGCAAAAATAATTAACACAGTTATTTGATAGATGATCTTGTTCTTTCTATTAAACCATGGAAAATAGTGATTTGTCTGTTTGTGAGTCTATTAAACTAGCAAAGCCATTAATAATCTTCATGATCATTTCAAACAAATCCATAAACTCTAAGGTACATGCATGATATCCATTTTTAACATTAACTAGCTCAATTAATTCGTTAATAATCAATCCCTACATTAATTAATTAAAAAAGCTAGGAGTGCATGTCACCACCTCACGAGTGGATCGTATTTGAGTTAGTGAATCTTTCTCTTTATGTGTTTTTAATTCTTTAGATAAATATATTTTCACCAAAAAAAAATCTTTAGATTCACTACACTGTAATTAACTAACGAATCTATACTTAATTAACAAGGTGATTACTAATTGGGTACTAGGGCTACTACGCTCCGCACAAATTTGTGTATACACTCTTTTAGATGATCCTTGTTAGGAAAAAAAGAGAGACCATGTTTACTCTTCTCATTGGCGGTTTTATTTAATACATGACTTTTTGATCTTTGAAGAGAATTTTTTTTATATTATAAAGCCATTACTTATCCCGATGTAATTATTTCAAGTAATCCATTATACAAGACGGCTTGAGTTTAACGAACTCATACAAGGAAAATTGGCAGGCTAGTCTTAAAATGAAAATAATGATCATTAAGCTTAATTATCCATTAATATCGAACAAAATTAATTAGAAGCAATCTTTATAGCATAACAAGGTGGCTTAAGTTAACTCATGCATAGAAGGAAGGGCATAAATGGAAAATAAATTAAAAGCCCTATGATATTTATATTCGTTAAAAAAATCATAAACAGGAGAGTTTCGTCGTTCTCAATCAATTATTTGCAATATAATAATACTCAATTATGTTCGTATTTGTACGGTTATTCCTCTATATAAACACAACACCAAGAACGCATTCCCAATCCTTCTTTTCAATTACTCAATTTTAAGAAAACAATAAATCAATCACAGAGAGAGAGAGAGAGAGAGAGAGAAGAGCTACTCTTCTCATTAATCAAATTACGAGGAGGAGGAGAAGAAGAGACTGCAGAGAGAGTTTAATTTGATTCACAAATGGGAAATAGTTTAAGGTGTTGTTTGGCCTGTGTACTTCCTTGTGGAGCTCTAGACCTGATCCGAATAGTCCATTTGAATGGTCTCGTTGAAGAAATTACACATCCTATCACCGCCGGTGAGATCCTTAAAGCAAATCCTAATCACGTTCTAAGCAAACCTTCTTCTCAGGGAGTTGTTCACCGGATTTTGATTCTATCGCCTGAGTCTGAGCTTAAACGAGGCAGCATTTACTTTTTGATTCCTTCTTCTTCCGTACGGGAGAAGAAAAGATCGGGAGGCAACAACAGGTCCTCGAGATCAAAGAGTAACCGTAGTAGTAGTTCTATTGATGATTATAAAAAACAAGTGGTTTCAAACGTCTCCGATTGTGATCGTTATCTTTCCGACGTTATTTCCGATAAGAAAACCTCACGCAGGGATCGCCGGAGCGGCCGTGTCTGTGTATTTCGGCCTCACCTCGAAAGCATTTCAGAAGACTAACGCTTTATCCAGAACCGGAAAGTGTGACGTATTTTCCGGGGAATATGCCGGCCGGAAAGGCGTTCATTGGTTTTTTGTGGATAAATATTAAATTGTTCTCTTTCTCTTTTTTGTTTTGATTTTTTTTCTTTCTGTTTCTGGTCTGCCTGTAATGATGACAGATTCAGAATTACGCTATTCATGAGATGTATCGTAATCTGTTTGTTTCTCGAGAAAAAAAAGAAAATATATAATAGCAAAACAAAGAGGAACAAGGAGCAGATAAAGCATAGACTGTATTTACATATATGACCTTTTCAAGTTGTAAAGTAAATATGTTTCCTCATATACTCTTAATCTCTTTCTTATAATCTCATGATTTGCCGTGGAATTGCCAAACGGTCATCATTATTTTTGCTGTGTGCTTTTCTGGGTGATGATTTGAACCTTTCATGTGTTTTTCTATTTATTTTGATATAATAAGATTGTAATATGAAATTCTTTAAACTTGTAAAAACAGAAATAAAAAATTAATAACAGTTACAGTCTTTCTTAAAATGTTTATGTGAAAATTGAAATCTATGGGTGGATCGGAGAAATTAGATCTAAGCCTCTTGTTAACCCTGTGTTTATGGCAGATTCTAAAGAAGCTACGAATGCAAAAAAAAAAAAATTGTCACAACGTATGTTTTTTTGTTTTTGTTCAAACCACATATGCTTATTATATATATATATACACAAAAGTTGGGAGTCCGTATTGTAATAATATAACAACATTGACCTTATTTATATGCATTTGATTAAGAAGTAATTACAATTTAATTTTATGGATATAATCAATAGTTTTTTTTATATATGAAATTATTACATTATTTAATTATAAATTTTAAGATTTATAATTAATAAAACAGAAAAAATTATTATTTATTATCTCAACTCTTAATAATTAGTAGTATAAAAATTTACATAATAAATTATGTTTTACGATCTTAATCATATGTATATATTTACACATGTATACTAAGAATTTTGCAGTTATTATATAATAAAAAATTATACACAATAACTAGTTAATTGATAGGCAATTCAATTATTAGTAGTGTAAATTTTAATTATTATAAAAGTTATAACCATTAACCTATAGCTAGTTTTGTTTAAGTGTTTTGGTATACAATTTAAGTTACAACCACTTTTTAAGGTTAGATTCATTTCGATAAAATTAATGTTAAGTAATTATAATAACATTAATTGCAAGTTTTCTAAAGTTTAGACTTTGAAGGTGAACTGTGAAGTCCAGCTAATAGCGTCATTTTCTATACATAGAAACGGAATGCCTCTTGAGAGTAGTTCATGTCTTCATATGATTAGTGCGCTAGTCAATCATTATCTTTAATGTAAATTCGGCAAATGTGACATGCCACTCATAGTCCTCTTTATTATTTGAATAATTTCCTTATTGAATATTATTTGAATTAATTAATTACGAATAAATTACAACACATCGCTTTGCACCAGTATAGTTTATAGTATTAGTAGAGGTAGCTAAGCAAGTGTTCATATTTAAAAAATGAGTGAAATTCAAATCTCTTCATACAACACATCATTCAACCCTAATTTAAATCATAAATCTCATATATTTTTTTATATCTTCACTTTTTATTTAGAGCACATAATATTTTAATTTGTTTTGATTTATTATTCAAAATAATTTAAAAATTATAATTTAAATATGATATCGTTGGTTATTACATTACCGGTTATACTTTAGAAATCGATTTTGTTCGAAATATCGGACCAATAATTTTTTGTATACCACAAAATAAAATATCACATATTCAAATTTATGCATTTCAATATTGAATTTTAAGTATTGTACTTATAAAATACAAACAGGCCACAATTATAGGAAGTATTATTAGCATGTATAAATGTAATGTTGTGATATTTATTAATAGTTAAAATTTTCATGAGAATTGAAAACAAAACATTCTATAAATACCTGCTAATCATATTATTCTATGTATAAATAAAATTAAGATCATGTTTAGTTTGCATAATAAAAATATAAATGATAATAAGAATTAAATTAAATAAAAATAATAATATTATTATTGTATAAATTATGTAATCAAAATAAATAATAATATTAAAATAAAATTTATAAAATTCTAAACAAAGCAAAACTAAAATTAAAACCTTTTATTTATAAATAAGATAAAATACGAGAAATGAGAATTACTATATAACTGTTGTAATACTTTTATATTATATTACAGATAAATAATTAAATCATACATAATAATAATTTGAATTAATTTTAATACAATTTGTATTACTATCAATCAAATATAAGCTAAATACAATAAAATTTTAATATATATCCGTTAGCAAACAAATATTTTTAATTAAAATTGCTAATACATGGAGAAAGCAAAATAGATTATTTGTTAAGGCTAATGATTGTAAGAGCAGTACATTTATGCTTAAGCTATGGTTGAATAATGGCTATTATTGGTTTCAAAGATGGAAGACTTCATAAAATTAAGTCCCGGAGTTGAATAATTAATTTTAATGTAAAGTAAAAATTTCATTAACAAATTTGAAGCTTCCCTTGCTTCTACAGTACAAGTTGTACTGGTTGACTATAAGTTTATTAAATAAGATCATATTTTTTTCTTAATAAAATTATTCTTTCACTCTAAATTATAAATTCGAACCTCAATTTTTTAATTATTCTATAGTAAAATAGTATATGTAATTGTGAGTATTGAAATAAAGTGGTTAGAACTCATCATTAATTGTTATTTAAATAAAAGTCTTGTTAAACGTAATTTATTATTTTGTAATTGGAGAAAGAAGGCATTTGAAGAAGAATAAGGGGCTTGGTCGGCTTTTTCCACCATTAATTTGGGAAACATTGTAAAATTAGCATAAATTAATATAATCAGAAAGCTCTTTTTTTTTTTTTAAAGAAATAAATAAGAAAAACTATTGAATAACGACAATCTTACGCTACGCATATAAAATACAATTAAATGAAAACAACCTGGCAAATATGAAGTTGGTATATATATATATATACATAAATTGTTTTTTTTTTTATAGAAAGGTTATATTTATCAATAAATTATAAATAATATGATATAATATAATATTATTAGTAAGTATAATTAAATTTATATAATTGTATTTAATAAAAATTTCTTTATAGGTTGTGATTATGATAAAGTTGTAAAATATTAAATTGAAAATGAAGATATTTAAAATAATTATAAGATTAATTATTAATAATAAGAAATATATAAATTAATCTTTTTAGTGTATAAATAATCTAATTATTTAATTTATTTAATTTTTAATTTTTTAATAAAAAATATGTTTATTTTTTTAACACTAAACTTAAAAAATGAATAATTTATATATGTATTAAAATTGTGATTTTTTATTTATTTATTTATACAAATTGTAATTGATCATTTCATCACATCGCATCACATGGTTTCCCTTTTCTTACTCACATAGGACATATTTAATTTATATTAGACATTTCTTACTCATCCTTTAATTCACTAACTAATCCAAAACTTACCTCTCTAATTCATATATTATTGTTAATTTGTGGCACAAGCTTATGTTAATTGGTTCTAGACTAGTACTTACAGTACGGATCACAGATTTACTCTCATTTCCAGAAGCACAAATTTAAAATAAAAACTATGTCGTTTAAGTTGAAATACTGTTCTCGAATTTTACAGCACACACTAATTGACTAATTTATTTGATTAATATCTTTATATATATTAAAGGCGGTCTAAATTATACCTTTTCTTTTTTACTTATTTTTTTTTTTAATTTTTTATACCTTTGAATAACTTACTTACACAATTTTAAAACTTATTAATAATATATTTCATTAAATTACATAAATTAATAAATATTTTTATATTTTAAATATAATGACTTATACAACTGTTAGTTATTTTATTTTGTATAATTTTTGTGCATAAATTAATAATTAATATATGACAAAAATGTGATAGAAAGAATTGTTAAAGTTATACATACGATAGTAATAACAACAATTAAAATAATAATAAATAAAATTATAATTTATTTAAACATATGATAGGAGAGACACACAAATATTATCCATAATTTATTAATTTTTTTAAAAATATTAGTAGACAAATAAAAAAGAATATAAATATCATCAACTTTTTAAGTAACATAACCATTTTATTTTGAATGCATTTATCATTAATTATTAAATCTTTCAATTATTTTAATGTTTTACTAATTTTTAATTTTTTTAATATTTTAATTTACTAATTTATATTTTTAGAATAATAATTATTATAATAACGTAATATTTTAGTTCTGATTTCACAATATTATAAGGAATAGAATCTATAAGAAATACAATTTCAATAATTATGATTTCCAATTATAATAATTTCTAACTACTAAAAAGTTTCAATTTTTTTAATAAATATTTTTTAAATTATTTTTAATTAAAATTAACATATATTATGATAAATAGGTGAGATATTGCAATAACTTATGTTGTTATTCTAATCATAAATTTTCTTTAATGATAAATTTATTCAATAATAATAATACTAAAATACAATTAATTATATAAATATAATATACAATTTATATATTTTATGGTGGCCTTATTTTCATTATTAAAATTGTTAATGCTACAATTATTTTTTATTAAGAACAAATTTATCAATACAAGTGACACTAATGAGTATTTGGTTACAGATAAAAATAAATTTATATATTTTTGTTGTAAAAATAATAAAAGCGTTTGTGAAAATATCATATCCTATTTTATCACGAATAAAATAAAAATAATTATATTAATATTATTATCCATTAAATAATATACTCATTTAATAAGTTTGGGGCATGTGCTCCATACTTAGTCTTTATTAAAAAGTAACTTTTTTTTTTTTTTATCATAAAAAAACTTTTATGGTAAAAGGTAGTCAATTATTAGATTTTTAATCTAATTTATTTATTATAATTACACGTAAAGATATAATATAAATATTATTATCTAATATATATACACATGAATTAAATCCAGATCATTGTTTAAGAAATTACTCGAACTGTATTCTTATATTTATCCGTCTAATTGTGCCACATCTAGACTAATCCATAGTGGTTTTTTTTTTTTTTTTTTACTTTACTTTCTCCTCAATTATTAGAAAGTAACTAATTGCATAAATTATGATAACCATCAAAATTGTCCCCCACATACTAGCTATAAGCCTACAAGTTAAAAGTTACATAGCTGATTTGATTATTAATATTTTTTAATAAACAGTTCACAAACTTATTTATATCAACGGTTTTGATCTCTCGTCCTTTTAGTGGCAAATTGGAGAATATATAATTGTGTTACACAACAATCGACGATTTGAGTATTAATATTTAACTAAATTGTACAACAAGACTGATCCAATGAATTAATTAGCTAAATGGGGAGAATTTATTAATTATTTTTAGAATAAATAACGAAGTAATATTTTAAATTAATAGGATATAAAATTAGTACAGCTAATATTTAATTATTAAAGAATACAATAAATTATCTAATATTTAATAAATAAAATTATTTAAAAAATATAGAATAATAAATAAATATTTAGGAAGGATTGGTTTATTAATAACAAAAAGGGAGGGATCACGGGTCCAAGTCGCCAGTTCTCGGAGGAAAACTTGCAGAATCTCTCTAGATTTGAGACGCACGCTCATTTACGTGCATAGGAGGTGAGCTTCTCTGTCTATGCGCATATATTTCGGTCAATTTTACGATCTTCGTAACTAAATTCATTATTTAATCAAATGATATCTAATATATAAGCTGTTATTTATTCATCTTAAAATATATTTCCTTCCAATTATTATTAAATATTTATATATATATTTTTTAAAATATTTAAATTAATATTAAATTTTATTGATATAAAATAACACATCATCATTTATTATAAAAACAATGAATAATTTCTCCTAATATATGAACTCAAATTAGTGGAAAATGCATTTTACACTGTATCATTAAGTGAAATATAGTTTATCATTTTCACAACGTGTCAAATTTTTATGTATATCTTTGTATTATTGTATGTATAATTAATACATAATAAATATGTTGATAAAATAACTGAATAGTGAATAAAGTTGCATAAAAATGGATTTTTTATTTTTATTATTCTGTGTTTGTCAATAGTTTGAAGTTATTCGCAACTAAATCATTGTTTCCAACGATGTGATCATTAACTCATTTTGTCAGGTTAGTTGATCTAATTTATTTCGTACTTAGTATTGTGTCGATTGAATTGGTGTCCAATTTACCTAATTTTATGAAAATTTAAATAAATTTTAGTCAATTTATATAATTAAGAAGCAATTCTATAAGGATTTTTTTTTTTTTTTTTTTATGTGATAGATTCTCACTTTCCGCGCACCGCTACTGTCTAATCTGTTAATTGTATATTTTGTCCTAGACTAAATTAGACATTGGTATCTTAATAATAAAAAATTAATATTTTTGTATTTAAATTATATTTTTACAATTAAAAAAATTATTGGTACTATTTTTATTATTACAAATTTTAAAAATATTATTTTAGATAAATTTTTTTTATCATTTTTTTAGTTTTCACAAATTGTACCTAATTTTTCAATTTTATTTTAAATTTTACTATATGTTAAAATGCTATAACTAAATAAGTATCATACAACATATACAACAATTGAAAATTAAGTAAAATATAAACACACAGATTTTTAGATTATTTTTTTTTACGAAATTTAATAAATTACATACCTAAAATTAATAATAAAAAATAGAAAAATTATTAATAATAAAAATAACATCAAATAATATTAAATGATATTTAATTAGAAGATATTTAACATTAAATAAATTTAAATAATTATATTTTAACTTAAATAACGTTAAATGTAAAATAATGAATGATATTATTTTTAAAATAATAAAAATATATAAATTATTTATAAAAAAATATTATTTTTATTGTTATAATATTATTTGTAATGATTAGATATTAGAGATGTGAGTTAATTATTGAGAGATATATTACATTTATGCATTCTAATAAGTAAAAGTTGTAATTATTTTTCTTCCAAAAAGGTCTCATTAACGTTTAAAGATTAAGACTACTGTTATATATCAACGTTATCAACTTTGAGAGAGTTCAATTATTTAATATCAATGAAAGATAATGAATTAAGGCTAAATATTAAAGCACATGTTTTAAACTTTAAAATTCATGTATTTTATTGTCTAACAAAGTCTATAACTTTTAGATATTTCATCCATATATACTTGTCATTTGAACATGAACATAGTATTTGTGAAATATGAAGCAAACTAAAAAAAATCAAGTTACAGGTACACTTACACCATATATTATTAAGCATTATAAAAGTTTTGAGAAAGATGATAAGTAGAATTTGCAGATCCAGAAGTACTATTTATATGTGGCCTAAGGTCAATATGGCCACTCTTCCAAACTGTCGTGCCCCCACGAGTTGGTAAACACTCAACATCATCATATGTACACCAAGCCCTTTGGTGCATAATATATTTACATCAATTCTACATACTCCTATTATTATTATTTGTTATTATCATCGTCCTCACTGTTTTTCTTCTCCTTTGTTTTTTTGTGTTTGATTTGTTAATATAACGTGGAGGCAAGAAAAGAGGGCCCTATCTCTGATGTAAATTGATTTTCAGAGTTTTAGCTGCTTGAGGTAGCAAGAGATCGTGGCAAAAGTTGTTTTAGCCTTTTAAGGATGAGATGGGCTTGGAAACTTTTGGCTATCTATACCATTTTCATAGTTATTTCAACAATTTATTGGACATAATTTATCTGAACAAATTGATTATCTAAACAATGGAACAAATTAAGGAGTAAATTTTATATATATCGCTTGCAATACTGAGTTTATAAAAAGTGTAATGTAACTAAATTATAGTCAAATTGTGATCGACTTCACCAACATGCATGACCTAATATGTATTCATGAGCACTACTATTTATCTCAAGTTGAGATAAATTTATAATTATAGGGCACAAGATAACATAATCGGGCAACGAAAGTGAGTCTATTTTCTTTATCCCATAATATTTTGTCATCTAAGTTGAGAACACATTTTAATTTAAGATAAAAAGACTTTTCCATATGCATTACAAGTTAATTATCATTTTTAAATGTTTTTAAAGATTGAATCTGTAAAATTACATCTTGAATATATTAAAACTAACACAGGTATATATATACATTTTTCTTTTTGTTGACAAAAATAACTAATACAGGTTTGAGATTGAAACTATTTCACGTAAATATTTTAGTGTGTTAAAAAGAAAAGGAACATATCGTAAAATAAACCTAAGTCAAATTAATTTATAAAATACTGGCCCAGCCAATAGAGTAAATGTGCTAAGGTACTATATATACTCTTACAGTGAGATCATAGAACAGAATAGAAGTCTCTTAGATTATATTATTTATGTTGTTTGATCATTTATATTATAATTGATATTATTTAGTCCTTTAAATTTTTTATAAAAAAATGGAGAATTAAAAATAAAAATATATTATTTTAATAAATTTTTAATCAAAATATTGTTTTTTAAGGTATTATTTTAATATAAATATATTAAAATAATGTAATTTTTCCTTAATTAACCTCTTAAAAATAAAATTTTAACAAAAAAAATATTAAAATAATGTATTTTGTTCTTAATTGATTCATTTTTTTAAAGAAATAAAACTAAATAATACCACTTATAATCTATGAAAATAAATAATACAAATAATTTAATATAGGAACCTCCACGAGGCTTTTCTCCTCCTAAATCCAACAAAATTTTCAAGTGAATATCCAATAGAGATGATATCATCCATCAAGACCACACAAGCTGGATGTACATAGAGATATTGTTGAATGTACCTAGAGTTTGCCTATTAGCTAGTGGTAAACTTTCTTTTTTGTTTAGTGATACGTCTGTTTCATACTCTATTAAGTTCTATTCACATGTTTAGTGGTAAATTTTTCTGTATGTGTTTCTTATAGACATTCAAAAATTCAATCAAATCATTACAATTCTAAAGAGAGGAGAGAGAGGGAGTGTCAGCATCATGATTTTGCTAATCATATATACTACGTAGCAGTACTATACAAGAATCCCCAACTCTAACTTAAAAGTTATTTCAAATTGAACAAACGTTTGCAGGATCAATCACATTAGGTGAATCCAACATATATTTGATACTATCTGCAGACCTTGGAGCTCCAATTGAATATGATTGTTGTTGTACCACCAACACCGACGTGTCAAAATTACTATCTGAAGAAACCAGCATGTCACCAATAAAACCAAGCTCTGGATACTCATTCCAATCATTAAGTCCCATGAACATTGTTGAATCACTTCCATGTTTTCTTCCCACAACAACTAAATCATAATTAGCTTTTTCCACCGACCTAATCACACTAACAACATCTACGGTATCTCTCACATGTTCCTCTCTATATTCATGGTGTTCACTTTCTCCTATGAAAACTTGAAGCTTGTTTATCATACCAAAATTAAGATCCCAATCCAAAGCATATTTTTTACTTCCTTTGGTAGTCGCTAATAGTCTCACAACTGTAAGCCTCACAGCTGGATGACCTGCCATTCGCATTGCATACGCTAACGCCTCTCGGTCATGAGCTCCTCCCATGAATATAACGCAAATCTTAATGACACGTTTTGATAAGAAATGGATGCTACTCAAATGACCTCGTTCGACTAGAATCCCAACTGAGCAGGGTGCCTTTCTAAGGATGTTAAGGTTCACTGATCTAATATATCTGCTGGTTGACTCCTCAATACCTTGAGATGTCCATCGCTTGTGAAAAGGGACAATCACCATTGCAGTTCTTTTCTCCAAGGCAAGCATACATATCTCATCATGCATTGTGGCATAGGGAGCAATAGCTGTTAATGCATTCATTATAGTTCTGCCATTGCAGTGCTGCTCATACAATTGAAATGCGTTGATTATGTGATCGGAATCATGGAAATACTGAAATGTTTTCCTTTTACCAGGCGTATGAATTATCAAAAGTGGAGAAGATCTACCAGTGAGCTTGATAAGATGGAGAACATAGAAGCATATGGGACTTGTCATTGTCGGGTTAGAGATTTCAAGGAGATTAATAAAGGAAGGAGTGCTTTCTTGATTGTAAATGCAAGCAAGCAAACGGAGTTCAGAGCTTGGATAAGCATGTTCAATAGTCCCTCTTCTCTTTGACACATATCTCTTTGAAGGGTCATAGAGAAATTTTACTAGAGGCGTACTTGCTCCTGTTAATATGATTGTTGCTATCACCATAATACTATATGATTGTTTATCAAGCAACTGCATACAAAAAATTTAACAGAACTTGATGAATGAAATAGAAAATGAAATTAGAATTGCATATCCATACTAAATTCATATCAAAATAGATAAGGGTTTGAGTTGATTACCAATAGCAGCATTCCATTTTGCCATGCTAAAATGTCAATGATGCCTTGGGTACTCATGATGAGACCTAATGACAGAGCATCCACTGTAGGCATTTTGCAGTAGAGAGAGGGAATCATAGCTCCTACAAGTTTCCCCAGAAAGCTACTAAGTACCATAAGAAGCACAACTACAATGGTCTTCATATTTACATTAGAAAGATTGATCTGAGAACCACTAAACACAAAATAGCTGGGCAAGAGAATTGATGAAACATATAAATCTAGCTTATCCACTAATGCTGATCCTAATGGTGGACCATCCGGTACAGCCAGACCAAAAACCATAGGACCCAACATGAAATGATGTCCAATAACTTCACTAAAAAAAGCACAGAGCAAGATCAACAAGAAAACAGAAACAATTTGATCCTGTTTGATTCCACTCCCTTTAGCTGCACGGGCAATCATTCTGTGTATAATGGGTTTGAGGATGTAAAAAATGAAAAGAACCATTATGGTTGCAGATAAAAGCCTAAATGGGAAATTTTCCTTTTTCCCCATGGAGCTTTGCCTGAGCATAAATAGCAGAGCTAATGATACGTAAGACAGAATACCACTAACCATTGATGAGGATACTGCTAAACGACCAAGTTCTGAATTGAGGAGCTTCAAATCTGATAAAAGACAGGCAATAACATGAAAAGAACTTGTGGTCTGAAATGCTGCAATACTAATTAGAGACTTTTTCAGCACAGGTTCCATTGAAATTGTTTTCAGTAAAATGAAAGCCAAGGCTAAATTGAATGTCAAAGGAAGGAAGAAAGAACATAGACCAATAACCAAGCCCTTTTTCCCAGAATTTGTTGCCATACTCAAATCCATTTTAACTCCCACCAAGAACGTAAAGAGTAAGCAACCCAAAAAGGCAAATGTTTGACTGAAATAAAAACTTCTAAGAGGAAAAAGCTTCAACACCATTGCATGTTCTCCAAAAAAAGTTGGTCCCAAAATAACACCCACCTGGTTTATTAGTTCATTGCCAAGAAAAATTATTTAAAAAATAAAGAAATCCCACAAGAAATTTTAACATGGGTTTCTCCCCAAATTGAGAGAAATTTTAGTTTCAATGAAGATATAACAAAAACTAATATAAAATTTAGAAGGGAAGAGCAAGATACCACTTACCAGCATTTGAGAAATGAAAGCACTTTCACCAAGTGGGGTGAGAATACATTGGAGTAAAGCGGTGAGCAAAGAAGCCAAAGAGAACTGGACATAGAGCATTGTAGTTGGGTATTTAAGAGGGTCTTCTCCATAAAAGATACCTCGGGGTTTTGCTTCATGATAAATTTGGCATACCCGTGGTCTCTCAAAAGTTATATTCTTTGACATTCTCAAACGATTTTTTTTTTTTGGGGTAAAGAAATGAAAATTAGCAGCGGCTTCAATCCACAATCATCTTTGCATAATCAGGTTGAGAGACGAGAAAGGAGGCTCAAAAAAACAAAGAATGAGAACTGTGGCCGAGAGTATCATGCGGGTTTGGGTTGGTGTTGGTCAAGTCTCTTTCATTTATGGTATTTTGTTTTTGACCATTCACCGCAGGTTTCCTAAGAGCCTATACAAGGTTTTTTTTTTTTAAGTAACATTTACGTACCCATATAGCGACATATATATTGACGTGGGACAAAATGTCGTAGGTGAAAATTTATGTTGTGGTTCGATTATCAAATTAAACATTAATTTAATTTAATTTTAAGTTAGTTCAAATAGCTAAAAAATGAAAATTAAGTTGATTAAGGCTAGTCCATCAACTTAAAATAAAATAAAATTAAATTAATTTAAAATAAAATAAAATAAAAAATTATATCAAAATTAAAATAATATTTTATCTCTTTTAGTATTTTTATTTTATAATATGTTAGTTGTTTTTTTTTTTTTTGAAAAATAAACTGATAAGGAATAAATAGTTGTAATTTATTCATTTTGTTACATTGTTATGTTACATTATTTGATGTTAATGATTTTAGCATTCAAATATACTTATCTCTTTAAAATCAATATAGTATTATGAAGTTTCTATCTTTAAATCAATTAGGCATTAACTTTTGCAACAAAACTTCAAACATTTTATTAGTATCTGTTGTGCTATTCTCTTTTCAATTAGTCTATTATCTTGATAATCATATATTATGTAATAATCAAAGTTGTATTCTCGTGTGATATTTTATCTTATTTAAACTTTTTATTTTTCGATAAGTATCTGTGTATAACAGTAAGTGTAGAGAGTTTGTTAGTAATTTGAGCTAGTTTAGACTACCTCATTTGTATTTGGTTTAGGTTCGGGTTTTCATTTGTTGGTTTGAATTAAACTCAATGCGGGTTAAGGTTAGATCAATTTAGAATGGACTAATTTGAGCCAACTCAAACTAACCTAACCCATACGAATTATCACTCCTAAAAATAACCTATAAACACTGTAACCAAGTCAGATCGAACATTTTGTTTCATAGTTCCAAATATGTTGATTTTAGTTTTAAAAATGTAAAAAATAGCTTATGTTAGTTCAATTAAGATTTTAAAATTTATAAACTAACATTTAATTGAATCGATATATATATTATTAACAGTAAATATATTGACTGAAAAATAATATTGTGATATAATATATAATAATCATGAAAGTTTTCATTTAATGTAGAAAAAATAATTTTCATTAATCAAACATCAGCTACTGATATGAAATTTATGTACAAAACCTTCTTTTGGCCAAAAAGATAGACGATCCTCATATTTGAAACAACATTGCATCTTTAGAATAAATTAAAATTGGAATGAACTTGTATTCAATCTTCTTCATCAATAAAAAAAGTCTCCTTGAAACAATTTTGAGTTTGTTGTACTTCTAGAACAAGTGATTGGTATGTCATATGTGCTCCACATAAAGAACTAGTTGCGCTTGAATTTTATCACTCCACATAGTTAGATCAAAGTCATCATTCATTGAACAAAATATAATACCTCAATAAGTTGGCTAATTCATTGTTTGTTGTTGAATCACAAGAATAGAAGCTTTGCTATATACATCAGAAGAAGCAAGCAAGTCACCAATAGTCCCAATCTCAGGAACCTCATTCCATTCAGCAAGTCCTGATATTTGAGGAGCTTCTGGATTATGCCTTCTTCCAATTATAAACAAATCATAATCGTCGGCCAATGTTCGTAGCACCAAAGCAGTTTGAGGACCATCTTTAACAATTTTTTCGGTATAAATCACTGAATTACTTGCACAACTATTTGATTTAACACTTTTAATCAATTCCATATCAAGTACTTTTTCCCATTCACCAACAACTCCTCCATCTCTTGCAACTAAACGTATTAGAGTAAGACTAATAGTTGTGTCATTCACCATTCTTTTAGCAAATGTCAATGCCTCTCTATCATCTTTACCACCAATAAAAACAACAGCAACTGAATAAGAAGACTCGGGCGAAATCAAAGACATTGTTTGACCTAAATGACCACGATCAACGAGAATTCCAATCGAACAAGGTGCTGTTTGAAGTACATTGTAGTTTAAGCTCCTTATAGAATGATCTTCAGATTCCAAAGTTCCATCACTATGCCATCTTCTATGAAATGGTAGAATAATGAGTGAAGTTAGCTTGTTTAAAGCCATAGTACAAATGTCTTCATTCATGAATTTAGTAGGAGATATTGCTGTGTAAATAGAAGTAGAAACTGCCTCAGGATTGTCAATCTCAAATTGGCTAAAATGCTCAATGACTTTTTGAGAATAAGAGTCTTTTTTGGAACTATTTTCTTTTTGTACTTGATGAGATATAAGAATAGGTGAGGCTCTTCCAATGAGTTCAATAAGGTGAAGAGCATAAACATTGATAGGATTGTCTTTTGTTGGACAAGCTGCATCAAGTAGATTGATTATAGCAGGAATGTTATTTGATCTGTGAATGCAGGCTAGAATTCGAAGCTCGGCGTTTGGTTTTAGAAACATCATGTTTCGTTTTTGGTAAGTTACATATTTTCTTGCAGGATCATAAAGTAGCTTAACCATGACAGGTACTATAATTGCAAAGACAAAGGTGTAGCCAACAGCTAAAGCATATGCTGATTCACTTGTGAGTTGAGTGTCTCTAATAAAAGTATAGCCACAAAGTTGAACAACACCTTTGCTACTCAAAAGAAAACCAATTGCTAAAGAATCTTTGAAGGGAATTTTCCAAATAAGTGGAGGAATAACACTTGATACTAATTTCGCTAAAGTAACTAGGGCGATTAGGATTAGATTAGCAATCATGCAACCTTCTGTTAAGTTTAGGTTCCAAAAATCAATCTTTATAGCACAATTTGTGACAAAGATTGGAAGAAAAAACTCCATAATGAAAAGATTGAGTTTTTCAACAATAGCTGAACCTAAAGGAGGTCCTGCTGGAATAGCTAAACCAAAAATAAGAGGACCAAGAATGACAAATTCATAAGTAGCATCTGTAAAGAGTGCAGATATAAACATCAATATTATGATGCCGAAAACATAAACATTCTTAACAGGTCTGCCTTCAGGTGTATTCCTGACAATCCAAAGCATTGTTGGTCTAATTGCTATAATGACAAGAGCAACATAGGAAAGAATAAGCCCACCAATTAATAAGGCATCATGCAATGTTTTTTGCCAATAAATTTGCATAACTGAAGAAAAAATCATCAAAGTAGTAGCAATCAAGTCACAAACTAATGCTGCAGATAAACCAAAGCGACCGAGTTCAGAATTTAGGATTTTCATCTCATCAAGAATGAAAGAAACAACAGGAAAAGCTGTCATTGTGTGTACTGCACCAATGTATGTAAGTTTAAACTGAGGTTCTTTAACAAAAATATCTGTGAGCTTTTGCTGCAGTGACAAAACAACAAATACAGGCACCAATGAACTCGTCAAACCCGTTATCATTGTTATCTTTCCTGTTTTTCTCAAGAGTGAAATGTCTGTTTTCACTGCACTTAGAAATACAAAGAGTGTATATCCAAATGCACCTAGCATACCAAGTGTGTCTTGTGTTCGATAAACAAACACAACATTCTTCATATAAAATGAGTTTCCTAAGATTGTTGGACTGAGAACAATTCCAACCTACATATTCAAAAAAAAAAAAAATCATCATTAGTGGTTCTGTTTAAACAACATTATAAGGAATGAATGAGAAACTTGAATAGAGTATTAGTGCCTACAATAATCTGAGACGTAAATTTAGTGAGGCCTAGAGGTTTGAGAGCAAAATTGAAGGCTTGAGTGAACATGAAAATAATAAGAATCTGCAATTCAAGTTTTGGAACAGAATCATTCTTTATTTGATCCGGAACTACTCCACCAATCCATATATCTTTTGGAGCATTATCAATTGCACTCCAAGAATTGACTTGTGGAGGTAAAACTGTACACCTTTGAAAGTATGGTGGAAGTTTTTGATTGAATGATATTAATTTGTTTGATGCATTGGCAAATACTTCTGCCATTTGAATTAGACCAAACAAGGAAGATTATTTTTGTCTTCCTCTTTGCAAAATTGGAATGAGACGATGAACACAACACACATGTTGGGGTTAATATGCACATAAATATTTCAACAACTGCTTTGTAAATTCTGGTTTGTGTGACCTGTTTACTCAATATATTGATTATAAAAATTAAAAATGTAAAAAACTAAGAATAACTGACAAACTACATGATTGATAGATAGATAGAGATTGACAAATAATGATATTAATAGTTTTGAAGCAAAACCAGTTAATTAAAATTGGTTTTAATTATATTGACTGAATGTTTGATTTGAAAAATGATGAGAGAGTTCTCTGTCAAATTAGTTGAATAGTCCATTGTTCTTGATTTGGATGTTTGTAATTTAGTTGTTGAAATGTTTTGGTTACTATTAAAATATAAAAGTTGTCAATGTTCAACTGAAATGGGTAACACCTGAGATAGAATAACAGCTATTAGTTAAACGAATTAATAGGGAGAGAAAACTAATGGCAACAAAGTCAAAGATACGTTTAGAAAATCCCAAGGGTTTGTTATGTATTTTCTTTTCAGATAAATAACTAATAATCTTATAAAAGTTATTTAAAAATAATTATTAATTATTAATATTATTTAAGCAAGAATCAAAGCGCTTAAAAAAATTAACATTTTTAAAAATTTAAATTATTAAAAAAAAATCTAACAATTATTTTATACAGACGCAAGGAGACATACATGTCATTTTATTTATAAAATAGAAAAACATTAATTAATATTAAAATATTAATGATATACATATATTAAATAATATTAAATTATTATTGCAATTATTGAAATAATTGCATATAAATACAATTATATATAATATATATATATATGTGTGTGTGATAACAATTAATGCAATTATAAATAAATATCTATGTATTGCAATTATTGTTCATAATTGCAATTATAATATTGTAATATTTACACTAATAATAAATTAATGTATTGATTCAATAATATCTTTATTATCTTTTGTGTGTGTGTATATATATATATATAATATATATATATATATGTGTATGTATTAGTTGCAATTATTGTAATAATTACTTATATAATGAATTAATATTGTAATATTAATTAATGCATTGTATTTACTTTACCTTAAATTGATTTAATCACTAAATTTTAAAATTTAGTGATTAATGTGCACATATGTTTTTTATGTTATGAAAAAAAAAATATGAAAAAGAAAAAAAAAACTTCTTTACATTGTAAAAAAAAAAATGTATGAATTGTGTGGAGAGTTAAAAATAAAATTTTATATATAAAATTATGTAATGTAATTAAACTTATTTATTTACATTTCTACGAGATAGAATTCAGATTGTCATTACTTGTTTATAAGAAATTGATAGCTTTATTTTTCTTCTATTCCAAACAAATGTCTCTGAGGCATGTAAACAATAGCATCACATCAAAAATTCACAATTAAAGCTTTCATCATCGAAATTTTTGTTTCCAACTTTTGATAATAAAAAAAATATTTTAAGTATAAGAAAAGTTTACATGTTAACCTACAATATTGAAGAAAAAAATTGTTATATACATTAAATAAAGCACTAGCTACAAGTTTATGTACAAAACTGTTTTTTCCCATCTTTTTCCTTATGGTTTAAACAGCTGTGGAGCGAAATAAAGAAAGATGATCATCATCTTCATCATCAGAAAGAGAAAGATCATAAAACGCCATTGTATCCATAGATTGAGCTCTAGAATGAACTGGTGTACAATCTTCATCCATTGAAGACTCAGTGTAAGACTTGGAATTTGTAGTGGTACTTTTAGGACAAGTGATTGGTAAGTGCTCCATATAAACAACTTCTTGTGATTGTATCTGAACCACCAAAACTGAGAACCTAAAATTTGAAGAGGCAAGTATGTCCCCTAGGATCCCTAGTTCTGCATACTCACTCCATTCTGTTGTTAGCCCTAATGTAAATGGTGAGTCTGGCTTATGACGCCGTCCTGTCATCACTAGATCAAAATCATCCTTCATAGAACATATTGCCTCCATTGTTTCTATTGCATCTTTCACATTCACCTCCTTGTAATTATTCTGCCCCTTGACACATACAATATTTGCTCGAAAATCTCGAATCATTTCATTGTCCACGTCTTGTTCTTCATCATGACTAGTGTGTTTATCTTGTTGTTTGTGTTGGAATTGAACCACGGTGAAACTGATATTTGAATGTGTAGCCATACGTCTACCATATGCAAGTGCTTCCCAATCATCAGGACCTCCTAAAAAGAACAGTGCAATTTGGCATAATGACCTACCTGATATGTCCCAAACATTTCCTTCTACTTTGTTTCTTTCAACTAAGATTCCAACAGAACAAGGAGCCTTTTTAATAACATTAAGGTTGACCTTCCTAATTGATGCAATTGGTGTTCCTACTTCTTTATTGAATAACCATTGCTTGTGAAATGGAATAATCACAATATGTGCTCTCTTATCTAGTGCTACAGTACATATATCATTATGCATACTTGCATATGGAGCAACTGCAGAGAAATGTTGCACCACTGCACCACCTTGGTGACGCTGCTCATAAATTCTATAGGCATTGACTATATGGTCTGAACGAGATGCTCTTGATGTGAATTTGTTTAAATGATGATATGGAACGAGTATTGATGCTGCACGGCCTTTGAGCTCCATGAGATGTAACACAAATATTGAAATGGGACTGAATCTATTAGGATTAGAAGCCTCAAGGAGATTTATTGTTGAAGGGACATTATCTTCATCGTGGATACACACGAGAATTCGAAGCTGGTTACTATTATTTGAGTGTAGGATGCTCTTTCTCTCAATGGAAGAGTACCTCCTTGATGGATCATAGAGGTACTGTATTGCTGGTCTTGCTAAGCCAGTTACAATCAGCATTGTGATTAGCAGAAGAGAAAAGGACCTGTCATCTATAACCTGAATAAAACATGAACTAGTAAGCATGAGATAACATAGATTATAGGTTTACAGAAGCTCAATTGTGTCAAGAAAGGTGGATTCTAATTCTTGTGGTTCTGATGTTGAAAACATGTGCATACTGACTCAGGGCAATGTTTATTTCTACTTATGTTCTAATATTGTGTTTGTTTAGATTACCTGTCTGTCCTTCCACATGTTATAGGTACCAACTTCAACAATTCCTTTGCAACACATGATTAAAGACAAAGATATGGCATCCCAAAAAGGCACACTGCAACAAATTGCAGGCAAGAGAGTACCAGTGAATTTCCCTATATAACCCACAATTATAACAAGCTCGACGATTTCCAAAGATATCTCTCTTCCAACGGAGATCAAATCAGTATGGAAGCCACTGATAACAACAAAAACTGGAAGGAACAATTCATTAGTGATTATATCAAGCTTATGCACCAAAAAAGTTCCTAATGGAGGACCATCTGGTAGAGCAATTCCAAGTAAAAAAGGACCAACTGCAGCATGATGACCAATAACTTCGGTGCAGAGAGCACTCCAAAGGACTATAACAATAATCACAACGAGTTGAAACTTTTTCTTAGGTTTTCCCTCTGGTGTGATTTTGGTTAGCCAAATTATGAATGGTCGTAGGATAAACACAATGGTAAACAAAAACATGAGACCAGAACAAAATGACCATAGCCAACCGAATTTGATGTAACCTCCTCTAGATGCAATAAATGATTTCATAATTGCACTCAAAACCAAACCACAGAAATCACAAACCATGGAGATACTGGCTGCTAGGCGGCCTAGTTCTGAATTGAGGATTCTTAAATCCGAAAGAAGGCTGGTAATAACAGGAAATGAAGACATGGCAGTAACTGGCATTACATATTTTAGAGAACTAGATAGTTCTTGGTCTAAAGTCATAAATTTACCAACTAAGTAATAGGTAAGTCCACCAAGTACATAAGATAGAATAAAACCGGCGCTACCTATTAGCACAGCTGAGCTTCCTGCTTTTCTGAACATGCCAGAGTCCATCTGCACTCCAAGTAGAAACATGTGAAGGATGAAACCTAAATTTGCAACCATTTGAAGTACCACTATGCTTCCTGCGTTGAACAATTTTGATATATAACTCAAGTAGCGCCCTAAAACAGTTGGACCAAGAATTATACCAGCCTGCTAGAAATATATCATTTTCTACAGTTAAAACCAAGTAATTATAGATAGTCAAAGAAAAATATTAATGGCCCAAAGACTACAAAATCTCTCGTATAAAATGAGTATCTATCTAATATGTGCATGAATCATGACTGTTTCTTCATATATCTAATGACTGATCTAAAATCTATTATGATTTTAGATTATAGAAGCAATATATACCGATTCAAGCAAGGGCATTGACCCTATAGACGCTCAAAGTTCCTCTGTAAGTTTATGTTGAAGAATATAAATGAATAGTTAGGTTTGCCATTTTGTGATCTTTTGTAATAATTAGTAATCCGACAAATTTTTATGGTATTAGAACAACAAGGTGCTTGGATTGAATGCCCGAGACTCGGAACCTATTATAACCTATTTCTAAGGAGATGTTGTTGGAAAGGGGATTTGAACCTGGGTTGATTTCAAGGCACCACAAACGGCCACCACTCGACTATTAGGTTGTGGGCACTTGTAGCATATACCTAGGCAATTAACAAAAAGATGCATAGATTTGTAAGGTTGTGTCCCATTATTCCAATAAAATCTTTCAAGGGATTTAAATGGAAGAACATTTTATATTTTTCTTTGGTTCAAATACATATTACCCAAATGAGATAGCATACAAGGTGTTTGTTAAAATGTCCTTCAACTAAGAAACTGTGGGTTATGAGAAAAATCAAGAAATTATGAAGGGAAAAAGAATCGTACAACAATTTGAGCAGTGAAGACGCTTTGTTGAAGAGGCTTCAAAAGGAAATAGACGAATCTTGTGGCCAAAAAAATCAAAACAAGTTCAGCCAACAAAGTAGGGAAGGAATATTTATAAAGATGATCAAACCAAAGACCTTTTGAGGTGACCATGTGAATGTATTGGCAAACCATTTCTTCTTTTGAAACTGGTCCCGTTACTATACCCTTAGCCATTGAAACCTTGTCGGCATTCGTCATTGTTGGAAATTAAATTAGTCCAACAATTTACCATCAAAATTCAATCTTTCAAAGAGGAATTGAATCTAAACAATAAATTAAACGGAAAATGACAAAGCAATTTGTGATTTGAAAACTCTCAAAGAGGTTTTTTTTTTTCCTATTAAGTGATGGATAGAGATGGATTATAAGAATATAAGGTTGACCGTCAAAGTTGGCCATGCAAATGCAAATGCAAATAAAGGAGGCTTTGCCACTATAATTTAGGATATTGGCTTCTTTGATCCACTCAATAAGGCTGCTTCTTCATTACGATAATATACAAGTTACAAATTTAAATATCTCATTTTCAAAAATAACCCTAATGGTTCATTTATTACACAATGAAAAAACAACGACACAGAAAAAGAATATTGTAATAAAACAGTACTTGATCAGAATATTTAGTATTGCCTATTTTAAAAAGTGCTTTTTCAATTTTTAAAATCTTATACCACTTGTAGTTATTTTCTGCCCGTTTATTTATGATATTAACATGTTTTCAACTTTATAATGCGTGCTATCTACACTTTATATGATATAAAATGTGTTCATCTTTAAAAGTAAACATTACATATTCATATCAAAAGTGAATGTGAACTTACATTACATATGATAAGAAAAGTTAGCACACTTTCTTAATCGATCATATAAAAAACTCTAAAGTAATAATTTTAAGAATGAATTCGAATCTCAAACTTCTAAATATTGATTCATCTTTTTAAAAAATTAGTCCTGTTGTGATACCGTATCTAGCTACATCCATGTAAGTTGAGGATCGTAGATGCAAGCCGGCTTTATAAATTTATTTTAAGTAAAAATAGCCCAAAAGTACCATAATTTTTATTAAATAAATACATTAGTCTCGTAATTATTGAGTTAGGTATTAGAGGTTCTATAATTTTTCAAAATAAGTACAATAATCTCATAATTTATGAGTCAGACACTACAAGTTCTGTTATTATGAAAAGTAAATAATTTTAGTTATGTAACTTTTTAAAATAAATATTTCTAATCCAACAAAAATATTAAAACTAAGTACTTATAATACATCACTTTCATAAATAAAGAGATTATAGATGTCTAACTTAAAAATTATTGAATTAAAATATTCATTTTACATAATAACAGGACTACTATGATATTTTTAAACAATTATAAGACCTCTGGTGCTCAATATAATAATTACGAGACCAAGTTATTTAAATTAAATAATTACAGGACTCCTAATATTCGACATCCTTTCTTTTAATGAGTTTCTTAATTCCTTTTGGTGCGTAATTGATCCATTTATTTAACCAGTTTTATTTTTAATATCTCTCAGTGAAGAAAAAAATATGTTTATTTTCTTTTAATACTAAATAACATATGTTCATTTAAGTTATAAAAAAATGAATATATATTCTTTTTTTCAAAAAGGGTTAAAATGAAATTTGATACATAAAAACGAATTATGCCATATAATTAAACTTCTTAATTTCACATCACTGTAATTATTTAAAAAGTCCAAACGTCCTTCTTCTTCTCTCTCTCTCTCTCTTTTTTAAATGATGGTTGTAAAGGACATGTATCTTTAGATGCATTGGAATATTCCGATTATGTTGGCACCGTATCACCCTCACAATGTAATCCATTACCTACAAATGTTATTAATAATAATAGAAAATTACTCAAAACATGCAATTTAGCAAAATCTATACCTAAGAAAGTTGTTGAAATATGAAAAAAAAAAAAAACGCACAAATAATGGGCATCCCACTACTATTACCACACAAATGCTAGGCACCCTAAGCTATACTATTAGCTATAGTGAGTAGATTCAAAAATAGTAGATACTCTTCATAAGCGACATTGATTTATAGGCAAGATGCTAGATTTTAGGTGCTTTTCCATTGGGTCAAATAATATCATTAGTTCTCTAATTTTTATAGATTTTATATTATAGTCTCTTAATATTTTTTTTTTAATATTTAGTCCTGGCTTTCACAACATTTTAGTTTCCAAATTACGCTTCAAATGTATAAAATTGAGAATTTTAAAGTATTATTAAATTTTTGGTTGAGAAGAAAAAAATTAAAGGTTTAAAAATGAATTTATTAAAAAAAAAAAAAATGTGACTACTACTTGATTTATTTTAAAAACAAACATTATATTGAAATGGACTAAATTTGCTAAATAAAAAGTTAAAGGTTTAAAAATGAATTTATTAAAAAAAAAAAAAATGTGACTACTACTTGATTCATTTTAAAAACAAACATTATATTAAAATGGACTAAATTTGCTAAATAAAAAGTTACATGACCAAATTTTAAGGAAAAAAAAGTTTGAGAACTAAAATGTAAAATTTATAAAATTAAGGGACCAAATATTAAAAAAAAAATTAATTAAAGTGTAAAACTTATAAAATTAGGGCACCAATATTTTTTTAGGAAAATAACAAAACTAGCATCCCTTAAAATTTGTAATAACAAAACTAGCACTCATTGTGTTCAAGTTTATATTTTAACAATTAAAAAAATAATTAATATGTCATTTTTTTTAACACTATTCAATTAGAATTGAACGACAACAATTTAGATCCGTTCAATATTATTGGGGGTGCTAGTTTTGTTAATATAAGTTTTAAAAGTGTTATTTTTAATAAATTCTCTATTTTTTTTTAGACATATATGATCACTTAATAGCTAGCTTACATTAAATGTTTTTGCCGCAGATTCTAGAGATGGTGTAATAAAGCACAAATAATTTTTTTTTAAATGAGTTCTAAAGTCTTATTCTTTTTATTAATAAGAGAAAATACATTCACATATACTAAGGTAGGATTCAAACTTGAAATTTTGATGGGAGTATCGAAAGTCTTACCACCTGAACCATAAATAACGTTGCATGAAGAACTATGAACAAACGACGTTATAAAAAAACCAAAAATCAAAATGATGTGGGATAGGAAGAAATAGTGAGAGAAATAGATGTAAAAGATCGAGAAGAATTTAAATGAAATTAAGGTTAGAGATTAGACGAGTAGAAATAGGGAAGGAGAGAAAACAATTGGGGGATAAATAATTATTAATTTATAATCAAAACCTAATAACTAATTACATAAATGTGTCTTATTTATAGGACAAATGATAACCAAATACAATAATTCAAAAATAGAATAAACTGAATTTAAATTCAAAACATGATAAACAAATCCTAAGAAGATGATAATATATTCCAAATTATTTATAATATTATTGATATGTTTATTATAATTTAAACCTAATTATCCTTATTTCCATAATTCTCCCGAGTGAGAAAACTCGACTCCAGGCGAGTTGTTGAACTGTATAGAAACATTCGAAAATTTAAAAACATTAACAATTAATCTTCTCCATTGATGCTTGGTGATAAACAATAAGTACAATCAACGAAGCTGGACCTGTGAAATATTCAAACATAGCAAGGGAGGCACTAGAATGCTTCGTTTAGATAACAAACCTTCCAATATGAAGATTGTATATATGCTTAGCCACAATTGTTAAAAAATTTAGTAAATATGCATTAGATTCAACAAGTATAAGGTTTAAAGGTTCAATATGATGTGTTGGAGATTTGTGCAATGGAGGATCTGAATCACTCAATCTCACTGTAGAAAGTGTGCTATTTATGTATTTTAAAAGATGATAACTGACCTAGAGTGTCCTTTAAGTTAGATGAAACGAGTTTTGGAAAATGATACGTTGGTTCACTTTTAGATCTTTCCACCATCTCACTCTCAGGTGGGCAAGAGAGACTAGGGGCTCAACTTTTTTGGGTCGTGGTTTTGTAAATTCATTTGTGTCAGGATAAAGTTCCTCTTGAATGTGTCATGTATGAACACTAGCCAGCCTACTATATATCGTTTTAAGGCAAGTCATCACTACTCAACGTCTCAAATGAGTAGCAACTACTTACATGTAAAATTTTAATTGCTTAAATGCAATAAGAATTAAATATTACTAATTTTAATAATATATACTAAATAATTATTTGTTATATAAGTAATGATGCAACTTTTATTTATTTAAAAATTATATTATTTTTCAAATATTTTTATTATAATTTAATTTATATGTATTTTTCAAATAAAAATATTTTTAAATATTTTTATTTATTTATTTAAAAATTATAATTTCTTACATTATTAATTTTATATTTAAAAATAATTAAGCACATGATGCCAATCTAACCATAAAGCCAACAGCTTCCTGGTCAGTGAGTAGGCATGCCAGGCTGTCCCCACTCCCCATTAGCCTCCAACTTCGACTTCATTCACCGTCTGTCTTACGTTACCATTTACCTTTATTAATTGTAGTTACTATTGTTATGTTCGATGGAAATAGTACAAAATGTATTTATGAATATAACAACAAAAGATCTTTTATAACTTAATTTGAAGGTATTAACTTTTATCGATATTCTATAAATATTAATTTAAATGAATAAAAATAATAAACCTTATCTTATCTTCTTTAAAAAGTCTTATTTTGTTTAAAAAAAAAATATTTTTAATAAATTTAACTTTTTATTGCATATATATATATATATATATATATATATATATATATATATATATATATATTTTATTTCGTTAAAAAAATATTATTTTATATTTTTTTAAAAGAAATAAAAGTAAAACTCTAAATAAAATGAAGATTATGCAAATGAATTTAAATTTAATACAAATATTAATATACATAATATAATTTAATTAATTTTATAATAAATATTTTTATAATTATTTTACAATTTTATATACTTAAATTTATATTTAATTAATAATTAATACGTTATTTTATAAATATAATACTACTTATATAACAATAAATGCTTAATGACTAAGCTATCCCTTAAATCTTTAATTCGATATGAATTATGGGGGCGTTTGGTTCGTTGGAATGTAATCGTAATCGTAATCGTAATCGTAATGGAATGTAATGTAAATGAATCAGTATTACGATTACAGTGTTTGGTTTAGTCACTGTAATCAAAAAAGAAATCAGTATTACAGTGTTTGGTTTGACAACTGTAATGTAATGGAATAGAAAAAAAAATTATATAATTATTTTAAAAATACAATATTAAAAAATAAAATTTCAGAAATAATACAATTTCATAACAACAATTAATACAAAAAATACAATTAATAAAAAATTATATTTAAAAAAATTACATTCAGAAAAAATACAATTTTATAATAATAATTAATAAAAAATACAATTTGGAAACAATTATATTTAAAAAAAAATTACATTTAAAAAAATACAATTTAAAAAAAATTACATTAAAAAAAATACAATTTTTTATCTAAAATTAATAAAAAATAATACAACTTTTAAAAAAAATATAATTTGGTATAAAAAAATAATTAAAAAAAAAAACAGGTATCGCGAGGAGGCTGGCGTCGCGAGGAGGCTGGGCGTCGCGAGGGGCTGGGCTGGCGTCGCGATTCGCGATGGCTGGGCGCGCGCTGGTTCGCGAGGAGGCTGGCCGTTGGTTCGCTGGCTGACGACGACGGTCTGGCATGGACGGATGGCGGCGATTCGCGACGGAAGACGGAAGGCCGGGCTGCTCTGGTTCGGTCTGGAAAAAAACACTGTTCACGACGAGGAGGTTGAAAAAAAAAAAATTTACTGTTCATTCCAGCCCTCAATGTAATCCCAATTCCTTATTGGCACCTCTGTAATCCCCATTCCTAATTTTAAGTAATTCGATTACATTCCATTCCCACGTTTTCTTGGAACCAAACATTATAATGGACTCATTCCATTACATTACACATTTCATTCCATTCAACCAAACGCACCCTATAAGGTACAACCAGAGCCAAAAAGGGTCGTTCTATACAATATAGGAAAAATATAACAAACATTTGTGAGATGAGATTATTTATATGGTTTAATTTTTAAAATTAAAAATAATATTATTTAATTGTTTAATTTTACAAAAATATTAATTAAAATAAAATATATTATTTTAATAAGTTTTATATTAAAATATTATTTATTTTTAACATGTATTTAAACAAGATTAAATGTAACTTTTTTAATAATTATAAAGTCATAATTAATATAAAAAAAACTATAAAATTTTTATTTTTAATATTTATTTTATTAATTTTAATTTTTTATTAAATTAAATTGTATGCTTGAATAAATTTTTTTTTAAATAATATAATTTTTTTAACTAAATATTTTTATAAAATTAAGATATTAAATAATACTTATTTAATTTAATTTAATTTAATAAGGATTAAACAATAACTCATGTAGCAAACTTTTGTGACGCCCTATTATATAAAAGTTGACTCTGACTAACTGGTAAGCACCGCATCTTTGACCATTCAAACCTTACAAAATTTTGGAAAAAAAATAGTAGTGTTATATAACGTAAATATATTCATAATTTTAGTGAATATGATAATTTTTGTTTGGTAATTAAATATATTTATTAATAATAATATATTATATTATTTATAATTTATTTTAAATTTAAATTAAATAATATTAAAACAAGAAAAACAAAAAAATCCTCATCACAAAACAACTAACTACGATCACATTTTGGAACTATAGTAATTTGATTTAAAGGTGATAATTTATGTTATAATAAGATTATTTAAATTGAATATGAAGTAAAAAAAAAACACAAATTAAATAAAAATAAATTAAATTTAAAGTCAGATTTGAATAATATCAAAAATTAAAATTAGGATTAAAGTTAGTTTAATAAAATAAAAATGAAAAATAATTATAATTATTATTTTATATTATATTATTATTATTATTTTTTTATATAAATTAAATCTACTATTTTATATTATGTAAAATTTATCAACATATTTTTAATAATACATGTATAAATATATTATGTGATAAGTATAATTATATAAAATTTAAATCTAAAATTATACATTTATTTTAATTATATAGTATTTATAAAAACTACGACCATATAATTTTATAAGTTTTTAATTTATATGCCTAATTTTATTAAAGTACATTAAATTTTATTTAACATTTTTAATATTTTAATTAAATTAAAAGTCATAAAAAATTTATAATATTTTTAATTAACATTATATAAAATAAAATAATTAATAATTAATATAAAGTGAAAATTTGAGTCAATTTATTTAGTTTAAACTAGCCCAAATTTGTTTAATTTGGATTAAAATTGACAAGTCAAGACACAAAGTAAATTAAATTTCAATTTGAGCTAGTTCATTGGATCCAAGACTAATTATACAAATACTGATTCAAGAATCCTCGAATCAAGAGAGGTCTCAAAACAAACAAAAGTTAAGGTCCTGTGGGGAGGCTCTTTTCTATATCATACATATAAGGATATATAAAATGCAGCTCCCATAAAAAAGAAGCTAATTATACAACACTAACGTTTATTTGTGCTTCTTTTAGTAGAGCTTTCAAAAGCAGCAGTAGTATAAGTAGAAAAGAGCTTTCAAGAAAAAGCACATAGATTGTGCTTCCCAGACCTGAAAGCCTAAAAGCACTTGTGCCAACTTTTTCTTGTTCATTCAAAAGCACTTTCTGCCTCGTCTGAAAAGCATGAACAAACCGAACCCAAACAAACAAAATGGAATGAATAAATGAACATTCTTTTGGGAGAAAATCGCTGAATCCTAAAAGACTATGGCACTAATTCTTCAACATAGTAAGGATTCAAGAAATGTGTTGTCATCCCTTGGTTCCTCCTTAGCTTTAGAAAACACATTGTCTGAGAGTTGAGATTGAAAATTTTCAAATCCAGCAAATCTAAAACTGCCAGGACTCTGCAACATATCTACATAGAAAGGTGTTTGGGTTTGGGCTTCAGATGAAGTGGGTAGTCTTAGATCATGAAGAGGATGGTTCTGGTTCACATTATTAGCAGAAGGAGGGTCAGGTTCGTATTGTGTATTCATAACAGAAGGTTTTATTGCTGTTAGTGTTGATACATTGTTTTGGTTGTTGCTGTTGTTATTGGGCAAAGGCCTATTGATAGAATGACTACCACGAGCTACTGGAACATCATGGTTGTGCTTTCCTTCATAAGTTGTGATCACAGCTCTTAGATCATGTGAAGCTCTTTCAACATGTTTTCTCACTTGACATCCTGGATATGTGCACTTATAGTAGCTCCTATACATCAAATAGTATAAACAATATCATTAATCAAAGAGTAGTGCTATATGCATTAAGTAATCTATACAATGTGTATAGATTGAATGTGAAGTTAAAGATGCGGAATTGTAAAGTGACCGTGAAACTACAGAAGATCCGTAACATATGAATCGATAAAAAATAGTTATTGCTAATCAAATGACTTAAAAGAAATTGAAAAATGCCACATGTCAAATTGGGATCATCGATCCAACTAAGATGTCAAATGTTAATTGGTGTTGATCTCACAGAACATAAAGCTGACCACGTTTGCAGAAAATTGTCAAATGACAGTCTGACAGAGTGCTAGTGCTACTTAAAATTTGGTATGACCCAAATTAGAACGTGTAGCATTACCCAAAATTTTAACATAAATTGTAAATCAATGACACAGAAAAACATTCTATAATTGTAAGGCACATGTTGAGGAAATCAAGAGAAAGTATCATAATTTTATTTCTATATGACAAATATAACAACAGCATCCAATTTTTAAGGTTTTATTATTTTGAGAGAGAGAGAGAGAGAGAGAGTGATAAACATAAACCAATGTTGTTTAGCTCACAAATGTGGTCTAATTACAAAAGACCAAAGTTTAGAAAAATGCGAATTGGGTAACGTGAATCAGACACTAGAACGAAGAACATGGAAAAATAATGATTATCAAAGTAGAAACTTTGTGAGAGTTGTCTTTCCAAGTTTTGAGGAATTAATATATCAAATTATTCAATATGATCAAAGGTCTTACCTTGGATTTGGATTTCCCTTGACCACTTTTTGCCCATATTTTCTCCATCTATACCCATCATCAAGAATATCAATGTCACTAGTTGTTTGAACTACAACTCTGGGTTCTCTCACTGTTCTGTTGCCAGTTGCAGAAATAACTTCAGTTTCGCCTTCTTTTTTCCTGAAAAAATCATGAAAACAGAGTAATTAAACAAAAACCACAAAGATCAATATGTATTATAAACAAGAACCCACTGATCCAGCTGAATTTAACACATGACAACAAGTGGTATAAAATGAATCAATATGACTTACCATCTTTTGGCATCAGGTTCATCTTCATCAAATTCATCCCCACCATTTGACTTGCTCTTCTGAGAGCTCCGTTCAAATTCTTCATCCCCAATAGAGACCGAAGAGTTCTCTGGTGTGGCAACATAATCCATTAATAAACTACCCTGTGTGACAAAGGACTGATCTGGGTTTTCAGTATTTGTGTTATTAGAAGGTTGAATAGCATGAGAAGCTAATGATGATGACCTCCTAGTAGATGGAGGTTTAGGGTGATTATGGGTACCCTTATAAACTATCTCAGTAATTTGACCTTCTAAGGACCTCTCAACCTTCTTCTTAGTTGGGCAATTTGGGTATGTACACTTGTAATAACTTCTGGGATTCTCACTTCCTTTAACTTGTTTCTGACCATATTTCCTCCAATTATAGCCATCATCTGACTTCCTACTTAAATTTTGAGTTGGCTGGGAATTACAATTGTGTGATTGTAGACCACCGTTGTTCTGACCATTACTTTGGGTTGTATCAATCTCAGAAGAGAAGCTCTGAACAGACTCAAAATCAGGATTTACCATATTTTTCAAAAACCCTTGCTTGTAAGGTTCTTGGTAATTAGCCCATACTTGTTGCTGAAAATGAAATGAATATTTAAATATGTTAGAACAGAAGCAGAGTGGAAAAACAAAGTATTTTGGAATCACAATCTTTTACGTACAGTTTGGAATGCAGAATTTGAAGATTGAAACATTGAAGAAGATGAAGCTATAGTTGTTGGAGGTCTTGTTTGGGTTTGGAAAGGGAAACTTGAGAAGTTATTATTCATTTCTTGTTTGACACTCTGCTGATTGTTGTTTCCAAAATTGTTCTTCCAATTGGAAAGTTGAGTAGCAAAAGACCCAGTTGTTGGAGAAGACAAAATCTAAGCATAAAAACCAAAAATACAAAGAAAATACTAATCAGACTCAACTAAGAAAGTAAAATTATACAAACCTTATTAAGATAAACAAACAAGGAAAAACGAAAAGGGGTACATCTTTAGCTTTAGGACAAAACCCTTTTCAAGTTTCAAACATAAAAATTCTTTCTTTACTAAGAAACAAAAATCTCAAGATGACCCATGTAATTAAAAACTTCATCTTTTCACTGAGTTTTTTTTTTTTTTTCAACAAACAGAATCTAACCAAAAATAAATAAAATCAATAGAACATTTAACACTTACATTAGAAACATTAAGAAGACCAGGGGAGTCAAGAAGCTCAGCTGGGCTTGACCCAGCAGGGGTAGCAAAGTAAGAAGAGGGAGAATCAAAAGTTGGAGAAATGGGTAAAGAATGAGGTGGAAGAGACATGAATTTGGGTACTATAGTTCCAGTTCTCTCAGCTATTCGATCTGATAATCCTCGGCGGCCATTTTCAGATAAGGAGTGAGGTGGGTTTTCATTTCTGCTAGAGGCTAAGAGGTCGGTGAAGGAGGTGGTCATGTATGGGTAGGTTAAAAAGTTAAAACCTGGGTGTGAATTTGCAGCGGTCTCAAAGCTCCCAGATGAGGAAGCCATCAGAATTTAAAAGGGATATAGAGTTTGACAAATAAAACAGATTCTTTTTGAAAAATGAAAAGAAAGAAGAAAAGGATGGCATGGGTAACGTATTGCACAAGACGTTCTTTGTATTGGAAGGAGCTTTGACCGTGGAAATTTTGTGTCTTATTTGCGGTCGCATGTTTAATGAGGTAGTAGAAATTTAAGGCATAAATATATCTATCTAGAAGATTTATTTTTCCATATTTATTTATATTTAATATTTATATTTTTTATTTTTTATTTTTTATTTTTTTATATTTCATATTTATATTTTATTATTTTATTTGAAATTAAAAGAAATTAAAAATTAAAAAAATTGATAATTTATATAATCTAATATTAGTAGATAAATATTATTTTTTAAATAATATTATATGTATTAAATTATTATATATATTAAATAACGTATAATAATAAAATAATTAAATTATATTAATTTAAAAAATAATTATTATATTTAATTTATAGAAATAATAAATAAATAAATAAATCAAGTATCATGTTATCTTTAAAAAAAATATTTTTATAAGAATACAATAAGCTTTTTTTATAAAAAAATGAGGTTTTTATAGGAAAATTGAATTTTAAAATAATTTTTATTGCCATTTTTTTAATTATATAATTATACATTTTTATGATTCTTTGAATAGTAAAAAAGTTTTTAAAAAATAAATTGTGAATTTTTTTATTAAAAAAAATTGAATTTGTAAATAAATATAATTAAAAATATGCGAAATAAAGAGATAAAAATAAGTTAAAAAATATCAAATATATGACATGAATTTAGAAGAAAAATTTTTAATTGCTATGTACTAACTTCCTAACATACATTATTATAAAAATAAAAAATAAACTCTTTGATAAACATGGTAGAAAGTGAGAAATATTCATTTTATTTATTTCAAATTAAGTTATTTTTTTCTGTAATTATAACTGTAACTATATATGTATATATGTGTGTGTATATATATATATATATATATATATATATAATAAACTCTCTGACAAGCATAATAGGAAGTGAAAAATATTCATTTCATTTATTTCAAATCAAATTATTTTTCTTTAAAAATATATATGTGTGTGTGTGTGAATTGCTTGAGATTTTTTTTATTTGATAAATTATTTAGGAGTTGATGTTAAAAAGTTCTCAGAGAAGAAAAAAATTATATTTGATTTTTTTATTTTCTAATATTTTTTATTTTGTTTTATAATTTTTTTATATTGTTGTTATTTTGTTTGATAATGTTGTTTTAGAGTTGATGTTAAAAGACATACTTCTAATAGTATAAGGAATAATATCATATGTTATGAGCTTTATTTGTTCTCTAAATGTGATTGAGTTTGTTCATTTTTTACTAAAAAATACAATGATAACATAAATTTATACTTACATTTGTATCCATATTAATTATAATAAGAATTTTTTAAAAATATTTCTTTAAAAGTGAATAACTTTTTTTTCATTTTCAAAAATTACTTGACCACAAGTCACACCATAATTAACATAAGTATAAATTTATGTGTCTTAGCATTACACTTTTACCACTAACAAAAAAAAAAGCATTATTCTTCTATCAAATCATTTTTTTTACATTAAAAATAGGTATATATATGAGTATTAGTTCAATATTTTTTATTGCTCAATTTTAAATAATACATAACAGTTTAATTAGCTATTTTTATAATGACATTATGTATTTTATAAATAGTTTGTTAAATAGTAAAACTTATTTTACATCAAAAGTTGAACAATTTAAATAGAATATATTTTTTAATATTTTTAATTTATTGTGCATAATAATTTACATTTTAAAAATATATATGTGACATAAGTTTTATTTAAAAATATAAAAATTTTGTAATTTTAATTTTAATAATAAATATGTGAATATAAATTAAATAAAAAATATATAAAAGAAAGCATGTGACTTAAATTAGTTTTTTTTTTTATATAAAAAAATAGCATTTATAAGTGTTATTAAAATAAAAATAATTTTATAAAGTTATTTTTTTGTCATAAAATAAAATAATGTGTTAGATATTCTTACAATTTATATAATTATGTTAGTTTTATGCATAATTATATTACATTAGTCATTAACTCATATTCGTAATGACTGATATAAATTAACTCGATTTAAATTATCCAATATTAACTTGAATTGAATATATACTAAATTAACAAATATGAGCTCATACACAATTCAAACACAAATAGGTTAGCTTATAGTACCTTAAATTATTAATTACATATTTTTTAAATTAATTTATTTTTTTATATATCAAAAAATTTGCTTAATATCATTAAAACCCAATAAGTAAGCATTACATATTGTTTTACATTAAGTGCATCATTTAAAATAAATAATAATTACATATCATAGTTATAACAAAATGATATATTTAAGCATACTTATATTCAAAATCAAATTTATTGGTCCTACTAAAAATTTATAATATAAAACTAAACATAAAAAATTTCAAGAGACAATAAAAATTAAGAGATGTGGAATAGTCGTGGTGGTAGATTGGCTAGATAACAAATACTTTAGAGAAATATAGTAATTGGATAATGTAAATAGTAAATAATAACACAAAGGGAGTGAGTATCTCTTGATTGAGAGGAGTGAGAATGAGGGAGAGGAAATAACAACATAAAAGTGAGTTTGGATTGAAAGATAAAGGAAAGTTATTTTAGTTTAATCTCTTCTATTTTTGCTTAAATTTTATTTTAAATTAATGGACTGGTTCGAACATAATCTTAATTTAATGATATTTTTTTTTGAGTTGTTTGAATTAGTCCAAATTTAATTCAATCAATCAATTTACAAATTGCTACTTCTATTTCCAATTGAATTTACAAAATGATATCAAATAATAAAAAATAATAATATTTTCAAAATTATTTTTATTATTATCACAATAAAATTTTTAAAAATATTATTATTATTATTAATTACACTTTAATATTATTATTAATTAAATTCTAATTATTAAGTTATCATATTATGACAATATCATCTATTTACAAATGTTATCATCGTCTCTTAGTTGGAGTTCTTAGTAATTATTATCGGAGCATTTAGCTACATTAGTTATTTTTTTTGCAAAAGTTAATATATTATTTTAAAAATATAATAGCACTAGCACAAATAATTATTTTTTATTTTTATTTTGTAAAAATTTTATTTTAAGAAAATATTTTAATAATTATTTATATTAAATTTTTCGATATGGAAAGAAATTGAGAAAAAAGAGAGTAAATTTATTTAAATTCACTGTTCATATTATTGTTACTTTTTTAAACGTGTAATAACTCTTCGCAAAGTAATTATTATCGGAGCATTTAGCTACATTAGTTTTTTTTTTTTTTTGCAAAAGTTAATATATTATTTTAAAAATATAATAGCACTAGCACAAATAATTATTTTTTATTTTTATTTGGTAAAAATTTTATTTTAAGAAAATATTTTAATAATTATTTATATTAAATTTTTCGATATGGAAAGAAATTGAGAAAAAAGAGAGTAAATTTATTTAAATTCACTGTTCATATTATTGTTACTTTTTTAAACGTGTAATAACTCTTCGCAAATAAATAAAAGAAAAATTACTAAAATTAATATTTTTAAAATTTATAATAATAAAACTAATACTTTATAATATTAAAAATTTAATTTAAACGTATAATATTGAATGTTTAATATTAAATGAGTCTAAATTATCGTCGTTTAATTTTAATTGAATTTATGTTTAAAGAAAAATAATATATTAATTATTTTTTTTATTATAAAAATATAATTTTGAACATAAAAAGTATTATTTTTATTATTATAAATTTTAAAAATGTTATTTTTATTATTTTTTATAAAATAAATAATATTTATATAATTTTTTAAAGATAATGTTTAAATAATTTTTTTTTTTTTTGTGAAATGATATTTTTTTTAAAAAAAAAAAAAGATGTTTCAAATAACTTTTTTCATATTTGGTCAAAACACGTTGTTTGACTGATGGATCACCTTTTGATAATTTGCTAATGTAATATCTCAGCAAACACAATTTAATTAAATATTAATGTAATTATTTGCAATATATCGCTCCATTTTTTTTTTTCTTCCGAATAAATTTGTATGATTAACATTTTAAGTAGGAATTAAAATTTCAATTTTGAGTGTTGTCAAAAAAACAGAAAAACAAAGTAATATAATACTCTTAAAATTATAAATTATTCTTAATAAAAATTGTCATTTTATTATGATTTTGATATATTATGTAAAACACTATAAAAATATTAAAATTTAGTGACCAAAATTTATGTATAATAATTAAAATATAGATTAATTAAACAATATATTGATTAATAAATATGTTCAATTATGTTACTAATATCACTAATATTTTTCCTTAGTATATTATTAGTATTAGTTTTTTTTTTTTTGAAAAGTAAAGTGAATTATTAATGTATTTAATTTTATATCTTATAAATAATTATATTGCTTAATTTTTTTAATAAACAAGTTAAATGTAAAATATTTTTCTATTAAAATTAGCATTTTTAATTGGAAAAAAAATTAAAAGGGACCAATTTTAGGAAAAAAGTGCTAATTTTTTATAATAATAAAATTAAAAATGTCAAATCCGATAATATGAAGATTGTGCATTTTAAGCAAAGTTTCAGAATTTGCTCATCATTTTTCCTAATAAATAGTACTAAATTATAAAATACTAATTTAAAACACAATTAAGAAAAGGAAAAAAGTTAAAACAAAGAAAGAAAATATGTTTTGGTTTCTTTTTAATATAAGTAATTCATTTACGTAATTAAACATTCAGACAATATAAAAGTTTAAAAACAAATACCAAAAAACTTCCAACTTTTTACAAAGTCCACAATTAATTATGATGAGTCTTTAGTTTGTCGTTGAGATAATTGTTTAAGAACATAAAATTAATATTTGATTTTGTTAAAAAATAGTCACGAAAGTACTAACTGAAACTGTTTCCATAATTTTTTGTTTTTGTTTTGCTTTTAATAAAATATTTATCCAAATAACACTAAAATGCAGTGATGTATAGTCTCGAAGCTAAACTTAGGCCAAGATGTAGTAAGAAAAATAAAAATATCATTATTCTAAAAAAAAAAAAAATTATATTTGAAAATAATTTTAAATACTCTTAAAATTTATAATAATAAAAAATAATATTTTAAAAATTTATAAAACAAAAAATATCAATAAAATAAAATTGCAACATTGAATGAAAATTTAATTGGTTGAATTTTAACATTAAATGGGTTTACCAGGCCGAAGTTCAACACGCATGTTATTCAACTACTTGGCATCAAATGTAAAATATTTTGGTTGTATATTCTGTTTATAATAAAGATATACAAATTATACATCATAAATATGAATTTTAAAATATATTATAAATATTATTTTTTTAAATAATTATCCAAGTCAAACAATATAATCTTAAAAATATTTCTTTTTTTTTTTTTAAATAAACTAAAATTTAAAATCAAGGATGTCCTATCATTGATTATATGTTTGGTAAGTCAAGTATTTAGTAAGCACTCCAATTAATTAATATGCAGTTATTCATAAAGAGTAATTTTTATTCCTATAATTTTTTTTATATTATAAAAAATATATACGCACTATATTTTTAGACATGTGAAATATATATATATATTACATTATTCAAAAAAAAAATTACATCAAATTGTGAGTTAAAAATAAAAATTTATATAAATGGAGCCTAAGTTAAACCAAAACTTTTTTTTATCTTGGGGATTTCTCAGGCGCTATTGGGTCGCTCCTTGGCCCTTTTATAATCAGGCAAGTAGCTGGCAAAAAGATATTTTGGAGAAAAAAAATGCTAGAAATATTAAGTCAATAAAATCTCAATTTAAATGTTTAAATATAATTGAGAGAGCAAAAAAAAAAAAAAACTTAATTGATAATATAAAAATCCATGTAATTATAGACTAGAGATAAATTGGAAAAAAGCATCTGATATTCTGATGCAAGAATGCAACATGGTATCAATAAACTGAGCATCTAGAAGCTGTCCGTCATCATGCATTACGTGTTTAGTAAAGATGCAATTGCTCTCCATGCAATTCAAAGGCTGTCTTTCTAATTTTTTTCCTTCCATCTAAAATAATGCTTTTGCGTCGGAAACCTCAGCCATCTGTATTGTGCACAAGTCTAGAACTGTTATAATCTCAACGCTTATATTATATTTCATGCCACTGATCAATAATAAAAAATTAAATATTTTAAAAGCCATTTTATTTATGTGTTTCAATTATTTTACTTTCTTAAATCATTATTTTTATAAAAATAAAACACTTTAATCACTTTTTAAATAATAAAATATTATTTTATTAATAAATTTTTTTAAAATAATAATAAATATAATTTAATGGAAATAAATTTATTATTTTATTTTAATAAATTAAAATTTAATTTAAACAATACTATATTTTATTTTTTATTTATTTGGTCAATTTTTTTTTATAAATTTTATATTTTATAAAATATATATATATTTTTTGTATTTTTAGCACTTGTTTATCACATTTTTTTTTATATGTATCTTGTTTGGATCGAAAATATAGACTTTACAATATAAAAAATAAGAGCTATACAGGTCAAAAAATTACAAGATCAGTATTGTTGAAATCATATTGATAAACTCTCTCTATTCCATCATGTTCAGAGATTATTACTATAAATTAAATTATGCACCTCTACTATATTACTTAGAGTTGAGTAGCAATTTTTTCGTCTCAGTGATCTCTAACGATAGTATAATAAAAATAGCTTATTTGTATAGTTTCAAAGTCACTAATTTTATAAATTTTGACCTATGTAGCTCTTATTTCTTATACTGTAAATTCTATAGTTTTAATCTAAATACGATACATACAAAAAAATAATAATACATAAAAGTACTAAAAAATATAAAAAAATAACAAAATTGACCAAATAAATTAAAAAATAAAATATTACACTGTTTAAATTTAAATTATTAAAATAAAATAATAAATTTATCTCTATTAAATTATATTTATTATTATTTTAAAAAAAATTATTAATAAAATAATATTTTATTATTTAAAAAATAATTAAATATTCTTTATGAAAATAAAATAATTAAAATATTTGCTTGACCTAAACAAAAAATCCTAATAAAAATGTTTCTATATAGAGTTGTCCTTGCGTTAGTACGTTACAAGCTAATGAATCTTAGATCCATCTAATGTGGGGCACGTGTAATATAATAATTGGTTCGACAATTTGTGAATGACGAATTTTATTTTATTTTTTGCTATAACTTGACACTATCCAATGTCAGGACGGTGTACGGATGGCTAATAAGATGGGACAACCCTGTGAGCCTTTGACAATTTAATGGAGTGGAATGACGGTGTAGAGGCCTGAAGGAGTGGTAGGTGACGAGCTGAAGGAGGGATGGATTGACGGCTGACGTGGTGGCCTCACGGGTTGATGGACTGACTAGGCTGATGGGCTGAAGTATACGGGCTAGAGGAGTGATGGGCTTTATGGGCTCCACCTCACTTTATCCAAACAGCTCATGACATTTAACATTTTTTGTTAGTAAATGACCTATTAACATTTTTTGAACAAAAAAAAACATTCATGTTCTTTCGATTATTTATGTTAAAAATTTAATAATTAAATATATTACTAATTAAAAATGTTAATGGAAATAATCAAAACAATATATGACAAAGGACAGAAACACAAGTACACTAAAATTTAGAAGCACTTAAAAAAATAAGAAATTAATGAATAAAATTTGGACTTGCTAGACTCACTCTGATAATAGTTTCTTGTATTTGTGGTATAATAAACACAAAGAAACTATAAATTAGGCAAATATTATAGTGAATCTTATATTTATTTTTAAACTATCAATCTAGCAATTTTAAAGTAAAATTGCTTAAAAATATTCCTCTATCTCATTTCGATTTTCAAACGGAAGAGGGAATGTAGATATACTTAAACATTTAATAATAAAAAAGAAGATAAGTTCTTTAATTTTAGAAATGTATTTCTTTTTTAGGATGCTAGTATATGGAGTAACGTTGCCTATTTATAGGCTAAAGTTCTGTTAAAAACGTAATATAAAATTAATATAAGATTTTGAAATACTTTTAATGACTATTATGATTTAATAAATAGAAGAAAAATTAATAAAAATAACACATTTTAAAACTTATAATAACAAAAATAATATTATTGTATTCAAATTTATGTTTTTACAATTAAAAAAATGATTGATATATCATTTTTCTTTGAACAACCATTCAATTAGAATTGAATGATGACAATTGAGACCCGTTTAAACGTTCAATGTTATTAGGGTGTTAGTTTTGTTATAAATTTTAAAAATATTATTTTTAATAATTTTTCTAAATAAAATAACTTATTTTTTAATCTTATTCAATAACAATATAACTAAATAATGAAGATATTTTTGTAATAAATTAAATGTTTTAAACATTATTTTTACTACCTAAAATATACTTAAGCGTAGTCTCAAATTTATAGTATGATTTTTATTTTATTTTTGTCAAATCAAATTTATAGTATGATTGACCTTAAAGTTTGGTGAGGGAGTCAACGGAGTTAGATACGGGGTAGTGGATTCCAATGAAGTTTCTGTGGTTGACTTAGAAAGTAAAACCAAAAAAGAGAAAACGATTCAAAATGCTGTCAAAGTCAAAAATATTGCAATATATGGAGCATATAATCATGTTGAGCTTCTGGCGTACAAAATGTAGTTGCTTTGTTCTATATGTCCAGTTTTTAAGTGACATGAATTTTGCTATTCAAATTTAGCTAAATAGGAAAAAAAAAAATGAAAGTATAAAATTCACAATTATAATAAATCATACAAATACAAAATGCTAAACTATCTCTATTACCTTATTTAGTTGTTAAGACGTGTGGCCCATTAGCATTGATGATAATATTTGTACTTTCACAATTATATCATGTTTCATATATTCAAAAAATAATTTGTAAAGTTAAAAATAAATAAATTGTTCAATTATGTAAAAAAAAAAAGAAAAAAAGTGACTTGGTAAATCATATTAAACATTTAATTTAAAATTTTAAAATTATGTGTCATAATTTTCCTTTTTTCTCAAGTTAAAAATAATACATTTATCTTAAAATATAAGAAAATTACAAAATAAAATAAATTTTAATTTATATTAAATTTTATAATAAAATTATTTTGATATATAAAAAAAACATAAAACAAATTATATGTGATTTTAAATATAAATTATTTTATTAAATATTTACTATCAATTTTATCTGTTTATATTATATAAATTATCACTAAATATTGTTAAAATTAATTATAATATAATTCTACACCATTCAATCCAATATAGCTATAATTATGGTATCCTGTTCATAGTATTTAAAAGACTAATTAAGAGACTTAGAGCATCTCCAATAAGGCTTTATAACTCAAGTTTAGTGTAATTTTTTACTAAAAATTTCTCCCAAGAGGCTTTATATTTATGCATTAAAATAACACGATAATAATGTTGTTCACATGGTTTTGTAAATTTTATTTTAAATATATTTTTTAGTGGCATATTTATTGTGGTGTAATAAAGAAGAAGAAAATAGTGCAATTTTTATATAATTTTAGTTCAAAAGTTACTTGAAAAGAAAATTAAAAACATAATTTTTAGGGTGATGGTCTTAGTTAGAGTTAGCAAATAATCCGATCGATCTGCTTAAATTAATAAATTCGATTCGATCCGTCGGATTCAGATCGGATTGGATTGATATATTTTATAGTCGGATCGGATTCGGATTGAAAAGTATATAATCCGTTCGGATTCGGATTGACAGATTTTATAATCCGTTATAATCCGATCCGGACTGAATTACTATTAAAATTACAAATAAATGCATATTTATTTTTAATGTGTTATATTTAAATATTATACATACCACAATTACATTATATTATTATTTTAGTTTTTTAAAAAATAAAAATGTTAAATTCTCTATAATAATTTAATAATATTCAACAATATACTTTTTATTATTTTGATTATCTAATTTGTGACTATAAATAAATAAATTTTACTAAGAAATATACCAATTTAAAATTTAAATGTTAGTATATATTTTATTTTATATATGGTAATAATAAAAAATAAATTATAATCTCAATCTGATCTATCCGATCCGAAAAATCCAATCTGTTCGAATTCGGATTGGTTTGAATTGACTACATTATCGGATCAGATTCGGATTAAAAAATTTCAAATTCGTTTTGAATCGGATCAGATTCGTATTGATAAAAAATAAACGGTTTTAATCCACTGCTCACCCCTAGTCTTAGTATGTGTATGACTTACGAGAACACATAACTTATGTGAAAGTAAGCGTTTGAAATCGTAACTATTTTCGACATAGCGAAATTTATTTTTGTGTCTTTCCCATAAATTTAGAAAATTCCTATGAAATATTATTTCAATTTTGAAAATGTTTAAATAAGATGGACAATGGTCAAGTTAGTTGAATTTCACACAAAATTAAACCTAATCAATTATTCTCAGGTTAATAAATGTTCAAATCAAATTGGCCAATAAACACATCTCATCCCAATCCAACCCATTATTTAATGATTGAGTTGAATTGGTTTGTCTAATCAATTAAAAAATTATTTTTTTCAAAATTGTTTAATTTTTTTTTTTTAAAGTTTGACGTCAAGAATGTTTAATATGTTTTTAAAAATAAAATTTATTTGTACAATATTACATAGCTTTTATCTAAAAAAAATTAAATTTAAAACACATTTTGAGATAAAAAAGAATGATATTAATATTTAAGTAATTTTAAGTATATATTATTCATATTATTTTTATCAAATTTCTTAAAATAAATTCAATAATTTATATAAAATATGTGTTATATACTATTTCATAAATACCTATAATAAAATATTAATTGTTAAGTATAATATTAATTATCTGTGAATATTAAACATTTTTACATAAAATGTATTTTAAAATATTTTTGTGCAACTTACATATTATGCCGAAACGTGTTTTATGAGTTGCAAATTTTAGAACCCAAACCAGCCATTACATATGAAAAATTTAAGAACTCAAACCGAACATGAGTTGCAAATTTAAAAAATTCAAATTTATTGAATTTTAAGCCAAGCTAATTTGTAGAGTTATAAAATCAATAGATTGGCTGAATTAGTTTGGAATTTGTCCACTCCTATGTATAACAAAAAGAAATAGAACCTAATATCACAACAATAGAAAAGGAACGAACCATTACATTTACTATAGTAGTACATTGACACCAAATTCTCCTTATGAGGAGGCCCAAATTAAAGGTTTGTTGGTTGTGTAATGTTATTTCGAAAAGTCAAAAAGTCTTTCATAGCAACACATGTCAATTGGGATAATGTAGTACGCATCGACACATAGTCTGCACATACGATGATCTTCAAGATCTATGTTGCTTCCGGACACCTTCCGTAGTGAAGCTGCCATCCCTTTGGATCTAATTCTGTCTACAAGCATAGTAATTTGATTCAGTGAATTTGTTTAACACTGTCTTCTTTAAGATTGACCTAACGGGTAAAAAAAATAAAAAAAATCTTGATGACTTGAATCAACATATGGTCAAGAGAAATAAAGAAGCACCTGAAATGCTTTGTTCCTCCATTGAAAAACACAGCCTCTAGACTCCATGTATTTGAAAATATATTGAGGCAGTAATGGTTTAAAGGATGTATGGAGTTTAACTTTTGTTAAACCTCCACACGCTAAAAGGGCCGCAGCAAGGCCATTTGGAGTCAATCCTGCTAAGTGCAGGATCGTCATGTTTTGGAGTCTGTTGATGCTTGCAAGAGATAGTAGCCCAACATCCGTAACTGAACAATATGACACGTTTATCTGCGATGAGAAGAAATGAATGCTTCTTTTTAGTTTGGGTCAAACTTAACAATTCTAGGAAATGAGATTGGAAAGAGAAAATACCTGTCTTAGGTTTTGGGAGAATTTAGCAAGAGGAATCATTGCATTATTATTAATGTTGAAGCACTTCTTTATGTCCAGCACTGCAAGTTGCCTACATCCCTTAGCAATTTCGAATAGACCCTGCGATGAGACAAATGGACATGCTCGAATTTCAAGTACCCTTAAATTTGAACACTTTGACAGAGCTATCAATGACGAATCAGTAATTTTGCTGTTATATGCAAAGTTCATCATCTCCAGAGCAGGGCAGCCATGAGCAATTGCGGTAATGCCCATATCAGTTATTCCGGGGCACCTGCAAGAAGCATCGCTTTAGAATAGGGAGACGTGTTGGAAGAAACCCCACTCCTGCTATAACAATAGACTTGATTCATATCGAAGGGCTTGAAATGAAAGGACACAAACCTGTACAAATCAACCTCTTTGAGGTTTGAGCAACCATTTCCAATATGAGAAAGTCCATCATCAGTTATGTTTAAGCAAATCCCTAATTTAAGAATGCGGAGTTTAGAACATCTTGAGATGGCCTTCAGACCTAATCAAATGAAGCAACACAACATTTACACAGTGCATAATTCACAACAACAAAAAAGGAAGTTCAGGTTTGTGTTCGAACCTTCATTATCAATTTCGTTATCTGTAACATCCAACTCTTCCAACAATTGGCAGCACTGTCCAATCAAAACAAAAGACTCTTTTGAAACAAGGCTACAAGATTCCATCCTTAGGGAAGTAAGAGAGGTGCATGAATTTGTTATGCTATTGATAGAGGCATATGTTATCTTGCGGCAACACGTGATATCTAACTTTCTCAATTCCTTCTGTTTTTGAGCAAAGAATGAGAGGCTCTCATCTGTAACACCTAAGCACTTGCTTAAGCTCAACTCTCTGAGGGAAGCATGCCAATTTCCCATACATTCTATACCATAACTAGTAACCAAACAACCATCTAGCTTAACTGATTGCAACTTGGATAAGGGTTGCAGACATTTTGCTAAATCAGCCTTAACCTGAAATGATGTTGAAGAGGCATATGAGCCAAAGATACAGTGACCCAAACCACCAAAGCCAAAAATAAATTTAGAGCATCTCAATTTAAAGATAAGATTGACAAAAAAATCTGCATGGAAGTTAAAAGTGAACCCAACCGTTTTATTCATTCTGCCACGTCAGTTGATATCTCATCTAAACTTGAGAGGAATAGATTTTGTCACAAATATATAACTATACTAAGGGAATGACCACACATGGTTTTGCACTTACTGAAGGACCATATGATAAGACAAGCTGCTCTAGCGACTCGGCACCATTAGTCAGAGCTGCCAAACCCACATGGCTGACATTCTCACATTTTGTCAAGTTGATCGTCTGCAAAAAGAGAAATTTCAAAGAATTTCTAAGTAAATAGGAGAATAGCATAGATCTGCTTTTAATTTACCACTTATGAAACTATAATGTGACTCCTCCTTGTATAGACTATCAATTTCTCACAATTCAGCTTTTATTAATAATCACAAAAGGGTGTATATCTTAAACCACGACTTAAACATTGGTATATAATAGAAAAGGAACATTATAATCTTTTGACAAAGGCATTGTATATATAAATTTACTATAGTTAAAAGAAAAAGATGTTAAACCCCGATCATAAGAAGAAGAGGTACCTTTATTGACTTGGAACTATTCTTGAGGGTTGATAGGCAATCGTCATCCATACCAAGACATCCTTCAAGAACCAAGTCCTCAAGGTGAGGAAGCTCAAGTACAGGGGCAAGACACTTCTCCGTGATCTGAATAACAAAAGCATTGTTCAGGTTGCTAGGACTTTTGGATAATTGTACAACTTTTATTCTATACAATACAGTCTTACTTCAAAGCCAAATGCATGAATGTAATAAATATGACCTACTATGTCACAATCTATGATGGGTTTCAAAAATCTAAACAATCTACTTTATGTGACCAAAATATCTTATAGAATGGTAATGTGAAATATATACACGGCCATGTGGACAATTTAGGAGTTAAGTTTTGAACGATGTCTAGGGGCAGTTTTGCTCATTCTATACATTTCCAGACCTTCTGCAATAGTTTTCAAAACTTGATCTATATTGTGAAAAACTTGCCCACTGGAGCCTACACTAGGTGATTTCCGAAAAATAAATACATACATGTGTTGTGTGGCTTGTTTAGTACATCAAGAGCATATTGGATCAATCAGAATGCTTTTTTCCAACTTTTTTCAAGCTTTCCCATCTTATCCAACAGAGGTACTCAGTTAACAGTCTTAGCTCATAATTTTTTTTGCTCCAAGTGTTTTCTCATTTTCCACTTCTGCACCTGAAAGTGCTCTTTTTTTTTTTTTTTATAAACAGTTTTGACTAAGAGTATGTTTATTTACGAGACAAATATATCCTTCATAGCGAAGCAGAGTGAAGAAAAGTTACCGATAAATACGAAAGGTCTAAACTCCGAATCTCCTTGCATTTCATAGCGATCAACTCCACACCCAAATCAGAAACGCGAAGGCACCATCTAAGGCACATTGACTTTAGTTTCTTACACCCAACAGCTATGCAACATATTCCAATATCCGTAATCGATTTACAGCTCGCTAACGACAACCTTTCCAAATTTTTAGCCTCAGCTACGGCTTTGGCTGCAGAGTCAGTGAGTTCCGACGAGTTTGATAAATCGATCTCGATCAAATTCAAGCAATTTGAGGCCAAACTCGACAACCCAATACTCGTAAAAGACCTAGACCTCGAAAGGTTAATAGAACGAAGCGAAGACTTCCAAGCCGATGAAAGCGCGCTGAGCAAGTTGTCTTCAACCAGAGGACAAAGCGAAAGGTCAAGATGGGAAATAGAAGGGTATCGATGGAACAATCTGGAGAGAAGATCAGAGCGAAGTGGCTTGAGAGCTCTGCGATGGCGGCTTTCGATGAAGTAGAACGATTTGCAGACTAAAGAGAAGGATCTTTTGGCAAATGGATCGTCGTTGAGATTGTCAAGGATTGCAAAAATGATCTCTTCAATGAAGATATCGAATGGGTTTGTGACGTTGTTATAAAATCTTTCTTGCCTTTTCATTTTGGGTCTAAAAATCAGAGCTGTAGACAGTTCTGAGAGTCGAAAGATTGGATTTTTCGAAGCTTTGGAGGTTGGAGTTGGCAAAAAAGAGTGGATTAGCTTATGAAAGTTCAGTTGATTAAATCAAAACAAGAAGAAGGTGAACCGAAGAAGAAGAGGAGGAGGAAGAAGAGGAGGAAAAATTACGAAGCTGGCCTTCATAATATTTAAATCGGTCGATTGACAATTATTAGAATCTTTTGGAAGCTGGACAAAACAATGTGCAAAATGAGGAATTATTTATTGGTATGAATACAATAAAAAGAGAAGTGTAATTAATAATATATAAAAGAATTAAAAAGAATAGTATATTATTATTATTATATAGGAAAAAGAATGTGAATTTTTTTAAAAATGGACCTATTTTTTATTAATAAATTTTATAATATTAATATTTGAATTAACATACATCCATCACAAGTAAAAAAATTATGATAGATCAAAATATATATTAAATAATCAAATAGAATAAATTCTAACATAATATATTTAATTCTTATTTATTATATAATTTTTTGCAAAATAATTACTATGTTTTAATAATAATAAATAATATTTTCGTTATAAATTTTCTGTACCAAATATAATCCTAAAAGATGCTGTGTCAGTGCATTCATTTTTGTTGAGAAAGGAAATATATAAATAGCCGAGTAGGTACTACCGTACTAGGGGTAAGGAAGAAAATAAAAAGAAGAAGATGGGGGCAAATTTGGTAATAAAGAAAAGTAGGAAGCGACAAGTTTGCTATGAATTGGGTGAAGTGGGACCCAGGGATGTAGTAAAGTGAGAACGTGACGAACTGGAGTAAATTTGTTAAGTAATATCTGAGGAAGGACAGATTCAAGTTGCACATGGTACGGTAGACAAATTTAGTCTCCAAAAGAAAATGTACGTACTTGCCGGACTACTGTATATCATAAGTTGCGCAAAACAACGCTCCAATAGAAAGCCTTCTAATTTCCCAATTCTAAGACGAGAGTTACTATACAGGTCCTGATCCGTATCAGACATAATACGAAAAGAAAAAGGAAAATTATCAAATATAACATCCCTATAATACTCTCAATAATATTCAATCGTTCAATTTAAAAATAAAATATTAAACATAAAATATTAAACGAATTAAATTGTCATCGTTCAATTATAATTGAATAAATTTTCAAAGAAAAATGGCATATTAATAATTATTTTTTAATTGTAAAAATATAAATTTAAACAAAGGGTGCTAGTTTTGTTAGTACAAATTTTAAAGATGTTAGTTTTGTTGTATTTTTCAAAAAAAAAATAGACTTAAATTTTTTTTTAATTCTTTTAATTTATAATTTTAAACTTTTATTTGTGGTTCAACCCCTAATTATTAATTCAAAATCAATATATAATTTTCTTAGGATAAAAATGAACAATTAATACACATATTATTTAAATCCATTACAATTTATACCCAAATTTTACGCCGACTTATCCTCTAAAATATTGATATTATATCCATTTTAGTTTATAATTACTTATATTTTCAAAAACTAATATCAATCAAATAAGTCAATGATTTAAAAAAAAAAAAAAAAAACCAAGTAAGAATATTTTTGTAACCTTTTTTATCAAAGAGAGAAATATTTTGTGCAATTTTTCCTAATTCCCTTTTTCCAAAATGAAACTAAAAAAATAATAACAATATTATAAAAATTTTATAACATATACTATTGCGGCATTTATGCTAATTTATTTTTAAAAAATAAAATAAAATAAAAGACTTGATTTTAAAAGCATGGATCATAGAATAGTCTTTTTCTTATATTAAAAAAAGAAGAAGGTCTTTTTCTCTATTTTTTTAAATCAAATTTGTTATAGTTTTAATAAAATGATGTACCATTAATTTTTCTAATTTCTTTCTTCTTTTTTTTTTCATTTTTCCTTAACATAATAAAAAATTTGAATTTAGGAAGAAAAAGAAAAACGTCCATATTGTCCCAAAACACCCATTTTGAAATAATTGGCCAACTTTTTTTAACTTTCAAATCGTCTAAAAAAATTCATTATTATTGTAGTATTTTTTTTTTAAATAATAACAATAATATTAAAGGACAATTATTCAAATGGCCCCCTTTCAAAGTGGGACTCAATGCGACCGTCTCTATTTCTCAAAAAGAAATTTGAGTCTAAGTAACACTATTTAAATAAATTGTAATAGCTACTACTACTTGCGTATAAAAATTATAATTAGTTAACTTAAAGTATATAAAAAATAATAAATATGACATAAATTTTAATTATTATATGAATTTAAATGAACGTATTAGAGTTGTAAAAAATTCATATATATATAAATGATTATTTAATTTAATTTATCTTTAATTTTTTTAATAAAAAATATATATATATTTGTTTTTTTAATATATATATATATATAAAAACAAAATGAACAATTTTTTTTTTTTAAAATTGAAAATTAAATTATATGTATAAAAAATAATGCTAATATAATTAAACATAAAAAGATTTGTACATCCGGGTTGGTCGGTAAAATCCGTCCATGTAGAATTGTAGATGGTTTCAATCTTATTGTTAAATTTAATTGGTTGAAAATTTTCATAATTTGCGGTCAGATGACGGATTTACATTTTGAAATCTAATTAAATTTGTTTTGATTAACAAATATTAAAATATAGATTTTTTTATACATATTTTAAGTTTTTATTAATTTAGCAATGCATTAATTACTTTCATTATTACATTACAACAACAAAAATATACGAGTTATTTATTATATTTTATAAATAATTATATTTTATTAAATAAAATTATCATTAATAAAAATAATTATAATATTAACAAATAAAACTGTGAAAATATTAAGCTCTTATTAATTTAGATTATTTTCACCCTCACACAATCACAACTCTTTAAACCAAATATTTTAATTATTTTATTTCTTAAACAATAAGCACACGGTTCGATGTAACTTAATTAACTTTACAAATAGAAATCAGAAGACTTGTCGCTCACGAGAAAGAATACCCACTTAGCACTTTTAGAAAAATTATTTAATATAACATATTCCATATTTTTATATATTTAAATTTTTAATATTATTAATGTGTCTAATAATAAGTATGTTTTAATTAATTAAATATTTTAAATTCTTAATTAAGCCTTTTGCAACAGAAGGAGCAAAAGGGAGTTTGAAGTCTCTGCCCGTCCTTGTTGGAACTCAAATTCGTCCATTCCTTGGGTGATCCCTTGCTCTCACATTCAAGTGTTTGATCGTTGTTTAGGCAGGTGAGTGAGAATTTACACGTGGATAGTAGTACCAGGACCCTTGTGCCTTTTGATCAGTTTGATTCATTCAATCACATACCAAATATAACAATTATAAGACTTTCTCTTAACAAAGGTGCTATGGACAAATATTTTTTGTTAATTTGTGGAATATCATGTGTTAAACTGATTTACCAATACAGTTATATTACTTGCACATCACGTGTTGTGTGTGCTATATATAAGCTTGTATTGTAACAGACTCTAACTAATCTCTAATACCAAACTTCTACTGTTCATTGTCTTCTTCGTTTAGTTTTTTTATTTTCTGTTATCATGGCATCAGAGCCATAATTATGGCTAATCAAGAATCTTTCGCAATGCATAATGAAGCTGGTGCAAATACAGAAACTCTACATGCATCACTTCAACAATCTGTTCCTCTTGTTCATTCCTCTGCAACTTCTTTAAACTCTCTCCCAACCTATCTGATAAATCCTAATTTTTCAATCAAACTTGATGAATCAAATTATCTGATATGGAAAGAACAACTCACACATGTAATTACAGTATATGGACTTCAATCACTGGTTCAAGAAGGATCAGCTATACCTCCAAAACAAATCAAGAAAGTTCTTATTTCTGCAGATACATCTGGTATTTTGTGCAACTATAATATTCTTACAAACAATACAGATTATTTTCTATGGGAAAGACAAGATAATGCCATCAAGAATTGGATTTACTCTTCTGTTTCACCAAGTTATCTTAAATATCTGATTGGTAAACGAACAGCTTTAAAATACTGGCTTGCTTTAGCCAAAGCTTTCAATGATGATTCACAATCTCGATTGATGGATCTACGATGGCGTCTACAGTCTTTGAGAAAAGGAAATTTGACAATTGAGCAGTATATTGGTGCAGCTAAAGATTTAATTGATCATCTTTTAGCTGCTGGTGACACTCTCAGTGATCGAGAGCAAGTCTTGTATGTTCTTGGAGGATTGGATTCCAATTATCAGTCTCTTATAACTAACATAACTGGCAAGAAACGAGTTCTTGGTCTTGATGAGGTTTTCACACGCATGAGAATGCATGAAAGACAGCGTGACAGTATGGATCTACCTGATGCACAGCTTATACAAGCCAATTTTGCCAAGTCTAATGCCTATAAAAAGCAACAAGGATCAGGTTCTATTAATTCATTTCATAATTTCAAGTCTAATGCCTCTCAAGATAGCACTAAAACCTTCAAATACGATAATATATCAGTGTCAGATTTGTAAGAAGTTTGGCCATACTGCTGCTCGATGTTACTTTCACTACTCTCAATCAAAGAATAATGCTTCAGTTAATGCTTTTGTTAATAAATCACCTGCACCACAAGCTCATATTGCTCAAACTCCATCTGTTGAGCCTATTGATAATCTTGAGGCTTTTACTATCGTTCCTCAATCATCTCCAAATGTTCAATTTTCTCCTCAGGCTTTGTTAACTACAACCAACACTACTATGAATTCAACTCATCCGTGGTTCCTTGATACTGGTGCAACACATCATTTAACTTTAGATCAAAGTTTGCTTCATTCTTCCAGCTCTTATTCAGGTAATGCTACTGTTTTTCTTGGAAATGGTACAACAATTCCTATTACACACTTAGGAAGTGCTTGTTTATCTTGCAGTCCTTATCAATTGCAGCTTCACAATTTACTTTGTGTCCCTCAGTTAAAAAAGAATTTGATTTCAGTCAAGAAACTTTGTGAGAATAATAATGTTTATGTTGAGTTCTTTCTTAACACTTTTTGTGTGAAGGATTTGAATACCAAGACTATACTTTTAGTGGGGGAAACTAAAGATGGAACTCTACAAGATTTCAGACACTCTCCAAGCTGATTTAGCCACTGTTGCTTGCAATAAGAGTGTTCTCAGTGGTGATCTATGGCATGACAGGCTTGGTCATCCTCATTCCTCCATTGTTAAGCATGTTGTTCAAAGTATTAGTCCATCCTTACGTACATCTTGTACTGTTGATTTCTATAATTCCTGTCACATAGCTAAGGCTCATAGATTGCCAATAACTCATGTGCATACACGGTCTAAGCATCCTTTTGACATAGTTCATGTAGACTTATGGGGGCTTTCCCTAGTCAATTCTGTCCAAGGAATGAAATATTTCTTGTTGTTTGTGGATGATTGCACCAAATTTCAGTGGATTTATGTTCTTAATAACAAATCACAAGCTGCATCTATTTTCCTTCACTTTGAGGCTTTAGTAGAGAGACAATTCCAAACAAAAATTAAAGTATTGCAAAGTAATGGTGGTATTGAGTTCAAAAGTTTGGAACCTCATTTGTTTCAAAAAGGATTTCTGAGAAAAATTTCATGCCCTCACACACCGTCTTAGAATGGTATTGTTGAAAGACGAAATAGACAAGTAGTTGAGGCTGGTCTTGCTATGCTTACACGTTCTAATGTACCCATGGTTTATTGGGATTATTGTTTTCAAACTGCAGTGCATCTCATAAACCGATTACCCTCACAACCTCTCAATTTTATCAGTCCTTATGAGCTGCTCTTTAACACTAAGCCTGACTATAGCTACTTCAAGGTTTTTGGAACTTTGTGTTATCCTTTTTTAAGACCCTATGCTCACAACAAATTAGAACATCGCTCTTTACCTTGTGTGTTTTTGGGTTATGTTGTGCATTACAAAAGCTATTGGTGTTTGAATCCAGCTTCAGGAAAAGTATATATATCTCTTCACATGTGAAATTTAATGAACGTGTGTTTCCTTTTCTTTCTCTTAAATCTTCTTCATCTTTCTCAGTCATCTTTCAATTCATTTTTCACTAATATTCCTACACCTAGTCACAGTCAGCCTATTTATAATTTTCATCAAAATGTTCACACTACCTCAATAGGTAACAGCACTACTTCTGCATCTATTGAGGCTCAGTCTAAAGCAACTTCTTTTTTTGATCTGCGCAGAGAACCTGCTGCTCCTGTCTCTTGTCAGTTTTGCCCACTGATCTGTCTACTTCATCTCTATCACCTGATATACAACCTACTTTATCTCAGTCTCCTTCTATTCCCATTAATGATTCAGTTTCTACTCCATCTCCTATCTTTTCTACCTCAGAACCTATGCCTATTTCTGAACCCGCATCAAATACATCTTCAACTACCTCTTCTTCTACACATTCTCCTACACCTATTTTTCTTGGTTCTCTTCCTCCTGCACACTTTTTTAACCCCACAGGTATCTCTTTATCTGTTGATTTGCCTAGTTCTTCCCTTTCTTCTCCTTCTCATATTTCTCATGCTCCTTCCTCTACTAATGTTCATCCCATGATCACAAGGGCTAAACAAGGGATTTTTAAGCTCAAAGCCTTGCTGTCTATTTCAATTCTTCCCGAGCCTAGTTCAGTGTCTGAAACTCTTTCTATACCAGAGTGGAAAAACTCTATGCAAAGTGAGTATGATGCCTTAATGAAAAATAGCATTTGGGATCTTGTTCCAAAACCTTCTCATAGTAAGGTCATTGGTCATAAATGAGTGTTGCTAAAGGTTTCCAATAGACTGAAGGTATTGATTATATTGAAACCTTCAGCCCCGTAGTAAAACCTACTACCATTCGCATTGTGCTTACTTTGGCCTTGGCTCAGAAATGGCAGGTTAAGCAGTTAGATGTTAATACAACATTTCTAAATGGTGATATTACTGAAGAGGTATACATGACTCAACCTCATGGTTTTGTCAGTTCAACATTTCCTGATTATGTTTGCAGATTAAAAAAGTCCATTTATGGACTCAAACAAGCTCCCAGAGCTTGGTTCTTGAAATTAAGTGGCTGCCTCACTGAATTTTGGTTTCAAATATTCAAATTCAGATGCTTCTATGATGCTTTATGATCAGAATAATGTCTTTGTTGTATTTCTCATATATGTTGATGATATTTTAATCACCGGTAACAATCAAACTTTCATTCTTGATCTGATTATACAGCTTAACCATTCTTTCACTTTAAAAGATTTAGGTGAACTCAGTTTCTTTTTGGGGTTGGAAGTCACTCGATCAAAAGCTGGTTTTCATTTAAGTCAAGGAAAATATATCCGAGACCTGCTGGACAAAGTGCAGCTCACAGATACTAAGTCTATATCCACTCCTATGACGGCTGGACATCATTTCTCCAAAACTGAGGGGGTTCCTTTAAGTAATGCCACTCTATATCACACTGTTATTGGTGCTTTACAATACTGCACATTAACACGTCCTGAAATCAGCTTTGCTGTTAATAAGTTGTGCCAGTTCTTGCAGTCTCCCACTGATGTACATTGGATTGCAGCCAAACATCTCTTGCGATATCTAAAGGGCACTCCTGATCATGGTTTATTACTCAGTTGCTCTAATAGTTTGGCTCTTACTGCTTACACTGATGCAGATTGGGCCTCTTGTGTGGATGACAGACGTTCTACAGGTGGCTATTGTGTCTTTCTTGGTACCTCTCTTGTCTCATGGGGATCAAGTAAGCAAAAGGTTGTTTCTAGATCAAGTACTGAAGCTGAGTTTCGTTCTCTTGCCCATACTGTTGCAGAGTTAGCTTGGATTCAAAAAATCTTAACTGAATTACGTATTCAGTTAAGTGATCCTCATGTTGTCTATTATGATAACATTAGTGCTGGTTATTTGGCTAAACATCCTGTTCTTCATTCCAGAGCTAAACATATAGATATTGATTTTTATTTTGTGCGAGAAAAAGTTATGGTTGGTCTGTTGCATGTAGCCTACACGCCTTCTCAGAACAAATTGCAGATATAATGACTAAGGCTCTCTCTTGTACAAAGTTTAGTGAGTTAAGAACTAAACTCACAGTGATCAAAGCACCATAAGTTTATGGGGACTGTTAAACTGATTTACCAATATAGTTATATTACTTGCACATCACGTGTTGTATGTGCTATTTATAAGCTTGTATTGTAATAGACTCTAACTAATCTTTAATACCAAACTTCTACTGTTCATTGTCTTCTTCGTTTAACTTCTTCGTTTGGCTTCTTTATTTTCTGTTATCACCATGCATAAGACATTTTTTTTAAATATAAATGAATGAAAAAAAAAAAAATTTGTTTCAAAGAACCTTGATAACGCTTTCTGTGAATTCATCTTAAGCATAATCTAACATTTTTGTTAGAACCCAAGCCCAACATAACTTAAGCCAGTAATATTTTCGGAAACAAGCTTCAGATTAAGGAAACTAAGCGTAATAAACTGTCTTTCAATACACAAGATCAAGCACGAGCAATAGGATAAATTACTGTGGAATCCATTCTTGAAGGTGTAATGGATGAAAGTCTAAAATACACTCTTTAAGTATTTACCAATTCAAAACAGCATGAGGAACTTAAGATTCCTCACTTTCGTGAACACACTGAAATAGATTATACAATCAGTTCCTAAAGGGTCTACAAGAGCACAGTAGAACTCTTAAGACTGCTACATATCCCTCAAAATGAAAGACATACCAAAGCAACTCTTACTGGAGTAAATTATACTTATTACTTCTTGGCAAAAGTAATGCTCATGGGATTTTGAGTGGTAATTTTGAAGCCTTGAAGAGCCCGCATGGCCATGGATGACTGAACATCATCTTCAAATTCAACAAAGGCAATACCTGGTTTTGCTTCGGTTATTCGAGCGTCTACACCCTGGATACTGTGCATCATACCAGTGGTTTCGTGGGAAAGTTCTCTACAAATAGGATATTATTAGGAGTTACTGCTTCTCGAGCATTTTCATTTGCTTGGTAGAAAGCGTGCATACATTACGTACTAGGGCGGATCAATAATTTTTATTTTTATTTTTAGAATAAGCAAGAGAAAGATCACTAAAATAACTTACATGACATATTTGTTATACCGTATTAAATATTTTGGTTGTATAATTTATATACCGTCGCGTGTTTGACTGTAAAATTAGATCATATTGTACAATATAAAAATAATATGGTTATGTAGAAATTTTGTACAATCAAAGAGTGCGGGTCTAAACCGTACTGAACAACCAACTTAATTTGTTTAAATTTTAAATTATAAAATGTTTTAACATTTTTTTTATCTCATATTAAAAATAATATTTTTTTTATTTTTAAAAATATAATAAAAATATAAAATGAATTAAATATTAATTTAAATGAATTTTATAATAAAAAATATTTTAATTATAAATTATTTTAGTAAAATATGTATAAATAATTTAATTTGACTATATTATACAATTTTTCATCAAACATTCTACAAATTAATTATAATACAATTCAATATAGTTGAGTCCAATATGATTATATTTAATTTATTCAATATGATGCACCAAACATAGCCTTATTTTTGTTCCTCCATTTTCAAGAGCTGTCACTTCAATAAATGCAACTTGTCATCTGATTGGTGCACCGTATAAATTAAATTAAATGTAGTCTTATTGGATTGAAATGTAATGAATTATATTATAATTAGTATATACAGTATTTGGTGACAAATTATATAATATAGTTTAATAAAATTAATTATAAATATTTTAATAAAAAAACTTATATTTAAAATAGTGTTTTTTGTTACAAAATTTATTTAAATTAATATTTAATTTATTTTTATATTTTTATTATATTTAAAAAAAATTACAAAATATTATTTTAAATTTTAGATAGAATAAAAAGTTAAAACACATAATTTATAATTAAAAATTTAGACAGAGTAAATTAAGTGTCTAATATATTTAGTAATGCACAACGTTAGTGCCTTCGTAGCAACGTCCAAAATCGTTCCATATTGTGAGAACAAGCAATAAAGTCTTCAATTCTGCCAAAGGTGGTAAAAAGGGAAACATATTCAGTCTCAAATTATAAACTAGAAGGCCATAAGCTCAACATAGAGAAGCAAATTCAAGTTAATACATCCTCATATTTAATCCTGCATGATACCTCATCAAACAAAACTTCTAAAACCCTAATCTTAAAGTAAGATGGGCAGGAGATTGAGTAGACCACTAAAAAGAAATAAATATATACATGCCTATCTCATGCAAAGTCCAACTCTTCTTTCCCTCATAATGCTTATCAAGCAACTTCCCATGAAGTATTCAGAACAAAGAATTTCTAATTCATTATACAGCTTTAATCCTTACTTGATTAACATTTTAAGTGTTCAGGATACCTTTGCTAATAGCATCAACTACTTCAGCAATTGAACCCTAATACTCCAACTGCTTACTATAGTCTAAAATAGAACTAGCTTAAAAGTTTATAACCTAAAAATTAAAAATAAGACTAATAAGATTTTAGCTCCTTATCAGCTTAGGATTCATTTTCCCAATTACACGAGAAAAAGAAACAGATTACTAGAAAATTTTCTCTATTTGTGACTTGCCTTAAATTTCCGATCAACCAAACAAATAGTTATCGAAAATAACAAAAATTGAATAGAGCATTATACCTTCTTTCTCGATTTTCTCCTTAAGATTCTTAATGTATATTGTTTGATTAGCATAAATATCCCCGAAAGCATTGTTTTAAGAGAGGAGAAAGAGAAAAAAAGAAAGGAACACTATATGTCCAAATCCTCGGGACTAGCACTGAGGGAGAGGGAGAGGTAGTGAATGAGAAACTTGGTGCTGGATCGGTCTGAGAAATAATTGGCTTAAATAGCTTGTATTCTAATTAAAAGTTAAATTTTCTAAAACTAACAATACTACAATCAAAATTGTGCGTTTTGATTATATCAAAATTAGATAAATTACATAAATGTCCTTTCATTTGGATTCATTCAACCCAATCCATACCTATTACAGTTTATGTGTATAAACAGTTCACATAGTATGTAAATAGTTTACATACCTATTTACATGGTATGTAAACAGTTTACATACCTGTTACATTTACATGGTATGTAAATGATTTACATATCTGTTATAGTTTACATTTACATAATATGTAAATAGTTTACATTTATATGTATGTAAATAGTTTACATACCTATTTATATGTAATCCACTGTATTTTTAGCAAAAAATGAAAAAAAAGAATTTAGCAGCAATATTCATCAGATTGTACCCTTATGAATTATTTTCCTTGAGTTAAAACCAATATTGTGGGTGTTCATGTTGAGGTAGACACAAACGAGTAAGAAATTAGCAGGGCTATTTCAAGATCCAAGCAGGTGAATGCTCTGGCGTGATTCATGGTTGATGAGGAGACAAGGGAGAAAGAGATGCGGAGACGAGGGAGACATACTGAATGGAGAAAACAAGATCTAGATTCTGTAGGTACTTCGTGAAAAAATTATAAGGACATAAACGTCATATGTCATTCTAAAAACGACGTAGTAGAGCGAAATGTGTCAAATTTATCAAAAGTCATAAAATGCCTCTATATCTGGTCAATAAATCTTAGTCGGAGCCCTAGATCAGTTTGTGTTTATGGGCTTCTACATTGTTTTGTGAATTGGGCCCTTATGTTCAAAGTTTTCGATACTTACCAGCTTTTTACCAACCTACTTAAGATTTGGGGACAAAATTTCTCAAGCTCTAGTAGCCCAGATGGTTGGGCGCCTGTGCTAAGCACCAGTCCTCTGTCCTCACACTGCAGGGCGCGTGTTCGAAGCTTGGGGGGCGCGCTATAAGTTCGGCCTCCGGGTATGTGTGGGTGTGGCCTTTGTGCACTACCACCGATCGAACTTGATACTCTGCTGAGTCGGACTGCAGTCCGCTGGTGCCGCTGGCTCTTTACCGTGCTTGTGGCGTACACTGCGGCCGATGAACCTGGTGTGTGGAGGTGTGTGGCGATGATGCCCTATCCAACCTATCCAGGGGAGGTCTATTTTGAGATAAAAAAAAAGTATATCAAATTTGAAAATTCTAAAAATATTTCAATTTTTGAAACTTATAATTCATTTTTAATATTACACTATATTAAATATTCTAACTGTATAATTTATATACAATTATGTATTTAAGTATAAAATTAGACCGTATTATACAATATAAAAATAATACGATTATAATTTTTTTATTAACAATCAGCTAAAAATTTTGTTCAGAAAGACACCATACAAACTGGGAATAATTTTTTACTCGTAATCAGAGCGATAGTAACTCAATAATATTAAAAGGTCTTTATAAGGCATGTAAATATAAGGTGAAATTTAGATCAAGATGTGTGATTTATGTAATGTTATTTTTAAAAAAAATTAAGAAGAAATTTAACAATATAAAATAAAAGATTAAATTTGTATTTTTGTTAAAGAATAATAGAAGAAATATTTAGGGATAAAATTTGTTGAAAATATATATAAACAAAAAATATAAAATATTATTTACATTGTACTAGATAATAATATAGAAGTTAAATTAAATCTTTTATAATTTAATTTAGTATTAAAGAAGCTATTAAATTGAAAGAAAAAAATTGAATATAAGGAATGAAGAATAAACTAAAAAATGATTAGATTTTTTTTTCCAAAATATAAAAAGTAATTATATTGTTTAAAAATGTTGTTTTCAACTTAGTCTTTATCAAGCTATAGTTAATAAAAATATTTTAATTAGGATATTTTTATAAGAAATTAAGTATTTTTATACTCTGTAACTCTTATTCTTTTAAATGTTGAAGAATTTAAAAATAAACTAAAAAAATATAATTTTTTTAGCAAGATTAAAAATAAAAATAATATTTAACAATTGTATTAGTTATTATATATAAAATTATATTACAAACAAAAGACACATTTTTTAAAAGCATATTCAAATTTTACACTAAAAAAATCTAAAACAAATACAAATACTATAGTAAAAATTGAGAAAGTACACGTGTCTCTTTTCAAATACATGCCTCCGTCCCTGTTAACAATTGCGATTAATCTATAATTTTCCTTTTAACGCATGATATGATTATCACCTTGCAACTAGCTAGGATTAGCAATAACAAACAAAATAAGAAAAATATTAGATTCAGGAATCATCTAAACCAATCGGATTAATATTGTGTTTAGTCTTTTGCCTTCACCACGCCGCCCAACTTTATCCCCTTCTTTATTTCTTCCCTTTTAGTCTTTTACTGCCTTGTTTTTTGCCGAAAGACGTGATTTTCTGCTTGTTTAATTGTGGTGTTGATGTATTTATTTAAAATACAAAGAACAAAACACAGCAAGTTAGTCACTAAAAGGTAGAATGGTAGATCATGATTTTCTTTCTAAACTATAAGCACCAATTGAATGCGACCTAACTAACTTTTTAAACGGAATGAAGAGACTCAAACTTAGCTCACTTGTAAAGAGAGTTCCTATAAATGGAACCCATAGACCCTATTATTCTCCAATCATAGTTTTGCCCACATCTCAAATAAATTCAATGACAAATTGAAGAAATTCTGACCGATAGACGAAATAGTTTGTGAATTAAAACAGCTATAATATTGAACTTAAACACACCCACTTAGCCACCTCTACTTGAGTTGGAGTAGAGTTGCATGGACAGGTAGATCATGATTGAATTATATATATCATGAACATTAATTAGGGCGAGTATCTTTTTTTTATTATTATTACCGATTCGAAACGGATTGAAAAATTTTAATCAACTTAAAATGTATAAGATAACAACAACAAAAATAATAAATTTGAACTAATCTAAAACCAAATGAAAAATTAGATTTCTTGGATTTAGCAACATCGAATTGAACTTGCGACTCGTACATAATTGTTATATAAAAGAGAAGAATGCAATGTATTTTATTGAAATTATGGATCTATAATAAATTTAAGTGTTATTTACCTACAACTTATGATTTATTTTATTTTATTTTATGTTTTGATTTGTTTTTTTTATTAGGTTAGTAGTTTAGTGCCTATATAAATGTTTAAATATAGTACATTTTAAAATAAAATATGTAAGTATTCATTATCTTAATTGTAGCTTGATTAAGTTTGAAATATAGACGATTGAAAAATCCCCATATCAATTTGTAATTTTATAATGTACTGTTCGTTCATTTATACTCTTTCACTTGTAATTGGTTAAAACTTAATTTAGAGAACACACAACTTTTATAGTATTTGGACAATTCTTCATCTGTTCTCTTATACTTAGTTTTGCATTTAGCAATATTTTTTTATAATAAAAAATATTTATTATGGTTCTATGACTTAAATTGAAAAAAAAAAAAAAAAGAGTCTACTATCACATGCACTGCTTAACATTATGCATCTTAATCTGAGATGCATTTCAATGTTGATGATGTTATTATTAAATGGAATGAGAAAAGTTGTGAGTGCCATTGCTATAAATGTAAACCCCTTATATATTAGCATATGTGCCAATGAAAATGAACCATTATTTAGGTTGAAATATGCATGACTAATTTTCATTTTCTTCTCGTGGAAATTATTACTACTTCAATTAGAGATGAATTATGAATTGGCTTCATTTATGAATTAGTCGAAGCAAAGCAATTATTGTGATTTGATGTCAATTAAATTTTGTTAATTTAAGTCCTTTTTTTTTATCTATTAAAAGTAATTTTAAGAAGAAAAAAATATTTAAAAAAAGACACATGATATAGTACTATATCATTAGGAAATAAAATGAAACTTTTATATAAATTAAGTTTAAAAATGTCCCAAATAATCTTTTTATTTATTATTTTATATGAATTTATTTAAGAGATTTTATTTTATATAAGTATTAACGATATATATATTTTTAGAATTATTGAGGTACATTATATAATTGTACATCTGTTTCATATACGAATTAAAAAAAAAAAAAAATAGTACCTTTCAAAACTTATAATAATAAAAATAGTATCATTTGTGTTCAAATAATATATTTTTATAATTAAAAAATGATAATTACATCATTTTTCTTTAAATACCATCTAATTTGAATTGCAGTAATTTAAACTTGTTCAACGTCATCTAATTAAATATTATTGAATGCTATTTAAGTGCTATTTTTATTATAATACATAAATTTTTTTACCACCACACTTTAAGGATATTACAAAAATATAATTTAATTTAGATTTATTATTTTTATACCATTAAACTTTACAAATGTTATAAAAATACTACCAAAAATTTCTTGTTATTTTAGACCTTTAAATTTTGTAAAATGTTACAAAAATATCATCAACATAAATCAGTTAATGAGAGTTAATTGCAAGTTACGCATACGTAAAATATAGTTTTGTAACATTTGTAAAGTTTAATGATACGAAATAAACAAAAAAACTTTGATGATATCTTTGTAATATTTATAAAATTTAATAATATAAAAATAATAAATTAAAATTCAATCATATTATTTTAATAATTTAATAATAAAATAATCTATTTTTATTATTATTATAAATTTTAATACAATTGTATTTAATTACCCAAAATTTTTTATCATAACACATTAATTCTACGACAGCAAATAAACCATAACACAAACACATAATAATACCCATCTAAAAGAATATTATAATACATAACTCTATATCTATAATATAATATATAATATTATTATTTTAAGTCATAATTAGAAATTAAGTGCAATATGACGTTGTTTTAACGATTATTATTATATATTATAAATATAAATAATTTATTATAACTTTAAAAGTTACTTTTAAATTAAACTCTATTATATTATTTAAAATTTATTATAAATTTATGATATTTAGAGTACACTAATCATTTTACTTTAAAATAAAATGATAAGCTATAACGCTAAAACAAGACCAGGCACTGACCCACCGGAGACCTTACTCTGCCAGACATTCTGAGACTTCCCATTTGACTTTGACGTAAACCCTGGTGATGTTACCGACTGTGATACTCCGTCTCTGTTCCCATTCCCAAACCTAGTGACAGTAATGGAAGTGTTATAATACTCCCTCACTTGGGTAATTATCCCGTCAAATACGGTCCACGCATGAACCCATGATACCTCATGCATTTTATCGTACCCTTCTACGACAACCGTTGATCCAAACACGACAATAGAGAATGGAACAAAGGAGAACGACAAGTCGTTGGGTGATGATGAGCCTGTGAATAAGCGCTTCAAATGCTGGTGAGATGGTGGACCATGAAACCACCATTCGAGGTCTGGTGCTAGCAAACGACACAACTCATCAATGTCGTTTGATCTCAAGGCTTCGTAGAGTGCCGTGAGCACCCTTTTGTTGCATTCCTCAGCTTCCTCCAGGTTTGCCAGCTCTGCAAACTAGACAATGTCGCTTGGGCTTTCAAGGGGTGAATTATTTGGGAGTGCTAGTTTGAACTTAATTTGAAGCATGAAGATTGTTATATATATATATATAATGACTAATGAGAGAGAAAGGCAGAGACTACAGCAAATTGAAAGGGCATACGTGTTGGGGATTTAGAAGGTTGCAATTGCATGAATATTTTAGTGTTTTTTTATCAGCAAATGATATTTGTGAAACCTGCAAGTGAATCACGATTTAGTTAGTTAATATTGATGTAATATTAGGTGTGAAATATTAAAAATATATAAATTTTTATTTATTTTTATACTCATATTTATCAAATTATTTTAAAAAATAAAAAAATAATTTAATTTTTTTAGATAATTTTATCTCGTATCATAATATGATTGATATAGATATAAAATTTTTATAAATTCAAATAACCATAATATTACTCAAAACTTAAAAGCATGAATTTAAAGTGATTTTTTATATTACTATTCAATTTAACCTATTAAATTATAATAAAAAATTAATAATTAAATTAATAATTATAATAAAATAGTAATATAAAATACTACTCCAAAAGTAGCATTAATAGTAATATAGGATACTACTCCAAAAGTAGTATTAATAACCACTATAGAATAATTAAATGAAATATCATTTTTCTTTATCTATTTCATTAATAACCACTATGAAAGAAGAGCTATTAATTTTATTGAATAAATTAGTTAGTGATTATTAAATATTGCTTATTTAATAATCTAATTGAGAATTTCTATATTTTTATTTAACTCTGACCTGACAATTGGGTGTTGAGTTAAGAAATGAAGGGTCAATTTCCGTTCAACAGATGAAAGAACAATATTACATGTATTTCTCGTATTTGTGTGGTTGTGGAAGTTCATGCTTGTTATTGGGTTTAAATGTCATATCCAACTTTCATTTGTTTATAAAAATTACAAAAATCTATTAATAAGAAATTATATTTTATTAAAAATGTATATATCAATTAATATATAATATAAGAAGTAGAGCCATAGAGATCATTAAATTATAATATTTGTGTTATTTGGTCATTAAATTATAAATAGTATTATTTGGTTCCTTAATTTTAGAAAAATAAGTCAATTAAAAACAAAACACATGATTTTAATGATTTTTTAATTAAAATATTATTTTTAAAATTAATATTTTAATATTAAAAATATTAAAATAATATAATTTTTTATTAATTGATCTCTTAACAAATAATATTTTAATTAAAAAGTCATTAAAATCTTGTGTTTTGTTTTTAATTGATTCATTTTTTTAAAATTAAGGAATCAAATGATACCATTTATAATTTAAATGACTAAATAACACAAATAATCTAATATTAGAACCTCTATCATCCTTTTCATTATAATATAACTAGTTGACAAGTCACTTGCTTTGTAAATTAAAACTTAAACTCATTATACAAAAGTTGCAAAACTTTTGAATTTATTTTCTGCTATGAACGAATCCCGTAATGTGCAACAACAACAAAAAAAAAAAGTGATATTTACTGCATAAATTCGATTTTTTCTTTCTTTCTAATTTGTAGCTCTTCTATGCAATATGTACCTTTAGCTCTTGTTATTTGAAAATTGATCTCATTTTCATAAAAAATTTCAGAAAATAAGAGGTTCTACTCAAATCATAGTTATAAAGGGAGTTTAGTAGTAAGAAAATTTTGTGATCAGAGAAGAAATTGAATGACTTTTTATATGTAAATATCAGTCGTATTATGTGTTAGTATGTCAGTCATGATTTCTTCACCATTTAATCTCCTATGCAGTCATTACCGATCGCTATGCCTCAAACATTACCATTACTCACAAATCCATTCGTTGGAATTGGTAAATTACTTTGTTTCTTTTATTTATTTATAATAATTTTGTTCATTTACACTTTCTTTCTTTTTTTATACTTGAATACTCATTTTTGTCCATAAAAAATTCAATAATTTTTCTTGAATCTGGACATTCTTTAAATGGACTTCAAAGAAAATGGATATAATAGTAACTTTGGGTTCAAGCAAAAATACCTAATATCAAAGAAATAAGGAGTTCAACTTGTTTTTACTTCCACAACATTAAATAAAAGAAAATAACTACTTAGAATTAAACATCAAACAAAAAAAAAAACTAAATGAATAACTTAGAACAACTCCATTTTTTATATGAGAATGATAAAAAATAAAGAATTAATCATTTACTTTTATGCTGTCATTTTTAAAAATAAAATGATTTAATTGTTGTAAAAAATTATAAAAAGACTAAACTACTTGCGTACGTAAGTCAATGACTTTTGTTGTCACCATCTGAGAAACAAAATCATATTGTCAAACTTTTACGTAAACTTAAAGAGATTTTATCCAAAAATAAATTAATTAATTAAATGAGAAAAACTTAAAGAGGTAATATCTCACTAATACTAAATTTATAGACGATTTGTTTAATATAAAATAAATATAAAATTATCGACTTTCATTTATATATAAATTAATATAATAATAAATATATATATAAAATTATCAAAAAAAAATTATTAAATAGATAGAAATTTCTAGCAACAAATTAAAATATCAAATAAACACATGTTTACTATCATTTATATATATACTAATTAAAATAGATAGATAGAAATATATAAAAAATTATCCAACAAAAAAAGTTACAAATAAATATGATTTCACAAACTCTCATTTATATATATATTAAACTAAGAAATTTATCTATTTTAATAAATAATTTTATAATTACTCAATATCCTATTTTTTCAATAGGATTACACATTAATATATAAAACATGTTTGACGAAATTTGTTGTTTATTAAAAGAAAAAAGTTGTTTATTATATTATTTTTAAGAAGCGAAATGCTTAGCATATTCTTAAAAGTAAATGAAAAAGAATGATTAAAGGAAATCAAAATGTGTTAGACATAGGGACGAGTCATAAATATTTTTTATGGATGGATGAAATCTAGTTTTTTTTTTTTTATACAAAGTATTTTTTTTAATTAAAATAGTAATACAAAAATACATCATAATCTATGATTAGTAGGAGTTATAGTGAAGTTTATTCAATTAAATACTGAATTTTTTATGTCATATTATAATATAAACATAGAGTTAGCACTCGAAAAATATAGAGTTAATAAATTATAATTAACTTATAATAAAAATTACATAAAAAAATTATAATAAGTTAATAAGTATTATAATAAATGTATAAAATATATTTATTAACTATAAATCTAAATAAATGAGAAGCTCAATCAAACATAACAAAATTTACAATTGTTAAAACTAAAACTAAAAATAAAATATAACTTAGAATTTTAAGCTTGATACTGTAGCTAAAGATATATTTTAATGAACAATAAAAGAATAACTAATAAAAATAAAAATGAATAAAAAACTAAAAATAAAGAAATATTAAATTTTTATATAAATACTAATAATTATTAAAATAAAATGTGAAATAATATTATATTAAATAAAATTAAAATTTAAGTTCAAATAAAATATTAGAAACTTTAACGATAAAAATTATAAAATTAGTATTAATTCGGAAATTACTTCATTTTTCAGCAAAGAATATATAGTTTCTCTTTTCAAGCACTCTAGCCTTAGTTTTCAATGTGATAGAGTAAAAGTACAAAATATTTTGCTGTAAGAGTTTATTTTAGTGTTTACAAATTTTTATTGATGTTTTAAACTGAAAGATATATTTTTCTTAATCTAAAACTTCGTATGAAAGTAAAATTTATCGTAAGAATACTGTGTAACACTAGTTTCGATCCTTCTTTTAATTTTATTTTATTATTTCATTGTTGTAATTTACAACTCTTATATATTCTATAATTTTGAATAACTTTAGCTATTTGTAAAATACATTTTACTGTTTTGTCCAATACTTATTTCCTACACTATGATCTATATATATTTTTCATATTGTTGACATTATCATAAATATTTTCATCATTTATTGTAAATAATACGCATGATGATCGATCAAGTCTAAATTAATCCCTTGAACATAGGACATTAGAGTTTTCACATAATAGAAGGGCAGAGGGCTTAAAAAGTTATCGTGAATGATTTACCTTGGTTTGGTACATATAAGATTCTTCTAGTGTTGTGTACATGGTATCTACTTGCTCGAGATGCTTTGCGTAGTAGGCACTATGTAGTTGAGGAGAGTTGTCCTTTATGTAGTGTTACTATTGAAACAAGTCATTCGTTTTTTTTATTGTGATAATGCTAAGTGTAACGATTCGCTTAATTACACTCGAATCGTTCGGCACTTGCTACACCTGCGAGGAAGCAAGTCAGCCTGATTAGCACATGGCAACCCGGAATGCACCTTGCAAACACCAAGTAGGCAAGGGGGTAATCACACATACATCACATAGGCACAACATCGGAACAAACACACATCGAAGCATATAAACATGGCAAGAATAATCGAGGCAACCAAGAAAATATAAAACAAGCAAAGATCATAATTCATGGCACAAGGATTGTATATGAAATTCCTCTACTTGTTGTTATTGATGTGGGCAAGGGAGTACACGGTTAAGCCCAACACCTCCGATGGCTTGGCCCCTTCATGGGTCACCTTACCACCTCCCCCTATAGAGTTCTTATGACCATTTTCCCTCTGGCAGGAACAAACATCACTTTGCTTGAGTGGACATAAGGACTATGAAATTACAAGAATACCCCCTTCTTTATTCTAAGATGCCCACAAGCATGCAGCCATAGGCTTGACTAATGACCTTGGACAAGCACACTTGGTGGCATTTACATTGGGCACCTAACATTCTCCCCCACTTGAGCTGTCGGCGTCCTCGACGACTTGGTTGGCTTTGAAGTCTTCAATTAAACCTTTGTACTGCTCCAAGTGCTCTGCCTGCTCCCAGCTGGTTTCTTCTGCTCCCAGATTCTTCCACTTTACTAAATATTCCTGCCGCTGTTGACGTCTCTGTTGATGTCTGACCTTCACGACCCTTTCTGCTAAAATCTCTTCTGGCTCTTTGGTTGACTGCAGCTTGATGTCGACTTCGGTTCTGGTGGGCTGGTTGCGTTCTTCATCTTCGACGTCTGGATGGTATGGTTTCAGATTACTGACATGAAATACAGGGTGCACCTTCATCCAATTCGGGGTAACTACCTTGTAAGATGCCCTTCCAATCTTCGCAACAATAGGAATTGGTCCCTCATATCTTCTAATAAGTCTTTTATCTCTTGTGCGTAAAGATCGAACCTGTTCAGGCAATAGTTTAACCATTACAAGATCTCCCACTTGAAATTCCAGCGGTCTACGGTGAGTGTCTGCCCACTTCTTCATTCTTTTGGAAGCTTTCTCCAAGTAGGCACGAGCAATTTCAGCATTGCTTCTCCACTCTTTTGTGAAGTTGAAAGCTCTAGGATTCTTTCCAGTGTAAGGCCCTTCTACTGTGTGGGGTAACAATGGTTGCTGTCCATTAACAATCTCAAAAGCGCTCTTATTGGTAGAAGAGCTCTTCTGAGCATTGAAACAAAATTGGGCTATGTCAAGCAACTGCGGCCAATTCTTCTGATTTGCTGTCACAAAATGTCGCAGATACTCTTCCAATAACCCGTTGAATCTCTCCGTCTGGCCATCCGACTGTGGGTGGTAGCTTGAAGAGGTGTTGAGTTGTGATCCGAGAAGCCTGAAGAGTTCTGACCAGAAGGTCCCTGTAAATCTGGTGTCTCGATCACTTACAATGTTCTGGGGAACACCCCAGTATTTCACAACAAATTTGAAAAACAACCGAGCTGTCTCTTCTGCCGAGCAATACTTCTCCACAGGAATAAATGTTGCATACTTCGAAAACCTGTCAACCACAACTAAAACTCCTGTTAGATTTCCTACCTTAGGAAAGTTGTTGATGTAGTCCATAGAGACACTCTCCCACGGTCTCGCTGGAACTGGCAAAGGTTCCAATAACCCTGCTACCTTCTGTTTCTCAACTTTGTCTTGCTGGCATATGAGACAGGTCTTTGTGTACTGCATCACATCATCACGCATCTGAGGCCAATAATACCCTTGTTTCAATAGAGCATATGTCCTCTGCCAACCTGGATGACCCGCCCACAAGGTATCATGACACTCCTTCATAAGTGTCCTTCTTAAGTCCCCTGCTCTTGGAACAAAGATTCTACTTCCCTTGTGCATGAGTAAACCATCCTCCTCCCAAAACTGACGTGTCTTCCTCTCACGTACCAGTTTGAGGATTGTCTTCGCTACTGGGTCCTTATCCAGGTTCTCCTTAATGCGCTCCCTTACAGATGTGCCTACAGAACTGGCTGATACAGCTGCCATCATCTTTAGAGCCGCAAGCTCCGCCTTGCGACTTAAAGCATCCGCTACTTGGTTGGTGCGACCAGCTTTATGCTCAAAGTGGAAGTCAAACTCTGCTAAAAACTCTTACCACCTTGCCTGCTTTGCAGTCAACTTAGGATGAGACAAGAAGTGACTCACTGCTGAGTTATCTGTCTTGACCACAAACCTTGACCCCAAGACATAATGCCTCCATGTCCGCAAGCAATGAATGACTGCAAGTAGCTCCTTCTCTTGAGCCGTATATCTTCTTTCAGCATCGGACAACTTTCGACTCTCATAGGCCACAGGGTGTCCGTCTTGAAGTAAGACTCCTCCTAGAGCAAAATCCGAAGCATCTGTTTGTACCTCAAATGGCATGGTCATGTTTGGTAGAGCTAAAACAGGATCCTTCATCATTGCTTCCTTCAAATCTTCAAAAGCTTTTTGTCGCTGGTCGTTCCATGCCCAAGTGACACCCTTCTTCAACAACTCTGTCAAGGGTGTTGTCTTTTTGGAATAGCCCTCGACAAATCTTCTATAGTAATTGGCTAATCCAAGAAATGATCTTAGTTCCTTCACATTGGCCGGTACTTTCCACTCCTGGATGGATCTCACCTTCTCCATGTCCATGCGCACATGACCACGTTCAATAATGTGACCAAGGAACTTGATTGTCTTTTGTGCAAAGGAGCACTTCTCCTTCTTAACATACAACTGATGATCTCTCAGCTTCTGAAATACCAGTTGCAAATGTTCTGCATGTTCTTCAAGGCTAGAACTGTACACCACAATGTCATCCAAATAGACCACCACAAATTTGTCGAGATACTCCCTGAAAACTTGATTCATTAGAGTGCAGAACGTGGCTGGAGCATTGGTTAACCCAAACGGCATCACCGCAAACTCAAATGCCCCATATCTTGTAACACAAGTTGTCTTCGGCTCATCCCCCTCTGCTATTCTGACTTGATAGTACCCCGACCTTAGATCCAACTTGGTGAAGTATTTGGCCCCACTAAGTTGATCAAACAAATCAGCTATCAAAGGAATGGGATAAGTGTTCTGCACCGTCACCTTGTTGAGAGCCCGATAATCTACGCACAATCTCAGACTCCCATCTTGCTTCCTCTGAAACAACACTGACGCTCCATAGGGGGCTTTTGACGGTCTAATGAAATTAGCTTCAAGTAACTCATTCAATTGTTTCCGAAGCTCCGCTAGCTCCGGTGGTGACATTCTATATGGTGCCTTAGCAGGTGGCTTGGCTCCAGGTAGGAGCTCAATTTGATGATCAATATCTCTCCTTGGTGGGAGAGTCTTTGGAAGTTGATCTGGCATGATGTCCTCATTAGCCTTCAATAACTGAACAATCTGGAAAGGAACTACTTCCTTATTACTCCTCTTCTCTTCCTCCGGCATGGGAATTGCCACGAATGAGGGATCACCCTTCTTCAAACCCTTCTTGAACTGTAATGCAGATAAGAGCCTAGATTCTCCAGGTTGTCTCATCTTTCCTTGTACCACATTTGGATGATCACCCATGATTAAGAGACTTTCTGCAGCTGGCACGAGAATGGCTTTCTGTCCCATCATAAATTCCATCCCTAGGATTACATCAAAATCATCCATAGAGACAACAACAAAGTCGGCACATCCCTCCCATTCTCCAAGCTTGATCTTTGATGAACACTATTTTGATCTACTATTTGTGATATTTTTAAGTGTTTATTTTGCATATAATCTCGATATAATCTTGTTTTGGAGGGTATTCTACTGTTTTGCAGGTCAAAGTAGGTTTGGAGAGAAACTTGGAAAAAGAGAGCAAAAATGGAGTAAAAATGCATACATACGTAAGCCTTACATTAGGTGCCATACATTATGTAAGCCTTACATCGATAATCAACAGAATATGTACAAGGCACATACATACATGTACATACCATGTACACCCTTACATGCAAGGCGCGCCGCGGCGAGGAAAGTGTATGCCGCGGCGGGGAGCTCTCGGGTTGGAACATGAAAACCATCAAAACACTGAGCGCCGCGGCGAAGGAATGGTATGCCGCGGCGAGGAATTTAGAGAAATATGTAAAGCCATGTACATACTATGTACACTCATGTACATACAAGGCGCGCCGCGGCGAAGGAATTGTATGCCGCGGCGAGAGGCTCTCGGGTTTGAACACCAAGATCACGAACACAATGTGCGCCGCGGCATGAAAAATGTGCGCCGCGGCGCGCGCGCGCGCGAATTGGACTCCTCCTGATGTACGAGACTTACAGAAAATAAAAGAAACCCTTACAAATCCTATCGAACATCATATCCTCTCCAGCCTCCAAAAACAGATCTGAGCCTTAATTCAACACCTCTCCAGCCTCCAAAGACCCCAGATTCACACACTCTGTTCTTCAAAGAAATATACGAGAGAAGGAGAAGAAAAGCATCGTAACAGTGCCAGAATTCTTCTTGTCTCAACAATTTAGAGAAAGAGATTACTCAATCAAAGCTCCACCATTGATTTGGGGTATTTTAATATTTGTAATTTACTTTCTCTTTAAGAATTCGTATGATGTTATTCATGATAGAAAATATTGATTTAAATTCTGTCATGAGTGGCTAAATCATCTGTGTGTGGGATTTTGGTAATGTAACTATGAGTAGATAATTGGTTTTGTGGAATGTTTATTGTTAAAGAGATTTATTTCGAGTTTATTGATTCCACTATTATGTTCATTTATTATTTCTGGCCAATTTAATTTATGAATGTATGAAATATTTTAGAATTGAGTTTTAGAAACGCCATCTGAATTCAATTAAGCACTCTTAAACTTGAGCCTAATTCAAGTGCATTGATTTGTCTTGAGTTAGGCGATTAGACTATTTTCTTGGATTTAAAGCTGATTAACTAATTAACGGTCCAGATCAAAGAAGTTAATTGGTTAATTAAGGGGAGATCACCATTGATTTGGGGTTTTCTAGTATAGAGAAAATAATCAGTAAATTCCATTTTTCGTGCCTAACTGTTACATCCACATAAACCAATTCATCCATGATTAGCTTACTAACCAATTTCCCACACTTGTTCACCCCATCGTTTTACACAAAGTCTACGCATTCACTTTATTTTTCTTGTCAACTTTTTTATAACTTCAGCTAAAATCTCCACAACCCTCCTTTGTTAGAATGTTTAGATTTAATTTTATTGTTATCTTTTAGAAAACAATTCACATTTTTGAAAACCACCGCAATTCCTTGAGAGACGATCTTGGGAGTATACTTGTCGCTTACTACGAGTGACTCGTGCACTTGCGAGCTTTATAAATACAAAATTTGGTATCAAGTTTTTGTGCATCAAGTTTTTGGCGCCGTTGCCGGGGAATTGGCGTTTTTGAAATTGTTATTTGTTTTCTTTTTAGTTTACTTAATTTTTAGTCTTTGTTGTTTTCTTTATTTGTTTTTCTTGTTTTTGTGTTTTTTGTTACTTGTTGGAGTCAATTAGTTTCTGGTGCTTTGATTTGTTGTTGTTTTTGATTGTGCATGCACGGTAGAAGATCTCTTGGACATCCACTCGTGCCGTTCATAGATAACATCAACAGGAAGAGCACTCATTTGAGACCATTTGAAGCTGACATTTTGGAGAAAGAGCATCAATCAATTATGGGAGAACAACTACCTCCACACAGAGAGATGACGATGAAGGAGTATGCAAGGCCAATCATTGGCACTGCAACTTCTTGCATCCAACTAGGGGAAGCAGCTCGAAACTATGAGCTAAAGAATATACACTTTAATATGCTACCGTCATTTTATGGGATTCCTAACGAAGATCCTCTAACGTTCATTCGTGATTTTTATGCTACTGTGCAGACTTTTCCGCTACAGGGGCTAAATGAGGATCAGCTGAGGATGAGGTGTTTCCCATACACGCTGAAAGATAAAGCCAAGTCATGGCTTATGACTCTTCCACCTGGATCGCTTTCAACTTGGGACGCTGTATACAACAAGTTCATGGGAAAATTCTATTCCCACCAAAAGACAGCAGACCTAAGAACTAAAATTGCGACGTTCTCCCAAATGGACGGAGAACCATTTCATGAGGCGTGGGACCGCTTCAAATTGCTTCTAATACAATGCCCACACCATCACTTTCCTTTGCAACTCCAGAATCAGTTCTTCTATGACGGGTTGACACAACAGTGTCAATTCACTGTGGATAATGCCGCGGGAGGAGCAATGGGAGAGAAGACCGCAGATGAAACATATGAGCTATATGAGATGTTGGGTGCTAATTCCCAACAAAAGAGTTCTAGAGGAAGGAGAATGGGCGTTAACGAGGTAGCTCCGGGGAATGACATGTCAATGCAAATCGCAGAGCTCACAAAACAAGTCGCACTCCTCACCTCCAAGAACTCACCAACTCAAGAGGTATGCGGTATTTGTAGTACTTACGGACACGGTGCTAACATTTGTCCTTTTGTTTGTGATCCACATGTAGGTACAAGTTACGAGCAGGCCAATGCTATGGAGGGATACCAACCGAGGCCAAGGAATGATCCTTACTCAAACACGTACAATCCCGGTTGGAGAAACCATCCCAATTTCTCATGGAAAGGAAGTAATAATCAAGGCTATGCTCAGAATAACTTCCCACATCATCCAAACAACAACAATTCACAGCCCACTCTTCCTAACAAACCAAGCTTGGAGGACAACTTGAACGCATTCATCCAAGTTAGTCGGGAAAATCAAATGAAGAGTACTCAGAGATTGGACTCGTTGGAGGCTTCGATGAAAAGGGTTGAAGGCCAAGTAGGTCAATTGGCGGAGCACCTCCAACGTCAAGAAAAAGGAAAACTACCTAGCCAACCTGAGCAAGCGAAGGCGGTCACAGTCCTTCGAAGTGGTAAGATCGTAACTAAAAATTTACCTGAAATATCTGATGATCTACCTTTTAATGCAAGAAACATGGAAGAAGGCAATGAAATACCTAAGGAGAATAATACACCCAAGGCTAGGGAAGGTGAACCTTCAAAGGAATCAAACGGAGAGTCATCTACCGCTCCCCAATTGCACAAATCATCCGAGCCTTACCGACCTCCGGTACCTTTTCCACACCGTCTCAAGGACGATAAACAGGATAAGCAATTTTCTGATCTTTTTAACATGCTTTCTAAAGTTCAAATAAATCTGCCCTTACTGGATGTTATTAGAAATGTACCTTCCTATGCAAAGTTTTTCAAAGATTTAAATACTAGGAAGAGAAAGTATGGTTTAAATGAAAGGATAGTTGTTTCTGAAATTTCTAGTTCAATTCTTCAACAACGTTTACCACCTAAACTTAAGGATCCCGGGAGTTTTAACATTAACATTACTTTGGGGAATGAGAAAGTGGTACGAGCCATGCTAGATCTAGGTGCAAGTATAAACTTAATGCCTTATTCGATTTATTTGCAACTAGGTTTAGGGGAATTGAAACATACTACCATGTCCCTACAATTAGCTGATAGATCTGTGAAATATCCTAAGGGAATGGTAGAGGACTTGCTTGTACAGGTTGATAAATTGATTATACCTGTCGATTTTGTTGTATTGGATATGCAGGAGAATCCATCTATGGACAAAGAACACACCATTCTTCTTGGTAGGCCATTTATGGCCACTACTAAGACAATTATAGATGTCCATAGTGGAAGTCTAACTATGACAGTTTTGGGGGAAACTGTCAATTTTAGAGTATTCGATTCCTCCCCTTTACCTTCTATATCCTCAATTGATGAATGTTCTTCTATTGATCATATTGATAATCTTGTTTATGATGCCTTTTTGCAGGACGAAGTTAAGGACGGACTTGAATATGCTTTAGCAGTTGATAGGATAGAGACGGAATTGGATGATGAAACTAAGGGTTACTTAGAGCTGTTAGATAATGCTGAATCATTAGAAGAACCAAGTACACCCTTAGAGCTACCCAAAACCCCATCTAGGGAAGACACTGCTCCACCTAAGCTTGAGTTGAAAGATTTACCAAAACATCTTAAGTATGTATTTTTGGGTGAGGGGGACACTTATCCGGTCATAATTTCATCTACCTTGACCCGAACCCAAGAACGAGCACTAGTGAATATACTTAGGAAACATAAGAAAGCCATAGGATGGAGCATTGATGATATTAGAGGTATTAGTCCCACCATGTGTATGCATAAGATAAATCTTGAGGACAATACCAAACCTGTGAGAGAAGCCCAAAGGAGACTTAACCCTATTATGCAAGAGGTAGTGAAAACGGAGATTTTAAAACTCTTGGCAGTTGGGGTTATCTATCCTATTGCGGATAGCAAATGGGTCAGCCCGGTACATGTGGTACCGAAGAAATCTGGGATCACTGTGGTAAAGAACGATAAAAATGAGTTAGTGCCCACGAGATTGATCACGGGATGGAGAATGTGCATTGATTTTCGTAAATTAAATTTGTACACAAAGAAAGATCATTTTCCTCTTCCTTTTATTGATCAAATGCTTGAACGTTTAGCAGGGCATGACTTTTACTGTTTTCTTGATGGTCTTTCAGGTTATTATCAGGTGCCCATCGCTCCGGAAGATCAGGAGAAGACCACATTCACGTGCCCATTCGGGACATTTGCCTTCAGGAGGATGCCATTCGGCCTTTGCAATGCCCCCGCCACATTCCAGCGATGCATGATTTCAATATTCTCGGATATGGTGGAGAAATGCATAGAGGTATTTATGGATGACTTTTCAGTTTTTGGAAATTCATTTGATGATTGCCTGAATAATTTGACTCGCGTGCTTGAACGTTGTATTGATTGTAACTTGACCCTTAGTTGGGAAAAGAGTCATTTTATGGTTCAGCATGGCATTGTATTAGGACATGTAATTTCACGTAGAGGCATTGAGGTGGATAGGGCAAAAATTGATCTAATAGCCAAACTTCCACCTCCCACTAATGTTAAGGGAATTAGGAGTTTTCTTGGTCATGCGGGTTTTTATAGGAGATTTATTAAGGATTTTTCTAAGATAAGTCGTCCCCTATGCAACCTGTTAGCTAAAGATGTTTCTTTTGTTTTTAATGATGATTGCTTGACTGCTTTTAATGTTTTGAAAGAAAAATTAACTTCTGCACCCATTATCATGGTACCTGATTGGTCACTCCCCTTTGAGATTATGTGTGATGCGTCTGATTTTGCCATAGGGGCTGTCTTAGGTCAATGAGTAGATAAGCGTTTGCATGTAATTTACTATGCTAGTAAAACTCTAAATGACGCTCAACTTAACTACTCAACCACCGAAAAAGAGTTTTTGGCTATTGTGTTTTCTCTTGATAAGTTTAGATCTTATTTAGTAGGGTCTAAAGTAATTGTGCATTCGGACCATGCTGCTTTGCGTTATCTGTTGAGTAAACCGAATGCCAAGCCTAGATTAATTCGGTGGGTTTTGTTGTTACAAGAATTCGACTTAGAAATCAAGGATAAAAAGGGAACGAAAAATGTGGTAGCTGATCATTTATCTAGGTTGATTTCTGACTTTGACACTACTGAGAGTGACAAAGATATTGCTATTGTTGAGACTTTTCCTGATGAGCAGTTATTTTCTGTGGGTCCAAACCCTTGGTACGCTGATATTGTAAATTTTCTTGCTAGCGGTTTGTTGAGGCCTAACATTTCTTTTCAGGAAAAGAAAAGATTTTTTCATGTGTGCAGGCAATACTTCTGGGATGATCCATATCTATTCAAGATTTGTCAAGACCAAGTCATCCGGAGGTGTGTGCCGGAAGAGGAGCATGCAAGTATCTTAACTTTTTGTCATGAACTTCACTGTGGAGGACATTTTGGGGGTAAGAAAACTGCTATTAAGGTACTTCAATCTGGTTTTTATTGGCCTACACTGTTTAAAGATGCCTATAATTTTTGCATGTGCTATGATAGATGTCAGAGAACTGGTAATTTAAGTAGACGTAATGAAATGCCTCTGACATATAATCTTGTAGTTGAGTTGTTTGATGTATGGGGAATTGACTTTATGGGTCCTTTTCTCCCTTCTTCTGGTTTTGAGTATATCTTAGTTGCTGTTGATTATGTGTCCAAGTGGGTAGAGGCTATACCCACTAAGTCTAATGATGCTAACTGTGTTGTGAAGTTCTTGAAGGAAACAATATTTAGCAGGTTTGGCACACCAAGGGCAATAATCAGTGATGGAGGGAGTCACTTCTGCAACAAACTTTTTGATGGATTGTTGAGAAAGTACAACATCACACATAAAGTGGCTACTCCATACCACCCACAAACATCGGGACAAGTTGAAGTGAGTAACCGGCAAATTAAGGGTATTTTGGAACGTACGGTGCGACCTTCAAGGAAGGATTGGGCTTCGAAGCTCAATGACGCATTATGGGCTTACCGTACGGCATACAAGACACCTATTGGGATGAGCCCATACCGGTTAATTTATGGCAAAGCATGCCATTTGCCCGTTGAGCTTGAGCACAAGGCCTATTGGGCAATCAAGCAGCTGAACATGGATTGTCAACAAGCGGGTGACAACCGCTTACTTCAACTTGATGAGCTTGAAGAGATTAGGAATGAAGCATATGAGAATGCTAAGATTTACAAAGAACGCACAAAGCGCAATCATGACAAAGGGATCGTTGGTAAGTCTCTCTATCCTGGAATGCAAGTACTTTTATTTAACTCTCGTCTTAAACTTTTTCCAGGCAAGCTTCGATCAAGATGGAGTGGACCATACAAGATTGTGGAAATCTTGCCCCATGGAGCTGTTGAGCTCATCAATCCCAACACACAAGCAACTTTCAAGGTGAACGGACATCGTGTAAAGCCTTACTTGGAAGGAGTAGTTCCCCGTAGAGATGTGGAGTGCGTTGAACTGCATGCACCTTAGCTATGCGCATCGTCTTGCTAAGACGTTAAACTAGGCGCTTGGTGGGAGGCAACCCACCGTTTTAGGTATTATTTATCGTTTTCTTTTAATTCAGTTAGTTTAGTTTATTTGTTTGCCCTTCCTAAATTCTTTTCTGAACTATTGTGTAGTTGAAAACATTGAGGACAATGTTTAGTTTAGGTTTGGGGGTGCATTTTGCATTTTGTGTTTGATTGGTAACAATACTTTCATGCTTTGATCAATTTTTGATGAATAACTAGTCTTTGTGCATTGTCTATCTGATTTTTAAAACATTTAAGGTTTGTTGTTAAGATTGAAATCAATTTGCAATCTGTTTTTCATGCTTTTGATGTTGAAACTGAGATGAACCCAAACACTGTGTCTAGGATTTGACTAGTGGAGACTACCTTGTGAGAATATTGTTGAGCCTTTAACGCTTTATTCTGAGAGACAATTATTCTTCTACTCTTTTAAACACCTTTCATATCATTTCAAATTGCTAGATGATCTCTATAGGTTTTTGCATTGAATGTTAGGATTTTAAACATTTAATGAGGGATCATGTGCTTAATTGAATTGCTTAGACTAAATGACTTAAGTAAAATTTGAAGTGTTTGCCTATTTCATTCGTGCTTGACTTTTAAAAAAATAAAAGGGAATTCCTATATTAAACACAAAAAGAGCTAAGAAGTAGCCATTCACAAATTACATATGTATGTGGGTCTAAAAAAAAAAAGAAGAAGAGATAATAAGTTTATTATGACCCTAAGTTCTTCAAGTATGAATGGTTAATACAATACAAAAAAAAAAAGAGAGAGAAAAATAGGAAATAAGTTCCCCTAAAGTCAAAACATTTTCATTCTATGGCACACTTGAAGTTTTTGCTTGAGGAATTTAATTGAAGCATGAGATTAGTAATGTGATTCCTTCATAAATCCTATCATTTGATTCCTTTCATGAGATCAATGTTATGCACTTTGAGCCTTTCTTGTTTAATCATATGCGAACCTATTAGCTCGTTTCTTTACATAACTTCTATTCGCATATACATTGTTGAGTGCTTGAACCCATAGGATCGGTGTGATTTAGAGAGTAATTATTGTGAGGATTAGAGTTGAAACGAATTCATATTCTTAACACTAGGTTTGGGGGAGTCAATGTTGATACGCTTTTAGTATTGGAATTTAGATTTGTGAAGCAAAATTGATCTAAATGGTGAACCTTGATGTGCTTGATTGTCGGATAAATTTGTGCATGAATTTTTGGTTATGATTTGGAAAGAAATTAAAGCATGACAAGTTTTGTTAACTTCAATTTTAGTTTTGTTATTTGGCCTTTTAATTTTGGTTTTGCTTGAGGACTAGCAAAAAGTAGGTTTGGGGGTATTTGATGAACACTATTTTGATCTACTATTTGTGATATTTTTAAGTGTTTATTTTGCATATAATCTCGATATAATCTTGTTTTGGAGGGTATTCTACTGTTTTGCAGGTCAAAGTAGGTTTGGAGAGAAACTTGGAAAAAGAGAGCAAAAATGGAGTAAAAATGCATACATACGTAAGCCTTACATTAGGTGCCATACATTATGTAAGCCTTACATCGATAATCAACAGAATATGTACAAGGCACATACATACATGTACATACCATGTACACCCTTACATGCAAGGCGCGCCGCGGCGAGGAAAGTGTATGCCGCGGCGGGGAGCTCTCGGGTTGGAACATGAAAACCATCAAAACACTGAGCGCCGCGGCGAAGGAATGGTATGCCGCGGCGAGGAATTTAGAGAAATATGTAAAGCCATGTACATACTATGTACACTCATGTACATACAAGGCGCGCCGCGGCGAAGGAATTGTATGCCGCGGCGAGAGGCTCTCGGGTTTGAACACCAAGATCACGAACACAATGTGCGCCGCGGCATGAAAAATGTGCGCCGCGGCGCGCGCGCGCGAATTGGACTCCTCCTGATGTACGAGACTTACAGAAAATAAAAGAAACCCTTACAAATCCTATCGAACATCATATCCTCTCCAGCCTCCAAAAACAGATCTGAGCCTTAATTCAACACCTCTCCAGCCTCCAAAGACCCCAGATTCACACACTCTGTTCTTCAAAGAAATATACGAGAGAAGGAGAAGAAAAGCATCGTAACAGTGCCAGAATTCTTCTTGTCTCAACAATTTAGAGAAAGAGATTACTCAATCAAAGCTCCACCATTGATTTGGGGTATTTTAATATTTGTAATTTACTTTCTCTTTAAGAATTCGTATGATGTTATTCATGATAGAAAATATTGATTTAAATTCTGTCATGAGTGGCTAAATCATCTGTGTGTGGGATTTTGGTAATGTAACTATGAGTAGATAATTGGTTTTGTGGAATGTTTATTGTTAAAGAGATTTATTTCGAGTTTATTGATTCCACTATTATGTTCATTTATTATTTCTGGCCAATTTAATTTATGAATGTATGAAATATTTTAGAATTGAGTTTTAGAAACGCCATCTGAATTCAATTAAGCACTCTTAAACTTGAGCCTAATTCAAGTGCATTGATTTGTCTTGAGTTAGGCGATTAGACTATTTTCTTGGATTTAAAGCTGATTAACTAATTAACGGTCCAGATCAAAGAAGTTAATTGGTTAATTAAGGGGAGATCACCATTGATTTGGGGTTTTCTAGTATAGAGAAAATAATCAGTAAATTCCATTTTTCGTGCCTAACTGTTACATCCACATAAACCAATTCATCCATGATTAGCTTACTAACCAATTTCCCACACTTGTTCACCCCATCGTTTTACACAAAGTCTACGCATTCACTTTATTTTTCTTGTCAACTTTTTTATAACTTCAGCTAAAATCTCCACAACCCTCCTTTGTTAGAATGTTTAGATTTAATTTTATTGTTATCTTTTAGAAAACAATTCACATTTTTGAAAACCACCGCAATTCCTTGAGAGACGATCTTGGGAGTATACTTGTCGCTTACTACGAGTGACTCGTGCACTTGCGAGCTTTATAAATACAAAATTTGGTATCAAGTTTTTGTGCATCAATCTTCACTTGTTTGGCCAACCCTGCAGTGGCTCTTGCTTGAGAATTAACAGCCTTCATCTTGCCTGTATCTTTCTCCAACTTCAAGCCCAATCTCCTAGCTTCACGCTCTGTGATGAAGTTATGGGTGGCTCCAGAATCCACCATTACAGTCTTTGCAGATTTGCCGTTAAGAGTTCCTTCTACAAACAAAAGGCCTTTCTCAACAACCTTCTTTGAATTCTGCATTTGGTTTTTCAGCGCCCCCAAGAAACGTAGCGCACCCATGCGCCCAACTTCCTCTTCACTTTCTGTCTCTTCTTCTTCTGCCTGTTCTTTTCCACCCAAGGCAGCTTGTAGTGCAGACAGCTGGTTGCGATTTGGGCAATCAGCTACTCTATGTGGCCCATTGCATAAAAAGCAACCAGATGAGGGTTTTGGTTTCCAACCCTGATTATTGAAGTTTTGAGATGAGGATTGTCCTTTTCCAGCTTGGGGCTTTTTGAAAGTCACTCCCCCACTTTTGCTGTTGTTCGGCTTTGAGGACTTGTTGCTGTTGTTGTTTCCACCAGAAGTTGGCTGAGACTTTTTGTTCTGACTAGGCTCAGCAGCATAGTCATTTAAGCGCTCTGCAGCAGCTTGCGCTTGCCCAAGGTCCTGAACTCTTTGCCTCTGCAATTCAGTCCTTGCCCATGGTTTCAACCCTTCTAGAAAGAAGAACAACTTATCCTTCTCTGACATGTCCTGAATGTCCAACATCAATGCCGAGAACTGCTTCACATAATCTCTGACTTGACCAACCTGCTTAAGGTTGAATAACTTCTTCCGAGCCATGTATTCCACATTTTCAGGAAAGAACTGAGTTCTCAATTCTCCTCTCAAATCTTCCCACGAGCCAATCTGGCACCTCCCCTTCTGAATTTCATCGTACTTTGTCCTCCACCACAACTTGGCATCACCAGTTAGATACATGGTGGCAGTACTGACCTTTGCATCATCCGAGTCAGTACCTACTGCTCGGAAGTATTGCTCCATATCAAAGATGAAATTCTCAAGCTCCTTGGCATCCCGTGCCCCTCCATAAGCTCGAGGTTCTGGTACCTTGACTCTGCTATATCCTGCTCCAACAGGATTTAGTGGTTGATTAGCAACTGCTCGGTAGGTGACATTTAGTTTGGTGCTCATCTCACCCAATTCTGCCTTGATGGCATCAATTGCCACACGAACATCATCTCGGAGTTCACCTATTAACCCCTGTGCTGCATTAAAAACCCCTTCCGTGCCCTCATCACCAGATGATCCGGAAGTCAACGGGGATCCTCTTCCCTTATCTCTCTCAAGGGCAGTGACTCTTGTCTTTATACCTTCAATGGTTGCCAATAGACCTCGAAGGTTGAGTTCTTCCATTGCATTCAGTCTTGCATTCAGATCATGCACTGTCTCCGGTAAGCCTGCTAGCTCACCTAGTTGTTGATCATAAGAATCGAAGCGCTGCTGGTTCGTCATTGTGCCTCTCCCTACCATATCGTTGAGCTCTGATACCAACTGTAACGATTCGCTTAATTACACTCGAATCGTTCGGCACTTGCTACACCTGCGAGGAAGCAAGTCAGCCTGATTAGCACATGGCAACCCGGAATGCACCTTGCAAACACCAAGTAGGCAAGGGGGTAATCACACATACATCACATAGGCACAACATCGGAACAAACACACATCGAAGCATATAAACATGGCAAGAATAATCGAGGCAACGAAGAACACCGAGGCAACCAAGAAAATATAAAACAAGCAAAGATCATAATTCATGGCACAAGGATTGTATATGAAATTCCTCTACTTGTTGTTATTGATGTGGGCAAGGGAGTACACGGTTAAGCCCAACACCTCCGATGGCTTGGCCCCTTCATGGGTCACCTTACCACCTCCCCCTATAGAGTTCTTATGACCATTTCCCCTCTGGCAGGAACAAACATCACTTTGCTTGAGTGGACATAAGGACTATGAAATTACAAGAATACCCCCTTCTTTATTCTAAGATGCCCACAAGCATGTAGCCATAGGCTTGACTAATGACCTTGGACAAGCACACTTGGTGGCATTTACATTGGGCACCTAACACTAAGCAAGTTTGGGATGGTCATTGTCCATATATACAGATTATACAATTACTCAGCAATTCTTTTGCTAATAGTTTCTTTCCCTTGTCACCATGGACAATTGTTATAGCTGTTAACTTATGTCTAATTTTGTTGATGGATTGTAGGGTGTTTAGAAAGGATGTAAAGGAAAATTACATAACAAAACTAGCACTTCAATAACATTGAATATTCAATTTGAACGTATAATATTGAATGTTTAATATTGAATGGGTCTAAATTGACGTCGTTATATTATAATTGAATGATTGTTCAAAGAAAAATGATATATTAATCATTTTTTTAATTGTGAAAATATAACTTTGAACACAATAAATGCTATTTTTGTTATTACAAATTTTAAGGATTGTTATTTTTGTTATTTTGCCTTTTTATTTTTATTTTTATTTGTTAAGCTCAAAAAGATTGTGAGAAATTTATTACTATCATTGCTAATACTTCTAGTTTTTTGTTAGTGTGTTGTAATAGTGGCTAATTATTGGTAGTTTTTTTTGTCTGTTTTTTGGTTGGTTTTTATTTTTTATTGTTCACAATTTATTATTGGGTTGTTAAATTAAATATTAAAAATAGTATATTATTGTTTGGGAAATAAAGAAAATCATAATAAACATTATTTAATATAAAATAATATTTCTAAGATTGCAATTATAAATAGTTTAGAATGTATAGCTGGATATCTTTCTGTCCACAAGATTAAGGTACCATAGATAATATCTCAAATAAACAAATATAAAAGAGTGATCAATTAGGTTAATGACTTTTTTTTTTCTTTCCATTTTAGTCTTAATACTAAAATAAACTACCGACCAAAGCAGTTAACTAGTCATGATTAATTATGGGTAAAAGATATATTAATAATTCTATAATTTTTGACAAAAGGATAATTTAATCTCATATTTTATAATAATAGAACATATTTTAATTCCAAAACTTCTAAAAAATGATTAAATTGTATCTTTTACATTAAAGATATAAGATTAAAAATATATATTTTATAAATACATGAGACTAAACAATTTTAATTAAAGCAAAAGCTATAAGACTAACTGCTCATTTGTTAAAAACAATAAAATTGTTAGTTTCATTCATCTACTTAATTATTTCATCAAAAGAAAGAGAGAGAGAGAAAAAAAATACTTAGAGACAAAATCAATATGTTATTTGAAAGCATGAATATGGCTAGTTAGTGTAAAAATAGAAATAGTGCCATCCTTTAAAAATAATAATGCATGCACTAATAATAGATATCATTGCTTGGGTGCCATCTTTTTATGTTTGTTAGTCCATACAGCCAATAATTATTGACAGATACAAAGACAAGGGTGGCTCAAAAAGTAAATAAAGATAGCAGAAAAAGTGGTTTGAGTTGTTATTAAAATTTAATTGGTTGAGATACAATAATACAATAACACACAAGTCGGTGCATTATGTGTCCTAACTCAAAAAACAAATGTCAATAATATCTCATTGATGTAAAAAAAATATTTATTTAAATGTACTATTTTTAGAAGTCATTTAGTTAAATTTTTTTTTAAATAAATATTTAAGTATTTGAGATAAAAATATTAGAAGTAATTTTACTTAATAATTTAGTAATAATTTTAGGATGAAAATATGCATTCAAATCTACTTCTTATAAAAATAAGTATTACTTACTTTTTTTAAAAGGAAAATAATATTTCTTAAATTTTTAAGGAAAAATAACAAAAATAACATCTCTCAAAACTTATCATAATAAAAATGGTACCCTATGTGTTTAAATTTATATTTTATAATTAAAAAATTGATTGATATATCCTTTTTTATTAACTATTTAATTGAAATTGAACGACGACAATTTATACATGTTTAATGTTGAATGTTCAATATTATATATTCAAATTAAACGTTCAATATTATTAGAGTGATACTTTTGTTATTATAAATTTTATGGGTATTATTTTTAATAATTTTTTAATTTTTAAAAATATTTATCATAATAATTATCAAATATTTTTAAGAATATTTTTAACAAAAAAAAATAAGCGGTACCAAACGGACCAAAAATATTAGACAAATGTATTAATAAAATTGTATGTTGCTATTTTTAAGATAATATTATTCGTAAAAATATATCAGTTATATAGAATTAAGTCAAATGTTTCTTTTGTGTTAAGTAATTAAATTAAATATTGAATGAAAGTATTTTAAAGCCCTATGAGGGGCAACTAGGAGTGTTGACTTAGAAAAAGAAGGAGCAGAGGTAGTGGACCATTCAGAGCAAAGTGGGAGTGCCAATTTGATAACGTGAAAATTAATTTAATTATAATGGAAATGACTCATTAGAAACCAATAGTCAAGTGCCGTTTCATAAGTTAATAAGGTATGTTAAGTATTGGTATTTTAAGTGTTCGTTTGAAATTGATCGTCCTTTTGGTCGCATTTTTAAATAAATTAAAGTATGTTAAAAAATATTTAATAATATTTTTAAAATTTAAAAAACATTATTTATATTTTTAAAATAAATAAATAATACTTATTTTAAAAAAAATTAATTTAAAATAAATAAGACTTATTTTTAAAAAAATAATTTTGAAAGCATACTTTCATCCTAAAATTATTATTAAAATATTAATTAAAATTATTTTTAATATTTTTATTTTAAATACTTAAATGTTGATCTTCAAATAACTTATAAACTAATCATTCTATTTAAAATTATTTATAAAATAAATATATCCAAATGTACTATAATTTTTAATTGTTGTGTTGATAAAGGATCAAAGTTTAATTCTCAACTTCTTTATCTAACATTTAAAATTAATGTTTATTATTTGGAAAAAAATATTATTAAATTTACTTAATACTTTTTTTTAAAAGGCAAAAAGTACAGCAACAAATGACTTGTGAAAAATCTAATCAATTAAACTACATGTTTAGTCAAAATATACTCCTTGAGTTCACGATGTGTAAGTTTTTTTTTTTTTTTTTTTTTACAAAAATAAAATTATTTTAAACATTAAGAAATTAATAGAATTAAAATGGTGAAAAAAAAAAAAAATTTACTCAGACCACTCATAATAAATTACTTTTCACATTATAAATATTTCTTATTTACTCGAACTTATTTAAATAAGTATAATCACTCTTAATAATAAGAAATTGATAGAATTGAAAGGTTTATTAAAAAATAACTTATTGGTAACTCTCACAATAAGTTATTTTTCACAAGAAATTTCAGTAAGTCATTTTTTATTTTAATTTTATTCATTTTTAAGATTTAAAGTAATTGTACGGTCCGTGCAACTAAGAAAATTTTAAAAAATGGAAAGTAACTTACAAGGGGTTTGAGTAAGTTATTTTTTATTCAACATTTTAATTCCATTCATTTTTTAAGGTTAAGAATAATAGTACTTATCAAAAGAGTTCAAGTATGAGAATACTTTAAAAAGTAAAAAGTAACTTAATGCTATGGGTTTGAGTAAGTTGGTCTTTATTAAACATTTTAATTCTATCAATTTCTTAAGGTTAAGAGTAGTTATAATTGTCTAAAAGGGTTGAAGTAAGTAAGAAAATTTTAAAAAGCTAAAAATAGCTTACTTTGATAGATCCAAGTAAATTATTTTTTATTCAACATTTCAATTATATCAATTTTTTATGATCTAGAGTAATTTTACTTACCCAAAGCAGCTTAAGTAATAATTTTTTTTATTAAACATTTTAATTATATCTATTTTTGGTCAAGAGTAATTGTCTTACTCAAATAGGCTCGAGTAAATAAAAAATCTTTATAATGTAAAAATAATTTACTTGTAAGAGCTCCAAATAAGTTGGTTTTTATTTAACATTTCAGTTCTATCATTTTCTTGAGGTTTAGAGTACTTTTGTTTCTGTACGTAAAATAATTGAAAAGAAGCTTACACATCATGAATCGAAGAGTATTTTTTGACTAAACATGTAATCAATTGATTAGATTTGCCACTAGCCATTAATGCAATCCTTTTAGGCTTTTAAAATATGTATAGCTTGATGCATGTATAAAACTTAAATTTTAAATTTTGAAAAAATAATAAAACAAATATCATTTATAATTTATAATAATAAAATTAACATAATTTATATTTAAATTTATATTTTTACAATTAAAAAAATGATTAATATGTCATTTTTTTTAAACACTCATTTAATTAGAATTAAATGACTATAATTTAGACCCGTTCAATATTTTACGTTCAATATTATTGGGGGTACTAGTTTTATTACTATAAATTTTAGGGGTATTATTTTTGATAAATTTTCTTTGAAAAATTAATTTGAATAATATTTCATCTCATGGTTTGTTCATTAAAGTTGAGCTTCTCTAACTTTATTAATTGTAATTATTTTTACAATCTAAAAACTACCTACCATTATTTAGTTTCCTAATAAAGAAAATAGCATTAAAAAGATGCTTGAATAAATTTTTGATAATTGATAAAAATAATCATAATATCAAGTCTTTAAAATGATGGTATTATAAATGAATAATATTTGAGTTAATTAACTATAAAGTGATTGATTTGCAATTAAAAATATGAAATAAAGTTTAAAAATAGGTGAGAAATGAAGAAGATTTAAGTTATAATTAATCTATATCGAACAATTTATTAAACAAATAGACTATATGTCAATCATGTAAATTTATACGATTTTCATTGGTTTATGAATTTTATAAAAAAAATTAGTTGCTTAAAAATAAAAAAAATTTGTGCAAAGAAAGAAAATAAGAGAATATTATAAATGAAAAAAAAAAAAAAGCTATGTAAGCAAATTTGATCACATCTGCAAATTGCATTCAATGTCGCATCTAATAAGCCGTCTATGCTAGCAGCTGTTATGACAAAATGCTACACCTGATAGCATTTGTAGCAATAAGCTCTGCACATAAATATTTACATAATTTAAGGTATTAAGAAATGCTAATTTAATTGAAATATTTTTTATTTATTAAAAATTGCTAATTATAATTTTTTATATAAAAAAAAAAGGTTAGATTAGTTATTTATAAAAATAAAAATGTTTATTATTGTTAAATTAAGTCATGATCTTATTATTTGATAAAAACTAATTAAATATAAATTATTAGATTTTTTATTTTATTTATACTTTAACTAATCATTATTTTAAAATCATAATATACATTATTATTTAGAGAAATTATAAAGAATAACAATATTAAAATTTATAATAATAAAATTAGCACTCTAATAATATTGAATGTTTAATTTAAACATTTAATATTGAACGGATCAAGTTACAGTCATTAAATTTTAATTGAACAGATGTTTAAATAAAATGATAAATCAATCTTTTTGTAATTATAAAAATATAAATTTGAACATAAAAAATAATATTTTTATTATTACAAATTTTAAGGAGTATTATTTTTATTATTTTTTCTATTATTTATTAGTATTACCTAACTTTACAATGTAAATAGTTTTGAGCTTAAAAGACAATATAAGGAAAATTATTACAAAATTTTTTTAGCTTTTTTTTTTTTTTTTTTTATCACATATATTTAAATATTTATAACTTGGTCACAAATACCCCTAATATTTTAATTTGTAGACTTGTAAACGATATTAATACTTACCATTAATTTCTTAATTTTTTATGAAATATTTATCGCAAATATTCCAACATTTATAATTTTGATTACAAATACTTTAATATTTTATATATTATTATTAATATTCTTAATTTATAAATAATATTAATACATACAGTTAGTTTACTAATTTTTTTTGCACTGTTAACTCAGTTTAGAATTTACATTTAAATAATTAATATTTATAGTGTAAGGATTAAAGCTAGGTTGGTTTGTTAGTTTAGTTCACTTCTTTGCCCAAATATTATATTCTAATTGTTACATCTTTTGTTTATAGAACAAAGAAAAAAAAATGAGATGGTGTTGGACATTTGCAAAATAAAAAGAAAATAAATGATTATTTAAAGATTTCATTAATAAATTAATATTAAATAAAACAAATTATTTCAAATAGTTGAGATTAGGAATTTAATATAAAATAGTAGAAAAGTTCGTAAATTTAAGAATTTGAATCCCATGCAAAAATCACAACTAATAATTTTCATCAAAATTCAGCATCAATAATATAATAAGGTATCATCATGTTATAATAAAGAGAACAAAAAAAATATAGAGAAAACATTACCGTTATAACCAACAGTTTATACACAAGTTCTTAATAATGTTATCCTCTTGTCTTCAAAGTCACCACTCCTTGCATTCTTCCAAAGAAGACAAAGATAACTCATCAATTATTGGCTAAAACGAATTTAGTTCTTAACATTGTAATGCTTTTTTAGGCTTAGAGGATTTTGGGTTTCAATTTTCCGTAAAAAAAAACACATGAAAATCATGGTTTTGCATTAAGAGATGAGATAAGTTTTGATTTTGGGGAGAAATTTTCGAAGAATATTGAAGGATTAAGAAATATCAATGCCAATTTTTTAAATTTGGAGATTTAATTACAATTTTATACTTAAATATGAAGTCTAATGTAACAATGTTAGTACTAGTAATATCTGTAATATTTGAAAATGTTGAGAATATATGTGATAAAATATGAAAATTTAGGAATATTTGTGTTAATTATTTTTCTTATATTTAATGTTTAAGTATAACAGGAGTATTTATAATAAAAAATGAAAAAAATTAGGAGTATTTGGGTTAGTTTCGGGTAAAATAATGGGCTTCTTAGGCTCTTAGCCCAAAATCTCCAATAACGCAATAGTAGCATACAAAGATTACACCTCACTGGAAAAAAAGAAAAACCTTCGCAAAACCTTGGCACTCTAGGAAAGAGAGCAAACAAAATGTTGAGATCAATACTCAGAGACAGAGTCACCAAAGACCACAAGGTTCAAGCTTGGAACCTATTGGCAGCATCCAATTACGCTAAAAAGAGCAACAGCTTAGTAGCTAAGGCGAACAGGGCCAAGAAGTCCAAACCCAAATCCGATGCCTCTGCCGATGATGTTCTGGCTTCCAAAGACGTCGACGCTCTTTCCGACGACAGGGCTCGCTGTCTAGAGCTCGATGAAAACAACCCCTCGCTTGATGTGGGCCCCAATGGTCGCCCTCTATTCACTTCCACTCCTTCGCTCTCTCAGCTCACTCGCAATGACGCCTCTACCTACTTTAAGTTCAAGTATGTGACTATTAGTTTTGGTTTTATTTGGGTATATGGGTTTTTGGTATTTGATTGAGTTTTGTGGTTATTAGGATGGAAGAGTTGAATAAGGTATTGCCGGAGGGTTTACCGGCGGGTATGGTGAAGGAGTTTGATGAGTCTATGAGAAGTGCGCTTCTTGTGCGGCAGAGTTTTCTGGATCTTCGTGATAATTTCCGTAGAATTGTTGATCCGCCGTTGTGGTTACCAAAAAGTAAAGGTCTGTAACTGTATGTGTAAGTTTATTTTATCCCCCCAACTTTCTAAAATATTGTTGATATTTTAAGCTAGGAATAGAACTGAAATTCAGGGTATTGCTTAGAACCGGTGAAGTTTATTAACTTTTTGGCCAACATTTGGAAAATGATAGGACGTTTTTATCCAATTGAGGAACCACATTTACTATGATTCTAAAGTTGGTGTCTTTTGACAAGTTTTGCTAGTTACTTTTTTTACAAACTTTTGGTGCTTTATGGCTCTGATTTTTTGAGCCTTTAGATTTATTTTTCACGTTAAATTATGTACTTGTGAAATGGTCCGCATGAACATATTATTCAAACTTATATATCATTATAGAAATGAGGAAGGAATGTACACAAGTTGTAATAGGACGTAGCTAATATGGGCTAGATGCACTTATCTTTGTATTTGATATTTTCAGGGGTAAAAGTGAGAAAGCAGATTGTCTTGGATGGTCTTGTTAATTGTGGCAAAAGTATTGTGCTTGCAATGCTAGTTCATTGGGCAAGAGACGAGGGTTGGTTGGTGTTTTATGCCCCTAGAGGTTGGGAGTGGAGTCATGGAGGCGTTTGCTACAAAAATCCTCAAACAGGTCTATGGGACACACCTGTTCAGGCTGAGAATGTTTTAAAGGCAAGTACTTGAAGTTCTACCCTGTGGTCAGTTAGAACAAATTATGGCATGGAGGACAGGAACACTATTAAATAGATCTCTTTAACTGTACATTTGAATTTTATTTGTAAATTTCAAGCTTATAATCAACCAATTTTTCTCTACTAGCTTTATATTTGAATAAATCTGCTCCGGGATCTTATTTCAAATATGATCATACTGTGTACTTATGCATTCAGACAGCATCTATTGGCATTATGTGTCTTCGTTACATGTAAAAAATTGGAGTGATCCTGCTGCTTCCCACCTTTTTTCTACATTAGAAGTAAACAGCATATAAGAAGGAAACAGTTTTGTTGGGTTTAGCTCCTTTTCAATTTCTTAAAGTCTCACACCGAAAAGATTAGATTCTGTACACTATTGTAAATTATTTGCTGATGGTTTAACTCGTGTCAATTCTCCAGGATTTTCTGAAATTTAATGAATCTTGTCTGAAACAATTGCCTTGTCAAATATTTGATCCAATTCCACTTGGGGAGGGTGCTGGTGTTGGATGGATGAAAGATGGAGTTGATTCCATGACAATGCCCGACGGATCAACCCTTTATGACCTAGTGAGCACAGGAATGATGCACACTCATGCTGCTGTTGGAGTGGTAGTACGCTTGAGAAAGGAGTTATCTCTTGTGAAAGATATCCCTGTCTTGTTTGCAATTGATCAAGTAAGCTTTATGGTGTCCAAGCCTCTTTTTTATATTAAATAAAATTTTGTTTCGGCATTATACGTTAACAAATTGCTAATATCTTGCTTTTTACCATTCTCAGTATAATAATTGGTTTACATTCAGTGAGTTTGAAGAAGCTGTAACTATTCGTTCTACTCGACCAATACATGCCAGGGAACTTGCTATGGTATGTATCAACTTTTTGTTTAAGATTGACGATTTTATTTAGTACTGTAATTTGTCCAAAACATGTGCTCCAATTTGACTTTCAAAGTTATTATTTACTTCATGGCTACAACTTAGCCAAACTCTTGTTTTATATACAGTGATAGGTAAATGCCCCTTAACAACAAGTTTAGTGTTGATAACAGTGAATAAGATGACTTGCTAGCTAAGTACCTACAGGAATGCGTGCACTATATGTGAAACTGATGTACTATGCATGACAAACTTGCAGGTGAATGCTTTTAGATCTATGAAGCACAAAGACATGATGGTGGGTGCTTTCTCTCATTCAACAGCAGTCGGAAAGTTACGTCAAGATTTGCCAGATGTTCCTGTAGATGCTCGTGTTAATCTTCCTCGTTACACTCTAGAGGAAGCAGCAACTGTTTGCCATTATTACATCAGGTATTTGATGCAGCATCTTAACTCTGCAGTTTTGTTGTTATGATAAATTAGGATGAACGTTCATGGGACATATGTTTATAAAGAGTATGCTATCTGAACTAGTACTTGATTATCAACATTGCATTAAACATGTTTGGCATCTTATGCTAATATTTGTTGACAGAATTTGTACATATTATTTTTTATTGTTTTTGAATAGAATCATTATCATAACATAAAATTACTACTGATGAATGATGACTCCATCAATGCCTTTGGTAGTGTAGTTCACCTAGTATGATGGTAAAACTCATTCTTACTCGTTTTAAATCACAGGTTGAATTGTTTGATCTAAAAAAATACATGTCTTGGTAGTTGGTAGTAATTTAACTGCAATATAGTTTGTTATTGTGAAATTCATGATATAAATGCCAAGATCCATTATCTTCGTAATGTTTTTATTGCCCTTTTTCTCTTACATATTTGGAATTTCTGGAATAGGGTTCATTGGTTAACCTGGTTTATGCAGAAGCTTTCTACATTTAATGTTAAAATGCTTAATCTTTTCACACAAATTTCTATGGCAGACAAAGGTTGGGTCGACGAGAAGCTTTCACAGAGGAAAACTGGAAGAAGATATACTACTTGTCCAATGGAAATGGAGCAGAGATGAGGTGGTTAATGCCTCTCATGCAGTGACATACAATAAAATTTGAAGGTGGAATAGCTACATGTTGCCCTCCACTACCTCCACAATCGATCTCTTATATTTATTTGCATGATGTTTTTTCTCTAGAATTTGTAACTCCAATGATGCAAGAAAATTGCTTGCTACAATTATTAACTGACCTTTGATTGTTTTCGATTTTTCTTGGTTTGGCTTAGAGTTGCAAAATCATCTTCCATAAGTTGATGAGATTGCAGTTAGTCTTGATATGTACTCAATAGAATCTTTTTGTATTATTTGTTTCATTTGCCAAATCCAATTTTCTGATCATTTTGTAGTCTTGTGGTATAGTCAATAAAACTCTTCTGCTTCCCACACCTCAAATTAGATGTTCGAATAACAATGACTAGTACTGAGTACCATTTCCCAAAAAAAAAAAAAAAAAATGCTTTCTATTGGATTGCTTGCCCAAAAAACAGGAATTTTTTTTTAATGAAGACGACACACGGTATTTGGACGTATGCCAATACAACAGACAAACGTATGTATTTATGACATGTTTGGTATATCGTAATTGTAATAGAAATTATTTAAAATATTATTATGTTTAATTTGATTGTATTTTGTAATAGAAAGTATCATGTAGCCCTTAAGAATACTCTGTAATACTATATTTTTCTCATAATTTGTATAATTATTTATGATTTTTTTGCTAATTCTATCTTTTTTAATAATAAAGAAAAATTTATTTTTAACATTTATTTCATTTATAATTTTATAATCTTTATTTTAATGTTATTATTTATTTTGATTATACTACTTAAATAAACATTATAATAGTAATACTGTTTCCTTTACATTCAATTCCATTACAATTACCATTCTCATTATTTTTATATTTAACAAATCAAATGCTACTTTAATTTTTTAGGCTAACTATATAAATAATCCTCAAACTTTAACTAATTTCATACATAGATACTTAAAATTTTAAGATATATAATTTGGTCATCAAAATTTTAAAATTTCACACATAAATCTCTAAATTTTTAAATCCTACGATATAGTTCTCATATGAAAACTTCACACAAATCTTTGCTTGACTATTAAAATATATAATTGTGAACCAAAATTTTAAGATTTATGCATAAAGTTTTAAAAATTTAGGAACTAAATTGTATTATTTAAAAGTTTAAAAATTTATGTGTACTTAAGAATCTATTAGTGAATTAATTAAAATATGAAAGCTAATAGTATAGTTCTTTATAGTTACCCCATGTTTAATTCTAAAATTACTTTTCTTCAATTTTGAAAAAAATTATAGATTATTGTATTTATTGTCCTCATTGTGAAGGTTTATTATTATACTTGATACAAAAATAGAAAGGGTGAATCTTTTTTTTTTTTTATTTTTAAAAAGGGCTCTAAAGGCTCTTTTTTTTCATTAATAAAGAAACAATAACTCACACACCCGTGGTGGGATTCGAACTTGGGTTCCTAGTGGAGGGAGGGGGAGTCTTACCACTGGACCACAAGAGATTCCTGTAGAAAAGTTGAATCTTATTTTCGTAACTATAATATTATTATTTATAAAAAATCATCAAAATATTAATGATCACACCAGTTAAAAAAGGCAATTTAGAAGTTCTCAAAGCTTTAAAGTGATTCTCCTTTGGCAGAGGCAGAATTAATTCCTACATTATTAAAAAATTAAAATTTTGAAATAGGCAAATAATATATGATTTGATATCTGTTTTCTATTGCTTATATAACACACAACGCCTAGCAAGAGGTGATGAAAAAAGAAAATAATTTACACAAATATAATTAAATTATAATAAGAGTGTACGTATAAATATTTTTTTGGGTACAAACTCTTCTGTTGTGTATGCATACACATCTAGAGATCACATGTAGTTTGGATATGCATAGAGATCCCTTGTGAAATTTGAACATTTTTAAATTGGATAACTTGAAAATTTTATTATTTTATTTTTATAAATTAAATATATTAATTATTTTTATTTAAATTAATATATATTTATTACCTAATTATTATAGATGTTGATAATTTAGTCATTTCTTGCCAATTTTAATTTTTTAGGTCATTTTATTTTATGAAAACGTATATTGAATTCAACTAGATTTTATTAACAAGGAGCTAATAAATATTTAAAAATAAAAATGTCTCCAAAATAAAAAATAAAAAAATGAAAAAAAAATGAATAAAATTACAAAATTTAACCTAAAATAATCAAAGTATTCACATTTATAATAATTATTTGACTAATGTGCATCATATTAAAAAAATAAAGTGAATAATATATTTAATTTATAAAAATTAAGTGACAAGTACTATTTTTCTTAAATTTTGAAACAAATTTGCGTTTAGTTGTCTGCAAGTTCCTGTACTTGAGAGCAACGAGGTATCTTCTGATCAATGAACATATTATTTGCCCTTGCAATTTAAGAGCAGTTGTTTAATCCACAAACGCGTTTGTAGAGATTAGAAAGGTATAAGCTCACATAGGAATTACAAGTTTATATTCATGGTCATTACATTCGCAGTTCACCGGTTTCAGAGTCCGGTCATAACGTTAAGGTTAAAAGGGCCGAATATCAAAAGAAAATTTGTCCATACAAGCCTTGAAATGCTTTCAAAACTAACTTATCTGCACTCTTGTAACGTGTACAACATCGTCACCTCTATCATGATCATAATCAGAATCATCAAAGTCCTCATTATTATCATCATACCCATCTTCTTCATCAAAATAGTCTGCACTAGACAAGCCACGATTTTTTGTAACACCGGATTCTGAAGATCTATCGCTTTCATTTTCTTCAGATTCACCAACAGAGGCTTCACTTTCCTCTTCATCTTCTTCAGATGAAGATTCTTCATCTGGATAATCATTTAGTGGATTATCTTCAGCTGACAAAGACAAAAATTGAGGTCAAGTTTAAGTGGCACAAAATAGTCAAAATGGACCCAAAATAAAAATCCTAGTGGTTACCATTTGAATCGTCAGTTTCATAATCCGAGCCATCAGGCCCATCATAAAATTCCTCCTCGTCAACTTTTACCCTACAAAAAAACACACATATCAATATCAACAGGAACAAACAATGAATAAATCACAAAATACATAAATCGTAATACTAACAGAGGAAATGGGCTCGAAATATCTGCTTTAGCTATGTCCATCTCATCATTTACTGTGTAGATGTCATAAACATAATCATCTGTGGATTCTGCAAAAGACAAAACAGGAACCAATTTAACATTATTCGAGGGCATTAAAATGCCTATTGCATTAACTAAAGAAATTAAGAAAATACCGTCCAAGCTCCAACTATGCAAAGTTCAAACGACCAAATCAGAAAATACGAAAAATAAAAATAATCTTAGTTAAAAGATTCCCTCTCATTCACTAGCAATCCCCAAATAAACAAAAGTATCTTCCACTACTGGCAAGGTCGTAGATGTATAAGAAAACCAAGTTTAATAAAAACTTGAGCGATCTCAATTTATAGACATTTTAGATATAGAATAAATAGATATCAGAGGCAAACCCCCTTTCTATCTAATCACATAATCTAAAATTTTAACCCAAAATGATTTTACTGTTGGGGCTAGCAGCCATGTACATTTTCATGGCTACAAAGTTTTGAGGCAGTTTACATTGCTTGAATTAAATTGCTGCTGTACAATGAAAGAAAGGAAATAAGTTAACATAGAAACCTTGATTACCAATGGAAGCATGTAACTCTGACTCAATCTCTGAAGCAGCACTTGGGATAAATTCCCTCAATAGAGGCAAGTAACTGGACAAGAGCTTTTGGTCTTCCACAGTCTCTCTGTAAAGACATTGTGCAACAATTTTCAAGAACTTTTGCAAAATGAAACAAGTGAACTTGACAAGCAACAGAACTTACTCGTGCTGTTGCACCTTACAGGAGCTTTCCTCAACATCAATTCGAACAACATCATAGAATTGACACATTTCATGTAACTTATCATGTGTCACCTCTGTGTTCCCCTTTCTTCTCCTCCATATTTGTTCAAAACGGGCATTTTTAGCAGCATCCTAAAATTGAAAAATTCAATCAAAATATTCTCATTCAAATAAGATCCTAAAAAAAGCACATTAAAAGAAAAGTATATGACAATACAACATTATACTAATGCTGGTACCAATTAGGATATTCATATGAAACTTCATATAGCAGACAATAATTTTTATCAGAATCTGACAGACTAATCTATGGTGAGAAGTAATGGCTAGAAAACATAAATAGATGATTCATCTTGAGTACTCATCACATGAAGAATTAATTCGTCAAGTCCACTTGAAGAATTAAAGGAAATAAACCATATCAAATGTTGTACCTCTTGTGCGTGTCTTGCTTTGGACAGGATTTGATCTTGCTTCTGCAATGATAGATAGGAATAACCAAAATTTTAGGCACATGTTGCAATAATAGTAATGTAAAATGCTAGGTTAGGTTAGTGAACTTTTCAAGTGACAACCTTAACAGTCTCATGAAAGCTAACAGTTATAACAAGGCACATGGAACTTAGAGTTGAATATATGTGATTGACCAAAAAAAGATGAAGCAAACTTGCCTTCTCATTATCCTTTTTGAAATTGCTTCTCCTATCCTCAGTCTTTGCTATAGATTCTGATGCAGCAGAAGAATCCCGTTCCTAAAAAATGACGATGATGCAGTTGTTATCCAGTACTTGGGAAGTGTGAAAAATGAGACCACCTCGACAATTAGCAAAGTAGAAAGAGAGAGAGTATCCCAATTTTACAGAAACTGACAGGTCAACGTGGATACAAACCACAAAAGATTGCACAATATGGTCAGTGAGCTCAGAACTTCTCACTGTCTCCACATGCTGCACAAGAACCTTCTTAATCTTCAATGTCTCTACATCAACAAAAGGATAATACATAAAAGAATAATTCTTGAGAGTGTCAGTGTTAACTGCATAATCTAATGGACTCATTGGAGGGAGAGTTTCAGGTTGCACAAAACAATTTGCTCCCACAAAATTGATGTATGTTAGTGACAGCAATTCAAAAGCTACATTTGTGCCTCCGTAAATGCAAAATCAGATATATGAATCTCTATCAGAAGCTTATGAGCATTCACTTAACTGCATCTAATGCTCCCCAATTTACTCTCAGAAAATTAAGAATGCCAGTACAATACAAAGGAAAAAGAAAGTACCTTTTCCAGTTGACTCGGAGATTGATAAACTCTCAAGATCCAACAAAGCACGCTTTAGTGGCCTCTCGTTAATTTCCAGCCCTACATTATAGGGTCGTCGAAAAATATGTAAATTTAGTAATTAATACTTCCAACTTAGTGCTTCCACTTCCACATACTCTTTTGTTTTTCCATTTCCTGTTAACTTCCTCAGCAAGAAAACGGTGAAGAAAAAATAAAGAAAAAACCAAAACTTACAGAAAGCATCGAGTGGAGACTGGGAGGTTTTGCGCTTAACCCTGACAATAACTGGCTTTTCGTCTATGATTTTGACTGGAGCCGAAGAGCTTTCTCCTACGACCGCCATGTACTTCTGAGCAACTAGGATTTAGGGTTTGATCGTCCGAGCAAGAGTTTACTCGGTGAGTCCGTTGGGTGTACAACAGAGACAGTAACAATACGCACGTTGGAGGTTCTAGAGGACTTTCATTAAATGGCTGAAATAACCCTAACATTTTTCTTTTATTACAAAGGGAGACAAAAGTTGGGCCTTTAATTAATGGCCCTGGCCATGTTTACCATTGGGCTGAGTATTAATTACCAGTTCTAGACTGTTTTTACTAGAAATTGTTTTTTTTATATAGCTAAAGGACTCTGTTTAAGTAACTTGGATTTTACGATTTTGTTGCCTTAGGTTTTTCAGTGAATTACTCAAATAGCAAAGATTTAAATAAAAATTTTTTTTAAATTTAAATAATATTTTTTGGATCTAAATGGTGAGTTTTATTTATATAATATATATGATTTTTACCAAAATATCTCTTTATCTGAGTATTCGTAAAAACCTCGTCATTTCCGTGTTTTCTTCGAAGCTTATGGACTTGTACATTCACATTTTGTATGTACAGGTTACATACACATTTATTTTGTATGTAACCTGTACATTCACATTTTGTATGTACAGGTCATGTGAATGTACATGTTACATACAAATTTATTTTGTATGTAACCTGTACATACAAATTTATTTTGTATGTAAATTTGTATGTAACCTGTACATACAAATTTGTATGTAACCTATACATTCACATTTTGTATATAACCTGTACATTCACATTTTGTATTTAACCTGTACATTCACATTTTGTAAACTGTTCAAAACAACAATAACATACAAACAATACAATGCATTTCATGTGAATGTACAGGTTACATACAAAATAACCTGTACATTCACATTTTGCAGGAAGAATAGTTCGTATGTACAGGTAACATGTACATACAAAATGTGAATGTACAAGTTACATACAAAATAAATGTGTATATAACCTGTACATACAAAATGTAAATGTACATAAGCTGTTCTTCTTCTTCTTCCAGTGGGTTCATGTGAATGTACAGGTTACATATAAAATAAATTTGTATGTAACCTGTACATTCACATGACTTCATCTTCATCTTCATCTTCAATTCTTCATCTGCTCCACTCTTTCCTACATATATCAAACAACAAAAAGCTTCAAATTACACTAAAAAACAGCGAGAAATAAAGAAATCACAATTAATTTATATTAAAATTTAAACTTATAGGATTTCATACAAATTAGGAACACAGAATAAGCGAAGAAGAAGAAGAAGAAGAAGCGAAGAAATCTTCATCTTCAATTCAGGAACACAGAAGAAGCGAAGAAGAAGAAGAAGCGAAGAAGCGAAGAAGAAGAAGAAGCGAAGAAGCGAAGAAAAAGAAGCGAAGGCAGAAGAAACAAAGCTGCCATTATAAACTGGTGGGTTAAAAGTGTCATTTATATCTTGCTAAAATACAATCGTTTTGCTATATGAAACAAAAAATTAATTTTCATTGAAAATGTATCATATCAGGAAATTAATACTAAGTTATTTGGTTTGTTTTGTCTTCACCTCCATCACTTCAAGGTTGTGTTTAATAATAAAAATAAAGTTATTTTTATTTTATATATATATATATATATATATATATATATGAAACAAATGTCCAACAAATTTTAAAGTTATTATTATTAATTGATCTTTTATATTTTTTTTTTTTGGTATTGTTTCATTTTTTAAATTTATAATATGTAATTTTATAATTATTTTTATTTTTAATTTCTTATTTTATTTTTTTGTTGTTCATCATTATTTTTAAAAATAATATTTAAATAAATTAATACTTTTATTTTTAGTATAATTTTTAATAAATACATAAAAATAGAATATATTTTTTTTCCCTTTTTTCTTCATTCCAATTTTAAATTAATTTCTATTAATCAACCAATTTTTCAAGCATCCATAAGTTAAATCCGTAAGCTCTCATGCCTCCCTTACTTCCAATCTCTAGCCATTTTTCAGATATTTCTTTTGTATGTTGCTTCCTCGCTTTCCCTATCTTAGGTAAAGTAACAGATCAACGACGAAGAGGACGATGCCGAGAAGAAGCTCGAAGCAACAGCTCGGTCTGCTAATTCCGAAGACGATAAAGCTGTCGATGGAAAGCACCAGATTATGAGAGGACTAGTTCTATATGTACATATTGCTAGTCATAACTACTTTTTATATCAAATAACGTACCATGGGTGCTAGAAGAAATAAGAAAGAACCCAGATCTTGTGCATACAAACAAATTAGGAAGAAGGAACCCATAATACATCTCGCTGGGCTGTGATTCAGCGCCTGTTCTCAAAGGAAGAACACTCGTACACATCTATATTGATTACCTGAGGAGTTTTCTTGATAGATTGAGAGATAACATGGGTAGAGTAATTGTGGTATGCACTACTTCAGCCTAACTAATAATACAGGCTAAAAGAATTTATAAACCAAATGTAAATATTCAGATAATTTTTAAAAGTAGTAAGTGAAAGAAATATATATTTTTAAATTCTAATCAACTTTAAAAAGTTTTGAAAATGTACACACGTTTGGAGAAACATGAAAGTTATCATTTTTTTTTTGCTTATTTAGTGTTGTATACTAGAAAGTGGAAATTAGACCATGAATATGTCTTTCGGTGAAAGAGTAATTTTTCCGCATAATAATTATAAAAAAAATATTTATGTCAACTTTATATTATAATTTATATGATATAATTTAATTAATATAATTATTTTTTTATTTTACAACTTAAATTTTATATTCAATAAAAAATTAATACGTCAATTAATATATATCATAATTTCATTCATATAACACTCCTAATTCTTTTCGCAAAACAGGCAAGGCAAAAAATCTTTGAGTAGGAAACCATCCTCACTTACCATATCAGCGCCACTTTATCATCTACTCATCTATCAAAATTGTAAACAAATAATTTAGCCTGATTTTAATAGATAAAAATGTCATTAAAACTCTTTAAATTAGATCATTTATATTTTTTTAGCAATTTAAAATATAAATAGTGTTATTTAATCACAAATAGTTAATTAAGAACAAATTGTGTTATTTTAATATGAAAAAATTTCACAAAATATTCTTTTTGAATATTTGTTAATTTCTATTATTTTATTTTAATATTTTATTGATTTTTTTTTGTTAAAAATTAATATATATATTTAAATAACTTTTTGTTTGAATATTATTATTGTTGATTTTTTCCTTAAACAATTTCATATTAAATTTTATTTTTATCATTGCTAAAAACTCATATATTAATTGCGTTTTAAATAATTAATAAAAATAATAATATTTTAATAAAAAATAATTAAAATAATATATTTTGTCCTTAATTTACTATTTTTAAAAAATTAAGAAATTAATTAACACTATTTCAAATCTAAAAAACTAAATAATACAAATAACCTAATCTAAAAGATTATGGACATCACTTTCGGTATTAAATATCTTTCCACTAGGTGACTATAACATTTAGCTACTAAAACTGAGAAAAACATTTGCAAATTAGGAAAAAGATATTTAATACTGAAAGATGAAAGATGATGTTTATAATCTCTTAAATTATGTTATTTGTATTATTTAATCTTTTAAATTAAAAATAATAGCATTTAGTTTCTTAGTTATATATATATATATATATATATATATATAAATAATAGCATTTAGTTTCTTAGTTATATATATATATATATATATATATATATATATATATATATATATATATATATATATATATACCTTATGTAAGGACATACATATGCTCTTATAAGGTTGTGGTGGTTAGGTGTAGGGGTGAACAAATAATTCGATCAATACACTTAAATTAAAAAATTCTATCAAATTCGATGGATTTGAATTAAATTGGATTGACATATTTTATTGCCGGATCAGATTAGGATTAAAAAGTATACAATCTGTTTAGATTCATATTGGATTGACAGATTTTATAATTCTCTGCAATCAAATCTGGATTAAATTACTATTAAAATTATAAATAAATGCATATTTATTTTTAATGTGTTATATTTAAATATTATATATACCACAATTACATTAAATTATTATTTTAGTTTTAAAAATAAATATAAATGCTAAATTCTCTATAATAATTTAATAATATTCAACAATATACTTTTTATTATTTTGATTATCTAAGTTGTGACTATAAATAAATAAATTTTACTAAAAAATGTATCAATTTAAAATTTAAATGTTAGTATATATTGTGTTTTATGATAATATTAAAAAATAAATTATAATCTCAATTCGATCTTATCCGATCAGAAAAATTTGATTTTCTCAGATTCAGATTGGTTAGGATTAACTACATTATCGGATCAGATTTAGAATATAAATCTTCAAATCTGCTTTGAATCAAATCGAATTCAAATTGATAAAAACTAGGCGATTTCGATCCGCTGCTCATTTCTAATTAGACGTTAGAGTTTTAATTTTAGAATGGTCTTTATCTTCATTTTTCCATGTTATATTCTTTGTTCTAAAAAATATAAAGATTAGAATTTATTATAAAAAAAGCAAATCAATTATATTGAAAAACTTTGATTGGATAAAATTCTACGTATTTAATTATCAAAGTTTAATTTTAATGAGTAAAATTTTAGGCTCATCATTTATCTAAAGTAAAAATATATTAGTTGGATATAAAAAATGTTATTCTTTTGTTATAAACTTTAAAGAAATTACAAATGTTTTTTTTTCCCAAATAATTTGTTAAAGAAAAATTAAAGTGAAAATTAAAAGTTTTTACAAACATAAACACTGCAAATCATTATACAAATTTAGGGTCCCGTTTCCCTAAGAATGGTGATATTATTTGATATGACAATTCCCACCGGATAGAGTTATCGTGTTTCGTTTAAATATGAATTGTAAAATTTAAATGAAATAATTTTAGCCTTTACAATAACTTAATCAAAGAAAAAATAATATGTAAAAATAAAATATTATTCTAATATATAAAAGGAACAAGACCTAAAAATTAAATAGAAAACACTGAATAACTTATTAATTATATTATATGTCATTGATATAATATTTACTTCTTTTTTTCCAAATAACATTTCATAACTTGCTCAAGTTAATTTAGGTTTATACTAGAGCAATATTCAAGTTAACTAAATAGTATTATTTCTCACCAATGTTTTCAAAAGATTTTAATTTAATACATCTGTTTCATATATAGTACAAATATTATAAATTATTAATAATAAATGCGTTTAATTTAAAGATTTTGTCACGTGCCATGCTAATGACAAAAAATTTAGGGACAATTTTAATATTTAGTTTTTTTCCTCCCTCTCCTTCCTCTCTCTTCTTCTTCTTCTTTTTTTTTTTTTTCAGAATTAGCTTTTTTCTAGAACTGTGCAAAAAAAAAAAAAAAAATTTGGTTCTATAAAAAGAAGAAGAAGAGAGGGAGAAGAAAAAGACGGAGAAAACAAAAAAATTTCTTTCCTTTCCATAATTACTTTTTTTAATGTACTCGACAAAAAAAAATCTGGTTCTGGAAAAAAAAAATAAAAAAAAGAAGAAGAAAAGAGGAAGGGGAGGGAGAGAAAAAAAAGAAAAAAAATTAAATATCGAAATTATCCGATCCCTAAATTTTTTGTCTTGTGCCAAAATTCTCAAATTAAACATGTTTATTGTTTATAATTTGTAATGTTAGTACTATTTATTAAATATAGGTACTAAATTAAAACATTTGAAAACATGGGTGCGAAAATGTATTATTTACTTAACTTGAGTAGTATTGTGGTACCAAACTCCTTTAATTTTATATTTACATGTTTTATTTAAAAAAAAAAAACTTTTGTACCACACTGGTGCAACAACTTAGCATCAAATTTAACTATTAGTGATTATGATTTAGATAAAATATTGTTTTAAATATAAATGATTTTGCAAAAATAAATTGTCCAATTCAAAGTATTTCTAGAAAAGGTACAACTTATCTGATCTTTAAGTTTGAACAATAATCAAACAAACGACTGGTTTAATATATATATTATAAGACAATACAATCACATTTATTGTGTTCAATACGTTATATCAAATATGCTATAAATATTCTATTACATAGCTAGTTAGTTCCTAACGAGTACACCCTTAATGAAATGAAGTTGGCAAAGTTTAACACCATTCAATATTTTACAAGCTCTATGAAGAAGTAAATGATGTAGATGAATCGGAAAAATTTAAACCTAAATATGCACTGACCTGCACGGATGTTCCTACAGTTGAACTCTGAGGAATGAATGAAGCACTGCTTTTTGAAAAAGATTTCATAATCTCCTCCAACGTAGTTGAAACTTGTTTTATTGTAGGTCTATTCCTTCCATCTAAATCCAAACAACTCTTAGCAAGAATAGCAACGTCTAGTACATCTTCAATCTTTTCAACTTCTTCAACAATTTTTGGGTCAATAATATCGCACACACGATCGTCATTCATACATTCAATAAAATAGTCCCTCAGGTTTCGATGTTGTTCTTCTACCAATTGTTCAGTTGATCTTATCTTAAAAACTGGCTTTTGTCTAGTAAGAAGCTCAACCATAAGCACACCAAAGCTATAAACATCACTCTTATCAGTATATTGACATAAGCGATAATATTGTGGATCTAAATAACCAAATGTTCCACACACTTGTGTAGTAACATGTGTTTTATCAATATCAACCAATCTTGAAGTTCCAAAATCAGCTAGTTTTGCTCTGTATTTATCATCTAAGAGAATATTAGCTGACTTTATGTCTCTATGGTAAATTGGAGATGAAGCTTCTGAGTGTAAATATGCAAGAGCTCCAGCAATATCACTTGCAATTTGTAAAAGCACTTTCCAAGTAAGTTGAAATTCCTCATTTGGATGATGAATGTAGTGATAAAGTGTTCCATTGGAAATGAATTCGTAAACTAACAGAGGAACTTCGGTCTCTAAACAACATCCCAATAGTTTCACTACATTTCTGTGATTAATTTGAGAAAGAATAGCAATCTCATTAATGAAATATGCAATTTTGTCGCTGTCTACTTTAGACTTCTTAATAGCAACAATTTTACCATCAGCTAACATTCCTTTATAAACAGTACCTTGACCACCTTCACCAAGGATTCTATTTGGATTAAAGTGATCAGTAGCTATTTCTATCTCTTTGGAATTGAAAATATTTACTTCATTTGAAGACATGTGTTGTTTTAGCAATGAACCTCCATTTTTCTTGAAGAATTTATATCTTGCGTTTCTTGTCTTTTATTTTCTTGATTATTCTATATATGCTCCATATACACATAAGTAGTACCAAAGCTCCAATACTGCTTCCAATACCTACATAATAGCGATCAAACAATTCAAGAAAGGATATTGCAAGTGTTGGTTAGAATAAATATTGATATGTTCATGTAAAAGTGTGTTCGTATTAACAACTTGATGCATGCATACATTTGTTCACATGTTACAATTTAATTGATTTTATAATCCTAATAGTAGTCCTTCGTTTTTCTTAATTTAACATCCAATCTATGCTTTGATGCATACCGAACTTCTTTCTCAAAATATTAATACATGCATAATAGACTTACCTCACTGTGGAAAAAAAAAAAAACTTACCTCATAATAACTCTTTTATGGTTGAAGTGCATATTATATACATACCTACAAGCAAAATTTTGATGTGATTGGATGCACGATTTTTGCACTCATAGGATCCATAATGGTTTATGCAATAGCCATTGTCACACACTTGTTTTGGATGTTCTTCACATTCATTAATATCTAACACAAAATATGTAAAATTAAAAACATGAGATATCTAATAGGCTAATATAAATGACATGCATAAACATAATTCAAAATAGAGGAAAACAATATTTACATTTTATTTTGATTTCAAATTTATAGACATATATGGTCAAATACTTTTGTTACTATTACAAACTTAGTGATATGTTGGTACAAATAAAAACTTTTCGTTCTGCTTTATCTAGAGATATTTTTGCTCAAGCGAAGGTTGTCTCACTCAAGCAATAGTAATCCACTGTAAAAAAAATTCCTAGAAAATGGGTTTTCTCGAGCTCTGAGGACGTGGTTAGGCAAGAGGCGTATGCATACACAGATTCTTCGACTTTGGCGCTTGGGGATAACATTGACATGTAAACAATTTAAGAGAATATTGTTTGATGACCCATTTTAAGGACTCTTTTCATTTTTGACTCCTTGTGTTTTTCAACTTGGGGTTGTCATAGACTAAATTGTATTAGAGATGCAAAATAGATTTGAGTACAACTTCATAGTTAGTGTCCTAGTGAACATGGTATCTTGTGAGTACTTTTAGAAATTTATAATGATCTTTAATAGCACGTTAAAATTTAAAGGTATTTGATATAATTTGTGCATGTGTGGGCTGAAATAATATTGGGCAGTTGCGGGGACGTAGCCATAAATTTTGTTTAGAGGGGACATCATACAAATTACGAGTAATTTTTTACTTATAGTCAGAACAATAATAGCTATTAATATCAAAAGTTCCTTGTAAAATATATAAATATAAAGTAGAAATTTGATTAAGGTATTTAATTTGTGTAATGTTATTTCAAAAAAAATAATAGAAGAAATATTTAGTGGCATAATTTGTTAAAAAATATAAAATAGTAGTTATATTGTAGTAAAGAATAATATAGAAATCAAATTAAATTTTTCATAATTTAATTTAGTATTAAAGAAGCTGTTAAATTGAATATAGGGAATAAAAAGAATAAACTAAAAAATGATTAGTTTTTTTTTTAAATATAAAAAATAATTATATTATTTTAACCTCAGTATTTATCAATGTATAATTAATGAAATGATTTCAAGTAGGATATTTTTATAAAAAATTAAGCATTTTTGTATTCTATATTTATAGATAATAACTCTTATTTATTTTTTAAATGTTGAGGAATTTAAAAATAAACTAAAAATATATAACTTTTTTTAATAAGAATAAAAATGAAAAAAAATATTTAGCAATTGTATTAATTATTATATATAAAAGTATGTGATATCAAATTATATTTTGTATAAACGTTTATAATATTACAAGCGAAATATAAATTTTTAAAAACTGGGAGGGAGCATATTCAAATTTTATACTAAAAATATTCTAAAAATATACTAATATTGCAAATATAAAATATATTTTTAAAAATTGAGAGAAGGTACGTGTCCTTCCTAGTATACACGTGCCTCCGTGCCTGGGTAGTAGTTTATGTAAAATATATGAAGGAGTTTTGGAGGAGAGTCATTAAAAAAATGTTGCAAAAGATTGTTGGTATTAGATTGAAGTTCTAAGTTTTAGAGCTTAGTGAAATGGTCCTCTTCTTTTACGGAGGAGATGAAAAGAAATAAAAGGCATACTAAAAAAAATTTGAATGGAGAGAAAAATGAGGAGAGCTTCTCTCTCTGACAATTCAAAGTAAACTTTTATAATATCAGTAAAATAAATATTATAAAAGGCCTTCTTTGAAAGGCAATATGATTATTCAGAGATGAATAGAAAAGAACATCAAACTTCAAAGTTTGAGAGAAAAGGAGAAATTTTCGTTGTATATGAGAATTATATCACCATGTGATAAAAATTAAAAAGAGAGTATTAAGCCATATTTTTGTGAGGTTATTTTGTATTTTTATTTATTAAGTAAGTAAAAAATATTATATATTTTGTTAATTTATTTTAAATACATAAGAGTCTGAAAAGTTAAATCAAAAGATCGCTTCAATTTTCTATTTAACTATTATGAATTTATTTGTCATCTTTCTATTATGGGAGATGTTACATGATTTTTTTTTTTTTATAGATATATCTAGATTCTTCTTGAACATCTTCCCAACGTTTAGTTCTCTATGATTCTAAATTTTCTGATTATTTAATGAAAAATATATATTAATCATAAAATATTTAGAGGTTTTTCCAATAAATTTTTTATAGACATTTTTTTAAATGCTATCTTCATTGTTCTCTTTTATGTGCATTAATTTTCAATTACTCTTTGTAGGGTGAGTGAACCAAAGGAGAAGATTAGGATTGTTTTTACTTACTAAGTAGCAATTACTTGTAGTTTATTTCTTTGTTAATAATAAAACTTAATATTGAGGGCTGGAGAGTACTTAACATAAAATATTATTGAGAAGTAAAAATAAATAAGGTTAGGCTAATAAAATATTAATAAAAATTGAGTTTATAAGTATATAAATTAACTTCACTCAATAAGCTAAATTTTTAAGATTGAGAGTTCATTACATCGTAGAAATCCTCTTAATGCTCTTATGTCTATCAAATATTACTTCACCCTCTTTTAATTTTTGTTATTTTACTACAATAAAATTTTTTTTTTTTTGTCATTTTTCATTGTGTTGTGCTATAACTTCAACCTTAGCTGGCCCAATCCTGTTGCTCATCACCATCTTGGTAATGATATTGTCTCATATTTTTTAGATGTAGGTTAAAATACCAATTTTTGTAGTTTAAAATAATTAGTAAAATTGTATCCCTAAAATAAATTATATGAATTGAAAAAAAAAAGAGCTTAATTGGGTTAGTAATTACATAAAATCTCTCTCGTACACACACACATACATGTATATATGTATATCCGTTGACAAGCTTATAATCTAATCGTCAACTTTGTCCGCCTAGTAAATACGAATGCGCAATTAATAAATTTTTAATAATTTTTCCAGCATTTTAATTTAATTACAAATATATATATATATTATTAATTTAGTTCATTTTCATATATATTATATAAATAAATCTATTTTAATGGAGTTACAATCATACTTTTAATTCAACACAAATATGCAATCTATATATATTTTGGACAATTTTATCAAATATTTTAATTTAATTACGAATAATTATATATTATTATTTTATTTTATTTTTATATAAATTAGATAAATAAATAATCATACTTTTAATTGAACGTAAATGCACAGCCAATAAATTTTAGACGATTTTATCTAACATTTTAATTTAATTATAAATAAATATATATTATTAATTTAATTTATTTTTATATATATTAATAAATAATTCTATTTTTAATAGAGTTAGAATCTTACGTCTGAACCTTTCATCATTCAATGAAAACCAAATATATATTATTAATTAATTTTTTTTATATATATTAAATATCTATTTATTAGATAGATGGGAAACTTTTTTCAATAATTTTTATGGTTCAAGTGGTAAGACTCTCAATTCTTCCACCAAGAACTTAAGGTAGAATCACATCTGTGTGTGTGAGTATGTTTTTTCTTATTAATAAAAAAAAAAAAGGATTTTAATGCCCTTTTAAAAAAAAAAATTACTTTCAATAGAATCTTATTTCATTTAAGTCTTCAACTAGTCAAAAAAATTAAGATAAAATTTAAAATTTTACATAATATATAATTTGTCTATTTATAATATCAAATATAATAAAATACATTTTTTATTTTTATTTAAAAAAGTTTCAAAATTTGAGTTTTTAATTATAAATTTAATAAGATATAAGGTATACGTATATAAAACATATAAATGCATAATTGATAATTTATAAAAAAAAAACAAGTTACTGAATTGAATTTGGTTTATGGGTTAAGCAGTTGAACATACCAAGACATCCCTCGAAAAGAAAGGGATTCCCATGAAATCCAGTATTGCAATTGCACGTAAGAGTCGTCTGATTAACATTGATTGAAGAAGGAGCAAGTTCTCTTACGCAGGTCATTGAGTCTGTCCAATTAATTGAATTGTTGCTTGCATTTGCTCCAAATAAGTCAATATCTGAGTTATATAAATACCAATCAAGTGTCACAGGTACATGATCCATTTCATAAATATCATCTAATAATGTTTCATGCTTGGAAAGAAGCCATTTGTTGTCAGCCACAAAGCTTAAAAGCTCGCAGCTCGCAACAGAAGCCTTGATTTCAAAACGTACTTGGTAGGAGCTCAATGATGGAAAACCAGTCCAACAGAAATATGTGTCATTACTTGCAGAACATATAGGTGAGCAACCAGATACAATTTTGCTATCATTATTATTTGAATAATCCAACATGAACCCACCAGCACAACAACCCACTACAGTGAACAAATCACTTGAACTACTAAAGAAAAATGGCATTCCTGTTAAGTTGAGGCCTCCACTAGTAGTAGTACTATTACTACTCTTTCCTGTGGAAGAATTCCAATATGAAATTGGATTCCATACTTGAATTGTAAAGTCGCTAATTGAAATATTAAGTAACTCCCAATTGGAGCGACGAAGGAAAGGTTTGTGAGGAGTTGTGGAGTTGTTGCATACTATTTCAAACCATTCATCAACATAGCAATTACTAGATCCTATGCCAAATGGGAATGGAATTTCAACGTTTCCACATTTATCTACACAACCTGGCTTCGATATTGGTGGTTTTATTGAATTGATCGTACAAGCCAGCTGAAACCAAGTAATTAACATAATCCATACTACTATTTCATACATCAAGTACTTCTTCATCAACATTTTTTTCCCCCTTTCCTTTTCTTTCTTTCTTGTGTGACTTGTTTTGCTTACCTTTTAGTAGTTATACTTTTTTGTGCGCGCCTGGTTGAAACGATAAGTAGTAGTTGGATTTTTTTTTTAATATAAAGAAAACAAACCCCATCGGAGAAGAAAGCTGCCTATATTATTGACTAAAACAATATAATTAGGATTGACCTAACTATGGTTGCACTTTGGGTGCCAAATTAAGTGTTATCACGCAATTTAAAAATTTAGAAATTAAATTATAAAATTTATAAAATTAATAACTTAAATGTAAATTTAATTAAAATTTAATAACCAATAAAATAATTCAACCTATTTTATATAATTGTATGCACTAACAATTAATATAATGTATGAAAATTACTCAATTAATTAACTATATAACAAGAATTAATATTTTATATAAATACACTCACTTATATAACTTTATTTTATTATTTCGTATTCAATAGATGTGTTAATTAGGAGAGATTTGAAAAACAAATTTTTTTTTTTTTATAGCCAGTAATCAAATTCAGAACTTTTAGATAGGAATTCAATTCCTCCAAGTACGTAATTTAATTGCTATTATTTGAATGAGAAAAAATATAATTACAAAAGTCTTATTTAACAAATAAGCAAGAGAATCGTAATATACTTCATATTCAAATGACTAAATAATCAAATTATATTCCATATTGATAGAATTTTCATTTTAAATTTTGAAAGTAATTAATGAATAATAATTTAAAATTTTAGTGGTACTCATCATTTAAAATTTTTAATTAGGAGACATATGATCTCACGTAAAAAGAAGGGTAAAGAGTGATGAAAGTTTATTTACTTAAAAAAAAAAAAAAAGTAGCCAATTAGTCATTTGCTTTGACATAATTTATTTAGTCTTTTTTTAAACTAAAAAAGGGTCTTTAGTTATTTTTAAATTGTAAAGTGCATGTATCATTTAGCTCGTTTAGAATTAAAAATGGAATCATTGATAATGCAACTGATGATAAAATGAATTAACTTTAATTTTTTTATTTTATAAATAAGAAAAGAATTTAGAAGTGTGAATGCCAACGATTATTATAATTAATTGAATGCATATCATATTTTATGTAGGCATGTGATGCACGAGTGAGCGTGTGATGCACATGGGCGTGAGGTATTTTTTTAATCAATACTCTAAAATATAAAAATGCACACTCATTATTATAAAATATAAACTTTGAAGAGAGATTTAAATTCACATGTGCACTACTTTTACCTACGACTATTGAAATGATCGACAACATTTAATACAAGAGGAATCTACTTTATGTATGTATGTATATATAGGGATGTCAAACGGGACAGCACAGTACGATATAGACCGTTAAATACTTGGCCCATTGGCCCATCAGGTCGGCACTGCACGGCCCACCAAATATTCGGCACGACATGGCACGTTATGTTAGCCAAAAGGAGTAGCACGGCATGGCCCATGGCCACGGCCTTTAATGAGCTGAGCCAGGCTGGCACGGCACGCGAAACCTTATTATTTTAAAAATTAATTTTAAAAAAATGCCAATAAATAAATAATTTTTTTTACATTTAAATAAAATTGGACATAATCTAATGAATTTATAACAATCTATTAAATAAGAGGTTGAGAGTTCGACTCTCACTTTTAATTTTTTAAAGCATTATTAATAATTTTTAACTAAATAATTAAATAAATATATAATAAAAATGAAATAAAAGGGTCATGGGCCGTGCCGGCCCGTTGGCCTGTCAAGCACAGCCCAACGGGCCGGGCACTGCACGACACGACAAGGCCCACAGGCCAAAAATGGAGGCCCGGCACGCTAACTAACGGGCCACAGGCCGACATGACACGCTAATTTGACGGACCAGGCCGTGCCGGACCGAGCCGGTCCGTCCTTTTTGACACCTATATATATATATATATATATATGTATGTATGTATATATATATGTAAACATACATACATACATATATGTATATATGTGTGTGATTGTATATATATTCATATATCTGTATGTATGTATATATATATGTATATATATGTGTGTATGTATATATTCATGTATCTGTGTTTATGTATGTGTATATATATATGTAATATGAAGATAATATTTGTAGAGTAAGATAAGAGAATATTAAAATAATATCTGCAGAACAAGACAAGAGAAAAATCAAGATAATATTTACATAACAAGACAAAAGAAATCTACTTTATGTATAATACTTATCTATTTGTATAATATATGTATGGCTATAATATTATTAATGTAATATATTGACATTTGTCTACCAAAGATATTTCCTTTGGATAAAAACCTAGCTACAGACAATGTCAAAAAAAAAATATATGTATATATATATATATATGTCAAAAGGGTAATGTATGTGACAAGATAGTAAATAGTATAATAAATAGTAAATAGCAAATCTCTACTATAAATAGAAGAAGCCTGTATTGAGAGAAACCAGACTTTGCCTTCTCTTTAGTTTGTAATATTAAGTTCTCTCTATAATAAATAATAAGAGTTACTTGTTTGTATATGTATATCATTTTTTGTAAATATTAGAATGAGCGTGCACTTTTTTTTTGTTGTGAACTTGCGAATAGAAAAAATATCTTAGAATTTTGGACTATTATGGGGTATGATGGTCTATGGCTCTATTATACTTAATTCATTTCGGGTAACAATGATAAAGGAGGAGATCTAAACCTCAATTCTATGATTATAGGGAGAAAAGTGGAGACAAAAAAAAGATAAGTGTTGGATTTATGTGACGTTAGTTATGACCGTAGTTAAGTTCTTATGAATTGAATTATGTGTGAGTGTATACAAAGTGTTTATATATATAGGATAAATATATACCTATGGCAGCTACTTACCTAAGAATAGACTTATTCTAATATTGGGGATTATCTCTCTAATTATTTCTTATTGAATCATTATAAAATACTAACGCCTAATTATCTAATGAGTCGCTTATTTAGTAGTTGAACTCATCTGTTGACTCAGGGCTCACTAAGCTAGGCTACATGCTATATAAATGAGTAGGATAAATAATATTGTGCCACATAACATGTGTTATTTTATGTCTTACATTAGCTTGAAGGCCTCTTAGGCCTGGTTATATGGTGTAGGAGGTCTGGCTATCGTTTCGTCGATATCTGGACACTTAGTCCTTCCAATTATACTAATAGATCATGGCCTAATTTTATGCACTGTTTTGTCGATGCGGTTGGCAAAACTTGGATTCTGTCCAGTTATGGAAACATGCTCACCGATCTTTTGTTGCTAGCTATATTTTTGGATTTTCATTCGAACTTCCAGTGAGGAAAATATGTCAATGTCAAAGTCAAAGTTGCTTCCTACGAAGTCAACATTCCAGTTTTAAGGTGCCTTTCATCTTTCATTCTGCAGAGATATGCCTGCCAAACTTTTCAAGTGTGTGTGGAAATATCTAGGCTTTAGGATCATTTCTCAACCTTTGCCCTGTGCTTTTTAGAAGTGGGAGGTTGCACTTGGATACTTTTTTCACCACTAAGTTCTTAGCAAGCATTTTTCAGATATTTTTAACTTCAAAAGAGAAAAATAATGTAAAGACACGAAGACATGACACTTAAAACACTCAAATGACAACCTAGGAGTAAAAAAGACTAAGACATATAAGCCTTTTCAACAAGTATGTAAGAGTTATCTATGTAGACAAGAAAAATAGCTTGTATCTTGGTGGAGGTTTTTATGTGCCACCGCATAATGGTCTCGAATTTTTGTATAGGAATTTTGAGCTTTATGCTATAGTAGATAAAAATTTGTTGCAACACTCGTGTATTTTTAAAGACTCTTAATTTTGTACGATATTTAAATCTATAAAAAAAATTTCTTACATTTTCAGCATTACATACACTAAAATACACAATTTTGAGACGAGCACAATTTTTTTAGATTTTTTTGGAACTTTTTCACATCTAAGGAGGCTAGGGAAGCAAATCTCAAAGACTCGAGATATAAAAAAATGTAGAGCTATAAGATTTTGATGAATAAAATATCATCCAATTCAATTACGGGTATTTAGATTCTTGATGTAATTAAATAGTTCTTATTCTTCTTCTCCCCTTATAATATATGTTAGATTTTATTTGTATATTAATATTAATTTAAACATGAGAGAATGAATTAACTATGATTGTTTAAATTTTGTTACCTTGTATCAATTTTTGTGTATGTTTTAATTGTAAAATAAATAAAAATTAATTCTTTATTAAAAATTTGTTCAAAAATTTATTCGTGAAGATCATGGACATATTTCTATTAGGCGACTTCTATCTAGCCAACCATCTGTTTGTCTAGGTGGAAATCTTTTCATTAGGTGACTTCTGTTTGTCCGACCACATTTCTGTTCGGCTATTGGTCGGGTGATCATGTGGCTCGTTTCCATCTCGGTGGACAGTTTGTAGTTGGGAGAATTGAAGGTGCACCATAACCCACTACATTGAACCAGTCACTTGAACTACTAAAGAGAAATGGCATTCCTGTTAAGTTGAGGTCTCCACTAGTAGTACTATTACTTCTCTTTCCTGTGCAAGAATTCCAATATGAAATTGGATTTTATACTTGAATTGTAGAGTCGCTAATTGAAGTATTAAGTACCTCCCAATTGGAGCGACGAAGGAAAGGTTTGTGAGGAGTTGTTGCATACTATTTCAAACCATTCATCAACATAGCAACTCCTAGATCCTATGCCAAATGGGAATGGAATTCCAATGCTTCCACAAATATCTACACAATCAGGCTTAGCTACTACTGGTTTTATTGTTGATACTGAAGATGCTATAAACCAAGTTTTTTTTTTTTTTTAATTTATTTATTGAATGCTAGAAGCCAAGTTAAGATAATGAATACTACTACTATTTCATACATCAACTACTTCTTCATCAACATTTCTCTCTCTCTCTCTCTCTTCTCTTTCTTTCTTTCTTATGACTTCTTGCTTCTTTTTAACAGTGCGGATTTGAAGCATAATTTTTTTTTTTGTTTTTGCTAAGAAAGTGGTTGATTGTCGGCGTCTCATCTATTATCTATTTTCTCTATTTTATATTATTATTACAGTCATATTTAACTAACAGCAATAAAAATAATTTATGTGTTTGGTTTAATAGTCAATCTATAATAGACTGTAAAATATTCTAATAGTATTAAAAATACTCATTCATACCAATCCTTCAAGGATTTGTAAGAATGCTCTATTTTTTTTTACATGTTTATATAATCATTTATTTTTTTTTTCATTTTATCTTATTATATATATATATATATATATTTAATTTTACTTCATTTATAATTTTATAAAAATTATCTTAATAATAATTATCATTATTTTTATTTTACTATTCAAATAAATATAATAATAATAATAATAATAATAATAATACTATTTTTTTTTTTTCATATTATTATTATTATCCTTATTATATTTCTATTTCATTAACCAAACGTAATTTTAAAAGAGTAAATTATGTCCTACAAATTAACCTATTTTTCAACATTTACCCGAGTGCTATTCCTATAAGTTTAAATTAAATTCATCCATGCAATATTTAATTTATAAATATAGATATGGTAATGATAATATCACAACAATTTTATTATTATTAAAATAAAAATATAAAAATTATTGATTTTATTTTTACAATTAATAATCTGTTTATGTCATTAATATATAGAACTATTATTAATAAAAAATTATAATAATAAAAAAATTAATTAGGGTTATATGCTGTCATGACATATTTATTAAAAATAAATATGACTCTTTCTACTTAATTTTTTTATATAATGTGACAAAAATGTCCTTAATTTTATTGATCAGTGATAAATTTTGAATGGACACATATCCAACTAGATTTCTCAAAATTAGACAACTATCTAACTGATCGAATTTTAACCTGCCGGTGACTCCACTCGCCGGAGCTGAGTTGGACACATATTCAACTAAACTGCACAAAATTGGACGACTGTTTAACTTGTCGAACTGTGATTGGAACCGAGTTGGACACATATCCAACTGATCTAGATGGCTATCAAACTAACCAAATTTTGATTGATTGACAATCACATTTGTAGGACATACATCTAATTTAACACAACAGAGTTGAACGTATGTCCAACTAAAAACCAGTGAGTTTAATTTCTACTCAAAACATGAAAATAAGAATGGTGGTGCTATCATTTCATTGCTACTAATTTTTATGAAAATAATTAAGGCTCTGGTTTAAGGATTCATCGGAAGATGAGAAAATGGAAATATAGGTTAATAGTTATCATCATCAAGGTGTAAAGAGATTGGCTCAAAGGTTTGTTCCATTGTCTTATGCACCTGAAGGATTAATTGAAGATTTTGATTATCCTAATTTTTGCTTATCAGGTTTTTAAATTTAAATTTAATTAACTATCATTTGTTTATGTATTTTTTTAAATTTTAATTATTCATTAACGTTTGGATATTAATTCTATTTCCCAAACGTCCCGGCGGAAGCAAAAGCAGACTTTGTAACTCTGAGGACATGGGTTTTAATATTTTTTTTTTAAAAATATCTCAACAAATAGACTATGACAAAAGAACAAAATTGTTGTATAAATAATATAACAAGAGGAACAATCAACAGTGGAAGGCGATACTGATGTAGTAATTCTAGAAGGACGAGGATAAAGGGCTTGGTTCGAATACATCGAATGATTTTTTTTTTCTTGTGGGGGTAAATTTGAAATATGAAAGTTAGTGTCCATCCTAAATTAAAAATAATAAAAGGAAATCATATGAGCCTATTTTCCAATTAATTACAACAATATCGCCCCACCACACATATCATATGTCAACCAATATTTTAATTTCCTAGTAAAGAAACCTTATCTCCCGCCTCATATAGTTGCCTTCACCTTTACAAATAAATCATTAATTTTATCATCAAGTTTTAGTTTTAATAACTTTTTATTAATCATGAATGGTGAAATTTATAAAATAAAAAAAATCAATAATATTGAATAAATTTAATTGGATGAAATTTTACATTAAGTGAATTTAATTGTCAAAGTTTATCGTCAATAGGTAAAATTTTGAGCTCATGATTAATTTACATTAAAAATATATGAGTTGGATATAAATAATATTATTTTTTAGTTATAAATTTTAAAGTATTATAAAAATATATAAATTAGATATAAGTAATTTTATTTTTTAGTTGTAAATTTAATAGGTATTATGAATGTTTTGTTTTCCAAAATTAATTTGTTAAAGGAAAATGAAAGTGGAAATTAAAAGTTTTTAGAAACATAAACATTGTAATTCATTATATAAATTTAGGATCCCTTCCCCCAATATAGAAAAGTGATATTATTTGACATAACATATTTTATTAGATATAATTATTTTATTTTATTTAGATGTAAATTTTAAATTTTAAATTTTGGCTTTTAAATAACTCAATAAAAAAAAAAAATGTCTCAAAATAAGATATTATTTTAATATGTTGATGGAAATGGATCCAAAAATTAAATAGAAACCACTTAATAACTTCTTAATTATATTATGTCATTGATATAATAGTTACTTCTTTTTTTTGTTCATTTTTTAAATAACATTTTACAACTTACGTACTTTAATTTTATATGTACATGTTTTATAAAATAAAATAAAAAACTTTTGTACCGCAATACTACAACAACTCAACATCAAATTTAATCATTCATGATTGTGATTTAGATAAAATATTTGTTTTAAATGTAAATCTCATGCAAAAATAAATTGTCGAATTCAAAGTATAACAAAAAAAGAAAAAGGTACTACTTATCCGATCTTTAGTTTCAACAATAATTAAACAACGTACAGGTTTAATATAATAAATTACAAGACAATACAATCATATTTATTGTGTTCAATAAATTGTTCCAAACATGTCATAAATATTATATTACTTAACTAGCTAGTTCTTACCCAGTACATCCTTAAAGAAATGAAGCTGGCAAAGTTTGACATCATTCAATATTTTAGAAACTCTATAAAGAAGTGAATATTTTAATATAATACATTAGAAGGCAATACAATCATATTTATTGTGTTCAATATATGTTGTTCCAAACAAGCCATAAATATTAGAGTAATGTTATGTATTATAAATTTAACACAATTTCAACTGACGTGGCAGTTTTTTATTTGATACAATTTTGTGAGCTTGATTCTACTTACCAATAATTCTATGACATATTATTTGTAATTTATCTCAAATTTGAGATAAATAGCATTTTTCTATTTCTTTAATGAAACAAGGTTGGCAAAGTTTAACATCATTCAATATTTTAAAAGCTCTACGAAGAAGTGAATGATGTAGACGAATCTAGAAAATTGAAATCTAAATATACACTAACCTGCTGAGATGTTCCTACAGTTGAACTCTGAGGAATGAATGAAGTACTACTTTTTGATAAAGATCTCATAACCTCCTCCAACTTAATTGAAACTTGTTTCATTGTAGGTCTATTCCTTCCATCTAAATCCAAACAACTCTTAGCAAGAATAGCAACTTCTAGTACATCTTCAATCTTTTCAACTTCTTCAATAATTTTTGGATCAATAATATCACATACACGATCCTCATTCATACATTCGATAAAATAGTCCCTCAGGTTCCGATGTTGTTCTTCTACCAATTGCTTAGTTGATCTTATCTTAAAAACTGTCTTTTGTCTAGTTAGAAGCTCAACCATAAGCACACCAAAGCTATAAACATCACTCTTATCTGTATATTTACATAAATGATAATATTGTGGATCCAAATAACCAAATGTTCCACACACTTGTGTAGTCACATGTGTTTTATCAATATCAACCAATCTTGAAGTTCCAAAATCAGCTAATTTTGCTCTGTACTTATCATCTAAGAGAATATTAGCTGACTTTATGTCTCTATGGTATATTGGAGATGAAGCTTCTGAGTGTAAATATGCAAGAGCTCCAGCAATATCACTTGCAATTTGTAAAAGCACTTTCCAAGTAAGTTGAAATTCCTCATTTGGATGATGAATGTAGTGATAAAGTGTTCCATTGAAAATGAATTCGTAAACTAGTAGAGGAACTTCAGTCTCTAAACAACAACCCAATAATTTTACTACATTTCTGTGATTAATTTGAGAAAGAATAATGATCTCATTGATAAAATCTACAAGTTTGCCACTGTCTACTTTAGATTTCTTAATAGCAACAATTTTACTATCAGCTAACATTCCTTTGTAAACAGTACCTTGACCACCTTCACCAAGGATTCTATTTGGATTAAAGTGATCAGTAGCCATTTCTATCTCTTTTGAATTGAAAATATTTACTTCATTTGAAGACATGTGTTGTTTTAGCAATAAACCTCCATTTTTCTTGAAGAATTTTCTCTTGCATTTCATGTCTTTTATATTCTTGATTTTTTTGTATGAGCTCCACATACACAAGAGTAGTACCAAAGCTCCAATACCGCTTCCAGTACCTACATAATTAGCTTAAACAAAAATTTTAAGAAAATATGCAAGCAAAATTGTTTTTTTTGTGAAATTATCTAAATAATACCCATAAAATTTATAATACTATAATTAACATCATTATCTTGAATTAGGGAAGTAGGATTTATTGTTCGGTAAATGATAGGAGCGTTATTTTTATTATTATAAATTTTAGGATATTATATTTGTTATTTTCCATTTTTTTTTAGGTGGAAAGATTTATGTGTGTGTCAGAAAATGTCATTAAAATAGGTAGAAGGGGAGGTTATTAAGTCATTTTTTTAGAAAACAAGGTGTGATTCTCATTTAAAATAAAGGAGAGTAAATTTTATTCCCACAACTGAGAAAATTTCAATAATACCTGCTAGTTTTAAGCATTCTTTTGCAATGCCTTAAGGTTATAAATATGTTGATGTTGTTATACTTGAACAAAGTTAAAAAAGTGTGAAGTGTAAGGGTAAAAGAGCAATTGCACTCTATTGTTGCATCAAACCTTACCTAATTAGAAATGAAAACCCTTCGTCTCCCTCTCCACTCTATTTCTTCTCCGAGTAAACCCTAACCAAACCTCTCTATTTTCATCTCCTCTCTTTGGAAGCCATGAGACAATATAAGCAGAGCTTTTGGTATGAGAGTCATCGATGGATTGCATTTTGCAGCAAAACATTCAATGAGTTGGATAGAACATTTGATTTGGGTAACGGAACAGATCAAATTAGGGCTTTTTCATACTCTCAACATTAAATATGTAATATTCAAAAAAAAAAAAAAGAAGAAGAAGAAGAAGAGAAAATCTTTATTATTATATTATGTTAAATATAAGATAATTGACGAAATAATAATAATAATAATAATAAGACACTTGGTGGAAGGAGTCATCGAATGGCCAAAATAAATCTATTTTTATTTTATTTTATTTTATTTAGATAATAAATAATATTATGTAGTTAAATAGAATGGTAGGGTTTTAGAATTTATTTACAAATATACTTTATGGTAGCCATTTTTCTCACCCTTTTAATGTAAAAAGAAAACAAAAATAAGATTAAAACTTTTCATCCATAATTTACTCTATTGATCAAAGTGTAAAAAATTTCTTACTCACAAAGGCTTACATCAAATGTAATGTTCACTTTCTATCTGTAGTCATATTATATTTAACTTTTTTCTTGATTAATTAAGAACAATAATTCAAGAATATTATTTTGGATAATTTTAATCATAAAATTAATATTGATAATAATTTTGTGAGTTTTTATAAGAAATTTTATAAGACAAATGTATGCAAAATATCTATAGAAACAAAAAAATAAATTATTTTTGAATTCTTATATTGCTTAATTAAATTTTAAATTATTTTTATATCAAACTATACTTCTTGAAGAGTTCAACGAGTATTTATTTGTCAAAAAATTAGATATATTGAATTTGTTATGAATTTTTAAACTTTATGTTTTGAATCTTTTAATTTGTAAATAATTCGAATTTTAGGAGTGTTTTATATATTTTTCATCTGCAATTCGAATATGAAATTTTTTATCTTTGTAACTAAACATAATAAGGAAATTGTTGTCTTCAAAATCATTACAAAATTCTATGTATTTGATTTTATATAATTTTACGAATTTAAATGTGTTTTTGTTGAAAATAGGAAAACTTGACATATTAAAATAAAATTATAGAATTAATTTGTGGTGTTATAAATTTTAAAAATTTGTGAAAATTTTTATAATAATTTATCTATGTCCTATTTATGGTTTATTAAAATTTGATAATTTTTAAACCAGATATAAATATTTTACAAATTTTTGATTTATATATGTTCACTGCTGAAAAATTTTCTAGTAGATTTATTGAACTAGTTTAAAAACCCATTTTAGCCATGAAAATAGATTCAAAAATATTTTAATTTTTTTTATATATAATATTATTTAAGGTTTAGAAATACCATAAAAATTTAAGTTTAAAATGATTTATTGATATTGTTTTAAAAAAAGTTAAGTTCACTAGAGTTGCTGATTTTTTTATATAAAAGATTTAAAAGTTAGCAAATAAAAATTATTTTTATAATTAGTATTCATTTGGTTTTACTTGAAAAATTTATTGGACATTTTAATGTACCTCTATGAAAATTTTGTAAGATTTAGCAAATTTATGAAACCAATTAATTTCGAAATAAATTATAGAGCTTCTTTTGACAATAAAAATAACGAATAATTTTGTGGTGAAAAATATGAAATTTTTGAAAAAAAATATTATGTCTAAAACAAGGATTAGATCTAAGTATTAAAATAACACTTTTTATTTATTTTGATTAAATTATAAAAAAGGGGGATAACTTTAATAAGTATGAGAATATAATATTTATTCAATTATAATTTATTTAGGTTAAATTTTAAGTGAAATAATTGGTAATTTTAATTGTGTTAATTATTTATATTAGGTAATTAGGACCTATCTTACTTGTAATATTAATTATATCTTATGTCTTCATGCTCTTATATGAATTTTCAAGGGCAATAATTATGTGATATGTGATATTGTGTATATTTAAATGAATTAAGTATGCTTACAATTGCATGGTCATTAATAACATGACATGTGCATCATCCAATCATAGCATTGCAAATATAAGTTTTAAAAGTATTTCTTTTGTATTAAGCTTTTGAAGAATGATAAATTTTATGCAAGGTTTTGTGGCAATGAGTTTTATAATATATGTTTTATGTGATACTTGAATTATCTTTATGAAATTTTACATTTTAAAGCAATGTGATAAATTAAGGATTGTGTGTGGGATGTATCTTACATGTAAATTAGGATACATCGGGAGATAATTAATAGTTCTTACATATAAGAATTATGTATGAAATTTTAATTTTGATAAATTATAAGTTTTCTTACTAGCCTTTTATGCGTGTTAGTCGCTTATGGGTGATTTATGTAAGGTTCTACTATGATAAGTTTTTGAGTGGGTGGCTTAGGTTATTTAATTATGATAATATTTTTATATGTTATTTTTAATATATGTGCATTATGAACACTACTTCATAAACATAAGCATAATTATTTATTTATTTTTAAGTATGTACATATGTAAAATATGCTTAATATTTCAATTAAGTTAAGTTTAGTTATTGAGTGGTTTAACTAATTCCAAGCTTTTTCATTTTTTGTAGGAACATTATGAAGATAATTTACAATATTTGAGAAAGGATATTTATTTCTTAAAATTAAGTTCCCTTTTCTTATCTAATAAATTATAAATTTGGTTGAACTTTTGTAATTTTTTTTTTAAAGTTATTAACTTTAATATCGTTTATTATTTAATATATAAATATTATTAATTTTTTTAATAAAATCATAATCAATTATATTAAGAATTTTTAATGAATAAAATGTTTGGATAATTTCTTTTTATGTATGTAAATTAGCAGGGTGTTAAAAGGTGAATCCTTGAATTAGCACAGTTGAAAGTAGCATCGTGACCAGAAGCAACGAAAATCCTCTAGACAAGGAAAAAAAACTTGAATTTCCGTGACTCCTCAACAACGGGTTACCAGGGAGAAGAAGGTATGTGACAGCATATCACCGTGAGCACTACCAAAAGTAGAATAATACCAAAAGTAGTTATGGTATTGAGCACTACCTTAAGCAGAGAATATAATTATTTTTCTAACTAATTCTTATTGCCTCTTATTCATGTTGATTGTGTGTAGCATATTGATAAAGCTACTACACAATTATAAATACAATTAATTGTACTAAAGAAGATAGTTGTAAACTCTGTCAATATAACATTACTCTCTAGCCTACTGTTTATCTTCCTCAAGCTTTCTTAATGAAGCTCTTCATGGTATCAGAGCCATAACAATAGCTGATAACATTAGTTCCACACATGAACCTAAATCCTCACCACAAATAAGTCGTGCTTCCACTGCCCCACAAATGAGCAATGCTCAGACCACCTCTGTTATTCAACAATCTTTGCAAAATTTACAAACCATGAACATTAATGCAAATCTACCCACTTATCCTATCAATCCAAACTTTACAGTAAAACTAGATGAAACAAACTACCTAATAGAGAAGGAGCAACTGAAACATGTCATCACAGTTTATGGGTTACAAAAATAATAGATGGTTCCTCACCAATACCATCTAGACTCATAAAGAAACAACAAGAAAATACAGGAACTATTCAAGAAAATTTTGAAACAAACCCAGAATACGAACTTTGGAACAGACAAGATTGTGCTCTCAAAAACTGGATTTACTCCTCAGTATCTTCAAGCTATCTCCAATATCTTATTGGAAAGAATACAGCTTATGACTATTGGACTGTGCTTGGAAAATCCTTCAATGATGACTCACAAGCACGGCTTATGCAATCTCTCAAAAAAGGCTCAAGAACAATGGAGCAATATATCAGTTATTCAAAAGATCTTATAGATCACATTCTTGCTACTGGAGACAACATCAGTGACAGAGAACAAATGTTGTATGTTCTGGGAGGACTTGATTCTGGATATGAATCCTTGGTAACAGGGACGTACCCAGAAATATTTTTCTAGGAGGGCTGATATATATTAAAAAAATTTAATTTTTTTTATTCATAATATCAAGATTTATAACTAACATTAAAAAAATAATATAAACTTAAAAAATAAACAAAAAAAAATTTATTTAAGTTGTGTCTGACAATGCTTTATAGCATAAAATTCATCAATTATCAAATCAGATTCAATTTTTTTTGTAAACTCTCTTTCAATATAGACAATCATACAATCTTGAAGAAATTCCTCCTCAATTTTATTTTGAAGCGATGTTTTAATGAGTTTCATAGCTAAAAATGCACGTTCCGTAGTTGCTATAGAGACTGGAAGGATCAACACCAAACGAATTAAACTATCAATTAAATAGTATATCTGTGACTTTCTTATTCTAACTAGCTCTTCACACAATTTAGATAGAAAATGTATGTTTCAAAAATTTAAGTGTTGTACAACAGTCATCTCATAGAATTTCAACTGACGTTTTAAATAACATATTTAATGTAATAATGGTAAATTGTTATGAAAAAAAATGAGTGCTAAATACATATAAATTTATAATTAAATAAGTACTTAAATTAATAATTATATAATATTTATCGACCAAACGTTTAAAAGTTATAATTTTTAGGAATATATAATACATAATTATTGATATAAGTATAAATTAAAATATAAATATTTTAAGTATTTAGTATTTTTAAAGAATAATACGTAACTATAATAATTTTATTTTTTTTATAAAAAAAAAAAAAAGAAGTAGAAGTTATCAAATGCACACCAGAAAATAAAGAAACAATAAATCAATAGCAGATAGTAGAGCAATGAAAGCGGAGCAATTGAAAGTAATAATTTGATTAAAATTTTAATTAATATAATATATTAAATTATATTTATATTATAAATATTTATTAAAAAAATTAAAAAAATTAAAAAAAAAAAAAAAAAAAAAAAAGCTGTCCGGGCTGAAGCCCGGTACAGCCATGCCTTAGTTCCGTCTCTGCTTGGTAACAACTATTACAAATAAAAAAAGAGTACTCAGTCTGGATGAACTTTTTACAAGAATGAGAATTCATGACAGACAAATTGAAAGAATGAACTTAACTAATTCACAGCTTGTTCAAGCTACTTTTTTTGTATCCAAACACCCTTATCCAAAGTAATATTTACAAAATTTATTTACTTATTATCTTTGTGAGCAATCTTGATATTTGTACTCTTTGTACTGTTAAACTGCCTAGTGGCCTTTCTAATAAATCAGTACCGTATCGTTTGAACAAAAAAAAAAAAAAAAGTATCAACCTTCATCTATAGCTTCTGCTGATTCCAGTGTAACCTCACAAACTTCTTCATAACATTTTACCCCACTTATTGGTACCAATTTTTTCAATCACCCCAGAGGAAAAACACCACAAAAGGATACAGGGAATATACAGTGACAAATCTACAAAAAAGTTGGTCACACTGTTGGCAAATGTTACTTCAAATATATGGAATCCAAGAATACCTCCTTAGGCGACGCACCAAAAGGATTCAAAGGACCTAGTGGTCTATGAGCTCATGTCATCCATGTTCAAAATGATAGTGTGCAACCACCACTTATTTCTCCTCATCACCTGTCTCTCTGCTCCATCACTACATCACCCTCAATTCCAAACTACAGGTTGGATTGAAAATAACATCTATGCTTTTCCACCACCACAAGCTTCTTTTTTTGCACCAGTAGCATTACCAGCAACTCTTGCAGAAGGAGAATGGTTCATGGACACAGGAGCCACTCATCATTTAACTAACAATATTGGCAGTATTCAAACTCCCACCACTTACTTAGGTACTGCATCTGTTATGCTAGGAAATGGGTCTACTATTCCTATTACCCAATCTGGATCTACCTTCTTAACCTGTAATACTTATACACTCCAACTAAAAGATATTTTACTGGTTCCACAGTTAGAAAAGAATTTGATCTCAGTAAAAAAATTGTGTGAGGATAATAGTGTTTCAGTAGAGTTCTATCCTAATAGCTTCTTTGTGAAGGATCTCACCACACAGACTACTCTGCTTACTGGAGGCACTAACAATGGACTCTACAAAGTTGGCACTGGTCATTCTCTTGTAGACTCCATCCAATGCAATAAAGCTGCACTCAATGGCACCCTTCTTCATGAAAGACTTAGCCATCCACATGCCTCAGTAGTGCAACAGGTAGCCAAAACACTCAACCAATCTATCCTACCCAATAGTAGTTTAGGTGTTTGTCAAGCTTGTCAAATAGGCAAAGCACATAGGCTGCCTTTTACACATACTCATGTAAGATCCATAGTTTCTTTTGCTATTATCCATGTAGACCTTTAGGGTCCTGCACCTTTTAATTCAGTTAATGGAATGAAGTACTTCTTACTGTTTGTTATTGATTTTTCAAGATTTCAGTGAATTTATGTTTTGACTAACAAAACACAAGTAGCTCACATATTTTTGCATTTTGAGTCTTATGTTCAAAGAAAATTTAATGCTCAAATATAGCAATTCCAAAGTTATAGAGGTACAGAGTTAAAATCACTTGAAACCCATCTCTTTCGTGGAGGATACCACAAGAGAATATCTTGCCCATACAATGCTTCTCATAATGGAGTTGTAGAAAGGAAAAACAGGCATGTCGTGGAAACAGGACTAGCTTTGCTAGCTAGGGCAGTGTTGTCTCTTGCTTATTGGGAGTATGCTTTCAAAACAGTTGTGCATCTCATTAACAAAATTCCCTTTAAACCTCTCAACAACACAAGCCCATATGAACTGCTCTATCAGCAAACACCTTCCTATGAGTATCTCAGAATTTTTGGATGTTTATGCTATCCCTATCTACGACTATACACTAAAAACAAGCTTGAACCTCGGTCTCTACCTTGTGTTTTCCTAAGGTATGTTGCACATTACAAAGGCTTTTGGTGCCTTGAGCCCCTTAGTTAACGAGTTTACATATCCATCATGTAATTTTTAATGAAGTAGTGTTTCCATTTTTAGCTTCAATCCCATCCAACTGATCATTTGCACCTGTTGTGCCAGAACCTATGCATGTCAGCTTTTCTACTTCACATATGCAGTATCCTTTCATCACCTCTTCTCATGCTAATACCCTAACTAACCAGACTACATGTCACCCTGCAACATCATCTTTTCACTCAATATCTCCCATACATAGCTTACTTAATGACAATCCTACATCACTAGTACATCAACAACAGACATCAGTCCCAACTACTTTCATGACATCCCCTTTTAGCTATGTTTCAGATGATTTTTTACTTGTCCCTTCATCCACCAGCTTGTCACCTACTCCTTGTACTTTACCTTTAATTCAAAATGACCCCACAGTCATCTTTAATCCCACTAGCGTACCTCTTGTTGTTGACCTCCCAGTAGCTCCACTCAATACTCATCCAATGACTATACGTGCCAAAGATGGTATTCTCAAACCCAAACTTTACAACACACAAGTGATACTCTCAGAACCAAAAAATGTCAAAATGGCTCTTCAAATACCTCAGTGGAAACAAGCTATGGAAACTAAATATCAAGCCCTCCTTCACAATCATACTTGGGAGTTGGTACCTCCACCCACATTTGGAAAAATTATCTCCAATAACACACTTGAGAAGTATAGAGCACATGTAGTGGCAAATGGCTTTCAACAAATTGCAGGGCTCGATTATAAAGAAACGTTTAGTCCAGTTATTAAACCAACAACCATTTGAGTTGTTCTTACTGTGGCTCTCTTTGAGGCATGAACAATTAGACATCAACACTGCCTTCCTCAATGGGGACATTGAAGAAGAGGTCTACATGTCTCAACCATCTGGCTTTATTGATCCTATCTACCCAAAACATGTCTGGAAACTTAGAAAAGCCATTTATGGCTTAAAACAAGCCCCCAGGGTTTGGTACATGAAGCTCACTGGTGCTTTATAAAATTGGGGTTTTAAATCCTCCAATGTTGATGCCTCCATGATGATCTACTCTTCTAATAAAGATATTATCATCCTTTTGATATATGTTGATGATATTTTGATAAATGGAAACAACAATGTTCTTATTACCACCTTCATCAACAATCTTCACTCTCATTTTTCACTCAAAGACTTGGGTCAACTCAATTATTTTTTAAGCATTGATATGCAACGAACTACTGATGGAATTCACATGCATCAAGGAAAATACATTAGTGAACTTCTTGATAAGGCTCACCTATTTGATGCCAAACCTATCACCACACCTATAGTTACCAATAAAATTCTTTCCAAATTTGATGGTGAGTCTCTTGATGTTGCAGAGGAACATTCTACAGATCCCTAGTAGGAGGCTTACAATACTGTACACTTACTAGGCCTGATGTTAGTTACACAGTCAATAAACTATGTCAATTTCTTCATGCCCCAACAACAACTCATATGCTAGTAACTAAGAAGCTCCTCAGATATTTGAAAGAGTCTTTCTCTCCAAATCCTCCAATTTATCACTAACTGTTTATATAGATGCTGACTGGGCATCTAGTACTAATGATCGGAGATCCACAGGTGGTCATTGTATCTTTATGGGTGACTCTCTTATCTCATGAAATTCTGCCAAACACAAGGTTATTTCTAGGTCTTCCACAGAAGTAGAATTTTGGGCATTAGCATTTGGCATAATTGAGCTACTTTGGATTCAAAAACTTCTCAAAGAACTTCACCTTATCATGCATCACACTCCCACACTCTACTGTGACAATATCAGTGCTGGTTACCAAGCTAAAAATCCAATCTTGCATTCTATAACAAAACATGTAGAAGTTGACTTCCACTTTATTCGTGAAAAGGTACTTTTTGGAGTTCTACATGTTGCCTACACACCAACTCATGAACAACTTGCTGACATAATGATCAAGCCTCTTTACTCTCAACGTTTCATAAGCTGTGCACTAAACTCACTGTGTTACATCGACCATGCGTTTAAGAGGGGATGACAACATATCACCGTGAGCACTACCAAAAGCAGAATAATACCAAAAGTAGTTATGGCATTGAGCACTACCTTGAGCAGAGAATATAATCATTTTTCTAACTAATTTTTGTTGCCTCTTATTCATGCTGATTGTGTGTAGCATATTGATAAATCTACTACACAATTATAAATACAATTAATTGTACTAAAGAATATAGTTGTATTCTCTGTCAATATAACATTACTCTCTAGCCTACTATTTATCTTCCTCAAGCTTTCTTAATGAAGCTCTTCAATATGAGACAAGCAGGTGGTAATAGTGGATACTGTGACTTTTGGTGGAAATAGTGGATCAGAGTGTGGAAATTATGGGAGATTTGGATTTTGGGATTCAAATAGTGGCTCTTATTGAATTGGATATGGTTGATTGAAGGTGGTAATAGTGGATATTGTGACTAATCTGAAATGTTTTTTTTTTTTTTAAAATTCTGGGATAATTTTGCAAAGAATTAATAAGGTTGGTTTAGATGGAGAGGAAGAAGGAGATTGCTAAAAGGGCAAAAAAAAAAAATTAAAAAAAAAAATTGTAAGTTGTGGTCAAATTCTTTTAATTAGAATATTGTCCTACTAAGTGATGTTACAAATTAGAGGTATATTTGAAGTTTTTATTTGAATGTTAAGGATATTATAATTTATTTTTAAAAAATTAAGATTATTTTTGAAGATAACCAAAATATGAAGCAAGTGAGAATTTTCCCACAACTAGGAAATTTTTTATTTATTTATGTAGGAGAGGTTAGAAGTGTAATTAAGTTCATTAAAAGTATTAAGCGGCTCTGTTGCTAAATATTAGAGGAATGATAAGAAAATAATTTTTTTTTACATATTTTTGTATTTACATCATCTACCATACACTATATAGAAAAAATAAATTCAAAAATGAAAAAAAATATTTATTTATTAAGAAAATTTTACCATATAACATAATATGATTAATATGTGTAAAAATATGTGTTTAACATTTCTCAAATGAAAATAATTTTTATTACATTCTCAACTTATTTATATGTCTCCTCATTAATCAGTGGTACCCTTATTACTTCACTTTTTATTTTTTTAATTTAATTTTTAATATAATATTAACACGTTATTTAATACAGTGAATTAATACTTATAAAATTACTTTATTAAAATATCAATAAGTGATAGACTTACCTCAAATTAACTCTTTTATTGTCTAATAAAGAAAATTCTCTGCCGTCTCTCTAGAATTTTAGGATTTCATCTTATTCTTTCATTTCCTCTCCATCTAGCCACCACCCCACCTCACATCCTCTTGACCACCCATCTAGCCCTCTCACTCTAACCACCAATCCATATAACCCATCTCTTGAACCACCACCATTACCACCATCTCTTGAACCACCACCATTACCACCATCTCCCTCACCTATCTCGCTTCTCATATCACTTTCATCTGTTGTTAACCAGTTTTTTCTAAGAGGTTTTTATCTCTTTCGCCTCAACTTTTCCTAGTTTTTTAGTGGGTTCTTTGCTTGGATTTTTGTGATTGTTGGCAAAGAGCAAGAGGATGAAGATGAGCCAAATGATAATGGGTTCTAACCACCAAAAATAAGGATAACAGCTTCTTGTTATGGTGACTTTCTACCTCCTATCTAAATTGTGTTTTTTTTTTTTCATTTTGTTCTCTGTATTGTGAAGGGGGTTGTTGGTGTTTATTTGTTTTTCTTATTTTGTTATTTAGGTTGTGTAATGATGGATGCTATGATCCTTATTTTTGGGGTCAAATTTCTTATCTTTATCGTGGAAGTCTTGCTGGATTATAAGATTTTTAAGAGGCTTGATTTTTTATAATGGATCTGGCTAGAAGAATATAGATCGAGTTTTGGAGGAAATCATATTTGGAAAGTGATTGCAAGTTTTTATGGTGGTATATTTTGTTTGGATTTTTTTATTATAGATTATGTATTATACTTTTGCTTCTACTTGCATTCAGCACATGCATTTCACGTGTGTACTTTCACATGTAATAACACATATCATTTACCTTAAAAAAATGAGAAATTCTGAAAATAATCAAAGTTACATAAGATAAGTAAATAAAATTAGAAGCAATATACATAAGAAAACTATAAAAATATAAAAGAACAAATAAAATTTAGAAGAATATGCATGAAAGATAATGCAACAATAAATATACTTAATCTAAAGTAATGATACGAAACTATTGAACAACACTGAACAATGTAATATAGGAAAACAAAAGAAATTCAAAACATTTAGCTTTCTAGAGAATTTAAAAAAAAAAAATTGATTAAGTTCGAGTAAGATTTATAAGTCTATTACATAAAGATGCGTATATGGGCATGGTGTGTGTATTTGAAGATAGACCCTAAAAATAGAGGCTAATATGATTTAGGGATGCACTTGTAAATGGGTAGTCTAAAAGCCTTTCAGTAACTAAGAACTTAGAAAGTAATTGCAAACATAATTACTAATTCTCAATAAACTTGATTAGTTTATATGTTAAAAAGAATTCTTCACACAATTTTATTTATATAAAACTATAAAGACTATTTATTTGTAATGTGGCTCTTCACTATCACTCGTTTATCATACTACTCCACTAACCAATTCATTTTACTTAAGTTATAAATCTCTTGAAATTTCATAATTCTTTTAATAATGGTGGTAATGAAGAATTTTTAACATTAAATTATTAATTATATTTCTTTTTAATTTTGGACCTAAATATTAAGTTACAACATTATTTGTATTTAAAAAATATAAATAATAAAGAGAAAAATAGTTAGCATATATTTTGATGATAAAATCTCATTAAATTAATAATTATATGAATTGATTATTTTTAAAAAGAATAAAATATAATAATTATAATTAAATAATAAAATAAAATAACCACAAACGAGAAATTTTAAATGTCAAAAAGCTTTTTAAATATTGATGGATATTAGTCAATTAATTAACAATTAATATTTTAAATATTAAATATATTGAAGTCTCTACAAATTAAAAATAGAAAAGATGATAACAAAAAAAAAAAAAAAAGATAAAGGATCTTCTACTTCCATTTAATGAGAATAATCTTAAGATTTATGTCGGAGAATGACAAAAGTTGTAAAAATGTCAAAATGTTACGTTGTTTTATATTTAATAAATAGATAGTTGAATTATATTAAATGAGAAAATAATTAGATAATTGAACTACACCTTACCATTTATTTTTAAACATGTAATTTTTAGGATTATGATATTTTTCATATATAAAAATATGCAAACTTACTTCTTTTATAATAGTTATGAGAGTATATGATTATATGATCATTCTTATTATAATTTTATAATAATATTGCATGAAAACTTAAAAAACGAATTGTGTGAACGACAAATATTATCATAATTGTTACTATAACATCATAACATCATAAATATATATTTTCATAATGTGCATTTAATGATCATTAATACAATTTCATGCATTAATAATAATTACCTTAGACAAGAAGCGTACAGGTTGAGAACAAATGATAAAGAATTATATTTTTACAGTTAATTTGTATTTTAAATAACACCAAAAGATAATTGATTATATTTTTACAATTAATTAAAATTTTATATAATGTTAAAAGATTTACAATTAATTAAAATTTTAAATAATGGTAAAAGGTAATTAATTATATTTTTATAATTAATTAGAATTTTAAGAGATGTTAAAAGATTTATACTTAATTAGTATTTTAAATAAATATTAAAAGATAATTAATTATATTTTTAAAATTAATTAAAATTTAAAAAAAATGCCAAAAGGTATATGTATTTAATACATAGATATTTATACTAGATTATACGATAAATCTTACGAATTAAAATTTAATATGTCATTTATTATACTAGGATGATGATTTTTAAATAAAAGTACAAACTCACTTCTTTATAGAAAAAATGTCATAAAAGTCCCTTAAAGTATGTCATTTATCTTGTTTAATTCCTTAGTTTATAAACAATATCATTTAGTCCTCACTTTTGTAAAAAAAGTCAATTAAAAAATAAATTATATTATTTTAATAATTATTTTTTGTCAATTGATTAAATACAATTAAAAAATGAGTGTTTAACAATGATAAAGTCATAATTCATATAAAAAGATTTCACAAAATCTTTGTTTTGAATATTTATTAATTTTCACTATTTTATTTTAATGTTTTCTTGATTTTTTTTTTCATTTTTATTAAAAATTAAAATATTCATTTAAATAAATTTATGTTTAAATATTATTATTGTTATTTTTTTCTTTAATAATTTCATATTAAATTTCACTTTTATTCTTATTAAAAACTCATATTTTAATCATGTTTTATACTTAATAGAAAATAATAATATTTTAAAAAAAATATTAAAATAATATAATTTATTTTTAATTAATTTTTTTTACAAAATTAATTAAATAATATTATTTTTAATATAAAAAATTAAATGATACAAATAATTTAATTTAAAAAATTTATGTGGTATCTTATTATTTATAATAGCTATAAGTTTAATAAAATACCTTTCAAGGAAAAAAAAAAAATTAATGTTCAAAAAGCATATTATAACATACCGAAAAACAAACTTTGATGTGATTGGATGGACGATACTTGCACTCATAGGATCCATAGTGGTTTATGCAAATGTCATTGCCACAAACTTTTTCCGGATATTCTTCACATTCATTAATGTCTGAAACAAAATGTATAAAATTGGTAACATAATATACTAATATAAATTAAAAAAAAAAATGTAATGAAATAAGATGTTAATAATATCTATAGTATAATTTATTAATTTTTAAAATTTATTTTATTTTACTTAATTTTTTTATGAAATGAGATGATAAAGAGACTACTAATTGAAATATCTCATTAATTCTTATTGAGTTTAAATGAGATAAGTAAAAATATAAAAAAATATATAATAAATAATTATTTATAATGTAAATTTAATAAAAAAAATAATATAATATATATTTAAAGTTAAATTTACTAGGACTACAAATATTCTAAATGAAATGAGATATAATTTAAATAAAATAATATCTTATCATGGTTAGATGAAATGAGGTAAAACAGCTCAACTTAGATCTCTTCACACGAGCACATGTCATAATAGAGGAGCATGGTATTTACAAACTTTTCGATCTGCTTATCAACTTTTCATAACATGCTTGCAAAATATAAATTTTTCGTTCTGCTTATCAAAAGGTAATTTTGCATTACTCAAGCACAGGTTGTATCACTCAAGCCATAATAATCCACGAAGTCTCAAATTTTACCCCATATTGGTGGTAAATTTAGTGTCTCTTTTTATTTTTAAATGAAGGTTAAAATCTCCCTTCCGTAGTTTATAATGGTTAATAAGAGTATATACATTGTATGAAGTAAGAGGACTAATTACTTTACGAGTCATTTTATTTGTATTATTAGGATATTTTAGTCACTTTATTTTCACTTATGTCAATTTTTCAAAAAAAATGAAACACTTTAATTACTTTTATAATAGTAAAATATTATTTAATTATAATTTTTTTTATATAATAATAAAGTGAATTTAATAAGGCAAAAATTGTTATTTTATTTTAATAATTTAAAACCGAATTTCAAGAGTATAATATATATATATATATATTTTTTTTGGTAAACTTTTATTTTTAATAAATGTTATATTTTATGAATTTATTTTTATTTTGGGCACTTTCGTGTATTGTATTTTCTATAGGTATTTTGTTTAAATACAAAATAAGCGATACATAAAAATGCCCAAAAAAGTACAAATTTTGTTTATAAAATATAAAATTTACAAATACAATTGAATAAAAAATATATTATTATGTTTAAATTAAGTAATAAACTATTAAAATAAAATAACATTTTTTTTTCCATTAAATTTATTTTATTATTATACCATAATTTTTATTAATAATATAATATTTAACTTGTGAAAAAGTGACTAAATGCTTCATTTTTAACAGAGAGTATAACCAAAGTATTCTTAAAATGTTTACAGTGTACACTTAATACAAGCAAAGTGACATAAGTAAGAAAAGGGTCCTAATAGTGTTAGTAACTGCCAAAAACCACAAACAAAAGAAAATTGTTTGTAAGTGTGTACATATATAAATGCATAATTGATAAAATAAAAATAAAAGAAACACAATTTTGTACACATAATTTATATTATATCTAGTATTAATATTATTTAGAAAAATAAATAATTTGTCAAAATTTTAAAATAATTGTGACACAATGCACCATATTAGCCAGCATTTCTCAAATTAGACTAAAATTTGGTTTATGAGTTTGAGTGTGTGAACGTACCAAGACATCCCTCCAAAAGAAAGGGATTCCCATGAAAGCCATCAAGGCAATAGCATTCCAGAGTGGTCTCATTAAATGAAGAAGGAGACGGAGCAGTACGTGTTGAGCAGCCCATTGAGTTAGACGAAATAGTTGAATTGTTGCTTCGAAATATGTCAAAATCTGAGGGTGATAAATACCAAAAAAGTGTGACAGGTACATGGTCCATATCATAAATATGATGTAATAATTTTGCAAGCTCGGAATTAACCCAACGGCTGTCAGCCACAAAGCTGGCAAGCTTGCAATTATTATTATTATCTCTTTCACTACCAAAAGAAGTTGTAGTTTGAAAACCAACTTGGTAGGAACTCAGTATTGGAATTGGACTTGAACACCAACGTATGTCATTCATAGAACACATAGATGAACAAGCAGCTACAATTTTACTATTATTTGAATAATCCAACATAAACCCACGAGCACGACAACCCACTACAATAAACTCATCATATGAAGCAAAGAAAAATGGCATTCCTGTTAAGTTGAGACCTCCACTACTAGTACTAGTAGTACCTGTCTTTCCAGCTGTGCAGTTCCAATATGAAATTGGATTCCATACTTTAATTGTATAGTCCTTAATTGAAATATTAAGTACCTCCCAACTGGACTGACGAAGGAAAGGTTTGTGAGGAGTTGTGGAGTAGTTGCATACTATTTCATACCATTCATCAGCATAGCAATTCCTAGATCCCATTCCAAATGGGAATGGAATTTCAACGCTTCCACAAATATCTACACAACCAGGCTTAGCTATTGTTGATACTGAAGATGCTATAAACCAAGTTAAGATAATGAATACTACTACTATTTCATACATCAAGTACTTCTTCTTCATCAACATTTCTTCCTCTCCTTCTCTCTCTCTCTCTCTCTCTCTCTTTTCCTTTCTTAATTATGACTTCTTGCTTCTTTTTAGCAGTGCGGATTCAAAACAATGTTTTTTTTTTTTTTTGTGTGTGTGCTAAGAATGTGGTTGGTTGCCAGCATCTCATTTCTTATCTATTTTCTCGATATTATATTAGTTCTTCTTTTGAAAGAGAGAGTTCTTCTTTTGAAAGAGAGAGTTTCCACCATATTAACCTCATTTTTTAGTATTCTACACGAGTGTATTCCTTCCTTTTAAGTTTAAATTAAATTCATGAGTGTAATATTTAATCTAAAGATATTATCGATATGATGACAGTATTGTCATAATAATTTTATTATTATTATAATAAAAATATATGAATTATTTATTTTATTTTTTCATTTAATTACACTTTAGTGTTATTATTGTTGTATAAAATTATTATTAATAAAAAATTATTATAATAATAATAAATGTAATTACGACAATATCGTTTAACTATACATATCAAATGTCAACGAATATTTTTTTTTTTTAGTAAAGAAACCTCGCCTCCGATCCCTTCTAATAAAAAAATAATTTCCTTTACATTTACAAATAAATCATTAATTTTATTATCAAGTTTTAGTTTTATTAACTTTATATTAATCATGAATGGTGAAATTATTTTGAAAACCGCATAAAATAATAATTTTAAAATTTATAACCAAAATAACAAATCAACTTTTCCTCAACATAATAGCATTAATGTGTAATTAAAGTACTTTTCAAATTATCAACTTTTCCTCAACTAATAGCATTAATGTGTAATTAGACTACACGGTAAAGCCAAAAACAGAAAATGACTTGTCTTTTATATGTGCTGGAATCAGACAACGACTTGTATTCAGGTAATGTCTATGTTATGAATAGGATGATTAAAATCGTGGTTATATATCCCGAATAAATTTAAATTTTTATAAGAAATTAGCTATGGTTGATGTCTGCAAAATTTACTATAACTAAACTTAACACATACTATATCAACCAAATCAAACCAACCAATATTTTTAGTTTAAATTTTTATTGGTTTAAGTTGGTTTTTATTTTTATAGAACTGATTTATATTAAGTTGATTTTCTTCTCATTTCTTAAATTAACCAATCAAACCGAAATATATATATATATATATTCATTTTTATTTAAGTTTTTATTAAATTTATCTTATGTTTTTTATACTATTTTTCCATTATAACTACAATATCCTCCATAATAAAATATTAACTTGCATAGCTTGAGTGTCATCATGGATAACTTGAATATAAAAATTACTCATTTTTATTTAAGTTTTTATTAAATTTATCTTATGAATCTTATACTATTTCTCCATTATAACTACAATATCCTCCATAATAAAATATTAACTTGTATAGCATGAGTGCCATTATGAATGACTTGGATATAAAAATTAACAATTTTTTTTTATAAGTCATTATTATTTTTTATTGTCTATTTGCCATACTTTTAAATCTTTGTTGTACTTTATGATTAATATGGATAATGAATTATTAGTAACATTTGTTACTTTTTTATTTTTTAAGATATTTTGAACTATTCTTTGAAACTTCAAATCTTAATTACTTGAATTTAAATATATATATATATATATATATATATATATATATATATAATAGGTAAGTGATTAAAATTAAAAAAATTTAAATTTAAGAATTGTAATTAAATTAACACTGAAACATTAAAAATTATAATATAAGAGGGGAAAAAAGATTAAAAAATGAAAAGGGGAAATTTTTTCATATAACACTAAAATACACATGTATGCATATGATATGCGAATGTTTTATGTAATGAAACTTTGTGATAATTTTAAAAAATTATCCTTCACTAATATGAGCTTAAATTTATTGAGCTAAATAACCTGCCTTATTACTTACATGAATAAAGCAACAACTAAATAAAGTTGTATAATTAAATCAGCATCTTACAATTGCAGCTTTGCAATGATAGATTTTGAGATTACTCTTACATTCTCATGTGAGGAGAATAAAGAGCATTTGGATGACACTTTGCATCCAAAATTGCAATGAACAATTGCAGTTCTGCAAAATTTTGAAGTATATTAAATAGTTATGTCAACTGTCTTATATACAGGAGTATATCATATAAAAATGAATCTAACAACTATTTTTTTAATCAATACAATATTTTGAATAGGCACTTATGAACCATATATTATACACTATGAGAACAATGTGTTGGAAGATGAATGCTTTAGAAGGCTTTAAGAAATTTGGAAGATATAAGGAAACAAAATTATTTTGGTAGAAGATGATACTTGTTATTGAATCTCAAATTTTAGCTTGGTACAAAATGAGCAAGACTACCCCTATTTATACTAAAAGCTCATCCTAACCAATGACTAGGATTTTGCCAACATTCTCTTAATCTAATGGTTATAATTTACACACTAGATTTTTCTATTAAATTATTCAATTCTCTAGAATTCTCTACTACTCTCTCCTCTTAAAATATCTAGATATTTTCTAAGACAATTCTAGAGCATGTTTCTAGAATTTGGGCTCTTTGAACTTTAACATTTTAATGGACACTTACATTATATTTTACAACACTTAATATAATTTGGGCCAAATCAAGTTTATTTCCGACACCCCCCCCCCCCCTTTAAACTTGATTTGTCATTCCAAGCAAACTTTTCAACTTAATAAATTCTTCATACTTAAGTGGCTTGGTGAAGATGTCAGCAATTTGATCTTGAGACTTCACGTATTCCACTTGTACATCCTTTCTTGTTATGCACTCTCTTATGTAGTGGTAGCGAGTATCAATATATTTGCTTCGATCATGAAACATTGGATTCTTAGTTAATGATATAGCAAACTTATTGTCAACAAAAATCTTAGTTGACTTTTCTTGTGGCCATCCCAGCTCTTTCAACAAATTTCTTAGCCATATACCATGACAAACACATGATGTAGCAGCTACATACTCAGTTTCATAAGTTGATAGAGTGACTATTAGTTGCTTCTTTGACATCCAGGTGAAGGCAGTATCTCCCATGAAGAACACAAAGCCTGTAGAATTTTTTCGATCATCAACATCTCTAGCCCAATTACTATCACTATAATCAACGAGCTTGTAATCATTTGTTGTTGAATAGACCAAGCCAAAGTTGATTGTACCTTTGAGATAATGAAGAATTATTTTAGCAGCTTTGAAGTGAGGAATGGTTGGATTCTCCATGTAGAGACTTATTAGCCCTATAGCATAGAGAATATCAGGTCTTGTGCATGTCAAATATCGTAGACTGCCAATCAAACTCTTGAAGAGTGTTGTATCCACCTTTTTTGCTTCATTGTGATTTGATAGCTTACAACCACACTCTATTGGTGTACTAATTGGCTTGCAATCATCCATTTTGAATTTTTTAAGGATCTCCTTTGCGTAGCTTTCTTGTGGGATGAAAATTTCATCTTCTTGTTGTTTTACTTGGATGCCAAGATAATAAGTCATAAGTCCAATGTCAGTCATCTCAAACTCTTTTGTCATTGTTTTCTTGAATTCTTCAAACATATTTGGATTATTCCCTGTAAAGATCAAGTCATCCACATACAAGCATATAATCAAGACATCTCCTTCTTTGATCTTGACATAAAGTGCATGCTCATGTGGGCATTTGGTGAAATCATTCTATTGCAAGTACTTATCGTTCCTGCTATTCCACGCCCTTGGTGCTTGCTTCAATCTGTAAAGAGCCTTCTTTAGTTTAAAGACTTTATCTTCTTGTCATTTTACCACGTAGCCCATCGATTGTTCAATGTAGACTTCTTCCTCGAGAAATCCATTCAAGAAGGCAGATTTTACATCCATTTGATGGATCTTCCACCTATTTTGAACTGCTAAAAAATGATTAGTCTTATTGTTTCTAGGCAAGCAACTGGAGCAAATATCTCGTCATAGTCGATGCCAGCTCTTTGTCTATATCCTTTTACAGCTCTTTGTCGATGCCAACTAGTTTGACCTTGTATTTCCCATTTCATTTTTCTTTGTTTTGTAGACCTACTTGACGCCAATAGCTTTATGCCCTTTTGGAAGTGACACAAGCTCCCACGTATCATTTTTTGTGACTGATTTAATCTCTTCATCCATAGCATCTCTCCAATTCTTATTTTGCATAGCTTCTTGAAAATTCATAGGTTCACAATCGGCAAATACACAAAAAAGTGCGAGATCTTCTATCCTTTCAGTGTCCTCATAAATTTATTTTACATTCCTTGCACGTGAGACGCTTCTTTCATTTAGAAATGATGGTGGTGAGCCTCCAATAGCTATTGTTGGTGAAGTAGGTAGAGTGAATGGCTCTTGTTGCACTTCTCCTAATTGCTCCACTGACGATTGCTCATCTTCTTCAAATTGAGGAAAGAAGTTGAAATCATTTGTATGGGATCTAAAATCCCATTATCCTTCATCAAATGTCACATCTCGACTAATCACAATCCTTTTATTGCTCAGATTGTACAACTTGTAGCCCTTTGAGTTAGCATCATAGCCGATGAAAATGAAACTTTCACTTTTATCATCTAACTTCGTTCTTCTCTCATTTGGTACATGAACATGGGCTATACTTTTGAAAACTCTTTAATGGGAAATGCCGGGCTTTCTTCTGCTCCATGCCTCTTGCGGTGTCTTTTTCCAAACACTTCTTGTTGGAGATTGATTGGAAAGGTAGATTGCACATGCTACTGCTTCAGCCCAAAATACCTTTAGTAATCTCTTACTTTTTAGCATGCTCTGTGCCATGTTGAGGATTGTCCTGTTCTTCCTTTTTGCCACTCCATTTTGTTTGGGGGATCTTGGAACGGTTAAAGGGCATCGAATTCTATTTGCTTCACAAAATTCCAAGAACTTCACATTCTTTTTCAACTACAGCTTTAAACTTCTTGAAAACTTCAAAAACTTTTGACTTTTTCTTTAAGAAATACCCCCACGTCTTTCTTGAGAAATCATCTATAAAGAGAAGAAAATAATTACTTTTACCAAGAAAGGTTGGCTTGATTGGTCCACATACGTCAGTATGTATGAGCTCGAGCGGGTTTTGGGCCCTTGAGTTTGACTCCTTTGGAAAACTTTTCCTGAATTATTTTTCAAGTAGACATCCTTCACAAAGTTGATCAGGTTGATTGATGGAAGGTAGTCCTCTTACCATGTTCTTCTTGGATAACAAGTCTAAGCCACCAAAGTTTAAGTGCCCATATCAAAGATGCCAAAGCCAAGATGCATCTTTGTAGCAAGTTTTAAGACAGTTTGCTACATCGTTTTGAATATTAAGCAAGAACATCCTATTCCTTGACATTGGCACCTTGGTGATCAAATTATTTCTATTATCTCTTTTTGAAAGACTACCATCTTTCATGTGAATATCATAGCCTTTCTCTAAGAGTTGACCTAAACTCAAAATATTATTTTTCATATTGGGCACATAGTATACATTTGAAATAAATTGTTGTCTACCATTCTTCAACGGAATAAGAATTTTACCTTTGCCTTTCACTGGAATTTTAGACTCATCACCAAAGGAAACATTACCGCTTACTGATTCATTGAGCTTCACGAACATGCTTCTTTTTCCACACATATAGTTGTTTGCACCGGTGTCAAGATACCAAGTGTTATCTTATTTTTAATCATTACCTTTATATGCTAGTAATAGAGTCTCATTTTCTTCTTTTTTATCTTCTGCATAGTTGACATTTTCTTCAAATTTGGTTTTGAGAGCTCTACATTTTGAAGCATAATATCCAAATTTCTGACAATTATAACATTGAACTTGAGATTTTCCATACCTTGGGTTTGAATTTCCTCTTCCACATCCTCCTGTTGAGCTTTCTCCTTTCTCGTAGTTGTTTTTGGAAGTGTTGGTGTTGTAATGCCAACCTTGTCCACGATCATGACTTCTTTCTCGTCCTTGGCCTCGGTCTCTTCCACGACAATTGTTGTTTCTATCGTAACCTTTAACTTCTTCTTTCTCCTTGAGTAGCATTTTGAAGAGATGTTCAGTGATCTCTTGCTTCTTCTTATGCTTTTCTTCATAAGCTTGTAAGGATCCCATTAGTTGGTCGATAGTCATCTCCTCCAAATCTTTTGTTTCCTCTATTGTCACCACAATGTGCTCAAAGTTTGATCTAATGAGCAGAGTATCTTCTTCATGATCCTTACATCTTCTAGTTTCTCACCGTTTCTTTTCATTTAATTAGAAACGGCCAAAACTCTAGAAAAGTAGTCGGACACAGGTTCAGACTTTTTAATTTGTAAAGCTTCTAATTCACCTCTTAGTATTTGAAGACGTACCTTCTTGACTTGTTCAGCTCCCTTGCAAGACGTTTGCAGCTTCTCCCATGCTTCCTTAGCAAATGTTGCTCTTGAGATCTTCTCAAAACCATCATCATCTAAAGCTTGATAGATGAGATAGAGAGCTTTCTTGTCTCTTTTTCTTGAGTCTTTTAAACTATCCTTTTGAGCTTGAGATAATGTAGCCTCATCTTGTGACTCATTGTATCCTTTCTCTACAACATCCCAAACATCATGTGCACCTAACAGAGCCTTCATCTTAATACTCCAATTATCATAGTTGTTTTTGTTGAGCATAGGAACTTGAAATGATGCCATACTATCAGCCATATCTTTATATATAATTATAATTTTAAAATTCTGACTGTACAGATTAATTTAGAATACCAAAATACCTTAAGAGGGTCTTGAACTCACCTCAAACTCGATCCAACTTGGATTGACTCTGTAATTTCGAGAAGCAAACTTCCAACGGAGCGTGAGGGAGCGTCCTAACTCCGATCAGGAAGATTTTTTCACTGTCGTGTTCGTCTCATCGAGAGCTTCGATTTGATATGCTATAGTTATATATTTGGCACCAATTTACTAGCTCTAATACCACTTTGTTAGAAGATGAATGCTTTAGAAGGCTTTAAGAATTTGGAAGATATAAGAAAACAAAGTTATTTTGAAGGAAGAGGATACTTATTATTGAATCTCAAATTTTGGCTTGGTACAAAATGAGCAAGACCACTCCTATTTATACTAAAAGCTCATCCTAACCAATGGCTAGGATTTTGCCAACATTCTCTTAATCTAATGGTTATAATTTACACACTAGATTTTTCTATTAAATTATTCAATTCTCTAGAATTCTCTACTACTTTCTACTACTCTCTCTTCTTAAAATATCTAGATATTTTCTAAGACAATTCTAGAGCATGTTTCTAGAATTTGGGCTCTTTAGACTTTAACATTTTAATGGACACTTAAATTATATTTTACAATACCTAATATAATTTGGGCCAAATCAAATTTATTTTCAACACAACGATCAAGTCCATATCAAAAGTGGTATGCAGGACAACCTTTGCCACCTTTATACACGTTTAATGACTCAACTAAGCTTGAAGTTTCATGATACAATCTCTACCTAGGTAAAAAAATTTGCTAGATTTCTTCAATTATCTTAAATTTGGTGCAAGCCATATTATTTGTTTGTTTTAACATTGGCAAGAGTATCGAGTTTTGAAAACAATGACATTTCATCACTTTAACATAATTTATATTTTTACATGCATAAAGAGACCATATTTAATTATTTTTATTTCATAATATGGTGAAAAAAGTTACATATGTAAAGTTTCGTTACATATTGTTAAATATAATGATGTGAAATTTTGAATATTATGAAATGTCATTAATTGTATACTGCCCTCAACATAATATCATTTCTTTTCAAATTTTAATTATTAAGATTTATAAGCAATATTTCAAAAAAGGAAAAAATTATTCATCAAATAATTTTAGCAAGTTAATAGTGACTTTAATATACTCAATATGTTATAAAATAATATAATTTCAATCAAGCAATAATTAATACTTATAACCACAAGTACTTATTAGTAATTACTACAAAAAGATACATTTACAAGTATAATATAAAGATTTTATATTAAATGCTATATTATAGCAACAAATTATAAGAATAACTTGCAATTTAATTTGAATAATTAGAAAAAAGATAGCTACTAACTTTAGAGATTAAAATAGTTCAATTATAAAAAATTTGAATTAAATTTATTTATTTAACCTTTTATAATAATAATAATAACAACATTAATTAATGATGTAACTTATGATTCTTAAATGAATTTTAATATAAAATTTGAAAATATAATTTCAATCAAACAACAATTAAATAACATTAATACTTATAATCGCAAGTATTTATTAGTCATTACCACAAAGAGTTACAATTACAAGTAAAATATAAGTATTTTATATTAGATGTTATGTTATAGCAACGAATTTTAAGAATAATTTATAATTTAATTTAAATAATTAGAGAAAGATAACTCATAATTTAAGAGATTAAAATTATTCGATCATAAAAAATTTGAATTAAATTAATATATTTAAGTTTTTATAATAATAATAATAATAATAATAATAATAATAATTAAGAAAATAACGGATGATTTTTAAATAAATTTTAAAATATAATTTGAAAATATAATTTTATCAAACAATTAAATATAATTAATACTTAGTCATTACCACAAAGAATTACAATTACAAATAAAATATAAGCATTTTATATTAAATCTTACGTTATAGAAATAAAATTTAAGAATAACTTTTATTTAATTTGAATATTTAAAGAAACTTGTAATTTAGAAATTAAAATTGTTCAATCATTAAAAATTTTATCCAAATTATTTTATTTAAGCTTTTATATTAATAATAATTAATTAAAGATATAGCTAATAAGTTTTAAATAAATATTTAATATGAAAATTTAAAAAACAAATAAATATTAGGAATGAAATTATTATATGGACAAATTAGAGGTACAATAAATATAAATTAATTTAATTTACTTAATTATTATTATTAAAGACATAATTGATGATTTATTTTATTATTATTAAAGATATAATTAATGATTTGTAAATAAATTTTATTATAAATTTGAATTATTTATTTATTTATTTTGTTTTAAATAGTGGCAATCTTGTAAATAATGAAACAATAAGGATAAAGAAGTAAATTCTTTTTTCAATAGCAAACTTGCTCTTTTATAGTAAATATAGATATAAATTAAATATATTTCTTATTGGAATATAAAGAGCTACGTACAAAAACAACATTGTTATAAAAAGATTTAGGTTTATTTTGGTTTAAGTTTTCAATTGTTTAATAAGTTACATTTTTAATTTGTATTCTAATTTGAACTAAATTGTGATAAAAAAATAATCATTATATGAGTTAGATTAGAGTTGAAATCTTTCACATGAATGACAATAAATTGACTAATCTATATTCTCAATTTATGAGCTAGAAACTACATTTATAGAAACTCAGAGAAGACATACCTAATGTAATTTTGAAGCCAATAGTTATATCCAAAATTTTAGTCTTTTTATTTCCAAAATTTTTGTTGAACCTTAGGCTTTAGTATGATAGAAGTTCAGACAATTTTAGTTCGTTAAAATTAGCTTCATTTGCACGCTAGCTGTTGGTTTCAACCAATGTATTTTGATAGACAGAAATTCATATATTCTCAAAAACTTATATAAAAGGACAGAAGTCCATGTATTCTCAAGCACCTATATAAAATGACAAAAGCCCATATATTCTCAAGCACTTATATAAAAGGATGAATTTATTTTAATGACACTGTATAAAAGCCTTAGTTATATTTGAACTTTATTGTATTCAATTATATATTTATTTATTTATCAAGAAATTAAATTTATTTTAATATTTATGTTTATTTATCTTTTCATTCTATCTCACCATTTTTATTATTTATTGAGTTGCTAGTAGAAAGAATAGAAACAGATTCCCAAGAAAAATATCAAAAACCATTTATGGCTTTGCCCGGGAGACCTTCAATGTGTTAAACTGACGTAATAACCGACTACACCTCGAAACCATGTAATAGAACGGCATTCTTAATTAAGATACATATACTCGTTCTATCTCACCTCCTTAACAAAAATAATAGTTAAATTTTTTAGCATCCAATAGAACTTTATTCTTAATTAAGACACATATGATCGGGGAAAAGAGTCATAAAAGAGAAAAAATAACGTCTTATTTTAATTTACAATAATTTTAAGTATGTTATAAAACTAAGAACTAAGAGAGTAAAAGAGAAAAATAACTCTTATTATTATTATTGTTATTAAATACAATGTCAAAATGGTTCTCAAAGTACAATCTGATCACAATTTCTAATGTTTTAATAAACTAAATCTGTATTTGAAGTATTTACTTCATGATAAAACTAACAAGGATAAGTAATCATGATGATTTACATAATTTGAAACACACGCCCACACACACACACACATATATATATATATTTGAACAATAATCAATAATTTACAGATCTAATATAATACATTACAATAAAATAAAATCACATTTAATTTTGAACATTGTACCAAACATGCATTAAATGTTCCATTGTAAGCTAGCTAGTTCATAACTAGTACACCCTTAAGGAAACAAAGTTGGCAGGAATATTTTACAAGCTTTATGAAGAAGTAAATAATGTAGATGAAGTTGAAATATTTGATTCTGAATATGCAGGAACCTGTTGGGACGTTCCTACAGTTGAACTTTGAGGAATGAATGAAGTACTACTTTTTGAGGAAGATTTCATAATCTCCTCCAACTTAATTGAAACTTGTTTTATTGTAGGTCTATTCCTTCCATCTAAATCCAAACAACTCTTAGCAAGAATAGCAACTTCTAGTACATCTTCAATCTTTTCAACTTCTTCAACAATTTTTGGGTCAATAATATCGCACACACGATCCTCATTCATACATTCAATAAAATAGTCCCTCAGGTTTCGATGTTCTTCTTCTACCAATTGCTCAGTTGATTTTATCTTAAAAACTGGCTTTTGTCTAGTTAGAAGCTCAACCATAAGCACACCAAAGCTATAAACATCACTCTTATCAGTATATTGACATAAGCGATAATATTGTGGATCCAAATAACCAAATGTTCCACACACTTGTGTAGTCACATGTGTTTTATCAATATCAACCAATCTTGAAGTTCCAAAATCAGCTAGTTTTGCTCTGTACTTATCATCTAAGAGAATATTAGCTGACTTTATGTCTCTATGGTAAATTGGAGATGAAGCTTCTGAGTGTAAATACGCAAGAGCTCCAGCAATATCACTTGCAATTTGTAAAAGCACTTTCCAAGTAAGTTGAAATTCCTCATTTGGATGATGAATGTAGTGATAAAGTGTTCCATTGGAAATGAACTCGTAAACTAACAAAGGAACTTCAGTCTCTAAACAACATCCTAATAGTTTCACTACATTTCTATGATTAATTTGAGAAAGAATAGCAATTTCATTGATGAAATTTACAATTTTGTCGCTGTCTACTTTAGATTTCTTAACAGCAACAATTTTACCATCAGCTAACATTCCTTTGTAAACAGTACCTTGACCACCTTCACCAAGGATCCTATTTGGATTAAAGTGATCAGTAGCTATTTCTATCTCTTTTGAATTGAAAATATTTACTTCATTTGAAGACATGTGTTGTTTTAGCAATGAACCTCCGTTTTTCTTGAAGAATTTTATCTTGCGTTTGTTCTCTTTTATATTCTTGATTATTCTATATAAGCTCCACATACACAAGAGTAGTACCAAAGCTCCAATGCTGCTTCCAATACCTACATAATTAGCGATCAAACAAAACAAGAAAGGATATTTCAAGTGTTGGTTAGAATAAATATTTATATGTTCATATAAAAGAGTGTTGGTATTAATAACTTGATGCATGCATACATTTGTTCACATGTTGCAATTTAATTAGATCCCATGATCCTAATATTACTCCCTCATTTTTCTTAATTTAACATTCAATCTACATGTCACTTACATGCATACCAACCTTCTTGCATATAAAATAATCTTGTCTCAAAATATTAATATATAATTTACCTCACTAAAATAGAAAGGAAAAAAAAAAAAACTTACCTTAAAATAACTCTTTTAAGGTTGAAGTGCATATTATACATACCTACAAGCAAAATTTTGATGTGACTGGATGCACGATCTTTGCACTCATAGGATCCATAGTGGTTTATGCAATAGTTATTGCCACACACTTGTTCCGGATATTCTTCACATTCATTAATATCTGATACAAAATATGTAAAATTAGTAACATGAGATATCTAATATGCTAATATAAATGACATGCGTAAACACAATTCAAAATAGAGGAAAACAGTATTTACTTTTTATTTTGATTTAAAATTTATAGACATATATCATACGTCAACTACTTTTGTTACCATTCCTAACTTAATGATATCTTGGTGCAAACATAAACTTTTTGTTTTGCTTGATCTAGACGTATTTTTGTTCAAGCGAAGGTTCGTCTCACTCAAGCCATAATAATCCACCAAGTATTAAATTTTTCCTATAAATTGGATTTTTCTCGATTTCTTAGTTGTTATTCACTTGAGTATAATGTGGTTTGCTCAAGCAGGTTGGGCAAGAGTGCATACACATTCTTCGACTTTGGTACTTAGTGATAACTTTGACATGTAAACAATTTAAGAGAATATTGTTTGATGACTCATTTTAAGGACCCTTTCATGTTTTACTTCTCATGTTTTTCAACTTGGGGTGGTTGTCATAGACTAAATTGTATCATAGATGCAAAATAGATTTGAGTACATATAACCTCATAATTAGTGTCTTAGTGAACAGGGTATCTTGTGAATACTTATAGAAGAATGATCTCAAATGCCATGTTAGAATTTTGGAGGTTTAGGTAGCATGGTGGTATTTGATATTAGGAGGTTTAGGTAGCATGGTAGTACTTGATATAGTTTGTGCATGTGTTGGCTCAAATAATGTTGAGTATTATTGTATATAAAACATTTGAAAGAGTTTGGAGGAGAGTCATTATAAAAATGCATCAAAAGATTATTGGTATTAGATTGAAGCTCCAAGTTTTAGAGTTTAAAAGATTAATGTTATAAAGGCACAGGTAGCTTATTTATAGTTATTGGAGATGTTTCATGATTTTTTTTAGATATGTGGAGATTCTTCTTAAACATCCTCTCAACATTTAGTTATCTATAATTCTATATATTTTTTGATTATTTAATGAAATTTATATATTATTCATAGAAAATCTAGAGTTTTTTCCGTTAAATTTTTTAGACATGTTTTTTAATACTCATGCTCTCTTTATTGTTATCATTTATGTGCATTAGTTTTCAATAATTACTCTTTGTAGGGTGGGTGAACCAAAGGAGAATATTAGAATTGTTTTTGGTTACTAAATAGCAATTATGACTGAGCGCTCTGAGAAAAAGAGCAATTATCATTTATTGTTATCATTTATTGTTTTTGGTTACTAAATAGCAATTATCATTTATTGTTTTTGGTTACTAAATAGCAATTATCATTTATTGTTATCATTTATTGTTTTTGGTTACTAAATAGCAATTATCATTCCGTTAAATTTATGACTGAGCGCTCTGAGAAAAAGAGCAACTTTGGTACTTCATCATCAACTAAAGGGGTGTCTTCTGTTTCTTTGATTAATGCTGATGCCTTACCAAATGGAGTGGTTGATCCTCAAACCGTGACGGGGTCTGTTTCTCAGCCCCGTCACGAGCCATGAATTTTATGAGTTGGAACGCTAGAGGGCTTGGGAACCTTTCTAGCGTTAGAGCTCTGGCAAGGGCAGTTAACACTCAAGTTCCTAAACTGATTTTCCTTATGGAAACTCGGCTAGCAAAAGGTAAAGGAGATGATTTAAGAAGAAAATTGCAATTTGATTGTTGCTTTGAAGTTCCAAGGCATAATATGGGAGGTGGATTACTACTGTTGTGGAAAAATGAGTTGGAAGTCTCTATCTTAGGATGTGGAACTGGTCATATTGATTTTAACTTAAAAAGTTCTATGTTTGGTAATTTCAGAGTTACAGGATTTTATGGGAACCCTGATAGAATGCTAAGGAAAGACTCTTGGGAGCTGTTAAGAAGATTGTCGCATGGTAATAGCCTCCCTTGGGTTGTTATCGGAGATTTTAACGAAGTCACTTCTCAGCTTGAACATCATAGTAAAAATCCGAGGTTGGAATGGCAAATTGACCAGTTTAGAGAAGTTATTCGAGATTGTGGACTTGTGGATGTTGGTTATGAAGGTTTTAAGTTTACATGGAGTAGCAAAAGGAATCATGATGAACTCACTCTTGTTAGACTGGATAGAGCATTTGTAAACTCTAGTTGGCTCTCCTCTTTTAATCTAAAAAGAGTTTTACATTGGAAGGTATCCACATCAGATCACTTGGCTATTATTTTCAGAGTGGAAAAGATTGGCACTGTAACTACTGAAAGGAAGAAACAGAAACCTTTCAAATTCGAGGAGTTTTGGACGAGGATAGAAGGATGTGATGAGGTCATCCGTAGCTCTTGGAATGCAACAGGTTCGGAGAGAGGAAATCTAAACCTTGTGAAAGTCAAGATGAAGGAATGCAGTCTGGCTCTTACAAATTGGAATTGGAACACTGTGGGGCATGTTCAAAAAAGATTCTCTAAACTAGAAAGATCTCTCCAATCAGAGAAGGTATTACTTAACCCAGAAAAAACTATTGCCATTGAACGAGAAATGAACTCTTCACTCGAATATGATGAGATTATGTGGAGGCAAAGATCTAGACAACTGTGGCTTCATTCTGGAGACAAAAATACAAGGTACTTTCACGAGAAAGCCAATCAGCGTTTTAAAAGAAACAAAGTGATGGGGTTGTTGGATGATAATGATGTGTGGATCGAGTCAACAGAAGGGATACAAACTCTATTCCAGGATTTCTTTGGTAAATTGTTCTCTGCCGAAGGATCAAGTAACTTTGTATGCTTTAATGATTGTCTGGAATCAAGAGTTACTGCTGAAATGAATGAGTTCCTGACTAGCCCTTTCACTAGGCAAGACATTGAGACTGCTATTAAGCAAATGCACCCAGTCAAAGCACCTGGCCCTGATGGATTGCCAGCTTTGTTCTACCAGAAATACTGGGATATTATTGGAGATGATGTGACTTTTTTCTGCTTAAGGGTACTTAATCACAACAACAATCTGTGGGAGCACAACAGTACCATTATCTCTTTAATCCCAAAGGTTAATGAGCCAAAACGAGTTGTCGATTTCAGGCCTATTAGCCTTTGCAATGTACTGTACAAAATCATTGCAAAGTGCTTAACCAGCCGAATGAAATCCATTCTCCCTGAAATAATTTCTGAGAGTCAGAGTGCTTTTGTACCAGGTAGATTAATTTCTGATAACTCAATGGTGGCCTTTGAAACTTTGCATTCTTTAAAGAGGACCCTGAAAGGAAAAAAGGCAAGAGCTGCTATTAAATTAGACATGATGAAGGCATATGATAGAATGGAGTGGAGTTTCTTAAAATTCATACTACTCAAGCTGGGTTTCTCTGAGCAATAGGTGGATTTGATAATGAATTGTGTAGGCTCAGTTTCTTACTCACTGTCAGTGAATGGCGAGAATTTGAAGCCTTTTCGACCTACTAGAGGGTTGAGACAAGGTGACCCGCTTTCTCCTTATCTGTTTATATTATGTGCAGAAGGGCTCTCAGGTTTAATCAGAAAAGCAAAAATTGATAATCAGATTAAGGGAATTGCTGTTGCACGAGCTAGCCCAAGGGTATCTCATTTATTTTTTGCAGATGACAGTTTTGTTTTCATGGAGGCAAATGAAGATTCTTGTAAGAAGCTCAAGGAAATATTGGAGACATATGAGAGTGCTTCGGGACAAAAAGTTAATCTGAGGAAATCTGCAATGTGCCTTAGTCCTAATAGCACTGAGGAAGATAAAAGAGTAGCGTTGGATACTTTGGGTATTCCATTTGTTAATTGCCATGAGCGCTACTTAGGATTACCTGCTATGACTGGAAGAAACAAAAAAAGGTTGTTTGGGGAAATAAAGGATAAGGTCTGGAGAAAATTGAAAAGTTGGAAAGAGAAAACTTTGTCTATGGCTGGAAGGAAGTTTTGATTAAGTCAGTAATACAAGCTATTCCCACTTATTCTATGAGCTGCTTTAAAATGCCTTTAAGTTTGTGTTCACAACTACAGAGCTTAATGGCAAAATTCTGGTAGGGATATGACTTGGATAAGAAATCCATCCATTGGATGTCTTGGGAGAAACTTTGTAAGCCAAAAGCTTTAGGCGGGGTTGGTTTTAGGTTTTTATCTTCCTTTAATCAAGCTCTTGTCTCAAAGCTCTGTTGGAGACTCTTACAAAGTGGTAGTCTAGTGGCTCGTGTTTTGCGTGGTAAGTACTTTCCAACTGGGAATATCTTAAACGCACCTTTACCTTCTTTTTCATCTTTTCTCTGGAGAAGTATAATTTGGGGAAGGGAAGTTTGTGAAGCTGGTATTAAATGGAGGATAGGTAATGGGGAGATGGTGCGTGTTTACAAAGATCCTTGGCTGCCGTATTCAACACAGTTTAAAGTCATTTCTCCTAGGTTGCTACCAGAAAACACCTTTGTTGCAGATCTCATTAATGACGCAGGTTTGTGGGATGAACGTCTAATCATGGAAAACTTCCTAGAAAGCGATGCTCAAGCTATTATGAAGATTCCTCTTATTAATACCAATCATGAAGATAGGATTATTTGGGGCAGGTCTAAAAATGGCATTTTCTCGGTGAGGAGTGCATATTGGTTAGCTGAGGAAAAAAGAAAATTGCATGCACGAGATGACTTGGGTGCTGGTTGTAGTAACTTGGTTATGCATACTTGGTGGAAGAACATATGGAGCCTTAATATCTCAAATAAAGTGAAGATATTTATCTGGAAAGCCTGCAATGGAATTTTGCCAGTTAATGCTCAACTTTGTAAAAAGAAGATTATACATTTCCCATGGTGTCACCTATGCAATGGAAGTTTTAAAGACGTCACGCATGCTGTTTAGAATTGTGTTTTTGCTGAAAAGGTGTGGCGACGCTCAATCTTTCTTAATTTTTATGAAGGTATGTCTTCTTCTTCTTCATTTGTTGATATCTGGAATAAAATGAGGTCGAGCGTTTCGCTTGAGGAAGCTAGTCATTTTTGCTATCTAGCTTGGGCTATTTGGCATAATCGTAATGAAATGTTTCATGGTAAAATTGGAAGATCCATTGATGGTCTCTTGAATTGGGCAAATACGTTAACTGAAGAATTTCATAAAGTTCAATCCTTAAGTCATCATGGGTCTTTATGTGACAACCTGAGACATGCTCCTAATCTAAACAAGAGGTGGAAAAAGCCTAATGAAGGCTGGATCAAATTAAATACTGATGCTGCCCTACGAAAAGAGAGGTACAAGGTGGGCCTGGCCGCGATTGCAAGAAATTCCTCTGGTGAGTTGATTGGAGCTGTGCTACAACCTTTCAAAGGTATGTTTTCTCCTTTATGTGCTGAACTCCATGCGTTAATTATGGCTTGCAAATTTGCCATGGAAGGCAACTGGATTAATGTTTATTTTGAATCTGATTGTCTGCAAGCAATTAGTTTGATTAACAAAAATGGGGCTTGTTTAGCTCCTGAAGGTGTGTTGGTAGAGGAGATCTGGAGATTGAAGCAAGGTAGAAACTTTATATTTCATTTTAGTCCAAGAACTACAAATACTGCAGCGCACAAAATTGCAACATATGCATTGGATTTAAGTGTGGGAACGAGCTATTTATCAAATTTTCCTTATTTTTTATTGGATGCTTTAAAGTCTGATGTAACTCCTTTGGAGAATTCTTATTGATATTGTTATATTAATGTTTCATGTTTTGAGATCAAAAAAAAAAAATAGCAATTATTTGTAATTTATTTCTTTTTTAATAATAAAACTTACTATTGAGAACATGCATGATATATTCATGGGAGTGTGAGTTTATAAGAACATGAATTAACTTCACTCATACGTTAAATTTATTATCTTGTAGAAACCCACTAGAAGCTCTTATGTCTATCAAATAGTACAATTTACCCTCTTTTAATTTTTATCATTTTACTACAATAAAAAAAATTGTCATTTTACATTGTCTTGTGCTATAACTTCAGCCTTAATAGGCCTAATCGTGTTGCTCATCACCATCTTGAGGTAATGATATTGTCTCATATTTTTTAGAATTAGGTTCGAGTACCAATTTTTCTAGTTTAAAATAGTTAATAAAATTGTTTCCCTCAAATTATATGAATCGAAAGAAAAAATCATAATCAAGTTAGTGTGTGTGTATATATATATATATATATATATAAACAAGCTTGTTTTGATCTTGGGAGCAATTCGCCTGGTAGGCACAAATGCGCAATCTATCATGTAAATGCGAACGTAGAGTCAATAAATTTTGGACGATTTTATCTAATATTTTAATTTAATATATATATATATATATATATATATATATATATATATATTATTAATTTAATTTATTTTTGTATATATAAGATAAACATTTATATTTTTAATAAAGTTAGAATCCTACTTTTAATTGAATGTAAATTTATAGCCAACAAATTTTAGATGGTTTTATCAAATATTTTAATTAAATTACAAATAATTATATAATATTAATTTATTTATTTTTATATATATTAGATAAATAAATAATTCTACTTTAATTGAACCGAAGGAGCAACTAATTTGGACGATTTTATCTAATATTTTAATTTAATTACAAATAATTATATATTATTAATTTAATCAAATTTTATATATATTAAATAAATAAATAATTTCACTTTTAGTAGAATTAGAATTGTCCTCTTAATAGATTTAAAAGCTTAAACGTCCCATCATTAAATGAAAACTAAGTATATATTATTAATTTAATATTTTTTAAGTAGATATTAGATAGATGGATAGAAAACCTACTTCTATTAGAGTTTCCTATTAGTAATGAAAATTAAAATTTTATGTAATATTTAATTTTTTTTATTTATAATATCAATTATAATAAAATATATAGATTGATTAATTTTATTTTTTAAAAAAAAAAGTTTCAATTAATTCGTTCATTCATATTATTATTATTATATTAGTTTTTTGTAATAATTTTTGAATTTTTAATTATAAATTTAATAAATATTTAAGAAGATACAAAGTATAAGTATATAAAAGATGTGTATTTTCACGTACATTTTAAATGCATATATAATTGATAATTTATAAAAAACGAGTTACTAAATTAAATTTGGTTCATGGGTTAAGCAGTTGAACATACCAAGACATCCCTCGAATAGAAAGGGATTCCCATGAAATCCAGTATTGCAATTGCACGTAAGAGGCGTCTCATTAACATAGATTGAAGAAGAATCAAGATATCTTTCGCAGGCCATTGAGTCTGTCCAATTAGTTGAATTGTTGCTTGCATTTGCTCCAAATAAATCAAAATCTGAGTAATATAAATACCAATCAAGTGTCACAGGTACAGGATCCATATTATAAATATCATCTAATGATGCATCAAGCTTGGAAAGAACCCATTTGATGTCAGCCACAAAGCTAATAAGCTCGCAATCTCTTTTCCCAACAGAAGCCATAATTTCAAAACGTACTTGGTAGGAGCTCAATGATGGAAAACCAGCCCAACAGAAATATGTGTCATTACTTCCAGAACATATAGGTGAGCAACCAGACACAATTTTGCTATCATTATTTTTTGAATAATCCAACATGAACCCACCAGCACCACAACCCACTACAGTGAACCAATCACTTGAACTACTAAAGAAAAATGGCATTCCTGTTAAGTTGAGGCCTCCACTAGTAGTAGTACTATTAATTCTCTTTCCTGTGCAAGAATTCCAATATGAAATTGGATTCCATACTTGAATTGTAAAGTCGCTAATTGATATATTAAGTACCTCCCAATTGGAGCGACGAAGGAACGGTTTGTGAGGAGTTGTGGAGTTGTTGCATACTATTTCAAACCATTCATCAACATAGCAATTCCTAGGTCCCAAACCAAATGGGAATGGAATTTCAACGCTTCCACATTTATCTACACAACCTGGCTTCGATATTGGTGGTACTGAATTGATAGTACAAGCCAGCTGAAAGCAAGTAATTAACATAATCCATACTACTATTTCATACATCAAGTACTTCTTCATCAACATTTTTTGTTTTGCTTACTTTTTAGTAGTTATACTTTTTGTGCGCGCCTGGTTGAAACGATAATTAATAGTTGGATTTTTTTTTTATATAAAGAAAACAAACCCCATCGGATAAGAAAGCTGCCTATATCATTGACTAAAACAATATAATTAGGATTGACCTAACTATGGTTGCACTTTGGGTGCCAAATTAAGTTTTATCACGCACACGTAGATATTAAATCAGATCATACTATGGTAACACTCGATCATGCAACATCACGTTTATCAATTAAGTTACGGTTGATTCAGCCAAAAGTTGGAAGGTTGGAATTTAAACGTTTATTAGATTTACTCATTTGTTTTATTTGATTACTTAGATTATAAATGGTGCTATTTAATCACTTAATTTTAAAAAAATAAATTATTAAAGACAAAATACATAATTGTAATAATTTTTATTTAAAATATTATTTTTTAAGAGATAATTAAAAATCGTATCACTTATAAAATTTTACATTATTATTATTTTTGACAATGTGTCACAGGTCCTTATTAACTTTTATACATCTGTAAGGAAAAATTATTTAAATAATAATGTGTTATTTTAATTTAATAAAAAATAAAATTAATATAATAAAAAAATTATAGATAAAATAAAAATTATAATTTTAAAATTTATAAATTAAAAAATTATACTTTTAATATTTAGTCAATCTTAACACATAATCCTTTATATTTTTTTATGAACATAAAGTATATAATTTCATACTACTAGTCTAATTAATATCAAAAATAATTTTTTTTATAAACGAAAACTCACCCTAAAATCTTTTTTTTTTATAAACGGGCTCTGTAGAAATTTGTAAGTCCATATATAATTTCAGACAAAACTGGAATTAAATTGAGTTTTTTTAAATTAAATGAAAGCGAAAACTCACCCTAAAATCTTTTATTACAATCGATTTTAGGTGGATTTTTCTGAATTTAATTGGACTTGAATTGAGTAATGTTAGTCTGGCAACCATTTTTTTTTTTTTTTTAATATTTTAGTTAACTAATATAACATTCATTGCAGAGTTTTAATGAAGTAAATTATAGATGAGCTTACTGTTGCTTACAATGGTGTATAAGAATTTACGTAAGTGCACGTATCGCAAACAAGTAATATAATGATACGAAGATTGAAATACTAGAAAATATTGTAAAAATTAACTATTAAAATCAATATTTGGTGTTTTTGTTTATTAAAATAAAATAAATAATACGAGAGGACAAGAGTGAAAATACTGAAATAAAGTTTAACGAGAGAGATATCAAGAATCGCAAGTAGATAAATCAGTTAGGATTGTGAATGTGACAAGTGATGTAGACAAACTGCATTGCTGTAGCAAAGTGCACCAGTAACTAGAATTGCGAAAATTACAAAGAATTTTTCCGAATCTGCAATGTTTATATATTTTATGACTCAATAAAACATATTCCTATGCACAACTGAATCTAAGAACAACGTTTCATGCACAAATTCTATTAGGTTATGTGAGATAATTATATATTCCTATATTAATTTCTTCACACTATTCTAGCTTCATCCAACTTAAATTAACATTTCCAGATTCAATTTCAGTTTAGTATCCTATCAATTGTTGATCAAACAATCAATAAGAATACATCAATAAATTAAGCATAGAATAACTAACACCCTTTGTCAAGCAAAGCACAAGTTTTTAAAATTAAAGCATAAAGTCTACATATACTTGCACATCCATAACCCTAACTGAATGAAAATTTAGCCAAGCATATTTATGAAATTAAACATCAAATCATTCATGTTCAACATCAGATTCATAGAGTTATAGAAATTTAAAAAAACAATAAAAGAAGAATAGAAGAAGGAATAAATTAATAAAACCCCTTTTATTGAATCTCAATCAATTGGATTCTAAATCCCTAAATCTCTCTTGCTTTCTTCAATGATTATTCTTGCAAATCAAGCCTTCAATTGGTCTCTTTTCAAATCCCCCTTGATGCTTTGTTTTGCCTCTCCTTTTGCTGCACCAAATCTGCCCAGATTTAGTGTTGTCGCTGTTGTGTATTTTTCTCCCTTGTTGCCGCCTGTTTCTCCTCAGTTTTGGTGCTCAGATCTGCCTCTGTTTTCTGCTGCAAAATTGTTGATTATTTTCTGTCCAGAATTCTGCTAAATATATATGGTTTATTTGCTGCCGCAGTTACTCTAAAATCAACCCCTCTTTTGCCTTTTAAACCCTAGGTTTAATTAGAGATAATTTTTCTTGTGTTATCTTCCAAAATTACCCCTAAAAAGGTGAGTTAGTAAGTGTCCAATATTGTCTTTTTGTTGAGAGTCCAAATCAGCTCTTAAATTTTTATTTCCAGATCAGATTCTGATTTGGCGCTGTTTTTCTAGTGTGATTTTTGCTGCAGCAATGCTGCAGATTCTTGCATTCTTTTGTTGTTTTCTTTATCTCCTGCAAAGGGCAATGAAAATCTAATAAGTGCACATCAAAATATAATTCTTTTTAACATATTTCATGATTATTTTGAATTTATTATCAAAGAGTTTACTTAAATCCACAAATTCTACAATTATTGTATAAATGATTATAATGTGCAAATATTCTTAAAAGAGCAAACAAGTATTTATGAATAAGAGCTAATAATACTCTAATAAATTAGAGTTATCACTTACTTTATAATAAAATTTAAACGAAATTGGAATCATATAAAATTATAATTTGAAGGAAACGTAAAAGAACAATATTTTATAGGTTAAATTATATCATTAATTCTTAAATTTTAACTAAATTTATAATTAGATTCTCAAATTTTTAAATTCTATAATTCAGTCTCCAAATTTTTAAAATTTCATACATAAGTTTTGAATTTTTTAAATCCTATAACTTTTAAAATTTCATACATAGGTTCTAAAATTTTGATTTAAACACATGTATTTTAGCACCCCAAGATAAAACTTATATGTAAATTTTTAAAAATTTAGGGACTAAATTGTAGAATTTAAAAATTTAGGTATCTATATATAAATAAAATTTAAAAACTAAATTATAAAATTTTAAAAATTAATGACTTAAATATAAATTTAATAATCAATAAAATAATTCAACCTATTTTATATAATTGTATTCACTTACAATTAATATAATGTATGAAAATTACTCAATTAGTTAACTATATAACAAGAGTTAATATTTTATATAAATACACTCACTTATATAACTTTATTTTATTATTTCGTATTCAATAGATGTGTTAATTAGGATAGATTTGGAAAACAAATTTTTTTTTTTTTTTTAGCCAGTAATCAAATTCAGAACTTTTAGATAGGAATTCAATTCCTCCAAGTACGTAATTTAATTGCTAATATTTGAATGAGAAAAAATCTAATTACAAAAGTCTTATTTAACAAATAAGCAAGAGAATCGTAATCCTTATAAATAACTTAATTCTTATTATTGATAAGAAAATATACTTTATATTCAAATGACTAAATAATCAAATTATATTCCATATTGATAGAATTTTCATTTTAAAATTTGAAAGTAATGAATAATAATTTAAAATTTTAGTGGTACTCATATTTTTAATTAGGAGACATGAAAGTTTATTTAATTAAAAAAAAAAAAAAGTAGCCAATTAGTCATTTGCTTTGAAATAAGTTATTTAGTCTTTTTTTAAACTAAAAATGGGGCTTTAGTTATTTTTAAATTGTAAAATGCATGTGTCATTTAGCTCTTTTAGAATTAAAAATGGAATCATTGATAAGTGGTATCATTTAATAAAAATAAACAACCATGATTTAAATTTATGTTATTTGATTCCTTAAATTATAAGTAGTATTATTTAATTTTTTAATTTTTAAAAAATAAATTATTAAAAATAAAATACATAATTTTAATAATTTTTAATTAAAATATTATTTTTTATGAGATAATTGAGAATCATGTCACTTATAAAATTTTACATTATTATTATTATCTTTGAACAATGTGTCATACCTTCTTATTAACTTTTATACATCTCTAAGAAAAAACTATTTAAATAATAATAATATATTATTTTAATTTAATAAAAAATAAAATTAAAGATAAAATAAAAATAATAATTTTAAAATTTGTAAAATAAAAAAATAATATTTTTAATATCTACTCAATATTTACACAGTCTTTTAATTTAAGTTGAGGCCTCCACTAGTAGTAGTAGTACTATTAATTCTCTTTCCTGTGCAAGAATTCTAATATGAAATTGGATTCCATACTTGAATTGTAAAGTCGCTGATTGATATATTAAGTACCTCCCAATTGGAGCGACGAAGGAACGGTTTGTGCGGAGTTGTTGGATCCTATGCCAAATGGGAATGGAATTTCAACGTTTTCACGTTTATCTACACAACCTGGCTTCGATATTGGTGGTTTTATTGAATTGATCGTACAAGCCAGCTGTAAGCAAGTAATTAACATAATCCATACTACTATTTCATACATCAAGTACTTTTTCATCTACATTTTTTTCCCCTTTCTTTCTTGTGTGACTTGTTGCTTACTTTTTAGCAGTTGTTGTACTGTTTGTGCACGCCTGGTCGAAACGATAATTAGCGGTTGCAAAATCTCCATATATCCTGGATAATTAATGTACAATTTCGATAAATTTCTATATGAATTTGAATATATTGTATCGTTTTTATTAAATATCTACGGTATAATTATATCGATTTTGCAAAAGAATTCTTTTTTTTTTTTTTTTATAAATATTATCTGCAATATTATTCCTAATATAATGATATGTAAAAATTAGACGAGGGAATTCTGTCTACAAGTTTATTTTTAGTAACTATTAATAAAAATAAAAGTGATTTTTCAAGTAACGTAGTCACGGAGATGTACATCATGCTTGTAAAATCTTTGTAAATTCTTCACAACAATTTGTAAATTATTGAATTATTTCATAGTTTTTTATTTATAAAAAAATAAAACAACATAACATCTTAATTATAATATTTAAATAGCTTCTAACTACATAACTACTAATATTTCTTTGAATTAAGATAAGAAATACTTTGAACTCCCTCAAAAAAAAAATTAATGTAATTTTAGCATAATTTTTTAATTTCTTAATAGTGAAATATCTCTTTTTAACTCAAGTTATTTTTTTTATGTAATTATTAATTTGTTAAAAAGACTACTATATTAAATAAAATATTATTTATTTTTTAATATTAAGTTATTATTTAAAATACAAATTTTTTTAGATAATTTTCATTTAGTCAAATCAAGCCTTTAATTGGTCTCTTTTCAAATACAAATTTGTAAATTTCAAATTAGCCAATGAAAATCTACAAGTAAACATTAAAACAAACTCTTAATCAAAATGAATTTTATTTATTTTATGCAACAAAATTATTCACCACAACAAATCTAGCAAATATGGCAAAATAAGCTAAACACTCATGATAAATTTAGTCAATCATGTTTGAATTAATATTTATAGACAAATTCAATTCAACATATATTCTTAAGAGAAAAAAAAAAAGGAAAAAAAAAACAATATTCTGATAACAATAAGAAACCTAGATCTAAATACCACAAATGGTTTGAATGACGTTTACTTCCCCAAAAGCTTGAACTCCAAAAATTCTTATAAGTTTCTTAATAATTTGTAAATTGAGTTGTGTGTAAGTTGGAAACCTCATAGGATATTTATAGATGTAAGGATTACATAAAATTTAGACACCTAAAATTATATGCGAGCAACGGCACATTATTTTACCCGCTGTGGCACAAAGCTAAAACTAAGCCCTATAGTAAAAACTGAGACATTGATGCTGCGGCACCAATTTTTTTCTGCAGCGACATAAGCTGAATTATTAGCCCATACAAGAAACTCGAGGGTTGTCCACCACATCATGCATTGTTTGTTGTGCCTTCACATGTTTCCACCTTGGCACGAATTGTTTGTTGTGCCTTCACTTATTTTCCTTACATATTGGTTAGTTTCTTACGTAAGACTTACATAATTTGATCTTTGTTGCTCCTAAGTTATAATTCGAGTGCCGCAAGTGTTTCGTCTTTGCGTGTTTGCATTAATTAGCTCTTTTGAAGCTAAAAATACTTGAAATACACCAAAACATGCCATTGATTATAAAATAATAGATTTATACACATAATTAAATAAATGAGTTAAAATTAAATCTATTTGTCACAATCAAACGTAATAAATTATGAAATAATAGTGCTTTTCAAGCACTTATTACATAATCAACTTTTATTTTTTTATATAAAATAAAGTGCTTTTCAAATCAACTTTTCCTTAAATAATAACAATAATGTTTAGTAAAGCCAAAAATAAATAAATAATAATAATAATAATAAAGGTAAGCGACAAAAAGTTCTTTTCAAATCAACTTTTCCTCAAATAATAGCAATAATGTGTAGTAAAGCTAAAAAAAAAAAAAAAAGGGTAAGTGGAAAAAACTGCTCTCAAATTTTTTTTAATCGGCAGTGTTTCTTTCTTCTTCCCTAATTTTCTGATCCAATCCTAAAAAAATTTATTCCATTTTATTATAAATCTTGTCATTTATCATTAGCACTATTTATTATTATTATTATTATTATTATTATTATTATTATTATTATTATTATTACTCTCTTATAATCAAAATGCCTCTTCTGTACCGTATTGAAACTTTTTAGCCTAAACTTTCTTTTTCATATCGATCTACTTGAAAATTTTGATAGAAAACTTACTGTTGAAATATTTTCTATAAAGAAAAAGAGAACGTTTTTGGGTAAAAGGTTGTAGAGATTGAAAAAGTATCTTTTAGTAAAAGATATATTAAATAATTATAATTTTTGAAAATAAAATATTAAAGCTTGTAACTTAAATGAAAGGACGTAATTTTTAGATAGATTATAATTGTTATGAATAATTACATATATTTTAATAGATATGGCTTTTTAAAAAATTACAACTTATCAAAGAATTATAGTCCTATTTAAATGGGTACGTAACTGGTTCACGCTCAAAATTATTACCTTTAACTAAACGGTTATTGCAGTATAGCTTTAGGTGTTGATTCCACAGAGAAACTAATTAAACCAACAAAATAAAAGTTATCACAAAATAATAGAAGAAATAATTTTATAATTGGAAAAGAAATTGACAATAATTAAATATAGCAATCTTGGTAGAAAATAAAATTAATATGCAAATAACAAGACTTCGAGATTCACTCAATTATTTTGTTTTAATATTACCAATTTTTATTCTTATTTACTACTCAATTGCATCCCAAACAAACAATTATAAAATTTAGAATTGAAAATCTAAGATAAAATTTAAAGTTATTTGATTAGAGAAAAATAATGTTGTCGTGGTAGAACAATTTAATTTATTTTTACAAGCTATCTAACATTGACAATATATCAAATTGACAATATCGCAATAGAAGATTAACTCATAAAATAATTATAAACTAAAAGTTGCACATAAAAAAAGCATGACTGAAGAATATAATTTATTGAATATAACAAGAAGACGAACGAAATAATTTCTCAAAACAATTTTATAAACTATAAAGCATTTATAGGAATAAAAAAATGAATAAAAAAACTACATAATTAAGCTCCTCTCTAGCCTTGCTCTAAATTTAGCGTAGCTTACAAATCATTCTCATAAATTTTAAAGAGAAAGAATGAGAATATAAAGTAATAACTCTTTGTAATTTTCTTGATGCTTCTAAGTATTGAATGTTCATCTATTTATAATGTTAGAGTATGAAGATTTGATGAATCATAATAATATCACGCCATTTTTTCTTTGAAGATAATTGATTCTCAAAATATTTTCTAAATATTAATCGTAAATAAATCTCTTATCTTTTCAGAAAATAAAAATCATTTAATTTGAAGCTTTACACAAAAAGTTATATCAAATATACTAACAACTGTCCAACTGCAACATATTTTAGATTCCATATTATTTTTGCCTTGAAATAATTCTATTTTGATATTCTTCGTAAAATAAAAAATCATGCATTATTGAATTATATTTTTATATCATTTGAATATTTGAGTCAAAAGTTATCCCCAAATTATAGCAGCATGTTCTTGAGATCTTGAGAAGAAATATTGCAAAAATTTAATTTTGATTTCTTTGCTCTATTTTGGCTGATTTTATTGATTCTACAAGCATAAAATTATCATAATAAATATAAATCAATATTTATAAAATTAATATAAATAATGATTAATTCTAAACTGATTAAATCATAAATGTTAATTATTTCACATATTTAGATATGCATTTTTATACTATTATCAGTACATCTATAAATAGGCAATTTATTTAGGTCATTGGAAGAATATTGAGAGAACAAGAAAAAGAAGCTCAACATGTATAATAAATGTTCTTTAAAATTTCTCACCATAATTTATATACAAATAAAGTTAGTGTTTTAAATACTGCAAATTTAAAATATTAATTGTCTTGAGTGCTCTTCAAAGTCAAAGGTGTTCTTGTATTGTCTTCGTGAATGCACACCACAAACAATAAAAGGTTTTATTGTATTATGGAGGCTTATTTATTGAACCCTAATACATCATCAAATTGGTAGGAAAAAATAGCGTCTTAAGAACAGCGACTTAAAGTTGTACCTTAAAGCTAAGTTCAAATATTGTATTATTTATAATGATTTTGCAGTATTATAATTGAAGATTATGGAGACTTGACTTGAAGATTATAAAGACTTGACTTAAAGATCGTAGAAGTCAATATTTAACAATAAATTCATAAAAATTTTCCAACACTTAGAAGATAATATAAATGATGCAAGTTTTGAAGATGAAGACTCTTATTAAGATGCATACCTCAAGATTGTTCATGAAAATATAAATAGTAAAAAAATAGCATTAACCATAAATAATAAATCGAGTGTGAAAGATTTTTGATGTATTATAATAAAAAGTATAATTAGATATTTTTGTTTAAGTTTTTTAGAAGAATTATTCTATCAGTTAATGCAGTCAAATACTAAGACGAATGAGAATGCAAATTGAACAAAGAAGGTTTAGAAGTATTTTCTCGTTGAATTTGTAACACAATATCTAGTCAATCTTAACTTCTTAATTGTAACTTTGATGTATCTAGACTTCATATCTTTTATATTTTTGGCTCATGGTAAAATGAAATCTTTCATCTTTATTATAAAAAAAATTATTTGTAAAGCCAAAATAATAAATATAACATTTTTAAAATTTACAACAACAAAAATAATATCTTTAATATTTACTCAACATTAAGTCATAACTCTTTCAATTTTTTATGAACATAAAGTATAGAATTAGATACTTCTAGTCTAGTTAATATCAAAAATAATATTTTTAGTCCCTAATTATTAAAATAAGCATTTTTAGTCCCTAGTTAATATCACACTATCAATAAGGAGCAATTTTAGTTGAGGACCAATTTTTACATTAATATTATTTTTGGTGTACTATATCAAATAAATTGAGTAAAATCATATTGAATTAAATTATATTATAATCTTTACATTATTTAATGAGAACCTGTATAATATAATTAGATAAAATTGATAGATAAATATTTTAATAAAATAATCAATATTTAAAATAGTATGTATTTTAATTTTTGTAGTTTTATTATATATCAAAATAATTTTATTATAAATTAATATTTAATTTATTTTTACATTTGTTACATTTTAAAAATAAAAAAATTTATTTTTAATTTGAGATTAAAAAAAAGTTAAGACATATAATTTTATAATTAAAAATACAAACATGTTAAATTAAGTATATAGTACTGTTTTGATTTTAGGTCCACACTACTGGTGGTACAAAATTTATGCTTAACTTTATTATTTTTATATTATACGATTGAATTTTATATTCAATCACATGATTGTATATAAATTATATATATCGTCTAACAAACTATGACTTTCATAACTAACGGGGACTAGAAATACTTAAACTAAAAATTAAAAATTTAATGTGCTCATTTGTATATAATAATGGGATTGTTAGAACCTTTTTTTTCTTATAATATTAAAGTAGTGTTATATGTATGAAATTATTGTATAAATTAAATGGTATATTAATTATTAATAAAATATAAAATAAACTACTTAATAAAATGTTTTTTTTTATATAATTATTAACATAAATGTCCCTAAATTGCACGATTTTTATTATTATTATTCACATAAATGTCCTTGAATTAGTGGCAATGTTCTTTTGTTTTTTTTTTTCAGCAAAATAGTGGCATGTTTATTTCTGTTGATTAGCTTTTACTCATTATTAATCGGAGGGCACTTGAAAGATTTAAGTTTACTTTTCTTAAAAATTTGTTAATATAAAAATAAAACTAAGGTATCACAAATAAATTAAATTAAAAAATAAATTATTAAAATAAATAAAACGATTATATTTTTTTTGAATTTAATATTACGTTCTTCAACAGTAAACTAGGTTTTAACATTAAATATACAAATTAATTTTTCTTCAAATTCTAAACTTATTACGACATTAGTATCTATTATTTTGAAAAATATTAAGTTTAGGGACTTAAATATGTGTAAGATGCTCAACATTTTTTACTTTGTAAATTAACCAGTAACATAATTATTAATTAATTTTAATAATTGAACAACTTAGCAATATGCTTAATACTTGATTTAATTCAATAACATTAAATTCCAAAAAAGTAATAACTAAACTGCACAAAATTAAAATAGGCTTTTAATATTTAACCTAGATGTTTAATCTATTTTGCAAATAGCAATTCACAAAATCAAAACAATTAACTAATCATTCTAATTTCACACTATATCAAAAGTACTAAACCAACTAATTGGTCACCTAATGAATCAATTTTTTTAATAATAAAATCTAGCAAACGTGATAAAATTTAAATGATCATACAAAACACAGAAAAAAAGAAGAAAAGAAAGTTTTAGAAATTTAATTGTAGGTCGTAACCGAAGAAAAACAATCTTCAGTTCGTTAATCTTGTTCTTCGTTTTATGGCTTAACTATTGTATTAATCTCCAAATAAATAATTTTACACATAGGTCTTTAAATTTTTAAATTTTAGAATAATTTCTAAATTTTTAAAATTTCACACATAAGTATCTAAAATTTTAAATTATAATATTTAGTCCTTAATTTTTAAAAATTTATATATAGGTTTAATTTAGATACTAAAATATATATTTTTGAATTAAAATTTTAAGTTAGCGAGAGAATAGACATTTCTCTAATTATTTCTTGGGCTTCTTTAAATTCTCTTTAATCGATTGTTTATTTAGGTTATATTATAGATTGAAATATTGATATAACAGCTATTCATAAGAAATATTAAAAAAGATAAAAATAGCATGTTTAGGAAATAAAATATATATATTTTAAAAAGTAAAGTAATAGAATATTCCCTCACTAACTAGAGTTGTAATCGATTCACTCCACTAACTTTAATTAATAGAATGATATTTTAGGTAAAGTAATGGTTTTTTTTTTTTTTAAAATATGTATTTTACATTTTCTAAATATACTATTTTTTTATTATTATTATTATTAGATACAAATACCTACTATATTGAATCCTTTATCTTTATATTTTAGTGTTCATGATTATTTTTATCCTTATATTTTATCCAAAATAATTATTATCATAATTATTTTTCATTAATGACAATTTTATTAATAAAAGTGATATTAATATTTAATTAACCATAGGAATATAAAAAGCAATTTCATTACTTTTGTTACAGTAATAACAAAAATAATTGTAATGGTATTATTATTCATAATTATTAATGATCAATGCATTGTATAAATCTTATTTTAATGATAAGGGTATTAGGGTAAAAAGTATATTATACTTTATTCCATTCTTCTAGTAAACCAAATAATGCAATGATAAATCCTTTTTTTTTTTCGATAATTTTTTTTAACAAACAAGTGACATCCTTTGAATGTAAACTATAGTAAGTCGAGATTTGAATACACGATCTTTAGAATATAAAATACTCTTATTTATTATCTAAATTAGGGATTTGAGGTTTTGTTTTCAATAAGAGCACTTCTATTTACAATCTTGTTGTAAATAAACAACTGATGTAGTAGTCATCTATTAGTTAAGAAAGTTGGACCACTTTTTCTTAACTAATAGATAGCCACCATATTATTAGTGACATTACAATAACTTATTGTAAATTGAGTTTTTCTTTCAATAATCATATCAAGCAAATTAATAGTAATATTATTTTTATTCAATTATGTTTCGTTATAGTTGAAAATTGATGTGAATTTAAAAAAAAATGTTGAGAAAAAGTTCATTGAGTTTACTCTCTCCAAACTTTATCTCACATTTTTTTTTTTAATTATTTCTTAGAATAGATGTAGACTTGGGATTGAGCCCCATGAGATACTTACTTTTGTACAAGAGAAGAGGACCTAGGTAATTGTGAGTCCACGCTCTTCGCCGCTTCCGTCTGACCGACCGACCAAGCCTAGTGCTCGTGTGTGTCACATTATTTTTTAGAAAAAATTTATTTATTAAAATTATTTTTTTTCAATAGTCAAAATTCGTTCTTATCTAAACAGAATTAGCTCTCATCCACTACTCTTGACCGTTTCTTTGCCTATAATGAGAGCCTCAGTGCTCAGTATTCAACACACAACACATAAATGAAAACAAACAAATCCTCTCAACCTCTCCTCACTATTCTCTGATACATAAACCAAAAAATAGAGTTTTCGATACAAAAATTTCCTCACCTTTCCCATTTTATATTTTTTTGTTTCTAACCAACAATTAATATTTCAGGTGTAGCATTTTGAATTTTAGTTGCCCAATGAAGTTTCGAGACAGAAAAAAGTTATAGGTAGTTTTATCCTAGGAACAAAGGGGTTGATTATTGCTTGCACATTTTGGACAGAGCCGCGAAAAATTTTTAAAGGTACATAGTTTGCGACTCAACCGATGCAGTAATATATTGGTAACTTCATTTCTATTTTTATCTTTCTACAACTACAATTTTAAGACAAATTCATCTGTCATATCTATTGATATAGTTATTGCTACTCCTTATATAAAGAAACCTTTTTTGTTTTGAGGGGCTTCACTTTAAAAAATGGAGACAAAAAATGTTTTTTTTTTCTTACAATGAAAAATGTCGCTTTTGTACTCACAACTGAAAAACCCATTTTTCTTAATCCACCTACTAAAGCTACAACAAAATATTTAAATATTTGGGTGAAAATTGATTTTTTATGTAAAAAATTTATTCTTAATGGTCTAGCTGATGATTTGTATGCCTATTTTAATTCTGATAAATCTGCAAGTTTGGGATGCACTACATAGGAAGTATGACACTGAGCAAGTTGGAACAACGAAATATGTTGTCAGTAGATACTTGAAGTACCAAATGACTAACGACAAATCTAAAAAAACTTAGTTACATGAACTGCAAAAGATAGCACATGAAATAACTTCTGAATGTATTGCTTTAGATGAACAATTTTAAATTATTGTTGTTATTAATAAATTACCCGCTTAATGAAAAGATTTTAAAAATCTACTTAAGCTCAAAACTAAAGAATTTTTCCTAAAAAGTCTTATAATCCGTCTATGCATTGAAAAAGAAGCTCGAAAACAAGACCAAAAAGATGAAGTACTTATTGTTTCTAACAACAGTGCCAATAAGAAATTTACCTCTCTCATTCTAAGACCTAAAGGGAGCAATATGAAGAATCATAATACCAACTAGAATCACAACAACCAAAATCGTAATAGAAATCCTCCACAGAATGGACCTCAACCTTCCAAGAAATGATAAAAATGACACATTTATGTGTTATAGTTATAACAAACCTTACCACTTGGCTAGGAACTGCCGAAAAATGCCTCATCCTACCCCACAAGTGAACCTTATTGATGAGTAGTTTATTGCTATAATATCTAAAATAAACTTTATTGGTGGATATGAGGGGTGGTGGGTAGACATTGGTGCTTCTCGCTAGAGGTGGCAGTTCGTGTCATTCGGGTCGTGTTCGGATCAACCCATTTCCAACCCAACACAAACACACTTAACCCGAACACGACTCGAATTAAAAACAAGTTATATTTTGCAAACTCGAATCCGTACACAAACAACACGAACACGACCTGAATTTCAATCGGGTTCGGGTGAACCCAAAACCCGAACACGAATACAACTTGAATTTCAAATTGGATTACCCGAAACCTGAACACAAATTCTGACGATCCTGATCTGTCTTATTGAGAAGCTGCTGATATTAAAGATGCAACGAAATAATCTACAAAATTATTTAGTTACATGGTTGGTACTACGCGTACAAACCAATTCCCATTGTTCAATGCAAAGACTAATGAAGCATGAAGACTATTCGACAATAGCACCAATGTAGAGATGTAGAAGCAGCATCAACAATACACATGATAGACTGAAAAACAAACAAATAAAGTAAATCATGGGCAAGGTTGTGCTATACACTCAGAGGCCCTCATGGCTGCTAGAATATTAGTGGTAAACAGATAATTCCCCTCAACTTTCATATTATTACCATCTTAAAGAAGGTTCTCTACTTAACACCTTTTTCCCCTCAACTTTCATGTTTTTCCGTAGCTGCTCAAATTATTGATCAAACAGGAAATTAAGAATATGCATGATCTTCAAGAAAGAAACAATAAATCAATTTGGCCACATTATGTTATCATTGCATTATTAATACAGATCGAGATAATCCATCCACACAACATGATGTAAATTTTAAACAACAAAACTTTACTTCAAAGGGTAATGAATATCACATACATCATCGGAGAACTAGATAAGTACCTTTTAGTCCAGACCCATTACCCAACTCCCTGAAAAGAACAAAAAAACATAGGACCCATAAAACCCCTTTTAGATTGAGGCAATCTCAACTTACAAGCTATGACCGGCGTCTAAGGGTAGGTGTTGGCCGTTGGGGGCTTCAGTGCTTCGGTGCTTGGCGAATGGCAAGTTGGCCGTTGAGGGCTTCAAGCTTGCTCTGCTGACTGCTCGTGGGTTACGTGGGGGCTGTTGGGAGCTGTTGTGTTGACTGTTGGGGGCTCTGCCTCCTCTGCGCAAATAGCCAAATTAGAATACTGAATTGCAAATACTGGAGTGGAAATGTGGAATAAATAGAATGGCTGAATGAGAAATGAAATTAGGGTTAGGTTAGCTCAATAAGTAACTTATTATTTGATTTATTTTTATTTTTGGTTTTATTCCTTTAAAAAAAAGGGTCAACCCGAACTTGAACTTTTTTTTTTTTTTTTTCCGGGTCATTTTTGGGTTGACCCGTTTTTGACCCAAAATTATTTCGTATGAAATCGTGTCAGGTTTCGTGTCGTGCTTTCGTGTCATGTCAAAAATCTTACTTCTCACCATGTTTTCTATAATCGTGAATTATTCTATTATGAAATTGAGGATAATAAAGTGTTGTTGGGTGATTCTTACTCTACTAAAATTGCTGGTACTGATGAAGTGGAATTCAAATTTACCTCTAAAAAAGCTATCATTTTGAAGGATATCCTACATACTTTAGACATGAGAAAAAACTTAGTTTGAGGCTATCTTCTCAACAAGGATGGGAAAGGGAACATGACAAATGGCATGTTCAAATTCAATGTTGAAATTAATAAAACTTATTATTCTGTTTATATGTTGTGTTCTTTTAATATTTGACATGCTATACTTTGTCATATTCATAAACGCATAATAAAAAACATGAATAACTTAGAACTAATTTCTAAATTATCCTTGAATGACTTTAAAAAATGTGATTTTTGTAGTCAAGCTAAATTACCAAACCTTAGCATAAATAAGTAGTTAGAGAATCTGAACAACTAAATTTAATTAATTCTGATATATGTGAGCTTGATGGTGTTTTAACAAGAAATAAAAATTGCTAATTTATAACTTTTATTGATGATTATTTTTATTACACTGTTGTATATCTTATGAAAAATAAAAATGAAGCGTTTGACATGTTTAAAATATTTTTGACTAAAATTGAAAATCAATTTAATAGAAAAATAAAAAGATTTCGTAGTGATAGAGACACTGAATATGATTATAGTATTTTCAATGATTTTTATAAAATTTATGGAATCATTCATGAAAAAATTGCATCTTATTCTCCTGAAATGAATGGTAAAGCTGAAAGAAGAAAAAAATTAAAATTTTTATTGAATCAATTGTTGTCATTTTATTAAACTCTGGTGCTGCTTCTCATTAGTAGGGAAAAATTTATTAACTATTTTCTATGTGCTAAATAGAGTGCCTAAATATACAAGTAAAATTCTATCATATAAAATTTTGAAAAATAAGAAACCTAGTTTTTCTTATTTTAAAATTTGGGGTTGTTTAGCCTATGTTAGTATTCTTGATCCTAAAAGAAATAAACTTGTTATTAGAGCATATGAATGTGTATTTATTAGATATGTTGTGATAATAAAGCCCATAAATTTCATGACTTGAATAATTATATAGTTATAGAATCAAATGATGCAGATTTCTATAAACATAGGTTTTATTTTAAATTGAAGAATAATGAGGGCTCGTCTTCTAATAATTTTCCCATAACTATAACTAGTGAATCAAATTAGGAATTAGATAATGAACTTTGGAGAAAAAAATGAGTTCGAACTTATAAACATTATGGGTCTAATTTTTATGCTTATACCTTAGAGGAAGATCCTTAAACTCTTCAATAAGCCTTATCTTCTTTAGATGCCAACTTATGAAAAGAATGCATAAATGATGAAATTGACTCTTTTGGAATATAATAAAACTTGACATTTAGTTGACTTACCTCTTGGTTGCAAGACTATAGGATATAAATAGATACTTAAGAAGAAATTAAAACATGGTGGTACTGTTGAAAAGTACAAGATTTGTCTTATAACCAAAGAGAATAGGGAAAGGAAAAATGTAGTTTTGTTTGATACCTTTTTACCTGTTACCAAAATAACTTCTAAATGTGTGTTTTTTTTTCCTTGATACAATCCATGATCTAGTAGTGCACCAAATGGATGTTAAAACTGTCTTTCTAAATGGTGATTTAGAAAGAGATTTATATAGACCAATATGAGGGTTTTGTTGTCCATTGTCAAGAAAATAAAGTTTACAAACTAGATAAATCTCTATATGGTTTAAAATAAGCACCTAAGCAATCCCATGAAAAATTTAATAATCTAATTATCTCATATGGTTTCAAAATGAATGAAAGTGACAAATACATATATTATAAATTTGAGAATGATGTTTACTCTATTATATGGATGACCTACTTATTTTTTGTTCAAATATTCATGTTGTGAATAATGTGAAAATTTATTGTGTGTTAATTTTGACATAAAAGACCTCGAATAAGTGAGTATAATATTTGGAATAAAAATTACTATGTCTGAAAATAGACTTTCTTTAGATTAATATCATTACATTGAAAAGATCATAAAGAAATATAATTACTTTAACTGCAACCCTGCATGTACTCCTTATGATCCTTGTGTAAAGTTGTTCAAGAATATTGGCGATAGTGTTAAACATTTTGAGTATGCGAGCATTCATGATAGCTTACGTTATGCTACTAATTGCACTAGGCCCAACATAGATTATGTTAGGGATTACGATGTAGGTTTACCAATAAACCTAGTATAAGGCATTGGATGCAATTGAAACGGTCATGAGATACCAAAAGAGAACTATGAACATTGGATTACATTATTAGAAGTTTCCCGCTGTTATAAAAGGATACATCGATGTTGATTGGAACACCCTTTCAAAAGACTCCAAAGTAACTAGCGGCTATATATTTAGCATTATTAGTAGAGTTGTTTCTTGAAAGTATAAGAAACATCAATTTTAGCTCAATCAACGATGGAGTCTGAGATGATAGCACTAGCTACTGCAAGTGAAGAAGCAGGCGAATTAAGAAGTCTATTAATTGAGATCCCTTTATTGAAAAGACTGATTCTAGAGCGGTTTTGATCCATTGACAGATACGTCGTAAGCACAATATTGTTAGAGAGTTTCTCTCTACATAAGCCATAAAAGTGGATCATGTACATACTGATGATAATTTAGTTGATCCTTTGATGAAATGATTAGCTAGAGATAAGGTTTTCAAAACCTCAAAAGGAATGGGACTACAGCCCTTGGAATGAAGAGTCACTTATGATGGTAACCCAACTTATAGACTGTAAATCCCAAAAAATAAATTCAATGGGTAATAACAAGTCATGAAGTGATATGTGATGAATCATGCTATCATAAGTCCTATTTCATATTATTAGAAACATGAAATCCTAAAGCGATAAAAGGTTGAGTTAATTATTAACTCTTAATGAGTTCTATACTCTATGTGGAGTGGAGTACATAGTTATAAGAGTGCTCTTGATAGACTCACCTATGTGAATGTGGAAGTGTGGCTGCTTCCTATAGAATTTTTAGGCAAAATTCACTAAAGTATTCATATATTGAAATTGTGAATGTGGAAGCGTGGCTGCTTCCTATAGAATTTTTAGGCAAAATTCACTAAAGTATTCATATACTGAAATAGACGTGCATTGCCGTAAAGCATGAACTTTTCAAACTACACCTTGGAAAGGTTATGTGTATAATGTTATTAAAGATAGAGTTCAAAACTACGAGTTACTCTAGTATATTCTAAGGCATCATCACTATGCAAATGTTCAAGTTGATAGATACATTTTCCTTATGCATAATCTTATATTTGATTGATTGGTTGCTCGATGAAAACTATTTTTAATAAAATTCAAGTGAAAGATTGTTAAAAATTGATATGAATTTAAAAAAAATGTTAGAAAAAATGCTTTGAGTTTACTCTCTAAAAACTTTGGCTTACATTACTTTTTTTACATCTCTTAGAATGTATATATAAGCAAATAGATTTAAACTTAGGATTGGGTCCCAAAGTGTACCCACTTTTGTGGAAAAGGGAAGAAAATTTAGGCAATTGTGAGTCCATCCACATGCACACAGTGTTGCCACCCCCAATCGTGTTAAGCGGAGCCTAGCACGAGTGCGTATGTGTGAGGTGAAGTGACACTTTATTTTTTGAAAAAATTTATTTATTAAAATTATTTTTTTCAATAATAAAAATTTATTCTTATCCAAACGGATTCAACTCTCATCCACAATTCCTGACCGTTTATTTTGTGACCATTGTACTTCATTTTTTTCCTATAAAAAGAGCCTCTTGATACAAAAATTTCTTCACCATTTTCATTATAATTTTTTTTTTTTTTTTCGAGCAACAATTAATATTTTAGGTATAGCATTCCATAGTTCAGCTGTACAATGAAGCTTCAAGATTAAAAAAAAAAAAAAAATGAGTTAATGGATGTTTTATCCTAGAGATGATGGGCTGACCACTGCTTACATATTTTGGATAGAGTTGCAAAACATCTTAAAAAGATAGACTTAATTCACAACTTAACCCATACAGTAACATACTGATAACTTTATTCCTATTTTTATCTTTCTGCATCAACAATTTCTATTGCCATTATTGTTCTAATTTGAATCAAACATGACCTAACACCGGGTAAAACAAAACAAAACATACAAAAATCTGAGATATAAGTCTTAGTAAAGAATAAGGTCACGGTAGATTTAAAATTTAGGTGTAATACAAATATAAAAAGAAATATTAAATGCACATATATTTGTAGTTATATTTATAATGCATTATGTGATAAACTTTTCTAGAAAAATGAATAATTTCTTCATTTTGAAAATTGTTTTGATACCTGATACATCATAATTAAAATTACTGCAAATGCATGTGAAAATTTGTGTGAAAAAAAAAGGCCCTCATTAAAGAATGCTCTTTCTCCTTAAGCAAGCAAACCTTAGGAAATCGCCTGGATTTGTTTAGAAGAGTGGGGAAGAGGAATAGAGACTAGAGAAGCAGAAAACGGAGACTGTCAAACGCCCGAGTGTATTCAGTGTCTCTTTGTGAACCGTATGCCACTCATAAACCTTTAACACCCTTTACTAAAATTTCAGTTTTTAACTGATTTTGATAGCTTGCCTTCACTTTCGATCTTAAAAAAAATAAAAAATAAAAATTTATCATGATATATACAATATTTTACATTTTTAATTTTACATTTAATTAATAATTTAATACATCACATAACTTTATCTATGTACCACTGTTCTAAAAATATCTTTCATAAATTCTTACTGCAGAGTAACAAGTTTGATGTGATTCGTGAAGTGAAATAATACAATCTTTTCCCCAGCCATTGGTCAAACAGACTTGTGAAGAATGATGTTATTAGAGCATCTAATAATTATAAATTTTTTTTGGGACAAAAAAAAAATCCTCTTTGAAGGAAAAAGTCATCGACTTTCTTCTTTTAAGTTCATTAGTTATTATTAGAGTATTGTATAAGTTAGTATTAGAGACTATTTTTAAAAAGTTTTAATAATCATCGCGTATTCTTTAACCCCTTTAAACACTTAATTTTGCGCATATAATACCAAATAAATTAAAGTGGTATAATGATCGTAACTTGTAAGCCAATGTTTTTGGGGAGACTTGCAAGTCACATTTTGCTTTATCAAATAATAAGTATTCATCTGGGGCATAACCGACTCTGGGATAATACACATGTTCTTGTGTTCAAGGCCGAAAAAGCACGTAGTGGTTATTAAGGTCTCTTTACGATAATTTTAAGTGTTAGTTTATTATCAATAAATGGTAAACTAAATTAATAAAAAAAACGGACATTATTCTAAGGAGGGTTTTTTATGACAAAAAAAAATATTGGGCAAAAAATATTAATATTAAAATTTGTATTTTTAATTTTAATTTTTGGCCAATAATATAACAATTTTATTAATTAAACTGTAAAGCGTAAATAATTTTAACTTATGTTTTTTAAAATTAAATTATACTTATTATAACCCATGTTTAAATAATCAATGTCCATTCCTTTAAGAAATTGCAAGGATTCATATACAATACAGATTAGGAGAAAATTGACAAGTGAATTCATCTATTGAAATACATCATGTTGTAAAATGTTAAATATGGTAGAAATCATTCCTAATATGGTAAGAATAATTGTATTTAATTACTATCCTTTTCTGTCGTTTCTAAATCTATTATAAATTCATGTAACCTGTACAAAGCAAATCAATCAATTGAAATATTCAAACCAAATATTGTATTTTCTTTTCTACATGGTATCAGAGCCTATTAAGGTTCCGTAAAAAAAAAAAAAAAAAAAAACTCCCACAACCACCACCAGCTCCACCCAACTAATCAGGAATCACAAAACCCACATCGACCCCCACCGTGAGCCGCCACAGATCCAATCAATCTCGCCAAACCAGCCAATCTCACCAAACCAGCCAACCTCACCGCTGCTGCTCATTCAAACATCCCACCAGATCAACCAAACAAAATCACCACCATAAAACAACAGATCTGATCAAACCAAAACAAAAAAAAAAACCAACAGCCACAAAAAAAAAAAAAAAAAACAGCCACTCTTCGCAACCGTCGCACCACCTTGCCACCCAATCCGTCGCGCCACCTTGCCACCAGATCCCGCCACCCATCCCACCACCCACGGCAACAGATCCGTCGCAACCAGGTCCTGTCGCCACAGCAACGTCGCAACAGCCAGCACGCGTCGCAACAGCCAACCGCCAGCACCCGTCGCCACAGCTCCCGTCGCCACAGCCACAGCTCCCGTCGCCAAAGCCAATGCCGCGAGCTTCCCCTGCGTCGACAGCCAGCTACGTCGCAATTCCTTCCCTTTTTTTTTGGTCTCTAATTGACACAGAGACTATTTAGAGTAAAAAAAAAAAAAAAGAAAGAAAGAAAAAAAAAAAAAAAGAGAAAAAAAAAAAAAAAAAAAAAAGGCAAAAAAAAAAAAAAAAAAAAAAAAAGATGAGTGATTCCATTGAATCTTCTGAAACCAAATCAGTTCCTTTCTTTGTTCAGTCTGAAGGTCCCTTTAATGCCGGCATTTTACTTACTGAAAAAAATTATGATGTGTGGTCTCAATTAATGGAGATGCATATCGCTGAACGAGAAAAAGTTTCCTACATCAACGGCACCTCTGCTCCACCTGCTGTGTCAGACAAAGGATATGACAAATGGTATGCTGAAAATCAAAAAGTGAAACGCTGGCTTCTGATGTCCATGTCTCCTGACATCATGAAGCGATATCTCCGTATATCCACTGCCCGTGAAATCTGGGATACTCTCTCCAAAGCTTTTTATGATGGTAATGATGAAATGCATGTTTATTCTCTGCATCAGCGAGCTTTTTCTGCCAAACAAGGTACCAAATCACTTTCTGTCTACTATGGGGAGTTAACTGAAATATTTCAGGAACTAGATCATCGTGATAAAGTGGTTATGAAGGATCCTCATGATATTAAAATATACCGGCAGTCCATTGAGCGTACCCGCGTCCACATATTCCTTGCTGGTTTAGATACAATTTTTGATCAACTTCGACGAGAAATTTTGCGCTGTGAACGCCTCCTCGGTCTAGAGGAGTGTTATTCCTTAGTCCGCCGTGAGGCCATACAATCTGCAACTTTGAATGCCGACATTGTGAAACCTGATGCTTCTGCTATGATTTCTCGCCATCGACCTAGTCAGGTGTCACAAGATCGTCCCAAATCCACTAATCCAAAGAATTCCAATAGTTTAGACAAATCTTCATACAAATGCACTCACTGCAATCAAACAGGCCATTCGAAGAGTCGTTGCTTTGAACTTATTGGATATCCAGATTGGTGGGACCCAGCACGGCATCGAAATTCCAAGCAGCCATCCACTACAGCAGTTGCTCAAACACAGGGTGACGATGACACTCCTACCTCATCAGCATTGGTAACTACTACAAACACTGGAGGTAAGATCTTAAACATTTATACACCTGTTTTGAATAGTGCATGGATAATTGATTCTGGTGCTACTGATCATATGACATTTGATGTTAGACAAGTCTCAACCCTTACTCCATCTTCCCAAAATTGTGTCTCCACAGCCAACGGTAATACCGCCCCGGTTATCGGGGAAGGTTCCTCACACCTTACTAATACTTTACATCTTGATTCTGTTTTAGTTGTTCCCTCTTTAGATTTTAACCTTCTATCAATATCTCAAATCACTACTACTTTATCTTGTATTGTCATTTTTTGGCCTGATCATTGTGTGTTTAAGGATATTCAGACTCGACAAACGATTGGTTATGGTGTTAAGAGAGGGAAGCTATATTATTTGGACTTGGAGTCAGATACTTCGAACGGGTTACAGCAAACTTTCGCAGTAGCAAGTACTGGTTCATCAAAGAAGATAACTGAGATATGGCTCCAGCATCGACGTTTGGGACATGCCTCATTTAGTTATTTGAAAAGATTGTTTCCTAGTTTATTTACAAATTTGGATATTTCTGTTTTTAAATGTGATGTGTGTGAACTTGCAAAAAGCCATCGTGCTTCATTTCCATTGAATTTAAATAAAAGTCCAACTCCTTTTATGGTTATTCATTCTGATGTTTGGGGACCATCTAAAGTTCCTACATTAGGAGGATCAAAGTGGTTTGTTACATTTATAGATGATTGTACGAGAATGACTTGGTTATGTTTGATGAAGTCCAAATCCGAAGTTCCGTTACTATTTCAAAAGTTTTATAACACCATTCGCACACAGTACAATGCAAGAATTCAAGTGTTACACAGTGATAATGGTGGAGAATACCTTAGTTCTGACCTTCGACAGTTTTTGGACTCTCATGGTTTAGTCCATCAAACAAGTTGTTCCAATACACCTCAACAGAATGGTGTGGCAGAACGAAAGAATAGACATTTATTGAAAGTTGTTCGTGCTTCCCTAATCGCAGCTCATATGCCCTTATGCTATTGGGGTGAGGCTCTCATCTCTGCTGCATATCTCATCAATCGTATTCCATCTCGTACTCTCCACTTTAACACACCCTTCCAGACACTTGTAGAAGCTATTGTTGCTCCAACAGTTCCAAACTTACCCCCACGTGTCTTTGGATGCATTGCCTATGTTCATCTTCACAAACACCAACACAGTAAGTTACTTCCTCGTGCCTTGAAATGTGTCTTTGTTGGATATACTGCTCATAAAAAAGGATACAGATGTTATCATCCCCCTACTCAACGCGTGTTTATCACTATGGATGTTGTCTTTCATGAAGACACTATGTATTTCTCTGAGTCTGATTTTCAGGGGGAGTCTCTTGAGGAAATTCAGACTCTTGTATACAACCTTGAGGAATATATGGTGAAAGTATCTGATCAAAATATAGGTGACTTGGATCCAAGTGTGCAAAACAGAGATATGAGTGATGATACCCTACACAACGACATAATAAGTGAAGTAAATGAGTTGATATCTAGTTGTCCAAGCTTGGATCTAAGTGGGAATGAACACACAGAAAGCCAGAAAACTTCTGAAGTTGAGCTTGAATCTCTCCCAATTGATACACCAAACCAATCGTTGTCTGAGGATATTCCTTATACAGTGCCTGATTCGTCCAGGAGACAGTTACCACAACGTCTTACTAGAGGTATTCCAAAGCCTACATATGAACCTCAATTGTCTAGTAAAGTAAGATATCCCATGAATCATTATATGTCTCTACATCGCTTGTCAAAATCAAATCAGTCATTTGTCAATCAATTATCTACTGTTTCTATACCTAACAGTGTGCAGGAAGCATTAAATGATCCACGATGGAAGGCTGCGATGAATGAAGAAATGGCCTCTTTACAAAAGAACCAAACTTGGGAGCTCGTCAACCGACCCACAGGAAAAAAATCAGTTGGGTGTCGATGGATCTTTACTGTGAAATACAAAGCTGATGGAACTATCGAACGGTTTAAAGCGAGATTGGTGGCAAAAGGTTACACTCAAACTTATGGAATTGACTACACTGAAACGTTTGCACCAGTAGCCAAAATCAACACAGTGCGAGTCTTATTATCCTTAGCTGCAAATTTTGATTGGCCGTTACAGCAATTTGATGTGAAGAACGCATTCCTACATGGTGAATTATCTGAAGAGGTCTACATGGATCTCCCGCCAGGGTGCATGGTAACAGAAAGACAAAATCAAAAGGTGTGTAGGTTGAAGAAATCGCTATATGGATTAAAACAGTCCCCTAGAGCTTGGTTTGGGCGATTCACCAAATCCATGACAATTTTTGGTTACAGACAAAGCAATTCAGATCACACATTATTTTTAAAGAAGAAACATGGGAAGATTACTGCACTCATTGTATATGTGGATGACATGATCGTCACAGGCAACGATCCAGAAGAAATGAGAGCTTTGCAAGAATACTTGTCCAAGGAATTTGAAATGAAAGACTTAGGTCCCTTAAAATATTTTTTGGGAATTGAAGTATCTCGATCAAATAAAGGAATCTTTCTATCTCAAAGAAAGTATGCCTTAGATCTATTACATGAAACTGGTATGTCAGCTTGCCAACCAGCTGACTCTCCAGTGGAAGAGGGTCTGAAATTATGTATTGAGACAAATCAGGTACCGGTGGACAGGGGGAGATACCAGAGACTTGTTGGAAGGTTGATGTACTTAGCTCACACAAGACCAGATCTTGCCTATGCTCTAAGTATCGTGAGCCAATTCATGCATAATCCTGGTGAACAACATATGAATGCAGTCATGCGCATTTTGAGGTATTTAAAAGCTGCTCCAGGAAAGGGAATTCTATTTTCTAAAAACACAGACAAGGAAAACATCAAAGTGTATACCGATGCTGATTGGGCTGGAGCAATTGACGATAGGCGATCAACTTCAGGATACTTTACTTTTGTAGGTGGAAACTTAGTTACATGGAGAAGCAAAAAACAAAATGTTGTTGCACGATCTAGTGCAGAAGCTGAGTACAGAGGAATGGCCTTAGGAATTTGTGAAGCACTGTGGTTGAAATTTCTCTTACATGATCTAGGCTACTCTTCAAAACAACCAATTCAGTTGTATTGTGACAACAAAGCAGCATGTGATATAGCTCATAACCCAGTTCAACATGACCGTACAAAGCATGTCGAGGTAGATAGGTTTTTCATTAAGGAAAAACTAGATGAAAAGGCTGTGGAACTACCAAAGATTCGATCAGAAGATCAGTTAGCTGATATCCTTACTAAAGGAGTGTCTAGTCGAGTGCTCTCAAAGTTCTTAGACAAGTTGGGCATGTGTGACATCTATGCACCAACTTGAGGGGGAGTGTTGTAAAATGTTAAATATGGTAGAAATAATTCCTAATATGGTAAGAATAATTGTATTTAATTACTATCCTTTTCTGTCGTTTCTAATTCTATTATAAATTCATGTAACCTGTACAAAGCAAATCAATCAATTGAAATATTCAAACCAAATATTGTATTTTCTTTTCTACACATCACACAAGAATCAAATCTGAGATTTTACTACTTTGGTTTATGCAGCACTATCCACCTTACTGTTAAAATAAGATAGATAAATGTCGGTTAAAGTGTTTAAATATAAATACTTATTTGATGTTTTAATAATTGTTATGTTTTAAATAACACAAAAATTGATTAAATGTCACATAATAAGCTACATATAATAGAGAGCTTCATTCGTAGCATTCGGCATTCGCTACGCCCGAACAAATGTATTTCAGCGCACATGGAGCGGGGCCTATTGCCCGATTCATTCGAATTTCGAAAAAGAAAGATGCAGTAAAACTCCCTCGAAATTACACTTTATTTTCATTTGCATTGTTATAAGTAAATTTTACTTTTTTTTTTTTTTTTTTGGAAATTTATATCATAATTTAATTAATTGAATCGAGCTCGAATTAAAAAAATTTAAATCGAACATGAATTAAATAAAATTTAAACTTATTTCGGCCAAGCTCGAATAACTCAAAAAAAAAAAAAAAAAAACTAGGTTAAAGCCATTAGAACGAAATAAAATTAAATTTTAAATAAAAAAAGAAAAGAAAAGACTATATTAAAATTAAAATAATATTTCATCTCTTTCAGTACTTATCTTTTATGATATATTAGTTATTTTTCTTCCATTTTTTTTTGAAAAATAAGCTGATAATAAATAAATAGTTATAATTTATTTATTTTGTCACAATATTATGCTACATTCTTTGATATTAATACATTTAGGATTTAAATATATAGAACTCTTTAAACAAAAAAATATATTTATATTTAATTTCAATTAATATTATAAAGTTTATATTTTTAAATTGATTAGGTATTAGTTTTTGAAGTAAAAGTTTCAAATCTTTATCAACCTGTATTATGTTATTCACTTTTTCAATTGTTCATTGTCTTAAAAATTATATATTATATAATAATCAAAGTTCTTTCTTGTGTATATAAAAAAAGTATGTTCTTGTGTAACATTTTACTTTAATTTAGCTCTTCATTTGTTAGTAAATATTTTTATTTAAACTACTCATCTCTATTTATTTCGTTTAATAGCTAAAAAAAAATTATTTAGAGTAAAATAAAATTAGAATAAAGAATTCTCAAGTCCAAATAAAATTTCTTCTAGTTATTAAAAAAAAATAAATAGAGATGAGTAGATTAAATAAATATACTTACTAAAAAATGAACAGTTAAAATAAATTAAAATGTTACACGATAACATAACTTTTTTTTATATGCACAAGAATAAAACTTTAACTATTACATAATATATAATTTTCAAGACAATAAACAAGTGAAAAAGAGAATAGCATAACACAAGTTGATAAAAAAATTACAATTTTTACTTCAAAAATTAATATCTAATCGATTTAAAAATAGAAACTTTATAATACTAATTTAAATTAAATATAAATATTTTTTTTAAAGAGTTAAGTAGATTTAAATGTTAAATGCATTAACATCAAAGAATGTAGCATAATATTGTGACAAAATGAATAAATTATAACTATTTATTCATTATCAGCTTATTTTTCAAAGAAAAGGGAAGAAAAATAACTAATATATCATAAAAGAGAAGTACTGAAAGAAATGAAAGATTATTTTAATTTTAATATAGTCTTTTATTTTTGTATTTAAAATTTTATTTTATTTTGGGCTAATGGGCTGGCCCTAATGCAACTCAAATTTTTTTGGGTTATTCGAGCTGGGCCGAAACAAGCCCAAATTTAATTCGATTTGGGTTCGATTCGATTAATCGAGCTATAGCACAAATTGTCATCCCTATACTTTTCATGAGGACATAACGGCTTCTAACTTTTGCATGGGTGAGGTTTAATTCATTTATCCCTTGCCTAATTAATTTAAAAATTAACTTCTTACTTTAATAATTAATTTTTTCTTTTATTTATATATATTTTTTATTATTTTATGTAATACTGCTTGAGCTTTAATTATTAAACATATTATTTTAATAAAAAAAACTTATATTAACTAAAAATATATATAATTAATAATTTGAATTAGTTTGTGCTAGTTTGAGCCAGCATATTTGTATTTGGTTTGATTTTGAGCTCACATTTGCTAGCTCGAATTAAGTTTGAATTAAGTTAAAGTTAGATAAATTTAGGATGGACTAGCTTAGGCAATTCAAACTAATACAGCTTATTAACAAAATAAAATTTATATATATTATTTAAATAATTATATAAATAAAAATAAAAATATAATTAAAAATATTGCTGATACATTAACTAAAGTTTAGACCGGTCAAAGAAAAAGTTTGATTAGAAAAAAGTTTTTTTTAAGAATAAATTATTATTTTTAAATAATTATATTATTTACACTCATTAATGTTCGAATCTCATACTATTTATATGCCAAAATGAAATGTTATAGAACTATAAACTCATGATATGCGTAAGTGAAATGTTATGTAACCACAAACTCATCTGCAAGAAAAGAATTTTAGAATATATATATATATTAAATAATAAATGAATTTAACAAACAGTATAAATAAATTATATTAATTATTATATTATTTTATTTAAAGATATAAATATTTGTACATTTAAAAATTAAAATTTATAAAAAAATTTAATATTTAACAAAAATTTTAAGTTATAAATTGACATATATACTTATAGACATTGATATTTTGATGAGTAAGATAATTTGTTAAAAAAAATTATTTAAATTATTTATACGATGGAGCAAATTATATATATATATATATATATATATATAATTTACAGTAGAAAGAAAAAAAAATTAATTTTTTTGTTTTTTTTTTTTAATAATTTTGAAATAGAAACAAAACGGAGAGAATAGAAGGACCTTGAATAATCATAGCTCTTCTTTTAAGATTTGGCAACACAAAGACACGGTTTCCTCTGTCTTTCTCTCCTCTTGTTTCGGCCCCTGTGTTGGGAATCCATAGCTGCCGGAGCTTCTTCAGGTAAACATTCATATTCTTTCTTCTTTTTCTTTTGAATTCACCGCTGTTTCATTTTATGAAATTCATATGATAATTTAATATCAATATTACGGCCAATGTGTTGATTTTAGTCTACGAGCTGCTTCGAATTTTTCTTATGGCCCTTTTGTGCAGCAAATAAATGAAGAAAAGGAAACATAAAAACTTGCAATTTGATGCGTTTTTTGCTTTAAATCTGATATGTTAGAGCAATTGTATTTAAATGCTTTTTCGTTTGTTTGCTTTTCTGTCGAATGTGTAGAATGTTTGGATCAGAGTGCGATATTCTTGCCTTCTTTTTGAGCACTCGACTCCATAAACTTTTTATGATTAATGCTATCCTTTTTATTTTTGAATTTTCAAGGTTAGAGATTTGAAACTGCGTTTGCGTTTCGCCTCTTCGAGACAGAATGCTTCGATTTATTAGCTTGTTTTCTCATAATGATTCTCTAGTCTTATATTTTATTTATTTATTTTTATTTTTTTTGTAGGGTATTCTGTTGTCTTATATTCTGGAGAATTTAATTGTATCTTGTGGCAATCGTTAATTTTATGCATTTTTCATGTTAAGTTACCATAAAATTCAACAACTATATGTTGGCTACAACATTTTATCGTTTTGAACATGCCAGTTTATATATTGTTTTGTTATATTTTAGGGATCAATTCAACGTCTGCTGAGGAATTTTTTAGATACTCTATCTTTGCTTTCTTTCAGCATTTTCTGCTTGATTTTCGGAAGAGAAAATCAGGGGAATGCTGAAAGATGTGCCTATATGCTTACAATTCTGCCTCTCAGCTTCTTGAAGCAGTGACTTTAATTGAGCTGCCAGTCTCAAACCTTTACGAGACCGCATCCGCATGTCAAAACTGGTTTGCTCTTTGTTCCCAAGCACGCCATCAAGCTGCAAGAAGGCTTGAGTGGCCTGTTGTCTATGACCTGTGTGAAGACGGTTGAGCTGCCTCAACTACTATTAACTCTTGCTGTGTAAATTTCATAGTACATAGTGTATTGTTTTACATTAGGTTTTGAAGCTTGGAAATATGGATGATAAATTGAAGGTGATTTTGGATAGGTATGAATTAGGGAGGTTGCTTGGTCAAGGCACCTTTGCAAAGGTTTACTATGCAAGGAGCTTGGTAACTAATCGAAGTGTGGCCATGAAAGTTATAGACAGAGAAAAAATTTCAAGGGTTGGGCTTAAGGAACAAATCAAGCGAGAAATATCTGTTATGACGTTGGTCAGACACCCTAATATCATACATCTTTATGAGGTCATGGCCACTAAAACCAAGATCTACTTTGTTATGGAATACGCTAGAGGAGGTGAGTTATTTGACAAGGTTGCTAAAGGTAAGCTAAGTGGTGAAGTTGCGTGGAAATATTTTTATCATCTCATCAATGCTGTTGATTTTTGCCACAATAGAGGCGTTTTCCACCGTGATATAAAGCCTGAAAACCTATTGCTGGATGAGAATGATAATCTTAAAATCACTGATTTTGGATTAAGTGCTATTACTGAATGCAAGCGCCAAGATGGGCTGCTTCATACCACATGCGGTACTCCTGCCTACGTTGCCCCAGAAGTCATTAGCAGGAAAGGTTATGATGGGATCAAAGCTGATATATGGTCTTGTGGGGTGGTTTTATATGTCTTATTGGCAGGTTATCTCCCATTCAATGATTCAAATTTGATAGGATTGTATAAAAAGATTGGCACAGCAGAATTTAAATGCCCTAGTTGGTTCCCTCCTGAAGCGCGGAGATTGCTGCTCAAAATGATGGATCCAGACCCCAATGCTAGGATTACCATGGCCAAAGTTAAGGAAAGTTCTTGGTACAAAAAAGGCTTGAGTTCAAAAGAAAGTAAAACTGAAAAGGACAAGAATGTATCTCCGACTGACACAGATGCTTCTGTGTCTGGTGTAAAAGGTACCACGGCTGAGGCAAAGCCGGAATCTATTGAACATCTTAAGTTGAATGCTTTTGATATTATCTCCCTTTCTGCTGGGTTTGATTTGTCTGGTTTGTTTGAAGAAGATCCTAACAAGAGAGTAGCAAGATTTGCTTCCAAGCAACCTACCTCAGTCATCATCTCCAAGCTAAAAGAAATGGCTAAGCGGCTGAGGATGAAAGTGAAGAAGAAGGATGGAGGTTTATTACGATTTCAGAGGCAAAAGGAAGGGAGGAAGGGAGTCTTGTCTGTAGATGCAGAGATTTTTGAGGTTACTCCATCTTTGTACTTAGTAGAGTTGAAAAAATCAAATGGAGATACATTGGAATATCAAGAGTTGCTGAACGAGGACATAAGACCTGCTCTTCGGGATATAGTTTTGATTTGGCAAGGAGAGCAGCGGCAACATGAGTAGCGACTAAATGACCACCATAACAATTACAGCACGAACGCAGCAATAGTAACAATTTATCCCTTGTCCCTGTCTTTTGTTTTTGTGATTGTACATTCCCGGAGATGCCAATCCCCTTACAGTTTTGTTCTTTGAGTAAATGCTTTGACATTCTCTGAAGCAATTTTTGTTATATGTTCATGATCTCTTACAAAGTTAATTCTAGAATTTATTTCTTCATGTTCTCTAATTGTATTATAATTCCAGTTTCTTATATCTGTTTATTCTAACTTAATTTTTTGCAGACAGTTTTGAACTTGGCAGCACATTATTAAAGCAACAAAGGCCTGCAAGTTCATTATGTTATTGTTTGAAAGTGATCGGCGGATTCAAGATTTTAATTCAAGAGGGCATCTTATAAACGGTCAAAAATGGTGTTTCTTATTTTCAGTTACTACTTATTTTTTTATCTAAAAAATATATTATTTGTATCTCATATATTTTTTATATCTGATTTGACTATAAATATGTTTAAATTATTGAATTTTAAGTGTGTTTTTGAGTCATGAAAGCTTAAAAATGAAGATTTAGATGGAGCATAGACCCATTTTAAGCATGTAATTTATTTAAAATTTTATAATTATTACAGCTAAATTTATATTATCACGAGTTTGAGAGGAGGTAGAGCCCCTCCTCACCCCAAGTGGTTCCGCTAGTAGTTGAAACCTTTTAAAGACTACTTAAAGATATCAATTTGGGGCCTTGAAGTGTTCGGGATTTGAAATTTGTATAGTTGCTAAAATGACATCGCATGCATCAAGTGTGCTATTGTTTTATCCCTTGCGATCACTATGTCCATGCTTAGAAGAATTCAGTGTCGCAGAATTTTTTCCTTAAATTTCAAATATCAATGTCTTAAATGAGAATCTTCCCACTACAAGTTGATAAACTTTGCTTGTAATTTCTAGAACAACTCAAGAATATTTATGGTCTTACAAAACATAAGACCTCAAATATTTTTAATTAATCAAATTTTCATTATATTAAAATACTTTTTGTGTTGAATATAAATAATAAATGATAAAAATTAAATTAATAAATATGTATGTAAAAGTTATTTTTTTTTGTATTTATTTGACAATAAATTAAATTTATTTTGACTATAATATAATAAAATTTAGTGTTGTGAAACTTTTGAATAAAAATAAATTAATTGTCTATAAAACTAAACATTTATATCTGAAATATGAATAAAACAAACATATAAACAATATAAGTTTTGAACTTTAGGAATAAAAAGAAAGTGTAAGAAAAAGAAGACGTGGTTATAAAAAAAAACGTAAAAAAGAAGACGACATTTTTACAATGCTTATTTGTTCTTGTTTTGCATAATCTCAATTAACTAAGAAAAATTAAAGATTATTAAAAAAACTTAAATACATATAGTAATTTAAGAAATGTAAGATTTTTTGTACTTTATATAATAAAATTAAGATTGAACAATTGTTAATCTTTTTTGTTATTAGCTAATAATATGTATATTATTCATTAATAATAAATTTATTTAATGATAATATTACTAAGAATAACTATATATAAGTATAAAATAACAATTCATGCATTATTTTGTAGCAATAAAAAATTATGTCAATACATTCATCTTAATAATATTGAATTAAATACAATAATTTTTTAAAACTAATATCTTCTTAAATTTTATTTTAATAATTATTTATTTTCAAAAATATAATAAGCATTATAAAAAGGGGGCTCTTATCAAATTAGAAGGCTTAAAGACATTCGCCTCATTGATTTAGAGATGAGTTACCATAATAATCTATACTATATATAAAAGTTTAAATCACGCTTAATATTTTTGGACAAAATTATTCATATATTTTAAGCTATTGACATTAGTTTTTCTTTTAAGATATATTATTACATTAAATAAAGATTCTAAACATGACAATGTAATAAGAATATCACATTAACAAAGACTCTAATCATATGATAATTATCACATTCAATAATAATTATGACAACATGATAATGAAATAAAGATCATATTCTATAAGGACTCAATGATATAATGATATAAGGACTCTAACAATATAATGATTGATGCATTAAATAAAATTTTTAAATATTATTTTAGTTTCACAATTAATTTAAAGTATAAAAAAATTAATTTAGTATATTTCAAATATAGTGGAGAAAATAAAAAACATTAAAATAATAATAAAAACCATATATTATAATAACTGTAATCATATAATAATTTTTATATTAAATAAAAAATTTAAATATTATTTTATTTTTATAATTAATTTAAAAGAATAATAAGTATACAAATCTCACCCATATAGCCTTTTCTGCTGTATAAAATCAGAAAAACATGAACTGTCCATTCTTGTTCGTTGTTTTTAAAACGCAGAGTAAGATCGTCGTGTTCCTATATTAGTTGATGCACGTGACGAACAAAAACAGCTCTAGATACTCTTGATGTCTCTGATGCTAGAATTATTTCACTTGAAGTTTCTTTTGAAGCCAGCAAATAGATATATTAAACTAGCTAAGCAAAACATAATTTTGCTTTTGACGTGTTTTTCTTTTTTATTTTTTGATTGAGAAAGTGAAAGATATTTGAAATCAAGGACCCTCGGTTGTTTTCCCTGGGTGGAAGGGGAAAAGGGCAAAGACCTAACATCGTAAGGTTTATGAATATTGGTAATTTTTGTGGACAAAATGTTTGATTGTAATCTAGCATAAGCGTTCACCGTTTAATCAAATGATACATGATAATGGAGTCACCAAGTTTGCAATGCCTATATGACAGGTAAAATATTATCTCATGCATACACCCTCACACAATTGAGCACTATACTTAGTATGAATCATAATGAAAAGAAACTATGCACATGTTGGTCGATCGATCGAGAAAACAGTTCGATCGATCGAATATAGACCGACTTCAATCTAGCTACTCTCGGGTTTGAAATTGCATAGTTAGATCAATCGAGCCTGGGATCGATCAATCGAGCCTGGGATCGATCAATCGAGCCTGTTTTTCAGTTCTACTACAACTCTGTTTTTAATTCGGCCCATATGTTACTTTTACCAATTTAATTCATTTAATGTTGAATGCAAAATCCTTATATAAGTAAAATTGTTGTGAAAGTAGAATCCTTGTATAAGTAGAATTCTTATGAAAGCAAAATCCTGATATGAGTAGAATTATTATGAAAGCAAAATCCTAGTATGAATAGAATTGTTGTGAAAGTAGAATCTTTATATGAGTAGAATTATTATGAATAAAATTGTTGTGAAAACAAAATCCTAACATGAGTAGAATTGTTTTGAAAGCTAAATCATGATATGAGTATAATTGTACTCTATTATTAATCCTCTTTCAAGTCAAATTAGACTCTATATAAGCAACGCTTGTGTGTGCAAAATATTCACCACACCAAAATATTATTTTCTACATCTGATTGAGTTTTATTTTAAAGAAAAATCTTTTTCTCTTCATCTATCAATCTTAGGCACTTTCTTATTTTAATTATTCAAACATATTGTGTGGTTATGTTTGAATAATTCATATGCCTAATTGCTTTTCATGATATTGAGCTTTACATAATTGTTCTAGAGTTTGCTAGCTGATTTGGTTTTTACGTTATATGCTATTGAATCTGCTAGTTAAGGTGTTTTATTGTTGAATCTGCTCTATGACATACTTTACACTTGTATTATTTGTGCTAACGTTTCAGGTACTGAGGTGATGTGTTCCGTATTTCGTGTGACTCAAAATTACCGAGGTTGACAGGTTCGATTAATCTTATGGGACTTAAGTAGATTGGAACGTTGGTCCTGATCCAGATACCTAGCTTGTGGAGACTATGAAAGGAGCAACGACTCGTAAGTAAATTACATGAGGAGAATCTATCTGTGAAGGGTAGTCTAGGACCTATGATTGTAATTGAACATTGATTTTCATAGTGGATAGTTAGGTGGTCCGGTGGACCGGTGGTTTTCCTCTTAAGTCATTGGAGTGACCTAAGTTGTTTTCACCTAAAAATTTCGTGTGTTATTCTTTAATTTCGCATTTTATTTTTACCCGCGATTGTATATTTGGCCGTTGTGATTAGATTATATAATTAATATTTGTTAAAGTTAAAAATAACTTATTCACCCTCTTAAGATATATTTAATCTGTAACTAAAAACTTTTCAAAATTAAAGCTGCAATTTAATTAGTAGGCATAAAATCGTAGGATTGAGTATTACTTGGATGAATATCTGTAACAATGTACATTACTCGCAAGTACAAACATGAGTTCTTTTTTGCACCTACGGGTAATCTTGCTTGAATTCTGATAGATTAGTGTTAATTATACTGTATTAGTTAATACTTTAAGATAATACAAATTGCTGCTTCTACGATGAAGTTTTTTATTTGAACCCAAAAAAAAAAAAAAACAATATGAATTATGACCAAACGTCTTGTTAATATGAACACTTTGGACAGCGTTTGCTAATATTCACGATTGTTTGGTTGTGTCCACATTTTGTCCTATTGTATTTTTTTGTAATTGAAAAAAAACTGATGGTGTAGCGTTGTAGAGAACCAATTGGAGACGTGAATGGAGTTGAGCTCGTTTGAATTCAACTTAACTTATTTAAGTTTTGTATGAACTGAATTTAGTTCAATTTATTTTTAAATATGTTAAATTCAATAATTCAAAAATATGATATATATATATATATATATATATATATATATATATATATATATATATATATATATATATTCATTTAAGTGTTTTTTTTTTTATAATGACATTATAATATTTATAAAATATTATCATTTATTAAATGCATTTCATTAAATAAATTAAATAAGTTAATTCATTTAAATTCATATAATATTTATTTAACTCCATTAAAATCAATATATAAGGAGGAAAAACACTTTTTATGGTATAATTTTAAACAAGTGTCAAAATATAATCGAAACATTGCGGATAAAGGTCCAACATTTCAATAGATCATACATTATAAATGTAACGCCCCGATATTTTACATACAAATAAAGGCATTATTTAAGCATTCTATTGATTGAAAACCTTGAAATAATTGATTATGACTTTAAATAGAAAAGATTTTATAGCTAAAAAAAACTTACAAATAAAAACTTGCAAAAAGTTTAGAACTTATTAAAGTTTACAATTTATTAGTTAAAAAAAGGGAATTTAAAACCTAGGGAACCAATAACAATCCTCAAACATTGCCAAATCCTCATCATGGTGTTCCTGAGAAAGTGAAGGAAAACTTGGGGTGAGTGGAAATCACTCAGTAAGCAGACTTATCTTACTTGAAACATTAAGCACACACGACACATGTATATACTTAAAAACAACAAGTAAATACCACATGCTTAATTACAACATACTTATGCTTATGCTTATGTTTATGCTTTTGAAATAGTGCTTGCAATGCACATGTCTTAGAAAGAAAATACAAAATCTTATCATAATAATATAACCTGAACCATCCACTTAAAAACTTATCATAGCGGAGCCTTACATAAGTCACCCGTCGGCGACTGGCACGCGTGAAAGGCATATGCAAGTGAGATTTAACTTATAACTTATCAAAATTGGAATTCCATACATAATTCTCACATGCACACATACGTCCAAACCAAAGGTGAGGACTCTTTAGTCCCCGGGTACCCTAACTTACACGAGAGACACTTCCCGCACACGGCCCTTAACTTATTATAGTGCACTTAACTTATCATATTGCTCCAAAACATAGAATTTCATAACGATGGTTCAAGTATCAATAAAAATACCATATAAAACTTATTGTTTTAAACCTTGCATAAAACTTATCATCTCTCAAAAGCTTAGCATAAAAGAAATACTTTCAAAACTTGTATTTGAAATATCATGATTCAATGATGCATATGTCATGCCATTAATGACCATGTAATTGTAAGCATACTTAATCCATTCAAATAAACATAATATCATAAATCACATAATCATATAACCATGACACAAAAATATTCACTTAGCATATCTCATATATACATACAAAAGGGAGATCACACAAACTATTTAGTCATACGACTATCAAATAAGACACATATGTAAAAACAACCATGCAAATATTCATACACCAAACAAAACAGACAAAGCAAACAATACTTAATATTACAAGTAAGGTTAGTCTACTTACCTGATACGAATACTAGCACAGCTAAAATCACCCACTAGTTTGCTTGAAATTTAACCTAAATACGTTACAATTAAATAAATATTAGACTCTTGTATTATTTAAGATTACCTTCCTTTTCCTAATACTTGAGTCTAACCCTCATTTAGGCATAATATTCTTTTCTAAAAATTTCGTATTTTATCACAAAATTATTAGTTGTTTTCACTGTGAACGGAAACTAAATAATTTATTATAGGCTTAAATGGTGTCATAAAATAATAAAATTATATATAATTTTCACAGAGGTATAGTAAAATGTCTAGTAAAATTTATGGGTAAAACCGAATGCTTAGCAATTATAAAAATAATTTTTGTTCGCTAACTTTTAAAGCTGTCCATTTAAGAAAATTAGCGACCCTACTAAAGTTAAACATTTTTAGAAAAATATTAGTAAACTATCTTCAATTGAAATTTTTACAGTACCTCTATAACTTAAATATGAACATATATATAAATTTTCAAATATTTTTGAATCCGTTTTCATGGCTAAAACAGGTTTTAAATCCAGTTTATAAAATCTGCTGTAAACGTTTTTAGCAGCGAATATATATAAATAAACAAATTATTAAATTATTCATATCTGATCTAAAAATCATAAAATTTTACCACATAATAAATAAGACATATATAACATTATATAAAAATTTTCATATATTTTTAACATATATAACACCATAAACTAATTCAAAATTTTTCGTTTTAATCTGTCAAGTTTCTTGTTTCCAGCAGAACATTTTGAATTAAAAATAATGTATAAAATTAAATACCCAGAAATTTATAATGATTTTAATATAAAAGTTTTATTTTTATATCTAGTTTCAAATATAAAAATTTTACCTTCAAATCAAAACCGAAACCCATATAAAATAACCCTAAAACACGAGTTGTTCAGAAATTGACAGATTTAAAATACAAACTTCGAAAATTCATAATAAATTAAATATAAATTATATTTTGACAAAAATTATTCTTTAGACCCTTCAAGAAGTGTAGTTTATTATAAAAAATTTTAAAAATTATTTGACGAATATAAAGGTTCATAAATAATTTATTTTCATGTTTAAACATAAATTTTGCAAATAATTGTCGTATAAATTTTTATAGAAGTTTATAAAATTAATCTCAAATGTTAACTTTGTGATTAATTTCACCCAAAACAATATTCTCAGATCATGTTCTTAATTAATAGAGATGAAGAAGGAATCAACTATAATATTAATATAAACGAAAACGAAAAGTAGACATTACCCTTAATAAAAGCTTTGTAGCTAGAAGAATTTTTACCTTGATCAATGCTTCTTCTTTATTCTTTTGTTGTTGTTTTGTTTTTATTTATTTTTTTTTTTGGTCGTGAGGGACTAGAGAGATGGCTAGGGTAGAAGTAAAAGAAGACTAAACCCTAATACCCTATTATCTAATATAACTAAATAATAAATTAATAAACAAAGATAAAAGAGTAATTATGTAGGACTCTTCCCACCGAGAGTCTTGAATCTTTTTTTTTTTTTTTTGCTTTATCTTTAAAGAGTTTGTTTACACTTATAATTCTATTTTATAATTATAAAATATTCTCAAATAACTCCTTTTTTTTTTTATAATTAATGTTAATTTAAAATTTTGGGATATTACAATAAAATACAGTCCAATCACAATTTAACACCATTTAATTTGGGATGTCATGGTCGCAGTCGAACGACCTCTCTGCTTTTAAGAGATATTATTGATTGTTGCTAGAATAATATACATATTATTAATTAAATTAATTTTTTTATTATTTATTAAATATTTATATATCTTTTTTTTTAAATTATACTAATCTTAAATATTATTAATTTAAAGTATTTTATTATTACTTATTTTAAATATAATGAATAATTTTTCCTGCTTTTAAACTACTGTAAACAAATTTTTTTTTTTCAGTAATGTTATAACATTCATCTCAAATAATACAGCATTTTATATTGATATAGATGTTGCTTTGTGGGATTTAACTGCTAATAAATAATAATCATTTAAAATAAAGAGCCAATAAATATGTGACAAATATATTAAATTTTATCTCAACTTAAAACATAAAATATTTTCCCATTTGTTTCAGAAGAGGACAATTGCTTTTATAGGTAATAAACACTGAAATTAACTTTTTTCTTAGATGAAAATCATTAATAACTATATATAAAATTAAATATCAATTTTTATTCAATGTTACTTACGGTGTTCAAAAAATTTTGGAACCACCCAATTTAAATTATCCAAAACAAACTAACACAATTTAAAATATTCAGTTTTAAAATTTTATTAATTTGATTTAATTCTTTATTATTAAAAAATATTAATATTAAATTAATATAATTTTTATTTATTTAAAATTTGTAAAAATCAAACCAATTTAATCTATTTATTATTTTATTATTATATTTATATTACAATTTTTTTACAATTATTTTTTAAAAAATTTATTAAATTTTTGTGATCCTTTAAACTTCAATATCACTAATACATTAAATTATATAAAAAAAAAATCTATTTTTTTCTATTTTTTTTTTCTTGTCTCTCTCTTTTTTTTTTTTTTTTATATATAGAAATCCCTCTCTTATTGTTATTCTTATTCATATTAGAAACTAACATATACTATTTATCTTTTACTATTTTTATGAACCAATTTAATTCAATTTATTTTTAAATGTTTTAAATTCAATATTTCATGAATATAAATATTATATCTATGTAAAACTAATATATATATATATATATATTCATAATTTTTTTTTTGTAATGATACTATAATATTTATAAAATATTATATTTAATAAATATATTTTATTAAATAAATTAAATTTATTTATTTATTTAAATTCATATAGATATTCATTTAACCCATCAAAATCAATGTATACATGAGCAAAAACACTTTTTATGGTATAATTTTAAACAAGTGTCAAAATATAATCGATACATTGCGGATAAAGGGACAACACTTTCTTCAATTAATCATACATTATAACATAAATAAATTACAATTATTTATTTATTATTAATATATTTAAAAAAATAATAAATAATATATCATAAATAAAAAATACTAAAATAAATAAAAGATTATTTTAATTTTAATATCATTATTTTTCTTATCTTTTTTATTTAAAATTTAATTTAATTTAATTTCGAGCTAATAAACTAACCTTAAACTAGTTTAATTTTTTTCAAATTATTCAAACTGGATTAAAAGAAATATGATGCGTGTTTAATTTAAATTCTTTAATTTAAATTTAATTCAATCAATCAAGTTATCACATGAATTAGCACCCGCCTCTTTTGCTTTTAACACCTCACACAAACTAGACAGGAATTTTTTTACCACGTGTGCTTTCGATACTCAAAAAGCTGAAGCAGAGGAATCCTAAAATTCATAACGCATCAAATCCATCACCTGCTGGACATATTTGAAGCGAATAACATAATTGCCTATTGTAACTTTAACACCGGCATTGAAGCTCCAGGGTTAGACTGACCCAAAAAATCACCATATTGCTAATGCATCAAGGACCTTTACAAATGCCTTCCAGTTATGTGATCAGCATAGTACAAGCTAATTCAAGTTTTAACAAAAATTACTGGATTTCAAAACAAATATCTCATACTTGTATCTTGTGCAGTATATAGTGGTGCTAAAAGAATAGTTAAATCCAGCTCAACTCATTTAAGGTTGATCCAATGAGTAGATAAGTTGAAAGCATACTTAGTTCATGAGCTCAAATGACTTAATTACCGAACTCATTTAACAAAATACCACACTATTATATGAGAATGAACGATCTTTCAAATAAATGCTACATTATTATGTGAAAATGAACGATCCAAGGATGTTCTATGGGATCAAGTCATTTCAAATTAATCAATCTCCTATTTACTCAGCTTAATCCTTACTCTGCAATGTTAAAATTAGTCCACAGATATACCACATACATAACTTCGAGCATAGATTGCTAAAGTACACATGTAAACTATAGTCCAATCACAATTTAACACCTTAATTGATCATACAATATAAAATATAGTCCAATCACAATTTAACATCTTTTAATTTGGAATGTTATGGTCGCAGTCGAACAAATGCTTTTAAGAGGTGTTATTCATTGTTTTTAAAATATATACTCTTAATTATATTTATTTTTTTCTATCACTTATTAAATATTTATATTTTTAAAATATATATTTATACTAATTTTAAATTTTATTAATTTAAAGTATCTTACTATTACTTTAAAAAAAAAAATTGATAACTTTTCCTGCTTTTAAACCTATATCAACAATGTGAACATGCTTTTTTTCAGCAATGTTATAATATCCATCTCAAATAATGCAGCATTTTATAATCGATAGAGATGTTGTTTTCTGAGATTTAATTGCTAATAAATAAGAACCACTTAAAATAAAGAGCTAATAAATATGTGACAAATATATTAAATTTTATCTCAACTTAAAATATAAAATATTTTCCCAAATTCTTTTTTTAGAAGAGGACAAGTGCTTTTATAGGTAATAAACACTGAAATTGACTTTTTTCTTAGGTGAACTTCATAAATAATTATTATCTAATTTAAGATCAATTTTTATTCAATGTTGTCTAGGGTGTTCAAAAATTTTAAGAACCAACCAAACTCAATCTATCCAAACGAACTCAACTCAAAATATTCAGTTTCAAAACTTTATTAATTTTGTTTGATTCTTCGTTTAAAAAAAAATGACTAATATAAAATTTATTTAATTTTCATTTATTTAAATATTATAAAAGCTAAACCAACTCAATTTATTTATTATTTTATTATTATATTTATATTATTATTTTCTACAATTATTTTAAAAAATTTAATAAATTTTCATGATCTTTCAAATTTCACTATCACTAATACATCAAATTATACAACTTTTTCCTAAACAAAATCAAATCAAAAAAAGATAGGAAAATTTTCTTAACCCAAAATCAAATAATAAAAAAATTGATTCAAATTAAATTAATTTTTTAAATTTATTGGTTTAATTTAGTTTAAATTTTTAAAGAACAAATTATATTTGTTTTAATTTTAATCTAAATTTAAATCAACTCATATAAACACCACTAACATTACCCAACCTGCAAAGAATATAGCCTCTCATTTCTTTAACACACTTCAATAGTACACGATGGGTAATACTGACGAATCTGACAAATGTAAGGGACAAATAGAAAAATTTTGTCATAAACACTGACAAATCTGCGACCTGTAACTCTAAGCTAACTCTATTTAAGGGTCTCTCCTGCTTTTAACACCTCGCACAATCTAAACGGGAAAAAATTCAACATATGACTTTCAATACTCAAAAAGCTCAAGCAAAGGAATCCTAAAATTTATAACGCATCAAATCTATCACCTGCTGGACATATTTGAAGCCAATTCGGTGTGGAACCCAGGGCATTGAAGCTCCAGGGTTAGACTGACCCAAAAAATCACCAAATTGCTAATACATCAAGGAACTTAAGAAATGCCTTCCAGTTATGTGATGAGCAGTACAAGCTAATTCAAGTTTTAACACAGAATTACCGGATTTCAAAACAATATCTCAACTTTTACCTTATGCAGTATATAGTGGTGTTAAATGAATAGCTCAACCCAACTTAGCTCATTTAAGGTTAGGTTGATCCAATGAGCTAATAAGTTGAAAGCTCATCTAGCTCATGAGCGCAAATGACCTAGTCACCGAATTCATTTAACAAAATGACACACTATTATAAGAGAATGAATGATCTTCCAAATAAATGCCACATTATTATATGAAATTGAACGATCCAATGATGTTCTATGGAATCAAGTCATTTCAAATTAATCAATCTCGTATTTACTCAGCTTAATCCTTACTCTGCAATGTTATAAATTAGTCTACAGATATACCACATATATAAACTTCAAGCATTAGATTGCTAAAGTACACATGTAAACTTAAAACATTCGCAGATGCATAAATACAACATATCTATGTAGCTGTTAACTTGGCAAACTACTAGCTATTACCGGTGATACTGAACAGAGCACAGTTAATGGCTAAAAAAACCTAAACCAAAATGTATAAGAAAACAAGAAATGGAACACAACACAAAAAATACTAGACAATTGCGACCCAAAGTTTCTACTTTTCCAACAATATCCACAGCAGAAGCACAACCATTTTCATATGACCATGGCCTGCGTATAAATATAGCCATTGCCATAAGCAACAAGTAGTAAAAGGAAGTGAACAACAAATAGTATGGAAATCAAGACAAAGTTATGGAAGCAACTTCACTGGAATCTATGTCTACCAGAATGCCTATATGCCCGATCCGTAAGAGGAACTTGAGGATGGCTTGCAAAAACCATTATGCCGGTCTTCAAAATGAACATGAGGAGGAAAAGTAAGTAGCAACCATGATGACTTAATACTGTTGTCTTAATAATGAAAGAGGGACCGGGAATATTACAATGGAATTATGCTAGAAACTTTACGAGACAACGAACACAAAAGATGTAAAGCCTGAATCCAAGACAAGATAGATCTGACTAAAAGCATTCAAATGGTTTTTGAGCCTTAAGTTTTAATATAGTATTGGTTCATTGGAGAGAATCTAAACAATAGCTCCCCAAAGTTATTTTAGAAGAAGTAAAATGAACTTGATAGGAATTCTACAAAGAGAGGAGCACAAACACTATGCACAACAACAGATACCAGATGATATATTGACAACATTACAAGACATTGATAATTGCTAAGTTGTATTGACCATCAAGAACACATGCATCACAATTAAAAAACAAGATGGGGTTTCTAATTGGGTTTAGAATTACAATATGTTACAATGGAAATTCACAATTTATCCTTGTAAGAAACAAGATTATACAACACAAATAAACCAAACCTGAAGAAATAGTCCTCAGTACAATTGGGTACAAATAACCCCTCAAGGTCATCAATCGGATAGCTTTGACGGCTGAGAGACAAATTGCCTCCAGAGGTAGCGGCCACTAGCCATGTCCACGACGGTCCAGAACCCTGACTCCATGGTTGAGCGAACCTGAGAAGACATTAAAATGTTGAGCAATAATACAAGATCCAAATTTTCTAAAAACCCAAAATCCAAATTTAGCAACCAGAGCAAGAAACCAAAATAAATTGTTGAAAACCTTGGAAAATTTTCCCGCGGAAGGGTTTGAGAATTGGGTTTTCACAGAATCTTTAACATCTTGGTAGGTCTCATTGTCGGCTGGCGATTGTAACTCGGGCTGAGACTTGAGGTTTCTGAGAAAGAAAAAACCGGCGAGAGTGGCTGAAAGGAAAATTAAAATCAGTCTAAGCGGACACATTTCTCAATCTTTTCGCTTTCTGGTTGAGGAATGTGCATGAACTATTTGGGTAAAATATGTTGGAGAAATTGGAAGAGAGGGACAAAGTTATAAAAAAAAGTTAAAATAATTGTGGGATTTGGAAGAAAAAGAGGAGATGGAAGGTTATAGGTGAAGTTTTGTTGTGCAATTGCTTTTGAAATTATGAATAATTGAATAATAGTCGTCAAGTTTGGGTGGGAATTAGAAGCATGGGATAGTTGCTCTTGACCTAACTTAAAAGGATATTGCCTTATCATATTAATTGCGTGATAACAAATAATTTTTTTTTTATTTCTTTTTTGTATTTTAAGCAATTTTATTTCTTTTTTTGAGCTTAAGGAATAACTCCAAAATCATATAATTTTGGAGATAAAAGGGTGTTCATATTAAGGAATATAATTATTAATGGAAAAGTCCACCATGGTGCTCATGAGTCATGACCTGTTTTCCATTTTTTCCATCATGTAGTATTAGTTGGGCTCTAATATTTCTTCTTAGTCTTATGGACTTAATGTTTACTTAGCGTCTCTTATCTTAATGATTAAAAGCTAACAACTTCAACATGAATGTCGCATTCAACTTTTGATCCTTCTATGTATAAGCTTGAATTAAAATAATTGGTTCTTAATTTTTGCTATGAGATTTTTAATTTTTTTGTACTTGTATAACCATGTTACATATTTATATAATTAGGTTACTAGATGAATTAAAAACGACATGTAGCTCGGTTATAAGATGTGTTACATTGTTGTAGACATAAACATCTTGAATCCTTATAACATCTTAACTTCTAATCTTTGCTTCTCCAAATGGGCCTAAAGAAACTGCACACAACGATGCTCAGCGTGCAAAATGGCATATATCAGCACTCCTATTTTGATTTTTCAACTAGCACATGAAGAGTGCCTGGTCAAACCAATCACATGGCCACTACCAGCAACGACAAAGTAAAGAAAGTAGAAATTGATTGACCACTTCAAAAAGCAAAGGAAACAGCTTCAAGTTCAAATTGTTAAGGACGTGGAGCAGCTACAATAGAACCTTCTAGTAGTTTTTCATTTTCCGCTTCATCAAACATCACAAAATGCCAATTCGATTAGCAATTTAGTCATGCTGAAGAAAAAACAATAACAACTAGAATGTCTTTATTCAGATGATAGTGACCTAAACTACTAAGCACTACAGTGCTATGTACACATGCCTCATGCATGACAGGATGTTTACTTTTGAAATAAAAACTATGCAAGATGCCAAATCCTCTATAATTTGGAGTGTTTTTTTTACCAAGATATGACAAAAAATGTCATTTTTATTTAAATAGTAAATTTTATAGTAAGATGAGTTTCAATTAGGTAGTGGATACAATTTTTACTAGGGACCGAGCCAGAAAAAAATTTAGAAGGGGCTAATTTTTTTTATTTTTTACAAAATAAAAAATTAGTAGAAGTTATAATAAATTATATTCAATTCAACACTAAATTTTTTCATGTCATATTATAATAGAGATATAGAGTTAACACATTATAATTAACTTATAACGAAAATTAAACAAAAATATAACAAGTTAATAAATATTAGTATCATTCATGAATAAAATAAATTCATTAACTAAAACATCTAAGCAAATAAAAAGCTCAATCAAATACATTAAGATTTATAGACATTAAAACTAAAATAAATATATGAAAATGTAAAAAGTAGTACGATTTATAATTTTAAGCTTGAGACTATATTTAAAAATATATGTTTATAAATAATATAAGAATGATTAATAATAATAAAAATAATAAAAATTTTATATAAAAAAATTTCAAATAAATTCTAAAAGATTATTAAAATAAAATGTCAAATAATATAATATTAGATAAAGTTAAAATTTGGATTGAAATAAAATATAATAAGCATAAACTTAAAAAAAAAATTAATATGAAGCTTATCATATACTTATTTTTTTAATTTTATTTTTATAATGTTGAGTTTAAAAATATTTAAACATTATTTGGATTCTTATATTTAAGAAGAATTTTTTATAGTATACTACTTTAATTTTATTTTTGTTACAAATAGTTACCAAATATATATATATATATATATATATATATATATTATTTAACCACTTTATTTATAATTCATGTAATTTTTATCGACGTATTTGTTAAATATTGTTAATATATACTAAAATATGTACATCAAAATTAGACACAATATATTACTATAAATGAAATATTTATTTAATGCTAAAAATATACATGTAATTAATTTTTTGTAAAAAAATTGGTCGGGGCTAAAGTCCCCTGGCCCCCACATAGATCCACCTCTGGTTTTTACCAAAATCCCCTTTTCTCAATTCTTTTGATTTTTACATGTAAAACTTAAAATATTTTCTAGAAAATTTACAAAGCTTACAAAACTAATGATAGGTTATGTATAAAATTTATGTTTATGGCTTTGATACTAATTTTTGGACAGTTTATTCAAATTAGATGCTTTTAATTAAATTCATATTTTTAAGTAAGTTTCTTTAAATATTGTATTATTTTGATAAATAAATTTATTTTATATATATATATATATATATATATATATATATATATATATATATATATATTATGAACAATTATAATCTTGATCATGATATTTATAATGTAACTTATTTTGTTCAAATCTTGAAGATAAAAATTGTTCTTTAAAATATTGGACTTCTCTTAGGTTTGTTAAATTTATTAATTCTAATCTTGTTATAAGTTTCTAAATATTGTCTCTCATCATTATTAATTAACTTTTATATACCTATATGTTCTTTAAATAAACAAAATTCAAAGATTAAGTTATCAAATTATGTATTATTTATTTGAACAAAATATTGTATAAAATTATTTCTTAAAATTATTTCTACAGGGTGATTTATTAAATATAAAATACTAGAGATATAATCAGTATAAAAATCTAATATAGTATCAAATCTTTTAAAATCTTCTAAACAGGTTTCATAACATTCATCATCAAAATATTGTTCTAAATTTTTCATAAATTTTCTTTCAAATAATTCTATATAAGCCATAATTTTCTTTTACAAATTTTTAAATAAGCTGCAAATAAATGTTAAACATTCAAGATTCTTAACTAGCTTAAGTTTACAATAATTTAGAAGTATCCAAAAATTGGACCAAATCGATTAAAATCAAAAAATTGGACAGAACCAAACGATTTTGTAAATCAAATGATCCAGTTTTGTTTTTATTTCTTCAAACCGTTTTACAAACGGTTCGGTTCAATTATACGAATTTTTAAACCAAACCGGACCGGACCGTTATTTATAATTATTTTTAATATATTATTCTTAAAAAAGACAAACAAAAAATAGATATTAATTATATATATTCTCATAATCAAAATATGCAACCCAAACTCCCTAACTTATTTTTAATATATTATTTATGGATTAATGTATTATTGTATTTTGTTGTAAAATTTGTGAAAATATTTATGTCTATATTGTAATTAATTCTATGATTATTTTTAGGATATTTATATGATTTATGTAGGATGTAATATGATTTATATTTATAGTATATATTAATTAATTTGTTTAGATTCAAAGATTTTTTTTTTCTTTATGTAATTTTCAAGTTTTAACAAATTTGGAAAAAAAAATATATGAAAACCGTTAACCAAATTGGATTGGACCATTCAGATTTAATAATTTTATTAGACAACGGTTCGGTTAAAGTAATATGTTTGGTTTAGTTTATTTATTTTTTTGCTAAAAATCGGACCGGATCGGACTATGGACACCCCTACAATTATCATACTTGAATGTGATGGGTCCACCAAGATCTTTTTTTCCACTGTTCGTCTTCTTTTGTAACATCTGCTATGCCTCAGCTTGATTCAATCCTCAATACCCACCTTGTTATGAAGAAGCCCTTGCATTCATACATATTATGGTTTTCAAAATTTAATTTACAAAAAAAATAGGAAAAGAGTGATTACACTCAATTTATTCAAGATAAGATAATTTTATAACTTAAGGTTAACTAAAAATCTTGAAAAGATCATTAACTGCTCATTTCTAAAATATACATAATCTCTAAACAATATATAGAATGACTATAAATTATTGCAGGGCTTTCTTAAGGTTTTTTGTGTTGAGAGGGTGTGTGAGAGAATGTATAGATAAGAGATAATAGTTCATTTTATAGACGAAGGAATCTCTTTTATAATAATTATCCTACTGTTCCTTGGCATGTACTGCCGACAAGGTATGGGTCTTACATCTTTATCTTATTTGTTTCTTTCTGCCAATGGTCTCTGTTTTAATTATGTAGATGATGACGTATCTTCATCTTCTTAATCTCTGATACAGTAGATACACTTGTGGTCTTGGGTTACCTTTCTTGCATAGGAGCAAAGTACTTTTCTTTTTCCTTTTTTCTTAGCAAGCTTCTAAACTGTTGCTGTGGAAATTTGCCTCAAACTTGGTAATCTTCTCTGCATCTTCTTTTGTTAAGACCATATTACTGTGAGAGATAATAATGACCTTATTTTTTGAATAATTTACTTTTATCTCAGTAGAATTATTAATTCTTCTGATTTCATAATAGATTTGTCTTAGCATTTGCCCTCTTAACATACAGAGTTCCTCTAAATTAAAATCTTTTTTTTGGTAGTGCCCTCGGCTTGGGTACTTCTCTGTTGGAATTGGTAATGCCTATTTTGATAAAATAATAAGGACTAATACAACCCTCATCATTCCAATTCATTAAAGAACTAAAGAATATAAGATAAACAGGCTTATCACATGTCCTAATTTTCATTCTAAAATTCTTTATGACTTTTTTAAAATTTTTAGAAAAATAACTTAATTCACTTAAATTAATTCCTGGGTAAAGATTTTCGATTAATCTTGCATGCTATGACCTATATACGAAAATAGGATCTGCTCATTCGAGGATGTTAAATTTGCTTCCATCTAGATAATCTTTTTCTACATTATAGAACTTCATATCTTCTATATGCTCTTGGGTAGACTTTCTAGCCAAATTGTATAGACTTAACCATTGAACTTTGCTAAGGTTTCTGTACTGATCCTTTTCTTTTTCGAATTCTAAAATTTGTCTAGTAGATGTCTCTCTGAATAAAACTGGTGGTCTGACCACTTTTCCTAAGTTTCTCAATCTGCTAGTTGAAGCTAGTTGTTGTTGTAATATTGTGGAATAATTATTTATAACTTCTTCTGAATTTCTAAGTTTTGATGTCTTATAGTTGGCATAGCTTCTTCCAACTTCTATTCGATTGGTGAAGGCTCTGTGAGTTACTCCACTAATTCCAATAATACCTTTGCTTGCATCTACCCAATTACTATAAATTCTAGGGTTTTGGCCATTATAAACTACATAAACTTTCTTTTGTTATGATTTTTTAGCTTTATCAGCCCAATTAAACTTTTCTTTTCCTTTGTCCGAAGTTTTTCCTTCTTTTGAACTATTAGGTTCTTTCATTCTGATCTGAACTTTTTTCTCAAAAAAAATTCAAAATTTTTTGTTTCTAAGAATTGTTTTGAATAATTCAGTTCTTTCTTTACATTACCTGTCTCCATACGAGATTTTTCAAGGTTTAAAAGTGCAAGTTATTCCTCAAAATTTTTTACCTCCTTCTCTTTTATCTTAATCTTTATATTAATTTGTTTCATTCTTGAAATCACAAAAATAGTTAATAATGTTAATTCTCCAATTAATGCACCTCCTAAACTATTTTTAGTTCCTGGCAAATGTTCTACATCAAACTTGTAATAATTAAATCATTTGTTGCCATATAATAAGCATTCCTTGCTTATAATCTCCTGCAATATTAGTTCTTAAAAAATGTCCAAAATTTTTATTGTCTGCTCTAACTATAAACCTTGAACTTATAACATATATTGCAAATTTTTTAATAGCTTTTTTTACAGCTAAATATTCTTTTTTATTACTATGATAATTTAACTAAGGCCTTGAAAAGATCCTGAAGTAAATCTACAAAGATATTCATCTTTGTCATCAACTTTTACTTTTAATACTGCTCCCCAATATTCATGTGAAGCATCTGTTTCAATTATCATTTTATCATCTGGTCCTAGCTGATATAAGATTGGTAAATCTTTTACCTGTGATTTTACATTTTTCATATATTTAATATCTTGATCAGTCAATTGCCAAACATAATTTTTTAAGCTTTGTTTGTAATAATTTTCTCATTTCTGTCAATTTTTTTTATATAAGCTTCTGCATATGTCAAACATCCTAAAAAATTTTAATTTACTTTTTATCTTTAATTGTACTAAAAAAAACTTTGTATAATGTTTAAAATATGAGATTGTAGGTGGTGTTTTTTGTTTTCAATTTCTAGTCCTAAATATTTTTTTTGTTGGGTTATTACTGCCTTCTTCTCAAATAAGATTATCCCTAATTTTTTACATTCTTGTAAAATATTGACAATATTTAAGTAATATTTTTGTAAATTATCACTAAATACAAATATATTATCTATATAGACACAACAAAAATTATGAAAATTTTTAAATACATTATTCATATATCTTTGAAAAATTTATGGTACTTGTTTTAAACCAAATGGAACAACAATTCATTAAAATTGACCTTGTGGACAACTAAAAGCTGTTAAGTTTTGAGATTCTTCATCAAGTCTTATTTGCCAAAATTTACTTATATAATCAAAACTTAAAAAATATTTTTTTCCTTTGATAAGTGATAAAAGTTCTTCTTTCTTTGAAATGAAATAACCATCATCTATAGTTTCTTTATTTAAAGCTTTAAAATTTATGACCATTCTTTTCTTTTCTTTTCTCTACGTTTTTCAGCTTCTTTTTCAACTGAAAAAGCTAGACTCGAATGAGGTGGATTATTGGGAATAATTACTTTTAATTTCAAAAGTTCTTAAATTTGTTTTTCAAATTCTTTTCTATCTTCTGGGGTATAAATCATAGGTTTTACTCTAATAACTTTTAAAAGGTCTTTTAATTTTATAGTTGTCATTTCATTTGATTTATTTATTTTTTGGTCTAAAGAATTTTCTGAACATACTTTTCTGAATAGTGTTCTTACTCCTATTAAAGCTTTATCTTCTTGAATTTTATTTAGGAAGGGGTTTTGATTAACCTCTATATCTAAAGAAATATTTTCTAAATATGATTTTTATTACTCTAAATTCTCACCATATTTTCGCTTTTTATGTTATGACATAAAAGTGGGTGATGAAACGGTTAAAGTTTTTCTTATCTTTAATATATAAATCGTTTCATCTTCTAGGGTTGTTAAACTTATTCTATCTAGGTATTGAGTAAAAGGTTGGTATAGGTTTAAAAAGCTATTTCCTAAGAGAATATCAACTCCTGTTTTTTGTTAATATATTGTAGGTATATGAAATATTTCTCCTCTTATTAATATATCAATATCTTTTAAAATTTTATTAAGGTTTATGGTAGTATTATTTGCAATTCTAACTATTAGTTCTCTTGGTGATTGTTTCCAAAGTTCTTCTAAAAATACATTTTTACTAGCTACACACATACTTGCACCTATATCAATATATGCATGTAAATGATAATTATTATATCCTTTAAATTTTAATCCTATCTTTATATAGGTGCTGTTTTGATTTGTGATACTTAATAACTTATCCATTATTCAGAATCAAATTTTGATTCAGAATCAGATATTTTTGAATATGTTATTTCTTCTTCTGTTTCATCTAAAAGATAAATACTATAAGTATCATCTATATCAAATTTTTCTATGGGTTCTAATTCCATTTTAAAAGCTTTCTCTAAAATTTTTGCCTTTTGTGAAAATTCTCTTTTGTGTTAAGAGTCTATTAGGACATTAATTTGCATAATGACCTTCCTCATTGCATATCCAACATTTACATTTTTTTCTTTCCTGAAAGGCAATAATTTTTCTTTTCTGGTATATTATATCTTTTTATTCTAAAATATCTTTGTTTATAAGGTTCCCTAAAATATCTTCTTTTATATTTTTGAAAACTTTGTTTTCTAAATTTATAACTTTGGAATTATTTATAGTTTTTATGTTTCTTATAATTATTATAAGGTTTTATAGTGCATCAATATTTTCTGGCATTCTAAAATCTTTTATATCACAATAAATATTATTATTTCCTCTGACTTGTTTATACTCTTTCTTTTCTTAACATTTTAAAATTATTCAGTTCTTAAGACTTTTAATTCTTCTTCCTAATGTATTAGATTTCTCTATTATTATTCCATCATTCTGTTATTGTTTTATGTAATGTTCCAAGTAATTTTTGAAAAAATATTTCTTTATAAGTTTCTTGCATAGATAGTAATAATTTGTGATAATATATTTCATACTCACATATAAATGAATCTATATAGCACATATTACATATCTCCATATTAGTTAAATGTCATTTGGTCTCATTTATTTTGTTCTCACTAGACTCAATGATATGTCTACATTTATTTTCTCCTATGAATTCTTTATATATTTCATTAACTACAGTTTCTAAATATTCTCTACCTGTAGATGCATTTTCTATCATCAATAAATGTTGTCTTTTTATTAGATTTGTAAACCAAATTTTTACATTTCTTGTTATTTTATAAGCTACTAATACTCTACAAGTGGAAGGATTTATTTGTGTGGTTGTAGAAGTTTATATGATTACACTCATTCTACTAGCCCGTTCATCTAGAACTTTTATTCTATCTCTTATACAATCTGGGTCTAAAATATTATATTTATAACTCTCATGTGGTCTAAATTCTGGTGTGATACTACTTCTAGTTCTCCAATGTAAACTTTATTCCATTTTAGGTGAATGCCTCCTTTTATTTAAGGGTTCAGTTTCTTCTTGTCTTTATCTATATCTTTATTCTCTATGTGAGTCAGATGTTTCTCCTCTGTCTGAATTTGGTAGATTTGGTCTTCTTGGGAATGCTAATCTGGTTCCATATATATTTTTTTATTTATATTTTTTTTAGATTCACTCTCACTAATTATAGTCATATCATTCTCTTCTTTATTGGTGCAAATTTTTTCTTCAAAATGCTTTTCTAATTCTTTACCTCTTAAAGTTAAAAGACTAATTAATTCTCTTATATTCTTATTTTTAGGGTTCATGAATTGTTCTTCTAATTTTCTTCGATATTTCATTATATTGGAATTATGTCTTTTTCTTTGGATATCTTTTCATCTTTTCTTTTATCATTTTTAGGTATCATTGCATCAGATCTCCTAAGGGGTTCTTCTTTAATCATTTTAAAGGGTCAAATTTTAATGCAGTAGTTTTTGGTATATTATTAATATTTTTTCTTAATTATATTATTTCGTTATGTATATCTAATTATTTTTTATTATGACTATGTTCTCTTATTTCTTCAAGAATTTTCAATTGTGTATTATTTATACTTTGTAAGTATTTAGTATTTGATTCACATGTTGCATCTACTTCTTCGGCTAGAAAAATTAAAACTTTCATTATAGTTTTTATACTTCCATTTATATTATCATTTCTTCCTAACTCTATTTCTTGTAAATTTGATTTTAATATTCTCTAATCTCTAATCCCCTATTACTTCATGTATTAATAAATTTTTAATTTCTTTAACCTCTTATTTTATTTCTTTTATAGAATGACTATAAATTATTGCAGGGTTTTTCTAAGGTATTTTTTGTGTTGAGAGAGTGTATAGATAAGAGATAATAGTTCATTTTATAGACGAAGAAATCTCTTTTATAATAATTATCCTACTATTCCTTGACATATACTGCCGACAAGGTATAGGTCTTATATCTTTATCTTATTTGTTTCTTTCTGTCGACGGTCTTTGTTTTAATTTTCTTTGTCGTTTGTTGCCTGTCGAAATTTGCCTTAAACTTGGTAATCTTCTCCGCATCTTCTTTTGTTAAGACCATATTGCTGTGAGAGATAATAATGACCTTATTTGTTGAATAATTTACTTTTATCTTAGTAGAATTGTTAATTCTTCTAATTTCATAATAGATTTGTCTTAACATTTGCCCTCTTAACATACAGAGGGTAATGCCCTCGCTTGGGTACTTCTCTATTGGAATTGGCAATGTCTATTTTGATAAAATGATAAGGACTAATACAACCCTCATCATTCCAATCCATTAAAGAACTAAAGAATATAAGATAAACAAGCTTATCACATGTCCTAATTTTCTTTCTAAAATTTTTTATGGCTTTTTTAAAATTTTCAGAAAAATAATTTAATTCACTTAATTTAATTCCTGGGTAAAGATTTTCAATTAATCTTGCATACCATGACCTATATACGAAGATAGGATCTGCTCATTTGAGGATATTAAATTTGCTTCTAGCTATATAACCTTTTTCTACAATATAGTACTTCATATCTTTTATATGCTATTGGGTAGACTTTATAGCCAAATTGTATAGACTTAACCATTGAACTTTGCGAAGGTTTCTATACTGATCCTTTTCTTCTTCGAATTTTGAAATTTGTCTAGGAGATGTCTCTTTGAATAAAACTGGTGGTCTGACCACTTTTCCTAAGGTTCTCAATCTGCTAATTGAAGCTGGTTGTTGTTGTAATATTGTAGAATAATTCTTTATAACTTCTTCTGAATTTCTAAGTTTTGGTGTCTTATAGTTGGCATAGCTTCTTTCAGCTTCTATTCGATTGGTGAAGGCTCTGCTAGTTACTCCACTGATTCCAATAATAACTTTGCTTGCATCTACCCAATTACTATAAATTCTAGAGTTTGGGCCATTATAAACTACATAAACTTTCTTTTGTTATGATTTTTCAACTTCATCAGCTCAATTAAACTTTTCTTTTCCTTTGTTAGAAGTTTTTCCTTCTTTTAAACTGTTAGGTTCTTCCATTCTAATTTGAACTTTTTCCTCAAAAAAAATTTCAAATTTTTTTGTTTCTAAGAATTGTTTTGAGTAATTCAGTTCTTTCTTTACATTACCTGTCTCCATAAGAGCTTTTTTAAGGTTTAAAAGTGCAAGTCATTCCTTAAGGATTTTTATTTCCTTCTCTTTTATCTTGATCTTTATATCAATTTGCTCCATTCCGGAAATCGTAAAAATAGTTAATGATGTTAATTCTTTAGTCAATGCGTCTGCTAAACTACTTTTAGTTCCTGGCAAATGTTCTACATCAAACTTGTAATAATTAAACCATTGTTGCCATATAATGAGTCTTCCTTGCTTATAATCTCCTACAATATTAGTTCTTAAAAAATATCTAAAATTTTTATTGTCTGTTCTAACTATAAACCTTGAACTTATAACATATATTACAAATTTTTTAATAGCCATTTTTACAGCTAAATATTCTTTTTTTATTACTATGATAATTTAACTAAGGGTCTTGAAAAGATCATGAAGTAAATCTACAAAGATATTCATCTTTGTCATCAACTTTTACTTTTAATACTGCTCTCCAATATTAGTGAAGAGTCTGTTTCAATTATCATTTTATCATCTAGTCTTGGGTGATATAAGGTTGGTAAATCTTTTACCTGCGATTTTACATTTTTTATATATTTAATATCTTGATCAGTCCATTGCCAAACATAATATTTTTTAAACTTTGTTTGTAATAGTTTTCTCATTTCTGCCAATTTTTTTATATAAGCTTCTGCATATGTCAAACATCCTAAAAAAAATTTTAATTTATTTTTTATCTTTAATTGTACTAAGAAAACTTTGTATAATGTTTAAAATATGATATTTTAGGTGGTGTTTTCCATTTTCAATTTCTAGTCCTAAATATTTTTTTGTTGGGCTATTACTGCCTTCTTTTCAGATAATATTATTTCTGATTTATTACATTCTTGTAAAATATTGATAATATTTAAGTAATATTTTTGTAAATTATCACTAAATACAAATATATTATCTATATAGATACAACAAAAATTATGAAATTTTTTAAATATATTATCCATATATCTTTGAAAAATTTCTGGTGCTTGTTTTAAACCAAATGGAACAACAATCCATTAAAATTGACCTGTGGACAACTAAAAGCTGTTAATTTTTGAGATTCTTCATCAAGTCTTATTTGCTAAAATCTACTTATACAATCAAAACTTAAAAAATACTTTTTTCCTTTGATAAGTGATAAAAGTTCTTTTTTCTTTGAAATGAAATAATCATCATTTATAGTTTCTTTATTTAAAGTTTTAAAATTTATGACCATTCTTTTCTTTTCTCTACATTTTTCAGCTTTTTTTTAACTGAAAATGCTAGACTCGAATGAGGTGGATTACTATGAATAATTACTTTTAATTCCAAAAGTTCTTGAATTTATTTTTCAAAATCTTTTCTATCTTCTGGGGTGTAAATCATAGGTTTTACTCTAATAACTTTTAAAAGGTCTTTTAATTTTATAGTTGTCATTTCATTTGATTTATTTATTTTTTAGTCTAAAAGATTTTCTGAACATACTTTTCTTAGTAGTGTTATTACTCCTATTAAAACTTTATCTTCTTGAATTTTATTTAGGAAGGAGTTTTGTTTAACCTCTATATCTAAAGAAATATTTCTAAATATGAATTTTGTTGCTCTAAATTCTCACCACGTTTTCGCTTTTTATGTTATGACATAAAAGTGGTGATGAAACGGTTAAAGCTTTTCTTATCTTTGATACATAAATAGTTTCACCTTCTATGGTTATTAAACTTATTCTATCTAAGTATTGAGCAAAAGGTTGGTATAAGTTTAAAAAGCTATTTCCTAAGAGAATATCAACTCTTGTTTCTTGTTAATATATTGTAGGTATATGAAATATTGCTCCTCCTATTAATATATCAATATCTTTTAAATTTTTATTAAGATTTATTGTAGTATTATTTGCAATTCTAACTATTAGTTCTCTTTGTGATTATTTCCAAAGTTCTTCTGGGAATGTATTTTTACTAGCTACATACATACTTGCACCTGTATCAATATATGCATGTAAATGATAATTATTATATCCTTTAAATTTTAATCCTATCTTTATATAGGTGTTGTTTGGATTTGTGATACTTAATAACTTGTCCATTATTCAAAATCAAATTCTTATTCAGAATCAGATATTTCTGAATATGTTATTTCTTCTTCTGTTTCATCTAAAAGATGAATACTATAAGTATCATCTATATTAAATTCTTCTATGGGTTCTAATTTCATTTTAAAAGCTTACTCTAAAATTTTTACCTTTTGTGGAAATTCTCTTTTAATTCTCTTTTGTGTTAGAGTCTATTAGGACATTTATTTGCATAATGATCTTCCTCATTGCATATCCAACATTTACATTTTTTTCTTTCCTGAAAGGAAATAATTTTTCTTTTCTGATATATTATATCTTTTTCTTCTAAAATATCTTTGTATATAAGGTTTCTTATAATATCTTCTTTTATATTTTTGAAAACTTTGTTTTCTAAATTTATAACTTTTGAATTATTTATACTTTTTATGTTTCTTATATTTATTATAAGGTTTTATAATGCATCCATATTTTTCTGGCATTCTAAAATCTTTTATATCACAACAAATTTTATCATTTTCTCTGACTTGTTTATATTCTTTCTTTTCTTGACATTTTAAAATTATCCAATTCTTAAGACTTTTAATTCTTTCTCCTAATATATCAGGTTTCTCTATTATTATTCCATCATTTTGTCATTGTTTTATGTAATGTTCCAGGTAATTTTTGAAAAAATATTTCTTTATAAGTTTCTTCCATAGAGAGTGATAGTTTGTGATAATACATTTCATACTCACATATAAATGAATCTATATAGCACATATTACATATCTCCATATTAGTTAAATGCCATTTGGTCTCATTTATTTTGTTCTCACTAGACTCAGTGATCCGTCTACCTTTATTTTCTCCTATGAATTCTTTATATATTTCATTCACTAAAGTTTCTAAGTATTCTCTATCTGTATATGCATTTCCTATCATAAATAAATGTTGCCTTTTTATTAGATTTGTAAACCAAATTTTTACATTTCTTGTTATTTTATGAGCTACTAATACTCTACAAGTGGAAGGGTTTGTTTGTGTGGTTATAGAAGTTTGTATGATTACACTCATTCTACTAGCTCATTCATCTATAACTTTTATTCTATCTCTCATACAATCTAGGTCTAAAATATTAGATTTATAACTTTCATGTCGTCTAAATTCTGGTGGGATACTACTTCTAGTTCTCCAATATAAACTTTCTTCCATTTTAGGTGAATACCTTCTTCTATTTAAGGGTTCAGTTTCTTCTCATCTTTGTCTATATCTTTATTCCCTATGTAAGTCAGACGTTTCTCTGTTGTCTAGATTTGGTCTTCTTGGAACTGATAATCTGGTTCCATATATATTTTTTGATTTATATTTTTTTTTTTTAGATTCACTCTCACTAATTATAGTCATATCATCCTCTTCTTTATTGGTGCAAATTTTTTCTTCATAATGCTTTTCTAATTTTTTACCTGTTAAAGTTAAAAGACTAATTAATTCTCCTATATTCTTATTTTCAAGATTCATAAATTATTCTTCTAATTTTCTTCGATATTTTATTATATTGGGATTATGTCATTTTCTTTGGATATCTTTTCATCTTTTCTTTTATCATTTTTGGATATCATTGCATCATATCTCCTAGGGGTTCTGCTTTTAATCCTTTTAAAATGTCAAATTTTAATGCAGTAAATTTTGGTATATTATTAATATGTTTTCTTAATTATATTATTTCGTTATGTATATCTAATTATTTTTATTATCACTATGTTATCTTATTTCTTCAAGAATTTTCAATTGTGTATTATTTATATTTTGCAAATATTTAGTATTTGATTCACATGTTGCATCTACTTCTTAGACTAGAAGAATTAAAGCTTTCATTATAGTTTTTATATTTCTATTTATATTTCCATTTCTTTCTAACTCTATTTCTTGTAAATTTGATTTTAATATTATCTAATCTCTAATCCTCTATTACTTCATGTATTAATAAATTTTTAATTTCTTTAACTTCTTGTTTTAATTCTTTTATCTCTTCTTGTTCTTCTCATTCAAGTTTACTAACTTTTGCATTTTCCTCAACAAATTTTATCCTAGGAATACTACTTTTTCTACAGTGTATTAGAGGTTTTTCTTTAACATCTAATTTCTATTCTTCTGGTATTTCAAAATCTGTCATTACTTCTGGTTTTATTACTTTTCCTATCTTTTGAAAAAAAATTTCTATTTCTATAAACTTATTATGACCGTATATTGAACTATTATGACTGTTAGTTAACGAATATCCTACTATATAATGTATTGAAAATGGATGATTTTCTTCTTTCATTAAATTTTCTCTATCAAATTCATATGCTAAACTTAGTACTTAATTTAAATTTTTATCATTAATGTTAACAGCAAATCGATGTATTGTGAATATTAATTTTTGGTATCCTAAATTTTCATGCCCCATTCTTAACATAACATCTCTTCTATTTATTATTCTATTGTCTAATAATATTAATTTTATAGGTGTATCAATCTATTCTCTAAAATGTGCTTTAATTAGAATTTGTAGTCCTCTGAGATGGATATATCCTATTCTTTCTTGTGAAATTTTTAATAATTTATCAATAATCGTCTCTTTATCAATTAGTGGTATACTAAATCTCCCATTTGTATCTGTTATAGTTATACTTATTTCTTTATTACTTATACCATAATAAATTATATATTTTCTTAAAAACATTTTTCTTATTTTTGAAAAAGATGATTCTTTAAATCTGTCGCCTTCTTTAAGATTTAAGTTAGTTTTTTTTTAATTTATTCAAATTTCTTTTTACTAAAAAAACATTTCTTGAGAAAAACATCCTTAAATATCATGTGTCTCTATGTCCATTATTTCTTAATTTTTTTTTATTTTCTATAATTTCTGTCATTTTATAATAATATATTTTTATTGTATGTAAGGGTTACATTTAAATTTAATTTATATGTAAATGTTACATTTAAATCTATAAGCTTTAGATGACTTAATAGTTAAAAATGTCATTTATGCTTTATTAAAATATAATCGTTTTGTTATTTTGAATAAAAAAATTGATTTTTTTTAGTGCTATTTCAGGTAATTGGCGGTTCATTCCATCTGGCCCAAGCTTATTATGGTATAGTTGACCTAACTTAATTCTATCTAAACCTGCTCATACTTGATCCTCTCATATCTCTCACCTTCTGGCATATAGCTTCTATCGTTTTCACGGTCTAAATGCATGGTCCTGCGCACTCAAGGCAAAATAGTGGAAGTGGATGTGGGAGTGGGAGAAAGTGCACTAAACAGTCAAACTCAAATCGTGTTCGTGGAGCATTCGAGCATAGCTTGTTTTCAAGCTACCCAACCATTTCCTAAAATACCAGGCTTATGAAAATTGTTGATTTAAAATAATATTAGATTATATATAATTAATTAATTTTAAAATAGTGTGTTAATTTAAATAAGTGTATATATTTAGTTTTTGTACTTCATGTAAATTATATAAAACTTGTACATATGTTACATGTACATATAACACGTATTTACAACCGATATAATATTTTAAAACTAATTCAAACAATGCTATTTACATCCAGACTCAAAATTGTTAAGCTTCTACTGTAAAAAGGACCCAGCACAAAAAAGAAAAAAGTATAAACTAAATAATACGAAGCCAGATTAATGACACAATACAGCTAATAATATTTCTCGAGTAAGGTTCGCTTTTTTTAAGCTAATAATATTTCAATGCATTAACCAAACAAACAAACTTAAAAGGTTGATCGAGACAAAAAAACCAAAATTAGCCAACGAAAACAATTCATCATTATAAGCATTCTGTACTCAAATAGACACAAAGACATGCATCATATACTTGAGAAACAATACAATATAAGACTGCACCACTTTACGGTACAAAAGAAATCCGTGAGTAAAAAAGTTGATGATCTCAAGCTGAACATGTAACATGCATCATATACTTGAGAAACAATACAATATAAGACTGCACCACTTTACGGTACAAAAGAAATCCGTGAGTAAAAAAGTTGATGATCTCAAGCTGAACATGTAACATAAAAAGAACAATAAAAAACCTCGTTATCAAAAGACAAAATTACGTACCAGCCATCTACTGGTTCATGGGGTGGAAAATTTTATTATCACACTTTAAAAATCAGCGCAGACAGATGGACAAGTCCCAAAACAGTAAATCTTAACTCATAAAAAGTCATTTTTCTCAGCCACAACCTGTGAACAGAAACAAAACCATCATTCATGAATATCATTTTTCTTTATCCACTGAAAAGATGAGCCATTGTCGAACAAATTGCATCTAATTATATAATTCCATCTTACAAATCATCATTTAAAATTGTCCCAATTATGCTAATCAATATCTCCCACTTCCATGATGCACCTGCTCTTCATAATCAGCACCCAAAAAAAACCTTAAAATAAAGGCCCAGGAAAGATGAATAAAAAATAAAACTACTCTAAATACCTGCCCGTTGTATCCACTTTTTTCTCTTTACTTTTTCAGAAGATTTGCAAAAACATATCTGATCAAAAACTTTTGAGAACCAAATGGAACTATGTTACTGTTGAAGACCACTTTAACATTAAATGGAAAAATGTTGCTAGTAATCCCGTAATTATATGAGAACGAGTACTTCATCCCTGTTATTTTCAGCCTATGCACTTGTAGTCCCTAATTATGAAAAACGAAAACATCTAATCCCCTAATTTTGAAAAATTAGCATTCTAGTGTCAATTTATTAAAAATGCCTAAATGAGCACTTCAATAGACAATTTTCAAAAAATAAAAGGGTGCTCATGTTGCTAAAATATGTAACTAAATGTGCCCAAGATGAAAATAACATTACCAAACTGCTGATTTCAAAAAGAAATGAGACCTTGGTGCCTCGCACCCTACCATACACTATAGAGAAACACCAAAACAAAAACTAGACATAACTGTAAAAGAAAAAGAGATGTAAATATATAATTATTTCATTAGGTTACTGTTGCCGTTGCATATACATGGATACATACACAACTTCTACAATTTATCAGTCTCTTATGGACAGAATAACACCTAATGTACAGACACCAGTTTCTTCTTCCCACTAATCTTCATAACAAAACTAGCAGGTTCACTAGGGAAACAACCCTATTGCCCCAAGTAATGCTTATTCCAAGTACCATACAAATACAAACATACTAACAGGGGTGAAGAAACTCACATTAACATTATCTCTAACATACGATTAATAATATTACTTGGTAAATTTTACGATGCAAAAATTAAGCTTACTCAAAGAGTAGTTCTGTAATTTCTGCTGCCAACTCCTATAATTTCAACACTTGGAGAAAATATAAACAAACCAGCTAGTTCTGTAATTTTTGTGATGCAAAAATTAAGCTTACTCAAAGAGTAGTTCTGTAATTTCTGCTGCCAACTCCTATAACTTCAACACTTGGAGAAAATATAACCAAACCAGCTAGTAATCTTTTCTTTTTCTTTTTTTCTAAACCATTAACGCAAGCAAAATCTAGCTAGTTGATTGAAACCTGAGAAGTTGAAGTTGAGGCAGAGGCTGAAGTCGAAGCTGAAGCTTCGGTAATTACTTGACTGAGAAAAGGTTTGAGCTTGTTGTTCCATACTTGTTTGTAAACCCCTGCATCTCCACCTTTCCTTTTAGCTTCCACAACCACCAAATTGTCTGTTAACCTGTAAACCTCAATCCCAATCACCAAACTACCATCCTTACATTGAAGCTCAACCCAAAATTCTTTCTTCTTCTTCACTCTCAATTTCTCAGCTTTAGCAAATTCCTCAATTCCGTTCATAATCTTCTCTGGCGCCACCGATAATACAAGCCGCTCGCCGTCGTCCACCGAGTTAAACGAATTGTCGAACAACCCAGAAAGATCCAAACTTGGGGAGAACGATATGAGATCAAAAGCATTCAAGCCTTTAACACCTTTCATACTCTCCTCATCTTTCTCCTCCATCTTATCAGAATAATCATACTCAATAGCATTCAAAGCCCTCAATCCACCTTTCTTAAACCAAGGGTCTTTCAGAATCTCATCAACGGTAATTCTCGTCAATGGATTCGTATCCAAAAGCCGATAAAGAAAGCGTCGGAGCTCTGGCGAAAACCATTTGGGACACCTGAAATCTCCTTTGTAAATCTTTTTATACATCGCCATCAAATTAGGATCATTGAAAGGCAAATACCCAGCATTCAAAACAAATAGAATAACACCACATGACCAAACATCAATCTTAGCACCATCATAACCTTTCTTCGTTAAAATCTCAGGTGCTACATAAGCCGGTGTACCACAAAGAGTATGCAACAACCCATCGGGTCGGATCTGATCCGTAACAGCACTGAGTCCGAAATCCGTAACCTTCAAATCCCCATTCTCATCCATCAAGAGATTCTCAGGTTTAAGATCGCGATGAAAAATACCTCGTGAATGACAATAACTAACGGCTGATATCAATTGCTGAAAATACTTGCGGCTGAGATCTTCCGAAAAACGACCTTTTGAAACCTTAGCAAAAAGCTCACCTCCTTTGACAAATTCAATAACGAAGTAAATCTTAGTCTTGGAAGCCATAACCTCGTAGAGTTTCACGATGTTTGGATGTCTAAGACGTCGCATAATTGTTATTTCGCGTTTGATGTTGGACATTAGGGTTGTCCCGGAGAGTCGTTTTTTGTTAATGATTTTGATCGCCACGCTCTGTCCGGTTCCGACATTACGAGCGTGGTATACTTTGGCAAATGCGCCGCAGCCGAGAAGCTTTCCGAGCTCGTACTTTCCGAAGAGAGCATTCTCGGCGGCGACGGCCGCTGGAACCACATATTGTGGTTGTTGTTGGTTTTCCATAATTTGTTCGATCTCTGGAATCATTATTACAACCAGAGATCGAACCAGAGTCGAAAAAAAGCAACGATTGAGGACCGTTAAACTCTACTCTCTTTTTCTTTTTTTTCTTCTTCTTTTCGGGCGAGAGAGACGAAGAAAATAATTTTTGCTGAAGTTATTTTTGGGGGAGTTTAAATGTGGATGAAGAGGGGGAGGGGAGGACCAGGAGGTTAGGTAAGCGAGTTACACGCTGAAGTTTCGGGAAATGACTAGCCGTTAGGTTGCTCAATACGGTGTCGTTTCAGTATTTCTATTCGAGTTATTTATGTCGAATTCAAACAATTTTCTAATTTTATAAAATAGTTTAACCTATTTTTACTTAAGTAATTATTTAATAAAAATATTTTTTATTAAACATAGTTCATTTATATTGTAATATTTAATTAACTTATGTTAATATGTAATTTTATAATTATTTTTTATTTTATATTAATAATTTTATATTTAATTAATAAATAACATGTGATTTGATTGATGTGATAACTTAACACATGTAAGCAATTATTAAACAACGAATAGCACATTTAAAGTGAGGGAGGGGATCGAGCATCTTTCTTAACGCGGGAGCGAATAAACCATAACACATCTGAATTTTGATTTTCCTAATAAATTAGGCTTCGTATTTGTTTTAAGTTATTTAAATCCAATAAAAGAAAATAGTGTCAATTTTGTTGTTCAGAATATTATAAGTGTGAGAAATGTTTTTAAAAAAAAATTGCATTCACATTTTATTGTTACCTTTTTTTTTTTCTTTTTTTTATATTATTCTAAATTTATTTACATGTGTTAAATTATCATATGAATCAAATAACATGTTTTTTATTAATTAAATATAAAATTATTAATATAAAATAAAAAAATAATTGTACACATTTTATTGTTACCTAAGATCTTAAGGAATTGTTTGAGTTCGTTTCCAAAATAAGAATAGTAACACGTGTATTAAAAGACTCAACTAACTTCATAGAATAGAAAGTTCAAACCTAGCAAGTTAAATTCAATTGAGAAGAAACACGAGGGTAGATGCTTGTTAATAATTTTAAAAATTAAAAATTTATTTATTTTAAAAATAAATTTATGTTGAGTCACATCATAATTAATTTAAATAAAATTTTTGTATCGCATTTTTATATCATAGTTTAATTTGAGGGCCTCATTGTATTCCAATATTTTAAACATTTAAAAAAATATATAGCGACGACTGAAAGATGGGTTGTTTACAAGTTGACCGTGAAACAAATAAACTATTGCCACGCCATTGCCGTCCACGGGTTCTTAGCTCATGAATTCGCCCAACTGATAGTCATATTTTCTTTTTAGAAACGTCAAAATAAATAGAAAAAGATTTACTTTATTTCCTTTTTTTTTTTTTGGTGGGGGGGGGGGGGGGAGTGGAAGATGGAGACAAAAAAAAAAATCTTGAAGTTGAATATCTTTGGTTTGACTGTCTGGTGATTTATTGTTCATATGTGTTTTCAATTTTCGTGTGGGTAATTGTAACAAAAAATTAATTTTTTTATTGATAGAGATAATTTGAAAGAAAAAAAAAGTCGTTGTAGTAATGGAGATCACGTTCTTTATCTCGCCCACAATTTAAAACCCATTTTTGAAAATTATGTACAATTTTTCATATATCTTCTTATAAACTCAATTATTTTTAATTAAAATTAAATTTTATTTTAATTATATAACAGATAAATAAAATAAATAATATAATAACATATATTATTTATATCTAAAATATAATATTTATTAAGGTTAAATATAAATTTTTTTATTTATGTTAAAAAAATAATTAATTTTGATCATATAAATTATAAATAAAAATTTTATTTTTTATTAGTAAAAAATGCTCACAAATATCCCACTCTATGGACCCCCAATTAATAACACTATATGGTACTTGCTACGAATTAAAATTAATAATGGTATTTAATGAAAATTAAAATAATATTATGTTTAATTATTTTCTTACATAAATATTATTAACATCATAATTATTTTGTAATAACATATGATTAATGTGAGCATTGAAATAATAAAAGTTTAAATAATATTAAAAAATTATAAAAAATAATACATATATAATAATAAAAATAACACTTTAATATATTAAATAATATTTAATTAGACAATGTTCAATACTGAACAAATTTGAATTTCTGCAACTCTATTTGAATAGCTTTCAAAAAAAATGATATAATAATCATATTTTTAATTATAGAAATATATAATTTCAATATAATTATGTTATTTTTATTATTATCAATTTTGAAGATATTATTTTCAGTAATATTTCACTGTTGAAAATTGAATTCCTAATATTTCTCTTTCATAGTGATCTATTGGATTTTGGGTCAATTTTTAGTCCTTTAACTTTACTCAATTGATACATTAGTTTTATAACTATTAAAATATATCCATTTATTTATGTAATTTAAATTTTGGGTAAAATTAATCCAAGTTTTTTAAAAATATTTTTTTCAAGGATAATATTGGATTTCTCCTTTTTATTTAAAACAAAAAATAAAAATAAAAGCATAATTTTTTATCTCTTCTTCCATCATCTTCTCAGTTCATTGTCATTCTATCATCCATTTTTCTCTTCACGTTCTAAATATGCTTATACTGTCTGAGTTTGTAAGTCTCTTATTCATAACTAATAACTTAATTAAGGTGTTTACAATTAATATAAAAAAGGAACGAGAGAGTAAACTAAAAAGATAGAGGAAAATATATAAATTTTTACTTTTATTTTTATTTTTTGTTTTAAAAAAAATTTAATATTACCCTTAAAAATTTATTTTTAAAATATTTAGATTAATTTGTTTTAAAATTAAAATTATAAGATTAAATAAATTATTTTAATAATTATAAAATTAATATATAATTCAAATAAAATTATAAAATTAAATTAACTCTAAAACCCTAGCCTATTTATGTCACCAACTTATATAACGATTGAGGTGGAAGTTCAACACAATATCATATTGGTACGAATACCTAGTAGTCCGTCAACTGCTGCAAAGGGGGACTTTTTTTTTTTTTTTTTTTTGAACGAAAAAAAAAAAAGCAGCAAAGGGGGACTTTAGCGCCAGATTTTTCGCGAGTGGACCTTAGAATTTTTTTTTATACTCCCTATACTAATTAATGGATATAACATAAGTAAAATATAGATAAATATTAAAAGAAAGAAAAATGTAGAAATCCAAAAAATGTGATATTAATAAAATTTGGATCTATCTTCCTCATAAAATATTTTCATTTTTTTTATTCATAACCTCTTTATAAAAATGCACATTTGGTTGTTTTTCTTTTTCTTGTTAGAATTAAAAATTCGATTTGAACCAACTCATTTCATTTGAATCGTATCAACTTATATTATTTAGTTTTATTTTTTCATTTTATTGTGTTAAATTAGTTCTAAAAATCTCAAAATTAATCCAAATAAATTAGAACAATTTTTTATATAAAAAATTACATAGAAATCGATACAACACATTATATTTTTATTTTATTTATTTTAATTTTTATATTATATTTTATTATATATAAATACAAAAAATTAAAAATATTGGTATTTGTCATATTTTTATAAAAGAATGTCTCATTAATCATTAAAAATAAATCAAATAATAAGTTCAATTTTAAGATATATATTAAATTATTAAAAAAAATTTCCAAAATAAATATTTAAGGAGAGCTTTTAAAACTAATTCTCTCAACTGGCCAATATCTATTTTCAACAAAGTTATATAAACTGACATAAAAACTTGTCCTTAAAGCTAAATCTTACAAGTTTGTTAATAATCTTCGGATCAAATGATTAATTCATTGAAGATAACATATATATATATATATAATAATACATACAAGCATGGGCAGAGCAAAATCAAGGCTAAAGGGTGCCTTGGTCCCCTTGCTTTTGAAATCCCTTATTAATTTTGTTTAGTGTTTATTTGCTCGTCTTTAATTATTTGCAATAATGGAAAATTAATCAAAATTTTGTCCAAAAGATTGTCTAGTTGACTTTTCATATTGTTCATATGTAATCTCACAAGCTCGATATGATTCTTGATTAATCATTAACATATTATTTTTATTTTTAAGAAAATCATTTTAATAATTGCTTTCATAGAGAAATAAATAATAGTTTTTATTTTATTTTATAAAAATAGATAAATAATAGTTTTTCTAATACATAGAATTCACCTTAGAATAAATTTACTAACGATTCTAATGGAAGGGATTCAAGATAAATCTTATTATTATATATATTTATTTATGTATTATTTGTCATTTTTTGCCAATTTTGTCTCTAATAATCTAAAATCTTAGCAAATTTTTCGTTTCAAAACCTAAAAAAAGTATATTTGTCAATATATTATTAATGCTTATTCTCTCAAATCTTAAATATTGATAAATAAATATAAAAAAAATTTCATTATCTTTTGTGTTAATATTAATTAGGATAAAAAAATTTAGCATATCAATAAAAAATATTTCAAATTTTAAATGAAAATATTTTATCTCATTACTAATTAAAAAAAATATGTTTCTTTATTTAATTATCATTTTCAATAAAAATTTTATATTTGATATTATTTGTTATAATTAAAATATAAAGAATATAAAATATTACGATTTTAAAATACATTATATTGTTAAAAAATATTACAATGCAAATTGGAAAATAATATAAATTTTTTATTAATTGGAAAAAAGTTACAGATCTTTACTGACAGTCGAAGCGACTTATAGTTCAAGAATTTCACCCATGTAATGAAGATATTGAAGACAATATAATACAAGTGGAGGACATGCCACCTCTAAAGAATAAGATCAAAGTGAAGAAAGAATAAATATTTAGTTATTTAGCTTCTTAATTATAGCCCTTAGAATATATTTTTTTACATTTAATTATTTGATTTTTATTTTTATGTTTAATTATTTGACATAGGAAACTACTTTACTCTTTAGAATATTTTTATTATTAAGCTTACTTTTTCTTTATCATATAATTTACTCAATAATAAAATTGCATATATGTTTTAATAACAAAATATATTAAATATTGATATTATTTTTATGAAAAAAAAAATATTGATACTTAAAATTTAATTTTTAACATATGAATATAATTTATAATAAAACTTATAACACATAAAATTTAACTAAAATTATAATTCATAATATATATACAGACATACGCACACGTGCATTTTTCTAGTAATATATATTTGCTAAACATAACATACCAATCCTCCTAGTAGGAAAAAAATATCTATCCATGACAGGAATATATATACACGCACAATTTGTTTGGAGATTATTCACAGTTTCTAGGTCACTTTCATAATTAGAAATGGTTAAGTTGGTATATATTGTTGTAGTAAACTAAATAATTTGCAAAAACTTGGGAGTATCAGTGTTTCGTCAAAAAAAAGGGTTGTCAAAAAAATAAAAATTCACAGTTGTGTGACGGATTTCTTAAGATTACATTACGAAATTCACTTTTCTCAAATTGCATATTAAGTTTCTTCAGTTCTCATGATTATATTGAATAAGTTCCGTTTAATTTGCTAAGAGATACACATATTACTTTTTTTTTTTTTTTAATAAATAATTTTTAATTTATCACATAAATTAACAACAAAAATTAATTCAGTAAAAAAAATAATTATAACAAAAAAATAACAATAATTAATAAATTTTAATTAATTACATAAATAAATTAACAACAACAAAAATAAATTCAGCAAAAAAAAAAAAAAAGACAAAAAAAAAAAAAGCAATTTCAGAAAAGAAAAAAAAAAAAAAAACAAAAACAAAATCGAGAAGCTGGATACACATATTACTTAAGTAGTGAAAATGGATAAAGGTATTTTGTATTTGAGTTGATAATACTGTTAATTTGTTATACAATGACTTTATACACAAGTATCAGGAGCGACACGTGCACTATTCATTTTAATTTTATACAAACAATATTTTAAGTACAATGTTTTTAAATTATAGATAAATTAAATGCACAAAATATAACTGTGGTCTACTTAAATTTAAAATTTTATACTTTAATATTCAATAATTAATTATAAATTCACTAATTTAAACATATTTTTACTAAATGATACACATATAATATTTTTTTTAATTAAAATTAAGTACTAATCGAAAAATACCTACTATTATTTTTTAATATTTATATAGTTCTTCTCCAAAATATACATCATAAATTTGACGCAGTTTCTATTCTAAATATTTATAAAGTTAGTAAAATGCTTTAGAAAATGAAAATACAAAAGGTAAAGTATTTAATAGAAATACTAAGAATTAGCATAATAATTATAGTTTTGGTTACAAGTTTGAAGTAGTCATTAAACGGAGGAGAAACTATACCGATTTGAATCCCAGTAAATGCTAACAATTTGCATTTAACGCTTATTAATCAACTTTAAAAATAATAATAAAAAATAAAAAAGATTGTGCATTAGTTTGATTTTTTATTTATTTACAACATTGTGCATTAATTTGTTCAAATTATAAATTAAAAAAAAAAAAAAAAACAACAACTAATCTCGTAAAAGACTATTTTTCGTCATATCTGTAACACGTGTAACAGTTAGATGATATTAGCGTAACAACTTATAACTTTAACTTTATTTTTGTAAACTTTAAAAATCATTGTTTTTTACAACAATGGTTAAAGTTTGATGAAAAAAATGTGTTTATCCATATTCATAATGATAAAAGTCTTTAGAAAGAAAAAAAAATCTTGATGATAACTTAGTTATAATTTTATTTCATAAACTTTTTTATGCTTGGGTTAGTTTTTAAAGAAATTTTAGAGCGGTCTTTTTCTATTCTTAAAAAATCTTATTTTTTTATTATTTTTGCTTTTTATTGGAGAAAGAATTTTCTTTTGTAGGATCTATCTTTGGTAGATTTTCTATTTTATTTAGCTCATTTCAATAAATACATATATAATAAGTGTATTACACCTATATTTCAATCAATTGTGACTTTTCTTTGGCTTAAATTTTGAATTAGTGGTATTTTAGTCATCTTTTGTCATGTTGCGGTTTGTTTTATTTATATATTCATATTTAGATCTTATAATTTTTGTTTAAATATTTTTATAATTTAAAACTTGAAGATCTCAAGATATGAATAATCTAAAATAAAAATCTGTAATCTTATTAATAAAAAAAAATTATACTTGTTTGAAGAACTAAAAGAGCCAAGAAAAATAGTTGAAATTAATTGTACTATAAATAATTTTTATTTACTCTTATAATAATTTAATGTATTTTTATTTTATTAATTTATTTATTCTTGTATGTTACGTTTGAATGAATATAATTGTTAGTAAAAAATCTAATTTAATAAATTAAATTTGTATGTAATTATAAATAATAATAAAAACTATACTAAAGATAATTAACTTACAAAGTAAAAAAATATTTTAAAAAATTATACAATAATAATAATAGACAAATTATAACAGGTTTTTTTTATAAATGATACTCCAAGCATCCGATTATACTGAATTGGAAAATGGTTTGAGAACTAATATTTAATGAAATTTCATTTATATATTATGAATTTAACGTTTTATGAGGGGCCGCAATTTGTTTGTGTGAGTTGTGCAAGTGCGTGTTTTCGCTGTATAAAAAAAAGCCGAGTATTGGATTAAAATTGTTGATTTTAAAGTTATTTAAATTTAATCTGATCTGAAATAAATTATAAAATTTTTGATCTAAATTTGATTATATTTGATCTAAATTCAATGGCATATGTACGGATTTAAAAATTTTCAATCCAAATTTGATTATATTAGTTAAAATTCAATTTAAATTCAATCGATCAAAATTAATTCATTATTTTAAATCGGATCAAATTTTTTAATTTTATTAAATTAATAGAATATTTTGCTCATCCTTGGTATAAACTGTAAATGCTAACTATATTTGATGGAGGAAACTTAAAGATGACACACATATGAACATGGTCCTCAAGGTCCAAGTATATATCTCCTATTCTGGTCCAGAGGTTTTGGGTCAGCTGGCAAAGATCATTAATAACTCTTGGCTTCAGTTCGAATCCAATCCACTACTTTAAATAGGATTAAATTTTTCAATTTTATCGAATTAATAGAATATCCTTGGTATAAACTATAAATGCTAACTATATTTGATGGGACTGCATAAAGAAAACTTAAAGATGACACACATATGAACATGGTCCCCAAGGTCCAAGTATATATCTCCTATTATGGTCCAGAGGTTTTGGGTCAGTTGATAAAGATCATTAATAGTCATGTTACGGACATACTACTCTTTTGTTGATTTTGATATTTTGGTGGACGCACGGCTTGCGTATTACCACCTCAATAATTCAGTACTACGCTATTCTTTCACTTTCATGGAACATAATTTTCTTAAACTCTGATATACACATTTCTGACTCACACCATCACACTTACCCTCACTTTGGTGGTCGAGATTATTATTATTATTATTATTTTTTTTTTTTTTTTTTTTTTGGGTTAAACAGAAGCAAGCTTTATTGATAGGAGAACACAAGCATACACAACAAACAAAGTCTCAATTAGAACGAGAAGACTAAACAGCCAAACACCCTATTCCCAAGCTCAATCTGCATAACAACATACTACAATAACACACTTGACAAAGGAACACACTTCACACTTGCATTATGATAGAGTTTGTACGTATAAGCCAAGAATTAGATATTGACTTAGTCAAATAAGTGAATGTAATGTTGTGAAACAAAGTTTTTTTTTTTTTTACTTAAATTTAAGTCACATAACATTCCTTTTACTGACCAAAACCAACGACAATAAAATAGGCAACAATATCTTCAATGGTAGACCATTAACAATGTAACTCACTCATGCAAACAAAATACAACATCAACCTTCTAACATATAACTTTCATGGAATGTACAACTTTTTGCCACATTTACACCTCCAAGCTTCGGGGTAATACTCCGCTGTCTGAGAAGTTCCCGGCGGCACCGAGACATGAACTGGCCTGCAAGGCGAACACTTGCCACATTTCAACATGCAGCGAGGCGGATATGACCCAGGCCCGCCCAATAACCTCCTTGCTAGGCCCAAATGAACCTCTCTTGGTCCAACCTTATACTCCACTATTATGGGCTTTTCAATACTCTGCACCAAATAATAATCCAACAATTAAGACAAGGCCATGCTAATAACAGTACAAGTCTTTAAACTTTTTAAAGTGTGACATGACCATAGCATAACACGTATCATTCCGTACTAAAATGCTCATTCCAAAGAACATCTTTGTTCGCGGGAATCCCGGGTACGGGGACTAGCCTACTGTTGTGCAATAAGGCGCAAGTTACCAGCTGTCGAAAGATAAGGGGTTAGGGAAAGACGACAAATTACTTTCTTTAAAGGGTTGCTAACGTGTGCCTATGTAATAAACTTCTGAAATAGCAGATTCGTATTCGGTAAACAAACATCTGGTTACCTCAACTTTTAAGGTAGTACTACCCTAAATATATATTTTTAAGCTTAATTTATTTAATAATTAAAAATGTAAAAATAAAATAAAAATAGTAATACGACTCAGACTACAATATAAAACAGTTAGATCGTACATTTTATGTCTACATCGTATATAAAATTTTAAATTTATTTAATTTTATAATTTTAATCGGTTATACATTAATCTTTTAACTATTAAGATAATTTTATTTAATTTTATAATTTTAATTTTGAATCAAATTAATTTAAATTTTTAAAAATTATATTTTTATTAAAAATTAAATTAAATTTCATATTTTTTATTTAAAATAAAAAATAATAATAAAAATATAGTTAATAATTTAATAAATAAATGAGAATAAATTAATATATTTTTTTTAGAATAAAAAAATTTGTTAAAATTCTTCAAAATATGAAACATTCGCTAACTTTAATTCTACAAAATTCATAGCAAATAGAGAGAGAGAATCGAGCAGATAAATGAATTAGAATAAAAAGATGACAAAATAACAATACCTATTAAAAAACAACAATTAAAATATTTGTTAATTAGAAAAAGATAGTGAAATTTTTGTTATTATTTTTTTGTTATAAATAAAAATGTAAAATTCAATTTTACACTTAAAAAAATTTATTTTTAAAAATTTAGATTAAGTTGACCCAAAATTGAAATTATATGATTAAATAGATATATCTTAATAGTTATAGGACTAATATGTCAATTAAATAAAAATAAAAAATTAAATAAATCCAAAATTTTCGTGTTATATATATATATATATATATATATATTTGATTTTAGTGGACTGATCAATACGATTTTTATAATTAGAAAAAAAAAAAAAAAAAACTTAAATCTGAAATTTAGCTAATAAGGAAATAATTTATTTTTATAATTTATTATAATAGAATTCAAATAAATAATTACTACCTAAATACTTAAATACTAATGCATTTAAAATTTAATTTGACAATATGGTATTAATCTCTTTTCACACAAGTGATTAAAATTCATGTTATATAAATAAATAAAAAGCAGCAAGCACCACTTCCCTCCCTCTCCCTCTCCCTCTCCCTCTCCCTCTCCCTCTCCCTCTCCTTTGTATTCTGGGCATAGAAATGGAGCACTGCCCCTCGGGTATTATCTCATAATGCTGGACAATGAACAATTATATATATATATATTCAATAAATTAAATTATATTATAATTAATATGATAAAAATTTATATAATATAGTTCAAATAAATTAATTATATATTTTTTATAAAAATAATTTTTTAATATAAAACTAATTTAATTTATTTTTATATTTTTATTAATTTTTCTTAAATAAAAAAATATATTATTTTTAATTTAAGATAAAAACAAATTAAGACATATTATTTTATAATAAAAAATTCAAACAGATTAAGTTGATTGTCCAGTACAATTTAGACCCACACATTCTAATCGTATAAAATTTTTATATAATGATACTATTTTCATAATATACTATACGGTTTGATTTTACAACCAAACACATAATTGTATATAAATTATACAATCATGATATTTAATACGAAGTAACAAATATACCGCAAAGGCCTCAAACAACTGATAGAATATTTATTACACTATATCGAATAGGTTAAATATAAATATATTGGATTAAAACTGTATTAAATTGTATTATAATTAATCTATACAATGTTTGATTAAAAGCTATATAATATAGTCGAATTAAATTAATTAATTATATATTTTAATAAAATAATTTACATTAAAAATAATTTTTTATTATAAAATTTATTTAAATTATTATTTAATTTATTTCTATATTTTAGTTACATTTTTAAAAATAAAAAAAATATTATTTTTAATTTAAAATAAAAAAAAGTTAAAAAAAGTTAATTTTGTAATTAAAAATTAATTAATTTGATTCTCGACTGATCATACAAAATTTTTATTTAAGCATATTATTTTTATATTTTATCATACAATACATACAATTTAATTTATTAATTTTACAGCCAAAATGTATTATTTATATAAATTACTCGGTTAATATTTAATTTACAATGTAACAAATTTATCATAAGAACAAAGGACGTACTCTACTATGGCATAAATGTTTTGGTGCAAATTTACCAACGTGAAATTAATTGCCAATTTTTACACCCCAATTCTACATTGCAGAAAAATACACTCTTCATCAAAAGCTTGTTTCTTATATCTAGTATATTGTTCTAAAAAAAACAGTGCAATTTATAAGTTATAACTTACCTGCTGAAAATATGTATGAGCATTAGCAGACAAGGAACAGTTGTTATCTACATTATAAAAAACAAACAAGAAGATAAATAGTTGAATCATAAAGGATTTAGTTGATTTAGCTTGATGGGTATTTTGATTTATTTGAAAATAAGCAAATATAAGCTACAATACTAACCTGGGCAAGTAGCTTTGGAGCTGGTGATGCAAAAAAATGTAAAAAATGAGAAGAAGAAGAAGAAGATGATGAACAATGAGTCAAACAGAGGAGGTTTATTGATGAACACTATTGGTCTTCTTCTCTTCAAGTACTCCATAAGTAAAACAAATACTCTTTTGAAAATCAACCTAAGTAAAGAACAAACCTACTCTTTCTTGGTTGAATCTCTATTTAACCACTACATAGAAATTCATTTTCACAAACTCCATGAAAAATTTGTTGCCAAATCAATACCTAACATTTCAGCTTCTTTTTCTATATTAACTGAAAAGATAATACAGGTATTTGTGTTTTCTCTATCACTTTTTAGTGGGTTTGTTGAGGAAAATGTGGGTGGATAAAGTACGGCAAAAGAGATGGGAAAGAGAGATCAAAGGTGTGAATATTTGAAGATCGTCGTTTTCTAAGCTTTTCTATGTTTAGGTCTTGGATTGATTCTTTTGCAGCTTTTTTATCTGTTTTTCAACGATTCACGAACCCTGAAATACAAAAACAACTACTCTGTCTCTGTTACTTTCTGAACAGACTCTGTTCTCCACTCTTTCCAATTTTTAAAACCCCTCGAAACATCTTTATAATTTTCTTTATTATTATCTTAACCTTTTTATTAATAGCACGTGGCCGGAACATGTTAAAATAATTAGATATCAATGGGTTAGGTTGGGCTATAACTCCTATAAAAAATTTTAATTGCAAGTATATATATATTAAAGTAAAAATATTATTATAATTATTTTATTATTATTATAATAAAATTATATAAATTATTTATTATATTTTTATAATTAATTATACTTAAATATTTTTATTACTAAATAAAATTATAATTAATGAAATATTATTATAAAAATAATAAAATGAGTTGTGATAATATTATCACCGTCTTTTATTTGTGATAATATGTATTATAATATATTTTTTTAACCATATATTTATTATATATTGTAATAAAAAATAGTTAAAATATTTAATTTTTTTTTTTTCACTTCATTATCGTAAAAATACAATGAACAAACCTAACAAAAATTAGAAAATACAATATATATTTTTTAAATAAATAATTATGTTCAACAAAGCACATAAACATGCACATATTCAATTAATAAAGCTCAAACTCATATATATGAGTACTTATAATAATTATATCTCACTGTATTATAAAACAGTTTTAAAAAAAAAAAAAAACATAAGCTTGATTACAAGTTGTAGTAATAAAGATAGAAGTTTTTCTTAATAATTTTTTCCTTATTTTAACTTTATATTATATTATATGTTTTATTTCAATAACTATTTTAATTTAGTTATATGTTCCTTTATATTAATATTTTTTGAAGTTTTGTGATTCATGATTCCTTCCTTACTGCATAATGATCTAAATTTACTCGATAATTTTTATTTATTATACTTTAATTATTTTTACTATATTTATCAATAATATTTTATTATAAATATATTATTTATAATGCATCATAATTTTAAAAGATTTAATTATATGCACAATCATTTGTCATATATAGAGTTTTATTTTTAACTTTAGATATATATTTATTTTCTTTATAATATAAATGAACACATATTTTTTTTAGTGTTATAAGAAAATAAACAATTTTTTTGTTAAAAATAAAATTAATTAAATAATTATATTATTTATACATAAGTTAATTTAAAATATATCTAGTATTTTTCTTTTGGTAATATTACGACAAATTATGTTTTTTTTTTTTTTTATCAACTTATTAGACCAATTATAAATTTATAATAATTTTTAATTTGTTAAAAAAATACCTTCAATTAATACGTAACTTATTTTTTCAACTAATTTTCTTGGCTAGTCCTAGTATACATGTAACAATATTTTAAGGTCCATTAGTTTCTTTGGAATATATTGGTACTTGAATTAAATGAAAAGGTTACATACTATTTGTTTGTTTCTCCGATTATTTTTGGGTTAAAATATCTTTAAAAAATTATAGTGAAATTATTTAAAAATAACAGTATTAAAATTTTTAATAACAAAAAATATATAAATAATATTTAATTAAATAATATTAAATATTAATTTAACTTAAACGATTTTAATTGAGCTACATTATAATAAACTTAAATTACTGTAATTTAACTTAAATAATTTTTAATTGAGCTACATTAAAAAATATGATATAATAATCTTTTTTTAATAATAAAATTATATGATGCCTAGTTGCGTACATTAATACACACATATATGATTTAAATATATATATATACACACACACGTACATACTTTTTTTTAATAATAAAAATATATAATTTAAATATAATATATATTATTATAAGTTTGAAAAATGATATTTTATTATTTTTAAAATAAATATACGTATATGTATCACAATTATTATTTATTAGTGATAATTTTATTAATAAAAATGATAAAAATATATAATTAATTATAAATATATAATAATAATTTTATATATTTTTATTATAATAATAACCGCACAAAAAAAAAAAAGTTGTAACAATATTTTTTATTTTTTTTTGTTTGCACAGAAAGTTGAAGGACTCAAAAGAGCTCAAATTCTCAATACATAAAGCATTTATATTCTTAAAAAAAAAAAAAAAAAAAAGGTATCCGTAAATAAAATTTCATTTTTTATTTTTAAGCGCAAAATATTTTTATTTTTTGAAAAATTTTCTTCTTAGGCCATGTTGATATATTGTTATTCATTTTTTTACCCAATAATTAATTTATTGTCAAAACTAAATTTATGTTCAAAAGAAGTCAAGAATGAAAGTCGTTATTTCAAGACAATCATTTTATGCAAGGATGAGATTTTATCTATATAAGAATCATGTAAGGTGACAAATAACATTTTAAGAATATATTTTTTTAGCAAGTTATCAACTTTTAACCAGTTTTTTAACCACTATATACATATATAGTAGAACAAATTATGTAAAAAAAAAATTAAAAGGATCTATCAATAAAGATAAAATCTCGTGAATAATTTATTTTTTCTATGCGATACAAGTGAGACTCTCTTTTCAAAATATTCAATAGTTGTATCATTAATTTGCTAATCCAGTCTAATAATTATAAATATTTGTTAGTTAGAGGTTAAATAAGTTTCACATTCTTTTCCAACTGAAAAGGTTTAGGGAGGTTTTTTGAGAATTTTAAAAACTACATTGTAAATTTGGTTTTTAAAACTCATAAGAATAATATATTTGTAGATCTTTAATTTAAAGTATGTTAGTTAGAGGTTGTGTTTTTATTTAGTAAGAAATGGTAACGAAATGTGGTCAGGTGAACGCAAGTGACAAACTTGGTTAATAGATTTTGGTAAAAAAAAAAAAAAAGCATTGTTTAAATGTCGTTGAATATAACATTATAACATAATAGCATAAATAAAAATGTCTACATTAAAGATATGATCGTGAAAAACTTTAAATGTGAAGGACATAAATATAAATAAAGCCTTGCATTTTTTAAGTCCTCGTGTATAATATAGATAATTTAATTTGTCGCTATTTAACCGTAAATAATATTTTACTTACACAATTTACTTTATAAATTAAATTTTTTGAAATAAAATTAGAAAAAAGTGCAATAAAATTTCTTTTATTTTTATAAAAAGTGTTTTTAAATCCTTTTACTTTTGAAAAATGTGTTTTTAAATCCCTTTACTTGTAAAAAATGTGTCAAGTAAGGACAAAGTTATTTTTTCGTCCGATCTAAAGGATTAGCAAATGTATCACATACATATTTATATTTTTTTTGATATATACATACGTACAAATTTAATATTTAATTAAAAAATTACTTAATTTTTTTAGTTTTCAAAAACCACTTAAATAAAATTTTCAATGTAATTTAAATATAATTTTTAATAAAATTTTAATTGTCTAATATTTAAAGTCACAACTTAGATAATAAAAATTTTATTTAAGTTTGATCAAATTCAATAAAATTTAAATAGAATTTTCATTATTTAATATCTAAAATTACAAATTAGACAATTAAAATTTTATTTAAGTTTAATAGAAATAAATTGTAAAAAATTAGAATATTTTTTTAATTAAAAATTATTTAATTTGATATATATCTATCGAAAAATATAAAGATGCATGTGACATATGTACTATTCCGTTAGATTTAACCGAAAATTGGATTGAAAATTAATTTTGTCCTTACTTGACACATTTTTTATAAATAAAGGGACTTCAGAACGTTTTTTTTATAAGCAAATGAATTTAAAAACACATTTTATAAATTAAATGACTAAATAATACTTATTACATAAACAAAATGACCATTTTAATTCTTCACCCAAAAAATTATAGTTTTGCTTATAAATTATTTACGGTACATACTAAAACTTATTTTAGCTCACAATTATTATATAATTTAAAAATATTAAAAAAAAATTATTTTGAGTGTACTGTCCAAAATTTAATTTAACAAAGATGTAGAAGTAGTTTGCTTATCTGCAATATATGCAACTTAACTTTTATTATCGTAAAATAAATTAACATAACAAAAAAAAAAAAAGCCAATGCCCCAAAACTGGTTGCAATAAAAGGGAGAGTTCAATTTTATTTTGTATACAGTCATTTATTTAACTTTACAACAAAGAAAAGGAATATTATGATGAGACAAGTAAGAGTAAAATAGGGAATGACTTTGCTTTATTGTCTTAAAAAGGCTTTCATTTTTTTTAATAAAGCATATATATTTCTTATGCAAAGTTGAGGTATATTTTGGTTTTGTTTAATAGCTTTAATTTATAGGGTTTTTTTTTTTTATCTCATTTTATTTTACTTAAAATTTAAGCATATCTTCATTGAAGAGTATGAAGCTTAGAAGTATTTTTTCTAGACAAAAATGAGATTAGTTGATGCTTATATGATGAAAGAGTAGATTGTATTGCTTGTTGGGAAATATAGTTTATAATCTCCTTTGAATCATAGTGGTTACTTGAGTTCTTGAATTGTGGATTTAAGCTAAATAGTTTTGGAAACTATCCATATAAAATCTTGTGTGCTTATTTAAATTTTCTTGTTGATTAATTTGTGTGTCACTTGCATTGTAGTGTTGTTTATTGTCATTGCTAGATTAATTACCATTTGGTTCTCCCATTTGCTCTTTGTTTGATTAGGTAATAACAGATTTATGTGGTATTGTGGTAACTTCATTGTAGGTCAAGACACAACTTTCACAGCAATATATATGTATTTTTTTTTGTACATTCATTAATTTTCAAATAAACAAAGAACAAAAAAAAAATTTGTATAGAAATAAGTGTTAAGTACAATTTATACATACCCTTAGTTGTATAAATTTTTTACATAATCATACTATTTTTATTCTGTAAAATTTGGTCTGATTTTATAACCAAATGCATAACTATATAGAAATTATACAATCAGAATATTTAATCCTACGTAACAAGTAGTATTTTATTTTGTTTTAGATCATAGCAATGTATTAATTAATAAAGCTCCTGAATGTGCGTATTGCCATCAGATGAAAATGTATAAATCATTTTAAGCCGCTGATCTTTGGCTCTTTTTAGAGGATAGAATTATCAACACGGCTAGCAACTGATCAAATGGTAAGCTCTGTTCTTTGCTCTGTGTGAGTGAAAATATGAGATTCCAATGACAAAAAGAGGCTAGGACAAAAGCACTTATTCTACCCTCTCTCTTTTTTTTTTTTTTTTTTTTTTTCTTTTTTTTGGCCATTTACGGTCCAAAAATTGTTTTATTTGAACTAAAATATCACCCGATTAATTGCTTTGGAGAGTATGTGTGATCCAAAACTATTGAAGAAGAGAGACCGTTGTTGATTGAAGAGCCGGCAATTTTTCATATGACGTATAAATTATAGATAATTCGTGACCTGATTAAGCAATCAAAATAAATAAATTAAATTATTAAAGTGTCTAAGTAATTATTTTATAGAATTTTAATTATAATTTATTATATTAACATGCTATATTTAATACAATATGTTAATTTTTTTTATATTATAAAGTATAATATTTGTTATTTAATATATTTAAATAAATTAAATGTGTCAATTTATTTATTAATAAGTTGGGTCAGGATTGTATGATAATTACTTGAATACACTCCAATATATGTAATTTATGCACAAATCATAAGTAAATTAAGAATAATAGTTGTCGTACTCACGATAATTAAATTATTAAGTTTTTTAGTACTAAATTATGATTATGTTAAACTATTTAAGCTAAAAAAAATTGATAGGTAAAACAAACTAAAAACATTAAAAATATAATATCTAAACTATATGATTGAACACACACACCAATTGATTTGGTATAAAAGAGTCCTAAGGATCTAATTTTTCTCAATTTTGTACACATAAATTAACCTATCATTTCAAATAGTTGGTGATATGATACTTGATCAAACACTTTTCACCAATATGCGTTCTTTTATCAAGTAAACTACATATCATATAGTAGTTAAACTAATCACACTCTCATGTCAATTAATTTACACACTACTCATTAAGTTTGCATTTATAAATCATATATGCAATAGTCTTACATCTATGTCTAAAAATCATGTGTGTCAATTAATCATGACTTATAATTAAATGGCTCTATCAAGCATCACCTAATTGATTCACTAAATTGAAAGTAATTGAAATAAATAAATTAAAATATCAAATATCAAAAATCACAAATGAATGAATAAATATATAATTCATTGTAAAGAAAATTTAAGTTCAAGAGAATTCTAACAAATTTAGCTAATCATAATCATATTAAATTAAATCCCAAAACAGTAAAAAAAATACAAGAGAACAAATAAAATACTAGGTAGAAAAAAGGAATACAATAATTTTTTTTGACAAATCTAAAACATTCAATCTTCTATCATTCCCTTATTTTGTTTATCTTTGAACATATTGCCTCTTTTTTAAATGATTTTTGTGTCAAAAACTTTCTAATGATTATGGTTATATGTAAAAAGTGTTTAATAATTTACTTTCGCCTTAAAAGATCTTATATATAAGTTAATAATAACTTAACCTAGCATATTAAACATCTATTGTGTTCCAAAGGTTGAAATTGATGCAAGCGAATGAAAATGGATTTTAATGTGATATTTTTTGTCAAAAACAAATAATACATAATGTTGTATAAAAAAATGCATGTTGCGGCATGGAGTGTTCAAGACTCCTCATCAATTATGCGCATCATGGTACAAAAAAATATGCATCGTGACACTGAGTTCTCAATTTTTCTTGTATTCTTGGTCACGTCGTGACATGGATGTTGATAGTTTCATGTATAGTAGCACAATTAGACATAAATTAAATTTTTTTAACAATATTAAATCCAAAATTAGACATAAATTTAGGTAAATATGTTGACTCAAACCCAACACAATATATCCATTTGACAGCTCGAGTTGATAGATAAATGAAAAATGCTATATATGATTACTATATTGCATTCTTATTCTATCACTACTTATATAATAAAAAATAATTGAATATATATTATCAAAGTTTATATCATATTTAATTCAGGCCTTAATGGAAGACAGCACGGAAGAAATTTCAAACACAGCAGCATCAATCATCCAGCACCTACAATATCAACTTTTGCAGTTTTCTATAATATCTATACGTTGAATCTTAAGAAATTTAAACTGCAGAGCTCATAACTTGGTCAAAAATCACTCACATGGAGTTGTGATCACCACTTCTCATCTACCAGAGACTCATACTACTTCACACTTCAACAACATTGTCATTCACCACACATCTTAGGCAGTTGCCTTTTACTTTTAGCAACAAAAAAAAAAAGTTTATATCATATTTATTATTTAATTTATATATTAATTATTTATTAATTTATACTTAAATTATAATATAAATTAAGATTTATTTAAAAAAAATGTTATCTATCATTATTTTAAATGAGTAGGCTATGGTGATAACTTCTCTAGGATAGAAATTTATTATTCCCGATTTAAATGCGTGCTTGACTCTTAACATCTATACTTTTTTTCTAAAGATTTTCCATGTTTCAAACCCAGATTCTCATTTAAAGTTAACACTGTATTACTTTAGTACTTCATCTAGAGTTTCGTGACTTCCCTGTATAGGGTTTAATTTTCGTTGTCTTTTTGCTGTCTGGTTATGATTTCTTTTTCCTAATTCAATTGTAGAGAATAATTTCACTGCAATACATATCACATATTTGGTACTAACATATCAAATAAATAAATTAAATATAATTATATTAAATTATAATATTATAATTAATTTATATAATATTTAATAATAAACAATAATTTATATTTAAAATAATTTTATATTATAAATTTATTTTTATATTTTATTATATTTTTAAAAATAAAAAATATATTATTTTTAATTTAAGATAAAAAAAATTAAACCATATAATTTTATAATTAAAAATTCAGACCAATTGAGTTAATTATTTAGTTATAATTTAAACTTACATTTTTTAATTATACAAAATTTTTACATAATTATACAATTTTATGTTATACATTATTGTTTAGTTTTACAATTAAATATATAACTATATACAAATTATATAATTAAAATATATAATATTATATAAAATATGCCAAATAAGTTTAAGAGAAAAATACAAGTGAATCAAGGTCGGTTGGACGGACTAAGAAAAATGGATAAATTTTATTAAAATATGTGGGTTAAAATTTTTAAGTTTTATTTTTTATATGATGTATCAATAATTTTTCTTTTTGTTTAAAAAATATATTACCAAGAATAAGGAGGTAGATAGGAGATAAGACAAGTATTAAATATTTGCACATCACATCTATATACCATGAGTCATCGGTATTGAGTGATACCTAACTTTAAAGATGAGTGTAATTGTCTAAGATCGGCAAAAGACAACACTTATTTATGCTATATTAGTATGAAATAAAGTTTATAATTTGAATAACAACAAAAAAATAATCATAAATCTTTGAATAGGAGGAATGGAAATGTTAAATACAAATAATTTTATACTTAAATTTTAATATGTGTTACGTATTATTAAAAAATATAACATTAACTTTTTAAGATGATATTATGTAATTATTAATTTAAGTATAAATTTTGAGGCAAATTTGTGCAAGTTTATTACTCTTCTAAGAAAAATGTTGCAATCACACAATAGTTATAATATGATGCATGAAAAATAACTTTTAAAATTATAAATTTATTCAATTATCAAAAAAATTTCTCACGTCAAGTGCAATAATTATTGTGAGAACAAATTTGTGTATATTTAATAAATTTGAAAACACATTTGCTTTCCAAAAAATAATGTTATAATACATACAAAATAACTTTAAAATTTTAAAAAAATTCACAATTTAAAATGAGCGTAAATGTATTGAGAAAATTTGTTTGCAACTAATATTTAGACCACTATGATCAAAGACCTTCTATATTGGTTACAAACGACAAGAAGAAGAAATATTTTACGGCAGCAGGAAGTGGAAAATGAAGCTGGCTGCACGAAACTGAATAGAGATCATCACTTGAAATTTGGGCTGAGTTTTGTTTTTTTACAAGGAATATATGTTGGGCCTGTTAGCATCAAAAACTTTAAAAAAAAGTTTTGGTATGTATCGATATTAACATGAAATAAAACCAAACATATTATTATTATTATCTTTTTTTATAATAATTATACTACTTACATAATTATAAATTAAATTTTAAATCTTTTATATATTTAAATAAGCTAGTTATAATTAAGCTACAAAATTATACAAAAAAAAAAATTATAATATAACGTTTAAAAATCATACAAGAAATAATAATATAACGCTTAAAAATATTACTAATCTTTGAATTAAAATTAATTATAACTTAAATTTTAATTTACACGTATTTTATTACTATTATGTATATTAATTAAAAATGCATTTCTTTCGAGTGAATTATTTTAAGAGAAAAATGCATCCAATTTTTTTTAATTATGTCAGTTAAAATTATTATTATTATTATTATTAATTTAGTGCTTTTGTTATAAAAATATGATTGTAGAAGAATAAATAATTAAATTTTAAAATTTTTATTTAATTTTTATTAATTTTATAATTTTAAAATAATCTATACGATTAATAATTAGATATTATGAAAATCCAAATGCTTTACACAAATTATAAATTGTCAACTGATCTGACTGAGTGCAAGAATATTAGGATACCGTGCGTTCAGTATAGCCAGCATGTCACATCGTCAAGCCGTGGCTCGGGTGCTCAACAGCTCATGTCTCATTAGTGGTGTTTGGTTGACCGTTGACCAAATAACCTTGGAATGGAATTATGCATTTCCATGTCTAGTTGCTTTTAAGATTATATATATTAATTAATATATTAATTATTGATTATATTTATAAAATATTTATAAAAATATTTATTAATTAAATTATGATAAAAATAATTATTTTAGTTTTTATCATTCACCTTCTTTTTCTACTTTCAAATTTTAAAGATTGTTTTGCTTTTTGGTTGACAAAAGGAACGATGGTACTATCAATAATTCAAGCTCTTGTCTTAAATAATATATATTTTAATTAAAAAGTTAAATTTTTTAAAATTAGTTATAATAAGATCAAAATTATAAGTTTTGATTACATTAAAATTAGATAAATTACAAAAATATTCTTATTTATGTGATATGTGATATCAATATGTAAATTATTTACATACTATGTAAATTATTTACATACTATGTAAATTGTGTTACATACTAATATGTTAGATATTAATATGGCAGTATGTAATTGAGTTTACATATGTATGTAAATTATTTACATACTAAGTAAATTGTATTACATACTAATATGACAGTATGTAAATGAGTTTACATATCAATATGACAGTATATAAATAAGTTTACATACTAATATGATAGTTTACATAGTATGTAAATTGAGTTTACACAATTTACATACTCACAATGAGTTCCATATTATGCGCATAATCAAATAAGCAAGCAACAATGTATAAAAATCAATCAATGGGTTGTTTATTAAAGAGAGTACCTGTAAAAGAGTGTAAAATCACTATAGACTTTGAAGCGATTTTTTGAACTCAAAAGCAGATGGGGATGAAAATTTTGCAGCCACAAGTAATCGCAACAACGAAGAAGAAAAGGAAAGAATGGAAGGTAAAGTTGCTCTCAGCGATTCCATCCTCCATCTATTTCTGCTACTACTCAATACAATTACATTCGCACACAACACCATATCTACTCTGAGTGCTCTGTGTACCAGTACGTTGCTCTGTGATGCACAAAAACTTGATACCAAATTTTGTATTTATAAAGCTCGCAAGTGCACGAGTCACTCGTAGTAAGCGACAAGTATACTCCCAAGATCGTCTCTCAAGGAATTGCGGTGGTTTTCAAAAATGTGAATTGTTTTCTAAAAGATTACAATAAAATTAAATCTAAACATTCTAACAAAGGAAGGTTGTGGAGATTCTTGCTAAAGTTGTAAAAGTTGACAGGAAAAATAGAGTGAATGCGTAGACTTTGTGTAAAACGATGAAGTGAATGAGTGTGGGAAATTGGTTAATAAGCTAATCATGGATGAATTGGTTTATGTGGTTGTAACAGTTAAGCACGAAAAAGTGGAACCTACTGATTATTTTCTCTAACCTAGAAGACCCCAAATCAATGGTGATTTCCCCTTAATTAACCAATTAACTTCTTTGATCTGGACCGTTAATTGGTCAATCAGCTTTAAATCTAAGAAAATAATTTAATCACCTAATTCAAGACAAATCAATGCACTTGAATTAGGCTCAAGTTTAAGAGTGCTTAATTGAATTCAGATGGCGTTTCTAAAACTCAATTCCAAAATATTTCATACATTCACAAATTAAATTGACCAGAAATAATTAATGAACATAATAGTAAAATCAATAAACTCGAAATAAATCACTTTAACATTAAACATTCCACAAAACCAATTATCCAATCATAGTTACATCACCAAAATCCCACACATAAAAAGCTTAGCTACTCATAATGAAATCCAAATCAATAATTTTCATTACAAATAACATTCTATGAATTCTTAAAGAGAGAAAAGATTACAAACAATAAATTACCCTATTTCCACTCTTAGATCAAGCTCTTGATGTTGGATGGTCACCTTCTTCAAGATTGTTGATGGAGCTTCAATGGAGGAGCATTAATGGAGTAATCTCTCTCTAAAGAATTTGGAGAAGATGAAGCACTATTCACGTCACTGTTCACGAGTTGGTGGAAGCTCAATGATAATCTGTAGATGGAGGCTCAATATTTGGAGTGGTGGAGGCTTGGAATCCTTTGGAGGCTGAATATTTGATCACTTGGAGGCTAGAAAGTATATATAGAGTTTTGTCCAATTAGGTTTTGTAAGGGTTTCCATAATTGATGTAAGTCTCGTGCCCTAAAAGGATTCCAGTACGCGCGCGCGCGCCGCGGCGCACATTTCCCATGCCGCGGCGCACATTTCCCATGCCGCGGCGCACAATGTTTTTACAATTTACGAGCCAAAACAGAAACTTCCTTGCCGCGGCGCACATTTTCCATGCCGCGGCGCGCGATGTTTTCATGATTTCCAAATTGCAACCCGAGAGCCTCTCGCCGCGGCATACAATTCCCTCGCCGCGGCGCGCCTTGCATGTAAGGGTGTACATGGTTTGTACATGAACGTACATGCCTTGTACATATTCTGTTGATTATCAATGTAAGGCTTACATAATGTATGGCACCTAATGTAAGGCTTACATATGTATGCATTTTTACTCCATTTTTGCTCTCTTTTTCCAAATTTCTCTCCAAACTTACTTTGCCCTGCAAAACAGTAGAATACCCTCCAAAACAAGATTATATCGAGATTACATGCAAAATAAACACTTAAAAACATCACAAATAGTAGATCAAAATAGTGTTCATCAAATACCCCCAAACCTACTTTTTGCTAGTCCTCAAGCAAAACTAAAATTAAAAAGCCAAATAACAAAACTAAAATTGAAGTTAACAAAACTTGTCATGCTTTAATTTCTTTCCAAATCATAACCAAAAATTCATGCACAAATTTATCCGACAATCAAGCACATCAAGGTTCACCATTTAGATCAATTTTGCTTCACAAATCTAAATTCCAATACTAAAAGCATATCAACATTGACTCCCCCAAACCTAGTGTTAAGAATATGAATTCGTTTCAACTCTAATCCTCACAATAATTACTCTCTAAATCACACCGATCCTATGGGTTCAAGCACTCAACAATGTATATGCGAATAGAAGTTATGTAAAGAAACGAGCTAATAGGTTCGCATATGATTAAACAAGAAAGGCTCAAAAGTGCATAACATTGATCTCATGAAAGGAATCAAATGATAGGATTTATGAAGGAATCACATTACTAATCTCATGCTTCAATTAAAATCCTCAAGCAAAAACTGCAAGTGTGCCATAGAATGAAAATGTTTTGACTTTAGGGGAACTTATTTCCTATTTTTCTCTCTCTTTTTTTTTGTATTGTATTAACCATTCATACTTGAAGAACTTAGGGTCATAATAAACTTATTATCTCTTCTTCTTTTTTTTTTTTTTGTTTTTTTTTGTTTTTTTTTTAAGACCCACATACATATGTAATTTGTGAATGGCTACTTCTTAGCTCTTTTTGTGTTTGATATAGGAATTCCCTTTTATTTTTTTTAAAGTCAAACACGAATGAAATAGGCAAACACTTCAAACTTTACTTAAGTCATTTAATCTAAGCAATTCAATTAAGCACATGATCCCTCATTAAATGTTTAAAATCCTAACATTCAATGCAAAAACCTATAGAGATCATCTAGCAATTTGAAATGATATGAAAGGTGTTTAAAAGAGTAGAAGAATATTTATCTCTCCGAATAAAACGTTAAGGGCTCAACAATATTCTCACAAGGTAGTCTCCACTATTCAATTCCTATACACAAGATTTGGGTGCATCTCAGTTTCAACATCAAAAGCATGAAAAACAGATTGCAAATTAAAACCGATCCTTACAACAAACCTCAAATATTTTAAAAATCAGATAAACAATGCACAAAGACTAGTTATTCATCAAAAATTGACCAAAGCATGAAAGTATTGTTACCAATCAAAAGTGCAAAATGCACCCCCAAACCTAAACTAAACATTGTCCTCAAGGTTTTCAACTACACACATGTTCAGAAAAGAGTTTAGAAAGGGCAAACAGAAAAGCTAAACTGAAGTAAATTAAAAGAAACAATAGAGAATACCTAAAACGGTGGGTTGCCTCCCACCAAGCGCCTAGTTTAACGTCTTAGCAAGACGATGCTCATTCTTATCATGGAGGCCTCAATGCATCCTTGAAGTGCTTGCTTCCTCCTTTCTCTTTGCCAATCCAAAAACGAGGCTTCATGTCACCTGAAAAAGACTTAAAACGAGTATTACATGCATAACAATCTTTTCCAGGATAGAAAAACTCACAATCCAGGTTTTTAATTTGTGAACACTTGACATGGTCTTTGTAGGCATTATCCTGAATTGAGTTTATAAGTGTTTCCTTCACCCTCCTATCTGTAGATGAAACAGTAGTTTTATTGTGTGAACCCTTCTGCAAATTATTGTCAAAAATAGATAAATCATTAGAATCTGGAACAAAACAATTATCAGCAGAAGAAATAGGAGCAGTAAGTGAAGGGTTAAACACTTTGAAGTTTATAGTCTCTCCTAAGACTCTCATTGTCAATTTCCCTCTTTGGACATCAATGATTGTATTGGTGGTAGCCATGAATGGTCTACCAAGAATAATAGTGTGTTCATTGTCCATAGGTATGGTGTCTTCCATTTCCATAACTACGAAGTCGACCGGTACAATTATGCTCTTCACTTGTATCAACAAACCATCAACTATGCCCTTGGGATATCTAATGGATCTATCAGCAAGGTGAAGTGACATATTTGTGGGCTTAAGATCCCTCAAACCTAGTTGCAAGTACACAGAATAAGGCATGACATTAATACTTGCCCCTAAGTCTAACATAGCATTCGACACCATCTTATCTCCCAAAGTGATTTTGATATTAAAACTACCTGGATCCTTTAGTTTGGGAGGTAGTTTCTTTTGTAACACTACACTAGCTAATTCTGAAACTATTACTTTCTCCTCATTCTTATACTTCCTCTTGTTGGAGAGTAGGGTTTTGAGAAATTTTGGATAAGATGGAATGTCCCTAATGATACTCAACAAAGGTAAGTTAATATTAACTTTAGAAAGTGAAGTAAAAGTTTCATGAAATAGCTTATCCTGATCAGTCGCCTTTACGGGATGTGGGAGTGGAATCGGAGGTTTGTATGGATTAGGTGACTTGTGAAGGAGTGGACGTTCGGTTAACTCTTCAAGGCTCTCCGTACACTTTACAGAAGGTCTTAGGACTTCAATGTCCTCAGCTTGACTTTCCTTGGGAATTGCATGTTTCCCTCCTGCATCTATAAACAAATCATCAGAATGTTCAGTAAAATTATCGTTTAGGACCTCACCATTCTCAATGACTGTGATAGCATTCAATTGTTCAGGCATCTTCCCTTTATCTTGCTTGTGTACGTACTCAGTCAATTGTCCCACCTGAGTCTCTATCCTTTTCATGGAAGCCTCTAAAGAACCTATCCTTTGATCATTCTTCTGATTAATTTCCTGACTCACTTGAATGAAGGAGTTCAAATTGTCCTCTAAACTTGGCTTGTTTGGTAGAGTAGGCTGTGAATTGTTGTTGTTTGGATGATGTGGGAAGTTATTCTGAGCATAGCCTTGATTATTATTTCCTTTCCATGAGAAGTTGGGATGATTTCTCCAACCAGGATTATACGTGTTCGAGTAAGGATCATTCCTTGGCCTCGGTTGGTATCCCTCCATAGCATTCGCTTGCTCATAACTTGTACCTGCATTTTGATCACAAACAAAAGGACAAATGTTAGCACCATGTCCGTACGTACTACAGATACCGCATACCTCTTGAGTTGGTGAGTTCTTGGAGGTGAGGAGTGCGACTTGTTTTGTGAGCTCTGCGATTTGCATTGACATGTCATTCCCCGGAGCTACCTCGTTAACTCCCATTCGCCGCCCTCTAGAGCTCTTTTGTTGGGAATTAGCACCCAACATCTCATATAGGTCATATGTCTCATCAGCGGTCTTTTCTCCCATTGCTCCTCCCGCGGCATTATCTACAGTAAATTGACACTGTTGTGTCAATCCGTCATAGAAGAATTGATTCTGGAGTTGCAACGGAAAGTGATGGTGTGGGCACTGAATCAGAAGCAATTTGAAGCGATCCCACGCCTCATGAAATGGTTCTCCGTCCATTTGGGAGAACGTCGCAATTTTAGTTCTTAGGTCTGCTGTCTTTTGGTGGGAATAGAATTTTCCCATGAACTTGTTGTATACAGCGTCCCAAGTTGAAAGCGATCCAGGTGGAAGAGTCATAAGCCATGACTTGGCTTTATCTTTCAGCGTGTATGGGAAACACCTCATCCTCAGCTGATCCTCATTTAGCCCCTGTAGCGGAAAAGTCTGCACAGTAGCATAAAAATCACGAATAAACGTTAGAGGATCTTCGTTAGGAATACCATAAAATGACGGTAGCATATTAAAGTGTATATTCTTTAGCTCATAGTTTCGAGCTGCTTCCCCTAGTTGGATGCAAGAAGTTGCAGTGCCGATGATTGGCCTTGCATACTCCTTCATCGTCATCTCTCTGTGTGGAGGTAGTTGTTCTCCCATTGTTGGTGGTTGCTCGTCCTCCAAAATGTTAGCGCCGAACGGTCTCAAATGTGCTCGTCTCCTGTTGACGTTATCTATGAACGGCACGAGCGGATTTCCAAGAGATCTCCTTCCGTGCATGCACAATCAAAAACAACAAAAAATCATAGCACCAGAAACTATACGACTCTAACGAGTAACAAAAAAAACACAAAAACAAGAAAAACAAATAAATAAAACAACAAAGACTAAAAAGTAAGTAAAATAAAAAGAAAACAAATAACGATTTCAAAAACGCCAATTCCCCGGCAACGGCGCCAAAAACTTGATGCACAAAAACTTGATACCAAATTTTGTATTTATAAAGCTCGCAAGTGCACGAGTCACTCGTAGTAAGCGACAAGTATACTCCCAAGATCGTCTCTCAAGGAATTGCGGTGGTTTTCAAAAATGTGAATTGTTTTCTAAAAGATTACAATAAAATTAAATCTAAACATTCTAACAAAGGAAGGTTGTGGAGATTCTTGCTAAAGTTGTAAAAGTTGACAGGAAAAATAGAGTGAATGCGTAGACTTTGTGTAAAACGATGAAGTGAATGAGTGTGGGAAATTGGTTAATAAGCTAATCATGGATGAATTGGTTTATGTGGTTGTAACAGTTAAGCACGAAAAAGTGGAACCTACTGATTATTTTCTCTAACCTAGAAGACCCCAAATCAATGGTGATTTCCCCTTAATTAACCAATTAACTTCTTTGATCTGGACCGTTAATTGGTCAATCAGCTTTAAATCTAAGAAAATAATTTAATCACCTAATTCAAGACAAATCAATGCACTTGAATTAGGCTCAAGTTTAAGAGTGCTTAATTGAATTCAGATGGCGTTTCTAAAACTCAATTCCAAAATATTTCATACATTCACAAATTAAATTGACCAGAAATAATTAATGAACATAATAGTAAAATCAATAAACTCGAAATAAATCACTTTAACATTAAACATTCCACAAAACCAATTATCCAATCATAGTTACATCACCAAAATCCCACACATAAAAAGCTTAGCTACTCATAATGAAATCCAAATCAATAATTTTCATTACAAGTAACATTCTATGAATTCTTAAAGAGAGAAAAGATTACAAACAATAAATTACCCTATTTCCACTCTTAGATCAAGCTCTTGATGTTGGATGGTCACCTTCTTCAAGATTGTTGATGGAGCTTCAATGGAGGAGCATTAATGGAGTAATCTCTCTCTAAAGAATTTGGAGAAGATGAAGCACTATTCACGTCACTGTTCACGAGTTGGTGGAAGCTCAATGATAATCTGTAGATGGAGGCTCAATATTTGGAGTGGTGGAGGCTTGGAATCCTTTGGAGGCTGAATATTTGATCACTTGGAGGCTAGAGAGTATATATAGAGTTTTGTCCAATTAGGTTTTGTAAGGGTTTCCATAATTGATGTAAGTCTCGTGCCCTAAAAGGATTCCAGTACGCGCGCGCGCGCCGCGGCGCACATTTCCCATGCCGCGGCGCACATTTCCCATGCCGCGGCGCACAATGTTTTTACAATTTACGAGCCAAAACAGAAACTTCCTCGCCGCGGCGCACATTTTCCATGCCGCGGCGCGCGATGTTTTCATGATTTCCCAATTGCAACCCGAGAGCCTCTCGCCGCGACATACAATTCCCTCGCCGCGGCGCGCCTTGCATGTAAGGGTGTACATGGTTTGTACATGAACGTACATGCCTTGTACATATTCTGTTGATTATCAATGTAAGGCTTACATAATGTATGGCACCTAATGTAAGGCTTACATATGTATGCATTTTTACTCCATTTTTGCTCTCTTTTTCCAAATTTCTCTCCAAACTTACTTTGCCCTGCAAAACAGTAGAATACCCTCCAAAACAAGATTATATCGAGATTACATGCAAAATAAACACTTAAAAACATCACAAATAGTAGATCAAAATAGTGTTCATCACTCTGTGGATGTGCTAGGTGCTTTCGGAAAGATTTAAGCAAGAAGGCAAGAGCGTAATATACATAACATTAAACGATGACGTAAAACGATTTTGGTAAAAAGTGAATTATTTGATAGTATGATGCTATATTCGGTCATTAAATCTAATAATCCATGTAGAGACGGACTTATATTATGGTTCTATTGGGTTTGAGCCCGAGTAATTTTTTAATTTTTTTTTAAAAAATTTATAAATATTATTAATATTTTTGTAAAGTCAAATATATTATTTATATCCAAAATCCTATCAATAAACTCAAACCAATGCACCACTTTATAATCGTATATTTTATATAACTTTGTTTCTTTTTTGCTCTATAATTTTGTTTCCTATTGCATCAAGTTAAAATATAATTCTTTTTTTAAAAAAATTATTAAAATTATTTATATTCTTTTTAAAACTAAATATTTAAATTTATACTTAAATTAATAAATATGTGTTATATATATTTCAAAAAATTATAACTTTTAAACTTTTTATCCATAAATATCGCATATTTATTAATTTGAATGCTATTGTAAGTATAAATTTGTATATATTTAGTAGTCCTCTTTTTTCATAATAATTGATCATGGTTTGATAAATTTTATGTCATAAAGTATTATTATGTTTAACTTAAATAAAAAAATTTGTTTATGTTTTAAAGATATATATATTTTTTAATGTTAACTATAAATTTTAATATTATAAATAAATTAATATCAAGGTCTTTCATAATTTTTTTTTTAAATATATATTAACCATTTTCGAAAAAAATTCTTGGGTCCGTCCCTGCATCCATGCCCTCTAATTTTGTTCGTTTGGCTTCGATTTTTGGTTTTGATGCAAGATGGATGTTCATATGTTCGTCTAGCTTCCAGTTTGCCTTGTAGTTTCTGTACAAGATGTGGTTCCTATCGTTATTTGGGTGTCACTGTTTGGATGTTGTCTAAGTGTACTCTGCCGTCTAGATGTCATCTTTGTCGTGCATCATCTCTATTATTTGGATGTCATTTGGGTGCTTTCATTTTTTCTGTGTGTCATCTCTGTCATCTTGGTGTTTTTTGACTTTGTGTTGCTGCTTTTGTGTCGTATGGCTCAATGTCATCACCATTATACAATTTCATCGTCGTTTGGTTGCCTTTATCGTTATTTTTGTCTTCTTTGTCATTGTTCATGTTCCCATGAGTCGTTGTGATGTGCCGTTTGTTTGATTGGTTTTCAAGTTTTTTCATTTTTTTCTCTTTTCTATATTGTGTTTTCTCTTACTGATTTTAAGACTGTCTCTATGTTTCTTTGCCAAATTGGTGTGAATGGTCAATTAGGGTATCTTTTAGCTTTTGGAATGCGCATTTGTGAGTTCCTTTGTATGCCTTTATTAGAGGTGATAATTTATGTCATAGTTTGATGGGCTGAATTAAACCTGAATTAAAGAACTCAAATAAATTAAATTTGGACCAATTTTTTGTCAGTACAAATAACTCAAAAAAATTAAACTAGGTTTAGGTTGGCCTATTAGTATGAAATAAAATTTAATTTAATTTTAAATAAAAAAGATAAAATTAAAAAATTAACATAATCTTTCATCTATTTTAGTCTTTCTCTTTATGATATATTAATTATTTTTCTTCCATATTCCTTTAAAATTTTTTGAAAAATAAATTGATAAGAAATAAAAGTTGTAATTTATTTATTTTATTACATTATTATGTTACATTCATTGATGGTAATATTTTTAGCATTCAAATATACTCATATCTTTAATCCAAAAAAAAATATACTCATCTTTAATTTTAATTAGAATTATGAAATTTTTATCTTTAAATTAATTAGGCATTAACTTTTGTAATAAAACTTCAACCATTTATCAGTCTGTGTGGTGCTATTCTCTTTTCAACAAGTTTATTATCCTGAAAATTATGTATTATGTAATAGTCTAAGTCATATTCTCGTGTGATATTTTAAGTTACTTAAATTTTTCATTTTTTTTTATAAGTATTTATGTCTAATAATATATTTAGAGAGTTTATTAGTAATTCAGGTTAATTTGGACCAATTTGAACTAACACATTTATATTTAGTTTTGATTCAGACTCATTTTTACTGGCTTAAATTAAATTCGATTCTTGCTAGAGTTGGACTAATTTAAGCATGACTAATTAAAGCCAGCTCAAACTAGCATAGCTGGCACAAATTATCCCCTTTAGCATTTGTACATTTTTTTTTTGTGCGTTCTTGATTTTGTTCTATAGTGATTACCTAGAAGATTTTCAGTTCAATAGAAAGCATTTGCAATAGATAATTGTTATTCTTATGAATGGTCTCAAAGGAATTATACTGGTAAAATTTTAGGTGTTTGGTTATGTTTTGAAATCATTTATATTTTTCCTTTGTTTGGCATTTGTTTTGCCTTCTTTGCATTCGTTAATTGCATTTTAATATGTTAAGTTTGAACTATTAACATTATTTATTTATTATATTGGTTAAAATACTATAAGCTTTTAATTTTTTAAGATGTTATTTATTGTGCCAGATACTTTATTTTGGCTTGACATAAAGTACAACTTGACTCTTGATCACATAAAAAAAAAATACATTAATTAATTTTTTTTTATCATAGCTCGATGATATATTAATCTATGTAATATAATTTAATATATTTATTATTAGTAAGTAATTTTACAGTTACTTTATAATTTATATCACTAATTTAATATTTAATTAATAACATATACATCTACGTATATATAATTAATAAGTATATATAATTATTCTACATTAATTCACATGCATAATATAATTGACATAATTAATAAGTAATCTTATAATTAGTTAATATTAATTCAAATCTCAAGGTTTACGTATGATTCAAGATTTACGTATTATTTGATACATATAATATTTTAATACATAAAAAATATTAATAATACATAAATTTATAATAATTTTTGCACTTATTGTAATTATATTAAAATATATATCAATATTTTATACAAAACTGTATGATTTATTTAATTTTTAAAACAATTCAAATACTTGACATAATATAAAATATTTTGATGCAAAAACAAGGAGAAAAGAAAATGATAATAGCACAAATTCTTAATACATATATTATTACCTTTAAGATAAATTGAAATATCTTTTAGTATCAAACTTTGACATGCCATTAAATTTAAAGTTGTCACTATTACAATGAAAGAAAAAATTTGTTACATTAATACAATTTTAATTATTTTCTTTACAAATCAAAACAAAACTAATCACATAAAAGACACAAAAATAAATAAATTTAATTTATTTATTTTTTATGTATAAATAATTTAATTATTCAATTATTTTTACTTTTAATCTTTTCATTAAAGAAAACATAAGTTTATTTTCTTACAATATTAAAAAATATATATCTTTTATTTACGTTACAAGAAAATTGAACATATATCTTTTTATCGAGAGATTAAAAATAAAACTTCATACGTAATTATAAATTATGTCATATAATTAAACTATTTTTTTTTTTAAATTTAACGAATCTCATAGAAATAATATTAATATAACAATCATTAAATTTAATTTATAGATCATGATCATGAAAATTAAATTTGAATATATAGATGTATATGTATGAGTCATGCTCTAGTGTGCGACGTCCGTTACTTTTTGATGTGATTTTATTTGTTAGAAAAAATAATGATAAATATTTAGCCTGCGTAAGTAAATTATGGTAAAAATTTTGAGATCCTCTAATATTTTAATATTTAATTTATTTTTATATTTTTATTACATTTTAAAAAATAAAAAAATATTATTTTTAATTTAAAATAAAAAAAATTAAGATATATAATTTTATTGTTTAAAAAATTCAAACGCAATAAATTAATTATCTAATACAACTTATATTTTTATTCTTAATCATATAAAATTTATATATAATCGTAATATTTTTATAATATATAATATAATATAATTTTTTATTGAAATATTTAATATAAATCAATACAAATATGCTAAAAATGTAACGGAATAAGGCACTAGTTTACTTTTGTCAAGATGAACTAGTAACACGAATGTCAAGAATGATGACTAGAAATTTATTTTATTTATTTATATTATTATATAAATTAAGTTAATTATTAATTAAATTTAAAATTGTAATTTTAAAAATGTATAATGATGAAATAATTATGAAATTTTTTTAATTAAATTATATTACGTAAATTAATATATGTATTGAATTATTATTAAAAATTATATATATTTTTTCCCTCGTCAGCAAACCCGTGAATAATTGTGGTTGAGAAAGAGAAGTGTACTGATGAAAACAACGTTTGAGAGTTAAGACATCAGTCAATGTTTTTTTTGTTTCCTTTGATGATCTAAGATCTTCGATAAACCAAGTTTGAGTTAATGTTTGTGTTTCCATTTTAATGTAAACTGAATTGGGCTCGTGGTACTGTTATGTTGTTTTCTAATAAATTAGGTAATTTGAGTTTGACTTCACAGCAATCCACATAGTTTTTGGAAATATCTAGCACGCAGCTCTGTTTTATCTTTACATCAGAATGCAGTGTTTAACTGACCCAAGACTAAAAGTTAGAAATGAAGAAACTAAATACGCTCAATAAACTAATGCGTTTCAGATCTTATTTCAACATTTTTTGTGATTCACAAAAAATGGTTCTCGAGCATATTTAATAATTTATTGTATTTACGATCACATGTAAGGATTCAATAGGTATAGAAAAAGATGATACAATTTCGTTTTACTTGTTGTTAGATGATGAGTTTGTCTGTGTCTATACATGTTGAAATCCATAATTAAATCATAGTTTTAGATTATGAATCTATTTAAAATTAAATATAAGTATTATCAATTTATTTCAATAAAAATATAGATTTATATGATTTTTTTTGTTAAATATAAATACAACTAAAATATTAAACTGAAAGTTTGAAAACATACAAATTACTCATTATTCTATAGATATTATGTTTGATTTGAGATGTGCATTTTATACGCGGGTTTGGATATATGTGAATATCCGATCCAATAAATCGGTTATTATCCGCTATTTTTGAGGATTGATACGATTTTAGAGAATATTTGGATATAAATTATCTGAAACGAGGTGAGATGGTTATATGTAAAACGTATCCACTAATACCCGAAATATTTTTTTAATTTAATTTAAATATATATAATTATTTAAATTATAACATATAAATATATTTATCTATTATAATTATTTATTAGTTAAAACACTAATATTTATTAAAAATTATAATGAATTAATTTTTTTGATTAAAAAAATTGGATATAAAATAGTTATTTTTTTGTACCCGTTTATGTCCGATCCCAATTAAGTTATATCTATCCTTAAATCGAAATAATTTTTAGATAATTTTAAATATATAATTATTTATTTGATTTTAAAGATGAATATGGTAAAAATTATCTCTAGCCATATCCGTATACATTCTTAATTTTGATCCGGACTAAATACTATTTTATTTTAAAAAGCATTAAATTCTAATATAAGTACAAAATTACTATTTGTGTTCTTAAAAGATGTGACGTAGAAGATAACACATGTACAGGAGAGCAACACTTATATAAATTTTAACAAAATTAGCACGTTTAATAATATTGAACGTGTAATTTAAACGTGAAATATTAAATGGGTCTAAATTATTGTCTTTCAATTTTAATTAAAAAAGTGTTAAAAAAAATGACATATTAATTATTTTTTTTAATTATAAAAATATAAGTTTGAATATAATATTTACTAGTTTTGTTATTACAAGTTTAATAAATGCTAATTTTATTATTTTTTCAAATATATTTATTTTAAAAAATATTATTTATTATAAATTTATAATCATAATAAATATTAATACTATTAAAATAAAATTTATCTGAACATCAGATCACGTAATCTCATTTGAGATGTCTATCACATAATTTCATTTGTGATGCTTGCATTATTATTATTATTGAAATTTAATAGAATTGTGTCGATGTATAATAAATATTATTTTCATTTAATTTTTATATTTATATGAGGCACGCCTGTAGCTTCTTTTTATTCTTTTCACAATAATAAAAGTATATGATTAATAATCAAACAAAATATACTTAAAAGTACAAAAAAAAAAAAAAAAATCCTGAAAAACATGAAAAGTTGAAAAATGATAATACAACGATCCTTGTAGGAAAAAATCAAGACATAATCTAGTAAAATAACTAAGAGGACAAAATAAAAGAAACTAATTGATAAAATTGAATATATAAAACAACCAAACAGATTTAAACTAAAATTGAGAAAAAGCCACATCTTGAAGTGTTCGAGTGCTATTGAAGCTCACCAAATTATAAACAAAGTTTCCAATCTCCCACTAGAAAGGCATGCCGCCACCATCAGAAAATCAGAGCAAGTGGCGGACGGCAACTAAAATATCCGGCAACGGAGGCACGCCCAAAGCAATACCATATAAAGAAGTTTTTTATTTTTTTTGATCGGATAAAGAAGTTACTTTTGAGATATCATAAATTTATGAAAGTAACTTCTGAATAAAAACACTTTTCCTTAAAAGTATAAATAAAGTATAAAATTATCTTAAACTGGTTTATTTTCCAAGAGAAAATGCAAGACAACAAAACTAGTTAATCCATCTCTCATATTAGACTTTACAAAGATTAAAAGCAAGTCATTCTTTTTGTTTCCGTATCTACATTAAGTCATTAACTCATAAACAACCCAAATCTCTGAGGCCCACAATTGAAATCTCAAAACGTCGTCGTCGCTCTTTGTCTTCTTCCAACAATCCTACTTACCTCCACTGGATCAAATGCTTGGGGATGTGTTATATCTGACAAAGAACTATACAGAAACTCGCGTGCAATCAAATATTTTACTCATATTTCCCTTTTAATATCGTAAGTTTTTTTTGTTGCTGCAAGAGAATATTGCCTTGTATTGTCCTTTCAGATTTTTAAAAGCCGAAAGAAAGAGAGAGAGAAAAAAAAAAAAAATTCAAAAATAAAGTGGAGGGAGTGGCTTGTTGCTTAGATACTTCATATTTAGAAGTGACAGAAAAAATCCTTTTTCCAAGATGTATAATTCCAAAAACTTTTCGTTCTCACATTGTCAATAATTTTCGTTAATAAGTGTTTAAAACATTTTTAAATTGCCATTTGCTTCTCTTTTAACTGCAAAGACTCGAACTTTCTTTTTGGTAAATTTTGAAGCTAATGCACTAGCTTCTGAAACGTCGACGTATTGCTAAAGCTAGCAAAAGAAGAGCCGGTGTTTTCCAACTAATTTACATTATTTCAGACTCTGCCTCTTCTGTGTAGCTCTGTTCCTGCAGAAAAAAGGTTATCTTCACTGTTCTATGTTGCCTTTTCGGTTTCTGGTGTGGTGAGTGGTGATGCTTGGTTGCTTTATTTTCATGGGGTTTTCAGGTTAGCTCTAAACCCTTTCTGGGTCCTCTGTTATTGTGTTTTCGTTTATTTCTTATCATCTGGAGAATCAAAGTTCGAATTTTTGAATCACTCTTTCATTGTCTTGTTTTTCAGTTTGTTCTGATTTTTGTTTAATCTTTTGAAACGGGTTTTCTTCTGCTTTTTTTGTTGTAAGGCCTAAACTGGGTTCACTGTTTGATAGCAACTAGCTTGGTTTTCCATTATTCCAAATCATTTTGAGGATCCAAGTTTGAATCTTTCTAGCAACTAGCTGGTTTTGCCATTATTCCAAATCATTCTGGGGATCCAAGTTTAAATCTTTCTGCCATTTTCTTCCTCTGGGTTTGTAGTTTGTTCCATTAATGTAAAATTATGAATGTTCTACCCAGTTCATTCCTATGTTTTCGTTTTTTAATTTCTCTGTAGTCTTAAAGTTGTGCTAAAAAGCTGTGCTTTTGTTAAAAATCATAGTAACTTTCTTTAATCTGGGGCTGATTAAACGTCAGAATTCCTGGTTTTTCTCTAGGTATTTCATTGATTTTATGCCCATTTTGAACCCACCTCCATAAAGTTTTTCTTTGTTTGTTTTACTTTTTAATTCTAAGATTGCCTATTAGTTAAAGCTAAAGTTGACCTGGTTCATTTGTTATCAATCTGTAAAGGTCTTAAGTGTTAAGTACTGATAGAAATGGAAGTTTCTACTTCTAAACCCTTGAAACCCACCTCAAACATATCTGAAATTGTCTCCAAGTTTACCAAAGTCTGCAAATGGAGATCCATTGGTGTCTTTCCTTCTCAAAACTCTGTTCAGTATCAATACCAAAACCTAAAAGCCAGTGACAAAGCCCCATTAGGTGAACTTTGCAGTGATGCAACAGAGGACACTGAAGATAATGTTGTGAAAATCCACCTTCAGGCTATTGAGGTATTGAACAAAAGCAACTTGTATGATGATAGTGTGGTTGTGAAACTGTTTGATATTATTTCAGCTTTGAAATCAACTTATGTTCAGCTCCAAGAAGCTCATGTTCCTTACAACACAGATAAGATTATAGCTGCTGATAAACTTATGGTGGCTCAACTTGAAGTCCTCTGCAAAATCAAGCGTGCTTACAAGGAGAAGCAATTGATAGAACCCAAGTTCGATACTTCTCACTCTTTTGCTTTACAGGGCAAACTTGAAGAGAATGAGAAGTTGCTTGCAGAGTTAAAGTCCCAGTTGAAAGATAAAAACTTTGATACTAAGAGCTTGCTTAAAGAGCTACAAGATTTGGAAATGGGAAATACAAAAATGATTGAGAAGATCAGGCAGGTTAAGTTGGAAAGAAGGAATAGATTGGTTTTGAACACTGACACATTTCAAAATGTATTTATTTCCACTTCCAAGTCTATTCATGACTTTGCAAAGCCATTGATAAGTCTAATGAAGGCTTCTGGTTGGGATTTAGATCTGGCTGCAAAGTCTATTCAAAATGAAGCTGTTTATTCAAAAAGGTGTGATAAGAAGTATGTCTTTGAAGCCTACATTGCAAGAAGAATGTTGGATGGGATGGAATTGAAGACCTATGATGTTGATTCTATAATGAGGTTTGATGATCCAATTGACGCTTTAATAGATAACCCAGATTCAGAATTTGCCAAATTTTGTGGGAAGAAGTACTTATTGGTTGTCCATCCTACTATGGAAGAATCATTCTTTGGGAATCTTGATCAGAGGACTTTTGTATTGAGTGGGAAGCATCCAAGGACCCCATTTTATCACATTTTTGCTAAAATGGCCAAGTGGATTTGGGTTCTACAAGGCATTGCAGCCTCAATTGATCCCCAAGTAAAGGCATTCTCTGTGAAAAGAGGAAGCAAATATTCAGATGTTTACATGGAGTCCGTGGAAGAAGACAAGGAAGCTAAAACTAATGTTGATGGACAACATGATCAAAAAGTTGAGTTTATGGTAATGCCTGGGTTTAAAGTTGGAGAGACGTTGGTAAAGTCTAGAGTTTATCTTTCCCAAACGAATTAGTCTCTTGGTGGTGTTTAAACTAACTGGGAAGGAATTTAACCGAGTTATCTTTCTTATAATATTTTGTTTTCAGAAAATTTAGTATTATGTTCAAGCCTTTCAGCTGCAGGGTTTGTAATCTCCAATTAACAGTTTTTGGCTTGTATTTTAGTAGACTCTTAATTGCCTTTTGAACTGTACATATAATATCTATTTAGTGAAGCAATATATTATGATATATCTTTAATCTTATGATATATCTGTTATGACATTTCCTTTTTTATTGGATATGCTTACCATACTTTATAAGTATCATGTCGCATCATAATTTATATCAAATTTGGGATTAATATTCTTTTCCTTTTTAAATATGCTGCTATTCAAAGATGCAAAATTGGTGCCTGGACTTTTTTTTTTTTTTTTTTAAGTTAAGAATCTTATTACCTAAAATATAAAAAAAAAAAATCGAAAATTTCTTTTGAAAAGTTGAACCACAAAAGGTTCTATACTGTCTTATTAATAGTAGAAAACAAACTTACATTTGGGCATAATTCAACTCTTCATTTCTTCCTCTTTCTCGGCAAAAATATATTTTGTTGTGTGAAAAATTTCTACATGACTACCTGAAGTATTTAAAAATTCAAAAAACTCTCGTCAAATTTAGAAATAAATAATTAGCTTCCCCGAAAATTTTGAAACAGTGGCAATAAGGGCATGGTTGTTGTTTTTCAACCTTTTGTTTTGTTAGTTATGAAAAAGCAAGGGAGGTATTTCTAGTAAGAAAAAAATGTCTATATGTATTATAAGAATGATATTTAAGTTATATATTATTTTTTTTTGTAACAGTGTAGATCTATTATTATTAAAAGATGATCAAATAAAAATAAAAATAATTTTTTTAATTGTATTAGATAGAGATTATTTCAACTTGCCTAATAAAAAAAATTATATAAAAATAAAGGAAAACAAAAAACATAAATAATAATCATTTATTTTTATACAATTACTTTTTGATAATATTATAATTAAACTGTCAAATAATAAGTATAAAATCTGGATAAATATAAACTTATATCGTGACCTTCCCATCCCATCTAGTAAATCCTTTTTTATTTAGTTGAATGTTGAATATTTGCCATTATAGAGTCAAAATGTCAAATAGTTAAACAAGAGAAGTTGAATCAGTAAAAATTAAAATAATAATAATAATAATAAATTATATATACATTAAAAAAGACTTGAATATTAAAAAAGAAAATTAATATTTTTACAGCAGAAAATATCAGACTAATTGAATATTTTACATAACAACTTAATGCTCTTAAATTTTTGAAAATAAAATAAATTGCTCTAATATTAGAAAAACTTCTGACATTAGTTTTACAACACAAAACTAAAGACTATATAATCAGGATCTATGTCAATTGAAAACAAATCGTGGCATAGTTCTCCATAAAATCTACGAACCAAATCTTTGAAAACAGGGCACTTAAGGCATTTCCAGCAGTAGAGAAGTTCTTCCAAATCTATCAAGTCCTTCAGTTTCTGTTGTTCAACAATCATATCCACCAAATACTTGTCAAAGCTCGTACATGCATCCTCTTCATCTGCAGTATTATTTCTACCTTTCACTTTATCATCAGAAAATCTCTCTCTCATCTCTTTTTTGTCTTTCGAATGAACATTAACTTTGCTAACAATGCAGTTGTTCCATCTTCTTTTTAAACTTGTAAAAGGATACATATGATGAAGGGCAATAAAAGAGCTTTTATGAACACAGGTTTCTTAACTTTGAATCTAATTATAACTTGCAAGGTTGGTCTTTTGCATGGTGTTTAGAAGCTTGGATTTGAAGTGACTCATTAATGCTTTTCATTTCATAACTTCCAATTATGAATGAAAGAAAGCAGAGTGTGAATGAAGCAATTGTGGAGCAGGGTGTTGGTAGTTCTGTTGCTTTTCTTTCTTGGGAAAAAAATAAGTTGGTGTAACGAGAAGAGAGAGGGAGAGAGCGCTATAGGCTAAGTCGTGCCTTCATTTGAGGACTAAAATGAAAAATGAAAATCAAACTTGGTCAAAATTGTGAATTTTCCATATGTTTGTAGTTGATGCATATAAGTTATAACGTGCATATGTGATCAATTTATTCATATTATTTTATTTTATTTTTATGATGTAAAATAATATATATTTTTGAATATATATATATATATATATATCAGAAAAATTAAAAGTAAAATTTTTGTATAAAATATATACAATTAAATCTAAATTCCATAATGTTGTATCTTATTATGTACAAGATGTACATACAATTTTCTTTCTTTCATTGTTTTTTTTTTTTTTTTTTTGAAATGAGATGTTATTAATTAATTTAGTGAGAAATATTAAGATTATATAAATTAGCACCTAAATTATTTATATTGTGATAAGTAATAAAATTATTAAAAATATTGATATGTGTCCCAATATAATTAATTTAAATATAAAATTGAGTTATATATCCTTATTATTACTCTTACTTTAGTAGTTGAGATGATACTTTTTCCAAATTTTATTAGTTGATAGTTGTGCTTTTAAAAGAAAAAAAAATTATTCATTAGAATAAGTGATGATGTAGTACTTCAATTTAATGAAATGTAAAATTAGTGTAACTATTATTTTAAAAAATATAACTATTAATTGCTGAAGAGAGCAATTAATAAAATTATTATAGAATATATACAGAAGTAATGAATAATTAGTTGGATGCTAATCATGTTAGAACTATAAAACTTAAAACAAGAAAATGAGTGCAGTTACTGATCTTGTATCACTCTTTGCAACAATTATGGCAAAGACAAACAAACAAGATGTCAGGCAATAACCATAACAAGAAGAACACCAGAAATTTAACGTGGTTCAATCCACAAGACTGTGAATCTACTCCACGGAAAGAATCTTCTTCCAACAATCCACTAAGCACTTGGGAGAAAACAAGTTACGGCCTTTGCAAACCTCTACTAGCAATGTATACAAGAGATCACCCTTCTCTGCCAATGTTCTATCTGTATTTTTAATCCCCACCCCTTCTAATCTAATTAGAGCACATATATATAGTGCTTAAACAAATACAAGTCAATCTTGATTGTGTGTGCACATCTATACAACACAAATCTGCACAAGCAATAACAATTACAAAGTTCTGCACTATTTGTGTAAAGGGTTACAACAAAAAATAACGTTGCTAGTAAGGCTTACACGAGGCATAAATAATTTGAATCACAAACTGTTACAAATCTCCACCTTGATTCAAAGTTCCCTAGCTTAGTTGGATTGCTGCAAAGAGGACCCTTGCCTTATGTTAACTCACGTTCTAACCTTCTCCAACCCTGAGCAACTGTAGACACAGATCAAACTTGCTCAAAGGGACTGTTTTAGTTAGCATGTCTGCTGGGTTTTCAGCAGTGGAAACCTTCACCACCTTTACTTTCCCTTCATTCACAATGTCTCTGATGAAGTAGAGTTTAACGTCAATATGCTTTGTTCTCTCATGGAACATAGGGTTCTTAGCCAAATAAATTGCACTTTGACTGTCACAATTTATCTCTACAGAACTGGTATTGATTCCAAAACTACTGATGATCCCTCTAAGCCACAATGATTCTTTAATGGCTTCAGTGAGAGCTATATATTCTGATTCTGTAGTTGACAGAGCTACTATATGCTAGAGTGTGGCTTTCCAACTGATCACGTTTTCATAGACTGAAAACACATAGCCAGTTTGTGATCTTCTTCTGTCAAGATCACCTGCATAATCAGCATCCACAAAACCCCTTATGACTTCATCTGCTTTGGACGACTTTCTATATATTAACCCTTTTGATTGTGTACCCTTAATGTACCTCAAGAATCATCTTACAGCCAACCAATGTCCCTTTCCAGGGTTTGACATATATCTGCTTACCAGACTTACAGCATGAGCCAAATCAGGACGTGTACATATCATGGCAAACATGAGACTCCCCACTGCGCTTGCATAAGGAACCTTGTTCATCAGAACTTCTTCTTCTTTACTCTTTGGTGACAGTTGGTTTGAGAGTTTAAATTGTGTGCCAAGGGGGACAGAAACTGGTTTAGAATCCTCCATTTCAAACCTGTGTAGGACCTTATTCAAATAATGTTCCTGATACAGAATGAGTGTGCTATCCAATTTATTTCTCTCTATCTGCATTCCCAATATCTTTTTGGCCATGCCCAGATCCTTCATTTCAAACTCTGTTGACAGAAGTCTCTTTAGATCACATATCTCACCATAATCTTTGCTTGCTAATAACATATCATCTACATACAGAAGTAGAAAGGTGACAGCAACATTGTTCTTAGATTTTGTATATACACATGGGTCATAGAGGGACCTTATGAAACCTGACCTCACAATGAAGGTGTCAAACCTCTTGTACCATTGTCGTGGAGACTGTTTGAGGCCATAAAGTGATTTCTTGAGGAGACATACCAGCTGTTCTTCTCCCTTCCTTACATACCCTTCAGGCTGCTTCATCAGAATTTTCTCTTCCAAGTCTCCATGTAGGAAGGCAGTTTTGACATCCATTTGTTCTAAATGCATGTCAAATTGTACCATGAAGGATAACAGAATCCTTATCGAGCTGTATTTGACCACTGGTGAGAAGATTTCAGTGTAATCAACTCCTTCAACTTGAGTGAACCCTTGGGCAACTAATCTTGCTTTGAACTTTGTGGAATTAGCTCCTACAATGTCTTCTTTAATCTTGTAGAGCCATTTACATCCAACCAACTTAGTTCCTTCAGGTTTGTCAACTAAAGTCCAGGTCCTATTCTTCATCAGGGAATTGTACTCATCATCCATTGCCAGTTTCCACTGGTTGGCTTCTGGGGACCTCACAGCTTCCCTATAAGAAATTGGTTCGATAATACAAGTCTCCAGACCTGTGGTAAGAGCATATCTAACTATGTCAGCCTCTGCATATCTTCTAGGTCTTCTAATATCTCTTCTTTGTCTATCTCTGGTAAGTTGATAGTTACTTAAAGGGTTATTGCTGATTTCATCTTCCAATGCTTCCTCATTATCATCTGCCTCAACTTCTTCATGTAATATTTCCTCTACCTCAGCATCAGTATCTGTTACTTGGCTGTTCTCAGGGAGGCTAGAGTTCAGATTATCATAATCAAAGTCAATTTGGTGTCGTTCTGGTTTTCTGGTGTCATCAGTATGTTCTGTAATTTTGTCAGCATTGTTTAGGGCTTCATCAAAAATGACGTCTCTGCTTATGATTGGTTTTCTTGTAGAGGGACACCAGAGTTTGTATCCTTTTGTTCCATTAGGGTAACCAACAAAGATACACTTTTTGCTTCTAGACTGCAATTTGCCCTCATTTACATGGGCATATGCAGTGCACCCAAACACCCTGAGATGATCATACTTGGGTACTCTACTAAACCACATTTCATCTGGCGTTTTGAAGTCTATAGAGCTGCTTGGGCTTCTGTTGATTAGGTAGCATGCAGTTTGTGCAGCTTCAGCCCAGAAATGCTTGGGCAGGTTTGCATCAGACAACATGCTTCTGACTTTCTCAAAAATGGTCCTATTCATGCGCTCAGCTACCCCATTCTGTTGGGGTGTGTGTCTAACTGTTCTATGCCTTTCAATGCCCTGTTCTTTGCAGTACTCATCAAACTCTTGATTGCAGAATTCCATGCCATTATCTGTTCTCAATCTCTTGACTCTTTTATTGGTTAGATTTTCAACTGATTTCTTCCAATACCTAAAGTTCTTGAAGACTTCATCCTTACTCTTTAGAAAATATATCCACAGCTTTCTCGAGTAGTCATCAATAAAAGTGAGTACATATTTGTTGCCTCCTAATGAGGGGATGGGAGCTGGACCCCAAAGATCAGAATGTATGTACTCAAGAATGCCTTTAGAGGTATGCTGGCCTGTAGGAAACTTCACTCTTTTCTGTTTTCCTGATATGCAGTATTCACATAGGTTGATGTGAGTGACCTTGTCACCATTTAGTAGCCCACGATTAGCAAGTAATGTGAGTCTCTTTTCACTTAGGTGGCTTAATCTTTTATGCCACAAGATTGATCTGTCATCTGCTGCAATTGCAATTGTTGGCTCACCAACTGCAGTGTGGCCTTGTAGCACATACAAGCCATTTCTTTTAATTGCCTTCAAGATCACCAGAGATCTCTTTGAAACTCTCATTTTGCTTTGCTCCACTTTGATTGTGTAACCTGCAGTGTCAAGCATACTAACAGAAATTAAATTTTTCTTTATATCAGGTACATACCTCACATCTGGGAGTAATTTGTCTGATCCATCAATGAGAGTTAGTCTGACAGTGCCTATGCCTCTGATCTTGCATTCGAAGTTGTCACCAAGTAGCACCTTTCCTCCATCAAATTCCCTTAAGCTCTCAAACCATTCTTTCTTGGGACATATATGGAAGCTGCAGCCAGAGTCAAGAATCCATTCTTGATCTGACTTGGTGGTGGTGATAGCAAGGATTTCAGGGCTTGGAGATCTTTCTAACACAACATCTGCATCTCCATTGCTTGTTGTTTCAAAGCCTTTCTTTAGGATGGGGCAGTCACGTCTGAAATGGCCTTCTCTTTGACATGCCCAGCATTTGTTTGAGTTTGTCTTGGATCTTGATCTGGATCTTGATGATCCTTTGTACCTTTTCTTGTAGGTGTTTGCTTTCTTGGTGGTTCTACCCCTGGTCAAGAGAGATTCTCCATTTCTCGAATCTTTGTTATCAGTTCTTCCTGAGGTTTTAAGTTCCAGCTTCATCTCAGCATCCTTAGATCTGAGAGCATTGATCACAGTGTCAATTGTGAGAACTTCTCTACCATATTGCAAGGCAGTCTTTACATCTTTGTAAGATTCAGGGACAGAATTTAACAGGATAACTGCTTGGTTCTCATCTGATAATTCTTCACCAGAATCTGCCAATTCGATGGTCATCCTTTTCAGGTCATCCAGATTTGATTCCAAGTTCTTTGAGGAGTCCATCTTGAACCCAAATAATTGGACTTTCAAATTGATTCTACTTGATAGAGATTTCACGAGGTAGAGCTGGTCCAACTTTTTCCAAACTTCCAATGCTGTAGTTTCTTTATTCACTTGCCTTAATACATTGTCAGATAAGTTCAGGATCAGACTGGTGTAAGCTTTTTCAAGAATCTTTTTCTTGTTGAGAGCTGTTATGGTTGCAGGAAACTCTAGATCATCTTCGATCCCCTCTGCAACATCTTGCTGCACCAACAACGAATACATCTTCTTCTTCCACAGGCTGAAGTCACCAGAACCATCGAACTTATCAACTTCATATTTTGTATTGCCCATTCTTCTTGAACTCATAACATGCACAACTTCAGTCTTCTTGATGGTAGACGATCTGATTTAGGTGCTTTGGTTGATCAAGCCTCAGCTTTTCAAGAATCAGATCTCTCAGGATCGTTTAAGTAATCCAACAAAGCTCTGATACCAAAATTGTTAGAACTATAAAACTTAAAACAAGAAAATGAGTGCAATTACTGATCTTGTATCACCCTTTGCAACAATTATGGCAAAGACAAACAAACAAGATGTCAGGCAATAACCATAACAAGAAGAACACCAGAAATTTAACGTGGTTCAATCCACAAGACTGTGAATCTACTCCACGGGAAGAATCTTCTTCCAACAATCCACTAAGCACTTGGGAGAAAACAAGTTACAGCCTTTGCAAACCTCTACTAGCAATGTATACAAGAGATCACCCTTCTCTGCCAATGTTCTATCTGTATTTTTAATCCCCACTCCTTCTAATCTAATTAGAGCACATATATATAGTGCTTAAACAAATACAAGTCAATCTTGATTGTGTGTGCACGTCTATACAACACAAATCTGCACAAGCAGTAACAATTACAAAGTTCTGCACTATTTGTGTAAAGGGTTACAACAGAAAATAACGTTGCTAGTAAGGCTTACACGAGGCATAAACAATTTGAATCACAAACTGTTACAAATCACGTCCTGGAGTAGGAGGTGATTGACTTTGACTTACCCATGAATAGAAAGCTTGGTCTGAAATGAGTTGAATAGAAACCTGGCCAGACATGGCTTGTTACTCATTTACCAGCTAGCAGAAAGCTTAGTAATTGGCCTCTTTGCTTTGGAGAAGCTGTTTGATTAAAATATCAAATGGCATATTACTCGTGTTTAAAAGTTATCATCAATATTATAATCTGACTAGAGCAATGGTTATAGGATATTTTTCAAGTAAATAGACACAAGTGAAAACTGAAAACAATAAGCCCATGTCGCATCCACTTCACATTTCAAACATGGATTGTATAATCCAGAAATTATTCATAATTTTTTAAGTAATAATATAATATTTTAAGTTAAGTTAATGCAATACAAAATTAGTATTTTTTTTTTCAAAAACATAAATATAGAGATAAATAATAAGATTAGTGAGAATATATCTTAGAGCAATGAATAACACCTCTTTTATAACCTCTTTCTAATTTTTTTTTTATTGATAATAATAATTTCTAAAGAAGTTTCATCAAAAATTAAAACCATGTAATATGGATTTAACAATCACTTGAACTCTTTAACTTGCCCCCTCAAGTGTGAACTATTTTATTTTTGTAAAATCTATGACTTGTATTTCCTTTAAGATGAGTTTATTTTATTTTATTTTATGTTTTTATAAAGCCTATCAATTAGAGAATTTTAATTGATTTTTGGGGTTTTTACAAATCCAAAGACATCGTTGCTTTTATATCATGAAAAAAATATTACACAAAATACTCTAAAGACTCGAACTTATATAAGGTGAACTTAACAATCACTATCTTTGGATATTAAATGTGACTATAACAAATCCTTCAATCAAGCCACCAAAAATGCACTGGGCTTTCTTGGATATCTGAAGGGACCCAAAAACATATATTTGGATCTGGCCCTTGGATTATTTGCCATCTCAAGTTGGGCCTCTGTTGACCCGTCACTTTGTTTAGGTCTTTTGTTATAAACCATATGAATGCTGTTCAAAATGTTGGTTTCTTAGAATTTATTTAAACATAATTGAGATTTGTAAGACAATTATATGCGAATTGTTACTCAAACTTTTTCAGCTTTGCCTTCTAGCAAGCGATAGCTTTTTCAAAACAGATCATCCATTGTTGAGACAGGGCATTTGCATTAAAAGGGTCCTCCTCGTGGAGGGGTGCAAAACTATGAGTTAAAATATATTCACTGAATTTTGAACAGTTATAATTAGGGGTGTATAAACTATGAGTTGGTTAGATTTCACACTAAACTGAAATCGAATCATTAAAGTCGGTTCTTAAAAATTAAGAATCAATTAAATAAAATAAAATAAACAATAAATCAATTTAAATTGAATCCTTTGAATTGAGTTGGATGATTTTTTTTAATTATGAAGTTTTATTTTTATTATTAATAATAAAATAACTATTACTCAAATGATTGTAGTTAAATTATACCAAAATCTCTAAAAAGGAACAGTAATTTTTTTTTTTTTATATTTATTAACCTTAGTGTTATATACATTAGTATACCAAACATGATAAATGTGATTTGAAGGGATAAAATGTACTTGAAAAATATGTAAAAAATAAGGAAATCTTTTGTGAAATTGAAGATTTTTTTTTTCTATATAATAATAGTATATAGATAGTGGATGTAACATGAGAGAGATAAAGATAATTATTGGATTAAGATGTGAGAGAGAAGTGCATGAACCTAAAAAATAGGGGTTGGAGGGATTTTAGTCATCACTTATAAAATGTACTCAATTTTTCTGTATTAGTATTGTACTCAATTTCTCTGTATTAGTATTGTTGTATATAATGTATGTTTTGACGTTGTAAGAGAATAAATATGCATTTTTTATTGAAGAATTTTAAAATAAAATTAATTGAATAACTAAATAATTTATAATAAAAAAAAAGTTAGAACAAAAATCGTTACAAAGAATCCCGAGTGATGTTTTCACGCCCACTTGACCAAAGTAAATGTTGAGACATGTGGGGGCAGTCTAAAATGTTAAAGCAATGGATAAAGACAGAATATCAATGATTTCTAGAGTATTGAATTGTAAGAAACTACAAAACATGGGTAGACAAATGGAGTCTCACTTTGTCACTAAACTCACAATTAATTACTTAAAAGATGCTCTATTTATAGAACAGATCTAACTAACCACGTCCAGATGAGAAATTGTGCATCTTCATTTTTTTGTTCAAGATTTCAAGTTAATGCACAGAAATCAAACAAGCTATCATCATCATTTAATTGAGTTTTAAGTTATAAAGTTGAGAAACTTCTTTACACTCTCTCTCTCTCTCTTTTTTGGTCCTAGTCACAAACACAACTCTAAATCTCATAAAAGTCTATACATGTATAAAAGGAATCTATATCTTTATGTAACATATCTGTTTATGATAAGACTGAGATCACCTCACATGACATTTATCTAATCTTAACTAATCAAATTTAGACCGTTGCTTATTGTATGACCTTTAAACCTGATTTATCTTTTATTTTCTAACAACTCAAATCACATTTTTAAAAATACTATATATATATCACGAATTTATCACACATATAGTATAAAATATTAAAAAATATATTTTTATAAAATTCAATTATATTTATCTTTTATTTTCTAACAACTCAATTCATATTTTTGAAAATACTATATATCACAAATTTATCACACATATAATATAAAATATTAAAAAATATATTTTTATAAAATTCAACTATATTATCCTACATGATTTGAGTTATTCATAAATTGGTAATATTTTGAAGTGTACACTTTTAAGTAGCATGGTTTCAGCTTTCATAAATATATAAAAGAAAAAAAAAACTCTTTAGCATATTTAACAATCCATTCAGTACATAGACTCCCACCTAAATAGGAAAAACCTAAAAGCACTAGGAGAAATCAGGTGTCTTAGTGACAGAGAGATGATACCAAACACAAGTTGCTTCACTCTTGATATTGGCAACTACAAACTCAGATTGTCAGAAATGATACCAAATGCTTGGTTTTACAAACTCAAAGACATTAGCAGAACCAAAAAGCACAGAAATTCTCCCTCAGCATTGAAGACAAAACTTTCCTCTACAACTAGTACTCCAAAGCCAGGACTCATCATCTACAAAACAGAACCCACCAAAGCTCACAGACACTATAACTCGCCTGTTGAATCAAAAGTTTCAGATTCCAATTGTCCTGATCCACCGAGAAAATCATCAAAACAAAAAGCCAAAAAGAAAGCTATGTACAAGCCTTCCAATAAGCTCTTATTTTCCTCTCTTGACCAAACTAGACCAAACCCATTTCATTACTCCCCATGCTACTCTGTCTCTTCTAGTAAAAGTTCCACAACTGAATCAAACCTCCATGAGACTATTCCATCAAAATGTGACTCTGAAAACTTTTGTGCTCCTAACCCATTTCTTGGTTCATCAACTAGAGATATCATCTTTGACTTGAATGAAGAGAACTACTCTAAGAAGAAAGCTGAGATGAAATATGGGTTTGACATCTGTTCTGAGATGAACCTTACTCCAATTCAGACAAAGCCGAAGAACGTTAAGCAAAGGAGGACTTGTTCATCCAAATGTGAAGAAATTAAGGGACAAAAATCTCTCTGTGTCAATATTGATAAGGAGGAAAGCATTAGAACACAAAGGAAGCTAAAAGGTATAAGACTAAGAGCCCACTCTCAAAAACTTGCAAATAAAAAAATGCAGGCTTGTATTACTAGAAAAAGCATTTCTTCAAAGAACAACAAAGGGCTTTCAGATAGCTTTATTGTTGTTAAGTTCTCAAATGATCCACAAAAAGACTTCAAAAGTTCTATGATGGAGATGATTGTGGAGAATGGTATTTGGACTTGCAATGATATGAAAGAACTTTTGGCATGTTACCTCTCTTTGAATTCACAAGAATGTCATGATCTTATTGTCATGGCTTTTGAGCAAATCTGGTTTGATATGGCTGAAATAAGAAAGTGAAATTCTTAGAAAGCCAATTGAAATTATATTCATGTAAGTTTTTAGCCTTTTGTAACATTTTTTATTTTCTGATCATTTATAGCTCTGAGAGTTTAATATGTTCTTATACAGTGCATGTGTAGATCAATATTTCATGAACAAAAAAAAAATGTGATAAAATTTCATGAAATCCATCCCAAGTTCACAAATAAATATGTACCTTTGAACTTTGATGGCATCAGAGGGTAGAATATTTAGGGTACGTATGAATTTTATAAAAACGTTTCTAATGGAAGAAAAAGGCACTTATGCAGCACAAATCGTTTCAAACAGCAAAATGAAAACCTTCTAGAGCAAAAAATTATAAAATGTGCTTACATGCCTCACAAAGTGGACTTTGTGCTTCCTGACAGAAGTGCAAATAATGTGTTTCATCCCAAAAGAGTTTTCTTTTGAAATCACTTCTAACAAAAGCACAAGCCAAAAGGTCCTCAATGCTCGTTTGGAAGTGCTTTTCGAACACAAGCTTTTTTATGTGTTTTAGAGTTAAAAAAAAAAAAAAAAAAACCAATTTAATGTAAATGGAGTCCACTTTTATAAAAGTTGAAAGTGCCTTTTTCATACTAATTAAGTACCTTATGAACAATTAATGTTTTAAACTTATGTTGAAAGCGCTTTTCATTCAAACAGACCCTTATAAGCTCTTAGTTATACTGTAAGCCTTTATTATTGTTATTTGTCATTTTTTAAGCATAGTCAGTAGTTTTATTTTTTGATAATGTAATTAGTTCTACGTTGAGTTCACAAGGTTGGTTCTGGTTTTGGTCTTATGAAAACTAGTATAGAAGAGAATAGGATGGTGGCTAAAATTGAGTGAAGAAGAAGAACATGGCATACTTGAAGGTCTCCTTTCATGGAGTGAATACACTTGATGACTTGTTACATTCAATCATAATTATCTCCCAATTTCACTTTGTCCTTCTCAGTAAATTGTAATTCTGGAGCAAAGCTTCACTGCCAATTACCTCTCTTATTTTGAAAGTTGATTTATGTAATGTGAATATACTTCCAGATAAAATAAAATAAAAATGCTTCAAACCAAATCACACTTTTTAAGTATTCCAAAGTTCCATTCATCTCTTCATTAATAGTGATTTCTAGATCCAATTTGGGTTAACAATTATTAAACCTCATGAACATGACCATCTGATATTGCTTATGAAGTTTGAAGTCCCCCCCCCACCCCAAAAAAAAAAAAGATTTTGCTTATCAACAAAGATCATAAAATAAAAATTTCATCCCTTCAACATTATTTTTGTACTTAAATATAGTAGCTATTTACGTGTGCAATTTATCTTAAAAAAAAAAATACAGCACAATGACAAAGCAAGTTTTTACTAAATAAATGTATTAAACAGTTTTTTAAATTAAAAATAGAAAATATGAAGAAAAACATAAATAAATAAAAAATGATTATTTATGCTGTAGAGTGACTTTTTAAAAACAAACGTAAAAACAATAATTTATAGTGTTTTTATTGAACATATAAAGTATATCTCTTTGAGTTCAAGAATATAGCAAATAATATAGCCATTATAGTAGAATATTTTCTAAAATAAAAAAAACATAGTTTTTAATTAAAAGGTTATAATGGTAGGGCAAATATCTTTTGACAAAAGATTCATTAAATAGTTGTAATTTTTGAAAATGAAATACTATGTTGAAAGGTTGTGACTTAAATAAAAGGACACAACTTTTGTAAAAGGACATGACTTTTTGATAGGTTGTAATTGTTATGAACAATTACATATGTTCTAAAAGACATGACTTTTGAAAAAGTCACAACTCATCAAAGAGTTGTAACCTAATTGAAGGGGTGCATAAAATTTTATAAATAGACTATTCATTTAAGCTATTAGAAGAATATTGAGAGAACAAAAAAATAAATAATAAATATTTTCTAACATTTTTCAATACAATTTATGTACAAATAAAGTTAGTGTTCTAAATACTGCATATTTTGAGACATTAATTATCTTGAGTGCTTTTTAAAGTCAAAGGTATTTTTGAGTTATCTTCGTGAATGCACATAGCAGACAACAAGAGACTTCATTGTATCTTAGAAGCGTATTTGCTGAATTCTAGTGTTTCACTGAATTAGTGGGGGCAAATAGCGTCTTAAGGACAACAACTTAAAGTCGTGCCTTAAAGCTAAATTCAAATACAGTATTATTTATAGTGATTTTGCAGTACCATAATTAAATATTATGAAGACTTAACTTGAACATCGTAAGAATCAACATTCAAAAACAAGTTTAAGAAAATTCCCCAACAATTATATGTGTTGTTTTTTATGTTTCTATTGTTCTTGTTAATATATCTATATACTTTGAATTCTAATCAATGAAATTTCTGTGACAAAAAAAAAAAAAAAAAGTATATCTCTATGGTCTACATCTTCATCAAAAAGTGCCGTCAAAAGGATAACTGAGGCTTCTCCAGCACGAAGCAGAACTTGCTGAGTCATGCAATAAAGATTCATGTGCAATCCATAAATATGGCTGACGTTGCAATTTCATTTTTGTACTCTTCTGTTAATAAAGACCAATTATCTTATCTTTGTACAAAAATAGCAAAACATTATCGTCAACAACATGTTCCACAAATTTACTGAAATTCGGATTGTCATATGCTCTGTTTGTCCTGGTCAGTCCTTGACTAATAATCATAGTTACTCATCCATTATCTAGAAGACCGCCTCTATTTACAATAATTTATTGTAATGTTACCACCAATGTAACAACCATTACGACAGCTAGACCCCCTTCTTCTTAACCAATAAATAGAAGGCACATCAGTTATAACAATATAACAAGTTGTTATAAATAGAGTTTTTTTTTATCCAAAAACACAAACACAGTCTGTAGGAATGCAAGATGCCACATAATTGAGGCTTATTTCAAGGGACTGAATATGCATGAGAAGTAAAAGGAAAATCAAAAACATCAATGAATAATGGTAATTTAACGGAGGTTAGATGGAGGATATGTAAAGAAAGGGGGAAAGGGGGGCGGAGGAGAAAGAAGAAAACAAAACCTAACTCACCTTTAGACTCTGAAATCGGAGCTCGCTTTTTGGGCCAATAAGTATTGAAGATTTTTATCGAAAATGCTATATTTCAGATGTTACTCCTAGAATTGAAATAGGGGATTTCTAAAACCAAATACTAGTATGTTAAATTACAAATAATGTCTCCATTAATGCTCGATCCTACAACTAGTGATTTCTAAAATCATTAGTAATTATAAATTATGCCTTAGGTGAAGCTCGAAGCAACGACCTTCAAGTGAGACAAATAGCAAAACCTCACATGTAGAGTAGTAAAATTAGATCATTAAGGAACTATACAACACCAAGAACAAAATTCTAAGTAAACAAATACCAAAATCAAGTCCTCCATAGTGAGAACACTTAGAACATGTAAAAGTTTCAAATTGTTTATTGGATGCTAAGCACTTATGTTTTTTCTTTCTTTGTTTTTTTCCCCCTTCCCCTTCCTTGAAGAATACGCACTATGCGCACAAGCCACATGTGTAAAGTACACGAAAATTAAAAATAGTATAAACTAGTAGCTTCGTGATCAAGAGCTTAATAAACTTGTGAAAAAAAAAAAAAAAGGAGAAAAGAATAGGAGATACGATGGAGACAGAATTGAATCTCCCTCTTTGGTCATGGAGATTTTTTTCTATACAGCCGATGTATAAAGATGGTGAGTACATTAGGAGGGAGATAGAATCCAATTGAAGTTAGGAAAGAGTGAAAAAAGTGAAGACCACACAATAATACAAGTAAGGTCATGAAACATTTGAGTTTATCTCTATCTTGTAATATAACCACTCTTTTCGTACTATATTTGTATAGGAAAAAATTTCCAGCCGAGGAGAAAGAAGTTTGAGGAGAGTTCTAAAGGGTGCAAAGTTGCACTTAATAGGCACAATAAAATGCATCACAACCTTTAACTGAGGATCATAACGTTTCACCTTTTGGTGACTTTTTTTATAAATAAATATTTACAATCAATAGTCTCTGGACTTCTATTGAAAAACATGTAATCTACCTGCCTTCAGAGAATAACATACATGGATCCCCACTTTCCACTATTAAAGAAGGAGAAAACTTAAGATCATAAAATTTGCAAGCATTTATACTCACACCAATTATGGTGGAATACGTGACAAAATAACATCTATAGATTAATTTTTTAAGAAAATTCTGAAACATAGCAAACCATAATTAGTGTATGTGAGTGTAAATGCAAATATGTGTGCACTTAGCATTTCTCATTAATTAAAGCTGCTGATTATTTCAAAAGCAGATTTGCTCTCCGTGTCAAGAGATTTTAACTGAGAAATTCGGGTTTCTTCACTTACTTTTCCAACAGATCGTATCTGAATACGCCAATCCTCTCTTTGGTTTGATAGTTAAGAAACTTAAGGTCTTTTGCTTTGATGTCCTTGACCCTTTCCATTTCTTGAACTTCTTCGGTGTGGAACAGCACCCTTTGCCTTGGAACCCTCATAAAGTGATTGAAATCCAATATTTTCAACAGCTCCAATTGTATTAAATATGCGTCTCTTGGTCACTTCCTCCACCAATGACCTGTGTAGTAATTGACTTCGAATGTCAATTAGAGACTTGTTCCTCATCATTCTAAGCCTGTCCATGTCCCTTTTGTCTTTTGAACAAGATGACAGACAAGCTTTGCAATGCTCATTGTACTTTCTAGCCAAACATTGATCTACGAGACAGTTATTTTCCGGGCAGAACCTTGTATGAGTCTTTATGATGGGATGTTTGTCTCCTCTTGTAGGGCTTTCATCTGATTCATTCTCATCATCAGAATAGTAATTTATGTTTGAATAAGTTCCTGAGTGTGAAGAGATTTCAGAGCTGGTATCGTCAAAATAATGATCTGCAAGATAAATTATGTGGATTTGATACTCACTTTTCAAATTTCTACAAGGCTTTGACTGCCTCTCCTAGTATTTTATCAGGTTAAACTCGTTAGAATACATCTTGTATTCCCAAGAAAAGGGTTAAAACTTTGAGGTCTAATTAAAAGGGACAACAATCCTCTTGACCCTTGTATTTTTATATTTCTTTCATCAAACGATACTTGGGAGGAGCCGGGAGTCGAACCAGAGAATTTCATGGGAAAATGCCAGACTTCTGTTACTCTACTAGAGAGTGGTTGGCATCCCCTTGACCCTTCTTAATGTTACAAGTGGATAATTTTTTGATCCTGAGCCACTTTGAAGGCATAAGGTCAACTCTAGGGAGGCTTTGAATCTTAATTCTTTGCACACAACCAGAGAAATTGGAACAATAACATGCATATTTTCCCATGTGCACTAATGTTTTTCACATCCCAATAATTTAACCAATTTAGGAATAAAAAAGGGGAAGGGGCATACCTTGAAGCCACTCATAAGCATTTGGTATTCTGTCAATCCCATGAGACATGACCAAGCCTGATATTGATGCCTGGGATGAGGGAGAGGGGAAAGAGTGGATGGGGTGACTAGGCCCTTCGTCATCATCTGGATGGTTGAATGCGAGATGGGTTTCAGGCTTCCATTGTGGTACTAGAGCAGATATCTCCTCTTCAATCATGTCTGCAATTTCAAATGGCTCCCAATCAGTGATCTCCAATTCGTTTACCATCTCTGTTGCTACATCAACAGCAGTGTCAGTCACAATGTGGAAGGGGAAATATACATTCCTCATAGAACCTGAAAAAAATACCAATATTAAGCTATCACCACTTGAGTCACTGATATGGGCATGGACTAAAATTGCAGCCGAAAGCACTGCCTGCAATGTCATATTAGCTCATTCTTAAGGCCTGTTGTTTATGCTTTTCAGATCCTATAAAAACCCTTCTGACAGTTAAAAAAAAAGTGCTTACATACTTCAAAAAACACATTTTTTGATTCATGACAGAAGTAAAAATTATGTCTTAATGAAAACTTTTGAAACCACTTTCGATTTGCACAAACAAACAGACCTGTTGTTTAGTACATGTATATAAATCAATAACGTCCTATGACCATAAAAGATGAGCTTAAAAGAGCTAAAATAAATGAGTTTGCATTACTGTATTTGACATAAAAACTTCATGGACACTATTTTTCGATGATAATTAGAGAGGGTACCATCTTTGTCTGCAATCTGAACTTTGAGAATGATAGTATCATCTTCAGGGTTCAGCTTTCCAGTGATTGTCATATCAGTCCTATCTAAATCATCACTCAACTGCAGTTTATCCATTTCTATTTCATTTAAAAATGGTTTCAAACTTCCAGGCTTTACTGGCGATGTTAATTCACAAGCCAGAAATGGATCAAGTAACAGCTCTTCTGCTGATGGTCTCTTAGAAGCAGTTGCTAAGCATTTTCCAATAAATCTCTGTGCTTCTAAGTTTTGAATCCGGTAAAATGCTCCTGGAAGCTTCTCCTAATTAAATGAAGTGTCATATGATTTCAGATTCTCATTACTCATAATCTATAAACTGCAAGGAAATAACATCGTCTTAATTCTTACCGATGTCACTTTCTTGTAAATTTGTGCAGGATTGGTGCATTCACTGTATGGATATTCAGAAGTAAGCATCTCTAATACACACATACCGAATGAGTAGACATCTACAAGTTCATTATAATTTTCTTCATACATCTCTGGTGCCATGAACTCCGGAGTGCCTACGAAAATAATAAATTTTCTCTAACTAAAGGAACAACTTCCACATCATACATGAATTAATCACTTAAAAGAGAAATTAGTATGTGTACCTATAACACTATGTGCAGGTTGGGAACCATGAAGAATAGCTGCGAGTCCCAAATCACCAATCTTGACTTGACCAAGATGACCATTGACAAAGACATTATCACACTTAAGGTCTCTATGAATTACTGGAGGATCGTGGCAATGTAGATAAACAAGCCCGTGAAGGATCTGGCGTGCCCATGTTTTAATGGCTCCAATGTCCACCTGCTGGTACTTCTTCCTGTATCTGCATATATATGGTACACCATTAATGTTTTCTAAGTCTTATATAATTAAGAATGGTTAATAAGTATGGCTGCTGATCAATACTTGAATAGGTTTCTGTCACATTGTTCTATCAAACCTAATTACAAGTTTTTTTAAGCTTCAGAGCATGACAATGCCAAATTGTCTCTCTAATGATACAGGAGAAGAATGTGCTTGACAAGCCAAACTTAGCATATGACATTTTACATGAATTTGCTTAGAGCTAAAATGAAAATCATGTAGTTCACAAGTGGTATGTAATAGAATCTACACTAACAAAAAGCATATCTATGAAGTAGGAGTACTCAGAAATATAAGAGAGATGAAATTAATTACTCTCTTAAAGTCCCTGAAGTGAACAGTTCTGTAATGAAGTTAAAAGTTCTGTGATCAATATCAATCCAGGAAGAATAAAATCGAATAATGGAGTCATGCTTGAGGGTGCTAAGGAGATGAACTTCGGAGTAAAGCCGCTGCAAATCCTCTGGTTTACGGAACACTTCATTGAGCTTTACCTGATTCCATGCCACCTCTATTCCAAGGACCTCGTCAATTGCTTTGTAAACTGTTTTCATTGCTCCTTTTCCCAGAACTTCGTCAAACTGTACAATATTGCAAAACAAAGTGAACATCATCACTGTCAAGAAGAAAAAGAAATGGTAACTTCCTTCACAATTGTCAAAAGTGACATAAGCTCCCAAAAACACAGAAAATAAGCTTCCCAGTTCAGGACCTAAATGTAAAATAGTTAACTCTCCTAATAGCTTAAACTTATACTAGAGTTGGTTAATAACAATCTTCTAACATCAAATTTTTTGGATTTTGGGTTGAAAATGTCCCAAAATCGCTGTTATAACATGCATATTACTCGGCCTGCACATAGCGAAAATCTGCAATTTTGGGCATAAGAACTAAACTAAGCTTCCATGTAAATTCTATCCGCCTGATTCAATTTTTTTGCCTATTAATAAAAGTCCACTCAAGTCGAACAAAATAAAAGGAGATAACTAATAATGATAAAATCGTAGAGTAGTAAACAAAGAAAAAATAATGAAAAGGGAAAATAAAAAACCGTAATCAATGTAATGTAACATAAACAGACAAGCAAAATCAAAATAGCAAATAACATACCCGTCCATATCGACAAGAAGGATCGGTTTCAACATAACCACACTGATATGCTTCAGCTTCTTCAACGTCTGGGGTTGACCCTCCAAATATTTTCTTATTCCTCATCATCTTATACATGTTTCTGATTTCTTAATATCCAAAGCTAGTTACGAGTACTAATTGTAAATGCTAATAAACTAATTGGGAAACTCTGAAAACAAATAAAGGAGCTAGTGTGGCTTTCCAGAGGAAACAACGCCGAAGAAAAGCCAGAAAAGTCTTGAGTAGTCGATTCTCATTCGATCCTTGCTTATTATTCTCAACACCACCAACACCACATCGTAAAGATTTGGACTACTCATACTAATAATCTTTATTAGCATAAACCACCATATATCTACTTTCTACTTCTACCTTATGGATTTAAATATTTTTGTTTTTGACAGAACAACAAAGGATTTCAGGAATCAAACGCTGCGTTTTCAGTGATGTTAAAATCACTTTTTTTTTTTTTGCTGCATGTTTTCTAATTTTGGAAGTAGTGGAATAAAATTAGAGAGAATTTTGAAAAAAAAATTGAAAGTGATATTATTGAGAGGAAGAAGAAAGTATACGGAACTTGAAGAATCTGTGGCTGCGTTTTGTGATTGTTGCAGTCTTCATTTTGAGCTTCTGATTCTTATTTGTGGATCAAAATAAAAGGCCAAAATTTAAGTGTTTAGACTTTGGAATCTTAGTGCTGAATTGCCTAACAGGCTAACAAAATCTGCTAAGTTATATAAGCTCAAAGAGCTTGGCTGATCATAGAAATACCGAAAATGATTTTTATTTTTATTTTTATAACGTATATATTAATATATATAGTATAATAAAAAAAATTTCTTTTTAATAAATAATTATATAATTATTTTATCATTATATATCATAAATTTGACATTTTATTAATATTTAACACGTTATATAACAACTTAAATGCTTATTATCATTATAGGGACAAAGACTTAGCCTTATAGCTCTGTGGAGCCCACCTAAAATAATAGGTGGTGTAGTTTTATTCCTCCTCAATTATTGTCCTTATATATTTTTTAAATAATTATTTATAAACTCCTACACTTATGTAAATTATAATGCGTTATAATTTGCCGTTAACTTAATAGTCATCCTTTTCATATACGTTCCAACACACCAAATCAATTTGATTTAAAGAAAATAGATCTCCAATTTACTCTCTTTTAAGTCCAGGTAATAACGTAATTAAATTATATTTAATAAATTTAAAATAATAAAAAAAATATGTAATAATTAATATTATTTATCGATAATCTTAAATATTAATTTATTATTAACATTTTTAAATATAAACAATAATTTAGATAAATAATACCCCAAAAAAAAACACGCGCAAAGAATCTTTTTAGGAAAAAAAAATTACTCTCTTTTGATAGCTATTTATAGCGTATACTATTGTGATAAAGACAATTTGCCTATTACTGTTGTTGTTAATAAATCCAAATACGTCTTTTTATTTTTATTTTTAAATAATAAAAATAATATTTTTAAAATTTATGATAATAAAAATAATATATATTATATCTTTAAATTATATATTTTTATTATTTAAAAAAATTATTACCTTATTTTTTTTAATGTCATTAAATTAAAAATTATTTAAATTTATTTAATATTATTATATGGTATTTTTATTAATATAAATTTTATAAGTATAACTTTTCTCTCTCTTTTTTTTTTTTTTTTTTGGGTAAGAGAATCGAAGTACGTCTTGTTCAGGTGAGAAAGTTGACTTTCTTTAAAAAATTGCAATCGTATATATAATATTGCTTTATTTAAATATAAATTGTAGTTTTGCTGGTACCATATATAGGAAAATTTATAAGTAGGTGATGAGAGACAGCTTTGAATTTGGACCATTAGTTTTGCCCCTTTTTGTAATTAGTTTAAAATGTAATGAAGAAAAAAAAAAAGAGTTTAAATTATATTATTTGTTAATTAAATTAATATTTAAATTTAAATTTAAATTTTTAAATTTTATAATTTAATCTATAATTTTTTAAAATTTTATAAATAAGTCAATTTTTAAATTCTACAATTTAATCCACAAAATCTTGAAAATTTACACATAAATTTTAAAATTTTGATTAAAAAATATGTATTTTAGTACATAATATAAGATTTATATGTGATTTTTAAAATTTTGGGGACTAAATTGTAGAATTTAAAAATTTAAAAAATTATGTATAAAATTTAAAAAATTTAATGAAGTTTAAATTGTAGAATTTAAATATTTAAAAATTTAAGACAAAAATAATTGATTTAGTTCCTGGGTTGTTATCATGTTCAAGAAGTAACCCTAAATTATGTTTCAATTGTTATCAGATGATGCTGACGTCTTTGTTTGCAAAGCCATAGGTATTACAAATTTGTAATAACTATTACGTTTCTACACGCACAATGTACATGCTATACTTTTATTTTAATTTTATTTATTTTACGAGCTTTACTTTGGGGATAATTCATTCGAAATTTGTCTGACATATTGTGCTCGTGAATTATTGACAGAAATATGTCTATTTTAATAAAATAGAGTGACTTATTAAATTCTTATTTTTCTTGGTGTGTAAGATTAAGCAAATAAAATACTTCAGTAATTTCATTCATGTTATGATGTCCTGCCAATTTTGATCCATTTAATTAAAAAAAATATATGTAATTTCATATTATTATTTAAAAAAAGAGTGGTTGATTAAGTTTATATTATTTGTGTTGTATAGTATTTGTAAGGATTTGGTTTTATCTGCATTCAATTTAATTAGACATTTTGATCGAATTGAAAAATTTTAATTCGCATTCAATTTTATTGCATTTTAAATTTAATTCAATCCAAAAATCATTTTAATTGGATTAGTTAAATCCTATCAATCCAATTAATAAACTTATTTTGTTCTTTTTTTAACACTTTTAAATAAAAAACTTAAATTTTCATATAACATGAACATATTTAAAAAATAAACTCCAAAAAATATTAAATAACAATATTAAAGTACAACTCAAATCTACATAAAAAAATAACACTATACAAATTACAATATTTATTTAAATAAAATCAACAATCCATTCAAACAATAAATTAAATTTAGTATTTAGTTTTTAAAGATTCCATTAATATTATTAAGATATGATGTGATGTATAATAAAAATATGTCTTATGTATAAATGTAAATATATTTAATTTTTCAGTCAAATTGGATCTAATGGTATATGGTAAAATCTATTATCTGATCTAAACTTAACGAATTATAAAAATTTTGATCCAATCCAATTCGATTATCGGATTAAAATTATTCAAAAATTAACAAATTAAATTAAATTAATCAAATTATTAAATTTTTTGCACACTCTTAATATTTGCGTTCAATTTGATAAAGTAAAATTAATATAGAAAAGTTTGTTCTCAATATCACATGTGTCTTATTTGATAAATTTAATAATCAATTATGTCATTTCGTATTATTTAAGTTATCTCTCTTCATTTTTCCTCTCCTCCTTCTCTCTAGGGTTTCAAACTGTGCACTACTCGTTTGGCCGCCGGCAGGCGGTTTCGGCTGCTGGCTGGCGGCCAGTCTTCCCTTTCTCCTTTCCTTTGGTTTCCTTCCTTTAGATCTATGGTTTGTGGGCGTTTGTCTCGCTCGTTTTCGTCTCCGGCGGATCTCGCCATTGCTGTGGCCGTTCGTGTCTCTTCTTGGTGGCTGCTCGGAGTATTTGTTACTGGTACCTACCCCTCTTCCTCGCGTGGCTCTGGGTTTTACTCTGTTCGGCTCTGCTGCTTCCGGTGGCGGCTCCGACAGTTTCTGGACAATAGTGGGGTGGAGGACATTTTGGTATTCTGTGTTTATTTTAGTATGGTTTTAATAATGTTTTGGTATTTTTGGTGTACCTTAAATTATCCAGATATGGTTTGTCTTAATTTTGTTGATGAGATTTTTGATTACTTTCTTGTTACATTTTCTGATTTTGGGATGTATTCATCGTTTTATTTCAGTCAATCAGTCAGTATAATGAGTCAAAATTAAAACGAGCTAATGTTGAGAGCTCGCAAGTATTCACTGTATTTTCTTGCTTCTAGCTAGTCCTGACTATGTTATTAGAATGGTGATGTATTTCTTAGAATCGATGTATCTTAAGATTGTATTTTGAATCCTTATTTAATGAAATTTACCTTTTATCAAAAAAAAAAAAAAAAAAGTTATATAGATCATATCAAGTTTAGGTTGAATTATCATTTTAATTACAACATTTACTTGTATTATTATGTTGTGTTTGGTTGACCTAGTAAAAATATTTTAGTGTTTTCGTAATAATGATAAGTCATGTTTGATTCATTTAATAAATAATTATGTATTATTTTATATTATATTAAATAATATATCATATTATATTCAAATGTTGTGTCAAAAATTACGATATTTATTTGTATTATGGGAAAAAAATTTAAAGATAAATATGAAATAAAATGGAAAATAAAAAATAGAAAATGATAAAAATGCAAAATAAAATAAAGGAGCTTAAGTACGTAATAGATTTTTGTTGTTGTTGTTGCTGCTGCTGCTGCTAAGTAGCTTAAGTAATAGATAGGATAAATAGAAATAAGATATTATTTATATGTTTTATTAGTTATGAAAAGCAAATGACTAAATAAAAGTTAAAAAAAAAAAAAAAAAAGTGTAGAAAAGAGAAAATAAAAATTACAAAATAAATTAAAATATTGTTATAAATGTAGCGTCTCAAGCGGCTTTTTATATAAGTAATTAAATGAAGTGACGAATTGATATACAGCCCGCTCCAATAGGTGAGAAGAGGAGATTTGTGGAGGGATAGATGATCCTGATATTGTAGTTTTATAGAAGTGAAAAATATTATATGGGGAGATAAGAGGGACATATATATATATATATATATATATATATATATATATATATTTTTTTTTTTGTCATTTTTTTTTTCCCAAATTTTTAGGACTGAATTCTAAAAATTATTGTCAAAAGCACTTTTTTTCTCATCCTTATATAAATATATAATAGTTTTAGATCGTCGATTTTGAAGCATGTTTAAATATGCTGCTTGCAATAATAATTTCAATAGAAGTAGTTATATAAGAAGTGTTTTTTGTTAAAAGATTTTAAGGAAAGGTAGTTTAAAAAAAAAAAAATTTGCTATCATTTGACAACAAAACCGAAAAATTCTTTTGATATTTGTTTTAGTAAAAGAGTAAATTTAATTATTATTAGTAGGAAGTAGAAACCTTATATACTTTAAAGAATTATTTTACTTTTTTTTTTTATAAGGGAGCTTCCTTCTTAATAAATACTTAAAAATATTTAAGAATAAACGTTAAAAATTTTATATATTTTATTGGAGTTTATTTTATACATGAAACCACACACTTTCGTACCTTTGACACCTACCCAACACAAAACATCAATTGGATTTTAAATTTCACACAAAATTTAATGCTCCTCATTCTTTTCATGTTGCCCCATATGTAAACTAATGCATTTAGCATTTTCAATATATATAAATAACAATTATAACTTCAAGAAGTCTCTTGAAATAGAATCTTTTAATAAATCTTTTTTTTTTCTTCTGAGATATTTAGAAAAAAAATTATTATTTCTTTTAAAATACTTAGAAGTTGAAAACATTTTCTTTTTCATTTTATAATTTTTATTTTTAATTCTTTAAAAATAGGTTCAAAAATGAAGGAAAAAAATTCGGGGAGAACCTAAAGATTCCCTTTCTACAATGATATTGCAATACAAGATAATCACCAACTAAAATTATAAATTAAATTGAAAAACAAGATAGTAACATGGGCTTGAGAAATTGTGTAAAACTTGCTGGACAATACTTGTTTTCAAATTTTAATGTTTTTATCAACCGAGGAATATACCAAAAAAAAAAGAATAAAGGGAAGAATGATGGTTAAATGTTGTTTTATAGAAAAAAAAAAAACTTGAAAGTTAAATATTTCGAAAATATAAGTTTTCTCAAATACTTATCGTCACCAAGAGATTGATATTCTTTTTAATATTCAAGTTATATTAAAAGTGCTTTAAATTGATCATGTTTTTAAGTTATTTTATTTTATTACTCATATTTTTCAAATAATTTTAATTTAATCATTTTTTTTTATACCAAAATTAAAGGTATTTAAAAAGTACTAAATTTTAATAATATAAATATTAAACTGAAATCTCTATTAACATAATATATGTTAAAAAATTTTAATTATATGATCAATTTTAAAATAATTTTGTTAAAATATGGGTACCCAAAAAAAGGTATTGAGCCCACTTAAACGCACATAAATGAAATAGTAATGGTCACTTTCGATCTGCATTTGAATAGACAGAAAAATGGCCAAATGGCCTTCTAATTTTAAGATATTCCTTTTAATACAATTATTTATAGTAAAATTATAATAAGTATGAAATAATGACTAAACATTTAGTTCATTTATTTCTTTTTCAAGTCACTAAAAATATTACGTCATATATTATAAATTATAAGTTATTAAACCAGTGTGAATTCATTTTCATAAGCCATAGTATTAATATTTAGCTTTTCTAAAAATCAATAATTAATTTTATAATCATGATTAATTAATACGATAAGAGAAAATAAAATTGCTATTAAATAAATGACATTGAACTGATGATTTTAGAGTAAAACTAAGAGTCATTTTCTCAATTAGTGGTGATTTGAAATGTCTCATTAATTTAGTACAAAATAATATGAAAAATAAAATATGTATTAAGAATAGATGTTTAAAAAGTAATATTTATTAATTGATTTAACACTATTGCTACAAGAAAAAATTATCGAGTTTCTTCATTTATGATAACTATATTTATTACAATTATAAATGATTTTATTACTTTTAAGTAATAATATTGTCATAATTAATTTTATTATTATCATACTACAACAAAAATTACAATTTTACCCTTATTATTAATTACATCTAATATCATTATTATTAAATAAATTTATAATTAAAGAATTATTATTGTGTTAATAATAATTTAAACTGTGTATACATATTTTTAATATTAGATATAATTTATGTCCATAAGTCAAATAAATTTAATCAGTTACATTCTTACAAAGGAACCAATAATTCGAAAAATATCTATATCTAATAAATTAAAAAGGACAATCATGAATACTAAAATATCAATCTATAATTGTATTAATACCAAATTTATAATTGTTCGTTAGTTACTATTTAGATATTCTCAAATAAATAAATGAAGAAATAATTTTCCCAATTATTTCTAACGTTTGTATTTTGAACTTGAAAGTTTAATTAAATAAAATAAAATAAGAATAATATTCAACCAATTAGATTTAAAACAATCTATTAAATTAATTTTAAATACAAAAATGTATCCGATAAATTATTGACATGTAATAAATTTAAGGGTTAAAATAGTAAAATATAAAAATTCGAGGACATAATAGTATTTTACTTTTGAAAAGGCAAATTGCCTCTTTTATAGTAGATAGAGTAATAGATTTAAATAAGATGTTATTGTATTTTTAAATTTAACTTTAATAAATAACTCAAAAAAATAACAAAATAAAATATATTAAAAATTAAATGGACTTAATTATATATATTAACTTTATGGATATGTTACAAAATAACAATTTTTAAACTTTTTTTTAGTTTTGCCACTTTAAAATATAAGGCTTATCATTTATGTTATATATAAGTTAATATTTATATAAAAATAACCAATTTTAGTTTATCCTCAAATTTTTCATATTTATTTTGATAGTAAATATTTAATTGTAGGCTTAACTACTTATTTAGTTCTCAAACTTTAACTAAATTCACAATTAGTTTTTCAAACTTTACAATTTTACAATTTAATTCCTAAATTTTTAAAATTTGACATATAGGTTCTAAACTTTTATATTCTATAATTTAGTTATCAAATTTTTTAAAATTTACACATAAGTCATATCTTGAATACTAAAATATATGTTTTAGAATCAAAATTTTAAGATCTATGTGTAAAATTTTAAAAATTTAGGGACTAAATTATAGAATTTTGTAAGTTTGAGGACCTAAGAATAAATTTAGTTAAAATTTATGGACCAATGATATAGTTTAGCTTTAATTGTATTCATTAAATTACAATACATTTATCCTTAACTAATTATATGAATTTTCTCATTTTTCTTCCATTCTCTATTGTTATTTATTATATTTAATTTATGTAATTTTTATTTTAAAATGATATTGTATTAATATTTTTTATATATATATTTTTTAATTTAATTATAATTTATCAAAATATTTTCTTTCATAAATTGATAATTTGTTTAAAGTTTTAAGGTCATTGACGTCCTATGAAAGAAAAACGGAGTAAGTTGCATAGTAGAACACTCGTCAAGTCATTCATGGGTTCACAACAAACTAAACAACTTATCCCCAAACCACTTTTTTCATACTCAACTATAGTTCTTTTAATCCTTGAATTACTTTATCCAGTTTCTTTCTTATTTTCTTTTATATAATTTTTTTTTACATGAGCAAGACGTATAAATATATAATACAACTTATTAATTTTAAAAAGATATAATTAAATTTTACTTTAAATAAAAAAAATTACATGAGACAGATATATGCATAGATGATGAATGTTGATATTTTCAAGACAATATTATTTGTGTATCGATTAAAATGGCTCCGTACAAAAAAGTTAAATTTTAAATAGAAGAATTTGTCATGTCATTCATATATCTATTTTATATAAAACTTTTTTTGCATTAAAATTTACATTTTATAATTAAATAAATATATTTATATAAAATAATAAACTAAAAAATATTTCATCTTATCCATAAATATAGCTTATGTGTCACTTATCTCTATATTAAGTTAGCACAATAACGAGTGTTATGGGCTAACATATGTTTATATTCCATTTTTTTTCCTGATCTTATACTCATACATTATAGTGTACAATATATTTAAAAAATTAAAAAAATAATTATTTTTCAAGAAATTTATCACGTCACACACAATAATTATTAATTATGTAATGAATTACAATGAGTACAAGTAATGCTTCAAGTTCCAATTACACTTTGACAACTTATAAATCACACTTTAACATTTTTAGAAGATGTTATTTATTATTTTTGGAATATATTTTTTATTAATTTTATTGATTATTTTATTTATTAAATATTTGACAACTGTATTTTTTGAAAAATGTTTGCACTAATATCTTATTTCATTAGTTTGAAATACCATTTCATAACTTATCTGAAAATAATGAATAATTTTTTCTAACTCTGGATTCAAATTTGACAAATATATAAATGTGTTAATTATCAAGCAATAATTATTACTGCCCAAAAATTATTTTTTTATTAAAATAAAAAAAAGTCTTTGAATATGGTTTTAAAAAAAAATTGATGTTATTTTTTTTAAATGTTGTAGTAATATTCCTAAAATAAATAGTTAATTAATTTTATACTTTAATAAATAATAAAAATATTTTACGAGGAATATATGTGATAATTTATGGCAATAACATGCAACTTTATTGAACATAATAAGCATGACTTAATAATAATGTATATTAGTTGATTATTTTTTTAATTCATATTAAATATGACATATTTTAAAAAATATAATCCGATTATAATAATTTAATCATATTTGATTCATTTATTAAATGAGTAACTAAGAATGTCTCACTTAATGTGCTTAAAACAATTGAATAAGTGTAATAATGTAAATTTATATAACCACCAAAAATAATAATTATTAAAAATATATAAATTATGGGAAGAATTTGATATTCATTGGTGTACAACAAGGAAGAAGAAAAAAAGTAAAGCAACCAAAATTATTGACGCTCTTTATTTATAATATAAGATGATAATTAATTAAGCATATTGCATGAAATATCTTCATTAATGTGATTAACATAACTATTTAAGGGTAATAATATAAACTAAAACACACACAAAAATCGACAAAAATAATTATTTATAATACGTATGAATATATAAAATATTTTGGTATTTATTATTCTACAAGAAAAAGAGGAAAACAACCAAAATTATTGACATTTTTTTCACTCATAATGTAATTAAAATAACAATTAAAGGTTAATAATATAAAGTTAATATACAATAAAACTATAAAATATAGCTATTATTTATTATGAGAACATTTTGATATTTTTTAATATACATGAGTAAAAATAAATAAATATCAAGATAAAAGTAAGAGTATAAAAAAAAGAGAAAATTTGGAGAATCACCAAGATAAAGCTATTTCGTAACACTATTCGAATACCAATTATAGATCGACTTTATGGTTAAAGATAGTTTAAAGTCCTATATAAATATAGAGTACAAGGCTCTATTATGTTTGATCGGAAAAGGAAAAAAAAATCTCTATTATGGTTCTTGGATTAAAACCTAAAAGGCATTGCTTTGTTTTGGATGCATATATATAACAGACTTGGCAGTCTCGCATCCAAAACAAAAGTGTATGGGGGCAATGAATAGATTCCTTCATCTTTGTTCATGGCTTTGAACAAACACCTATGGTAGTATAAGAAATTAAGAAACAACAAAGCCAATATCGAAAGTAATTCATTCATTCTTCTTTCCTTATATTTTCATTGTGGGATAGAACTAAACTCCATTAATTCATTCTTCTAGCATAGCTCAAGTAATATAGTATTAGTGTATACAACGACAAAATTGTCCAGTTCCCTCCAATGAAGTGTATGAACATGCATTATTTCTATAAAAAAAAGTTTAATATCTCCGTTAAGATCCACAAAATAATGATTGTCTTCATTTGAAAATCATTGTTAAGTTACAGATCCTCAATCTTCAAAAGCATAATGCTAGAATCCCAATTAAATTGTTTTTTTTTTTTTTTTTTTTAGGGTTTCATGGATCAGAGGATTCTCTGGTAAGGGGAAATTACACAAGTAATCTATAATTTTTTTCACATTATAAGCTTTTCTGTTATTATATTTTCATATGGTTTGGTGCCTTTACCTTTTAATTCTCACTTTAGTCCTTACTTTTTTTTTTTCCTTATAATTTGGTTCTTTAATTTTATCACATTGAAGCTAATCTTGAAATTAAACTTTAAAACTTAAAAAAAATAAAATAAAAAAATACCAAAGAGTAAGAAAATAAAAGGATTAAATTGTAAGGTGATAAAATAAGGGGATCAAAGTATAAAAATTAAGAAGTGAAGAGACTAAATTATAAGAAAAAAATAAGTGATTAAAAGTTTAAAATGTGAAAAAATTTAGTGACCTATAGTTTAGCCTTTTGTTTAATAAGATTTTTAAATCTTTCTTTATTTTTTAATACTATGATTTATATAGTCTCTAACTCTCTATATATTGTGTTTACTTTTCTTTTCCTTTTTGTTGTATTTTGGCATCTGAAAATTGTTATGCACATAGATGAGCTGAACTACTTTTAATAAAAAAAAAAAAAATTAATAAAACTTTTGGCTCCATTTATGATAATTTGTACAATATTTTAATTATTGATTTGATAAATCTATTGGAAATGATTTAATTTAGATAAGATAAGATATGGTTTGGAAAACCATAATATTATACATGCTTCGATTTCAAATCAGATTATGATAAGCTTGATTTGAGAGATTGTATTTATCCAATTTATTAAAATTGAATATTTTATTACAAAATTTCAATTTTTGAGATATTTTAACAATATATATATATATTAACCTTATAAATATAGTGACTTTTCCTCCAACAAATATTTTTAACAAATTAGTTCATCTATTAAAATATCTAAATTTAATAATATATATGTTAATTTATCTTAACTTAAAATTTTTTTTAATTTTAGAAAAATTTTAAATTTTAAATATGCTAACATTCATGTAGGGGTGGTAATTTTTGACACGATCCGATAACACGAACCGAATACGATACGACACAAATTTTTTTTTAGTAAGAATTGATCAATAAATTTTTCATATTCTTAAATGTTTTGTTATTTCTTACTATTATAAATAGACAATATGAAAAAAAGTCGAGTAAATTTTTTTATGTGTCAACTGACACGAATAACACGAACCGAACCCGGTACTAACACGAATCGAACCTGGTGCCAACACGAATAACACGACACGAACACGACACAATTACTAACCCTACATCCATGTCTTTAAATAAAGTAATTGAATAGTTGTATTAATATTATTTGTTAAATTTATTAATCTCTCTCTCTCTCTCTCTCTATATATATATATATATATATATATATATACACAACACACACACACACACTGATTTGCCTTAAAAATAAAAAATAGAAAAACTCCTACATAAATTTCAGTACAAGTCTATTGGCTTTAACTAAAACATTGCTACAGTACCTTTTTGAAACGTGGCTACGCTAGAGCAAAAATTCCTTTGTAGCCTCGCCTCCATAACAAAAGAGTATGGTGGCAATTAAGGGTGAGCAAATAATTCGATCAATTCGTTTAAATTAATAAATTTGATCCGATCCATCGGATTCGAATCGGATTAGATTGATATATTTTGTAGTCGGATCAGATTCGGATTGGAAAATATATAATCCGTTTGGATTCGGATCAGATTCGAATTAACAGATTTTATAATCCGTTGTAATTCGATCCGAACTGAATTACTATTAAAATTATAAATAAATGTATATTTATTTTTAATGTATTATATTTAAATATTATACATACTACAATTACATTAAATTATTATTTTAATTTTTTAAAAAATAAAAATATTAAATTCTTTATAATAATTTAATAATATTCAACAGTATACTTTTTATTATTTTGATTATCTAATTTGTGACTATAAATAAATAAATTTTACTAAAAAATATATCAATTTAAAATTTAAATGTTAGTATATATTGTATTTTATATATGATAATAATAAAAAAATAAATTATAATCTCAATCTGACCTATCCGATCCGAAAAATTCGATATGCTCGGATTCGGATTGACTACATTATCGGATCGGATTCGGATTAGAAATCTTTAAATTCGCTTCGGATCAGATCGGATTCAAATTGATAAAAACAGGCAGTTTCGATCAGCTACTCACCCCTAGTGACAATAAATAACTTACTAAACAAATAGCCATGCCAGTATGAGAAATTAAAGAATAATGAAGATAAAATCGAATGTAATAAGTCATATTTATGCGTGCATAATCTTTTTATTTTTTATAGATTAATATTTTACCAATCTTTGTACTTTTTGGAGACTGCAAGGGCTATTTGACGTGAAGTAGATGATGAATTCTAAATTTGTAATATTTATAGCAGCACTATCTGTGTCAATTATTATAATTTTATATGCATGGAGAGAGGGTAAGATTTGTTGTATTTTCTTTTATATATATATATATATATATATATATATATATATATATATCCATTTTGAAATAAAAAAATAAATATGATATACTTATAAATGAGTAAATATAAGTCATATGAATTGCAATAATTAACATGATTAAAATAATTATTTAATAATATAAATTAAGATATAATAAAAAAAAAATAATTAAAAATATATATTAATTATATAAATATTTTTATATTTTTTAGTATAAAAAAATTAATTAATTAAATTTAAAAATAAAAATAATACCCTTATGATTATAAGTTTGATTACATGAAAAATATTCGTAAATTCTACGGCCATAATATAATATTCCTTGAAGAAATAAGCTAGATCTTATTACGTTGTTGACAAATTGTTTAATTTCTAAGTAGTAATGATGAATCATATAGGTCAAAGGCTACTCTACTCAAAAGTAAATTATTTTCTCCACAGTAGGCATAGCATGAGGGACACATGTTTTTTCAACAACATGTGAAAGAAGAATTGAAGGAATCCATTTAAGTGGAACATTAAATCACTGTACTAAAATAATTATCCAATTTTTATTTGAAGTGCAAGAACCCATAAAAAGATCATAATTCTTCTTTATTGTTTTCTGTTGAAATGTGATACGAATAATAATAATAATAATAATAATAATAATAATAATTATTATTATTATTATTATTATTATTATTATTATTATTATTATTTAAATAACCATTCGACAAATAGGAGTAGTGTTGGATTATAAATTTTGTAAGTTAAATTTTCCGGATTTTAATAAACTAATTTTCAAGTTTTTTTTTTTCGATTAAACTAATCATGTATAAACTATAAACTTCACAATCAAACCAGCATGATTAAACCACCCATTAGGAATTTAAATCCTTTAGGGTTTTATTTAAATTTTATAATGCTTTGTTTAGCTTTTTCTGAATTGCCAATATTGAGTTTTTGTAATAAGACTTGGCATTGATTTATAAAATTTTAGTGAAACAAAGACAACGGTGATGGAGCCCTCAATCATCACAACAGGCATAAAAACCAAACCGGGCCTGCACAGCATGGTACTATTCTCCCACTAAACCACTGGTGTTAGTTTTTTTTTTTTTTTTTGTGTGGTTGATATGAACCACTGGTGCTAGTTGAAGTAAAAGGCATTCTTTTTGTTTTATATATATCTCTTTTTCGATCAAGCTTAGTTTGCCAAGACTAAATTATATTTTAACCTAAGCTAATTTCTAGTTTTCATTTTGTAATTCTTCAAATTCTGATATTCCCAATGTGAACAATAAAAAAACAAATATCATATAGTAATAAAATCAGATTAATTTTACTCATATTATCTCTTACTAAAAGAAAGCAACTAACAAATAAGCTAATTTCATTAAGAGACATATGTACTAACAATCATTGGGACCTATAGGGCATGGCGCCCAAGGAGCATCATCAACAATAACACCAAGATCCAGCCCATAACAGATTGGGACCTCGGTCCAAGATCCACAAGACCTAGAAGCACCATATGGGAACGGCGGTGATGCCCTACTTCCAGTACACTTAGCCACCACCAGCCAAGTCGGTGGAAGCCAACTGAGCCTAGATCGCTTTCGCATCGGAAGCATGGACTGAAAATATAAGGCACTGACATAAGTAATAATCATTTTTAAATAAGGCAATGACATACATTTCAATTGAGCACTACAAATCTATAATCGAGTCGTCCAATGCAAATAAATGTGTGGTGTAATTTGTTATTAAAAAAAAAAAACAATGGAGTCGAGCGTGAAAACCATAAACCATCACACCCAACTTATCTTGGAGCATAAGACCTACTTAGCAACACCATTGAACTTCATCCAAGACCCAATATAATTGATCACACCTAAACATCATGTAATCATACTACTAATTAAGTAGTTAATTAAACCAAAAGATGTTAAACTGCAGCAGAGCCCCTCAACCAAGAGGTTTTCTATTTCTCGTTGAGTTATGAACAGCAGGTGTTTAAAAAATCTAAAGATCTACTTTCTGAGGCACCGACAAATATTCAATATACAACTAAGAGTTTAGTGCATAATAAACCAAAATACATCATAAAAGCCTTCAGTTTCAACACTACAAATTCTATTGTATGTACATATTATCAAAATGGCATCAACAAATATTTCGAAGTAGTGCCACGAACCAAAATGCAAAATGAACAATAAAAGGGAAAAACATAACTGCATTCTTTAATCTCTACGTAATTCTTCCAAATAACATAATATTTTTCACTTTTTGGTTCGAGATCAGCAGTGGCGTCCTCCGCCAGGAAAGGTGTGTATGTTGATACCAGTTATCATGAGTATCTAATGTGTTGACACTTTATTTGCGTCTTCCTTCTTTGGTATAAAGAGCATTGTCAAAAATGTTCACATAGAAAGCGGAGGGAAATCATCTTCATTTTTCAGATGGTATGACTGTATCACACCCCTGACAAGCAAAAATTGAAGACTTTTAAACAGGTCTCAGAGAAATAAAAAAAACTAGACAAATGCATCTAGGTCCTTTGCTCATGTCAGTTAGAGCAATTTAGTCCATTTTCTTATTTTTGTTTTTGTAGTAGTTTAGTCATTTTGTTATGAAAAAATGATAGTAAAAAACAAATGATCAGATTTAAAAAAAAAATTTATCAATTTTGGAGTAATTATTGTTTATACTAAAGACCAACTATGAAATTGATGTCTCAATAATAATTGAAAAATATGAGGGAAAAATAATAAAATGATAAAATTCATCATTTGCCTTTGTGTGTCACTTTTTCAAAACAAAATGAATAAACTGCTACAAAAAATAACAAAATGATAAAACTAAGAGACTTATGCTATCACCTACCCCTACATATGGATCAATAATGGATGACGGGCAATCCTATGTTTAGGTAGAAGGGATATTTTTGTTCCTTAAAACATATTTATACCTCATGTTTCAAAAAGTGCAACTTAAATCCAATTAGTACATTAATGTTCAAAAATTGACATAAGTCTCACATTTTTGGCATGTTCCCAAACTAAGCTAATCTTTTTCTAAAGCATCATTTTTGGATTTAAATTGTCCTTAAAAATGATGACTACATGCCAAACACATGATATTTCCATCAATTTTGTAACACTATTGTATTAATTGAACTTTAAGTGTCCCGATTTTTTAAACAATAACGCTAAAAGTGTACCTAATGTAAATAAGGACCTATTTGTCCCTTCATTCTATACCCTTCAGGTATTTTACCAATAAACAGTATCAGTTATGCAGGAAATTAATTACCTCTCCTGATCAGAAGAGAGTTGTTTGGTACTTCGCACTCCAGGACTTGAAGGAGAACCAGAACGGTATGAAGTTCCTGTCTCTAACTGATTGACCTCTACTGGAGGGGTTGCTGATTTATGGCATGACGACTCAAGCTCAAGATCCTTAAATGAGTGTATGAAAGCATTGGCATCAAAAGAACCCCACATGGTAAAGGAGGGGTGGTGATAGTCTGATGACCCTGAACTCCTATGGCCAAGAACTGGGTGCTCAGATGGCCAATGCTCATGACTGCATTTTGCAAATGAATTCAATCCTTGTTGGGTAGTAGCATAGTGCGAGTGGTGGTAATCTGATGACCCAGAATCCACAGTGCTAGGAATTAGGCATTCAGTTGGCAAGAACTCATGCCTGCATTCTGCAGATGAGCTAAACTCTCGTCGGGTTATATCATATCTCCTAGTATGTCTCCAAAATGGTCTGTGAATTTCGGCTGCATGGTTCCTTCCTCTTCCATGGTATGGTCTCTTGTTATAAAGATTACAACTCTATATAGATAAATAAAAATAACATCATAAAAAAATTATCTCAATTAAGTGGACAGCTCCATCTGACATTTAATAGAATAGGAAATCCAAAACTAAGAAGCCTGCAACTGTTGAGTTTTGAAAAATTACCAAAAATAACACCCCTAACATTTATTATAACAAAATTAGCACCCTAATAATATTAAACATTTAATTGGAGCGTATAATATTAAACGTTCAACATTGAACGGGTCTAAATTGTCGTCGTTCAATTCCAATTGTATGGATATTAAAAAAAAAACAATATATCAATCATTTTTTTAATAGTGAAATTATAAGTTTGAACATAAGGGGTACTATTTTTGCTATTGCAAGTTTTGAGGCATGTTGTTTTTATTGTTTTCCCTCGAGTTTTTACATGATTGTAGAACCAAAATAAATTGTATAAAAGAAACACAAAAATGCCAATACCGGACTGAGGAAGAATGTCCCAGTTCCTCTTGGTTTTTTATTTTCTTCTCCAAAAGCAGTCTGAAGAGGAAGACTCATATGATTAGCAGGGTAAAACCGTGGTCCCAAGGCAATATCATTTGTATCACTTTGACCACTATTATTATGAGGGAATGTTTTTGCTCTATAGAAAGTTCTCAATGGATTCTTGCAAGGTAGCTGTGGGCTCAAGGGAGGACTGGGAGGCAGTAACATGGCATATCCTTGAGAAAGCTGTCCATACTGCAGGTTCTTCAAGTGAATGTCATAATCCCCTGTAAGTTCCAACAAGTTTGAAGGTTCAGAGCTTCTTGAGATATCATGAATCTCTTTTTTCATATTTTCGGACACGTTCGTAACATCATTCAAAATATATGAATCAATCGGTGAGATGTTATCATAGCCATTGCATGAGCCAGCCAGTTTGCTTACAAATAAATGTTTCTCTCTGTCATCCAACAAAAATTCAGAATGTGATGCGTCGGAATTTGCATCCTGTTCCTCAATAGAATTCCATTCTTCACTCTTCCCATTGTCCTTATAATTTTGCTCCACGTGAGAGCTCGGTAAAAATGAAACTGTTGAGTGGTTACAAACAGGCAAACAATCAGAGAAACCACTTTTCATGCTTGGGCATCCATCTTTTACACCCCTATCAAGTCTGTGGACCGATTCTGATGCCACCTTAGAGGCACCCATTTTTAAGAACAGCTTCTTTGGTTCATATACAGGTGCAGAGGCCAATTTAACAGCTGGTATCCTCAAACCAGTAGTTGACTCCACAAAATTCTTTGGTTCGTGGAATGTTTCCAAGCATGTCAATTGTGAACATTGTTCAGAAGCTCTGACACCAGAAGCTAGGACAGTATCTTGTATGTCAGTCCAACAATTGCTTCCCGGCCTATCCAAACAATTCGCAAAGAACTTCCTTAGCTCACCTGGTATCCTTTCTCTGGGTAACAAATGAATCCTGCTAAGTTGTTCAGCCCCATACTTAAACGCACTGCGTATCCTATAGAAATTACCTGCATAAAATGCACAGTTTAATACCACAAGACAAGATCATTAACTGCAAGAAAAACAACTAATGGAAAGAGAACATGAGTCAACCTCTACCAACACTGCGTCCAAGGTTGTTAGTTTCTTTAAGTGGATCAATTATATTCAAATGCTTCAGAGAAAATGGTCGCAAATTTGTCTCAGTTGGTGAAATAGAAAAATTGTTCAAACAATTTCTGAGGAAGTCTTCACTTAACAAAACATCATCTTTCCCATCTTCTGATAGCTCAGCTAGAAGGACGCATAGAGAGAAAGGGAGAGAGATAAATAAATAGAATTATAACTACAGAAACTCAACACAGAAAACAAAAGAATGTATGTCTTACCGACTACTATATTGGGCAGGAAGGATTTACATACTGGTCCTTTTAAACTGATACAGTAGTTTTCCCAATCAAAATTGCCAAAATAATCCAAAAATTTATACAGTACCTATGGAAACAGGAAACAGAATAAGGGTTTTATCTAATTTATGACTTGGGAGCAAATAAAGTTGATTTGTCATACATACTGCTAATGGGCCCATTAGAGAAGAATGAAACTTGTGCAAAATATATAGAACCAATGTTTCCAAAGCATATGTTGAAATCAAACCATGGTGAGCCCCAAGAATACGACTCTCATAGTAGCACCAAGCTTTAACCAGAATGATACTGCGCTTGAAGAGATGATCTTTTCCAATAAGGCGATCAACCTACATGATAAGCAGCGTGTGTAACTTCATCACAAGTTAATTGATTTCTAGACTTTGGAAATGTGAGCTATAATGAAAAAGAAGCCAACAACCTCGCCTCAATGTTATATGACAAAATATGGATGTATTCTAACTGAAATCGGAAGCCAGAAAAATAAATAAAACAGGACTCTGAAGGAATAAATATGACATTAAAACCTGACAGGCCACCTTGGTCGTACCTGCTCAAGGAAACAGAGAGTACTAAGTCCTCCTAACTGATTAAATGATATATCAACAACCACATCCTGTACAATACATTTCACAAGCTTAACCTGCCATCAAAAAACCTCAATGTTTCAGAACACTGATCACATAAAACCAAAAATAACATCATATGCACATAATAAATCAGTATAGGCCACAGAAATGAGAAGCCATAGACCCTCTCTTGAACATTTAGCCTATCCAGCTGAATAGATGGATAAAAACAGCTTTAACAATTAAGATAAACAGGAGAACACATAAAATTGCAAATAGTGATGAAGCCTTAGGGTTTGACGGTGTACAACAAACCATGAAATCATTCCCAGATATACATGTTTCTTCATCATGTCTAGCCAGAAGTCCAAAATCTGAGATGTTTGGAGACACAAAAGCTATCTGAAATAACGTTGCCAAAGGGCCAAAGGCTACGACAGATTGTTTGCTTGTATAGATATGTCACAGTACATCTATAAAGCTTTGCAGGTCCAGAGTATTTTTAAAGAAAACGGACAGAAATTCCAAATTTATTAATGAGAGAAATAAGAAGAACCTCAGCATCAATGCAGTGAACGTCCTTCACTTTGTACTGAGCAGCTTTGTTATGCTCTTCACCTTTCAGAATAGAATAAACTTCAGAAACCAAAGAATCCTCAAAGTCTAAACAACAAAATGTGGTCAAATCTATATCCCCGTTAGGAAGATAGGTCTTCAGAGGAACTGATCCATATGGAAAGACCTGTGATGGAAAACAATAATTTAAAAAAGAGACGTATTTGATCAGAAAATCCATTATAAGCAATTAAAAATAACTGCGCTTTTGAGATCATGAACAAATGGATTGGAGGAATACTGCTTAACTAAACAAGCAATCCTGCTTTTGAGAGATCTAAACACCATTGGTTAAGACAATCATGGGTCAGAACATCATTGAAGCTGACCAAATAAAAAGTTAAAAAAAAACCAAACTTCAGGTTCCTAAATAGACTTCAGCAACATCATTTCCGAAGAAAGCTAAAAGCTGATAAAGAACAGAAGACTACATATGTCAATCTTGACAAGATCCAGTGAAACTAACCGTCATGATTACAGCTTTAATGAATAATTCCTAGACTCTCTGTCTTGTTTAGCCCATTCCAGAATTTCCCATATCTTTATAAACCAAAAAAGAGGCTTACAAAAGTAGCTACAAAATTCAGTAATAAAAATAAAAAGACACCAATTCATTTATATTATAACACATAGTTAAGCACATTGCTAATTGTCTTGAACATTCAGCATGTAACCACAGATAAGAAGTATTTATACATCTTGTTACCTCACAGCCAGTAAAATATCTGATCAATCCCTGTACATGTTGAACAACATTCTTCCTCTTTTGATCAGCAACAAGAGTAGGCTGAATCATACTAAATATTTCCTGCGCCGCCATCTCTGCTCTGGCCCAAAAGTCATCGTTTCTCAACTCAGACGATGAGGGCAATTCGCACCCACAATCTTCGCCTAAAACAACGCCATTAGCACACGGTATTGAACAAACTATAGGATCGCCCATGAAACCCAATTGCACCAAAATCAAAATGTCAAAAACTCATCCAAGAATTCAAAATCAAAATAAAAAACAGAGACCCAGGTGACAGTTTGAGAAGCCCAACAGCCCTGACAAAGTTTTAAAAGTTATGGAAGGAGAAGGGGGCAAATCAAGTAGAGCCACCATAGTCTTGAGACATGAAGTTGAAGAAGGTTCAGTCTGTGAAGGAAGTAGTCGTATATAAGTCAATTAGTAAAGTTATAAGACTAAACTCTCAAGCGAAAAATTCCTTTCGGTGGTTTGTAAAGAACAAAAGGGATTAAGGAAAATGTAGGTAAAGATTAGAGATTCAAAAAGAAGGATCTCCTTTATGGGTTTGCGTTTCTGATTTCTATGAGAGAAAAATAAAACCTTTTTTTCTTGAGTTTTCCTTCTTAAACCCAAAGACCCTCCTCCTCCTCCAACAAAGCCACCCTTTTTCTCTCTCTTGCTATCTCGCTGTGTTTCTCTGCGTTTGTAACACGTCTAATGCGATGCGACGCGACGCAATGCGACCGAAACCGAAAACAATGAGGCCAAGAATATGATCCCCGTGGATGCGTGGACCACAGTCTGAGGTTTTTTCAATCATGTGGACATTTGGGACAAAGACAAGTTTAGACATTATGATGAAATATGGGCAGCCTCTTAAACGCTGTCGTTTTGTATCGTCCATTAACTTTGACTCACAATCATTGTTTACGAAAACCCCAATTTTATTCACATTCTAATATAAATTCAAATAAAAGATAAGTTTTGTAAAGTTTAAGGCTCCGAGGACTAAAACCTACAAGGGTATGCAACATATGTATTTGGAAAATTTTGCAAAAGAAAAGAAAAATACTCGCAAACAATGCACTCATACATATGATAAAATATGAATAAATCAACTTAAATTATAAATATTTATATAATTCATTTTTATTTATTTAAAAAAAAAATTTATCATTTAACGAATCAAATTTAAACAATGTTACTCCTCTCAAGTTAAAATTTATATAGTAAAACTATACGATAAAAGTGTGGATTCTTATTAATGAAAGAAATTTTTTAAATTAAAAATTTGTGGTGATATCAAATAGTTTTGGGTTGTAATTAACTCCTTAAAAATAAAGAATAAAATTATATGAGCTTATATTTAATGAATCAATCAAATAGCTATACAATTGAAATTATCATAAATTTGTGATATATATTAATGTAAGGATTACACAATTATTGAAAGTTGGGATATAAAAACAAAAAATGGAAAACAACTTATGGTTACGTTGCGTTTCCCTCTTGGACACATGTATTCTAATAAAGAAAATGTTAACTAATTTTTAGCTAACTATTCGTCAGAAACAGATAAAGTTGAGAACTTTGACAATTTTGATTTTTGAGAAGAATATCAAGAGGTAGAGGGAGGGAATATGAAAATAAAATAAAAAGGAAGATGGACATTTTGCGACATAAACTGTTAGTGGTTTAGTGCTAACATTGGGTAAATGCTTGTAGTTGATGCTTTGATTAATGTTCTGACAATTAGGGCATAGCTTTTGCTCAAAGCTGGACAAATCGAAAATAAAATCTATATGTTTCTCAAGTTTAGTATAAATTTCACATAAATAGATTTTCTAGTGCTGGCGCAATTATAATTTGTGATATAAATTTCTCAAGTTGGTTAAGTGTGTGGTGAAACATCACATTTCATAACTACTATAAAATATGAGTCATTCTACGCATACAAGGTACATACATCCAAACTGTATAAATCATTTGATTTGTTCAAATTCACCTCACCTATTAAAACTGTTTTAGTAAGACTACATTTATAACTAACCAACAATACGTGGATGGATTAGACCGAAGTGGGATAGATGTTAACAGTTAGGTTATGTGTATTAAATTATAAATTTGAGACGTAAAAATATATGTAATAGTTATTAAGGTTCTTTGACGATAATCACTAATGCTAATTCACTTTAATACCTTTAAATATAAGTATTAATTCACGTGAATAAAAAAGATAGAAGTTGCATGATCTCTAATAAAAAAAAAAAAAAAAATTTTTTTTTTTTTTAAATACATGAATTAGATAATGTTGTAACTTACTAAGTAATATTTTTCTGTTCTTTCTAAAGGTTTTTGACTTTTTTTTTGTCAAAAAGAAATGTAGGTTTTGACTTTTGAGCATGAGAAAAATGTTAACGCTACTTTTTATTTTTTTATATAGGCCAAACGGTGGCAGTTTTAAGCTTGAGTATAGATGAAATGTTAACGTTACTTTTCAGATTTCTTTTGAAATAAATGATGTTCCTTGTAAGAATTGCAATAAGATATGAGCGACTAGGATATAGTACATATAGTGGATACAGCTCATAGGCTGTTTTGGGGTAGCCTTAATTATCTTGTTAAAAATAAAGTCAAATATATATTTTTTATATTGTATATTTTCCCATGGTTGGTCTCAGTATTGAGTTTAGGTTCTACAAAACCATTGATAACATTGCACTAATCAAACGGTATATATATATATATATTTTTTCAGAATCAATCCGTATAGTTATTAGCATTATTATATATCATAAATTTATTACAATAATATAAATAAGAGTGTTAATTACTTAAAATAGTAAAATATAAGGTCTCAATGCATTTTATCAAAAATAACATCTATAAATATAGTACAACAAAAATAATTTTATAAAACCATCTTCATTATAAAATAAAACTATGTTTTAATACTAACTAATTGTATGCATTATCAATTTTTCCATGCACATTATATTATATTAATTTAATTTTTAAATTTTAATTATAAATTAAAAATATTTAATAAAATATAAAATATACATATACGTATTTACACGTACATTTATTAATATTGTTTAATATACACAAAATTGTGATATTTATTTATACTAGTCATAAATTTGAGCTATAGTGGCATTTTTATTACACCATGCTAAATATCTTGACTATATTTATATATAATCATGCATTTAATTATAAAATTAGACTATATCGTATAGTATAAAAATAGTACGATTATATAAAAAATTTATACGACAAAAGAATGTAGATCTAAATTATACTGAATAATTAACTTATTTGTTTTATGAATTTTCAATTATAAAATTATATGTCTTAATATTTTTTTTTTATCTCAATTTAAAAATAATATTTTTTTAAAATATAAAAAATGAATTAAATATTAACTTAAATAAATTTTATAATAAAAAATTATTTTAAATATAAATTATTTTAGTAAAATATATATAATTAATTTCATCTAACTATATTATACAATTTTTAACCATACATTGTACAGATTAATTATAATATAATTTATTCTAATATAATTAATCGATATGATACAATGCACCAAACATGACATAAAAATTATGTATATAAACAACTGCCACCATTTTATCAAAAGGAAAAAAATATCAACCATCATAAATTATTATTGAAAAATTACTAAAAACAATATCCTTAAAACTTATAATAACAAAACTAACATCCTAATAATATTAAACGTTCAACTTAAACGTGTAATATTAATCGTTCAATATTAAATAGGTCTAAATTATCATCGTTCAATTCCAATTGAACGAATGTTAAAAAAATGATATATCAATTATTTTTTTTAATTGTGAAAATATAAGTTTAAATACAAGAGGTACTATTTTTATTATTAAAAGTTTTAATATGTGTTATTTTTGTTATTTTTTCTTAATTATTTGACTTCATCAAGCTCGTATTTTTCCTTTTATTTTCATTTTTAGTCGTATCTCAAAAACAATTATTTCATGCTTTAATTAAATGAAAGCCTTTCGTCTACAAAAATACGATATTCTTACATTTTTCTGAAAACCAACAAAAAAAAAAATACATATAAAAGACAAATATAAAATTAGAGTCAGAATATATATGTACAAGTTTTTTTTTATTATATAATAATGCATATGCAAACGTTAATTACAAGCTAAAGTGATATTCTTGGATTAATTCGGTTACATACTATTTAAGGGTTCAATAACCCTTTCTCTGTAAAGCTTTGACCCAGCTTATCAGTATGATTTTGCATACAAGCCTAACTTTTTAGTTTTTACTACCATTTTTCAACCTCAGTATTCCAAGCTCGGAAATAAAATTAAATCAGCAGGAAACCAAACAGATGTCATACTTGCGTCTAAACAAATTGTGGAAAGGGGCTGCGGCTACCAAATAAAGCCCATGGCCAGCAAAGAAAATAGGGGAAAACGTAATTAAAGCATATGTAACATGACAAAGAATATTGTAACAAGAATATAGAAAATATCTTTATAACCCCTCGAAGAATAATAGAATATCAAGGTTTTGCACAAACTTATAGCCTTCCTAAATTAATTAAGAAAACATGACAAACTTAGCACATAACACTAAAGATATGTAAATCATGATTGCAGTCAATAACCAATAATAAGAAGAAAAAATTACCATGCGAAATTTTTTAGAATCAAAGTATCATTAGCCCCATCAAAATCTCCATCAACAGCAGCACATAAAAGTTTGTTTTTAGGTGCGAGCAGCAGCTGGAGGACCAGCAGGGCGTGGCCCCTGACCAGGAGCACCAGGCCTAGGAGTGTCCTCCTAAACCACATAAAACATGAAAGGCATGTTAAAAACAAATGAAGATAACAATACAAAAACAACAAGAATATGATTATAGAACCCAAAACGAACTATACATAAAATTAGACAATTCAATTTTTGCACTCCATAGTAATTATGCTTGATCAAATTTTAAAAATTAAAGTATTTTATGGCGGCCATAGGCAGAGAAAGAGATGGAGATGAGAGTAGCATGTTTGTTTCAAATTCACAACACAAAATGTAATCGGGAACAATATGAAAGAACCTTAACATGCATTGTCATAGAAATAAAAAAAATAAAAAAAAAGGTTTGCATAATTAAGATGTCCTGCAACAACTGAAACACAAATAATTAGAAAAGATAACAAGCACTATTAACAAATAATACAAAATTAAAAACCAATAAACCTTGACGTAAAACTTGAATAAAATTAATGAGAAAGCGTTCGGGTAAATTTCTTCAACTCTTCCAAGTAATAATAAAGAAATATTGATATCACTCTCAAAGTAAAAAAATAAAAATTAAAAATTAATGGAAAACAAGCAAATCACAATTGTATATATAACGAGAGAAAATCACCAAAAATTCTAAACATTAATTGGCATACCCGACGCCTGAATCGCTGTGGAGGCTCACGGTTTCTCCGATTCTCCCTAGAACGAACTCTCACAACGTGGGAATGGATAGCACAAGAAACACAGTACTGCATCTTTGCATACAGCTTGGGAAGAGTGTAGCCTAAAGTACCAAATCCAATGTGTCCCATTATAATAACCATCACACAACAATAGGAACAATTCATAAATAAGAAAGGAAAAAACAATGAGCTAAACGATAATACTAAAATAAAGAAAGATACGAAATATTACCATCATGGACACAAGCTTCCTGAACATCTCTAACAGCAGCCTGCTCAACAATGTTCCTCACCAGAAACCTTTTAATGGCTTTATCCTTTCAAAAAAAATAAATAATAAATAAATAAATATACATATTATCAATTATCATCCAATAAAAAGAATCCATACATTTAATTAAAAATGAATAGCCCAAATAGAAAATTGCAGTAAAATATATTATATTGTAGCGAGTCTTCTTCAATTCTTAACGAAAACAGTGTATTTTGGCTCAACTAGAAATGTCAAATGAGCTGCTTAGTTCATTTAAAGTTAGCTCACTGAGTTTATGAGTTAAAACAAGCTCACTTAACTCATGGACTTTAAATGAGCAACTTATTAGCTCATTTTATAAAACATGTTGAATTAAAAAACTATCAAATAAATTAGAAAATGAAGAAATTATCAAAATATAATTATTAATTACTACTATTGGCAAAAATGCCATTATCAATCAAAATAACTAATAAAAAAAGTAACTAATTATTTTTTTAATAAAATATAAAATTAAATTTATGTTAGAACATTCTAATAAATATAGAATTTCAAAATAGTAACTTAAAAAACATACCCAACATTATTCAGATTAAAGAAATGATCATTGACACAATTTTAAATTGTATTAATTTATAATTGAATCTATATATCATTGAAAACATTAAAGAGTTTATTTTATAAGAAATGTTATGTTTTAAAATTTTGATTTTCTACATAAGTTATACTCATTTTTTTGAATATTGTTCAAATTTTATTGAACATTTTTTAAATATAAATTATATTAATTCACAAAATATTATAATTCATTTTATATATCATTAGAAATCTTTAAAAGTCTAGAATCTAAAAAAAATTATGGTTTATGATTTTAAATTTTCTATAAAAAATAATGCTCATTTTACTAAATATTGTTCAAATTTAGTAGAACGTTTTTTACTCATTTTAAAAATATAAACTGTACTAATTCACAAAATATTATGAATCATTTCATATATCATTAGAAAGTTCCAAAAGTCTAGTTTCTAAGAAACTTTATGGTTTATGATTTCAAATTTTATATAAAAAGTTATGCTCATTTTATTAAAAAGTGTTTTAGTAGAACATTTTTTACGGTGTATGATTTCTAATTTTTTATAGAAAGTTATGTTTCCATATACCATTAAAAATCATTATATTTATCAATGACTCATTTTTGAAATATAATTAATACAAATTTCAAAAAAAAAATTATGATTAATTTCACAAACAATTAGAAAACTCTATATATTAAGTTCATAGGGACTTTTACAGTTGGTGATTTTAAATTTTACATAAAAAGTTATGCTCATTTTATTTTACGGTTTGTGATTTTAAATTTTACATAAAAAATTATACTCATTTTATTTGAGATTATTTCTATATAAAAACATATGTTACTGAAAAAAATCTTAAAAATATATATTTTAAAAAATTTAGATTAATAATTAATTAACTATTCTAAATAATTTAAATATTTAATAAAAAAATTAAATCAGCGCTCATGAACTGCCCAATTATATAGCTCGCTTAACATTAATTGATACTACGCGAGCTGAGCCAAACCACCTTATTTGACATCTATAGCCTCAACTAATTCGTCCTGTGCTAACAAGAACTATATAAATATTTATGGATTTCAATAATCGTAGAAAGGTACTATGAACATAAACAATACTACTCAGTAAAACAATGAAAAAGGGAAAACCATGGAAATACCTTAGGGCAGCATTTACCACAATTAGAACAGCGAATGAACTTGACATGGCCACGGCCATGTTTGTTCCTTCCTCCGTTTCTTCTCTTGAAAGTCTAACGAATAACGAACACAAATTCAGATACAAATGAAGCTTAAAACTAAATTGAATTAAGCAAAATTACAACAATAAATTTCGAATATTTAGAGTATGATGACTTGTACTTACCATGATGATGATTGAAACTCCAAAGCACTAATGCCTCGGCGTACTTGAAGGGATTGTATAAAAAAACCCGTGAGCGTAGTTTTAGCAAAGATGATATTATATACGACTAGGTTTCACTGTAATGGGCTGGTCGCTCAGATAAGACTCTTGTCTATTTGGGTCATTGTACAGTGCTTTTAAATTGACCCATATTTCTTCTAAGCTAATCCACGTCATGAAGAGAAGTGTGAATTTTTGAATCATATCTTAAATCTTAATAAATACCGTACCGTTTAGATGTAAATGATGTCTTTATGTCGATCATAACTACTACAATTATTTTAAAAAGAACATGTTTATTTCACTATCAACATCAACACAGATAATAGTGAAATCACTTTTTATTATTATTTACAATTAATCAAATCACTTAAAGTAATAAATAACGCAACTTAAAATTTTTACTCTATTTTTTTTATTCTATTATTTGTGTCAAATTCACATATTTTATTATTGTGAACAAAATACATATATTATTTATAACAGTACTAAACGAAAAATTAGTATATTTACCCGCACAAAACAATTATCAAAAAATTATAAGCAAAAATAATGTTTTTCCACCGTAAAAAAAAATGTTGTATTTGTTAAATTTAGTTTTTTTCTTTTAACCATAATTGGCAATAAAATAAAACAAATGGATGATGAAGCCTGTTATTTTTAATAAAAATATTACCTATTTAGGAGGACAATACAAATTTATTATCTTTAAAAAAAAGTCATAGAATTTCATTATGGACTCCTGCAATCATTTTGAAAAAAATAGTGAACTTGTGTTGTCTCTTCAAATAAATACAAGTCTAAATTATACTTTTATTAAAGATATTGAACTTTAGATATCCTTTTTCCAATAAAAAATTGTAGAGGTAAATTCTTCTAGCTTCATTTCTATGCTTCCTTGTTTCTTTGTTCTCTCCATGCCCAGGAGGTACCTCCCCTTGGGGAGAATACTCTCTCCGGTGGGCCTATTTATTTTCTTTGTTTGTTTAGTTATTTATTAATTGAGAGTTTCATAAATAATCTTTTGTTCTAATAAATTTTTTTGTCAGATTTAATTCTTTAGATCTAATGTGTTTTCATATTTAACTTTGTTAGATATAAATCAGATGGTTGTATTTTTTTTTTATAAATCTTAGATCTGCAAGAATTTAGCAAGCTACAGATATTATATTCAGATTGAGGTTTCATTTATACCTCCATTTAAGTAGCCATGGTTGATGGTCGAGATACCTATGAGCAATATAAAAAAGGTCATGTTTTGGTAGTTCTCTTAGTATACTTGTTTTACTCTCTGTGTGTGCTTTGCCTTATAATTCTTGAACATGTATTAGTGAGCTTCATCTGTATAAATAATATTTTTGTTGTATCTTTCATATCTAAGTTTTAATGAAATATACTTCACTTTTTATCAACGACAACAACAACAAATCTACGCTACAACTTGTTTTATTTATTTTGAAAGTTCATAAAATTATGATAAAAATATTATACTAATATAAAGCTTACGTTATGTTTAAATATTATCTCATACTTATTAATAAATTTTACATGCTTAAAAATTAAGCCCAACATAATAATACTCATATACTTTTAATTTATTTTATTATATTATATTTGAGTAACTTTTTTTTTTTTCCCGCAAAACTTATTCAATTTTTTTAGAAGATGAGACCTAAGTTTTTAAAAGTTCATAAGAACTACAAACCTTACAATCCTAAAAAATTAACCCAAAAATTATAGTATTCACATTTACCTATAAATTTCACATTAATATAATTCTTAATTATTCTAACAATTTTTATAAGCATACATGATGTTGCAATACTAGGTCATCATCCTTTCCATACATACATACATATCAACGTGTCAATTTTTTACTGTGCCACACCATTTGACTTTCATCTCAAATTTGAGACATGTTTAGTTTTCCTTACCATTAACTTGTATGATGGTTTCCCCTTTGGCTGACGGTATGGATAAATCTGACACAAAAAGAGTACAAAAACAGCGTCCCTGTTCGCTTGTCAATTTGAATATGATTCAGTGAATAAAATTTTACTGTTTGGAACTGTGTACACATCACATACCAAACACTGGTACGCATAACGCATTCCATCTTCATGCCGATTGATATAAATTTAATAACCAAAACTACTATAACAAATGAATATTTAGAAAAGCTAATTGTAGTACAAATATGTGACCATGGATAACAAATATTGTCGAAATACTATATAGAAAACCTTTGTCAGCAACATCTTCGCGGCTGGGACATCTTCGTCCACCAAACTTGATCTAGGGTCATTGAACTTCATAACCTACCAAGGTTTCAGGCATGCAAGTCTTTGTTTGAAGTCCATACAGGGCCTTTTGAAACAAGGCCATCACCGCCTAGCATTGCATCTCCATTTTCTACCCTCAATAAAGGATCCGATTCACTATCTTTTGCCTACAGCCGTTGTTTTTATAAGAAAAGAAGACAAAGATATTGCTAAAAATTAGAATAGGATTATAAATAAAGTGACTACCTGAGACAATTGTGCAGAAGTTTCATTGGCCTTCTGTTGACTCTCAATGGTGCAGTGGTAAGAATAGAGTACCATTCCAACTACAGCAACTAAGATTCCTAAAATGTTGCGCCAGCTAAATGGGTCGCGGAGTAGAAGGTAACCAAATGCCAAAACTAGGCATGTCTTCAGATGTCCAAGGACCTGATAGGTTACTGCAGATGTTTTTCCTATGACCAAAAATGTGCTGAAGTTTACAGAGACTGATATCAGGCAGGAAAGAACAATGAAGGTCTGCAAAACAGATAATAATAAATTAAGAAAAAGGGAAAATCAGAGACACTGATAAGAGCATTCATGGCTCTAAGTTGTTCGGTTGTTACCAGCACTTGAGGGGTATAATTGAAAGCAAAAACATTTTTATTAGTCAAAAGCCCATCTAGAAATGGACCGGCCACAAATAGCGTGATTGCTTGGTAAGGACAAGACTGGTACAGAAGTTGGGTAGAAGAAACTTTGAACTTCTTCTGAATAGTATTTGTCATCTGAATAACTGGTCAAAGATATAACAAGAATGAAAAGTTTTGAGAAAGTAGGGGAAAGGAGAAAAAAGAAAAGGGATCATAGAGAAACATATTTGTTGAAGTGCACACCTCCTGCATTTCATTTGCTGAACATAGTATTACTAATAAAAGAGTTCATCGACGCATTAAAGTATATTAAGAGAGAAAAGTATGCGAGCAAATGAGCAAGTTTACTTTATCAAAGGATACAATTTGAGCAATACAGGTCGTAATGACTGCAAGTAAAGACAAGAATGAACCCAAGGCATTGAGCTGAAGATCAGTCACAGTTGCAATTCCAACTCCCAAAAGAAGGAAGGAGAGTGAAAACTGGATGCTCCTACTGTTATGGTGGAAAGTGGTATAAGTATGCAGTTGTATCCAAATAAATAATTTAAGTTCAATGTACATCACGACCTCCATCATAATGTAATAACCAGCCATGACAAATATAATAGGCATGGTACAGATTTACATTCTAGAATAACAGATAGAAGGTTTCAAGAGCTGACATCCGTGCATGGTTAAAATTAAAGACGGAAAACAATGAGGGAGGTATGGTAACTAAACTATGCACCAGCAAAAGAGACAGATAGTTTATGCAAGGACATAAACATATCAGAGAGTTCAGAAAGTCAAAACTCCAAATGACTAAAACTCGCATCACATTCGCAATGGACATAATTCACCAATACGATATTACTCACACCTCACCTATATATGATTCAGAATCCATTATGAGACAGTGAAATCTAAACAAAAATAAAATATTCCCTGAATTTCATATGCAAGTATAAGCCACAAACATATTCTCAAGGCTATGGAGGAATTTACTTTAATAAGGTTCCCTCAGTTTCATATGTGAATTTAAAAGCTCTTTTCTCAAGATCAAGACACATGCTCTATCAATGGTACATGGTAAATCAATTAAACCTTACATTGCAAATAGTGCAACTCAAAGCAAAGATAAAGGGGTTGCTGTGTGGTATCATCATCATGCAAGCTTAATGGTACACTAATCAAGTTTCATAATCACACAATTGCCTCAAAGTAAAAGAAACATTTACAATCCAGTATCTGTATATTTAACGTCAACTTATTAGCTTCTGAGAGGTATCCTCAAATCGAAAATGAACTCTCTTGCCAAATCCACAGAAACATTTTCTTGCTGTTGCAACTTGTAACTAATTAATTTGAAGGATCTTGAAAGCTGCTAACAGAAATACAATTAAATTAAGGACTGAATATTGATTCCATGTTCTTGTAGGTAAGTGTCTCTAGACATAAGAAATTCTAGATGTCTGCTTGATTTATGACTAGTAAGGTCCAACACCAGAGCGGAGCCAAAAAAAAATTTCAAGGGAGGGGGGGTTGAGTTTTTTTGTTGTTGATAAAAAGTTGATGGTTATATTGAAATATAAAGAAGCTCCGATTATGATGTTGTATTTATAAGAATTATAATGAATTCTTTTTAATCAAAATCTAAACTTTTTATAGCATATTAAAACATAAACCTAAAGTTTTGATTTAGAGCATTAAAATCTATAACCAAAATTATATAATATAAATAAAAGGGCAAAAAACAATAAGTTAATAGAGTATTAAATTCATACATGTATTAATTAAACTAATGAACTAAAAGTTAATATAAACAAATGAAAATTCAACTAAACACATCAAATTTATAAGTATTAAAACTAAAACTAAAAGCAATATATTTTAAAAATATATGATTTAAGACTTTAAATTTGAAACTATATGTAAAAATATGATAAACAATATAAGATTGAAAAATTAAAGTAAATGAAAAACATAACAAATAAATATTAAAATTTTCATATAAAAAACTTATGAAGAAATTGAAAATATTACCAAATATAATGCAAAATAATATGACATTGGATAAAGTTAAAATTTGAAGTAAAATAAATTTAATCGATAATTTAATCTCATCAAGCTATTTTCTTTATTTTTAGTTTTTATAATGTTTGAGTGTGACGTTCTATTATCATGAATTGAACAAAAGTTAAATACATTAAATATTTTTGGATTACACTTATATCATATAAGTCAAAACTTAAAAAGTATTTTTATATGATATATATAATTACAATTCTATGTATGCTATTAATATTTGTGAATTTTGTGGATAATATTACTTATTTTTAGTCACTTTATGGTTTATTCACAATTGCTATCACTTTTGCTAACGTATTTGTTAAACATTAATGATACATACAATAATATATCAAAAAACACAGAATAATTAGATACAATACAATATATATTATTGCAAATAAAATATATTTGTTTAATGCTAAAAATATACATGTAATTAATTTTTTTTTACAAATTTTAACCGGTAGCCCCGTATAGCCCTCAAGAAGTTCCGCCCATGTCCAACACCAAAGAAACAATGTACACAATAACACAACCAAAGACCATAATGTTGTTGAGCAAAACTATAAAATTAGGATACGAGAGTGATTAACACTGACCTGAATTTCTTCCTGAAGAATAGGGTCTCCAATAAAACAGTACAGGGAATGATGGCCAATTTTGTCATCTGTAATAAAAAGCCAAGAGATATCAGAAACTTGATATTCACTATCAAAATATTGAATCTCCAAACTCGGTATGTCTGAATAGGATCAATAATAGAAAAAATAAAATAAAATCCTAGGCATAAATAGTATAGTTTATTGGAGAGGGTCCTATTGCCAGAAAGATAAGCAGTAAGGATACTGTTAAGAGTAATTAAAGATAACACTTATAGGTCTAATCCTTAATTTCTCCGGCAATATCTTTTCTTGCTATATAAAAAGCAATTCCCTTTATTATTCCACCATAGTTTTGGGTATGTCATATTCCCCTATTGATGAAATAGAAGTTTTCTTGTTTATTTATGAAAGCTCAAGCTCTTCAAAAATAGTACCTGATAGAAACCAACAGAGTTGAAACCCAAGCTAAGGTTCAGAAGTCCAATGGAGATTCCATTTAGTATGCCAAATCCCATTACAGCTCTTGCATCGAAAGGCTTGTGTTCAAACAATTTCATCCAAAGTGCCACATGAAGGGAACAAAATGTTACTAGAAGATGCCAGCTTGTCAAAGTTGTGGCTGTGTTTTACAAAGGTGAAGTAGTATCTCAGCTAAAGCACAGAACCAGAATTATGATGAAGATTTAGAGCAACCATAATAGATATTATAAGTAACTACAAACACTTAACGTTTCCTGATTAAATTACACAAGATGGAAGTCAGTCATCCATCTAGGAATAACTTGAGCAAATTGTTGCAAGTGACAGTGTGCTGCTCTATGAGGTTGTGTATAAAAACTAAAAACTGCAGAACTAAAGAATAATTAATCAATGATATGAAATTTTTAGCCATAGAAAGTGTCATTGGCAATTGAAAATTGAAATGCTATTAAGGTCACTTAATATGAAACAAGGGTGTGGCAGAATACAATGCATATTATCACTTTCTACCCGGCTATAAGGTTTAGTTTTTGGATAATCACTTTTATGATTTTGTTAAGCAAGCCCATTATGACGTTGAATTTAGACTCATATGATCCCCACCATCATAACGTACACAGATAGACAACGATATGAGCAACTTACATGACTAGCTGAGCAAATTATCATCTGCCAAATATTATCCATGAAAGTAGACAATAAATCAAAGCAGCCATAAGTCACTATCAAAGTAACATTTTCCATGCTCCGGATGAGCCAAACAGAGGTATTTGGGTTAGTTTCTTTCTCCATCTACATCTTTCTTGGTTTCTTAATCTAAGATTTGAATCTAGGACCCACCCTAGGTGGTAAGCTCTACCCCAAAGGCTAATAGAATAATAGATAATTAGAGTGGTACTTTTCAAGGATACTACTACTAACATAAATACAAATTCGAAACCCATGAGAAATATATTCAGAATAGCATATTCCAAAATTCTCACCAAACAAACATGATTTCAACTACACCACTCGAAAGAATATAGAACGGACCCGCATATCCAAATTCTAATTCACAAGTAAGAAAAAAATAACCAAACCCAACTCACCGAAAGTGAAACCAAGAGTGCTAATGAGAGCTTTGTTGCAAATCACAATGGACACAGAAGATACCACCGACAAACTCAAAGCCCCAATAGTTCCTAGCTGGAACTTCTGGCTTTCTCCCATCTTCACTTTTACTCGGTCCAATACCAACCCTTTCCTGGATCCATAAATCCCAATCACCAAAATGATTTACACCTCGAATCATTCTAGCACAAATCTCCAAATCCATACAAAATAGATACATACCTCGTTAAGACAGCATAATTTATCTGAAAAGCTCAACTGCAAAAATGACAAACGCGCCAATCCAAATAAATCAGATACAAATATAAAATGTAATTTTAAGATTTGCACGGAATTAATGATTGCTGAACCCTAGATCTGTTACTCCCCCAAGAAAACTATAAAAATACAGACAGAAAAGGAGAGAGAATGACCTGAGAGAGAAAATGATTGAAAGCTTAAATCTATTAAAGAAGCTGAAGCACAGGGATGAAGAAATGAGGAATAAATATGTACGGATTTTTTTTTTTTTTTTTGTTAAAAAATATGTAAGAAATTAAGATAAATGTTAATGTAAACAAATTTTGAGAGTAACACGTGTAATTATTTTATAAAAATAAATATTTTATAATTTTTTAATATTTGCCATTTCACCTTAAAAATGAAAAAAAAAAATGTAAACAAATTTAAGTAAGAAATGATATATTAATTATTAATTAAATATAAAATTAATTATATTATATTATATAAATCAAATTATAATAAAATATATATTTTAATAAACCCTATCCACTAATATATAGCTAAAAAAAAATGATGCAAATCTCTCAATTAAATTATTGCAACACTCTTATTTTTATTAGTACTATTTTTTAAGTAATATATATAAATGATTTTTATTTTTTTTACACATTAATTTTTTAGAAAAATATAAAATAAAATTTATATAGGTGGCTTAAATAATAGTGTAAATAAAAATGAGAATCTAAATAAAAGTATTATTAGCTTTTATCGCAAAAGACTTGAATAATAGCGTAAATAAAAATGAGAATGTAAATAAAAGGTATTTCTAGCCCTTATTGGAAAATTGAATTATATAGTAATGTTAACTAACGTGAATTTGTTATTTAATATATTATAATTAATAATTAATGTGAGCATAAATAATATGTGTTTTTATTATATATTTAGATGTGAATTTATAAATGTACGTGTGTTTATGAATTCTAGCGTTGATGTTTAGAATTAGAAATATAATAATCAGTGACACAGCATGTTCACGGTATTATTGATTACAGAAAATATATTTTTGAAAATGAAATTGTTCTGGAATATATGACTTTGTCTCGGTTCTCTCATACATTCAGATTCAACGACAAAAAAAAAAAAAAAAGACCCCTCCTTTAAATTATTGAATATTTGTGCAATTTTTATAACAAATGGAAAATTGGGCCCAATTTAATATAATACTCTCTTGGTACAGCTCTATATTTAAATCTGACTTAATGCTCCTCCAGTTCTCCATATATATACATCTCTAGACCTCTCTACTCCTGGGAAGTAACCGAGAATGAAGGAAAATAAAAAAATAAAAAAAAAACCCGAAGAAGAAGATGAAGAAGCAAAAATAGTGAGGAAAAAAAAAAGGAAGAAGATGAAGATGAAGAAGCAGGAGACAGATCATGGGAAGAAGAAGAAACGGAGCCAAAAGTGAAAGTATGGTTGATAAGCACATGCAACTCATATGTCTTTTCAAAACGATTTAGGTTGACTCTAAATTTAACTATGTATATTTTTGAGTTTGGTCATATTGAATTTTTTAAATTAAATATAAATTTATGGTAGGATTTGATTTTTTTAAATTTTAAATTGATATAAATTAATACTCGAGTTTTAATCATGCAAAAAATTATAAATAATAACATATCATATTCAAATACATATATTTTTTATAAAATTTAAATTTAACTCACATTTTAAGCCAAATTTGAGTCATATTAATAAAAATAAAGCAATAATAATATTGAATATAATTAAATTAAAATTTTAATATTAAATAAATTTAAATAATCGCAGTTTAATTAGAACAACACTAAAACATAATAATTAATATAAAATATTTTGATTGAATTTTTTTTTTATAATAATAACTATTATTTTTTAGTTACAAAATTTTAAAAAATATCACAAATATTATTATAAATTTTTTTTTAAAATTAAGCCTTGTGATTAATATTATAGTTTAAAAAGTGACCTAATTAATAATTTGGCCTCACTATCTTTTAGAGGAAAAAAAAAACTACCTATGTAATATACATTAAATTTAATTTATATAATTAGTTGTGTGCAATTATCTGTCTCCTAAAATCACACATACATATGTATATATAAGTTTTTAAAATTTTAAAACTTACAATCTTCAAATAATTTAAATATATAGCATAATTTTTTTTTAGACATAATGTTTCAATTTCAGCTTCCTTTAAAGATTTTTATATGTAAAAGAATATAGTGCACATATAATTTTTATAATATAAAAAACGTTTTTTTTTTTTTTTAAGTTAAAAAGTATAATAATTGGGCCAAATAAAAATTTCAAAGATCTTCTTTGTAAATGAAGCTTACAGCCTAAAAGTGAAAAATTAGGATACTATTACATTTTAACTTTTTTTAAGTAATTATTACATTGGACTTGGATGGGGATAACTTTCTTATCTAAAGGCTTTTTCTATTAACATATCTCCAATTTTCTAAGCACATATCCCCTTAATGCATCCCCTACATCTCACGTATTATTTAAGGGTATGTGCTTAGAAAAGTTGGGCTATGTTAATAGAACAGGCCATCTAAAATTCACGAAAAATGAAAAGCTCTCCAGCGGGTGCTATTTCTTGTCACTATACAGCTTCATGGAAGAAGCCCAGATATACAGAACAATCTCTCCAACTGATCTGCCTATACACCATGGAAGAAGCAGATATACAACAATCACTATTCTTTTATACATTAAATTTTAGAATTGACCCCCTTGAAATGTCTGACCAAACTGCCAATTAGAAGGCGCTGCATTAGAGCTTGTCACAGTTCTACCATCACTGGTTGTGACCTTAAAGGATAGACTCTGACCATTGAGATAAGAGTTGCTTTGCCAATTTTGACCCCAGTTTCTTGACATGGCTTGCCACCCTGTTTTTGAGCCTTTGATTGACACTGCATGAACATCTCCTGCACCTCCAACGTTGGTGATCAAAACCAGGTTGAAGTATGAATGACCATTGATTGTGAATCTTGTTCCTCCTTTCTTCATACAAGGCACTCTATCATTACCAACACAAACCAAAAAGGTTGAGACTTGAGAAAGAGAGAGAGCAGAGCATAAGCAAGAAAAAGTTGGAGGAAAAACCTTGTGCTTTTAAGTAGCATTTTGCTAATTATATTAGAAAACGAAGTCCTCCAAAACTAGTTTTTTTCTTAAAAGATTCCTCCTTGAAACAACTTATATTTTTGACTGAAAAGTGCTTTCAAACGAATACAAACACTTTTAATGGTGTTTGAGAATCTCAAAAGGAAATGCTTTCAAAATTTTGCTTTTCAATTTTTATGCCAAATAGCTAAATGCTCATCTTGAAACCACTTTATTTCTTATAGAACTATCATATCCAAGCAGGCCTTTAAGTATCTCAAACTTGCAAGTAGTACTTTTCAAAATTATGAAACTATTTATTCCAAAAGATTGCCAAAAACACCTTAAAAAAATACTATGCGTTTGACCCATTTGAAATCATTTTACAAATTCCATATGAATGTGAATGTGATATGGTATTGTAACTCAAGTAAGGCTACTAACTCTGTTTTTGGGAGGTCAAGAACCAAAAGCTCTAATGCAAATTTCAATGAAATAGAAGAAGTGTACTTGTGCTAATAATACCTTCTGAAGGAGACAAGTACTGTTATTTAATTGTGGCTTAAAATTGGGTTTTATTAAGAAGGGGCATATTTGTAATTCTCCTTACAAAGCAACCCTAGCAATATATATATTTGTTCTCTGCTCTTGCTGCCGCTGGTGTGAGAGTGCAGAGGGAAATAAGAAGAAGAAGCCAAACTGCTGCAGAAGAGAAAATAAAATTATACATCATTAGCCACATCGTTCTTGCAGAAAAGAAAAGGAAGCATCATGGCAATAGTTTTTTGATTTAATATTGTGATTAATATCCAAGGCCCATCAATATATTACTCCTTTTGGCTACCACTGTTCGTGCAGATTTCTTTTGAAGATTGAAATCATTAATCTCCATCAGATTTGCTCCTTTCGCTGTTTGGTAATATTAGCAAAATTTATGTCATTTAATTTTGCTATTTGGATATTGTTTTGTGAGAATATATTTGGGTATATTTGTAGTTTGGTATTTTGAGTGGCTTTTGAATATTGGTGTTTGTATTCTCTATTTGGATCTGATAGTGGATTTTTCCTCGGTGTGCCGTCGTCAGTGAAGTAGACTTTTCACATTTAAAGGTTGAACCACTTAAATCATTGTGTGCCATTTATTTTTTCTTATTGCTTATTATTTTGCCGTTATCCATAATTAATTATTTGTGCAACTAAATTGGACCCAAACTACGCTTCCGCTAGCGCCAATTTATAACAAATTGGTATCAGAGCTTTGGGTTATTCTGATAATTATTGGAACTGATCAAGTTTGCTCTTTTGGATTTATTTTGAGCTTTTGGTTATTTGGTTGGTTTCATATTTTTGGATTGTGCTTCTATTAATTTAATTTTGGGTTTTCTGTCATGGCGGCAAAATACGAAATTGAGAAATTCAATGGTAGGAATGATTTTAGTCTTTGGCGAATGAAGATGCGAGCCATATTGGTTAAAGAGGGGCTCGTTAAGATACTTGAAGGCAAGGATAAATTATCAGAAAAATTGACTGAGGAAGAAAAAGACGCATTGATGGAAAATGCTCTCAGTTCAATTCAGCTATCCTTGTCTGATGAGGTACTACGCGAGGTTGGTGATGAGAGATCTCCTGCTGGATTGTGGCTTAAATTGGAGGGTGTGTATATGACCAAGTCTTTGACAAGTCGGTTATATTTGAAGCAGCGCTTGTACACTTTCAGAATGTCAGAAGGTACGCCTTTGCACGATCACCTTGATGAATTTACTAAAATTATTCGTGATCTGAAAAATGTTAGTGTTAAGATTGATGATGAGGATCAGGCCTTAGTTTTGTTATGTTCTTTACCTCATTCGTTTGAACATTTTGTTGATACCATGCTATATGGGAGAGACACTATTTCTTTGGAAGATGTCAAAGCGGCTTTGAATTCCAGAGAGTTGAAGAAAAAGGTGTCTACAGGTAATAACGATAGTAGCAGTGGTTTGTTTGTCAGAGGTAGAACACAAGATAAAGGATCAAGCAATAATAGAGGCAAGTCTATATCAAAATCTAGAAAGAGAAAAGACAAATGTAATTATTGCCGTCAGGAAGGGCATTGGAAAATTAACTGTCCGAAACTCAAAGGTAAAGGAAAATTTACCACAACATCTTCTGGTACTAATGATGTTGCTGGTGTTGCAGATAGTTCTGGATCCGAAGGTGATAATGTTCTGTCAGTATCTATTAGTTCTTCAAGAGATGTTTGGATTCTTGATTCAGGTTGCACTTACCATATGTGCCCCAATAGGGATTGGTTTGTTTCTTATCAGTCCATTGATGGGGGTGTTGTCTTGATGGGAAATAATGTGTCCTGTAAGGTTGTTGGTATTGGTAGACTCCGGATTAAGATGCATGACGGTATTGTCAGGACTTTAAAAGATGTTCGCCATGTTCTAGATTTGAAAAAGAACCTGATATCTTTGGGTACTCTTGACTCACAGGGCTATAGGTACATAGCTGAAGGTGGAGTTTTGAAAGTTATTAAGGGTGCTCTGGTGGTTATTAAAGGGCAATTATCTCGTGGTCTCTATGTGCTTCAGGGTAGCACTGTCATTGGCAGTGTTTTAGTCTCATCCTCGTCAGATCAAGATTCAGATATGACTCGCTTATGGCATATGCGGTTAGGGCATATGAGTGAGGCAGGAATGTCCATTTTGAGCAGGCGGAGTTTACTTGGTGGTCAGAAAACTGGAAAGCTCAATTTCTGTGAGCATTGTGTCTATGAAAAGCATTGCAGAGTTAAGTTCAATACAGCCATCCATAAAACGAAAGGTACTGTTGATTACATTCATTCAGATCTTTGAGGTCCTTCTCGTGTTGCTTCCAAGGATGGTGCCCGATATATGTTGACTTTTATTGATGACTTCTCTCATCACGTTTAGGTATATTTTCTGAAAAATAAGAATGATGTGTTTTCAAGATTTGTTACATTTAAGGCTTGTATTGAAAATCAAACTGGCAAGAAGATCAAGCGTTTGAGAACTGACAATGGTTTGGAATTTTGTGAGGGTCAGTTTAATGAGTTCTGTGAAAGGAATGGCATAGTGAGACACCGCACTGTGCGTAATATACCACAACAGAATGGAGTTGCAGAACGTATGAATAGAACTCTTTTGGAAAGAGCTCGCTGTATGCTCTTTCAAGCTGGTTTGGATAAATCCTTTTGGGCTGAAGCTTGTAACCATGCCTGTTATTTGGTGAATCGGTCTCCATCAACTGCAATTGAATTGAAGACTCCGGTTGAGGTATTTTCTGGTACTCTTGCTAATTATTCTGATTTAAAGGTTTTTGGTTGTCCTTTTTATGCTCATGTTAATGATGGTAAGCTTGAGCCTAGGGCATTGAAATGTATATTTTTGGGGTATCCTTCTGGGGTGAAGGGTTATAGACTATGGTGTGTTGAACCCAAGTCACCTAAATTTTTAATTAGCAGAGATGTTAAATTTGATGAGTTTTTCATGTTGGAAAAGAAAAAGGAATCTATTGTTGCAGGTAAAGACCACGGTGTCAGTGAGTAGGTGGAGCTCCTAATCAAGTGCAAGAGAGCACTTCAGATCAGCCATTTGTGGATGAGGTAGATGATTCTGCTCCTGATGTAGCAGAACAGCAACAAGAGCAACCATACAGTATCGCTAAGGGTAAAGGAACAAGAGAGATTCGACGCCCTCAGAGGTATGCAGATGCAGATTTAGTTTCTTATGCATTGTCTATGGCAGAGACTATTGGGGTGAATGAACCTACTAGTTATCGTGAAGTTGTCACTTGTGATGAGTCTGCTCAGTGGTTAGTTGCTATGAATGAAGAGATTGAGTCTCTCCATAAGAATCATACTTGGGAAATGGTAATACCGCCTAAGGGCCAGAAGATTGTTGGAAACAAATGGGTCTTCAAGAAAAAGGAAGGTATACCTGAGGTTGAAGCATTTAGGTTCAAGGCACGTGTTGTTGCAAAGGGCTATTCTCAGAAAAAGGGTATTGACTTCAATAAAGTATTTTCACCCGTTGTGAAACATAGCTCCATACGTGTGTTGCTTGCTATGGTTGCGCTGTTTGACTTGGAATTAGAACAACTTGATGTCAAGACAATTTTCTTACATGGTGAGCTTGAGGAACAAATTTATATGCATCAACCAGAGGGGTTTGTTGTTCCAGGTAAGGAAGATCATGTTTGTTTATTGAAAAAATCATTATATGGTTTGAAGCAATCTCCTAGGCAGTGGTATAAGCGGTTTGATTCTTTTATGATTGATCATGGTTACTCTAGAAGTGATTATGATAGTTGTGTTTATCATAAAAGATTCTCTCATGATTCATTTGTTTATTTGTTGTTATATGTTGATGACATGCTTATTGCTTCTAAGAATAAGCTTGAGATTCAGAAATTAAAGTCTCAGCTTAGTGGTGAGTTTGAGATGCAAGATTTGGGTGCAGCAAAGAAAATTTTGGGAATGGAAATTTACAGGAATAGACAAGCGGGCAAGCTTTATTTATCTCAGAAAAGTTATATCGAAAAAGTTCTTGAACGCTTTAGTATGAAAGAGTCTAAACCTGTGAGTACGCCACTAGTTGCGCATTTCAGGCTTTCTTTGGATTTGTCACCACAGTCAGAAGAAGAAGAGAAGTACATGTCTCAAGTTCCATATGCAAGTGCCGTTGGTAGTTTGATGTATGCTATGGTTTGTACTCGTCCAGACATTTCACATGCAGTTAGTGTTGTTAGTAGATACATGGGTAACCCTGGAAAGGGTCATTGGCAAGCAGTGAAATGGATACTTCGGTATTTGAGAGGCACTTCTAGTTTTGGTTTGGTGTATGATGGAAGTTCTAATACTGGTTGCAGTGTTATTGGTTATGTAGACTCCGATTATGCTGGTGATTTGGATAAGAGAAGATCTCTGACAGGTTATGTTTTCACTCTTTCTCATTGTGCCATTAGTTGGAAGGCTACTTTGCAGTCTACAGTTGCTTTGTCCACTACAGAGGCAGAGTATATGGCAGCAGCAGAAGCAGTGAAAGAAGCCATCTGGCTTAGAGGTTTGGTTTGTGATTTGGGCTTACAGCAGGATGCTTCTGTTGTATTTTGTGATAGTCAGAGTGCGATACACTTGACCAAGAATACCATGTTTCATGAGAGGACCAAACATATTGATGTCAGATATCACTTCGTTCGTGACATTGTGTCTCAAGGTGCTATTGTTGTCAATAAGATAGCTACTACTGAGAATCCAGCTGATATGTTGACCAAACCAGTTCCAGTTAACAAGTTCAAGCATTGCTTAGATTTGATTGGTATTTGCAGTAAATGATTGCCCTTCGGGGATTTGGACGACGGCCATTTAATATTTCGAGGAATTTTGCATTTGGAGAAATTGGTTCCATTTTTTAAGCCAAGGTGGAGATTTGTTATTTAATTGTGGCTTAAAATTGGGTTTTATTAAGAAGGAGCATATTTGTAATTCTCCTTACAAAGCAACTCTAGCAATATATATATTTGTTCTCTGCTATTGCTGCCGCTGGTGTGAGAGTGCAGAGGAAAATAAGAAGAAGAAGCCAAACTGCCGCAGAAGAGAAAATAAAATTATACATCATTAGCCACATCGTTCTTGCAGAAAAGAAAAGGAAGCATCATGGCAATAGTTTTTTGATTTAATATTGTGATTAATATCGAAGGCCCATCAATATATTACTCCTTTTGGCTACCACTGTTCGTGCAGATTTCTTTTGAAGATTGAAATCATTAATCTCCATCAGATTTGCTCCTTTCGCAGTTTGGTAATATTAGCAAAATTTATGTCATTTAATTTTGCTATTTGGATATTGTTTTGTGAGAATATATTTGGGTATATTTGTAGTTTGGTATTTTGAGTGACTTTTGAATATTGATGTTTGTATTCTCCATTTGGATCTGATAGTGGATTTTTCCTCGGTGTGCCGTCGTCAGTGGAGTAGACTTTTCACATTGAAAGGTTGAACCACTTAAATCATTGTGTGCCATTTATTTTTTTTTATTGCTTATTATTTTGCCGTTATCCATAATTAATTATTTGTGCAACTAAATTGGACCTAAACTACGATTCCGCTAGCGCCAATTTACAACAAGTACAATACCAACACGGTACTGGGCAATTTTCAAGTAAGCAGGTTCGGCCAAATCAAAGTGTTGTAGGGGAGGATTACACCAACCACCATTGTTATTGGACAAAGCAAAGTTGGGTGGACAGAAGTTTGTAGCAGTAACAATAATGCTTCCTGAAAGGCACCATTTTGGGTCATTGTTACATCTCAATTCAAAACAAGCTCCACAACTCAATCCATTGTTGAACAGAGCTGTGCTTAGAGCTGCAGTGCTTGTTCCATAGCCTTGACTATACAAATTTCCATATCCACATGCTCCTCCTGCAAAATACCGACCTCAATTATGAAACCCATTTCTCCAAAAAACAAAACCTTGTTTTATAATCAACAATTAGCAATTGTTAGTGACATTTCCATATGATTAAGCAAGTTTAAGAATTACCCATTGTGCCCGAAGCATCACCACCGCCATAGAAAGTGGCATGAGCACTTTGCCAGCCACCATAATCAGCAATGGTGCAATGAAAGTGTAGTTTGAAGAGGACTAGTACAAGAAAAGAAGCAAAGGACATTGTTTGAGCTGCCATTGGAATTTGGAAAGGAGCTTGGTCGATTTTTTGCTCAATTTTATGTTGTAGACTTGTGGTTAATTCAATAGAAGGGTCAGTATTTATAAGGAAACTGAGTGAGAGTTAACACGGAAAAGTTGGAGGGTTTTGATAGTCGGCCAAAGTTTCAGCTGATTGAGAAAATCAACCGCACATGTGCTTGTTCTGTTTGCGTCTACCAACCGCTCGGCCTGTTGGTCTGGCATTTTCACGTGCACCTTTTGGGCAAGAAAAAATGCTATGTATCTTCGTAAATAATGAACGGATAAGCATTAAATTATAGTAAATAACAAATAATCAAAATAATATATTTATAATATATAGTGATGTTTTTGGGCAACTGTTTCTTACTACTTCTTAACAAAAAGTCTTTTCATATGTTGCGCCTTCTATTTTGAAATAAAATAAATATATTTTTTTATCAATAATTTTTTTTAAAATTGTTAGAAAAAATATTATTGAACTTTAATTTATTACTTTTATGTTATTTAAAATTTTCAAATATTATAAAAATATATTCGTATGTATAACTTGCCATTAACTTTAGTTAACTGATTGATATCGATGATATTTTTGTAACATTTTAAAAAGTTTAACGATATAAAAGTAACAAAAAAAATTCGAAGATATTTTTGTAACATTTATAAAGTTTAATAGTATGAAACAATAAATTAAAGTTCGATGATATTTTTTTAACAATCTAAAATTCGGTGACATAAAATTATATTTACTCTTTGATATATGACTTATTATTTATTTTTTAAAATTAAAAATAAGATGAATTTATTTCATTACGGATTAATTATCGGTTACTTGAGTTGTTGATGCACAATTTGAAATAAATAAAATTGGTAGTGAAAATTTTTAGTTATGGATCAAATATACTTAGAGGGGGTGAATAGGTTATTTTCAATTTTAACAGATATTAATCATATAACCTAAACATAACGGCCAGACATGCAATCGTGTGTAAAAATAAAATGCAAAATTAAAGAATAACACATGAGATTTTTAGGTAGAAACAACCTAGGTCACACCAATGACCTAAGAGGAAAACCATTGGTCCACCGGACCACCTAAGTATCCACTATGAAAATCAATGTTCAATTATAATCACAGGTCCTAGACTACCCTTCACAGATAGATCCCCCTCATATAATTTACTTACGAGCCGTCGCTCCTTTCATAGCCTCCACAAGCTAGGTGTTTGGATCCGGACCAACGTTCCGATCTACTTGAGTCCCACAAGATCAATTGAACCCGTCAACTTCAGTAATTTTGAGTCACACGAAATACCAAACACGTCACCTCAGTACCTGAAACGTTAGCACAAATAACACAAGTTCAAAGTGTGTCCTAAAGCATATTCAACAATGAAAAATCTTAACTAATAGATTCAATAGCATATAACATAAAAACCAAATCAGCTAGCAAACTCTAGAACAATCATGTAAAGCTCAATATCATGAAAAGCAATTAGACACATGAATTATTCAAACATAACCACACAATATGTTTAAATAATTAAAAACAAGAAAGTGCCTAAGATTAATAGATGAAGAGAATAAGATTTTTCTTTAAAAACTCAATTAGTTGTAGAAAATATTATTTCGGTGTGGTTAGTATTTTGCATAAACAAGCATTGCTTATATAGAGTCCAATTTGACTTGAAAGAGGATTAATAATAGAGTACAACTCTACTCATATCAGGATTTAGCTTTCACAACAATTCTACTCATGTTAGGATTTTGCTTTCACAACAATTTTACTCAAACAAGGACTCTACTTTTACAACAATTATATTCACAACAATTCTACTCATATAAGGATTTTACTTTCACAACAATTCTATTCATATTAGGATTTTGCTTTCACAAGAATTATACTCATACAAGGATTCTACTTTCACAACAATTCTACTCATATAAGGATTTTGCATTCAACATTAAATGAGTCAAATTGATAAAAGTAACATATGGGCTGAATTAAAAACAGAGTTGTAATAGAACTGAAAAACAGGCTCGATTGATCTAACCAAAGCTCTATCTATCTAGCCAATGTTCGATCGATCGATCCAAACCTCAATCGATCTAACTATGCAATTTCAAACCCGAGAGCAGCTAGATTGAAGTCGATTGATCCTTGATCGATCGACTCGAACCTCGATCGATCTAACCATGCATTTTTCAAACCGAGAGCAGCTAGATTGAAGTCGATTGATCCTCGATCGATCGAAGCTTGATCTATCTAACTGTGCACAAAAAATTTCTTTTAAGTGTACGTGTATTATTGTGTGATGGTATATGCATGAAACATATATTTTTACCTGATACATACGTATTGAGAGCTCAGTAGATTCTTCAAGATTACAATCAAATATTTTGTCCACAAAAATTACCAACAATCATAAACCTTACAGGTAGGAAATTAAAGTGAGTTTCCTTTTTCATACATTTCACTTGTTTAACCAAAAGGTGAAAAGGCAGATGTTTTCTGCGTTAAATATAAATTAATTGATCCTAGTGCTTAATGAGTTTAGACTATTGCCTAATAAGCAGGAAAGGAAACATATGTATGCTTGCCACTTCCACTAGCTAAAATGGACAAGCCTTGAGAGCTTTACCAGAAAACAGAAACATTGTCTTTCAGAATTATTGGGATTAGCAACTTTTGGAGTCTTCACTTTGTATAGCGGGAAATAGATAATTTAGCATTGAATTTTTCATGTTTACCACCCAAAAAAAAAAAACACAAATGTTAAAGTTAAAGTTAAAAAAAAGTCAAGTACATAGAAATTTTTAAATATAATATAATGTATGTTTTTTTGATATTATTTATATATTTAATATTAATTTTTTTAAATGAAATGCTAAGATGAATCTATACTACGTGACATATAAATAAGTTCAATGTATTTGTGAGATGTCACTTAACATTTAAGTTATAACTATTGAGAATTATTTATAAAAAAAATAAAAAATTATCATCTTATGTACGATAGTAAATGAAAAGAGTATTGTTTATATGGTGTGAATTTTGATTTAATCATATAACATAATTTTTTTTTATTTAGATTTAATCACATATATTATTTTTATTATTACAACGAAAAAAATATTTCAATTTTTTCGTAACTTAAAAATTATATTTTTTTTAAGAGAATATAAAATAAAATCATTTAAATGATTGAGTCGTTTGATTTCTCTCTAGCTCTCAATATGTTTCATTTAAATATCAGGTAATATTACATGAAAACTAAACATCCAACATATTTTACTAGCATATTATTTTTTAAAAATCAAATTTTAATTGGTGTGTTTCGAGAATATATTTTACATGTAATATTATTGTTTTTGAAATGTGGAAAGTGATTCTTATTTTTAGATTATAATATATTGATTTGACACTCCACAATATCATTTATATATTTTACACAATCGAATCAGCACTAAATAATATTATTGTTTTTTTTTTTTTAAGTTAAAAAATATAAATAATTGGGCCAAATAAAAATTCAAAGGTCTTCTTTGTAAATGAAGTTACAGCCTACAAGTGAGAAATTGGATACTATTACATTTTAACTTTTTTTAAGTAATTATTACATGGACTTGGACGGGGATAACTTTCTTATCTAAAATCACCCGAAAAATGAAAAGGCCTAAGCGGGTGCTATTTTTGTCACCTCAGCTTCTAAGGGCCCAAATTCAGAAAATCTCTCCACAACTGATCTGCCTATACACCATGGAAGAAGCAGATATACAAACAATCACTATTCTTTTATACATTAAATTTTAGAATTGACCCCCTTGAAATGTCTGACCAAACTGCCAATTAGAAGGCGCTGCATTAGAGCTTGTCACAGTTCTACCATCACTGGTTGTGACCTTAAAGGATAGACTCTGACCATTGAGATAAGAGTTGCTTTGCCAATTTTGACCCCAGTTTCTTGACATGGCTTGCCACCCTGTTTTTGAGCCTTTGATTGACACTGCATGAACATCTCCTGCACCTCCAACGTTGGTGATCAAAACCAGGTTGAAGTATGAATGACCATTGATTGTGAATCTTATTCCTCCTTTCTTCATACAAGGCACTCTATCATTACCAACACAAACCAAAAAGGTTGAGACTTGAGAAAGAGAGAGAGCAGAGCATAAGCAAGAAAAAGTTGGAGGAAAAACCTTGTGCTTTTAAGTAGCATTTTGCTAATTATATTAGAAAAAGAAGTCCTCCAAGACTAGTTTTTTTCTCTAAAAGTTCCTCCTTGAAACAACTTATATTTTTGAGTGAAAAGTGCTTTCAAACGAATACAAACACTTTTAATGGTGTTTGAGAATCTCAAAAGGAAATGCTTTCAAAATTTTGCTTTTCAATTTTTATGCCAAATAATTAAATGCTCATCTTGAAACCACTTTATTTCTTATGGAACTATCATATCCAAACAGGCCTTTAAGTATCTCAAACTTGCAAGTAGTACTTTTCAAAATTATGAAACTACTTATTCCAAAAGATTGCCAAAACACCTTAAGAAAAATACTCTGCGTTTGACCCATTTGAAATCATTTTACAAATTCCATATGAATGTGAATGTGATATGGTATTGTAACTCAAGTAAGGCTACTAACTCTGTTTTTGGGAGGTCAAGAACCAAAAGCTCTAATGCAAATTTCAATGAAATAGAAGAAGTGTACTTGTGCTAATAATACCTTCTGAAGGAGACAGGTACAATACCAGCACGGTACTGGGCAATTTTCAAGTAAGCAGGTTCGGCCAAATCAAAGTGTTGTAGTGGAGGATTACACCAACCACCATTGTTATTGGACAAAGCAAAGTTAGGTGGACAGAAGTTTGTAGCAGTAACAATAATGCTTCCTGAAAGGCACCATTTTGGGTCATTGTTACATCTCAATTCAAAACAAGCTCCACAACTCAATCCATTGTTGAACAGAGCTGTGCTTAGAGCTGCAGTGCTTGTTCCATAGCCTTGACTATACAAATTTCCATACCCACATGCTCCTCCTGCAAAATACCGACCTCAATTATGAAACCCATTTCTCCAAAAAACAAAACCTTGTTTTAAAATCAACAATTAGCAATTGTTAGTGACATTTCCATATGATTAAGCAAGTTTAAGAATTACCCATTGTGCCCGAAGCATCACCACCACCATAGAAAGTGGCATGAGCACTTTGCCAGCCACCATAATCAGCAATGGTGCAATGAAAGTGTAGTTTGAAGAGGACTAGTACAAGAAAAGAAGCAAAGGACATTGTTTGAGCTGCCATTGGAATTTGGAAAGGAGCTTGGTTGATTTTTTGCTCAATTCTATGTTGTAGACTTGTGGTTAATTCAATAGAAGGGTCAGTATTTATAAGGAAACTGAGTGAGAGTTAACACAGAAAAGTTGGAGGGTTTTGACAATCAGCCAAACTTTCAGCTGATTGAGAAAATCAACCGCACATGTGCTTGCTCTACCAACCGCTAGGCCTGTTGGGCTGACATTTTCACATGCACCTTTTGGGCAAGAAAAAATGCTATGTATCTTACATTGTATCATAAATAATGTACTGATAAGCATTAAATTATAGTAAATAATAAATTATCAAAATAATATATTTATAATATATAGTGGTGTTTTTGGGCAACCGTTTCTTACAACTTCTTAACAAAAAGTCTTTTCATATGTTGCGCCTTCTATTTTGAAATAAAATAAATATATTTTTTTATCAATAATTTTTTTAAAATTGTTGAAAAAGTAGTATTCAACTTTAATTTATTACTTTTATGCTATTAAAATTTTCAAATATTACAAAAATACATTCGAAATATGTATATCGATGATATTTTTGTAACATTTTAAAAAGTTTAACGATATAAAAGTAACAAAAACAATTCGATGATATTTTTATAACATTTATAAAGTTTAATAGTATGAAATAATAAATCAAAGTTCGATGATATTTTTCTAACAATCTAAAATTTGGTGACAGAAAATTATATTTACTCTTTGATATATGCCTTATTATTTATATTTTAAAATTAAAAATAAGATGAATTTATTTCATTACGGATTAATTATCGGTTACTTGAGTTGTTGATGCACAATTATCAATAAATAAAATTGGTAGGAAACTAAAGTGAGTTTCCTTTTTCATACATTTCACTTGTTTAACCAAAAGGTGAAAAGGCAGATGTTTTCTGCGTTAAATATAAATTAATTGATCCTAGTGCTTAATGAGTTTAGACTATTGCCTAATAAGCAGGAAAAGTGTATGCTTGCCACTTCCACTAGCTAAAATGGATAAGCTTTGAGAGCTTTACCAGAAAACAGAAACATTGTCTTTCAGAATTATTGGGATTAGCAACTTTTGGAGTCTTCACTTTGTATAGTGGGAAATAGATAATTTAGCATTGAATTTTCATGTTTACCACCCAAAAAAAAAAAAACACAAATGTTAAAGTTAAAGTTAAAAAATACACAACATTGTTTAATGCTTATGCTAGTTTCAGATAAAAATATTAGCAAACACAAAGGTCAAGTACATAAAAATTTTTAAATATAATATATTATATGTTTTTTATATCATTTATATATTTAATATTAATTCTTTTAAATGAACTGCTAAGATGAATCTATACTACGTGACATATAAATAAGTTCAATGTATTTGTGAGATGTCACTTGACATTTAAGTTATAAATATTGAGAATTATTTATAATAAAAAAAAAATTATCTTACGGCACTCCATCCATTTTGTGGTAAATGAAAAGAATACTGGTTATATGGTGTGAATTTTGATTTAATCATATAATATAATTTTTTTAATTTAGATTTAATCACATATATTATTATTATTATTACAACGAAAAAAATATTCCAATTTTTCATAACGTAAAAATCATATTTTTTTTTAAGAGAACATAAAGTAAAATCATTTAAATAATTCATTTAAATATCATGTAATATTACATGAAAACTAAACATCGAACATATTTTACTAGCATATTATTTTTTTAAAATCAAATTTTAATTGGTGTGTTTCGAGAATATGTTTTACATGTAATATTATTGTTTTTGAAATGTGTAAAGTGATTCTTATTTTTAGACTATTGGATATTGATTTGAAACTCCACAATATCATTTATATATTTAACACAATTGAATCAGCCCTAAATAATATATTAACTTATATATACATAGTAAGTATACACACTAACACACATATAAATATATAATTTATATGCAACTTTTTATATAGATACATATAATATACAATGTGTGTGTGTATATACTAGTTTGATATTATTTGGATTATGTAGTGTCTGCAAATGGTAACAGATTATTTAAGAGAAGATGAGTGTAGTGTATAACTTATACGTAGTGCACACTCGTGAACATATCTAAATTTGGTCTAATTTGTGATCATTCATACGTGGGCTTAAAAGAAATTAATCAATCAGGGACGATATGTCTGCTGGTTGGCGTTGGGGTCACATGAATGGCCGACTCACATTGAATGCTTTCGAGAAGGCTGGTTTTGTAGTTCTATACTTGGAGCGCCCAATTAAGACATTCATATGACAATGTAAGCTTTTGAACCTAATTAATACAGTCACTACCTGATGGCATTAAGGTCCTCTTACTTGTTAAGAATTAAAATTATTGATTGTTTTTCTTTACATATAAAATACTATTATCTACTAATTAAGGTCTATATAAAATTAGTAATCAAATTAGTTAGTTAGTAATTTAGTATATATGAGCTTCATTATCAAGAATGGTCATAAATTAAATTTTTGAAAAATATGAACATTATATTCTTAAATTATCCGTTTAAATCAAAGCATTTAAATAAAAGAAATATATATATATATATATATATATATATATATATATATATATCAAATAAATCTTTATATTGTCATCAATTTTTAGTAGAGTGGTAAATATTTGATATCAGTTACCAACCATGAAAGACGCTAGCTCGATTCCACAGTCCTATTATGGTTTGATCTCTTGCTATTGTTTTCTGAAAAACAATAAAATTAACTAAAATTATTGCTTGAAATTAAACAATTTATAATTTATTTTTAAATTTGCATATTTTAAAATATTACATTTTTTTTAACTCAATATAACACATTCGTGTAATCAAGTTACATTTGTGTATAAACTATGTTCTATCATGTATGAATGTGTAATATATACTGAATTAAAAACGTGATATATAATATATGGAGTTATTATTACTCAACTCAAACCGAATTTGGCTATAAAAAAAATTTGTACAATTGTAAGATATATTTTTATGCTAATGTCTCATTCGGTGCATAAATAATTTAGTAATTTAATTAAATTTTTTTTTTAAATTTTTAATAAAAAAATATATGTTTTTTTTTTCTTATAATACTAAAAAATATTTATTTATTTACATTACTAGTTAAAAACATGTGCAACATATTAATTTTAACAACATATTTGAAATAAATACGAAATTAATTTTTCTTATATTTTTAAATTAATTGTGAGAGTAAAATAATATTTAAAATTTTTATTAGATATGATAATTATCATGTGATTAGAATTTTTATTGAATGTGATCTTTATTTTATTATTATGTTTAAAATTTTTATTAAATATGGTAGTCACCATATGATTATAGTCATTGATGGATGTGATCTTTATTTATTATCATATTTAGAATCTTTATTTAATGTAATAATATATCCTAAAAGGTAGCTATTGTTAATAGTTTAAAATATAAAAATAATTTTGTCAAAAAAATATTACGCATGATTTTGACTTTTATGTATAACTAGTTAAAAATACGCGTCTTACACGTAAATTATTTTAATTTTTTACTTTGGTTAATTTTTACATTATATTTTAAATAAATACAAATTAATTTTCTAATGCTTTCAAATTAATTATGAAAATAAAATGATATTTATAGTTTTTATTGGATATAGTAATCATTATATTGTTATAGTTCTTATTAGATATAAACTTGAGAAAATAACAAAAATAACACCCCTTAAGACTTGTAATAACAAAATTAGCACCATTTGTATTCAAATTTATATTTTTACAATTAAAAAAATGGCCAATATGTCATTTTTCTTTGAACACCCATTTAATTGGAATAGAACGGCGATAATTTAGACTCGTTCAATATTTCACGTTCAATATTATCTTGGGTGCTAGTTTTGTTATTATAAATTTTAGGAGTACTATTTTTTTGTAATTTTTCTATTATTTTATTATTATGTTTAGATTTCTTATTTAAATATAATTCTTATTGAATATTATGTTTAGATATATCATAAAATAACAAGTAATATCAACAACTTAAAATATAAAAATAATTTTAAAAAATTATTATATGTGATTTATATATATATATATATATATATATATATATATATATATATTTTAATTAAAAATAAAATTTATATATAAAAAAATTATATCATGAAATATATAGCCTCAACTCTTGCATGAAATCACTTTACTAGCTAAAATTTTGAGACGCCAGCTAGCGAAACAAAAATCAAAGATAATATTTAATAAATAATTTATGATATTATTAATTTTTCTTATGTAATCATTAAGAATTAAACATGTGTTAAAAAAATATTAACATTTTAATTTTATGGTAATATTGAAAAAAAATATCACATATATTGTCTAATATTGATCGAATTTCTTTGTAAAATTCATAACAATGTAAACAACTATTAAAGTTGAAGACATTTTTATGTAATATTATATTTTTAATTATGTAATATTGAGGATATTATAGATATTTCAATCTATGCTTATAATATATAAATTATATTGAATATTTTCAAATAGTTTTACTTTAATTTTGAGATTTATTTCTCAAATTTAAACTGGGCAATGCTATTTTGTAAATAAAATTGGTTTTTATTTTATAAAACTTAGTAAAAATATCAACTTTATTTTTTAAAAAATAACATTACATAATTTATACATATTGAGATCAAACTCTTAATTTTATATTTACGTATTTCACAAAAGATTTTTGATACCACTAAGGCATTATTTTTTTAAAACCAAATCTTGTTAATTACAAAGTTACAATTAATTCAAAAGATATTACTACCTTTATAGTTTGAGGTTATTTACTAATTTGCATTTAAACATAAGAACTCATCGATCACTTTTTTCGAAATGAATTCGAGTGACTATGGCTGACAAGAGGGAGGTCCGTCCTGCCAATGGCTGTGTAAGTTCATGGAATTGACAAATATTTCCAACACAAAGTATAATGATTATATTTATGAGTTGGTTGGTTTTATTCCTTCTTTTCAGTAACCGTATGTCATTTTCAAATAATTATAATGCATTTGTCGATATTAATCAATGTAGTTTTTTTGTCAGTATGATCAGAAAAATATCAATAATGTAGTTGATGATGTTATTAAAAAAATGTTTTTTTTTATATCGAACTCTGCTTTTTCTATTTTAAAAATTACTAGTTATCATCTATTCTAATCACTATAAAAATTATTATCATTTTTTACGTAAATAATTTAATATTTTAATTAATTTTATTTTTAATTTTTTTTAATAAAAAATATATATTTATTTATACTATAAAGAAAATAAATATTTTTTTTTGAAAGATTAAAAATAAAATTCTATTTATGATAAAAGTTATATTATATTATATAATTAAATTAAATTAATTTAATTTAATAATTAATATGGTAGATTGCTATAGTTCTCTGTAAGGAAACTTTGTAGTTCTTATTAACTTACATAAAACAAAATAAATTTATATGTATACATGCATGTCTTCTTTGTAATACATTAAACAATTATTTAGAGCAAAAAAAAAAAACTCTTGTTTTATAACATAAGATTATGTCAGTTCGTATTTTATATTTTCTATACAGACGTGAATTACACGTTTCATCAATCTATTTGATGCTCGTTAGATGTCAGTTGCATAACTAATTAATTATTTTGACTAACTTGATTTATAAAAAACTCAAAGAATGAAACCCATCTGATTGGCTACTTAGCTTAATCATATGTTATTTTAAAAGAGTATGAACTATGAACCATCAATGTATTACCACAAAAACAACATTAAAACTTGCACTTAACTGCTCCATGTATGGCCAAGAGTAGGATATGTGTATAAGCACTTCACACAGTAAAAAATATTTCTTCAGAGCTATGCATATAAATTTAGCGCAGCAAAACCCGGCTTCAAGTTTAATTATGCCGGAATAAATCAGGTTTAAACTCCACCCGAAGGGCAAATAAGTTTAAATTTTATAATATATATAACTATTTTATGTCCTTTTTTTTTAATAAGTTCTTGAATCATGTAATTAAACTCACACAATAACTTAAGTTTAATCATAATTAAAAAAAAAAAAAAAAGTCAAGCTCATTGAACCTATTCAAATGATTAAGTTTTAAACTTGCATTTAATTTAAAAAATCCTATTAGCTCGATATGAAAAATATACATAGTCTAGCAATTTCTAACTTGAGTTCTATTTGATTTCGATGTTTCAGCTAAGACTAGCTCATCCAATTGAATTTACATCTCTGTTGAAAATGAAACTTTTTTTTTTTTTACAAAAGTACTTTTGGGTTTAGAAAGCTTAGGCAAAAACTATGTAAATTTTCTTGTAAAATTATTTTAACAAAACCACAAACAAACTAATATTGAGTTAACTTGAAGAAAAATAATAACAAAAAAGCATTTAATATTTCATATAATAATATATTGATTTTAAGTGGAGAATTTTATATAAATAAAAAAAATTAATTTCTAAAAGGAAGAAAGTCCAATGGTGGAGATTACAAGTCGGTCCTACCATGTTAGGAGCACATGCAAGTTTCCGGATTCGCTGTGAGTTTGCGTGCCTGGGATTTTAATATAAAATGCATCATTTTCATCAATATAATTTTTATAAATATAATAATTTTTATGTTAGTTATAACTAACACACCAGAATGTTAGTCGCCATTGTTGAATAAAATTAGTTGCTATGCCTATATACCCGAATGTTTGTCATGTGCTTATGATTTTTTTAGTTTTGTACTTTTGTTTAGATAATTCTTTTTCTTGTAATCTTTTAATTTGGAAGAAAAATACGAGTACATGATCAATCCTTAACTTTCATATATTTTGCAGGATTGAGAATGAATTTGATTCACGAAGTTTCTCATTCTCACATTTGCCCAATTATCATCTGGCATCTTTAATTATCCGTCCAAAATTGGATGTGTTATACTTTCTTTATTTTGTTATATATGTAAATGGTTAAAAAAGAAAAAGAGAAAAATACCACCTTCTTTTCTTTGATAAATATGTTTGGGTTTTATACTTATTGCCTTTGGTCTTATATTAATTTTTTAATATTTTATTATTTTAAGTTATATATTGTAATTACACCAAATATCATTTGGTTTAAAAAAAATTAAATTAAATTTTTAGTTCTATTATTATTATTATTATTATAATGTAACACTTGTATACTTTTTTTTTCAATTTTATTTTGCATTTTGTCAATTGTATTAATAAAAATGTTCATAACTAATTGACTTATTTAGGAATAAGCATCGGAAAGATATACTTGTTCTTAAAATTGAACACACACACACACACTATTTAGGAATAAGCATCGGAAAGATATACTTGTTCTTAAAATTGAACACACACACACACACACACATATATATATGTATGTATGTATACTTGAAATTAGTTGAAAATTACTTCGATTTGAGGACGGATATAACTGATCAGAGATCAAGCAGGGATTGATACAAAAATATAACCACTAAAAATTCAATTTAATAATATATATTAAAATTAAATTAAAAATATATTAATAATTTTGGGTACAGATAGGTACAATTTTAAGTATAATTGTCCCCACCTCATTCTCAAAAATGACTGAATATTAACTGACTTGTCTGATTAATTATCCATAAATACTCAAAATTGTAGATAAAATGCTCATTCCTAAACTTATTGTAGTTAAAGAAATTATAAAAGAAACTTAACATATTTATGTATAAAAATACATCAATAATTTTTAAATCAAAATATCGAAAATATGTAAAATTATCAAAGTTATTTTGAGAACCATAACAACATATTTGTAGTATAAGAAGTAAATATTTTGAGCATTCTTCTTTAGTTTTTTCTGTTTTTCATTTAAGTTTGACTATGATAAATTTTCAACATGGTAAATTTTTTATCTTTGAATGCTTGAGATATTTAGTTTGTGAATTGAACGAAACTCAAAATAATAATATTATAAAAATATTGCGTAACATTTCAAAAGTCACCATAAATTAAATTTAGGTGAAAAAAAATACAATATTGTATCTAAATTTATGTAGAATAAAATAAATTATAAAATAAATTTTCGTAATATTTATTCAAAGAGGAGATAGAAATAAAATAGAAAAATTTAGGACTAAAACTCTTATTTGTACTAAAAAGATAGAAAGAAAAGTAAAAATAAAGTGGATAAAAATAGAAGATAGGAAATGAATAATAGTAAAGTGAATGTGAAAATTGATTGAAAAATAAAATCAAATGGTAAAACTAACTTGATGGCTAAGAAAAATGAATCTAAAGGAGCATACAGACAATTGGCAAGGATATGACTAACTTTAACAATATAAAGTACTAAAAAAACATTAGTATGAAAGTTAAGCCTTAAGGGATAATTTCCATTACTATATGTCGACTTTGCACTCACTTTCTCTGTTCATACGCTACTCACGACTAGACCTTCATGCAAAAGAGAAAATTAGGAAAGTACTAAATAGCAAAAGTAAGTGATTGTTAAAAACTTCAAAAAGTCAAAAGTTTTTGCATAATTTATGTTATCCAGCCTTCTTTACAACAGAATGAATGAATAGAACGACTATCTCATTAGATCACAAATCATAGTCAAAGCCATGTGAAATCATTTCACATTAATTAGGTCTATGCTTATCTTTTATGACCCTGCGGACTTTAAATATTATTATTATGAAACTTTCACGTCTTTCAACGCAAAACATGCTATTAGTTATGCTGCATTATCTTTTATTACACTGGCTTAAATATTATGAAACTTTTTAGATATATTCATTCTTTATTTTTAAGTTAGATTCGAATCACATAAAAATTCAATCTTATACTTAAAAAAAGAAAGAAAGAAAGAAAGAAAGAAATAAAAGACACGAAGAAGAGCCGCCTAAACATTTCGATTGTTGAAAGAAAAATGCAAAAAATAACAAAAATATTATTATTAAAATTTATAATAATAAAAATAATACCCTTATATTTATAAAAGTTTCTTAACGGCTGCATGCCACTATATAGTCCTAATTAATTTTTTTATAAAATAATAATTATATGTATATTTTTAATATTAAATAAATATTTTATTTATAGTAATATATTTTATCTAATTTTTATATACATATTTTGGTATATATTAACAATATTTTGATAAAAATGGCATGAATGGTGACTAAAGTGGTTAAATATATATTCTTTTTTCATGTATTTAGTAACTATTAGAAACACAAATAAAATTGTAGTTGTATATTACATAAAAATTCTTCTAAAATATGATAATCTTAAAAAAAAAATTAAAAATTTAACTTTAGACTGAATATTATAAAAATAAAATTACGATAAGCTTCATACTAAAGCTTTTAAATTTTTATAATTATATTGTCAAAATTTCAACCCAAATTTTTACTTTATCTAATATTATATCATTTAGTTTTATTTTAATAATTTTTTTTAATTTATTTGATTTGAGAATTTAATATTTTTTTATTCTTAGTTTTTCATTCAATTTTTTTTTATTAGTCAGTCTTATATTATTTATTAATATATATTTTTAAATATACTCTCATTTATATATATTTTTAAATATACTCTTAAGCTTAAAATTTTAAATCATATTTTATTTTTTATATTTTCATATGTTTCTTTTAGTTTTAGTTTTAACATTTATAAATTTTGATGTGTTTGATTAAGCTTCACATTTGCTTTATTTTTTTGTTAATAAATTTATTTTATACATGAATATTATTAATACTTATTAAATTATTATATTTTTGTTTAATATTCGTTATAAATTAATTATAATATGTTAACTCTATACTTTTTAGTGATAATTCTACCTATTTATTATAATATAATAGAAAATTTTTAATATTGAATTGAGTATAATTCGTAGCTCTTACAAGCTAGTACAATCATTTTTTTTAATATTTTAATAAAAAATTATTTTATATAAAAAATTAAATTTTAGCTCCCTAAAAAATATTTCCGACTTTGCCCTTGTTTGTGTTTAAACCATATATTTTTACTATTAAAAAATAATTATTATATCATTTTTCTTTGAATGTGATTTAATTAGACGTTATTCAAGTTGAATTATAATAATTTAAACATGTTAAATATTAAACGTCGTCTAATTAAAAATCGATTAATATTATTATAATATTATTTTTATTATTATAAATTTTATTTGTATTATTTTTAATAATTTTTAAAATAATAATAATAATAATTCATATGTTCAGATTCTAGTAACTCTGCAACCATGACTGTAGTGTAAACTTGGTATCATAATATGGTGGAAGTTAAAACCTCCCAATCTCATTTAACATCATGTAGAAATAAGAAACCTCCATAACTATATTACCATTAAATGTATGTTGTGGATTTGTTACACCAACCCACATTACTATTGGTTACACCTTGTCATTTCGCATGCATGTTATGTCTACCACACTCATCAATCAATTGTCAAAAAAAAAAAATCCAACGGCTACGATGTCTTAGCGTATAAAACAATAATTTCATGAAATAAATTACTACACAAACTGATTCGAAACTGCACCATTCAAAACAAAAGGACATTTATTTGTAAATGATCTCCACATTTCAGGTTAGTTTTAAAAAAAATGTATTTATGAAAGGAAAAATAATAATAATGATGATGATATTATGAAAAAATAAACTTAAATATAATATTTTTTTTTATTTTTTATTTTTAAAAATATAATCAAATATAGTAATTTATAATAATATTTTATTCTTAAATGAAATTATATATTATTTTATTTTAAAAAATAAATTAATTAATTTAACTCAACTTACTTAAAATTAATTTAAATGAGCTTATCAACAAACATAAAAATTAAATGTAGCTCACCTCCAATGTACTGAACCTAAACAAACTCTAGATATATTAGTTTAGTTCATTTGACATTTTTAGATATATCATTATACTATAATGTTGTTAGTAGCTTTGCGTATATCATTTAGATTCTTGCAGCACTCAGTAGAAATTTTGGATAATTTCATGATTTCATCCACAAAATACCACAAGGAAAACATATTTAAAAAATTACTTAAAATAATAAAAATAATAATATTTTTTAAATTTGGAGGGATATTAATTAGTATCGAGTTAATGGTATGGGTACTATTTTTATTGTTACTAGTTTTATGGGGGTATTTATTTATTTATTTGTTTTTTTTTTTCCAACAGGTTTTTAGTTTTTATTTTTATTTATTTAACTAAGAGTACATATACATTCAAATTTAAATAAAAAAGTATGGTGTCACTAAAGTGCACTTCACAAGGGATTGTTCTTTGTTTGTTTGTCTTTCTTACATTTTACAAATGCTCTGATGCCAATATTTTGTGGCTGGGAAACTAGGAGCAAGTAAGGTCAGAAATGAAGACCTCAGAGGACCCTCCAATTGAGTATATACATGAACATGAAGAATTGAAGATAAAGCTCAGCCCCCACCCCCCGAAAAAAAGCTCCACCCATGTGCATTAGACTAGTTGTCTATCATTACAGCAACATATTTCTGGTCACCCAATTATTAGGGCTCCTCTTGGAAATTTTTTGAGACACAAGCTAAATAAGGCGAAACCTTCTCATCCTGATGTTTCATTAAGTAGTTTAGAGTAAAAATTATAGAGGGTCCTTTCGTAATTGCTTTTACTTTTGTTTAAAATTATTTTTTTAATGGGCAAAAGAATTAGCGCTATCAAATTTTTAAAAACTTGTTCCCTTTTTAAAATAATTATCGAAATATCATTCAAAATCATTCGTAATATTTTTATGTCAAACATCTAAATATTTTTTAAAAAATTAGTTTTAACTAAACCACTTCCAAATGAGCCCTGATGTACACAAATATTTTATCCTTCTAAACCAGATTAAAAAAAAAAAAAAGTCTATTGCAAGTCATTTTATTATTAACTAGGAAATTTTCTAATCAATCACCCAATTGGTAGTATTTTTTTTTTTTTATTGACAATTTAGTATTATATTGTGTAATAGAAGTCTAGAACGAGCCCAAAGCCTAGTTTCACGTAAATGTATAATAGGTTCCAACAGCTTTTATACGAATCGCATGTTAATTAAAACAAAAATCGCATAAATATGCATTAAATTATAATATACATTAAATTATATATTAATTATTAATTAAATATAAAATTAAAAATATATGATGATGAAGTTATCATAGATCCCTTATTAATATGTGATATATTAGATTATGTCATATGAATTGATGTATGTATTAAATTATGATAAAAAATATTATTGAGTTAAAAATTGTAATTTTCAATAAATTAAGGCTTGGATAGCCTTAATGAATAATGCTCCTAATTAAGCTCCTCTATCAGTATCCTTTCATAGAATGAACATGAAATTCAACATAGTTCAAATTAAAAAAAAAAAATCAAATCAAACTAGGCAATATTGAATTGCTCAATTAGCATCACCAGTGACTTATGAGTTAGATTCCTCAATTATATCACGAGACACTACTTCATATCTCAACTATTCAGCTAGCTGACAACATTTCATAAAAAAATAGTTAGTTTGCATTCTTATACCATGTTTAGTTATAACCGAACGCTTGTAACAATATTTATATTGATATTGGCACTTTAATTCTATGAAAATATCAAAAATATACTATCGTTAAAACAAGGACTAAAATGTTGAAACAAAAGATTGCAAGAACGAATAAAGCTAAAGTTTCATAGAAACATAAACAAAGTAATCGTAAAAATAGAAAAAGAACACAAGAATTTTTACATGATTTGTTTCGTACATCTATGAAAAAGGCCAAAGATAATCCACTATGTAAAAGAATTTAGGTTTACAGAAAGTGTTTTCGAAGGACTTAAAACCATAAATTGCAAATAGAGACTAAAAATAAGTGATCATAAAAACAGAGAAAGAACACAAAGATATTTACGTGGTTCATTTCCTACGTCTATGGGAAGGGCCAAAGATCATCCACTATGTAAAATAAATTATGTTTATAGAAATTGATCGAAGGACTCAAAACCATAAAATACAAACAGAGACTCAAACAAAATAGTAACTAGTATAACAACCTCTAAGGTAGAGATCTTATCAAGAAACAACACTTAAATAACCTAAATGCATCAATAATGTGAGAAAAACGAAAAAGTTTTGGAAAAAAACTAGGAAAAAGAGAGAGAGAGAGAAAATGAAAGCAGTGTGAGGGAAACCTAGGTTAAGTGACAATATATAATAAGTTACTATGGGCTAGGATTTCCTTAGTAAAGCCCACAATCTCTAAAGCAAAATGGTCGAACCACATAACATGTTTTACACAGCCCACACACCTGCACAAGCCTAGTATATAATACAATAGCCAAATACAATTTTCACCCCAAAACTATTATATTTAGACTCAAACCATAAATGCATAAAATTACCTTTATGCCCACCCAGTACCATGGACACCTATATCCTTATGGTGCATAAAATTCACAAATTCCCTACCTATATACACTGAAAAAGTTTTTAATTACAGATCTAATAAGCCTAGAGGGGGGTGAATAGGTTATTTTCAATTTTCAACAAATATTATATAATCTAATCACAACGGCCAGACATGCAATCGCGTGTAAAGATAAATGCGGAATAATAAAGCAACACACGATATTTTTAGGTGGAAACAACCTAGGCCACAACAATGACCTAAGAGGAAAACCACCGGTCCACCGGACCACCTAACTATCCACTATGAAAATAATGTTCAATTACAACCATAGAGTCCAGAACTACCCGTCGCAGATAGATCCCCCTTTCTGTAATTTACTTACGAGCCGCTTGCTCCTTTCACAGCCTCCAATAGTTAGATGTCTGGATCCGGACCAACGTTCCGATCTACTTGAGTCACACAAGATCAACCGAACCCGTCACCTTCGGTAATTTCGAGTCACACGAAATACCGAACCTGTCACCTGTAACGTTAGCACAAAAAACACAAGTGCAATGTGTGTCCTAGAGCGGATTCAAACAATAAACAATCCTAACTAGCAGATTCAATAACATGCGATGTAAAAACAGGATCAGCTAGCAAACTCTAGAACATTCAATATTAAGCTCAATATCATGCAAATCAATTAGGCATATGAATTAAAACATGAAAAAGCCTAAGAGCAATAGATGAAGAGAATAAGCACAATTCAGATGCTAGAAAGTATTAGTGCTGTATAATTCTAAATGCTCAAGTTGATTAATTATGCATAAACATCCCTTCACTTATATAGAGTCCAATCCTAGTTCAAATAGGATTTGCAATTCACTATAACTCTTTTCCTATCAGGATTTACTAATTACCACAATTATCCTCAAATAAGAATACTGTTCTTAACATTAAATGTGGTCAATTAGGTAAAAGAAACATAAGGGTCGAATTAAGAAATAGAGTTTGAGTAGGAATATAATACTGGCTCGATCGATCGACAGGCCGTCTCGATCGATCGAGAAGGTCTCGATCGATCGATACACAAAACTCGATCGATCTAACTCAAACAGAGAGAACCTGGATCGAAGTTGTTCTATACTCGATCGATCGAACATGGTTCGATCGATCGGTCCAATTTCTCGATCGATCCAGTCCAAACAGAGAGCACCTAGATCGAAGTTGTCTCAGTCTCGATCGATCGATCACTCGATCGATCGAACAATACTCTCGATCGATCGACCAACATGTGCACAATACATTTTTCGTTACGATCCATACTAAGTGTCGTGCTCAATTGTGTGCAGATGTATGCATGATGGAATATTATACCTGTCATATGGGCGTTGCAAGCTTGGTGACTCCATCATCACGTGTGGTCTGAATAATTGTTGAATTCCTATTCTAGATTACAATCAAACATTTTGTCCACGAAAATTGCCAATACAAAATAAACCTTACATACACCATAATGGATGACTTAGCTTTTGAACCCTTCCAAGGTTCCCTAAAATTACAATTTTGAGACTCTCACCAAGTTTAAGCAATGTTTAAATTTGGTGGATGGTACTGGTTTCATGAGCGTATCAGAGGGTCCTTTGTGTTAACATTAACTAATTTTACTAATCTCCTATGTAAAATATCTCTTACAAAATGAAATTTTACATCAATATGTTTACAACGACTATAAAACATAAGATGTTTATAAACACGTAGAGTAGACTAATTGTCACAATAAATATGGTCAGGATCTTCCACTCTAGCAAAGCCCAATTGCCTTGAGAAATCTCTAAGCCAGCGACACTCCTTATTAACCTTTGTACAAGAAATAAATTATGCCTTAATAGTTGAAAGAGCCACAATAGATTGAAGATTAACTCTCTAACTAACACAATTTCCAAAAACAGTAAACAAAATCTGCATCACAATAACGTCAGAGTTAGTATTAGATCTTCTCATATATAAACTAGTGTTATTAGAACCTTTTAAGTATTTTAAAATCCATTTTATAGCTTGCCAATGTGTTTTACCAAAATTAGCCCTAAATCTACTCACAGTACTTACAGCATAGCCTAAATCAAGCTTGGTACAAACCATTGCAAACATCAAGGAACTAACAACATTAGAATATGGAACATGTTACATATATTCCTTCTCCACTTTAATAAGATAGTTAGCATGAGATAACTCAAAATGAATAGCAAATGATATATGCCTAATATTTTCCTAGCATGTCCTAAATCCTTCATGACAAATTAGAATGTAATTGTGCTTTCATTTCTTTAATGTCATGCAAACTATTACTAGCTATTAACATGTTATTTAGGTATAAAAGCAAGTAAATAGTTGATCCAGACTTTCCAACATTAAAGGATTCACAATTATCATAGTCACATGTGTAAAACCCAAATTTATCATAAAATTGTCAAAATGTTTATACCACTGTTTAGGTTACTATTTCAAACCATAGAGTTATTTATGAAGTAAATAAACAAAGTTTTCTTTTCCATAAATTACGAAACCTTCAAATTGTTTTATGAAAATCTTTTCATCCAATTCACGATGCAAAAATGTAATTTTAGCATCTAATTGTTCTAAATGCATGTCATATTGTACTACTAATGCAAGTAAAATCCTAATAGAAGTATATTTTATAATAGATGAAAAGATTTCATTAAAATCAATCCCTTCATTTGGAAAAAAACTTGTGCTATAAACCTAACTTTGAACCATAGAAGTTTAGAACTAGTTACAACTTTTTTTTTAACAAACGCCCATCTAAACCAATAACTTTACAGTCAATATGTTTCTTTACTAAAGTCCAAGTATTTTATTAAAGAATCATATTCATCTTGCATAGAAGCCAACCATTTAACAGATTTGTTATTATTGAATGCATCAGAATAGGTATAATCTAAATTCAAAGCAACATTTAAGCCATATGCAACACAATCAGTTTCACCAAAACGTTTAAGAGAGGTTACCTTTCTTCTAGTCCTATCCCTTCCCACTTGGTAGTTATTTAGGTTGGGTGGACCTCCAAGAGGTGCATTATTCACCTTGGTTTCCTCTTCAATCATTGTATTATTTGCTTTTGTACTAATATTATTTGATTGAGGGTTTGCATATGCATATCATCTACATCAATTTGAGGGGTTGCACTAGCCTCCACCTCAATTATTTTATTATTAACATTAGAAACATAGTCATCAGTACCAATAATATCTTTATAGGTCTGAGACTCGTTAATGATTATATTTCTACAAAGAAAATATTTCTTTAAAGTTGGACTCCATAATCTATAACCTTTAAAACCATCAAGGTGGCCAAGAAAAATACATTTTAAAGATCTTGAATCTAATTTACCATCACATGAATGAGCATATGCAATACAACCAAATTTTTTTAAATGGTCATAACTTGATATATGACCTGAACAGACTTCTTCAAATGTTTTAAAGTTTAATGTAGTAGAAAAACATTTATTAATCAAATAAACAGTAGTATAAACAGCCTCAGCCCAAAAGCATTTAGGCCTACAGTTTTGTGTCTAATAATGTCATGCTTAGAACAGAAATTATCAAATTCATTATTAGTCCTAATAACTTTAATTTTTCTATCATTTTGATTTTCAATCATTACTTTCCAATTTTTAAATGAATTAAAAGTATCAGATTTGAATTTTAGAAAATAAATTCAAACTTTTCTTGAATAATCATTAATTAAAGATAATAAAAAAAAATACTTTTTACCACTTAAAAACTTAACAGGACCTCACAAATCAGAATGTATATAATCAAGAATACATTTAGTAACATGCTTTACAATTTGAAATTTTACTCTAGTTTGCTTACGCAAAATGCAACGTTCATAAAATTCTAAATTATTCGGTTTGACATTACCAAAACATTTATAATCATGCAAAATGTGCAAACTCTTAGAGCTAATGTGACCAAGCCTTCTATGCCATAACATAATAACATCATGTTTAGAGTCAGATGCAATAATACTACAACCAATAACATTTCCAAATAATACATATAAACCATATTTTTGAAAAGCTTTTAGAAAAACAAGTGCCTTACAACTAAATTTCATTAAACCTTTTTCAATTTTCACAACAAAATCAATATCATCCGAGGCACTCAAAAACATCACGTTCTTTCTTAATTCAACTATAAACCTCACATTGTCTAGAATTAATTTAGTACCACCTTCAAGACACAATTTAACTTTTCTCACACCTTTGACTTTACGCTCATAGTTATTTCTTAACATAATAGTACCATTAACATTTTCTTTAAAGTCAAAGAACCAGAGTTTATGTGAAGTCATGTGAAAACTATACCCTGAATTTAGAATCCCTAAATTAATCTTAGATGAGGTCACAACTAGCCCTTTTGAACTCTCATATCCTTCTAGAATGAACTCTAAATTTCTTGAATTATCACCTTCAGTTCTCTCTCTCTTTTTTTTTTTTTTTCCTTTCTTTGGGGACAATTTCTCTTAATATGACCCTTATTTTTACAATGATAACAACAAATGACATATTTACCTTTGGACTTAGATTTAGCCCTATTGAATCTAGGTTTAGACTTCTTTTCAGACCTACTCCTTGTCATCAAACCCTTCATTATTAGTGTGATTTTTATCACCAAGTCTCGATTTGAATTCTTTAGATCTCAAATTAGACACTACTAGATCAAGATACAAATAATTATGTCCATAAAGAATTACAAATAATTATGTCCATAAAATTTTTCAGGCAAAAAACTTAGAAAAATTATAACTTATGTTTCATCTTTCATTTTATGATCAATGAAAGATAAATCACTAGTAATTTTCTTAAAATCATCAAGATTGGACTCAAGATTCTTTCTTGAGTTCATCTTAACAGTATAATGTTCGAGCCATATAACATGTTTTACACACGCACACGCACACGCACACGCACAAGCCCAATATCAAACATAATAGCCAAATACTATTTTCATGCCAAAATTCTTATAATTTATACTCAAACCACAATTGCATGAAATTACCTTTATATCCGCTCAGTACCATTGACACTTGTATGTTTATAGAGGATAAAATCTACAAAATCTCATCGTACTATAATTAATATTTAATTTTAATTTTAATTGATTTTTAAATTATAAAATGACAAAGTTAAAAAAGTTTAGATTATATAAAGACAGATTTGGATAAGAAATTATCTTGATTTCTTTGTACTTTTTTATAATAACAAGATTTTTATAACATAATACCCACAAATTTTAAATTGCAAAATTATAATTACTAATTAATTAAAAATATAAATAGTGGGATATAAATTATATTAATTTTACAATTTATTGTTATTAGAATTAATTAAAATAAAGTTGGGATGTTATTATATACTTTTTTTTTTTTTTTTTGATGTAATTTAATCAAATATATATTTATAATAAATGAAATTTGAATCTAAGTTTTTAATAAACTTACTAAAAATAAATATTATTGAATCATAAGATAATTTTGAATTTTTTTTAAAAAGAAATCTTCAATTATCTTAAAAAAAAAAAAAAAAAGTTCAAAAATTAATTGTCTCACTTTAAATGAAAAATAGAAGGGAAAAAAGGGTTTTTGAAATTGAAACTTGTCGTTAGAGTTGTGACTATAGACGCAGAGTTATCCTCTCTTTTTTTGATTCAATAGTTTTCTACGATGTTAAATCGTCCCCAAAATCCAAATTGAAACTCCAGTAAAGCTTTGCTTCGTCTTTGCAAATTTCGAAAGCCGTAACTCCCTTTTCAACTCACCTGCACAACCTTTAATCTTAGTATTATTGCCCAAACTTCCATCCAAATAAGCTAGGGTTTGGACGCCTCTACCAATGGACGCAGACATCGACGTAGCTGGATGGGTTCTTGAGTTCCTTCTGAGACGACCCGAGACAAAGGATTTGGCCGGAAGATTTCTCGCAGTGCTTCCCATTTCAAATGATGACTTGCGCTTAAAAAAGACTGTGCTTCTCCGATCAATTGAGGCTGATATCTCAGATGCTTCAATATCCGAAACGATTCTTGAAAACCTAGAAATATTGGAGGAATTGGAGCGAAACCAAGGAATTGAAATCTTGGACTCTATGAAAATGGCTTATTGTGCAGTGGCATTGGAGTGCACCGTGAAATATTTAGTGAGTAGTGGAGAAAAGCCTGGAGCGAAGTACGTGGATGCTGTGAAGAGGATATGGAAAGGTAGAATTGGGCTAATGGAGAAGACTGGTAATTGCAAGCTGTTCACAAGTGTATTAAAGAGGACAGGGGATGAGGTTGAGGCGGCTGTTTGGGATCTTGGGTTTGTTAAGAAGTTAGTGAATATGAATACTAGGAATGAGGCCGTGAGATTAGCTTTGGCTTATTTGCGTGAGGCTTGGGCATTAATGGGGCCTTCTTTTATTGATTTTGCTGCTACGTTGAGGAAACAAAATGGAGTCTTGGCTTCTGGAAGTGATGGGATTGGCAAAAGGATTCTTTCTGATGATACCCTGGAGAAGAGGACTGAGAAATGTACGGTTGAATTGGATGTTCGACCAAGGGATGAGATTGGTGAAATAGTTGTTCTAGATGGTACTTTGGAGAAGAGGAATGAGGATTGCACAGTTGAATTGCATGAGAGACCAAGTGATGTGTTTAGCAAAACTGTTGATTCGGATGGTGTTGTGGAGGAGAGAAATGAGGAGTTCAGAACTGGATTGGATTTGAGACCAAGTGATGGGGTTGGTGATAAATTTGTATTGGATGCTGTTGGAGAGGAAAGGAATGAGCATTGCACAGTTGGATTAGATGCAAGACCAACTGATGGGGTTTGTGAAATGGTTATTTCAGTTGGTAATGTGGAGAGGAATCAGGATTGCAGAGTTGAATTGGATGCAAGACCAAGTGATGGAATTGGCAAAAGGGCTGTTTTAGATGGTAATTTGGAGAAGAGGAATGAAGATGGCGCAGTTGAATTGGTTGGGGGACCAAGTGACGGGGTTAGCAAAAGGGTTAACTCAGATGGTATGGTGGAGGACAGAAATGAACATTGTAGAACTGGATTGGATGTAAGACCAAGTGATGCGGTTGGTGATAGAGTTTTGTTGGATGCTGTTGGAGAGAAGAGGAATGAGTTTTGCACAGTTGGATTGGATGTAAGACCAACTGATGGGGTTGGGGAAAGGGTTATTTCGATTGGGATTGCGGAGGAGAGAAATGAGTATTGCAGAGTTGAATTGGATGTGAGACCAACTGATGGGTTTGAGGCGCAGGAGATGGATGTAGTGTGTTCTCCAGACCGGAGTCAATATTATAGCTTAAAGGAATCTGTTCAATTGACTGACAAATCCACACATATTGGTGATGAGCAGGAATTGGTTAATGGTACGACTTGCAATAAAACCGTTGGAGCTACTGCTGTTGCTTCAGATAATGAAGGCAAAGGCTCAGTTCTCAATGCTAGTCCTACTCTCATAGATAAAGGTGCCACTTTTCTTCCTTGCAAATATGTATTTGTTCATCATTTTTGGGGCTGTGTCAGTTATCCTTCTCCTGCATGCTGCTGTTTCAAAGCTATTTGGAATGCCACATTCAAGTTATGCTAAACATGTTCTTACTTGCTAGCTGTTTCTCGTGAAAAAACATTTTCGTATAGTAACTTGTTTTATATGTGAGATTTATATTTATGTGTTCTGTTGTGAATTGGACACCTCTGAATGATAGAAATTGATGGTGGAAATGCGGTGCTTCAACAAAAGCATGGTCCTTCACGCAAGCGTCCACGCCCTAGAGGACCCCCCCGGATTGGTGACTCTGACGATTTAAGCAGGGATGTGCCAAGCTGCAAATTTAATTACTTGCCTACTTCAGAAGTCAATAAAATACAGGAAGCACTGAGATCTAGTTCTTTAGAGTTACATGAAGCAGTCAGGGATCCGCTTCCTGATGCCTTACGGGTGGCTGAAGCTGTAACCCTAGACTTGCCTTCTAAGAACACCAATAATGAGGCTCTCATGGAAAACCGGAATGCAGATGAAGTAAACGAGCAAAATTCATCTCTTGATAAGACTAATCATCCTGTTCGGCCTAGTGATGCCAATGTTGGGATCCCATCCTGTTCGCAGCAGAACAATGTTCCACAACCCAGCTTAATGAAACGAAATAATACTGCTTGCACATATGAGGTAATTTGTTTCTTGCTTTTCTCTTATAATAACCACCGTGTACTTCCAGTATGGAGCATTATATGTAGTGTGCATGTAGTTTCTTTTTGTGTTAATATTTACTATTTAATTGATGCTACTGAGTGCTTGGGATAGATCTGACAGTTCATGCATATATTCTATGGGTCAGTTTCTCAAGAGTGAGTGACTTTTTGTAGAAAGGTTCATAAGGTTTAATAGCTTTCAAGTTCACCGCTTTTCATGGAAAATTGAACAAACTCAATTCTACTAAGTGACTGAAATCTTTTTAGGGGTAGTTTTTGTGTTGAATGTTTGTTAAATCGTTCGAAAGCAATCAGAGAAACCTACATGTATAATTTTTGTACGTAAAATGTAGCTAATTGTGCTAATGCATGTTAAATATATTTGTCAATTCGATGAAGGTGACTACATGAATCTGTCGTGTAAGAAATGTATCCTTCTTCTCTTTAATGTTCAGGAGATTGCCAAACGGTTCTTTTGATGGTTATACTAGGAGTTGTGTCAAATATTTTTGATTTGCTTGATAATTGATTTTGATGATTGATTATCTCTATAGAAAAAGTAGGTGCTCTGTTTACTTGTAAAATGTTTTGATAAGGGTATTTGCAGTGGGATGATTCAATTGACGGATCACCGGAAGTAAGCAAACTTCACTTGCCCAGCCCAAAAAGGAAGGCTGCTTCACCATTGAAGAAATATGGAAGTCCAAAAATTTCTATGAGGAGAAGATTTAAGAGATGGACTGTATTGGAAGAAGCAACTTTAAGGAGTGCTGTTCAAAAGTAAGTGTTTGTCTCTATCAAGGCCAACTTCTTGTATACAACAATGTCCTACGTGTTTGATTCCATGGACCATGATCTCCATTCCAAAATTGTCTAGCATGTTTAAGTGAGATTTTGAATGATCTAACACCTGACTTCCATACGTTATCCTGCCCAAATGATGTTATTATATACTTGTGTAGCCCAATTATAGGGGCATGTAACTGCTTCGTTGGGTGAGATAACATCCCCGACATCGGGTGTTAGATTGGGACTATATATTTGTACATATAGTAGAAGATTGTTATTACTTACATATATATGAGATTATTAATGCAACCCTCATTATTGTTATTTAACAATGAAGGTATGGTAAAGGAAACTGGAAGCTCATCTTAAATTGCTACCCTGATATATTTGAAGAGAGAACCGAGGTATACAAAAAAATTTCTAGTTTTAATGCTTATTTATATATTCTGCATTGCATTATATTCAAATAGGATTCTGTACTTTGCCAATTAAATGCTGCAATGCCTACGTTACGTATCATCATATAAGTATCGAATGCTTTGTGCAGGTTGATTTGAAGGATAAATGGAGAAATATGACGCGAAATTGATACGATTTGTTTGATCTTATTCATAGGTTTCAATAGGTTCATTCTACTTCTTTTCAGGCTTGTTGAAGCAAGGCAACATTAATTTCAACAATGTTATTAGTTATTACCACATCCACGTATATAAACTGCTAGCTAGAGTAATGCTAGGAATGCCTAATTTTGCATTCATACCAAATATAACGTGACACACGGCCAAATAATTTTAAAAATAAAATGAGTTATTCATTTTTCAAGAAATATTAACCTTGTGTCGTATCATAATTGATATGAGTATAAATATGGGTGCAAATTTATGTAATCTTAACATTTTTGGTACTATCTATTATGTCATGTAATGTTATGGGCGGCCAACTCCCAAAATGATTGGAGTCAGCAAATCAAAGGATAACTCGTGACCCTGATTGTATTTTTTTTATTTGTTGTTTTTATCTGGAAAATCATCCTTCATTGCTTCAGAATGCAGTGTACTGCTGAAGTTATGGTCTAACGTGAGATTTTGTGCGTTGTTGCACCTAATAGTGTCTGTGTTAAAGTTTAGCTTATCTGATAACAAGCTTGCAAGCTCATTTAACTACATACTTTTGTCAAATAATAAATACTATAATATCACTATAGAAAAAACTTAATAGATATATATATTTTTTATCTTACAAAAATATAATTAAAAGATTTTTTTTTATTTTACAAAAATATAATTAAAAAATAATATTAATATTAATATTTTTGTATTTAAATAAAATTGTAAATATTTTTTATTTTTATTTATATTTTCCAAAAATATAAATGGGTCAGATTGTGATGTTTAAATTAAATTTAGCTAGCATAAAATTTAAATGAGTTAGAGCTTAACTTAAGCAATCGACTAAGCGAGGCTTTGACCTCTGTTGTTACACATCATCAAGTATCATGTGAATCTTGTTGGATTTATTCTATTTTTTGGAATGTGGACTGTTACTTGAAACAATGTGTGATTATAAGCATATTTTGTAATTGTGATTTCAATTTCAATGAATGTAAATTTATTATTTAAAAAAAAAAAAATTGGTTTGGAAGCAAATTTGGAAACTAATTAAAGGTACCTAGTAAATGGAGTACTTGTGATAATTTGGGCAGGATATTCGGTAAGCAGTAATTTACATCAGTATGTAATTTCAGTTTCCACCATGTGTCCATTAGCGTGCCGATGAGTAAGGAAGCGAATCGGCATGGGATAGAATAAATAGGCGGATGAAGGCAGTTTGGGAGGAGAACTGGTAGGACTGAATTCAAATGCATCGTTGGTTCACAAGGTCCAAATCAAAAGCACCAAATCTACTTATGATTTGAGAGGGATCTAATGCATGAAACTGAAAGATAAGACGAGAAATAAGGAAATCTAAATTAAATTTGGTGATTTTGGTAGAAAAATAGGAAGAAAGAGTATAAAAACCCTAGCACAGCCTACTCTCATGGAAGCAATGAAAGAGGGGCCATTTGCAGGATAAACAATCATATATGTCACTATTCACAAAAATAAAAACATCATCGTATTAGTCAGTCTCAGAGTACACAATGGCCCATCAACCCTTTTAAGAAGTCTTCTGATGGATGTACTATCGTTTACTATAAATTTATAAGTAGTGACAGCACTTGATCTTTTGGAGGAAAAATAGTCCCCAAAATAGTGTTGACCTAATATTCTAAGATATAAAGTGAATTGCTGGGGCAGTCTCATAACTAATCCATGAAGTGGAACAATAATCCTGGTTTTTAAAGTTATCAAATCATACAAAGATAATGACATTAAGACAAACCAAGGGTGTCCGAATGACCTTTCAACTCCATATGTTCCTACCTCTTAGGAACATAAATATTACAACAAAACCTAAAGGGTACTTCCCCTTTTTGGAGAGTAACCCCTAAGGATAATTAAGATATAAAATAATCCTGAACACCAATGTAATCAAACAAATGAATAAGAATACCCTCTCTAAGTGATTGGATGTCAATCTATAAACAATCTACCAGATGGCGTGGAAATGGACATGTCAGCAGGTCAGCAACTCTTTAGCCGGGGGGGAGGGTATGCGTCAAAATGTTGTGCTACTTTCATTTGCAGAAAGTGAGGGGTCTTCAGACTTCACAACTGGTGGTGCTTTGTTACTTATGTCAAGCCCCTGAAATTGACCAACCGGGCCATTTTGCAACATTTCTGAGAAAGGATGAGAATTTGATTGATGCATATGGTTAGCAGTAGACATATTAGCCGCCGAATAACTGAACGGTGGCAACTGCATGTTCTGGCCAGCAGGTCCAGATTGTTGTTGAAGTGGAAAATAAGGAGTGGGTTGATTGTATGGCATCTGGTGCATTCCCAAGTTGAATGAATCAGAAGGGCTTATCATCTCCCCTGTGGCAATCCTAAGCCTCTCAACTTCCTTCTTAAGAGCTTCATTTAAAGCTACATAAAGATTTGACAGATTTAGGGACTGATGGTGTTTAAGCAAACACTTCTTTACGAACAAAATAACATAAATAGAGTGATACCAACCATCTCGCAACTGAGCTTGTTGCTCCATAGCTTGTAAACGAAGCTTGAGCTCTGTATTTTCAGTACCAAGACCTGTTGTATCTCTCTACGTATGACAACAAAAAGAAGAGGAAGAAGAAAAATGAGGTCATATTCAGTTATATTTATAGACACTGATATCATTTTCAGTGTAATAACTTCTATCACAATTACACAACCAGCAAAAGCACGACAGTCGACAGACATGGTAGCAACCATGATGAGAGAATTAATACTTGAAGAGTGATCCCAAATCATCACTTAAATTATTAATCATGAGTGGATATATCTTAGGATGGACCAAGAACATTAAGCTTTGCCAGGTCCTCATACAACTCAACATCTTATTACATTAAACATATTCAAAAACAGAAAATGAAGTCATCAAAGGAGAATAAAGGGAAACCATTGAAACTTTTTACTAATAGAACTTACCTAAACATCAACATGCACTACGAATATCACACATCAGAGGATTTTATTCTGCATTTTGCTTTTAGGCAAGTCAAAATGGAATTTACACGTTGAACAAGCTTTATATAAAAAACAAACCTGAAAGAGTGTGAGTTGAGCAGAGAGAGTAGTAGCTTCTGTTTGAAGGGTCTGTACTTTGCGCTCAAGTTCTTGTATGTAGCGAGCCTTCCTCTCTTTTGAGCGAGCAGCAGACTGCCGATTTGCCAGTATCCTATAAATATAAAGAGTAAACCATGAGAATAGAGAGAGAAGGAGGGATCAAAAAGAAAAATATGATGAGTGTGCATGTCATCAAAATTGTGAAATTGAGATCTGACATATCCACATTTTTTAAGTCCTGGTGTAGTTACAGATAATTCTTCAAAGGTAGCCCTAAATGCTTCTAACCTTAGTAACCAAAAGTGGGTTTCAGCAACAACAACAAAAAGTAACCATAATTGGGGGCTGTACCAACTGGCCAAGTGAATCTCATCTAATGTTTCATAGCAATACCAAATTCTTCTTTATAACCCATGAATTTTCTTAAATTTACCATTTCAGGAACTAAAAAATCTTTAGGATGTCAGCCATCTGTCATGGCCCCCATGGCAATCTACAAGAAGATCAAATCAACAGACAACAATTGTATGAAGTAAAATCTCAATGATATGTACAAACTAAAAATAGAACAATAAACATGTGATGCTTAAAGCCAACTCTAATTGTTGGGAATAATAGCTCAATTGGTCCGGTAATTTTGCTAAAGGTCCAATTTAGTCTCCAACTTTTTAGTTAAGCAGAATAAGAATACTAATTATTTTAAAGGTAGAGTTTAGTATTGTAATTTTTTGGTTAAACGTAATAAGAACAATAACTTCATAAAAATGTCAAGTAAGTCAAAAAAAAAATTATATTTACACAACTATTTTAGCATTTTTGGGGACTTATTTGGCACTTATATGAAGTTAGTGTACTTATTATGCTTAATCAAAAAATTATATAACTAAACTATAATAATTAGTGTCTTTATTATGCTTAAGCCAAAAGTTAGAGGACTAAACTCAACCTTTATTAAAGTTATAGGGCAAATTAAGCAACAATTATCCACTAATTGTTGTATATTGATATGATAAGATTTATCTAAAAGAAAATAGTAGTTCCTAAGCTGAAACAGATTAGCCAATGAAGTGAAAGCAGCTCTTAGTTGTTTCTTAAAAAAATACCGACGATACAAATCAAACGAAAAGAAAATTTGTTTAAATTTTAATTGTAATCTACCACAAAGATTTTTATTTTTTCCACAACCCGTCAACACAAACAAAACGATTTCAAATAAAATTCAGAAACCCAAATAGAAAAACCAAGAAAAATTGAACCTTTTGGCACGCTTGGGATCAAGATTCCAGAGCTCAGCAAGCTTATCAGGAGGCATCGCTTTCTTAGCATCCATAATCTCACCAAACGTACCCGTTGACATGGCCGATCCATCAACCGAGCTACTATGCCTATGCCTTGGCTTAGCACTTCCATTTCCACTAACAGTTCCACTTCCTCCACTCTTCCCATCTTCACTACCACCACCACTACCGTTTGTCTCTCCTTTTCCATCGCCTCCATTTCCATTCCCTCCATTCTGATCCACTTCGGTCCCACCAAGCTTATCAACATCAATGTACGTCGAGAATAAGTCATCCTCCGATCCGATCTCATCGAAACTCGCGGTCGAAGACCCACCATTAAACGGATCACGCGGCGGTGACATCTCCATCATATTCTCCGGAAGCCGGAAGCTCACCTCTGATTGAGCCCTCCGGTGACCACTTCCACCACCACCGCCTCTGATAAATGGACTATTCGAATTTGGGTTCGAATTTCCCAGCATTGTGAATGATGTGGAAGATGAACACGTTGTGGTGTTTCCAAATGTGAATTGCGGTGGTTGTAGTACTGTTGACGGTGCTAAGAGGTTCTTGAGAGCTGAAGCTTCGTTGAGATTGGGATTTCCATTGTTTGAAGAAGATGGAACTTGGTGAAATTTGGGATTAGGGTTAGGATTAGAGTTGTTTGTTTGATTTGGGGGTGGATCTTGAAGTTCTTGATTGGACATTGCTAGCCTCTGTCTTCTTTCTTGTCTCCCTCACCCATGTGTTTCGGTTCTTTTCTCTGTAACGAGGATTTTTTATTATTATAAATAAATGTGTTAAAAGTCACACTCGTGCATGCACCTATGTTTACAAATTTAATGATTTTTTATTTAAAGTAATTTTTTTTATCGGATTAAAAGTAATATCCTTAAATTAATAATAATAAAAATAATATTTAATAATTATTTTATTAGACTTTAAATTTTATATATAAAATTTTAAATTATATAATTTAATTTTTAAATTTTTAAAATTTTATGAATAAGTTAGTCTGATAAACAGGAGCAGAGAATAGTAAGAATTTAATGAAGCTGCAATTTCGGCTAATTTTTTTTACAAAAAATTAATTATATATATATTTTTAATATTAAATAAATATTTTATTTTTAATAATATATTGTGTATAATTTTTATGTACATATTTTGAAATATATTAACAATATTTATAAAATATGTAGATAAAAATTATATGAATTGTAAATAAAGTGATTAAATATATATATTTTTTCATATATTTGATAACTATTAGCAACAAAATAAAATTATAGTTATATATTATATAAAAATTCTTATTAAATGCGATAATCTTAAAAAAAAAATTAAATATTTAACTTTAAACTCAACATTATAAAAATAAATTAAAAAAATAAGTATATGATAAACTTTATATTAAAACTTTTTAAGTTTATGTTTATCATATTTTATTTGAACCCAAATTTTAACTTTATTTAATATTATATTATTTGCATTTTATTTTAATAATCTTTTAAATTTATTTAAAAAAATTTATATAAAAAGATTATTATTATTATTATTATTGGTCAGTCTTATATTGTTTATAAACATATATTTTTAAATATAGTATCAAGCTTAAAATTATAAATCATATTTTACTTTTTACATTTTCATATGTTTATTTTAGTTTTAACAATTATAAATTTTAGTATGTTTAATTAAGCTTTCTATTTGCTTAGATTTTTTAGTTAATATATTTATTTTATTTATGAATAATACTAATACTTATTACCTTATTATATTTTTGTTTAATTTTCTTTATAAGTTAATTATAATGTGTTAACTCTATATTTTTTAAGCTCTAACTCTATGTTTTTATTGTAATATGATATGAAAAATTCAATACTAAATTGAGTATAGTATATTATAACTTTTACTAATTTTTTACTTTGTATAAAAAAAAATTTCAACTTCCCTTAATTTTTTTTTCTTGGCTCCGCCCCTACTCATAATTTTTAAAAAATTACACATAAGTTTTATCATATGTATTAAAATGCATATTTTTTAATTAAAATAATAGGTCATATGTATTAATTTTTAAAACTTTGTAAATTAAATTATAGGATTTAAAAATTTAAAATTCAATAATATAGTTTAATATATTAAATAATAATTAATTAATTAGAGTTTAATTTAAATAGAATATAATTTAATGATATTTAATGTAACAATTTTAAGCTAAAAATTTTTAACAGAAATACATGGCCAAATATAGATAAGATTAAAAAATAATTAGTTAATAATAAAATTTAAAATGTGAAAGATTGATGTATCATATTAGACTAAGAATACTTCAAATTATTACAAAATTAATATTTGATTAAGATTTTAGTATGTTAAATACAATAAATATGTATCAAATGTTTATTATCATAATTTAACGTATATATTAATTATTTTATTATTTTATGTCTCTACTTTTTATCAAACTAATAACTAATATATACATAGAGAGATATATTTAATTGAAATTTTTAATAACTTTTATGAGGTTTTTTTTTTTTTTTTTTATAAAATTTTAAGTATATTCATTTAATATTTTTTAAAAATTTATAAAAATTTAACCATATTCAATTAAAAATTTTATAAACTTTTAAAGAGTTTATAAAAATTTAGGTATGTTCAACTACTATTTTTAAAAAATTTATAAAAGTATGAAGATATTTAAAATGTTAATAACTTTTAAAAAAAATTTCTTAATCAAAGCCTTTTAAATATTCTAAATATTTTCTATATATAAATAAAGTCTACCACAAATAACATTTTCATACATAAAATTTTTAAAGACTTCGAGGATTGAAAATATTTTTATGTGTATAAAGTCTATAAAAAATAACATATAGCCTATGAAAAAGCATAAACCCTCTAATTTTAAAATATAATTCAATGAGTAGAAATTTTTTTATTTCTTATAAACTTTTTCAAAGTATTTTTTTTTTATCAATGTATAATAATTCTTTTAACATTCTCCTCAAGGTGTTGGTCTTTGTCTCTTGCAAAGCCTATCATTTTATATTTTTAACTTATTTATTATATTTTATTGTACTTAGGTTACTTGTTTTTTTTTTTTTTTGTAAAGCCTATTCATTTTTTTGAGAAGTGAGACCCAAAATTTTTGACTCATTAATCAATTAAAGTTATGATACTATGTTAAAGTCTATAATAACTATGAACCATTTAATCTTAAAATGTTAATCTAATGAGTAAAAATTCTCATATTTTTTATAAAATACTTTATAATATATATATTTTTTTATCAATTAGAGATTTTTTTAACTCTATTCCTCAATCTCATCTTATTTTTCAACCATGAATCTAAACATTACTATTTTCATTAATAGATGCTCCGATGAAAGAGGATATATAATTCTTGATAGCCAAGATGACATAGATCGAAGAAATTAAGTTTTAGGAAAGAAGATAGAGGGTTATCTTCTTATAAATTTTTTAGTATACAAAGTTATTTTAATACAGACAATATCTTTCTCTTATTTAATTTTTTTTTTCTCTTATAAAGGTGTAAACTTATAATTTTATTATAAAAATAAAATAAAATAATATATTTTACAGTTGATAATGACATTGTAAAATTTGATATTATTGTACATTTTTCTTTTATAATTTATTTATAGAGGTTCAAAAGATTATTTAACAATGAATTTTTTTAATATTTAATTAAGTTTTAGTTTCATATATTTTTTAATTATTAGTTTTCTTAACTTGTATTTGTTTATTACTCAATTATTTTTAGCTTTATTATATTCTCAATGTAAAATAATTACATCGTTGATATTTTTAAATATTTTTTTATGTATAATATTTTATATTTTATTGTAAAATATAAATAATATGAACTTTTATTAAAGTGTAGAGCTAAATATAAGAATTATTTGAATTTTACACATAAATAAATGACGAAAATTGAATATTTTTTAAAAATAAAGAAAAATTAAAAGATATAAAAAAAATTGAAAACTAAAATATATTAAATTATCTGAAAGTTTTTGTAAGTCTATAAAAATTTATAAAAAATTTAAAATAAAAAGTTTGATAAAATTTATTAAAATCTAAAAGAAATCTATAAAATTTTATATAAAATCTTAAAATTCATAAACAGTTATAAAAATTTAGATAGAATACAACCTATTAATACATATAATAATAATTTAAATAAGTATATATAATTAAAAAGAAAAAAGGCTAATTTAAACTTGTTTATTAATTATATTTTGAGTTAGACTCTGCTCGCAAGTTTATAAATATTTTAACTTCATTCTATCTGAAAGTTTAAGGATCAAGGTGTCTCAAGAATATAAATTTAGTGATCTTGATGTCACCCACTCTTAGATTTTCATTTTATGTCTTTTTCTTATTTCCCGAATCCATCCCCCTCTCTCAATTCTCATAATCAACGGCGCTGCACTTTCTGACAGGGATGATTGCTTCAACAATGAGGATGACAGCACGAGGAACAACGACGGCAACAACAACATCAGCACTTTTTAGCACTGATGACGACAAGCTTACTCCGGCTACAAAATGAACAATGACAACATTCATCATTTTCAATGCTTCAATTAAGATGGACCAAGAAGTTCAAGAGTGGCACAACAATGGAAAGCCAGGTACTTGCCATTGCGAACTTCAGACACTATAGTGCGACGTCGTTGGATCTACGGCTGTATATGAGGTTGGTGAAAGGAGGTTTTGTGACTCAAGGTACTGTTTATGGCTTACTGGTTTAGGTGGTTGTTAGTTTTTGGGATTAGTGTGGTGGCTCTTTTGGTGCTCAATTTTGCCGATTTCTTATCTCTGGTAGGTAGTAGTATTTGTGTAGTCTTGGATTTTGTGTTGCCTGCTCTGTTTCATTTGATGGTATTAAAAGAAAAAATGGGTTGTATAGGAATTGCTTTAGATGGAGCAATTGTGGTTATTGGAGTCTCTAGTTGTTGGAGATTCTTGCTCCAGAAGTTTGAATTTTATTTCATTATAACAATTATCTATTTAACAACTTTTCATGATATCGAATACTGCCTGCTACCTATTGATATGAACGTGCAAAACATGTCAAGTTTAAGTTCTACTCTCTAATACATAATGTACAAGTCTGTAACCTGATACCAATACTTAGATTGAAATGTATATGTTAGTAATACTCAGGCTACAGCATTAACAAATTTGAGACACATTCCCAAAAGGAAGGTAGAGATCATGATAATATCTGATTTTATTTGAGAAATTTATGTGTTTTTTGTTTTGAGAAAAAACTACAAAATTATTGGTATATGCCTAAAATTAAAATAAAAAAAAAATAGGCTCACAAATTTTGAGAACTATAAGCCAAACGTTAACAAATGGAAAAAAAAAAAATCAGTTGGACACACATATCAGTTGGACAATTATCCACTGAAGTTGAATATGTGTCTAAGTCGGTTTTGTTGATTGAAATTCAGCTAGTTAGATAACTATTAACCTGGTTCTAGTAAGTGAAGTTATTAGTATGTTAAAATTCAGTCAGTTAGATAATTATCAAATTTATTTGGACATGTGTCTAATTTCGCTCTGATGTATAAGGTCGTATATTTGACCAGTTAAACAATCGTCCAATTTAGTTGATATATGTTCAATCAAAATTTATTACTATTGGTTAATAAATTAAGAATATTTTTATCACATTAGGTTAAAAAAAAAAAGTAAAAAAGATCATATATGATTTTTAATAAATATGTGATTATGATAGCATAATTTTTTTTTTTGGCTATAAATATGATAGCACATAACTTAAAAATAAATAGCCTCATATCTTATAAAATTAAGTATATTGAGTTTTATTTGTAGCAATTAACCTTATTAAATTCCACATTTATTTAGTTTATAAAAAAAATGAATTTTAGATTTAAAATCAAAATTCCAAATTTCTAAAAAGAAAAAAAAAAAAAAAAAGGACTTTCACCCAATTTCCATATTGGTACCACCTCCTAGATTCTTTTTTTTATTTTTTATTTTTTTTTAATAAAATAAAAAATTAATTATACAGCATACTCCCTTCGTATATATAAAATTTTATTTTTAATTATATTAAAAATATATATGTTTATTTTTTTAATATATATTTTTTAGTGTTGCAAGAAAGTAAACATAAAAAAAACATATATTTATTTTTTAAATATATTTTTTTTTAGTATTATAAGAAATAATTTTTTTTACAAAATCAGTTTAATAATTAAATTATTTTTACATCGAATGATAAAATAAAAGCATGAGATCAACACGTTTATTTTTTTTCCTCTTTAAAAAGAAAAAAAAAAAATTATGTTTGTTTTGCCAATTAATAATAAGAGTAAATACTTACTACTGCATTAAACCAAATAAACAGATAAACTATTGGTTAATTAGCAGTTTAGTTCTATCCTGCGTATTAATAATGTAATATGTTATTGCAAATTATTTTCATCCTTTAATGGTTTTGAAAAGTGATTGGTTAGAGACTAATTAATAATTTCATTCCTAAACTGAACTCTATATAGTTGATGACCCATATATCCCAGGCCTAAGCACCTCAATTGACAAAGAAAAACAAATGGGCCTAATTTTCTATGCCCAAGTGGACGCAATAAAATCCACAAAGGACCCCCAACCACTATTTACAGATATGGAGACTTGAAATAGCATAATTTTGAAGCTTAATTATGTTTTTTCAAAAATCTTGGTACAACCGCATTTTATCTACACAATATTACATATTTCTGGAACATATATTACATTTATTCACCTAACCTTTCTATCTCATTTTCGTTTGTTTGTTGCTTTCCTTTATGTCGGTGAAAAAATTTCTAGGAAGAGAGAAATCCCGATGATAAAGGAGACATGGAAGCTGACTACAACAACATCGCTCTAAGGTACCTCATCTTGTATAATCCTAATCTCTAATCCACCATTATCACAAAACCCTAGGACTTTCTTAGCTTATGCATAGTCTCCAAGCAACAATGGCTCTCATGAAAATGGAGTTTGAGTTGCTTTTAATAGAAAGGATTGTTTAGGTGATGAAGTGGATGGTTAGGCTTTGAAGGTTGTTGAGATTGAAATTTTTGCATAAGGGGGTGATTTGGGTCAAAGAAAAGAAATAGCAAATTTGTTGAAATTTTGAGAAATCTCTATCAATATTTCACATACCGCCAAATAGGAGTTGCAACCTCAATCTTCACTTTATCGACAATCCAATTTATCCAACTCCAATATATTCATTCAATGGTATATGTCTCTAACATCATCGATATTGTGATATCGTTGTACTTGGGTTTTCTGAAAAATAATGAGTAGTTAATATTTTAATTTATTTGTTAAAATGATGATAATTGTACTCATCTTCTTACTTCTTTTTTTTTTTTTTTTTTATGGAAATTATATACACTTATATTGTTGTATGTAATATGTTATATACATATCTGTTATTATATGTAACATATTACATATACTTCTATTAAATGTTACATAACATATTATATATAACTTTGTTATTGTATGTAACATGTTACATACACTTACGCTATTATATATAACATATTACATACACTTGTGCTAAATGTTATATACACTTTTATTTTATATGTAACACACTATATGCACATTTGTTGCTATATGTAACACATTATATACACTTCTGCTGTTGTATGTAACATGCATTACGCTATTGTATGGTAACATGTTACATACACATTTGTTGAATGTTACATACATTTCTGTTTTGTATGTAACATGTTACATAAACTTTTGTTTTGTATATTACATACACCTTTGTTTTATATATTACATATACTTCCGCTATTGTATGTAACACATTACATATACTTTTGCTGTTGTATGTAACATATTACATAGACTTCCGCTATTGTATGTAACACATTACATGTACCTTTGCTATTGTATGTAACACATTACATGTACCTTTGCTGTTGTATGTAATATATTACATACACCTTTATTGTTGTATGTAACATGTTACATACATATCCACTGAATGTTATATACACTTCTGTCTTATATGTAACATATTACATATACTCTTGTTGCTGTATATAACATGTTACATACACTTTTATCTTGTATGCAATGTGTTACATACACTTCTGTACGTGTTACACACACCTCCGTCATTGTATGTAAGACTTTAAATACACATTTGTTATAGTATGTAATATATTACATACCTACCTAGTGAGGTCGTCGAAGGTCTGATAATGTCACTGATGGAGTTGCTGAAAATTTGGTGATATTATTGGCAAAGTTGTCGGAACTTTTGTATATTTATCTGTTAGTCCTAAATGATATTTTTATAATTTATCTAATTTTAATATAATTAAAACGTATAATTTTAATTTTATTATTATTCGTTTTGAAAAATACAACTTATTATTAAAATATAAGTTATTTTGGCTGAGTTTTCCTATTTACTTATAAATTGCTCATATAAGCCAAGCCACTAACTATTGACACATGGAGTTAGGCGTGATAGTTCGGGTTGATTCGATTTTAACACGACAAATTCGAACCTGACCTGATTTCAAAATAGTTTATTTTTGGTTGACCTATTTTAACCTAAAATTAATACGGTTCTGTTCGAGTTGAGTTTTTTCGTGTCGTCGAAAATTTCTACCCATAACGATGTGTATTTACCTTTAGTTGTATTAGACTATTAGAGATTTAATGTTTACAAAAGTTATGTTAGTTGTGATTTGTAAGTAAGTGTTTAATAGATAGTTTTTTTTTTTTTTTTTTTAAAACGGGTTGAACAGGTCAACCCGACTCGATCCTTTTTTATAGTGTCATTTCAAATTGACCCATTTTTTATTCAAATTTAATACGTTTAAGCCAGATTTTTCGTGTAAAAAATTGTCACCCTAGAGCAACCACAACAATTTTTTTTATTATAATATAAAGTGATATTTAAGCATGTTTTAAACATTTATTATTTTTTTTTTTTTGTAATATAAAGTGATATTTAAGCATGTTTTAAACATTTAATTTTTTTTTTTTTTTTGTAAGATAAAGTGATATTTTAGCATGTTTTTAAACATTTAAGTTTTTTTTTAATAATATAAAATGATATTTTAGCATGTTTTAAACATTTAACTTTAAACATAATAAATAAATAAACCACGAACAACCCAGCATTAAATTGCAATTGCATTGGTCTATGTAAGAGGTGAAAGTTTAGATATATGGATTTTGACTCTTACTAAATTTTAAATATATACATTTGTAAATTCAAATAAAACATGTTAAAAAATCTGAACATAAGAAAGATCTTGCATGTGTTATCTTAGAAAAAATTTTAAACTCACCTGCGAGTGACATTTTTAATGGAAAAACTTTTTATGAAAAACAAAATACAATTAATCAAATGATTAATTTAAAACATCATATAATTCAACACAATTCTTATCTTCATGAAGCAATCATTCCAACGTTCCTCGGCAACTATATATAGTGTTGTAAATTCTTTTCTGCCGGGTGGTAATCTTGGAGAATACTCTATCTTTTTGACTAATAGAGATTGTTCGATTAAAAAAAAAAATGAATTTATGGAATGAGATCATACTTTTCCATCCCATCAATCTCTCAAAACCCATATTTTTACAATTTTATTTAATTTTTAAAAAGTATTTTCTTATAAATTGCATTATTTTTAATTAAAATAATTTATTTCACAAAATTAATTATTTTATTATGAAAATACAATATTTTAAATTAAATTTTATTTTTATTATCTATCAACTAAATAAAACAAATAATATCATAATATATATTATTTATACCAAAATGACAATTCTTTTAATTTACATTAAAAAAAATTATTATTTTAAGCCTATAAACTAGAAATAAATTTATATTTTATTAGTAGAAATCTTTAAAGTTTTGCAAATATTCAAAACTGCCGTAGAGAATCCTCATCACACCTCCTTAAATGGTTAGAGTGACTTCATCTCCGCCTTTGCTTCATTGACAACACTAACCCTGTATCAATAGCAAACACATCAGCTTTTTTTTTTATTTAAAGAATGTACTAATAATAAAATAAGTAAGGATTAAAATATTCATAAAATTTTCAATATATCCACAATATTTTCACATTTAGAGGTAGTTATTTATAAAAAAAAAAATTCTATCAATAATTTTAATATTTTTAAAATTAATATAAAATTTGTAGATTCAATGTCTTTTGTAAAATAATTTGTCTACATATCTATAAATACTAATATTTTAATAATTGTACATAAATAGAAATGAGCATTTTATTTGTAGATTATCTGCAAAAATCTGGCAATTGTTCTAAAATTTTTAACGTCATCGATTAGATGTGGGATAACAATGATTATTATAAATCCAAAACCGTGGTTGATGAACATATATTAATATTATGTTTTTACATACATATAATTAAATAATAAAAAACATTTTAAGTAGTAAAATCATAGCACTTTAAGTAATTAAATTGAGTTTTTGTTTTTATTATATATTGTTTTAGTTAAAAAAAATATTTGTTAAATTGTTAAATAATGAAAATAATATCAACGTTATAAAACTAATATTAATTTAAGGAATTTTAAGCTTTATTATTATTATTATTATTAGGGATTGGATTGGGTACATATAAAGATAATTAATTTTCTTAAACAATTGTTATTTCTAGAGCTGAAATTAAATAATTAGAAAAACATTACTAATGATATTAACAACAATTGTTCTAGCTAGCAATAGAGCTACTATTTTTCTTAAATCATGACCAAACTATTTTATGAAGTCCACTACACACTTCATCGGAACAGAAAAAGGAAAATTATTTATTATTTTTAAAATAAATAATGATGTGTTATTTTAGATTAATAAAATTTAAATATCTAATAATTATGGACTAAATAAAAAAAAAAAAAAAAAAATAATAATAATGCCTGTATAAACATTTAGGCTTAATTAATCACTATAGATCAAGTAACAGGAAAATCATGATTAATGCAATTGAATGATAATAAATTATTTATTATTTTTAGAGTAAATGATGAAATAATATTTAAGATTAATAAGATTAAAATTAATGTAAATATTATTTTAAAAATATAACTATTTAACAAATAATTAACAGAAATATATTTTAGTAACGATGAATAATACATAACTACCTCAAATTGTTATAATTAATTGCACTACCACAAGTCAACTTTGCATTTGTTAAAGCATCAGATCATGCTAGTACCATTTAATGCCTGCCTGCCTTGTATCCTAAATAAATAATAATAATGATCATTATTATTAAAGTAAGAGGATGAATCAAAGTAATAATTGATATCTAATTATCAAAATGTCACTTCAATATATAGTAATATTACTACAATTTGTAATTTTTTTTAAACAACAAAACAATTTGTAAAATTCTTAATTAATTACCTATAATCTTTGTGATTTAAAGGTGTTTTGAGAATGCCTGTTACAATGATAGTGTACATGAATCCCCCTTGATGTAGTACTCTAAAGTTTCTTTGTGACACCTAAATTAAAGGTTAAGAGTTTGACCTACAATGAGTTGTGTAATGTTCATATTTTTTTTAAATGACAGTGTCAATCAATAATAAAATGAGAATAATTGTTAAAAAGATTACACAATTAATAATAACTATCATAACATTAAATAACAATCAATTACTTTATATTATAATAATATTTTTTTTATTAACGTTGTAAGGAATTGATATATATGTGTCGTAATGTAAATATTATTAAAAAAAAAATACTAAATAATAAAAATAATACTAATTATAAGTATTTATTTTGAGTATTAATTAGATGCAAATAATTAAATTTAATATTTTTGATCTTTGGACAAATACACTACGTTACAACTTGAAACTATGAAAGGATAATTTTTTCTATACTACAGATGTATAAGAATTATAGGTATAACAAAAAAAAAAAATAGAAATAACTAGAAATGAATGTAGGAGGAAGAAAAGCGTTTAATCCTATTGTTAGAGGTAAGAGAATTTGAATTTATCTCTCTTATGAAATGTACTCATTTCTCAATACATTTGCTTATAAACAAAAAATTTCTATGAAAGCATGGTTCCTATTCTACCTACAAGGTTAATTATTAGCAAGGATAAAAATATCTTTAATATTGTCGATAATATCTAGGTATTATACAATGGTCATGACAATATCAAAAAAATATCTATAATATATCAATTAATAATATAAATATTGTTTATAGAATATCGAATAATATCGATAAAATGACGTCTATGTTTAATTTTATTTATTTTTAAAAATAATTTATTATTAAATATCTTAATTTAATTTTATTAATTTAAATAATGATTTTATAATATTATGATTTATTAGGAAAATTAAATGTAAAATGCATTTATATTTATATACATTGAATAAGATAATTATTCTAAGAAATAAGTAATGAATTGTTTTGATATTTTTTAAGGTTTATTAAAGTTGTCACGATTTTAATCGTTTATAATTTTTATGAAGTTTTTTCCAATATTTATATATGTATAAAATTTATATTGATATTAATTGATATTTCAAACATTATTCATAAGTCATAACAAAAATTATTAATTGCGTTAACCTTTCACACCTTTGTATATTATATTGCCCGTCAGTCAAAACAAAAGTTATTGATTGTGTTAACCGTTCACACCTTTTTTGGAATAAAAGCTTCACCATTAGAATAGTACACTTCCTAATAACCCCTCATAATTGTTAATTCTAGAGTTCATGTAACTCGAGTTTTATACATGTTTCACGTGATATTATTTTTAATGAAACTTCACGTGATCTATTTCTTTTTCTTTGTAATAAATAAAATCTACTTTAAAATATACACTAAACACTTATTGAGTATTGTTCTAAATTATAAAAAGAAATAACCCACGTTCAGACACTATCTTTACAATCAAGACCATTAGAATGATGGAAAAATTCTGACCATATAAGTAATTATGTATATTATTTTGTAGAGAATTTATCATGTATTTTTTTTTTTTATATATACATAAATTATATATATTTTTAAATCAAACAATATAATAGTGTGGTTTAAACTTGTGAGTTATAATATAAAAAGAATGAGTCTTATCATTTAACTACTAAATAAACTATAAGAGTTTTAGTGCTAAAATAGACTTGTCTTTAATAACTATAACTTTTTAAGAAGGGAAAAAAAAAAAAAAAATCTTTGTCAAAATCTCGTCTTTTTCTATATTTTTATCACTTAAGTTTAGTTTTTAAATTTGTTATTTTTTTTATTGAAGTTATTTCTACATTAAATGATATATAAACTCAAATAGATTGATTGAATTCATGAAAATATTATAAGAAGCAGTTCAAACAAACAAATAAAAGCCCTTAAAAAATAAAATTATTGACTGCGCTGTCACCAAAGTCAATACTTGCGCATTCATGTGCGAATTTATAGTCCAATCCACATTCTAATGTGACGTAATTGCACACTTTCAAAATTGGTTAACAATTACTAACAATGTTCAATTGGTGGGAAAATCTCTAATGGGAGCGAAGCTATGGGCAACAACATCAAAGCCAATTGAACGTGTACCCATTGAATGCCCACAATTGTGCGGTTTGAATATCACATAGCACCACATATGCCTCTACAATTGTATCTTGTAATTGGATTCTGTAATATACTGTGATTTCTTGATTAATAGAAAAAAAAAAATCTAAAAAATGTAATTAAAAAAAAAAAAAAAACTTATCTCATAACCTATTTTAATTTTATCTCTTCATCCTCCAATAACGCTTTCTATTTAAATATACAAATCGAATAAAATACATAATATAAATATTTTTTTTAAGGTCTACAATTAGAATTATTGTTATTTTTTTCTGAATAAAATTACTTAAGTAAAAAAAATGAATTAAAAAGTTACGATCATTAATGACACAAATTTTAAAAAAAAAATGCATTAAATGTGACTTGAATAGAAAATTTCTAGATTTACTATTAGATTTCTGGATTTTCATTAAGAAAATTTTGTCTAAGATCATTATTTTCAAATTTTAAGGAATATTTTTACTTTTAATTTTTCACTACTTTCTAAATATATAATAAAAAGTATATTTTGTATGTACATTTTAAAGTATAAAAACTATTAGAAATCCATCAACTTTTGACAATTATCATTATTACCAAAAAAATTATTTATGTTTTTAATAAAGTTTTTAAATCTTATATATTATTCTTATATACGTATTTAAATAAATTTTAGAGTACAAAATAAAAAGTTGTGTACAAATGGATAAAAAAAGAATTACTCTTTTATTAATGATATATAGATTATTTGAAAGCAAAAAAAAAAAAGCCAAACTTATGAGATAGTTTTATGCCTTTTATTAGTTATTTAAAAAATGTATAAAAATTTCTCGAAAAAAAAACTTATGAGATAATTTTATCATAAGTAGTGTATGTATGTAATATAATTATTTAAAAAAAATCCCAAAATAATGCTAAAAATTTTCTTCTTAATTAAGGGGACGGCATAAATAAAATAAAACAAAAATATTAAAAATAAATAAATGAAAATAATAACATAACAACCTTGCCAGAAAGCATTAAGTTTGATAATTGCCGAACAACGCACCGGGTCATCCACCTATGCAGAGTCTTTACATATGGATTTACAAAAATACCCCTAACCTTACACGTTAGACGTGCTCAAGAATGACATATATGCCTACATGCAAACTCGGTACAAAGTGCAAACCATCACTCTCTCGCTAGGAAAAAAAAAATATAGAATTTTTATTTTACTATATATAGTGGATACAGTACGAAAAAAAAAAAAAAAAAAAAGATAAATAGAAAGATGAACACAAAAAATTTAAATATATTTTTTTTCCTAAAATATACACTTTTTAACGCACATGCTACATAGAAAAGAAAAAAAAAATCCTATCGCTCGTAATTAAAAGCAAGCGTTTCATTCTTTTCGTTATTACCGAATTACCCTCAAAGTTATCAAAAATTGAACAGAAAGGTTTGACAAACCCCAACGAAACCGCCGAGGTTAGAATATCAGTGTCCAAATAGGAATACACAGAGAAAGAAAAAAAACAAAAGAGTTAAAACAGGGGACGACTCGTCGTTAAGCGGTGTGTCTTCAAGCGTCGTGCATGCATTTTTTGCTACCTGTTCATTTGCATGCATTACTCTCTCTCTCTCTCTCTTAGCTTTTCACCCTCTTAACTCTCTCTCTCTCTATCCTCTCTTATGGGTCCTGTACTCTTATTCTGTTGACTTGATCAGACTCTCTGTTTTGCTCTCTAGACTGAGTTGACTCGTTTCTTTTGACTGTTATTCTTCATTGCCCTTTCTATTTTTGTGGGGGAACTGTAGCGAAATAAGAAAATTCGAGGTTGGTTTTTGTTTGATATTTGAATGAATGCTTGGTTTTTAAGTTTTGGGTGGGTTGATGTAGATTGGAATTGAGAAGAGCCAAGGTTGGCCTTTTAATTGTTTCTTGATTCCCTTTTTGTTTAATCTTAATGGGTTTTCTGTGTGTTTTTTATGTGTTAGTGACGATGATCTTCGTTAATTGAGTATTGGGTTTTGATTAAAAATGGATTTTAGGGATTTGGGTTTGATCTATTTTTGATTGTTTCGTGAAGGATTTGAAGAATTGAATTTGGTCCAATGGGGTCAAGGTTTTGTAATAATGAGACGTGTGGGACGAAGAATACGCACGAATGGAAAATAGGTTGGCCCCTGCCAATACCAATGGGTGGATTTGCAAATCTATGCCATGGATGCGGGTAATCTCATTCTCGTTCTTTTTTTGATGATTTTAATCGTTCAGATATTTTCGGGGGTGATATAATGTTGTTTGGGGATTTTGGATTTATGGGTTTTGGCTCTTCATGCTGGTTGCTACGTGTATTATGGGTTATTTTAAGCCTTGATTTATGTGTTATTTGATTGTTGTGTTATTGGTTTTTCGCTTTATGCATATCTATTTTTGTTATTTCTAAGAATGTCAAAATTTTATTCTTCGTATAAATTACATGTTTTATTTTAGCCTCGGTTTTTACGTATCTGTGTTGTATGGAGAAAATAGCAACATTTCTACCTCTAGGCTTCTTTATCTTATTCTTTCTTTTAATTCGGGTTAATCTACCGCTTTAGGAAATTTTCCTAGGCACTCAAGCAACTACTGGTGTAGAGTGTAGACGATGGCTGATTTTTATTTGAGTTTTTTAATTTGTTGTATATAAGAAATATGTTACTTTATGATAGATAAAGTAGTGTAACATGCTAAATCACGTATTGCTTGTGAGCCCCAGTGAACAACAACTGTGATATTGTGATGCAAATTTATGGGGATACTTAAAAATCAATATGGGTGATCAAGCATCAAAAGTTGGAATAGGAGCATTGCATAATATCAAGTGTGGAGAAAGAAAACAGGGCTAGAGAGCATTCAGGATCGATCCGATCCAAGCTTGGACGGATCGATCCTTCCATAGATGGATCGATCCCACTTCGAGTGATATCCGATCCTGGACTTTCTGCTGGAAAACTGGTGCCCAGACAAGAAGACGGATCGATCCCACTCCGAGCGCGATCCGCTCCTGGACTTTCTGCTAAAAAAATGATGCCCAGACATGAAGATGGATCGATCCCTCTCTATCAAGATCGATCCCGCCCTTAAGGACAATTTCTGTTTCTTCACGAAAAACAGGGTAAATGACTTTTAAAGGCATGGACTTTTTATACTAGGAAGTTAGGAATAGTTTGGGCATTATTGTAATTGTGCAAATGTGCTATATAAACACATTTAAGAGCTCTTAGGGTTTCTAAGAGAGAGGATTTGTGTGTTTAAATTTAAGAGAAGAAAAACCAAAAAAGAGAAGAAGAAGAAGAGAAGGCTTTTCACCATTGTAAGTAAGGAAAGTTTTTTAGTGTCTTTTTTAGTGTTTTTCTTCCAAGAAGGTGTTTCTTTTCAAGCATTTTCTCCATTGTATTTGTAATCTCAAACTTTGAAGCTAGTGGAACTCATCTCCATTATAGGGGTGAAGAAGTGAAATATACTCACCACATTAGTTGGATTGAACGATTATAATTTTTGGTGTGTTATTTCCTTTTGGTATTTTTTATATTCCATTATTTTTGATTAAATATATAGGGCTTATGGTGATTGTTGTTGGGTTGATATTTTTTTTATCGGGTGTTTGCTTAGAAATTTCTATTGTGTTTGGTTAAATTCAATAGTGCAATATCTAAGAAATTGAATTTGCACATAACAATAACCATGCTGAACCATTAGCCAGCCCATATTTATATGCCAAGATAAGATATCCACTGATTCATGACGAGTAGGAAGTTCTTAGTGCCACCATTTTCCAGGCAGTATCATTGTGAGGGAAGAAATAGCTCTCTTTTTTTTTTACTCCTAGACATTATTTTTTTATTTATAGCAATGGTTACGAGATGCAATGTTCCCATTGCTTATGTTTCAAATTGTGCTTTTTCAATAGAGTTTCTTTATGGATTATTTTTCCTTCGTTTCTGTTCATGGTGTGTGAATTGGTGGCCACTATACCTTGTCCGATCCTTAATAGTATATCAATGTCCACAGAAACAGAAAGACATTTTTGTTAATTGAGTGTGTTTTTCAGGTCTGCCTATGAAAACTCAGTTTTCTGTGAAACATTCCATTCGGAGGATAGTGGTTGGAGAGAATGCCGTTCATGTGGCAAGGTAAGTTTTGACAGTCTGGTTTATTTAACTTTCCCGTATATCTCTATTCTCAAATCTCAATTCTAAATGGTAATACAATTTGATGCAGCAAGTCCACTGTGGATGCATAATCGCCTTGGAACTGTACAAGGTTCTGGCTTTTGGAGGCATATGTTGTTTGAGTTGTGTAAAAAATGCTGGACACATTTCGGTAAGGTTAACATAGCTTATTTTATAATAAGCCAGTGTTTTAAGCTTCCTCAACTTATGACTTTCACTTGATGTTGTTTTCTGTGGTTTCTTGCATTGCTCATTATTTTTTCAAAGCATAAATTGATGCCTTAGTGTAGGAAAATAACTTATTAGACTTATTACAGTTTCATTTGATATCTTATTCAAGCTTTCTCCCTATTTTATTACACTGAACTTGTACAAAATGGATGTCGCTTCAAATATTTGTTTGCACTAAATTTCGTGTTTTTTAGGTTTTATTATAATTCATGTGCTTAGATACATTTATTTTTACTCTTAATTGCTAATTTTTTTCCTGATATACATTTGTCATGATTCCATCTGCTGATGACACAGTTAGAGTAGTTTTTCTGATACTTTTTGGCTTGTTCATGTAATAACACAGGATAATTGCATGTGACTAAATATGCAGTTTGAGTGTCATGTTATGGAGCAATAAGATTTAGATGCATTCATATTGTTGTTTCTTGCAGTCACAGAATGATGAAGCTCCTAATGGATATGGTGTATTGAAAACAAGCAATGCCTGTGGTTCTCAGTCAAGTCCTATTCGGAATAGAGTGGTTGGTCATTGTGCAGATGAAGGAAGATTACTACAACTGTGCAAAGTCATGGAGGCTAATGAATCCACCCTCCTGCCTCCACCTCAGAATAGTGAGAGAAATACATCTTTCAATCAAACAAAACAAGATGAATGCCCAAAACAAATAGGGCAAACTGATCCTTATTTTCCTTGTGCTACTCAGTCATCTGTTGGATCATTGACATTTTCTGAACAAGACAATAATATTTCAGGGGTAGATGTTAAAAATATGCACGAATCTCTTGCTCAGCCATCTTTAATTATGTCTTTGGTGACCCCATCGAGGACACAGAATCTTGTACTTCCTTTTTCTGGGGCAATTGTTGGAAGAGATCTAAACAAAGCTTCTTCATGCTTTCAACAAGGACAACGAACCCGCCCAATATTGCCGAAACCCTTGAAATCTGGACTTGCTGTGGGTTCAGACACAAATAAAGGTCATATTACCCAGATGCGCATAGCTAGACCTCCTGGTGAGGGAAGAGGAAAGAATCAGTTGCTTCCACGATACTGGCCAAGGATTACGGATCAAGAGCTGGAGAAGTTATCTGGAGAGTATCCTTAAAGGATTTGTAAAGTTTATTCCCAAGTTTCTCCTTTCTTTCTTTTTCTTCCCTTTTTCTTTTTCTTTTTCTTTTTTGGTTTCAAGAGGTCTAGTTCAAAGACTATTTATTGGTTCCAAAGAATTGTTACCTTAATCTTGTTATCTTAAGCTTGAATTCCACTATTGTGCCTCTATTTGAGAAAGTATTGAGTGCTAGTGACGCTGGTCGTATTGGTCGTCTAGTTCTTCCAAAAGCATGTGCCGAGGTATATATGCTAAGATATTTTTATAAGTTCCCACGTCTTCAAGGTTGTGAATTCTAATTTATTTAATTGCTTCTGAGGGAAGAAGGAAGAGGTTTCTCTTCCTTTTGCATTTCATCTAGTTCTCTCAACTAACCTGCTTTGTTTACATGAATTGGAACCTCATGCAGGCATATTTTCCTCCTATTAATCAATCAGAAGGCCTTCCTTTGAGAATTGGAGATGCGAAGGGAAATGAATGGACACTTCAGTTCAGATACTGGCCCAACAATAATAGTCGAATGTATGTTTTAGAAGGTGTAACTCCTTGTATACAGGCAATGCAACTGCAGGCAGGTGATACTGGTAAGCTGAATAATGTTGGTTATAAACTTATTACAACTTACGAGCACCATGATAGTTGATTTAATTGCTTGATGTTCAAAATGTATTAACTGCAAATTTTGTTGTTGTGCTTAGTACGTGGGTTGAGTTATTTGCTAAGAACTAGGACTATCTAGTTCCTTCGAAGACTCAATTTTTTATTCCATCAATCACTTGTCATATGTGCATACCTTGATTTGTATTTAGGCTTGTCTATAAGTACAAATGTGCTCTATTACCATTATGTATCAGTTTTGCTAACTTACCTGCTTCACATATGTTTTTTAATCTCTTCTCTGTTTATGCAGTAACATTTAGTCGGATAGATCCTGGAGGTAAGCTTGTCATGGGTTTTCGGAGAGCATCCAATTCTGAAGATGTGCAGGTCAAGTAACATAGTGATACACCATAGTCTTCATATATTAGTTTTAGCTGCATCTTTTTATTATTTATCAGTGTACTGGCTCTAACATAAAATACAAATACATTGGATGATTAGGATGTTCAGACATCTGCCCTTCCAAATGGCACATCTTCTGGGGAGGCCTCTTTTTCTGGCATTATTGAGAATCTACCTACAGGAAGTAGTTACTCCAGTCCTTTTCTTACAAAAAAAGGATCTAAAGAATCTCGTTTAAATTCCTCATCAGAAAATATGTGTATGGCTGATGCTGACAATAGGTTGATAAAAAGTGAGAAGAATGGTTGCAAGACAAATGATGATTCACTGCAAAAGTCAGTGTCAATCTCAGAGAAGAAAAGGACTCGAAACCTTGGGTCTAAGAGTAAGAGGTTGTTGATGCACAGTGAAGATGTCATGGAGCTCAGATTGACATGGGAAGAAGCACAGGACTTACTTCGTCCTCCTCCAAGTGTCAAACCAAGCATTGTTGCTATTGAGGACTATGAATTTGAAGAGTACGATGTAAGTATGCTGATTATGCTTTTCCCCGTGACTTGTATATGGGATTATGTTTTCATCGATTTAACAAGTTTTGAAGTTTATCATGTCCGGGGTGACATTTTGAGTAGTGTTTTCATGCTATGTAGGAGCCTCCAGTTTTCGGAAAAAATACCATATTCCTGACGGGGGTATTTGGGTAAGTATCTAGTTTAGATTTTCTGCTCCATGGAAAATATCATATCAAAAGAATTGCAAAGTTTTAATTAATGAATGCCTCTTTCTGTCTTCCTTCTTTTTGCCCCTTGTAGCTTGGAGTATTAAATTTACCAGTTGAGGTTGGTTTTCAAAATTTGATATGGTTCCTGCAGACAGTGAACTGCAGTTACTGGCCGAGCTTGTCTATAAATTTTATTTGAAATGTTTGCAAACATTTATGAGGTACCTCCGCACTGAATATACCTGGCCTTTTTTTAGGGGGCTGGAGCAATGGGCCCAGTGTGATGATTGTTCAAAATGGCGGAGGCTACCAGTTGAAGCTCTTCTTCCCCCAAAGTGGACTTGTTCAGAAAATGTTTGGGATTCAAGCAGGTTTACATCATTCTACAATCTTTTATTAATCAGTTGTTCCATGTATGTTAATATCTTGAGATTAAATGTTGGTTATTTTGTTCTAACTAATTCTTGATATGGTCATAGGTGTTCATGTTCCATATCCGAGGAGTTAGGCTTGAAGGAATTGGTGAATCTTCAGCGAGGAAACAAAGGTACATAGTTCCAACTTTCTCTCCTCTCATTTCCATATTTTCTTCCTGTTATTTAATGTATCTTCAGTTCATTTTTGTAAGTTGGGGGATATCATGGAGTACCTTTTAAAATAAGAAATATACTGTCAGGATCCATACTTATTACAAAAATTTAGGTCTTATACATATTTTTTTAACAGTTTAATTCTATTGTTATTAAAAAATAACCATACAAGAACAAAGTCAACTTTTTTTAATTTTATTTTTTGATTGATGCAACTGTAGCATATAGATATTTTTTAACTTGAATAAACTGTGACTGAAAGAATTGAAGGAAAATAAAATAAACATAAATATAAACATAAAAAAATGGTCATTTGTTTTTATGCAGTTTTTTGTTAATAATAATAGAACTAAATTATTACAATAAATAAGTATATGATCTAAATGCCATTTTTAAAATAAATATGGAACCTGTATAGTCACCATATAGTGTCTCTTCTTCTGGGGCTGTCAAACAAGGTGTTTTGGAGGGTTTTGGTTGGCTTAAGTACATACTAGGCAACCTTGAAGTACATACTAAGGAGATTTTAAATTAGAACTGACAATTTATGACTTGGATTAAAGTTTTATTTGGCACATTATCCGACTTATGTTGCCTAGTATGTACTTCAAGGTTTTCTTTGATTTGTATAATATGGAAATGCATACCATTGAATTAATATATGATATTACGGTCTTGGTTTTGGTCAATGTTTATCGAGTTCTTGTCAAAATATAATCATGAGGCAATTCTTTTAATCTCTTATGTAATGGACAGATTTCAAGAAACCTAAAACTCTTGAACGTCAAAGAGATACTCAAGAACTCGAGTCTTCTGGTTTACATGCTTTGGCTAGTGCTGCAGCTCTAGGAGATAAAATAGGTGATTCTGGTGAGGCATCTACTGGGGCCACCACCACCAAACACCCTCGACACCGTCCAGGCTGCACATGCATTGTTTGCAGTCAGCCCCCAAGTGGGAAGGGTAGACACAAACCAACCTGCACGTGCAATGTATGCATGACGGTAAAGCGTCGGTTTAAAACCCTCATGCTCCGTAAGAAGAAGCGTCAAGAAGCGGAGACCATGCAGAAAGATGGTATCCATCATAAGGATGAATTAGAAACAAATGGCACTCACACACGGCATGTACATCATTCTGACAACGGAGGCTGCCAAAGCAGAAGTAAAGCTGATGTAGATGAGACTAGTACTGTACAAATCGACCTGAATTGTCATCCCAACCGGGAAGACATGCAAGTGGACTCGGGATGGAACATGATGAGTCTTGTTGAAGCAGCTGGCCTTCCATTAGACAATTACATGAAGCAGAATGGGATTAGTAACTTGATATGTGGACAGCAGGCTAGTTCTGGTTCTTGTTTACTCATTGCAATGAGTGAAGAAAGTAAGAGACAGCCATCTGATGAAGCTAGACTGGCATCATCTATGGTCCGACAGATGGAGAAGAGTATAGTTGATGGAGTTAACGGTGAGTCCATTTCAGACAGAAATGCTCATCTTTAGAAGTCGTAATATTTTCTCTGAAGTTATATTTTTGTCTTCTTTTTTTCTTTTTGAAAGGGTTTTACATCTTTCTTTTCTTCTTTTTGACCTTCCCTAGAATGAAAAGGAGTGCTTTCGTGTTTTTATCTCAAGGCCTTTTTGTGAATGTTTAACTTTCCAGACGGATGTGTCCTTTGTGTTATGGATCAGGGATTGTAATAGCCAGCGAACTATGCGGTGAAAGATAAAAAAGAAAATCTATAATTAATTTTTTTTTTTTTTTTTTTGCTTAAGAAAATAAAATATCTATCAATAGTTTCTTTACTGCCATTGTACAATATTGTATTGGGTTAGAATTTTGAGTTTTTTCCCACTCTGTTTAGCGGCAATTCTTAAGATCATTGCACTGTTTTGTTAATCTGTTCTTGGAATTTGGAATAATAACAAATTTTCATGCGTCCGATTCTTGCATTACATAGTGTTGAAAAGTTCTAATTAAGAGTTAGCTAAAAGAGTAATGCTAGGTAAGTATTATAAGTGATATGTATTATAAGTCATAAAATCATGTTTTAAATGTAAGTTTTGATAAAGTCATGTTTTAAATAAATAGTAATACATAATATTTTTCAAGCTAAAAAGGGTATGAATATATGATAAATTTATTAAATAATATTGATATTAATGTGTAATTAATATTATAGATAAAGGGATAAGGCTTCAATTTTTATACAAATTATTATATTATTTAATCACAATTGTTGACATCTATAACTAGTAGAAGAGATATAATTATTCTCAAATATCTCAACCTTTAATATCTAATAGTATAAAAATTTGCATAGATATTTTATATCTTTTTGTGGTGTCAAGTGTTGTTGGGTACTATGGAAATTATTGTTGGTATGTCATTGAAGTAATAGGTACCTAGAGAGCTAGGGTGCTCTCTTTCAAGCTACACATATGTGGTGAGGCAAACAGAACTAAAATAGGTTCAGATGGACCCCAGAAGAAATGGAGAGAGGGCCTACATTAGGAGGGGAATCATGTCGACATTACAAGCCCAACTTTCCAAGGAGCCCAACTAGGGTCCATTTTAGCAGTAACCCTCGTTCCTCTGTTATGACTTATGAGCTCCTCCAATTCCCCTTACACTCCCACTCATTTGCCTTTCTAGAGAACCTTTAGTTTTCTCAAAATTTACTGGCTCTTATTACCTCACCATATTAATTTCCTCATCACCCTCTAGTGTATTATTTGCAACTCCAATGTTGTTCACTTTAATATCAGCTTTTTTTCTTCCATATTCCTTAAATTATTCAAATAGAGACTGATTCTCCTCTAGTTGAGGTGGTTAAGAGAGACGAAGAAATTTTTGGTGTGATCATAAAATCAACAATTGATATGGAGGATCAGATCAAGTATAAAGAAAATAAAAATAAAAAAGGGATTGATTTGGGGAAGAATCTTTTAGGTTGTGTAGGAAGGATTTGTCATATCACATTAGGTTGTGGTACTTATGGTGTGGAGATAATTAGTGTGGATATTTATCCATTGATTGTGAAATCAGCTTTTATTTAGCCTACAATAATTATATTGGATTTGATAGCAATAAGTCATACAACTCATAAGAAATAAACAGGTAGGGTAGCCACAATATCCATTAGTGTCATTACCTTATATGGAAAATTGTATCATTATTAAATTTGTGGTCCTATTTTTCTTTTCTTTTACAAAATAATATATCCTTTCTCAAGAAAGAAAATAACTAATACATTAAATTTTTTAGATTACACATGAGGTAATGTCATTGTTAACCCCATGTAGTGGGCAGATGCTTAATATATATATGTATTGTTTTAGTCAGTTTAGGTTTATAATTTTTCAGTTATCACTTACATTTTAATTAAGTAAAAGTCAATTTAGTTTGATATTTAAAATGTAATAAATCTTTAACAACTATTTAATATATTGAAGAATAGAGTTCTACCGAAATATATATGGACAAAGCTTATATTTTATGCGATAAAGGCCTACACTTCTAACCATTTTTGCTCATATGTATGTTGCATATTGGTAGTACATACAATGATATATAAAAAATAAAATACAGAAGAATTAAACTCAGCTGATCTCTCATTAGAGCTCCACGACATTTCTATTTGTGAATTTATGTATGAAAAAAACATGTAGTTCGTTCAAAACTAATCTTCATAGTTCATAACTTTTATCTTAAAGCTCAACCAGGTTAGTATGTGATACAATGATACAATATATATACAGAGTGTTAACTGTTAAGTCTCTATTATCAAAGTTCCGACTATATTTGCATTTTTTAAATATTACAAAAAATAAATGTTTCAGTAATGCTTATTAAAAAATAGTGTCTTGATTTGTCGGTGCATTTTCGTTGATGGACTGACTGGTACTCTGTTCTTAATTTTGAAGAATTATTTCATTATTAAAGGTTGGATATGCTTCTAAATTTAAATAATATTATTATTTTTATTTGCAATTTTAATTAAAATTTGAACCTACATATTCAAATAAACTGCATCTTTAAATAAAATTTTGAAAATATTATTTCAATATTTTGTTTCCCTTCTCATACTTTATTTTTTTGTTCAAATATCTGACTCATCCATCTCTCACCGTTCAATCTTTTCAGCTTTCTCAGCTCTTTTGCTGCGCCAATTGTAACTGGTACAATGGTATGGTTCGTCCGTCTTTTGTTATATGTGGTCTTCATATCTTTGTCAGCACTAACAAGTAACGAGAAGCATTACAACGATGAGCGTTACAATTAAAAACTAAGATTTATAATTTGATTAAAATTGGGGTTTATAAAAGGAGAAAGTCTCAAGCAATGTCTAATCAGTAGCAAGTGAACCAAAAAATAATTTTTATTTTTTAAAAAAACAAAATTCATTCTACATAATTTAATCTAAACCACACCAAAGAGATTGCTTTGCATTGAAGCGATTGGATTTACAACGCTTAATATTGTACTATTTTTATTTTTATAAAGTACAATAAAATCTAATTTCACAACTAAATATATGACTGTATATAAATTATACAATTAATATATTTAGCACAATATAACAAATATGCGATACATGTACAAAAACAAAGCTTATTTAAACATGTCTTAAAAAATAATTAAAAAGTTGGATTAAAACTCTTAAATAGGGTCATATTTCATACAATTCAATTATCACGATCATCATCGGGGGTACAAATTTGTGCGACTGGAATTAGTCTAACATAAATTTATCAAATTGTAGTTTAAATTGAATTTAATTCGAATTAAATGAGTTTAAATTTAAACTAAACACAAATAAATTAGCTTAAATTAACTCAAATTGTTAATAAATTTTCTACAAATATTGTTAGACATATATACTTATTAAAAAATGAAGAATTCAAGTAACTTAAAATATCATATAGAAATACAACTTTAACTATTATATAATGTATGATTCTCAAGATAATGAAAGTTAAAAATAAAATAACACAATATAAACTGATAAAAAATTTAAAATTTTATTCCAATGCCTAATGCCTAATCAATTTAGAAACATATATATATATATATATATATATATATATATATATATAAGAGAAAGACTAAAAGAAATAAAAGATTATTTTAATTTAACATAATATTTTCTTTTCTTTTCTTTTCTTTTATTTTGTTTTATTTTAATTTTTTTTAACTAATAGACTGACCCTAATCTAACTCAATATTTTTGAGTTATTTAAACTGGCCTAAAATTAACCCAAATTTAATTTGATTGATATTTGATTCATGTTCTTCAATTCGATCGATCGAGTTACAACACAAATTGCTACTCCTACCAACATTCTATGTGAAAGCCTGAAAGGTATGATAATTGAGCTCACCGACGAAATTATTGAGGAGTCAGAAGGCGCACGGACCTCTCTCAAATTTTAATAGTGTATATTTTAAGTATAATATTTATGACACTATAGATAAATTATATGTATAAAATGAGTTTGTGTTCTATGAAGTTTCATTATTAAAGTTTTATAACTAAAAAATACACTAAAAATTTAATAATTTAACGTTATTTATACTCAAATAAATTACATATAATATTTTTTTTTAGATAAAAATAAATAATATCTAAAAAATAATTAAAATTATTTCTTACTATTTATATAATATTATTTCTAAACTAAATTTCTGGATCCCAGCTACTGTTTTTATACAAGAGCAATTTGTGTAGTGGGGTAAACAAATTATTGATGCTTGATAAAAAGGATTAGCCTAGTAGACTACTAGTATGTGTGACACAACAGTTGAAGCTAAAAAAAAAAAATTTTGATATAATAAAGAGTAATTTGATATATATTAAATTAAATAATGTATAGATTATTAATTAGATTTAAAATAAAAAAAAAAAGATATAAAAAAGGATGATGATAAATTTTTTTATTAATAAATAATTAATTATAATATATTATATAAATTATAATATATGATAAAATAAAAAAAAGTTCTATAATAAAAGTGCTACACTTATTATAGGACTACGACTTTGGAGACCACAATGCGCCCAACTCCTAAGACATAATTGACATCGCATAACGTGCCATTGAAAAGCATAATCTATCGAGATCTAATCTAATTACAAGGTAGTAACAAAACAAACGATAAGTCAAAAAAGTATCATTAATTACTACTTTGTGCACGAGTTGTGATTCTACTTTAATCTGTACGTTAGCTAGCAGTGCACTGTAGAAGTCAGATCACCTCTGGCAGATGAGAAGCTAAAATTTGACGGTTTTTCGAATTGCTCACTCTACAATATATATATTTCTCAACCGTATTTTTGTTGCACCTTATCACATTATAAGTTAAATATTTTTTTACGTTAAATTAAATTATACTATAATTATTATACATAATAATATATAATATATAATAAAATAAAATTAATAGATAAATATTTTAATAAAATTAATTATATTTAAAATAATATATATTTTTATTGCAAATGAAAATAATTTTATTAAAAAATTTATTTAAATTAATAATTAATTTATTTTTATTACATTTTAAAAATAAAAAATATTAATTTTAGTTTTTAAAAAAATCAAGATATCTAATTTTATAATTAAAAATTCAGACAATTTAAGTTAAATGTTCATGTCAAGTAAAATTAGATTCATACCCTATAGTAATAAAATTTTATACGTAATTATATTATTTTTATACTATACAATAAGGTATTATTTTTTAACTAAAAGATGATTATATAAAATTATACAATTATAGATTTAGTATTATCTAACAAACATATTATTAGTATACTTTATGTTCACCGTTTGTATTTAACTAATTTTACAAGCCTATTTTAGCTTTTCAAAAAATTTAAACTTTATTATATCGATAACTCTTTAAAAATTGATATTTAGTAAACTTATTTGGTGGGTATGAGATGGTTATTTTGTAGGTTTTAAATTTATAAAAATTTAATCGAAAGTTGTATCTTCCTAACTTATATTGTATGTAGGTAGAATAAAATCTTCTTCTTTTTTTCTTTCTAAAAGTTTGATAATTTTCAACATAAAAAAGTATTATATTAAAATTAAAAACATATATTTATTATTTTATCTCTTAGAATAAGTAAAATATTAAAACTGAAACACAAAAGTTATTAGAAAAATACATAAATTATAGAAAGAATATTAGGGAGAGAAGTTGGAAAGTTTTGGCATTTAAATTTTGTTGTCTTCAAACTAAGAGGCACTTAATAATACATTTTTGTAATTTTTTGCCAAGGAAGCAAATATATATATAGGCACATTTGCAATGGATCTTGATTAAAGTACTAACTAAAGCATTTCATGTTCAACAACATCAAAAAGATTGAAAGTTGTCTTTTTGACTGAATCAATAATTTTTTTTCAATTTAAAGTAATTTTATGCCATCATTATTCCCACTTGAGGAAGGAATATGATTTATGAAAATATTTTTTTAGTCTAAAAAGGAATTCACAAACATTTATAAATTTTCAATCATAAAAATAAGCATACATTTGTTATGAAAAGATGTGATTTCATATTCACACATCCAAAAAAAAATTATTTTTTTTATTTTTACTGTAACTTGTTGAAAAATAATACAATTTTAAATGAAATAAACTAGTTATTAAGTGAAGCCCCGACTCTATCACAAGTCCATCTTCATGTTATGTATAAAGTCTTCACATGTAATGATGCTGGCTGCTGCAATGTAAAAAGTATAAATTAAATTTTTAAGATAATTAAATACAATAACAATTATATATATATATATATATATATATATGATTAGTTTTGGTAGCTCTAATAGGTTTAATTTTTTTTTTTCTTTTTAAATCAATGTAATTTACTTTAGGTATTATAATTTATTATACAATTGTTGATATTTAAATGATATTTTTTTTAATAAATCTTAATAATTATGATAAGATAATGTAATAAATTAAAATTATTATACTCGATATATATATATATATATTACATTAGTCAGGATCGAAGTTTGTTTCATCATAAAGGTAAAAACATGTGTGCGTTTGTTCTTTCTTTTTTATTAATTTCTCTTAAAGGTAAAAATGCGTTGGCAACAATTTTTTATTTGTAGGTTTGTTTCGTTTGGGTTAAAGAGATTTTGAAAGGTCAATAGCCACCCAAGAGCTGAGAACCCCAATTTGGTCAGGATCTTAGTACAACTGTTGTATGTCAATCATTTTGATTTTTTTTTTTTTTATTGTCTCTTCTATACAGTAAAAAGTATATTCACCTAACCTAACAAAAATTACTTTCAAAAACCTAACAAATTACTCTTTACTTTGGTTCATGAATGTTGCAAGAAGAAAAAAAATGCTACCTTATACTAATAATTTCTATATATGTATATATAATTTACATTTTAATTTTTTTAAAAATATTTTATGATTTAATTTCCTTATTTTTCCAATTTTAAAAATTTAGTACCAAAATTAAAACACCATGTGTCAAAATTAATCACTTAGTACAAGTTAAATATTTTGATACACACATTATTTTTTTAATTTATATCATTGCCCAAATAAAATTAAAAATAATTGTACAATAAATAAAAAATATATAAAAGTGAAAATATTTCACTCAATATATATATTAATATTAGTTGTAAAAAAAAACTAGTATTGAAATTAACTCAATAATTAATTGGATTCTTACATGAGAATATTTTCTCAAAATAAAAATTGAAAATAAATTTCAAATAAATTAATAACTCTAAGTTAATAATAATAAAATACATCAATTTTCACAATATATTTTTTATTTGATTTATGACTGTTATAACAATATTTAGAAGTTTTTTTTTTTTTATCAAGAAATACATTTATGTGTATAGTGAGATTGGCCCAATGATTGAGTAAATCTAAAATATAATAATTTCTCCTTTTATTTGATTAGTATCATTTTATTATTTTCTAGTATCAATATTTATGTTAATATTTTATTTGTTATTTACCTTTTTCTTTATGCTAGCACATTTTATTCACCTATTTTAAATTGTTTTTCATTGATATTAATCCAAACTTTAAGATGTAAAAGATACAAAAATACATTTATTGACAACTGTTTGATATTTAAATAAATATTGGAAAAATTTGTGACATTTACCCAATGGTTTTAATGTAGTGACTTAAATATATTGGTCAATAAAACAAAAAATTACCAATTGTGGGGTGGTTCAGTGAAAACTTTACTGTTATTAGGAACGAGTGAGGACGTGTTGTTTTTTAGAAGAGAGGCGTGCGGTTCAATCCTTAGAAGTTGCATGCTTCTTAGAGTGAACTGTGACGCACGCCTCACATTTCAAACCTACAGAGGGTATCCGACCCGAGTAGGATATAATTAAGGATGTTCACTTAGGCATCTAAGAATGATCCTTGGTGGTATAGCAGTGTGTGGCTGTGGTCTTATCCTATTAAACTTTAGTTATTTTTTTTGACAAAAAAAATAAAAATAAAACAAAGAATCAAATAAATGTAATCTATGGGCGGATAAGGGCAATTTTCAAAAAAAAAAAAAAAATGTCTATCAGAATTTTTTAGCTCTTTCTCTCCCTTAGTTATCAATTTTCACTATCTCCTTTTCTCTAGTTTTTCATATTCTCCACGACCTTTAAATCTGCTTCTTATTATTTTCATTTACTCTCCGTCATCTAATGCGTTTTTTAATTTCTTTTTGTCATTAGCTTTAATTTTTCTTTCAATAACAAAATTGTTATCAAATTCACCAATTCGGGTGTTTTGGTTTGATGTCTTTGGGGTCTTTGTTGACATAAGTGATGCAGGCACTTTTCTGGCTTTATTGTGCTTTGTGTTTTGAGATTTTTTTTCGTTGGATCTATAGGTGGTGTTAGTTTGCTAAGGTGGTATCGTGGTGGCTTTTCGACCATCCATCTTCTCTTGTGTTATTATCCATCTACAGTTGCTGATTTACTTAAAAAATTGTGGAGGATATGGTTATTTTATTTATTGTTGATGCTAAAATGTTTGTTGTTATGCCTTTAATAATGTTTTTTTGTTATATTTTGAAATATTACATTTACCTGAAACTTTTTCGTGGCTAAAATGATTGTTGTTATGTCTCTAATAGATATTTTAATTATATTGTGAAATATTACAATTGAATGTCAATCTTCATCATTATCAAAAACTCATTTGTTCAATTACTACAATTAAATATTAAAGTAAATTATCAGTCTTAATTTTGTATTTAAATAAATAATATATTTAATATTTTGATTTTTGCTTTAAATTATAACTTTTATTTATATTCAAGAAAATTCTTAATATTTATTACATTAAAAAAATTAATTAATTACCACCTAATTTTAATTAACATAGGTTTTTTAAAATAAGTTAATATTAGTTTGCGATTCACTTTATTTTATCTACTTTAAATCATAAATTTAACTTACAATTCTTTATCTACTTTAAATCACAAATTTAAATTATAATAAGAATTTATTATTACCTAACTCACGCACTTGTTATTAAAAATAAGTTAACATCTGTTTTAAAAATTTAAATAAATAAACACCATATTTTCCTTTTTCAAGCCTAAAACGCTTCCTAATAAATACCCGTGAGCCATGTGGCCATGACTCATTCAAAAATTTCATTATCTTTTATTTTATAAATAAAATAATAATTTTTATATTTTAGATACATAGCATAGTAAAAAAGTAGCTAAGTTTGGTACCTTTATTAAATTTATGTTGTTCTATAAAATAAAATTTTGTTATTTTTTATTTATTATTTTTAAAAAAAATAATAAATATATATTTCTTTACTTTATTTATATATATATATATATATATATATATATATATATATATAAAGTACAATTTTTATTAAATTAAAGAACTTCCACGACCTTTCATTCCCGTAATATAATATCTTCACAATTAAAATTTCGCTTTTATGCCCTTGCAAGAACAACATATGTTCACAGAATTTGTGACAAGACAAAAATTTAAAATTGATACTTTAATTTAAAATATATATATATTGTTATTATGGACAAAAATTTTGAAAATATTTTAAAAACTTTTGAAAATTCCATCAAAATTATAAAATTCGTTTAAGAAACTTTATAAAATATTAAAACAATCAATTACTTATATTTTTAAATTAATTTATTATTTAGTACATATATTTATAAAATTTATAATATTTAATTTGATAAATAAATTAATCATAATTGGCTAGTAAAAATTTAAAATAATTATTTATATTGCAATTTTAATATTATTATAAATGAATAAATATCAAAGATATATAATATAATTTAAATTATAAAAACAAAATTATAGGTAAAACTAATAACATAATGTGAAAATGATATATATAATATATATATATATATAATAAGTATAATTAAGAGATATATGAATTAATGTTAAGGAGATATTATTTTTGTTATTTTAAATTTTATGAGAGTTAATTTTATGGTTTTTTTGCAATAATCTTTTGGCTGAAGATAAAAAAAAAAAAAGTATAAATAAATAAATTTTAAAGGTTAATTATTTAAAAAATAAAAAAATAATTTTTTTAATATGAAAGATATTTTGTCAGTTTTTATTGACACTTTTTAGGATATTTTAGAAAATGATATTTTTAAATAATTTAATGACATTTTTTACATTTTAACTAAAAAAAAAAAATGAATATCACATTTTGATATTAAAATATATAAAAATCCAATAATGTCACCATATTATCGACAACATGATCAACGTTTTCATCCCTAGATAAGACCCAATGTTAATGAAGTTTAAACTTTAACTTCTTTAACTTTATCTTTTAATGAATTACTCCACTTTTTAAATTTTTACTTATCTAGCCAACCTTTTCAATTCAGTTATGAATTGCACTATTAAGTTTTAAAATTGGTAATGTTTGTTAGTTTATTTATTTACTTACTGTAACTACCACATTATCACAAAAGGGGTACATGTTTGATAAATAATAATAAATAAATAAAAACATAAGGGTTACTGATTCAAAACTTGTTGAAAGATGTGACTGTAATTTACTAATTAAAAAAATAACACGATATCATCAAGTTTGGTACGATTAACATGTGTTTATGTTATAATTAGAAAATATTTTCGTTTTGATATCTTTCACATCATCTTTCATTTTGATCCCTAATTAGTTAATTCGTACTAAAATAAAAATATATTAAATAATAAAACTCATTTGATTATATTTTAAAAATAATATATATAATTTAAATTTTTTTTTAAAATATATAACTTGATTTGTTAGTAATTTAGTGATCGCTATTACTAAAATTATTGAAGCTAGACAATATTTGGGTTTTAAATACATGAAAAATAAAGAAAAAATTTATGAATATATATTCAAAAGTAATAAAAGGGTCAAAAAAAAAAAAAAAAATTATTTATCATTATTAAATAAATTATAATTGTATCACAACTTAGTAACAACTAACAAATACTCATTAGATACTCATTACAATATTATACGTCAATAATGATATAAATCACAACTCATTTAAATAATTTTGTTACCTAATACTTTTTAAAATAAAAGCCCTCCTTGAAAAATGCCAAGTAATAGCTTTTTTTTTTTTTTTTTCTCCTATCAAATTTAGCATTTACAGTATTTTATAATACAATTATGTAATAAAATAATTGAATTAAGGTAATCTTTGATTGGTGGAATGTAATTAAATTAAAAATAAAATTATTATTAATATGTTTGTTTGAATAATGTAATTAAAATTAAGGTAAAATTAAAAACAAATATTTATTGTGTTTAAATGGGAACATAAGTGAAAAATATGTCATTTTATATCTTACGTACTATTTATTTTACGATTTATTTAAAAAAAAATTAATTTATAAATGTGATAATATTTTTTCCTTTTAAATAAATTAATACAATAGTTGATTAATGATTTAACCTATATATTTTTTAAGAAGTTAATGCATTTTTTGTGTTAGGTAAAAGTGCTAAACTTTCTCGCAAAATCAAGAAGATGGGCATTTCATTCATGTGTGTAATTTTTTTTTTAATTATATATGTTTATAAATACATGGAAATTTCATTTAATTTTATTTAAATTATTATGAGTTAAATAATAAAATTGACATAGAAAGTTAAGGATAATATATAAAGTGGATGATCTATGCAATAAATAATAATGAGCTGGATGAGAGGATTTCGATTTCAAACAAAGGAATGGCTAAGACAGAAGAAGAGGTCTAGTTCTTTTCTTGCCTTTTTTTTTTTCCTATAAATTTTAATGACAATGACAAACAATTTTTTATAATGGTTTTGCAAGGTCTAGTTCTTTTCTTGCCTTTTTTTTTTCTTCTATAAATTTCAATGACAATGACAAACAATTTTTTATAATGGTTAGCAAAATGATTAATTATATTTTTATAAATTTATTATTTTTCATAAATAAAATTTAAAGTATAAAAAAATAATTAATTATATTTTTATATATCAATTAATAATAAAAAAAAATATACTATACTCACTTATTTAATATCACGCAAAATCTGTGACCCCTGGATTTTGTCACTGTGCTATCTCATTCTTCCCCATTTGTAGAAAACTTTACAATCTCCTTTCTCTTTCTACTTTCTCTAGACCTATATTTTCTTTTTTATCTATTATTATTATTATTCTTTTAATTTACATATTTTAAGGTACAAAAGAAAGACCTTAATTTTCTTCATTTTCAGCACCCAAAATTATAAATAATATTATATGTATTAAATAATATATTAATTATTAATTAAATATAAAATTATAAAATAATTATAAAAAACAGTCAATTAAATAAATTATATTATATAAATTAATATAATCATTAATTTATAGTACCAAATATTTTAGAAAATATATTGGCATCCAGTAATAGAATGTACAATTCACTTTTTTTTTTTTTTCCTAATCTCCCTCTCTCTCCCTCTCTCTATATATTTAGTTTTCTGGGATGTCCTTTTTGGATTGCTTTATAGCAGGGTGTCTCTGTTTTCATTTTGGGCAGGGTTCTGTATCTTTGTGGGTTTTCTCTTTTGGGCTCAGAGATTTGAGAGCGAGAGTTTGAATATGTTTTCTTCTTCTTCATCTTCATCTTCATCTTCATCATCATCTTCAACTCCTCCTTCTTTTTCAAATACAACAACATCAACAACAATGGTGTTGAATGAAATTGAGAATTCGAAACCACATGTTTTAGCTGTGGATGATAGTTTAGTCGACCGTATCATCATTGAAAAACTTCTCATTAACTATGCATGTAAAGGTTCTTTTATTTCCTCCTCCTTCTTCTTGTTATTTTCCTTTTGGTTGATTAGTTTCTCTTTAATTTCTACTCAGAAAATCAAACCTTTTTTTTTTTTCAGCTGTTAATTACATCTTTTTTTCAGGTTTAAATTCTTTGTTAACTTCTACACTTTTGAAAACAATGTTATGCTTTGCAAAAATGGAAAATGATGTTTACTTTAAATAGAATTATATAATAATATTATATGCATGGAAAATAAAGCAAATATTTTCATAGTATAATTATGCAACAAAAATTCAATTTCTTATACAAAAAAAGAAAGGTTTAGTCATGTAAGTTGTAATAAATTATTCAATATATTATACTTTATTTGTATAAAATACTTTTTTATTTTGATTCTTGATACGGTAGGCAACTCCTCACCAAGCCCACATAAAATCTCATGCCGAAACTTCTTTAAATAGATATTTTTTTTATATATATAATTTTGAGCAACTACTAGATCTAAAATTTGTGATTGAGACTGCATTTTCATGATTTATTTTATTTTAATTTATAAAAATATCTTTTTAACTTTTGAGTTTTGGTTGGTACTATTAATTATTGTAGTGACTACTGTTGAGAATGCTGAAAGAGCACTGGAGATATTGGGTCTGACCGAAGGGAAAGAAACGTTGAGCGACAACAATACTGTATGTGGCTTCCTCCTTCTCTTCTTTTTATTTATTTTTTTATTTTTTTATTTTGAGGAATGTAGTCACACACTTGTGCACTGTATCACGTACTAAAATAGTTTTAAAAGATAAAAAATAATTTATTTTCCTAAATAATTAGTGGGTACGCTAGATATTAAAAAACAAATTTACCCTTTTTTGGAAAATTTGGCATAGAAACAACTTATAACATAATTTTAGAATCTTCTATATTCAAAACTCAACAATTATAATTATTAAATTATAAGTATTTGAAATACATATTACACAAAGTTAATATTTATGAAAAAATAATAAATATATAAAATAATATTATCTCATAACATTTTGAATTTAATTCCCTCAAATGATATATATATATAATAGAAACTAATTTTTTGTCTAATATAGCAAAATGACTGTGTTTTAGCAAGATATAAGTGACACTTTTAACCCCAAACTCAACGCAAAAAGAAATCGAAAATGTCGTAACTGAAGGTTCATAAATTTCCCAACGCAGAATTATAGAGGAACTGGTATAAATTGAATTAAAGATGTGAACTTTTGTGAATTATTAAATCTATCGTATATTTATTGGAAGTGGATCGAAATATTTGTGATTCTGATTAAGTTTGATTATTTATGATTCTGATTAAGTTTGATTAAGTTCTCAAGCTTTCGACTATGTCTGCAATCACCCACTGGAAGAAGAACAGCTTATGGAATTTGTATATTCACATTTTGTATGTACAGGTTACATACATATTTATTTTGTATGTAATCTGTACATTCACATTTTGTATGTACAGGTTACCTGTACATACGAACTGTTCTTCTTGCAAAATGTGAATGTACAGGTTATATACAAATTTATTTTGTATGTAACCTATACATTCACATGAAATGCATTGTATTGTTTGTATGTTATTGTTGTTTGAACAGCTTACAAAATGTGAATGTACAGGTTATATACAAAATGTGAATGTACAGGTTACATACAAATTTGTATGTACAGGTTACATACAAATTTACATACAAAATAAATTTGTATGTAACCTGTACATTCACATGACCTATACATACAAAATGTGAATGTACAGGTTACATACAAAACAAAATGTGAATTCAAAGAAAACACGGAAATAACAAGGTTTTTACGAATACTCAGATAAAGGAATATTTTGGTAAAAATCATATATATTATATAAATAAAACTCACCATTTAAGTTTAAAAAGTGCTATTTAGGTCCAAAAAATTTTTTTTATTCAAATTTGTGTAATTTGAGTAATTCACTTAACATTTTGTGAGATCTAATATTCCAAAAACATAAGAACCAAATAGTATTTTGTTGGGCTTTCTTTTTTTAATTCTATCTTGGTCAATGGAGACATTTTACATTTTCCTAAGCATCCTTCGAAATACTATTTCAGATTTGTTTAGTTTTGCCTAGTATATAAGAGACATATGAGAAATTTGGCATAATATCATCCGTTGAAGAGTGTTTTTATAAATGCCATTAATGTTTATGACACCCTTTTGACCACCTACTTTGCACATTCAACCAGATTAAGAAACATCCATAAAACCCAATCATAAATTTATATACAAATTACGTACAGTTAACTTGCTGATGAAGAAGTTATTTAATTTTCAATAAAATTTCGCTATTTGTTACAACATAATTAATTAAAGTGTAAATATAAATTTATGTACATTAAACAATTATTTATTGACATAAATAAATGATAAAGACAAACAACATGTCTTAACTTGTTAATTAATCATGAACGAGAGAATAATCAAATCCAACTTTTTCTTTCTTGGCAATTTATCAAAAATAGTACCCATAAAATTTATAGTAATAAAATTAGTACTCCTAATAATATTGAACGTGAAAATATTGAACAAATTTAAATTGTTGTCGTTCAATTCTAATTGAATTAGTGTTAAAAAAAAATTACATATTAATCATTTTTTTTAATTGTAAAAATATAAATTTGAACACAAAAGGTGCTAGTTTTGTTATTACAAGTTTAAGTGGTGTTAGTTTTGTTGTTTTTCCTTCTTTCTTTTAGCCATTAATACTTGTATTTCTGGGTTATTATTGATTTAAACCAACATATAAATATTGATTCAGGACTAAGGACTCGTGTATAATTTTTCTTCTAATGCTGTAATGTTTTATCAGCATTTTTGATAAATCTTAATTAATTATTTACTCATATAATTAATTTTTATAAAATAAAATTAGAAACAAATTGAAACTTTTTTAATCCCCTTTAGTAATTTTTCGAAACATTTGAAAAAAAAATTATTCTCAACCTCAAATTTCTGGCTTTCTCAAGGTAACTTTGGCTAGAGTTAAAATGCAAATTACATTAAGAGTTTAAGACATTAAACATTGAAGGAAGTTTAACGAAATTTAGAGGCTTGTGATATTTCCAAGATGGACAGCCAACATCTCTTTAAGTCTTACATGCACAGTTTGGGAATAAATTATTTATGACCCATTGTTCATAGAATAAACAAGAGTGGTTATTTGTTTACTTATGAGTCCTAGCCTTCAGTAATTTCTAGTGAAAATTAATCACGTATCCTATGCAGGAGTCGCAAGTCAACATGATAATCACTGACTACTGCATGCCAGGAATGTCAGGGTATGAGCTACTTAAAAAGATAAAGGTAACTTTAACCCAACTTTAGAATGTTAAAATTATTATGTAATTATAGGTATATTTATCTATATAGGGATTACTTAAGGGTAGTCCTATTTTCATAGCAGGATATACTAATTTCAGAGCAATATTTCTATTTTAAGAAACATTAGAGCATTAAATTGTGAGACAAAAATTTAAACTGTTTTGGCATTAGTATTTTCTGCTATGTAAATCTCTCTTACTTAAACCCTATAAACATATGTGTTTCCATAGAAGATTGTCCTTAATGATGAAATGATATATTAGCTTCTGACATAAACAGGAATCGCCTGCTATGAAAGAGATACCTGTGATAATTGTGTCCTCGGATAACATCCCTACTCGAATTACCAAGTAACTTACTTGCATTTACTTTTCTTCATTTCACTTCCTTTTCTTATAGAAGTCCTTACATTTCCTTTTAACCCAATTACTAGGTGTCTGGAAGAAGGAGCTCAAGAGTTCTTGCTCAAGCCTCTCAAACAATCAGATGTCAAAAAATTGAGCTGCCATCTTCACAAGTTAAAAAATATTTGTAATGAAATGCATGCTTTGTGTGGTTACCCCTATCAATTGAGATGATTATGCAAGGAAATAACTAAATAGCTACTAGATATAAATAGGATATTGACACACCTGAAATATACTGCAGTTAAAAAGTCGAACTCATTGCAAATGACTTGAGATGTATTAGTTTATGGTCTTGGTAGATTTTATGTTAGGTTTATGATACTATTAATATCATTTATCACGCCTAAGTACGTTCCAGTAACTTGTTAATATGATGCTGGGAATCTTACATTAGTATTATGGCAGTTCAGAGCTTAAAAGTTTGGGAATAGTATATATTTGCATCCATTTTATTTTCTGCAGAAGTGACAATTAGTTTTCCCTTGTAAAACCCTAGTGCAAAGAGCCTCAAATAGATGTCTAATCTCTCAACGAAGTGGAGGAAAAATTTTTCTAACTGCAGAAGAAGTCTATGGACAGTTCACCATATTAAGTAGATGACTTTTGTAAAACGTTTTGCACACAAAGAAGTTGAAAAACATAGCTTTGGAACATCATCACCTGACATGGTGTGTAGACATGATCAGTTTTATCTGTGTTGGCTGACTTCTTGCCTTCGGACGAAAAGTCTGTTGTTTCTGCATTAACAACAAAAATGGAAAATATCAATCTGCCTAAGCCAACAAAATAACCATAATTGTGATCATAAATTTCCATTTAATACAAGGGGTCAAGGGCTATACCTTTCTCCCAATCTTGACATGTTAGAGATTCATCATGGTAATCTCTGCCAAAATTGCATAACTTTTCAGTAAATATCACTGTTATAGATTTGATTGCATAAATTTGCAAGAGATAACATGAAATAAATATACGCGAAGATGATAGTGGAATAGTTCTATCCTTGGTTTTCAGCAATGGAAAATGAGTGAAATAGTCTATTTGAAACGTACTCCTTTTCATTATATAGATTCTCATATCTAACAGGATTCCCTGAAGACCTCGGCCTCTCCTCTGCATGATCAAGCAAAGAGGTTTTTCTTTCAACACTCTCCATTAATGGAGAAGTAGTATCATTCATCCCCATAGATTCATGGGGATTATCCTTCAAATTAGGGTCATTCTTTACACCTTTGTTTTCAAAGAATATACCCCCGCTCTCATTATAGATTTCTTCCTCTGGCTGATATTTCTCAGAGCAAGGTGGTTGAGTTTTCGCTCTATACTCAACATCTTTACTAAAACTTTCCTGTGCTGATGTGTCAGAAGATGGTGTCTCACAGCAAGAACCAGCAACGCGTGGTGAATCTAGACGCTTACTTTCATAATGTGTATGAAAATCTGGGGTGGTGAATGGTGAGGAATCATGCACAGTAAACTTCTTAGAGACGTAACTTCCAGGAGGAGAAAACTCTGCCGGTTCACAAAGCCCTGATTGATCGTAAGTAGAGTTCTGACCAAAATGTAATGTCTCCTCAGCAAATGCACTAAAATGATCTTCATTCCAAATCTTAGAGCCAAAGGACGGATGTTTCATTCCCAAACTTTGCTGGAAAGTAATGGGGTCCGGGTTGGTATCATCTTCCTGACTTCCTTCCTCAAAGAAAGAAATGTCTTTTCGCCCCATTTCTTCCCCAAAAAGGGAATGAGAGGGACATGATGATTTTGACTTTGATCGATTGCACAAACTTCCACTCTTTTTTGAGCGGCCTGTAGTACTTCCTAGTAGAATGTCATCCTTGCACTCATGCCGTGTCTCCATTCTAAATGTCTTCTTCGAAACAGACTTATCCCGAGAGTCAGCAAAAGCATCATAATGATTCCTGCTCTGTCTTGACTTTAATTTTATTAGTGAATTATCAGCCCCTTGACCTCTCACTGGAATGGAATGGTGTACCAGTTCAGTTCAAGAAGAATATTTTCAATGGTAACGAGAACAATCTAGTTTTGCAATCAATTCATGCACCTGCACTGGATGAACATGACTCTTGGCTGCCAAAGGCCACAGAACAGGCAATAGTCAACTAATGAAATATATTACAGCTAATAAACAACAATAAATTCAGAACAATAAAACCCAGCACATACCTCTGCAGGCTCAAATTATCCCTTGCATCATCTGACACAAAGCAAAACCTGTCTGGTTCACCACTTGCCAAAGATCTAAAATTGAATTCACTTCGATCTGTTGGTAATCTGCGGACAACGACATAGTCATGGAACCTGAAGTACGTGAAGATGAAGCTGACATTCTTTTAAAATTCTCAGTGAATCAGGCATACCTTGTCCTGGTGGAAATTGGACGTTCATGCATGGACTCTGAAGCTTGCCACATGGAACTTGAAGTTGTTGGCTCTGGTTTTAAATAAAAAGTTAGAAAAAGTAAAGAAAGAAAAGAAAATATAAGCTTAACTACTCACATATGCAATATCTCAATAAGCATAAATTCCAAAAGTAAGAAGAGAAAAGAACTAAAGAAAGTAATTAAACCATCTAATCCAACAAAACTGAAGAGAGAAACAAATAAACATAACATGGACTAAGCACAAATATGAATGATAACATATCCCTCTTAGATTTCACAATTACTGAGAAATATAATGAATAAAAAGAAAAGGGCTCTAGCCATGTGCCATCACAGTTCATGAGCACGATCATACTGAGAAACACTGGACATCTATAGCACAACATGATCCCAGTTTCTAAAAGAATGCAGAAGAATTATTCAAATTCAAATGGAATGTTTATAGTGATTGAGATTCTGTCCTTATTTTTTGCAGGCACAAAGATATGCATCTTGTGCTTCATTAACAATACTAGCATAGCACAGTTGCATTGAGACCGGAAGCACCTTGAATGTCGAACATGTCTGTTGCTTTTGCAGCAGTTCTGCACAGATATAGTAATGCATCACTAAGGTATAAGTTGTTTGTCGACATAACGGAAAAAATAAAGTATTATACAAAAACTATTATTACCTTCTCAATGGCATCCAGGGGCCTTCAAAAATACCTTCTGACTTCCTGTCATTTTCATACATGAAATTATAAGCAGAATCATCATCGATTCTTCTCTGGTAACTTTTCCACGGCACATCATGTTCTCCCTCATAAAAAAAACTGGTATCTTGGAAACTAGATCCAACTGAAAAAATTAATGTGAAAAATCAGATAAGTAGCTCCAAATCCATGAAGTTAGGAAATGACTGTAACTCTTTTATGTTGGTGAGAATAAACGAATAGTTGGAGCATAAAAAAGACAACCCGATTACTGAATCATATAAATTAATGACCTGATATCATTCCCTCGACTCGTTAGCTAAAAATGATGATCAAACAAGCAAAGACCCCAGAACATCAAGAACTTTTTATGCCATCAGATTCAATAAAGATAATTTTCTTTTTACCATAATTAGCAAACAAATGAGGAATCATATATCTGAAGTGAAAACCTTTAACCTGCTGAATGTTATGCAGAAACCTTTGTATCATTAAAATAATGCTAAACAGATGGTGGAAAATACATTAAGATGCATATCAAGATTGTGAGAGCACTCAAATACTTTTTTCGTACATCTACTGTTCCATTTATCTTTGTCCCTGTTTTCGTCTTCATTAACTAGATTTCTGCCACTGAAATAACTGCTTATTTTACGAGTAAGATCATCATTTTTCCTTCCATCTCTGTCAGTAAAAGACTTCTGCTTTTGACTGGTTAAGCAGTTTGAGAACTCCGAAGAACTTCCATTAAAGGGGTCATTAACATCTAGCATCAACTTATCCTGCATTTAGCACAGAAAATGATCAAGGAAAGTCTCTCAGTCAATAGCAGACTGAAATAAATGAAATAATGTGCACACCCCTTCAAACTCAAGGTCCTCCAGCAGAGAATTAATATTCTTTGATGACTTCGCTCGGTGCTTGGACTCTAATGGCGAGGAGAAACCATAGGCAAAGGTTCTACAATCAAACGTATGTAGAACATTGATCAGATAAAACTAACATCTTTCTTTTTAACATTGTTGTGATATGTCTTCTTTACCAAAAAAGGAAGGGGGAAAAAACCCTTCCTGCGAGAGTTCACCATAAAACATTATATCAATGCAATGCAACTAATCATGGAACTACTTACACCTAGATTGCATTGCTCTTGATTTAGAAAACAAACCACGCAAGTAAAACAGCTAATAGCCTCTGAAGCATCTGACGCATACAGACCTATCAGCAATTCCTAGTGGTTTTACTAGTTTTAAATTTCTCTGGCGAAGCACGCATTCTGAAGAAATGGTTGCCCGTATTCTTCTAAAAATCAATTGGTAATCAGAAGGTGAACATTAAACCATTTAACTTAATCTCTCCATAGTCCCTAGGTGCTCGTTGCCGTATTATATAGCCCACAGTTTTTTCTAATTTTTTTCAGATTGGGATCCACAATCATTTTAGAGTAATTGCAAGATATGTGAGGATACGAGTTCAATAACTCAGAAATTATAACAAGAACACAATCTTTTAAAGTGGCTCTGCCCATATTAGCTTACATCTACTATCCAAAGGCAACAAGTTTTATTCACCTTCTTTGAACAACAACAAGCATACAAAATCCTCTCTCCACAATCTGTGAATTAGATAATCTCAAGAATTCACTCAAAGATACGTCAATCCCTCAGTTTTCACAGTCACGGTACAACCTTGTTTTTACTCTGATCATTCACAAGCCTTTCATATCATGTGTAGCTTCCTTAGCCATCTAATTCTCTATTTATAATTACACTTGGTTACATTGAACCCCCCAAGTGAATAATCACAGAGAATAGACTCCCTAAGTTGTTATAACTGCCAACTGTACAGGTATATGCACCCCTTACAGAAACTGAGACTATAACTGAATTTGAGACTTATTGGTGCTAACTTCTACAAGAAATTCATCTGACTTAAACCACACTGCTTTCTAATTATGACCCATATAACTGAACTATACTGCAACTTCAAATTTGTTGATGGAAAATAATCTTCAATTGCTATTTAAGACCAGAACCTTCATAAAATATAAGTTGTGTATTGTAGGAATATGCAGATGATGTAAGAAGCATACTTTAGAAAGCATTACAGTTACCTGCTTGTACGTTGAGGTGAACAGACCGGTGTTTCCGTTCCCACTTTACCCAAACCTGATGAGTAAAAAAGCCTTTGTTTTACAAACTTATAATGGCATGGGGGATAAAGCTCAACAAATGAATAAAAGATAACATTTTCATGGATAAAAGATCTTCAGTAGGACAAGAATGAGTGCAACTTGTAAATGTTTTTCTCTCTCTGAACCATAACCTCTCCTACACTCTCACTCAACAGCTTGCTAATGGAAGGCTACAGTAACTCAAGTTATGCAAGACAAAAGACATTATACAAGAAGATAGTAACTTAAAGAGGAAGGGGGGCCATAGGCGGATCTTCATGGGAGCTGGACGAAGCTACAATTCCGACTAACTTTTTTACAAAAAATTAATTACATATATATTTTTAGCATTAAATAAATATTTTATTTGTGGTAATATATTATGTCTAATTTTTATATACATATTTTGATATATATTAATAATATTTAACAAATACGTGAATAAAAATGACATAAATTGTAAATAAAGTGGTTAAATATATATTCTTTTTCATGTATTTGGTAACTATTAGTAACAAAAATAAAATTATAGTTATATATTATGTAAAAATTCTTCTTAAGTGTGATAATCCAAAAAAAATTTAAATATTTAACTTTAGACTCAACATTATAAAAATAAAATTAAAAAAAAAGTATATGATAAGCTTCAAATTGAAGCTTTAAATTTATGGTTATCATATTTTAATTTAACACAAATTTTAATTTTATCTAATATTATATATTATTTGATAATTTATTTTAATAATTTTTTAGAATTTATTTGAATTTTTTATTATTATTATTATTAGTTAATCTTATATTATTTATCAACATATATTTTTAAATATAGTCTCAAGGTTAAAATTCTAAATCATAGTTTACTTTTTACATTTTCGTATATTTCTTTTAGTTTTAGTTTTAACAACTATAAATTTTAATGTGTTTGAAGGAGCTTTCTATTTATTTAGATTTTTTAATTAATAAATTAACTTTATACATGAATAATACTAATATTTATTAACTTGTTATATTTTGTTTAATTTTAATTATAAATTAATTATAAGGTGTTAACTATATATTTTTTAAATGCTAATTCTATGTCTCTAATATAATATGACATGAAAAATTCAATGTTGAATTGAATATAGTCTACTGTAACTTTTATTAATTTTCTATTTTATATAAATAAATAAATAAATTTTAGCTTCTCTTGAAAAAAATTTATGGCTCCGCCACGGGAGGCCCTCAAGGGGGCTAATCAATATAAAACCTCTCAATATCTTGCAATCCATCCCTCCTAAATGGAGAACCATACCATGCAATGATGAAACCTTTCTTTTTGAAAGTAAAAGTTTAACAATACATTCAATTAGAAAGAATTTCAAAAAACAAAATTGTTAGCAGTTTGTGGCTCTGTTCCATGTAAGAATTCCTCCGCCCAAGATTAATTTGACTATTTTTGCACATTGGAATCAAGAAGTATCATAGTGACATAATAGGTAGAACCATACCATGCAATGATGAAACCTTTCTTTTTGAAAGTAAAAGTTTAGCAATACATTCAATTAGAAAGAATTTCAAAAAACAAAATTATTAGCAGTTTGTGGCTCTGTTCCATGTAAGAATTCCTCCACCCAAGTTTAATTTGACTATTTTTGCACATTGGAATCAAGAAGTATAATAGGTAGAAGATCTTGCCACAGATGTCAAGCTCATATGACATACCTTCAACTGAGAATGCAACATGAGCTTCATCTACTGGATTGTCCTCCCCATTGCCATCCAATCCATCATCTTCCAGCAAATCAAAAACAGAAAATCCTGAATATAGGGAAGACGGGAGGAATTAATATTATCTGTGTACGTATTGATCTATGATGAATGACTTACAAATTCAAGACCTATATTCAATGAATTGTTAGCACTTACGCTGCTCAGCCGCTCTCTTCCCCCAATCTGGTTTGGACTTTATTCCACCTAAACCATTATTTTGATTATCAGAGGCAGATGAAGAATCCCTGTGAATCAATGAATCCACCAACTTTTAACAAAGGCAAACTCAAACATAACTATAGTAGATGACTAGGAACATAAAAAAGGTTGATTGCATCAAATTGCATAAATAGTAACTGTTTGACATAACATATTACACATATAAAATCCAAACAGTAGTCAATTTGAAGCACCATAACCTACGTCTCTCAGTCTTCTATAGGGAGATAAAGACCTCATGAAAGGAGTTTAACTAACACATGTTGTATCAGTGGACAGAAGCTCTATTTGAAATGGTAATTTCAGACATGTATCATGCATTACTTACTTCTTTGGGAATGTAATCTCCGCTTCTAATCATGATGAAAATCCAGCCGTTGCAATCATCAAAGATTGAAAATATCCAGTTAAGAAAATTGATGAGAGAAAAACTGTTGTGATGAAATGTCAAAGTTTAAGCAATTGAGGGAAGATAATGTCAAAAAAAGCTTACTCGCTTCCTCATATCCAACAGAGTTAGCAGGAGCAAATGAGCTGGGAAGAACTTCCTGCAAATCCACGATTATATCATTCTCCATTGCTGAAGCACTGACTACTGAATCATCCCTTCCTGTTATGACATCCTCATCACCTTCTGAATTCTAAAAACACCTATATTGAAATGTTATTTTTTGTTCCTTCATAAGGGGGAAAAAAGTGCTAAAAATATTTTAGTATATTGTCTAACCCAAAGGCTTCTAGGGTCATGTTTTATCCCTCACCTAAAAGAAGTGCAAAATAAGTGGATAAATGTTACGATGAAACTGTGACTTTGGACGTTTAAAATACCAACATACCACTAGGGCAAGCAGATTTACATTCTCGAGCAATTGTTGACAAGTTCAGTAAACCAAGAACATCAAGTGAACGATGTTCTTTGAGATGTTTTCCAACCATGTCTACTCCATCTGTGTGATCCTCTAACCCATCCGTTTGTAGCCGATAATGTTGTTGTCTTTTCCTTTGTTCAAAGTATTGTTTTTGCCTTGTAAATTTGTAAAAGGTCAGAAGATAGAGATAAGAATTTGGCACATAACCCTGTTGCCAAATTTCTAACATAAATTTCAATAGGATCTTGTTCTCTCCATGAGAGAACAAACTGTACTCTAAAAAACGTAGAAAAGGGGATATCATTTAAGTTTGGATATCTAAATTTACCAACATGAATGACCTTTTAAACTTTGGTTCCAACATACAAGTTAATGGATCCACGGTTCCACTATAAAGTCTTTTATTAACCAGTTTTACAATTCAAAATTATTAATGGCAACACATTTTTAATTTTGTACGTATTGTTTTTTGTACCTCTTCTGCGTAGACATCCTTGACTGAAGTTTTTCCGGCATAGCCAAAGGAAGCATCATGCAAGAAAGAAATGTTCAAATGTTAAAACATAAATCAAGATATAATTATTTTTATAGACCGAAGAGACTAAGAATAAGTAGGAATTCTGAACTTTGATGCAGTACAAGAAGCAACGTCCAATGTAATTTGTGAGATGTCTTGTTTGGAAATTGGCTAGCATTTCGCTATCAGCCAGTGAAAAAAAGAACAAAGTATAAATCACACTTACAGTTGTCACTTTCCGCCTTGATCCTCCCATCCATTGCAACATTTTAGAGATGCACTTGAAGACGTCAACCCTAGCAAAACAAATATTGAAGCTCTAATCTCTGTCGAGTACAGATGCTTATTAACTTGCAAAACCTGCGTAAACATGGACCAGGTTATAATCAAAAAAATGTGCTATGTTACAGTGAAGGAAGTAATCGATGAAGACTCCAAAATACTCTATTTATTATGCTCGTAATGCGACGAACGCAACAGTCAACACCAAGTTTAACATCAAAATGAATCAGGATCCAAACTTCCAGCCAAATTAACACAGAAACTAATAACCTATTGAAATTGAACAACAAAATTTCTAAGAAAAATGCAAGTTCAATTCATTACTTCAAAATGCTTTCATCAGAAAAATCTTTCGGAAGCAATAACATATAAGAAATCGGAAATCTGAGAATCAGATTGTTGGAAGTAAGAACTGACCGTTCAATTTAAGGTTGATTCACGTCCTCTAGCAATTTCAAGCTTCAGTTACTGAATTTCGGCTTTGGGCTTTGAGCTTTGAGGCTCGGAACAGAGTGGTACTCGTTTCAAAGGAATTCCCGCATTTATTTATTAAATTCTAAAATTAAAACAAACTGACCGTTTTTGTATAAGTGGGACGGATGCTGAGCTGAGTGCCTGAGTCTGGTTCAGAATTATGAGTTTTTGAACTACATAGCTGCATTATTGTTAAATTTATAAATTTTTTCAAATACAAATAATTTATATTAACATTCACTGTTTTATATTAAATTATTCAATAAAAAAATAAAATATTCTTATTTATCATAATCAAACCACCACATCTCCGGCAGACACAGCAGACAACCTCATTGAGCTCTGTCAGCCATTGTCGGTAACCTTTTCAAATATGCAACTAAATTATTTAAAAATATATATTAAATTTAACATATTGTATACAAAAATAAAATTAAATATAAATATTATATATAACATATAAAATAAAAATAAATATAAAATATTATATTATATTTTAGAAATAAATATAATGTATTATATTAAATAAATTAAAAAAAAGAGAGAAAGTAATATTCATGTAAGGCATTTAATTCAATTTATAATATATAAACAAGTCCAATAATTTTGAAGTCTGGAAAATAGATCAAGATAAGACAATAAATTATGAAGAAAATTGCTTATTGCTTGCAGATGATTTAGGTTAGACTTCATTATGACACTAAGCAAAAGAGATTATAACATGCTTGTTTGTTTGAGTTATAGTTGTCTTTTTAATTGGCTCTTTTATAATTAAAAAAAATACCAAATCAACAACAACAAAAAAACACAGAATAATGAAAAATATTAGAATTGAGGTGTGAATCAACAAAATGCAACAAAAATATGCAAAACTTAGTGAAGCAAAAAAAGAGAGAACGAGAGACGATGCGTAAAATGAGAGAAAAGAAGACATTAGTTAATTAAATAAAAAACCGTACGAAGTTAAAAGACATTTTTCATCACAAAACAAAATGATGTCATGCCACGAGTTTAGAAAAAATAATAGTTAATTAATTTTTGCCACTATTCCATGACATTTTCACCAACTAAAAGACTCAATATAGACAGCTTTTAGCCCATTACGGGATTGCCCAGATGGTTGGGCGCCTGTACTAAGCACTAGTCCTCTGTCCTCACACGGCAGGGCGCGGGTTCGAAACTTGGGGGGCGCGCTATAAGTTCGGCCTCCGGGTATGTGTGGGTGTGGCCTTTGTGCACTACCACCGATCGAACATGATGCTCTGCTGAGTCGGACTGCAGTCCGCTGGTGCCGCTGGCTCTTTACCGTGCTTGTGGCGTACACTACGGCCGATGAACCTGGTGTGTGGAGGTGTGTGGCGATAATGCCCTATCCAACCTACCCAGGAAAGGTCTTTTTTGAGATAAAAAAAATATATATATATAGACGGCTTTTAGTGTCTAATATATTTTAGACAATTATCGAGATTACTGATTTGTTTTTGAGGAGTAGATATACGATTTTGACCTTGTCAAATTATTAGAATAAAGAAGTAGCTTTTTCCGCCCTAATTTAATCTACGGGTATTTTTTATAAGTTAACTTTTTTTTTCTTTTTGGTTTAAATTATATGTTTTTATTACTTATTTTATTATTTTTTTTCCTTCTTATTGTTAGTAGTAAAAAGCTACCATATTAATCCGGAACTCCATTTTCTCCGGATTACCAAATATAAGCCCACTAGGACATCCCAAACTCAATGAACCTAGTTACAGGTGGGCTATGTACATTTTAAAAAGATCAATCAGCTGTAACTTTGCATTTGGCATTTGGAGGAATTAGTTTGTGATGAAAATTTGTAAGATAATATAGTAAAATGCATTCTTGAAAGTGTGACGAGATAAAAATAGTAGAATGAAAGGTAACAATGATCTACTATTTATATTTATATTTAAAGCGTATAAAAATCTGTAATTGAATCTTATACATTTATAAATTAATGAAAAGTAGATTAAAAATTCAAAACTTAAAAAAAAATGTTATAATTTTGTCTTTATGGCATGTAATAAGTGGACTAACATAGATAAAATTTTGAATTTTTGTGCACTTTTCAATAATTAATAAATTTGTAATATTTCATTTAAAATATGATAAATTTTTATATATAAATAGTAAATTATTGTTATATTTTTTTCAAAATAATATTTAGTTACAAACTAGAGTGTGTAATGGGCGATGGTGACGAAAATGTACATAGTACTTTTCATAGGTTAACCAATTATATTAGGGGAATGGATTGAGATCGAAAAGAATTAAATATGCTTACTTTATAAATAAGTAGGCTCTCATAAATTTTCTCATCCCTATTTTAATGTAAGTATAATTTTTTTTTATTAATAAAATAAAATAAGATTTTAGCAAATTTTTTTAAATAATAAAAAAATTCAATCAAAAAAATTAATTAAGATTTTACCAACGAACTTGTAATTTAGCGATATATAATTTATTTATTTTTTTATTGAAAAAAAGACTCCCCTCTATTTAGAGAGGATAATGCTATTGTTACACACTATAACACTATCGATGATGACTGTCATTCTTTTTTTAATAACAACTAGGGAATTAGAGCATGACTACAGAGAGCGGGAGACACTTGTGTCCTAATACCCTTAAAGATAGGTCCAACACATTGAATATTTGAACTCTCGCTCTGTCGTATAAGAACAACAATCCAACACTTTAGTCCTGATGTTCAAACCACTGAATTACTTCCTAATCGGCGGTATATAACCCGCTTAAATATTTTAAAAGTAAAAAATTTGGTTCCATTTGAGTATATGGTTACATATGCTATCAATAATATGATACGGCAGACAAAGAGTGACATAAAAGTGGATTGAATTGCTTACTTGTTGGAATTTAATTTATGTAACATAAATAACTTGCGTATTAATTGTAATGATGATAAAATTATAAATATTATCAAATTTTTGCAAATCATCAAAGTTTGTGACAGAAATTAAATAAAATAAAAATAAAAATTTATATTTTATAATTTACTTGAAATGGAATTTGAGTAATAAAATATAGTTATAGTCAAATTATTATTTTGAATCATAAAAAAAAATTTAATATTTTGAGTCTTGATATTTATCTGTGTTGGGCTTCAAGATCACATCCAAACTTAAGACGGATTTTAAATATTAGGCCTCTTGTGAAATTTGAAGCCCAACTTAGTGAAATTAGTTTTGAAAATAAGTAGAATTTAGAATGGCCTTTTTGTAACTACACATCATAGAGCTAATGAAACCCTAGCTGATTCACTTTCTCTCAACTATAAAAGCAAGCTAAAACTTAGTCAAATTGCTCATACTAATCGCTCAAGTTTAATCCCCGGCGGAACTGAGATCTATAATTCTGTATATTTGTTCGACTAATCTTCTTCTACTCATATTTTAGGTTATGATTTGATATTGTCTCTTTTGCTTCCTTGTTTTCAATTTTAATTTTCTTATCTACGTTCCTTTTCGATTCTGTTAACAGAGATGATTATTGAAACCGTACACAATAAGCCGATGCTTTGGATGAATAAAAACATGAAGAAAGCATGGTAATGTGTACGGATATTGAATTCAAGGGTTAACATGTCTGCCCTCTCTGATGCTTATAGCTCTGATTCGAGGGCCTGGTTACCACCCACATTTTATTTTCTTTTTTCACTCTTTATTCTATGTTCTCTAGTCATACATGTATTTGCTCAAAAATTAGTCTTCGGTTTGCAAGTGAGGTTTTATTTACCCGTATTTCCTCCAAAAAAATTATTTTATTAGTTCTTATTGAGCTTGTTCCGAATCTTTATAGTTCTGGGAATTTATTTGTTAATATTTTGTGCTTGTAAAATTTTCACTCTTTTGTAACATAATCTATACATCCATTATTTACAAAATCATATCATTCGTATTTTTTATAAAAAAAAAAAAAAAAAGAAATTTCATTATAGTAACCAGGCAATAGACTTTGATGTGTAATTTATAGGATAGAATTTTCTGGATCTGTTTTATAATTTTACTCATATGGCCATATTAACCAAATTTAAGATGTTATTTTCATCACTATACTATTAACACAATTTAATTATTACTTGGGTTTAAATTATTATTATTATTTTTAATTATTGTACTTTAAATTATATTTTATTTAGGGATTTGTAAAACTCATTAATTTTTATCGTTCATCTCATGAATTTTACTTAATTTTTTTGGATTAGATGATAACGAGATTCTTACTTATTGAGAAAATATGATGTATGGTTGATAACGTGAATTTTATTAAAAAATTTATACAATATATTTTAAAAATAGGTTCCTAGAGCTACAAAAGTAAAATAAGATAATATTTAAATAAAGTTATATAATATTGCATCTATTATATTAAATATATTAAATGGGATGTAAGATAAGATACTTGATTTTTTTTTAAAAAATATATTTTCTTCCCTTAATTTTATTTGAAAAATTACCGTCGGTCTTTATTCAAGTCAAATTTCTGTTAAGAATATACTGAAATGATATGGCACTATTTAAAAAATTTTGAAAAATTATTAATGTTTGTAGAATTTATAATAATAAAATTAATAATTTAATAATATTTAATGTTTAATATAGAATATTTAATATTAAATAAATTTAAATTATTATGATGAAAAATAATATAAAAATTATTTTTTTAATTATAAAAATATATAATTGAACCACCAGAACTTGTTAATTAAAATTTTTGGGCTAAAAAGAGGATAATATTAAATTATTGGGAGCTGGAAATTATTTGATTTATATAGATTACAAATAATATTATTTAATATTTTATAAATAATATTGATTTTAATAATTTTATATTTAAAATATAATTTTTTAAATTAATATTTTAATATAAAAAATATTAAAATATTATAATTTTTTTTAATTGATATCTTAAAAAATATTATTTTAATTCAAAGTTATTAAAATTATGTTAAAATAATTAAATTTGAGTGATCTTAATGATATTTTTCTCTAGTAAAATATGAAGTATAACTTGGGGCAAAATTTTGGAAAAAAAGAAAAGAAAAGAAAGAAGATACTTTCAACTAGTGGAAAATGATTCTTTGTACTGGTTACAGCATGAGAGGATTTGCTTAAGTTTAATCAAATGAAAGAGATGGGCATGTAACTTGGGGAACAAAGAAATAGTTAAGCAAATTCTTCCATTTGTTTAGAACATAAGCTTGACCACAAATGGTTCCATTCCTATTGATAAATTGAAAACAGAAATGGTAGCAAACTATTCATGGATACTTAAAAAGATTATGGGTATCATTAATTGTGAAATTAAAGCATATTGTATAATATATAAAACCATTTGAAAGATTAAATTTATTTTTAAAGTATTATAGATTTGAAAGATTTTTATAATTTTAATAAATTTTAGCATATTTTAATAGATTTTTTTAGATCATAGTGCATTTTATTTCTTAGATTTTTATGAAATGCATTTGTAGTGGATTTTATTTTGAAAATAAAAATAAAAATTCATGGAAAAAAGTATGTCAAAATAATAACTGAAGACATGTCAGATTTTTATAAAATTTTAATTAATTGGATATAATTTATATAGAGGGTTGAATTTTTTAATTAAATATACTTGGATTATTATTATTATTATTTTTTTTAAAACGGTAGAGATATTATTTATTAATTATGTAAAAAATTTAGCATCCAAGCCAACAATGTACTTAATAACATACAATCTGAGAAAGAAAGAACAAAAAACAGAAAGAAAGAAAGAAAGAAAAAACAGACGAATTAATGTGAAAGATCATGTCCCTCACTATTAAATCTTCCAATAGCTAGTTGGCAATCACTTTAAAAATTACATGAAATTTTTTAATTAAATACACCTGTAAATATTAAAAGTTAAAACCAACCATTAGATTTGAATATTCTAAATAATTTTAATGGATGAAATTGAATTCATTAATATTGATTTAGTTTAATTGTATGAAATAACTATTAGATGAAATTTTATTTTTAATTTTTATGATATTTTCATATAATGTAAAAACATATATTTTTTATATGTTAAAAATGCATTTACACGAATTTTTTGTGGTAACATACAAAATCATGTGAATAACAAGTTATTATTAATTCTTGAAGCACCCTATTGCCCTTGTTTGTTAAGGTAAGCCCGAATAAACAAACATGTACAAAGAGTAAACACATTGTCATAAAAGAAGATTTGAGGGTGGGCCTGATAAATCCCAAAATCTAATTATAAATGGACTTGTACGCTGCATTCGCTTAGATTATGAAGGATGAAGAAAGACCAACTCTAGTTACATCCTGCAAAACCTCCAAATACATACCCCAATGTCTAAAATTATTGGGAATATGTGCTTTAGGGGATGTACTTAGAGTAGAGGATTTTGTGGGATGTACTTAGAGTAGAGGATTTTGTGGGATGTACTTAGAATTTCCACGAAGAAATACTGGTTTTACGAAATCAGTAGTTGTATTAAAAGCTTACTGTAATAATGTATTGGAATTGTAATTTTCGAGCCCAGACAACTGAGAACCGACACAAATTTGATAAGAGAGAAGATAGCTATAAAAATACTTAAATTTATATTTATATTAATTATAGTATAATATATAATTAAATAATTTTAAAAATAAAAAAAATTATTTATTTTTTAAGACATTTAGCCACATAATAATATTATAATTAATATAGATGAAAATTAAAATACAATTTATTTTATCTTAATATTTTTCCTGAAAGCAGAGGCATTTATGAAAACTTGAGATTAATTTCATGCGTATGAAAACTGTATTTTATTTTAATTTATTATGTAAACCCAGGTAGTGAAAAATATAATTACTACATCACTTATCAGAAGGCAATATTAAAAGGAAAATGCTATGGAATAAATTTTGGAAATTTTTTTAAAATAATATCTTAAAATTTATAATAATAAAAATAATATAATTATTTAAAATTAAAAAAATATAAATTAATATTAAATTTTTTTTTTTACTATGTAGAGGACACAAATGATCTCCTTTTTAAAAAAAATTGACACAAAAGATCGTTCATGATTGAATTAGGTATTAATAATTTTGATACCGTAAAAATTGAGTACATTTAGTCTTATAATTATTAAAAATTAGTACTAAAGGACTTATAATTTTTCAAATTAAAGTGTAATTTTTACACTAAAATTTTAATTTTCATATATAATAAAACTAAAAATATTATATCATAAATTATAAAATTAAAATACTTATTTTTATTTTTATGTAATAATAATGATAAGACCTTTAGTACTTTTTTTTCAATAATTTTTAGATTAGTGATCCATACATATATCCATTATAACCTCAGATTTGATTACGTTATCTACCTTCTTCTTTTTTATTTATTTATTTTCTTAATTTCTTTCTTGATTTTAGGATTCCCTTTACAAACAACAAAGGTGGAGAAAGAAAATTATTTATATTCCTTTATTTACTTCCTAAAATTATGATAAAAAATAAATAAATAAATAAATAAATACTTGTTGCAGCTATTCATTAATTGTTTTTAATTTTGCTTAATATTAATTGTTTTTTTTCTTCTAAATTTACAAGTTGTAATTGCAAAATTATCTCTTAATTTAATATTATCTTTTATTAGATATTATTATTATTATTTTTAAAAGGGAATTTATGTAAATTAAAACTTTTATTTCGTCTGATTAATTTGTTATTGCATAATTGTCTTAACTTGAGTCTTTGTACATAGAATTTGCACCACCATAATTTTAATATGTCTATATTTGCTTAACTATGATGTAATATTGAAGTAAACAAAACATTCCTACCTTTTGAAAATTGATTGGTACTATTTTGCATGTCTCCCTATATGTATCATTAATTAAGTTGTAGCATGTTATTATATTTAGAAAATTATAAAAGGGGTGTATTTGATTGTAATTTTTAATAATTTTTATGGATTTTAATTTTTTTAAAAATTTAAGTGTATTTATTTAAAAAGGGTGTATTCGATTGATATTTTTAATAATTTTTATGAATTTTAAAAGTTTCAAAAAATTTAAGTGTATTTATTTAAAAAAATTTAGATGTATTTAATTAAAACTTTTAAAGACTTTTTAAGTCATTACTTTTTAAAAGTTTATAAAAGTATTAGGATATTCAAAATGTCAATAATTTTTAACAACTACATTTAATCAGAGACTTTTAAAGATTTTAAATATTTTTTTTACGTATAAATAAAGTCTACCATAAATAACATATTATCTTATGTAATTTTTAGAGACTATTGAAGATTTTAAACATTTTTGTGTATAAATAAAGTCTATCAAAAATAACACTTTTTCTTATAAGATTTATATAAACTTTTTTTAACCCTCTTCATCAACTTCGTCAAACATGAATTTAAAAATCATTGTTTTTATTGATATATACTCTAATAGAGGGAGAGAGAATTTTTGGCGGTGAGAGCAATAAGAGTTTTAAGAATTTAGGTTTTAAAGAATAAGAAAGAGTGATTATCGTCTTGTAAATTTGTTGCTATATGTAAAATACAATCTCTTTATTTTATATAGTATTTTTTTCTCTTATAAAAGTTAAAATGTACAATTTTATTACAAAAATAAAATAAAAGATATATTTTACATTTTATAATGACATCACAAAATTCGATACTATGATGTAAATTTTTCATTTTTCTTAATTCATTTCTAGAGGTGAAAGAGCTTATCTAAATGAAATTTTTAATATTTAATTAAATTTGAGTTTTATATGATTTTTAATTATTAGTTCTATTAATGTATATTTGTTTCTTTGTATATTATTTTTGTCTTTATTGTATATTCAGTGTAAAATAATTATAAATATTTATTTTATGTATTATATTTTATATTTTATTATAAAATATAAATAATATAAATTTTTTATTATAGTACAGAGTTGAATGTGAGAGTCTTTTAAATTTTAATTGCTAATATTAACAGATTACATAAATGACTAAGATTTGAATATTTTTAAAAAGTAAATAAAAAGATATAGAAAGAAAGAAATTAAAAAATGTAAAAATTGATAATTAAAGTCTATAAAATTTTATAAAAATTACTATAAATTTATAAAATTTTTAAATAAAAAGTCTATTAAAATTTAATTTTTTTTATAAAATTTCATATAAAATTTTAAAAAATTAATATAAATTTATAAAAAATATTAGGATTTAAAATTCATTAAAGTTTATAAAATTCTAAATTAAATTCACCGTGGAAGTCTATAAGCAGCTTTTTTTTTTTTTCTCCATGTACGACTTAATTGTTTTTATATTATTTCTACCCTAAAATACTTGGTGAGATAAAAGAATTTCTGCATCTGTCTTTTATATCTTATATATAGATAATAAGATAATATCTTATAACATAAGACATGACAAGAAATTAAAAAAAAAAACTAAATATAAATAAAATAAAAGAAATAAAAATATTAAATATAAATAAATAAAAAAAGTAAACTCTCTTTTACATATAAAAAATAGATAAATAAAAAATAAAAAATACTAAATATAAATAAATAAAATAAAATAAATAAAAATACCAAATACAAATAAATAAATCAAAATAAATTCTTTTTTATATATAAATAACATATATCTGATGTTTCAATCAGAAAAGTAATGTCTTCAAAGCGAATTACATATATTATTAGAAACTTTGTATAACGGCGTAAGTCCACAGCGTAAGTTCATATTATACAATTTCAATTTGCATATAACAAATTCAGCCAAATTCATTCAACCCCCTCTCCCAAGAATCTCAAGGACTTACCAAATCTTCCTCATTTCTCATTCATTAACCTCACACAAACGTTTAGAAATTTTGAGCTTAAAATGATCTTGGCTTTAAAACAATAGTAGAGTGCTTCAAGATATGCAGACTAAATTGTCCTCCCTTTTCTGAAGTGTCAAGCTTTGACTGTCCTGCTGGAGGCAATAGCTCAAAGTTTTGAACCAAACGTCCTAAAGTAATACCAAGAATAGGCAAAGCCAAAATGATTCCAGGGCAACTCCTTCTTCCAACGCCAAAAGGAAGGTACCTAAAGTCATTACCATTAGCCTCAACATTTGACTCCTCTTCCAAGAACCTCTCCGGTCGGAACTCTTCGGGTTTTTTCCAATGGGCAGGATTGTTGGCGAGCCACCACGCATTTACCAAGATTTTGCTCTCTGCAGGAATGTCATAGCCACCAAGCTTTGCATCATGGAGGTTCATGTGCGGTACAAGTAGAGGAATTGCCATCCGAAGCCTTAGAGTCTCTTTGACGACAGCTTGAAGGTATGGTAGTTTGTAAGTGTCTGGCTCAGTGATTTGTACGCCACGTCCAAGCTCAGTGTCAAGCTCATCCCTCAGCTTCTTCTGGATGTTTGGGTGGTTCACAAGTTCCGCAATTCCCCATTCAATCGACCACAATGTTGTTTCAATTGCTGTTTCATAATGAAATACAATCTAACATTTTTAAACATTCTACTTTAATGAACCAAAAACAATTGTGAACGTAACAAAGTTATAACTGCATATATAGGAAATTAATGTTCGTTTTAATCATCATTAAAGAGGAGGAAAAGATGGGTATTAATTATAACCAATTATAAATAATAATTTTGATATTTGCAGTTTGAAATAACACATCATACAATTTTTTTTTTTTAAATAATGAATAATATCACATTAATTAGTAAGTGTTAGTTTATAAGCCACCTCATTAAATTATTCCTAAGAGCCTGAACATAGCTTGTTCAACCAATCATCAAGTTGGTGGGGGTGTTGAAGTGCTCAACTAATTTAGTTGTCCTGCCATACCTAACACAAGTCACTATTCTTCAACTGCCCCTTTTCACCCCAAGGAGGCTAAATCAAATTGGAGTTCATTCTTTAAAAAAGACTCCAAACCAGACTGGCAAGTAGTCAAATTAGACCAATTAAGGTCTCAAAATGTTCATGGCGAATAATAGAAATAAGGTACTGGTACTATGAAGAACATCCCCAACAATAACTATATGAAGAATCAAGTTGATTGAGTAATTTTGGAATTACTTATTAATAGATTAAATTATTACATATTATTAATATATGTATCATAATAAAAATATATTTTTGTAAGTACATAAACTGTTACTCAAGCTTTGACAGACTCTAATCATAAGTTACTAAAATTTTAAATCACATTATCTATTCACAAATATTTCAAAATTTCACACATAAATTTTAATTGCCAATTTATGTCTAAATGTTTGATTTTTGTTTACATAAAATTTGTTCATTTAAAAGTTAAAAGAAAGTTGTGGGGTTTAATTTTGCACAATTAGATATTTGTTTCACTCTCCTAAAATAACGAAGGTTTGCACAATGATTTTAAAAATTCTAAAAAAAAAAAAAAAACTATGGGGTTTGCATAGGTGGTGTAAAATAGATTGGCTTTACCTATATAGACTGCCCATATCTATATGAACATATATTATTAATTACCTTTTAAAATATAAAATTAATATAATTATTATTATTTTTAAAAAATATAACTATTCTTGATAAAAAAAATAATTAATAAAATTAATAAAAAAATGTACTAAAAATATATAAATTTACTTTAATTTTTACACTCACATAAATTATATTATAATATATAATAAAATTATTTAAAAAAATAAATTTTTTAATTTTTTAGATAATCTTATTATATATAAATATATAAATTAGTATAAATTAATGTAAACACAGTACTCCTCGAAGGAAAAATGAGTAACACCCCTAGCTTTGCAAAGTGATTTTAGACATTCTCGTCGGTCATTCTATTTCCTTGTTTCGAGGCCAACAGTATTAGATAGATATTTACAGTATGTTGTTATATCTTATTAAATTTTATAATATAATTTATATATTATTATGTATGTTTTTATTATAAAATTAGATTGTATAATATAATATAAAAATAATATAATTATATAAATTTTTTATATAATTAAAAAATTTAGGTATACAAGACAATTAACTTAATATATCTGAATTTTTAATTATATATTATAATTTTTAATTTTATTTTAAATTAAAAATTATATTTTTTTTATTTTTAAAAATATAAAAATAAATTAAATATTAATTTAAATAAACTTTATAATAAAAAATTGTTTATATATATATATATATATATATATATATATATAATTTATATTTTAATTTTAATTTATTAATTTTTTTTATAATTTTTTTTATATTTATAAATTAATTATAATATAATTATATTTAATTTATTTGATAAATTAAATATTTCGTATTATTCAAAAATAGAAACAAATAATCATTGTGTAAACGAAAAAAGAGGATAAGAAATAAGTCACTCACCAGCTACGTTGATGTTCTCAACAATGTAAAGTACGTTGTCTTCATTAATCTCCCCTTTTTGCTGAGCATCCAAAATATGGTCTATCGCACATTTCAATCCTTCGTTAGCCATGGCCTTTGTATTCGTTAATTTCCTGTTAACAAAAAACATAAATGCAAATTAGAAATTTAGAGACATTAAAAAATAATCCAAGAAAGAAAATTCAAAATCATGAAGAAATTTAAAATATAAATGATAAACTTACTTTCTCTCATCAACAAAATAATCCTTAAACAGCTTCAACCTCACTTCCTTAACTTCTTTGCAAATCTTCAAGTAACCTTTTAAGAAAGGTCTCAAAATGGGAATAAAATCACCATAATTATACTCAAAACTCTGAGCCAGTCTACTCCTTTCTCCATTCAATTGCTTAAGCTTAACAAACAGAGGATCATCCTCACTCTCGAATCTTCTATCAAACATAATCCTATACATGTTATTGTACATCATAAGTTGCAACCTTCTTCTCAACACAATCCCATTGGTCGAAGCCTCAGGATTCTTTTTCACATCCTCAACAACACTCGCCGCTTCATCTTCCCAGCCATATCTGTACTGTTGAACGACCTTGTTTGTAAAAAATGGCACCGTCATAATTCTCCTCATTTTTCTCCAGTGCTCACCGTAAACCGTAAACACCATATCCTGACCCTTTCCTGTGAAAATATCAAACACAACGTTTCGGGTTCGGGATCCGAATTCGACACCTTGTGTGTGAAGTACATCTTTAGCTAGTTCAGGAGAAGAGACGGTTACGAGATTTCGTTGGCCCATTCGAAGCAAGAACATGTCGCCGAATTTTTTGGCCAAGTCGGTGAGGTTTCGATGGTTGAGATCATCGCCCACTTGAAGCCAGTTTCCGAATATAGGTACGGGTATGGGTCCGGGTGGGAGTTTGAATCGTTTACCCCGAAATTTAGAGATAGTAATGGCGAGAACTGTGGCAATAAAAAGGCCTAGGAGAGTTTTTTCTATGAGAAGGAGATCCATAATTAGTGATAGAGTTGTAGAGAACAAACAGAGAGCTTTTATTATTATCTGAAAACAGAGCTTTTGTAAAGCTGAGTTTTGAAGAGGAATTGTGCTTGGTTTAAATAAGCAAGAAATGTAGAGAGGCCTGGTGGCGGAGTTGGGTTTGACGGCAAGGGGTTAGGTGAAGATGTGCGTGTGAGAGATTGAGAGTTGAAAATTATCAAACGTAAAACGTGACGGCGTTAATCTAATCTAGGTTCGATTTTGGCAGCTATACGAGGACGAATGGAGAGGACGATCATTGGCTTCCCGGGGAAGTAGGTAAGATCAGAATGCGTGGTTGGTGAAAAACAAAATGTTTTAATATTTAATTTAAAAAGGGTCCTACCATTAGGAAAAAAGTGTTCATTTATTCTGAACCATTACAAGATCAATAAAAAATTAATACAACAAATTTAAATAATAAAAAATTGAATAACCGGAAGTATTTTTTTTCCCCCTTAATAACGACATGTTATTAAATACAAAATTAATAAATTATTGAAAAAATAATAAAAATAATACACTTTAAAATTTATAATAATAAAAATAGTATTTATTGTGTTCAAACTTATATTTTCATAATTAAAAAAATGATTGATATATCATTTTTTTTTAACTTTCGTTCAATTGGAATTGAACGAATACAATTTAGATCGGTTCAATATTATACGTTTCAATGTTATTCAATGTTATTAGGATGCTAATTTTGTTATTATAAATTTTAAGAGTGTTATTTTTGATAATTTTTCTAAATTATTTCACTTTCATTTATTATTTGGTTATGATTTGAACATTTTTTTTTAAATAAAAAATCTTGATATTACATATGATAATTTTAACTTATATATTTTTTGTAAATAGATTTTAAATTTTATTTTTTAAAAAAATTATAAAAATAACTAGATCAATAAAATAAAAATATAGGAATTATAAATTTATGTTATTTATTATATTATTATGTTAATTAAAATATTGCACTGTACTAAAGACTTATAAATATAAGCCATATATGTTTTTTATTTTTATCTAGTATCTAAATAATTTAATTATTTAACAAGTTTTATGTTTAACTCTCTTAATGAAAAATAAAATATATGTTTATTTTTTTTAGAGTATTAAAAATAAAATTTTATACATAAAAAAATTATGTCATACAATTAAATCTTCTTATTTTTATGTTTTAATTCAATTTTAAATATTTGAAAAATATGAATAAAATTTTGAAAACAAGTTATTCTGTAGTTTATCCTCCAAACCTTATTCTTTCTCTTATTCTTCCCAATTCAAATTCAATTATGTTCTTTCATTTTTAAAACCTCCTAAATCATAATCAAATTATAATAATAGTTCATAAAAAATCTTCTGTAGCACAGGAGGAAACTGTTTTCAATTTTTCTTCATTAGTTTTTTGAGGTCTCCGATTATGAATGATTCTTCTCGTTGATAAAATTACAAATATTCAATTCAATTTGACTATTTATAATAATAATATTTTTTTGATAAACTGATTATTAGTATTTTTTTATTTACATTTTACATAATATTATTAAATCTCTTTTAGATAAAACGTTGTATGTACCATTGATATTACAATTTACAAGATATCAATCTCACATTTCCCCTAAAGCATATATTATTTTGCTACAAGTCAATTAGCAAAAATGCATAACAAATTATCTTACACTTTATTTTCACAACATGATCAGTTCAGTTCTATATATCGATTGGAATAGATAAGGGAACGCAGAACTTGTGTTGGATACTTGGATTAGGTTTGAATGAATGCTGAAACGAATGCAAAATCTAATTGGTTCTTTTTTAAGCAAAATTATATACCAATTTGATTAGTTTGGATTGACTTTGTTAGAGTATTTTTTATTTTTTGTGCGTAGTTGTTGTAAGTTCTCTTAGCTTTTACTTTTAATAGTAACCGCCTAATTATTATTTCTGATTTTAATTAATAAGTTCAAACTTCAAATCACATTTACAAAATTTAAAATGTGTTTAATAACGATTTTGATTCTAAATTTATAATTTTTTTTAAATAGTTTTCAAATTAAATATAATTGATAATTATTTTTAATTTTAATTTTCATATTTTTAAGGAATCACTAATACAATATGAAGTGATTCATAAATTATTAAAAAGAATATTTTTTAATCATATTTCATTTTTTTTTTTTTTCATTTTAACTAAACATTGGTCTAGAAAATAAATAAGTGTTATGACTTTTATGAATTTTGTATGTACTAGTTCAAAACACGTGTCTTGCACGTTAATTATTTTATTTAATTTTTTTTTCTTTGGTTAATTTCTATATTATATTTGAAATTAATTTTTTAATGCTTCCATTTTAATTATGTAAGTAAAATGATATTTAGAATTTTTATTAAATATGATAATCATCATATTATTATAGTTCTTATTAGATATAATCCTTATTTTATTATTCTGTCTAGAGTTATTATTTAATATAGTTCTTATTTTAATATTATATTTAGAGTTCTTATTTAATGTGATAATATATCATCAACGGATAATTAATGTCAATAGCTTACAATATAGAGATAATTTTATCCAAAAAATTATTAGACGTGATTCAAACTTTTATATATAATATATATAAGTATTTAAAAAAATAATTAAAAATATAAAATTTATAAATAATAACCAAAATTTGTCTTTATTTGTAAGTTTTTGAAAAAAAAATAAAATAAAAATATATTAAGCATTACCAAACAAGTTATATGTGATTTTGAATTTTTTTTCTTGAATATTACTAAATAAAAATTGTTATAAAATATATTGATGATTATTTTTACAAAAGAATTAAAAATTATAAAATTAATTATTTAATTATAAATAAAAATTGTTATTAAACATCACCTTAATTATTGTATTAATGTTTGTAACGTTATCAAAGCAATTTTACACCCAACTAATTATGTACTACAATCTGAAATAGAAATATTATAAAGTGATTTTCTTTAGTTGCTAAGTTACTTAATTATTTGATTATATATTAATTACTCAAAGACTAAAAGTATAGGGGGAAGTAAGTATAAGAGAAGATCGAAACCTCATTTTTTTTTTTTATCTATTTAAATTTGATTTGATTCGAAGTAGCTTTGACAATATTTAATTTAAATATAATTTGATGATGTATTTAATTCGAACCAATTTAAATCTAAGCAGATCAAATTTTACGAATCGATTAAGGTCAAATTAAGACTATAATTTATTTTTAAATTATTGTTATATATAACATACAATATATACTAATAACTAAATTTTAAATTGGTACATCGTTTCAAAAATTTATTTATTTATAATTATAAATAATAGAATAAAAATATGCTCTTAAATATTATTAAATTATTATAGAAGATTTAATATTTATATTTATTTTTAAACTAAAATAATAATTTAATATAATTATAGTATATATAATTTTTAAATATAACATATTAAAAATAAAATATATTTATTTATTTATAATTTTAATAATAATTCGGTTTGAATTGGATTGTAATAAATTAAAAAATTTATCAATTTAAATTTAAATAAATTGTATATTTTTCAATCTAAATTTAATATAATTATAAAATATTTTGATCTAATTTAATATAACAAATTTTTTATTTTTAATAAATTAATAAAATTATTTTTCAATTATATTTTTCAATAACAATAAAAAATGGAAACAAGATCAATGGTCATTACTAATAGTGAGCATAATATATGAAGGCATGAAACCCACGTAGTGGACTACGTAGTCCAATCCAATTTTTTGTGTGTGCATAATTATTTATATATATAATAATAATATTTATAATTTTACAGTAACAGTAATAATATTGTTATTTTTTATTATTTATTAATTCATAGTATTGTAATAATATATAAATTTATTATTTTATTTTTATAATTAATTATAAATTAATATTATTTTTATTGGTATATTTTTTATTAATAAAAAATAATTATAATAATATTATTAACTTAATAATTACTCTACATAAATCCAGTCAATTGCGTTTTTAAGTAGAATGTTGACATCAATTTGTATTAATAAAATTACATGGTGGTTAGATTGATTTGAGTGTGTAACTTAAAGTGTTGACCATACCACAAAGAAGAGTCACGTCTTGGCATTAACGTTTTTAATTTTTATAAAATAATATTCAGTGTATTTACACGGGCCTATCTTACAAAAGTGCAAATTGACTTTTAATAAGATTTGTTTGTCATCTTCGAATATATCTAACTTTCTCTCGGATATAATAAAAATTTAAATATTTTTTTCCTTATTTTTTAGTTTAATATAATATAACTTTCTTATTTAAAGCACATAGATAAAGAAAAAATAAAATATATATAAAAAAAATAATAAAATTAATATCTTTTAAAATTTATAATAAAAATAAAAAAAATAAAAAAACAAATAGCAAAAGCAATTTAAATTAATTGTTTTATTTACGATATAATGTTAAAGACCTTATTTATAGGATTTGAAAGATAAAATATAAATTTTGAATCTAAGATGTAATAGATATTAAATCTATAATTAAATAGAAATTTATAATACAATATAGATAAATTTTTAATTAAAATAAATCTAATCGATATAACATATTATTTAAGATTGGATATTTAATTACAACAATTTATTTATATTTATATTTTTATGTTGATTTGAATTTTGACCATGGTATTACTTCAATATAATATTTTAATTTTATTTTCTTCTTTTTTTAGCTTAGCTCGTCTTGTTTTTTTTTTTTTTTTTTAACCATTTTGATGTGATTTTTTTCTTGTCAGATTTATTTTACTAATTATTGCTTTTTCTCAATTATTACATTCATATTTCATTTATTTATTTTTTTAATAAATTTGTTGTTCACACATAAGAAAACAAATGAGAGCAAGATAAGTCCAAATTTATCATGATATGTTTGGATAGATAAAATAATTACCGTACAATCTGGCTCCCATAGAAAATTTCTTCTGACCTACGTCCGTGAATATTTGCTTTTAGATTAGAATAGATTTGGGGATATATCTATTTTACTATTATTCATTTGTGTAATTGAGTTACACACTTATACCAGTGGGTGACCGCATTATTATATTTCGGGTTCCGTATTTTTAGAATATCTTACTTTTTATTTTTATATTTTAAATAATCTTAATTTTTAATTAATTTTTTTAAATATTAATACTTTTTTTTATTTATTTATTAATTTATACAATTTTTTAATTAATTACCAATTTTAAAATATTAATATCAATTTATCATTTTTAAAATGATACTTTTATCTTTTCATATTTAACTTATTTTTTTTTTAAGAATAATCATAGTTTAGTTGTTTAAATTAATTTAGAACATGTCTTAAACTATTTCTATTAAGATTTATTTTTTTATTTTTGTGTTTTTTATATTAAATTTTTTTATTAACTTTATTTTTTTTACAAACTATCATATTTTAATTGTTAGATTATTTTAGGACATATTTTAAGCTATTTATATCAATATTTTTTGTGTGCTTCTTATATGTCTAAAATTATTGTAATTTTTTTGTGCCAAATCAAAATTCTTGAGAAACAAACAAATACCTCTTTAACTTGTTGAATATAAAGATGTCAATATATCAATTAGAGTAACAATCTTGAAACGCAAAAAAAATCAATTTTAATAATTTAAAATCTAAAATGTATTGTGTATTAATTTTTACAAAACATAAGCTCCAAAGTAACAACCTTGAAGGATTAAAAAAAATCTTAACCTAAATAACTGCTTAACATAATTAAAATAATATTATTAGTAAAAATATTAATAATTTTTTTATAAAAAAAATGGAAAGATAAATATACAATTTTTAAAATGGTAAATTAATATTAATATTTTAAAATTTATAATTAATTAAAAAAATTATAGAACATTGTAAAATATATATATATATATATATATATATATATATGACTAAAATTCGAAAATATGAAAAGTTCTAATAGAAAATTGGAGTTATTTATAGTACCAAAATAAAAACTGAAATATTCAAAAAATAACTAACTCACATGTATCTTAATAAATTAAATTCATATAACTTGAAATGATGCTTATGGAAATTTTCTGACTACATATCAATGCCATAAGAAATGCAATGATAAGTGATACTTATAAGGGAAATTACCAGAATAAGAGACGCAAGTGTTTTTCAGTTCAAATTGTGAAGCAAACTCATAATGCCTTTGCTGTGAAGCACGTCTTATCGCCAGATGATGTATGGTTGAGGATACCAATTGCTCACTTTATGAGAATCAACACTTACTGTTTGGATGTCATAAGGTTAGTACTATCTTTAACTACCTTATGTCCACTATTCAATTTTTCACAGTTTATTGGTGGCTCTTTCTGGGAGTTTTTTTTTTTTCCAATCTTTTCACCGTTGTGTGCGTTCTAGCGTGAATAAAAAAAATGAACGTTATTCTGTCTATTTTCCAAGGAATTGTTTTTCGTTAAAAAAAAAACATGCACTTATTTTTGGAGAGTGTAATTTGGTTGAAACGCATCGATATTTCAAAAAAAAAAAAGTCTTTGATTCGAGTACCATTGTTTGTAAGGTTTATGAGTATTAGCAATTTTTGTAAACAAAATGTTTGATTGTAATCTAGCATAAGCGTTCACCGTTTAATCAGATGATACATGATGACGGAGTCACCAAGCTTGCAATGCCTATATGACAGGTAAAATATTCTCTCATGCATACACCCTCACACAATTGAGCACTACACTTAGTATGAATCGTAACGAAAAGAAATTGTGCACATATGTTGGTCGATCGATCGAGAGAACAATTCGATCGATCGAGTATAGACCGACTTCAATCTAGCTGCTCTCAAGTTTGAAATTGCATAGTTAGATCCATCGAGGTTTGGATCGATCGATCGATCGAGCCTGTTTTTCAGTTCTACTACAACTCTGTTTTTAATTCGGCCCATATGTTACTTTTACCAATTTGATTCATTTAATGTTGAATGCAAAATCCTTATATGAGTAGAATTGTTGTGAAAGTAGAATCCTTGTATGAGTAGAATTCTTGTGAAAGCAAAATCTTGGTATGAGTAGAATTGTTGTGAAAGCAAAATCCTAGTATGAATGGAATTGTTGTGAAAGTAAAATCCTTATATGAGTAGAATTGTTGTGAAAGTAGAGTCCTTATTTGAGTAGAATTGTTGTGAAAGTAGAATCCTAATATGAGTAGAATTGTTGTGAAAGTTAAATCCTGATATGAGTAGAGTTATACTCTATTATTAATCCTCTTTCAAGTCAAATTAGACTCTATATAAGCAATGCTTTTTGTGCAAAATAACCAACACACCGAAATAGTATTTTTTACATCCGATTGAGTTTTATTTTAAAGAAAAATTTTCTTCTCTTCATCTATCAATCTTAGGCATTTTCTTGTTTTTAATTGTTCAAACATATTGTATGGTTATGTTTGAATAATTCATATGCTTAATTGCTTTTCATTATATTGAGCTTTACATGATTGTTCTAGAGTTTGCTAGTTGATTTGATTTTTACGTTAAATGCTATTGAATCTGCTAGTTAAGGTTTTTCATTGTTGAATCTACTTTAGGACACACTTTGCACTTGTGTTATTTATGCTAAAGTTTCAGGTATTGAGGTGACGTGTTCGGTATTTCGTGTGACTCGAAATTACTGAAGTTGACGGGTTCGATTGATCTTGTGGGACTCAAGTAGATCAGAACGTTGGTCCGGATCCAGACACTTAGTTTGTGGAGGCTATGAAAGGAGCGACGGCTCGTAAGTAAATTACATGAGGGGGATCTATCTGTGAAGGGTAGTCTAGGACATGTGGTTGTAATTGAATATTGATTTTCATAGTGGATAGTTAGGTGGTCTGGTGGACCGGTAGTTTTCCTCTTAGGTCATTGGTGTGGCCTAGGTTGTTTCCACCTAAAAATCTCGTGTGTTATTCTTTAATTCTGCATTTTATTTTTACACGCGATTGCATGTCTGGCCGTTGTGTTTAGGTTATATGATTAATATCTGTTAAAATTGAAAATAACCTATTCACTCCCTTTAGGTATATTTGATCCATAACTAAAAATTTATATTGTTTAATTTATTTGTAAAATCGTGTCCAATTTAACATAATATTTATCTAATTTTATTGGTTTCTAGTTAATAGTGAAATTAATGACTTGTTTATGACCTTTTATGATTATTATTATTATTGAACCTTATGCTTGTACTTTTTATTGCTCAACTTTATTGAACGAATTTTTAAATAAAAGTAGTATTATATTGTTTGAACATATTAGTGAAGCAAACTCATTTATTGTAACGTTAATCGCTCAATTTTATTAAGTGAATTATTAAATAAAAGTATTGTCATATTGTTTAAAAAAAATTGTGAAGCAAACTCATATTATAAAATATCAACGCACTTGTTTTTTTCTTTTTTCGAACTTCAATGTATTTGTTTCTTACACATTACCAAGGAAGTGAAAGGTTTAGCAAAAAAAAATCAAGGAGTTAAAGTAGGGGTGGACATAGGTCCGATAGATCTGTTATTACATCATTTTACAAGCCACCTTATTTTGGCGGTTTAAAAAAATTCAAAACTTTAGCCGACCTATAATCCCTAAAAATCCAACCTCCCTCTAATCGGCTTGAAGGTTGGTTTGGTGGTTTTGGACCTATAATTTTACTTAAATATTATTATCATAATAAAAAATACAAACAATATTTTACTCCTCTAAATATTTTTTTTAAAAGTTAGAGCATACAAATGTATTGCTTTCAGCTATAAGAACTACTATCCTTGCTTATGTTATGTGTCATATGAGAATGATATCTCATTATTGACACTTCATGTTTGATGCTCCACTACTCAACCTCCTAAATTTAAAATCATGATTTCAAAAGTTAAATATTTATTTAAGACTTTTACATTGTATATTTGTATAATATTAATTAATTCTTAATTTTATTTATTTTTTATAACATTTATTATATAATATTTAAAAATATTTAAAAAAATATACTAATATATAAAAGTGTAGGTCGGTTCGATTTTGTCGGTTTTTATTTTTGTCGGACCTACAACCGAACCGACTAGGTCGATTTTGTAATATTTTGGACCTACCGGACCAATCAACCTTCAAAAACAAAAAGCATAGGCTCGGTTTGGACCTATACTCGAGTTAGTTGGTCGGTTTTTGAAAAAAAATGCCTACCCCTAAGCTAGAGTACCATCCGTTAATCGTAGTCGTAGAAAATCAAAAGTCTAATATGAACGCGAACATAATCTTTTCCTTCATCTAAATTTGCATTATGCAATTGATTTAGAAAGCATACAACTTAAAATTCAACTCCATTTGTCTACAAAATGTGACTTCATAAAATGAAACTAATTTAAATACTCAGAAAGTTTAAAATTCTAAGACTAATTAAAAATATGTGTGAATTGTATAATTATTAAAAAAATGAAACCTTTTTAGTTTTTTTAATTCAAATAAATAAATACCTAATTTGAGGTTGGGAACTGAGATTTAAATTTCAACCTATATCTAACTGCTTGCTTTACCAACTATCATAGCCGTTAATAAGGTCTGGAATTAAGTGGCGCCCTTAATAAATTTAATAATAAAAACAGACAGATTTTGGTACTATGTGAATGAAAATAATAAATAATTTATTTAATTAAATTATTATAAAATCATGTAAAAAAATTTGTGATAAATATTACAAAAATTTAACAAATTATAATGTTTTTAAATATTAGATCAATAGTATTATATGTCAAATGCCTATTATTTTTAATTTAAATAAAAACTCAAATCTATGTAAATTAAATTATAATGTAAACTGATAAAGAAAATTAATAGTTAAAGAACATATGCTACAAGTATGTAAAAGAAAAGATAAATACAAATAATATTACTTAGTATTAATATATTTTTATAAAATAATAAAGATATATTTGTTAATACAACACGAAACGTTTCTATGGAAAGGTTGAGCAGCACGTGTCATGTGTGGCTCTTTCTCTGCCACAACTGGCCAACTGGGTTATGAAAAAGATAGTTATATATGTCGTGTAATATAAGGTATTAATAAAATAAAAATTAATATTAAATATTTTAATAATATTAATGACCATAATTTTAAAAAAATATATAACAAAATATATTTAATTCCGAAGGCCTATATGACCGCTTGAATTGGTCTATATCGTAAAAGGTATTTATATATATATATATATATATATATATATATATATATGATGTACGAAAAGAATAGAAAATACATGATAATTATCTAATAAAATGAAATAATTAACCCAGGCGTTTTTTTTTTATTGGAGGAAGACGTTTGTTTTTTTTTTTTTTTTTTCATTTACCTTAATGAATGTATTATATTAAATATATTGATTCGTCAAAAAATCTTAATAATTATTATATATTACATAAAAAAAAATACTCTACATACCCCTTTTAAAAAGAATTTATATATATTTTTTATTTTAATAAACCATATATTAAATTGTTCAACTTTAAATTACTTATTATTAATCTATCAAAAAAAAAAAAAAACTTATTATTAAGCTGAATAGGTCCAATATGTTAAAATTGGCTATAGAACTCAAATAATCGATCATGAGTGGTTGTAGTTCGATTTTAGTTAAATTTTGCTAAAATATGAACTAAATTAATATATTAGTTTATTAAATTAAGAATTTGATTAAAAATTAATATATTAGTTTATTTTAGTCAAATTTTACAATTTTTATTTTATACAAAATAATATAAATTGTTTTACTTTTTCAATATAAAAAATTAATTAAAATTATATGATAATAAACATATATGATACATATACTACATATATAAATAAAATATAAATTATATATATAATATATAATATATAATATATATATATATATATATATATGAATTTCGTTAATTTGGTTTATAAATTTTAAAATTTTAACTAATTCAACTAAAGTTAATTTTTGTATTTTCAAAAGTGAAAGTAACCTATTTAAACTTAAATATAACATAAAATTTGGTCCAATGCAGCTCGATTTTGTTGAAATAAGTTAATTTAACAATTATTATATTTACTCGCTAAGACTACAATGAATAAAGTAAAACAAATGTTTCATTCAAATTACTTATAAGTTGCCGCCTGGCGTTTACTTATGCAACAAATTCGTGTCAGATATATATTTAACCCTTTTTTCCCCCCGAAAGAAGGCATATTTAAGTAATTTAACTTCCCACACGCCATCTAACCAATTTTTTATTTTTCTATGACATAATGTTGATTTCAATATTACCTAAGATTATCCGAACAAAAAAAATAAAATAAATAACCAGGAACATTTTATTTTTGTGAACAAAATAAACAAAAACATGAGGTCTTAACCGTATAATTTGACTGTAAAATCAAATTATATAATACAATAAAAAAATAATATAATTATGGAGAAATTTTGTATATTCAAAGATATATATTTAAACTATATTGGACACTTATTTTAATTTGTTTCAATTTTTAATTATAAAATTATATGTCTTAATTTTTTCTTTCTTATTAAACTAAAAATATATATTTTTAGTTTTAAAAATGTAATAAAAATAGAAAAATATATTAAATATTTATTTAAATAAATTTTTTAATAAAAAATTATTTTAAATATAAATTATTTTATTAAAATATTTATAAATAATTTTATCCTACTATATTATACCATTTATTATCAAGTATTGTATAAAATAATTATAAAAATAATTATAATATAATTCAATATAATTATACATAATTTATCCAATTCGATATAGCAAACATGTCGTTAGCGCTCTCTCTACTCTTTATTTTATTTTTCATTTTCCTCATTTGTTAAGGCTTATATATTTATAGATTTTTTTTCTCTTTGTATTAGTTTATTTATTCCCAGGGTAGCTCATTTTTTTAAGCAAATAGGGCGGCATTTTTTGACCTCTAACTCGATAAAAATCTTAATTTTTTCTTGATTCATTTCACAAATTTTAAAAAATAATTATTAAAATAAAATTTAAAAAAATATTAATTTTTTTTTTTAAAATATTGTATTTAATTTAATATTATTATGAAAGATATATTGACACATAATTTTTTATTGCTTTAACTCAATATTGTAATTTTTGTTGTATTTAACTCAATATTGTCTTTACTTTTAATAATGCTTATTTATTTTTATTTTGTATAATCTCAATTAATGAATAATATACATGTTATATTGTTGTATTTTTATTAATTAATAGTAAGAAAAATAACAACTGTATACTATTAATTTTATTATATAAAGAACAAAAAATCTTATATTACTTAAATCCACTATATGTACTCAAGTTTCTTAATAATCTTTAATTTTTTTTTCAATTAATTAAAATTATGCAAAATAAGAATAAATAAGCATTGTAAAAATGCCTTCTTTTTCACTTTTTTATTTTATTTTTTACGTTTTTTTATAAACATATTTTTTTCCTTTACGTGTCTCTTCTTAGCTTTAAAGTTCAAAATTTATATTATTTATATTTCGGACATAAATGTTTAATTTTATAGACAATTTTAAACTTTTTATTTTATTCTAAAGTTTTAAAACTCTCAATTTGATTATATTAGAATCAAAATAATTTTAATTATTTGTTAAATGAATAAAAAAAAATTAACTTTTATATACAAATTTATTAATTTAATTTTATAATTTATTATTTATATTTGATAAAAACATATTTTAATATTATTAATTAATTTTTATTGATCGTTGAAAATTTATTTTATAAAAAATATTTGAGACCTTAATAAACCAGTATAATTTTATTTTATTTAAACCAGTATAATTTTAGAGAATAAATCAGAATTATTTCTTCGTCCTCCTGTCTCTAATATAGATCTAGAATAATATTTTAGAAAATTTTAAATATCATAAATTGGTTGATTCACCGATTAATTCTATATTTGTTGAGAGACATTAAATAGATAAAGGATCAATTGGTTAATTATATTCACCAATGATATTAAATTTAAAATTATTAGAAAGCAAGCTAATGGCTAAATAACAAAAGATCGATATTGAACATTTCAAACGCTTCACCTACCACCGTTGACAATGGTGGGTTACAAGTAGGCACACACCGCACACCTACCTTCCCAAAAAAGTCACCACAAAGTCCCTTTGTTTCAAGCATTATTCGCAATCACAAACTGAAGAAATGTAAAAGTTATTCGCAATTACAAACTGATGAAATGTAAAAGTTATAGGTATAATAAAAAAGAGATAAATATAAATTGTGGGTTAAATATAAGAGAGAGAAAAATATTAAATTTTAAAAAAATAAGAGTAAAAGAATTTAAATTTATATATTTTTTTAAAATGTACTCACTTTTCAAATATATCTTATGTATATAAAAAAAAGTTTTACAAAACAGATCGCCCAAGCTCCTAACAAAATGGTTTCCACTTGAGGTTTTTTTTAAATCTTAAATATTTTAAAATTAAGTTGGTACAAGCTTGCCATCTACTACCTGATGCTTTGTAATTGAGTCTCATTTGAAGCATTTATTTTAACTTTGTCATCAAACAAATTAGAATAAGCTTGGGAAAATTATTATTATTTTTTTATCTCGCTTAAAGTAAGTTAATAGAATAACAATAAAAATAAGAAAAGCTATTATCCATCACAATATCTACGTTATCTTCCATTATTTCCAAATAATACACTTCATTCATCGAATCACACTATAAATGTTTTAGACCAAATTGCCTTTATGTTTTAATAATGACATTATATTGTCATTTAAAAATAAATCGTCATAATAATGTATTTGTTTCACATATAAATATATATTTATTTCACATTCAAATATACATTTTTTTTTTATTTTACAAAAGGATTTCTATTTAAATTTTTTTATACTATATAAATATCTTTATTATACTAAATTTTTATAAACAACATTGACCTTATATTTTAATGATATAACATTATTTGGTCCTTTAAAACTTCATCCGCATAAAAATGTATTTATTTAACATTGGAATATATATATATATATATATATATATATTGGTGTAAATAATTTTATTTGACATGATAAGATTTGAGTGGTATAGTTGATAAAATAATTCACTTATTAATATAATAGGCGCTGAATCAACATAAATATAACTATTGGATAAACATTTAACAGGATAAATAATTAATAAATATTTTTTAATTATTAATAGAAAAAATTATGAAGATATAACTTTTGCGATATTAATGAGGCAAGGGATTTGATCCTTAACTATTTGACATAAATATTTTTAAATTTATTATTGATAATAATTTTTATCAAAAAAATATATATCGAATCATTAAAAATTAAATACTTTTTTGATACATAATTTTTTAGGGTTTCGTAATTCGTATTTTTGGAGTATTTATTTTGATTAGCTCTGCATTTGTGATTAATATCCATGGTGTGAATATATTTATTGTTTTCGTTGATTCTGATTGGTGCGGATGTATTATTTGTGCGGATATATCCATGCCTCTGATTGCTGTCTTGCAATGGACGTCACTATCAAATTTTTGTTTCAAGCATATTGTGATAAGCATCTTTTTTAGATGATTCATAATCAAGTTTTTTGACTTTGTGGCCGTAAAAGGAATCTAATTAAAAAAAAAAAAAATTCAATCAATTATGAGCAGTGGCTGCTGCTAAGTTAATGTTTTATGCGATGATAACGGGTTACAATACATTAATTACTTTGCTGTAAAGTAATATGGCATTAAATTTATAATTAAAAAATATTTTTTAAATTTTAGAAAAAAATAAGAAACATTCCTTACATTAGAATAAAATATACATTTAATTTCTCATATTTAAAAATATTTTTTTAATCCTCTACATTTAATAAATAAGCTAAATAAAAAAAATAATTATTATTTTAATAAATTGGTTAATAAAATAGCAATAGCATCCTAAAATAAAATAAAATAAAAACAAAAATAACATCCTTAAAACTTTAAATAACAAAAATAACACCTTTATATTCAAACTTATATTTTTACAATAAAAAAAATGATTGATATATTATTATTATTTTAATAAATTGATTAATAAAATAGCAATAGCATCCTAAAATAAAATAAAATAAAAACAAAAATAACACCCTTAAAACTTTAAATAATAAAAATAGCACCCTTATATTTTTACAATAAAAAAAATGATTGATATATTATTTTTCTTCTGAACAACCATTCAATTGGATTTAAACGATGGTAATTTAAACCCGTTCAATATTGAACGTTTAATATTACACGTTCAAATTGAACATTCAATATTATTAGAGTGCTAGTTGTATTATTATAAATTTTAAGATGTTATTTTCAATAATTTTTCAAATAAAATTAGTATTTTAATGTATTTAAATATAATAAAGAATAAAAGTGATATTTTAAGTCTTAATAAAAAAATTTTCAAAAAAAGAAAAATTAAAACTATCAGCCTCTAGTACCGTATAAACCCTAATCTTTTAATTTACTTTTATCAATTTCCTTCTTTTTCTTCCTTACACGTATAATCTCCTAATTATTTTACACATGTTTCCCCCTCTTCATTCTCTTCCTCATGCATATCAACTTCTTATTGTTGCTATCTTGAGATTTAATTCTAACTTCTTTTTTTTTCTTTTTCTTTCCATATTTCCACAGCCTTATTAATATTCTGATAAACGACGAATGTTATAATTAGTTTATGCTAAGAAAAAAAAGAAAATTACCTATTTATGGTAAGATTCTTAAATCTCTTTTTTTCATTTACATCCTCTTGAGTTGAGTTGTTTCTTCAAAAACCTAAATTATTTAATATTTGTTTGATTTACATGTATTTTTTTAATGGATTTATAAAGGTAAAATTCTACTATTCATGTAAAAAAAAAATTAAAATATGCATTACATCCTCAATTGACACATTTACATATACATGAAGAACTAAAAAAATACATTTTATTATCTAAATAAAAGGCCAAACTTTTAAATTTTTGGGACTTGTATTGTCCCTCTTCCAAACATAAAATTACTATTATTGTCCTTGAATTAATAAAAAAAAATTAACTATTAATTAAAATATATATTGTGTCATCAATTGACATCTTTATATATATGTGAAGGATTAAAAAATATATTTTATAACTTAAGAAGTTAAATGACACAAACTTTCAAATGTGAAGGACTAAAAAACACATATTTCCTTCTCCCTTATTTTATTTTGTAATACTTTGTTAGCCTAAAAATAATAAAATTAAAGGCATATATATATATATATATAAAAGTAGATTTTAGGCTTGGATTAATGAGTCAAAATATGTATATGAGTTTCATGACCAAATAAACTTTGATTCAATTAGTTTTAAAGTTGACTAGAGTTTTTTTTTTTTTTCGACTCTCACTAGAAAACTAAAATTGATATGAATTTTGTCAAAAGGTCCACAAGAAAAAGCAACGGAGTACAAAATTTGCAAAAAGAAAGCAAAGCTGTCTTAATACTTGAAAATTACTACTTCTTACTTCTTATCTTCCTTCTCAGCCTCTGCAGCCTTCTTCATCCTGGCACCAACATGTCGTTCATTTGTCCGCTCCAAACGGAGTTTGTCATAGGCCTTGAAGGCTTTCATGTCATCAGTAACCTTGACAAGCTCCACAGATGGCTTCTCACGTACAATTGGCATGTACGGTCCCTGGACCTGGGTGGCATTAGCCAGTTCCTCAGGAGCAGAATCACCAGCCTTGACACTGCGTGCTCTTCTTGGGAAGACCACAAGTTTTGCCTTGTAAGTCTTCAGCCTCTGCACATTAGCTTGAAGGCCCTCCAAAGATCGGTTCTTGCGACGATGATCAACAGATATTCCAATGGTTGGTGCAAGCTTCTTAGGTATTCCAGCAGCCTTCAATTCCTCGAGAGTGAATCCCCTACCAGCCCTAACTTTCATGTTATACTTCAATGTCTGGCCATGTACAATAGGACGTAGAGGACCAGCTGTAGGTCTAGGGAAAATCTTTACAGCCTTCTTTTGGCGAGCAACTCTTCTCCTTTCCTTCCGGGCAGGTTGATTGAACCATGTTTTTACATAGTTCTGCCAATGCTTTCTGAAGTGCCCATTTGGGATAACATTGTTATGCTTAACCATGGCTTACCTCTGGCTGCTGCACCCTCTGAGTAGTCTCGACCCAAAATGAAGTTGACTAGAGTTGATCAAAGTTGATTTTGACAAAAAAAATTATTTTTTGAGTAATTTTAAATTCAAATATTAGTATGTTTGTATATATTTTGATATGAATTAATTAAAGTGACATGTTGCCAAAGGGACCTCTTTTGTGGAAATTAATTTATTTTAGAATATAAATGGTTGTGTGTATGTAACTTATATGAATATTAACTCGCCCAAATGATTTAACAGAATTGCGTGTACATATTTGATAATAAACACACGATGATTATTTAATTTTTGCATGTGATCAATACATTGACTTAAAGGAAGATTTATTATTCGACATGTTCTTATTGTCAGTGTTTGATTACTATTCAAAAATATAACTTACAAGTTAATATTTTGTTCAAATATAAAATATTAATGGAGTGTCAGATATCTTAAAATGAGATTTACCTTGTTTGAATTTATGATTATTTTAGTTATGATTTTTATGTAACTTGTTCTATTTGTTCGTTGTTTTCTGAATTTAGTTATGAATAATTTTGCTAATATTATTGACAATATCTATAATCTCATGTTAAAGTTTGCTAACTTGATGTCATGGAAAGAGAACCTTTTTATAGTTCTTAGAGTTATCATTGCCTTAAAAATGATTTTAAGGAAAAGAAAATATAGAAGATTTTTTATGTGTCAGTATTAGAAAGTTTGATATATACTCAAGTATGTATGCATTAGGATATTGCGTACATTGTTAAGATGTTAGGAAAATATTTAAGCAATCTAAAAATAGACTATTGGTAGGCATTAAAAAAGAGTCTTATGATACTTATAAAGAACAAAAGAATACATGCTCACAAATTGGAGGTCAGATTAGTTTGAGATTATAAGGTATACTGACTCCAATTTTACTGAATACAAAGATAATATGAAATCTATGTCAAGGTTGTGTCTACTTACTAGTTGGGATGCTATCTCCTGGAAGAATGCTAAAAGAATAATCTTTTATAGCCCTTTTTACCATGGTGGCAGAATATATAGCATGTTATGAAGCATCTAATCACAAAATGTGGTTGCAGAATTTTGTTAAAAGGTTGCACATAGTGAATGGTATTAAAAAATCACTCAAGTTATTTGTGACAATAAGACAGCAGTGTTATATTCCAATAACAATAGGAGCTCAATGAAGTTAAAGCATATTAACATCAAATTTTTTGTTGTCAAGAAAAGAGTTTAAACTGAATATGTGTCTATAAAGCATATGATGCAAATTCCATGATTGTGGATCCTTTTACTAAGGGATTATCACCCAAAATGTTTATTGAGCACATTGCTAATATATGTATCATGTCTTTTGAGGATATTTAGTTTTAGTAGGAGTTTATAATTTTAAATATTTTTTTATATAGATACATTTTTTATTATTTCAGTTTATGAATATTTTGATATTATTTTCTACAAAAATAAAATTTTGGTCTAATTATACTTTGATTGTGGTATGTTTTGATTCACTAAGGTTTAAGGGTGAATTAGTTGAAAATAGGCATATTAAGATCAAATTACATAAAGTTTTCATACTATACATCAATATTGTGATTCAGGTCATTTAGTTGTATTGAGATACGTGACTATTGATTAATCAAGTTATGATAGATGTAACAAAGGTTGCCTTTATCATTTGCTAGTAAGATTGATGGACCGAATTGGTTAGAAATACACGTCAATAACAACGGTAAAATTGAGCTCACATGGTAATTTTTGCAATGCATAATTATAATGTTACATAAATAGCTCAAGTGGGAGATTGTTTGATCATTAATTCAATATTGAGCTTATATGTGAATAATTATGTGTCATGAGCAATCATAAAAGGTTAATCTTGCTTTAAATGTGATCTGATATAGTTTAAGTAATTTGGGCTTTAATGTATTTAATATGGTGTGAGCATTTAATGTGTAGAGACTTAAGAATAATTTTTATTTTAATAATGGACTAAAATAAAAATACGGTTATTACATATATATATATATATAGATTATGGTCCCCAAATCATACATTCATTTATAATCTATTTGATATTTTAGCATCAAATAGAGACCAGAGAGAAAGTTAAAAGATTCTCTAAGAAAAACATGTAATTAATTGGTTACTATAAATTAAAATACACTTTTGCATATTTATTTTTTATTATTAATAATTTGACATAAATATTTCTAGATTTATTATTAGTGATAACTTTCATTAAAAAGTATTTATCTAAAAAAGCTTTTATATATATATATATTCATCACGTTCACTTCACACAAATAACTAATTTAGATTTACAATCTCTTAACTCATAATTTTTCTATAAGACTTAAGCATCAATGTATCATAGTATCTTTGAAAATATAACAATATCTCAATAATTTTTTTTTTTTTATATTTTTACCAATTTATACCTACTTAAATATTAAAGGTCATGTTTGGTACACTGTAATGGAATCAGTAATGTAATTGATTATGTACATTACAGTGGTTTGGTTGGTACAAACACATGTAATGTAATTGATTACATGTGGAGAAGGAAAAAGGATTACATGAGCTGGAAAGGGGAAAAAGGGATTACATTACATGTGTGAACAGTACCAGCATCGCGTCGTGAGTGTCCTCTGCCATCGCGTCGTCGTCCCGGCTAGCATCGCGTCGTCGTCCCGGCTAGCATCGCGTCGTCGTCCCTGCAAGCTCGCGTCGTCGTCTCGGCCAGCATCGCGTTGTCGTCCCGGCCAACTCGCGTTGTCCCTGCCATTGCGTCGTCCCTGCAATCGCGTCGCCTCCAGCCATCGCGTCGCATCTAGCTCGCGTCGTCGTTCAGCCATCGCGTCGCCGCCAACCATCGTGTAGCCTCCAACCAATCGCGTCACCGTTCAGCCATTGCGTCGCCTCCAGCTCGCGACACCTCTGCATTGAAATTGATTTTTTTTTTAATTGTATTTTTTTTTTTGTAAAATTGTATTTTTTATTAAATGTTATTATGAATTGGCTAAAATTGTGATTTTTTTGCTGAATTTGTTGTAATTAAATTTATGTGAATAATTAATGTTTATTAATTGTTGTTATAAATTACTTAAATTATATATGCTATTTTTTTTTGCTGAAATTAATTTTTTTTTTGCTGAATTGTTGAATTTAAAATAATTATATAATTTTTTTTTCCATTATATTACATTGCAGTTGTCAAACCAAACACTATAATCATAATACTAATTCTTTTACATTATATTTTATTACAATTATAATTACGATTATATTCAACGAACTACACCCTACCAAATATCTTCAAAAAGATACCACAACGATATCTCAGTAATCCTCCACGACACTTGTATCTCAATAGTCAATAATCCATCTTGCAAGTTTTAGGGGGACCATTTTATCTAAGATGTTGACTCAAATGGCATAAACATTTATTTAGTTTGTATTTTATCAAACTATTTATTTTTAGTGGTTATTAGTTTCTCACAGTTTGTTATGCATATTTTATCCATTTTTTTTTTAGTTAATTAATTTTTCACGACATCAAGGCTTAATCTTACAACTAAAATAAAATTGTTGTATAAATACAGTAGTTTTAATGAAGTGTATTTTTAAAATTTTTACTATAGTTACATATAATCATCCTCATATATTGTCAAATATATATTTAGAGCCATAATTGAAAATCCAAACCACTATTTCATCTATTATAACGAATATATCAATATAATTAGAAAGTACTATTGTAAAAGAAGACAACTAATTATTCTTAAAATTCAATTACAACCTAAGTCAAAACATAAAATACATCTAATTGAACTCAAATTATATGTTGCAAATATAAATGACATGCAAGCATGTCTATAATCTATATAACTAGCTAAATAAGACTTAAAAAGTTGTGTAAGTAATTTCTAGTTAAAGAGTCGTATAAGTGGAATTTTTTTTCTATACAATAAATGTATTGAAAATTGAGTACATCTTATAAAAAAAAATAGTCTTAAATTCTCTTACTCTTGTTTTTTAGGGTTCAATATTTCTTTCTTTTACATTCAATCCCTAATTTGTATCTATCTCTTTCTTGCTGTACTCATAATTTTTATACATTAGTATTTAGAAAAAATTATTGTAAGAGTGTGAGTTCTGAATTTCAAAATATGTTTGAGAAATTTAGTTATTTAAAAAAAAAATATATATATATATTTTGCACTAAGTGGTTGGGCAAACTTAGTTAAATATAATGTGGGCTTATTTAGAAGCTGACTTCTCTGGACTAAGGAATGTAAACAGATATAGTCCATAAACCAAAGGCCCATATCTTACAAGGCTGCAGCTACCAAGTTTCAAACGTGGATCAAGGTCGTTACTTGCCACTCCTTCTCGTCCTTCCATCTTTTCCCAATCCCACTCTTTGACTCTCTCTCAGCACTGACTTGTCTTCGAAAGTTTCCGTTCAAGAAAAATCAAAATAACAATGTCGTATAGGCCTCCACATCTTAGGAACTCCGGTTCAAGCACCACTACCACTACCACCAACTCCAAAACCCTAGACTCTGATTGGTCCACCAAGCTCTCCTACCCCTCCAAGAACGACTCCTCCTATTTTCCTTCCTCCAATGACTTTGGCCGGAGCTCTGGTTCTCTCTCGTCGTCGACCTCCAGACCTCTTTCCGTTCCCGATTCTGTTTTTGCTGATTGGAAGCCCTCCGACCGTGTCCTCCGTATGAAGCCTGAGCAGGTTCAGATGTCGATGAAGTATCTTTTGTCCTTTTCTATTTCGCATTTTGTAGTTTTCTTTTCTAGTGATTTTGATAAGCTACATAGGGCCAAGAAGACGAGGAAAGATACGAGAAAAGAAAGAATGGGGGTGGGAAAAGACATATTATGTTACGACCATACAAGTCTATTTACACACAAGTTTAAGAGCCTTGTAGCTCATCTTACGGAGTTCTCGGCTACTCTAACAAACTATAACTGATGTGTACAATCACTCTAACAACCTATCTATTACTCATAACATTCTAATAGGCTTAACACATTTGATTATGTTTAACTATCATATGTCTTGAATCTTCTCTCTGAAAATGTTTTATGAAGCACCGTAATTCGATTTTATACTTTGAATTTCATCGAGACGTTGCTTCTGTATCCTGTCACTTTGTTTTGAAGTATTTGTAATTAGGATAAAGTTGATTGATTGAAGCTCCAAATTACTTGCTTGTTTTGATTACTTCTTGTATATGGTATGCGTGACTGCAGGTAGAAGAGGTTAGATTACGGCTCAATGTGGACGTTACTGTCAGTTTAGGCTCAGCTCCTGCACCTGCTCCAATCGAGTCTTTTGAAGATATGGTTGTTCTAAGAATCCTAAGAGTGGTTTAATTATAATTATTTTTCTTGTGCAGTTGAATGAACTGTGAATATTTGCGTTCTCAGTGTTTGCACCCAAGCATTATGAAGGATATAGCGTTTCATGAATACACTAGGCCAACACCTATTCAGGCTCAGGCAATGCCAGTTGCTCTCAGTGGAAGGGATTTGTTAGGCTGTGCTGAAACTGGAAGTGGGAAAACTGCTGCATTCACTATCCCTATGATACAGGTACAATGGCATGATGTTCAATGCACTTATTGCAATTCTGTATCTGATTTGTTGATGCTGTTATTCTGGGGTTCTTCTCCGGGTCTATGTTTGAATTTTCCTTTTAAACATGCAGCATTGCTTGGATCCACTGCCTGTCCAACGTGGTCATGGCCCTCTAGCATTAGTATTAGCTCCTACTAGAGAGCTTGCTCAACAGATTGAGAAGGAGGTGAGGATTGAGTAGCTAATATTCAGCGAACAAACTAAATAAGAAAGTTGTTGCTTTTTGTAGGTTTGTATGTACATAATTATAAACTTGTTGCTTTTTGTAGGTTTGTATGTACATTATTATCATTATCATTTTTATTTTCTAACCTGATTTGAGTCAAATCTGTTTAGGTGTTTCACTCGATGGGGTTTTCGTTTTTAAGTGTTAATGCATGCGCTTCTTTTTCTAGTTTGCTTTGGCTTCTTAGTTTTATGCACACCATTCCTTTTCTGGCATATTAAGTTTGCGTAATTAGAATTGTTAGATTTGATTAACCAAAATATGAAAATGTTCATTTAGAGTTGTTAAAAATTAAGATTTTTTTGAAGTGTATTATCATGTTCAGTTTTTGTTGTTTTTTCCAGGTTAAAGCTTTCAGCAGATCTCTCAAGTCGTTCAAGACGGCAATTGTTGTGGGTGGAACTAACATATCAGAACAGGTGACTAGCATAACATCATAGTTTTTGCATTTGTCAATATTTTTATTATCTTATAGGAGTTACAGAGACCCTCCTATGGTTTTTTGTAAAACTGCATCCTAATGCAACTTCCTGCTTATCCTATAGAATGACCTATTCACCTATTGTATTTAATTTGTATCATATAAGTAAATGGGAACCTTCCATATCCTAAAGTCATCATGTAGAAGATGCTGCCATTTATCATTCAATTTTCTCTTATTTGTTTCTTTGTCTAATTCTGCTGCTGGTGCCATGACAGCGATCTGAGTTACGAGCATGCGTTGAGATAGTGGTTGCAACTCCAGGAAGGTTTATTGATCATTTACAGCAAGGGAATACTTCCCTCTCAAGAGTTTCATTTGTTGTTCTGGATGAAGCTGACAGAATGCTTGACATGGGATTTGAACCACAGATAAAAGAGGTATGTCATGCCTTTCCTGTAATTGAAAATGCTTTGGTTCTACAACACAGATGCACAAATATACGCTCTATGTAAAAATGTATATAATTATTATGTGCATGTGTTTGTCTGCATATAAAACATCTTTACGTAGTTGAAATTGTTCTGTTCACACTTGTTACTTGCCTGAAGCCCTTTCTAAGTTGTGGTTGTTTTCCAGCCATTATGACTTTTCCTTTTTCAAGTACATGATGCTACTATGTTTAGCTCTCATAGCTGCTGCTGCACGGTACTCTTTGTGTTAAATTTTTTCAACCTTATGTCAGTGAAGATGTTGCTCACTGTAAAGAATATTGTCAATTCATGTCTGACGGCATGGGATTACACTTAGTGATACTGTTATGGGAAACACCGAAACAAATTTATAATGGATTTTTCTGTAGTTTGAAATCTCTTTTCTACAGGAACATATGCGCTTATTTTTTAAACTTAATGAATGTTATATTATGTGATTCTGTTTCAGGTGATGCGGAATCTTCCTGAGAAACATCAAACTTTGCTATTTAGTGCGACTATGCCATTGGAGATTGAAGCATTGGCACAGGTTTGGTCCCCCTCATATTAACAAAATATTGAAAAAGAAGTGCCTAAAACTACATGGTTTATAGTATGAGCAAGACTCCATTTTCTTATCAGTAGCTGTTCAGGGACTTGTAATACTATCACTTACATAGTTATTTCTCCTACATTTTAGCATATCACATTCTGGACCAAACCTCAAGTTTAGACCTATAAATTTGTTCCCTTATGCATTTAATGTTTGATGATAAAGTGGTTTACCCTTTTTATATTATTGCTCCCCAGATTCCTTTCAAATGATCCAAGCATGATAGCTTTTAAAGGTTTTGTACTACCATCTTATACCATAACTACACAGTATCTTCATCACGATAACAAATATTATATCTAATAAATGTGTCACTATACATATGTGTGTCTTAGTTTACGATTCTAGTTAGCCACCTTGTGTTAAGTTTTTATTCTGTTTTGGGTAAACTAACAAATATAGCACCAAACTATTTTAGAAAATTACAAACCTATCGTCACTTTACTGGTGAAAAAAATACCAGTAAAATATAATTAGTAAGATAAAACTACTATTCATTTGATTGGCTTCAAATAATAATGAAAAAATCATGTGGAATAGTTTGATGGTACATTTGTAATTCCTAATTTGTCTAAGAGTTTACGAACTTACCACCAAACTATTGATTTACGAATCTATCACCAATTTTTTAATTTGTTTTTGACATGCAATTAAATGGATGGTAGATTTGTCACACATTAGTGATATTTTTATCACTCGATAAAGTTAGATGGTAGATATGTAACTTTTTCACTTGTTTCGACCGATGGTTACCTTCTGTATTTGTTGATAATGAATGTTTAATTTATATAATCTCTTTCTATCTCCTTCTGGTATAAATTCTCCCCATTTGACATGTAATTTTTTTAGGAGTACTTAGCAAACCCCGTGCAAGTTAAGGTAGGTAAAGTGAGTAGCCCAACAGCAAATGTTTCTCAAATTTTGGAGAAGGTTCAAGAGAGCGATAAGGTATGTTTCTGTGACATATTAGCTCAAGATATTGTGTTTTACTTATTAACATATTATCATATCGTTGCTTAAGGTATGAGACTTATTTTGGGACGGGGAGAGGGGTGTGTCTTGTTGAACTTGTTTGCTTATGATGTATGAAAGCTTGATATTTATCATATTGTCCCTCAATTTTTTAAATATGTGATTCTTTAATGGGGGAGTTCCTCACCTAAAGACTCTTTTCTTCTGCATCTATTGTAGATTGATCGCCTTTTAGCCCTGCTTGTAGAGGAAGCATCTCAGGCTGAAAAAATTAGTCACCCATTTCCTTTGACTATTGTGTTCGTTGAAAGGAAGGTATGTTATATACAATATTCCATCATTGTTTTATCAATGGAGACCACTTTATCCTTTCTTTACTCTGTTGGTTGTAATACTTGAACATGGAGGGTTTTCACTTGTAAGTTTGTATAATTTTCCCTCCTATCCGCTGGCAAAATAAACATGCAAAAATCTATGGTGGTTCTTTATAGGTAAGTACAATAGCTAGCTGCATCTTGAGTTTGTATTTGCTGAAATCATTATGATATTTGAAATCTATGATTTTTAGGTGGCGTTTGGTTTGCTTGAATGTAAAACTAATAAGAATGGTAATTCTAATGGAATTGAATGTAAAGAAAATAGCATTACTATTACAATGTTTGTTTAAGTAGTATAATCAAAATAAATAATAATATTATAATAAAGATTATAAAATTATAAATGAAGTAAAATTAAAAAATAGTTTTTTTTATTACTAAACGAGATAAAATGAGCAAAAAAATCATAGATAATTATACAAATTGTGAGAAAATAGAGCATTACAGTGTATTTTTAAGGGTTGCAGACGTAATTAGGATTACTGTTACTGCTATAATCTCTTTATATTCTATTACAGAGTACAGTCAAACCAAATACAGTAATACTTTGAATGATTTTCATTATAATTATGGTTACTGTCAACCAAACATGGTATTAGTAAATTGATTGCCATTGTTTCAAAAAAAATTTCTAATGTGTTTCGAGGGAACTATTATTCCATTTAAATGTTACTTCAAACTTTTTTTTTTTTTTTGAGGTACTAAAGCCCGAATCTTCTTTGGTTACTAGGATCAAACTGCTATTAATTAGAGGGACTTAATTAATTTATTTAATAATGCTTTTCCCTATGAAGGTTTTTTGCAGTTAAAGTCTAAGCTAAACAATTTGACAATTGATTTTGAGTATGGGTGTAGACAAGATGTGATGAAGTAGCTGAAGTCTTAGTAGCAGAAGCTCTACGTGCTGTTGCTCTTCATGGTGGCCGTACCCAGACTGAGAGAGAAGCTGCTTTACGTGATTTTAGGAATGGCTCTACTGATATTCTGGTATTTTTGAAAACTCAACTACTGACAATTAATGGTGCTAGTTTTATTTAGTTTCTAAGTTCTAGGCTCCTCAAATGGAATGGCTCTGCTAATATTTATTTGTCGGAGAACTTTTGTAGAATAATTATATAACCAGATTCCAAAATCATCCTTTTATGATTGTTAATTGGGTCTTCCATGCAGGTTGCCACTGATGTTGCTTCTCGTGGTTTGGATGTCACTGGAGTTGCTCATGTAATCAATCTAGATCTTCCAAAGGTATAGCCAACTATGCAGTTAACAACTCCATTGAGTTTTATACATAAACTGCCAACTTATTTTAAAAATTTGAGCAATTGAAAGCCAAAAGATTTCTTTAAAATTTACTTGAATGTTCAGCAAAATTTTCTTTTTTGAAATTGCTGTCAAAGGGGTGTTCTTCTATATACATGTAACATATAGCATGGTACATTTGAATTTTAAGAATATCACTGCAAGACATTTGCCAGCATCTAGTTAGCCTGTATTTTGCTTGCTTCTGGCTCCTTGTGATAAGAAATCCTGATGCTTCAATTGTGGACACCTCAATTATAGAGCATGGAAGATTATGTTCACCGGATTGGAAGGACGGGCAGAGCAGGGTCAACGGGTCAAGCTACTTCCTTTTACACTGATCGTGATATGGTACTTTCTTATCAGCTTTATTGTTGCTTTAATATGTTTTCATACTAGTCTTTGGAAATTGACTATTCTTTTTTGATTCATGATGGCATATTTTAGTTCCTTGTGGCACATATAAAGAAAGCAATAGCAGATGCTCAATCTGGAAATAATGTTGCTTATGCAACAGGGAAGGTATTTGTTTTATTAAAAAAACATACTTCAAAAAACTTCTATTTGTTTCATGCAATGTGCTAGCATCTTCATCATTCCAATCATCTTGAAGGCTGAAGCCTACTGCAATTTAATGTTAGATTGCAAGAAGGAAAGAGAAAGAAGCTGCAGCTGCTCATAAAGAATCTAGGGTTGCTCTTTCCAAGCTCTCTGTGGAAACTACTTCAGTAAACGTTGAGGACAAGTATAGGTTCATGATGGCCCCACCAAGCGAGAAAAGTGAGGGTGCAGCTGATAGTGCTTGGGATGACTAATGAAGTTCACACTCTTAATGATTCACCAAGGGTATAAAAATTTGGGTTTTCCTTGTATAGAATGCAGGGACTAGGTTCGGCATTTGTTTGGCTTGTTGTTTGCGTTATTCAAGCGCAACTGATTTGTATGTGAAACTGAATGGTGAAATCCTGCCTCCTCCCGATGTGTACCTGTATATGTGCTTTATTTGGTAGGCTGTGCAGAGTAGGGAAAAAAAGTGTAAGAAAAATGAAAAAACTTATTTTGGCATATTGGACTTTGGCGCATGTGCTAGGGATGATTGATTCCTTTGTCCTTGCAAGTTGTCTTTCGATTGGTCTGCCTTTGATGTTGTAATATTGATGTGTGGAAAAAGTCTCCTGCAAATTGCTCTGTTCAAACAAGAAATGCGACATATAATGAGTTGTACTTAATAGGATGGTTACTAATAAAATTGACAAAAGGACAAAAATAGCAAAATATTTTTACCAAAACTCAGAGTTTGGTATTTAGCTTATCTTACAAAAAAACTTTGTAAACTGTACATTTTTGGTAAGAATGTTAGCTATTTTGTTCTTTTGTTAATTTTATTAGTAAACTATGCTATATAAGTTTTTAACTCCAAAGGAGTTGTATACTCAGAATTTTTTTTTATTAATGAATATAATTCTTATTTTTGCAGCACAAAGTTAGAAAAGAGAAATGCTTTGAAGGTAAAATACGAGGCACCAAACAGAACAAATTACATTAGTGAATACCATAAATTATAGACATGACACAAAGAGACCCCTAATATGAGCCATAGACACATTTATATTAATAATTTACATAAACTTGATTCTAACATTTGAATTTCATATAACCAGTCCGCACCTAGAATAAATAGCTCTAAATATGATGAGCCATGAATACTAGGTCTTGGCTTTTGCATACCATTCAAACCTGTCATGAGACAAAGCCCAAACTTACAACAAATTACTACTTTCTATTTCAATCCAACCACTCACAACAGACTTGCAGTCGTTTATTTCCCACGCAAGCCTTCCGAAGCATAAGAAATCCATCCCTATAATGTTCGAGCGAGAAGCACAACTGCCTTATTGCTTCTCGCTTTTCTTCCTCTCCTTCCAAAATCACGACTTTTTGCCGTTCAACCTCATCTTCCAATTCTATACTTTTTGATTTCAGCTCCTGTACTAGTTCCAATGTCCTTTCAGTTCCGGCAATCATTTCTACATGTTCTGTACCTAAATGTTGCAACTGCCTATGCATTTGATCAATTTGATTATCTCTTTCTTTCACTTCAGCCTTAAGATTTTGAACTTCTACATTTAGGTCATCCTTTTCATTTCTAAGAGCATTGACACTTTTATTCAAAGTCTCGAAATGAACATGTTCCTCTTGCAACCTAGATATCTTTTGTTCAGCATTTGATATTGCTAATTTTAACTCCCTAAGCTCATTATCCTTGTCGGATAAACTAGCCTTTAACATTGTAATTCTTTCTTGCAACTTTGACACCTCTCTTTCCTCCGAATGGAATTTGAATTTCCATGTATCAACCTCTTTTTGGCACAACTTAAGTTGATCCTGCAGTTGGCTGATCTTTTTTGTTGATATGTTTCTCTCAATTTCATCTCTTAAACAACTGATTTCAATTTCTGAATCTTTAACCCTATCCTTTGTCATTTTTAGCTCTTCTATCAAAGATTCAATCTCACCTTGTCGGTATTGGAAATCTGTTGCTTGATTTACCTCCAATTCGAGATCACTATGAGGTGTTTGAAAGTCTCTCTCTGTTGGGGAATCAAGTTCTGCCTGCAAATCAACGGTCTTCAACTTTGAAACCTCACACTTCAAACTACGAATCTCTTCTTCTGAACTTTGAATCTTGTCATTTGCAATCCTTAGCTCATGTTCATATTCTGCTATTCTCGAAAATGACTCACCATTATTCTCAACTCTTGTACTCATTGGTAAAGGCGAACTATCTCCCTCTACATTACTCTCTTTCTGTTGCAATCGAAGCCTCTCTTTAACATCTCGAAGCTCGATTTCTAATTCAAGTATTCTTCTTTGAAACCCTTGATCACCACCGGCAATTCCAAAATTGCAATTGTTGATTGAAGAACAGTCAGATTCTGGCTCAGAATCTGTAATCGAAGATGACTCATATCCATCTTTTTGTAAATTCTCAGGAGTGTTTCCATTTCCCCCAAGAAAGAAATCAAAGCCAGCAGCTCGAGTGATTGATCTACGATTTCTTGACCTATGATCGGGAGATATACATATAGAATTTAGCTCAGAGACAATGTCAGAAACCCCTGAGCTTTGTGATTGAAGATCTAATGGAACATTTTTCTTTGATTCTCGTGAAACATTATCACAGCGTTCAGCCAAAGACCGATACATTCTATAAAACTCCTCAACATGAGAGATTAATTCTGGTCTTTTTTTATAATACATCTCAGCTTTCTTTGCAAATGAATCTCCATCTTCTTCGATCAATTTCAACATCCTTTTAACACTCTTGTCCATCTCTGCAATTAAGGATTTCTTTGTTACTTTCTTTTTCGTCATTTTGTGGAGATTTGATCTTGGCATTGAATTAAAATTATTTTAATTAGAACTGCAAAATAATATCAAAATATGAACTCGTCCAAACTATGTTGGCTTGTTGAAGATTGAAGATTGAAGAGTCCTTAGAACATTAGATTAAGGTCAGGAGTAAGGAGGCTAAATTTATCTTGCCCTCGTCCACTTTTGCCCTCGTCAACTTTTGCCCATAATAACATTGCCCCATTTAGAATGTTAACAAAAAAATTATGCAATAAAACGGAAAAGGTAACTGATAAAACAGAATTAGGGGCAATTATAGTAAAATACGTATATGGTAATACCACAATAAAACCGTACGTGCATTTTATGAATTATGATTATTACAACTGATATAATAAAATGCCCGGTGCATCATAACTTCCGATTCTTGTTTGCTGCTTGATTTTAGGCATATGGGTTTTCCCTTTCATATAGGAAGAATCTGCAACACTCCTGTTATGAATATATCTCAATATTTTTCGATATTTTTATTGCAACTTTCGTAAAGTGAAGATCATCATGACATGAAAATGCTGTTTAAAAATATCATATATATATTATAAAACTAAATAAAATAAGAGAAAAAAAATAAAGAGAAAAAAAATACAAGAAACAATTTTCATTGATTTTTGTGTTTACAATACACTACTAAAGCCTTATTATAGAATTTGCAAAATACTATATGAATTTTAAATATAAGATATGATGGAAATTAAATATCTAATTAAATACAAATTTATGATATAGGAATAAATCTTCATTTAAAATAAATCTAAATAATATCATATTTAAGATTTGACATTCAAATTATAACATTTCTCTTCACTGTCAAATGCATTGAGAATATACATCGTTAAAAATTTTGCTAGGAAAATCCAATGGCATAAAAAACTAGCAAAGGAAAAAAAAATAGTACATTATTCTCATACAATATGTTTAAATTGTCTTATTAAAATCTTTTAAGAAAAACCCAATAAGACAAAACCATGTAAATGAAAAAGAGTACAAATAATCATTCAATATGAGATGTCCTTTTAATTGACACATGTTAACATCATTATAATGATCTTTCAAATATTGACGTAAATGTCATAAGTCATTATAAGTGAATTTAGTTGGTTGTCACTTGATTATATGTATTATACAATTTCTTTATAATCTATAGTTGTAAATCAAATGTATTTATTTAATCACATGTTACATTTAAATAATAACTTGCAAGATATATGTAGTTATTTTACAAAAATAACTTGTTTTGTCAATCATCGCAAAATTAGTTAAAAACATTATACTTACAAAACAAACTTTAGTAATAACAATAATAATTTATATATTAAATTTATAATAAAACTCATCATTTTATTCTTATATAAGATTTAATATTTGTATAGATTCTTATAATATTCATCAATATTAATAAATATATTGAGTATTAATTATATTACTAAATGGTGCCAACTAACTATAAAATGAAGAATAATATGAGATAATTTTTATGTCATGCAACCAAATAATAACTGGTTATATAATATGCATATGTTTTATTTATAAGAAATAAATCAATATAATTTTTTTTTAAGATAATTACTTATTTTTACCTTATTTTTAGAAGCATTAAAATAAATTAACATGCTTTGTATCTATAACAAAATCATGGAACATGTGAAAGTATGCTAATATGAATGCACTAAATATCTATTAAAATTTATACAGTAATTCACATTACTTTAATAGTTACACTTTCAATTCATCTTAGATGTACGGGAGATAAAATTTTGTTTCTTATACCCTTATCATTTTTTATATAAATTCATGTGTTTTAAACACATTTTACATTTTTAGGCACTTGGATAACTAGTTCTTATAAACGCCTAACGAACATTTCAAGTGTTCATACTATATTTATTTCACTTTGTACATAAGCAAATGAATATGTGCTTAAAATAATATTTTATATTTAGTTAATACTTTTCTTTGTCGATATTTAATAACTTTTAACATTATTAAAGATCATTATCATCTTTTGCTTATTAAAAAGATATATGAAAGAAATTATGTTGTACAACATTAATATATTAAATTTTCTTCCTCCCGTAATTGAAATAATATTATTTTATATCAAGTACTTGTGACTTTATAGAAGTTAATAGTTATAATCTTTTTTGATATCATTTCTTAGAGTGTTAACTCTTTTTATTTCAACAATAATTATATTAATTTCGCACAAATATAATTTTAGACAAATTATGAACATTTGCTATTATATCATTTTATTATCCTATAGAGACATTAATAATTGCTCGAGCATTTTGTAATTAATTTTGTCATTATCTAAATGTATCGATAATATATAGCATTCTATCATCGAATAATTTTATAAACTTCATGTTCCATAAAAATTGATTCATTTTAAGTAATTTCATGCTATTATCTTTTATTCTCTGCCCCTAATGGCATAAATTATTTTTATTGTCAAAATTATTTAAGAAGCTGACTTTGCTTTCAAAGGGTTCAATATATTCAATAATAATGAAACTCAAAAAATATATTTTTAAATTTATTAATGGGCCCATCACAATATATTAAGTTGGTGCAATAAGAATATGTAACTTTATTTTGTCACTAATATAAGTTGTAATAAAGTAATTGTAATAATAAATTTGTTGGTTAAATTAAATTCAAAATATATCATGTTTTCATAATAAAGTTGACATTATTATTTTCATAATATATGATTTTTTAGAAACGTAAGATTCACTATTAACTTTTGTCAAATATATTGAATTCATTTTTGCCTTAAAAATATATAAGAAATATAGTTATTGAATAAAGAAATCTTTGAACTTTAGTCCACAACCATTAGCTTTCTATTGTATATTGAACCATTTTTTATTATTCCTGACTTGTTTTGATCATGATAATTATTTAAGTTTTTATTTATCAAATTTTTTTAGATTTGTGATATAAATCGAAAGAAAATTTTCAAATATTGACTTCTAATAATATATTTTATGCATTATACTTTAGATTAATATATGTACCATTCGTGCAATTTTAATCATAAGATTGGTCTTTCAAATTTTTTTCAAGTTTAAGCTTTTATTTGAGACTTTAGATATTATATTTTACTTATAGTCTTAAATATCACTATTTTCAAATATATTCAAAATATTAAGCACAATTATATATAATATAATTCATCATAATTTAGTTATTTAAAACATTTTATTAGGTTATACATGAAATTGTACTAAATCATAAAATATATTATTCAATAATAGTGAGTATTGTTTTATTATTTTTGAGACACATAAATATTCATCATTTCGATTGATAGACAATAGTTACAAGCCCAATATATATATATAACTTAACAAATTTAAAAGATAAATAAATTGTAAATATTATTGATTATAAAGCCCAGTTATATAGATCAAGAAATAAAAAAATTGTTGATAGATTTTAAATAAAAATAAAATTTAAGTTTAAGGTCATTTTACATGTATAAAATCATAAGTCTTAAATAAATAATCGTGTTAATAACATGTTATAAAACTAAAAAAAATTAAGAAAAAAAAATTAGAGAGAAAGTAAATATAAAAAATAATTCTCATTGATTTTTGTATTTACAATACACTACTAAATGCTCTATTTATAGAATTTTAAATATATTATATGAATTTTAAATCTAAGATATGAAAGAAATTAAATCTCTAATTAAATATAAATTTATGATATAATAGAGATAAATCTTCGTTTAAAATAAATCTAATCATAAGATAGATAATATCATATTTACGATTTAACATTTAAATTATAACAATTTATAATATCTGAATTTTTTTTTGATATTTTTGTAAGTTATATTGTAATTTTTTAAAATTTTCATGAAAATATCAAAATAGATATTTCACGAATTATTAGTTTAAAATTTTTAATATTTTTTAAATTAAATATATATAACTTATTTTGCTTTGGTAAAAAAATAATTTTAATTATAATATGTTAGTAGTATATGTATATTTAGGTCATAGATAAATTTTTTGAATAAAAAAAATTTAATTAATTTTTACTATTTTTTATAATTTTTTAAAAAATTATACAAAAATTTAAAAATAAATATAAGTTTTACAATTTTGATAATAAATTTTCAAAGACCTAAATATCAATAATATTTTTATTAATATCGTTATTCTCATTTATGCGTATATTCTTTCAATCATATCATATGTACGATCGACAAATATGTCTAATTGATGATATGTGATAGCGAAGTAGATAATGCAAGGACAAGCTATTCAGCCCAATAAATTTGCGCCACATGTGTGATAGAGAAGCACATAATGCAAGGATAAGCTATTTCTCTATGTATTAAAAATGTGATAATTACAGCATTCATATTCTTTCTTTTGCTTTTTTGTTTACATTTTTTTGTATTTTACTGCAAGTAGACGTCGTAATTTTGATATGTGATAACAAAAGTAAAATATAATATAATATAATATAATATATATTATTTAATTTAATTTAATATAAAATAATATATAATTATTTATTCAATAAATAAAAAATATTATTCACAACATGAAAACAGTACTAATGAACTCGATATTTTGTTTTAATTTTTATTATTTAACATAACACAAACTTCATAAGACAAAATTAATATGAATTATTGCTCATAAATTTAATTTATAAAATAAAGAGATTAATAATTAATAATTTTTCATTAATTAAGTAAACAAAACTAACATAAAATGTTAATAATATTTTTGTACATTACTATTATTTTCGTTTTTATCTACAATTTTAGTTTATAATTTTTTTTTTCAAATATTAGATATTCAAAATAAATAAATACTCTTATATAACTATTATGGTATACAATAATTATTCATAAGCATAATTGACGCAGAACGAAAGCGCAAATATACCAAAATATAAAAGCACTTAAGAAATAAAGAAAGCGTGAGCAAAATTTAGACTAGCCAGACTCACTTTCTCGCAAGAGGTCCTCGTATTTGTGTTATAACAAACACAAGGAAACTATTATCTAGGCAAGCACTCTAGCAAATCTAGAATAGGACTAGCCTAGTAATATTACTCAACTAGACAGCACTCTAGCAATTCTAGAATAGGACTAGCCTAGCTATAATACCCTTATCTCTAGTCAAGCACTCTAGCAATTCTAGAGTAGGACTAGCCTAGAGATATTCCCCTATCTCACGAATAAGAGGACTTCAATCTCCAAACGGAAGAAAGAAGAAAATATTCCTAAACAATTAGGAATATAAATATATTAAAGAAAGAAACAAGAGAGAACTTTCTTAATAGAAGAAATATACTTATTTGCTTGGATGCCTTGTACAAGCAAAGGGCTTGGCTATTTATAGCCTTAAGGTCCTTAGAATGGAACATAAACTTTCTATGTGGGACTTTAGCATTACACTTTCAAAACAACGTGCTTATTTATCTATGTGGGACTTTTTTTTTAAAAATGGCATTCTACATTAGTCCCCTTCACTTGTTTTAAACTCGTCCTGAGTTTTCTTCTGGATAAAGTGGTTCTGGTGAATGATAGTCATAAATGTCTGATACATTGAATGTTGATGAGATGGTCATATCTTTGGGTAAGTCCACTATGTAAGCATTATCATTGATCCTTTTCAGTATTTGACATGGCCCAAACTTCTTGTCTTTTAGCTTGTTGTACGTGCCAATAGGAAAGCGCTCTTTTCGCAAAAATACCATAACCATGTCTCCTTCTTGATACACTTTCTTTCTTCTATGCTTGTCGGCTGCTGCTTTGTACTTGGCATTGGACTCTATAAGCTTTTGTTTCACTTCTGACTGGATAGTTTGAATTTTATCAACCATTTCTTCTGCAGCCTTGCTTCTTCCAGGAATTCTTGGTATATGAACCAAATCCAATGTATGATTTGGGGCTTTTACATACACAATCTCAAATGGCGTCTTACCAGTTGACCTATGCATAGTGCTGTTGAAGGCAAATTCAGCTTGTGCAAGAGTAAGATCCCACTGCTTGGGTTTGTCACTACAGAGGCAACGAATCATATTGCCAAGTGTACGATTCATTACTTCTGTTTGTCCATCAGTTTGAGGATGTGCAGTGCTACTGAAGTTGAGTGACGTATCAAAGCGTGCCCACAATGTCTTCCAAAAATGAGAAAGAAACTTTGTATCTCGATCTGAAGTAATTGATCGTGGAACTCCATGTAGACGAACAATCTCTTCAAAAAAAAGTTTAGCAATATTTGAAGCATCTGCAGTTTTACGACACGGGATAAAATGTGTCATTTTGGAGAACCTATCGACTACAACAAGAACTGAATCAACACCTCGTTGAGTTCTTGGAAGCCCCAGAATAAAATCCATGGATAAATCTTCCCAAATGGTCTCAGGGACTGGCAAAGGTGTATACAATCCAGTGTTCTGAGCTTGTCCTTTGGATGTTTGGCACACATAACATCGTTGGACAAACTTGCTAACATCTCTTTTGAGCTGAGGCCAAAAGTACCTTTCTTCCACAAGAGCGATGGTCTTGTCTCGCCCTAGGTGTCCACTTAGTCCACCAGAATGCATGTCTCGAATGATTTTCTCCCGTAGTGAAGTCCTTGGGATGCATAGTCGAGTACCTCGAAACAAGTACCCTTCATGTATGTGCATGTCTCTTGCATCTTGTTTCAGTTGACACTTTTCCCAAAGGTCCTTGAAATCTTCATCTCCAGCATATGTGTCTTTGAGACATTCAAATCCTACTACTTCAGTGCTTAAAGTGACCAATAAAGTTGCTTTTCGACTTAATGCATCAGCCACTTTATTTTGATGTCCAGACTTGTGTTTTAAAACAAAAGGAAATTTTTGTAAGTAAGAGATCCATCTTGCATGTGTCCGACTGGGCTTGGTTTGACAGTTGATAAACTTTAGTGCTTCATGATCAGTGTACAGAACGAACTCCCTTTGAATGAGATAATGCTCCCAGTATTTCAAAGTGTGAAATACTGCATAGAACTCAAGTTCATAAGTGATAATAGTATAAAAATGCATATTTAAATATGTTAAATTAATTAACATTTATGATTTAATCGGTTTAAAATTAATCATTATCTATATTAATTCTATAAATGTTATTTATATTTATTATAATGATTTTATGCTTGTAGAATCAATGAAATCAACCAAAATAGAGCAAAGAAATCAAAATTGGATTTGTGCGATATTTATTCTCAAGATCTCAACAACCTGCTGCTGTATTCAATTATACATGATTTTGCATTTCACGAAGAATATCAAAATAGAATTATTTCAAGGCCAAAAATAAGATGCAATCTGAAATATCTTGCAGTTGGATAGCTGTTAGTATATTTGATATAAATTTCTGTGTATAGATCCGAATTAAATGATTTTTGATTTTCTAGAAAGATAAGAGATTTATCTACGATTCATATTCAGAAAATATTTTTAAAATCAATTATCTTCAAAGAGAAAATGGCGTGATATTATTATGATTCAGCAAATCTTCCTACTCCAACACTATAAATAGGTGGACATTCAACACTTGGAAGCATCAAGAAAATTGCAAGAGTTCTTACTTTTTATTCTCATTCTTTCTCTCTAGAATTTGTGAGAATGATTTGTAAGCTAGGCTAAATTTAGAGCAAGGCTAGAGAGGAGCTTAATTATGTAGTTTTCTATTCATTCTTTTATTCCTATAAGTGCTTTATAGTTTATAAATTTGTTTTGAGAAATTATTTTGTTCATCTTCTTACTACATTGAATAAATTATATTCTTCAATTTCATATAAATTCAGTCATGCTTTCTTTATGTGCAACTTTTAGTTTATAATTATTGTATTTATTTTATGAGTTAATCTTCTACTGCGATATTGTCAATTTGATATATTGTCGATGTTAGATAGCTTGTAAGAATAAATTAAATTGTTCTACCATGACAACATTATTTTTCTCCAATCAAATACCTTTAAATTTCATCTTAGATCTTCAATTCTAAATTTTCCAATTGTTTGTTTGGGATGTGAAACATGCAATTGAGTAGTAAATAGGAATAAAAGTTAGTAATATTAAAACAAAATAATTAAGTGAATCTCGAAGCCTTGTTATTTGCATATTGATTTTATTTTCTACCAAGATTGCTATATTTAATTATTGTCAATTTCTTTTTCCAATTATAAAATTATTTCTTTTATTTATTTTGTGATAACTTTTATTTTGTTGGTTTAATTAGCTTCTCTGTGGATTCGACACCTAAAGCTACACTGCAATAACCGCTTAGCCAAAGGTAATAATTTTGAGCGTGAATCAATAAGTAGTCCACTTTTGTCGTGCTTCGCTGAGTTTTTCACTAAAGAAAGCCACCGGTCGTCCTTCTTGAGATAGGACAGCTCCAATTCCTATTGCCGATGCGTCACACTCCACTTGAAAGATTTTATCAAAGTTGGGCAATGCTAACACTGGTGCAGAAGTCAACTTTTCCTTCAACAACTGGAAACTCTTTTTAGCTTCGCTTCCCCAATTGAACTTTCCTTTCTTCAGACATTCAGTGATCGGGGCAGCAATAGTGCTGAAGTTCTTAATGAACCTCCTGTAGAAGGTTGCTAATCCATGAAAGCTTCGGACTTCAGTTATGGTTTTAGGAGTTGGCCAGTCTTGAATTGCTCGTACCTTCTCCTCATCAGCTTCAATTCCATTGGCAGTGATGACAAAACCCAAGAACACCAATTTGTTGGTTAAGAAACTACATTTCTTTAAATTAAGGTACAACTTGTTTTCCTTCAAAATTGTAAGTACCTTTTTTAAGTGCTCCAAATGTTCTTCTTCTGTTCGACTATAGATTAAAATGTCATCAAAGTAAACAACTACAAACTTACCAATGTATAGCTTCAAGACGTGGTTCATGAGTCGCATGAATGTGCTAGGTGCATTTGATAATCCAAAAGGCATCACAAGCCATTCGTACAATCCTTCTTTTGTCTTGAAAGCAGTCTTCCACTCATCTCCAGGCCTTATTCGAATTTGGTGATATCCACTGCGCAGATCAATCTTGGAGAATATGGCTGCTCCAGAAAGCATATCGAGCATGTCATCAAGTCGTGGTATTGGAAATCTGTATTTTATTGTTATTTTGTTAATAGCTCGGCTGTCAACACACATGCGCCAATCTCCATCCTTTTTAGGAACTAGTAAGGCTGGTACTGCACATGGACTCATACTTTCTTGAATCATTCCTTTGCGAATTAACTCCTCAACCTTCTCTTGGAGAATTTCGCTCTCTTTCGGGCTTAAACGGTAATGAGGGAGGTTTGGCAGGCTTGCTCCTGGAATGAGATCAATGTGATGTTGGATATCTCGCCTTGGAGGTAGTCCAGTTGGAAGTTCTTCTTGTATGATATCTTTGAATTCATCAAGGATTGTTTTCACATGAGCTGGAATGGTTGAAGTTGGTACGTCTTCTCCTTTGACTATTAAGGCAAAGATTTCTTCACTCTGTTTAAGTTCAGCAAAGAGTGATGCCCGAGTAATTGCAAGGAATGATTTCCCCTCCACTTTAGAAGTTTTGGGTACATCATCTTTTGCTGACAAAGGAGCCAAAGCAATCTTCTTTTCTCCCCAATAGAATAAATAAATATTATCTCTGCCTTTGTGGGTTGCATTCACATCATATTGCCATGGTCTTCCCAATAATATGTGGCATGCATCCATATCAACAACATCGCATACAACTTCATCCTTGTATGATTTTCCAATAGAGAATGGTATTCGACATATGCGATTTACTTCTATTTCTCCTCCTTTCTTGATCCACCCAATTCGGTATGGTGATGGGTGTGGGTCAGTTTTTAATTTGAGCGTATCCACAAGAGATTTGGAAACAATATTTTCACTACTGCCGCTATCGATAATTACATCACATAATTTATTATTGATTAAGCAGCGAGTGCGAAAGATATTGTACCTTTGAGTGTCTTGCTTTGGTGATAGGAGAAGTCGACGAACCACACAATTAACTCTTTCTCCTTCATCCACCTCAGCAAACTCGGCACCTTCATAGTCATCATGTTCTGGTTCTTCTTCATGATCCTCATATTCTTGCTCCACCAGATTTACTACTCCTCTCTTTGGGCATTGGTTAGAACGATGACCAACTTGTCCGCATCTATAACATTTTTCTGGTGCTGGTCGGCCATAGGGGTTTCGTTGTGGGTTGCGAGCAGTGTTTTCCTCTGTTGGAGTTTGCTTTGTTGTTGTTGCTCCACCTTCAGGTGCTTTTCCTTTGTTATATATTGGCTTAGTTGTTTCAACTGATGGCCTTGGCTGAGCTTGTGATCTCATACTTGAACTTGCCCTTGTTAATTGCATCTCTACTTTGATGGCCATGTTGTAGGCATCGGTGACGGTCCATACTGGATGCAAGGATACTCGATCTTGGATTGGTAGACGAAGTCCACCAATGTATCGTGCCACTTGTTGTGCTTCAGATTCTGCCAAGTTATTTCGAGCAGATAGGCGGTGGAATTCTGTGGTGTACTCTTGTACTGAGCGTTGCCCTTGTTTGCAATTTTGATATTGTTGAAATAATATTTGCTCATAATCAGAGGGAAGAAACATACGCATTAGGTATCGCTTCATTCGAGGCCATGTTTTGATCGGAGCTTTCCTTTGTCTCAATCTGTTCTTCTGGAGTTGGTCCCACCATGCTGAAGCTCCTCCTTTAAGTCTGTAAGCTACTAGCTTGACTTGTTTTTCCTCCGGAATGCCCATAACATCGAAGAATCGCTCTACTTCTGAAATCCAATCAAGAAAATCTTCCATATTCATGTTGCCATAGAAAACAGGAAGGTCAACTTTGAGACGATAATCTTGTGGTTCGTGGCCTCTTTGGCGGTATCCTCTCATAGCTCGTCCCTTAAAATATTCTTCTTCGATTTCTTCATCACTGGAAGTGTCTGTGAGTACAGCTGGTCTTCTTGGAGGTATTGGATCAACGAATCTTCTTGGGGGTAGTCCTTTATTATGTCTCCTGGGTGGTACTGGCTCGATCATAACTTTAGGTGCAACATCTCCTTGGGCTTGAACTTGAGGTCTATTCGCTCCTTGACCCCTTCTTAATGCTAATTGGGTAATTGTAGCAGTGAGCTCTTCCATTTTTTGCCGCATCTCATCACAAAATTGTTGAAACTCTTCTCGGGTCACTTGGTTAGGCTCCATTTTTCCCAAGCTAAACTTAGCTCTGATACCACCTGACGCAGAACGAAAGCGCAAATATACCAAAATATAAAAGCACTTAAGAAATAAAGAAAGCGTGAGCAAAATTTAGACTAGCCAGACTCACTCTCTGGCAAGAGGTCCTCGTATTTGTGTTATAACAAACACAAGGAAACTATTATCTAGGCAAGCACTCTAGCAAATCTAGAATAGGACTAGCCTAGTAATGTTACTCAACTAGACAGCACTCTAGCAATTCTAGAGTAGGACTAGCCTAGCTATAATACCCTTATCTCTAGTCAAGCACTCTAGCAATTCTAGAGTAGGACTAGCCTAGAGATATTCTTCTATCTCACGAATAAGAGGACTTCAATCTCCAAACAAAAGAAAGAAGAAAATATTCCTAAACAATTAGGAATATAAATATATTAAAGAAAGAAACAAGAGAGAACTTTCTTAATAGAAGAAATATGCTTATTTGCTTGGATGCCTTGTACAAGCAAAGGGCTTGGCTATTTATAGCCTTAAGGTCCTTAGAATGGAACATAAACTTTCTATGTGGGACTTTAGCATTACACTTTCAAAACAATGTGCTTATTTATGTATGTGAGACTTTTTTTTTTAAAATGGCATTCTACATTAATAATGATCATATATATATTTTTTAATAATATGTGGTATTTTAATTTTTACGGAGTACTATGCGCGTTCAAACTTAGTTTATATAAGAAAAGATGCTCGGAGGCATGGAGCCTCGTAATTATAGAATTTTTTTTTAATAAAAAAAAAAGTGTTATGGTCATTTTATTTTTATAAAATGTAGCATTTAGTTTATTATATTATAAAAAGTGTTTTTAAATTTTTTTATTTTTAAAAAATGTATTTTTAAGTCCCTCTACTTGTAAAAAAATGTGTCAAGTAAGAACAAAGTTAATTTTCCATCTAATCTAATGAAATAGCAGATCTGTCACAAGCATATTTATATATATTTTTTGATATATATATACGTAAAAAAATTAATATTTAATTAAAAATTACTTAATTTTTTTAGTTTTAAAAAAAACTTAAATAAAATTTTAATTGTTTAATATTTAAAGTTACAACTTATATAATGAAAATTTTATTAAAGTTTGAACGAATTCAATAAAATTTAAATAGAGTTTTCATTGTTTAATATCTAAAATCACAAATTAGACAATAAAAATTTTATTTAAGTTTAATAGAAAGATATTGTAAAAAATTAGAGTAATTTTTTAATTAAATTTTTTTTAATTTGATATATATCTATTGAAAAATATAAACATACATTTGATACATGTACTATTCCGTTAGATTTAACAAAAATTGGATAAAAAATTAATTTTGTCCTTATCTGACACATTTTTTTTACAAATAAATGGACTTTAGAACAACTTTTTTATAAACAAATGAACTAAATAATATATATTGCATAAACAAAGAGATCATTTTAGCTCTTTACCCCTTTTTTTATAGCACTTTCTTACTTAGTTTGTTTCTTTTTGGTTCAATATTTATTTTGCACTTCCTTTAACATTTATTATTGTTATTTTTAAAATTTTTATTTTAAATTTGTTTATTTAATTTTTTTTCTAATTGGTAATACCAATAAATATAGTATTTTTTGAAATCTAAACATAACATAATCTAAATTATTTAATATGATATGAAATAACACTTTATTATTTATTAAATAAATTTAATACAATACAGCATGATAATGTGAGCCAACTTACTACGAAATAACATGATATGAAATGACACTTTATTAGACGGAAACTCGTTGAATTTAATGTGACCCTTTTTATTAAAATAATATATATTTATGTTATTTCATTTTCTGTTGACAACTCAATAGCATGAGATGTCTTACAAATATGATATATTATTAAATGTTATGGTATATATCTCTCACAACTTATCACTAGTAAATTTAGCTTTAATAAAAACTTAACACTAACTAAATATGAATTATTTATTTGTATTTTTATCTTCTTTTTGAGTTTATAAAATTTTCAATTATTGAATATTCAAAATAAAAATTGTAATACAACTATCTTGTTCTATATACATTTTTTAATTTAATTGAACTATACAAAAGCATAAAGACAATGGCATTTTTAATAAATAAGGGTTTTATTTTTCTTTTGATTTTTATTACATGCTAATTAGAGTGTAAATTCTTAAAATTATTTATTATTTAAATGTATGAATTTTGTGAACAAATTTAAAATAGGAACAAAATTCTAAATAAGAGTAAAATTGAAAGGCTATACAAAAAAATTTAAAAATGTATATCATTTTCATAATTTTTCTTTGATTATTCATTGATATTGATAATATTTTATTGGATTAAATCATTTTTAAGGAGAGACTGTGATACAATTTTTTAAATTTGAATTTTTTTTATTATTAATATTTTGACAAATTTCGAGAGCATATGTGATATTTCTCATATACAGACACAGACAAAGACACAAATGTACCTAAATTTTTATTAATACCAGTTAGAGTAGTTTTTTTGTGAAATTAATAAAAATAATATCCCTTAAAATTTATAATAATAAAATTAATATTTTTTATATTTAAATTTATATTTTTACAATTAAAAAAATGACTAATATATCATTTTTCTTTGAACACTTATTTAATTAGAATTGAACTACGATAATTTAAATCCGTTTAATATTTCACGTTCAATATTATTGGAAATGCTAGTTTAATTATTATAAATTTTAGGAGTGTTATTTTTGATAATTTTCCTAATTTCTTTCTTTTGTTATTTTTTTTATATCAATTATGTCATTTTATTAAAAAAAAAAAGTAATAATATAAAGACAAATAATTATATTTTTTTTAATTCATTAATTTTACAGTCACTATTATTTATCTTAAATAATCTATGCAAACTGATATTCAATATTAGTTAAAAATATGAGGAAAAAAAAATGATAAAATTAATCATTTATTTTTATGCGATTATTTTTTCAAGCAAATAACTAAATTGGTAAAAAAAACAAAAAAAAAAAAATATTTGTATTCGCAGAGACTTGTACTATCATCTGCACATATAATATATCTAAAGCAGTAAAATCGGCGTGGCACAATTTGGAAACAGAAAAGTTTTGTGCGGTGGAGAAAATATACACCACATCCTCACTCCTCAGTATCCAAATGTTCAAAAGGTAGTACATATATCTATCTCAAATGGTAGATCTGAACAGTAAGGGAAAAAAAGCTCTGAAAAGAAGCAAAAATGGAAGGTGAAAAAAGAGAGAATGAAAAAGTATCATCAAAGCAAATACATTTTGTTTTAGTGCATGGAGCGAGTCATGGATCTTGGTGTTGGTATAAGGTAAGAAGCCTACTGGAGAGTTTGGAGTACAAGGTTACTTGTATTGACCTCAAAGCTTGCGGCATTGACTTGACTCAGCCTTCTGCTGTTTCCTCTTGGGAGGACTTCAACCTCCCTCTTATCAACTTCTTCACCAGCTTGCCACTTAACGAAAAGGTAGACCTCTCCATTTCCTTTTAAATATTTTTTTTAATATATTAAATAATTTAAACATATTTATACTCGTATATAATAGCTAAAAAATAAATAATATTATTTTTTAATAACTCCTCTTAAAATAAAAAAAAATATATATATATTTGTAATTGTCACCGTATAAGATGTTTTAAGAGTTTAAGTACATAAATAAATTGTGATATAAATAATTTAATAATTTAATTAATTTTATTTTTAATTTTTATTAGTGAAAAAAAAATATATTTATTTTTTTAAAACTAAAAAATTATATTTTTATTTACGTATATTATTAAAAAATAAAAAAAAAAAACACACACACATATATATATATTTTAAATAGAATTAGAAATAAATTGTATATACGAAAAAAAAAATATGATAAATTTGTAAGGTACAATATAACTTTATTTTAGATAGAACTTAATTCTATTTATATTTGGATTTGAGTAGAGATGACAACGGGTCGGTTCAGGTCAGATCTGATCAGAACCGTTTTGATTTGCGGTTCAAATTGAACTTTACTGTTTCAGACAAAATGTATTCGATTCGGTTCGGGTAATATCCGCGGGTTAAAAAACCAGAACTGTGGACCCGTTTTTTAAAAAAATTGAGAAAAAAATTTATTTTAATTTTTTCCATATTATTTATATAAAATAGTAATAAATAACAATACTTTTAATAACATAAAAAAAAATTATTAATCAATTAACTATTAAATTTTTTTCTTCTTATCTTGTCGCGTTTGAATGTATCCGTGATTACAAACCTTGCTTGGACTAATGTGGCTGTCTCACCACTAGGAATGAAACTTTATTGAATCTAAAAGTTCCATAATCTTAGCCTGGAATGTAACTAAATATTATTATAAAGTCAAAGCAAAATACATATGAAAATAAATTATACCTAAAAGTACTCTTAGATGTAAATTAAAAGCTAAATATCACAATCATAGTTATAATTTGCTAGAACAGGAAGAACTTCCCAAATATGAAATAAATATCAAACAAATCCGATCCAAATGTCTTTTGACGATAAATGTGAGCAAAAAGAAAATATAAATATTACTAGCTTGTTTTTATATTTAGAAAATTAACAAGTTAAATTAATAACAGCAAAACAGCACAATTTTGAAGATCTTAGCAATGTTTTTCAGAAGAGGAAATGGTAAAATTCAATATTTTCATTTTTTATTCTCAAGAATATGAATTTTTTTATTAATTCATTCAAGTAATGAAGTTAATATTTTATTGGATTAAATCATTTTTAAGGAGAGACTGTGATACAATTTTTTAAATTTGATTTTTTTTATTAATATTTTGACAAATTTCGAAAGCATATGTGATATTTAGAGTAGTTTATTGGAAAATCAATAAAAATAATATTTCTTAAAACTTATAATAATAAAATTAGCACTTTTTGTATTCAAATTTATATTTTTACAATTAAAAAAAATACTAATATGTCATTTTTTTTAACACTCATTCAATTAGAATTGAACGACGACAATTTAAATCCGTTCAATATTTCACGTTCAATATTATTGGAGTACTAGTTTTATTATTATAAATTTTAGGGGTATTATTTTTGATAATTTCCTTAGTTTCTTTCTTTTATTATTTTTTTATATCAATTACGTCATTTTATTACAAAAAAATAATAATAATATAAAGGCAAACAATTTCATTTTTTTTTAATTCATTAATTTTACGGTCACTATTATTTATCTTAAATAATCTATGCAAACTGATATTCAATATTAATTAAACATATGAGGAAAAAAATGATAAAATTAATCATTTATTTTTATGCGATTATTTTTTCAAGCAAATAACTAAATTGGTAGAAAAAACACAAAAAAAATTATTTGTATTCGCAAAGACTTGTACTATAATCTGCACATATAATATATTTAAAGCAGTAAAAATTGGCGTGGCACAATTTGGAAACAGAAAAGTTTTGTGCGGTGGAGAAAATATACACCACATCCTCAGTATCCAAATGTTCAAAAGGTAGTACATATATCTATCTCAAATGGTAGATCTGAACAAAGCTCTGAAAAGAAGCAAAAATGGAAGGTGAAAAAAGAGAGAATGAAAAAGTATCATCAAAGCAAATACATTTTGTTTTAGTGCATGGAGCGAGTCATGGATCTTGGTGTTGGTATAAGGTAAGAAGCCTACTGGAAAGTTTGGAGTACAAGGTTACTTGTATTGACCTCAAAGCTTGCGGTATTGACTTGACTCAGCCTTCTGCTGTTTCCTCTTGGGAGGACTTCAACCTCCCTCTTATCAACTTCTTCACCAGCTTGCCACTTAACGAAAAGGTAGACCTCTCCATTTCCTTTTAAATATTTTTTTAATATATTAAATAATTTAAACATATTTATACTCGTATATAATACATAAAATAAATAATAGCTAAAAAATAAAAAAATATTATTTTTTAATAACTCCTCTTAAAATAAAAAATATATATTTGTAATTGTCACCATATAAGATGTTTTAAGAGTTTAAGTACATAAATAAATTGTGATATAAATAATTTAATAAATTTTATTTTTAATTTTTATTAGTGAAAAAAATATATATTTATTTTTTTAAAACTAAAAAGTTATATTTTTATTTACGTATATTATTAAAAAATAAAAAAAATAAAAAAACACACACACACACACACACAATATATATATATATATATATATATTTTTTTTTAAATAGAGTTAGAAATAAATTGTATATACGAAAAAAAAAAATGATAAATTTGTAAGGTACAATATAACTTTATTTTAGATAGAATTTAATTCTATTTATATTTGGATTTGAGCAGAAATTAGAGATGACAACGGGTCGGTTCAGGTCAGATCCGATTCGAACCGTTTTGACCCGCGATTTAAATTGAACTGAACTGTTTCAGACAAAATGGATTCGGTTCGGTTCGAGTAATATCCGCGGGTTAAAAAATCCAAACTGTTGACCCGTTTTTTAAAAAAATTGAGAAAAAAAAAATTATAAATTTTTAGTAAATAAACAGGTACCCGAATGGTGCCCCGAACGGAACGAATTTTTGCCCCGAACCGAACTGAACCAAACTGTTTTAAATCAAATGGATAATGCTCCTATCCGTTTCCGAACTGTTTTGCCCCGAACCAAACTAACTCGAATGGGTCAGATACCCGCAGGTACCCGAACCGTCGGATCAAATTGTCATTCCTAGCAGAAATATAAAGTTAGTATTTTTATTTATTACTTAAAATTTATCACCCCTAATGTTCTTGTTCTAATTTTGTCTCTGATGGTAAATTTGTAACGTACAATATAACTTTTTTTTTTTTTATATATATTTTACTTAATTCTCTTTATATTTGGGTTAGAATAGAGATATAAAGTTTGTTATTTTATTTTAGTATAATTTTTGTACTATTTTAATGTAAAAGTTGTACTCTCTTTATTTTCATCTCTATTTACTCTACTAAATATTTTTAAAATATTTTTATATTTTTTAGTATAACTTTTAAGGTGTGGAGTCATTTGATAATGTACACTAAATATTAAACTAATACCGTTTTATTTAGTATCTATTAATTTATGTAGACAAAATTTAGCATGTAATGAATATTGTATCATGAGTTTTCAAGTTAAAACAATTTTCCAATTCTAGTGGTAGGATCAAGATTTTTGTTTTATGAGACGGTGACATTTGTATGGTCTCTATTTATTTGGCTCAAAAAAAGACAAAATTCCATTAATAGGAACAAACTGACCTTTACAGCACAAAGCCATTTTAATTCCTTTCATTAATTATTAATTAAATATAATATAAAAAAATAATTATAATTTTTTTATTAATAAAAAATTAATTAAATTCTGTTACATATATATTAATTATAGGTTTTAATAAAAATTATTTTTATTTTAAAAAAGCTATCTAATCCCAGTAGTAGTTTAATCTTCCCCTGCGGGAAAAGGTTATAGCATAATTCATTAAGGAAAATAAAATACTTTGTTAGAAAGAAGGAAAAAAAAAAAGAGAGTCAAGCCAACTAGCCGCGTCAAACAAGCATGTTGGATGAATAATCTATTTAAAACAAATTTAACTTAATTTTTAAATATTGTGACATAACATAACATTATTAATAAATATAATAAAATATAAATGATTTTATTTAGTAAGAAATTGGTATGTGATAAATTTGTAAGGTATCATCTAACGTTGTTTTAGATAACACTTCATTTTCTTAATGTTTGGTTTAGACTTAATTTTCTTAATATTTGGTTTAGCGTAGAAATATAAAGTTAGCTGTATTATTTGTCTTATATTTTATTTAGTGTACTTAAGATCATATATAATCCAAAATTCTATTTTAGTATAATTTTTGCATTATTATAATATAAAAATTGCATTTTTTTAAGTATTTAATTTACTAAATTAAATATTATAATAAAAAATATATTCTTTAAAATATTTTTTTTAATGCAACTTTTTGAGTATGGAGTCATTTGGGTACTGTAACTATAGTTTTTATGTATTTTCATCATTGATTATTAGGACGAGCATATTTAATTATGTAATTTAAAAATATAGTTAATTAAGTCAAAAAATTTAAAATTTAAAATTTAAATATTTCAGGATAAAAATAAAAATAAAATATTTTATTAATAAAATAAAATAAAAAGCAAAAAACAGGAGAGAAATAACAAGAAAAAAAAAATCCAACAATAACCATTAATTGCCCCCCCCCCTTCCGCCCATCATATCTCTCTCTCTCTCTCTCTCTCTCTTACTCTCTCTATATATATATATATATATATATATATATATATATATATATATATATATATATATATATATATATATACAACCAGCAAGAAGCTGGGTTTTTTATTCATAAAATATATAAAAGATGGGAGAGAGAGAGAGAGAGAGTGGAGTGAAGGAGAGAGAAAGAGATGGGCGGTGGGGTAGAGGGGGCCAACTTAGTGGGATTGGTGCGAAGAGACTTTTGATTTTTTTTTTTTAATTAATAAAATGTATTATTCTCATTTTATTCCTGAAAAATTTTAATTTTTGAAAATATTAACTTAATTAATTATATTTTTAAACTATAAAATTAAATAGATTCACTTCAATAATTACATGATAAAAGTGCATGAAAGCTTTAGCTATTAGACTTAAAAGACTCGATTTTCCAACTTTTACAGTGCAAAAATTACACCATCATTTTTAATTCATTTTGCTAAACATCAAACAAAATAATATATTTGAAAAACATTTAAAAAAAAGTTAATTTTTTTTTTCCAAAAATAGTGTGTGAACACAATATGACAACCCCTTTGTGAAACGTTTTCCCCCAAAATCTCACTCGGGGGGTTTGGTATAGGTCCTTCGGATATGAAGCTGATGTTGCACCAAATATAGTGCTATTTTAGTGCAGAACTATTGAACTTTTTTAGAGTAATTTTTATTGCAAAAATTGCATTATTTTAGCGTTTTAAAGCCTTATTAGAGATGCTTAATGAACTTAAGGTATAATATTATCTCATTTCATTTAAAAATTATTTCATTGCATCTCGTTAAAATTGTAATTCTAATATGTTATTATTTTTCTTATTAAATTCACTTTATAAATAATTATGTATGTGTTTTTATTGATCTTATTTAAGCTCTAACCAGATATTTCAATTAGTATTATATCAGTACTATCTCATCTCATGAAAAATTAAGTAAGATAAGATCAGATAAATTTTAAAAATTAATAAATTATACCATAAATGTCATTAACATCTTCTCTTATTTAGAGTGACAACTAATACATGTCATATTAATTAATTAATTAATGTATATAATCACTTCAGGTATCCTAGATAAGGTTCATTTTAGAATATGACATCGATAAAAAGCGGGTTAAATAATTTAATTGTATAATATAATTTTATTTATATATAGAATTTTATTTTTATCTTTCTTTTAGGAAAAAAAATATATTGTTTTACATATAATCATTTTATGGTAACATATGTTTTATATATATATATATATATATATATATATATATATATAAACAATGGGCAATTCAAAAATTTAATGCTTTTATTAATAGAACCCGATGTTAGTGGTAAAATTGTTGTGTTTGATGCAGGTAATACTGGTGGGACATAGTTTTGGAGGGTTAAGCATTACATATGCGACTTACAAGTTTTTTAACAAGATTCATATGACGATTTATGTTGTTGCTGAAATGACCAAGCATTTGTTCAACCCTAATCAAGTTGTAAGTTTTTTTATGATCTAATTACTAATCCCAATTCAGCTTGTATCTCTTTCAATATATCTAACTCTATGTGTGTGTATATATATTAGTTAAAAATATTTAATTTAATTTTTTTTTTTTGATTAATTTCTATAATATATTTAAAATAAATATGAAATTAATTTTTTAGACTTTTAAATTAATTGTAAAAATAAAATAATATTTAGAATTCTTATTAAATGTGATAATAATTATATTTAGAGTTCTTATTAGATGTAATTCTTATTCAATTATTATATTTAGAGTATTTATTTAATAAGATAATAGATCTTTAAAGGATAATTAATATTAATAATTTAAAATATAGGAATAATTTTGTCCAAAATAATATTAAGCGTGATTATATATATATAAACTTATATATGTGTCCAAATTATCAGCTTTATAACTTTTTCTCAAAAAATCTGAGAAGATACACAGATAGATACAAAGACAAAATTTGACGAGTTTGAACAGAGAAACAACCAAAACGACGACGGAGGTTAATAATTCTCTTACAAACCTGATATGTAATATGTTCGACACAAGTTAATAACTAAATGAACAGATTTTCCAAATCAGTTAACTTGGTGAGTTTTGAGCATATAAATTTTCTCTAATTTTAATTTAATGGACTAAATCTTACAAAATGGAACTTTTTTTTTTTAAATTTATATATATATTATGAAGAAAAAAAAACATATTTAATTCTCTCCGAAAAAAGTTGGGAGTTGGGTCCTATTACTATAAGTCTATAACAATCCATGATAGTCTAATTTAATGTGTTGTTTTATAAATTATAGGAAAGTCAATTTAGCATGTATTGAGTACACATTCATAAACTCGATATTCAACTTAAACAACACGATATATATTCAACTTGATTAGTTCATAAACTTCTAGGATTTGGTTTGGTTAAAATGTTTGTATGAGTGATAGTTACCCTTTTGAGTTAACATCCTATCACACTTATAATAATACTTTTAGTGGTTCAAAAGAGTTAACAAATAGAACTTTAATACCCTTTCTAACTAAATAACATTGATTACATATTAAAATGATTGTTAACAAAAAGTGCATTTTGTTCTATTGAGTACATGTGAATTGTTAATGATGCTACTTCTACTATTGTTCTATGTACTAATGGTATGACATACCTATACCTACCGATTATTAATAGTATTTCTGACCTCTAAAACTAGTTGAAAGAAATGCCTGTTTTTTGGGATATGCATTTCTAGTAGTAGAAGCTTTTAGAAAGAATCTCTTTTTTATTTCTGCTTTTTTTTTTTTTTTTTTCCATGACGAACATCAATTATGCTTAACACAATCAAATCAAAATCTATATGCTTAACATGTTGCTAGGGCTCAAAGGAAGGGCCCAACTACCAAAACGTTGCTAGTGGAGCTAAACTTAAACCTAAACCTTAATGTCTTGTTTTATAAATTATAGGAAGTTAATTTAGCATGAGGTTTTTAACAGTTGCAAACACTATCCTAAACTTTGTTATATAGGTAATTAGGTCCCCTTTATTTTTGATATAATATCTTGAATTTTTTTGCAAATATTTCCCTTAGAAAAAGTAAAAAAAAAAAAAAGGGTTACAAGAAGGTGGGATTGTTATTTTTCAAATTTTGTGGAGTCTTTTTCTATTTTGGAAAACCTAGAGTAATTTATTTGTAAATTGACCATAAATTATCTATAGATGATCTCTAAGTCTTAGTTTTTTTTTTGGGAAAATTACCAAAAATGACATTTTTAAAATTTATAATAACAAAACTAGCACCCTAATAATATTGAACGTTTAATATTGAACGTATAACATTGAACTGATCTAAATTGACAAAATTTGATTTGAACAACGTTCAATTGGACGGGCGTTCAAAGAAAAATGATACAAAAATTATTTTTTTAATTGTGAAAATATACGATTTGAATATAAGGAGTGTTATTTTTATTATTATAAATTTTGATAGGTGTTATTTTTTCTAATTTTTTTTTTTATAATAATATATATCTTAGTTAAATATCTTATTTTTGCTCTATTATTAGGTAAGCAATGTTTGGTTGGAAGTTAAGAACAAAAACAATGGCACTTTGGAAACTGGCCTGGCTGATCCCAAAACATTCTACAACATGAGCCCTATTGAGGTAATCAACTTTACATTAATAATATTATTCAATTAATATTTACTTTATTCCTTCTGCTTTATAAAGAGATATTTTTGTTATTTATTATTAGTTCTTATGTTATGTACTAATATATTGCAAGTGTCCAACTAAATATCTCATTATAACAAAATTACATAAAATACAATAAACATCTGTAATTGGACTCTATTTTTAGATTTCGTTTTTTATACCCAATTAAACTATATGTCGTATCACTTTTCAATCTTTTTTTTTACTGGGCCATTCTCATCTCTCTTCAACTCAGTTGAGGGAAAAATGAATTTTTGTGAAATTTGATATTTGAAATCTCCTTGAATCGATCTTCAAGCATTGAATGATACGTACCCAATTAAAAAAGATAAATTTATTTATAAATTTTTTTTTCTTATAAAAAAAAATTGTGAAGTTGGAGTTCCAAATCGAATATAAGATAGAGTAGAAAAAAAAAAAAAAAAACGAAAGTCGTAATTAATAATGTGAAGAATTGATTTGCTTGATCAGGATTATACATTAGCATTAATGCTGCTGAGGCCACTACCATGGGGGGCTATCAAGGGTATTAATTTTGATGATGATGATGTTGATATTGATAGTATTCCTCGAGTGTACATCAAGACAATGCATGACCTACGCATAAGTGCTGAGGATCAAGATAAATTGATAGAGGCTTGGCCACCTTCTCAAGTCTATGTTTTGGAGAGTGATCATAGCCCATTTTTCTCTACTCCTACTCAGCTCTTTGCCTTTCTTGTCAAATCTGCCTCTTCTATCAATTTTGATTAGCCTATTATATTATTATTGCTTTCACTAGTACTACTCCATATGAACCATTTTACTTCATGTTTAAGATTTTGAAGACAACTTTGGATGTGTAGTTGAGTTTAAAAAACAAAGATATGCTACTTTGTTATGCATATGTGATTGATGTTCATGTGTTGAATATTGTTTAGAAATTCGAGTTCTATATATATATATATATATTTTTTTTTTAAAAAACTGACTGAAAATTACCCTATTATCACATAAATGAACTATGTACGGCCTTCGGGATCTTTATGTAGTTTACTTAATTTATCTTGATATATATAAACTATGATCGAATTTAGTAATTTCGTCCATTTATTTTTTATGCACTAAAAATTTGCGCATCTATTGTTAATTTATTGATGCTTCCTATGTCTTCTTACATTTACTACAATTAATTAATACATTACCTTTATATTAGTTGTTAGTTCCATAATTATGCTAGTGGTGCTAAGAACAAAATCATGACATAGAAAAACAGGGCATAGTTTGACCTAAAATGAGGACAATGTATTGCTAGCTAGTCAGTAATTAATCTTTTGTTATTCATAGGTCATATTTATCGTAAATTATATATAATCGTATTAAATTAAATTATATTTAATTATATTATAATTAATCTTTAAAATATTTAATAACAAATTATTTCATATAATAAAATAAAATTAATTTAAATATTTTAATAAAATAATTTATATTTAAATTAATTTTTATATTTTTATTAAAATTTTGAAAATAAAATAAATTATTTTGAATTTGAGATTAAATAAAAAGTTAAGATATATAGTTTTATAATTAAAAATTTAGATATACTAAGTTAGCTATCCAGTACAGTTTACACCCACATTTTCTGATTGTACAATATTTTTATATAACTGTACTATTTTTATATTGTACGATACAGTCTGATTTCACAACCAAACATATAATTGTATAGAAATTATACACTTACAATCTTTAGTACTTTATTAACAAATAATCTATAAGTATACAATTCAAATTTGGAACTTTTTTTTTATAACAAACAAAAAAATAATTTCATTAATTATGAATCAAAATTACAAAGTTAATATCGAAATAAGCAAAAATCACTAACAAAATCAATATACAAACTAGCAAGTTGAATAAGCAAAATGCTTATGAGAATATATTTGATCTTCGTACATTTTCAAGAAATTGTGAACCATTTGGGCCCTTCATCCATTGTATAATAACTTCCTATATATATTTGTGAACCACAATCGATAATTAATCTCGAAAGGTACTACAAAAACATGCCTAGGCTATTACCCCACAAGCAAGCATTTGATTAACATAGTAAAAAGAAAACAGAGATAATTAGCCTAATTCCAAAGTTGTAAATTCATTGCCCTTTCAATTAATGGCTCTCTTACATAAAGCTAACATCCAAAAACTTTACTCAGTTTGTCCGCTACAATGCAATGTCCAAATAATATCTTTGGTTTTATCTCAAGTGATTCATATGCTCTCATCAGCATATTCTGAAATTCTTAGCCTTGTTCATAATTCCTAGTCTATGTCATAGTTTTTCTCTAAACATCTCAAGTATTATTTAAGCGTTAAATTATATTTTTCATCCACTAATTTTTCATATTTAACAATTCCAGTCTAAATTTAAAGATAATGGAGTAAATATGTTAAAAACTAAGTTGTTTTCACACGTTAATTTGGATTGAAATTGTTAAATATGAGTATTTACTAGACGAAAATTTAATTAAGGGATCAAAGTAGTATTAAATGTGATAGAATTAATAGATCAAAAGTATAATACAGCCTTATTTAAGAGTCAAATAGTTAGAAGCAATTTCTCTTTGAAAAGATGGAAAACCTTGAAGCCTTGTGCTGCAAAAGAGTTTGGTTTATTTGGTTATATTTTGGGGTTTTGCTACTTCTTCGTTCTGTTCAAGCTGAAAGTATATATAGTCCTCCTCTATCTTCTTCTTTTAAATTATTCATAATATAAATTTATATTACACTATGTTAATTATATGTCATAAATATTAGTTGTATCCATTTAATTATGATTTGCTCTGAACAAAAAAAATATAATTTTTGGTTTGTGCCTTTTTTTCTTTTTCAGACACAACATTCCCCATGTCAAATGTAAATCTAGGCCCAGTTCAAGGATGGAGAAGTGCCTATTTCTGTTTACAAAATCACATGTGGAAATTACAGGTAAAAGACACATGTATAATTCAGAGTTTATAATGATAATAACTCAAACTGTATAGTTTCTATCGTTGTATGTAAATTTCCTGATCGTGCAACCCACAATAATATAAAATGCCCAACAAAATTAATAAATTTATTAAATTTTTAATGATTTAATTGTGAAAGTAGAACTATCTATTTTTTATTTCTATTATAAAAGAATGAGTATGTTTTTTTAGATTTGTCTCATTTATATTAAATACCATATTACATAGACATTTTTCTAAAACTATCACTCAAAAAAATTATCCTCTGTTGTATAAATGACACAGTTATTTAACTGATTTTAGTTTTAACTCCCTTAGTAGAAAAATATATGTTAATTTTCTTGTAATACTAAAAAACATATATCTATTTACATTATATATATAAAAATAAACATGTGTCTTTTTTTAGGGGTTAAAAATAAACTATATATACATATAAGGAAATTAACCATATAATTAAAACTAAAAACTACACATTAGTTCAATATTGGACTGACCAACACACAAATTTAAATGTATAAAAGAAAGAAAAATGGAGCCAGTTTTAATTCTTTATATTCTTTACTCTAAAATAATAATATTTAATAAATAATTCCTCACACTATAAGGCTTTATTTTTATAAAAATATTCCAAAATAGTATATACACTAAAAAAATTGAAAAATTACCTAAAATAACACCTTTAAAATTTATAACAACAAAAATAGTACCCTTACCTTAAATTAAGAGGGGGTATGAATTATAAATATGGATAATATTTTTGTTATTATAAATTTTAGGGTTGTTTTTTTTCCCAAAACAATTGTGCATAATTTTGACATGTAGATTGTTCTTTGATCAATATTCAGTAACCATCAACCAAAGGTTACTACTTTATCAATTAGGACCAAATGACTATTAACCGGGTGTTGATTTAGATGAAGTGGTATTCATCTTTGATAAAAGGCATCTAAGGGGTAATTTTATTTGTATCTAATAGGCCAACAACCACACAAATATTACTATATTTTATTATTTTTCAGAGATATTTTTCAACTTTTTTGTGTTTTTTTGTCAGTATTATGCTAACAATAGATGCTCACAGTGGCAATCTCATCTATCATTGAATAGTGTGTTAATGTGCGTAATTTTCTAACTTTGAGATTAAATTTAAAATGAATGAGATTTGTACAAAACAGTCATCTAAAAAGCGTAGCAACTACATACTGGGACCAAGCGGAATACTGGTAGTGAACAACACAGAGATAGAAGCATACTGCAATGGAGACTGTGTAAAGGAAACAAGGCAAGTCTTGGGTTGCATTCACATGTGCAAAACAGACTTCAAGTTCGCCAACAAAATCAAAGTTCCAACTCTCAACAACACCATAAACGAAGCATGCTCTCAAAAACAAGGTATATATATATATATATATATATTTCTTTTTTCTGCTTTGTTGCATTTGAGAAAATGCATAGTATTTGAATGCAAAAGTATTTTAATTTAGTGTATGTTTGCTTCTGCTTTAAGATCTATATAAAAGCATTTATGATTGCAAAAAAGAAAAAAAAGAAAATCTATTATCAAATGAAAAGAATTTGTATAAATGCTTTTGTGCTTTTCAAATTGCATAATTATATTAATATTATAACAAGAAGGAAAAAAAAAAATATATATATATATATATATATATATATTTTTAAATAAAATTAATTGGATATCTGGGTAAGAAGAATTTTGTGATTCATGCACTTATTGCATCTTAGATTTGATAATTTTCCTCGTACGGAAGAATTGACAACGGAATTGCAGGGATCTTGGTAGGCGCAAAAGGAAAGAGCAGCGCATAAGAGATTTCATCGAGACACTTCATTTGCTAGAAAGGCCTTCCATGTATTAACAATAAATCAGAGAGGCTCTGCCTCATGTGATATTACAAAAATAACTTGCAAATTACAATCAAATAATATATTTATATTTAAAATTACAAGAATAAAACTTAGACCCATATAACATTGTATGGATCTAATTGATCAAATTTTAACAATTAAAAGTCTGAATTTAATTTAAATGGAGTAAAATTTATTTATTTTTTAGTAAAAATATATGAGATGAAAGTAAAAAAATGTTATTTCCATAATTATAAGTTTTAAAACATATATCACTACTTATTTAAAACATAACTTTATCAAAACTTGCGTATCAAATAGTAATTTGATAATTATTATTGAAATTTATGCCATATTTATTATTTGTTGTATGTTTTAATTAATCATAATTTTACATATAAGTTATGATACATATTATTACTCATTTAAATAATATTACTTAATATTATTCTTTTTGAATGGTTAGTTTTAATAGGAGTTTCCAACCCCTGTTTAGGAAAAAATTTCAACATGTTATACGAGCAAATGAGTTTTGGTGAGAAAATATCACTGGGGACAAAAGTACCGCTGTACCAAATTTATCTTTTTTGTGAAGGCTATATACAATGTGGATCTTGTCGTCTTGATTGTTTCAATAATTAAGAGGGTTTGGAAACTTGGTTAATTAATGAACATTTTCAGGTCAAAGTAATAAATTCCACTTGTATCTCTGTGCCTTTTTCAACAGCAATTTCCCACTAATTGTGGGCATTTGTGGCTCTGTTTTTTTGCAATTGTCACTTAGAAGTTTCTTCCGTCAAATTTGTCTTTAAGGTGACCGACTACTTGCTAATTAATTCGTTAGTCAAAATACGTCTAGGAAAATTCAATTGCATGAAATAGAATGCGCTAGCGGTTTTAAGAACTTCCTACCATAAAATAATGGTTTAGACTCTAGACTTCTTCTTGTTGGCTTTCGTAGACTACTTTAATCTATCGTCTCTCTTACGAGTTAAAAAAAAAACAAGACAGTCAGGCAACGATAATTGCTTCATGGTTGGGACTCGAGAGCTACAAAAGCACTTAGACAAAAAAGAGAGGCACATAACTGATTTAATATCGAAATTCTAAGAGATATTATGTGACACTTTTTTAAATGAGTAAATTATATGAAACATCACTTACATAGAAGTTATGATTTTACAAAATATGTTGGTAATATATTTGAAGCAATTAATTATCTTATTAGCAAAATGAATTTAGAATGAAAGGCGGCGATCCTCTCCCTCTTGGCAAAGTTTTTTTTTTTCTGTTAAAATAAATAAATAAAATTAAAAGAAGAAAAAAGCAATTAAAAATGAAAGGTTGATAGTGGAAGGCGGCTGTTAAAAAGAAGATTAAAATAAAACAATAAGGCGATGAATGGGCTATTATTGGGCCTCTGTGTAGTACTATCAATATCATATCCGTTTGGTCAACCACCTTGGCCCCACCAAATCCCCAAATCAATTCTCGCCCTTTTATCTTTTTTTAATTTCTATTTCTATTTCTATTTCATTTGTCGGAGAGTCCTCGACCGACATGCTATGCAACATCAGTTGGTATCGAAAATAGATAAATTAAGAAATAGGAAGATATAGAGAATATGGATTTTGGTTCGCTAATGGTACTATTAATTTGATACTTTTTTCTTCATAATATTAAAGATATCAATTTAATAATGTCTTGTCAAAACAAACGTAACAATTCAAAATTTTATTAAAAAAAGTAGTATATTTAAAATTTTAGATTATTTTATTAATAAAAAATAGATAATTTTTTTATTATTATTAATATAATAGCAGAGTTTGAATGTAAAAAATACTTTTTTTTAAGTATGAATTAAGAAAAAAGCGTAAAATTTGGAAGATGATTAGTTTTGTACTTTCCGACATTCATTACTTTGAAATCATAAATAATATTATATTTATAAATTTATTATGTATTAAATGATGTAGCACTTATTTATTATATATAAATTTAATGACATGAGATTTTAAAATGATGATTTACTATTTAATAAAAGGAGTTAATTAAATTATTCAATATAAATTGACGTGTGCATCAAGTTATTATAAAAATATTTTTATAAAATCATAGTTATTTTCTATTTTTGTCTTCTTTTTTTTTTTTTATATATAAAATTTAATTTAATAGTACAATTAAACTTACAAAACTGTGTAAAAAAAAATTGATAAATTAATTATGCTACTTTTTTTAATTGGTCCTTCGGCAACTAATCAAATTTACTTTAGTTTTAATAAAAACTAAGCAAATTTATTACAAAAATTATTTTTTATTTTGCAGACGTGGGTAGCCAATCATGATTTAATTTTCTCAGGAACCATCAATTCATCGATTATAATTTGCAAGTTTACATTAATATTTTGTATTTGTGACGACAAGAAATTAACATACAATATACTATTTCATGATTACATTTTTTTTTTCTTTTTGAGAAAATGTTGCATATCAGCTTCATTTAAAGATAATGGGAAAAGAAAACAAAAAGTTTAAAGAAGAAAGATGTTGTGATAAATGCAATTATTATTCCAAGATTCAAGCAAAAATTTAGTGTATAAAAGTAGTTATTATAAAATATTGAGTTTTTATCAACAACAACAAAAAATAAAAAACGACTTTCATATTATAACTTTGATGCATTTTATAAGAAGGTAAGATTCAAATAATTATATATGTACATCTTTATATGTGTAAGAGAGAGAGAGATTATATGATTTGAATATATTATTTATATATATAAAAAAAATTCATATGTAACGTTTGTTTGCCTCTAATATTAGGCATTTCAGTATTCAACATATTCCGGGGACGGTATAAAAACATGTTTCACTTCAACTATTTAGTTTGAACTTTGAATTAAGTATTCACTTACTACTTGACATTTATTTAAGAAGTTAAAATGATTAGTTAATATTTTAATTTCTTTTCATGAAGTAATTTTAATTAAAAGTAATAAACATTTTATTAAGATCCTTTTAAGTTAGAAGAAATTTAATAGTGATTTTAAGATCCTTAAAATTTTGAGTATTCAGTGTATCCCAGTTTTAAAGATTCTTGAACCATTCCCAAGTTAATCGAATCCGATGTGACATTTGATTGATTTCGTATTTTATTTTAACTTTTTAATGTCGTTGATGAAGACACTATTTTGGGTTTCAGAAAGAAGGGATATTCCTGTTCTCACAAGTTTTGTCCTAACTTTATATTCAAATAAAATGGGTTTTAGTGGATGTCATGTCACACTAGATTTTTATTTTTATTTTTTCTTTTTCTTTTTCTTTTTTTGTTCTATAAGAGGAAAGGAGCTTATTAAATATAAAACTTATATATGTATAATTGGTCCGCTTTAATGAAACGTGTTTAACCGTCAACCTTTCCACCATGCCATCCATTTAAAAAAGTCACTATAAAAATAAAAAAATAAAATTTAATAAATGCATATCAAAAACCATGAAAAGACCAGCCGTCCTATTTTTTTTTACTTTCAAAAAAATAATTAACTAATGCCAATCTCAATTCTTTTTTTTTTTTTTCCTTCAAGAGATAAATTAAGAAAATTACACACTTGAATACTTGGTCCACACATTAGAGTATGAGCCACCACCATTTCACTTGCAATATTTTACTAGTTTGTTCATTTATTTATTTTTCCTAAGAATTTGTTCATTTACTTTTTTTTACCGGAGTATTACCTAAGAAGGTTCAATAGAACCTAAATTTAGCGAAGTACTTTCACAAACAATCACAGAGAAAGAAAAAAAAATGAAGCATGAAATCAAGAAAATTAAGTAAAAACTCTAAAATACTGAAAAATTATTTCACAATTGTGTGTTAATTACAACAACAACAAACGTTTCTTTATACAACCTAAGAACCAATAAAAAATTTTTGATCTAAATTTAATAACAAAATAATTTTGCTCATAACAAATGAATTGATTAATCTTCTGACTAAATGCTTCTAATGTGACAGATTAAGTTGGCAAAGTCTCTCACATTCTCTCTCAAACTCAGAAAAAGTGGCAGAATATTGAGTTTGTGTTGAAGACAATGATAGGTAGAAGGAGGCAAAGGTTTAGTAAGAATATCAATTTGCTCATGGCTAGGAATGTGTTGTACCAAGATTTGCTTGGAAATGACCTTTTTCCTTACAAAGTAAAGATCCAACTCAACGTACTAGGTGCGTTCATGAAGCACAAGGTTAGCAGCCAAAGCCATAGAACTCGAGTTATCACGCACACCAAAGTACGGGAAGATGAGTAGAATTATGGTGCAATTCACGCAACAAGGATTGAACCCAAACAATTTTAGCAATGGCACTAGCAACACATAGATATTCAGCCTCAGTGCTAGATCTAAACATCATAGGTTGCTTCTTAGAAGACCAACAAAAATACAATAGCCAAAGGTGGATCTACGATCATCAGAGCAAGAAGCCCAATTAGCATCAGAAAAAGCAATGACCTGAAATGATGATGATGCTTGAAATAACAACCCATAATCTGTAATCCTTTTAAATATCTGAGGATCCGTTTAATAGCAGCTTAATGAACTTCTTTAGGAGCAGACATAAACTAACAAACCTTATTAATACTAAAAGTAAGATCAGATCTAGTATGAGTGACGTACTATAAACCACCAACAATACTCCTATAAACATAACTATCATTAGGAAGAGACTCATCATCCGCAAAAAGTTGAGTAATAGAGCCCATTGGAAATTGACTAATTTTTGGCTTCAAGCATGTTTACTTTGCTACGTAATTCATGAATATATTTCTTCTTATTTAAAAACAAACTTCCATCAGCAAGCTTATGAGCAACAAAACCCAAAAAATAATGCAAAGGGCCCAAATCTTTCAAAGCAAATTCCTAATCAAGTTGATGAATGAACTGTTGAATGGCCTTAGAATCAAACCCAATAATGATGATGTCATCAGCATAAATGAGAATATACATTTGTAAGCAACTTGAGCTGTAAATGAATAAAGAAGAATCAGCTTTACTTTAAGTGAAATCAAACTTGAACAAAGTTGTACTTAACCTTTCAAACCAAGCTCTAAGAGCTTATTTGAGCCCATAACGAGTTTTATTCAATTTGCAAACATAGTTAGAACAATCAGGGTTTACAAAGCCCTCAAGCTACTGCATAAAAACTTTTTCATCCAATAAGCCATATAAAAAACATTATTTACATCCACCTGCTGTATATCCAAATGATGAAAAATAGTTATAGGCAAAATAATATGAATAGTAGCAAACTTAATTATTGGACTAAAAGACTCACTAATATCAAAGCCAACAACTTAGTTGAAGTCTTTAGCCACTAATCAAGCCTTAAGTGTGTTAATAACACTAGTGAGCAATTTCTTGACTCAGAATACCCATTTATGACCAATAACTCTTTTATTCTGAGGTTTGGGAACTAATGTCCAAGTTTAATTTTTAATTAAAGCATCAAATTATGCTTTTATAGCTGCAAACCATTGAGGATCATGCAATGCTTCCTTAACTGACTTTGGTTCCTTAATATCTTAAGACCGATGAAAAGCACTATATACTTTGGGCTTTTTGATTCCATGTCTAGTACGAGTTATCATATTATAAGTATTAGTATAGGGTAAAGAAACATGAGAAAAGGTAGAAGAAGACACAATAGGTAAAGATTCAATGAACACAATAGGTAAGGAAGGTCTAAGTAAGTCAGACATCTTAGATAAAGTAGGTAAATGATGAGAATTAGACATAAACAGCTCATGAAAAGTAGACAAATTTTGTTTAGACTTGCAAAAACAAAGCAATCAGCTAAAGGTAAATCATATGAGAGAGAAATATCATAGCGTAAAACAGGTTTTTGAATAAAGGGTAAGTAAGTTTTAAAGACATGTAAAGGAGCTTTTGAAAACGTACAAGGAACAAACTTAGTTGAGAAAGGAAACTGCTGCTTATTAAACACTACATGATGAAACACAATGAGACATCCAGTAGAGCTAAGGCATTTATAGCCTTTATGAATAGGACTATACACAACAAAGGTACAAGGAGTAGACCTTAGTTCCAATTAGTGAGAGTTGTAGGGTCTCATATGTGGAAAACACAAAAAACTATATGATTTAAGAAAAGAATAGTCTGGTTTTACAAAAAATAAAACTTGTATAGGTAGCCTCTTATGCCACAACATAAGATCAAATGGCTCAATAATCTTACACTTTCTTGGTTTCACCTCAACGTCTACACTATTTACATAGAGCCATGGCTTATTTAAACTAGTACTAGTATCCAAACTACAAGACAAGACACATTTATCAGTATTAGGTAAGCTAAAAGATGTATCAGCACCCTTCTTAAACTCCTTCAAATCTAAGTGAAACTGATATAGTCCTTTGTTACATGGTCCTTTAAGGCAAGATTTACTTAGTTTCCTTGTCCTTCACAAGGCAACAATGTGCATGAAATTCAAAGAATACACTGTTATGCTTTGCAAACTTAGACACATTAAGAATATTCTTTGCAATGTGTGGCACATGAAGCATATCCTTTAAACAAAATTGTTTTCTAAAAGCAAGTTCAGATGCAAAAGAATTAGTGCCAACATGATGAATAAAGAGACCAAATCCATTACCTAGTCTCTCAAATCTAGTATATTCTGATTTGGTAGCCAGATTAGCAAGATCAAAAGTGACATAGTGTGTGGCACCTAAGTTAGGGTACCAGGTAGGTTCATTTATGGTTTTTTGTGTAGCTATAAGTACAGAGGCTTGTTGATTCTGTGAAGAATAAGTCTGACCTTGATTAAAGTACGCATTAGGTGGAAAATATTTTTTATCAAATTTGTATCAACACTTGTTGACTAGGTAGCCAATTGACTTTGTTGTCTATTACCATTAAAACTTCATCTACCTCTGCCTCTTGGACCTGAATTCTAACCCCTACCTTTATAACCTTGATTGTTTGTATTAGAGTTACAGTAAAATGCCTTTCACTACAACCTTCACTATTGAAACTCTTGTTTTGATTTTGTGCCAAATTAGCAGCAAGTAATAACATATCACTAGCATCACTATTGTGGTTCTAAAGTCTCTTTTCATGAGTAAGAAGCATAGCTTACACCTTTCTTACTGTGACTAAATCTGTCTTACTCGAAACAATAGCATGTACAAGATCATAGTCTTTATCAACACCAATGAAAAGAGTATGTACTTGATCTTCTTCTGAAACATGATAGCCACAAGTGGAGAGTTTTATAACAATATCTTTCACTTTCGTAACAACTCAATAATAGACATTGCTTCTTTCCTTATATTGCTAATTTCTAACTTGTATTGAAAATATTTTGCTCTTGAGTGAGAGGCAAAAAAATTCTCCAAACTAGTCCACATCTCTACACTAGTATCACAATCTGAAACTTCTTTCATAAAATCTCCCTCCATACATGTGATAAGCCAAGATCCTATCATCTAATCTTGTCTCGTTCGATGCCTATTGAAAGTTTTTAATCACGGATCAAATAAGCCTAAAGGGGGGTGAATAGGTTATTTTCAATTTTTAACAAATATTAAATGTGTAATCTAATCACAACGACCAGACATGCAATCGCGTGTAAAGATAAATGCGGAATAAAAAACAACACACGATATTTTTAGGTGGAAACAACCTAGGCCACAACAATGACCTAAGAGGAAAACCACCGGTCCACCGGACCACCTAACTATCCACTATGAAAATCAATGTTCAATTACAACCATAGAGTCCAGAACTACCCGTCGCAGATAGATCCCCCTTTCTGTAATTTACTTACGAGCCGTCGCTCCTTTCACAGCCTCCAATAGCTAGATGTCTGGATCCAGACCAACGTTCCGATCTACTTGAGTCACACAAGATCAATCGAACCCGTCACCTTCGGTAATTTCGAGTCACACGAAATACCGAACACCTCACCTGAAACGTTAGCACAATAACACAAGTGCAAAGTGTGTCCTAGAGCGGATTTAAACAATGAACAATCCTAACGAGCAGATTCAACAGCATACGATGTAAAATCTAAATCAGCTAGCAAAATCTAGAACAATCATATAAAGCTCAATATCATGAAGATGAAGAGAAGAAGTTAAAAGCACAAATCAGATATGAAAATATTAGATCAATGTGGTTATTTTATTATGCACAAGCAAGCATCACTTATATAGAGTCCAATTTAACTTGAAAGAGGATTTGCAATGGACTGAAACTCTACTCAAATCAGGATTTAGTTCTCACAAGAATTCTATTCATACAAGGATTTCACTCTCACAACAATTCTACTCATATAAGAATTTTGCTTTCACAAGAATTCTACTCATACAATGATTCCAACTTTCACAACAATTCTACTCATACAATGATTCTAACTTTCACAACAATTATACTCATATAAGGATTTTGCATTCAATATTAAATGAGTCAAATTGGTAAAAGTAACATATGGGTCAAATTAAAAAGGAGTTCTAGTAGAAGTGAAAAACTGTCTCGATCGATCTAACGACTGGCTCGATCGATCGATCCAATGCTCGATCGATCGACCAGATTGATCGATCGATCTAGCTCAACCCGAGAGCACCTAGATCGATGTCGTTCCACACTCGATCGATCGATCACTCGATCGATCAAACTATACACTCGATCGATCGAACAACATGTGCACAATTTATTTTTCGTTACGATCCATACTAAGTGTAGTGCACAAATGTGTGAAGATGTATGCATGATAGAATATTTTACCTGTCATATTGGCATTGCAAGCTTGGTGACTCCATCATCATGTATCGTCTGATTAAACGGTGAACTCTTACTCTAGATTACAATCAAACATTTTGTCCACGAAAATTGCCAATACAAAATAAACCTTACACCTATATTTCACATTCAACTTTCCAGTTCCATTATGCTTTAAAGGACAACGATACTAATTGAAAACAAATTCTTTCAATTCATAACTGTGTAGAATCCTCAAGATCTGTCTCTTCCAAATTACAAAATTTATTCTGTCCAACTTGATTGCATTTATCTGATTATGAAATGTAATCAACTTTTGCTTTTGATCTTTAACTTCTAGTTCGACATTCTTAAATTTTTCTTGACTAGTCTGATATGTTCTTTGTGAAATTGAATTATTTATGACTTGTAGATTATTGAAATATAAATCTTGATGCTCTAATACCATAAACAGATTCAGTAGAACTTGAACTCAATGAAGAATTTTTAAAAACAACCAAAAAGAAAGAAAAAGATGAAATAGGAAATCAAGAAAATCAAGTAAGAACTCTGAGGCACTGAAAAATTATTTCATTATTGTATGTTAATTACATTAGTAGCAAATTCTTTTTTATGTAACTCGAGGATCAATCAAAAGCTTTTGTTTTAAATTGCATAACAAAACAATTCTGCTCACATAACAAGTTGACTTGATTAAGCCTTCTAAGTAATTGTTGCTGATTTGGCAACCTCTCACATTACCTTGAAATTCAAAAGCTTTTTTAGTTATAAAGATAGAGAAATACATTTTACAAATTAATAATATTGAAAAAAGTAGAATAGTTCCATTGGTTGCTGTTTTGGCCTGTGTGGAACCAATTATCATATTTTTACTTTATTTTCTTTTATTTTTTCAATGCAAATTGAATTTTTAGTGAGAAAAGCAAGCCACAATTGAAAGTTCGAAAATGTCTTGAAGTCGAGCTTTATAGTGCTGTTCAATAATGTTGTTTAATTAATTTTAAAATTAAGTGCACAACATCATACTAAAAATTTAGGTTTTATTCCCTTTAATAAAATATTGTACATTTTTTATTTTTTATAAAATACAAGTTTTTTATAACGCATAAAACATATATTTTATATAATAAGCTTAATAAAAAAAATTAATTAAATAATGAAATCATAATAAATTAAAATAAAAGATTAAGTTTATTGGTAAAATTAATTAATGTTATATCGTATACGTTAATTCTCTAATTGTGCATTTAGTTTGTTCTGTGTTGTCCGGGTCTCATAATAACATAATGAATACAAATTATTAAGCACCGTGATAATTCAAGCATTAATTTCATCCTTAAACTTGTATATTTATAATGTGATAAAATAAATTTATAACTAATAAAATTATTTACCTTAAAAAAAAATTAACATACAACACACTGTAAGCCACAAGAGAATTGCTGTTCAATTGTTCATTTAATACATATAATAAGTTGGTCTTCTCAGAAGTCAAAAGGAAAGTCCAATCAAACCGTGCCACACAGAAAATAAGAGTTCTCTTTTTTCCTTTAATCAAAATATCAGCTTTCTCGTGTTTAACTAATGACGGAATGTTGCCGGTATCAAATTACCAAAAAGCTCATTAATACACAAAATAGGCATAAAACACTCAGTCCAGTACACGTGGCTTACGAAACCATTTAGAAATCGACGTCGTCCAAGAACTCCCCGAAGTCAAACTCGCTGAACTCTACCTCCGATAAGTTCTTTCTGGACGTCATTATATCGGGCAGAGTAAACGGCGTGTCAAAATCGAAACGGAACAAATCGCCGTTTAAATAACTGAAACCGTCCAAAGACGTCGGATTCTCGTAACGGAAGTCTGACGGCAGCAATGACTCAGCTTCGTCGGAGTAGCCTAAACTTTCAAAAGGCTTACTCGTTTCATCGTCACGGAGGTCCAACTTTGGCGATGGCGCATCATCTTCGGACAAGCCGAAACGTTCAACAGGAGTTTTTTCGTTCATCAGGAGTTTGCCAACTTTGCCAAATGAAGCTGCTTCGTCAGAAAAACATGAACTTTTAAAAGGAGTTTGCTCTTCGACGTCGTAAAGGACTGAAGTCGGCGATAACACATCCCCTTTAGAAAAGCCGGAACTTTCTGTTGACTGCGGGTCTCCAGAAGTTGTATCCGTTGAAACGGCGTTAGGGAAGTTGGTGATGGCTTTAACACCCTTGAGTTTTACGGCAGCTTTATCGTAGACAGTGGCAGCTTCTTCAGCAGTATCGAAAGTTCCGAGCCAGACCCGTTTTCGGCAATTTGGGTCTCGGATCTCTGCTGCCCATCGACCCCAAGGCCTCCTGCGAACTCCCCTGAACTTTTTCTGAAGACTAACGAGTCTTGTTTCCGGCTCCGGGCGTCTTATAGGTTTCTGTCTGGGTTGATTTAGCTTTGCTAGTCGCTTAGAAGAAGATGAAGATGGATATTCCAAGTTGATTTGTTCCACATATCTCTTTACTCTTCGTACGGACCTCTGTTCTTCTTCATCACTGGAAGAGTCTGTAGCATCAGCATCAGTGATTATGATACGAACAAGTTTCTGTTTGATTCCCGTTAATTTCATAGTGGATTGATCTAGAAAAGTAATGGGTTTTGGTGATTCTTGTGATACGACCTTGCTTGTACTAGTTACATGCTCTGAATACTTGATCATGGTAAGTGAAGCAAACTCAGAGCTGGGTTCTCTTCATGTACTTGAAGAAGCAAAGGCAAAGCCGCAAAGGCATAAACTTTTACGTAAAACAGAGCAAGTGAAGATAGAGGAATAAGTAGAAAATAGGACTCTGTTTTGGATAGAAAGGCAAGTTATGAAGACCTTTTTTATTCTCTTTGTAAGAGTATAAACAGAGGATCTGAACTTGAGGTGTGCCTTAGAAATTGTACCAAAGTTGAAAGGAAAAAACAGACAAGTGCTTTTTCTAAAGTATAAAAAACTGCCTGGTTTTTCTAGGAAAGAACAAATTTGAAGACAAATCTGAAAAATAATGATGAGGCTTGAGTGGGTAGTAGACTGTTGCATAAACCCTTAAAGAGTAATAAAGATCTGAAGACCAGAAGGTTTAGAAGAGGCTCTAAAAGGGTCAGAAAATAAGGAGGAGGAGGAAGAAGAGAGCAAAGCAAGGAGAATTTGACAAGAGTAGTTATATATAGTGCACGGAGAGACAGAGCAATTGAAAGGTCTTTGGGTATTTTCTATTTTCAATATGTCACTAATTAGTGGGTCATGTACTGTAATTTTTGCTTGGGGATTTTTGAGCGGGAAACTGCATGATAGCGTTTTAGACAGCTAGGCTCTTAAAGGTTGATCGTAGATCAAATAAATTGCAGCATTGGAAGTATAATAGTTCAAACGTCAATATTAATCTTGAGCAAATTTTATCTAGTCAACGAGAGAGACAGTAAATTGAAGGTCTATTTTTATTTAATACTGTCACATACATTAGTTTGATTCAATTTTACCTTCGATTGAGCATGTATATACAGCTGCTTGTTACGGCTCGTTTTCAAATATCAACAGATGTCAGTATTTTCGAGCTAAAATTTATAATTTTTTTTAATATTGTAAAAATTAAATTAATTAAAAATTTATTTATTTATAAAAATAATAAAATATTTAATGATATAGTATAATTTTCTTAATACATAAAAATTTTATTTTAACTTAAAAATAACATATGTTATTTTTCTTATAACATAAATAAATATATATTTTTTAATGTTAAAAAAAATAAACATATATTTTTTTATTGAAGGAATTAAAAATAAAATGAATTAAATAACTAAATTATTTATGTAATAAATAATAAAACCTAGTATATTTATTATGGTAAAGAGTTAAAATTTAATAATAACTGTAAAAAAATTATGTTGGTTTTTATCTTGTTTTTGTTATAAATTTTGATCTAAATTTAAATTGTTATATAATATATTTTTTTGTGATAAAGTGTATAAATTATTAATTATATTTTATGTTATCTAAAATTATTATTAATAAAAATAAAAATAATTGATACCAACATCATTAAATTTTACCTTTTTTTAAGGAAGTCTAATAGTTTTGGAAGCTAGCTTTCTTTTCTTTACCCTCAAAATAGATAGACGTAAAATTATATATGGGTATTGAATCAATATTAATATATTGATCTAAATTAATAAAAATTATAAATTATAAATTTAATAAAAATAAAAAAGTGGAATATGTTTTCATTCTTTTTATTCTCTCATTTATCTTCATTTAGTGATCTAGTCTAAAATTAATAAATAATTCATCTATAGTTTTTTTTTTCTTTTTTTCTTTTTTTTTCAGTCTAAGAGTACGACCAATTAAATAATTTATGGCTGAAATGTGAGAGGTCTATTTTTATTGAAATATAATTAATGTAATCTTAAAAATATCAAAATGCAGTATCTTATTTATTAATACACAAGACTCATAATTTCTTTTTAAAGATCTAAGTTAGTTTGAAATTAATTTCCATGAATGATTAAGCTAATGATATATACAGCTGCTGATTGTTACAAGCTCGTTTGTCAAAATCAACCAGATTACCTCTTTTTTTTATTTTTTTTTTATGTTCTAAAATCCTCTTATTTTATTATTAATAAATAAAAAATATATTCGAATATTTAGGTAGGATTCGAATTTAAATTCTTAGTAAAAATATTAAAAATTTTACAATCTAAACTATAAATTTTTTTTTTCAAAATAAAAAATAATAAAAATAAATCAATTCAATCATATATCTTAAATAATAACTAAAAATTACATTTAGTTATCTAACTAAATGATATGTAATACGTAATATGATTACTTTTCTTATCTTAAAGCAGTAGCGTAATATGTAATTTTATTTCATTAAACTTTTTCTTTCACAGTTTTTAATTACCAATAATAATGCAATCTAACTGATTTATTCTCCAAAGTTATTGAAGAAAATATTTTTATTGAAAATCATATAATTTTGTGCTTCTGACGTAATCCAGGAAAAATATATCAGAGTCCAAAAATTTTCAAAATAATAATAATAATAAAAATAAAACCCTTAAAATTTATAATAATAAAAATAATACTACTTATATTTAAATCATATATTTTTACGTCTATTTAATTAAATATGTTTAATATTAAATATTTAATATTAATAAAGTATTAATTTTATTATAATAAATTTTAAAAAATTTATTTTAAATAAATTTTTAAAATATTTTCGATAAATTTCTCTTTCAGATTTAGATCTAAAGTATTTTAATTTATTATCATAACTATTTTTACATCCTCTCAAAGCATAAACAAAAGGTTCACTTTTATCTTCTGCGCACTTGTTACAATTTGTATTCTGAGTTTTGGAGTGATAATAAATAGATAAATAAATGAATGAAATAAAAAACGCCAAGTGTAGCCAATGATGGTGCCAAAGACTTAGAGAAGTCCTTCCAAATGATATAACTAGATCTTTTAGTTTCGTGTTGAAATAGAACTCCTAAATTCACATAGCCAACAGCCCTTGTGACACGCTCCGAAAGATTCTTCAGGGAACATGTGCCTTGGAACATTATGAGGCACTCAAATGCTCAATAGCTAATGTTTTTTCACGTACAGTCATGTTACTGTCGCAGAAGTACTTGTTACAACTCCTATGCGGCTATGCTCTTGTTATTAATACGAGACTGTTCATCGCAGAAGCATTTTTAGGATCTTAAGCAAAACTCTTTTAAAATTATATATTAATATTAATTTTTGTTCAAATTATTTAATTATTATTTTATTAAAAAGTGTAGAAAAAAAATAATGTTTTATATTTTCTATCAACTACAACAAAAAATTTCTTACTATTTTAATTAATTATAAAAATTAATAAATTTAATATGATTAATAAATATTTTATGAACGGTATAAATATTTTTTTTCATAATTTATATAGTTACAAAAATTAAAAAATTAATTTAAATTGTGAAATTTAATTAAAATTTTGAACATTTATTAATTAAAAAATTTATTAAAAAACAAAAATGAGAATAATATAATTAGTATAATGACATAATATCAATTAATATAAAAATGATGTCTTACATTCAAATGAGATAGTATAAATATTTTAGTTAAAACTTAAAATGTTCTTTGTTTATTCTATTAGATGAAATTAGACTTAAAATTATGTCATGTTAGTGGTGTATTTGTGTGATGAGTTTTTATTATGTTTGTATTTATATATTGTTTGATTGAATAAAAAATTATTTTAAATTATTTATATGAAAATTTTAAATTTATAAATGACAAATTTTATTCTAATTGTACTTTGATTATGCAATAATGTTGTAGTAGACACCCTCATATATCTTTTCCATCATAATTCAAAATAGCTAGGGTCCACCGAACCATTTGTTCGTAGTTTGGGTAACGTGTACTACGTATACGCTCATTAATACACTTGGACTTATTTGTGTGTTCACAGCATGCAAATTAAGCTTTAACTTTAGTATTAAGTTTGATGTTGCAACTCAAAAAGATAATTTAAAACGAGCTTATTTTAAGTTATATATTCAGTTTACTCATATTTTTATCAAATATAAAACTAATTAATTGCACACTCAAAAACAATCTCATATTCGTGTATTATTTGTAAAATCAAGGAACAAATATTTTTCTATGGGACTCACTTAAATACCACTATTATAAGAAAGCTTTCAAGAAAGATTCGAGGGTCACACTGGAGCTACTTAAATTCCAATCTCCTTAGACAAAATTTTCTTAAATAATAAACACTCAATTGAGTAACAAACAACTGTGGTAACCAAACGTCGAGAAATTAAATAACAAAGTAAACACACAAATTTTACGTGGTTTAGCGTAAGGCCTAATCCACGTGCAAAGACGAAGAAAATAATTCACTATTCAAATGGTGTTTATAAAGTGGGTACAAACTCTCAAATATCCCAATATACCAAATTTAGAAAATTTTCTCTAACAAACAAAAGAAGAGCAACTACCAAATGTGTTAATTCCAACACTTTGAAGCTATCAAAATAAACTTCTAATTTTACTCTCTCTTTCTCTCAAATACAACTCTTGAAATGAATTGCTAGGGATGATATTATGGCTTGGTTTCCTTCTCTATTTATAGGAAGTTTGTGTGCAAATTGTTAAGGATTGGTTGCACAATTTCTCAATTAATTGCACCAACTTTTGAATTCCTTATATCCACCAACTCTTGCCACCAACTCTCGACTTCCATGGTGTGCAATTAATTTGTTCAATAATCTTGGCTAATTAGACACACATTTCTAACAATCTCCACCTTTGATCAAACTTAGCCAAAAATATTATCTCGATCTTTGCCACACGCATGTAGTTGCTCGAACTTATAAGGTATTTATCAAGTTCAAACAATGTTTGAACTTGACTGATGTCACTACCTTGGTCAACATATCTGCAGGATTATCAGCTATTCCAATCTTTGAAAGATGTATCTTTCCATCATTGATAATTTCACGCACAAAATGAAAGCAAATGTCTATGTGTTTTGTTCTTGCATGATAGACCTGATTTTTTGCTAAATAAATAGCACTTTTGACTATCACAGTAAACATTAAGATGTTCTTGTGCATTCCAAGTTCTTCAATAAACTCTTGTAGCCATATAGCTTCTTTAACAGCCTTAGCGACTACCATATACTCTGCCTCTATAGTTGACAAAGCTACCGTGGTTTGTAATGTAGACTTCTAACTTACAAGTCCTCCACCAAAAGTAAACACATAACCAGTAGTTGACCGACGCTTATCCATATCACCAGCATAGTCAGAATCAACATAATCGACCACTAACTTTTCATCCTGCTGGAACACCAAACCAATATCTACGGTACCTAAAATGTACAGAAGAATCCATTTCACAACTTGCCAATGCCCTTTTCCAAGATTGTGCATATATATGCTCACAATACTAACAGCTTGTGAAATATTGGGTCTAATACATACCATAGCATACATCAAGCTGCCAATTGCATTTGAATAAGAAACATGCAACATATACTTTTGTTCTTCATTTGTGGTAGGAGACAAAAATGAGCTAAGCTTGAAATGAAAGACAAGTGGTGTACTAACAGGTTTTGATTGTTCATTCAAGCCAAAACGTTGTAGTACATTCTTCAAATATTGTGTTTGAGATAAAAAAAAAATTCTACCTCTTCTTCTGTCTCTATGAATCTCCATACCCAAAATCTTGCTAGCTTCTCCAAGATCTTTCATTTTAAATTCTTGATTTGGCTGTAGTTTCAACAATCTAATCTCATCTTTATTTGTAGAAGCTATCAATATATCATCAACATATAAAAGCAAATAAATGAAAGATCCATCATTCAGCTTGCGAAAGTATGCACAATGGTCAAATTTACTTCTTGTGTACTTATGTTTCATTATGAACTGATTAAATCGGTTGTACCACTGTCTAGGTGATTGCTTCAAACCATATAGCGATTTGTTCAGATTGCAAACCCAATTTTCTTTTTCAACAACTTTAAACCCATCAAGCTGAGTCATATAAATTTCCTTTTCCAAATTACCGTATAAAAATGCAGTTTTGACATCAAGTTGAACTAGTTCCAAATCATATTGTGCAGCCAAGGCCAACAAAATTTGAATAGTAACATGTCTCATAATTGGAGAAAATACTTCATTGTAGTCAATGCCCTCTTTTTGAGCATAACCCTTTGCTACCAACCTTGCCTTGAAGCGCACATTGTTCTTATTAGAAAATCCTTCTTTCTTTGCAAATATCCATTCGCATCCAATAGCCTTCTTGCCTTTAGGAAGTCGAGCTTACTTCCAAGTTTCATTCTTATGAAGAGATTGCATCTCTTCCTCCATTGCACGTTTTTATTGTTGGTGTTCAACATTGTCAATGACCTCTTTGTAAGTAGCCAGAACACCATCATTTACTATTGAAAGTGCATATGCTCCCAAGTCATAATCAGCAAGTCGAGTAGGTAGGTGAGTTTGTCTTTTCTCCTTTCTAGTTGCAATTAGATCTTGTTACTGTGTAGGTTCTTGGGTGAGAACCTCTTCATCATCTTCTGTCATTAGAGAATTATTGTCTTCCTCCATGACTTCAACTGGATCAACGGACACTTTCTTTAAATCACCTGTTGTGGAGTTTCATTGGTCTGATTCTCCTTTGGAGACTATTTCTTTTCTTCTTGTAACAACATAGAAGACTCATCAAAAGCTACATCCCTGCTGAAAATTATCTTCTTTGACTCTAAACACCAAAGATGATATCCTTTTACTTCAATTGTTATACCCATGACCAAAGTTTTTTTAGCTCTTGGGTCTAACTTAGACTCCTTTACATGATAATAATCAGCGAAACCAAAGACATGTAAGGAATCATAATCTGTAGCAGGCTTTCCAGACCATACCTCCATAGGAGTTTTGCTATCAAGTGCATTTGATGGCAAACGATTGATGAGATGGCATGCATAAGTTACTACCGCATGCATAAGTTACTACCTTAGCCCAAAAGATCTTGTCCAACCCAACATTGGACAACATACACCGAACTTTCTCCAGTATTATTCGGTTCATGCGTTCTGCCACCCCATTTTGTTGTGGAATATGTCTGACTGTAAAGTGTCATACAATTCCCTCATTCTAACAAACTTTCAAGAATGGATCACTTTTGTATTCACCACCATTATCCGATCTGAGTCGTTTGATCTTCTTGCTAGTTTCAGTTTCAATCATTTTCTTCCATTTTAAGAAAACATCTAGGACTTCACTTTTCTCCTTCATTACACATATCCAGACTCTTTTGAAAAAATCATCAATGAAAGAGACAAAGTAGTGCATCCCTTCAAATGAAGCTGTTTTGGTAGGGCCCCAAACATCAGTGTGAACATAATCCAAAATCCCTTTAGTACGGTGGATTGCTGAATCAAATTTCACCCTAGTTTGTTTTCCCAAAACACAATATTTTGCAAAAGCCAAATTTAGTTGCTTTTGCTCCCTTCAATAAGCCTTACTTTATCAAATTGTGCAAAGTTTTCTCACCAGCGTGCCCCAAACGCATATGCCATAATTTGGTTGCTTTTGAATCTACTTCTTTTGTAGAAACAGTAGCAGCTGCTCCAACAAGTGTACTTCTTGGTAAATAGTACAAGTTGTTTCTTCTTATGCCTTTCATCAACACAAGTGCGCCAGATACAACCTTTAGAACTCCACCTCTCATAATCACTGTGAGACCTTTTGATTCTAAGGCTCCAAGTGATATGAGATTCTTTTTCAATCTCGGTACATACGAACATCTTTCAGTAGTTTGGTTGATCCATCATGAGTTTTCAAATGGCCTATACCTATCCCTGTTGTTTTACAGGTATTATCATAAACAACTCCACCATCAAGATCTTTGTAACTTGAAAACCATTCCCTGTTTGGACACATATGATAGGTGTAACCCGAATCCATTATCCACTCATCAACATGACATATCATAGACATGTCAACCAAGGAATAATCAGACTCATTATCTCCTTGATCAACTGCGCAAGCATTAGAAATTGCTTTGCCCTTATTGTTCTTTTGCAACTTAGGACAAATTTTTTTCCAATGCCCTTTCTCTCGACAAAAGGTACATTCATCTTTAGCAAGTCTTACTTTTGACTGTGACTTGTCTTTTCTTCTAGGTTTATGGCTCACAGAGTGACCTCTTACTATCAATACTTCTGCTTTTGCATCTCTATGAACAACTTTGTCATTTTTCATGATTTCATAGCTATGCAAAGCTGTACAATTTTTATCAAATGAAACTTTATCCTTCCCATGCAGCAACGTGATGCTGAGTTGCTCATAATCATCAGGAAGTAAATTTAACAGCATTAAGGCTTTATCTTTATCTCCAAATTGCTCATCTAAATTGAACAAATCGGCCAACAATTTATTAAATGAATTAACATGATCATTCATTGATGTACTAGGTGTGTACGTGAACTTGTAGAGTTTTTTCTTCAAGAAAAGACGATTAAGAGGTCATTTCGACATATACTTATCCTCCAATGTCTTCCACAACTTCTTTGCTGACGTCTCCTTCATGACAAAATATTTTTGATTTTTGCGAGACACAGCCAAATAGTACCACATGTCTGACGATTGAGTTTTTCCCAATCTTTCTCATCCATGTCTTCAGGTTTGTTCTCAAGAGCATGGTCCAACTCTTGTTGAACAATACATCTAGTACCTTACATTGCCACATACCAAAATTATTGGTACCATCAAATTTCTCCACCTCAAATTTTACATTTGTCACTGTAGTTCTAACTGGTGTTGACGAAAAAGGTGCAGATGTTAGTGCATAATATTTGAAGACTCTGACATGCTCCCTTTTACTCACAAATCCGCAACAACACAATTTACCGAATATGGATCGAATTGGCTCTGATACCACTTGTTGTGCGGGACCCACTTGAGTACCACTATTATAAGAAAGCTCTCAGGAAAGATTGGAGGGTCACACTTAGAACCATTTAAATTTCAATCTCCTCAGACAGAAATTTCTTAAGTAGTAAGCACTCAATTGAGTAACAAACAACTGCGGTAACCAAACGTAGAGAAATTAAATAACAAAGTAGACACACAAATTTTACGTGGTTCAGCATAAAGCCTAATCCACGAGCAAAGACGAGGAGAATAATTAACTATTCAAATGGTGTTTACAAAGTGGGTACAAACTCTCAAATACCCCAACAACCCAATATATCAAATTTAGAGATTTTTCTCTAACAAACAAAAGAAGAGCAACTACCAAATGTGTTAATTCCAACACTTTAAAGCTACCAAAATGAGCTTCCTAATTTTACTCTATCTTTCTCTCAAATGTAACTCTTGAAATGAATTGTTAGGGATGATTTTATGGCTTGGTTTCCTTCTCTATTTATATGGAAGTTTGTGTGCAAATTGTCAAGGGTTGGTTGCACAATTTCTTAATTAGTTGCACCAACTTTTGAATTCCTTACATCCACCAACTCTTGACTTCCATGGTGTGCAATTAATTTGTTCAATAATCTTGGCTAATTAGAGACACATTTCTAACAAACACTATATATAGCATCAATTTCTAATAAATCAAAAATAATTTTACAAAACATCATCAATTATATTACAATTAGGTTCATCTATTGAAAATTTGTAACATTAATTGAAACTTTTAGTATTGTTAGTACGATGAACTATGAAAGCAATGAGTATGCACATCAAATTGTGCCTTTAGCAGGCTTTGTATTGGGCTTAGTTCTCATGTCAAATTATCATTTTTGTTGTTTCAAATTATCTTATATTATACTCACATGAGTTAGTTCAATTGATTCCACGCCTAGGTTAATTTATGTGACGGTATAAGTTTGAGCATTATTTTGAAAGTAATTTAGAATTGATCTCTGCTAGTAGATATTGGATAATAGTGCTCTTATTATACCTCTGCGAGCAACCTTGAAAAACGGATAAAAAAGTTATACTATAATATCGATGATCTATGATAATACGAGCTATTGTTTATTCAAATTAACTTTTTCTCTTTTAAAAAAATCTTGTATTTTTTTTTATAAATAAACACTAAAAAACTTTTATTAATTATGAATTCAGATTACAATATCGCATAACAACCACACGAAGGAATATATCACATTTTTAAATATATAGTCAATACTCGCAAAGTTGATATAACCTCTTAAAATTTATAAGTGAGTAAAATGAACTTAATACAGTAGCTTGATATTAGAACTCACATTAGTCCTTAACTTAACGACTTGAAAGAATAAATATTTCAAAGTAGTAAAAATTATACTACAAATATAAACATTCACTATAATGACATAAATACAAAATACTTCACTTGCAAATTTTCACACACAACAAAAATAACGAAAAATACAACAAACACACATTAAAACAACAAAATTCATAAAACCATTATACTTCAAAAATCTCCTCTCCTTGTCGGAAGAAACTCGTCACCAATATACCCAACCAGCCAACGTCAACATACCACTAGCAACAGCTTCGAAACAACCACCAAAATTGTGAATATGAACCAAAGGAGAACATATCTTACAAGCACCGAAAAAAGGGAAACCAAAGCTCCTGACAGTATTGATCTACTACCCAACATCCAAACTTCGACAACCCAACAATGCCAAAAATAGATTGTTTCAATCTCCAAGAAATGACAAATACAACTATCTCAAGGAAAAGATTCAAGTAAAAGTTGGGAAAGAGGAATGTACATGAGAATAATTTAATGGTCATTTCGAGTAATAGCAAGAAGTATTAAGTACAAAACTTAATAAGATAAATGTTAATAATACATAAATTTATACAAATTTTTTTACTCATATCATTTGTGATACATAACAAAATTATTTTGAAAAATAAAAAAATGATTTAATTTTTTAGATAATTTTACCACATATCATTATATAATTTATGTAAGTGTAAATTTATGTGACAATAGCATTCCTCAACTTAATAATATAAGTAGGCTGCCTAATAATTGTAACATAGTGATGTCAAAGCCTCTTTGTAATGCATGCAAGTGTAAGATTAACTTTGATATCTAGTGAGTTATGTTATGTTAGTTTAAATAAAATAATATAAGTGGACCATAAGTATATGAATCTCTCTAAAAAGATAATAAATAATATATTTTAATGCATAAATGACTCAGTTATTTAACTAAGTTTATTTTAATTTTACTCAATAAAAAAGATATATGTTCATTTTTTTCTAACACTAAAAAATATATGTTCATTTATATTATAAGTAGAATAAACATATATTTTTTTTTAGAGGTTTAAATATAAAACTCTACTATTAAAGGAGTTATGCCATAATGATGGTTGAAAATAAACCACTGAAAACGTTCTAAAAGTGGCTTAGGGTTAGTTAATGCTTGGGCAAAAAGCAAAGGTTCGCACCAGCCACCAGGTAAGAACGTGAGCAATGATGTCGAAGATTATAGAAGGAGTTGGTAGTGACCTCTTACCTTGCTTGAAAACTAAGTGATAAGTGTGAGACCAAAAAGGTGGGAAAATAAATACTAAAAAAATTACGAATTTTAATCTAATTTACTCTTTGTTTATAGCAACAAATTAAGACTTATTGAGATTAGTAGCTGTCGTGATGACATTTTCATTAAATAAGGTAGGACTAATTCATTAGCTTTTGTTATATCAAATTTGAGAAAGTTTTAAATAAAGATTTTTTTTTTTTATGTACGATGCCGTTTTAATCAAAGTATATAAATAGTATGGTAATACTTAATACCCAAAATATAATTATTATTTTTTTGGTATTAAAAAAAATAACTTCCCCAAAGTTTAAGATATAAGATAACTATCACACCTTACAACACCAGGCCAAAAGAGCCTTCCTAAATTTGCCATTACTCTAGTCGGTTACCAATCACAAGCCAAAACAATAATGCTTGTGTTAGCGTAAAAAGACATGCAGCTTCTAATGATCGAACCGCATATTTCTTGTCAGAAAGGCCACGCACCACATTCGTTCTTAGCAACAATATTTTGACATTACACCACCGTTGGTAAATATATATATATATATATAATCTTGATATTTGTAAATATACATCTAAGGAATCAAAATAAATGATGGTTTGTGGATTGAGAAAAAGAGAAGAGGAAAGTGAATAGACCAGTAAGTACCGAGTAGAGATATTTTTCTAAGTTGGTTGAGCAATCCTTATCACCATATCCTCATTTTGTCTTACAGTTTTTGGATCACATCTCTCAAAGTTAGGCAATTGTTGCACGTTCTCTTGCTTCACACAAGTGTGTGAAATTCATTAAAACATGTTTTTTTGCCTTCTCTTTCTTACCTTTTGCAAGTTACCAGGTTCATTTTGTCTAGTCGTGTGAAGAAAAAGACGAGACAATGAAGTTGATGGCTCACACTGAATAATGACGGATAACAAAGGTCAAGTGTTTAACTACAGAGCCCTATAAAGATAAGCATTGGTTGAAATTTCACTCTATAGCAGCTTTGGGCCTCCACAACAACTTACTAATTTTAATTTAATATTTAAAAATGTGATGTAATTGGCAATGATTAAATATCATCGTTATTTAAACATATGTCGATCATTCAACTTTAGGAGAATTTCGATAATTATTGAATGAAATTCATGCAAAAAAAAATCATTGAAACTTATTTAAAAGTATAGAGATTTAATGTAAAAACTTTAGTAGGACAACATAAAAAATAAAAATAAGGAGCGAGATTATACATATCATTTTGATTATGTCCTTTATAATATTTAATTCTTTAAATTAAATAGTATTTTTTGGTTTGAGTCATTTAAAGGTCAAATACATAATTTTCATGATTTTTTAAATTAAGACATTTTAATATCAAAAACATTAAAATAATATAATTTATTTTTAATTAGTCTCTTAAAAATAATATTTCAATTAAAAAATTATTAAAATTCTGTGTTTTATCTTTAATTGACTTATTTTTTTTAAAATTAAATGATCACAACTTATAATTTACGAAATTAAATAACACAAATAACTTAATTTAAGAGATCTTCATGATTTTTTTCTCTAAAAAAAAAATATTAATCTTCTTAATAAACTATTAACTTCATGACAAATAAAATACTAACATAATATGTTTTAACATTAAGAAGTTAACATATAATGCTAAAATAAAAAAAAATAAAAAAACTGTCTTGGGATAAAAGCACATGCTATCTTAGTCCATGTGTTCACATGAGTTATATTTATACATGATTCAAGACTTTAAATATCTATGATATATATAAAAAATCAAGGTCTTTTCTTTATAGTTTGACGTCGTCAATATACTTGCTTCTTTTTATTTATTTAGTTATTTATTTATTTTTTCTTTAAATTCAAATTTATATTATATATTATAAATTTTAAAAAGTAAATTTTTATATAAATAGCACCTTGATGGAAGATTTTTTGATCATTCTTCCTATGCATTACAATTACTAAGATATCCTCCAAAAACAGCTTATAAATACAACGTTCATCGGCTCTCCCTTAATCCCTCTCAAGTTACCTTTTTATTTCTCTTAATATATATATATATATATAATCCCTTAATTCGTCATTCTCCCAATTTTTTTTTCCCTTTTGATAATTTTTTTACACAAATAAAAAAGTCAATTATTTCATCGTTCTCTCATTTTTGAGTTTTTTTTTTGTTAGTTTTTTCTACATAAATAAATATTAAAATATACAAAAAAATAAATACACTTATAAAATTTAAACAATTATTTTGTTAGTTTTATTTAGCAACATTTTAGTTATTTTCTAGTTCTTTTTTTAGTTTATGTTCTAAAATAAATACATTTCTTATAAATAATTATTTTATTAATTTTACTATGTACAATTTTAGTTATTATATATATATATATAAAAAAAAGTTTACATTATTAGTTTGTATATTAGAAAAGTACCAAAAATAAATACATTTATAAAATATAAATAATCATTTTATTAATTTTATTGAATACTAATTTAGTTATTTTTACTTCTATTTTTAAGTTTACATTATAAAATAAATACACTTATTATAAATAGTTATTTTGTTAATTTTATTATGTATTGTCTTAGTTATTCTGTAAAAAAAAAAAAAAATAGTTTACATTATTTGTTTGTATATTAGAAAGATACAAAAAATAAATACATTTATAAAATATAAATAGATATTTTATTGTACACCAATAAATATAAAATTATTCTTATTGTAAATACACTTCTTATTAATAGTTATCTTCTTAATTTTTTTGTATTTTCTACTCTTTTTATAATTTTATGTTAATTTTTTAGTACATTAATAAATATAAACATGCATATAAATGAATAGACCTATGATTTTTTTTGGTATACTAATGAAAATGCAAAAATGTCCTTATATTAAAATGCATTTTTTATGAATAGTATTCTTACACAAATAAATATCAAAATATTTTTATAATATATACACTTATTTTGAGTAGTTATTGTGTTAGTTATATAAATGCTTATTTTGTTCGTTCGTATGTTATTGTCATAAATTATAACACAATTTCTCATAAGATAATTCTATTGTACCTTTATTATTTATTAAAGTAATAAATTAATTAACTATTTATTTTAAAAATATTCGTGAAAATATTTTTATAATTTTAATATCAATTTTTTTCCAAATTTTTATTCAAAATTTTTATTTTTTCTTTTATTCTCTTAAATGAATTTGTTTTAAATAATAATAATTATTACTCAATAATTATCATTACTATATATATATATATATATATATATATATATATATATATATATATATCAACCCGTGCAACGGCTCCAAAACTAGTAATAACTAAAATGACATGGATATGCTTTTTGTTTTTTTCACGGTTTATTCATAAAAAGAAAATTGTAATCTAACTAAATAATTTAAATTGATACAGAGATTGGTAGAAGATTTCATGAATATCATATACACACATATCAAATATTTAAAAAAGTAATATTTAAATTAAATTAATTAACATTTGAAACAAAACACTTCTGCCTTTCTAAATTTTCTTTGATTTAATTAAATCTTTTATCTTTAACACAAAATAAGCAAATAGCACACAAAGGCAAGAGTAAAAAAAAGTGAAACATGTGCAAGGCTAATTTAGGATGTCAATAATGAGTTTTTAAAACAATTTTAACACAAGTATATTGCAAAAATGTTAGTAAAAAATGCACTAACAAAAATAATTTTGCTCAAATTGATGATCTCAAGTCTCAACAAACAATATTTTCACTATGTTTTTGTTAAAAAAAATTATTATATTCTATAATCCATATCAATGATTAAGAAACATTATATTATATAGATACTCAAGATATATTCTTATTTTTAATACATGATATTTTGTGGAAAGGAATTTCTTTTTTCTTTCTATTTTTAATTACTATTCTCATTAAATGAAATTCTTTCTTAAATGGTTATTCTAAAAAATAAAAATCTTATGCAAGAAACACATGGTTCCGATTAAAGGACTCATCAACAAAGACAAAGAGCTACCCATTTTTGTGACCAATGAATAGACTCTACTCTGTTATCAAATTGTATCACCTGCAAATGATGTAATATTTACCCAACTATTGGCTAAATGCCATTTGCCACTTGAACAATACAAAACTGGGAACAAGAAAAAGTGTTACCAAAATCAAAAATATTTTACATGAAGAGTTCGCAATTGAACCTTAACTCAATTCTGCAAACCTGTGAGACTTTTACACTTCAAGTTTTTGTAGAATAAAAGGGTTTGAGCATCTTCAAGTGAGACTGACCAATTTACAGTCCCACTTGGATAGAGAATACCTGCACACCTCCAGAATCAGTGTGGATTCAAAATAATTGTTCTCAACGAGATTATTTCTTAAAGTATTAAATAGTAGCGAACAGAACATTAACTTGACAAGAACATAACAGCAGTACATTACAGTTTTCGTTCCATCTCCAATATTTTGAAATCGGTATTCACAAATTGTCGAGCGAAATTCATTAACAATTTTTTTAAAGTTTGAAAATAAAGACAACAAAAAACATTCCCAGTAGCTTCATTCTTTTACCTAAAGGAGATGGAATCCATGCATTCTCAAAGCTTTTATAAAGACCTAGCTTCAACCCATGGCGTACTTCTGAGTCCAACTGCGAGCAGTGGCTTCATACTTGGCTCTGTCAGTCTTGTACATGTGAGCGATTTCAGGAACAAGTGGATCGTCTGGGTTGGGGTCCGTTAAGAGTGAGCAAATTGACAGCAGCACCTGAAAACCAGGGAATTCAGGTGAAGTCATGAATAAACGCACTCACTCGTGCCCATACACAACATCCACATAGAAAGCATATTACTACAAAGAAATCAGTAGATAACGATGGGATCATTAGAGCAATTCCAGTTCAGACTGCACCATATGTTAAATACTGTGATTATTTTATGGTTCTCAAATCATTAAGATCGCAAAAAGTTTCCAGGGAAAAGTGCACTCAGCATCAAAAGCTCTTGGTTCAATCATTAAGACCTCCCACTTGTCGCATGCAACATGTGTGCATCACATTTATTGAATGATACATCCAATTATAATTAACCCATCTCCTCGCAATGAACCTACCAGTTCCACTTAAATCAATTCACACCACCAAAATATACAGAAGTTCATATTAACAGAAAATACACACAGCTCGTGCAAAGTAAGGCAAAATTATAACAAATGTCCACTCAGCATACAGAGCAACTGTAACATCAATGAAGGAAAGCATACAATTATTCTAAAAAAATGAATATTAAAGTGAAATTATGACAAATGTCCACTTAGAAAGCATACAGAGCAACAGCAACATCAATGAAAGAAGAATAACTCTTTTTATCATAATTTGATGCATACATCAATCCACATAGCATAATCTAATTGACTCCCTGTTAATAAGTGGTCTCACAATCACTTCATAATTCTACATCCCAACTTTACATGCAATCCATAACAGACACATCACTTGATGCATATAGCACAACTTATAAAAGAAAGCATACAATCATTCTAAAAAAACCGACTATTAGTCGGTAATAATTTACAATGTTGTCTATACATGATTTCAAGCACACTTCAGCATTCTGATGCAACAGTGCTCCAAAAGTTCAAAAACAAGAAAACTCTTACTCATGAAAACATTAAAAGAAACCCTCTTATACATATTATTTGAAAGAACGTGCATGCACAATACAATGTAGCATGAAAAAGGGGGACAGTTTGCAAACCTTTGAAATAGTAAGTGCAGGGCTCCACTGTTCTTTAAGGATATCCAAACAAATGCTTCCGTTGCTATTAATGTTAGGATGGAACACTTTAGTCCTAAAAGCAACCTGAGGTAGAAATTAGGATTAAGCCCCGCATACAAACATCACAAGGTTGTTGCAATAAACAAATTTAAACAAACTGGGTATAATATAGCTAAATTAAAACAAGTTAACTTCCCAACATTAAGCCAATGTCATGCAACTCCAATGGATTATAAAGTTGATGTTTAGTAACATGAAGATCTGAGAATACATCTCATACTAAATTAACCCATTGCTGCTGTAAGAATTAGGTAAAAGGAAAACCACATAAAAGTGATGATATTGAATGTCAGCATTCCATGGCCATGAACGCTCCCATTTCGACTTCATAAACATCTATAAACCTCAAATCAACAGCTTCCACACATTACAATATTGGCTTAACAATGCATACCAAATAAACTTCGTAGGGAAAGTACAAATTATCAAAAAATGAAGCTTATAAGCTTACAATCGAGTGTCCAATTATAATCTAGTCCCACCAAAGAACTAGAGCACTTCTAAATTAAGGTCCATCTCAGTCAATAACACTGAAACCAGAATGACACAGTCCAGTTCATCATTTACTAAGTTATAGGTCAACTACAACCAGCACACATAGGCAAGAAAATTGACCTTTGGTGGCTTAAATGGATAATCCGGAGGGAAATGAATTGAAACCAGAAACACGCCTCCTGCATACGGGCTTTCAGTAGGTCCCATGATTGTTGCTTGCCAGTGGAACATGTCCTCAGCCACGGGGCCTATTCCAATTAATCAAACGGTCAAACAAACATATTTACACAATCTCATCGAAATCCAAACAGTCATAAAACATACAGTCAACTGAAATGGAAAGAACGGGGGAAAAAAGCATTAGCCACTAGCCAGCACACTGCTTAGATCCAATAGCCTAAATTGTAATTATTTAAGCTTTCAAACTAGTCACAAGTGTAGGTAAGACAAAACCCTCAGCTGATTTTCGAAGTTATTTTCTTTCCCACAAAATATGCTTAAAGAATGTCTAGGCTAAACATTTTCAGCTAGATGCAGCCGGTGGTAACAAAAGCCAATTATCAGCTGCAACTGTTCTCATGCAAGTTTTCATTTTTCTTTCTTCAGATGCTAAAACAAACCCAAAAAAAAAAAAAAAAAAAAAAACCAATTGACCTTTTAGAAAGATAAAAAGGTAAAACAACATACCGGCACTGCAAGAGGTGGGAGGGTCCTTCTGCAAATCCTTGAGCTCCTTCAAGATACGTTTTGACGCCATGATTACGCAGATAGAACCCTAAATCTCACCTAAAAATTTACAAACAGCTTTAGATCGTGAACTTAAAACACCAACCCAAATGTTACAACACAAAATACTAACTGATATCTTAAAATAATCATATCAACAGATAGATCAAGACAAAAGCATGAGAAATAAAAACAACCTTAACCCAGAAACTTGAAAGATTTGATAAATTAAGAGCAGAGAAGTTTCAGATTTCAGACTTTTACAAAAGAAGAAAAGGTCTGCTGATAGGAACAACAATTATAAGGCCAGATAACCCCCTTTAGATTCTAGAATTTTCTCTCTTTATACCTCCAACTTAGCGTAGGTTCAACGGCCCGTCCTTCTTGTCTTCCTTCTTTTTTTTTTTTTCCTAATTTTAATTTTAGTTTTTTTTTTAAAATAATGTTAATTAAATATTAGAAAATTCCATTGGCTAAAATTCCGTGGACTCATCAGTCATCAGAGCATAATTTACACAGCCGCTCAATTTCCCTTAGGTTTTGTTATTTGGTTCTCCACTATTTTTTTTATTTGCTAATATGGTCCTCCATTATTCTTTTTCATTATTTATATTCCCTCTAGATCCTTCGTATTTTTTTATGTGCCCAAGTAAATATAATAACTTGATGAAAAATACTTTTTTTTTAGAAAATAAATTTTATTAAACATCAAAAAATACAATTCAGATAAAAAAAAATCATCAATCTAATACATCAATAATTAAAATTGTTAAACTAAAACTTTTAATTAACTTTCTCAAACACACTAAAAAAAATTGAATTTTTATTTTTTTTCCCCTAAGCTTCTTTAATCAATTATTTAATTGCTCTAATTTATATATTAATCATTCTTTAAAAGAAGAAAATAAAATTAGACATCATATTGTTCTTCAACGCTACATATTTAGATAAAAATTTAGATTATCAACAAAATATAAATTTTACCCACACACACATATATATATATATAATAAATAAATAAACAATACAAATAATAAATAATATAAGGTCACTTGCTTGTAGATTGAGGTATGAAAATCTACATAAAATAATAATATATTAAAAACTATTTCAATATTAATTTAATTTGATTTATACAATTTATATATTTTTTATTTTTAATAAAAAGGTTTTTATTTATTTATTTCAAAGACAATATCTAAACTACATTTTTATTATTTAGTTATATACGCAATCAAATAATACTACATACGTGATGAATAGATTTTCTGTAAATTATGTTTCTATATGTCCCCACCATGTCATCATTATTTACATAGTGGCATAATCTTATCTTATCCAAAATTACACATTTATAATAAATTATTATATTTCTGAAAGTCGATATAGGGGAGGAGTATGAAATGGTAAGAAACAGGATATCCCTATTCCATCAACTTGCCTTTATTATTAAGTGCAATTTTACGATAAAATTTTGAAAATTAATTAGCAGATAAAGAGTGCCATCGGAAAAATTCATTTTTTAATTGGAAATGGATCCTGATGGTAAGCTTATATGAGAAAATAATATTTTTTAAAATTTATAATAATAAAATTATTATTTTTAGTATTTAAATTTATATTTTTATAATTAAAAAATAATTAAAATATTATTTTTTTAATATTTATTTAATTGAATTTGAACGATAATAATTTAAATTTATTTAATATTATTAAAATATTAATTTTATTATTATAAATTTTAAGGTATTTTTGTTGATAATTTTTTAATGCATTATTGATCAAATTGAATTAGGTTCCGCTATAAATCTACCCTATTGACTTTTCTCCGTCTCAAATCATTCATTGAACTAGAAACACATTTCAAAAACTCCTTTAAAGTTTCCACTGAATTTTTTTTAGGTTTTAATGTGTATAGAGACGTAAAGAATTGGACAATAATCATTTCATTACATAATAATGTTTTTATTTGATTTAATTGTTATCCTCTTAAAAAAAATAGAGAATTTATTAAAAATAATATTCTTAAAATATATAATAAAAAAATTAATATTTTTAATAATATTAAATATTTAATTTAAACGTGAAATATTAAACGAGTCTAAATTATCGTCGTTCAATTCTAATTAAATGGGTGTTAAAAAAAAACATATTAATCATTTTTTTAATTATAAAAATATAAATTTGAACACAAAAAGTGCTAGTTTTATTATTATAAGTTTAAAAAGTGTTAATTTTATTATTATTTTTTTAAATTAACGTTACTTAACTGACAACATTTTTGAAATTTATATACTACAATGATAAATAAATTAATAAATAAACTTAACCATTTATTTTATGAATTACTTAGAGCATAATTATTTAAAATTGAAATGATAAATACTGTTAAATTATAAAATCATGTGTTATTATTTTAAAATATAAGACCATTTTTGTTTTAAAATTATTTTACACATAATTTAGACTTTTATATGCTGCGCATGCCATATTATCATTGGATGTTTATTGTCTTAAGAAAGGTGGATAAAATAAATGTTTGAGAAATTACTTTAAAAAAAAATAGCTTTTTAAAATTTAAAATAATAAAAATAGTATTATTTTTTTTTAAATTTAAATATATACAAATTAATATTAAGTTAATATTAGAAGCATTATTTTTATGACTATAAATTTTATGCATGTTATATTTTATTCTATTTTGAATAATATTATATACTTATTATTTTGTTATTTTTCAAAGATAACAATAGTTTTTACACGATTTTATTTTCAAAAATAAAATATAGAAAGAGATTGAAAGCAATAAAAGCATGAAACTTGAGTTCGAGATGAAAATAACTACTTAACTTAAAAGAACAAAATGGATTTAAAAAGAAATTGAGACGCCATAGTCGGAGTAAAGTTGGTGGAAGCTTTAGAGAGCGTGACAAACTGGACACAGATGGATTCTTTGACGTGTTGATGGGTAGAGGGATCACGACTGGATTATTTAAACCGTATCTAATTTTTTTTCAAATTCTACCATTCAATCTTATTAATTTATTTTCTATATTTGTAATGTTACGATATTATTTTAAAATTTTTACACTTTAACACTTCATTATTTTATTGGGAGTAGGGTCATAAATTTTTTTAAAATTAAATTATTTAGTTCCTTAGAATATAGGTGATATCATTTAATCTATTAATTTAAAAAAAATTAAATAAAAATAAAATATATTATTTTAATAATTTTTTAATTAAAATATTATTTTTAAATTAATATTTTCATATTAAAACATTAAAATAATATTTTTTTTCTTAATTGGCATTTAAAAAAACAATATTTTAATTAAAAAATAATTAAAATCATGTGTTTTGTCCTTAATTAATTTTTTTTCAAAACTAAGAGATTAAATGACATTATTTATAATCAAATGAACTAAATAATACAAATAACTTAACCTAAGAGTCTACGTGACATTTTTTTCTATTTTATAATATTGAAATTTAATTTTAAATTAGAATAAAATTCAAAAATATAAAAAAGTCTATGCCACCCACCCATTATTGGCAAAATTATATAAAATGTCCCCCTTTTTTATGTGATAAGAGTCCAACATTTCATTTTTTTATAAGTTTAATACATATTAGTTGCACATACAATAAAATAAGAAAATTACTACATGTAATCTTTTCCTTTAGTTTGCTGAGATCTTTTCCCCAAAACTGCGATGATGGAACTGAGTCTTTATTTTTATTTTTATTTTTATATTTAAACCCAAGTATTATAGTTTTAGATAGGTTGTCCACAATTTCAAAATTTTGCAACCTCATTGAGAAAGTCTCCAAATTGGGATATTTGTCGTATAAGTAATATTTCTTTCCTCCAAGTAGTCTCATAGGTAAGACGATGAATGCAATATTGACCCCTATGCAAACCAGTTTATCCTATTCCAAATAAAATCCAACAATTTTTAACTACTTTAACAAGTAAGATTAGGAATTAACCTTTGCTAAGGAAGATCTGGGATCCAATATTTCGTCTAACTTTCACAAAGAAAATAACCAAAGGCTACCAAAGAGTTGTCGCTCAGTTGTGAACTCCACTCTATCAAGGTACATTAGGTGTGTGAATTATAATTATTTTAAAATTAATAAAAAGGCCCAAAAATATTAAATAATACAAACAAAAACTTTATATTATGATACGATCGAGTGTTTGACTTAAATAGTTTGATTTTAGATAAATATTACAATTTTTTAAAATAACAATTTAACCTCCAAAAGGATAAAAATTTACAATTTTATATACATAAAAGAATGTATTTTACCAAAATATCCTTATACTCTAATAATAAATGCTTCAACCTCATCAGATCTCCGATAACTCTGTCAGCGATTATATCGGAGCTCCAACGACCGTCGTTGGAGGGGTATGTTAAATATTACATACAACCGTAAAAGTGTATGTAATCTTACACACAACGACAGAGGTATATGTAACATCATATACAATGACAGAAGTGTATGCAACATATTACATACAAGACAGTAATATATGTAAACTGAAGTGGTATATGTAACATATTACATACAACGATAAAGATGCATGTAATACAGTAAAAATGTATGTAACATGTTATATGTAATAACAAAGGTGTACATAACAACAAGTATTCTTTGTGCCGACTTACAAATTAACATCTATTGTAAGAAACTAATTTAATAAATTTCATTTCTTAGCATAAAGATATATAAATTAAAATGTATAATTTTTACTTTTTAGGCCCAAAAAGCTCATAATTTAATGAATAAATATTTTAAAAATAGTGAGCTGAAAGTGAACAATATGAAAAATTTATAGAAAAAATGAACTAAAAAAACAAAAATAATTCAAACATTAACAAAATGAAAAATGAAAAACTCAGAAAAAATTTGAGATGTAGAATATAACATCTGAGATGAGATGGTTGATGACAAACTCTGGTAGACATGAAAGAGCTTCAGGCGTTGGTGACATACCAAAAAGAGAATATTAAAAACTTAAAAAGTTCTAGAACAACAAGATAAATGAAAACTTGAAGGGTAAAAATGTAAAAATCTTAGATAAAAACGCAGTCGTACTACAAGAAAAGAAAAAAGTAAAATTGCGTAAAACAATCTGCTCTACGAGTTCATTAATTGTGGTACCATCTTATAAAACTTAAAATGTCAAATCCACCGTGCACGATTTGATTCATCGACACTGTTAATAAAGTCTTATTTAAATTTTTTAGGAATTTGTTTTCTTTTAATCAAGTCTTGGTCTCTAAACATAGTTGGAGATTATTACATAATGGTGACTCTCTAATAGCAAGGGTGTTGAAAGGTAGGTGTTTTCCTTCCTAACTCTGATTTTCTCTCTGCTAAGGTACTTGGCTTTGCTTCTTATATGTGGGGGAGGAATTTATGTGTGAAGTAGTTAACATGGAGAGTGGGCAATGGAAGGAACAATAAAGTTTATAAGGATCTTCCAAATTAATGGTGATCTTTACGTGTTTTAAGTTTCGCTAATTGACTGTTACACTAGTTCCTTACAAAAACAATTTTGTTGAATAAAGATCTGGTGCTTGAATGTTCCCAATAAGGTGAAAGTTTTCTTATGGCGAGCTTGTAACAATGTTTGACCGATGCTGGCTAATTTTTTTCACAAAAGAATTGTTAACGGTCCATGATGTCTGCTGTGCAATGGATGTGCTGATATTGTCACACGTGCACTTTGGGGATGCAATGCAGCAAAAGAGGTATGGGAACTGTCTGTTTTTTCACCTTTAATGCCTGAACTGAGTTGCTTACTTTTTACAGATATGTGGAAATGTTGATGGCTTGCTTGTGTAGGCCAATATGCTACATGAGGAATTCAGTAAAGGATTGCTTATATATATATATATATATATATATTTTTTTTTTTTTTTTGGGGATCACATTGAGGTTGACAGTAATATATATATATATATAAAAAAAAACACTCCTATGCAATTATTCTTTTCTTTGTCTTTTGATTGTCTGTCTGAATTCAAAAACAATAATTCCTTTTCTATACAGGGAAAAAAAACAAGATTCCAAGTTATAAGGCTTTATAAAAGACAAGAGACATCCAGGAGTGATCCATTTTGGTTTCACATGTGGCCCGGTTGAATAAGACTCCCTTTGTCCCTACTTTGCTTCAGGTTCAAGTTTTTGAACTAAAACCAAAACCAAAGTTATCTGATCTAATTAAAAAACAGAAAGCTATTCGTTCATAAAGTTTCTTTTATCATAAGCAGTAATACTAATATATAGAAGCGTAAAAGCAAATAATTTCAACAAAACCAAGTTTGACCTCTTCATTTAACACACCATTCAGTAATTCTAATTGCTCCAACTATAAAATTCACTGTTTTTTTCGTGTACCCGTGAAGAACATCTTGTGAATTATCAAAATCCTTTACAAATTTCTGTGTGTCTTAACCATTTTATTTAACCCCTTTGCTTATGTTTATTGATGTAATATTCTTTGGCCTTTGAGAACCCTCCCACCTCTGTCTCTTGAAATTCCAAATTTACATCTGCTATAAGAGTTCCATAAGATATCTCACTTTATATTTAGTTTTGTATTTCATAGGATCAGGCTTAGTGAAATGAACCCTCTAATGGATACCCTAGCCAAACAAACAATGCATACGATATTAGTGTGCATGTACAACAAGATTAATGTGTTCGAATCCACTCCTCTATTCGTTGCTTGTCATGGGTTTGGTACATTTTTTATCCTCTATACCTATTTGTACCATTATTTTCAAAGTGATACTCTTTTGATTTCCTATTTAATTAAATACATTTAATTAGTCTAATTTTTAATAGTGAATGCCATTTGAAAATAGTTTATTTATTAAATTGCATTCATAATTTAAAATTACACCAATTGAATACCTTTAATTAAATAGAGGATGAGAAAAGTTTCAAGAATAAGAGTACAAATGAGTACATTTTATTAATGGAAGACCAAAAAAGTAACAAAGCCGCTTGTCATTGTCAATTCTTATTGCATTGTGCGAGCATTTCAGAGAAGGAAACATGGGTGAATTCTTTGATTGGGTGGCTCCAGGAAACGTTGGCGGAAGAGGAGGCTTCCCAATTGTTTCTCCTTCCTCTTCCTCAGCCATAGTTGTCACTAGTACCTCCCAGATTGAGGGAACAATCAAATGTGAGTTTTTTAGGACCACATCTATATATGGCAAACAGAAAACTGTATTTAGCATGACATGGTGTTTATCGACAACCAAGAGAATCAGTAGGAAGTTAGTATTTAGTTCTATATGATTGACGACCATCAATTCAGTGTTAAATACAAATTACAAAAGAATTTAAAGGGAAAAATCATCATGGTCATAGCATCAAGTATTACATTCCCAAGAAAAATGGCAGAATTGGGCAGATTCACACTATTTGAGGACATGCATGCATGTAATGTCTGAATGACTTGGGAGAAACCGTAAACATAGAACTGGGAATGTTTCAGCCTTGCTTTCCTAAATAGATGAAAAGAATAATCAGCTGATAGCTAAAAAGACCAACAACTGTTCAGTTCATGGAGTCTGCACAATTGCTTCCTTGGATTTATACTCTTCTGGAGATGGCCGGTTCTCTGAGTCAGACTGTCGGATTTCTTCAATCATTCTAACAACTTCATCCATGTTAGGCCGCATATCTGGAACCTGTGCTACGCAGGTCATTGCAATTTGCAACATCTGCACCATTTCTTCTTCAATATTTTGGTACCTCATAAGCTCAACATCGAAAACCTCGGCTGTCCATTCTTCCCTGACAACAGATTGGACCCATCTGGGAAGATCAGCCACTTCATCACGACTTGGTGACTGTTGTGGAGCTTTCCCTGTCAGCATCTCAAGGAGAAGAACACCAAAGCTATACACATCTGACTTATGGGTGTACTTACGGGTCTCAACCACCTCAGGAGCTCGGTAGCCTATGCTTCTAGAATGATTCGCAGGGACATTCATAAGAGGGGCCAATCCTACGTCAGAAATGCACCCATCTTGATCTTGGTTGATTAGAACATTTGAGGACTTAATGTTTCCATGACTAAATTTTGGACCACCAACGGAATGTATGTGAGCAATTCCCCGAGCAGTTCCAAGCAGTATCTTCACTCGGGACTCCCAATCTAGTGGAGTTCTTCCACCTCCCCTGTTTCCTATCATCACAGTCAAAATAAGTGATGTGAAAAGGAGGTATCTTTGTCATATTTTGACAAGTGCTAAGATATTACAGTTTATTGACCTAAACTAGAAGTCATGAAGTTCAGAGCTTACAGATATTCTAAGTTGAGTTTATAAAACAGAAAGAACCATTTATATCCGTTGAGTCTACATAAACAGATGGATACAAGTACTCTAGTTTCTTTTATGCACCATATGCAGCATTTTCAATCACCAAAATTATCAGGGTGAGAGTATGCACTTTTAATTGGTATTGCATTCTCTGTGTTCTCTACACATTACACAGATAGAACTCGGCCATGCCATTGTCTATGCTCAGACAAGTAAGGTATGGCTAACAGTTCAAGCACATGAAGCACAGTCAATCTTTGTTAAACTTATGCTGGGCATGCAGATGTATATGCTAGCAATGAAGAGTCGAATGTGCTAACATGAGCATGAACAAAAATAACTGAGGTTCTTAACATTAATTTATAGATCACTTGTAGTACATTTTTTTTTATAAAAAAATATGTTAAGCAAGTTGAAATCTTTCATGCCGTTGACTTTTGCATGCAGAATCAAAGTCCATTAATTTCTGACAAATTCACAGATTTTATTGTGAGTTCAAACAACATTTAGAAGACTTCTGAAATTGGATAATAGAATATTGAAGAAATTAGAAAAGCAAACATATAAGAAAACTGAAGGAAAAAAAGAAGAGGCAAAAACACAGAGGATCGGGAATGTGTACCATGCAAGAGAGCAGTCAAACTGCCACCAGGCACATAATCATAAACCATGAGCTTCTCATCTTTTGAGTAATAGTAAGCTCGGAGTGGTACAACATTTTGGTGCTGTCCAACCCTCCCTATTGTCTCCATTTGCTGTTCAAAGTCCTTCTTCCCAAGGACAACTTCTTTCAGCCTTTTTACCACTACCGTTGTTGACTCCTCTAAGATAGCTTTGTATGTTGTGCCATAACTTCCCTTTCCCAACACTTCAGCTGAAGCCCTCAATAAGTCCTCGAGATCAAAGTTATAAGAACTACCCTCAAAGAAAACCAACTTGTTCTTTTCAGCTTCTTGCACCCCACTACCAAAATCCTCCCTAGGCTTCTCACTCCTTCCAACACCAGAGGTCTTCCCTTTCGATGTACTAGCACCTCCATTTTCTCTTTTCTTTAAGCAACAGAAAACAATAACTAAAGCTAAAAGAATGAGTAGCACTGCCCCTCCTCCGACTGCTATGGCAATGATGGCCCACGTTGGCAGTTTCTTTTTTGAGCTTCGTTTCGAAGGAACTACTGGTACTGGTGATAGTGGAGATGGAGAAGGTGGAGGAAGGACAATGGAACAAGCTTTAAGAGGTGTACCACATAAAAGAGAGTTTCCAAGAAAAGATGAATTAGGAAAATTTCGAAGCGACGAAGGAATAGATCCATTAAAGTTGTTATAGCTCAGATTCAATTGCCTGAGACCAGAGTTGAGGTCAGGAATGGATCCTGAAAGGCTGTTGTTCTGGAGATGCAAACCTGTCAGTTGTGTCAAATTTTGTACTGCTTTTGGAATTTTTCCATTAAAGGAATTAAATGATAGGTCCAGGACATTAAGTTTGGGGGATAAGGAGGAGGGGATGTTACCAGAAAAGTTGTTATGTTGGAGATACAGGTATTGAAGAGAAGGAAGAGAAGTGACCTCAGAAGGAAGATTACCGCTAAGGAGATTGGACCGGAGGCTGAGAATCTTGAGGGCATCCAGCTTACCAAGGGTGTTGGCTGGGATGAGACCAATGAGACCAATTCCAGGGAGCCTTAGAGCACGCACACGAGTTCCATTTCTGGTGCAATTGATGCCAACCCAAGAGATGCATACAGGGGTGGAAGCATTCCAGTGAAGTTTCCGACCATGAGGAACAGCAGTAGCGAAGTCAAGAAGTGCTTGCTTATCTGAGTTTAGGTCAGCAATAACCAAACGAAGAAGAATGGCAATGGAAACAAGAAAAGGAAGCAATGCAGTCAAATAGAGCTTCATGGGGGATTTTCCAGGCAAACAATATTTGACAAGGGAATTGAAAATGTAACAGCTGCAAGCCTCACTCTTTTCCTAGTTAAACACAAACAAAACTGAACAACATCAGCCAGCCAGAACATGAAGTTATAAGAGAGATATTCCTAAATATTGCATAAAAGGGAAAAAGGAAACATTTTAACAATGACAAAACCAAAAAAATAAAAACATTCTTAATGCTATAATACTCAATATATATGCTCGAAAATGAACGATTTTGTAAACCCTCTCTCTTTCTATGTGTGTATGTGTTTGTAAGAACAAGTCATGCTCAAATGCCACATATTTGGATAAATATCTTTGAATTTCAGACTCCAGGAAGCCAAAGCCTAGCACTCAGCAGTCACCAGCAAAAAGAGAGAGAGGAGAATTTGCATTAGGCTCTGCAAGTATCAACCAGTTTGACAGATTAAATTAGTTAAATTGTATCTACCTGTTCAATTTACATGTGGAAGGCAGAGTTCAACCAAAAAAATGAAAACAAAGTGGAAGGCTGAAAGAAGCCAATTTTGAGAAACTACATTGGAAGAATTCAATCTTAGAGATAGGAGACACCCTGCCCAAGAGCCCATGAAAATAACAATTTCAGGGAAAATTCGTCTGATTAGTCACCATTCTATTTGTCCTCTTCAAGAAAAGTTCTAAAGGACCTTTATCATATAAGTTCGAGGGATGGAAAGAAAAATGGTACAGCCTTGTCGGTAAGTCTAACCTAAAATGGCACATTTGATAAAGTAATGAAGAAACATAGAAAAGAGTGGTTTTAACAACCATGGTTATTGCAAGAAAAAAAAAATAGGTTTTTATTTGAAAGGTAGAAATATTAAATTTGACATCTCCACTGAAGAAACATGCTAAAGGCTTTTAATCTCGAACCAAAATCATACCTACCAGAAAACATTAATGGGTTTTTTCACTTACACGGAACGAAAGCATGATTTTCACAACACATTCACCAAATTTAACAAGATGCGTTAGAAGAATTTCAGTCAGATACATCATGCAAGTCTACCACAGAGCATTTCAGAGATAATAGAGAAATGGGTTTGAGGCCAAAGTCAAAGAATTGATCAAATTGAACAAAACCCATGACAATGACTCAGATCTAAAAGCATTATAACAGCTCAATGTATACAATACAAGCCGAACTTAACAATTTTATGATTCGATGCTAAGACAAAAAGTAAAAAAAGTACAGAAAATATGAGAACCTGGAAACAAAAGTAGAGAGGCCCCTTCTATCCAACAATGTAAAGCTGGGGCGAATTCAGAAGCAATAATTAGAGCTCCTTCGAGCTCAGAGAGACCAGCATTGAATCTACTAAGTGGGTTTCTTCAGATCCCAGCAATACAGCTCTGATTTAAATTTCTAGACATACGAGGAAAACACTGGATTTGGAAACATTCCATGGAAGGGCAACCAGCACTTTTCGCTTAGTTTAATGGTTAGAGTTTCTGGCAGCTTTGCACACCGTCTATATTACCGAACAAAAACAGGAAAATAGCAAAATTTAAGTAGAAATAAGATTTTGTAGAAGAGGGTGGTATCAAAAGAATTAACAAGTTGTTAAAGTAAAAAAAAATAATGCAGAAAACAAAAAACAAGAACATTAAAGTATTGGAACCCTGAGTTTGTCACTGAAAGGGAGAAGGTGAGAGAGTAAAGAAGAGAGAGAAAGTGTGAAGTATAAGCCAGTAAGTGAGAGGAATAAGGTAACGAGAAGAAAATGCAAGTGGCTAAAATTAATTGGCTCTTGGAGTCCTTTAAGTTGTGCTGGGAAAATAGACTGTTACGGTGGGAACAGTAATAACAGCTCGCATTGAATTGTTGACATATCATTAGAACAAAAAAAAAGAAAAAAAGAGTTTTTCTATCTAATTAGACGGTTTCTATACAAATTTCCATTTTGTATAGTACACTTTTTTATAAATAAAATTTTATTGAAAGATACAAAGAAAAACTAATTAAATAATTAATTATAATGAATAGATATATTATAACATGAGTATTCTTTTAAATAATTTTGATGTTATTGATGATAGTATTTACCCCGGTTGTGTTTTTTTCTACTCTCAATTGCAACAAGTGCATTAATATGTTTAATTAACTTTTTTGATCTCATTGAGATAAGCATATATACATAAATGTTTTTAATCGTATATGCATTTATTTATTTATTTTAATTTATAATTTTATGTTATACAATAATAAAATGTAAAATTTTTATTGTATTAATTTGGCATCATTGATTATATAATATTAAAATTTAAGAGATTAAAATTCTAGTTAAAAATAAAAATATCCTAAATTTTGAAGACATTACAAATATATCATGGAATAACCTTTAACTTTCATTAAAGTTGAAGATTATTATTGATATTTTTAAAAAATTAAATATATTTGTGAAGAAAATAAAATTCTTAAAATATGATATTTTTTCATAGATCAAATGAAGGTAGTACCGTAGTATCTCTACAACTTCAACGACAACTATAAAAGTAGTAGTGTAATATCTCTACAACTACAACTATACTTCTCTCAGCCTCTCAGCTTGGCGTGGACTTCCTTCTCGATAGAATAGGAAGAAGGGAAGAAAAAAAAAAAAATTAGAGACCCACCTGCATTTTTTTATTTTTTCAGATTACTAATTTCAAAGCAAATTTTAAAAATAATTTTAAAGGAAGAATGTTAATGATGATCCCACATGCTTGCTTTGGCTTCTTTTTTTTCTTTTCTGAATTGCTAGTAGGAGCAGATTGCAATTCATGAATCATGAGTGGTTGATTCATTCATGTTGGGTCAAAATCACATAATAAATTCAAAAATAATCAACCAACATACTATAAAACTTAAGAAAGTTAGAAATATATTGTAATGAAATATATCTTCTTCTTTTTTCAAATGCTACAATAAAAAGTAAGAAATAATGACAAATTGTCAAAATTATTACAGTATCAATATTTTATAAGAATATTAAATTTGAAATACATAGCATTTTTTTATTAAATTTAGATTATTTTATTAACTATGTATGGATTAAGACAAATAATAGAGTCCGAGTAACTAAACTAAACGCTACTAATTAAGATGAAAATATAAAAATAAAAAACCAGCTAAGATGATGGCGATGACAGTCGTGTTTGTTTATTAAAGTCAGCAGCTTTGGTCCTTAGCAAAGTTAAAAAAAAAATCAGTTTTAGTGAAGTGAATAATACAGGGGTTTAGTCAAACAGGTTTCCTGAGGAAGCATTTCGAAGTTTTGAATTACTCATTGTTCTGTCATGAGTGTCACTGTTGAATACAATATTTCAAACCCAACCCCCCTCTAATATTTGTTTTCTTAGAAAAAAGTTTCAAATACCTTCAATGTAAATATTTAAAGATCGAAAATAACGAAACATACCCAAAAAAAAATTATAAGAATAGAACTTGGTTAGAAAATAAGAAAGAATATAAATTACTCTAAGTCCAGCTTTGTTGTAATTTTGTAAAATTATAAAATATTTATTATTATTATTGTTGTTACTGTTTAAAAATAAAAATTATTTTCATAGAATTTAATAATATTACGATACGTGAATTAATACTTATATCAAGTCGTAAAAATCTTTTCTTTTTCTTTTTTTTAAGGGGGTGCAATGACGCAATGTGCAGCTTTTTTTCACGTAATGATTTCAAACTACGTACTCAAACAATAGTTGAAAACTTGTAAAATTTTAGAAAAGCAATGTTTCTGTACGAAAACAAGAGGTTATCGAAAAAAGCACTAGATGTACAGATAATTTATTTAAATTTTAATAATTATTAAAAAAATATTAAAAATTTAATTTTTTAAAATTTATAAGAATTTTGTTAATTCGGTTTCATTTGAATAATAAATTTATTATTATATTTTTTATTCATAAAATTCTAACAATTTTATAAATTTTAAATTTTTAGTGTCTTTTAATTGTTATTGAACTTTTAATATTATACCTAAAAATTATTAAATTTTTATACACTTTTAATTATAGTTAATAAAATATTGTTATCCTTCATCCAAATTAATCATCCCTATTTTTTAATCTTCTTAGTTTAAAATTTTTTATTGAATAAAAATATGTTAATTTAATTTTTTTTAACTATTTTTATTTTAAAATAACTTTCATATATATAAAAATATAAATTTGTATTAGAAAATCATAACTGAGAGTGAGAGTGTTGTTACTGAAAAAAATTATTTTTTGCTAATTTATCTGGTAATGGAATAAAGTTCCAATCTAAAGATTAAATAAATGTTTTCTTTGAGGTAAAACAAAAAGACAGTGTCCGGTTGAAGAATTATCTAATATTATTTAAATATAATATTAATATAAAAATTATAAATAAATATAAAATTTAATTATTTTAAAAGTTTATATTTTAGCAATAGATTATTATATTGCTCATATATTATATAAAATATACATGGTATTAAAGCTTATCAATAGATCAAAAATTTTATGCCTCACCTTTGAATGAGGATGTTAAAACTTAAAAGAAATTATCTCATGTTACTTAAACATGATACTAATTTAAAGTTTATAAGTAATTATGAGACTTAATTACCGGTTAATTTTTTAAAAGTGAATAATTTATATTACTTATGCACTATATATCACTTGCAAGATAGTGTCGTCTGTTTGTTTTTTATTTGTTAAATTTAAGCATTATATTTTTAATATAAGAAATGTAAGATTTGAATTCGTTAGAATTAATAAATTCTTCGAATTATAAAAAAATTAAGAACTAATAAGCGTTTAAATCTATAAAAAAAAAAAAAAAAAATCCATCGTAGTAAAAACAATTAATAACTACTACAACTATCCCAACAAATTTTCATGAATGGGAAAGCAAAACTTCTATTATGATATCTCAACTTTCGTCAAAGGCTTCATTATTATTATGCCCCTTGATTAGGTGGTCATATATATGTTTAACAAATACCTCTCACCAACTCCCTTTACCAAATCAATTTGTGGATAAATTTATATATATTTTTTATTCATATAAGTTATATCTTGATGTTTGAGAAATAATTTTATCATATATCATAATATAATTTATGTAAATATAAAAATAAATATAAAATTATATATTTTTAGCATTTTTTTTCTTATTAATTAGCAAAAGAAAACAAAATTCAATTAATTTGTTCTGTTAATTATCGGTTACCACAAGTGGGAATTAATCAGCAATAACAAGGGTGGCATCCATATGTAACGATAAGAAATGTTAATATCATTTATTTTTATATATATTTTTGCATTCAAGTTTTTTATTTTGTTTCAGGTATCAAAATTATTTTAAAAATTAAAAAAATAATTTAATTTTTTAAAAAATATTGACACTTTCACAATGTAATTGAAATATGCAAAAATATGTACAAATTTATATATTTTTAGCATTTCTAATGTAATGTTACCAATGTTATATACATAAAAGCTTTTGTATGAATTAGGTGTCACGTTAATTAAATGTAAAATTGAGAATATATAATGTCAAAATATTTATAAAATTATTTCTTAATAAATGACTAATTATATTATGTTATGTGAATTAAAAAAAGTTCGGTAATATACCATTTTTCATGTATATAGGCATGAGTTTTATATTTAATTTGTTCCAAAAAAAAAAAAATTCCTGAGCTCCATTTTTTTTTTTGAATTTTTCTATATTAAATTTTGAAAATTTGAAAAATAATGATTGTTAAGGGCCTTCTTCTGGGTCTTCAAAGTACATAAATAATTTCTATCATTTTATTTTGCAGTTGTTATGATGTTTTGAAAAATAATGATTATTAAGGCCCTTCAGTTCTTCTGGGTCTTCAAAGTACATAAATAATTTCTATCATTTTTGTTTTGCAGTTGTTATGATGTTTGGTCGTTTTTATTTGAAAATGCAGAAAAGTTGTACAAAAGACAAGAGAATGGACAAAAGCATGTGATATATATATATTACGGTATAAGAGTTTGAATCTTTTTAACCGATCTTACCTAACCTCTTTTTACACACAAGACAGTATCACCTTTTAGATAAATCTGAATTATAGTTATCAAATAAATTTTTTTGACATAATCTATCGAAATTTATCACATAAATTTATTCAAAATCAATTATAATTAAACTAATTTACTTGAAAACTAATTAAAAAACTAAACTAACAATAACACAATAGATAATAATTTAATAGAATAAATATTAATAGAATTAGATATATATGATAAATAGATAAAGATAGAATAGTCATTTGAGTAAATCACACATTTAAGAGTTTATGTTTGTGTCTTTGCGTTCATAATATTTTCGTTGTTTGATTATTTTTCTTAGTATAATGGCAAAAATTAGTGGAGTGGTTCGGTTGGTATTTTTTCCAACTTCATATATTAAACACTTTATATCATAAATTATCATTTTAGCTTTTTTTTTTTTTTTATTTGTTATTTATGCTTTATTTATCTTTTTGTTCAAAATTTGATATTGTATAAATAATAACTGGTATTTAAGTTAAAATAAATTATAAAGTAAATTAATCTAATATTATAATCAATTATATATAGAGAGAGATGATTTAGTGGACACTGCACCGTAAGAACGAATGAGCCTAATCTTCAAAATAAATATAAAAAACATATAAAAAATATCAAATTATATATTAGTCTTTATATTGAAAATATAAACCCTAAATCTTGAAATTTAAACTTTAAAAAATAAAACCTTAAAATTAAACTTAATTACCTTAAAGTAAACAAGTCACTATATAAAAATAAGATAATATTATAATATGTGAAAATAAAAGATCCATTATATATTGCTTCTTTTTCCCAAGAATATTAAATAAGGTAGTTATCACAAATATGTACATGTCACTCTCTTAAACGGTCATGTACGACAACTAATGTAAATTATAGTTTAAACACTTGTAACTGAAGCTTCAACGTTTAGTTTGCATATTATTATTTTTATTAGAAAAAACGCAAATGAAAGACCTAACGGGAAGTGGACTTGTGACTTCAATGGCATCCAACGAAACCCAATAATTATTTAAAGTAATAAAACAATTTGAAATTAGTATAATGGTGCAATTTAAATTCTTATATTATAATAATTATTTTTAGAAAAATAACCTATCATAACCTATTTTTACTAATTTTATTATAATATGGACACCACATTTACCTTTTTTTATTAATGTAAATCATTTTAGAATGAGAACAATAAAAAGCAGTTAAATTAGCATATTTTTCTTATTATTATTATTAATAATAACTTCATTCAATAATATTAGCATATAAAATATAATTAATTATATAAAAAATAAAAATAAAAATTATATGATATTATTGTGAGAATAACTAATATGAATGCGACAACATTATTACACTTTTTAAATGAAAAAATAAAGTACTTCACTACTCATTAAATATTTTTATTGAGAAATTATGTGATGATCCTAGAATATTATCGATATTGCAGCGTAGATGAATAAGGTGCACAACAAAGCAATAAATTTTTTTAAGTAATGAATAATATATCCACCTTAAAAACATAGAATAAAATAAAAACTGAGTTTCATATGGTAGGCTAGTTCCACCTTACAAAAAAAGTCCTTTGAAATTTTATACGTAATCATCGTGCAAAACTTTATGATAAAGTGAATTGTACCTATTAGGACCTTAACTACAATTAAATGTAAGGACTAAAATCGTATTCTTAATCTTGATATTAATGGCAGTTGGTACCTAATTCTGCTCATAACCCATTGAATGATTGTCGATACTAAACTTCGACATTTTAGTCTCGAGTTCGGAATACCATTTCAGCACTCTTCACCTCAAGGAGCAAGGACAACGAGTCGAGGAGATGGTGTTTATTATTAGAACAGTAATATTTCACCCGACATGAATGTGTCATGGATTGCACGGCTATTTATGATACGTATTTAATACATTAAAAATTGTTTCGAAAAATAAATAAAAATAAAAATTATTATTGGAAGATTTAGAGTCGGCAACCGGCCGGTATGACCAGAGTTAATTCTTTTTACTATTGAAGTTTATTTCACAACAATCACATTATTTGCTATTTCTATAAAAATATTAAATAATTATATTTTTTAAATGAATATTTATATTAATTTTATATTTAATTGATCTATAGTACCATGTAAAAGAAAACAAATATTTTTCATATTTTGATTATAAAAATGAATTTTGACAAATAAAATTTGATGAAGAATCTAAAAATTAACAGTATTTAATTGCCCATAATAACATTTTCAATGAACAGTTATTCTATTTTGATTAAAACAAGCACCAAAATTTTTTCAAATATATATAGATAATATATTTGAGAAATTTTTGGTGCTTAAATACATACATGAATTTTCCAAATGTATAGGAAATTTCTTAAATGAGAGTTTACAGTTTTTTATTTATTTGATATTATTTTATTTGATATTTTAATAAAAAAAATTATTTTTTTTCCGCAAAATTTGAAGTTTTCATAACCTTTATATCGGCCATAAATATCTTATATAATTTACATTTTATTTATTTATTTAATATTATTTTATTTGATATTTTATAAAAAAAAATTATATTTTTTTCCCCTGAAAATTTGAAGTTTTTCTTACCTCTATCTCTGTAATAAACAGCTTATATTCAGTTTATTTTATGTATATATTCATTATAAAGAAAGTAACATTTTAGGGGAACTATAGAGGAAGTAGTTTTTCTAATAGAAAACAGGAAAAGTAGGTAGTTGGAAATAGGAGTGTCAATTGTGTCGTGTTAGTCGTATTTGTGTTGTATTTGTTCGTATTCATGTCGTGTTATTCGTGTTGGTTGACACATTAAAAAATTTATTTGAATTTTTTGTGTGTTACTTATTTATAATAGTAATAAATAACAAAATCTTTAAGAACATAAAAAAAATTATTGATCAATTCTTACTAAAAAAATTTGTATTGTGTCGTGTTTGGATCGTGCTATCGTGTTATGTCAGAAATTGCCACCCTTGAAAATGCAGTTGAAATATAAGGGATCTAAGAAGCATCTTGTTCGAAAAATTATTAAAAATAATACTTTTAAAATTTATAATAATAAAACTAGCACTTCAATAATACTTAAAAGTGTAAGATTGAAAATTTAACATTAAATGAATATAAATTATCATAATTTAATTTGAATGGTATTCAATTGGACAGACGTTTAAAGAAAAATTATGTAAAAATATACAATTTAAATATAAATATATTATTTTTATTATTATAAATTTAGAAAGTGTTATTTATTATTTTTTCAAACTTTTTTCAAACTATCTTTAATGACCGAAATATCACTTATAATTAGGACCGACAAATTAGAAAAACAACTGAAAACTAAGAAGTCGTTGGCAAAAATTCAGGCGAGGTAAAAACTAAAAAGTGAGAAGAGATTTGTGGTATTATCATACCTTTTAGATTTTAATTCTCCCATACCTTAGTTTCTTTGATTTTAACTGGTAATGTTTAATTCTTCTTGGATTCTTTGTGGTAAGTAAACCTAACGACATAAACAGGGGCGAACTTAATTGGCGCTGGATGGGTTTGGTTAATAATTTTACAAAAAAATTAATTATATGTATATTTTTAATATTAAATAAATATTTTATTTATAGTAATATATTGTGTCTAATTTTTATGTACATATTTTAATATATATTAACAAATACGTAAATAAAAATGACATGAATTGTAAATAAAGTGGTTAAGTATATATATTTTTCATGTATTTAGTAACTATTAGTAACAAAAATAAAATTATAATCGTATATTATCTAAAAATTCTTTTTAAATGTGATAATCCAAAAAAAAGTTTAAATATTTAATTTTAGACTCAACATTATAAAAATAAAATTAAAAAAATAAGTATATGATAAGCTTCGTATTAAACTTTTAAGTCTATGTTTATCATATTTTATTTCAAACCCAAATTTTAACTTTATCTAATATTATATTATTTAATATTTTATTTTAATAATATTTTAGAATTTATTTTAAAAAAATTTATATAAATTTTTATTATTTTTAGTTATTCTTATATTGATTATAAACATAGATTTTTAAATATAGTTTCAAGCTTAATTCTAATTTATATTTTACTTTTTACATTTTCATATGCTTATTTTAGTTTTAGTTTTAACAACTATAAATTTTAATGTATTTGATTGAGCTTTTTATTTGCTTAGATTTTTCAGTTAATAAATTTATTTTATTTACGAATGATACTTATACTTATTAACTTGTTTAATTTTTGTTATAAGTTAATTATAATGTATTAATTATATATTTTTTGAGTGCTAACTATGTGCTTATATTATAGAGAAAAGTGTCATGGAGGTCCTTCGGATTATGTCATGTGTGTCATTTGGTCCCTTAGATTATAAGTGGTGTCATTTGGTCCCTTAGTTTTAGAAAAATGGGCCAATTAAGGACAAAACACATGATTTTAATGATTTTTTAATTAAAATATTATTTTTTAAATTAATATTTTAATATCATAAACATTAAAATAATACAATTTTTCATTAATTGACCTCTTAAAAAATAATATTTTAATTAAAAAATCATTAAAATCATGTGTTTTGTCCTTAATTGGCCCCTTTTTCTAAAATTAAGGGACCAAATGACACCACTTATAATCTAAGGGACCAAATGACACACATGACATAATTTAAGGGACTTCTATGACCCCGCTCCCTATATTATAATATAACATAAAAAATTCAGTGTTGAATTTAATATAATCTATTTTAATTGGCTCCGCCCCCGGACATAAATGATGATAAATGCATTTTAAGGTTTTGTTTGTGCAAAGGAAGAAATATTTATTGCAAGAACATTAAGTAGAATGAGAATTATTGTAAGCTAGTGCTCAAAGGTTTGCATTTTCAAGTAAGCGTTAGGCTTCTGTAATCATTTATTTCCTTAATTTGTTTCCTTTCATCTTCTTCTTCTAGCCAAAATGGCATGTTTATGTTATGAAATAAATATTAATATTAAATCAGTAAAGATTAGACAACTATGTTTTTATGTTTGAATGAATAATCAAAAGAATAGTAAATTAGATTTCTCAGTTTTAGGTACTTAGACTAAGCTGAGCATGATAAATATTGTTGTCATAACTCATTTTTAAACTCTTTAATAAATGTTGTTACAAACAAAGCATAAGCTAATTGATCTATCGATATGATAATCTAAATTGCTATTAATCTAACTCATGCAACAAATATCATTAATTTTGAACTTAGTTAACGAATATGATTTTTAATTATCTTGCTTTGAGTTTAAGTGCTATCTTTTGTGCCACTTACTATGTACCCGTATAGTTGCAGTTTCAAGCTAGGTACATACGTATATAACGCCATAGTTAAGTTCATAGTAAGATCTAGATATTATCTTGAGAAAAATACAATAAGACCCCTAAGGTTTTCAAAAATAATTATAAGAATATCGTACAATTTTAAAAATATGCAATTAAATCCCTCTATTATAATATTCTTCCATTAATTTCTTGACATTTGTTTATTTTCTTGCAAATAAAATCCCTTAAAAGATTAAGTTCCATATATTGTCTTCAAATTTAAAATCATTTTTAAACTGAAGTTTACATGAATAATATATAAGTTTAGTACATTCTCTTTTGTATGATGAACAATCGACTCCCTTCACTGCTCTATCTTCTTCATCTCTACAGCTTAAATGCAGATATCGTTAATTATGAAAGGAAAAAATCTAAATGATAAAGCAAGTACAAGTGTGAATGAAACATTTCTTGTAACGAGTTAGATATTGCATTAAAATTTTATATGTTTGGCCTTCAAAAATATAATTTTCTTTTAACAATTCACAAATTGAAAAAATAAAATCAAATTTAAAATACACCTTACGCGTGCCACAAAACTAGCAGCTTATATATGAGTATGTACATAATCTGTATATGGAGAGAAAAAAAAAAAAAAAAAAACAAAACAAGGTTTTTTTTGTGCCAATTTTACCTAATTTTAAAATGCCCAAGATTTTGTGCCTGAATACAAAAAAGAAAAGAAAAAAAGAGAGTGTTTAATGGAAACTTCTTAACATCCTCAGTCATTTTTCAAGGAATAATAAAAATATTATTATTAAAATTTGCAACATAAAAAATAACACTTTTTATGAAAACACAACCTTTTAGATAAGTTAAATATTGAATGCCATCTAATTAGATTTTGTTCAAATTGATTATGACCATTTAAATCAAGTTAAATGTCGAATTCTGTCTGATTAAATTATTTTTAATATTATTAAATATCTATTTTTGTTATTATATATAAATTTTAAGAATTTTATCTTATATAATTTATCTAATTTTATTGAGTGTAAAATTAGTTATGCTTTATGTACAAACTAAGAAGTTGATAATGTAAAGCAAAAAAAGGGAGAGATTATCATACATAAAAAAACATTAGATGGTACTAGATCAAACATCGTTCGAATTTGAGAATTTCTAAAATAATCCCTCAGACAAATATGTCAAAAAATCTTACATATGTAAATTAGTATTACCATAGCATTGCTTCAAAGATGACCTTTTAGGGATTGAAGAATTCACCACTACAACATAGCATTATGAGCCATTTAGAGGGTACTACTAGCCATGAGCTAGCAAGAGGATTGGTAAGCCAATGGTCTTTAAGCATAATTAAGGTGTTTTTACCCCTTAAAACATCAATCTCGTAGATGCAGGATGCAGTACTATCTTGCCTATCCCATAGATAGTACTTTGAGACATTGTTGAGTTTGATCATTATTTTGAATTGTACTTAACTTATTTATCTATAAAACTTTTTCTTCTTCTTTATCACATGTTCAAATTACACAATAAAAACATACACAATATGACAATACCCATGCCAGCTTAAAAAGAAAAGTAAAGGTTACGGAATGGATGAAAATAAATTTTTAACTTCAACAAATCAATTATTTAGTTGTACCAATTCAGCAATACAACATCACAGTACTAACATACTATACTAAAGGAAAGATGAAAATTCCATCAAATATAATTCAAAACAAGAACATGTCATTATCATCTTTACCTTCTAACTTATAATCAAAGTCACTAAGTCAATCTCTCCCCTCACATAACTCACAAATTACGTCTTAAGAGATAGAGAACCTTCTTCTTCTAGGCTTGGCAAGATCAACACCATCCTCAATATTAGAAGTATCGTCCTTAGACCCATGCTTAAACGGATTCAACTTGCCTAGCTTCTTAGATACGGACGAAAAGAAAGTGGGTTTTTTTGGCCCACCTGATCCACCAGGCCCATTTTTCTTAGACATCCCAGTCCCTTGACCATTCTTCTGCAAGTCCGTAACGTATAACTTCATCTTCATAAGCTCCGCTCTTAACGCTTCATTCTCTCTCACCAACGACACGTCGTTTTGAAGATTATTATTGTTCCTCGGAATTATGGCCTCTTGAACATCATCGACGACACCACTTCGTAACTTTAACTGATCGTAGTAAAGCGCGTGAAGCACTATGTTTACAGGCAATCGTTTGTTCTTTGAAGCATGAACTCTCGCTTCGTATGAAAGCTTCAATGGGTCCATTACACTGCATACCTTTTCTCTCTCTATCTCATCAAGAGTCGGATGTTCCTGTAAAGAAAAAAAGTGGTATCCGCCATTAGAATAAAGCGAAACAAGCTTTTTATCAACAGTAATATCAAAGTTTTCGAATTTCAGTATATTAGATGCGATTTGATTACCTTCAAGTAGATGTCAATGGCGCGGTAAAGATCATCATCGACTTTTCGAGCTCCTTTGGGGATGAGAACGGCGATGCCGTTGAACTTTGCGATGCTAAGTTCCGCATTATTTGCGATATCTCCGAGATAGGCGTCGACAGTTTTGGCTACTCTTAGCAATGCAGTACTTGAAGCAACTTCTCTGAAATTGCCGCCATTAAAGATCGACATGCTCTTCTCTTTTTCTACAAAACCTGAAATGATCTTCCTCACGCTCTCAAGATCGAACAGTTTCTCGCCATCGTAGCTGAAAGAAAGAATAAGTAAGTCATCGACGGTCACGTGCTCTAAGATCGCTGAGATTCGTTTCTCGAGTTCACTTTTGCAACTCTTTGGGGCTTTGAGGAAAATGGCTGATCGGAGAAGACAACAGAGGAAGTTGATTGGAAAAGAAGCTTTCTCCGAAGGTAATAGAGCTACGATTGACTCTAAAATCGCCCATTGCAAAGCTCTGGTATCGGAATCATAGATCTCCAACAATTTCGTGCCGTTTCCGGTACGGTCTCGGACGAGATCTGGGAGCCATCGCTCCGTGTAGGTAATCAGAGCGCTTGCAATTATTAGGGCTTTTGCTCCACGTTGTTTCATAGCAGAAATCACTTTGCCGAAGAAATTAATTTCTAAAAGTGAAAGCTCCTCTGTCCACCAATTCGGTGGAGTACGGCTTGGAAAATTAGCTTCATTACAGGCCTTGGAACTGACCACATCCACACATCTTTGAACAATTTTGAGGTCTTCAGCCAATGGAAGCAAATTTTCACAAGATTTGAGGACAACAACAGCGCCGGAGAGGCTAAGCAAGGCTACTTGTGAAAGGAAATCTTCAGTACGACCAACCAAATTGTTGTCGCAGTATATATCAGTCATTTGAAGATACTCTGCGGCACAACGAAGAGCTGCGACGTTGTGAACTGTGATCTCAAAGTTGACGCCGTAGCAGAATTTGGCTGCTTTCTCAAAGATCACAGGTCCTCCGGGAATCTCAGAGAGATCAATTCTTGTTAATTCAGGTTCTTTCGATTCGACTATCAGTTTTCTTATGTAGTTGCTCTTCGCAACTAGCATAAACTGTACATACAACATAATAATTCTTATGATTAATTAATGCCAGGAAACTAGAGAAACCAGATAGAAATCAGAGCACAGAGAAAATCAAAGTAACACATTCATAATATACCTTATGAAGAGCGAAATTAGCCTCACAAACTTGAACGATAATATCAGTTGGAATTTCTTGAGTGAAAACCCTGTAACAAAGCAAAAGTTAGAACTTAATTTATTTGATATTAAAGAGTAAATGTGTTATCAAAATGTGGGAGTGTGGCACTGAAGTGGGTGAATAGGTACCATTGGTCTGTTCTCTCCATGGCAAGGGAAAGTCTGCTGTTGTTACTCCTAGCACAAGTAGCCATGTTAGATATCAAGAAAAAAGAACGATAGAGAAAGTTGAGAATAGGAACAAGAAACCTTTATCTGTTTTATAAGGGTTTTCAATTATCTCAAGATGTTAAAATGGTTATTAATCTTTTTTTTAACTTCGTTACAATCATAGCAAACTTTTCCTTTTTTGAGATAGATATGTAATTATAAGTTGCTAACCCATTTGGATGTTAGCTGATAACTTGAAGTGGACATTGGCTTGGCTCCATTTAGTTCATAGCCCTCGAAGATCTATTCCCACCTTTCAATTTTCATTTAATAAAGAGAGAAATTGTTATTTTGTTAGTTACTTTTTCTTCTTTAATTAATTGTGGTATGTACAGTACTCTTGTTTTTTAATATCAAAACTATTTGGAAAAAATTACAAAATTAGCAAGCCTAAAATATATAATAACAAAAATAACCTTCCTTAATACTAATTCATACTATTTTTAATTAGAGATAATGTTGTTATTTTTGTTGTTTTGAGTTCTAGAGGTATTATCTTGGGTAATTTTTCAAATTTTTTTTTTTTTCAGTCTGTTGTATAAATGACATAATTATTTAACTAGTTTAATTTTTAAGTTTTAACTCTCCTTAGTAAAAAAATATATGTTCATCTTTTTACAATATTAAAAATACATATGTTCATTTACGTTATAAAAAAAATTAACATATTTTTTTTTCCTTGGAGGTTAGAAATAAAACTCCAAGTATAAATAAAAGTTATATCATACAATTAAACCTACTTTTTATGAAACTTATGTCCATATGTCACTATGCATATATTAACATATGTTCATATAGTATATTCTAATTGATTTCCCTATTAGAAAGTGATCACACAAACACTTCATTATTTCACATTATTAATTTTATATCTAATTGATAGCTAACATGTCACTTATAAATAAAATAACTTAATGCATATAACATTACTCTTGTAATATAATACTTCAAATTATAATGACAAAAATTTCTTCAAATATCTTTGTACCCTGTATTTATGTTCCATTATTTGATGGCTAATTTTTTTTTATCACCTTGTTAATTCGAAAGTATGAAATTATTGTCTTTAGCTTAACTATCGGTCTAAACTTGAGGGTTAATCTACTAAAATAGTAAAAAAATAATGTGCAAAAGTGTGACAAAATGACGTTTCTCATTTTCCTAAACGCGTAAAAAATCAGGGATTCCATGGCATCAACTTCATGACCGCAAGAAAGCTGACTAGTAAGAACTTCACGATCACAAGAAAGCTGACTAGTAAGTTTTCAGAGTATAGATATGCAAGGTCTGAACTCTGGAGACAGTGAGAAACTACTTAAAAGATATATTTGCTTGAAAATTTTTATACTCTTAATTTAGCGTGAGGCGAATTAGAGTGATTTCTGACGTTATAATTATTAATAGAGCAAATTACTAATAAAACTTCAAGTAAAGTTCGAACTTTCAAGTTCATATTTATCGGACACTACCTTTATTACTATACTAACAAATGATGTGTGGTTGTGATTGTTGTTCTTAGTGCAGCTTAATTGATGAAAAGGAACATCAGAAGAATCCTTTTGAGGTAATAATTGAGTAACTTAATAAGAATCATTTTTGCATGCAGTATTTATCTAGCTTCTAATTTGGTAATAAGTTCAGGTTAACTGTGTCTTGTCACGTTAAAAGACTGATGATGCCATGAATAAGCTAATACTTCATGGTTATTGTCTTGTGTGAATGTGAGGAAAGCAGAGGTAAAAGTTCGATAGTTAAGTGGTACAACTACACCACGTTTATGTGAATAATGGACATTGAGGCTCCGGCTCCGGCCTTCAAATAGTTGCCACTAGAGGTAGGTAAATTTTTTTTTTTTTTTTTTTCAAAAACCAACCAACCAACTTGAATTCAAGTCTAAATTGAGCCTATTTTTTTTGTTTTTGAAGGTTGTTTGGTCTGATAGGTTTAAAATATTATAAAATTAACCTTATCGTACGGTTGTAGGTCCGCCAAAACAAAATCGAACCGACCTACACTTTTATACATTATATATTTTTAAAATATTATATAATAAATGTTATAAAAAATAAAAAAAAAATTAAGTCTTAATTAATATTATACAAATATACAATATAAAGGTCATAAACAAATATTTAGCATATGAAATCATGATTTTAAATTTATAAGGGTGAGTAGTGGAGCATCAAACATAAAGTGTCAATAATGAGATATCATTATCATATGACACATATTGATAACTTTAAATTCATCAAGCATTAGATATTAGCAAAAATAATAGTTCTTTTTACCAATAGTAATACATCTGTATGCTCCAGCTTTGAAAAAAGTGTTTGTAGTGGTAAAATATTATTTATATTTTTTATTATGATAATAATTTTTAAGTAAAATTATAAGTCCAAAACTTCCAAACCTACCTCTTTCAATCCAACATTATAGTTTGGTTTTTTAGGGATTATAGGTCGATTAAGATTTTAAATTTTTTAAAAGTGTCAAAATAAAATTAACTTATAAAATAATTTAATAATAAATCTATCGAACTTACGTTTACTCTTAGTTGCCACAGCTCATGGATAAGACTGAGAATTCCTCTGGACATCTTAAAATTATTGGAAGATGTTAACACAAGCAACTCTACTTGGAGCTATGATCCATTCTAGAAGAGATATCCTACACCACTTATAAGAAGTGGCTAGGACTTTGTCCAGCTACAAGACCACAAAGTTATGGTCTCTTAAACGCCACGTCGTCCAGTGGAATCTTTTATTGGCCCTATTTTCAACCAGGCTGGGTGACATGTTGGGGCCATACCACGACACCAAAGTCTAGGATAACAAGGTGAGCTCCTATAGGACTTTATATCTGTCGCTACAGCCAATGGTATGTTTACAGGTGGAAATTTCATCTACATCACCCACCATTTTTTTTAAGAAATACGTATCCACGCAAATTAATACCTATTGTGATATTGAAAGTAACATGTACAATTGATCAGTCTTCGTTGGCATATACCCCTTGTAATAATGGTCGAAATTCAAATATTCAGATCAAATTATTGTTCTTTCCAAGGTTCATTGATCATGACGATTGATCATATATTATTGTATGTTATGTATTTATAAATGATGTGATAATTTTTTCACTGACTTTTCTAAAAGTTTAATTATTCATAATTGTTCTCACTTTCTTAAGCCATACATAAAATAGGATACAAGTCAAATTTTTAAGGGAATGTTAAGGGGCACATATTTGTACTCACAGTAGTGACAAAATAACTTAAAAAATTAAAAAGTTATTTATTTTTTTAAGAAAATTTTGAAACATAACACATCCTAGTTGGGTTTTTTTTTTTTTTTTTTAATAATCTAATTTTGAAACATAACACATCCTAGTATGCTGGGCAATTGGTGCATTTTCAAGTGCCAATAAAGAGTGTGTGGTGCTGCAAGCTGCTGCACAGAAAAAGTATGGTGAATTGGTGATAGAGGTAAGATACAGTCATACAGCGAGCTCGTTTGGTGAAGTTATGACTTATGACTCAAAATGCTGCAAGTTGGTGATAACCAATAAAAGTTGGTTCAATGGGACCGTCCTTTTTCTCGATTGCCTAGAATGTGGCATGGAATTAGCAGAACCTTTCTCAGAAATCAATGTTATGAGGTGTCCTTTTCAAGTCTGCTTCCTAGAAAGCTGGGTAAGCTATTTTTTGTCTTGTTTTCCTTCTAAAATAACCAAAAAAAAAAAAAAAAAATCTCATCTTTTCCTATAAAAATTCACATTATTATTTACACAACTTGCATATGGAACATACACTTGATATAGTTTTTACTTTTTAATGACATTTCACCTTCACATGGATGAAGTCTAGAAATTCACAAATGGAGCCATTAAATCCATGTTAATGGTTTCTATCAAAAAAAGAAAAAGAAAAGAAAAGGTGTTAATGGTTGATCATAATGATAAGCTTTCAAATGTTGTTTTTCCTAGTCAGACTTCCAGTATTTCTAATGCTATAAGGCTTCTGATATAGACTTAGATGAAGTTGTAGGTGTCAATAATACTTTTGGTTCTACAGGATTAGCTCACAAGTTTGTTATTCCAGTTCAGAATTCTGTTACATAGATATTTCTAGATATTTTCCCTTGTTTAGATTTTTTTTTATTACATTTTTTTCATTTGATTAATTAAAAATTAATGGCTTGGAAACAAGGTTAGCAATAAGAAAATCTTAAGGTTTAAGTGCTCGGCGTTGTTCTTAACACCATTTTTTTGGCAACTTGCCAACATTCATATGCTTTACGGAATCAGAGCTTAGAAGTTACACAACTTCAAGCTATGGAACTAATGATGGCCAAGCTATTACAGTCAAAATAGAAGCTCAGACTTAAATTCGCGATGATCGAAATTTAGTGAATTATAATCAAGTTACTACTATAAAGCTGGATAAATAAAATTTTATTGTTTGGAAATCTTGAAGATATTATATAGTTTTGATCTTATTGATTATCTTATGAACGATCCCATCTAAACTTCAAACTGATAATTCGATTTACCTTTTACAAGGTAAATTTGATTCACCAAATGATAGGAAGTTAGCTAAAAAATTGTACGAAAAGATGTCTTTTGTCAAATTTCGAAAATAAAACCCCCAAAGAAGCCTAGAGTAATGTACCCCCTATTTTCTTTCAAATCTAAGTTAAATTAATCAAGTTAAAAAGCAATCTTAAGTGTGAATGACTACATTTTGAAGCTTCAAAATTAAAGATCCATTAGAATCTACTGGATATGCACTCACCGGAGGAAGATTAAGGTATTGAACGAGATTGCTAATTTAGACAGAAATTTTTGAAGGTCAAGGATGCTAATTCTGCAAATGCAAACTTGAGAATGTTTTTGTACCAGATATCCAACATTTTTAAACATGAAACCCTTGAATCCACCAAAGCACTACCCTGGTTTTACCATTAGCAAATATAGTTCAAGTCTCGACGATGAAATGTCACAAATGTTAAAGGTGCACCTAAGTTTCCCTTCTTGCAACCTTCACAAAACTCAGCAAATTTGACAATAGGCATCATCGATGCCACCTAGCTTTCATTAATATCTTACTCTAACTTCTTTAAAGGAAGAGGAAGAAGCAATGGAGGTAGAGGTCCTCAAAATGAAAATCGTCATTTCTATGAGCTTTGTGGAAAATCAGGTCACCTAGTAAATCGTTGTTGGTTAATTTGATCTAATTTTCAACCTGATTGAGCTTTAAAATTTAGAATTGTTAAATGAGTTGAATTCCGCCTTCAAAAGCTAGCTCAAATAAGAAAAATGTACTACTAAATTGGCAATGTGAGCCATAAATTAAAATTTAGTACCCATCCTATTATGCATGAGTCTGGTCCAATTTTCACTTTACGTGTAGCAACTTAGGTTTAATATCATCTTAAATGAGTTAAATTTGACTGTTAAAAGCTAGTTCAAAATAAAAAAGTGGCCAATTATATATAAATATTACAACAACAAAATAAATTGATAATATAAAATACAAATTCAACAATAACTTTACCTGCCACAAAGATCACTTCAAAAAATAATGGATTGATAACTTGCTAAAGCAAATTATATTATCATCAGGTGGAAGGCTAAGTCATCCTTAGTATTGCCATTCTCAACGAGCAAACTTAGGTTTGGGATGTGAATGGGTGGTTATGGTGTTTCTATATATTATGTGTTTTTTAAATAAAAGTTTTTCTTAATAAAAATTACAATTTTATCCTTAATAAATTTGGTCAAATCCTCCCAATTCTAGTCTATGGTCAATTGAGAACTTAAGTGATATTTAAATTAAAGCTATAAAATTAAAAGTTACAAAGTAAATGCTCTTCTTGTAAAAGCTATGACATGTATAGCACTATTCACCCAATACATAAATATGTCTTTATGTTACTAAACATGGTCATACCTTCTAGGGGTGTCCAAAAATCGAACCAAACAAAAAAAAAAAACCAAAAAATCAAATCAAATCAAACCAAATCGGACAGTTTAATAAGTGAAACAGTCTAGTCCAGTTTTTTATTTTCTAAATTGTTTGACTAACGTTCGATCAGATTTTTTGAAATTTCAAACCGAACCGAAATTTAAAATTATATATATATATATATATATATATATATATATATATATATATATATATATATATATATATATATATATATATATATATATATATATATATATATATCAATTAACACTAATAATCCAGCGCCCCTCCATTCGAAATGTTCTAAAATTTTGCAATCCCTAACGCGTACCCTAAGCGCCTGCCTCCTGCCGCTAGCCAGCCCTCATCCCGCCGTTCAGCTCCTCCAGTCCGCGAGTCAGCCATCCAGCCCGAATCCCGCGCCCAGCCGTTTAGCTCCTCCCGTCAGTGATTCAGCCAGCCAGCCTCCCATTGCTCCTTGCTTTTGAGCTACTACTGTGTATATATCTTCAAAATATTGATGGTATAATTTGACATCTTTAGTGAAAACATTAGTTAGATGGTCACGACACTTTCTTCGTTGACTTGATCTTCTTTACATATATTCACCAGAATAATTTTATTATTGTCAATCTTTTGTTGTTGAGTCCTCACTGCATTGTATTTCGTGGTGAATTATAATGTTTTCAGTTCTAAATTTAAAGATTGTCTTTCTGCCACTGTTGGCTTTCAAAATAGCAATTTTAGTTGATAATATCAGGTATGATTGTTGATGTACTGAATCAGTATACTGAAAGGAATGGGGCTGGTACTGGTAGCAGATGAGCTCTCTGGTGTATGCAGTGCGTGTGCACGTGTGTGTAGCAACTTGAAGCTGATTGCAGCAAAGCCAAGTCAGCAGCTATTGTAGAAATTAGTTAACTAGTGTAGAAATTAGTTAAGGCTGAGTTTCAGTTAGTATAATCAGTATGTAACAAGATTGTAACTAATGAATTGTAATGAGATTCCGTTAGTCAGTTAGTTATCAGCTTTCCCAGTTTGTTACATAAACGTGGGGAACAAGTAATGCGTTTGTATAAATATATAGCTCATAGAACAAAGCTACGTCGGTGTGGATCATTTCAGAGAAACAATGCACGAATGAAATATACATTTTATATTCAAAGATACTTCCTATATTCTATCTTCTCTGTTTGATTTTGCTTTTACAATTGATATCAATATGATGATTCTTCTAGAAATACTATAATTATGATATTTCCTTCTTTACTGTTCATCGTCTTCTTCACTGGTCTGTGAATCTTGATATGGTATCAGAGCTTGAAACTCAAAGGAATTGCAGTGGTTTTTGAAAGAGTCAAATGTAATCTAAAACGTGACACTAAAAATAAATCCTAAACACTCTAATCAAAGATTGGTGTGAAAATGGTTGCTAAAAGTATTAAAATAAACAAGAAAAATAAAGTGAATGCGTGAAAGTGTCGCTGAAACAATAAGATGAACGAGTGTGGGAAATTAGGTAGTGAACTAAGCATGGATAAATTAGTTTACGTGGTCTCCTCAATCAAGCGTATTAAGTGAATTTATTGATTCTTTTCACTAATCCTAGAAAATCCCAAATCAATGGTGATTTTCTCTTAATTAACTAATTAACTTCTTTGATCCGAACCGTTAATTAATTAATTAGTATTAATCTTAGAAAAGGTAATTCAATCGCCTAAATTAAGACAAGTCAATGCACTCAATTTAAGTTCATGCTCAAGAATGCCCAATTAAACTTAGATAGTGTTTCTAAAGTTCAATCCTAAAATAGTCTCAAACATCCATAACTAAATTGGCCAAAAATAATTAATGAATGTAGATGTTAATAAACAATGAACATGAAATAAATCACTCAAATAATATTCAAACCACAGAAATAGTATCCATTCAAAGTCACATCCCTAAATTCCCACACACAAGGGTTTAGTTACATATGATCAAACTCAAATCCAGATTCTTCATTATAAATGACATAGAAAGAATTCTAATGAGGAAAAGAAGGATTACAAATAAAAATCTACCAACTTTCACTCTTGCAACAAGATCCTTGATGTTGGATGATCACCTATTTCAAGTCTCTTGATGAAGATCCAATTGAATAGTCTTTGATGAAGTAAGTTCTCTCCCGAAATTGTATGAAAAACCTGAATTTGGTACTGTTCATGCACTGTTCACCCTTGGAGTTTCGTGTGTTTGTTGTGTTGGAGGCTGGAGAGATGCGTTGGAGGCTGGAGAGAGTCGTTGGAGGCTGGAGTTCATACTTGTGTTCAATTAGGTTTTCGTATATGTAAGGGTTTCCCAAAGAGCATGTGCGTGTGTGGCTGGGGGGAATTGCAATCCCCGCGAGCGCGCGCTATTTTTTCAGAATTGCGAACAAAAGTAGAAACCTCGTCGCCACGGCGCGCAATGTTTTCATGAAATTCTAGGATGCAACCCAAGAGCCTCTCGCCGCGGCATATCGTTTCTTCGCCGCGGCGCGCCTTGTATGTAAAGGTATGTACATACATGTACATACTTTGCTGATTCTCGATGTAAGGCTTACGTCCCCCAATGTAAGGCTTACATTTTTAAACACTTTTGCTTCACTTTTGCTCTCTTTTTTCACATTTATTCCCAAACCTACTTTGACCTACAAAACAATAAAATACCCTCCAAAACAAGATTATATTGAGATTAAATGCAAAATAGATACTTAAAAACATAATAAATAGTAGGTCAAAATAGTGTTCATCACTACATAATGGACTTTATGTCTTTGAACTTGGATTCAATCATCAATCTCTTCCTCATTCTTCTTTTAACACGTTTTCTCCTGCTGTAAATACCATGACTGCTCCTACATTGTTCACTGCAACAACTGATAGCCTTGCTTTGTGGCATCAACGTTTAGCACATGCCTCTTTACCAATTGTAAAGAAAGCTTTATCCTTGTGTAATATTTCTTTTAATGAAAATAAAGCAGTCTCTTCTCTTTGCTCAGCTTGTCAACTAGGCAAATTTCATAAATTGCCATTTTCTGATTCTGTCAATTGCTCCACTGAATCCTTAGGCATTATTCATTCAGACCCTTGGGTTTCACCTGTTGAATCTCGTAATGGTTTCAAATACTACGTGCATTTCACTGATGAATGGTCTCGATTTACTTGGATATACTTTCTTAAAAATAAAAGTGGAGTCTTTTCTGCCTTTATGCAGTTTAAAGCAACTGTAGAACTTCAATTGCAGTCTAAAATCAAAAATTTTCAATCTGACTGGGGAGGTGAATTTCAAGCCTTAACCTCCTTCTTTGCTACTTTCGGCATCTTACATAGAACTTCTTGTCCAGCTATTCATGAACAGAATGGACTTGCAAAACGTAAACATAGACAAATTGTAGACCAAGGTTTATCACTTCTTGCTCATGCTTCTATGCCTTTGTCCTTTTGGGATGAGGCTTTCTATACAACAATTTTTGTCATAAACCGTCTTCCTAATCCTCTCATCAATTATATGTCACCACTTGAGAAATTGTTTCATGTTAAACCTGATTATAGTACTATCAAATTTTTTGGCGGTTGTTGTTATCCTTACATTCAACCTTTTAATGATCATAAACTGCAATTTCGTTCAGTCCCTTGTACTTTCATTGGATTTAGTCCAAGACACAAAGGCTATAAGTGTTTAGACTCTTTAGGAAAGTTATACATTTCTCGTCATATAAACTTTGATGAATCAATTTTTCCCTTTGCTGTTCCAACTGTGGTGTGTCCTACTCCTTCACCTTCCTTAGTCCACTCTATTCTACCTATAGTTCATACATCTTCTTCTAAGCATTTGTCTCTTGTTTCTGATCCTACTTCTTCACATTTTGAACATGGCTCTCCTTCTTCCAGTTTTGAGACTCTAACTCCTTTATCTCCATCTTCTTTAGATATTCATTTTTCATCTACTCCTTCTTCACGTTTTGCTCCATCTTCACTTTCTTCACCACTAGTTCCTTTAGTACCACCAATGTTCACTCCATGACAACACGCTCTAAAGCTGGAATTTTTAAATCGAAGGTGTATTCTATGACTTTGTGTATTGCTGAACCTAAGACTGTCAAACAAGCTTTGTCTTATGATGGTTGGAAATAGTCAATGCAAGATGAGTTTAATGCTTTAGTCCGTAATAATACCTGGACCTTGGTTCCTAGGCCTTAGAACATAAAGGTCATTGGGTCCAAATGGGTATGGAGAGTGAACAAATTCAAGGATAATACTTTTGACAAGTTGAAATCTCGTCTTGTAGCTCAAGAATTTGATCAAATGCCTGGCTTTGACTTTCAAAAAACTTTTAGCCCAGTTGTTAAACCTGTCACCATTCGTGTTGTTATCACAACGGTTCTTGCTAAGCATTGGAAGTTTCATCAACTTGACATCAACAATGCTTTTCTTAATGGTAGTCTTGAAGATGAAGCATATATGATACAACCTCCTGGGTTTGAAGACCCTACCTGTCCTAATCATGTTTGCAGATTGCAAAAAGCATTATATGGTCTTAAGCAAGCTTCAAAGGCTTGGTTTGATACACTCACGCAAGCTTTACTAGCCTTGGGGTTTGTCAAATCAATGGCTAACTCCTCCTTGTTTCTCAGTTTTTTAGCCACTAGTACAGTTTTCCTATTGGTTTATGTTGACGATGTCATCATTACTAGTAGTAATGAAGATGACGTCAGGCAGTTTATTTCATTGTTGAATGCCAAGTTTGCTTTGAAATATATGGGTTATCTTCACTATTTTTTGGGTATGGAGGTTACTGAGTTCTCAAATGGTGATCTAGCTTTGTCCCAAACAAAGTATATACATGACTTGCTTCTTAAAGCCAAAATGGATTAGTCCAAACCAAGTCATACCCCAATGCTTTCTTCTCCCGTTCTTATGCTGATTTGGATGAACCTCTTTTTGATAACCCTTCTTTCTATAAGAGTATTGTAGGTGCTCTTTTATATATCACTCTAACACGTCCTGATATTTCTTATGCAGTCAACAAAACTTGTCAGTTTATGTCCGCTCCTCGTGTGAGTCACTGGCTTGCTGTTAAGCGCATTTTGCGTTATCTTAAAGGCACCATCCACTATGGTGTTGTTTTCAAGCCTTCTCACTTGCTTATTGTTGGATTTTCTGATTCTGATTGAGGTGCTTGCTTGTAAATCGTCGTTCTACAATTAGTGTTGACATTTATTTGGGTGCCAATCCAGTTGTTTGGTACTCTAAGAAGCAAGGTGTGGTGTCCCGTTCTAGCACTGAGGCTGAATATAGGGCCTTGGCTAGTAATGCTACTGATATTTTGTGGTTAAAATCCTTGCTAGCTGAATTGCATCTTTTACCTTCTACACGTCCCATTCTTTGGTGTGATAACCTTAGTGCTATATCACTAGCAGTCAATCCCATACTTCATGCTCGTACCAAGCATGTTGAGTTGAATATGCACTTCTTGCGTGAAAAAGGGCAAGCTAAGGTGTTCATGATTCAGCACATTCCTTCCACTGAGTAGCCTGCAGATATACTTACCAAACCTTTAGCTACTCAACCTTTTCTCCATCATCGATTCAAACTTAGTGTCCAGCAAATTCCCCTAAGGTTTGAGGGGAGGTAATGAGAAGCTTTCAAATGTCGTTTTTTCTAGTCAGACTTCCAGTATTTCCAATGCAGAATGTAAGGCTTCTGATACAGATTTAGATGAAGTTGCAGGTGTCAATAATTCTTCTGGTTCTACAGGATCAACTCACAAGTTTGTTATTCCAGCTCAGAATTCTGTTACATAGATATTTCTAGATATTTTATCTTGTTTAGATATTCTTTTTTATTCACGTGTAGTAGTCTTCATCTATAAATAGATGTAATATAATGGTGGTAATCAGTTTTACTCAATAAGAAATATTCATTTTCTTTGCTCTTCTCTCCTTCTGTTTTTCACACCATTTTTTTTTCAATTTGTCTAGCTTCTGTTTTGCTTTAGATCAATAATCGAACAATGCCAGTTGACATGCCTATGTTGAGAGGGGAATGTATTTTGAAAATTTTGCATGTCATTAACATTTTGTCTTATTTAATATATTCATGGAACTACATCTCAAACACATCCTTTTGAGAAAATGATTATTATGTTTTCATACTGAACACTTGTTGCTTTGTATCCCCACTAATATTGATCCCTTGTTGCATTGTATTACACTTTTTTTTTGTCGGCATTATTTAAAACATTGATATAGCTGAACACAAGGTGGATTGAGGGTATTATGAAATCTAAGGGTATTAAGTGGACCGGCATGACCAATAAACCATTCAGTTCATTGGCTAACTTGGCCAACATCACAAGGCACGTCTCACAACCAATAGTCTGTAATAGGGCCAAACCAACAAGCAAGCTCAATTATACTAAAAACTAGATTCTATTTAAATTAATGGTAAATATATAAGGATAAATTGCGTTAGAGATTTCATAACTTTTGTAATAAAAGCACTTTAATTTTAATTTTGTAGCTTTTAAGTATAACATATTACTTTTATAAATTTAATTTTAATATCACTTTTAGAAGATTTGACTAACTTTTTAGGGCAAATTTGGATTTTCACCTAAATTTTGATATAAAAAATTATTTTTGCAAGAAAAAATTTAAAAAACCCAAAACCACCGTAGCCACCCACAGTCACCACCTTCAATATAGCCTGTTGTTCGATCACGATGTTTAGCTCATTGCTTGGTGCTAGTCCTATAATTCCCTTCTTGCCACCATCATCACGAAACTCGCAAATCCCACTATAGTCACCATCATTGATGGCTCTCTCAAGCTTTAAAGAAAATCTATATGCATATCCAGTGGCGGAGCCAGAAATTTATTATGGGGGGCTGAAGCAGTGGAGCTGGAGCAGCATGCAGGACGCAAGACCCAGAACGGCAGTCGACAGGAGTACTTGAATTAAGAAAAAGTATTGCAGCTAAAGTGAAAAAGAGGACAAACATGAAATAAATTAGATAATAAGCATAGGCCAAGTTCTTCAAATGCATTCTTCAATTTTATCAAATCTATCTTGCAGTTTAACTACAACATATCTACCTGAAGCCGGTTGATGGTCTAACCAAACACTATATTAATGTTGATGAATTTTATCATATACAAATAAGAGAAGCAAGTGTTATGCTTGCTGCTATTGAAACAACACTCAAGCCATTTAATATAAAAAGATTTCTTTACATAGAAAACTATATTTTCCGGTACCTGCTTGTAGGGGGTCTTATTTGAAAAAAACACCGTTCACCACTAACTATTCGATATACCATGTGCCCCAAACGACGTCGTCCCTTTCTTTTACAATTTCAATTTTAATTTTAATTTTTCTTTTCGAAACCAAATAGAATAGTTTATTGGATCAGTTAGGATAGTTCAATAAAGTCCCATTCTTTGACTATTACCGACAAGTTTTTTTTTAAAAGAGAAAAAAGCTCGCCTGGAAAAAACGTAGTACGTTATGTTCCATTCATTAGGATTAACGTCTTATTTTAAAAATATAAATAATAGCTAACACCTTATACTGCCGTCAGAAAATCTTTATGTATAATTACGAATATTTTATCCATCAAACCTATAATTTAATATATATAATTTAATAACATTATTTATTGGGCTGTCTACGGTGACTATTACCACAAAATTGGTCAATAAAAATCTTAAATAATTTTCATATCCGAAAAGTATGGATCACAAATTCAATAATCACCCTTTATTATTGAATATACTTTTTAATTATTTTATTAATTATTTTTTATCAAATATCAAATAATTATATTTTTTAAAAGATTAATTACATTCATCTTATATTTTAATAATTTAAAATACTATATCAGAAATGAATAGTTTCTCTTACTTCTATTTTAATTAATAAATCTCATACAGCAATGAATAACGCAAAAGCAAATGGGCAAAAGCGGCAAAGTCTTCCTAGAAGGAACTTCTTTCGACCTTTTATGTTAAAGCGTCACAGAATTGCGAACAATCATCGAAGCTTCAAAAAAAATATATAAAAAAAATATCAAAAGAACACCTCCATCAACACACTTGATTCCAATTATCTAGAGACTAGAATACACAAGCTCAACACAGGAAACCCAATCTGACTTTGCTTCTTCTGTTCTCAGTGTCAGCTCGAATCTGACCCCCCAAAACCCAATTCTTCATCTGGGTATTCAGTGTAGACGCTTTGTTGGGTAGGATTTTCTTTTTTAAAGCGAAACAGACTCGTGTAGCTGTATGTATGAAAAGAACGGCAGCTGGCAGCCGATAAGAGCACGCAGGACTTTCATAACCTTCGCTGGGGACAGACGACAGAAGCTGGAGCTGGAGCAGGTGGAAGGCTAAGTCATCCTTAGTATTGCCATTCTCAACAAGCAAACTTAGGTTTGGGATGTGAATGGGTGGTTATGGTGTTTCTATGTATGGTGTGTTTTTTAAATTAAAGTTTTTCTTAATAAAAATTACAATTTTGCCCTTAATAAATTTGGTCAAATTCTCCCGATTCTAGTCTATGGTCATTTGAGAACTTAAGTGATATTTAAATTAAAGCTATAAAATTAAAATGCTTCATTTAAAAGTTACAAAGTAAGTGCTCTTCTTGTAAAAGCTATGACATGTATAGAACTGTTCACCCGATACATAAATACGTCTTTATGTTACTAAACATGGCCATACCCTCTACCATATAAAAAATAATGGAATATTCAGGTGATGTATGGCCTAATAAGCCAAGCATAGCATGACATGTGTGTAGGTCATAGGCTGCCTTTTAACAAATTAGGGGCCAATATGGTACCTTAATTAATAGCGTAGCCTAAGACACCCCTAATTGTGGTGGGATACGACTCTTCTTATTGCTATAAAAGTATTTATTATTATAATAAATTAATAAAACTAAACCGATTCATATATTCTTTTTCGTTTTTGTACCCACTTTACCTTCTTTTTATATCACATATTATATAATTTAATACGATTAAATTCATCTATTATATTAGTATATAATTTTATTTATCACCAAAATTTTTTAACACATTTACAATTCTAACTAACATTATAATTATATTTGCATAATTTTAAATTCTTTGTCATCTTAAACCATATGTTACTTCATAAGAGAAATATTAAATATACATAAATATATAAGTTTTTTGCACTAATAATAATTATGTGTATTGTGTGGCATAATTTTCTTAAAAATGAATATTTTTTTAATTTTTTAAATTATTTTTCACATGACATAATATAATTAATGTGTGTATAAATTATGTGCCATTAGCATTTTTCTTATAAGCTTGTATATTTGCACACTTGCATATTCATGTACACTTTTGATATTTACGGGCTCAAATTTATGTTGTTTAATTATTCAAGAATAAGAAATATTAAGATAATTAGCAATTTATTCTATTTATTTTAATTTTTAATTTAATCCTCTATAAATTAAATTGTGGCAACAATAATATTGTTAAGTTTTAGTAATAACGCAACATTAGGTTATTTTTAATTAAGTGTTTGTTTATTTATGTTTTTGAGATTTGTAAAAGTAATTATGAAAAAAAATTTAATTATTTTATTAGTCAATAAATTAAATTTACATTTAAATTTTTAAACGTATGACTTAGTTCTTAATTTTTTACGTTTCATTCATAAGTCCTAAAATTTAAAATTTTTAAATTTTTTAAAAATTCATGCACATGTCCTATTTTAGCTACTAAAATACATATTTATGAATTAAAATTTTAAAATGTATATATGAAATTTTAAAAATTTAAAAACTAAATTGTATGATTTAAAAATTTAAGACTATGTGTAAAATTAAAAAAAAAATTAATGATAAAATTATATACTTTTTAAAAATTTAGGGAATTATATTTTAATTTAATTAAAATTTTCGAACATTATACATAATTTAGAAAGAAAAAAAAGTATAATGAATAATTAATTTTAGTGACAATTTAATATTTAAAATAATTAATTTTATTAGGAAAAATTTGTCTTAAAAGTAATAAAATGATTATATATAAAAACACACACAGAGAGAGAACCGATGACTAGTACTTGATTCGGAATCAATTCGGTTCAAAATTAGAAACGAGAACAATAATTTGAAAAGCTCATCATTTCATTTTGTTTCTAAGTTAACAAACATGCTTTTGACAACAACAACAACAAAAAAAAAACATTAAAACATGCAGTTACTTTTTAAGTTTTAGCTGGAAAATAGTTCACTTTTTATAAATCATTACAAACTAATCATCCAAAAATTAAACGCTCGTGTAAAAATAATCTAATCTTGGAATGTGGTAGATACAGTTTTGACTTCGTCACCGACATTGGAAATATAAAAAAAAGGTTTATTAGGTGTGAACGATAAATTGTGGAGGAATCTTCATCATTGCACAGGAGAAGATCGTGTTTCCAAAGGCTGTTACTAATAAACAATGAATTAACTTAAAAATATATATTTTAAAATTAAATCATTAAAAAATATATTTGATTTAAATGAAGTGACACCCACACTTTTTTCTTATTATTTATTTTAAGAATAATTTAGTGTTTATTTTGTATATAAAAGAGAAAGGGGGAGAACAAACAGCTAAGCCACTTTTAATATATTAGATTAGGGTGGGAAACCTCCGGACTTTAATGTCTCTAGAAAGATGTTAGAGTTTTGATTAAGATGACGAATTTTAATTGAATTGAGAGTACAAAATATTATCTTTTTATAAGGAACATAGTTTATTAGTCTTGGGATAGGTATATATTTGACAATACTTTTTTGATAACAAATAAATTATTTTATAAAACTTAAAAAATTAATATAAAACTTTTATCTAATTTGCACGTGCAACTAAAATAACAAATAAGGTTGTTTTAACTTATTTAAACAAAAACAAAAACAAAAACAAAATAATATTTTTTGTAATTATAAAAATAATATTTTTTATATTCCTCTTATATTTTTTTTTATTAGAAAAATTTAACCCATTATTTTATATTGAATACTATCAAATTAAATATTATTTAAATTAAATTATGATCATTTAAACTTATTTATTAATATTGAACTTCGTTCATTAGATTATATTTTAATGCATTAATTTTATTATAATAAATATTAGAGGTATATTTTATGTAGTTTGAAAAGAAAAGAAAAAATTCAACCAAAAATGAGTGAGCGAAGATTTTTACCCTATTATTTAGAAAAGTATCAAATATTTATTACTCTATTAAAAATTGGTTGATAAAACTCAAAGGCCACAAAAATTTACCTTTTCTTATGTAAAATTATTGGAGAATTTCATTTATTTTATAAATAACATGTAATAAAGATAGGTCTTTATTTTATCAAATACATCAAAGCATCATATTTAAAACTAAAATTAGCTATCAATAAGACATTTAATAAATTTATGTGAGAATGTTTTAGAGCCTTAATTATTTTCTTTATATTACTCTTAACTTTAATATTTAGTTAAATTAATTAATATAACGACATTTTTTTTAAATGAAGCTATAATACCAAATTGCTGCCATTTCTGTAAAAAACTTAATATCCTTAATAATAGTGCTTCTTTTAACTAATAAAACTATGATTGCTTATAAAGATTATCAACAAATTTTCATACTTAATAAAAAAAAAATGCAGAAAATATGTTCACAGTTACAAATTTGTGAGCTTTATTTAAGTATATGCTAAAATGGGAGAGGGCTTTTGGTTTACAGGTTGAAAAAAAAAAAATCAATGAATACCATATTAATTTTTTTTTTAGAAAAAGTGTTATTATGGCTGTAATTTTAGTCCTTTTACTTGTTTTGAAATTTATTTATAAAATGTATCATTTAATCTTTTTAGTTATAAAAAGGAGTCATAGAATAACAAATCTTACTAAATATAAATATTTTTATATTTTTATAATTTCAACAAATTTTAAAATTTACTAAAGAAATATTTTGATTATTTTATGTTTTCCTCAAAACACAACAAACTTAGCTGTTTTTATTTTTTTTCCACTATTTTTTGGAAAAGACATAAAAATACCTCTCCCACTCTTCCCCTCTCACATCCCCATTGCTCTTGCTATTTTTTTTAAGAGAAAACAATGAGTAAAAAGAACAATGATTATAAGTATGAATTTTTTGTATTGATTTATCTAATTGTCCATCCAAATGATTCTTTAATTGTGACTAAAATATGTCCATAACATTCTTAAAAATGAGAAAACTATCATTTATTAATGTCACTACAAAGAAATTTGTTAATGATATTACAAAAAACCTTACAAATAACCATTAAAATAATTTATATTTAAAATTTGTATGAAAAAATTCATTACAAACAGTTTACCTCTAATATCTTCTCCATAAATTGATCATTGAATTCTTGTTTGAACTAATGGTATATTTTCTCATTGTTGGCTACTCTATTAACTTTGATGTTTCTTTTTAAGAAAACCAAACATATTGGGGTGATTGGCTGCTTGTTGTCTATGGCAAGTTGTTTCTAGTTATAGGTTGCAAGTGCTATTAGTTATTGGTCGTAGGTATTATGAGCTGCTGGTCGCAAGTGTTGTAGAATTATTGGTTGCTCTAATTTTTAGTCGAATAAGATAAAACCTACGTTTAGGACTACGGTGATTTAAATGTATGGTAGGTGGCTTAACTTGAACTATAGAGAATCTATAGTACGTTCAAAAAAAAAAATTTAAACTAAATTTGAATTTTTAGATTTAATTTTTTAAAATGCACATTTTTATTATATAATTGACCTAAATTTTAATTTAATAATAAAATATTAATATTTGTTCTTTATTATATATTTTTAATAGTAAAAAAAATTAAGTAACACATTTTAATAATTAATAAAATTAAATAATACCAAATTAGGCAAACACTTAAAGTTTAATGAAGAAACTCTCATCACTCTTTACCTATTATTATTATTACATAAATAAAGTTAAAACTAAAAAAAAAAATGTCAAAATGAGTTAGTTTATCTATCTCTACTCGTACGGTAGTTGGCCATATGTGGACAAATACGTTAACATCATACTAATTACTATGGTAGCCTTTGATTGTAGCAATAAACAAAGACAAAGGCAACCTAACAGCAAGTCAGCAACCGGCCTTCAAAGTCAATAACGAGAAGCTCACTACGATTACTCCTTTTTAACTTTTCCTTATCTTATTTTGCAAATCTAACCCCGTAATTGATAATGATGGGCATGGCTATAATCTTCTTCATCATTGAAATCAGCTATTCGTGTTGCATATATCCTGGCGATCCAGTCAAAAGGATACCAACTTTAAGGTCCCAATTTCGAAGTTCTCATTCCCCTTTATCTTCTCCAGCTTTCTATGTTGTTCTCTAGCCTGTAGCTTAGATGATCTTCCTATGCCATTCATTTCCCTTTTCAAGCATTTCTCAATGTAATTAGAAGTATTTGGGCAAAATTCCCTTTTCTTTTACTTTGATGTTTATGTTATTTTTATCGTTATTTAGCAATTGGGTTGCTTTATTTCGTGTTTAGCTGCCATGGGTTTGTATTTGTTTAGACTTTAGGTTCATTCTGCTTAGGGTTTCTTATGAATGCCTTTTGTTGATACCAGGAGGATCTTTCCGCTATTAGAGAATTTCAGGAGTTGTGTAGTCTCAGAATGAATCAGTTAAGAATCTGCTCATATGCAGCTGTTTTGGTTGCGTGTTTGTGCTGGTCTTCACAACTTGTTGGAGCAGAAGATCTCTTAACACACCCTGCAGAAGGTGATTTTGATTTAGTAGCTACAGCTTTTGGTTTTCGGTTATGGCAACTTTTCTTTTGCGATTTGTAACTTTAGCCTTTAGTAGTTAGTACAATTCTTGGTCATGGTATGTCAATTTTGCTTCTATTTAGTGATTATGTGATAGCTTCAATCCCCAAATAGGATGACCCACCATAATTATTTTCATAGCTTTGGACATGATGGCCACGTCTTACTCTAGCGCATTGATACATTTACAAATAGACTTTTTGCTAATCTGTAGTTAAATTTCTAATAACCTTCTGCCGTGTAAGGACACAAGCAGCAACCAACAAATATTGTCATGTATTTGTCATGATGAATTACTGACGACACTGTCTGTATTAAATTGCAGTGAAGGCATTGAAGTACATCAAGAGAAGTTTGATTGATCCCAATAAGAACCTCAGTAATTGGAATCGAGGTGACCCATGTATAGCGAATTGGACAGGGATTTCATGCTACAATAGGACACTTGATGATGGTTATCTGCATGTTAAGGCATTGTATGGTTCAATTATTTCTACCTCATAGCAATGTTGAGATTTATTTTATCTGCTCTCTATTGTTTCTTTATTCTGTTCGTTTGTGGTGAAAGGTTCTATATAGTAACATTTTCATAGTTATACAACCTACTTGAGTTAGAATTAGGTGCTGATAAATTTTCCGGAGTTAGAAATATTTAGCTCTGGTCATTTTACTTATATAAGTCTTATAAACGTAACCTGTATATGCGTAGATTAGAGAATATGACTAAAATCATCTTCTTGGTAAAATTTTCAAAGTCAAACCATTGTTGTTGCAATGGTAAGATTATTAAAGCCATGTATTGGGGTTGTATGTTAACATACTGAACTTTTAACTCTTAAAAATATTTTCTTAAAATATGATGTGAACTTCTTCTTGTTGCAGGCAACTATTAAATGTGAATCTATCAGGAACTCTATCCCCAGAGCTTGGCCGTTTATCTTTCATGAAAATATTGTAAGAGAATATGTTGTTTTGCTTTCATGTTATCAATCAGGAGTGAATAACTCCATTGTATTCTTTTATTATGACCTCTCAAATCGTAGAAAGATTGTTTACTCTCAACCCAGAGTAGGCATCTGATTTCTCCTCCCTGATAATTTGTCTGTGTATTTAATTATAGGGACTTTATGTGGAACAACATAGGTGGGAGTATACCAAAGGAGATAGGCAATATAAAGTCCTTGGAACTCTTGTAAGTTACTTTGTTTGGCTCTGATGGATGCCTTTATCTTTTGTGGTGAACCCATATAAAATCTATAATCCCTAAACAACATTAGTCTTATTCTTATGTATTTTTAATTGGTTACCTAGTATTCCTACTATTAATCTAAAATGATCTAAATATCACTGGTATATGCTGTGTCAATTTGGCTTTTCATTTTAATGTAGTAATCTCTTCTTTTCAGGCTTCTGAATGGAAACCAATTATCAGGTTCCTTGCCCGAAGAGCTTGGTTATCTTCCAAACTTGAACAGAATACAAGTTGACCAAAACCAAATATCAGGGCCAATCCCAAAATCGTTTGCGAACTTGAACAAAACGAAGCACATGTGAGGATTCATTTATTTATCACTTGTCGTTTGCTTTTCTACTATGTTTTGACATGTTTCATCTTCTTTTCTCCCCATTGAACAGTCACATGAACAACAATTCAATTAGTGGGCATATACCGCCTGAGCTTTCCACATTACCGAACCTAGTTCACTTGTAAGTAAATATTACTGAATTTGTCATTATCTTTACCGGCAGTGAGGTCTGCAAGCAATTAGCTTGTATTCCCTCTGTAGTTATGTTTATGTGTTATTCCAACCTTGTACTAATCAAATGAATCTCTGTTCTCTCTGCAGCCTTCTTGATAACAACAACTTATCTGGGTATCTTCCACCTGAATTCTCCAAACTTCCAAATTTACTTATACTGTAAATTCTCTTACCTTCTTGAAAAAACGCGGAACATAATGTATTTGTGCATTTAACATACATTGTTACTAGCTTTGCTTGCATCTCTTTTAACCAAGTATTAAATTTTGTTTGTATTTTCGATATTCACAGATTTTTTTTCTCCAGTTTTCCTTCTAATTTACATTTTTAGAGTGATGATCTTTGTTTTATTCAAAGTTGAACGTGTTATCTTCTCATTTTATATCTTCCAATGCAACAAAGTTTTCTTATGCTTTTTTATTTCCATCATTCAAAGCAATAATACTTTTGTAATGTTCTCTCGAACTTTCTAGAATGCGCAATCTTTTTGTTTTGCAGCCAACTTGATAACAACAATTTTGATGGGAGCACAATTCCAGATTCATATGGCAACATGTCTAATTTGTTAAAAATGTAAGTGTTTATTGTGATATTATCTGCTTCTGTCCATTTACCAAACTTTTGTTAAGTATCAGTATTTCTGTTTATATATACAAGGCTAAACAATATTTATGGTCCCTTGACTTTTGCTTATTCTCTTTGGTCCCCAAACTAGTTTTTCATAATATTTGGTCCTTTAACTTCTTAAATTTTATAATATTGATCAAACTGTTAATTTTCTATGAAATTTAACACTTGATTTTTTTTTTTCATTTTTTAATGAATGAATATTTTTTTTGAAAAAACTAATAGTACCGAATTACCCCATTTCCAGAATCACCCAACCCATAATCACGAATTTGAATCCCTAAATCCTTCTCACCTTCGATTCTATTATCAGATAAAAAAGAGAAAAAAGGACTAATATCCTTTCCTATCTCTTTATTATCTGATAATAAAAAATCATACCCAAATAAGGGAAGTATGGAAAGAGAAACAATTCTCACACTAATAAAACATTTAGCGTTATTCTACAAAAACTTACAATAAAACATCATACCCACATAAGGGAAGTGTGGAAAGAGAAACAATTCTTCTCTAGTTTGTTATTATTGACAAAAGCGAAATTTTGTAGAAACTACCTTACCACTCCCCTTTTGTGTTTAGTTTTTTTTTTTTTTTAAATATTTATTCATTAAAAAATGAAGAGAAAAAAAGAGAAAAAAATCAGATGTTAAATTTCATAGAAAATTAACAATTTGACTAATTTTGTCAAATTTAAAAAAATTAAAAGACCAAATATTACAAAAAAAAAAAAAATAGTTAGGGATTCAAAGTGTAGAACGAAGAAAAGTTAAGGGACCGGTGTTGTTTAGCCTATATATAAAGGATATAAGTATATATAATCTTAGAATTATGTGGTAGAAAATTCACTATATCTATTTTCTAATTTACTACTAACATTAAAATATTGATATTAGATGAAATATGACAAATTCCAATACAACATCTTCATGTTCAATGGTAAATGGTACTAAACCTTAGATCGTTAAGTTGCTTGGCCTCAATTAGATTTCAAGAATTGTGATTTCTGCCTTCTTCATACATATATCATATATGGAATCAAGTAGTATGCCTATAAAGAGGGAATTCTTCATTTCTTCATAATTGTATTTTATTATATGATTTTATTTCCTAAGCAAATATTTTTTTAGCTTAATTTTTTTTTTAATAATATCTCTATATCCCGGCTGTTTCTTTAGGAGTCTGAGGAACTGCAGCTTACATGGACCAATCCCTGATTTGAGCAGGATACCAAAACTGGGTTATTTGTAAGTTCATTAAGTGAATCTTCCTTTGTATGACCTTACATAGCAACGTGTTGGTATGTCATTTATTGTGGGAATAATGCATCCACCAAAAATGTTGTAACTTTCTTTCTTATAGAGGATGATGATTCTGCTAGTTGTGTATATGTTAGACTACATATTTTACATATTTTACTGTTAGTGTGAGATGAGCTGTCATACCTATTAGCTATTAGTAGTATGGGTTTGTTACGTGTAAGCACTATATAAATAGCATACTTAACAGCTCATAGTTTGTACTGAGTATTATTCATCAATAGACAAAGTGTTCACTCATCTCTCTTCTTTCTTTTCTGTCCCTTATGAGTTTATACCAACCTTTCATGGTATCAGAGCTCCTTCAATGGAGGTGACTCTGATAACTTCAAAGGATTCGAGTTCAGAGGTGATGAACTCATCAATGCAATCACAGTCTTCTGTTGCTGCTAGTAGTGTTGTGTTGCAGAACTATCTAGTAAATCCTAATTTTGCAATTTAGATTGAAGTAACTATCTCCTTTGGCGAGAACAGTTAAAACATGTAATTCGTATCTACAATCTGCAAGGTTTTATTAATGGATCTAAGAAGGCTCCTCCTCAATTTGTCAAGAAATCTATCGCTGATCAAACTCTTGTTGCTAATTCTGAGTTTGATCTTTGGGATCAATGTGATACTGTGGTGAAAAACTGGATTAGTTACTCAGTCTTCTCTGAAGTATTTGATGAATAAGGAAACTGCGTATGAGATTACTGGCTGAGCTTGCAAAAAGTGTTCTCTGATTTTTCTCAAGCTAATCTGTTGCAGCTCTGTTGGCAGTTGCAAACAATGCAGAAAGGTAGCTTGTCTATGAAGGAATATATCAACCAGTTAAAGGATATTATGGATGTAATAATAGCTGCTGGAGATGAGCTTTCACTGAGGGATCAAGTGATGTATGCTCTTGGAGGATTAGGCTTTGAGTATATTTCATTGATCATTAATATTACATAGAAGAAGAAATTCCTCCAATAGAAGAAGTGTTCACTGCTATGCTAGCTCAGGAAAAGCAGATTGAACGCATGAACTTTTCTTCGTCTAATACTTTCATTCAAGCTAATTTGACTAGACCTCAGTTTAACTCACCTGCTCCTCACTTCTCACCTCACTCTCTACCTAGGCCTCCATTTCCTGAACGATCTGGATCACAAACTTCACACCTTTATCCTACACCTCATCCACCTTCTCAAACTTTACCTCCATCACAAGATTATAGGCCAAGAGGTTATAGTCCAAAAGGAGGCTGAGGAGGTGGATATCAAGGGAAGTGCCAGATCTACGAGAAATAAGGTCACAGTGCCACTCGTTGTTGGTTCAGGTTTAATCCTGGTAATTCCACCGATGTGCCTTCTCAAGCACATTATGATCAAGTAACTACTAGAGATCAAGCAGCTCATGGTTCAAATGTAACCTCTACAGGTCCTTCCTCTGTGCAATCTTCTATTCTTGGACCACCACCTTTTGTTAATTACTCACAGCATAGCTTGAGCACTACTCCATCTGTAACCACTTAGCCTTGGTATCTAGAATTGGTGCTACTCATCACCTAACTGGTGACAAGTCCATTCTGCAAGCTCCAACGCCTTACAATGGCTATGACTTAGTGACGTTAGGTAATGGATAGCTTACTTCTATTTCCACTACTGGTCATCCCTGTTTATCTGGAAATAAACATGCCTTATTGTTGAAGAAACTCTTGCATGTTCCTCAGTTGGCCAAAAATCTAGTATCTGTTAAGAACTTTTGTGATGACAATCGAGTTTTTGTGGAATTATTTCCTAACTATTTCTATGTAAATGATTTGGAAACCAAGAAAACACTATTAGAGGGAGGAATTGAAGCAGGCTTGTACAAGTTTCCATTTATCTTAGATAAGTCCTTCACTTCATCATCAATGCATACAGTAGAATGTAATAAAGCTCTAGTTAATGGAGCTGTGTGGCATGACAAATTAGGTCATCCACATCAATCTGTTTTAGATAAGATATTGTCTACCTTTAATTCTCATGCACTTTCTACTACTTGTTATGGACTATGTGGCTTTTGTCATATGGGTAATTCACATAGATTACCTTATCAGCATATACATACAAGATCACCTAATGCATTTGACATTGTTCATGTGGGCATAGGGGGTCCGTCCCCTATTCTTGTTGCTTTTGGTGCTAGATATTTCATTCTTTTTGTTGATGATTTTTCTCGATATCAGTGGTTGTACTTAATGCAGTCTAAGGACTAGATTTACAACATTCTTGTTCATTTTGAAGCATTTGTTGAACAACAATTTGGTACTAAAATGAAGGAACTTTAGAGTGATGGTGGAACCAAGTTTTTTAGACTCTCTTTGTTGTTTAGTAAAGGTTATCATAGGAGAATTTCATGTCCTTACCATTTCAAAATTGGGTTGTGGAAAGGAAGAACAAGCATATTGTTGAAACTGGCCTTTCTCTTCTTGTTTGAGGTGATATGTCTCTCCAATATTGGAATTGTGCTTTTGGCAGTGCAATTTATCTTACCAATAGAATGCCTTCTAAGACCTTACACAATGAAATCCCTTTTAAACTATTGTTTCATTTCATACCTTCTAACACTCATCTTAAACTTTTTGGTTGCTTTTGTTATCCTTTCCTACGCCCTTATAATTCCAATAAACTTGAACCACATTCACTTGTGTTTTCTTGGGTTATCACCCTGATCATAAGGGATATATTTGTCTTGGACCAATTTCACAAAAACTTTATACATCCTCCCATGTTACCTTTGATGAATCTGTTTTTCCTTTCCTTTCATCACCTACCTTTAGTTTTTCTTCTTTTAATTCTTCTACATCTTTTCCTTTTGAGTTATTTGTTCATTCAAAACTGTTAGTACCACTTCTTTTTCTTCCCTACTTGATATTTCTATTTCTAATGATATTTTTGTAGTTATATTCTTCCTTCATCTACTCAAGTGTCTACATCTCTTATTCCATCTTCAGATTCCTTTTTTCCTTTACTTTCTCTTCTTTTACCTCCAACTAATACTCATCCCATGATTACTAGACTTAAGGATGGGATCAAAAAACCTAAAGCTTATATTGCAGCCTTTACAATTGAAATTCTTCCAGAATGTACTAATTTTGTTGCAGCTAGTAAGCACCCTAAGTGGGTTGATGCTATGCAAGTTGAATACGAGGCATTAATTAGAAATGGCACTAGGGAACTTGTTCCCCCACCTCCTAGTGGGAAGGTAATTGGCAATAAGTGGGTCTATTGTATAAAGTTTCTGCCTAACGGATCCTTAGACAAGTACAAATCAAGGGTTGTTGCTAAAGGTTATGACCAAACAGAGGGAATTGATTACTCTAAAACATTTAGCTATGTTGTCAAACCTACAACTATTCGTATTATTCTTACTCTAGCTCTCTATAATGATTGGGAGGTTAGACAATTGGACATTAACAATACATTTTTTAATGGTGATTTAGAGGAAGAAGTGCATTTGTCTCAACTCTTGTGGTGTGTTGATCCTGATAGACCACACTATGTTTGCAAACTTAAAAGGGCCCTTTATGGGCTTAAACAGTCCTAGAGCTTGGTTCAAGAAATTGAGCACCTGTCTACATCAGTGGGGTTTTGAGACTTCAAATCTTGACACATCTATGATGATTTTTAAACATAATGGTGATATTCCTCATCTACGTAGATGACAAATTAGTGACCAGAAGTAATTATGTTCTTATTCAAAAATTGATCACTGATCTTCATCAGTTATTTGCACTTAAAGATCTAGGGACACTCAATTTCTTCCTTGGTATAAAGATGACAAGGAATACAGATGGTTTCCATCTAAGTCGGTGCAAATATATTAATTAATTGCTTGACAAAGCACAACTTTAGGACTCTAAACCAGTTGCAAGTCTTATGTCTTCTGGTACTAGTCTTTCTAAGTATGATGGTGAAATACTAGAAGATCCTACCTTGTACAGAACATTAGTGGGTGCATTGTAATATTGTACATTAACAAGACTTGATATTGCTTTCACAATAAATAAACTCTGTGAATTCCTTCACTTACCTACTTCTACTCATTGGCAAGCCGTAAAGCATCTATTGCGGTACCTTAAGGGTAGGGGTGTCAAACAGGCCGACACAGCACGGTCTATCAAATATTCGGCACATGTTAGCCAAAAGGAGTAGCACGGCACGGCCCATGGCCCACGACCCTTAACGTGCTGGGCCGGCACGGCATGCGAAGCCTTATTATTTTAAAAATTAATTTTAAAAAAATACTAATAACTAAATAATTTTTTTTTACATTTAAATAAAATTGGACATAATCTAATGAATTTCTAACAATCTATTAAATGAGATGTTAAAAATTCGACTCACTTTTAATTTTTTAAAGCATTATTAATAATTTTTAACTAAATAATTAAATGAAATATATAATAAAAATGAAATAAAAGGGTCATGGGCCGTGCCGGCCCATTAAGCACAGCCCAACGGGTTGGACACGATAGGGCACATCAAGGTCCACGAGCCAAGAATGGAGGCAAGGCATGGCCCATATAAGGGCCAAGGGCTGGTACGGCACGTTAATTTGACGGCCTGGGCCATGCCGGGCCTGGCAAGGCCGGTCCTTCATTTTTGACACCTTTACTTAAGGTTACTCCTACTCATGGAGTAATGATGCATAAAATTGATTCTCTTGGTATTGTTTTCTATATTGATGCAGATTGGGCCTCTTGTCATGATGACAAGAGAAGCACCGGAGGATATTGCATTTATCTTGGAAACAGTTTGATATCATGGGAATCTAGTAAACAAAAAGTTGTTTCATGTTCTTCTACTGATTTTGAATTCAAATCTTTAGCTCAAACTGTTTGTGAAGTCATTTGGGTAAAGAAGGTGTTGCATAATCTTTCTTTTACGTCCTCACTTGTTCCTGTTCTATATTGTGACAATATTAGTGTAGGGTATCTTGCTAAAAACCCAATTTTTCATGCTCGAATTAAGATTGTAGAGATAGACTTCTATTTTATTCGTGAAAATATTATAAATAGTTGGAATATACATTTATGTCAAAATATTTTTTCCTTATTATTATTATTTTGTAGATATTATGTATTTATTATCTTTCCTTAATTATGAATCATACGTGTATATAAATACCCTATTAGATTAATGAAGAAGATAAGCGTTTTATTTATTTTCAAGTTAATTTCGTATCAGAGCGTAAATAAAAAAAAAATTATTCTGTTGCTTTTGCTGCCTACCAGGAGCTGGTGGTGGTCATATTCCGCCGCTGTCCCTGCGCCGATTGGAGTCTTTATGTTGTCGGAAAAGTTGTTGCCATCCTTCTTTGCGCTTCTTGCCGTCGCACCTTTCGTTGTTTGGGTGTTACTCTGTCGCCGTTGGTCTTGTGTTTTGTCATCGTCGCTGCCTTACCCTGCCCCATTCTTTCCAAATTTACTTTATACTCCTTTTATTATTTGTTCTTATTTTCCTTAGTTCTTTCCCATATTCCTTATTTCCTTCACCACATATATAAAAAAAAAAAGTTCAATAGTAACCCAAACTTACTATCACAATCATGTCTAAAGATGAAATTCATCCAACCTCAATTACCCAACCTCCATCTCCATATAACAGTAAAATTATTTCTATCACCATACACGATAGTTCATCTTTTGTTAACATTAAATTGGATGATACTAATTGTCGAATTTGGTCTAAGATTTTGGAAATGCATATTGCTGGTAGAGAAAAAAAAGGGTTATATCACAGGAAGGAAAGTTACCCCAAAAGGCGATGATCTAACTTATGATAAATGAGAAGCTGAAGATGCCATGGTAAAATCATGGCTCATAAACTCCATGACAGATCAATTGATGTCTCACTTTGTTCAGTGTGAAACAGCCAAAGACGTTTGGAATGCTGTAAGGAGGAGCTATCTAGATGTCTCTGACTCTTCACAAGTGTATGAGTTAATGAAGAGATCATTTCAACTTCGTCAGAGTGGCCGCTCTCTTGCTAAATATTACAATGAAATGAACTCTATTTACATGGAGTTGGATTATCGCAGACCCAACGATATGGCATGTGCTATTGATATTGAGAAATTGAGAACTTGTACTACTGAGGATCGAGTTTATATGTTTCTAGTTGGTTTGGATCAAGTTAGCAGTCGGATTTTGGCTACTTTTCCTTTATCGAGTCTAGAAGAAGCATATTCTTTAGTATGTCATGAGGTACAGAGGCAGGCCACGATGGGCACCGAGGACCATCCTGAACCATCAACTTTCATTGTCCAACAAAATAGGTATCGTTCGAATCCTCCATTTGCAACCTCTGGTTCTCAGTTCTGCGCCTACTGCAATAATTCCAATCACACTGTTGATATTTGTTGGAAGAAATATGGCTATCCAGAATGGTACAAACTTAAGCAAGCTGAACGAAAAAAGAAACCTAGTCAGATTGCTGCTTCTGCCTCTCAGGTTTCTCGTGTAACTCTTCAAGGAGGTAATTTTGGTTCTACATTTATTTCTTCTGCTTCTAACACTTGGCTTATTGATTCAGGAGCCATTGATCATATGACTAGTAATCCTTCTCTTTTTGATTCTTTAACACCCTCTTGTGTTAAGTCTGTAATGTCAATTTTGGGAGCTGACAATGTCTCATTATCACCCACATTTTCCATGTCTTCTGTTTTATTTGCACCTATTCTTAAGAATAATCTTTTTTCAATTAGTCAACTCACTATGAATCTTGATTGTTCTATAACTTTTTATTCTACTCATTGTGTATTTCAAGATAATCAAACAAAAATGATGATTGATATTGGTAGAGAAAGAGGTCTTTATTACTTGGAGAAGGGGTCTAGCAATCCTCGTTGTAGCTTTCAAGTGGATAGGGGGAGTTATAAAGCAAGAGTTATGTTATGGCACTGTCGTCTAGGACATCTTTCTTTTGTTTATTTGGAACGTTTGTTTCCTAAATTTTTTTTTAGTATTTTTGCTTCCAGTTTAATGTGTGAACAATGCATCTTTGCCAAAAATAATCGTGCTATTTTCAAAATTAGTTCTAATTAAAGTCTTGTTCCATTTGCTTGTGTTTATACTAATGTGTGAGGTCCTTTCTCTACCCCTACTGCCTCTGGACATAAATATTTTGTTTCCTTTATTGATAATTGTACTCGAATCACTTGGCTATATTTGTTGAAATCTAAGAGTGATGTTTCTCATGTTATTCCTCAATTTTATAATATGATTGTCACACAGTTTCAGGTATCTGTCAAGGTTTTCCATTAGGATAATGGTCATGAGTTCGTAAATTAGTCACTTACTCATTTTTTTAAAACTCATGGTATCCTTCACCAAAAGACATATGTTTATACACCTCAACAGAATGACATAGCAGAGCGTAAGAACCAACATGTTCTTGAGGTGGGGCGTGCCCTATGCTTTACTATGCATGTTCCTAAACATTTCTGGGCTGAGGCTGTCATGACTGCTGCTTTCCTGATAAGCCGAATGCCTGCTCGTATTCTCGACTATCAAACTCCATTGGAAAAATTCTCTCTTTTTTACACTTTATCCTCTGCACTTAATATATGCCCTAAAGTGTTCGGTTGTGTCTGTTATGTTCATGTTCATGCAATTCATCGTGACAAATTCAATCCACGTGCTCTTAAGTGTGTTTTTTTGGAATATTCTAACACACAAAAGGGGTATAAATGGTTTCACCTACCTACAAATAAATATTTTCTGTCCATGGATGTTCAATTTTGTGAACATAAGTCTTACTTCTCTGATGATATCTCTTTGACTCCTCTTTAAGGGGCATAGTAAAGAAGAGAAATTATGGTTGATAGAAAAAAAGTTGTGAATTTCTAGTAAGGGGGAGGATTCCCTTCCTTCAGAATGTAATGACTCTTTTGATTCATCACATTCTTTAGAAGGACCCGAACCTAGAAAAGAGAAACAAACTAAGGAGTTGAGGCCACCTCATATGTTTCACTTACAGTATGATAGAAGAAATAAGGACATTATTGCTATGACCCTATCTTCTAACTCAGACACTCCTCTTGATGATACTACCATGCCATTAAATGACTCTTCTGAGGTTGACTCTGAGGTATATATTCCTCCTTTATCTTTTACTAATAATATATTTGTTTCTGACATACTTTTTGACCTTGTAGTAACAAAACTCACTATCTTAAATCCACTGAGTAATGACCAAGATAGGAGGTATCCTTTCAGAAGTCGTAAACAACCTGACAAATTAGGCTTCTCTAAGCCTTCATCTAATATTGTTTATCCCATATCTGACTTTATTTCTTATCACCATCTGTCTCAACCTCACTTAGCTTTTGCTCTTCAGATTTCTTCTGTACCTATTCTCAGTCATTTTCAGGAGGCACTCGAAGATCGTAAGTGGAAAGTTGCTATGATAGAAGAAATGAATGTCTTCCAAAAGAACCGTACTTAGGAGTTGGTCGAACTACTTAAGGGAAAGAAGATTGTAGGTTGTAAGTGGGTGTTCACGGTTAAGTTTCATTCCGATGGAACATGGGATAGGAATAAGGCCAGAGTAGTGGCTAAAGGATATGCTCAAACTTATGAGATTGACTATCAAGAGACATTTGCTCCGGTGGCCAAGATAAGTACTGTTTGAGTTATACTTTCTATGGTTGTGAATCTAAACTGGCCATTACTTTAACTCGATGTAAAGAATGCATTTCTTCACGGAGATTTGTTAGAGGAGGTGTATATGGATCCGCCTCCTGGCTTTCCAACTAAAGATGGGAAAGTGTGCAAGTTGAAGAAAGCCTTATATGGGTTGAAACAGTCACCCAGGACGTGGTTTGGCAGGTTGAGTTGATCAATGAAGGAATATGGTTTCAAACAAGCCCAAGCAGATCACACTCTCTTCTACAAAAAAAAAAAAAGGGTGATGATATTACCTTACTTCTGGTTTATGTTAATGACATGATTGTTACAGGTAGTAATTCCAATGAAATAGAAAGATTACGCAGTTACTTGGCAGAAGAATTTGAAATGAAGGATTTAAGAAATCTAAAATACTTTTTGGGTGTTGAAGTTTCTAGGTCTAAGCAAGAGATTTTCCTCTCTCAACGAAAATATATACTAGATCTCTTGACTGAAAACAGTAATTTTGCTTGTGCTCCTGTAGACACACCTATTGAGGTAAATCATGGTTTAACCGTCTATCTTGATTAAATTCTGACTAATAAGGAGAGATACCAAAGATTAGTTGAAAAATTGATTTACTTGACTCATACTCGACCTGATTTGTCTTATGCTGTTAGTGTAGTATGTCAGTTCATGCACAATCTGAGTGACAGGCGTATGGAAGTTGTGAACCAGATCTAGGCCTATTTGAAGTTCTCTCCAAATAAGGGTATTTTGTTCTCAAAACATGGGCACTTAGACATTACGAATTACACTGATTCTGACTTTGCAAGATCTAAGATGGATAGGAAATCTACTTCAGGATACCTTACTTTTGTTGGAGGAAATTTGGTAACTTGGAGGTGTAAGAAACAAAACATGGTATTGTTGTCCAGTGCAGAGGTCGAATACCGTGCTCATCACTATGGTATTACAGAGCTTTCTTGGTTAAAGATTTTGTTGAGTGAACTTAGTTTTGGCCCTAATAAGTCGATGACTTTATTCTGTGATAATATTGCTGCAATTGAGATTGCAAATAATTCGATTTAACATGACCGAACCAAACACATTGAACTTGACAGGAATTATATCAAAGACAACTTGGATGCTGGCATTATTGAAGTCCCATACATTAAGAGTGTTGATCAATTAGCTGACATTATGACCAATGCCGTTACAAAAAGTTCCTTTCATACATCACTATCCAAGTTGGGCATATGTGATATCTACGCTCTAACTTGAGAGAGATAATTGGAATATACATTTATGTCAAAATATTTTTTCCTTATTATCATTATTCTGTAGATATTATGTATTTATTATTTTTCCTTGTTATCATTATTCTGTAGATATTATGTATTTATTATCTTTCTTTAATTATGAATCATCCGTATATATAAATACCCTATTAGATTAATGAAGAAGATAAGCATTTTATTTATTTTCAAATTAATTTAAATAATGAACTTATTGTTGAATATACACCCACTCAAGAGCCGCTCGCAGATATCATGACAAACGCATTGCCCTCTAGAAGATTTCAAGATCTTTATGTCAAGCTCACTGTTCTTCCCAGAGCATGTGCTTGAGGGGATGTTAGACTACATATTTCACATATATGTACTGTTAGTGTGAGAGCTGTCATTCCTATTAGCTATTAGTAGTATTGGTTTGTAATGTATAAGCACTATATAAATAGCATACTTAACAGCTCATAGTTTGTACCGAGTATTATTCATCAATATACAAAGTATTCACTCATCTCTCTTCTTCCTTTTCTGTCCCTTATGAGTTTATACTAAGCTTTCAGTATATTTATTATATGTTTCTGGCAAAATTTCAGAGACCTTAGTTCAAACCAGCTAAATGGATCCATACCTCCAAATAAGCTTTCTCATAACATCACAACTATGTAAGTTTGTCTCACCTCACAAAAAAGATATGTTGTATCATGTATGGATCTTCTTACATTCAACTTTTCTTTAACCCTTAATTGTTTTCAACTGATGGGTATGTGCAGCAACTTATCCGGCAACAATCTTACTGGAACTATTCCAACCAACTTTTCGGGTCTTCCTCGCCTTCAAAAATTGTAAGTAAATTTTTTGGGTTACTTTTTAGTTTTTTGCATGCATGTAATGGTTTTGTAATATATTTGGTAATTCTGTTTTCCAAAAGACATAAATTTTGGAGTTGTTAACGTATGGCAGGTCTCTTGCCAACAATTCATTGAATGGCTCTGTTCCATCCTCGCTCTGGCAAGAAAGGACTTTCAAAGCAGTAGAAAGACTCAAACTGTAAGACCTGAAATGACAATATCAAAAGTATTATCCATTCATTGATGTATGTCTGATTTTGAATGCATTGTCTCACATGCATGTATGTTTGATTCTTTGGGTGGCATTTTGTTTTTGCTTGTATGTGTGTGTGGGTGTCCGTGTTTAGGCAAAAGTTGAATATTTGTGTCTCCAATTACTGCGTTCTCTTAAGTTTTAAGGTGGGTTTTAGAATATTCTATAGCATCTGATGTGATTTTCTAAGCATAGGTATGTTGCGTTTGATACTGCAGGGAATTGCAGAACAATAAGCTTACCAATATTACTGGAATTACCGAGACTCCTTCCAACGTCACTGTCTGGTTTGTTTCTATTCTCAATTCTTTTTAACTCCAAATGAATGTATAGCTGAGAACTGATTATGTAACATTCAAAATATGTATTGAAAATGTATCTTCAGACTTGTATGTTTTCTTTGTCAGAATAACTCTGCTATTTTAACTTTTTATTTTGTATCATGTGGAAGTGTTATATCTTACTCTTATCTCTCCCTTTCTCTCTCTTCAAATCTCAGGCTTGCGGGAAATCCCATATGTAATGATGCCAACCTAGTGAACTTTTGTGGTTATGAAAATGAAGAAGAGAATGACACATTAAGTTTGACAATCTCCACTGATAAATGTTTCAGTCAATCCTGTCCATTTCCGTATGAATACTCCAAAGCCTCTCCCGTGCCATGTTTCTGTGCTGCTCCTTTGCTTTTTGGATACCGGTTGAAGAGTCCTGGATTCTCTGATTTTATTCCCTACAAAAGTGCATTTGAGGAGTTTCTTACTTCTGGCCTTGACTTGCATCTTTATCAACTGGAGATTGATTCCTTTGCTTGGCAATGGGGACCTCGACTTAGAATGCATCTGAAGTTCTTTCCTGTATACAATGTCAGCAACCAAACATCAAATACCTTCAATAAGAGTGAGGTTCTCCGAATCATAGGCAAGTTCTGGTCATGGACTCTTCCAAGTAGCGCGGTATTTGGACCTTACGAACTTCTCAACGTCACTTTATTGGATCCTTACAAGGATGGTTTGTCTTATAATCCTTATTTAATTTTCTTAAGGCTTTGTAAGATCTCAGAGTTAAACTTATTTCATTGCTTTTCTGATTTACCCTTAAACTAAGCAAAAGAATATAAGTCAAATAAATGCATCTGTTATTTAAGTTTTTCTTTACATGATACACCTAGTTGTATGCACTGTTATCATGCTCAAATGCCTTAAAGAGCTCATGATTCTTTACTTGTCATGAATAAGTTGGAGTTTCAGTTGATTAATTTGCTTTGAACCTAAATGTTATTTGTGTGACATGTCTCTTATTGTTGAGAAACACGCTAAGTCGTTAACTGTGTTCTTAGCATTCATTTTCAAATCAGAATTCTATTTTTTATGGTCATGTTTGATAATGATTCTAATTTATGATTATGATTAAATAATTTGTTTTGTGATTTTTTTTTTTTTTTAAATAATCACTAATATTAGTGTTTGATAACAATTTATACTCAATTATTTTTAAGAAAAAAATTAAAAATCGTAAACACTTTCAGTTTTTTTCTTTTCAAAAACTTAAAAAATAAAGATGTTTTTTTGGTTATTATTTATAAATTTTAAGTTTTTAATCATTTTCTTTCAATATTTATATCTACAAAAATCATAAGATTTGATTTACTATCTAGAAAAAATGTTTGGTAAAAATGAAAAAAATCATAAACTATAAATTTGATTAAATTTTTTTTTTTAAAGATTTATAAATCACCTCATATTTTGGCCATATTTTGGTATTGATTTCTTAAAAATATGAAAATCAAAATAAGAAATCGTTGCAAAACATACATCATTGAAAAATCACTTAAAAAAATCAAATCAGGAATCAAAATCATTATCAAACACACCCCTAGTGACATTGAAATTTCTTTGGTCTGGGAAACTGTAATTCTTTCACTGTAGCTGATGCAATTGTGCTATTAATAAGAACATATCTGAATAGCTGGCAAATGGCAATGGTTGGTTTCGTTTTATTCAAAACTACTTTTTGTCCCTTTTCAGTTTAACTGCTTATCTAGATGAGCTATTCCCCATGCTTATGTTATCTCTTATATGCTGCATATACCAGATATAGGAAGCTCGATGTTGGTTTGCTTATTCTCGTGTATCTCATTGATGTCACAGTTATTTTGCCCTCTTCAAGGTCTGGTATAAGCAAGGGCACTCTGACTGGCATGGTATTGGGGGCTATTGCTGTTTCTATAATATTATCAGCAATTGTTTCTCTTTTCATTTTGAGAAAACGCCCGAAATACTACCACGGAATATCAAGAAGACGTCAATGTGAGCATCTTATTGTTGACATTTATCAAAATGAAATTATCTGCAAAATGCATGATGACTTTATTTTATTAGTTAATAGTCTATCTTACAATTATAGTAGGAAAACAAGAGAAGCATTAATTTGTAGTGTGAAACACTTGTTTTGATTATCCTGAGGCATGTTTCAGTGAGATTATGGAATATTATGTCATCCTATTGTTAACATTGGACCTCTATACATATGCAGCTTCTAAGGTCTCTATTAAAATTGATGGAGTTAAGGGTTTCACTTATGGAGAAATGGCCTTAGCTACAAACAACTTCAACAGCTCTAGTCAGGTTGGTCACGGAGGTTATGGAACGGTTCATAAAGGCATTTTGGCAAATGGCACCATTGTGGCTGTAAAGCGTGCTGAAGAAGGGTCATTGCAGGGTGAGAAGGAATTCTTAACAGAAATAGAGTTGTTATCACGGCTACATCACAGGAATCTCGTGTCGTTGATTGGATACTGTGATGAAGAAAGGGAAGAGGTTTGCTAGACCTGAAACTTCAGTACTGAAATAAATTTTTTTTTTATTTTAATGGCAGAAGTTGCTGATGGAAAAATTTAAAGGAGAACAGTTTTTTCAGTCACATTTTTGAACCACACTAAATACTGTTTTGATCTTAAAAAAATAGTTTTAAATGGTTCACTCACTTGTCTAAGAGTAAGATTTTTCTATCCCCATTTCAAGTCCCAAGTTAAAAACATACCAAATATCGTTTGATCTAAAAAATAAAAAAGAACAAATATAATTTTCATTCTCTTAGGATTGTATTGGCATTTACATCATCTTGTTCCCTTTTTTGGACATAATCCAATATCTATCATTTATTGGGAAAGTCTAATGATGCCATTTTTTCCTACCTGCAGATGTTGGTCTATGAATATATGTCAAATGGCAGTCTAAGGGATCACCTTTCCGGTACGGTTCTTATTTTTCCCTCGAATATGCCTTTTGCTTATTTTCCATTATGAAATTTCGCCAGTACAATTTAATGCAAATTGATGTAGCAATTAAAAAGCAATTAGCTTCAACTTATTTATCTGTGATTAAGGCTTATATTTTGAAAATTTACTAGCTATTTGTACTAGCGAGTAGTTAATATTTGCTCTTGCAGCTAAGTCAAAAGAACCTTTGAGTTTTGCTACGAGATTGAGAATTGCCCTCGAATCAGCCAGAGGCATCCTTTATCTTCATACAGAAGCCAATCCTCCAATATTTCATCGTGATATCAAAGCTAGTAACATATTATTGGATTCCAAGTTTACTGCAAAGGTTGCTGATTTCGGACTTTCACGACTTGCACCTCTTCCAGACAATGAAGGGATGGCTCCAGCGCATGTCTCCACAGTTGTAAGAGGGACTCCGGTATGGATTTTGAACTATTAACATGATTCTTTGATAAAACACACGTTCAAATGTTCCACACATAATATTAATATTAAAATCTCAGCAAAATTGCGATTATAAGATATATGGGCAACCGAATGTGGTTAAATTGTGACACACTGACACTTAGAGATTTGAACTCAGGATATTTGGCCAATGTTCCACACATAATATTAATATTAAAATCTCAGCAAAATTGCGGTTATAAGATATATGGGCAACCGAATGTGGTTAAATTGTGACACACTGACACTTAGAGATTTGAACTCAGGATATTTGGCCGAGTACCATGTTGAATTGTCTTGATTAACTGCTGCTCCTCAGTCCTCAAAACTTAAAAGTTCTATATCAGCTAACGTTAGTTTTTCTACAAAGTTAAAAAATTCGAGAAACTGTTAAAATAATCATTGTATTCTTCTAAAGTAGGACAAAATCCTTGTTCATTTTGATAAAGGCAACTATAATTTTTGTTTATGCTGAGTTTTGTACTCATTTCTTCTACACTCCAAATTGTGTATAATTTATTCATACTAATTTTATCTTGCTTTTTTTAAAATAAACTAGCTAATAAATCTTTATATTAATAATACAGGGTTACCTTGATCCAGAGTACTTCTTAACTCATAAATTAACAGACAAGAGTGATGTTTACAGTCTTGGTATCGTGTTTTTGGAGCTCTTAACTGGAATGCAGCCTATCTCACATGGGAAGAATATTGTTCGGGAGGTAAAATCTTTTCTCTGAGCTATCACTAATTAGTAATGAAAAAAATATTTTTTGGGAGGTAAAATCTTTTCTCTGCGCTATCACTAACTAGTAACTAGAAATATGCTTTGTGGTTCTGCTCTTGTTTCCATGAATAAATTCTTGATGATTTGACCAATGATAATAAATGAAATGTAACAAACTGTACATGTGGTTCACTTTGTGTCCAACTTTAAGTCACATGTTTGAATCACATAAAGTAATGTTTGATATTCAAAAAAGACAGCTGTCAATGATGTGGGGTTGTGAGGAAGGTGCATTGTCAATGATGATATGCATAGAGTTTATGTACTCTCTTGATACATTTGTCAAACTCAATACACCCTTGGTGTACTTTCTTGTTAATCATAATTTTTTATATGCATCAGGTTAAAAATGCATTTCAAATCGGTATCATCTTTTCGGTTATTGATGAGCGGATGGGCTCATATCCCTCCGAGTGTGTGGAAAAGTTGTTGGCATTGGCCCTCAAGTGTTGCGCAGATGAGACAGATGCAAGACCTTCAATGGCAGAGGTGGTCCGAGAACTTGAAATAATATGGCTGATGATGTCTGATTCAGACACTAGAACAACAGAATCAGATATTACAGATTCTGAGAAGGTAGTGCGATCACCACCTCCATCTTCTACTGTCAAAAATTGTTACGTGTCATCAGATGTCTCGGGCAGTAACCTTGACAGCGAAGTCATTCCTACCATTATACCTAGATAATAAGAAACATAGGGTTTTATAGTCTCTTGAGTTTGTACTCCTCTAGAAAATCTTGTGGCTTTCTCACTCTTGATATATGTACAGTTCAGTACAGTACAGAATTCGTTGCATAAAATTTAGAGGACTCATTTGCTTACTGGTAGAGGAGCCACAAAATAAAAACTAGTTATACAGGCTAAAATTTCACATTGTTTGGCTAGATCCACTGTAAAATAAAATATAAAATAAAAAAAAAGTTGGGAAAATTTATACTTTTATATTTGTAGACTGTCGTTATTTTGTATGAGTTGGCTATTTTAGAAGCACCTGAGTTCAATTTTTTTGGTATCTTTTTACCCATATTGTTGAGGTCGTACTTAATGAGACTAACAGTAAAAGATTGGTACTAATTTGGTGTAATTTTTACATGTAATAAGCATTTTTGCTTTTAATTAAGGGCATTTGTGGTATTTTTTTCCCTCCCTTGTATCAGAAACACTTTTTTTCCTGCTAAAACCTTAAATGCTTTTTCTCTTTTGATCTTTGCTAAACTTTAAATCTCAGTTTTAAAACTTAATTAAAATGCATCTAATATTCTATATTATTATATAAATTTTTTACTGCAATTAAAATTAAAAAAAGGAAAAGAAAATATCAATTGCTTTGTGCCGACCCTTATTAGTTACCAACAAATTGTCCAAAATGTATATGAAATATTTTTCTTGCATGTTCGATGCCACTGATCCTTCTATTAATATTTAGTCCTTATTGCAGGTTAGTTAGTTAGTTTTTTTTTTTTTTTTTTTTTTTCTGGAAAGATTTTACTTATTTTTAGTGCTAAACCAAATATTTTATGAAGAATAAGTTAGTCAAATTGATGGATAATTAGTTGGAGAGGATTGAAAAACTTATTATTAGTAATCCTATGGAATGCTTAACCAATTACACAATTTAAAACACATTATTAGTAATTTTCAATTACTTGAATAATCCTTTATAAAAAAAATTACTTGATAATCCTCCAAAATTAACTAAAATATCTAAATTCACGGTTTTAGCTTTTGGGATTGGAGCAGAGCGTTAAATACACGAGTTTCACCCTTTTTGTTTATTAAATTCTAGTTTAACTGAAAAGACAAAAATATCATCCAAATCTCGCATAGGACTAACACGTGTGATAAATCTCTAATTTAATGTAAAAGTTATATTAAATTGATACCAACTTTTAAACCAAAAATTAAATTTTGGTATTACTTCTGATAACAAAAAAAAAAAAAAGTTGGAAGACAGATCGGATATGCTTTAAAAAAAAAAAAAGTTGAAGACAAATCGGATAAGCTCTTTAGCTTATTAAAGAAATGGCCTTGTTGTAAGTATACTTTAATTTTGAATTTCAATATTATATATAAAAGATTAAATTATATTTAATAATTTTTGAATAAAATTTATTTTTATATTATAAATTATTAATATTATTTATCTTTTTATGATATATTATTATATTAAATAAAATTTTTTAAATATAATAATAGAATAAGAATTGCATTCAATAAAAACTCTAATAATATGATATTACTATATCTAATAAAAATTATAAATATTATTTTATTTTCACAATTAGTTTAGAAGCAATAGAAAATTAATTTTATATTTATTTTAAATATAATGTAAAAATCAAGTAAATAAAAAAAATTAAAATAATAAAAAAATTCACGTGCAAAGCATGTTTTTTTAACTACCCATTAAAAATATCTATAAATGTAATTCTTATTTCAATATTATGTTTAGAGTTCTTATTTAGTGTAATAATATATCATAAAATGACAACTAATTTCAATAACTTAAAATATATGGATAATGTTATCCAAAAATTTATTAGCCCTAATTCAGATTTATATATATATATATATTATAAAACACTAGTGATAGAATATTCGAATTTATTTATGTGTTCTAAATTATTATTTTTGTGAAGATATGTTCTTCAAATTGTTTTTTGATAAGAAAACTCCACCAGGTTATTACTATTGCTACACCCCCAAATCATCGAAAATTAGGTTGATATGGCACTCACAAGAGTGTCTAAAGCCGTGTTTAGGCTCAATATTGACTTGTTAGTCCTAAACCTCGAATCTGCATCTCGCTATCCAGTAGGATTATAACCTTATGTACAGTACCATATTTTTAATACATAGATGCATTATTCAATTCTAATCTTTTATTTTGAATGCATGGTTGATGTGAAGTGAGAAGTGAGATGATGGTGGTGTAGGTTGTGTATAGTATAAATAAAATGTTAAAATATGAAATTGAAAAATGTTAAAAAGTAGAGTAGGAGAGTGAATTTAAAATAAAACTCTTTAAACTAGCAATTTATCAGTATTATCAAATCGTTTTGTGATGCTTTGCAAATTCAAAATTAGGAGTTTGATAATTGATATGTGTGAGTTGTTTAATGTTATTTGAAAAAAGTAAAACTAAAAAAATGAAAGATAATATTTTATGTATTTCATTGTGAATTTGTTTCTATATTCTTGTTTAAAAACACAATATTTAGAATAAATATGATATAGGTCATCATAGATGAATATTATCTAGATTAATAAAAATAAAAATCATCGTAGAGGTAAAGAAATACAAATTCAAAAACAACTTAAAAGATATATATGTGTGCGCGCGAGCGCGCGCGTTTGTGTGTGTGTGTGTATACATATGTATGTATGTATGCAGGAGCAGACTTATTCAGGAATTGGGGGGTTAAAGCCTCAGTCATTTTTTTTTTTATATTATGTAAAATTATCATTTTACCCTCTAACCTAATATAACCTAACTCCCTCCCTCTCCACTTCCATTTTCTCAAGCTCGTATTGTGTCTTCCATTCTGAAAATTTCATTGCATTCAGCCGCTAGGTTTGAGTCTTGCTTAGCCCAGCCGCCAGCGCATTCGCCAACCGCTTTTCGGTGCCCTTCCTGCTAGCCCCACAGGCCACAGCTCGTCAGCTCCACCTCCACACGGTGCGTGTGCTGAAGCGGCAAGCTTCTTCAGCCTTCAACCGTTATCTATTCAACGCCTCCACTTCAAGCTTCAGCCATCAACTCGCCACCGCCCACCACCAGCAACATGCAACAGCCACTCTAATCAGGCGTCATGTCAGCAACTAGCTGGAGCCACCGCCGGTAACTAATTTATGAAATATATTATTTTTTTCTGATTAATATGCTTAATTAATAATATTATTGTATTAATAATGTGCATTTTATATATGGATTGATTGCTAATTGACTAAAATAATTTTTATTTAATTATATATTTACATGTTAATAACATATTGTGATATTGTTAGTGTTGGACTAATTTATAAAATTTTAAATTTTTGTTATTATATTGTGTTAATAATCAACTAATTAGGTTAATAAAATAAAAAATAAGTGTAAGTGTATGTTATGTTATGAAAAAATAAAAAATAAGTGTAAAATTTATTACAATTTTATTTATTTTTTGTTCATATTAATATGTTATAAAAAAATCAGCCCCCAACAATTAATTCCTACCTCCGTCCCTGATTATGATACAACTGTTATATTAGACTGATTTATAAAATTTTAAATTTTAAATTTTTATTATTATATTGTGTTAATAATCAATTAATTAAGTTTTATAAAATTTTAAATTTTAAATTTTTGTTATTATATTGTGTTAATAATCAATTAATTAAGTTAATAAAATAAAAAATAAGTATACTTATATGTTGTGTTATGAAAAAATAAAAAATAATTATAAAATTTATTACAATTTTATTTATTTATTTTATTCATAGTAATACTTTATGGAAAAATTCAGTCCTCTTAATAATTAATTCCTTATGTATGTATGTATGTATACATACGTACGTAAATATATAATAGATGCAAAGTCATTAGCTAAGGTTCGTACATTGTCCATTTATGTTAACAGTGATGCAATTGAGTTGATTGATTCCATGGCTGCCTGCATACATACATACATACATACATACATACATACATACATACATATATATATATATATATATATATATAACAGATGCAACGTCAATAGCTAAGGTTCGTACATATATTGACCATTTATGTTAACAGAGATGCAATTGAATTGATTGATTCCATGGCTGATACTAAAGATAGGATCTATTACATGTTTCAATCTTGATAGATGTAAGGTGGAAGTAAAGCTAGAATCCTTATTCAACCGTTTGTATGCCGTAAGAGTTTTGAAGTTAGAAAATATTGTGGGGAGCTCGAAGACATTACAGACCTAATTCACTTTAAAGCTTAAGTTTAAGGAATAGTTGTTTTTCAAGATTTTGCTTATCCATAAGCAAGTTGAGATGCCTACAAAACTTAAATTTATGGACAGAAAATGAGGTTGAAGTGAAAGATGTTTTTCCTAAACTAGAATAGTTAAGATATTTATATTTATATTTATATTTATCACGCAAGTACACTATTATGAGCAATAAACTAAGGTTAGCAAAGTTTACACATTAGTAAATGTTGCAATAGATATAATCAATGTTGCAAATTTGAGGGAAATCTTCAAATTTGGAATAATTTTATAAAAGAATATTATATATAATTTAAATATATATATAATATATGTGTACGCATATATGCATACATCTTATTACTATTTAAAAATATGAATGAATCAGTAATTTTTTCCCCTAATTTATCCAAGTATATTTTGCATGTATGACAATACTGCCCTTTGTAAAAATTATGTAAACTTGATTAAACAAATATAAATATATGGATTAGGCTAAAATTATTAAAAATAAATTTTAATATTAATTTTATTGGTTTGGCTATATTTTGATTTTCAAAATTTAATTGAATTCCATCATTCCAAGCTTAAAAATAAAGATTTATATCATATCAATTATTTAATAATATTATAAAACAAAATAAATATAAGAGAAGAAAAGAAATGAAGAAAAAGTAAATAGTAGAAGTAACTCATTAATTATAGTGTTTACATTAAAAGTTCTATTTATAGGATTTGAAATACAATATTAATTAAAAATTAAATTTTTAATTAAATATAAATTTATAATACAATAAAGATAAATCTTTATTTAAAATAAATCAAACCATAAAAGAGATAATATTATATTTAAAATTTTACATCTAAATTAACGCTTGTGATAGACATATTCGAATTTATTTATATGTTCTACAATTTTGAATACCTATTTCTAATCCATAGATGCATTATTCCATTCTAATATTCTATTTGGAATGCATGGTGTGAAGTGAGAAGTGAGAAGACGATGGTTTGGGTCGTGTGTAGTATTAAATAAAATGTTAAAATATGAAATTGAAAAATGTTATAAAGTAGAGTAGGAAAATGGATTAAAAATAAAACTCTTCAAACCAGCAGTATATCAGTATTATCAAATCGTTTTGTGAGGCTTTGCAAATTCAAAATTAGGAGGTTGATATGTAGTATATGAGTTGTTTAATATTATTTGAAAGAAAATGAAACTAGAAATATGAAAGATAATATTTTATATACCTTATTCTAAATTTGTTTTTATATTCTTGTTTCAAAAACACAATAGTGGGAATAAATATGACATCATCATAGATTAATATTATCTCGATTAATAAAAATCATTATAGATCAAGATATAAGTAAGGAAATATAAATATATACTTTTATTCAAAAACAAGTAAAAAGATGAAAGAAAGATAAGCAAAACAAACCTATCTAAGAGTGGCTTCGAAGAAGATCGATTACTCCCGACAAAATGCAAATTAAATTGTTGAAAGCTTAATGAGCAAGAAGATTGATCACTCTCGACAAGAAGTAAATTAAATTCTTGAAAGCTTTACCAGCAAAAATAACTAGGATTTTAATCAAAGTAGCGAGGATTTCATGAAGGAAAAAAAGGTTAATTTATTCCAATAAAATAAATTTTAAATATATTATAAAAATTAAAAAATAAACAATTTACATAAAGCACGCTTCTTTAACTAATCATTTTAAAAGTACTTGCTAAAGACACATGCTTTCTAGGTTAATTTTCATGTAAATTGTTTTTTTTTTTTTTTTTTTTTAACTTTTACGATATGTTACGAGAATTTAACTTCTTAAATATTGTAATATTACATTTATTAAGCATAATTAAAAAATTTTAAGCAAACATTCAATAAAAATTATCAATTTAACACGATCACCACAAACTCTAGATATTTAAATCAAAGCAAAGAAATATAAATAATAGCAAAGGAAATAACACCAAAAATTATAGTGGTTCAACACAATTAATGTGGTAAGTTTACTACACTTTTTCACCATTTAATGAGATGAGTTCCACTAACTTCAAAGTTGAAGATACAAGTACAAATGGAGAAATACTTGAAGAGAAAACTCACAAGAAAAAAAAAACACTCAAAGATACACTCAAGAATTTTTCATTACAACAATGGTGAAAAATCCCTCTTCTTCTTCTTCCTCTCTTTTCTATTTCTTCCTCTCAAGTGTAAGCACACAAAATCCTCTCTTAGAAAATCCTAAGAGCTCTTAAATGTGTTTATATAGCACATTTATATAATTATAATAATGCCCAAACTATTTCTAGTTTTATAGTACAAAGCTCATACCTAAGTCATTTATCATATTTTTTGCGAAAAATAAAAACTATCCGTAAGGGACGGGATCGATCCGTCTTCATGTATGTGCATCAATTTTCCAGCAGAAAAATCCCGGATCGGAGCATGATCGATCTAGCTATGGGTGGATCGATCCGTCTTCTTTTATGGGCACCAATTTTCCAGCAGAAAATCCTGGATCGGAGCTCGCTCGAAGCGGATTGATCCCCCTCAAGACGGATCGATCCGAGATGCACTATAGCACTGTTTTCTTTCTCTTCTTTATCCACACTTAATACCATGCAATGTTCATAGTCCAAGCTTTGATGCTTGATCACCCACACATTAGGTTTCAAGCATCCCCATAAATTTGCATCACAATATCACACAATATATTTGATATAATGACATTAAATAAAAAATAAAAAATTATCCATTTTTTTTAGTCAATTAGGAATACTTATTAAAAATATGTATCTTATACGTAAATTGTTTTATTCATTTTAATTTTTTTCTCTGGTTAATTCATAGAACATATTTGAAATAAATACAAAATTAATTTTTTATGTTTTTTTATTGTGCAAGTAAAATAATATTTAGAGTCCCTATTGAAAGTGATAATCATTATATTATTATAGTTTTTATTGAATATAATATTTATTTTATTATCATATTTAGAGTACTTATTTAATATGATAATATAATACAATATTAATTATAAAATTAAAATAATATTTAAAATTATTATTAAATAATCATCATTTTGTTAAAATATTTGTTAAATATAATTTTTATTTTATTATTATTTTTAAAATTTTTATTTAATCATATATTGAAATTAATGTTAACATCGAATGACGGAACTCACGGCCAGAGGTGGCCATGGCTCCTACTGCCCTTGAAGAATTGATTTAATTATACTCTTAATATTTAAAAAGTGTTTATAGGATAAGGTTAAAAGTGCCTCTGTGGCTACCCTAACTCTTCCTCAATAATTTCTTGTGTATATCTTGTGGGCCTCAAATCATTCGTGACAAAGGTTATTGAGGGATATATATATATATATATATATATATGTATATATGTGTATGTATAAATAAAATTAAAGTATAAAAAAAAAAAAAAAAATTTTAAATAGTTGGTTATATTGTATACAATTTTTTTCTACGATAATATTAATATAAAAAGTTGCCTTTTTTTTTTTTTTTTTTTTTTCTTTTTTGAACTTATAGTCTAAAAAATATATTATGTTAAAATACTTATCTTTCTTCATATCCCAAAAATAGTTTTGTTATATGGCATTTTAAAAACATTCTTTTACAATGAAGTTAATAACTAATAAAATATAAAAATCAAGTAAAAATATGTTTAATATATGATTAAAAACTTAAAACTATTCTTTTTTATCATCTTGAATTTAAAAAATCAATGATAGTTGAAAAAATAAAAAATATATTCAATCTATTTTATAAACCAAAGTTTAACCATAACATTTTGTTCAATACTTTAATTTTAATATGAAACATCAAAATTATACTTGAAGAAAATGCAATGTCATGTAATAAAAGAAACTTACGTTATATATTTTTATTAATATAAATAAATTAAACTATTGAATATTAATTTTTTAACTTAACTCTAATTATTTAATATATTATCAAATTGACCTTATATATCGGCTCCTCTTATAATCAAATCTTGTTACCGTCTTATTTAATGGTCTAAAATATAGTATAATTTTATCTAAAAATATATATATATATTAAATATAATTCAAGCTTTTATGCATAGTATAAGATATTATTGTAAAAGTTCTTATACATATATGTAGCTACAGATCCGTTTTGGTGTACATTGCAAAAATATTTTATTTTTACAACACATATTTAGTAATAAATAAATTTTTTTCATAAATTTATAAAATTATTTGTTAATATATTTTTGTTATAAATATACTACTACTAATAATATACTAAAAATTTATTTATTATAATATTAGAAATATATACATATTTTTATTAATAATATTATTAACAATTTGTTATTAAATAATTGCCAAAAAAAATTATTTACAAATAATTATATAAATTTATAACAAATGCTTAATTATCACTAAATATGTGTTGCAACAGCAAATTATTTTTTTATATCATCATGCTCAAATCAAGAATCACTTTGATTGTTTTGCTTGGGTCCATGTATCTCAAGAATGCCAAGAGAGACCAGTGTGGGATGAAATTTTGACGGGACTGATTTCTGGCTTTGCTGAAGAAAGAAACAGAATAAAAGAAATGACAGATATAGACGTAATCAATAAGATTCATGAGATGTTAAAAAAAAAATGTCTAGTGGTTCTTGATGACATCTGGTTTGCTAAGACGTGGAATTATTTAAAGTTTGCATTTCCCAATGATGGTAAAGTAAGCAAAATCTTGCTTACTACACGAGACGAATACATAGCTTTAAGTGCAGACAAAAATGGTATTCATAGACTTCGATGTTTCAATCATGAAGAGAGTTGTTGGAAAATATAGCTTTTATGGAAAGGAATGATTCAAGTAATTTCCTTCCCCTTTTCTCTCTTTTGTGATAAATCTTTGATAAATCATTTTTGATCTATATCTATGCCAAAATCATGTGGAAATGGATTTACTAGAATGACATATATATATACGTACATATATACATATATCTCAACACAAATGATTTAGATTAATTTTTTTGAAAAATCATGTCTACCAATTTATTTAAGTTAATATAATGGTGAATATATATTTTTGTTTGACTAGAACTTGAGTCCAAAGTTAATCTATAGTGCAAGTCCTTATAATCGCCTCATGTCGCAATGTTAGACTTTGTTCGCAACTTTTATAATAAGGGAGCTTGTTGCATTTGGAATTCATCTATGCTTCTTTTTTCCTACAAAAATTTTCAAATTATTTTCATACATTCACTTCTAAGAAAAATTTATTTATGGTTTATGTTATTTTGTAGACTTGGAAGATATTAAGGTGATTAAAGAAATGGGGAAAGAGATGCTGCAGCATTGTGGTGGATTGCCATTGGCCATCACTGTTCTAGGAGTCTAGATAAAAAACACACTATACATGAGTGGAAGATGCTGGAGAAAAATATCAAGATGCACATCATGAAAGGTGAAGGCCATGAGCGAGAATATTCTGAAGTCTCATAGGTGTTGGGTTTAAGTTTTGATGAATTGCCGTTTGAGCTGAAGCCATGCTTTCTGCACTTTGGTTATTTCCCCAGGAATTCTGAGATAAGGGTGAAAGAGTTGTGCCAAATTTGGATTGCAGAAGGTATAATATCATCAAGCTATCTAGAACGAACTGCAGTGGGAACAATGGAAATGTAGGATGTATCATATGAATGTTTATATGAATTGGTACAAAGATGCATGATTCAACTAGGAGAAAGGGGATCAACTAGAATTAAGACATGCCAAATCCATGATCTCATGCGAGAATTCTGCTTTCTAAAGGCTAAAGAGGAGAACTTTCTAGAAATTATTTATCCTCAGAACAGACTTGAGGTAGTGAACTCTTCATCTCAACCCACAATAATAGATGTAGACTCAACTGCTAAGGTTCGTAGACTTGCCATTTACGTTAAGACTGATGCAACTTAATTGCTTCCATCTTCGCCTGATACTAAAGATCAACACCTAAGATCTATTACATGTTTCAATCTTCATAGATGTAAGGTGCAAGTAAAGCTAGAATCCTTGTTCAACCATTTGCATGCCCTAAGACTTTTGAAGTTAGAAAATATTGTGGGGGAGTTACTTGAAGGCATTGGAGACCTAATCCACTTAAAGCTGTTAAGTTTAAAAAATAGTTGTTTTTCAAGATTGCCCTTTTCCATAAGCAAGTTGAGATGCCTACAAACCTTAGATTTGTGGACAGAAAATGAACTTGAAGTGCAAGATGTTTGATTAAGGTTATCAGGTTCTGGCAAAGTTTACACATTGGTAAATGTTGCAATAGAGGATATATCTAGCAGATATAATCAATATTGGAAAACTAACATGTTCAGTTAGAAGCAAAAGAAATTTGAGGGAAATCTTCAGTTTGGAGGGCACAAGTATCACGTTTAAACAACTCCAATCTCTTACCGTCTTGAATGATTTTGATTGTGAAATGGATATAATTCCAATCATCTTGAGCAGCGGTCCCATTGTTAAGCTGCACCTAGAAGGAAAAATAGTAAAGCTACCAGAGCACAACCAATTGTCTGAAAATATTATCAAGTTAACTTTGGATGGAACTCATCTTCCCTATGTTCCAATGACCGCAAAACCTAAGGTTTCTTAAACTTTAGAGGAATGCTTTCAAAGGGATTGAATTGGTCTGTTCCAATGGAGGTTTCCGTCGACTAGAGCCTCTTTCCCTCATTTCTTTATTTAATCTCTAGGAGTTAGAGGTGGAGGAAGGGGATTTACCCAATCTATGCCGTTTGTATATTACCTTCTGTTGCAACATGATTACAATTCCAGATGGATTAAAACACATTGGTACTCTTAAGGATAAGGTAGGAGAAGGGGGAGAGCATTTCTACAGGGTAGAGCATGTACCTTGTATTTTTGAGGATTTTACACGCTAGAGACTACTCAGGTGCGTGACTCCTTTACATGTACTAGGAAACTTTTCACCTTTTGTTTTATTATTTATAGTGTTGCTGAATTTCATTCGTAGTTGTCTTTGATGTTGGGAGAGCGATTTATTTTTCTTGTCTTTTTAAGAGGCGACTGATTTTGGTTCTTTAATTTTAATCCATATAACTGGGGTTTTAGATGGCTTATTTACTTGCAGTTGAACTTCGAACTTCTTCAGTTCTTTGGATTCAATTTTAGATGGTTCTCTACCTTTCACTCCTGTCTCTGCTCTTCTATAGCCAGAATTTGAGCCCGTGTTAAAGATGTGTAAAGAGGTAACTACTGCAATGTTCTTTCCCATTTGAGACATGCATTTCTAAAGTTTGTTAGAAACATTTTGGAGAAATATGATTATGTTGTTGTACTCTCTGTTTCTTGTTCAATGCTTGAGTATTAGTATAATTCAAGTAAGTGTTTAGAACAATGAAAAAACTAAAATTATGATGTTAATTCCTTGATTTACTCTGTTAATGTCGACTCTTCATTTTCCTGCTATCATATCCGTGGTAATGGCAACTCTGCCACTACTTACATGGCGTAAGTAGCTATTAATTATATGTTATTAAAATTAGTGTCGTATTTTTTGCTTAACCTATATGCCATAATGTCAGGTGCATGGGCGGATGGTTGTGGGGACTAGGATAGGCTACAAATTTTTTCCTACCGTGTATATTAACCTAATATTTTTTAAAATTATTAAAAATTATACGTATTAAATATTGAATAAAATTAAATTAGATAAAATTGAACATTAAATTCAATTTAAATGGTATCTAATTAGATGACATTTAATGTAAAATAATGGTCTGAACTTTTATTTAATGATAAGATATTTGAGTTGAATATAATTGATGTTATTAAGCATAATTATAAGTTTTATAAGAATTCAAGTTGAAATTCACGTAGATAATTCTAAACTATGGAGGTTCAAAATCACATTTAAAAAGATATAAAATACCACCCAATAATTATTTAAAAGATATATATATATATATTTTACCTTTTATCTCTTTTCGACTTCGTCCTGCTCTATTAAATTTTTTTATGCTTTTTTTTTTTTATTAACTTTTTTTTAGTCTATATAAGTAAAAAAAAAATCACATACATCCTGAGTTTATTATTATTATTTCTCTCATATTCTGAGTTATTATTAGAACTCATATTTTTATGATTAATTAGTATATAACTTTATTAGTACCATTTTATAATAAATAAATTTATATTTTAAAGCATGTATAAAGCATTTTATTGTATTATAATAATTTTATAATTTAGTATAACATATTTTATGATAAGAATTATTATGTCCATGAATTATTTTGTATATAAATTTTTCTAGTAAAAAACAGTTATCATACAGTTACGCCTACAAAGTAATATGTCAGCAAATCAACTTCCAACTCGACATTTATCCCGCTACTTAAAGTAGTACATAGCATTACTCTTTTGAAAATAGTTCCCGTATAAATTAGGATACGGGGTTAATAATAATGACATTTATGCTCAGCCACAAATTAAAATTAAAACTTATCACTCGTTAATTAATTATCTTGTAATATAATGACACTAATAAACATGTTACGAACGTAAATTTGAATCTTATATGTTGTTAACAAATACATGAATGTTTATTATTTTATTTAAATTTAAAAAGGTAATAATGTCTATGCAATTAGCGTTCGTGTTCTGACCAAAGAAATCAAATTGAGTTAGCAATGAATACAGTTCAAAAATAACAGATTATAGAACATGGAAAGAGGCTCTATCATAGTAGAGAAATAAAAAGGAAATGGACCAGAATGTCATAAATAACTGAAAAGAAAATGTCAAAAAATAAGAATTTTGAAGGGAAAAAAGAAAGAAAAATAAATGGTTATAGTAATTAGAGCAATAAAGACACTGATAGATCAAGTCACCAACCAAACACTTGCAATGACAAACAGCTATGATTTTTTACATCGTCTTGGAAATTAATAAATGGCAATCATGAAATTTCTAATGCCAGATTACCCTTTCAAAGAAAATATTTAACTTTCCATTGCAACAAACTTTTTTTTTTGGGGGCCTAAAAATAACTGACATGACTCTAAAACTAAATATCTTAACTAACTAAAGTCAAGCAATAAAAACAAGAAAAATAATTTAGTGTCACAATGTAACAAATTTATTTCGGTTACAAACTCATGTAATTGGGTTTCTTATGTAACCGAGTTTAAATTTTTACAGTGCACAATTGGAGCATCCAATTACATGCAAAAATCCATACAAGTGATTCTTTTCTTTTCTTTTTTCTATGGCACATAACGATTCTCCAACACTGGTCTAGTCCTAGTACCAATTGCCAAAGGAGCTTTTGTATTCCCAAAATTTTTCATTTGTAAATTCTCACTTCTATCTATGGCTCCTACCATTTCCTGCATTTTCTTTCTATTTCTCCATTGTTTAGTCCTCATAATAAAAAACCCAATCAGAATAAATGAAATCAGTAAACCAATCACTCCAATCAAAGGCCCAACTATTTTCCACACTTTGGACTTTACCTTCTTATCATCATCACTAGCATTAGGCGAAGGACTCTCTGCATAAGGAGCTGGTGATGGAGCAAAAGTTTCTGAGACAATAGACAAATGACCTTGTTGAATCATTATACACACATTTCCTGGCAACAATTTCTCAAATTCCACTGAACCATCTAAACCAAAATACACACATTTTGGAGATGACATTGACCCATTTGATACCAAATTGACGTCTTGAAACTTGACTAAGATTGGTTCTTCTGATGCCCTTATATCCAATTCTGGTAAATTTACTCCAGATATGTTAAAAGCATCATAAGCTAAAAGACCCAAAACAGGAGCTAAATAGGAGAAACCAGGTAAAGGGTAAAAGAGAGAAGACCAATTGCCCAAATTGTGATAGACTAATGCAAGCCTTTTCACATATGGTTGCTCAACAACTCCAAGTGGGATCTGAAACTCTTTGTAACTTTGAACACCTCTTGTTCTCAAACTTCCACTTCTAAGCCTCAAGATTGAAACTTTAATACCTTTGAGATTGTTGGGCACTTGGGCATCATAAGAAATTCCAGTTTTTGGATTCAAAAAGGCCTTGAAAGCATAATTTTGAAGCAGAGCATCTAGTGAGCGTGTTGAAATTCCAAGAGGCTGAGCACTGAGAATTGGTAGAGAGAGAATGCAGAACAATGTGATGCATATGAAAATTTTGACTTTGACCCCCATATATATACATCCACCGTATTCAAAAATATGATTTTTCATAACAGGTACAAAAAATTGAACTTTTTGGTTCTGTTTATATTAAAATCATTGGAGAAGAACAGTAAGAAAGGAAATTAAAAAAGAACCCAGAAATTTTAATCCATTTTATTTCCTTCAACATTTTCTCCAATTCAAATAAACAATACCACATTAGATTTTGTGCATTGGTGAACTAACTATTGCTCTAATGGGAACAGAGGAAGAACACAATCAAACAAATCAGTTGTTGGTAGTGAAAATGGGTATCGGAGTATTTGTTAAAAATGAAGAAGAAAACAGAAAGGGCAAGAAATAACCGAGCCTCTAAAATAGAACCAAAATTAAAGAGTTTCATTGAACGGCATTGAAATTTGAAACTCACAGTAACTCTAGAGAAATGGTTTGGTTTTAGCTACTTGGTTAATGCTTTGTTCTTAGTGAGTTTGGGAGTTTTTATCTCTCTGAATTTCCCCATGAATCACGTAATTCAAAGGAGATAAAATTGGGATTTTTCCAGGTGAGAAGTATTGGAAATAAATGAGTAGATGAAGATAATTCACCTATTTATTAGGAGCTTTAATCTGACAAAGTCTGCTTCTGTTGGGGTATTCTATATTGGCTCTCGCATCATGCATGGTTGTTACAGCTGTTGCTCACCTTCACTTACGCAACTAGGTAGCTCTGTTGTACTTTTAGATTGAGAATTTATTAGTTTATAACAAATTTTAAATATAAAACCATATGATCGTAAATTTATAATAATTAATTTATTAATAATATACTGGATACTCGATAAAATTAATCAAAGATTAAATTATATTATTAATTTTTAAATTCTAATTAAATTTATACTTTAAGTTCATAAATTTTTGTAGTTACCAGAGCTGTATTTATGGTTTGTGTATTAAAACTTATCATTAAGACAACAAGAAATCAACAAGTTCACCAACTTTTAAATTTCATAATTTAATTATCATATTTTTAAAATTTTATATATAGTTAAATTTCACACATAATTTTCAAGCTTTTTAATTTTTTCTTAATTTATGAACATATCTCGTTTCATTTTATTTTTAATTTAATATATCTAATGAAGTTATAGTTTAAATTATTTTGTTTCATTAAATTTAAATATAATCTCATCTTATTAAATTTTTAATATGACTTATTTTAAACCTAATTTTTTATTTTTTATTTTGCTATTAAAATTTTATATTATGAATAATTATGTTTCTATTTTTTGATTGTTGTGATTTTAATTGTCCAAATGACTCTCATTTATATCCACTTGACACACCTGAAATATTTCAACTTGCATCATCACAAATTCTCAATCCATAAAAAAAAAATTTAATAAGTTCTTTACGTTAACGAGTTATTCTATAAAATATTGTGTCTTGCCCTTTCAATTAATGAAACATATGGTGCACTTAAAAAAAAAAATTGGTGACAAAATGATCACTTTTCCAAAATATACTAAAATAACATCATCTTGGTATGAAGATAATTTTATTTAAATTCAATTTTAACCTTCTTTTTTTTTTTTTTTAGCATTTAACTACATATAGTTGATTTCATTTAAATTTATGGGGAAAAAATATTCTAAAAATCCCCTATTTTTTTTTTAAATGAACAATTTAATCTTCTAATTATTTTTTACAACACTTAATTCATCTTCTTATGAAAAAAAGACAACACAAGTCTTTTTTTTTTTTTATTTTATTTATCAAAATATCAAAAATATATCTAGATTTCATCTGTTAATTATAATTTTTTTTAATATTATAAATTTTATATTAATACAAGTATGAAAAAGAAAATTTGTTATGAAAAAATTTATATATTTAAATATTAAAAATTATTAAAATTAAAATGCTATATAAAATTTAGGTATTAAAGTCAGTAAAGAAATTAAATAAAATTTAAAATTAGATTTATCAAACCCAACATCAAGAGAAAAATATTATAAAAAATAATTAATAAAATTAATATTCTAGTTTAGAAAAGAAACAAAATTAATATAGAACAAGTAAAATAAATCAAACAATTAAAAAAATTATAATTAAATTAATAAAATATTACAATGAATAAGTTATTTTTGTAAAACCTTACAAATATATAATAAAAATTAATAAAGTCTTACATAGTAAAAAAAAAATAACTAATAATGTCCTTTTATATAAGAAAATGATTAAAATAATACAAAATATAAATCAAAAATTAAAATACCTCTTTTTATATATATAAAAAAATGACAGTAGTCACCTGTCCTAAATTTAAATATATAACTATCTTTTATTCGTTCAACTTTGAGAATTTGATCTCATTTGAATTTAATTTTAATTCATAGATTCAATTAAAGTAGATAAAGTTAATTTTGGTCCAATGGATAAAGACCATTTTATCCAACCTTCATTTAATAATCAATGAACCATCAACAGTTAACAAAATTGATCAATGGTTTAATCAACGACCAACATGTCTTAATAACGATAGGCTATTATTTCTTTGCTTATATAATATAATATTATAATATCTTCGACTTCAGACTAGCTAGACTAAGCATTTATTACATACATTGAATTGTGAAATTGGGAGCCTAATCACAGAACCATGAATCCTATGAAGAAGTTTGAACAACATATTAGCAAATCTTATAAAAGAAATCATGTGAAATGTGATGACACCGACCCGATTCAAATTTCTTTATTTATTATTATCATTATTATTCTTTATTTATTATTATTATTATTATTTTTTTTTTTTGAAAAGGACCACATTTAAATTTCTGGAAGTGGTGGATGCATGCATAGTTATGAGTTATCAATGCAGTTACGCAGTTGGAGTTTTCGCTGGGTGGATGTGAACCTGGGCCTAAATTTAGAGCACTGCTAAGTTAGCTCACATTACTATTAAGTTAGCCCACATTCTTTTACTATTTACAGGTGGCTAACTAATAAAAAAAATGTTGAAAATTTAATAGCACTCCTAAATTTATTAGAATATTGGGTGGATACAATAATAATAATTATGTTATTGAAATTTCTCCCCTATTTAATACTTAATATTTATATATTATATAATTTGAACAATTACATATTTATACGTTAATAACGATACAAGTCACGATTCTTTTGGAAAAAAAACCTATACAATAATTCTTAATATGTGTTCATTCAAGCTAATAAAATTAAAAATTCAAAAGGGTATTTTTCTTTTTCTTATTTATTCTCCTACATACTTTATTATTATTATTATTATTATGTACCAATAAATAATTCATGTATTTGTAATAATAACACCTAGCATCTCCTCCATTTTATACATGAACTTTTAAAAAAAAAAAAAATATATATATATATATTTATATATATATATATATTAATAAAAAAATATTATATGTGTCACTTAAAAAATGATATAAGTAAAAATGAAAATATAATTAAAATTGTTGCTTCAATTTTTAGTATTCTAAACACAAATGTAACAACTCTTCAATTGTAGCTTAGAAGAAAAAAAAAACTCTTCAAATGCATAAGATGTGAGTGAAGCTTAACCATTAAAACTTGATTTTTGTTTTGTTTATTTACTGAATTTTTGGCTCAACTGTTGATTGTTAAGAGTTGAGAATGACATCATGAAGTAACTTCGAGGCTTAAAGGAAACTTTCTAAATAAAAGACCAGCTTCACTGCTTAAGAAAGTAGATGATGAAGTTAAATATTTTTTTCTTTTTTCACAAAAGTTAAATATTTGTGGGTTATTACAAGTGCCATAAATTTGTTTCGTGGATGACGTGAACATTTTTGGACCATATGATTTATTAAGAAGTCTTTTGAAGAAAAAGAAAAAGAAAAACTTAACAAATAAAGCTTAACTCATTTAAAATATTATTTAATAACTATTAAATATTTAAAAATAAAAATATTATTTTGATAATAACAAAGCATAAACAAAACTTGTTTTCAAATACTGTTTTCGAAAGTAAACTCTTAAACACAGAAAAATATTTAAAGGATGTATAGATCAGGTGAATTGGTGCACTAAATAATAAATATTAAAATGGTACTTTTGCAGTACACTAATTAGTATAAAAATTATTACTATATATCATAAATATATAAGTAATTTTAATTAACAGAATAATTTCTCTTTACATCTCTTATATATAAAAGTACCTTAGTTTATAACTTCTTTTTTTTTTTTTTTTTTTCTTTTTCCTTTACCTGTTTTTATTCTTTTATTCTTATAAGTTTTTTTTATAGATTTTTTTTGCTTTTTTTTAATTCTTTTGTCTTTTAAGGTTTTTCTCTTATATATAAAAGAACCTTATTTCATAGCTTTGTTTTCGCAATTGTTTTCTTTTCTTATACCTATTTTTATTCTCTTTTTTCTTTCTTTTGCTTTTTAATTCTTTTTCTTTTAAGTTTCTTATAACTTTTCTTTGCTTTTTTTTTATTTATTATTATTCTTAGTATTTTAAGATTTTTTTCTTATATATAAAAGAACCTTATTTTATAGCTTTATTTTTGTAATTTTTTTTTCTCTTTTTGTTTTCTTTTGTCTTTACTTGTTTTTATTTCTCCCTCTTTTTTTTCTTATAACTTTTTTTTCATTTAATTTTTTTTCTTTGAATAATTTATGTAAACACATTGCAAAATATGTGACAAAAAATAGTTAAAATTTTCTCATTATTATAGCAACAATTTTTTTTTTTTTTTTTTTTAATTTTTAACATTTTTTATTTTATTTATTTAATTTTTTTCTAACAAGTAATACAAGTAAATATATGTTAAGAAGTACAAATTTATACTCTCATTGTTGTGCGGAACCCACTTGAATACCACTATTATAAGAAAGTTATCAGTAAAGATTGGGTCACATCGAAGTCACTTAAATTCTAATCTCTTTAGACAGAACTTTCTTAAATAGTAAGCACTCAATTGAATAACAAACAACTGCGGTACCAAACGTAGAAAAATTAAATAACAAAGTAGACACACTATTTTTCGTAATTCACCGTAAGGCCTAATCCACGGACAAAGACAAAGAGAATAATTCACTATTCAAATGGTGTTTACAAAGTAGGTACAAACTCTCAAATACCCCAAGATCCCAATATATCAAATTTAGAGATTTATCTCTAACAAACAAGAGAAGAACAAGTACCAAATGTGTTAATTCCAACACTTTGAAGCTACTAAAATGAGCTTACTAATTTCGCTCTCTTTTTCTCTCAAATGCAACTCTTGAAATGAATTGCTATGGATGATTTTATGGCTTGGTTTCCTTCTTTATTTATAGGGAAATTTGTGTGCAAATTGTCAAGGGTTGGTTGCACAAACTTTGAATTCTTTAACATGAAGATAGCCACCAACTCTTGACTTCCATGGTGTGTTATTAATTTGTTCAATAATATTGGCTCAATTAGAGACACATTTCTAACAATCTCCACCTTGGATCAAATTTAGCCAAGAACTTCTAGTAATGATTCTCTCGATTTTTGCCACACACCCGTAGTTGCTCAAACTTGTAGGATATTTATCAAGTTCAAACATTGTTTGAACTTAACTGATGTCACTACCTTGGTTAACATATCTGCAGGATTATCAGCTATTCCAATCTTTGAAAGATGTATCTTCCCATCGTTGATAATTTCCTGCACAAAATGAAAGCGAATGTTTATGTGTTTTGTTCTTGTATGATAGACCTGATTCTTTGCTAAATGAATAGTACTTTGACTATCACAGTAAACATTGAGATGTTCCTGTGCAATTCCAAGTTCTTAAATCAACCATTGTAGCCATATAACTTCTTTAACAGCCTCTGCGACTGCCATATACTTTGCTTTTGTAGTTGACAAAGTTACCGTGGGTTGTAATGTAAACTTCCAACTTACATATCCTTCACCAAAAGTAAACACATAATCAGTAGTTGACCGACGCTTATCCATATCATCAGCATAGTCGGAATCAACATAACCGACCATCAACTTTTCATCTTGCTAGAATACCAAACTAATATTTATAGCACTTAGAATGTACCGAAGAATCCATTTTACAGCTTGCCAATGCCCTTTTTTCAGGATTATGCATATATCTGCTCACAATACTAATAACTTGTGAAATATCGGGCCTAGTACATACCATAGTATACATCAAACTGCCAATTGCATTTGAATAAGAAACATGCAACATTTACTTTTGTTCTTCATATGTGGTAAGATACAAAGACGTACTAAGCTTGAAATGAGAGACAAGTGGTGTACTAACAAATTTTTATTGTTTATTCAAGCCAAAACGTTGTAGTACCTTTTTCAAATATTGTTTTTGAGATAAACACTCATAACTTATGGTGTCTCATATAGTCAAATAATTTATAATTAAAAATAATCATTTTTAATAAAAAAAAATTTCCTCTTGCCACCATATTTGAATTGAATGCAAATTTCTATGCATTTAATAATTCTTTACAATAAAATATCGTAATTTTTAACATGTGATAATGTGATTTAATACAATATAATTGTAAAGATTAATGATGACACACAAATTTATACACTTATTATTTATGGTGTATCACGTAATCAAAATAATTTAAATTAAAAAGAATTATTTTTTAATAAAATTTTATAACTTGTCATTATAATTGATTTGAGAACAAATTTGTATGTATTTAGCATTTATCTACAAGTAAATGTCATAATTTTTAACATATGATAACATAATTTAAATATAATATGATATATATATTATTGAATACGATATAATATGACACATAATTATTTATTAAATTAATAAAAAAAATATTGATAGCATATGATAACATGAATTAACTTATTACAATATTATTTTATTATAATTTTTTATCACTCAATTTAACACAGACATGATAAGATTAATACAAATTATCGCTATAAATCTACCTTATAAAATAAATAGATTAAAACTAATATTTTTCAATTAGATAGATAGATTGGTAGCCAAAACTAACATAAAATACTAATACTATATTCAACGTCTTACTGTACTTTAATATTTTTTTTTTTTAAAGTAAATGGGAGACTGGAATCAGTAGGCGCACCGGAATGCCCCATCAGAATGGAAAGCAATTCTTAGCACCCTCTTCCTTTTCCAACCACCCACAAATTTATTAAATAAATAAAAAGTAGTGATTACAGTACAATGCATCAGCAGAACCTATAAAAAGGTTTGCCAACCATATCAGAAATAGTAAATTGACGCGCAAAAGATGGTACATTCCACCACCAAGTCGCAGAGCAAAAACTAGAAGATCTGGAAGCTAAACTATCTGCCGCCGAATTATCTTCTCGATAAATATGAGAGCAGTGAAAGTCCATGCTTGCAATCCTATCCAAACAATCTGTCCAGGGTGAGATCCATCGCCATGGCACCATATGAGATCTACTGTTAAATAGGTTTACAACATACGCAGAGTCAGACTCCAACCAAATCTTTTTCCAGCCAAACCTGTCTGCATATTTTATTGCATGAATAGCCCCTGCTAGTTCAGCCTCATATGCGTAGGAAATTCCTAAAGGAACGCAGAAACATCCCTTGACAAAAGATCTTGAAGTTCGAAAAATTCCCGCACAACCTGAAAGACCAGGTGCTCCGAATGCAGTCCCATCCGTGTTTACCTTTAACCAACCTGGAGGAGGAGGATGCCAGTTAACTTCAATCACTTTTGGCGATCTTGACGGTCTACCACAAACTCGCAAACGATTGAGTATCTGTAAGTCATTTATAGTGTTTCGCATTGCACCAGTTTGTATTATGCCTGATTCTCTAATAAAACGCCAAACCGTAGTAAGAGATGATAGTAAAGGGATCTCAATTCTATCATAGCAGCAATTATTTCTAGTTGTCCAAATAACCCAAATAACAGAGATAATGCCTGATTTCCATAAATTACGTATTTGAGGTCCCAAATCTCTACCCATAGCATCTTTCCACAACTCCAAAACTGACGTGTCTGTGCGGGGACGTAAACCAAAAAAATATGCAATTAGATCCCAGAGAGCCCCAGCAAAAGGACACGTTAAGAAAAGATGAGAGATTGTTTCTTCTGTTCTACCACAAATAAAGCAACGTGAAGGGAAGGAAAAACCTCTTTTTTTGACCATGCAATCAGTGGGAACCTTTCCTTGAATGACTCTCAAAAATAGCATAGAGCGAGAGGGAGGAATAAATGAACCTCTTTACTGTACTTTAATACTATTTAAACGGTGACTTAGTTATTTGCTTTTTAAAAGTAGTGTTATTTCAAATTTAAGCACAGTATTATTGTTAAAAAACTGTATTATATGAAAAAATGTCGCGATTGTTGAGATTGTGATAAATTTATAATATGTAATATTATTTTTTATTTTTTATCTTTATTTTTTGTTTATAATTTTTATTTTAATTATTAGATATTTAAAATAAATACAAAAACTTTTATAATTATTTTATTGTAAATTTCTCTCCTACCATTTTAAATGAATTACACATAAACATAAGAAACATATTATTTTTTTCAATTTTTAATAAATAAGTCTTAATTTTAATTTTTACTATTTAATAATAATTATAATTATAATTTTGTGATAAATTTCGAATAAAAATTGAAATAAAAGTAACACGTGTTCAAACTTAGTACTATAAATAAGCTTCTTGTTGTGCAGTGATGCATTGCAAAACTGAATAGTACTTGCTAGGTTGAGGTCGATACAGCACCTAACTTAGTACTCTATAAATCATTTTTAATCAATAATTATTTAATTAAATTTTAAATTTAAGTATTTAACTAGCGTTCTCAAAATAAGATTTATTATTTTAATTTTTTTTATAAATTTAATCACATTAATACTATTTAATTTTAAAAATAATTTAAATAAATACATAATTATTGATTAATAATGATCAATTAAATTATAAATTTATTAATCAATTAAATTGTAAAATTTTTATGCACAAGTAGATAAAATAAAAAAAATTATTTCCCTTTTCAGTTATGGCGCTTAGCCCTTAGGTCTATCCATAATATTTTATTAATTTGTTCACAAAATCCGTTGATTTTTATGAATTGGATGGCTGATTTAAATGGGGCCCTGAGCTGAGTAACGCGTAGGACTGTTTTAAATCCGCGTTTAGCCGAAAGCATAGAAAGCAGCAAAAAAGTCACCCAACAACGATAATCATAATTATAATAAAAATTATTTAAGATATTATTATATTTAATGTAATTATAATTTATAATAAAATTTAAAATAAATTAAAAAGTAATATTTTTTAAAATTTGTAATAATAAAATTAACATTTTTTATATTTAAACTTATATTTTTACGATTAAAAAAATAACTAATAAGTTTTTTTTAACACTTATTCAATTGAAATTGAACAACGATAATTTAGATCTGTTTAATATTTTATGTTTAATATTATTTTGATGCTAATTTTATTATTATAAGTTTTAAGAGCGTTATTTTTAATAATTTTTCAAAAAATTATAACAATAATCATAATTTTTATTATTTCTACAGCCTTTAAAAATATATTATAATAACCTATTTTTTTTTCACAATTTGTATAATTATTTATAATTTTTTTCTCATTCTATCTCTTTTAGTAATAAAAAAAATTACTTTATTTATTAATTTTATAATATTTATTTTAATTACACTTCTTAAATAAATATTATAATAATAATATTTTTTTTTATATTTAATTTTACTATAATTATCATTTTTTATCGCTACTAATCTTTTCATTCTTAACTCTTAAAAAAAGGAAGAGAGAAAAAAATAAAAATTAAAAAAAATTAGAAAGATAGAGCAACTACTCCCACTCTTCCCAAACCCCAAAATCAAAGGTCCCAAACCATTTCATCTCAATTTTCAGCTGCTTCTTCTTAGTCCTTAAAATTTCCAAATTTCTCTTTCAATTTTAGCTTTTATTTATCGAAAATCGAAATCTTTCTTCTTACCTTCAACAAACAATTTTCGTTAGGGTTTTAACTTTTACGACTATGATTAACTGATTATCGGTTCTTGATATCAGAAATTTGTAAATTGTAAATGGAAATGTCGTCGACCGATCCAGAAAATTCCAGAAGATTTCGTTTCCAAATCTCTAATTTTGTTAGGGCTCCATTGACGGCTTTGTTGGAGCAAACCGGTGCATTCGGAGGGGGGAGGTCAGTTTCTGAAGGTTCGCCGGCCTTAATCGCCACTCCAAATTCAAGGCGTGTTGTTGAAAGAAATAGCGACGATGTTGGTAATGAAGTTGGGGTTGATGAGGAGGAGGTATCTATTCGGATTATTGGTGCGATAGAGAGTGGGGATGAACATAGTCATTTGGACGAATCGAATGCCGTCCGGACTAATGCCGGTGGAAATTCCGTACAAGGTTCGGCAAACGACGGTGGCGATGTTGACGTTGAGTCTGAAAATGGGGGTGTGAATAGTACTAGTAGGGATTCTACTTCTTCCTCTCAGCGATTAGATATTCAGCAGCTGGCGAGGTGGTTTGAGCAGATTTTGCCTTTCTCTTTGCTTCTTCTCCTTGTCTTTATTCGACAACATCTCCAAGGTATTTTCTTTGGACATTTTTGTTGGAATTTTAGGGATTCCATGAAAGATTGATTTCTTGCGCATTGTCTGAAATAATGCGTGTTGGGATTGTGGTTATGATGTGGTTGATTTTCAGGTTTTTCTGTTACAATTTGGATTGCCGCTATAATGTTCAAATCCAATGATATAATGCGAAAACAGACTGCATTGAAGGTACTCTAAATTGCATTTCATGGTCTTTTTTATGATTGCCAGGTTTATTTAGATATTGAAGCATTGCACTTTGTGCAGGGGGAGAGAAGGATTGCTGTTCTTGTGGGCATCAGTTTGGTGTTCATGGCTCATGTGATCTGTGTTTACTGGTGGTATAGAAATGATGACCTTCTCTACCCACTTATTCTACTTCCTCCTAAAGCAATACCTCCTTTTTGGCATGCCTTGTTCATCATCATGGTGAATGGTAATTACTTCGGGATCATTATTCATGATTATAGTGCTATTGATATCTTATCTGGGACATTATACTTTCATTGATTTAAAAATTTGAAAACTCGTTCCCTTTTTATTGCCAATGCCTTGGATACTTTGCTCCTTGTATAAACTTCTGTTGCTAGAGAGGTATAGAGGGTTTTTGATTGATATAATAGTGGCGAAATGAACGAACTTTGTGATGTGAAATACTTTTTTTAGCATGTTTGATTCTCAAAAATGCTGTACTCTGTTGATTGATACTTTCTGAGGGACAAAAGGGTTGAAACTGGAAGAACAAGTATGCTAACACAAGCTATTATATCCCTATCTTGAGAGCTATTTCATTCTCAACGTTCATCAAATAATGATGCAGAAATTTGCATACACTGTTTTACTGGAACTTTGTTCCACCTAACTCCTAACTCAAAACAAAAGGGAAAGTCCCCATTCAGAGGCTAAAATGTTTTCTATAGAATGGGTCTTGATATGCCCTAATGCATAATCTCATTTGGCAGATATAATGGTACGACAAGCAGCTATGACTATTAAAAGTATTCTTTTAATGTCTTACAAGAATAGTAGGCCTCGCGATTATCGTAAGCAGGTTAGATTTAATAGTCTGAAATTTTCATGTCCATATCTGTTTTAATTTCTTCCATGAATCTCAAATATCTATGTTGGTTGTATTTCTTCCAGGGTCAAATGCTAACTCTTATTGAGTACATGTTGTTGCTGTATCGTGCCTTGCTGCCAACGCCTGTCTGGTATCGATTTTTTTTAAACAAAGAATATGGGAGTTTATTTTCCTCATTAACTACAGGGTTATATTTAACCTTCAAGCTTACGTCGGTTGTAGAGAAGGTATTATTTTAACAAGGCTGAAATTCATGCATATTTATCTTAGGCTTGCAAAATTCAATATTTATCATTTCCATTCATGCAATTATTGTCACAATACTTTGTGTTTCCAGGTTCAATACTTTTTTGCTGCACTAAGGGCCCTATCACGTAAGGAAGTGCATTACGGATCTTATGCCACATCTGAACAGGTTAGTGCTTCAGCAATTATTTCTATGAATGTCTTTCTTGATGTTCCTCTCCTTTGTCTAGTACACACAATTTGTTAATGTAGATAGCACCTTAAGCTTTCTGATGCTATGAATACTGGTTTTGTTGCATTCTCATTTGTTTGGATTAAGTGGATATAGGTAAGCACAGCAGGAGATATTTGCGCCATTTGCCAGGAGAAGATGCATGCTCCCATATTGCTTCGCTGTAAACACATATTCTGTGAGGATTGTGTATCAGAATGGTAATCCTGTTCACTTTTGACCTTTAAGTATGAGGAGAATGCTTTCTGTTATGTTTTTCTTCAAATTATTTTACATTACAGCAATTTAGCTAGTATTTATTTTGGTTGTTTTCTCAATGAGGTGCTTTCTACACTTTTAATTGAAGCATAGGGTAATAGCTTTTGCTATGATTATGTCTTTGTTGCATATGTCATCCACTACTTATCTATGCATTCAGATTTTAACATCTAACTTGTTTTGACTACGCTAAGAAGACTCGTGACCTCAGAATTTGTAGGGCCATATAAAGGGTTTCTTTTAGCATCTAATTAACCATTATCTGTAGTTTCGACTTTTTATGGTATGCTACCTGCTGTGAGACCAATGTAGGAATAATGATGTCAAATACATGGTTGCTTTACCTTAACCCAGATGGGATTCTAACTATCAAGGGACTTATGTTCAAACCATCTTTAATAACAGCATTCATGGATTTGAATGAGAACTTCCATATAAAATTGCACGGTAGGAGCTGTTTCTTTTACATCATAGAGGCAAAAATTGCCTTAGTGAACTTCACTTCCACTGCAAGTGGTGCCCATCTCATCTGTAAAAATTGGATTACTTCATAAATAACATGACATGCTTGTTTTCTAACCAGTATTTTACTGAACCACCATGTCTTTCAGGTTTGAGCGAGAAAGGACTTGCCCATTATGCAGAGCCATGGTTAAACCTGCAGGCATCAAATCATATAGTGATGGATCAACCAGTTTGTTCTTCCAGATATTCTGAGGTGTTTGTGTTTCGGAAATAGAACACAATAGCCGTGTACAGCTAGTGTCTGATGCATGTTTGTTCAGTACTTAATACTATTGACTTGTACTTGAGGTCTGGTACGGTGTACAACGGATGCAGTCTCCATAGCATTTATTCTTAAATGGGGTTCTAACCCTATATTTAAACCCCATATTGTAACTTGTTGATTAAACTCCCAGCCAAATAAAAAAAAAAAAAAAACTTGTCATGTACACATTAAACACTTGGACAGATTTATAAAATGAGTTATAGCCTACGCTCTTACTCAGACGCCCAAATTTGAATTGTATGTAAATTGTACGTCAGGTTCTAAATTTTGTGCCAAAATTTTTAATTTTTGCTTTGGCAGATAATTTTCTCTGAATTGCCAGATTTCAATCTTATAGTAATGCTAATAGCTGTGGTATTTCCATCTTCCATGCTTCTAAAGGTAGATTTGACAATTATTCTATCTAGGCTTGTGACCTAACAAATGTGAGTAAAATAGAAGTAAAAACGGAGGAAAACTCTATCGTAAATTTGAAATACGGAGTCATGTTATGGTAAATATTAAGTAAGAGTGAATTTGCATGACTTCGAAGGGAACATGTATTGCATCAATACTAAGTCAATTGCGTAATTCATCCATGGATAGGTACAACGTTGGCAACATAAACTAATTTTTTTCCTTAGAGACAAAACAATTTAACTACTCATATCTTCCAAAAATAATATTGGATCAACTTTACGGGTTCAACTAATGAGTAGTAGTGGAAAAAATACATTACAACATCAGCTATGCAATGTGGAAGGCTTCACAACACATTGCCAAAAGGGGAGGAAAAAGACAAAATGCTACATCTTCAAATTGTTGAAAATACATAAATGCCTCAGGGCAATGCATTTGCGCTTTCTTTTTTCTTTTTTAAATATCGGCCTTCAAGCTGGGAAGATGAGATCTTCATTCAGCAGCACTTGGATAGACCCCTTTGACATCTTGTGATGGCAAGGGGTTAGAAGAAATGACCTAAGTAATGCACAGAATTTATGTCAAAGACAGGCCAAAGGTTGAAGTGGGCTCACAGTGAAAACTGAGAAGTGATTAAAAAAGGTACCTTTGTGGGATAAACCTCGGTGACTTCTTCAGTGCTCTCATCCAAATATACCACATCTTGCATAGTAAGTTGGTGGTATTCAACTACCTCCCTCAAGAACCGATTCTCACGGGCATAAACAGAGTTTTCATGTGCTAGTCTTGCCTTTTCTGCTAAAAGAGATTCAAGTTGAAGCCGTATCTGTGAACAGAACAACACTAACGTGAGAAAATGGAATTATTTAAAGCAGAACTACAAGCTTGTCTTACAAAAGACTTCCTCACATTTGTCCCACATAATATATCCAATTCATGACAGCGTAAGTGCCCTATTCTCAGTTGAAATTTGTTTTCTAATATTGTAAAGATTATGGAATTTTGAGTCTAAATAAGTCATAATTTTATGTGAGCTAAGAAGTGGGTTAGCAAACAAGTGAGCTAATATGTAAATTTAGAGTAAAGGGAAGGAAAAGTTGTACCAAATCATCATCTTCTGGGTTATCTCCCCTTTCCCGGTTCTCATGAAGGAATTTGTTCTCTTCTTCTAGGTGAGCACATCGCTCCTTTGCAAAAGCAAGATCTGCTTTGACAGTCTTCAACTCACGGAGAAGAAGTTTGGCTTTGGCAGCCATTGCCATTGCCACCTGCAGTGCCAACCAAAGGCAAAACATATTTCTAAGAACATTAAAAATATTAAGCTAGCACAGAAATCAAATGTTCATCTACAATAACCACACCCCCCTCAGATGACATTTATATTTTAACGTAAATTCCACTAAAAGAAAACAGATCACATGTCTCAATAGTGGAAATAAAACAAGATGGCGGTAATAGGACCCCTGGAAACCTTCACAAGAGTTTAGCTCAACTCCGAAAGCTGACAGGAACAAACTTAGTAGCTCAGCCACTTGAGCGGGTTCAAAAGTAAAATGCAGTAAAATATAACATGAGCCTTAATTGTCATAAACTGAGCAATAAGTATTCATTAAACACTGTAAATGACATGAGGATAGGGTGAACAAAATGTAAACATATCTACTATATGAACTAGTGATACAAAGTTAGCACCTTACGTCGCGAGATGCCTTCAATTGGAGATCTATGTCAGTTTGCATCTGGGGATGCCATTTTTGTGCTTGCCCAGACTGACCTGGATTTTTCTTGATATGTTTACGAGTTTCTTCAATGATGCCCACTGTTCGGTTCTCTACAACCATTAGACCCTCCTGCCAAATCGTTAAACAACAAAATACAGTCAAATGATTTCAAAATAGGGTAGCAAATCATGTGAGTAAACCGGGTTTGTATCATGTTATCATGTTTATTCTATCTGGTTGTTTAGTTATTACAGTAAATAATATCAAGATGTTTAAGAACACAACAATTAATCAATTTTGACACAGAAAAAAATTGTGTTCGTGAAGTATCTATATTGGTGTAAGGTGAACAGGATTGCCACCCCTTTCAAATAAGGATTACTGGACTGTATTGATGTGTGATAAGAGAAGATAAGCAAATGCATATGAATACAAGCATACTGCATCTAGATATAAGAACAATACTTTTTCCGAATTTATGCACACAATACTAATGTTTATGATCATAAGCACACAACAGTAGGTAAGCACAAGCTGCACACTATAGTAGACACGTAACTTACCTCAAGAGCATTCCCAATGGTGCCACCAATATGATTAATAGATGATGTGAATGCACTCAATTTCTTCTGTATGGATGGACTGTCAGCTTTTTGATGATTCTCATGTGACTGATCTGGAGTAAATTTCTGTCATGGACAATCAACAACCAAATAGCACCAGGAAAATAATCTTGTGAGTTAGTCGCAAAAGAAGTCACCTAATTATGAAGCATTAACAGCATGAACTGCAATCAACAAAATCGAAATCTAATATATACTTATTTCTCATGTAAGAAACAACAAATAAAGGCATTTTTTTATTTTTCCAACTTAAAATAGATATACTATATGCTATTTATCAACCTTTGAGTAATCACAGTTAACAGTAACATTGGTCAAATTCAACTAAAAGCTAACCTTGCCTCCTGTTGCACTGGCAGTAGTCCGCACAGTTGTTCTTTCAGGTGAGTCAAATTGTTGAGATTCATTTTCATCGTCAAGAAAGGCTTTAGCTTTTCTTGCCAAAACACCCCACAATCCATTCTTGGATTCATTCCGTCTGGGTTCATTCAATTTTTTCATTGATGTATACTCATAGGATTTTGAATCCTACATACAAGCAACAAAAAGTTAAAGACAAACTCCCAGATTGCAACAAAAAAATGATGCAAGTGTCCCTAGATTAAGAGAATCTAGACAGCCAAACAAGAAGAAAGCACAATCTTGCCTTTTTCGTCATTTACAATTCCCCTTACTATCTCATTAATTAATAAACCATTGACTAGATAACTGCAACCCATGAAAAATTTCACAAAGGAAATGATGTAATGGAGGATTTGCATTTTATCAAAACAAGGGTGTACATAGACATATATATTCAGCGTAACTAACATCCAGTAGAAACCTAGAATCACAACAAAAAGTAAAGCTCTATAGAAATTTAATGAAAGGAACGAAGAAGAAGAACAGACCTTGGAAGAGGAGGAGATGGAAGGAGAGGGAGAGGAAAACGTGGTGGGATTGGAATTGGAATATCGTGAAGCAAAGGAGGTTGACGTAGGGCTTGCGTTCATAGATGGTAAATCCCCACGACCACCACCAGTAGCATAAGCGGAAGATAGAGAAGAGCCCCGATGAGCTGAAGATGCTCTTATGGCTTTAGCCGCAAGCGAAACTGACGAAGAAGAATCCCAATTCCAATCATCATCCGGGGGAGGAGGATTCTGAAGGTTCCCAATTTGTTGTTTTTCAATGGCTGTGCTTATAGGTTTCGATATCTCCGGATGTCTCCTTCTATACGCCATTTCCGATCAATTTCAGAATTATCCCTAATTGATTTGATTATATCATAACCAATATGACAATTGGAGAGAAAATTTGATAATTACAGATGGAGATGGAATTGAAGGGTTTTCGAATTTTATCAACAATCGAGCTATGAAAACCCTAATTTCACAATTTCAAACCCTCAAAATTGAACTATTATAACAGATCCACAAACAAACAGAAGAGAAAATCTGCCTTTTCTGGGCGAAACTCCTTTCTTACTTTTTTGTCACCTTCTCTCTTGTTCTCTCTCTCTACATCCGAATTTCAGACCCGGTTTTGTGTAAAATCTCGAAACCGGCAATAAAGCCCAGTATTCACATGCTCATTTGGGCCCCTCATGTACTCTTTTGATAAGGCCCATTTACTTCTTGTCATGTCTAATATAATTTCCCTTTAGGGACCATCCTTTTATGTAATGATGAGTTGCCCTTTCACCAAAATTCACTACTTAATTATCTTATAAGTGGTAACAAACTAGTTGTCTTTTAGTGGCATCAAAGCTTTTTTATGTGATATATATTAACTTAGGGTAAGTTTAAGGGTTTAATCGTAGATTGTGGGTGAAATGTTATCTAAAAAAAATTATCTTATTTTGCTAATGAAAATAATTATACATGGTTAGGATGGCCCAAGGATACTATTAATGATTACACAGTCCTTGTACATCCACCAGTTTAGGGTTCCTGTCTACTTAGAACTTAAGAAGACATAAATACAAAGCCTCTAGAAAAAGCAATGACTGAATGAGAGAAAAATCTATATTATAATCCTTGATACTAATTCGAATTCTAACTTATTTTGTGAATGAATTTATAATATATTAGTATTCATGATCGTAACATATGTGATATGAAATTACCTAAAACAATCCGTTATAAATGTTGGTACAAATCCTCTCATTATAACAACATAACTAAATTGGTTTAAACTGAAAAGTTAGATGGACCGAAATATAGGAGTCAAATGATTTGATTTAATTTAAATTTTTTCAAACAGTTTTTCAAACAATTCAATCCAATTTTTTAAATTTTTTAATCATTTAAATCAGACCAGACAATATAAAAAAATCTTTTTTTAAATATATAATATTGTTATTTATTTTTTAAAAAATATATTATATTATTTATTATTAAAGATTAAATATCATATTTAAACCTTCTTCTTTTTTTAGTTTTAACTTTTTATCATATAATTTACAGTTTTTAGTTGGATGTAGTTTATAATGATTTTACTTCTTATAAATTTTATCAACTTAATTTTTAGTTTATGTGAAATATTATATAATTTATATTTGTAACATATCTAAAGTAATTTGGTTAGATTTAAAGTTTTTCTTTTCTTATGTTAATTTAAATTTTCAACATGATTTTGAGGGAATAAAATTTAAAAACCATAAAAATTATTAATCAAATTAGACCGGACCAGACCGTACAATCTAATTTCAATAATTTTATTAAACAAACAATATGATCTAATTTAGTTTAAGTCATATAAACAGTCCAATTTAATTAAATTTTTTTTTGTTGCTAAAAATCAAACTTATACTACTTAATTTACTCTAACATCAACCTATCATTTAACTTTAAAGGGAAAAATTTTCATAAAAAAAATGTATTGAAAACATAATTTACATGAATATTTATTAATAAAATACTAATAATTTTGTAAGAACATAAATAATAGATTAATAGCTAAAATGGTAATTTTTTAAAATGTTTGGTTTAGTAACTTATTGATTGACTTAAACAAGATTAATAAACTAATTATAGTAAAGATTAAAAAAAAAATGCTACAAAATTAAAAGAAATCAAAAACGAGAAATTCATCACATCCAAACGCACCTTTGAGGAACACCCACATCAACCTTAAAACCCCCACCCCAGGTTGTACCCCTACATCTCACCTACGAGCCTATCGCACCCTCATCCCTTACCTGCGAACCCAACCTCCACCTTCATTCGCAAGCCCCACCCTCACCCGTGGGCCCAACCCCCAACCCTCACTTGCAAACCCCATACTTTACATTTTGAGTTTTTTTTTTTTTTAATTCAAATTTCTAAAATGTCAAAATTGTCTTAAAAAATACATTTATTAAACATATTTTTTAAATATAATTTTTTGGACTTATTTAAAATTTTTATGAAGTTAGTATTCTCTACTTGACAAAAATATTATTATATTAAATTATACATGTAGTGAAATTATGATACCCTTTCTAAGCTATAAATAACTCCTTTTTCCACTTTCTTGATGAAAAAACGGTTATAAGTTTATTCTCAATTTTAAGATTTATCATCATCCCTTACATATATGTCCAACAAAATACAACCTTTGTCATTTGATTTTACTCATCTAATTATGGAAATTTTGATTCTTGAATGACAATACATTGTTTCTTTTTCATTATTTAAATATTATTAAAATTATTAATTATTTATGAACTAAGTTAATATAATAATTCATGAGCAATATTTAACACAAGGGAAGGAGAATAGAAGAAAGTATAAACTTACATATTTTCTCTCTCATGTTGCCTCTAACTTTACAACCTTGTAACCAAACATTCCTATTCTTACACTTTCTTCTCCATCCAGATATCTCGTCTCTCTCTGCCTAGTTATATGCATTAAAACTCATTCATAATTGTTTTCGGTTACGAATTTAAATCAAATCAATTATCGTTTTGATATTAAAATAAGAAAATTAATGTATTAATAAGGATGGTGATTCAAAATAATTACAAAGCAAGAGAGGAATTAAGTTTGCAAGTGTGTCAATATGTATATATATATCTTGGATTTTAGCTTTTAGAATTGTGACGTGGCTTTTTTCACATGGGAAATTTTCGCCACAATTGTCGATGCAACAAATTGTTGCTTAGGCTGATCTAATCAATAAAGATGCAATTTGTGAAACTACAAAATGAAGTAACATATGTAACGCTCAAAATTAAAGAACATGTAATGGGAAGGAAACAATGTGTGAGAGAAGATGATTAATGGAACAAAACATAACATGGAAGATGGAGTTAGAAGATGAATAAGACATTAGAGAGAGAGAAGTGGTAGTAATAAAAGTTAACTTTAAATAAATGTTTAATTATTTTATTGGTCTATAAATTTTAACTAAATTTATATTTAGATTATCAAAATTTTAAATTCTGTAGTTTAATCTCAAATTTTTAAAATTTTATATATGAATTCTTATACTTTTAAATTCTACAATTTAATCCTAAAATTTTTTAAAATTCATTCATAGGTACTAAAATACATATTTTGAATCAAAATTTTAGGATCAATGAGTGAATTTTTAAAAATTTAGAGACTAAATTGTAAGATTTAAAAACATAGGAACCTACATGTGAAATTTTATAAGTTTAAAGACTAAATTATAGAACTTTAAAGTTTGTAGATATAAGTATAAATTTAATTAAAATTTAGTAATTATTTGTATAATTTAACCTTAAATAGTAGAAAAGTTTTGAATGTGCATGTTTGGTTCTAAAGTTCGTATTATCATAATTCATGGATGAGATAAATTATAAATAAACAAATAATATATCAAAATTGTAAAGAAAGTTTTTTTTTTTTTATAAAAATAAATATATTTTAATATTTAGAAATTCCTTATATATATATATATATCATCTCTTACCACCTTAACTCACGTATTGAGTGATTTTTGACTGCTTATGACCGGAGTTAACCAAGTGCTGCCTATCATTGACAAGATATTGATCGGCATTGTCATTGACAAGGTTGGTAATCCATTAACCAAACTACTAGATAAATAAAATAGAATTTATATAGTTAAATGTAGATAAAATTAACTCCATCTAATTTTTTATTTTTTCCAACTTCATCTAGATAAGCTTTTATTTCAGAAAAAAGCTTTAAATTTTGTAACTGTTAAAGATATAGGTAGTTGAATGTGAAATAATAATTTTACGATCAAGTATATTTAATAATAATTTTTAATTTTTTACATTTTTAATAAATTATTATTAAAATATTAGGTGATTAATTAATCTTTAAAGAAAATGTTTTTGAATCAAATATCTGATTTTTTTTCTTTTATTAAATATTTTTTAAGAGTAAATCAAGTTTTATAAATTTTGTATATAGAAGAATCAGTAAAAAATAATTAAAAAATAATTTTTTTAAATAATAATAATAATAAATCTTAATTTTCAAGTTTTTGAAAATAAAAAAATATAAAACCTTACCAATCTTATAGGTAATTTTTTATTGTAAAATATTAAGTAAATATTGTTATTAAATTCATTAATTATTATGATAAAAATAAGAAAAAAATATCAAATTAATTATATAAATATAAATCATGAGTAGTCATAAATTAAAATGATTATCAAGGTTAAAATCTTAGACAGTTAACACTATTGTCTACACATAACAGATCGAAAGGACGTAACTAAAGTTCATTATTAATGTCCTAATCTTCACGAGTAAATGACTAATATATTGGCTGTTTATTAAAAAAAAAAAAAAAAAATTGAGTAAAAAAGAAAGGGAAAAAAAAGTATATTTAAAAAATAAAAAATGCATTTTATAAAAAAAATATTATTTTACTTCACTATCACATAAATAAAAAATTATTTTTATTTTTATAAAAATTTAATTTTATTTTTATAAAAAATTATTTTTATTTTCAGTAATTATCACTAACAATCTTGCAGGAGGTATAGCAATTACTATTGACACCAATATTTTTTTTATATCTCGTACATAATAAAAATATTATTTTTATTGAGTAAAGGACTACCTAATATATAAGAAATAGTAAAATTGAAAAAAAAAAAATAGTTTGTTTAAAAAATAAAAAAATAAATATTTTAAAAAATATTATTTTACTTAAAATATCTCTTCATTAATTAAGGTTGTAATTAATTTATTTTACTATCATATAATTAGAAAATTGTTTTTATTTTCAACGACCATCGTTGACAACTTTGCTGAAGGTCTAGCAGCCACTACTAGCGACCATTGCAAGCATCCAAATTTTTTATATTACTAGTACATAATAAAATGTTAATTTTTGTATATAATATAAAAATAAATTTTTTTATTATGTACATGTTATAAAAAAATTCTAAAAATCATAATAAAAAAATTTATAAATATGAATGCAAGATTTATATATATGATACAAAAATAATATTTTTACTATGTACATATTACATAAAAAATTGAAAAATTATAACAAATAAATTCTAAATGTCTTAATACAATATTTGTACATGGTACATAAATAATTTTTTCATTCTTTACATGTTATAGAAAAATTAAAAATTATAACAAAAAAAATTCTAAATATGAACCTAAGATTCAGTACATGGTACTAATATAACATTTTTATTATGTACATGTTACAAAAAAAATCTAAATTCATAACAAATAAATTTTAAATATTTTAATGCAAGAAATATATGAACGCAAGATTATATACATGATACAAAGAAAACATTTATATTATACACATATTACAATAAAAATATGAAAATCATAATAAAAAAAATTACAAATGTCTTAATGTAATAAATGTATAAATGTAAGATTTTGTTTATCATATAAAGAGAATATTTTTAGTACAAGTTATGGAAAAAATCGTCGTAATTTGATTATAGTTTTCCCTAACTACATGAATATATCTTCAATGCATATTTTACAGACGAACAAAAATAATATTTTTATTTTGTACAAAATACCAAAAAAATCTTAATGCTGACAATAGTTGCTAGTAGTAGTCATCGGACATCTAGCAAGGTTGTTAGTGGTGGTCTCTGAAAATAAAAAAAAATTATTTTTTAATTATGTAATAATAGAATGAATTGACTATAACTTTAATTAATTTTAGGTAAATTTTGATTTTATTTTTTAAAATATGTATTTTTATTAAATATATATAATTTTGGTTACATGAAAAATCCACTATAATGGTCTTTTATTTTACTCTTCACGTACTAATTTGACCCATTATTGAAAAGAGGCCTAATTTATTTGTTTTATTTATGTCGAATGCAAATATGTACGAAATAATGCCAACAAATAGACAGGTTTTACGTAATAGAGTTTATTTTCCAGAAATTGATTTTTGGTGTCATTTTTTACTTGTATATTTACTGTTTTAACCTTCTAGATTTTTGTTTGTTTTATTAGGTTACATGGCATAGATATCCAGTGGTGGTTGGTATGATAAGACACTTAAATTGGTATCACCAACGGCACAAAAATCATTCATCACCAGCGGCGGGATCCCTCCATCACCAAGGTCAGCGAAGAAATGAAAAGGTATTAGTAGCTGTTAGTAAACTTGGAAAATCCAATGGTGTGGAACCTCCATTACTAGTGGCAGAAACGATTCATCACCAACGACCAAAACCCTCTATAAACAGCATCTTATCATAAAAAAATCATTCATCACTAGCGGCGGGATCCCTCTATCACTAAGGTCAGCGAAGAAATGAAAAGGTATTAGCAGATGTTAGTAAATTTGGAAAATCCAATGGTGTGGAACCTCAATTACTAGTGGCAGAAACGATTCATCACCAATGGCCAAAACCCTCTATAAACAGCATCTTATCATACTGAAACTTCCAATAAGCGATTTTGAAAATCATAACTCATGACATTGTTTTAGGTTTTTCTTTATTGTACATAAAATCAATTTCTTTCTTAGCAAAATCATTTGAAGGTCAGTAATACTCACATACTTTCTTGGCAAATTTGTTTATGTACTAAACTTGTTTCTTAATATTGATCAATCTCATTTCTTTTGTATTTGCATCATGAGTTGTTTAGTTTAAAAAATTAATCATGATAAAAAGAATAATTAAGACTCAAAGTATAATGATGATAATAAAACAAATATTCAAATAAAATGAAATGAAATTTTCATAGACCTTTATTATTGTACGTAAAACATTATATACATTTTTTGTCATTATATATAACATGTTGCATACACATTTGTCTTATATGTAACATATTACATACACATCTATCTTGTATGTAACATGTTACATACACATTTATCTTATATGTAATCTGTAACATACACTACTGGTATTGTATGTAACATATTACATGCACCTATGTCTTATATATAACACATTACATACACATTTTTTTATTATATGTAACATGTTATATAAACCTCTATCTTATATGTAACACATTACATATACCTCTGTCATTACATGTAACATGTTATATACATCTTTGTCTTATATGTAACACATTACTTACACATCTGTCATTGTATCTAACATGTTATATACACCTCTGTTAAATGTTACATACACTTCTATCTTATATATAATATATTACATACACATTTATTTATTGTATGTAACATGTTATATATACCTCTGTTGTACCTCGGTATTGTATGTAAATATGTTACATACACTACTGTCATAGTATGTAATACATTACATACCTATCTTGTAAGGTCGTCCGAGTTCTAGTAAGATTACCGGATCTTCTATAATATCGCCGATTGAGTTGCTGGAACTTTGATAAGTTTACTGACAAAGTCGCTTGAACTTTGATAATTTTACTGACAAAGTCGCTGGAGTATTTGTTTATTAGCCTTAAATAATATTTTAATAATTTGTATAAATTTTATGTAATTAAAATTTATAATTTTAAATATATTTTTGCTAATTTTAAAAAATATTAACTTATAATTAAATATAAATTATTTGGGCTTAAAAGCTCATGAAACTTCCCTTTAGGCCATTCCTTTTATGGGCTTGTGAATTGACTTCGGACTAATTTTTACAGCATATTATTGTTTATCAGCAATCATCATATTATTTTCCCTAGTCTAATTAGCATATATTTTGAATGAATAAATTTTATTTTATTTTTTTCTGACAAAAAAAATATATTAGAATATATAATTAATCAACTTGAAATATGTATGCATCAATAATCAAGTTAGTGATTTTTTTTCCCTCAATCAATTTGAGGGCCTAAGAATTTTTGGACTTATTTGAGAGCTCTCCAAAATCGCTCTCTAGGAACTCGCCTCCCAACCTTGTCTTGGCTCTTGTTGATTTCTCCTCTTATTGCTTAATCTGAGTTTGGATTTGAGTACTTATTTTTCCTTGAGAGTTGCCTACTTCGTTGTTCTCTCTGTTTTTCTTATTCTTTGTTGTTCGATTTTCTCCCTACAGAGATCTTCGGTATCGCCTTCCATTCTTTATACTGGCTTTATTTCCTAGTTATTGGTGGTGTTCATGGTTGTTTTTGAAATCTGTTGAGGTTTATCGTTTGATTAAATAATGAAATTCCCAAAATCGTTGTGCTAGGGTTTCTACCTTCTTGCAAGGTTTTTTCGTTGATCTTGTTGGTTTATTGATTTTGTCCATTTATATTTCCAAAATAGATTTTCATCTTGTTTTTTTTTCTCTGTACTTCTCTTATATTTGATTGAGTATGACGAATCAAGTTTTCTCACTTGAATTTGAGAGTTGTTGTGCGTTGTTGCTGCTCTGTTTTGCTTGTTGAGGATTGCATTGGAATATATGTTCATTAGTTTCGGGTAAGCTGGTTCTAATGCTTGAGTTTGAGGATATCTTCATGTTATGCTCTCAACAGAACAGGGTATTTGAAAAATAAAAATCATTAATTAGGGGTTATGTGAGGAAGATTTTCATTGATGCCTCTATCTCCAAAGTTGAAGCAGGAACTCGCTTGATTATGGAAAGTTCAAAAATGTTATCTAACTGGATAGCTAGAAACATGGCTATGGATTCTGAGGAAATGGAGATCGTTTTGAAGAAGGCTCCTTACTCTTTGATTGTTGTGCAAAAATTATTTCCAAGTGAAGGTGTTTTGATTCAATTTTGCTTGGCTATGGTTTCTGAACATTTACAAATATTCAGTGGAAGAAAAGGGTGAGATCTAGGAAAGATTTCATAGATAATGGATTGGATCTTGATGATAGTTATTTTATTTTTTCAATTGTTATGTTTTCTTGATTTGATAAGTATTGTTTGTTTGTATCGATTATATAAGCTTAATTGATTTTTCTTAAGTTACCTAGTTGGACTGTTGGAGAGAAAATTTGGTGTTATTTATATTGTTGAGTTTATACTAGCTATGTTGCTAGTTAGTTGGTTATCTTATTCCTTAAATTATGCATTGTGTATAACGGATGTTAGAATGTTTAGTTTGTATTGTTTTTCTTTTTAAATAAATTTTTTTTTTGACAAAAAAAATAATAATAATCAAGTTAGTGTAAACAAAATATATTAACGTTCACATTCATTGAATTAATTCCCTTTGGTAATAGTGAACAACAATGCTAGGCTAAAAGCACATAAGAAGCTATAATAAAAACTTGTACGTATATTACTTTATAGATTATGCTTTTTATATTTAATATTTGACCGGTATTAGCATATTAGAGTAATACGAAATGCATATAAATTTGCATTATATCAATTATGGTATGCTATGACATAATTTCTTAAAAAATAAATAATTTTTATAATTTTTAAAAATATTTTGTCGCATGTCACACAGCAACTTTGTGTGAATATGTGAATATAAATTTGTGTATTCTTAACTTTTAGATAAATTAAGTATGTTTGATAACAATTTTAATTACTATTTTTTTGATTTTTTTCAAGTGATTTTTTAATCATGTATGTTTGATAAATATTTTTTATTTTAATTTTTAAATTTTAAATTTTTAAGAAATTACTACTAAATTATTGAATAATTTATAAATTTTCAAAATAAAAATTTTGAATTCTGATTTTTCTCATCTTGACCAAACATTTCTTCGCTAAGGAATTATCTATATTTTCGCTTTCTTTTTTCCTTACGATTTCATCACAATTTTTAAAAGATAGTCCAATTTTAGCAACAAAATAAAATTTGCTAGCTAGACGACTTGATAAAAGATCAAAAGAAGCTGCACGTTTGAACGCAACATTTTTTTAAAACCTCAAAACTCACACCATGTAAGCTACAATCCATAGTATTTTAGATCATCGGTCATTGCAATTAATTAGCACCAATCTATCACATGACTCAGGCATGATTGCCACAAATCTTCTCTTAGATAGTGCTCAAACGTACGACATTACATTACCATCTTGGATGTTTGAATGCAGCAGTTGAAAAACGTATTTATACACACAAGTGCATTTTTGTGCGTTTGTCGATTAAAGAGAAATAACTTTTAATATGTATGGAACATAAATTTATAACATAAATTTGTTTTTCTCCCACAAATATCCCTTTTGTAAAATTCACTTTGAAGTCAAATTTTGTGACTAAAAGTGAGGAAAATAGTTTTATTTTTAAATACAATATGTGATATCTTTTTATAAATTATAGTTTTTAATGTTGTTCATATATTTTATATTATTTTCTTTTTTATAAAAATAAAATGTCAAAATTAATCTATTTTATTATATAATAAATACAACTATTATATATAAAAATCTCTCCTAACACAAGTGAGCCACTTGAGAAAGCAAATTAAGTTTCAAAATAACGCTCAAGTACATCATGTATGGTAATTGGTATAACATATTTTTTAAAAAGTATTATTTGTTGTAGTTAAATTTATGACCTAAAAACATGTAAAAATAAGTCTCTTTTACCATTTCCATTAAATATTATTGCATAACTATGATTATAATTTCAACAAAAGTTAAGCCATTCAAATTCACACCAATAATTTGAAAGAAAAAAATCACACACTAATAAGCAAAACATAGCACATGGGTATTATACTATTCGGTGGTGTCAAATGATGCCTATATATGGCAATTTCAAGTTTCAAAACATTCAAGCCGAAAAGGGGGACCAAATATATACATATAAAATCGCAATTGGCTATAAGCCTATGACTACATCTAATATCAAAATATTATAATTATGTAAATTTGTATGTATATATATATATATATATTTATTTATTTATATTATTTATAATATGGCACATGAAAAAATTATATAAAAAAATAAATTATTTTTTTAATTTTTAAAATAATTATATCATATATCATAGATAAATAATATAGTTGTAAAAGTGTGTATAAAGTTATTTAATATTAACATTTCTCATTTCACAGACACCTTTTTAAAAACGTGGTGAAATGTTTTGCATGGCCTTCATAAATCTTAAGCGAAAACCGACAGCTTTTTAGACGGCTTTATGTGCAAAATGATGTGAATGTAAATCGAAAAATGGTAGGTAAAGAGCCGAGGAATGGCGGTGAACACCCATTTGCTAGACAAACAAACGTGAAGTAGCTGTTACTGCCTTGTCAAACCAAATCCCATTCATTTTGGTCTAAGTTAAGGCATATAATTGCTAAAACAAAATTAAAATAATTTACTTTTGACATTTGTAAAATATAACACATAATTAGCTCATGTTCCAACAAATTGAATTTTTAAGAGAATTAATTTCTTACATTCTTTGATATTTAAGTATAAGATCAAAATTTGAACTAGTCTTACTTCAAAAAATTTAATTGAAATTCCTTTAAAACTATCTACTTAACTAATAAGTATGTAGATATTATTCATTATTTTTAGAATATATTTTTTATTTATTATAATGTTCTCTCTTTTTAATAAATATTAAATATTTATGTTTTTTTGAAAAATTTTGCACTAATTTTTAATTTATTGATTTAAAATATTAAAGAATCAATTATAATGAAAAAAATTACGCCATCAAGCTTTTCTAGTTACCATACAATCAATATTCTTCTAACAAGCAATTAATAGTTTTATTAATTATTATTTTTTTCGATTATTTGGGAGGAAAATGTTGTAACGCTCTTTTTTCTCCATTTATTAAAATTATCTCCTATATTTGATAGTAATAATAATGAATTAATATTTAAAATTATCGTTAAAAATTTTAATAACTAATATATATATTTTTTTCGCTTTCAATCCATAAACTTATGTCAATAATATTATTGTTGGCTTTAATTAGTGTAATTTTATATAAGAAGAGAGAGACATAATCACACATGATGATGATATATGTTTTGACATGAGAGCCAGATTTAATTCGCAGCGAATCCTGGATAAGGTCTCCTAAGCATACTCCATTATTATTAATTGCAATAATTTTGCTATCTAACTCATGATTATACATTTTAAAATTAATAATAGCTAGCTAACGATCTTGAGACTTCACAACATATAAATTTAAGTTTAAGTTTTAATCATAAATATATAAATAATATTTATTTTAAAAAAATAATTAATAAACTTTGTGCTTAATACTTTTACTAATGCATATATATGATTTTAATGTATGATTAGTATATATGCCAAAGGATCATATCGCGGGCTTTGTGGGTTTTGAAATCTTTCTCGTTTTCGAAGCTTTGAAGCTTGTTTATCAGAAAGAATGAAAAGCGCGAGAAAACTGAAGTTCGAAAATGTGTTTTGTTATCAAAGGAATTCAATGAAATCAGATTGCTTACAAACTGAAATGTAGTGTCAGCTTATATATACACATGAGCAAATCTTGAGAGCCATATATAAGCTGACATTTGTACAAAGATAGTTAATGAAACATGTGAAGGAAACTAACTAACAGAAACAGAAACAGAAACAGAGTAAACAGAAACAGAAACAAAGTAACTAATCTTCTAGCTGATGCACGTCCAGAACCCCCCTTCAAACTGATGGTTGAGGAAAAACCAACAGTTTGGGTCTAAGATGAAGAAAAGAAGCAGATGGCAGAGGCTTGGTAAGAGGATCAGCAACTTGATCAGAAGTAGGAACAAAATGTACAGATAAAGCTCCTTGCTGAACCAGGTCCCGAATGAAGTGATGATCGACTTCGATGTGTTTGGTGCGAGCATGAAAGACAGGATTATGAGCAAGAGCCTTAGCACTAATACTGTCTGTGAGCAACAATGGAGTATCTGAGAGAGAAATATGTAAATCAGCAAGAAGAGATTTTAGCCAAACAATCTCAACACATGCCAAAGCCATAGACCTGTATTCACTCTCAGTGCTACTTCGTGAAACAACCTTCTGCTTTGAAGACTTCCATGATATTAAACAATCACCCAAAAACATACAAAAAGCCCCAGTACTTCGGCGATCATCTGGGCAGCTAGCATAATCAGCATCACAATAGGTGACCAATTCAAGAGATATAGGGGCAGAGAAAACAAGAGCAAAATTAGATGTGCCTTTGAGATATCGAAGTAGGCGTTTTGCAGCCAGCCAATGGACATCAGTTGGAGAAGCCATAAATTGGCAGAGCTTGTTAACAACAAAAGAAACATCTGGTCTAGTGATGGTTAGATACTGAAGGGAGCCAACAAGCTTTCTGTAATCAGTAGCATCCTCCAAAGGAACACCATCAAATTTGCTGAGAATTTTGCCAGAAGACATTGGTGTAGTAACAGGTTTAACATCAGTCAAGCCAAAAGCATCCAACAGATCAGTAATGTATTTGTGCTGAGACAGAGACAAATAGTTATTACCATAAGTAACCTCAATACCAAGAAAGTAATGTAGAATTCCCAAATCCTTAAGAGCAAATTGCAGATGCAGATCAGAAATAAGCTTGTCAATGAGACTATTGTTGGAACCGGTGACAAGAATATCGTCAACATACACTAGCACGATAAACATATCATTGTCAGCAGTTTTCACAAACATGGAACTATCAGATTTAGCATTAGTGAATCCCATGGTTAATAAACAAGAGCTAAGCTTATGGTACCATGCCCGAGGGGCTTGTTTCAAGCCATACAAGGCTTTGTGCAATTTGCAAACCAGATGAGAATCACCATTTTCAAAGCCAGGAGGCTGATACATGTAAACATCTTCCAACAAATCTCCATTTAAGAAGGCATTGTTGACATCTACCTGCCTGATTCTCCAGCCTTTGTGAAGCGCAAGAGTAAGAACAACCCTTATGGTGGTTGTTTTGACAAGATGTATGTACCACAGCTGAATTCATTATTCTACGTGCAAAATTAAATGCCAAAACGTATGTAATTAGTGTCCTTTGTTTGTTACCGAAAAATTATAAAAAATAATACCCTTAAAATTTATAGTAATAAAATTAGCATCCTAATAATATTGAACGTTTAATTTGAATATAAAATATTGAATGTTCAATATTCAACAAGTCTAAATTATCATCGTTTAATTCTAATTATATGTGTTTTTAAAAAAAATGACATATTTTTTTTATATTTTTTATTTTATTATAGTGTTTAAGCTCATGTCAAAATAATAGATAGGTATATTTATTAGCTAGTAGCACATTGGAGATATGCAATGGAATACGATAGATAAAATAAGTAATTAAATTGAACTTCGTCGATTGGATGTTGACATGTGTTTATTCCAAAAGAAAACTAGATAGAGTAGGGGTTGGGAAGGCATGGTTGGTTTACAATTACTCCCCATCGTCGGTTCAAATATATTTTAATCGCTTTAAATATATTAAAATCTTCTACTTATTTTTATTTTTATTTATTAAATTTAATTTATATAATTTTAATTTAAATATTATGTTTTATTAATAATTTTAAATTTATTTTATGTATTGAATATAAAATTAAATAATTAGAATTTAAAAACAAGCAAAAATAAATAAATAAAAAGCAAGTAAGAGATTCAAATTTACTTTAAATACCTCACATTTTACTAAAATACAGTTTTTTTTTTTTACATATATTTGCCTTTTGGCATGATGTGCTCACATTATCTAAATAGTAGATGAGTTATGTAATGTTATTTTAAAAAAATTATATATATATATATATATATATATATTTCATATCGATGCCTTTTCATTTGCTTCTCCCTGCTATGATCCTATTATTATGAAAGGAATTTAATACAAATTTAGATTACAATGAGAGTGGTGATCAATGGACTTCTGATACTTAACTTAGTGATATGTGGAGGTACAAGTGAAGATGAAAGAGATTTATTAAAATTATTTTGAATTGATTATATTTTTAAGTAGTTATAATTTAATACTCATATGTTCTAAATGGTTTCAATTTAGTACTCTTATTTTTAAAATAATTTCGTTTTTGAATTTTGATCAGTTAATGTCAGATTTTAACATTAGGGCATTGTTATATTTGTCATTTTTTACCTTCCTATCTCTATTAACGATCAGAGAGTTTATTTCTGCCATTTTTATTGAATAAAATGATTTCTCATATTCAAAAAATATATTTATTGCAGATTTCTTCAATTGATTTCTTCTTTTTTATTAAACTTAAACTCAAAAATAGTTATTCTTGGCTTTGAATTGAATCCTCTTTAATATTGTGTTTAATTTCAATCTTAACTTCCAAAATCACTTAAATAGAAGATAAAGACTTTATAGAAGATGAACCTTGTATAAAAGATGAAAATCGTGTTTTTTCTTTTTTCATGTTAAAGTTTCCTATGAGAAAAAAAAAATTAACTGATTTAAAATAAGAAGATGATAAAATGGTGAATATACCCTTGTCTAATTTAATGAATAGTAAAAAAATATACTCTAAATTTTAAAAAGGATTAAATTAGAACCATTTGAAAACATGAGTATTAAACTAGAATTATTTAAAAACATGATTAATTTGAGATAATTTTGATAAAATTTGAATACTAAAAAAGTACCGGGCTTGAGATTTAGCATTTAACATTTAATGGTGCTAACCCCGTAATACCCCTAACGATGGGAGCCATTAATTATGTCTTACAAGTCGTAGTTGGATATGTCTGCATATTTATAGGAGATAAATTATTTAGACACCTTGTGTGATTATCTTCATCCTTACCTTGTCTGAGTTGATATCAAAATTATCATAATCACTAATTACAATTGGAGATAATTATAGATATTTGTTTATTAAAGAAATATTGTCATATACTTATCTGATAATTCAGCGTTGCTTGTCGATGAATAATCGAATTAATTACCGCAAATGATATATATACGATAAAAACTGACTTTTTGACTCATATAGCAAAACGACTGTGTTTTGCTAAGATATAAATGACACTTTTAACCCCAGTTTATAATAACAGCTTCGCTTCTGCTTTCTTTCTCTTTCACCAGCTTCAAGTTCCAATTCGCCATTGTCAAACTGAAAGTTCCAAAACTGTATCTCTTGTATATATAACCAAACTGTATCTCTTATTCTTGATGTGTTTGGTAATACTTTTTTCTTCAGTTCATTACACCGAAACTCTATTGGATGGAACTAAGTTTGATTCTTGGACAAGTTCACTCTTGGATAAGGTGTGAATTCTCTTGCTACTCTCTGTTATTTTGTGTTAATTATTGGATTTTGAATTAATAGTCAGTAACTTTTAGGTTGAAGATGATATGATAATTGGTTGTTTGTGGGTTTGAATTAGAGTTTGGAGACTCTGCTGGAGCAAAGAAGTATTTAATTTAATTTCAATTACCCATTGGAAGAAGAAGAAGAAGAAGAACAGCTTATGGAACTTGTATATTATTCACATTTTGTATGTACAGGTTACATACACATTTATTTTGTATGTAACCTGTACATTCACATTTTATATGTACAAGTCATGTGAATGTACATGTTACATACAAATTTATTTTGTATGTAACCTGTACATTCACATGAAATGCATTGTATTGTTTGTATGTTATTGTTGTTTTGAACAGTTTATGGAATTCATGTGAATGTACATGTTACATACAAATTTATTTTGTATGTAACCTGTACATTCATATAAAATATATTGTACTGTTTGCATGTTATTGCTGTTTTGAACAGCTTATGGAACCTGTACATTTCATGTGAATGTACAGGTTACATACAAATTTATTTTGTATGTAACCTGTACATTAACATAAAATGTATTGTACTGTTTGTATGTTGTTGATGTTTTGAAGAGCTTATAGAAGATTTTGTATGGAACTTGTACATTCATATTTTGTATGTACAATATACATACAAATTTATTTTATATGTAACCTGTACATTCACATTAAATGCATTGTATTGTTTGTATGTTATTGTTGTTTTGAACAGCTTATAAAAATCATGTGAATGTACATGTTACATACAAATTTATTTTGTATGTAACCTGTACATTCACATGAAATGCATTGTATTGTTTGTATGTTATTATTGTTTGAACAGCTTACAAAATGTGAATGTACAGGGTACATACAAAATGTGAATGTACAGGTTACATACAAATTTGTATGTACAGGTTACATACAAATTTGTATGTACAGGTTACATACAAATTTGTATGTACAGGTTACATACAAAATAAATTTGTATGTAACCTGTACATACAAAAACACGAAAATGGCGTGGTTTTTACGAATACGCAGATAAATGGATATTTCCGTAAAAATCATATATATTATATAAATGAAACGGTGAGTTTAAGTCTAAAAAGTACTATTTAGGTATAAAAAGCTTTTTTCTTCAAATCTTTGTCATTTAAGTAATTTACTGTGAATAATCCTACCAAGACTTATGACGTCACACTGTGCATATTTTATATATATTTGCATATCGATGCCTTTTCATTTGCTTCTCCCTGCTATGATCCTATTATTATGAAAGGAATTTAATACAAATTTAGATTACAATGAGAGTGGTGATTAATGGACTTCTGATACTTAACTTAGTGATATGTGGAGGTACAAGTGAAGATGAAAGAGATTTACTATCTTTTTAGTACTTAAATCTTATTAAAATTATTTTAAATTGATTATATTTTTAAGTAGTTATAATTTAATACTCATATGTTCTAAATAGTTTCAATTTAGTACCCTTATTTTTAAAATGATTTTGTTTTTGAATTTTGATCAGTTAATGTCAGATTTTAACATTAGGGCATTGTTATATTTGTCATTTTTTACCTTCCTATCTCTATTAACGATCAGAGAGTTTATTTCTGCCATTTTTATTGAATAAAATGATTTCTCATGTTCAAAAAATATATTTATTGCAGATTTCTTTAATTAATTTCTTCTTTTTTATTAAATTTAAACTCAAAAATAGTTATTCTTGGCTTTGAATTGAATCCTCTTTAATATTGTGTTTAATTTCAATCTTAACTTCTAAAATCACTTAAATAAAAGATGAAGACTTTATAGAAGATGAACCTTATATAAAAGATGAAAATCGTGTTTTTTCTTTTTCCATGTTAAAGTTTCCTATGAGAAAAAAAAAATTAATTGATTTAAAATAAGAAGATGATAAAATGATGAATATACCCTTGTCTAATTTAATAAATAGAAAAAAATATACTCTAAATTTTAAAAAGGATTAAATTAGAACCATTTGAAAACATGAGTATTAAACTAGAACTATTTAAAAACATGATTAATTTGAGATAATTTTGATAAAATTTGAATACTAAAAAAGTATCGGGCTTGAGATTTAGCATTTAACATTTAATGGTGCTAACCCCGTAATACCCCTAACGATGGGAGCCATTAATTATGTCTTACAAGTCGTAGTTGGATATGTCTGCATATTTATAGGAGATAAATTATTTAGACACCTTGTGTGATTATCTTCATCCTTACCTTGTCTGAGTTGATATCAAAATTATCATAATCTCTAATTACAATTGGAGATAATTATAGATATTTGTTTATTAAAGAAATATTGTCATATACTTATCTGATAATTCAGCGTTGCTTGTCGATGAATAATCCTACCAAGACTTATGACGTCACACTGTGCATATTTTAAAACCAACACTACATAAGCCTGTTACTGTTCCTATTTTATCCTTTATATATCCTACTTATCATAAATTTGCATACATTTATCTTTTCCATTTATTTAAGGATCCAATTAAAAGGAAAAAAAAAAAAATCCTTTAGAATAATAAAATAATCCTAACGTAACATATTAATACTAATAATATGTATATTTTTAAGAAAACAATAAAATTTATACCACTTAAACTTATAATAATAAAATTAACACTTATTGTGTTCAAACTTATATTTTTACAATTAAAAAAATGATTAATATGTCATTTTTTTTAACACTCATTCAATTAGAATTGAACGATGACAATTTAGACCCGTTCAATTGAACGTTCAATATTTCACGTTCAAATTGAACGTTCAATATTATTGAAGGTGCTAATTTTGTTACTATAAGTTTTTGGGGTGTTATTTTTGATAAATTTCTTATATTTTTTAGATATAAATTTTATTTTATTTTGTTATTAAATGCATCAAAATCAAACATAATCTAACTTACGTTGGAAAAAAATTTCTAATTACTCAAATATATCACCTTATATAGATTAGAATCAAACAAAAAGTAAACTTTTATCTCTAATAAAACTCGAACTCGTATTCTTTTAAGTATTGAGCATGCCCATTTACCACCTCTCATGGAAAGAAAATATATTGTTATTGGCTTCATGCTACATACCCCATATAGACTTCATGATGTTGAGGAATAGCTTATTAGTTAAAATTTATAATATTAAAAGAAGATATTGAAGGATTATATCAAAAGTAAAAACCAAAACATCACCTAAAAGATGGTGAAAAAAGAGGCACATATTATAGCAACAAAATCAACACAAATTCACAGCAACCAACCGTAACCACTCCACTCTTCTTAAATTATTTAGCCTAAAATAATTATGGAGTATCAATAAACATGGGAACAACTAAATATACTAATACATACCTAAAAAAGTAGACTAACAATGGGATTATCATTTTATTTGACATTTTTTGAAACATTTTGTAATTCAGGTGATAAGACTATTAATTCTTCTAATTCAAGTTCGAATCACACTCGATTGTATAAATATATTTTTTCTTTATTATTAAAAAAAAAGGGACTTTATATCTTTTTAAATTTAAATAATAATAAATAAATAAATTAGACTAACAAAATCTCCCATAATTCGTAAGAAATAATATACATAACATGTCTCTAAGATAGTACGATCAATGTGAAATTGTTTCAAATTTTAAAAATTGATCACACAATAAAAATATTATTGCAATTTTATTAAGATTAAATTAGACAGTCAGACAAAGTTTTCTGATTCGGATTCTTTGCTTTATCCTGAAGTTTGTCTGTCTTTTGTTAATCATAATGTATTTGATTTCTTGTACAGACCAGTTAGGCACCTTCTAGTATTGTGTGCATTTTTTGCCTGTACAAGTGAAAGAAAATTGATTATTTTTTTTAAATAATTATAATATTCATATATTTATAACTATAACTTAAATATTTTACATATTTAAATTAATTATATCTCATTAAATCACAAATTTATTGACAAAAATCAATTTTATTTTAATTAGCCTAAATTATAAATATCTTCTTCCGCATCTATTAGATATACAAAAAGAGGCTTATGTGCCACTCAATTATACCTGCACATATTTTGTTTAATTTGTAGCTTTTTATTTTGTTTTTTTACTTTATTTTTTATTTTTCATTTTTTACTTTTTCATATTTATTTGAATAATTTTTTATCAAATAAATAATATGAATAAAGCTCTAATTTTTGACATAATACAATAACATAATGTGAATAATATGATTTATATTATTTAAAACAATATGAGAATACAACATAATGTTTATTATATGAATATATGCTATGATAACACAAACGAGTCTGTTAAATAGTATTTTATTTAAATTTTACTCGTTTAATCAAATACAATCTTATTATGTCGTGAACTACATGAAATTTAATGAGTTACTATTTATTAAAATAATATATTTTATTAATAATTTTTGTGTTTACAACTTACGAACAGGATGCGACAAAAAATAAATATGATATATTTATTAAATATGACTCAAGTCACATGAACAATCTTATTAAATTTAGGAATTAAAATATGATAGCGTTTTATATAGAAGTGACGCCACAACATCACGTGAGATGCACAAACCTGATGTTGTTTGAGCTTCAAATTTATATAAATTTTATAATATTATTTAGAAAATTCAAGATTTAAAAACTAATATTTTTTAACAGTTTCATAATATTAATAATTAAAAATAAATAAAATTATAATACGACTAAAACATGCATTTTACAAACCTAATTTTATTTAAATAATAAAAATTATTTTAATTTTATTAAATAACAATTACATTAATATAGTGACATTTTTTTTTAGACTTCTAGGGGAGATGTTTGCAACAACAACAAAAGAAAGAAATATATTTAATTTAAGGAAAAATATTGCAATATAGTAATACTTAAGGTAAGTTTGACAATTTTTGATACGATATAAAAAATGACACAAAATACTACACAAAAAACATGACTCAAATTCGAACCAATTTCAATTTGGGTTTGAAATAGGTTAACTCAAAATTATACACAAAAAAAAAAAAATGAGTTGAGTTTGAGTCGTTTGACCCCTTTTTTTTTTTTAATTTAAAGGGATGGGAGAAGAGCCCACTAACCCAGAGTCCTAAACCTAATAATCCATCTTAGGCTCTTGGCAACTCAAAAGTTCAAAATTCAACCCAAATGTCACTTAAAGTTAAGAATGTTGATGATATAATATAATAATATATGATAATTTGATATACTAAAATATGAAATTCTTGATTTTATTAGTGTGAACATTTTAGAATACATTGACTTTATCATGTACAACTAGAAAGTAGAAACGTTATTTGTTTTTAGGTTTTGGTTTGCGTTCAGATTTGAGTCTAAATTCGTTAAAATTGATCTGTTTTGAATTCAATTCATGTTCAAATTTTTCGAGTTTGTGTCCATGTTCAGGTATTCGGGTTGTGTTCAAAATTTTCAAGTATGAGTTTGATATATATAACATGTTTTTAATTCGAATCGTGTTCAAATTAAATTTGTTCTAATTTAGTTAAAAATAAATTGACTCAAATACGATTCGAATTGCCACTCTTGTCTTAAGGGTTGTGGTTGAATTTTTTCAAAATTAATTGATTCTTTTGCAATTTTAGGAAACTTCAAGAGCTCAGGTATTCTTTATATATATATATATATATATATATATATATATATTAACTAGATTTATTTTTCGAGGCTAAAGGATATTAAATTTTAGACTAACTAAAAGAAGATAGTCCTGCGTTAATTAGCTAGTTTAGACTTAGGGGTGGACAAAAATCGAAGAAACCCATTCAACTCGTTCAAACCAACCCAAATTGTGTGGGTTGGATTGGATTTTACGAGTTAGTGGGTTAGTTCAGATCTAAAATTGGCCAACCCGAACTATTGTAGTCGAAAATGGGTTGAGATTTTTTTTTTTTCATGGAACCCAACCCAACCTGAATTTTTATTAATTAATTTTTAAAGAAATGTATTACCTATAAATTTGAATCAACTTAAGCATGAAATAACTTAACATTCATATTACTTTGCTAAATGCTAATATTATTATATTAATGTATAATAATATATTTATAAGTTATGTAATATGTAAGCAAAAATTTAATTTTTTTAGTCTCACATCGCTTAAAGAAAAAACTCTCTTTAACTTACCTCTATAAAAAAATCTTCATTACATATATTCTCATAATCTCTTTAATCACCTCTTTTGAAGTTTATGTTTGCATGGGTTATAAGTTTTTTTTTTTTAGATAGACATCAAATTTATAATTAAAAAATGAATTATTTTTAAAATTTGAAATTTTTGGCCGAACTACCAACCCAACCCGAATATTTTTAGTTTGGGTTGGTTTGATTTAAAGTATTTATTAGCCGGTTTCGATTTATGTGTTTTTTAACTCAAAATATTCGAATTGATTTTAATTTTTTCTCAACCCAGCCATTTTTCACCCCTAAGTTTAATTTACATGATAGGAAAAAAAACAAACTAATAATTAAACAATTTTTCTCTCTCTCTTTCTTGAATGTTTGAAATGCTGATCTTAATCGCACATACGTATATATATATTAATTTTGATCACTAACTAATCTAATTTATTTAAGAAGAGATACCGTATAAATAATAAAAAATAATATTATTTATTTTTCAATTATTACTTTTTTTTAATTAAAATATATATAAAAAGAAGTTGCCCCTCCTTTATTTATTTAAGAATATTTTATTTGATATTTTTTTCTTCTTGTATTCTTCACGACTTCCTCTTTTTTTTTTTTCATAATTTTTTAGTATTTTTTGTTTTTAGATATAAATAATAAATATATAAAAGTGGGAGTTTGTTCCTTCATATAAATAACTATTTTGTTTATTTTTTTAACATAAAAAAATATTGAGTGACTCATAATTAATCATATTTATATCTATCTTATTTTTAGTTTTTTTATTTTTATTTTAAATATTCATAAAAAAATGTTATTTTTTATTTATTAGTTTATTTATCCTATTTTTTGTGTTTAATATTTCTATTTATTTTATTTTATTAATTATTTATTTGTATTTGATACTTAAATTTTTTTATTTTGTTTGAAATAAAAAGTAAATGGCTAAAAAAATTGATTGGTAACTTATATAATCTAACATTATATTGGTAGACAGGTGTTATTTTTTAATAATGTTATATATATTAAGTTGTTATATATATTAAGTAACATATAATAAAAATGTAACTAAATTATACTAATTTAAAAAATGATTATTATATCTAATTTATAGAAAGAAAAAAATCAAGTATCATGTTATTTTCAAAAAAGATACTATTTACAACTAAGTATATAAATGAGTATTAGTTATATATTTTTTATTGTTCAATTTGAAATGATATATAAAAGTTTTATTAGTTATTTTTATGATGATATTATCTATTTTAGAAACAATTTTTTGAATAGTAAAATTTGTTTGACATCAAAAATTGAACAATTTAAATATAAGACGTCTTTTAATATCTTTAATTTATTATGCATGATCTATTACATTTTTTAAAAAAATACATATGACATAAATCCTACTTTACAAAAAATTTAAGATTCAAGTTTTAATAATAATTATATAAATATAAATTATATAAAAATAAAATACTACGTGTCTCAAAACTAGTTATGTATATTATATTTGAGTATAAATATATTTAAATTATAAAATTTGTATGTATTTTTTATTAATAAAAATTTAAAATTTAAAATAAAAATTTAGAGAAATTACATGCCTATTATATATATAAATTCTACAATTTTATAAATATTATATTTAAAAAATTCTTTATCACGAGTACTTGAGGAGTCCATGTCACTCTTAACCTCTGTGTGATAATTTTTTTAAAAAAAGAATAATTTTTTATTATCTAAAATTATTTTAACATGTACACACTCTAATTAATATAAGTGATTATATGTATACATATTTGTGTTAATTATGATTTTATTTAAAAATAACACATGTATTACATATTCACATACTTTTTTTTTTCAAGACTTAAAACTCACCTGTGAACATATTTCATCGCAATATAATAAAATTCTCTTGTTGATTTTGAAAAAAAAATTATACATTGATTCGGATGAATAATGTGCATCTGTATTACTAATAAATAATTCCTCTACTTTGGGTTGCTGGCTAACAATTTACTCCGCATTGTCGGGTCGATTTTTCTATTTAATATTATTTATTTAAGAATTGAAGGTAAGCTTAATCATCTCAGTGAAATTAGCAGAAACTTGGGCTTTCATAGCAGCCTTTTAATTCTGCTCCCAATCAATCAGATAAAGTTGTTCATATTAAAGGAGACTATAAGGACATGATTGAGTCTTTTACGAATAATTGAGGGGAGACTCATCAAAGAAGTCTAAAGATTCTAAGCTATATGAACTAACATCTTGATTTCTTCTGCACGTTCTAGGCTTTGATAGGGGTGGTTTATAGTCAACAATTTTTAACACGCTTCATTAATTCAATAAACCAAACTACAAAATAGTTAGATATAAATTAAATTTATATAGATCCTAAGTCATAATAAATTAATCAAATAATATGTGACCGCTGAGTAAATAATTAAAATAATTTAGATACATAGACAATTGTTTCTAATTAAATTATTTTATAAATTTATACTTTAAAATATTTTTTGGATTATGTCCAAATTCATTTCTTCTTTTATTTTTCTTATTTTTATTAATTTATAATAATATATTATTTAGTTTAATTTTTTATGTTTTGATTATTTATTATTTATTTTAGATTTAAAACAAAGTTTTACTTACAAATAATCTATGATATATATTTTTGTTAGTATTTGAGACTTTAATGTATCACAATACTAATAATTATTAATATTATTTTTATTTTATATTAGTTAATAATTTAACATTTTTTGTTAAAATAATGTTTAAATTAATTTAATTTTTAGAGTCCATTTAAAATTTATTATATTAATAGGTTATATAAGTATATTAATATAATATGTCAAATTTTCTTATATTATAAAATATAATATATTTTATTTGATATTTTTAAATTAATTAAAGGGATCAATTTATTTATTAAATAAGTTAACTTAAAGTTATAATTTTTAACCTATTTTAATAAAAAAAAAAATTAAGTTTGAATCAAATATACATGGATCGAATCATAAACGGTCTCAATTCAAACCCACCATGACACATCTATTTGATCCGCATGAATTAGTAACTTGGGCTTCTCATAAATACATTGAAGGCAACATTTCATTAGTCTTCTTTCCTTGAATTGTTTTAGCATGTAATATTGTGTTTGTTATTTATTATTTTTAGAGTAATTTTTTTTTATTAATTATATTGTTTTTTCTGTTTAGAAAATATTAAAGTTTTATTTTTTTAAATAATTATATTAATTTTGAATTTTATTAATGTGAAATAATACCATATTTTTATATATTTGAGAAATATTGAATAATTTTATCAGAGAAGCAATTAGTTGCTTTAATTTTTTTTTTAATAATGTTATAACGCTCTCGGTGTCTCTATTCAGCCAAGTGAAAAACAAAAGTAGAGAGTAGTGAATCTTTTGAGCAAGTAAAAAAGAGCAAATATGATTTAGCCTTAGAAATGAAATATTCTATCTATTTAAATAAAAAGAGAGAGAAATTAGTTCAAATAACACATACAATTTACGATAATGAAAATAAAAAAAATATAACATTAAATAATATTAAATGTAGTACAGTTGGTTGAATCATAACATTAAATAAATTTAACTAGCAATATTTAATTTGAAATGTTGTTAATTAGTTGGCATATATTTAATGTGCAAATATTTGATAACATGTAACCTATATAAGTATATAAAAATTTTATAATTTAAGTCTTAATTATAAATACATAAATTTTAATTATTTTATAATAAAAATTAGTGGGTATTTATTTATTGTGCTAAATTTGTATATTAAAAATATTATTTTTATAATTATAAATTTTTAGTATTGTATAAATATTATTTTCGATGGATGAAACAGTTGTAATTGTACATAAAAATCCCTTTAACGACAATTTAAGGTACTAACTATAGTATTCTCGAAATAAGGCGTTTGTTCAGAATGAATAGAATATAGTCACTATTATTTTATTTTATTTTATTTTTTTAAAAAATTTACTCAAGTACCTCACTGGTCTGTACAACAAGTGACAAATCAATAACTTCATAGAAGATATAACTTCTAATTATTTTTCGCTCAAAAATAATTTTTTTAATTTTTCCATTTTTTTGAAGAATGCATTCTAATTAACAAACGACAAACAAACTTAATGAAAAAGCAAAGAATCCGATTAATTGTCAGTAAATATGAAGAAAGGTAACTGAGATTACGTTAAATAATATTTTCGCAATAAATTCACTATACTATCTTCGTATGAAAACGTTTATTTAACTTTTAAATAAACTGTTATCAGAGAAAACGTTTATTTAACTTTTTAATTTGTTACTTCTTAGATATGTTTACTAATAAAGAAATACTGAAATAGATAAAAAAAGAATAAGTTATTTTTATTCAATTATTTACTTTATAAAAAGGAGAAAGGTTAGATTGCTTTTAAATTATATTTAAATTTTAAAATTATTGCTTTAAGTACCGTAAGTTTCATTATTTTTTTTATTTGGTTAAATTAATCTTAAAAAATACATTAATTTATTTTGTTAAAAATAATTATTATTCAACAAATAATTAAAAATAATAAAATTAAAAAACTGTTATGTATTTTTACCCTAGTTTTGATTTTTTTTTTTTTATAACCATAACTAAACAATAAATTAAATAAATAAATAAGCAAAAAAAATCTAACCAAACTCATTTTCTATATATATATATATATATATATATATATATATATATATATATATATATATTTTTTTTTTTTTCATTTTCTTCTTTCTCACTTCCAAACAAATCTATTCATAAAATTATTTGAAAGATTATTTTTAAACATTGTTTTAATTTATTTAAATATTTAGGTTGAATATTAGTGGAATGTAAATATATAATATTTTAGTTGAATAATCTTATTATATATGCCATAGATTTTAAAAATATAAATTGAGTTTTTACAAGTTTTATATTGTAATATTGAGCTCAAATAGTTAGAGAAGTAAATTTTAACTTAATTTTTATGAGGTTGAAAGTTATTTTACAAAATTGTACGTAAAGTCATTTACAAAATTTCAATAAATATATGGTAAAGTATATTTTTTTCTTTGTTTATAATTGCTTATAGTTTCTTTTTACTATTCAATTATATTATAATGTTTTAATTTAATAGCATATTTATAATTCAAAAAAACTTGAAATATAAAATTTACAATAAATCAATTTATAAAATTTATAAAATTCAATTAATTCTTACCCAATTACACCAAAATATGAGTTAAAATTGTTTGAAAGTATTGAAAGAGTGAGGATCTTTTTCTCTCTCAAATATTTTTTGAAAAAAAATATCACTGTTAATTTTTTAATAAAATTTAAAAAGTAGAACTAATTATATTTCTTTTTCTTAAAACTAATAGGACTTTAAACATTCAATCCACAAATTTCAGGACAAACTACTTTTAAGAGTGATTCTTATCGATTGTTTTCATACTATATGCTCACCTTGGTAGCGTCTTTACCAAATTCACAATATCAAATTATAAAATTATATTTTATTTAAATATATTTATTTTTTGTTATTATTTTTAAAAAGTATATTTAAGTAAATTAATATTTTTATTTTTATTCCTTACAGTTTTTACATTTTATTTTCTCTTTAATCCAATTTATATTAATTATTATTTAAATTTATTATTATTATTACAAATTAATAAATACAGTCTTATTTTTTTTTAATTGACTTGTATTATTAAAAATAATTCAGTCAACAATTCTTGCAAAAACATTTGCCAATTTAATTGGAAATTTTTATTCACCTATAGTAAAATTAAAACTTAATTATCTTGTTGATGACAAGCTTTTATAATTTTACATATTATGTAAGTGACTTAAAATTTTCAATTAAATTAACTAATATTTTCTTTTTTTAAAATAGTTAACTGAAAGACATCACAATAAGTACTTATTTAGCATAAAACATATTAAAATTAATAAATAAAAAATTTAGAAAATAATAAATATAATAACATCATTTAAAACTCATAATAATAAAAATAATATTTTTAATATTAATATAATATTAACTGATATTTTTTTAAATTTAAAAAAATAATGTTATTTTTATTATTATAAATTTTAAAAATATTATTTAAAGTAATTTTAATTTTTACTTAATGATATGTATATTTTTTTTATCAATGTAATTTTTACGATTAAATTTTTATATGATATAGCTACTTATTTATTTTTAACTTTCTAAAATTATATATAGACCTCTTAGTATATTTTTTAAATATAAATAAAATTATTATGACTTGTTTTTTTTTTTTTTTTTTTAAGCTTAGGTAGCAAGGCTCCTACAAAATTTTTATTTTTGAGGGTGATTTTTTTTTTGGTTCCTATGAGATTTTAAATTTAGAGGTAAGTAATTGAAAGATGAATAGTAGAATTATAATTAATGCTATTTCAATGATATGATAATCAATATGTTTATATAAAAATAAAACATAAAAATTAACAAGCAGGTGGTTATAAATCGATTCATACACTATTTTTTTTTGATATTATAATTTAATTTTTTTTAAATTCATAAAAAATAATAGATTTAAAATTTATAATAATAAAATTAATACTTTAAATAATATTAAATATTTAATTTAAATATAAAATATTGAATGAGTTTAAATTATTGTTGTTTAATTTTAAGTAAATAAATATTAAAAAATAATATATTAATTATTTTTTTAATTATAAGACTATAAATTTAAATATAATAGTTACTAATTTTTTTAATTTTGGTTTTGTAAGTTTTGAATAGGTTATTTTTATTATTTTTAATTTTTTTTTTTTTTATGTCGTAACGTGTATCAAACGATTCAAACGTCAATCAATAATGTCTGATCTAAAAAACAGTAAAGGCTTTAATATTGACACGACATATTTCACTTAAGACGATAACTAGCCGACGAGATTAAACATTGTTTTGGTATTTTGCTTTTTAGCTCTCAGAACTTCCTTCGTACCTTAACACCCAAAATTGGTGGGAGTAAAAGCCAAAGAGCCCAATATTGTAATTTTGAAAAACAATGAGGGCATTCTAGTAATTTCACTTCCAAATCTGGTTCGTCCACCTACACCCAAAAACCCTATAAATAGTGTACCTTGTTTCAACGAAGAATCCACAGCAAGTGACGCACTTTGAGAGCAGTGCAATACTGTAGATAGCAAAATTCTTAAAGAGAGAGACTGTAGTCAGTTTTAAGAGAGAAGATGAGGAGGAAAAAAAAAAGAGTGGGTTTTATTTCAAAATCTTTGAAATTCAAGTTTGAGCGAGTGAGAAATTTTAGGTTTTTAAGAAAATTACAGCAAAGTTCCTTCAATTCTATTTTGTAAATTTTTATCTCCTTTTTTTTCTTCTTAGTTTTGGTGTTTAATAAACGTCAGTACTTTGCCAAATTTGTGTAGTTATATATCTGAGAGATTATTGATCGCTTGAGGCCCTCTGACTCTCACGAAGAAAGCGACTTTTCCTTGTTGTTTCTGTTTGTTCCCTTTAAATTCCTTTCCGAGATTTTCGCAACTTTTATTAATTTTCTTACATGAAACTTTCTAGATCATTTTTTACATTTGTGTTTGTTTTTTTCCTCTCAAATTTTCTTTCTTCTGGGTTTTCACTGATTAATGATCTGTATTAGCATATCTCCTATCACTTATTTTCTCTTCTTAATCTGCCAGCTTTGTAGTTTCAGATGGCGTGGTGTTGGTGAAGTGCTGACTATGAAAACCTAATGCAACCATTCTTATCTTAGTTAACATTTAATTTGCATCTTGTACTTCATATGCTGCTTATTGTGCCTAGTGTTTTTTTTACTCTTAACCCTAAAAGATTTCCACTTTTTTCTTTAAAAGAATTAGTGTAAGAGGTGGCATAAGAGAGCTCTCTTCAGTCCACTCATAGGGGCAAAGGGCTTGGATTATCTGCCGACTCATTCATTCAAACCCCAGTAGAGTTGTTAGACTAGACTTACTACTGTTGGACTGTGTGAATGATGCGGGAGATAATATTCATCCTTTTCGTCTCTTTGCTTGGACTGAAGGGAGCTCCCTTTTCTCATTTATTGTCTTTCTTTTCTGCTTTCACTCATTTTGCTTTATTAATCCTTCTTTTAGAAATGTATGGTATACCTTTTTTTACATTCATTAAATTTTTTTTTTTTTCTTTCTTAAATGACTGATATTAATTTAAAATATCAAATGAGTTTAATTTACTTATGTGGATTACTTTTATCCTTTTGAGATAAATATTTGGTTATTTTTACTGATTAAACTTTTTATGTACATATATATATATATTTTTTTATTGAATTGTATTTTACAGGAATGTGCCTTTGGTGGTGGAAATTAAGATGAAAGCTAGCTATGACTTTGCTGCTCACAATATTCATGGTTTGAAAGTGGAAGTGGAGCCGACTTGTACATTGTCTAGTCAAGTTTTGTCCTTTGTATTGAAGGTCATTTGTATTTATACTATAATTCTTTTTGGGGTCAGAATATGTATATACTATAGTCTATTGATTTGGGCATGCTTGGTTAATTATATTTTGAATATTCATATCATATATTGTACATCTTTTAAATTAGAAAAAATTACGACTGTGCTTGCTTTGCTTTATTACCACGAATTAATCGAAACTAGGTCGTCGGGCTGTGCATTTTAGCTACACATCTGTCTCTCCCAAACAAAGTTTCGAATGCCCTTCCCATTGACGTTTTATGTTTTATGAATGAGAAAAGTTGTGTAAATTTCTCCTTTGAACTTTCCACGTTTTGATTTGACGAGAAAAGAAGAAAAAGTTGAGCTATTAATTTCACAACTTGAATGAGTAATGATAGGACGTATTTAATATATGCCTATAATTATATTTAGGTTAGACAATAAATATTAATATTTAATCATAATTTATCATGTAATTCTTGATAAAGTCAATGGTAAAACTATTTTTAGGATTAATTGGAACCAAGTAGCCAATAAGCTTAATTTGCTCGCATAAATTTTGGAAGGCAAAATTATAGAAGAAAAAAAATGGAGCCCAAGTATAAATAAATTTAAATCCAATTTTTTTACCCAAAAATATTTACTTCACAAAAATGAATGTTTTCTTTTTTTATTATTAAAAAAATTGTATCTCATGTTTCATGTTTGTATATTTTATAATTTATATACAAAAATGTTTGTTTATTTATGTAAATATTAACATTTTTTTTTCATTTTTAATTATGTAGAAATGATATTATTATAATGTTATTGCAATATTTGAATTTTAGGCATATACAAAATGGTCTAATAAATATTATATTATTAACTGTAAATGAATCAAAAATAGGACAAATAGTTGATAATAATAATATTTAAAAAAACAGCATGACGTGTCATCAAAATCGTTCGAATTTACTAATTTAGCTTGTCGTTAAAAAAATACATAAAAGTCCGATATGTCATAAGTTTTCTAAGAAAATAATAAAGTAAAGCAGAAACAGGAAGATATGGCTCTCCAGTTTAGTTGTCTTGATACTTTTGGCGAGGTTTTAAATAAGAAGCCCTAGCTTGCATTTTGGCATTATAAAGCCCCCTTAATATGTTAGAGGGGGTTTCAACGCAGTTTCAGATACAGAGGTTGGAACTTGGAACTATTATTCATTATGCTTTTTTGGTTTGTTGGCTTTCGTGATACTCGATTTTTTTAATATTTTATTACTTTTATATTTGAAGATCTCTCATTCTAAATCCACTTAACACATTTTTTTTCCCTTCTTTTCAGGTGTTTAAAAGAGGGTTTTAGGGTTACAATATCACACACAATAATTTAAAATAATTACATAAACTCATGCATCTGGTTTTTTTTTTTTTTTTTTTTTTTGCATATTATAATTGTTATGTTTTATTTACCCGCTTGAGCGCAATCAAGTTGAAAACAACTTTACTAAAGATTGAAGAATCGAATGTTAGAATTTCTTTCCTGTGTTTAAAAACAAATCCATCAGTTAATACTTGACTAATATTCAAAAAAATTGGATTAAAATTCATTACAAATTTGATTGATGATAGATGTATAAAAATAATGTTGATCTTTCTTTTGATAGTTTAAACTTTTGAGAGAGTTAGTTATCAATAACTTCTAATATGGTTTCAGTTAGAGGTCCAATAAATGTATAAAAGCAATGTTTGACTATTCTTCTAATAGATTAAACTTTTTGGAGGTTGGTTACTAACAATTTTTAACATGGTATCAGAATTAGAGGTCCTGCATTCAAGGCTTAGCAACCCTAATTATTGATTGCAAGCATTTGGCTTGCATGATACATATAGCCAATACTTGTGGAAGAATGATAAATGTACAAAATGTAAAAGCAATGTTGGCCATTCTCTTATTAATTTAAGCTTTGAAGAGAGTTAGTTACCAATAATTTCTGACAAAAAAAGTAATGTTTTATTCTCTAATGATATTAATCACAATTTATTAGATACATTAGTCTTCTTCTTTAAAATTATACTTTAATTATTTTACTGTTAATTTTTTAACATTTGAGTTATTTTTGCTTCTTTTTTTCTTCCCAAGTTCACTTTTTTTTTTTTTTTTCTAAAGTAAGTTTTTGCGTCTGTTCCCTCATATGTTTTTTGCCTTGTTAGGTTTCACCAGGAATGTTTGTTCAGGATTAGTCTATGAATTCTTCCATGTAATTATTATCTTTTGACGAAGTGAATATTAGTAGTCAATAATAAATAAATAATTAATTAAACAAACAAATAAATAAAAGTTCATAATTTTCCAAGAAAAAATTTAAAGAAAAAAATAGAGGCTTAGCAGTTGAAAATAACACAGAGATCCTTTCATAGAGATTAAAAACTATTTTTCTGTAGTAATTTAACTTCAATTGAAAAGAATTATTGTTCTTCAAACACATTGATGGAAATGTTTAAAGCTAAACTAGTAAAACAGTGTATAACGTTTGTAAATAGTTTTTGATATTTCTAATCATCAATATTTTAAAACTAAGCTGTTTGCTTTGGAATTTTCTTTTTCAACACTATTAAATATCAAATTTATTATAATTTTTTCTGACATATCTATTTCTTATTTAATATATGTAAGAAATTTAGAGTTTCATTTCGAAATCTTAACTGATAGGTGATAAACCTTTGTAACTCTTAAGGGAATGAATCAGAATGATCCAAATTGAAAATAGCCAATGTCAAATTTTGTCGTTCGCACATAGTCAATAATCTCTCTTTGGAATCAAGTTTGGGCTTATGAGATAAAGTTGGTAGTTTAGCTTAAGGAAAAATGTAAGATTATTGTAATTATTTTTTTTATTATTGAAAAATATAAATTTTTAACATTTGAGTTGAAAAACAAGCAATGTTACATTGGAAAGTGCTACTTTATCTACTATAAGAATAATAAATAACATTATTGAGATGAGATTAACACGTTATTTATTTGAAATTTGTATTTCGTGAGAAAATATTATTAATAATTATAGATGTGTTTGTTGTTATAAAAATGTATCTAATATAAAAGGAAATAGGGTTGGTATAGTCATATAATTATTCCAAAATAAGAATTTTACTCATGATGAAATTATAGGTTTGGTTGATTAGGTTTCAACAAAAATTTCAATTAATATAACATCATCCAAATTAGACTTTATACATTAAAAAAAATGCATTCTTTAACTATTTGTCTAATTACTAAGGCTAACTTAGTAATTTTAAGCTAAAAAAAAAAATTAGAAAAAAATTCATATGCAATAAATAGCTTGTAATATATTTTCCCACATTACAATGAAAAAAATTCAATTAAAAATGGGTGAATTTAAAGATAATATAACTTTAATTTTATGCCGAAATAAATAAAATTTATATTTTATTTACGGAAAAAAAAAAAAAGATTTCTTGTCTCTCACATGTAGTCATCTATCTTATTTAAATGAAAAGTTATAGATTTGAATTTACTTTTTTGCTCTTTCTTAAAAAAAAATTGGAACTAAACGAAGGAAGTTTAAAAACAATAAGATTAAATTACTTATTTTAAAAAATAATGAACTAATTCAATCTCTTACCCTAAAAAATATGAAAGAGGGGCACAAATGGTCCAATTTTTAAAAAATTGACAAAGTTTATTAATTATTTGGTTAGTTACTAATGATAATGTTATTATAAAAAGGTGAGTATATTTAGTTTATAATTATTAAAAATAAATATTTAAAAATTCATAATTATTCATTAAAGCATTTTAGTCCAAAATTAAATTATACATTTTACATTAACTTTTAACTTTCATAAATAAAGAAACTAAAAACATTACATCATAAATTACATGACTGTAATACATATTTTGATAGATATTATGAAGACTATTATGAACATTTTTTCTATAAAAATAATACATCAATTAAAATATAAATTTTTGAAATATAATACTGTTTTATTTTATACTCTGATAATAAATAATTTAGTTATTAAATTAGTTTTATTTTTATCGTTATTTAGTTAAAAAAATATATATATGTTTATTTTTTTAATATTAAAAAAATATTTGTTTTTATGTTTATAAATTTTTTTGTTTTTTTATTATAGAATTAAACCAAAAAAAAAAAAAAACCTTTGTTTTATTTTTCTTATGGGCGCGCGTGACCTAACTCTTGAAGGACTGAACTAACATTGAAAGAAAGAAAGCAGTTCATTGGGGCTTTCAAGGGTGGGAAATGGAAAGTACGGTTGAACTGTTATATTATAATACTTGTGACTTTAATTTTCGAGTTATGCACATGTATTTGTAGAACCCTCGGTGATCTAATTAATTTATTCTACTAATAATCATACTAAATAAACAAACGTAATTGGCTGCCATGTTGTCATATCTATTATTATACTTGTTTAACATATTTTGTTGCGTTTTTTATTGCTCTACTTTTTGACTTGATAAATTATTCTTCATCTCATTTTGCTCTGTAATAAACTTGACCAAAACAACTCTATTCGATTTGATTAAAAAAAACTATATTATAATTATAAAGTTAAATTATATTGTTAAAAGAAAAGAGACCCAGAGGATAGTAGTATGTTTTTTAATTAAATAATTATAGAATTATAAAATCTGAATTTCGAATGAGTTCGATAGTAGTCTAGTTATTTCTTTAAAAAAAAAATATTATTAAAAGAGTAGATGTATTATTGTATTTTTTTCCCTTTCAATTTCGAAATATTTTATACACTAACATTTGATTAATACTAAAGCACATTTTAGTTTGTTCAACAGAATCCACATTATGTTAATTTTTTTCGACTGTGAATATTTGAATTGGCAAAACTTGGCTGTATGCTAGTATAAAATTTTGCCTTTCAAACGAGAGATTAATGGTTCGAGTGGCCATTGACCTCGTAGTCACGTTGCTAGCTTACAATTAATACTTTCTAAAAAATAATTAATCCAATGAGAGATATGCTATTGTGTCCACATAGTGGCCACAATTCTCTCTCCTGGTGAGATTTTTTGTTGTAAAATAAAAAAAACACTACGATAATTTTAGCAAACATGTGATCAAATAAAGTTGGAATGATTAGTGATTTTGTTTGTAAACTTGATTTGTGATGAAATAAAATCATTTATGTTTGTTACTATATATATATATATATATAATATATATATTCATCCTCTGCTAATTAATTTTTGTAAATAGTCTATTTAACTTATTTTGAAAAAGTGACAAATGACATAAATAAATATTTTTGATGTTTTTCTTCATTTTTTTATTTAAATTTTTTGTGTTTTAAATTGGTTGGGCAATTATTAATGTCAAAACTTTTTGTTGTCGTTGTTAAATATAGATGAAAAAAATAAATAATAAAATATAGCAACTAAACCTTGTGCATTCTGTGTCTTTGTGCTATCCTAATGGTAGTAAATCACTTGAAAATTGAATGGACCTGAGTGTTTCAATTACATTCACAAATCCTAAAAAGATTAGTAGTCTCATCTTGGGTGTGTGGATATTACTTGATATGAAATTATGAATGGCCAAAAATTCATGTGACTAAATCGAATAAAATGTCCCTTATGGTAATTTATGATAACTTGTTTTGGAATTTGTTTTCAACGTCGATCTGGTCATCGTCTTTCTCCTCCTGTCTTCTGAGAACATTTTTAATGCTTGGGAAAGTACTTATTTGTTCTTTTGCCTATGCTAATACTGGCATGTAAGAAGGATCGTATCCTCCTGAAAACATATTTATTTTCTTCTTACTTTTCTATTTTTGGCTCAATGCCACAAAAATTCTGGTAAGCTTTATATTTCACATAATTTTCACAAAAGACAAAAAAAAAAAAAAGGCTCAGTCTCAATGAAGAAATCTCTTAGCCATGCTCATCCTTCTGTCGTACGAGAAGCTTGTCATTTGTCCTTTTAAGACACAGAGTTTACATGTCTTTGTTCGAAAAGATAAGTTTTCATAAGTGAACGGATAAGATTACTTTTCATGTATTTATGTACACAGGGTTCGCTAATATATCTCATAATTATTAAAAACAAGCGCCTAAAATTTTATAATTATTCATACTAATGCACTTCATTCTCATGATTAAAGAGTTATTTTTAAAATAAATTTTAATTTTTACAAATAAAAGGATTAGAGGTGCTTAATCCATAATTTCAGGACTAAAATGTTATTTTTTATAATAACATGACTTCTGTCTTCTCTATGATGTAGAAGAGAGTGATTTTCATCTTTTTTGTCTGCCTTCTCTACTAGCACCAATTTTCAATGCTTATTGATCAAGTTTTCTTAAAATGGTTACCATTTAAAAGGTACTAGTTTCAAAGTATAATAACATGTATTCCCAACTAGTAGGAAAGATAAAAAAGGACTGTTTCCCAAGTGTTTTTACTAATTGCTACAGCTGTGTTGAGAAAAGTACCAATGCTTGTTTTGGAAACTGAATCTCTTCATAATATAAAAGTCGATGAACAAAATGTATTTATAGCTTCTATTTCCAATAGCCTTAACTCTCAACTCTCAAGCTAATGCTATTCTCTTTAGTTTTTTTGGATTTTAGCATTAAAGGTCTGATTTTACTTTACTGGATATTTGCTAAAGATTGTTCACGCTTTTCTTATTTAACATTTTTTGTTTGGTTATTTAGTTTATTTGAAATCCAGTGAAAGTTACACAGTGAGTTCCTGATTTGGATTATTTGTCTTTTTCCTCTTCACTTTCATTGTCCAATAAGACAGAACAACTCAGAGATGTTGATAGTGATAACTCGGAGGAGGCTTTAATAATGGGGTTTATGTAGTAGTGTGGTCCTAGATCTCATCTTTTTAATGTTTATTCAAATTTATAGGGTAGGGATTTTTTTTTTTTCTTTTCAAAACAGGTGTGTGATTATGTGTTTTTTAATTGATTATTCTTGTTCTACATTGTAATTTGATGAGTAAGAATCTACTTTGGACAATGCAGAGTCCTCATAATCATGAAAATAAAATTACTTAACAAATGTGCTGAGAAGGTACTTTTGGATGGAACTAAAGTGCTTTTGATGATGCTTCTTTATCATGTCACATATTTAAAACGTTACTTGATGCTTATGCTTATAACATCTTGATGCTTCTTACCAGGGTTTGATTAGCACATTTTTTACTTTCATTGATAGTCTCAGTCCCAGAGTCACAGTGAGGAGCTCAAATAAATTTTTTTGGTCAAAAAACAAGAAATTTAGGGTGCTCAAATGATTTCTTGCTATAATTTTGTTGTTTCATTTAATGGGATTTACTGTTTTGATTTCATTTATCCTTTATCCAAATATTGCCTTTGAGGCTTTGAAATGATAAAGCATCCTTGCAAAACAAGCAGATTATAAGTAAATTAACATTTGAAATTGAAAACTAAAGCAAATGTACAAAGGATTAGATGACTCAAAGATGTTCCATCAAAAGGGTTCTCAAAGACCAGTACACTACATGGTTCATGGATTCCATTAAAAGGTTCTCCTCATGCACTTTTTTAACCACCATTTCATTCTAACATGATTTTCAAGGAACATAAACTCAAGCCCAGTCTCGCAACTGAAGAGCCAAATCAGGTTACTGGCTTTAGGAATGGTTTCGTTGCTTAGTTGTAGTCTTGATGTTGGTCTGATGTTTATAGTCTTGTACCTTTTGTGAAACTTTGAGGTCAATTGAACATTCAAATCGTTTACTTCAATGACGCGGAGATGTAAAGCTAATGAAACCTTGTTGTGTTGATTTTGCGAGCAATGTTTTCTCCAAAAATGCAAAAAATTGCCTCTTTTTTGGGCCTTCTATTGATGTACTAACTAAAAAATTAATCTATTAAGAATTATCCATTCAAGTATATACTTAACTTTCTATTCATATTTTTCTCATATAAGTACTTGATCGTATACCTAACAATGACCGCATATTCTTTCTATAGAATGTAGGAAGTAATATGTTAGACAAACAAAAAATTGAATATTATAAACTAATAAAATGAATTAAAATTACAGAATAAATAAAAGAAACAATAAAGAAAAAAAAAAAAAAAAAAGGAAGATCGAGGCCCGTAAACGGTTTCCTTAAGATAAATTTTTCCCCTCACAACGGGTGTTTGAGATTAAGGAAAAATTACCTCCCAGGATATCTAAAAAATAGTTTAAGAACACCAAGCTGAAACTGTTTGTACGAACCGAATTTCTACCCGCTCTTTATCACACAAAGCTTAGTGATGTTTTTTTGTTGTGTCTTTTCCCTCAGCTACAGAGTCAATGAGGGCCCGCGATTGGAATTCCGAATTTTCGGGCCGAAAATCCTAGAATTTGCACCCCCCTTGAGCGCGCACGTGGAGAGAGCATTTATGCTACACAAGCTTACCTCCCATAGGAAAGCAAATGCTATATAAAACATTTCATGTGTTAGTGTTTTTTTCACGTGGGACAAACCAAAAACACAACATTTTTTCCATCTCAACGAGTGAACTTTAAGACACAATTTCTCATTCATCTCAATCCCATTTTGAGTGTATAAATATATGATTTCGAAGCTCTCACGGAGGAGAACTCAAATCAATTACGACCCTAAACTTATATCAAGTGGATCCCACTCAAAATGATGCATCAAAATGATATTTAACAATGAGTCTAAATACTCTTTTTTCCATTTTTTTCCAACAGATAATCCCAATGATTAGCTTTTGGTTAAAAGAGAAAAATCATAGCTACCAAACTAGAAGATTTTGATTAGCATACCTCTTTGTAATATATGGTGTTTGATGCATTGAAACGCATAGCATTGCTAGATATTAGAAACACATCACGCTGTAAATAGACAGAATTGACTTATCAGTTGGTGAAATTGGTAACTAGTGTTACCAAAATCAACTTGCTTCTTATTTTCAAAAGTATAACAAACTGGATAAAGCTAAACATGTTTGAAGATAATTAACTGAATTAAGGTCCAAAATTACGCTTTTTTTTTTTTTTTTAAATCAAGCAAATATTGGCATAAAATAGTGAGCTTTTGGTAATGCATTCATGAGTTATGTAAGGCTGCATATGAGTTATGTAAACATTGTAAGGATGTTGTACGCATGGCTAAGTAAATGACCTAAAATATTGAGAATTTAAGCCCAAATACATTTTGCCAAAAAATAACTTATATTATAAAGTTATATTTTATTATAAAAAAAAATTATGTATTTTGATACTAATTCTTACTATTAGCATTTATATTATTTTATTAATTTAATGCATTATTATATTATCTTAATAATTAACTCTTATTTTCGTTATACCTTAGTGCATAGTAAAAAAAAAAAGTGAAATAACGACCTATTATTATAGCAACAAATTAAGGCGAAGTTCATTTTTGACTAAAATTGCTGTTTTAGTCTAATAATTTTTTTTTTTTCATTTTTTATTAATTCAATTCTTTATGTATTTCATAGATTAGATTCCATAACCCTTATTACAGTCAACATTTTCCATCTCTTTCTTTGCTTCGTCGTCACCAACAATAATTTACACTGATTGCTCCGTCGACACCATGGACAACATTCTTCATTATAATTTCTTCACCAATGCCATTTACAGCATTCCTCGTTTTGATCGCTCCAACAGCAGCAAACTAATACCAAATTTGCCACTCCTCTCTTTCAAGTGATGAAGCAGTTGCTCTCCAACATAAAGAGCCTCGTGGAGACCGATCTTGTTATGGCGTTTTCGATCTTTTTATGCTATTTTTGAAAAAGAATAGTGAACTTCAATTCATCAGCACATCGCAAAACATTATAGCAAGTATTCTGGCTCATCACAAATTTGATAGAGAGCTTTGCTCTTCAATTAAGGTAGGAATTTTCCTCTCACATTTTTGTGTGTATATTATAGGATTACGTCTCAGTTAGTCTTATATGGGAGTTTTTTTTTTGATATTATCTTTAAGTATTCAATTTAAATTGATTATGTACAAAGTTACAAAGAAGTGATCTTATAAACTTGCAATTGTTCTTAAAATCAAAGATTATCTTGCTTATAAGAAGAAGAATATATTTAATTTAAGTTTTTGGGCCAACGTTGATGTCAAGATCTAGCATAATAGTATTACCCCTTTGCTTAAATTTTTCAATTGATTTTTCACATTAATGTTAGTTAGTGCATATTTACTTGTGATGTTATGTGGCAATTACATGTTAAGATTAACAAAACTGCAGTACTTATTTTTATTTAATGTTGCTTTTTCTTAAATATGTAATTGTTGACCAATATTATAACTTAGTGTTTAGCTGCCATTTGAGCCACCCTTCAAGATTCTACTCAATATGCCCTTCTGTGTGCTTCTTAGAAAGCAAGGTAGTATTATTTAATGTTAGTTTTTCTTGATAGGTACTAGTTGACTAATAATTTTGTATTTAAGCCCTAATTTTTTCTTTTAATTTTACAATACTTTAGTTTTAATTTTGGAGAATTTGAATTATGTTTAATGACTTAAGCGTAAAAGTTTCAGTCCTCTTTCCTCAAGTTTCACACTTTGAATTTTGTATGCAACATAGTTGTATGTTACATACACTTTTTTCGTTGTGTAACATGTTACATACACTTCTTTCGTTGTATGTAACATGTTTTATACACATTTGTCGTTGTACATATCTATCCGAAGAAGTCGCTGGAGCTCTGACAAGGTAACCAAATCTGCTCTGATGATGTCATTAGTAAAGTCGTCGAAGCTTCAGTGTATTTGTTTGTTAAGCTCGAAAGGCATTTTAGTAATTTATGTAATTTTTATATAAAATATACTCAATTTTGAACATATTTTTAATAGTTATGAAAAATATTAGTTTATAATATAAGTTATTTAGACCCAAAGTTATAATTTTTTTTTTTGCAAATTTAAGGCCCATTTTATACGACGATTTTGGGCCGAATCTATTAGACAATGTAAGTCCCAAATTCACATGCTTCTGGAGTTTGGGAGAAAATTGATGAGACATGAATTTCTTTTTATTTATGTTCTCACAAGAAAGAAAGTTAGAGCCCATCACGGGATAGCCCAGATGGTTGGGCGCTTGTGCTAAGCACCAGTCCTCTGTCCTCACACGGCAGGGCGCAGGTTCGAAGCTTGGGGGGCGCGCTATAAGTTCGGCCTCCGGGTATGTGTGGGTGTGGCCTTTGTGCACTACCACCGATCGAACTTGATGCTCTGCTGAGTCGGACTGCAGTCCGCTGGTGCCGCTGGCTCTTTACCGTGCTTGTGGCGTACACTGCGGCCGATGAACCTGGTGTGTGGAGGTGTGTGGCGATGATGCCCTATCCAACCTATCCAGAGGAGGTCTTATTGAGATCAAAAAAAAAAAAAAAAAAGAAAGAAAGTTAGAAAGAAAAAATAATTGTGTAAGAGTAGGGGTCTTATTTAGTAGCAGACCTCAAATTGTTCCAAGCTTGTGTACATTCTTTCGTGAAGTTTAGCTTTCATTGGGCCATAATATATTGGCTCTTTGTTAATCTCATAACAAATCTCTACTATTCATCGAGTAGTTATAAAACTTAATCATGAGTCCTCCAATTTTAAGATATTAATTTTAATAATATTTATGATTACTTATAAATCTTACATTAATATCATGTTTAAATAATATAACACAATTCCTCTAACAATAACAACGCCATTGTGAAGTAGAAGTAACTAACAAAAACATCTATAACATTAGTGTTATCAAATTAAAAGACAACTAACTTCTTCAGGGTCAACAGGCTCTTGTTTTTAAAATATTTGTACTTATATATATTAATTTTAATATAGATATAGCTATCACAAAACTTATATAAATATCACAAATTAAAAATTCACTTTTTTAATTCAAAAATAATAGTAGTCATAATATGCTAGCATTATAGGGCTAAGTACTTTTGTAAAATCCATGTTTTAACAAAAGTATTAAAAATTGAACAAGTTTTTAACTGATTCAAATTTAATACCTATAATAATTAAAAAGTTCAACTTAATCCTTTTTAAACAGTACCAGTTAAATATGTCTATTTAAGCAAGGGCAAAGTAAGATTACATCTTTTTTAATTCCTTCTCATTTTAAGTTTTCGAGCAGCTTTGGTCCGCCATTTTTGGACCTTTTTTGAAAAAAATCATAAACTAACAGATATCTCCTTGCAGCTTGCAGGAGGGACTCCTTAGGCATCAGTGTACTCCAACTGAATGTCCTGACATTTCCAAGATAAATGAGGTACCGACAAAACTGGAAGGAAAAACAAAAGTGTCATATTTATACTTACGCAAAACATTCATATAAAAAGCCATGGGAAGCCTTGGAATTAAATGAAATTCCATGCAACCCACAAAAATCAAGGAAGAGAAACAGCCTATTTAATTTTTTTTATTGCGCATAAATTTTGTACAAGGAGATTTTAGCTCGAAGACTATAGAATGACTGCTTGAAACAGATATACCAATCGTTTAAAATATCTCAAATAGGACAAGAACATTACAATATTTATTTATATACAACGAAAGATAGCACAGTTGATGACAGACCAAGAATAAAAATACCAGTAAACACAAATTAAAATTCATTGCTTCATGTCATAGAAGGAAGGAGAAGAAGAAATCTGTTGGTTTTTTATTTTTTCTCAAAGAAGGTCCAAAGATGGCGTACCAGAGCTGCTCAAAAACTTAAAATGGAAAGGAATTAAAAGAGAAGATAAATTTGACCATTTTGCCCCTACACAAATAGTCACGTTCGATAAATATTGTTCAAAAATGACTAAACTGAAACTTTTTCAATATTATGAGTATTAAACTTAAACAATTTCAAAACATGTTCAATACTTTGTCAAAACATAGGTATTATAAAATTACCACACCCATCATTATATATGTATATATGAACTTCAATAGGGCTTCAATAGGCCACTGGAGCCATAAAGGACAATCTATATAGATTCTTTTATGTCATATTTGAGAGGCACATACATCATGTTTAAATGAAAAGAAAAATCAATTATTGATATCGATAAATTTTATAATTTTTATAATTTTCTTTAAATATCTATAATATTAATAATATTATCAATATTTTTGTAAAATTAAAGTCTTAATATTTCTATCAATATTAATATTTTCGTCCATGTATCAAGTTAAATAAAATGCAACAGAAACTAGTTATACACATTGGAAAAAGAAGATTAATCTATCACATTGTCCTCGCTCTAACCACAACAAACTAAGACAATCTTGGACATAACATCTGAGTGCAAATAAACTTAACTAAATGAAATGAATTCAAATCTATGCCAGTTTCAGTCGGTAGCAATTTTGAAGCTTTTCGTCCCAAAAACTTGTGATAGAACAACTAATCATGCATCCTATTTCTCTGTACAAAAGCCAAATAACTATTTTACTTGAAAGGACGCAAGTCTCCCAGTTTTTATAAATAAGAGGTCTAGATGTGTACATGTTGAAAACAAAAGGATTAGTGTGTTCTTTTACCGAAAAAAATGAACTTGTTCCTCACTCAATATGGGATATGTAAGGGAAAAAACGGACGAAGTGCGTTAGAAGTCACTTTCATGGAGCAAGTTTTTAAAGATGTACCTTTATAATTATTTTACTTTCATTTAAAGCATAATCTGATTTCACCAGAAGTAAAGTGCTCTTTGCTTTGGCTTTATCATATATGTTAAATTAGAACCTCCATGAAAATAATAAAACAACAAATTGGATGAGAGATTGATGGTCATTGACAAGAGAAAAACAGAAGAAACCAGTACCTGCATATTCTGTTGTAACCCCCCTAAGCCTCAACCACAGAAGTAATTCTTCTTTTTGTTTATTTTTATGGCTGAAGACAAAGAATAGCAATCATCTAATTTTTATCAGCAGGCACAAATCATATGGAATTCAGTACTCTTTTTGTTTCTACAAACCAAGAAAATGAATCATGCTAATTACAGTACAATTATATGATAGATACCATAAAAAAAAATTAATAAAAAAGAATAATCATTTATCAGAACTGTTTTTGAATGAATGCTATTAGGTTACTTATTTTGATGCTCATTACGTTCTCTTCTTTTCATTTTCTTCCCTTGGGAGTTACATATGGTGTTTTTTCACTTGGCTACAGAGGAAATGAAATAAAGCTGTAAAAATAAAATAGGAGAGAGCATAAGATAAAGTACTTGAACAACCACAACTCACTCTGTAATTTGAGGGTAAGAAAGACCATTTGTAAACAAAGTATGGAAGAAGAAACTATTTGTGAGAGCTATCTTTCCCCTAAACAAAACAATTCAATTTAAAAGGAAATAAATAAATAACAGAAAAATTTACCAGATCAGCTCTTATCTCTACAAGGAAATGAAATCAGCTCGCTCCTTCAAGGCTTTCATTAGCAGAATCCCTCTAAAATGGAAGAAGCTAACATTAAACAAAACATGGAAATTAAACAAAACATGGAAAGTCGAGGCTTATTCAAGAATCAACTCATCCAGAGAGTGATCCCAAACTCTTTAAATCTGAAGCCTGGATGCAATTTTCCATGCTAGAATCATTACATGCAACGAACAATTTGACAACTCCATCCAAAAATGCCTGTAACTTCCACTTTGGTTGAGCATGAAATTGTTCAGACAACTATGAATTTAGTGTTGTCCTTATCAATAAGACAAAACTGAAATGGTAAGCTCAATAGTCATTAATAACCAAACACAAAAAGGATAAACTAAAGTTTAAAGAGGGAAAAAAAACAATAAATGCTACACAAGGAAAATTACTTTTTATTATTGGAAATTGTTTTTGAATGTTGAAAAAATATGAATAAATACAATGTCAAAATGTATCATCTAAAGTATACTCAGCTTATTGCTTCTTCAGGAGCTCAGATTACAATTCTGCAGGTATCATGAGGATAGACTGACAAAAAAAAAGTATAATAAATATACTGTACTGTAGATAAATGAAAGGAATCTAGAACAATCCTAATCCTATGCATCGTCTGCCTCGTTTGGAGCACTAGAACATAGGCTTCCTCAAAGTGTATCTATTGGAACTACCAGCTTTTATAGATCTTTGATGAAAGAATGTTTATGATACAACATAGAAACTTCTTAAATTCCCTCCTCCATCTAGCTTTTGTAGAAGGCGCTTCTGTAGGAAGAGGAAAACTATGCACCCACTTCGACAGCAGAGTTGAGTGCATCCACCGTGTTATTTTGTTGCCCCCAGAGTTGTGCATATCTTCCAGCCTTAGACAAAAGAATTTTGTGGGATCCCTGTTCTATTACCTTCCCATTCTCTAAAACAACAATCTGAGCATCACACGTGCAAAGATTCAAGTAATGAGTAATAAGAGGCAGAACAACAATAGGGAAAAAAAGAGAGCGAATTTATACAATTTTTTTATAAAAGTCTGAAACATAAGTTGTGACTATGGTTTGGTTAATACAAAAATATTTTATACAATTCCAAAAGCAATTCTATTAGCTGAAATTGAAGCAAACCTAGAGATGTAAAAAAAATATAATTATTTTAAAGGGAGCGGGGCCATAAAGGTCCCTTAAATTGTGTCATTTGGTCCCTTAAATTATAAGTGGTGTCATTTGGTCCCTTAGTTTTAGAAAAATGAGCCAATTAAGAACAAAACACGTGATTTTAATAATTTTTTAATTAAAATGTTATTTTTTAAATTAATATTACAATATCAAAAACATTAAAATAATATAATTTTTCATTAATTTACCTCTTAAAAAATAATATTTTAATTAAAAAATCATTAAAATTATGTGTTTTGTTCTTAATTGGCTCCTTTTTTCTAAAATTAAGGGACTAAATGACACCACTTATAATCTAAGGGACTAAATGATACAAATGATCTAATATGAGGGACCTCTACGACACTTTTCTGTATTTTAAAAGATAAAAAATAAAAGAGTAGGATCTCCTAATAAGAACCCTTTCAATATTAGTGCTTTGTTTTCTCCTTCACCAAAAATGCTTACCTCATCACACTGCATTGCAGTTGTCAGCCTGTGAGCAATGAAGACTGAAGTTCGATTATTTGCCAAGGACTTCAAAGCACTTAAAATTTCTGCCTCTGTCGTGCTGTCCAGTGCACTTGTAGCCTCATCACATAACCTGAGGTTTCAAAAAAAAATGCAACTAATGTTCATGCTTGAAGGTTTCTAAAAAGAAACGTGATTCATATAAACAGAAGCACTACATATTTAGATAAACTCCGTTTGTCTAGGCAGAATAAACTATGTTCATACTTAAGTATATGCTGCAAATTTTGAGAAAAAATCAGTTGCAAATTGATGTTGTGGGCCTGACCAAAAAATAATTGATGTTGAGGAAACATAATACCTATTGAATGGCTTTTAATCTGACTATCCAATGTGAAATAGGTTCATGGACAAGTTAGCTTGAAAAATAATTAGGTAGAGAAAATATTTCTTCCTTCATTGTCAGCAGAACAAGCAAGAAGTTTTATCAAGATTATAAAACAAAATACCAGAAAGAGCTATCAGCATAAAACACAATGGAAAAACTTAAAGCTAGATGAAATAAAGAATCACTTCGTCAAAGTTACTCTACTCTTCTTAGAACCAAAGATCCACATAAGAAGAAACACAAGTTCGTAGAAAGTATGACGACAAACGCACACAAGGGTAAACTTCATTGGCGGGGTCCATACTTCATACAAGTCCAAATAGCAATTATACAATGAGCTTAAAGGTGACGAGAACAAGAAAATTACTCTAATCATACAACAGAGTCAGTCCTAGAGCCAAATTTTGTTATACACAAATGTCTCATCAAGGTAAAATTGGCATAGAATTGGCTTACAAAATTGGAGGTGCTTTCAGAAAAGCCCGAGCTAGTGCCACTCGCTGCTTCTCTCCACCACTTAACTACAGAGAAAGCAAATTGTCATAAATTCAAGATTCTAATGAAACCATTACAAAGAAGATATTTTTTTCTTCCATTAATGGGATGTAAAGCAATTCTAAAGAATGCATAAAGCAGCTTGGAAAAAGGTACACATGCTATTTTTGACATTTTGCAGAATTTATTTAGCACCATCCAGGACTTTTCTTACAAGTTAACCAAAGCTTTTCAAAACTACGCAATTATGAACTTACAGAAGATTTCTCTTATTATCAAGCATCTCACCTTGAGTCCTCTTTCCCCTACAACGGTAAAATACTTCTCAGGGAACCTCATGATAGCGTCATGTATTGCTGCACGTCTAGCAGCATCATATACCTAATTTAAAACACAATTAAAAACTTTTTAGGAAAAGAGTTGAGGAATAGCCTAGTGACTTCAGCAGTTCATAATGTGCACCAAACAAATAACCAAGTTGAAATAGGGCTTCCTCATAATTTACCTCCTCTTCTGTTGCTGAAAGACGACCATAGTGAATATTATGAAATATAGTATCATTGAAAAGCACCTGTCAATGAAGGATGGTCTTAGTATAACAACACCACCTCACATCGGAGACCTATCACTCATCATAGAAATAAACGAAACCAGAAAAAGAGAACTGAAGCGGTTGACTTGATCATACAGTATCTTGAGGCACAACACCAATAGAATTCCGTAGACTCTCTAGTGTCACCTCCCTCAGGTCTTGACCATCAATTCTTATCTGTCAAGGACAAATTATTGAGCATTAAGGGACAGCTAATCAATGTTAAGACAACAGAAAGCAACATATGCTCCAATATTTGATACTTGATGAGAAAAGGGAAAAAAAAAAAAACCATTTTTGGATGATGACAGTAATACTAGGAACTTCTAGATATACAAAATAAAGCTGGATAAACAGAAGATCATCACGAGATTGATATTGAAGCTGAAAAATGATTTCAAGTGATCGAACAGAAAACTATATGGCTAAATCATGATAATAAGTAGGTAAATCTTCGAGGAAAATAAATGTTAAAAGGCTATGTGCACAAACTATATGATTTTATAATCTATAGAAGGAAAAAATAATTTGATAATAATTCATAGTGGAAAACTTCTGGGCAAGTGTTGAATCATAATCATCTACTTCCTCCTTTCCAAATAAAATATATTATTTAGTTGACTAGATTAACAAAGAGCTTTACTATTGACAGGAGAATAATGCAAAATATCTATCAGATAGCACTCCAGACCATATTTTATGGAATTGTAATCTAACATAACATGCTACATAAGTGAAGCCTACCAATAGCATGCAATAGAAAAGAGAAGAGAATCTGCTCTTACACTTCCGATATGGGCGTCAAAAAACCTGAAAAGCAATCTAAGAATTGTTGACTTGCCTGCAAGCAGATACAGTACATCAATTTGAGGCAAAACATTAAGTGAAAGGATCAATTTGAGGACCATAATAGAAATATGTAAGGAATTCACTTCGCTGCTTCTTAAATGAAAGGTTAGCTGCAAGTAACATCAAGGTTAAGGTATCCGAAAACCAGAATCATAGATTTCTATGTATGTAGGGATATAAAGAATGATTGGCTGGGTCTAACATATACAAGTGCCTGTATATTGGGTGGTCCAGCAAATGCATGAAAATCATTTAAGAATAAAGCATACATAGATGACGTAAGCATTTCATAGCAACTATCATGCGAAAAGAAGTTTGATTAAGAACCCTGAGTTACTTAAGCCTTACCACTGCCGCTGGTTCCAACAATAGCAACACTCTTTCCGGCCGGAACAACAAAAGATACCCCATCAAGGATCTTTCTTTCTGTCAAGTAACTGTATTTAAGTAGTAAAGCACAGAGTAGTCATAGTTACAACATCATACTAGTCAAGAAGATTAGCTATAAATTGTACAGAGTAGAAGCACTTCTGGACAATTGTGGACCGTGGTTTACCCCTTTATCCTTACAACATAACTTCCAACCCAAAGTTTTTCCATGTCCAAACCATTTAATTACATGTTTTAAATGCTTAGGCAACAACATAAGCAAGTATATGTTGAGTCTAAATCCATCTTATGTTGAATAAAAAACACATATTTAAGGCTTTTATGGCGATATGCCATGAGTTTTCTAGCAAAATACAAAGTATTGACCTATAGCAAACAAAAATAAAAATAAAATTATTGAGGGCTCGTTTTGTATCAAGTTCTTCTTGTGTTTGAAACTAGTTTTATATTTTTTAATTCATTTTAAGAAGAAAAAAACTCATTTGGTAAACGTTTTGTTTTCTTATTTCATTCATCTTAAGTCACAACAAAGAAAGTGAATGTAATTAATGAAAAAAAAAGTGAACAAGGAAGTGTAATTTTCAAAAACAATAAAAAGTGTGTAAAAATGGAAATGATTTTCAAATTAATTTTGAACGAAAAGGAAATTAATTACCAATCAACTTTCATTTCGAAATTGACTTTGGAACTTGAAAACATAATTAGCTACAAAATAGGCCCCGACCAAAAATGCATGCATATAACTACCAATCCACAAATAATTCCTAGAAGCACAAACATCCTAACTGTTTTCATATGCTCCACTATCTGATGAAGGGAAAAAAAAATATACACACCTAAAGTGTACATTGTCAAATTGGATGCTCCCCCCACTCAACTTCAATCGCTTAGCATCATCCTTATCCCTGATGTCAGCCGTCTCCTGAAATAAAAATCAATCAAAGATAACGTAATTCGACAGGAAAAGGGCACCAATGGACTATTTGCAAACCATATAATCAGTCAACCCAGCATGTGCACAATCTTAGTATACAAGATCAAGTGACAACTAAATTTCAAGAATATTATAGACAAGTTCTTCTAATATTACCTCCAGCAATTGAAACATCGATTTCATATCAATCAGGCTCTGCACAGTCTCACGATATACACCACCAAGAAAATTCAGAGGAAGAGACAGCTGGAAGAGAAGACCATTTACCATGACCTGCATTCAATTTTAATTCATGATTTTCTCTGATCATCATTAATCACTTCGCACAGTTCAGACCAAGTAATAAACAAATCATACATACAACTTACCAAATCACCAACTGTCATATTGCCATTCATAATACCTTGTGAGCACAACACCATAGCTGTTGACAGAGCTATGCTAAAAATAACAGTTTGACCAAAGTTTAAGCACGCAAGACTATTTTGTGTTTTCAAAGCAGCGTCTTCATACCCTGAAAAGAAAAAAGAAAAAAAGCATCAGCGTGAGTAACAAAAGAAACTTTAGAGAAAATGGAAACACAATAAAAACATATAGATCATGTCAATATTTCAGTAAAACCAAATTAAGTGTTCTGAAACAACAAAAACACAGACTAACACAACAAACATACTCTGACACCTACAAGGATACCAAAGGATATAGTGAACCTGGCTAACCAATTCACTTAGTTCAGGATAGATAATTACACATGAAACTGAACAAAAATTTAAATGACTTACTCTTTAGGAACTCATCATATTTATCCGTCTCAAAAGCTTCATTATTGAAATATTTAACAGTCTGATAATCAAAACAACAAAAAATCATTAAACAAGAAAAGTAGGAGTCAAATTGGTACAGAGAACAAAGGACCTAGAATATAGATCACAGTCTCACCTCATAATTGATAAGGGAATCTATCGCCCTTGTACTCGCGTCATTATCAGCTTTATTCATGGCTTTCCTAAATTTGGTCCTCCACTAGAAAGATATAAAACCTTTTAGTACATTTTATATACTTCAATTGAAAAAAAAAAAAGGGCAAACGACAACGAAGCTACAAGAGAGCATTTAGATCTGAATGCAGCGAAATGGTTAATATTACATTTGGATATAAGGCCTTTAGAAATAAATGTGGAATGAGAAAATAGTAAGGTGAGACTTAAGAACTATGAACAGGACATAAAATGACCAATTAATTCCTAAGAAAATCACATATATAATATGAATAAAGAATTCATAGGAGAAAAAGAGTACTTGGGTCACTCTCAACGTAAAAGCTAAATAAGCAGCAACAGATAAAGATGTAATCCATGCAGTGAAATGGTTGATATTACATTTGGATACAAGACCTTTAGAAATAAATGTGGAATGAGAAAGTAGTAAAGTGAGACTTAAGAACTATGAACAGATATAAAATGCCCAATTAATTCCTAAGAAAATCACATATATTATACGAATAAAGAATTGATAGGAGAAAAAAGAGTACTTGGGTCACTGTCAACGTAAAAGCTATATAAGCAGCAACAGATAAAGATGTAATCCATGCAAAAGGTGCTCCAAACTTGTAAGCCAATATACCTGAGACCATACATATCTGAAAAGATATGTGTTAAATTAGTTGAAGTTGCTCAAAATAAAGAAACAATATTAGGATATAAATCCAACAATGTAGACTATAAGTGAAAACAGACCAATATAGAAGTACATTTTCCACATATGTCAAAGAGCTTGATAGAAATAATCATGCAAAAATGCACGTACCTCCAAGAAGGTGGGGACAACATTAAACACCATAGCTGAGAGAACCCAATTTATTGCTCGACTACCTCTATCAATTATTCTATTTAGTGCACCTGTTTCTCGACTGGAAATTCAGAAGCATGGTAAGAAATAAAGAAGCATAAACAAAAATGTTCAAAGACTTTCTAAAATCAGCCTTTGTCAAAAAAAATAATCAGAACATCCCAAAGAAGTATAATTCCTATAAAATATAATACATTCTTAAGATAATAGAACATAAAGGTCCATGTGCACATTGGGGGCTGCAATAGTATGTGAATACATGTAACCAGCAACCACTTAATTGAACTAACTAACAAACATGTTAGAAAATTTATGAGTCAAAGTTAATACACAATTAAAGTAAAATTGAAAAAATGAAGATAAAATGGACACAAATATTTACGTGGTTCACCTAAAAATCATTACTAGTTACTCCATGGATAAAGGCCGGAAGGAATTCATTATATCGAAAGATTTACAACTTCTCACTATATACAATGAGAGAATAATATACCTTTCTCTCTTCTAATAAAAGAATACAATTAGCTTCTCTTTCATAATGAGGAAATAACTCTTTCAAGTGGAGATATATTTCACAAGCTTATAGCTTTGTATTTAGAATGCTTAGAATACTTGAAATGGGATGATTGAAATGAGCAAATGATCTCTCTATTTAGAGAGATGAAAATGTTATTATTTGAAGAGATGACATATGCGCTTACTTATGTTCTCTTCTCCCATTTTTATGATAGGTGAGCACCCATTGAAATTGCAATAATATTCCATCAATTAAGCCACCTCTTTTGACATTGTTTAAGAAGGTAAAAGTAGCTTCACACTTGTCTTTCAACCTCTCACTTGAAATCATCTTTCACGATTAACTTTGCTCAAGTCCTGTTGATTACGTCTATGCTAAGCCATATGAAAATCGACACCATACAAACTTGTCAGGGTTGATTGATTTTGTCATTATATCTACTAGGTTTTCATCGGTATAAATGTTATTCATATCTACACTTCCTTCCTCCACTACTTCTTGAACAAAGTGGTACTAAACCCTTATGTGTTTTGTCCGTGAATGAAACGTTGGATTTTGTCATATGAAAATCGACACCATATGGTACTAAGCCATATGAAAATCGACACCATACAAACTTGTCAGGGTTGATTGATTTTGTCATTATATCTACTAGGTTTTCATCGGTATAAATGTTATTCATATCTACACTTCCTCCACTACTTCTTGAACAAAGAGGTACTAAACCCTTATGTGTTTTGTTCGTGAATGAAACGTTGAATTTCTTGCTATGTGCAAGGTACTCTGACTATCACAAAACAATCTTCTCCTACTTGTGCTCAAGCTTCTCCAATAACCTTTAAATTTAAATTGCTTCCTTGCAAGCTTGTGTAGCTGCTATATATTGTAGATAAAGTCACAACAATTTACAATTTGGAAGCCCAGCTTATAGCTCCTCCTGCAAGTGTAAACACATAGCCCGTAGTAGATTTGCTTTTGTCGAGATCTCCTTCAAAACATAATGCAGCACTCGAGGTTCCTTTGATGTATCTAAGGATCCTCTTTACAATGTTTCAATGCTCTCTACCAGGATTCGCCATAAACTGACTAACCGCTCCTCCCACTGCTTTTGCAATGTTTGGTCTTATACATATCATAACGAACATCAAACTTTTCACTGCTGATACATACGGTACTCGAGACATCTCCCTCCTCTCTGCTTCATTGCTGATACATACGGTACTCGAGACATCTCCCTCCTCTCTGCTTCATTGTTAGGAGACATACTTGAGGATAACTTGAAATTAACAAGAAGTGGGGTAGATATTGGCTTACAATCTTGCATGTTGAAGCGTTGCAAGACCCTGTTGAAGTAGTTCTTCTGAACAATCCAAATCTTCCTGTTACATCTGTCTCAGTGAATCTGCATCCCTAGAATCTTGTTTGCTAATTCCAAGTCCTTCATATCAAACTCTCTAGCCAATTAAACCTTTAATTCTTGGATTCTATCTTTGTTGGGTCCTACTATTAATATATCGTCTACATACAACAACAAAATAATAAAGTTATTATCTCCATTAAACCTTTTGTAGTACGTACAATGGTCTGAATTAAGTCTGTTGTATCCAAGGCTAATAATAAAAGAATTAAATTTCTTGTACCAACACCTCGACGCCTGTTTGAGACTGTATAGAGATTTGTTTAACCTACAAACCCAAGTCCTCCTTGCATATTTCAGCAAAATATTTTGGTTGAAGCATATAGATTTCTTCTTCAAGTTCTCATAAAAAAAATGCAATTTTTACATCCAACTGCTCTAGATGTAAGTTAAACGTAGCACGCATAGCCAGAACTATTCTGACTGTTGTAAGTCATACTACTGGAGAAAATATTTCATTAAAATCAATACCTTCTTTCTGAGCATATCCCTTCACCACCAATTGATAGGAACACTTTGTGTGACATTTTTAATGTATTTCCTTACTTATTTGGTTACGCTTTGATCTTAATTGTGTTACTTTTAACTTAGTTTGTTGAAATGAGCCCCTAGATAGCATTAGTGTGCAAAAATGAAATTTTTGAACCTTTCTTGTTTATTGTAACTTTCCTATTCTAAGAATGTAACTTTCCTTTTCTTATAAATTCTTAATTCTTTTGTAAGGAATCTACATTATCATCATCAAATTGAAAAGTTTAGGGCGTGTTACACTTGAAAAGAAAGAAGTGGAGGCTAAGAGACAATCAAAAGCAAAATAAAACTCAAAATGGAAAGAAATCAAATTTTTTTTCAGATTTCGTACTCCAACTTCACAGAGCTCTATTGGACAGCTCAGAACTCCAAAAATCATGAATGAGGTTCATTGGAAAACTCTACGTGTCTAGTTTCCAAAAAATACAAGACCTCGATCATATCTATTTTCAAGCCTAAGTTATGCCCGTTTTAATGAGCAAGAGTCAGTATGGCCGAAATCCTTAACTTTGAATTCAATTCAAAGGAGTACACCAAGTCCCACATCAAAATTAGTAAAACAATTATCCTATACAAGAAGTTTTAGTCCTACATTAAAAAAAATAAAGAGAAGATAGCCAACCAATTCTCCTATATAAGAAGCAAGGCTTCACCTCTCAAAATCATATCTTCATTTGCATTAACCTTAAAGTAAAGGATTATCATCAAGACTTCTCAAGCTTCAAAAGTGTAATATTTATTATTTTTGTTATTGTATTGAAGGTATTTGTTTTGAATTCTTTTATTAAAAATATGATTTATTTGCTATAAGTCTTGTTTATTTTCATATTTGATTAAAGCATGAAATTGGATTGTTAATGATATATGGTTATGAATTCATGAACTATAATTATGTGTAGAAATTTTCACTCTGATTTAGATATGTAGTCTTATATGGTTCGAAACATATATGGTTTATATATTATTGGTAGATAGTAGTACTACATATGGACGTTTTCTATGTGGTGGCAAAAAGTATCATATTACTTGGATTCCCATAGGGCGATCTTTACGAGGTTCTAATCAAGAGGTTCAACTTGTAAAAGTGTGTGAAAATTGCAAAGTTATTATTTATGGTTTGATACTCATAGTCTTAGCTTGTATTCGAACTATATTCATGAAAGCTTAAAGATCTACTTTAATTTTTACATGATTAGACGTTTCTGCTATGTTTAAGTCGGGTGAAATATCTAGGTGATGGACGTTTCCTATATCTTATAGACTTTAGAAGAAAATGTTGGATACTTAAGGTCGTTGCCCTTATACTAAAGGGTTCGATTCCTATGCATGCTTGTAGGATTGAATTCGTTGCTATTTGTCCTGACAATCTGATTGAACACTTGGTCATCTATGGTTGTGTGAATGCAGATGATCACTTATATATAATTTTTGTTTTGCTTTTAGTTAAAAACCGATTCCAAAATCCCATAAATTCTTGTACACATTGTATATTTTGTGAATATTTATTATACTAACACTTATTGTAGGTATCCCTTCAGTCCCCGGTCCCTAACGATCCCTTATTTGTCCATTACGGCGTCATTTGATAAACCTACAATTACTTGCATATCAATAACCCTATCAATGTAGTAATGGACAAATAAGGAATCCTTAAGGACCGAGGATTGAAGGGACACCTACAATAAGTGTTCGTATAATAAATATTCACAAATATACAATGTGTACAAGAATTTATGGGGTTTTGGAATTGGTTTTTAACTAAAAGCAAAACAAAAATTATATACAAGTGATCATCTCCATTCACACAACCATAGATAACCAAGCATTCAATCAAATTGTCAGGACAAATAGCAACGAATTCAATCCCACAAGCATGCATAAGAATCGAACCCTTTAGTATAAGGGCAACGACCTCAAGTATCCAACATATTCTTCTAAAGTCTATAAAATATAGGAAACGTCCATCACCTAGATATTCCACCCTATTTAAACATAGCAGAAACGTCTAACCATGTAAAAATCAAAGTAGATCTTTAAGCTTTCATGAATATAGTTCGAATACAAGCTAAGACTATGGGTATCAAACCATAAATAATAACTTTCATGAATCAAAATAGATCTTTAAGCTTTCATGAATATAGTTCGAATACAAGCTAAGACTATGGGTATCAAACCATAAATAATAACTTTGCAATATTCACACATTTTTACAAGTTTAACCTCTTGATTAGAACCTCATAAGGATCACCCTATGAGAATCCTAATAAGCAATATGATACTTTTTGCCACCACATAGAAAACGTCCATATGTAGTACTACTAACTACCAATGATATAAAAACTATATATGTTTCGAACCATATAAGACTACATATCTAAATCAGAATAAAAATTCCTACACATAATCATAGTTCATGAATTCATAACCATATATCATTAACAATCCAATTTCATGCTTTAATCAAATATGAAAATAAACAAAACTTATAGCAAATAAATCATATTTCCAATAAAAGAATTCAAAACAAATACCTTCAATACAATAACAAAAATAATTAAAAATAATAAACATAAATATTACACTTTTGAAGCTTGAGAAGTCTTGATGATAATCCTTTACTCTAAGATTAATGCAAATGAAAAGATGATTTTGAGAGGTGAAGCCTTGCTCCTTATATAGGAGAATTGGTTGGCTATCTTCTCTTCATTTTTTAATGTGGGACTAAAACTTCTTGTATAGGATAATTGTTTTACTAATTTTGCTTTAATTTCGATATGCGACTTGGTATACTCCTTTAAGTTGAATTTAAAGTCAAGAATTTCGGCCATACTGACCTTGCTCACTAAAACGGGCATAACTTAGACTTGAAAATAGATATGATCGAGGTCTTGGATTTTCTAGAAACTAGACAAAGCTTTCTAATGATACCTCATTCATGATTTTTGAACTTCTTGAACTGTCCAATAGAGCCCGGTGAAGTTGGAGTACGAAATCTGACAAAATTTCGATTTCTTTCCATTTTGAGTTTTATTTTGCTTTTGATTGTCTCTTAACCTCCACTCCTTCCTTTTCAAGTGTAACACGCCCTAAACTCTCCAATTTAATGATGATAATGCATATTCCCTACAAAAGAATTAAGAATTTATAAGAAAAGGAAAGTTACATTCTTAGAATAAGGAAAGTTACAATAAACAAGAAAAGCTCAAAAACTTCATTTATATTCATTTTTGCACACCAATGCTATCTAAGGACTCATTTCAACAAGACTAAGTTAAAAATAACACAATTAAAATCAAAGCGTAACCAAATAAGGAAATACATTAAAAATGTCACACAAAGTATTCTTATCACCAATCTTACACGATATCGTTCCACTTGATCATTGCTATCTCGCTTGATCTTATAGACCTATTTGTTACTAATGACTTTTCTTCCACGTGATAATGGTACCAATTTTTAAGTTGTGTTCCTATGTAGAGCTTCAATTTCTTCCTGCATTGTTGTCATCCATAGAGATGCATTTGAACTACTTATAACTTCATGGAAAGTTGTAGCTCTCCATCCTCCGTTAAAAGACAGTATGCAACATTACTCTCATTAACATACTCCAAATGTCAAGTTAGCAGCCTTCTTTTCACGAGTTGACCGACGAAGTTTTGGAACCTCTAGACTCAACTGATTCTTGTACCTCGTGTTGTGGTGCTGTTTCAATAGAATCTATAATTTCTTGTATTGAATTATTTTCCACCTGAATTGATGCAGTCTTTGAATTCTCATTCGACGTGCTATCGTCTTCATATTTTCTTTATAGTTGATATTCTGCAAACATCACATCTCTACTGATTATAAGCTTGCGAGTGGTGGGATCCCACAAGTGATACCCCTTGACACTATCAGCATACCACAAGAACATATACCTACTGAATTTTGGATCTAACTTTGATCTTTTTTAGGCATTGTACATCACATACATAGTACATCCAAATGAATGTAAAATAGAGTAATCTGCTAGCTTATCAGTTCACATCTCCAGCAGTATCTTTAACTCAATTTCTCGTTGATAGCAACCAATTTTTCACATAACATGTAGTTTTAGCTGCTTTTGTCCAAAAGCAATTGGATTGACCTACAGTCCTCAACATAGCTCTTATCTTTTCTGCAAGAGTTCTGTTCATCCGCTCTGCCACTCTATTTTGTTGAGGCGTGTATGTGTACTGTAAACTGTCTTTTGATTCCTTCTTGCTTACAAAGTGCAAGAAACTCGCCATCTATATACTCTCTTCCATTATCTGTCCTTAAGCACTTAATCTTCTTCCCAGATTCATGCTCGACCTACACTTTGAAGTCTTCAAACACATCTAACTTTTTCTTAATTAGATACACCCAATACCTTCTAAAGTAATCATCAATGAAAGACACTAGGTACTTTGTACCTTCTAGTGACTCACATACATCAGAATAAATCAAGTCTAGAATACATTTACTCCTTGCATCAATCTGCTAAATTTTAATCTATGCTGCTTACTTGTAACACAATGCTCACAAAAAGGTAGATTTATTGATTTGAGCTATAGAAGCAATTTTCTTGTCGGAGAGAATATTCAAACCTCGTTCTAACATGTGGCCTAATTTGAGATGCCACATCATTGTTGATTCTTCTACCTTTATTGGTGTACGCGATACAAGCATTAGCTTCCTGTAGTGTTTCCCTTTAAGCATAAATAGATTCGCAATAATCTTTTCTACCTTCAAAACCACAAGCGCACCTTTGATAATTTTCATAATTTCATTTTCGACATAGGTCTTGCATCAAGACTGTTTATTTGTCCCAAAAATAATAGATTCTTCCTTAAGTCCTTTCACGTGTTGTACTTTCTTAATAGTGCAAATTGTACCACCAAATATTTTTATTTTGATAGTACCAATACCAGCAATTTTCAAAGCATGATTATCACCCATGTGTACATAACCTCATGAAATTTGTTCATATTTATGGAACCACTCTTTTTGAGATGTCATGTTGCTCCTGAGTCTAGTAACCAAATGTCTAGAAAACTGCTTTCTGCCTCCAACCGCCGCTGTATAAGACTTCACCATTATCAAGGATACTTTCTATATTCCCTTGAGCATTTGATGGCTCAGGTCTCCATTCTTTCTTTTACTCCAACAATTATATTTAGACGTGTCCTTTCTTGCCACAATTGTAGTTTTCTACCATGATTTGGACTCCCACTAGAGCCACGTTCTGTTCATCTTCCTCTCATCACTGTCAAAGCTTCCGCTTGCTGCGAACCTACTTGTCTGTCTTCTTTATTTTTACGCCAAGTTTCTTCTTCCAAAACAGCTGCTGTAATTTTGTCAAAGACTAGATAGTTTTAAGTGAAAAGCATATCAAAATGACAACAACATACAAAGTACCTTGTATAGTTGAGATTAGTCCAACGGAAGGTAATGGGTTCTCATTGAAAAGTCAATTGTAAGACTTCAAGGCTAACATATCTGAGGAAAGGATAATTGTTAAGGAAGATCAATTAGGAGTATATAGATGCCCGCTGGAGTCATGCATTTGATGGCAAGTGGAACGGAATTGGATGGCAACGACAATTGCTAATCATACACTTGGCACTAGCTAATGGAGTGTCATCCAATGTGGCAGAAAAGAACTCTGACAACAAAGAAGAGTTTGTGAGACTCAGTCAACAAGACTGTACGAGGCCAAAATCACTTCACAACAAGATGCTTCTGGTAAATGCAAAAAGACTTTACACTTTCGAATGGAAACGGGATCCACATACGGCGAGCGATCACATCATACATCTTTGAATACGTCTATTATTAATGCAAGTACATCAATAGGTTATCTAAATATAGAGACAGTTGAACGTGCGGAGCTTGCTGACTGTTCAAGGTCTACCTAAATCGTATGATCAACTCACTCGTCAACCTGACAATACAGACATGTACTTTGCAGATGATCAATATAAAGACAAAGATTAAAGATAGCACTGTCAATGAGAAAGATACTAATAATTCAGACGTGAAAATAATAAGACAGAAAAGTAGATTTCAAGCACCACAACGCGGACGCTTTGACGGTAATGAGAGGAAGATCAACAGAACATGACTCTAGTGTGAGTCCAAATCATGGTAGAATATTACAATTGTGGCAAGAAAGGACACGTCAAAAATAATTGTTGGAATAAAAGAAAGAATGGAGACCCTGAGCCATCAAATGCTCAAGGGAATATAGAAAGTATCCTTGATAATAGTGAAGTCTTATACAGCGGCGGTTGGAGGCAGAAAACAGTTTTCTGACATTTGGTTACTAGACTCAAGAGTAACATGACATCTCGAAAAGAGTGGTTCCACAAATATAAACCAATTTTAGGAGTTTATGTACACATGGGTGATGATCATGCTTTGAAAATTGTTGGTATTGGTACTATCAAAATAAAAATGTTTAATAATACAATTAGCACTATTCAAGAGGTACGACACTTGAAAGGCTTAAGAAAAAATCTATTATCTTTGGGACAAATAAAAAGTCTTCGATGCAAGACCCATGTCAAAAATAATATCATAAAAATTATCAATGGTGCGCTTGTGGTTTTAATGGCAGAAAAGATTGCTGCGAATTTATTCATGCTTAAAGGGAAACACTACAGGAAGTTAATGCTTTTGTCGCTTCAACCAATAAAGGAGAAGAATCAACAATGATGTGATATCTCAAATTAGGTCACATGTTAGAACGAGGTTTGCAGATTCTCTCCGACAGAAAACTGTTTCCAAGGCTCAAATTGATAAATCTAACTTTCTGCTCGCATTGTGTTACAAGTAAGTAGCATAGATTAAAATTTAGCAGATTGATGCAAGGAGTAAAGGTATTCTAGACTTGATTCATTCTAATGTATGAGAATCACCAGAGATGTCAATAAGAGGTGCAAAGTACCTAGTGTCTTTTATTGATGATTATTCTAGAAGGTGTTGGGGGTATCCAATTAAGAAAAAGTCAGATGTGTTTCAAGACTTCAAAGCGCAGGTGAAACATAAATCTGGGAAGAAGAATAAGTGCTTAAGGACAGATAATGGAAGAGAGCATATAGATGGCGAGTTTCTTGCACTTTGTAAGCAAGAAGGAATCGAAAGACAGTTCGCAGTCACATACACGCCTCAACAAAATGGAATGGCAGAACGGATGAACAGAACTCTTGCAGAAAAGATAAGAGTTATGTTGAGGACTACAGGTCAATCCATCTCCTTTTGAGCAAAAACAGCCAAAACTGCATGTTATGTGGTAAATTGGTCGCCATCAACGGCAATTGAGTTAAAGACACCGATGGAGATGTAGACTGATAAGCTAGCAGATTACTCTACTTTACATTCATTTGAATGTACTGTGTATGTGATGTACAATGCCCAAGAAAGATCAAAGTTGGATCTGAAATCTAGAAGATGTATGTTCTTGGGGTATGCTGATGGTGTCAAGGGATATCGCTTGTGGGGTCCCACCACCCGCAAGCTTATAATCAGCAGATATGTAATCTTTGCAGAAGATCAACTATAAAGAAAAGATGAAGACGATAGCACGTCGAATGAGAATTCAGATACTACATCAGTTCAAGTGGAAAATAATTTAATACAAGAAATCTTAGATTCTACTGAAGCAACACCACAACACGAGGTACAAGAACCAATTGAGTTTGAGGTTTCAAAACTTTGTCGGTCAACTCGTGAAAGAAAGCTGCCAACTTGGCACTTAGAGTATGTTACTGAGAGTAATGTTGCATACTATCTTTTAACGGAGGATGGAGAGCCATCAACTTTTCATGAAGCTATAAGTAGTTTAGATGCATCTCTATGGATGATAGCAATGCAGGAAGAAATTGAAGCTCTACATAGAAACACGACTTGAAAACTTATACCATTACCACGTGGAAGAAAAGTCATTAGTAACAAATGGGTCTACAAAATCAAGCGAGATAGAATTTATCAAGTGGAACGATATCGTACAAGATTGGTGGTGAAGGGATATGCTCATAAAAAGGTATTAATTTTAATAAAATATTTTTCCCAATAGTACAACTAACAACAGTCAGAATAGTCTTGGCTATATGTGCTACGTTTAACTTACATCTAGAGCAGTTGAATGTAAAAATTGCATTTTTTCATGGAGAACTTGAAGAAGAAATCTATATGCTTCAACCAAAAGATTTTGCTGAAATATGAAAGGACTTGATTTGTAGGTTGAACAAATCTCTGTACGGTCTCAAACAGGCGTCGAGGTATTAGTACAAGAGATTTAATTTCTTCATTATTAGCCTTGGATACAACAGACTTAGTTCAAACCATTGAACGTACTACAAAAGGTTTAATAAAGATAATAACTTTATTATTTTGTTGTTGTATGTGGACGATATGTTAATAGTAGAACCCAACAAAGATAGAAACCAAGAATTAAAGTTTCAATTGGTTAGTGAGTTTGATATGAAGGACTTGGGACCAGTAAACAAGATTCTAAGGATGCAGATTCATCGAGACAGAAATAACAGGAAGATTTGGCTTTTCTAGAAGAACTACTTCAACAGGATCTTGCGACGCTTCAACATGCAAGATTGTAAGCTAATATCTACCACACTTCCTGTTAATTTCAAGTTATCCTCAAGTATGTCACTTATCAATGAAGCAGAGAGAAGGGAGATGTCTCGAGTACCGTATGCATCAGCAGTAGAAAGTTTGATGTTCGCTATAATATGTATAAGACCAGACATTGCATAAGCAGTGGGAGCGGTTAGTCAATTTATGGGGAATCCTAGTGGAGAGCATTGAAAACACTGTAAAGAGGATCCTTAAATACATCAAAGGAACTTCGATTGCTGCAATATGTTTTGAAGGATCAAAATTAACTATATAGGGTTATGTGGATTCAGATTTTGCAAGAGATCTCAACAAAAGCAAATCCGCTACGGACTATGTGTTTACACTTGTAGGAAGAGCTATAAGCTGGACTTCCAAATTGCAAATTATTGTGGCTTTATCTACAATAGAAGCAGAATATATGGCAGCTATACAAGCTTGTAAGGAAGCAATCTGGATTCAAAGATTATTGGAGGAGCTCGAGCACAAGCAAGAGAAGATTGTTTTATTTTGTGATAGTCAGAGTGCCTCGCACATAGCAAAAAATCTAGCGTTTCATTCACAAACAAAGCACATAAAAGTTCAATACCACTTTGTTCGAGAAGTAGTGGAAAAAGGAAGTGTGGATATGCATAAGATTCACACCAATGAAAACCTAGCAAATGTAATGACAAAATCAATCCACCCTGACAAGTTTGTATGGTGTCGATTCTCATATGGCCTAGCAGAGACGTAAGTAGTAGGACTTGAGCAAAGGTAGTTGGAAGAGCTAATCGTGAAAGATGACTTCAAGTGAAAGATTGAAAGACAAGTGTGAAACCACTTTCACTTTCTTAAACTATGTCAAAAGAGGTAGCTTAATTGATGGAATATTATTGCAATTTTAATGGGTGCTCACCTACCATAAAAGGGAGAAGAAGAGAACATATGTAAGCGCATATGTCATCCCAAAATTTCAAGTATTTTAAGCATTCTAACATTCCAAACACAAAGCTATAAGCTTGTGAAATATATCCCCACTTAAAAGTGTTCTTTCCTCATTGAGAGAGAGGTTAATTTTATTCTCCTATTAGAAGATAGAGGTACATTGTTCTCTCCTTGTATTCAAAGAGAATTTATAAATATTTCGATATAGTGAATTTCTTCAGGCATTTGCCTATGGAGTAGCCCATAATCATTTTTGGGTAAACTACGTAAATACTTGTGTCCATTTTATCTTCATTTTCTCAATTTTACTTTAATTGTGTATTAACTTCAACCCATAAATTTCCTAACAGTATTAACTTAATTGAACTAACTAACAAGCACAAAAGGATTTCTATAAAGTATCAATAAAGATACCTTAGTTGATATTGAAGGTCAAGTTCATGTAAATGTGAAAAGACCTGCAAGATAGATAACAAAACATACATGAAACGAAAAGATTTAAGATAAAACAGTCACAGATCATTCACTCAACATTTTCCCGACAAAAGGGAAAAAGAAGGAAAGGTTTTTGGAAGTTGTATACCTTCCTAGAGACCGATCGAATTGTTCTAAGAGCCACCTTAGAAAATAATGCAGTTCGTAGTTCTGCCAATATACAAATTGAATTGAGTTTAAAGAATAGGCAATAAAACACAACCATAAAAAATAAACAAAAGCAGTATGCACAAAGATGTAATAATTTTAAAACATGTTTTCACGTTAAGCAGTATACACTATACATGCTGAAAGCATTCATGTGTAGTACCATTGAAAGCAGAGGCTCCAGAACGTGCTATCCCATATCCAATCAAAACCGCTGATGGAGTTGCAAAAACAGCTAACATAACCGGATTAGCTGCCCTAAAGGAAGCAAGATCACCAGCATGTCCAGTTGCTGTAGTTAGCCAATCAACAGCAAGCTTGAAAAGGAAGGGCACTTGAACATTAATGACCTGGCAATTCAAAAGCACTGTTAGCCTTCCAACTTTACATCTACTAAAGATCATCTTTTAAATGGACCCAAAAAAAAGCCAAAGTCAACTGACCTTTGCTCCAATCAATAAACCCAAAGCTGTAATGACCCTCAAACGAAATTCAGTATTATCTTTCATCCACAAGTAACTGGCAAGAGTACGAAGGATTTTCATGTCGGCCACTTGTTGTTCCGGAGGTCCCTTGCTGACGCTTGGGGTCAATTCGCTCTGCTCCGCAGCTTGCTTTGGTGCTGACCCATCATTTTTGGATGAAGTGGAAAACCATGAGCTCCCATTTACCATCGAATCCATTTGTTCTCCATTCTACAAAACAAAACAAAAAATTAATGAAAAAAACCCAAGACAGATTGAAAAGGTACCAAAATAAGAGAACTGGGAAGCAAACACATATACTAACGGGTTTCGAATGAAAGGAAGTAGACGAAGAATCTGAGAAGAAAGCGTTGACTTGGGTTGTTGTCGTTGTAAGAATAACGTTCGATGAAGTGCCACAATGTATAACTGGATTGCCATAAAAGCGGCTTCTGCTACTGCCTTGGGCAATACGAAGGCATCGTAATCGTACTTTTCGGGCGCTATTCCAATTACTTCGAAACTTAGAAACGACCTTGTGCTTCTTATTAGATTCTCGAAGGAGAAATTCACTGGTTCTATACAAACTAGATGATGTAGCCCCCAGCATAGTTTGTCTCTTGCTGGTTTATTTTATCAAAATTTTGGTTCTTTTGATATCGATGCGGAAAATGATCAGTACAAAGCAAACTGAACTTAATTGGGTATGGAAGATAGAAGAGTGCTAAAAATGAAGCAAGAGATGGAAAATTTAGAATAAAACTCCCTAAAGAGGAACGAGAAGAAAACTCAGAGAGACAAAGAGAGGGAATGTTGTTTTATAGGATGATGGGAAGACATTGAATTTGGCCGAGATGAGATATTTGTAGATTCATTTCCAAACTAAAATATGTTTTTTCTTTTGGCGCAAAATTGATTCAAGTATAAATCTTTAGCTGATCACTTCTATTTTTTTTTTTTTACTTTGGTGCTTGTGTAGTTTTTACCTTCTTTTTTTTTTTCCTTCTTACTGCTCCTTGTGTAGTTGTTAGGGTTTCAAAATTTATCCGATTTAATCTACCTAAATTAATTTAACTCATATTATTCAGTTTTCTCCTTTTATTTGGGTTAAATTAGTTTCAAAATTTTAAAAATCATTTCAAGATGGATTGAATCAATTTTTTATATTGAAAATTTCATAAAAACTGTTCCAATCCATTAACAATATTATTTTATTTATGTTTTATGTTTTATTATATTTTATTAAATAAAAATTTTAAAATTAAAAGTATTAATATTTATGTAAATATAATTATTTTATTTTCATGAATGATTATTAAGGTTATACTATATAACATATAAACATGTGTAAATTATATTAATATTTATTTAATCACATACCTATTGTTTAATTAAACACTTCTTTTATATATATATATATATATATATGTAATATATGCTTAGTTGATATGAAATTAAATATTTTTATTTTTATTTTTATGTTATATATAAGTACAGTACATGTTTATATTGATTTATTATTAAAAAAAATTATTTTAGGTTTTAAACTTAAAAAGTATTTAAAATATAAATTTTAATGCAAGAGTTATTTTATTATTTTTTTAAATAATTTTAGACAATTCACATATCTTATGATCTAATTTTTGAGAGATTTTGATGCAGCTGAATTATAGCTCCTTATGTAATAATTATTTTATTATTAAAAATAAAAATTAATAAAAAATCAAAAAATCAATCCATCTACTTTAATCTAAATGGTTCAATTTAAATGATTTTATAGTTTTTATGGATTAGATCATTTCCTAATTTTTAATAATTAACTTTATTAGTTCAGTTTTGATATTAGTGCATAACAAAATCAAGTCATGGTGTATACACCTTTAATAATTCAGCGTGTTTATGTTCAAAGTTTTCTTTTCTTTTCTTTTTTCCCTATTAGAGTTGTAGTGCTTTTTTAGTAGTTAAATCTCAATATATAACTCACTTGGGATATACATATTGAGTTCTATCAATTGAAATCTAACAACAATTGAGGAAGTATGAGAACACTACGCAAAATGTTCATAGAAATGTGACATTTTTCTTTTATTTTAATATTTTGAATTTTTATTCTATGTGGTGTAAAACCTAAATTTTGAAGTATACTTTTGATGTTTGTAACACTACTTTTATAATTTAGCTATTAATTTTTTTTTAAGCACAATAACAAAATACTTCCATTAATAATAAAGAGATATATCAATACAAGTATAAATAAAAATAAATTTTATAGCTTATGTGGCAGGTATAGATCTAATTAAATAAAACAACCGAGTCATTAAGCAGTTGAGTACTCATTCGAGCACCTTAATGGTACTACATCAATGCACTTATACACATAAATAATCTTGTAAATTTATTAAGTTGAGTAATAAAATTATAAAACTTCATGAGAAAAATTCTTGTAATTTTGACTTCACCATCTATGTTGATTTAAACATGCAATATATATAAATTTTCCAGATGGGCCCACTTGAAAGAAAATTTGGCATTAGGGGGATAAAAGGTAGTGAACGATAAATCATTTTGCTTATAAATCGGCTTATTAGAGCCAGCAAGGTCCTTTTGAACACTATTTGGTCGAAACTCGACACGACCCATTTCCTACAAAATAGTCAAGTCTAAGTTAAACTTATATGAGTTGGGTCGCTAAACAGATCGACCCATTTAACTCATTCTAAAAAATCAGATTTTAATTTCGAGTTAATCTTAGGTAACCCGTATAAGTAACACAAGTAAACTAACTTAAAAATTGGGGATTTCAAGTTATATGTAGATTACATTTATTTTGTAGGTTTATACTTTAAAATATTATTGAGTATGGTTATATTTAAATTCATTTCATCATTTTATTTTCTTGTTTTTAATCAAATTTATAATTAATATGTTATTAGTTATAATTTATAGTATTGTTTTTATTTATTGATGGTATTTATTTTAGACCTAAAATAAGTTTTTAAAACTTACAAAAAAGAATTTATGATTTATTTTATATTTTTGTTATACTTTTTTGTTTACTGTTTAACACTTTAACATATGGTAGCCCTTCTTTAATGTCATTACAATATTTATAATTATTGATATTATTTTACTTTATATGGTGGAGGTTAATATTTTTACATTTTTTATTAATATAATACTTAAATTAACATTTAATGTTTTGGAGTTTCTACATTAGAATACTGGTGATTATGTTCAAATGTTCAAGATGGTTATGGTCTTATGATTTCAGAGTTACTTGGGATATTAATTCTATTCATAATGACATTGGTCTTCATAATGAAGAGTTATTCCCTTTGATTGCTGTAATTAGGTTATTTGTTTCTGTATATCTGCTGGTGTAAATGATGAATCTGCAAATTGAATATAAATGGTGTAAATGATGAATCTGTAATTTTTTTTGTTTTAGCTTGGTGATGATGACCTTAAACGTATTTTCCAAAAAGAAATCAAATTCTTGTGTTGTCATCGAAGGAGGCAAATTAATTGGAAATCAAAAAAAAAAAAAAAAAAAGTGAACGGGTCAACGGGTCGGATTTTTGATCCGCGGTTATAAACCGACCCGAACCCGAACCCGAAAGATCCATATCCCACCGGTTTTTTGCCCCACGGGTCAGTTCGGGTCGGGTCGGTTTTGACCCGAACTGCCCCATTGCCATTCCTACCTGCAATATATATAAATTTTCAATACTTGAAAGAAAAATTGCATTAGGATAAAGTATAACATAAATATTTGCTTATACGCTTATTAGAGCCAGCAATTTTTGACACTATTTTCGAACTCGATACAACCCACCTACAAAATAGTGAAGTCTAGGTTAAACTTATATAAGTTGGGTCGTAAACAGATCGACCCATTTAACTCATTTAAAAAATCAGATTTTAACGAGTTAATCAGGTAACTCGTATAAGTAACACAAGTAAATAACTAAAATTATTAAGATATGTAGATAATTATTTTGTAGGTTTATACTTTAAAATATTATTGAGATGATATTTAAATTCATTTCATATTTTATTTTCTTGTTTTTATCAATTTATAATTAATATGTTATTAGTTTAATTTTGTATGTTTTTATTATTGATTATTTATTTTAGACCTAAAATAAGTTTTTACTTACAAAGAATTTATGATATATATTTTTGTTAGACTTTTTGTTACTGTTTAACACTTTAACATATTAGCTTTAATGTATTACAATATTTATAATTATTGATATTATTTTACTTTATATTAGTTAATATTTTTACATTTTTTATTAATATAATACTTAAATTAATTTAATTTTTGGAGTTTAATTAGAATTTATTATGTTAATAGATTGCATAAATATATATTGATACTCGATATAATATGTTTGATATTTTTATATTATAAAATATAACATATATTATTTAATATATTTAAACAGGTTAAATGGGTCAATCTATTTATTAAATAGATTGTATTAGAGTTACAATTTCTGACATGTTTAATAAATATGTTGTGTCAGGGTCAAGCTTATATAGATCGAGTTATAAACGGATCAATTCAAACTCAACACGATCCATCCATTTAACAGCTATTATAAAAAATTATTAAATATTGACTTGAATACAAATTTTTTTAAACTGTTAATTACATAAATGCAAATTTTAATCAGAAAGCAGTCTCAAAAGTTTGTTTTAGATTTATTTAAGAAGCGGTTATTAAATAGTAAAGTTGGTAACATGTATTTTCTTTCTATTACAATTTACAACAATGGGTGGAAATCAAATTTTTTTTTTTTTTTTTCAACTGCTCGTTCTGATTACTTTTGGGAGTGGCTGAGCCACTTTGTTAAAGTACCAAAACCAATTAATATGGAAGGCCAAGTAACTGTTAGGAAGAAACAGTTTTTTTTTTTCTTTAAATAACAAAAAAAGTTTTGAGAAGTTTATCATTTCATAATTTTTCGATTTAGAATATAAATAAATAAATAAAAGTATGTTTGATAACATTTTAATTTATAATTTATTATTAATAATTAATTTTACGATTTTTTATTCTTTTATAAAAAAATTATAAATGTGTTTGATAATAATTTTTATTTAGTGATTTTCAAGAAAAAAAAAATCAAAAATTACTTCCAAGTTATTTGCTAATGATTTTCATTTTTTGATTTTTTTTCAAAAACATTAAAAAATAAAGAAAATTTTTGATTATTTTTATAAATTTGAAGTTTATAATCAATTTATTCTAATATTTAATCATAAAAAAGTTATAAAATTTTATTTACTCTTTAAAAAAATGTTTAGTCAAAAATGAAAAAAAATATGAAATCTAAAATCTGATTGAAAAATCTTATTTTTAAAGATTTATGAATCACAACATATTTTAGTAGTGATTCTTTAAAAATTCAAAAATAAAATTCAAAATCGTTACCAAATATATTTGATTGAAAAATTACTTAAAAAAAAATCAATAATCAAAATCATTATCAAGCCTTAAATAAATAAAGAATAATTTAAGTGGTAGTTTTTGGAAGTTACAAAACATTATCTGGGGCGATTGTTTTGTTCTATAATTATGAATGCACTTATTAGCCGTGATAGTTACAACTATAGAAAATTTTGAAAATTTGAAAAAAATTCAACTAATTTAATGTGTATTACACTTAGATCTCTCCCTCAAAGTAGTATGTAGACAAAAACAAAAAAATTGAACATACATGAAGCAATTGGTTCAATTAGAAAATAAAGTAAAACTAAGTCAAATGATGACTTATTTATCTTGTACGAAATAAATCAAACAATTAACTACATATAATGTTATTTTTAAGATTCTAATTCTCACTTAATCAAAACAGATACGAGGAAAATCATCCTCAGAATTTGTTAAGTTGTTTAAAGTTTTATGAATTTGTATCGAGTTTTAGCCTAAACTTATAAACCTAATATTTTTTATAGTAATTAAAATTATGCATAAAAATTATACAAATTATTAATTTTTTTTTAAATATAATAAATAAATATACTGGAAGTTTTGATAATACTTACCAACAATATTACTAGAATAATGAAAACTAACATGTAACAAAACATGCTACAGTTATATGACATTTTATATACAATAACAAAAATATAGATAATATATTATATATAATAATAATAATAATAATAAATTTGAATATACACGTTACATATGTAATAATTAATCTATTTTACTGTACAGAACTTTAACTTGCCAATTCTAGATGGTGATTTTGTCTTGACCTTTGATCTGATATCCATTTTTTGAATAAAAGCAAGTGGAAAAGTACATAATGCTGCGAAATACAAAAATGGAACAGCCAAATAGCAGAAAAAAGCAAGCACACATGCATCCCAATAAAATCTATGATTTTTTTTATTATATATAAATCTATAATATGATCTTTTATTCATAGTAAGGAACTCAGGAACCCAAATCCAAACGAAAATATTGGGGACAACGATTAAGGTATTGGTGTGAAATTTATGCACAATCCAGTTTAAATTTGAGATATATATATATATATATAAAGAGTCGAATGGTAAGAAAATAGAGTGAAAAGTACCAAATTCTCTGACGGAATTAAGAGAAGAAGCCCACGGTTGGCCATGGCAATGAGAAACCATAACGTCCATACTCCATAGAAGGGACCACCTTCACAACACTTTCTCACCTACTTGTAAGATTTATATTAATATTATTAATGTATTATAACATAAATCAAATAAAAAAATCACCTGGTGCAACCATAAATATTTTTCAATTTGATTGAATCTAACACAAAGAATAAATTATAAAATAAAGGAAAATTAATAAGATTAGATCTCCTCCTTACCAACTTTTACGATAAATAACTCTAATGGGGAGAGCCTCATGACAGTTTCTCTAAGGTTAGAGTGGATGAAAATTTATCCAAAATATTTATAAGATGACATTAGGATTTCACCCGTTACAAAACCCTAATCTCTATTGGACTACACAAAGTCCATCACATCAATAATTGGCCCAAGTCTACAAGGTGTGCCAAGCCCATATCAATTAAATGAGTATTAAAGCATATCAAATAAACTATAATTCAACCCATTTTATAAATCAATAAAAGTCCAATTAATGTTAGCCCAATAATAAAATTCTAATATTCTCCTATTTGGGCAACATTAATCGGTATCAGGTTGAAACAGAATTGTGGTTACAATACATGATCTAACCAAGCACCTCAATCATGATCTGATCCAACACAATCACTAATATTAAATCATAGATGTCATTATGTCATTAATTGCATAAATTCATACTATGATCATAACATTACTGTTTATGTTGACATAATCACATCTGTTGTGAAGTATAGTACAAATTTTAGCTACTTACATAACCAATAATACTTAGTTTGTATCGGTCCTCATAGTTCTCACAAAACCACAATGTCACAAAACAATCTCTCACGAAACCAAAATATTAACAATAAAAGTGACATTTTGTCTTCCTCACGGTAGACCATATCTATATGAAATTGAGATATACATTACCTCATGGTAATATGTTCATGTCCCTTATGAGACAATCATTTTCTCATAAAAACATATCCACATCTTTCATGAGATATTCATTTTCTCATGGAAATACATCCAAGTCTCTTACTAGACGCTCGTTTTTCACAAAAAAAGTATTCACATCTCTCACAAATGTTCATTTCCTCATAAAAAATTAGTACAACATCTCACGATGTCAGTGATGTCACTATGTAAATTGCAAAGCTTCTATCACGCGTTATCTAAAGCTCAAATATAAATTATTTATACTCTGCAGCATGAATATGTTAATATAGTATGTATATTCAAAAATAATAAAAATCATACAACTTCAGTTATGTGCACCAAGCAATGATCACGGATCCTCACATCATAATACGTAATTCATGATACCCAATTTTATTCACAATACATATATATATTACTACTAATGAGCACTAGTTGGAAAATATATATTTTATGCTATTAATTTCCATAATTATAATAAATGCTATATTATTTTAGAATTTGTTCAATGGCAAAATTTCTTACATAACAACTAAAGTAATACCAAGTTGCATATTAGCTTATAAGAGTTTAAAATAACTCCCACTAATTACAAGAATTAATGAATCTTGTTAAAAATCCAAATCTTAACATGCATTCATATTTTGTTTCACATATCAGACAATAAATTCAAGCACAATTTTCCTAGAAATTATATGTATAAATTTTATATGCTCATAATTTTCTAAATGTCCATATTTATATGCATGATCATTAATATTATTTAAAATTTAAATAATTTTTTTTATGTAAGTTAATAATATATGCAAAATATTAATACATAATCATTTAAAAAATATGGTCAAAATAAATTGCACTCCCATTGATTATTGACATCATAGAATTGTGAAAATTTCTAAAAGGAATAAGGTACATTTTAAGTCCCAAGACATAAATCATATATAAGTCATTCAATAATCAATTTGAAATTTTAACTATTATTTAACGTTGAAAATGACTAATCAATAACTCAAGAATTTCAATTTTAAATATTTGGTTTAATTAATTTGTTCTTAAAGTTATATTATAAGTAGACACAATAATAATAATAATAATAATACATGCATTATAAAGAGCATGATTAACAAATTTTACTAACATAATACGAATATAACATATAATTTAAATCATGAGCATCATTTATATATTCTCAAGAATAAGTTTACTATAATAAAACACTTATTCTCTCAAGAATCATAAATACACTAATAACACTATTGCAAACTATCTTTTGAGATGAGAAAGCAATGTGTAATAAGGTTCTCTCATCATAATTTAAATAACCAAGATACTCAATTTTTGAAAAACTTATACCATTTAGGATGATAAGCTCCTAAGTCAAATATCTTTATGAATGTTCTATGCAATATCAAAAACATCATAACATACAATTACTACATTTGAGTGAGTAACTGTATCTCACAATCTTAAAAAATAACCTTGTCTTAAATATCAAATAAAATTTCACGACTTATAATAAATTTATCTTTTATTTATCACATATTGACCCTATGAATGTATCAACAACAAATATTATGAGGATTAAATAGGTCATGAACAATAACATGATGATGATAAAAAATATCACAGTCAATAAACAAGAATGAACTTACAATTATCATTCTCACAAGAATCTATATTATAATATTACATGCTCATTCACACAACATATAACAAAGTTCTTGAACCAACAATTTCTTATAGTATCATTGCATACTCATCTTTGGGTGGAGTATACAAAACATTGCAAGAAACTTAAAACAAGTGACTAAATGAAAATTTTGAACTTTCGATAAATTTATCTCCTTTGGAAGGACAAGTCTTTAGGTTCAAATATTTTCACCTAACACTTCATACATCCTTAAAATTATGACACATAATTACCACATTTAGGCATGCAATTATATGCACATTCTAAAAGTGCAAGTAATTCATAAGTGGCCAAAAGAAAACAAGAGTTTCAATATATAAGTCACTTTCATAGTTATGGTCTATATCAATTCATGAACTCTAAAAAAAATTATTGTCAAAATACTTACAAACTACATCATTCAAAAATAATCAAAATATACATTCATTATCTCATATATCGTTAATTTAATCATGTATTTCATTCATTGAATTGATAATTGAATGAATATTACTCTTTAGTCAAAAAATTACTTTGGAGCTCCAATAAAAATAACTAATTTTCTCATTCTCCTATAAATTGGGACAAAAATACAATACAATTGTGTAAGTTTGGATATATGGTAATGTGTAGGCTTGTCATGGTAATATTTTACAAGTGTACAATTATTTGTGCAATATTTATCAAATGCATAAATCATTATTACTTCAATAAAAAAAATAACCAAATTTTCATATACTCATGCAAGTTGGATATTTAATGAAAGCATATATATATTTCAAAATATATATTAGTTTGCAAATTTATTGGATTTAAATTAATTATAACATGTCCAGGATAATTTTAAGTACAAATAAATATTATAAAAACTAAAATTAAGCATCAAATTATTATTTAATTAAATCAATTACTAGCATTCAAAATTAATATCATTAACATAATTATGTAATATTAGTTCATACAAGATTATTGTGTATCAATCACATAAACATCATGTGAAGAATAGATACCAAATATATACATGTGAACATACATAGATATGCTTATTCTAGAAATACAAATAAGTAATTGACTGAATAAAATTATATATATTATTAAAGTAATAGCAAGGTAATTACACCATAAAATTGCTATATTAATGACTTGAGGTAATGCATGTCTTATTTATACAATAAAATCTCAAACTTTGTAATAACTCTTCTTTAAACATATAATAAGCAATAATAAAGAAGTTGGTTGCTATAATAGGTATAGATGCACAAGGTCAAATTGATGATACTAAATGTGATATTGAATTGAATTAATCAACTATTTCAATTTACATCAAATTTATAATTTTTAAACTAGACATGTAAATTTATTTTCTAAATACCAATATAGACATTTGTGAATCATGTGAATAATATGCATAAAAAAGGAAACAATGATAATTATTATTAAATACTCTTGTCATATTGTTACATTACATATGCATGAGTCAAAATTTTATCATTTTTTTTAATATGTATATGAAAATTCACCTTTACATCAAAATAGTATGCATATATTAAAAAATATCAAGTAATCAAGTCCTATTAATGAGCAAATACAAAGATAAATCCAATTGATTATATGATGATGATTAATATATTGTTTTTTTATATAGTATTCAAGTTTTATTGATAATGCATTCAATCAGACTAGAAAAGACAATAAGATAAAAATATATTGAAGATGACGACACTTTCATATATGAATTGCAGTAGTTTCAATGATAGTCATGATAATATCAATTTTGTACACTGCGGCACAAGATCAATACATATTTGTAAAATAACAACTACTGAAGGAAAGCTTTGCAAAAAAAGAGATTTATCAGTTTGAAATATGCATAATCACATGATGGGAGATGGTAGCAAACATAAAATAAAAGTATAATCATAGAGTGATTCTAACCATTAATAAATTGGCTTTAATACCACATGTAAGATTTATATTAATATCATTAATGTATTAGAACACAAGGCAAATAAAAGAATTACCTGATGCAACCATAAAAAATTCTCAATTTAATTGAATCTAACACAAGAAACAAATTATAAGATAAAAGAAAATTAACAAGATTAGATCTTTCCCTTACCAGCTCTTATGAGAAACAACTTTAATAGAACCTATCCAAAATATTTATAGAGTGACATTAGAGTTTCACCTATCACAAAACCCTAATCTCTATTGGACTACAAAAAGTTCATCACATTAATAATTGGCTTAAGTTCACAAGGTGTGCCAAGTTCATATCAATTAAATAAATATCAAAGCATATCAGTTAAACTATAATTCAATCCATTTTATAAACCAATAAAAATTCAATTAATATTAGTCCAATAATAAAATTATAACACTAGAGACCACCAATATCATTGCGTTTTGCTCAGCGAAACAAACCAGCTCTGTTCTCGTATGTGTGAGTAGCAAAAGAGCAAAAGTGTAAAGATGAATTCTAGAAACGACGACGCCAAACAATATTTGGGAAAAAAAAATGCATTTGAGCTCAATATATTGGGTGTTTAAAGTAAGGCGTACTTTTTGAATGCATGGATAACAAACTCATATTTGATACAAAGCATACAAAATGATAAGTTTAGATGGTTTAGATTTTACTTTCAATTTTTTTTTTTAGAGGACTACGAAACCAAGCATTTATTTAGCTCAAAAGAGGATTAAATCGAAAATGTTTTTTTTACTAGACTTGAAGAATACAGTTGGGTATTTTCGAAGAAAATGATCTCATAGAAGTACTCTTCCTCTTTGTCCACTAGAAAATTGATTGAATGCGCTTACACTGTTCTTAAATTTTACCCATTCCTTCTTTTGGTCAGAAAGAGAAAAATCTTTGTCATGCTTAGTGATTCATCGGTGGCCATTCTTTCATTCATGTATGAGTATTTGTGTTTCTTTGATAACAGTATAGGCGGTTCTTGGAAGGTTTGAATCTGACTTTAGCTATCAATGTTTCAACTTTCCTTCTATAAGGCAACATAATTTTACAGTACTCACTTTCATTCTCTCATTTTGTTCTTAGTATAACATAATCCTTTTTTTCTCTAAACCTTGTACCCTTTGATAACATTTAATATTAAACCGGAAACAGTTTTTGAATCTGGCCCCTTTCTTCTTTATTGGGATAATTTAGTTTAAATTTTTTCAATTCAAATTATAGTTATTTTTTTTTGAAACATTTTATAAAAAAATATTATTATTTTTTATATTGAGCGAAGGGTATCCAAAATCCTGTAATTATTACTACAAAAATATTATAAGTCTTGTTACTTTCAAGTTGTGTGAATATGTCTAGTACCTTTAAAAAAAATAATAATAATACATAGATTAAGCATTGATTGTTGACCATATCTTTAAAAAAAATAATAATAATACATAGATCAAGCATTAATTGTTGACCATATCTTTGAATAAAAGTAGAGTATATTTTTTGAATAAAAAAAGATCACAACTATGTAACTTACTATGAAGCATTACACAGAGAAAATTGAAAAAAAAAATAAATATCTAATACCTAAAATTAAAGAAAATCGTTAACTGAATTATTTGTCTTATTTGTATTGAATTTTCATATTTTCACCGACTTTGATAGAATTCACGCAATGGAAGTATTGGGCTGATTTGGGCTAAGCGATTGCTTTGAGCAAATTATATGTTTTCAAACGATGAATATAAACCAATCAAAGCCCACTAGGTCCTATAAGTTCCCTATTGTTCTTAAGCCATCCATGGATTCCATGAAGATCGATCTTGCTGTTGCCGACATTGATCCTCATCTTACGGTATGTCATCATTCTTTAGATTCTTTTCATTAACTGATTTTTAAAGGCCTTTAACATATACGATAACGACAACAACAGCAACAACCAAAAAAAAAAAATTTTAAATGCAATTGCTTTTTTTATAAATCTAAAAAATGAAGGATGATGAAACTGAAGAAAGTGAGCGTATGATTTTGTGACATGAAATTCATAAAAACTAAAGTTGGGCGTAATGGTGAAGGGAGGGTATTTATTGAGAATTTTAATTGGTGTCAAAAAAATTAAGGTTTAGTTTTTTTTTTTTTATTATTCTGAAAATGGCATCTACTTTCGAAAAAAAATATATATATGACTTATTCACATTATTTAAAAGTCAGATAAAATAATTTTTAATACGATAAAAGAGTATGTTGGTACTAGATCATGTTTTAGTCTAAATTAATAATAATTTAAAAACATAGATCAATTTAAATGTATAAAAGGAAGACAATAAGTGGGATTAGTTTAAACCATACATATTCTCTTTGCTAGCACAAATTTGCTATTTTTTATGAAAGTATATTTTAAATTTATATTTATTTAAAAAAATTATTACAAATTTATTACCTTAAATAAAAAGAATGCAAAAATTTATTTTATAAATGTAATGGACTTACTGCCGTCCTTATACATAATAGACTTGTGTTAACTCTAAATAAATATATATTTAAAGTGTACTTTCTTCAAAAGTAATGAACTTTACATGCTTTTAACCAAATAATAATATTGATCTAAATTATTAGTATATGATTAATAAATAATTCATCTTTAAAATGTGAAAGGTAATTTATTTTTCTACATCTTCGTTATTTATTATTTTTCTTTTTTGCTAGCGTTATATTAAACTTAAGAAAATTTACTTCTATGATAAATAATTAAAAATCTGACGAAGAATTAAGACGCAGGTACTAGTTTGATAATTGTGTCAAATGTTTGGTCATTAGAGCCCATGACGTGAAGAAAATTGAGTGTGGAATATTAGGTCATTGAGAACACAAAAAATTAAACTTACATAAATTTTATTGTGATATATAATAAATTTATTTTGAAAAATGGAGAAATAATTTAATTTTTTTAGATAATTTTATTATATATTATGATATAATTAATATAGATATAAATTTATATCACCAATACTCTAGGTTCATTTTGCTGGCTTTTAAGTCCAGAAATAAATGACTTGTGTAAACTAAAGACTTGGTTGAAAGAAAAAAAAAAACCAATAAAGACTTGGTTTAGAATTTAGCCATTTAGGAAACAGTTAATATCAGACCAAAACGACTTGGTTTATTTTCATGGTCAAAACTGCCTCCTTAAAATTGTATTTTTTTATTAGTTGTGTGTCAATTTAACAGGTCCACTAATACAAGCCCTTTTCAAACTTCAGTCCTTATGACCTATTCCACTGTTTAAAAACTAGCATTTTGAAATTGCGTTATAATATTTTCTCTGGCTTGTAAGTTGGAAAGGAAAAAAAAAAAAAAATTAGAATTGTATCATTGTATGAGTGTCATATAAACTAGCATCGCAAAATTATGCAGCCTAGTATGATTTAATATGTATAAGTTAACATGAAGACCTATTCTGAATATGACCCTAACAGTATAACCTATATAGTACGACTTAGAGTTATCTAAATATAATTTAAAAATGAGAACATTAAGTAAATTATATATGATTTGAAGATGATGACTTAATCAAAATTAATGAAATCTTCAATTCTAATATTTGACAAGTTTAATTCTGACATTAAATATATAAATGAACATTCTATATAAGTGTTAGATATAATCGTATTTATTATATTATAATATATATTTATATATCTATATATATATTCAAATATATCTTTTATTGGGATAAGCATTCAATATTAAAAACTAGGAGAATTCTCTAAAACACCCATAAAGCATGAGAGTATGACACTTGTGACAGGTTATACTACTTATTTCTTTTTGCCTTGACTAGAAATTTTCCAGAGTTTTGACTATTTTAAACAAAACCTTGTTTTTAAAGATTCAATAATTTATTTGAACTTGTGATGGCGTTTGATTTCTTTAATATGTCAGATTCAATATAGCCGAACAAATTAGCACGGTTTATTTAAAAAATATGCCAATGAAGTTAACAATTGAAACATTTAATTTAAAATTAACAATTATTTTATAGTATAATAATATATATTTTTATTGACATTAAAAAAAAATATACAAGTTTATAGTAGTTTGGGTTTGTGGTTTTAATTATAATATTGCACAGAAATATTCCACTCTTGGAAGGAAAATTGATAAATGCACATTCAAAGTTTCTTTATCATCATATATTATAATTAACATATGAGAAATATTTTTTATCACAAATTTGTAATAATTATAATTTATAATTAGTTCTTTAAAAATTTAATATTCACGTATTAGGGTATTATTATGTGTATTTTGTTATGTTTTTGTGTGTCACTTTATTTTTGTTATGATTTTTTTATAGGTATTTTCTTAATTAATACAATCTATTTGGAATATATATTAATTAATTACTCTAAATTACAGAAAGATGAATTCAAACTCAAATTCACATAGCAAGATAATAATGATCAAGTTATACCCAATATTGTTTATCTTATTAACTAGATTAATCATACATGAAGAGCTCCAATAGCAAAAAAAAAAAAAATTGTCTTAGGATAGATATTTTTTTTACTCTTAAATAATTTAGTTATTTTCGTGTTCATAATTCAATTATTCTTGTATAATTTTATTAAATTATTAAAAATTTAAGTACGCTACTATTAAATTATGTTAAAAAAATGTCAATTAAAATGGTAGAATTTTAATAAAGTCATAGACTCAAAGTTAATTAAATTATGAGGAGTATGTCCTCAGTGCAGCACAAATTTACTGACGTGTTAATTTTGTATTAAATTTTAAACATAAATTTTGAATAATAAATCAGGTAGAACTTATAATCTTTATGAAATATGTAATTTATCTTTATGTGGGGGTTAGAGTGATGATAAATATATAGAGTTTTCCGATTGTAAGCTACATATACATAAATTGTAAGATATTTTTTGGAGATATTTTTTATCCAATATTAAAATTATTATTTTAATTTTACTGATGATCATATTAACGAAATATCTAACCCAAAAAAAATTTGAATACTTAAAGTAATAAATTTATAAAAATAATTTTAATAATAAATTGCAATTGCAATTGAAATTGAAATTAAAATGAGAGTTTTAATATTAATGAAATATTTTCCACTATTATTGATTTTATTTGATGATTTCAAAATTTTAATATTTTGATTTAAATATTATTAATTTATTTTATTGTGAAGGAAATAAATTAAGGTAATTGTTTTTTTGGGGTGCATTTGGCTCATCTTGAATTAGAATATCGTAATCATCTTTTTTCTTTTCTTTAAAAAATTTAGCTGGTCTATCTTTTTCGCTTCCTATCAAATGAAGAGTTTTATATTATTGGATCTCTATTTTCCATAGATCATCCATTTTAATAAATATATATTATATTTAAATTTTTATTGAGTATGATTTTTCTTTCATCTAAATTTTTTTTTATCGGTGATTTTAAGCATGTTCTATTATATTTAAGTTTGTTTTATTTATAAATTTAAATCTAGATCTTATAATTTTTCATTTATATACTTTTGTAATTCAAAATGTGATGATCTCAAAATATAAATGATTAAATTGGATTAAAAATTTATTATTTATTAATGAAAGAGTCATGCGTATTTGAAGAATTAAAAATGTCAAAGATAAAAGCTCGAAGCATTTTTATTGATTTTAATGATAATTTAATATATTTTATTTTATTTACTTAATTTTTTGTTTTGAATGAATGAAATATATATATAGTGCTTGTGTGCCTCTTGACATTTGTATTTAAAGATAAAAATAATACAAAATTGCATAAAGTTTTTTCTTTCTTTAAAAAATATCCTCTTATATGGCACTTCGTCAGGTCACATGGAGCACATGAACGCCATATAAATAATTAATATAATTTATTAGTTAACTAATGTAGACTTTATCAACAATTTTGAGGTTCATGGATTCGAGAACTTCAAAGTCTAGGTCCTCCAATTTTTATAAAAGGAGCTGTATAAATTTATATATACTTAATATTCTTTTTTTTTTTTTAATTCAGAAAATATTAATTATATAACTTATGAATATGTTATTGTTACGGGAACTTTTAAAAATTAGTTTTTGAACCTACATTTCTGCTTCAATATTGCAGCTATCAGATATAATATATTAATAATAATAAAAATTAATGAGGATAATTTTTAATATGGTACAATAATAAATATTAATATGATATGATATAATATGTATAAAAAATTTTAATTATAATAAAAAAATTAAATAAATTTTTTTTATATTAACTAATACATTAATATAATATAATTAATATCAAGTACCATACATTAACACACACAAATATATTAATTAACATAATTTGTCAAAAAAAAAAATTGATTGGTTTAACGATGACGTATTGTCAGTTGTGACCGTCCACTATATTTGACCATTTACCACAAAACAACAAGTTGTAAAGCTAGCCAGGAAAGAAAGGTCGTGTTATGACTTGCTTTTTGGACTCCAAACAGGTGGCGCAAACAATTTTAGAGCACTAAATTACTACATGTGCATAATTAATAATTTTTAAATTTATAATAATAAAAATAATATTTTAATAATATTAAACAAATTAAATTAAATTTAATATTCTTCTAAAAAAAATTTAATATTATATATATTTAAATTATCGTATTTAAATTTAAATAACTTTTAATAATTATTTTTTTAATAATAAAAATTATTATTTTTATTGTTATAAATTTTAAAGATATTTTTTATTACTTTTTTATTTATTTTTGTATTTATAAATTTAATTTTTTTAGTCAATTAGGATAATTAATAAAGTGAAATTTTTTAAATATTATAAATTTGTAATAAATTTTAAATGATTAGCAAAGTTTTATTGGACAGTATAATTAAATCCATAAAATTGTAATAAATTAATTATATTTATCATATTTTTATGATATATAATAATGCTATAATAAAATACTTTCATAAATTGAATATTCTTTGTTAGTGCTCAATTGATTATTTTTTTTAATTTTTTTAAAAAAAATTGGGTATAAAAAATTATATGCTCCATATCTTTCTATATGCATTTTTTGGTCAAATATCTTTCTATATGCATTAAACATGCAATGCGTTTGGTTCGCTGAATGTAATCGTAATCATAATCGTAATCGTAATGGAATGTAATGTAAAGGAATCAATATTACGATTACAGTGTTTGGTTTAGTCACTGTAATAAAAAAAGGAATCAGTATTACATTATTTGATTTGATAACTGTAATGTAATGAAAAATACTGTAATATTACAATAATACCCTTAATTAATTAATAATTATTTATGTAATAATCAATTTTTTAATAATTAATTAATTAATAAATTATTAATCAATTTTTTAATGATTAATTAACTAATTAATTAATTAAGAAATTAAAACTAATTATGTAGTAATGGACGAGAGCGACGAGGCGACGGGGACGACGAGCACGACGCGAGCTGGTGCGACGGGGCCGAGCGCGAGGGGAGCTGGTGCGACGGGGCCGAGCGCTACACGAGCTGGAACTCTGGTTCGAGCGCGGGGGAGAACTGGTGCGGCGGAGCTGGAGAACAGACCTGAACGGCGGCGATAAGACGGCGAATGGCACCGGACGAGAGCGACGACTTCAACCCCCATGGTCGGCGCACGAAAGGGACGGCTGGACGACGAATGGCGGCGAGCGGGGAGAACGCTGTTACTGATTCCTTCGCAAGTGGTTACTGTTCATTACGAGAATGAATTGTAATCCCCTTTCATTGTGCTGATATATGTAATCCCCTTTACTTCTCTACATGTAATCTGATTACATTACATTACATGTGTTTGTACCAACCAAACACTGTAATGAATTAAATTGATTACATTACATGTTTGATTACACCTAACCAAACATGCCCTTAGTGTGAAAATGGTTTAAAAAATTAAGAGCTTATTTAATCGAATAATTTAAAAATAATTTTTTATTTTTAAAAATAAAATATTATTTTTAAAAATTAATTAAAATATTTGATCATGTTTTTAAATTACTATTTTTTTACTTAAAAACAAAATATTGAGAACAGCTAATACTTGTTTTTATTATTTTTGAAACAACTTAAAAAACGAGAACAATATTTACCGCGAAACTTAGCAAAAAAGCAAGATAAGCGGTCAGATTTTTTTCTATTTTTTTTTTTAATGTAATGGAATTGATGTATATTGCTTACACGTGCTTGTATTGCAAGTCTTTTCCTAAACCTTTTAAAACTTTTAAATTATTTTTTATTAACGTTGTTACTTTTCCAAAATTAATACATATTTTAACATCAATTATCAATTTAAAAGCCAAAAAATTAGCATTAAAAAAAAAAAAACAAAAACACACACACACACACACACACACGAAAACAAAGACAAAGACAAATTCAAATGCAAGGTATCTAATTTTGTAATTTAAGTATAGTTATTCAAAAAAAATTATAGAAGTTGATACTAAAATTCATTTTAATATGTAATTATACGTACATAAAAACATAATTTTAATTAATCATGATTTTAGATTTGCTATAATATTTTACTTTTTTTTTTTTGCAAATAATCAATATTTTGATTATCTATGAATAAAATGCTAATTATTAATAGTGTATAGTGCAATTTCATATTCACTTGAGAAGATCCATATTACCATATCATAGATCCAAAAATATGCTTTAAAAAATTGCATCTATTGGAAAACCAACTTTTGACTTTTCTATTAGTAATGGTATGTGCAGAAAATTACAATTTAATTTGAAATATACTATTTTCAATGTAGAATTTCGAAGTCAACTACACACTTGTACAAGGAACAAACTTAATTCAACTACATTGTGAATAATGCATATCTAAAAAACTTATTGAAGTATATGTGGGTATATATATATAACTTATTAGGTTTAAATAATTATACTTATTATTTTTAATTTAGCTTAGTTATTGATAAATTTTTATATTGTGATTATTATATATTAAATTTGAATTAAAATTGCAATATAAACTTTGTTTTGGAATAATTTGGCCAAACACATGAGTGTTTTTTGTTTCTCAAAACAGTTTTAAAAAACAATGGCCAAACAAGTTTAACATCTTTTAAAATTACTGAAAATTATTTATCAATAATGGTTTGAAAACAAGTTCTAAAAACAATTTTTAAATTAAGTGGGGAAACATACCTTAAATTTTTCTCAATTAAATTTACTACTTGATCCTTAAAATAACTATATATCTCTTAAAAATCTTATAAGATCCTTGTAAGTTATTGGTCTGGGTTTCTAGAAGTCTTCAATGTTTTTAATTACTGTTAAATATCTAGAAGTCTGGCTAAAACTTAAAACTAACGAGACTTGGATTAAAAAATATATATATTATTAGTTAATAGTACTCATGGAATCCAATAAACAGTATAAAAATGTAGAGGATCGATTAAGGCATATGATCGAATATCGATGACTCATTAGGTAGACCTAAAAAATCAATGAAATAATAAAGTAAGAGAGAAACTACGTCGAAATTTCACACCATTTACAATAATAATAATAATAATAATAATAATAATAATAATAATAATAATAATAATACTTTAAAATTTATAATAATAAAAATAATATCTTTATTTTAAATTAAAAAAATATAAATTATTATTATAAGTGTTATTTTTATTATTATAAATTTTAAAAATATTAATTTTATAAAAATAAAAAAAAAAATATTAAGATATTAATGCAACCAATTTTTCACCAAAATTATTGATTTTATGTTACTTGTAGGGATTGTTTTGAAAAACGTAAAAGTAACTCATTGTTTTTAGAAAATTTTAAGATATATTATAATACGAGTATCTTATATATAAAAATATATATAAATTTATATAATATTAATATTTTGAAATAATAATCACAATTTTTTGAAAAAATAACAAAAATTAAAGCAGATAATTTTTGAAACTATCCACCCACGAAATAATCAAATTTATGTTAAATTTATATGTGTTTAGTAGTAAATAAGTCAATTTGTTTAACACATTTAAAAAAATCAGATCATAATTGGTCAAGCTGGATAATCCGTTACCCGTATAAACAATCATAATAAATAACTACAATTATTAAGATAAATAGATAATTGATTATGATCTAATTATTTTGTAGGTTTGTACTTTGAAATATTATTGGAATGATGTTCAAATTTATTTTATTTTTATTTTCGTATTTTTATCAATTTATAGTAATATATTGTCTAGTTTAATTTTGTATGTTTAATTATTTATTATTTATTTTAGACTTAATTAAACAAATTTTTACTTGTAAAAAATTTATTATATATAATTTTGTTAGGCCTTTTTGTTTGTGTTTGAGACTTTAAAACTTTAGTTTTGATGGATCACAATTATTACGATTATTGATATTATTTTTATTTTATATTAATTAATATTTTTATATTTTTTGTTAAAATAATACTTAAATTAATTTAATTTTTGAAGTTTAATTAGAATTTATTATATTAACAAGTTATATAAGTATATGTTGATACTTGTTACAATATATCAAATTTTATTACATTATAAAATATAATATACATTATTTGATATATTTAAATGGATTAAACGAATCAACTTATTTATTAAACAGATTGAGTTATGATTGCACTTTCTGATCTATTTAATAAACGAGTTGAGTCTGAGTCAAACTTACACAAGACGAATTATAAATGGGTCGATTCGAACCCAATATGACTCACCTTTTTGACAACTCTATCAAAAATATTACTTTTAAAAAAATAACATTATTTATATTTAAATCATATATTTTTAGTATTAAAAAAAGTCTTATATATAATTTAACATTGAATATTATCTAATTGAATATCGTTCCATATTATTTGATACTATATTTTTATTGTTGCAAGTTTTAAAATAATTATCATTTATTGTCATTTTTTTTTAAATTGCAATAATAATAATAATAAAAATTTGAGAAAAATATAACAACATTAATAAAAATAATAATAATAGTCTTATTTTACACAATTTATGCAATATATTGTTTTTTTTTTCAACAATTTATGAATTAATTCAAACTTTGCTCCAAATTACATATATCAATATATATATTATTAATAAGTAATTAATAAATATATAATTTTTTATATATTTTAAGCAAGTTTGTTTCACGTCTAAACAACTATTGTATACATATATGTTGTATATTAATAATACATAAGCTGATAAATAGTACATAAAATTTAGATTATATATTATTAATAAGTACAATTAAGCCAATATAATTATATTAAAAAAAATCGAAGAATCAATTTTTGATTATAATATATTTATGATAAATAATAAAAATCTTTTAAAATATTTTAATAATCATTTAAATGTAATTATGCAGTGAAATTATTATAGTTATATATTAAAATAAAAATATTTTAATTTTTTTTTGTGGAGATATTGTTACAAGTTAAATTGTGATATAATAATTTTTTATTAATAATAATTTTATCTAACACTAGCGATATTAAAATATAATTAATTATAGTAATAAAATAAATAATAATTCATATATTTCTATTGTAATAATAACAGAGATAATTGTAACAATATCATTATTATTATTTTCTTTACATAACTAATTAAATGTAAAATTATAGATATTTTAGTAAAATCTAAGAAAATTTATCTTAAATATTTGCAATATATTACTGAAAATACCTTAATTATTTAAAAATTTCAAATAAAATTCATAAATATTTGGCGATATCATATTATTTTATTTTGAAATTTTAGATATTATAAAACTAAACTCAAATTTAAATATTTCAGATATTAAAGTTTATTAAGGAAGTGCATGAAGGTGTGTAGCAATCATTTATCTTTTCTATTTATATTGTCATCAATCTATATTTTATTTTCTCTACTAAAATTCTTTAATGAAGAAAAAACCTTTAATCTTCATCAGATAGTGCAGTTTTATAATTCTTCTTTATTAGTTTATCTCATATTTGCAATCACAAACCATAAAAATTAATCCTATCTTTAAGGCTTAAGCAATATTATATCAACCAACACTAAAGTGATTAATTTTTTATAAATGTACATCAAATTGATTATAAGAGAAGAGTTTATACACAACATAATTTTTGCCCGATTTCAGTTATAAGATTTTATGGAATGAAGCAACAAAACAATGAATTGTACGTTAATAAAAAAAAAAAAAAAAATCAAAATAAGCCCAAAATTTGAACTTTGAAAGAGTTGACACTACCACAAAACTGCTATATGGTCACGGTTTTTAACCGTGACTGTAGACCTATGGTCACGGTTTTTATAACCGTGACCTAAGAAGGAGAGACCTTAGACTAGAACCTATGGTCACGGTTAAAAACCGTGACTGTAGACATATGATATAGTCACGGTTTTTGAAAGACCGTGACCAATTATTCACTTAGGTCACGGTTTTTGTAAAAACCGTGACCATATAGATGTATATGGCCTCGGTTGTTACAAAAACTGTGATCATATGTATTACTTAAGGCCACGATTTTTACAAAAATCGTGACTATATGTAATGTTCATTTGAAAATAATTACACATATTTTTTAGCATTTTCATAAATTTAAATAACTGTTTCTTCAATATTATAAGTGCAACATTCATATCGAAAAATATATTATTAAAACTAATATAGCGATAACAGTTCATGCAATCCGAAACAAAATTAAATTACAAATATTAATGCATAAATTGTTTCAAAATTAATGACACATTATAGAGTGTCATATAATAATTACAATACTAATAATTAAAAGTACATATATGAAATTAAAGTAATTTAAAGTATTACATAATACTATCGCTTTAAGAAGCGATTTGTGAACTCTGCCCATTCATTCCGCATTTCATCAATTTGACTATCGGTGTATGATCCTTCGTTATTAAGCTACATATATATGAAAACAAATTTTAATATGTCGTATATAAAGAATCCAAGACAGAAAAGGCATGTGGAAAGAGTTTGTTTCAACTGACCTTGAGAGAGATTGTCTTTTTTACTTCTTCTGTCCTATCTTCAAGATCTTTTCTGTGCTTCTTGTCCAACTCACTCATAGTATCAGCCCAATTAATCTTTTCTTGAATTGAGACCAGTAGTTTATACAATACTTTTGCTTTCATTTGACATCTGTGGAGCCTTTTCAGTTTTGTTTATACAATCTCTTTGCAATGTTGAGAAGAATAAGCAGAGAACATATAATTTACGTAATGACGAGATCAGGAAACTAAGCTAAAATGTTGATACTGTTAAGTTACGCTCTAACGATCATGATTCATTATAGAACACAAGGAACCATGAACATCGCTAAAAAACTGCTAAAATTTTAAAAAACTCAGAAAAAGGGGGGAAATTCATCAGAGACATTGATACTTACCATTTCAGAGTAGCTTAAATCATATAGATCCTCGTCATGAGTCCAGTCCTCCATGCTAAATTCTGGAAATGAACGAGAGCCATTAGCATACAGCCATTATCCTTTCTCAATCTTCCGACAAGAGAAAGGGCCACGTGGCTAAAAAAATTAACCAAAATTGACTACCAAAGCATGTAAGAATTACAATCATCAAACTCCCATGCTTGATGACGTAAGACCTTTTAACTTAGGGGAACAACCTGAAGGCCAAAGTGAATAACAACATCAATGTCCAGACTATAGATAATTCAGTTGTTTAACAAATTTGATTCTAAGATAAAGAGATTGGGAATAGTTTCTTTCCATAATCAGCGCAATAATTTCTCACAACTTGAATAAGCATCAATGTCCAGTTCCACAATACCTAGAAAACAAACATATCAGTGTGTAAGACCAGCACTCATCAAGACATGTTTTCAGTTAAGAAGAATAGTTAGCCACCTAGTAAAAAGTAATACAAATTAAACGAAAACGATAAAGCACACTGCAAGAATCTTAATATGTTACCTCCTCTTTAGCATCAGGGGCAATAAAAGCCAATGGTTCAGTCGACTCCATTTGAGTTATAGGAAATGATTCCTCAATTTCATTGGGCATCCTAGCAAAAGATGGATCCCTTTTTTGCTGACGATAAATGTCAAGAATTAGCAGCTCCAATAGGTCCTGAAGATGAAGATCTTCCCCTTCCCCTGCCAACAGTAAAGCCCAAGTTTGGACATAAGCAGAACGAATAAACAAATAACATTAAACAGGGTTGGGAAGTTAAAATATAGATTGCACTGGACAAGGAATGGCATCAACCCTAAGCCAAAAAAATTCATTTCAAAAAGGCAAACGGTAACGAAATTCCAATTCTAAGAGCTGCATTAAAGCTACCCAGCCCTCCTTAATCAAGAACCCTAGCAAGAACTTTAAAGCGCAGACAACACACAAGAAAATAAAATATATAGAGTTTTAGAGAGAAAACGAACTCACTATAACGAGCAAGAGGCCTAACACAATCTGCTCATCCCGAGTTCCTGGTACCATTGTTTGAACCCTCAGACCAGAAGTGAGCTGCAAGGAGTCAAACTACTAAACTGAAGGAGGCCGGTGAACAGCAAGGAGGACGACGGCAGACCAACACGACGTCGGTGAACTCGCGTTGGAGGAAATGGGAGCTGGCGGTGGCTGAAGGATGAACGAGTAGAACAGCGTCCAGGCTCGATTGTTTTCGCGTGTGAAGCTTCCCGTTGGGGGGGGGGGGAAAATCGACCATTGAGGCGACGGCGTTGGCGTTGGCGTTGGCGACGGCGTCGATGAGGGCAACACCTCCCTCTCTCGCGCGCGCCGTTAGGAGCCCGAGCAGCTGGAAATTTGCGTGGAAGGAGAAGGAAGATATTGGGTATAAAGGGTTGCGTGGTAAATGACAGAATTACCCCTGCCTTTTGGAAAACTTTTAAGGACATTTCGGTAATTTCACATAATTTTTTTAAAATTATTGTCACGGTTTTAAAAAAACTGAGACTATATTACATGATAAGGTCACGGTTATTTAAAAACCGTGGCTATAAATTTTGAATTTTTTTTAGCTTCACTTTTGGTCACGGTTATTTTAAAAACCGAGATTATAGATATACACTATGACCTCTGTTTTAAGAAGACCGTGACCAAAAACCTATAGCCTCGGTTTTTTGTAAAACCGTGGCCAATTTTCCGAGACTAAAGATCAGTTTTGTTGTAGTGTGACAAAACTCTATTCGAGTAAGTGATGAAATTTATATAGACGACCACGATGAAATTTCACTTAATTAAGTGAAATTCGAGCTTTTATACATTTTATTATTATTATGCTCGCATAAAAATGCACTTGCATTTTTCTCCTCTAAAAGTTAAATTGTACTTTATTTAAATTAAAATAAAATATATAGTACAATAAGATAAATTTTCAAATATTAAAAGCCTATATAGCATTCAAACCTAGCATATAAAAACACAATAAAAGAAACGCACAAGTGGCATAAGAAATCTTAACAAAAGGGAAACAAGAAAAGATTTCATAATGGAATTAAGCACCTAAATATTACTATTTAAATCCTTTTAAGACTATTCATAAGAGTAATAATCATCTCTCACAAATGCTCCCAATTAGGCTGGGAATCTTCTAAGTACTAAATATTGAAAGAAAATAGGAACGCACAAAGGCGCACTTCAAAAGCTAGAAGACGAATCATCTTGACTTAACGTAGAAACAGCCACTAGAACCACCTACAGTCATCAAAAATCACCATATCATGGTTGAAAACTCTCTTGGATGGTCACAAGATGTCGTAGTCCAATCACTTGAAGAAGTAGCGAGCACCATTAAAAGTAGAGCAACAACCAGACAAAATGACATCTTGTTGTACCGGACGGCGACCAAAAGAGAAACAACAAGCGATAGGAGTTATCGAGCAACAAACTGCATGGTGATTATTCACCGCAATTAAAAACAAAAAACAACCAAACACAAGCCAACCAACGGGCACTGCCAAACACAAGCATCCATGTTACACCACCATGACGATCGTAACAAACAAAAGAAATTGAACAGAGAAAACTACATATGCAAGAACAAAAGAAATTGACAAATGCAGGGAACAAATCGAAGGAAACAGTAGATGCAGGAACAAAACAAATTGTCTGACAATCAATCGGCTAGCTCCTACTACCGGCCAAGTTGTTGAATTATGAAATAATGGCTACCGACATAAAATGACGGTCACCAAATATGGCATCTACCGACATAAACGATAGGCGTCTACATTTCTTGAACAATTCAATTCATAGATTGCAGCTACATTATCTGTAATATTAGATCAAATAGTTGTAATTTATTACCTATATAAACCATGTATAATTCATTGTACATTTAAGAAATGAAAATAAGAAGCTGATCAGAGAACAAATTCTGAATCACTTGTTTGTTTCTTCATGGTATCAAAGCCAAGTCGTTACTCTATACAAATTTGAAGCCTTAGTTCTCATAAACTGAGTTTTCTTTCCCTGAAAAAAAATTTTCTTAGAAAAAATACTCCCTCAAACACTCATATGAAACTTAATTTAAAACTTCAATTTTGAAGCAGTATTTGTCTATCCTAATTTTACCAGATTACTCTAAACAAAAATCTGAGCATTTTGGTAAAATTAGGGTGGCAAAAAAGATCATAATGCGCCTCCACGTGCCACCAGAAGAGAGCTAAAAAAATCCACCCGCCACCATGCGCCCTCACGTGTCATCTGGAGGTTGAAGACGCTGACTTGGCCGGTTTGCTGACGTGTCATTCCGGTTCGTACAGGTCTGATTCGGTTGAATCAGAGGTCCGTTTGAACCCGGTTTGATCTAGCGGTTCGGTTTGAACCTGGCTTGACCAGCGGTTCGGCCCAGACTTGGTTTTTTTTACCCAATTTTTTCCTTTTAACCAATTTTGGACCATTTCATCCGATTTTCACCCGATTTGGTTCATTTTATCTGGTTTTGATCCAAATTGACCGATTTTTATCCAAATTAACAGATTTTTATCTGATTTGATCCAAATTAATTAGTTTTAACCCAATTTGATCCAAAATTTACCGCTTTTGAACGATTTTAATCCAAATTTATCAGTTTTAACCCAATTTGATCCAACATTTGCCATTTTTATACAATTTTGATCCAAATTTACCATTTTAACCAGTTTTGTCCCCGATTCAATACTGTTCAGATTTTTTTTGGAATTTTATTTTCAGTTCTGAAATATTCACATCATTTTCTAGTTTATGTACTATAAAATTATGACAGATAATACAATTTTATCTCTAATTATTGTATAATCTGTTTATTCTGAAGATATTTTTAATACCAGAATCATACTTACTGGAACAAATTATGATGTTTGGTCTCAAATAATGAAAATGCATATAGCTGAGAGAGAGAAACTCTCTTATATTCATGAGAAAAAATTGCAACAAAAAAAGTGAGCAAAAGGATACGACAAGTGGTATGCTGAAAACTAAAAAGTGAAGAGATGGCTCCTAATGTCTATGAGTCCAGAAATTATGAAGCGTTATTTATGCATACCCACTGCTTTTAAAATTTGGGATACTTTAGCAAAAGCATTCTATGATGGAAGTGACGAATTATAGGTATTTTTTTTAAATAAAAAAGCCTTCACTTCTAGACAAAATGGAAAATTACTCTCGAAATATTATAGAGAGTTAACTGAAATCTTTCAAGAACTGAACTATTATGATAAGGTGGTTATGAAAGATCCAGATGATCTAAAATTGTATCAAGAGTCTGTTGAAAGACTGATGGTACTATTTTTCTTGCTGGATTGGATAATATTTTTGAGCAAATTCGTGGAGAAATTCTACGAAAAGAAAGCACCCCGAATTTGGAAGAATTCAAAAAGGGTTGTTAATAAATCATCAATCAAATGCACCCATTGCCAAAAAAATGGTCATACCAAAGATCAATGTTTTAAGATTGTGGGATATCCAGATTGGTGAGATCATAATCGAGACTCTCGAAAGAAAAATTCGATTGGAGCCCTCAGGAGAAGTTCTTTAGCAATTCGGACTAATCCGGGCGAAGCCACCTCATTATGATAAAAATGATAAGGATGTGAAAATAAGACTGAGAATAAATCCAATTATGTTGAGGCAATTATACCTTTCTTCAAGGCACTTCAAAAAGGATAGTGACTTGTTTTTGGCTGATTTAACCAAAATAAGGTTTCATCGGTTTGAAATTTGGATCTATTAAATGTTGATTTGGCATCATAATAATATATCAGAGCCACGTCGATGCTCTGATATTGTTCAATAATAAACAAGTTGTTGCTGTTCAAAATGCAAAGGCCAAATAACTAACATGTCACTTGGACTTTGTGAAGAGATATAGTTACAACTTGAAAGATCTGGTATTAGGATATCAAGCAAGTTGGGCATACGAAATATCTATGCACCAATTTGAGGAGGAGTGTTGAATTATTAAATAATGGCTACCGATATAAAATGGTGGTCACCAAATACGACGTCTACTAACAGAAACGTAGGCGTTTACATTTCTTGAATAATTCAATTCAAAAATTGTAGCTACATTATCTGTAATATTAGATAAAATATTTGTAATTTATTACCTATATAAACTATATATAATTCATTATAAATTTAAGAAATTAAAATAAGAAGTTGATCAGTTAATAAATTTTAAATTACTTTGTTTTTTTACAAGGAACCAAAAGAATAAGAAACCGTAGAGAGAAGGTAGAGAAAAAGTTGAATTAGAGAGAGAACTACTCAATATTATTTTTTTGACGACTTAAGTTAATTTGTTAAGAGATATTCCCTAACAAATCTCCATTGATAACGTGTTGACACACACTTTTTCGTGGAGAATTAGTATTTCATGACGAATGATGATTTCTAATAAAAGGCGTTTGACAAGATGAACTAATTTACGTAATATGTAATTAAATGTAAAATGAAATATTTACATAGATATTTAATAATTGTAAAAATTGTGGTAGTTCTTGTGTTGTGTCTATGCAGTACTTCATACTAATACTTGACTACCTGTAAGGCTGTGAAGTCTCAACTCTCAATGCAGGTCCAAGTACGAGACTTCTGGATACTGGTTCAGGTTTAAAGACAAAAGTAACACCAAGACCATTGGTTTTGGTCTTACTCTCTGAATTTGGGGTTTATGATTAAGTCGGGTCAACGATGAAAGGTTCAAATTGGTAATAAGTTAATAGTAAAAAAAGAAGAAGGGAAAATAGGAGAATCGAGATTCTAGAACAGGCAAACCGGCGTAGTACATAATTCAACTTATTCTTTCAAAATAAATAAATAAATGAGTTAATTAGTTATTTTGGACAAAACAAAGTAAGAGCTTATCCGAATAACTGACCTGTATACCAAGTCATTTAAATTTTTTAACAATTTGATAAAACTTACTTAACGACTTTATTTTGGAAGATCTAATTTACATTTTTATTTTTATTTATTTATTATTTATATATAATATATTATATACAAAAATAAGTATATATAATATATTACGTATAATTTTATTATTATAAGCAATAAGTTACATGCACTTACTATTATATGTAACATATTATATATACATTTATTGTTATATATAATATGTTACATACAATAATAATTTGTTGTTATATGTAATATATGACATATATTTATGTTATTATATGTAACACGTTACACATATTTTCGTTGTTATATATATAACATGTTACGTACTTATCCAATGAAGTTGACGGAACTTTAAAGATATCACTGATAAAGTTGCTAGAGCTCCGTTTAATTTATAGGCAATGTTGTTGAAATTTTGGTGTATTTATTTATTAATTGAAAAAGATATTTTAATAATTTATATAATTTTTATGTAATTAAATTTTAATTTTAAATATATTTTTATTAATTTAAAAAAAATATTAATTTACTATTTAAATATAAGCTATTAAGTCGAAAGTTCAGTAGAAAATTACCAAAAATAACACCCCTAAAATTTATAGTAATAAAATTAACACCCCAATAATATTAAACGTTCAATATTGAATGTTAAATATTCAATTTGAACGTTCAATATTGAACGTTCAATATTAAATGAGTCTAAATTATTATCGTTTAATTTTAATTGGATGAATGTTAAAAAAAAAAAAAATATATTAATTATTTTTTTAATTATAAAAATATAAATTTAAATATAAAAAATATTAATTTTTTTATTAAAAATTTTGAATGATACTAATTTTGTTATTCTCCACGACACATCTTTTTAGACCAACAATACGAGAAAGGGTGTGTCTTTTTAGACCAACAATACGAGAAAGGGATGCGGTAGTCAAACTTATTAAAGCCTTTTTTTTCTTTTTTAATTACATCAAATAACCTTTTATTTATACATAAGCATTTAAAAATATAAGTATTGTCAAAATTTTGATAAATTTGACGGACAAACATATTTTGAATGACCAAAATATTATATTATATTTCAAAAAATAAGTATTAAATTATAAATATTATTTTTAATATGTGTTCAAATAATTTTTTTTTATATATATATACATGTTTAGATTTTAGCATTAACTTCACTAGATAAAAAAAAGGGGTACTATGCAAAAGGTAAAAACGAAAATTGCTTTTTATTTTTTATTAAATAGTGGCTTGGCGGACGCACCAGTCTGAATCGAGTTACACTACAAAAGCGTCGGGCTGCTATTAAATATAACAATTTAATCAAATTAGTTTTTGCTCTCCATACAAGGGTTTTTATATCTCGTTTTTCTTAAATTATACACGGATTAAAAGCAATTTTAGGAAAAAGTTGTTTTCAGAAATTAGTTCATAATTTGTGCTTTATGGGCTAAAAAGTTAAAACAAATTAATTTAGAAGTTCCCCCCCCCCCCTCTCCCCCGCCCCCCAATGTCATAAGCATTTATAAACAATATAGAAACATAAACACTTATTCAAACTAATCAAACCAGTCAACTATAGCTCCTTGAAAATACAATTACCAGTCATAAGCATTTCTAAACAATATAGAAACATAAACACTTATTCAAACTAATCAAACCAGTCAACTATAGCTCCTTGAAAATACAATTACCAAAATGCCCCGCCACTGCTCTATATATAGCGACGCTTCCAGCTTCAATACTACAACCGAAAAGCTATTGTTCTAAGAACTAACAGTTCCATTTCTCAAAGAAAGAAAGAGAAGTGGAATAAAAATAGAAGACAATTAAAAGATTCGAAAGAGAGAAAACAGAGATGGATCTACAGTTCCAATTTTTCGATATGAAGATGTTTTTGTCAATTGCTTTTATTGGGTTTTTTGCAATTTTGATGCGTCTGTTCAATTCACTGGTGGTAAAACCAGGGAAGCTGAGAACGAAGATAGCCAAACAAGGCATAAGTGGACCACCACAAACATTAATATTGGGAAATATAATGGAGATCAAGAAAGCCAGAAACCCTCGAACCACACCCATAGCTCCTGTTGGTCAATCACCTGAAGAACACGACTGTGCCACTCTTCTCTTTCCTTTCTTTGGAAAATGGAGGAAACAATACGGTAACGGAATTGCTATTTTCATAGAAAAAAAGACAACATATTTCATTCAAAAACAAAATAGCATGCTTCTTGTATTTGTTACAAAAGTGGAACATTTTTATGTACTGTATTGACATTTTATGTTATACATTCGAATTTGACGTTGTTAAAATAATGTAATGGCAGGAGATGTGTTTATGTTTGCATTGGGTAACACTCAGATAATATACGTAAACCAACCAGATGTTGTTAGGGAGATAACAACATGTACATCCTTGGATTTGGGTAAGCCTTTGTATCAATTTAAGGAACGTGGTCCTTTACTTGGTCAAGGTATTCTTACTTCAAACGGCACCGTCTGGGCTCATCAAAGGAAAATTCTTGCTCCTGAACTCTACATGGAGAAAGTCAAGGTATAATGACTTGTTATCATGATTTACCAAATGAAGTTTAAAAGAAAAGAAAAAAAAAGATTAATATTTTTTGTGAATTTCGAATTATAATTTGTGTTGTTAATGAATCTTACAGGGAATGATGAAATTAATTACAGACTCTGCAATAAATTTGTTGGACTCATGGAAGAGTAAAATTGAGTTAGAAGGAGGTGTGGCTGATATTAAAATAGACAATTACATGAGAAGCTTTTCTGGAGATGTTATCTCAAGAGCTTGTTTTGGAAGCAGTTTTGCTAAAGGAGAAGAAATTTTTCATAAATTAAGAGCTCTCCAAGAAGCTATGTCCAAGAAGATCTTTTCCACTGGAATTCCTGGAATGAGGTAAATTTACTAGTCATCAACCTTAGTTTTGCCTTTCTAAAAAAGCTACCCTTTTTGGATCTGTTTGTTTCTACTTTTGAAATTCTATGAAAGTGCTTTTGAACCAAACTTAAGGGTTTGTTTGCTTGTACTTATGATAAAATCATTTACAAGAATAAGCACATATAATGTACTTCTATTAGTAAGCATAAAATATGCTTTTTGAGTCCGAAAGCACTGACAAAACAATAATTGTTTGATCCTAAAGCCTTTTTTGCTATCACAAGTGCATTTACAAGATCCCAAAAAAAGAAACAAACATATCCTAAATCTTGTTTGTCAGAAGTGCTTTCAATACTTATAAAACACAAAAAACTGACAAAATAAGCACAGTTAATGTGCTAATGCTATAAAGTGATTTCTTCTAAAACGAGTATTTACAAAAGCACAAGCAAATGAAGCCTTGTACATGTATGCTAAGCTATAGATATCGATTGATGGGTACTTAATATATTTTGTGCTACTACAGATATATTCCAAGCAAGCACAACAGGGAAGCTTGGGCATTAGAAAAGGAAGTGGCTACTCTGATCTTGCAAGTAGTGAAGGAGAGAAAGGAAGCTGGTTATGAGAAAGACTTATTACAGATGGTTCTTGAGGGTGCTCAAAGTAGTGACTTTAGCCAAGAAGCCACTGACCGTTTCATTGTAGACAACTGCAAAAACATTTACCTGGCTGGCTATGAAACCACTGCAGTTTCAGCCACTTGGTGCCTCATGCTCTTGGCTGCAAATCAAGATTGGCAAGATCGTGTCCGAAAAGAGGTTCTTGAAATCTCTAGTGGCCACACCCCAGATAACGATATGCTTCGCAAGATGAAACAGGTAGTTTTATTATTTTTGAGGCCCCAAAATCGTGTTTTTGGAAGTTGAATGAAAAGTGTTACGAAATTTCAAGTTCTAGTAGTGTACAGGTTCTACATGACTTATGTACACGACTATGGGACAATTTCTAAATGCTTTGATTGCTTGTTATCACTTGATGTATGTATTAGAAAATGCTTGAAAGTGTTTCGACATGATTTAGGACACGCACACGCAATTTTGGGACATTTTTTACCAAATCTCCAAAAAGGGGTGCCCGAACTCTTTGAACATTGATCTTGAGCAATCTCTCACTTCATTTTTGTTTTCTAATCTTTGAATGGGCAGTTGACAATGGTGATTCAAGAAGCATTGAGGCTTTACCCACCAGTGACTGTAGTATCGAGAGAGGCTTTTAAGGACATGAAATTTGGAGACATTCATGTTCCAAAGGGTGTTAACGTTTGGACAATGGTGGCAACAATACACACAGACCCAGAAAACTGGGGACCTGATGCCTACAAATTCAATCCAGATAGATTTGCAAATGGAATAACTGGTGCTTGCAAGCTTCCTCACTTGTACATGCCTTTTGGAGTTGGACCAAGAGTTTGTCTGGGTCAAAACTTAGCCATGATTGAGCTTAAGATGTTGTTGGCTCTGATTTTGTCGAACTTTTCTTTAACACTCTCTCCTAAATATAACCATGGACCTGCTCTTAGATTGGTAGTTGAGCCAGAACATGGTGTGGACCTTTTGGTTAAAAAGTTGTGAGGTTTAACTCTGTTTATTTTAATTTGTTACTGATAGAAATAACAGTCTCTTCAATCTTAGTGTATTCACTCTTGTATTGTTCATTTGAATTTTACATTATTTTTTGTTCTTTGTTCATTTTGTATATGCCTTCTATGTGATGAATAATACCAAATTTTTTCTTGTTCAATCTATTTATTTAGTTATTTGATCTTTCCCAAGTTTGTTTGCTCTTGTTTGTTTTTATCTCTTTCCTTGGATAATTAAGAAACAAATTCAAAAATCTAAAGTTACCTCTCTTCAAAAAAACAAAAAACAAAACAAACAGGGGCAATGTTTTATGTGTAGCACAAATGCATTGTAGGCATCAAATGGCATATTATCGAATTTAATGTAAAGTTGGGACGTTGTAAAACCACTTGTTAACATAATGTAATTGGAGCATGTAGATTATATAAATCATTTTTGTATTATGGACATAAATGTTTCACTTTTAACACGTTAATAATCCTTGTGCAAGCAATCGTCAAGTTCTAGTTTCAACCCGGTTCGTTTTCTGATTAAGGAAGCAGCATCTAGAGGTGTTTTACATTTTCTCTGCAGCTCCTTCATTCTTTCAGCATCAAAATTGTACCTCTTGAACAGCTTCCTCTGCCTATTGAGGAAGAGTCTCTTCATCAAGTCTACATAAGTTGGATCTCTTGAAGTGAATAGAAAGTAGGCAAAACCTATGACTATACCAGTTGATGTGGTGAAAAATGCAATGGGTTCCATCACATCCCATGAGAACTCCCAGAAGGTTAACCGAAAGAAAAGCATAAGTTGCAACAGAGATAGCCCTAACCCTATCCAGAGGATACAACGTACTTGTTTATGTGCCAACATATCTATTTCTTCTTTCTTCCTGTGCAACGTCGTTAGTTCTTCCCGTACAGGGTCATTCTCAGGGGTCAGAGCAACGGGTACTGCCCTTCTAACCAAATCTACAAGCTGAACATAAAATGCACACAACCGGTCAATACAATCAACAGTTACAAGAAACATAAAATTCAATGCCTCCAAAATAACTCCATTAGCTTGCTAATACAGACATAGAGTAGGTATATGAAACCACAAAGTATCAAGAACTAACAGGTTCTTGAATCTTAATGCATTTGACTGATACAAGAGTGAACAATTAGGATGCATTGTGTATCCAAAAGTGGATTGTATCGATTGAAAGAGCTATCCGACTTCAGCTTATAGGAAGGAAGTAGCTGCTTTCGGAAAGTTTGAAGCAAGGACAACTTAAAACCATGCATGACTACACAAATGCAAAAGGAGATTGAAAACAATTGGAGAGAAACAAAGATGTTAAACAGAGCATAAACTTTAAATCTGTTATCTAAAGAAATGAATATGCTATCATGGGTACGTATTAGAAAAAATAGAAAAGAGCTTTGAACTTAAAGCAACCATCTAAACTTTCACTACTCACCTTCCTAGGCCAAACCAATTCAATCCTGAACTGTGCACTTAAGACTCCAATAAAGTAGGGAACGAGAGAGAAACAAACACAAACGAACGGAACATACCCATGAATCACTGGCTACAGCTAATAAAATGAAAGTGCAAACAAAGGCCCATCTGATCTTTCACAGCAAAAAAAGCATCAATCAGCTTTCACTCTAATACTTTATAGTTAAACTAAACACAAGGGCAGATCACAAATTGCGTCTAAGATGACAATGTCAAATTACAAGGGTGTGCAAAAAATTTCAGAACCACCCCAACCCATAATATTCTGTTTTGAGATTTTTTTTTATTTGATTTGGTTCTAAATTTTAAAGAACTGATTAAGATTGAGTTAGTTTGCTTTTCATTTTAAAGATTCGATTAAGAACCGAACTAACCCAATCTATTTATTGTTTTATTTTTATTTTTAATTTGTTTAATCCGATAGTTTAAAACTTTGTCTTTTTTTCTTGTAAGCGATATCAGTAGTTTAAGTTACTGGTTAAATTATGTTTCATTCTAAGATTTACCTTTTATTAATATGGTAAAAGCTTACGTTGTGCTTAGAGATGGGAGCTTGGAAACATAGTTGAAATTTGGTTTTTTGTATGTTTTTTTATAGATAATTTAAATATTTTATTTTTATTTTCTATTTTATAATAGACAATGTGTACTAGATATTTGAACTCCTATGTTTTGCTTTATTGTTTATTATTAATTTGTTATGTCTAATTAGACAACCATTTTTATTTTTGATAATATTTTAGAATTAAATTTTATCTTTTAGTTTGTTAATGTGTGCCTATTTTTACCTTTAGAATTTGGATATTTAACCGAAATTCTTGCAAAAATTTCTAAATCGATTACTCTCTTATTTTCCTTATTTATGTGAGATACTAACTCTATACTATTTAATTATGTTAACCATTATAACTATATCGTTTTCTATTTTTTTGCGGATAGAGTTTGCAATGCATGAACAATATTACAAAGTGTTTAGATATGAAAATTTAAAAAAAAATTTAGATAAGTCATTACTATTCTTTATCGCTTATTTTCTCTTATTTTTTAATTTTTTTGCACTTTATGTTTAAATATGGATAATGATATTAGGTAAATGGTTGAGATTTAAAATTTTAAATTTAAGTATTATAATAAAATTAAATTAAAAACACTAGAGACTATAATAAGAGTTTTTTAAAAAAATTAATAAACAAAATCAATCAAAAAAGGGGGGAGATTTTCCTTAATCCAACCAAATTAAAAAAAAAATTGATTCGAATTGGATTGATTTTCAATTATATTGGTTCGGCTTGAATCTCATATTTAAAAAACTGATACTATTGGCTTGGTTTCAATTGTGGTATAAAACCAAAACCAACTCATATATACACATGCCCTACAACTTACTCATTGCAATTAGAATTTATGCGTCCAAATTGCTTCTAAGATGACAATGTCAAAAGCGAAAAGCAATTTAAGTGGATTTTGTAGAAAAAGGGAAAAAGCTATACCTTATCAGGATGAAGGTAAACCTTGTTACGGAAGAGCAGGAGCACGCCAGCCTCATCAAGCACTCTTGCAAAAGCAATAGCCTCTTCTAGAGATCTTGCGATCCCAAAACTCTCACAAGCTTCAAGAAGCTCATTGTAATTTATAACCTCTTTGCCTTCCATCCCAAGCTTCACTTTCAAAGATTCCACACTCACTAACCTCATTAGATTATTTGCCTCCTCGAATGATATCATCTCCTCTTCACCAATCACCCTTTTGCCTCTTTTCTGGTCACCATTGGAACCAAAATTCGATTCCCTAAAATTTATTAAAGATTGAGACAATGACGAAGGAGAATCTGACGATAATGCCCTCGTTGATTCAAGTGGCCAAAAAGCAGGAAAACAAAGTGTTTTAGTTTCTCCATAGCAACTGGTAAGCATAGCTCTCAAACCCAATAAACTGCAACAATTTGAAGAAACCCCAGTATTAAAGGTCCTCCCTTGAACAACGCCATGGCCAACCACCGCCTTGAAGCTTTGCTTCAACATTGGGCCACAACAAACCCACCATCTCCCCCACATTTTTTTTTTCCGTGTAGCAAAAATTAATGATAACCCAGGTAGAGATAAGTAAATAAAAAACCCACACACAAAAACTGGGAAATATCTCTTCCGAAAGGTTTTTAAGTTATTACCAACCAACCACTAATAGTATACTAGTGGCTCACATTTGTTCTTGACTTTTTTTTTTTTTTAATAGAAAAAACTTTCCAAAATTGAGATGGTATAATTTTCCCATTCGGATCAAGTTTTATATTTAAGGATATTAAAATTCTTGTCAAAAAAAGTTTAATAACTAATACTAACTTTTCACTGTTCTCAAATGTATGGCATCTTATCTACAACTCAATTATATTACAAATTGAACTATTTTTTGACTTCTTGTATTTGTTCTTAAAAGATGGGACCAGCTACAACAAAGTTATTGAAGTATCCTAAAAGTCAGTTTTTGCTGCAAATGAAAAGTTTTAGTTATTTTTTTAAGCAAATTATCTTAAATTATTTTATTTTTAAGAAGTAATAAATTTATGTATTATTATAAATCAACAATAAATTATAAATCTTAAAATTTAGTCCATAAATTATAAACATTAAATTTAAAAAAAAAAAAAAGGAAGAAAGAAAAAGAGATAAAAATAATAATTAAATTTTTAAATGACTAAAATACTTTCAACATTTTGTATATATATATTTATTTTTTATCAAATAATTTTTTAAAAATAATTGAGATGTTTTTAAAATATTATATAAATATCAAAATATTAATATAGGTGCTATTCTATCCCCTAAAGACATTATAATTTAATTAGATGGAATAATATTTTAAAAGAAATTACTTCTTGTCGGCATTAAATAAAAGAGAGAGATGTAAATATTTCTTTTAATAGAACAGCAATGTATATCCGACGTGGCGATTTTCATTTTCTGAAAAGAAAAAAAAGTTACCTTTGAAACTTTTTTTTTTTTTTTCCAATGAATAAACTTTTAAAACTTTTTTTTTTAACAAAGAAAAAGATTCTCTAGAAGAGACGAGATAACGCCCGCTATTTTCTATTTATTTAGATCAATGTTTATATTAAGAGTACAAAACAGGAGCTAGCAATTCAGTATCACGTCATAAAAAATCTTTGTGCATAATTACAACTTTTTCATCCCTTGAACGGACTATTTAGTGCATATAGTCCAGTGACATTACCTACTGAACTATCTCGTTGAAACTTTGAATGATGTAATATAATGTTTTTTAACATCAGATTCACTTTTTCAATAACAAAAAGATTCATTTAATTTTGTTGGTAAAAAAAAAAACTCACTTGATTTTTAAAGTAAGAAAAATATTCAACCCTAGAAGTCTATTTTTTCTATAAAAAAAAAAACCCTCAAGTTTTGAATTTATATATATAAAAAAAAGATATATCATGAAAGTCCTTCATATTAAATTATTTATATCATTTAATTTCTTAAATTATAAATGGTATTATTTGATCTCTTAATTTTAAAAAAAGAATACAATTAATGACAAAATGTATTATTTTAATAATTTTTTAATTAAAATATTATTTTTTAAGAGGTCAATTAATGACAAATTATATTATTTTAACATTTTTGATATTAAAATATTAATTTAAAAAATAATATTTTAATTAAAAAATTATTAAAATCATGTATTTTATCTTTAATTGGCCCATTTTTTTTTTAAACTAAGAGACCAAATGACACTATAATTTAAAAAATTAAATAATATAAATATCATAATTTAAAAAATTAAATAATATAAAATCAAAATATAAGCACACATTCGATATGTATTTTTTTCACCGTATTAAACAAATATGAAAATATCTTCGGTTGCACTACCTCGGAGTAGAGCAATATGATGCTTAAAACGGATATTTAGTAATGGTATAAATGTTTATTTTGAAAAAGAAAAATATATCTTCAAATAACACCTCAAAAACTAATATATAGCTGTTTTTTTTTTTTAATATGGAGTTGGTCAAAAGAAGTCAATAATCTCTTAGTTAGATCATAGACGATCTATTCATTCCAATGGGCTATTTAAAATAAATAAATTAGAAATAAGCAAATTAAAAACTGAGCATGAAATTTGAAAAATTGCAATTGACAATTTGTCATGTGACAAAAAAAAAATTCATCTTTCAAGATTCACCTTTAACTAAAGAAGAAACTAGGCCCTGGTAACCCAATGGCATTGTAACCGCCCTAATAAGGGGGAGCTCTCGAGTTCGAGGCTTGTATGTAGCAAAAAAAAAAAGAAGAAACTAGAAAGCATAAAATGCTATGTTAATAAGTCGATGACACCACTTACAGCTAAATGTACACTTGAAGAGTCAAGGACCTATACTTAAACAATCGTAGCACTAAGTGTGTTTTGCCTTAGAAAGTGTTTTAATCAAGCCTTTTGTTATCTTCCAAAACCAGAGTAGGTTCAACATTGTTAACACAGGAGGTACAACAAGTAAGCTGTAGAAACCCAAAGGAAAGACTGTCTTCACCTGAAACAAAATAAAATAAAAACGTCCATATAAAAAAACTAGACCGATATTCACATACATACAATGTTGCATAATAAACTATAATCGAACTGATTCATAGCCAATATGTAAGTTCTGTACTGTTTTCCTTGCCTTTTTCAATGCCGGTTAATTCGGCTGACCTAATAGAGTAGTAGAATGTAGACATTTCACACCTTATAGGATAAAACTCTATATTGGAATTATATTATTATGATGCTAATGCTTTTCATCTTCATGAACTTGTCAATATGTGTTTCACTTTGAAATAATTAATGCATGATCATCAATTATAATTATTTCTTAATGATTGAAATTTTGGCATATATTGAGGAATAAAAACAGTAAATTTTGGTAAACTGAAAGCAAATCTGGATTAAAGAAAGCATTACACCAAGAAGGATGTGCTTACCTGATCAAAATGTCCAAACATGTGGATGAAGAAGTAAACGAACAGAAGCACCCTTGCAATCTAAAGGAAGTGAAATTAAACGTCACAATCCATGAAAGAAAAGAGAAACTTCTGAAATTTGCAAAAAAATGTTGAAAAATACTATATGGTAATTCATGAAATGAGAATTGGAATACGTTACACATACCAACCACCCAAAAAATAATGCAACGCCATTAAAGATGTAAAGAGTCGAACTTTTCCCACCACCAACATCCAAGTACCTGCATTCATTTTGCAAGATAAGCCAAATTTACTAAATAAGCTAAATGATGACAACCAAGAACATGAACTGATAAAAAAATTCGATTTTTTTAATGCTAACTTTTACCATCTTAGATTAACAAATGGAGTAGTGCTCTCTGTAAACAGAACCATGAGGATGTAGATCTGTGCTTTTCCACTTACAAGAGAAAGGACAATTGAAAACATGGACAACCCATGGTGTAAAACCTGGAGATACAAATGTAATGAGCAGAACTTATATACCGAATTGCATTTACTTTTTGGGTTTATCTATTCTTTGTTTTCTTGAAAAAGCCAAAGTTCTAAACCATGCTAAAACAAAATGCAAAATATGTTCAGCTAATTCACAAATCGCATATGGATATTGAAATTAGAGAATTTCATGCAGAATACATGTATTATCACTTTTTGGGTTTATCTATTCTTTGTTTTCTTGAAAAAGCCAAAGTTCTAAACCATGCTAAAACAAAATGCAAAATATGTTCGGCTAATTCACAAATCGCATATGGATATTGAAATTAGAGAATTTCATGCAGAATACATGTATTATCACTTTTTGGGTTTATCTATTCTTTGTTTTCTTGAAAAAGCAAAGTTCTAAACCATGCTAAAACAAAATGCAAAATATGTTCGGTTAAAGCAAAATACAAGAATTATCACTTTCCTTCTATGCACTTACATACTCCAGACCACCTAAAGCTGGGAAATGCCAGAAAATCATAGCCAAGTCCGAAAGGAAATAACCAGTGGAGATCTGAACTAAATATTGAAAAGCAAAATAGAAAGATGTTAAATAACAAAAAATTAGCAAACTGCATAAAGAATAATATGAACAACAAATCATAAGAAAAATGAGCTCTAAATTCAGCTTGAAAAACATGTCATAGTTTGTCAATGGATATAGCTTTAGATCTGATTGGGGGAAGAAAACAGGGAAAAGAATCACACAAATAAGCGAACACGAATTTATACCAAGTATGATAACTATGTGATGGTGAATGGCCTTAAGAATGAGAGGATAAGCAGATTATAGCAAGAAGATGACGAGGGTTTTTGATATTACCAGTGAACTGAACTATGACTGTTCACTGCTGCTACTTTGAACAAGCATACTTAGGTTGAAAATAGTGTATACCTACATAACTCAAAATCAATTGGGCATGCTCATATTCATCTTCCCCTGTCGGAAACATTTCCAGTTTATCTAAACAATAATGAACGTATACCAATCAACTTAACCAGTATCCAAAGACCAATGTATAATGCAATTATCATTTTCTAATGAGTTGCAACTGTTTTGATGGTTAAAATAAAAAATAAAAAAAATTCAGAAGTCCTTTCAAAACTTCCTCAAGGACTCAAATATCAATGTACTTTACAGGCTGATGACTTGCAATTTAAAGTGAGAAACAATACTGAGAAAGTCTAGTGCTGCAACTACTTACCCCCAAGATTGTATTTGATAAAGTAGATGTTCTGTCAACAATCAGCCTATCATGAGAGTCCTCTCGAAATAAATCCGACACAATTAGGAGGTAGGAAGATGCAAATGCTACAATGATAGCATGAACCGTCGAGAATCCCCTATTCACAAAAAGCCATCAACTGTAATGCTGAGGAAAATCTAGTCCCGACAAAAGCAAGAATTTTACACGACCTAAGGCGTAAAGTAATTTCACCTGTTGTTCCATTCAACTTTCTGTGCTTTGCTCAGTTTCTCATATGCCTTGAAGCAACGAAGGCTGATAAAACCTGTTAATTTGTACGCCTTCCAGAACAAAAATTCATCATCTTACTAACAATAATGGAGGCTCTTCTTTAGGTAACTGCATGGAATCAATCAAACTCCAGATTCTTTGAAACATAAAGATTGAAATAAGAACAAACTTATTTAACTAAATTCTTGAAATTTTCTTTTCTTTCCACCTTGGGATAATATAAAAGTTCAGAACTTGGGCAAAATTTAGACTAACTTCTTAAGTCAAACTTTCAACAATATGCAAGATTCAACAGTTCCTTGCACGTTGGGAACAAATACAATTCTGAGTTTTAACGATATATCAACGATGTGTACGCATGTATGAACTCTCACACAGTTAAAGTATTTAACCAGTTAAAATAGAGCTGAGTTACAAAAGAAAGAAACTTACAATGATACAGAGAACGATGCCAGAGAAAACCGGAGGTAGGCGGTGAATCTCTTCGTCAAGTTCAACATAGCCGATGCTGGGTAAAAGATTATCAAGAAAGGAAACCCCCACCATTTTGCCTAGGTTTTAAAACCCCTAAAACAAAATGGCCAAATTTAAATAAACAAAACTAATTCCAAATAAGAAACTTTGCTGCTATCCGATTCTACTTGTTTACAAAAATAACCGAATAGCCAAAGATCTCGTTTTTCATCGTCATATGGTCATTTGAGTATGTATCACGGGTGTGAAAGTTGTGTAGTAATTTTAAAGAAAAATAAACGAATTAAACCCAATAATAATTAACATTATAGTGAGAAATAAGATCAAAATAATCATAGAAAAATGAATTAAATACACCGTAAACATACATAAAATTTCCCATATACAAACTTCAAAGGAAATCTCTTACTTTTTAGATATATGCACGGAGGAAATAGCAAACAAGTTGATTCCTTTACAGCTTGTTATTGTCTCTTTTCTTGTTATTGATTGCGTAATTACGTTGTTAGAGGTTCAAAAAATTGAGAGCTAGAAGCCAATTAGTCAAAATGATAACAAAGTTAACAACGGCAAGATGAAAACTTAAACGACTATATAATTAATGAGTGATAGTCAATAAATAATAAATAATTTGTTGACGTTTTATTATTTCAGGCAAATGAAGGGAGTAGGGAAGATAATATTATTATATAGATTAAGTAATGTATAATTGAATATAAAATTAAAAAAATGTGTAATAATAAAATAATTGTAATATTTTTATTAATAAAAAATTAATTATATTATATTATATGTATTAAAATATGATAATTTTTTTTTAGAGATAAAGGGGCAAGCGAAAGAAAAATGAATCATGGGATTGGGACACATCGAAATCGTTGATCAGATTCTCATATTTAATTATCAAAAAAAAAAAAAAAACGATTCTTCATATTTTTCCCTTTTATTTGCTTTTGAAAAAAAATGCAAAATGCATATATTACAATACATGTATCCTAATATTATCTTAAAAAATTAACAAAAAAAATTATCTTTCTTGTCAAAAGAAAAAAATTATCTTTTAAAAATACGTATCACATATTTATTAATTTGAAAGTTGTATATATTTAACTTCTTAAGTGTGAAACACATCATTTTAATAGAGACATAAGATACAAACTTATAGATCTTGCATAATTAGAATCTTATTCTTTTCTTCAATAAAAACAAAAAACAAAAACAAAAGGAATCTTATACTGTTCATGTCCTACATTCGGTAGAAGAAAGTCCTCCATTTGCTGCTCTTGATTAGAGAGAACTAAAAAAAAGTAATATCAATGAAATAAACAACATTCAGAAAACGATGAAAGGGAGAATAATAATGAAACATAAAACCACAACAAAAAACATAAATTGAACAAGGTTGAAACCAAGTTTCTCTGTTTAATACACCTGAATTACAAATATATTATAAATAAAGCGAAATTTTACAAAAACAATGCTCTTATACTAATAAACAATGACAAGAAGATTATAATATTCATCTGGCAGAGTTTTCAAAGAGAAAAAGTGGACGTTGATTACTGTTGTACTACAGCCCACCAAAACAGAAACAAAATACCACTAGCCAGGAGTGGGAGCAAACAAAATTTGATAAGACGTGCCCGAGCACCGGCAGCAAACGAAATTGCAGCCTCAGACTCATTGTAGTCGAAGAAGAGACAATGTGGAATCGAGCTTACTTAAAAACCTTTATTGTCGGGGCAATCTGATGCCTTGTGCCCAGATCCTCCACAGTTAAAACAAGAACCTCCAAAACTTCTGCATGCAAGTTCAGGCATCACATCAATTGGCCATGCATGACAAAAAATTTTCATTAATCAGTTACATAAAACCATTTTAATTACCTTGCTTTGAAAGATGGTAATTTATTTATAAAGGAAAATTCGGAATAGGAAAGGAGGGAAAAACCTTACAGCCTCCTCATACTCTAGAAAATATGAAGTTCGCATATGTGACTAGTAGGTTAGTGGCTAGATCTATAATTTGCTAATATCTTCAGGTGAACTTTTTATTTTAATTATTCTCTTAACATATATGACATGGTGCAATAAAGCAATCAGATTGGTTGTGTTTTTATTTAAAACGTAAATGTAAAAATAAAAATAAAAACAAACAAACAATTTGATTGTTCTTTAATAGTGTAGGACAAAGACATATAGACTCTAATGTATGGAATTACCAGTCTTAAAGACAAGAACAAGACACAAGGAAAAACCAACCTGTCCCCGGATGAGAACCTGTTTGCTTGTCTGCCTCCAATAAGCCAATCATCTCCAGACGTTCTAGTTCTACTAATACCACGTCCACGACCACCACTACTATTACTACCGCGTCCACGACCACCACTACTACGACGTCCACCACCGAAAAAATCATCATCTGAGCTTTGACGACTGTCCCAACTCCTGGAACTTCTGAAGCCACCACGGTTGCTAGAACCTCTTTGACTATTTCTATCCCTAGCAGAAAACCTACCATAATAGTCACTGGCCGGCCCATCATCTTGCAGAGCTGGCAACTGTCAAGACCAAAAACAAAAAACACATTCAAAATCTCCAACAATTGTTCTTAGGGCAGCAATTGTTTATCTGTTTGTGCAAGCATGTGTACATGGGAGAGAGTGTGTGTTGAAAGAGATTAGAGACAGAGAGATCTTGAATGCGCAGGCAAACTGCATGTGAATAAAATTCTCACCAATTTAAGCAATATATTAAACCATGAAAATATGGCTATAATGAGTAAGCAACCAAAATTCAAAATTGACCTTGGTGATCTTCGAAATAGTGTTTCCCGGTGGCAATTGCATGTTAAGCAACACTTTCGCAATCTCTTCAGGAAGATCGAAAACTGCTCCTTGAAACTGAATTCAGAAGTACAAGTGCCATGTAAAGGAAAAGCCACACAGAAACAGACCAGAATAAAATATTAAACAAACTAGGCATGTTGTATTTTAGATGCATACCTTCTCATCTGCAAGTAAATGAATTTTTCCAACTTCATCTGCTGCAGTAGAATAAACATCTGAAAGAAACCCTGTGACAGACCTAGCAGAGAGGTACCCTCTAGAAAGAGTTGGATCCCGAGACAGTTGCAAAGTAGTCCAACCCTAGTTTGGAAAAGTTCAATGTTAAGGAAACAATCAGATGCAATTTCAAATATAGTAGTACCTACTGCATTGCAGAAATATAACACTACATAATTAGACAATGGAAATTGTCCAAGACAATCTGAGAAACAAGCCAGAAAAAGAGAACACAAGGTAGAAAAACTGATGCCTTTGCGGCTTAAATATATGAAAATTTTCAGAAACAACAGAGGCATGTTCAAGAGGACTAGATGAAAGAAGGATAAGCAACTTTTGGGAAGCACCAAAGCATGCAGTACAAACTTTTAAAGCAACAGGCCTGGAGACTAGGATGACTTCAAATAACTCGTCATCAAACTTATGGACCTTGGTGCAATATTTAAGATTTAAGATTTCAGCTTCTTTTCCTTCTAAAGTAGTTTTGTTCACAATTTGCATAATTCATTTTGTACAAAACGCTCAGATGCAAATTTATTTGAAGCGAACAATGTAGGTTTAAAACAATCTAACATTTTTAGAATTCATTAGCATCTGTCCAGTTGTTTTTTTCAATCTAGAGAAAGGAAAAGGTTAAAAGGAAATTCCCCCTTGCTTCAATTATATACCTGTTCATGGGTGATCAGAGACTTGGAAGAAGGTGGTCGAGAAAATCCACTTAGTTGAGCAAGGGCAGCAGCAAGAGCATTTGTTCCTTGTTCTTCAAACAACTTCTGTGCAGTTGGGATGAAAAACTCAATTGATTCAGGATGAACTCCATTAAGAGTGGCCACAACTTGCTGAGCAGATGACTCCAGAATCTCTTCCATGCTTGGAGGACTAACGAATTCGAATTTGCTCCCAACATCACGCTCCAAGGATCTAACCGTCCTTCGTTGACTGCTAGTGAACATCAGGATAGCAGAACCTTGTTTTCCAGCACGTCCAGTACGACCGGAACGATGCACAAATGTTTCTGGATCATTGGGAAGCTCATAGTGTATGATCTAGAGAAACAAGTAGTGATGGAAAAATGTATAATAAGCTGGAACAACTATTTCGAAAAGAGGCATAGAAGACCATCAAAGAAACTTTTCACTAAAAGCCAAAATACAAGAACTTGAAAGTGCAACTTCTTTTCAGCAAATAAGACTGAAATGTTGGTATATGGTTAATGCATTTTACTTATAGAAGTCATATGCATTGAAAACCCAACTTCACAATTCTAATGAAAAAAAAAAAAACATATCAACCAGAAGATTCAAGAAATAATTACAAGTACTCTTACCAAATCAACATTAGGAATATCAAGTCCTCGAGCTGCAACATCAGTTGCAACAAGCACAGTGAATTTCCCTTGTCTGAAACCATTTAATGTTCTCTCCCTCTGATGCTGAGATATATCTCCATGTAATGCTTCGGAAGCTATACTGCTTGATAGAGCCATTGAGACTTCATCGGCATCTCGTTTTGTTTGAGTAAATACAATGGCTTTACCACCTTTAGCATAAGCCTGAAAAATAATAGTATTTCCAGTGGCTCAGTGCAATTAAAAATCTCTTTCTAGTTCTAGGATTAATCTCAAGTACTTGTACACAGTTAAATGCTACAAAAGGAACAAAAGAGTATACGATAACAATGTATTCAGTTCATTATAAAGCTATAGAAGTATAGATCAAAATTTTACTCTAACCAATAAATTAGCTCAAAACTGTATGGACACCATTTTTAAAAAGGATTGTGAAAGCATAAAATGTAATGCATTGACTATAAGATGCATTAAGCAAACCTGACGGCAGGGGACTAGAAAAGCTGAGGTCTAAAATATACCAGAAATTCAATGATTAATTAAATCATGCAAATTATATCAAAGTAAAGTAATTGGATAACTACTACCATACCGTTATAAGATCACTAAGAATGGTCCGCTTTGAGGTGGTGGTTGTTGATATGGCATAAAGCTTGATACCCTCTGCAAGCTTCTCATCTTCATCACCAACCTTTGAGCATGACACAAAATCCATGCATTAATATACAATGAGCCCGGCTGTAATATTATCATTAAACATACTGAAGGGAAACTAACCATGCCTATGTTTCATTCATATAGTAAGGTGCCTTCATATCTTACAATTCTACCCTTATGACAATCACATGCCTAACTCCAAAGAGTAAAATAATAGACATGCACATCTACATCTGCTCATAACACTGATCTTAAAAATGCTGAGCCCCTGAATTTTATAATAAAATATGGTTACATGAACGGATCATTTTCATATTATCATCATAAAAATATGCAAAACAATGAGCATTCTTCTTCAACAAAGAGGCCTAAATACCAGATCTATTGTCATCGGCCTGTCCAAGTACTTCCTTGCTAGTTTTTGCACCCAACGAGGCATAGTGGCAGAAAAGAGCATACTCTGTCTTTCAGATGGAAGTTTTCCCAAAATTAATTCTACATCCTCCTCAAATCCAACAGCAAGCATCTGATCAGCTTCATCAAGAACCATGTACTTAACTTCCCCCAATTTTAGACTGTTACCCTTCATCAGATCAATAATTCGACCAGGTGTTCCCACCACAACATCAACTCCACGAGAAAGGGCACTCTGTTGTGTAACATAAGAAACACCTCCATATACACAAACTGTGTTTAAGTGAGGAGCAGATTCTTTAATCTCTTTTTCTACCTGCTTTGCCAACTCACGTGTAGGTGCAAGAACCAAACCTCGAGGAAGACAACCACCCCGCCTGAGGAGAAAAATGCATGTCATTCTTCAACAAAGAAATTCAAAAGTAAGCTATAGGTTATATGATGTAATTGTACCTCCCAGAGCCTCTATCTTTGTCTTCTTCAGTGAGGAGCTTAATCATAGGGATTCCAAAGGCTAATGTCTTGCCAGTACCAGTCCTTGCACGAGCAATGATATCTCGACCCTCTAGTGCTGGGACTAAAACAGCTCTCTAATAGTTGCAGGATGGATAAAAAGCAAAGCGGAGCTCATTAAAATTGTACAACACTAGCGTTAAAAAGAAGAATATGTAAACTAAGCCAAATATTACTTGCACCCAATAACATACGAAACCTCTAACAACATTTACTTTTCAACTTTAAACAGATATGGAAAGAATAAACTTCAAGAATCCCAGATGGAGGAAAAGAAACTAGTTTTTCACTCCCAAATTATAAATGAAAAAGGAAGATCGGGTTTAAGCCATACAATGTCAGTACTTGTTATGCTGGAAAGCTTAACATAAAGGGAAGCGTGAAAATACAATCAAAGGATTGAAGGCATGCTCTTTTACAGAATAAGACTAAATACATGCAATGACATTACCAAATCTTCAAATTATTAATTTTGTAGTATGTTTTTAGTCATAAAAGATTAAAAAGGAAAATTCAGAGCGGAAACATAACTATTCATGTAATTTGTCTATAATTTGATAGATATTACAGATAAAATTTTAGCTATCAAAAGGTGCGGAAGGTACAGCTCCCCTTCCTGGCCCATGTAGATCTACAGCCCCCCTCCTGGCCCATGTAGATCTCCAGTGGGGCAAATTAGCAAACAAATGAACTGTAACATGGTATAATAAAAAACAAAATTGAATTATAAGCTTACAAATTACCCCAACTGCCACAGAGACACAAGTGAACTTGACCTAACAGAAAAAGAAAGAAAAAAACATACATCAAAAGCTCAAACAAGAAAGAACTTACTTGGATGGGGAAAAGGTGTGTAATCCCACGCTTCTCGAGGGCATAAACGAGGCGCCTAGGCAAGCGCAATTTGGAAACAGCAAGCTCATCTTCATCACCAGTTTCATTTGCAGAAGACCCATCAGCTTCAGAGTCTTCGTCTTCACTGACATCCAGAGAGTCCTCCTCAAACCCACCAAGCCCTTTAAATGCTTCCTCACTAAGCACCGAATTGGGCGTCGCAATTGCAGAAGATACTAAACTATGACTCTGTCTAATACCACCCTTGCTGCTGTTGTTGTTGCTGTTACTGTTATACGCTCTCAAAACACTATTGAAATGAGTCTTTTCTGGGAACGGCATGGAATGTGAAGTAGTTGACGAAGCTGTAGTACATGTTGTAGCCTTTCTGTAGAGTTCGAGATTGGGAGTCTGGTAAATGGAAGAAACACCTATAATGGAAGACATATTTGAACCTAAACACTTCACTTGCTTGCTTAATTTGGTTCCCTCTTTACTTTGAGCACCAAGTGTTCGGTGAAAGTAGTAAGAGAAGGGAGAAACAGCTATGAAGCGAATGAAGGGCAGAGAACAAGGCGCCGTGGATGTTCAACGGGAAGGATGAAAATTGTAGAACGGAGTAGAAGAGAGTATAGAGGTAAAGATAAGGCCACACTCTGGAAACGTATGGCTTTCTAAACCTCCAAGTCTCCAACTGGGTTTTATGGAGAAGAGATAACAAGATAATATATATTCGCCCGAAAGGCTTTGGATATTTTTGTGGCGAGTCTTGCGGACTTTTTTGGCACGGGTAAACGGATTCAAACTAGCGGGTTGAACCGAATATCGCTTCTTCTTATTTTAAAATCGGGTTAACTAATGCATGTTCTTACAAAACCCTAGATTAATCCTAATCCAATCTACTATATATTAAACTAGAAAAATTCATTCAATAATAATTTAATTTCAAGAATGTACAATTCAATTATAAGAGTGTAAAGCAAACCGAGCCAAGCTAATACAACATAACTTATTAAATATTTGACTTTTTAGCTTGTTAATCCAACACATTATAACATACTAAATATTTGTTAGATCGAGTTAATACAAAAGGCATATTTTATTTTAAGTTTAATTTTATAAATTTATTTAATAAATAATTAAATATAAAAAATAATTTGGTCTAGTTTTATGCTAAGTATAAGATGGGAATTGACTCCCATTATGATCACAATTTTTATTTTTAATATTCAATTAAATAAATATAATAATTTACATTATACATAAATATGTATATATATAAAATATAATTAATAAAATACGTGATGTGCTTTTTCATTAATTTACTAAGCACGACTCAACGGACCAAATATAATACAAATTTCAAAGCCTATAAGCTAAAAAATGGATGCATGATACAAATAGATTATGAGTCATAAGTTGACACGACCTATTAACCAACGAACAACAAACTAGCACGACAACTTATCAAACTCAATTTAACATAAAAATTAAATTAAAATTGATTTAAATTGAAATTAAATTTAATTATTAAAATTTTATAATATTTTTATTAGAATAGCGAACAATTTTTTTTTTTAAGTAAAAACATTGAGGATGATTGTCAACTTAGTGAAGCAAATATGTGAATAATAATAACTTAATATGGTCCAATTTTAATTTATATTTAATTTGATTAAAATATATAAATTAATTTAAAATACAATCAAAATACCTTTAAATTTATTATATATTTTTATAATAGTATAATAAGGTTCAAAACTAATAAAAAATGACAAGGTCAAATTGTATGATTTCATTAATTTGGTTGAATTTTTTAACATCATTATGTTGTATCATATGTGTTCGTATTTTTTTTTTATTATCAAAAACTCACATGATTTTAATATCATATAAAATTAATTATTTTTCATCAATTTATTCATTTATAAAAGCAAGAAAACACTACTTTTATAAGCATTAAATAATAATTATAATAAAAATAATTTATGTTTTGATTTGTCTAAATTACCTATCATAGAACGAATCCGTTGAGCCCAAATTTCATACACTTGTATTACAAATATGCGCTACTCTTATCTAAAAACTCTACTAATACCAACCGGTGTGCATCAAGGCATTAATTGATGTTTCAAATTGGTTATAACTTTGGTAAAAATATCATGAAATTAAGGTCGTGCTAAATAGAAGAGTTCTATTTCTTCTTTCTTCCTCTTATTTTCTTAGTTTTAAAAGAATTTTCATGACATCACGAGTGAGACATTAGATACTATTTTGGTGTAAACTTTTCATCAAAATTTATTCCATAGGGGCACTAAAACTCTTCACTATTTTAATGCAATGAATGTTACACCAAATTTGATATAAATTTGATATAATAGTGTTCCTTGCTCTAATTTTTTTTTTAACAATAATGATAAAATATATAAAATATTATTTTAATTTATATTTTACCATAACTATATTTTTTTACTAAAATTTGTTCTAATTGTATTTTTTATTTATTTAATATTATTGTTCAATTTCTAATAATAAATTAAAATTAATTATATATACAAAAATTAATAAAAAATGTAATAATTATTGTACATTATTTAATTTACGTAAGAAATGTTATATTAATTAGTGAATTTGTAATTTTTTTCAAAATATATATTTTTAAATTTTATTATATATATATATATATATATTACTTGGTTTAATATATAAGAATTAATTAATAAAAAATATTTTATTTTATAAAAAAATAAATATAATATTTAATAGTCAATTAGAGATAAAAATATAATTTAATTGATAGATGTATAAAAATATAGTTAATATTTTTTTTAATAGTTTAAATTTTTAAAAAAATTGCTGAATAATAATTTTTAACTTAAAATTATAAATATTGTGTTTAATATCTAAAAACTTTAATTATTAAATCGTAAGTTTTGCAACTCATGATGTAACAACTTCCCAAGTCTCATATTGGGCAAAACAAAATTAAGCTAATATTCTGTTCCACGGATAATTAAGATAGAGAGGAAAAAGAAAAAAAGAAAAAAGAGAGTGTTTCTCTCTAATGTGTCAATCGTCGTGAACAGATTCTTTTTCCCTCTTACAAAATTGCTCAAATTATTATTATTATTTTTTAAATATTTTTAGTGTATATGTTTTCATTGTGGGTTGTACAGCAAGAGTAGAACTATACGAAGCCGCCATTATTTTATGCCAGTCAAGCAATTTTGATTGTGCTTCTTCTTTTTCTTCCTAAGTTACAAGACGAAGTTTCTACGATTCCGAAGCAGATCTGTGAAATTTCGCAGATTTCAATCCTCCACATCTACAATTAGGTCAGAAATTCCTAAATACCCTATGTGTTTCGATTCAATTGGGCTAATTTCAATTTTCGAAACCGATTCAGTTACCCTTAACAGCTTTGGTATTTATCGGTTTTCCCCCTGTTTTCTTGTTTTGATTAGTGGAGAGTTACGGTTTACGATTTTTGTTTCCAACGTTGGCCTAGCTACGAGATTTGATTCTGGTATTCTCAATAGAATTATGTTTCTAGCAAAAAATTGAGAGACGAAGTATTATTTGAGGTTCAGAGAACGCTTCTCAGGTTTTATTTTTATCACTTTAATTGTTTGTGTTTGTACATATTGGCCGGGTTTTGGATAGGGTCATTTGGGTTCACCATTGTTGTTTTGAATGTGCAGAGGGATTTTTAGCAAAAATGGGAGTAGAGGTTTCAATTTACACTTTTATTATTGCCTTATTGTGTACCGCCGGAGCCATTGTTCTTGCCCTTTTGCATATCTACAGACACCTCTTGAACTATACGGAACCTACTTACCAGAGATTTATTGTTCGCATTATTTTTATGGTCCCTGTGAGTACTTTATTCATATCTGAACTTTTTGCTGTATGTTGTTTTTGGACGTGTTGTGGCTAGCTTAATTCTTGCTCTTGTTCGGTTTGTGGGGGCCTAAAGGTGCTAGAATTTGAAGTGAAATGTGTGGAAATTCTCATTATGATGTTAATACATGTAACTTGCGTGACTAATAAGTTAGGAAGAGAACAAATATGGTGTATAGTGGATGTTAATAAGGAGGACATTGAATAAGGTAGCAAGTTAATAGATAATTCAATGTATCTGTAGATAAATCTATCCGTGTATTATTGAAAGGGGAAAATATGGACTTTGACGAACCTAATCGTTATCTTGATCTTTAACCTTATTGATTGAACATCGATTTTGTTAACATGCCTCTGTCATGTTTACTGATGCTGAAAATCATTTTTAAATTTCAATTCATCTTTTTTATATTGCATGTTTCATCTGTTGGTTTTCATTTATAATACCTATTTTTATTATTATCATATATATATATATATATATATATATATATATATATATATATATAAATAAAAATTACGTTAAATATTTTTTTAAAATATTTTTTTATATTTTAAATTTTTAACATTAATTAATTTTTTAAGATCTATTATCATATAAATAAGAATTTTAATAATAATAAAATAAGGTTATATTTAATAAGAATATGATCATTACTACATTTAATAAAAAATTTAAATATTATTTTACTTTTATAATTAATTTAGAAACATAAAAAAATTAATTTTAAAATTATTTTAAATATATTATACAAGTTAACAAAAGAAAAAAAATTAATATAAATAAAATAATTTACATATAATATATTATTTTTAAATAGTATAATTAAATATTATTATTATTCAATAAAATTTTAATTAATATTATTATTAAAATAATAATAAAATGAGTTGTATTAATATGTTACTTATGAAATTTTATGATTTTAATATTTTTAATTAAATAAGTTTCACACTTTATTTACTGTTTTATCTCTTTGAATTTTTTTTATTTAATACATGTATTATTGTATAATATTATTAGTAAATATAATTAAATTTATATAATTGAATTAAATAAAAAATATTATTTTAATTATAATTATGATATAATTGTAATTTTTGATATATAAATATGTTTAATTTATTGAAATATTTTTTAATTAATAAGAAAAGAAATGATATAAAGAGTGAAAAAAAATATACATATTTTATTCATCTTCGTATCTTTAACTGTTCTTCTGTATTTACTCCTTTTAATAGGCTTGGACTAACTGTAGAACACTAATATTTTTCACTAAATTAATTGAAAAACTGTAGTCTATTCTTATCTCTTGTCTGTTCCTTTTCTTTTTGGTTTCAAAAGAATTTTCGTTGCAAAACAAAAGCAAGTAGTAGATTTGTGTTCGTTGTGGGTTGTACAGCAAGACTAGACTACAGGAAGCCGCCATTATTGTATGCCAGTCAAGCAATTTTGTTCGTGCTTCTTATTTTCTTTCAGAGTTCCAAGACGAAATTTTAACATTTCCGAAGCAGATCTGAGAAATTTCCCATATTTCAATTCCCCACGTCTACAATTTGGTCAGCAATTTCTAAGCTCATATGTAATTCGATTCAATTTAAATGATCTCTAATTTTGAAAACGATTCAGTTACCCTTAACAGCTTTAGTATTGATCGGATTTCCCCCCTATTTTATTGTTTTGATTAGTGCAGAGTTACGGATTATGATTTTTGTGGATAACGGAGATTGAGATTTCATTATGGTGTACTCAATAGAATTATGCTTCTAGCAAAAAGTTGAGAAGCGAAGTGTTGTTTGAGGTGCAGAGAACTCTGCTCAGGTTTTATTTTCTCTCTTTCGTTGATTGTGGATTTTCTCATTTGGGTTCACCACTGCTGTTTTCAATGTGCAGAGGGAGTTATAGCAAAAATGGGAGTAGTAGTTTCAATTTACACTTACATTTTTGCCTTCTTGTGTACCGCTGGAGCCATTGTTATTGCCCTTTTGCACATCTACAGACACCTATTGAACTATACGGAACCTACTTACCAAAGATACATAGTTCGCATTATCTTTATGGTCCCTGTGAGTACTTTATTCATTTCTGAACTTTATGCTGTATAATGTGTTAGTTGGACGTGTTGTGACATCACAATACTGCGTTTTTACTCTTGTTTATTTATACTCTTAGGCTCTTCTATGTTGCTATTCCAGTTTGTGGGGCCTAGAGGTGCTTAAATTTGAAGAGAAATGCCTGGATATTCTTGCTTTGAAGTTAATACATGTAAATTTCTTGATAAATAAGTTAGGAAGACAAGATATATGGTGTATGGCTGATGCAATTTAGTTTTGAATTGAATAGCTATAGTAATGCAAGCGTAAATCAAATAGGACGTGGAAAAAGAGGACAATGAATAAGGTAGCATATTGATAGATAATTCAATGTTTGTGGATAAATCTATCAATGTAAGATTGAAAGGGGGAAATATGGATTTTGAGGAACCTAATGATTATCTAGATCTTTAATCTTTATTATGATTGAACATCAAGTTTGTTAACATGCCTCTATCTTGTTTACTATCGCTGATTTTTTTAATTTTATTTTTAAATTTCAATTCATCTTTTTTATATTGCATGTTTCATCTGTTGGTTTTCAATTATCCTTTAGGTTTTTTCAATATGTGACATACTACTTTTTGGAATGCTAGTTTATGCAACATTTCTTTAACCAGTTTGACTTCCTTTCAAATTTGACAGGTTTATGCATTGATGTCGTTCTTGTCCCTTGTTTTTCAAGAGAGTTCAATCTATTTTAATTCCATAAGAGAAGTGTAAGTTTATCCTATTTTAGTTAGTAGTGTACAAACATAGACTTTAATAATATTCTGTTTAGAGTTCATATGAATTTGCATCATGTGCTTTATATTCCTGGTTTATCTACCTTGATTTGGCATAACCTGGATAACTATGCCTGTATTTATTTTGAGAGGATGAGGAGTTGTATAAGTACATATGACATAATCTATGTTGCTGTCTATGACTTATGGGTTGTAACATGACATATTACATTGAGGTACATCAGAGTAGGAGAAAATATCTAGCAATAGCTGCATTAGGGAGCAAACTGTTAAAGCTGGAGCATGTTGGAGATATCTAATATTTTCATGCAATATTTCTTTGTTCTTATGGATCTCACTTATATCAGGAAGTGGTATATTTTATGTGAAACTCATTTTCAGCTCTGCTCTGTACATATATCTTTGTAATTTTAATTTATAATTTTTGCATGTAGATTAAGTATTGTTTAGCAAGATTGGTGATTCTCCCTGTTTTTATTTTCTTCCATTGGTGTTGAATTGACTGAAGCTTGTGACGAGTCTCCAATTAATAATGCTTGTCTTATGACCAAAGGAAGACTTTAGCAACAACAATGAAAGCCTGTCTGTTACAAGCTGAAAATTTAATATTCTCTATCTTTCTTTCATAATTGAAGATAATAGAAACTTGCTGTATATATATGTGTGTGTGTGTATATAAATTTTTTTTTTTTCCTTTTCTTTTCTTTTTATCATTTTTTTTTTCACTGTTTCAGTTATGAAGCTTGGGTCATATACAATTTTCTGTCATTGTGCCTTGCATGGGTTGGTGGCCCAGGAGCCGTTGCCCTTAGTTTACATGGTCGAGTTCTAAAGCCTTCTTGGTGTTTGATGACATGTTGCTTCCCTCCTACGACTCTTGATGGGTGAGTTTGTTGGAACAGCTAGGTTTTTTCTTGGTCAGTTTTTTATGTTCAATTAAAACCTTTTGATATTGGACAAATTGAAGAATGCAGACTTAGATTTTGTCATCCCTGAAATATTTAAGTGTCAGCAACATATTATCTTTATTTCTTGGATATTATGTTATACATACATCAATATTGCTTCCCCATTTTTTGACCAAAGGCCATGCATAACTCTCGCTTTTGTTGACGCAGACGCTTTATACGAAGGTGCAAGCAAGGCTGTTTGCAGTTTGTGATTCTGAAGCCTATATTAGTTGTTGTGACACTCATACTTTATGAAAAAGGGAAATATAAAGACGGGAATTTTAGTCCAAGTCAATCATACCTTTATCTTACAATCATGTATACATTCTCATACACAATGGCTCTGTATGCTCTGGCATTGTTTTATTTTGCTTGTAGAGATCTGCTTCAGCCATTCAATCCAGTTCCAAAGTTTATAATAATAAAATCAGTTGTTTTTCTGACTTATTGGCAGGTAAAATGTTATCAGGCTTCTTATCTTAACTTCGTTGAAAATTTTGAGTGATTTGACTTTATTATCAATGTTTGATGTTTATATTAATAGTATTAAGCACATAAGTTGCATGCTTTGTTTGGATGGACATGGAAGGTCGTGTTTTTAATGCATGATTGCAACAGATTGAATACTTTTGGCTCATTTTTCTATATGGTCTCATTATTTTTTTATGGACACCATTTTCTTAGCACCCATCCTAAAATTGCTAGGATTGCTAGATGTAGCACACAGTGAATAATGGATTGTTTTATCAATCTCTTATTTTTGTTTTTTGGTAATTGAGGTGAACTAGCATTTTTTAAAATTTTAAATTGTTACTACACCGTTAACTTTAACTTATTAGTCATCCATCTTTTGAAATGCAACTACGGCTCCTTAAATATTACATTTTAATGTTTTTGGTGAGGGCTGTCAAATGGGTGATGTACATTCAGAAATTAGAAATGCTTATAGCTAACAGATCATGGATCCTGCAAATTGTAGTTTGACCCTAACAGTGTGATGAATCTCTATGAATATAATCTCTAACCACTCTTTTTGGTTTATCCTTTTCAAATGATGAACTTTTCCATTACATTTTGATCATTTATATTTTTTGCTTGTAGGGTGTATTGGTTTTCCTTGCTGCAAAATATAGATTCATAGAGAATGCAGATGAAGCTGCACGGTTCCAAAATTTCATCATATGTGTTGAGATGCTTATTGCAGCTGCTGGTCATCTTTATGCATTTCCATACAAGGAGTATGCTGGTGCAAATATTGGCTCATCACCTAATTTTACGCGAAGCCTTGGACATGCTTTAAAGTTAAATGACTTTTACCATGACACCGTGCACCAGGTGAACCATGCATTTTGTTATTTCTGTATATGCTCTAGAAAATTGAATTTCATCATTTTGCTGCTCAAGCTGCCCAATGACGTCTCTTTTTCTGTAGTTTGCACCAACCTATCATGATTATGTACTCTACAACAATAATGATGGTGATGAAGGAACAAAAAAATACCGGTCCCGCACCTTTGTCCCAACTGGCTCTGAGATGGATGCTGTCCGAAAAAACAAACCAATTTCTGGAAACAAGTTGGATGACATACAGCTCTCGAGTCTCTCATCTTCCATTTCAAGCACTCCAACGAACTTTAGTTCAGTGTCTGATTCTTCAAATTCTGATGCAATAAAATCTTCCTTGATTGTGGATACCTCACCTCTTCCTGTGCCATATGACATGACACTTATTGACTTGGACCTGTCCAGTTACCCTGCCAAAGTTCCAGCTGCAAAGGAAAGCGAGACCAGGTGACAAGAACGATGAATTCTGTTAGACAGGTTAGATGGGTGTCCATGCTAGGAAAAGACGATTTAGTGGGTTCATATGTACTTTTACGCTGTGGGAAAGCCTTAATGTGCGCTGATTTGGTGATAATATGCTCAAATCAGATTGGCTAAAGTACTTGATATTAGGCTTTCCATTGAGATCGTTTTTACTCTTTAGTGGTTTGCTTGTCTGGTGTGCAATTGTGCTTTGTAGATATATACATCTTGTCATACTTGCAAAACGAATGCTGTGATATAAAAAACTGCCCTTGGTACTGCAGGCTCATTTGTTCTGTTGTCTTAATAGATACGGTAACGGGTTGGTTCGGGTTAAACTTGATCCGCAGGTCGATTTGAAGTGAATTGTTTCAATCCAAACGAGTTCTGTTTCAGTTTGGGTAATATCCACAGGTTAACAAACCTAACACTAACATGTTGATCCGTTTGATTTTTTTTATTAAAAATAAAATAGTATAATTTTTATGTAATTAAATTTTTTAGCAACCAATATTTTGTAATTCAAACATATAATTTTAGGGAGATATGAGTCTTATCGTCAATTAACAAATAATTAAAAATATTAGTTGTATTATTATCAGTAACAAAAAAATAAATCAATTTTTAACTTATTATTTCTTAATTTTTTTACTTTTCTCAATTCATACTATATTAAAATTTTGTAAAAGATAAATATTCGTTTAAATAATTTAGTAGTAAATAATTGCAAAAATAAATGTTAGTATGTGTATGAATTATGGAGTATCTTGAATTATAAAAGGGTAAAAATTGCTAATTGTTAAAATTTATTAAATAATTAAAAAATGGAAGGAAAAAAAAAAAGCAAGAACCCAAATCGAATTGGTTTTTATCCCAACCCAATTTGCCTCAAATAATTTAAAATAAAATATATAATATCTCGTCCCATTTTCGACCCAATTGGCCAACATTTGATCTGACTGAATTGAATTGGGTACTTGTAAATATCCGATTCGTCGAATCAAATTGCCATCTCTAATTGTCTAGCTTTTTTTTTTTTTTTTTGTAAGATCTGTTATCTAGTTTTCTCAATGCATATTTCTTTCTCAATGGAAACTTGGGCTCCATTGACTTTCGGTAGTAGCCTTAAAAGGAACCAAAGTGATGGAAAACATCACTTAAAGTCCCTTGGGTGATTTTTTCTTTTAAATGAAAATGGACTCTCAATAGGTTGCGACCTACTATAATAAATCACTTTTTATAGTTGATGTAAGATTGATAAAAAGTAGGTATGATTAAAATGTTGAAAATAAGCAACAACAAAAAAATGGTCGATAAAATGTTAAAAACGTTCAATATTTTAATGATCGATTATTACCGATAACACAACATGCGAAGAGTCACTTTTTAATAAAAGCTACCTATAAGGCCTCAAGTGATGTTATCCACCACTTTAGGCCCATGATGCGATTCTATTTTGGCTTGTCAATGTGCTATTTCGGCGTTGCTAAATGCATTTTATAAATTTCATAATATTACAATTTAATGTGCACGAAATTATTGTATTGTCTTCACTGTCTCTCCCTTTTATTTCACTTAGTTGAAGGCAAGCCTCCACCAAGTGGGGGCATTTCAGGTGATTTCTGTAGAGAGGTCCGATGGATGCGCAGTATGGCTAACAACGTCGACAAGTAGGACAGACCTGCCTAACTGTATGTCTGTATTAAGCAACTATGTTGTCCTACTCCTAGCCAGTCTGCACATAAGAGTATTAATACACTAATATATGCCCAATAAATATAAATTGATACTGTGATTGGTTTGAACATTTCATGAGATGCAGATCCAATATGAATGCAATGATGCTTCCATATGGAGATAATATGCTTACATTTTGTTTACCTTTTTACTAAATTGATTGTTTAAGATATCTTTATATTTGCATTTGTGAGATGATCTTCTCTGGGTCTTGTATACACGAAGTGTTATCTGTTATGAGGGTGAATGTGATGACTGACATGTGCCTTCTTTGGATGTGTTTATTTTAGAAGTAGTTTCAACATGATCAAAATTGGGTTGAAGACAAGTATCATAAAATTATTTAAATTGATTTTTAGATGAGTTAATGTATCAATCACTTTTTCTTTTAATAAAATTTACTTAAAAGCATGCATCGGATTGTCAAATACCCTTAAAAAGGCTTACAAAAGTTTTTAATGCGCCTCTAACCATTTTTGGTCTATTGATCTTTCTACCACGCAAATGGAAGAGAAGAAGTTTATTACTTTAATCTGACTTTTAATGCTAATATTTTGCTGGATTGGGTATAACTGGTTTGTTGAGGAAGACATTTCTTAATAAATCCCTTTACCAGATTGACAGGTACAATCATGACTCTTCATTCTTCACAAGTAAACTTCAGTCATTGCTGGCTTTTACGAATGTGAGAAAGCCTTTGTTGTAGTAGTGTAGATATTTAATATTTTTGAAGCTGACGCGATTAATACGTGAACTGAAAGTGATCAAATTAGTAAGAACAAGGTCTAGAATTTGTTCTTAAAAGAATACGAAAAGAGGGTGCATGATCCTCATCTGAATGAGTTGGTACACCTGTCTGGATACTCATCATCCTAATTGTCATAGATGAACCAATCGTCAAAATTTTTCTTTTTGATCATTAAAAAAAATGATACTTACAAATATTAATAATAAACTTATAACGTAAATAGTGGAGCCATAATCCATAATAAAAATAACGTAAAATTATTATACATACCAATTTTTTAACACAATATTATTATTATCATTATTCAACGACAATAACTACTAGCCATCTTCTAGTATAGATGGTAAAGACTTGTTATATCATCACGAAATATTTTGGTTTAAATCCTCACTTCTTTTTAAAAATTTCTTGTGATTCAGGTAATAAAACTCACGATCTCCTACTAAGAACCCAAGTTCGAATCTCAGTCGAGTGTATGAGTCTGTTTTCTCTTTATTAATAAAAAGAAGGTGATTTTAGAGGTTTTTTTTTTTTCTTTATTAATTTATTATTATTATTTTTTTATGACACTGGTAATGTTATTGTCCTTATTATAATGAAAATATATTTCATTAAAAAAAAAAATAACACTAGGAAAAAAAAAATTGGGCAGTCTTGCTTGGGAATTTGCGGCGGCGTACTTTGACTATCCGCATACAATATACATAGTGAAGCAAAGACCACGTACGCGTAACATAGATAAGACATGTGTAAACTGGAAACAATTTATAGTCTAACCTCCTATTTATATTCACACCTTGGTCTATGAGTCAATCTATTCGTCTTCATCTTCTTCTGGGTTTTCATCAAAGAGCCAAAGGAAAGACATAAATCCTCCTTCCTTTAATTTTTTCTGTTCTTTGTGGTCATAAACTCATATATTATTCTTACTTTCTCATCTTCTGTTTTAGGAAAGTATAAAAGGAGCAGAAAGAAACTATCTTTATCTTCTTCGCTGTTTAGTCATGGCAATGTTGGCACAGAACTCAGAACCATTAAGCAGGAGGGAATCTTATGGAGGAGGATCTGGAAAATACTACCACCTTTTGGAGTACAACATTAACAATAATTATAATTATGAACACTACAACAAGAACAATGTGATGATGGAGAAAAGGCAGGTTTTTCTAAGAAGCTATCAGTTCTGCAGAAAGAAGAGCTTAACAGAAAGAATCAAGAGATCTGTGATTAGAGTCAAAAGGGTCATTTGGTTGAAGCTACGTAATGCTCATAGATTCAGAAGGTCACTCTGTTGCAGATTAAGATACAGCCTTTCTTATAGAAGAAGAAGATTTCTTTGTCTTCTGAAAAACTATCACCACCAAATTAATTGCAATAATTCCTACTGCTTCTAGTATTGTTTCTTTGATTTTTAACTGAAAATTTTCATCTGGGTATTATTCTATTTGTTTCTATTTGATGATAATTTGTTAACGTTAATACTTTTTTTTTATATGAGTAATTATATTAATCGTGCCGAGTGATCCGAACAGAGTCTCACCTACTAGTTCTTTATATTTATGGTTCGGAGATTTTAGTTATTTATATACATACAACATGATTTGATTATAGTTTAATCGAATTAATTAAATGACAATCTCTGAGTACATATATAGAATATGAATTGTATTCCACTATGAAAATGGAAGCGTTATATTAAAAAAATTCTATGGGCATACATATATGAAATATATTGGTGGGTAAAAATTGAAACCGTCACAATACAATTGATTCTTGAAAAATGATAACAAATTAAACTAATAAATATAAAAAATTAATTCAACTTATAACAATTGGGTTGGCTCAAGGAAAATTTTCCCTCTTTTTTTCTAATAGATTTTATTTATAATTTTTTTTAACTCTTATATTATTAAAATAATCAAACAAAGATGATATAAAATTAAGAGAATAATATTTGAAGGAGCTGTTCCATTCTAGAACAGGTTATAAAATGCTTGTATATAAGTTTTAATTGTTTCAAAGAAAGTATAAACAAAAATATTTTCTAAGCGTAAAATGTCATATATCAATAATAAACAAAAATAAAAGAAAGAAATGAAAAAGTTAATATTAGTCTAAGTATAACTATCAATTCTATCTAAGTTCTCTGAAAAAGAATCATTAATTTTGATATAGATTTAACATATAAAAAATAAGGATTATTTTGATAATGATTATTAAACGACTTATATGAGTTATAAGAAAAACTTAATGAAAATATTAATTTTTAAAAAAATAAAAATAAAAATAAAATATTAAATAGATTAAGTTAGTTCAATTCTCGAAAGGTTTTAAAAAATAAAAATTAAATCAACCTATATTAATTATATTTTAAGGTTAAGAATCAATTGAATTGAATATAATTTCAAAACCAAACATTATGAGTTGGGTTGGTTTTTGAATTTTTGAACACACTTAAAAAATTCTATGTATCTTAAATTAATTTAATGTGTTGCAAATAATATATCGATAAAAAATTATCATATTAATTAAAATTATGTTAAATTTATGATGTATAATAGTTAGCAAAACGAGATTGGAACCCTTTTTCATAATCGAAGAGTCAAATGGGAAAGAGATTTCATTTATTTATTTGATATAGATCAAAAGTTAATTTGAACTATTAGAGGAGCTGGGGAAGCCCGAAAGTCAAATAATTTCAAAGCTCCATGTTTGAATAGAAGCCTAAAGCATAAAGTCAAGGAACTGGGAGGGCTATTATTTTCTTTTTCCCACTATGCACGTGGTTGCATTAGTCTTTACTCATTTGCATTAGCTCTCGAATATTTGATTAGAGGACACTGACTTCACTGTGTTTTGCTTCCCTTTTTCTTTTGCATTTGGTGGTTCATGCTTTCTTTCTTTCATTTGTTTTGCTCCTAATCTTAGCCATATTAATACGTATCATTTTGAATAAAAAGTAATGTTAAATGCATAAGATGTTAATATTAATTTGAATAAAAAAATAAAAAAGAGCTAGGTAGTTCCTGGTAATGATATATAGAAGAATATATGAAATAACAATGTGGCTGAATACTTTTCTATATTTAACAGAGTCTATGTAACCCAATATATACAAATATAAGTGGTAAAGTCAAATCCTGATTCTAACAATATAAAGTTAAGATCTACGATACACGGAATAGCTTTTCCTAATTTAGACAAATAAAATATTATACATTAATTACAATATATTCTTAATACTCCCCCTCAAGTTAGAGAGTGAAGATTACGAATGCCCAACTTGTCTCACAGCTTCACAAACTGATCCTTCCCTAAAGCCTTCGTGAATATATTAGCTAATCGAAAAAGCGTAGGCACATACATAGGACGAACTATACCAGCTTGTAATTTTTCTCGAACTATACGACAATCTATCTCAATATGTTTGGTACGTTCGTGAAAAACAAGATTTGTTGCAATGTACAAGGCTGTTTGATTATCACAAAGCAATGAGGTGGGAGTTTTTTGGGGAACTCGTAAATCTTGCAATATGTAACGCAGCCAAGTTATTTCCAGGCAAGTATTTTCCATAGCATGGTATTTTGCCTCAGTTGATGACCTGGACACATTATCTTGCTTCTTGAACTTCCACGAAATGAGTGAATTGCCAAGAAAAACACAATATCTTGTAACTGATCTTCTCGTGGTACGACATTGTCCCCAGTCTTTCAAGTCTATATTATTGTTGCCAGAAAATAATAGACCTTGACTAGGAGTTCCTTTGATATATCTAAGGATTCGCATAGCTGCATCCCAATGCGGTTTCCTTGGCTCGTGCATAAATTGGCTCAAAGTACGAACATGATAAACGATGTCCGGTCTAGTAATAATGAGATATATTAATCTCCCAACTAACCTTCTGTATTTAGTTGGGTCATTCAACAATGCTCCATCTGTGGATGTAAGTACCAAGTTTTGTTCCATTGGAAAAGAGTTTGGTCGTGCACCAAGTAACCCTGAGTCTTGTAAAATATCAAGTGTATATTTTCTTTGTGACATAAAAGCTCCCTTTTCTAAGCGTGCAAACTCAATACACTACTACAAAATTGTCTTTATAGGACGGCCACTGACCGCCCTATAAGACTTATAGGACGGTCAGTGGCCGTCCAATAAAGTCCCGTCCTAAAAGAATCGAAAAAAATAGGACGTTCGCGGAGCGTCGTAAAAAATTTTTTTATAGGACGGCCACTGACCGTCCTATAAACTTTTTTTAAGACGGCCACTGACCGTCTTATAAATTGTTTATAGGATGGCCACAAAATAAAAAAAAAAAAAAAAAAAAAAAAAAAAAAAAAAAATTGTACTGAAACTATATAGGACGGCTATTGACCGTCCTAAAATTCTAGGACGGTCAATAGCCGTCCTATATAGTTTCAGTACAATTTTTTTTTTTTTTTTTAATTTTTTTTAAAATTTTTTGTTTGCCCGGACTAAAATCTATATAACCTGTACAAGTTATAGTCATTTCAAGAACACAATTCAGATTCAGAATACAATATTTCATTCCAAAAATATCCATAATTTACATTACAAATATGTGATTCAAATTATAACATATACAAAATTATTCTAGAAACATGATTATATATTTTTGTATAATATTTTTAATTAAAGATATAACTAATTAAAAAGAAAAAAACTGGCGCGGCTTTCAATTTTTCTTTTCCCGCTTTAGTTTTTCAATTCCCTCTTTCTTTTAGGACTCAACCTGATAATCAAAATTCAACTCATAGATTCACAATAAGAAACTAACAAACTAAATATCATTAATATAAGTGATTAAAAGAAAAAATAGAAAATAAGTGATTGGTGATTACCTGACAAACTTGAAACTGTTTTAAGAGCCTTTTGCTTCTGTTTATCATCGTGTAAGTCTAATTTAACTACCACTTTCTGCAACAAAAGATAATAAACTCAATTTATCATAAATACAGAAATGAAATGAACATCAACATAATTGCTTAGCAATATATCATTAAAAGGGAAAATGAAAACAGAGATGGGATCAAATGAATAATATTCAAAGGGAAAATGTAAAATCTGAAATGAAAAAACCAAGGCAACCTTTTAGATTAAAACAGAAGTTAAATGAAATACAAGTTTTTGAACGAGCATTAAACAATGAAAAATGAAGAGCTTTGAATAGGTTGGTTTGGGAAACTTCACCTTCATTTCACTCGGATTTGAATTCCTGACGGCTGGCAAGAAGAAAATTCTTTTAAAAAGATGGAGGAGAAAAAGAAGCTTCTTTTTCTTATATGGAATAAGGTTTTATGGTTAAGGTGAACTCTAAAATAGAAAAGGAGATGTGAAAAGGAGGAAACGAGCTGGTGATGGATAAGTTTAAAAAAAAAAATGTAACTTTCTTATAGGACGGTTAAAAGCCGTCCTATATGTGGGAAAATAAAAAAAAATAGTGAATGGGAACGAGCTGGCAAGTAAAAAAAAAAATATTCAACTTTCTTATAGGACGGTTAATAGCCGTCCTATATGTGGTATATATATTCTCGTTCTCATCCTTTTCATGCATTTTCATAAACTTTCGAAGGTAATAGGGAAGATATTGTATGAATCTGATGGCAAATGTTGGAGATTTTTGTCTTGTGTTTTTGAATTATGACCAAGAATTGACAATTTAGCTAGCTATGGTAGGGGTGGCAATTTGTAACTGTAAGAAACTAGATGATGTGGTTGCTGTGGATCTAATATTGGATCTCTAGCTTCAAACGTTGAATGGGTAAATCCAACTCAAATTTGGGTTATTATAATTGATTAGGCATTGTTTAAATGCCTGTAAACAATAACTCGATTAATGTTTTTTATTGACAAAATTAATACTCACTATTGCCACCCCTAGCCTGTTAATTTTACTGTATTTGCACACAAACTCTGTTTTGATTGCACGCCTCTTAACGTCATTTTTAATTTATTGTTGTCTTCCTTTTTAAAATTGACACAAAACTACAAATTCATTGCAAAATTGATCACTCAATTGAAAGTACGGTAGATGATAGGAACCAGAGAATTAGACTTGGCCGTGATTTTATTTATGGCTCCACAATCTAACCTTCTTTCCTTATACAAGATTCAGCTTTTATTCGCGAAAGGTCTGTTAATTATACTGGTTATGTTCCATTGGTTTATGTGTGTTGTGTCTGCTTCCTTGTAGCTTCATGTCTACAATTGATCACCGGAGCTGGGTGTTCTTGTAGATTTCACCATGAACATCCAGTCACAACCACGAGCTGGCAAGTAAAAAAAAAAAAAATATTCAACTTTCTTATAGGACGGTTAATAGCCGTCCTATATGTGGGAAAATAAAAAAAAAATAGTGAATGGGATCAAGCTGGCAAGCAAAAAAAAAAAAAAAAAAAAATATTTTCAACTTTCTTTTAGGACGGCTAATAGCCGTCCTATATGTGGTATATAAGACGGCTAATAGCCGCCCTATAAGAAAGTTGAAATTTTTTTTTTAAGACGGCCTACGCCAATTTTTTTTCGTAATGGCCGTCCTATATTTCTTAAACGACGACCATATACATGTGACCGTCCTATTTGTTTCTCACTCTAAATTTGAGGCCGTCCTATATTGCTTATATTGTAGTAGTGATACCTAGAAAATACTTTAGATCACCAAGGTCTTTGATGCGGAAGCGTTTGAGAAGAAATGCTTTGAGTTGTTCCATCTCTTAGATATTATTTCCTATGATAAGTATATCATCCACGTAAATAAGAATGATAGTGATTGAAGTACCTCGGACCTTAGTGAACAAAGAATAATCTGCTTTCGATTGATGATATCTGGCATTCTGAATAGCGTTTGAGAAGGTGGTGCACCAAGTTCTGGATGCCTGTTTGAGTCCGTAAAGGGACTTGTTGAGCCTACATACAAGAGTCTCCCTCTATTAGTGAAGACCAGGAGGGGGATCCATGTAGACCTGCCATAAAGAAAAGCATTTTGAACATCTAACTGGTGAATGAACCAAGTGCGGGCAACAGCAACAGTAAAAAGACAATGCAAAGTGGTGAGTTTGGTAGTGGGTGAAAAGGTTTCCTGGTAATCAACTCCTTCAACCTGTGTGTATCCTTTGGCAACAACACGAGCCTTGTAACGATCAAGAGATCTATCACTCTTGTATTTCTTTTTGAAAATCCATTTGGAGCTGATAGGCTTGTTGCCAGTTTGAATCAAGGATAGCTTCAGCATAGATAGTAGGCTTAGATGGACCTGTAATATTAGCCAAAAGAGAGCAATGGGCAGAAGAGAAACGAGAGTTGGAAAGAAAATCAGAGATGGGATAACGGGTACCTTTTGCAGAACATGGTGCCAGAGAAGAATGATTAACTTGGTTGGACATGTGGTAGTCTTTAGTCCATGTCAGTGGTTGATTGGGACGAGTGGACTGCCTGAGAGAAGGAAGAGTGGGTGGGAAAGAGATGGGAATTTCAGGGTCAATATAAGAGCTAGTGAGATAGTTAGGAGAAGGTGAGGGGATTTCAGGGGTGGTGGGAACATTGAGTAATGGAGGAGATATAAGCAAGGGTTGGGGAGTGATGTCTAGGATAAGGGAAATATGTGGGATATGTGGAGTGGGAGTGTCTATCAGTGAGGGAACATGAGTGGGGTCAACACCATGTGGGGTTAAGTAGGGTTGATTGGTGATGGTGTCAGAGGCATGAAGAAGTGGGTTAAATGGGAATTGGGGAAAAGAGAGGTGGGCTCCTGACTTTTAGGGTTAATGGCAGGAAGATGAGAATAATGAGATGAAAGATTAAAAAATGGAAATGAAGTTTCATGAAATTTTATATCGTGACTAATAAAAAATTGTTTAGTTTCCAAGTTATAAAGTTTATATTCTTTGTAGCCAACAAAAACACATCGGTGAGATCTAGGTCCAAATTTGTGGGTATGATGGACAACGGTAGCATAATTGAGACACCCAAAGACTCTGAGATGTTCAAGGGATGGTGGACGGTTGTATAGGAGTTTAAAGGGTGATTTGTTGGAGAGGAGGGTGAAGATAGAAGGTTGATGAGATAGACAGCAGTGAGTACGCAATCGCCCTAAAAAATAAGGGGTATGTTGGATTGAAAGTGTAAAGCATGAGCCACTGCAAGAATATAGCGATGTTTGCGTTCAAGAACCCTATTTTGTTGGGGGGTGTAAACACAAGTGCGTTGAAGTTCAATGCCGTTAGATTGAAAACAATCTCGCATGGAGAGATGAGATTCTATCGAATTTGAAATCCATGATAATATCATGCTGTTGCATTGTGCCCATAAGGCATAGTCACCTGGTTTTTCGGCTTCCAAAGGGGGTTTGATGGATGCATCAATGAACTCAATTTTATTTTTGACTCGTAGGGCATGAAGCATAAACTTGCTCCAGGAGGAATAATTAGCGCCATTTAGTTTTTCAGAAACAAGTACATGGTCAGGGTGATCTGAAGGATGAACACATTATGGATTTCATAAAAAAGAGCCAGGTAGTTCCTAGTAATGATATATGGAAGAATATACATGAAATAATAATATGGCTGAATAATTTTCTATATTGAAGAGAGGCTAGTTAACCCATATCTATATAAATACAAGTGGTAAAGTCAAATTCTGATTCTAACCATATAAAGCTAAGATCCACAATACACAGAATAACTTTTCTTAATTTATACAAATATAATATTATACATTAATTACAATATATTCTTAATATAAAAAAGGTTTTTTCTTCTTCTCTCATAATTGAATTGAATGTAAGAGATTAAAATAATAATTTATTCATTTCTTAATAAATTAATCACATTAACATACAAATTTATTTATATTTCAACATTAAAAATATTACTTTACTAAAGTTAAAGTAAACCTTAATTTACTTGTACCGTCATATCATACTCAATATACCAATTTACAAGTATCAATTCTCATATTATAATTTATTAAAAAATATTATTTATTATAATTTGACATATATATTAATTTATTTATCATAATTTAATTGATTACATATTAATAATTAATTTTATAATCATTTCATAATGTTACATTTTAACTTTATATTCAATTAATACATACAATAATTTAATGCCTATAATACTACTATCATGCAAATTTTTTTTCTAATAACCTCGTAATATATTATATCAAGATAATAAAATATAAAAACTACAATTTTTTTATGGCTATTAACATAATAACTTAATTTCATAACAATAGTCATGAATTCACAACAGTAGTTTATAATTACTAACCCAATAGTTTATAATTACATAATTTATCCATACCAATGTTTTAAAAAACGTGTTCTAGTTTCAATGTGTATCCTTTCAATTGAGGTGAGGCGTAAGCCTTGATGTGGTATGAGGCTTAAGCTTCAAATTAAAATAAAATAATTTTTTTTAAATAAACAATAAAAACGATAAATTATAACAAAATAACATCATAATAATTATAATAACCTCATATAATTCGCAATATCGAAATCCAACCATCGCTAAACATAAAGAAGACATTAATAATATTCATAAAAAATCTAGCAACTTTACATTGGACTAAGATATATATCTTGTATTTAGAGCCCATCATTATCATATTCTTCATTCTCATTCTCATAATTATAAATATTATTATCATTTGTTTCAATCATCACCAAAAGTATAGTTTCCATAATCACCAAAAGGGTTATATTATCATATTGTCATGACCACTAGATTAATCATAGAAGTAATTAATTTCTCATCTCTTTCTTCAAATTTACTATCCTCTACTTCAATCCACTTTCTTTATGATTCAACTTTCTTTCTTTAACAAAGAAAACATAAAACTGCTTGTTGGAAGAAAGACGAGATTACTAAAAGAAGGGACCGAGAAGAACAAGACCAGAGTAGAGGAAGAGGAAGAAAATGGATGCTAAGAAGTTCCACTGTAAAATCTAGTAATTTTTACTTTCTCTTTCACATTGCCTATTGTTAGTATTTTTTTTTTTTTGGTTTTTTAGTTTTTATTTTACTTACTTAAGCCTAAATATTAATGTACTTCATCTAAAAATCTAAGTGAAACCTTAATTTTGCATTCCAGCACACCAATTTTTCTTTTCCGAACTAAATAGAGGTTATAAGCCTCATTAGCCTCAGTGCATAGCATTAGTGCGTGAAAAAATGCTTAAGCTCTAACAACAAAAGGCCTACAATTTTTTCAATTCTTAATAAACTAGCCTCAAGGCTGCCTCGATGGAATAATAGTCCCGAGGCGAGCCTCAAAACTTTTTTTGAAGCCATGATCCATACTAGACCATTAGTAATTACGAAAGAATAATAATGTGATTAGATAGAATGTTCATTTAGCTCTATATGTATTGATAATATAGTATTCTTCGATACTATTTTTAGATACTCATGCCACAAATTTACAAGTAAAAATATTGAAATAAATGTAATTTTTAAATATTGTGCAAGTAAAAAGTGACTACACACAAAAGAAAGTACAACTTATCGCAGGTTCTTAACTATTATGACGTAATTGGTGCGGAAGCTGTCATATTCAAGATTGGGTCCACAGAAAAATAAGGAGCACTTGTTTTTGGAGTTTGAGGATGATAGGGATTCAACGTGGAGTCTGTGTTCTCTACCAATCTTTTATCCTGAGACCATTATGTTGTGGATAGTAAACACAACCAACAGGTGTAAAGATTGGTTCTTTCCTACTAAATGTCAATAGGTTAAGACTCTCAAAGTCACACTCTTCTTTTTTTAATTAAAAACATCCAAACAGATAATGTGATTGTTGATGACTATGAATTGACTTCATAAATTTCACTAATACCTCTGCATAAGTTTGTTGGTGCTTTTACCAACGAGTTGTGGGTGAAGGTTTAGGGTCGAGCCAGTTAATTATGGTGGTGTGAAAAGTATAGTTTGTTGGTGCTTTTGTGTTTTTCTGTAGACTCCAGCCTGAATATAACAACTCTCATTAGTCAGTATTGAACCAGACTGGGCTAAATAGAATTATTAGTTTACATATTGTTTTTGGTGGAAGTTTGATTTTGAGTGTAATTAAATTGAATGTTTTGCTTAATTAATTTATTGACTATTTGATAAAATATTGTTGTTTGTGTGTTTAGTGTTTTACTCTATTTTTCATTGATGCTATTTACTATAATTTTTCCCTTCTGCATTGTTAGTCAGAATAACACCATATGCAGTAAAAAAAATTAATAAAGTCAGTTAGGAGGTTAAAATCCTTTTTCTTTTCTTTTTCTAATTAGGTTTAAATCATTTTGGTCCTTAGAAAAGTGGTGGTAGAGGTGTAAAAAAGAAAAATGATAACATCATATAAATTTATATTTATTTTCATACTCATATATTTTATATTGTGTCATGTGTCAGAATTATTTTAAAAATTAAAGAAATAATTAATTTTTTTAAAATATTGACACGTAATATAATATAAAAAATGTGAATATAAAAATAAAAATAAATTTATGTATTATTATGATTTTTTTTTGAAAAATGTAGTGCATCCCCAGCTCTTTAATTGTACTTAAAATTAAAATGAAAGCTTTAATAAAAAAATAGATGAAATTAGTAAATAACATATTCCAAGAATAATCGATTACAGTTCTTACTAGCTATCACTATAATAAGCATTTTTAATACGTATATTGCTTATTATATCTTGCGTTTTATGCAGCCCAATCAGGTGCTTTGGTTTCATTAAACAGCAGCTAGCTAACAAGCTATCATGTCATATACAAATAGCACAAAAATCTCAAAATTTCCTGCAAATCAAAAGTTATCAAAGTTACAAAGCCACGTTCTCTAGTTGGCTATGCTATATGTGAAGGGAGGTCTAAAGCATAAGCATATCAGTACTGAATAAGTCCACCAAAGCTACCTTTAGAGGAAAATCTAGCCATGAACAAAGCATATGACTCTTTCAAGCTAAACTGTGGCACCAAAAGCTGTCCAGACCTCACAATAGCCTTAGAGCCATTCTTTTTTATCCCCATCTTAGTGAAGTCCCAAATAAGCCTTGGAGATTTAGACTTTTCTTCACATATGATCTCTGGCTCTTCCTTGATGGTTGCTAGCTTAGACTTGAGTATTTCTTCTATGTCCTTCCATGACTCTGTTGATCTCAAATTTTTTCTACTTGTACAAGGCACTACCCTCCACAATTTTCGACACGCCTTCCTCATTCTAACATCAGAAATTCAATTTCTTTGGCTTGTTAAATTGTAATCAAGTTTAGTAGTATCAACTCAAAGTATAAAATATGTTGTTTTTTGTTATATATAGATTGATAGAGAGTGAAGGAGGTTTTCAATAAGTGAATGTGGGATTGTATAATTAGCTGGAAAGTAACAGTTTGAAAAGGAATGTCAGAGGGGTAGTTATTAGACTCCTAAAGTTTGTGTCTTTGCCTCACTTTACAGCGATGATGTAATTATGATGTACACTTGTTTGGTGGGTTTTCAACACTAATTAAATCTAGGTATGTCCTATCACAAACATAATGAATAATGATGTGGTCTTGCAGACATAATGAATATTCAAAAATTATTCCTCTGACAAAATGAATAATCAAAATGATTATTCATTTGTTAAATTTTCTATTGAACTACCATTAATTGAATTTCTTTTCTTTTCAAAATGTGCTAAACAATAAACTAATTAATATTTTCCATTAGGCTCACTTATTTTTGTTTATGACATGAGCCTTGCATATTTAATTTAGGCTTGGTGTAATGGTTTATGTAGCAAAAATTTAACTGTTCGATGCCAAGATTCTCCAAGTGAAGGCCAACTTATCACATTTTGAATCCATAACATGGCCTAAGTCTAAAGACTTCGATGCTCTTTGAGAAAATATTAACGAGAATTACTCTTAAGAAGTCTTGCACGCATGTAACTTACTTATAGCTTCTTGACATCAATGTTTCATTATTGAGACGCTTGCCCCATCGTAAGGTTCATTGTCATCAAAGTATTGTCGTATAACTGCTCACCTAACTGTATAAGTAACATATGTTGATAGCAAGTAGTACAATAATATATCAAGATTTAGTCAACTTTCCATATCTCTTGTTGGGTCTCCTTTGCACATCCTCGAATAAGCAACTTGACACTGAGGACTACCTCCATGCCTAAAGGTCAACTTCCTCTTACACCTCTTGTGTACATATGCTTGATTCTCCTCAACATACTTTACTCAAGGCTAACACTCACGCTAACTTATCCTTAAGTCATCCAAGCAAATGTGTTTTCCATGCAAGTAAGTTTCATTCATACAAACTCACATGTTACTTAAGTAACTCTTTGATTTGAAGCCCCACATATGATGCCTTCAACTTAGCATGTTGTCGCCTACTTTCGTGCCATCAAGCCTACTAATCCTTAGTACTTGGCCAAACTTATGACCAACGCACGTCCCCACTTGACATCACTGTCATGAGGGTTATCACATTCGTAATGTACTTTACTTAGAGCAATACTGCCTCACTAGCATGACGCTGCCCCACTAGCATACAACTATTCGTTGAAGCACCATCACTTGTGCAACACCGCTCACAAGGCGTGCCGCATTCCTACGAAGCTACTTTCACTTGCCACATTGAGTAAATCATATGGCATATCCATCCTTCACATATAGCTTATTACGTGGGAATCATGAGCAGTATTAACCCTTTCGCATCATCAATATTGTCCCTAAGACTCTTAATCTTATAAAGACATTGATGTGCCTGCTTAACAAAACTAGTGCCCGCCCTATGAGCATTTTTAGTTCATAGGTAGTTCACTTAGCATATCGTACACATTGGTGTCAAGATGGTGTAGAGCTTTACACCATGCTTCCCCCTAAAGAGCTCTTAAAGCAATTTTTCTTGTTTCAAGAATGAACAAATATTACATCACTTTGTGAAAGGAGACATAAGTAAAAAATAATTCAATAATAATTATTTTGTCAATTATCAAAGTATCCCTCGCAAACTGTGACACTTGGGCATGTATTGTCCCATTAGACTAGCATTCTATGAAGAGTAATTTTATTTATATTTATTGGATTATGTAAAACATGTAGTTCATTCTACGAAGAGTAATTTTATTTATATTTATTGGATTATGTAAAACATGTAGTTTATTTTTAATGGGAATTATTTGATAATATACATTGTCTGTTGTAAAAGAAATTCATTCTTTGACGCAAGCCTATTTAAGATATATTTGATCTAATTAGTGATTATATAAGCTATAGTAAACTACTCTTAAAGGGAGAGCTCTCTAGGCCTCCAACACATTTTTCTCTTCTATTTTATTTCATTTTTACCTAGCTTTGATTAGGACTCATTCACGTCGTATCATGTTACATTCGATCTTTCAATTATAGGTAATATTTTCTCCTCACAAGGAATGAAGTGGATATAAAATATGAATGAACATACGTAGAATTTTCCTTTTAACAAGGGTAGAACATCAAGTCAGTCTATAAATATAAACGAATGTGAGACTCATTTGATTAGGTTGTAGATTCATTCAATTAATCTCTGTAACTTTACTTCTTGTATTATTTATCAAGACGTTTTTTTTTTTGGAACCTATATGAAGACGATTTTGTAAGGTAAGAAACTAACACCATTATCATGGGTTGAAAAGCTTACGTTCGGCATAGCTTTTTGGATTCGCTTTTCCGTTCAATAAAGTTGTCTCTCTGTCACCTCAAAGTTACAAACTAAAGACAGCAGTCCGCTTTCCCGCCGCAGAGCGGGGAAGAGAATTTTACATTAAAAGTTTAATTTTTTTACGAAAATCAAATCTTTTTACTAATAAATAAATTGTGATCAATTAGACGCATAAATTTTAAGTATTTTTATTATTATGTAATTAAATCTAATAAGTTAAATTTAGGATGCAAATCATAAACATAATTAAATTTTTTATTTTATTAGTTTAATAATTATTGTATTGTATATCATAATATTAAATTTTTATATTTAAAGTATTAATTCATTAATAAAAAATTATTTGATCAAAATTAATTCAATTTAATTTTAAAATTTTACAAATATATAATATATTTAATAAAAAATCATAAAAAAATGGAGATTGTACACGAGCGAGATAGGAGAGTAATTCTCAACCCACCTCGCCCACAAGAGCATGACTCATTGATATCAAAGTTGATATTTTTTTAATGAATTTCAATTTTTGCATAACAAATTAACATTCAACATAGCAATGAGTCTAATGAGTAATGACTAATGGTTGTTATTTTTACAACAAAATTTTTTTTGGGCCCATAATTCTTATACAAAAATAGTTATTTATTCAATCTTATTGGAGACCAATTAAATTAGAAGTAAAAGTAGAGAGATCTTGATAAATAATAAATAAGACTATAAATGATGACGGCTTAATATCTTTTTATTGACCATATATAAAAGTTACATATACGTGTCAATTCTCATGGAATATATTCTTAATTCACACAACAAAAATAATATGAATAAATAAGAAAGAAAAATGTAACATGGACTTGAGGTCAAAACATAAGCTAGACTTAGCCTTGATCATATGAGTAATCGAACTGAGAAATAGTCAAACAAATTCGAAAAATATAGCTAAAAAATGTGAATCATAACTACCTTTAGGCCGAAACTTAAGTTGGTTACAATCCTATACACATAATGATTCAACGTTCAAACAAATCTTATTATTTTTTTAATATATTACACAACTCAAATATTTTAAAATTATTGCTTAATTTTTACATTTACATATCTTACAAAAACACTTAAATGCCACTGAGATTATATCCCTATACTTTTAAGTATACTTTTTTTTTTTTTTTTTTAACATAAGTCATTTAAATATTTTTTAGTAGTGTAACACACTTATTTTAAAAAGTCATACCTTAAGGGTAAAAGCAGCGCACTTACATTGACTAAATATTTTTATTTTATTTATTTTTTCAATTTTTAACTACCTTGGAACCAAGAAAAATTCTTAGGACGGCTAAAGACTAATTTTCTTTTATTATATTATAATATAAAATTTAAAGTTTTTATGTTAACATTTTATTGTAATCTTTTATGAAAATTATTTAAAATAAAAAATAAAATGCAATATAGTTCATACATAAATATATTAAATTAACTAATTAGTACTACTTCAAAAAAAATATATATATATTAAATTTAAAAGTATTAATATAATTTAAGTATTTAACATAATATTATAACTAAATATATATCTTGATTAATTATCTTGGCAAGTAAAAAGAAAAAGGATGAAGAACAAATTAATAAGTTATTGTAGTAAGGTGTCAAATAATATAATTTTCCATAATATTAAAACTGAAAGAGAAAAAATATGATGATAATTTTTTATGAAAGTTAATAAAAATAAGTAAAATTTTATCTTTATAGATCGATGAAAAGTTTAAACAAAAAATAGTTTGAACATTTAAGTCAACAAAAATATTATGACATGATCTATATTTATGAATGAAAATATATGATTTAAAATTAAAACTAAAATATGATAAAATATTATATGTTATACATCTAATGGTAAGTATTATTGATTTAGTCCCATTTCCTTACACTTTTTTCTTATTATAAAATGTTTAGGATGAATGATTCTACTAAGTGTGACAATATATATATACAATTTTATGTAAGATTATTTCTTAAAATATATGTATTTAATTTATTTTGAGTCAAATATTTCTATTTTATTTATATTTGTCATTACATGTATAACTATTATACATAAATATGGACTTACTTACTTAAAAAGATAAATAAAATGACAAAAAATATTTTAAATTTCAAATATATTAAATTTTTTTACTGACAATGTAATATCCCAAATTTTCAAATAACATTAATTATTAAAAAATAAAGAATTATTTGAGAGTAAGTTATAATTTTAAAATAGAATTATAAGTATGAATAAACTCTTTAAAGATAAAGCAGATAGTAGGTTTGAATTTGTTGTCTAAGGTATATTGGACTCTTATTTAATTCAAAGAATATGACAATAATAATTAGAATATCCTAATAAGAATAGGTTTCTACTCACATATAAACTCTTTATTAGAACAAAATATATAAATCATTTACTAGACCAAAGGAGAAACAAAAACCCTACGTCTATTCTTCTCATATATGTCTTTCACAACAACAGTCATAAGAGAATAAAAGTTCATGAATTAAACTAGGTACGTTTGTTAATTTTCCTCCATCACTTTATCAGTTATGATTTAAGGGTTTATGGTTAATGTTTAGTGATTTTTCTAAGAAATTTTATAAAGTAATTGTTTGCAAATTTTCTGCAGAATCTTGAAAATAAATTAGTTTCAAAACCTTATACTATTCAATAAAATCTTAAACTATTTTTATATTAAACTAGACTTCTTGAAGAATTCAACGAATATTTATTTGTCAAAATATCATTTATATTGAATTTGTTATGAATTTGTGAAGTTTGTGTTTTGAATCTGTCAGTTTTTGAACTACTCGAATTTTAGGGTTGTTTTATATGGGTTTTGATTTCAATTTGAAGATAAAATTTTTGTCTTTATAACTATACACAATAAGAAAATTTTTGTCTTTGGAACCTCTATAAAATTATATGTATTTAATTTAATATAATTTTTTGAAGTCAAAAAAATTTTATGCTGGAAACAGGAAACCTGACAGATTAAAACAAAAAGTTTGGAATTAATTTATGGTGTTATAAATGTTAAACATTTGTGAAAATTTTTATAATACGTTATATGGGTCTTATTTATTATTTGATAAAATTTTATGATTTTTAGATCAGATATATATAATGTTATGAATTTTTGATTTATATATGTTTGTTGCTCAAATATTTTACAGCAGATTTATTGAACTAGTTTTAAAACCCGTTTTACCTATGAAAACAGATTCCAAAGTATTTGTAAATTTTTATGTATAATAATATTTAAGTTATAAAACTACGGTTAAAATTTCAATTCGATATGATTTTCCAATATTTTTCTAAAATTGTTTAAGTCCAGTAGTATTGTTGATTTTCTTATACTGGCAGTTTTAAAAGTTATCGAATAAAAATCACTTTTGTAATTGCTTAGCATTCGGTTTTACCTAAAAAATTTATTGAAAATTTTACTATACCTCTATGAAAACTCTGAAAAATTTGGTAATCTTATGACACCAATTAAGTTTGAAATTAATTATTTAGTTTCTGCTGACAGTGGAAACAACTAATAATTTTGTGAATAAAAATATGAAACTTTTGGAAAAACAAGAGTTAGACCTAAGTATTAATATATATATATATATATAAAGGAGGATACCTAATATATTATGAGTATCTAATAATTATACAATTATAATTTGTTTAGGCTAAACTCAGTTGAATTAGTGGGTGATTTTAGCTGTGCTAGTTATTCGTACCAGGTAAGTAGACTAACCTTACTTGTAATATTAAGTATTGTTTGCTTTGTTTGTTTTGTTTGGTGTATGAATATTTGCATGGTTGTTTTTACATATGTGTCTTATTTGATAGTCGTATGACTAAATAATTTGTGTGATCTCCTTTTTGTATGTATATATGAGATATGCTAAGTGAATATTCTTGTGTCATGGTTATATGATTATGTGATTTATGATATTATGTTTATTTGAATGGATTAAGTATGTTTACAATTACATGGTCATTAATGGCATGATATATGCATCATTGAATCATGATATTTCAAATACAAGTTTTGAAAGTATTTCTTTTATGCTAAGCTTTTGAGAGATGATAAGTTTTATGCAAGGTTTAAAATAATAAGTTTTATATGGTATTTTTATTGATACTTGAACCATCGTTATGAAATTCTATGTTTTGGAGCAATATGATAAGTTAAGTGCACTATAATAAGTTAAGGGCCGTGTGCGGGAAGTGTCTCTCGTGTAAGTTAGGGTACCCGCGGACTAAAGAGTCCTCACCTTTGGTTTGGACGTATGTGTGCATGTGAGAATTATGTATGGAATTCCAATTTTGATAAGTTATAAGTTAAATCTCACTTGCATATGCCTTTCACGCGTGCCAGTCGTCGACGGGTGACTTATGTAAGGCTCCGCTATGATAAGTTTTTAAGTGGATGGTTCAGGTTATATTATTATGATAAGATTTTGTATTTTCTTTCTAAGACATGTGCATTGCAAGCACTATTTTAAAAGCATAAACATAAGCATAAGCATAAGCATAAGTATGTTGTAATTAAGCATGTGATATTTACTTGTTGTTTTTAAGTATATATATGTGTCGTGTGTGCTTAATGTTTCAAGTAAGATAAGTCTGCTTACTGAGTGATTTTCACTCACCCCAAGTTTCCCTTCACTTTCTCAGGAACACCATGATGAGGATTTGGCAATGTTTGAGGATTGTTATTGGTTCCCTAGGATTTAAATTCCCTTTTTTTAACTAATAAATTGTAAACTTTAATAAGTGCTAAACTTTTTGCAAGTTTTTATTTGTAAGTTTTTTTTTAGACATAAAATCTTCTCTATTTATAGTCATAATCAAATATTTCAAGGTTTTCAATTAATAGAATGTTTAGGTAATGCCCTTATTTGTATGTAAAATATCGGGGCGTTACAGACAAATACAATAAAACACATAAAACAAAAAAAATAAATTCATTTAAGTAACTTTTTTCAAAATATTCAGCCAAAATTACAATCTGTATAGTTCTTACATAGCTTTGCCTCCATTAAAATTGGTAACTATGCATGAATAATTATAGTTATAAAAAAAATTAAATTGGAAAAATTAAATAAAAACATAAGTACAAAGCTACAGTTATTCTTACTTTCTCACTTTTTTCAACCATTGAATTAAATTATTCTAAAAAAATTAGATAAATAAGTCTTAATATTTTAGTTATTAGCTAATAGGCCCTGCATTTATCTCAATAAAAAAAAAAAAAAAAAAAAACCATCAACAAGTACATCTTTAAACTTTTTTATTTTACATAAAAGCTAAGCCGATGGATAAAAGTTTGCGACAAATTAACTTTTTTTAATAATATTTGTAATAAATTATCAATTACATTACATGATATTGTTGGATCATGAAAGTGTATCTAATGATACATTTATAGTATATTTGATATATTATATCGAATAAATTAAATATAATTTTATTAAATTTAATTGTATTAAATTATATTATAATTAATTTGTACAGTATTTGGTAAAAATTGTATAATATTATTGGATTATATTGATTATATATATTTTATTAAAATAATTTATATTTAAAATATTTTTTTCTTATAAAATTTATTTAAATTAATATTTAAATATTTTTTATATTTTTATTACATTTTTTAAAATAAAAAAATATCATTTTTAATTTAAAATAAAAGAAAAAAATTAAGATATATAATTTTATAATTGAAAATTCTAACACATTAAGTTAATTATCTAGGACGGTTTAGACTCATACCTCCTAATCTTACAATTTTTACATAATAATATTATTTTTATATTATACAATACGATTTAATTTTATAAATAAATATATAATTATATATAAATTATACGATTAAAATATTTAATACAATATAATAAATAATAATTCACTTCAACGCTACTTGTTTACGAGCACCAAACAACACATTATGGGGTAAGCAAAAATCTGACATAGTGCTTTCTTTCTTCCCTATGCAAAAACGAAATCTTTATTTTTGGTCAAAAATATTATCTTAATATTTGCTTGCTCCTTTACTCAACCCTTTTTTTCAAAGCGTTTAATTAATAAGAATGGCAAAATGAACAAATATTAAATTATATAAAAAAATTAAATTTAAGTCTCAATTTCAAACACGTGAAGAATGTAATTATTTAAAATAGATTTAACCATCACAGATCAACACATAGCCCCTTTCTTCTATAATATCCTTACGGGCAATGGCAGTCACTGGTACTGCTCACGTTTGAAAAGGATTTTTGTTTAATGAATTATATAAAATAATATTTTTAAAATTTATAATAATAAAAATAATAATTAATAATATAAACTAAATTTAAGTTGACAAAAAAATTAAATTAAATTAAATTTAATAAAAATATATAAGTATAAATTTTAAGTGTTATATTTTTGTCAAAAATTATTTTTTGAAGTTTTTTTTATTGCAATTTTTTCAAAAATATAAGTACCAGTTCAGTTATAATCTGAGACCACCCTTTAATAACAAGAGAATTTAGTATCCGATTCCGGAATTTTTTTTCAATAAAGTGATTGTATAAAATGTATGTTATATTTTAGAAAAAAAGAAAAAAATATACCTTAAAATTTATAATAATAATAATAATAATAATAATAATAATATTTTTTTATATTTAAATTATATATTATTATAATTAAAAAATAATTGTTACATTATTATTTTTTTAACTGTCATTTAATCTATTTAAATTAAATTATAATAATTTAAATTTATTTAATATTATTTATTAGTATTATTTTTATTATTATAAATTTAGAGGTTATTATTATTATTTTTATAATTTTTAAAATTTTATTAGAGAGTTTAGCTCAAAATTTTCTAATCACCCTATATTGTTCTCTCTCTTAGTAGTACTTATATTGAAACTATTTCCCCGAATCCGAAAACGTTGGCGTTGCAATCGAATTTCATATCATCTGTAGCAGTTCAGCCTGTAAGCTCTCTTTTTCATTCACAAAAACTTCAATTCAACTCGAATCGTGGCATTTACTTTTTTGTTTACGAATCCTATTTTTTTTTCCATAAAATCAGCGTAGTAAAAATACTAAAATTTGGGTACTTTATGAAATTTCCTTCGTTTTTGTGGTACGCATTCGACACTACTCCCTAGGCCAATATTATCTTCCAATCCTCAGCTGGGTTTCCTCCTTTCCCTCTGAAATCCTTTCTTCACCAAATATATAAAATTGGTCATTGTTAGATGTCTGTATCTGACAAAGAGATCACCAGAGTTGGTGGCACTGGTGTGGATGATAATGGTGATGATGAGAATTGTGGGGTCTATTCCAGAGGTGACTACAGAAAGAAGAAGATTGGAGGAAATGGATATGGTGGTGGATTTTCAAGAAATTTGGGGAAAGCAAAGAAAGTGGTCCTACGTCTATTCACAAGGTCCAAGAAACAAATCCCCACAAAAATTCAGACAAGGACTGCTTCTTCTTCTTTCTCTGCTTCTGCATCGAATATTGGTAAATTTTCAGATAAGAGGGCTTGGGTTAAAGGTTGTTACTTTTGTTTCCGGCAACCTCTAACTTTAGAATCAACAGTTGGGTCTTCGGTAAGTGGCCCCAATTATCCGAATTTCACTTATGATAAGCTGAAAGTTTTAATTGAGAAGAATGATTTCTATTCTAAAGAATGCAATCCCCACTTAGAAATTGATTGTTCACGTTGGGAAGACTGATGGACTTCTTCGATCAATTTGTTTATTTTGTTATGTCGGTGCTTTGATTTAATGCAATAGAGGTAGTTCTTGTTGTATGGTTGCTCACTTGGAGAAGTCTATATATGAAGTAGAAGATTTTGAGGTACTCTGATTTTGATGAGAAGGGTCAATAAATTTTATAAATTTGGAGAGTTTTTTGTTCTCTGTTCTATTATGTTGGTATATCATCTCTCGTGTTATCTTGGAAGACTTGAGGAGTTTTTGGCAGTGTATAAAATTCAGTGTTGTGAGAATTAGCAAATATGAAGAACTTCCGGTTTTTATATAGGTAAGTTCAAATTGTTTTACTTTTAACCTCTAAAAAATATGCGTGAAAGGAGTTAAATTTGTATGATGGAGTTATGACATGCAATTAAATTATATGATTATTCTTTAGGTTATATTGAACATGATACATGGAGGATAGCTTTTTAGTCACTTTGTAAATTTTTTAAAGATAAATCGGTAATTGTTGTGGTTCGAATGTGTCTTGAATTGGGAAGTGGATTCCTTAACTTCCAAACTCTTGGTGCGAAAATGCAACTCCTTGATGGAAAATATGATTTGTGAAGATAAAGCCATGTGACATCTTCAATTGCTCCCTGAAGAGGTAGAAGCTAATTAGATTTGATATTGAATTGCACACTGGATACTAAATGCTGTGGAATTACTTCTGTTGAATTGATGCTGTGTAGCCAAATCAGAGATTTGTATGTGATACCAAGACAAATAAAAGGTACTGAGAAGGACAGAAAGAAGTAGAGAAAATGCAGAAAACTTCATTTCATATAAAGAGAGAATGGATACAATAAGTGTCATTGCATACACTGTCCTTCATTTACTATATATAGCTAAAGTCACTATCCTACCAGCTTGCATATCATGCAAGGCAGGCCTCCTCACACACGCATCAGTACACATGCCTATGTAACTAATTTTGTCTAGTAGCTAAGCTGGTTGATCTGCTGTGGCAATTGTACCTTGCACCTTCATTGTTACCTTTATGCTTGTCATCCACATCATCATTTGCAATCTGTTGTGATTGGTTGTTGGATAGCTGAGGTGGCATGGCATTATTATATTCAATAGGTACGCACTGAAACCATTGGAGTGTTTCTAGTTTGTACTTCTTTTTCTAACTCACTCATTTCCTAAAAAGTTCGATTAGAATTACAAGTTTTCCCTTTATGGTTAATTGAAATGGAGCATAAATTCATCTTTGGTTCCTAGCATCCTATTGCTAATTGTTACCTTGGCTGCATGATCAGGTCCATTATTGTGAAAGATTTCGGTTGATGTCGCAGAAAATACTATCCTCCATTGATCAGTTTGTGCATCACTCAGAAGGTATATATGTGTTTTATAAGATGTTGGATTCTTGATATTTTATCTCAGGGAGGAAGGTCCTGTTAGTTCCCACTATAGGAGACAGTTTGCACTCATTATTATTGTTTTTGATTTGAGCCCAAAATAATGGGATTTTTTAGTTTGAGCCGAAATTGGCCCAAATACATGTCATTGCTATGTACAAGCTGTACATGGGTTATGTAAGGCTGGACACAGGCTGTTCACACGAAGTCGATACATTTTCGGCTCAGCTTGTGGAAACACACAATTTAGGGCCCAAACTGATTATTGTCTATGAATAGCTTCATTGGCATGCTTAGCCACATCAATTGCCATAGTTAGTGGTTGATAGGTTTTTGCATCAGATAGTATGAGTATGACTAAACATTTTATGGTGCGAAAATCTATCAACCACTACATACTATCTGTCTATCTGATAACCAAAGGAGCAACCATTTTATGGTGCATGTATTGTCTAGGAAGTGGAGTCCCACATTGCTTAGACATAGACATGAGATGATTGATGAGTTTACAAGAATTTGGGTCACTCCACTTAATTGATTAATCTTTTAGAATAGAAACCCAACTTCCTTATTAGTAATATTAAAGTTAACCCTAAACTTAGGCATTATGGGCACTTATCCGACTCTTTCAACTATATATTTGATGGGGAGATTTGGGCCACTTTATTTAATTGGTTAACTTTTTAGGATAGAACTAAGGAAATTCACTTATGTTGCTCAAAGCAGTCGGTAGAATATTTTTTTTATTTAATGCCAACCAAAATCAAAGTGAAAAGGGCAAGATTATAAGGTAATGACTAGGGATCTACTTGGGATGTTTTACATTTATTCAGGCTGCTGAGCTATTACACTATAATAAGATCTACTGCTTTGTGAAGAAACATCTACTTTCTACGTTTTGTTCAGCGGATGGCCATCAATTTTTCTGAAACGAAATAAGATCATTTTTTAAAAAAATTTCTTTAAAAATTTTCTATAATAAGATCAATTTATTACACTATAATAAGATCAATTTTTCTTTAATAATTTTCTATTATATATTTAATTTTAATTTATTATATGTAATAAAAAATTAAGTACTAATTTTATTATTTAAAAAAAAAAAAGTGTGAATAGCATTTTAATGCTATCAATAATATTGCACTAAATTTGGTTTCATCGTGCCAAACTAGGCGTAAAAAATATGCTGGATTGGAACATTTTTGCCTCAAATTTAATGTTTTGGTGCTATGTTAGAGATGACAATTTTTTAAAAAATGAATAATTCCATGCTTGAAAGCGGGCTTATTGGGTCATGGTCCCCATAAGAGAGAGAAGAGTGTAAGAGAACCTTTTTATTAATTTTATTGATAGTTGTTTTAATAAAGTAATAAATAATTAAGTTTTTTAATAAAAAATATTCCATATATTTTATATTTGATTTAAGAAATCACATAAATAATAAGTAATGATCTTGAACTATTCAAGAATTTCTCATAATGTAAAAAAGCAAACATAAACCCATAAAAAGGAATCCATTTGGTAGCATCCCAATATATTTTATTAGTTTTAATTAATCTGTTTTATTCGTATAAATAATTTGCAAACTTCTGAGAACAGATGTGACTGACTGAGTGTCTAATTAGGTAAACCTAATCAAAATAATATTATTTTCTCAAGGGGTTATTTTATCATTATCCAAAACTCATAATTTATTACTATATTTGTGAACCCAAAAAAAAAAAAAAACTCATGGTTTATATTGCTACTTCTTCCTATATTATATTTCTTATGCATTTCTCATGCTGTATTCATTAAAGAAATAATAATTGAATTAGATAGCCGATGAGAATGGATTCAAAATAAAAAAACAGAGAAGTAGACGCCAATAAGGTCAAGTTATTAAAATATAATTATCCTCTCTTTACAAACGCCATTAAAATTTCACGAAAAGACCAAGAAGCCCCATCATCATCAATCACCTCTCCATGTTGGAAGCAAACTTTGCTTTGTTTTTCATCAAGTATTAACAATTTTGGTACCTTGAATGACAGTTTATTTACAAATTATCCTTATAGTCTCATGTTTTGCAAAATAGCTAATCGAAATTGTACCATTTTAAACAATTGTCCTAAAAATTATCACATGTCAAACAGCATCTCACCCGAGAATTTTATAAACAACTCATGGTATGTTTGATAATGATTTGATTTTTTTTCAAGTGATTTTTTAATTATATATGTTTATTAAAGTGATTCGAATCAGACTTTTAATTTTTTTACCAAATATTTTTTTAAAGAGTAAAGAAAGTCTTATGACTTTAGTATATTATAATTATTATAAGAAAATTATTAAAAACATAAAATTTATAAATAAGAAACAACTTTTCTTGATTTTTTAAGTTTAAAAGTACCAAACAACTTATAGTTAATTTTTGATTTTTTTTCTTTTGAAATTTATTAAATAGAAATTGCTATCAAACATATTGATAATTATTTAGGTAAAAGAATCAAAAACTATAAAATTATTTAATCATAAATTAAAATCGTTATTATGACATTAAATTTAACAGTCACTAGAAGTACAAAAATAAAAGAAGTGATTCAAAAGGAACAACATTTAGAGAAAATTTATGTGATAATCATCAAATCTCACAATAATATTATTTGCATGTAATAAAATTACAAAAAAACGAAAAAGAAAAAAGGTTCATGAAATATAACGATAGAAGAAGTGATTTAGAACGAACAACATTTGGACATTTTGATACATAAGATGATAAAAATGCCCATTTACAAGGAAATAAGTTGCTCAAATATCATTATTCTCTCTTAATAAATGCCAATAAATTTTAAAAACAAGAAGAACATCAATATGCCCATTTTATTCACGTTTACTTCTTGGGAGCAAACTTTGACTTGATTTTCAAAACCTCAACAGTACCAATTTGGAAAGCTTGAGCCAAAACATTGTCAGGAACAGGTGGATTGGCACCAAACAAAGTGGTAGCAAGGGACTGAGTACCAGCCAATTGGCTATTAAAGGCAGCAATTACAGCCGCAGGAACATTCACATTGTTCTTTTGGAAATGAACTAGACCTTTTGGGAACACAAACACTTCACCCTTTTTAATATTCTTTGAAATAAGCACATTTGCTGTGGTAATAAAACCAACATCCAATTCTCCTTCAAGAACAAACACTATCTCTGTGGCTCTTGGGTGAGTGTGAGGAGGGTTAATACCATAAGGTGCATAGTCAATTCGAGCAAGGGAGACTCCAAGTGTGTTTAGGCCTGGAATGTTCTGCACATTGGCTCCAGTTACTAGTGAACCAAAGGTGTTGTTTGTTGCACCTGCGTTGGCTAGTCTTGTGGAGAAGAAGTCCTCAGCTGTTATGTTTTCTTTGCATACGAATCCATTGATTTTAATACCTGTTGGTTATCATTAATTTGTTTAGAATAATTGCTAAAATATTTTATCACAAATAAAGAGTACAAAGGGTCATATTTCTTTATTAAAAAAAAAAACAGAAGAGCTAGATTAATTAAAGAAAGAAGTACCAGAAGCGAGATCAGCAACACAAACATCTTGAAGCAAGTCAGGATCAGCAAAAGAGTTGCCTAATAATGCAGCAAATGTAATAAGATAGAGTGTCAGAATAGCAGCCATGGTTGTGTTTTAATTATACTGAAGATGAGATTGGGGATGAACAGACAATAGAAATTAGCTGCATTTATAGGATCCAAATGGAATTCAAAGGTTGGATTTTTATTATAATAATAATAATTAATAAATTGGAGAATGACTTTGAAAGGTTCTCATTTTGCTTCCCTTCCACGTCCGTTGGATCTTTCCAAATGATGCTTCATACTTTTCAATCTAGAGAAATGTGACTCAGACACATTTTTACTTAGTTTTTTCTTTTAAAAAAAAAATAATTTTGTTTAAAGAAAAATAACAAATATATAAAACAATCTAGAGCTCATGACAAAATAACACCCATAACATTAACTTAATATTAACTCATTTTTTTTTAAATTTAAGTAAATAATGATATTTTTGTTATTATAAATTTTAAGGGGTATTTTTTAAGATAATTTTTCTAATTTTTTATTTTATTTTCAAAGTTATTATAAATAACAATTTAGTCATGTAGTCGAACATATTAAGTCAATTATATTAAGAAATTGATATTTACAAATAAAAAATAATTAATATCAGAGCTGCTAAAATTTTCCATTACAGCTGAATACTTCAATGTTTCTAGAAATAAAGACTTAGCTATGTCATTAGCAAAAATTACTTTGACATTAGTGCCACCCTTTATTAAATCTAATAAAAGATAAATTTGTTTTTTAAGGAATAAAAATACAAAACTATCCTCATCTTAACTTTGTTGCCTAAAACTTCACGTTATCAAGTTAATTGATCTTAATTGACCAAATTTTAGGAATTATAAGCCATAATCTGTCTTAAGTCAACAATTATAAGACAGATTCCCTTTTAGCACAGCCATTTTTCCGAAGATAGACTTAGTATTAAGTTGGTCCTGGGTTTAAGACCATGTAACAATTAATTAATTAATTATTGAACGTAACCCTTAATTATTTAGTGTTATAACTAAAAGGATTGTTCTTATTCTAAATAACTTAAAATTATGGGAAGTACTTGATTGCAGTTCTTCTTCAAATTTATGGACAAGACGATTGATAAGGCCAATTACACAATTGTCTTGATTTTTGTTCATTCGATTATATAATTATTTACTCTGAGTCTGAATAGAGTATGGTCTTATTTTTTTTTAAGGGAAATGCTTCGTAATAATAATTTTGGCAAAACTTTTTTAACTCATCGGAGATCGATTATGCTTAAGGAGATAAACATATGCACACACACATATAAAAGTAAAACAGAACAAAAAAAAGTTTTTTCTAAACATCATTGTTGTTTTCATAATAAAGTATTTTTTTAACCAAGTATATACCTATTATCTTTTTTTTTTTTTTCTTTTAATATTTATATTTTTAAGTTTTGAACTTCAGATCTACGTCACTTAGTAAAATGCTATATTCTACTAGATTACAATGTCATTAATGGGTCATTTGGAATTGTGATAAGAATATTTACCAAGTTAGACAATTAAAAAGAATGATTTATAATAGTTATCTTACAATAACATGATATAGATATGAGGTAGTTACTTAAAATTTTTAAAGTAAAAAATTTGCATATATATATATATATATATATATATATATATATATATATATATATATATTTTAAAGTATTTCTAACACTTTCATACGTGTACACAAAGTTAAAACATTGGGAGTCTTAAAATAATGTATGTAATATAATTATTAAAAGAAACCTACTACAATGAGATCACACAATTCATCTAGACAAGCATATCATTGAGGGCTTTTTTTTTTTTTCCGTTCCTTTTATGTTTTAAACTTAAACTTTATTGTTTTTAAATTTAAAAAACTAATTTGTTTGGATTGAATTTAATGAATTAGATTGATTTAGATATTTTTGTTCATCCCTCTTTAGAATTAGATAAGATATAATATAATAAAGGGAAAACAACCAAACTAACATTTTTTAAATCTTGTAATAATAAAACTAGTATTTCTTGTGTTCAAACTTATATTTTCACAATTAAAAAAAAAGATTAATATATCATTTTTCTTTGAACACCAATTCAATTAGAATTAAACGATGACAATTTAGATCCGTTTAATATTTTATGTTTAAATTAAACGTTCAATATTATTGAGAGTGCTAATTTTGTTATTATAAAATAATGTGATAGGACACTAAATTCCGGAGTTCAAAATTAAAGGGCTTTAAGCATATTAATTCTATCCATTTAAAAAGTGGGTCTAACGTATTTTTATTTTTTTTTAATTTTTTTTTAAAGTATTAAAATTTTATTCCTTTTATTAATAAAAAAAATTATTTATATATTTAAATTAAATTCAAAATTAGGTTTTTAATAAAAAAATTTAAAATCTTACCACTTAAACACTTAAATCACAGATAATTCTAAAAAAAAAAAAAAAAAATTGGCTCCAACTCGTACAGTATAGTTTTTAATGAACTGCCATTCATTTTTTTCCTCAAAGATGCGCGGCAATTAATTTGTTGTTAATATGATGATTGCTTTTTCCTAATTCTTTATTTAATTTTCTTGAATTACTTTTACTAATCAATTACAAAAAATAATTTATTTTATGTTATTACAAAAGCATGATTTGATTATATTTGTAAATTAGTAATATAAAAAAAAAAAACAATGAAATGTTAAACGTCAATATAAAATATAAATAAAAAATTTAAACTTTTAAAACACAATTATTTAATAATTGCTTCATCATAATATTAACTCTGAACATCCACCAAACACTAAACAAATATAATGCAATATGAATTATTCGTCTCAACCAGACCTCCACCATCAAAGACAATTTAATTTAATATAATTATATTTATTCTATACCAAACCCTTAATATAAATCATGCAACTACTGCTTTGATATTTTACAAAGGCAACACAGGTGACACGAAAAAGTAGGATTTGTACAACTTGTCTTACAAAACATAGTTATTGCGTTTTTCTTCCCAATATTTTAAGTTGTGCCATTCTTGAAAATAAAATTTCTTGACTTTTCTTTGCTTTATCAATGATTTAATTACCTTTAATAGTAGCATTTTTACGATATCCATCATTTTTACCTATTTCGCTTAAAGATATCATTTTCAAACATAATATTACCATTTTATCCTTATACAGTTCAAAATATTATGTAGTCTATCCTATCTTCTTCCCTTTCTATTTTTCCTCTTAGATATATAATCTGATTCATCTTATATGTCTGATCCTTTCCGACGACGCAATAATTTTTTGCCATTATTGTTTGTAGTGATTTCTTGTCGCTACCGTCTTCGGTACTAATTTTACTACAAGCATCGGTGATTTCATAATCACTTTCATCAAGGTTGGCTATCAATCTTAAACTAATATGCCATTTTTTTTTTTTTTTTTGTTAATGTTGATATCGTTGGGTTTCGCTAAGGCTTATTTAGGACATGTTTGATAACGATTTAGATTTATAATTTATGATTAAATAATTAATTTTGTGATTTCTGATTCTTTTATAAAAATAATCACAAATACGTTTGATAACAATTTCTATTTAATGATTTTTAAGGAAAAAATAAAAATTACCTTCAAATTGTTTAGTAATTATTTCTATTTTTTTTTATTTTTTTTCAAAAAAAATTTAAAAATAAAGGAAATTTTTTGTTATTTTTTATAAATTTGAAGTTTTTAATTATTTTCTTCAAATACTTAATCATATAAAAGTTATAAGGCTTGATTTATTTTCTAGAAAAAATGTTTGATAAAATAAAAAAAAAATAAAAAATTTGATTGAAAAATCTTCTTTTTAAAGATTTGTAAATCATCCCATATTTTGGTAGTGATTCCTTAAAAATGTAAAAATTAAAATAAAAAATCGTTACCAAATATACCTAATTAAAAATCATTTGAAAAAAATTAAAATTAAGAATCAAAATCGTTATCAAACAAGGCCTTAATAATCGAGATCTACCAAGTGATTTTAGACTTCAAACTACATTTGAGATGACTCAATCCACTCTTCTTAGGTATTTTAGCTTCATGCTGATTTTTATTTCAAAATTTTTAAATTATGTTTTTCAAGTTTTCACTCGTGTATTTGGTATTGGATTCAAAATTGATCTATAATTATATTTTTCCTTTGGTTTCTTTAGTTGATTTTTTTTTTTACTATTATATGTAAAATATTACATATATTTATGTTATTGTATGTAATATGTTATATATACTTTTGCTGTTATATATAACATGTTTTATACACCTCTGCCTAATGTTATATACACATATACTTTTACTGTTGTATGTAATATGTTGCATACACTTCTACCGAATATTACATACACATGTCTTATATGTAACACATTACATATACTTCTGTTGTTGTATATAACATGTTACATGTACATTTGATGTTGTATATAACATGTTATATACATCTCTCCATTGTAAATAATACGTTACATATACTTCTGTTATAATATGTAATACATTACATATCCATCTGGCGAGGTCATCGAAGCTTTGGTGATGTTGCTAGTTGAGTTAATGGAACTCTGATGTATTTGTTTGTTAGTTTTAGAAGACATTTTAATAATTTATATAATTTTTATATAATTAAAATTAATAATTTTAAATATATTTTTGTTAATTTTAAAAAATATTAATTTATAAATTAAATATAAACGGTCGAAAGTGCCTTTATCAATTATATATATATATATTTTTTCAAATCTTTATTTCAGTTATCATTACCTCTTCCTTATGGTTGATCTTCTTTTTTTTTTTTTGGTCAAATTTATGGTTGAACTTTTTTTTATTTTATCAAACATATGGTTGAACGTTGAAGTGGTAAAAAAAAATTCTTTTTTTATCAAACATAATTGGTGATGAACAGATTTGAACGGTGTATTACCAGCCCGGTCTTTACTACTCTAATAGAAGGCAATTGGTCCTAACTTTGTTAATTGGCTTTAAGAAAAAAGAAGAAATTTTTTCATAACCTCTTTTTATCATAACCTCCTTTTATGTTTTTTATTTTTCAATCATACTTTGAAATACACCTTGCTCAAGTTCTTTTAACATAAACCTCAAGGCATGACATATTTATAAGGAATAATAATTATTCTTATATGACATATTTATTACACCGTATTAAATATTTAGATTATATAATTTATATATAGTCATGCATTTGGCAGTAAAATCAGATCATATCGTATAATATAAAAATAGTACGGTTATGTAAGAAATTTTGTACGACCAAGAAATATAGGTCTAAACCGTATTAGACAACCAATTTAGTTTGTCTAAATTTTTAATTATAAAATTATATGTCTTAACTTTTTTTTTATCTCAAATTAAAAATAACATTTTTTTATTTTTAAAAATGTAATAAAAATATAAAAATGAATTAAATATTAATTTAAATAAATTTTATAATAAAAAATTATTTTAAATATGAATTAATTTAGTAAAATATATATAAATAATTTAATCCGATTATATTATACATCTTTTTAACAAATACTGTACAAATTAATTATAATATAATTTAAAATAGTTCAATCCAATACAATTGTACTTAACATATCCAATACAATACACTAAATATAGCTATAATGTTATGTTTTGCAAAATAGCTAACCGAAACTATACTTTTCTAAACAATTGTGCTAAGAATTATCACATGGTAAATAGCACCTCACCCAAGAATTTTATGAAAACTTATAGTATGTTTGATAATAATTTAATTTTTAATATTGAATTTTTTTTAAATAATTTTTCAATTAGGTATATTTATTAAAGTGATTCGAATCAAATTTTTAATTTTTTTCGCCAAACCTTTTTTTAAAAAGTAAATAAGTGTTATGACTTTTGTATGTATAATTATTAGAAGAAAATCATTAAAAACATAAAATTTATAAATAATAAACAACTTTTCTTGATTTTTTAAGTTTAAAAATACCAAACAACTTAACTTATAGTTGATTTTTAATTTTTGATTTTTTTTCTCTGAAAATTTACTAAATAAAAATTGCTATCAAATACATCGATAATTATTTTTATAAAATATTCAAAAATCATAAGATAATTTAACCATAAATCAAAATCTTTATCAAACATTACCTTAAACAATTGAATTTATCTCAAAAATCACTTTCTATCCAGTAATATAGAAGTACAAAAATAAAAGAAGTAATTTAAAAGGAACAACATTTAGAGGAAATTCATGTGATAATCATCAAATCTCACAATAATATTATTTGCATGTAATAAAATTACAAAAAAAAAAAAAGAAAAAAGGTTCATGAAATATGACGATACAAGAAGTAATTCAGAACGAACAACATTTGGACATTTTGATACATAAGATGATAAAAATGCCCATTTACAAGGAAATAAGTTACTCAAATATCATTATTCTCTCTTAACAAATGCCAATAAATTTAAAAAAAACAAGAAGAACATCAATATGCCCATTTTATTCGGCTTTACTTCTTGGGAGCAAACTTTGACTTGATTTTCAAAACCTCAACGGTACCAATTTGGAAAGCTTGAGCCAAAACATTGTCAGGAACAGGTGGATTGGCACCAAACAAAGTGGTAGCAAGGGACTGAGTACCAGCCAACTGGCTATTAAAGGCAGCAATTACTGCAGCAGGAACATTCACATTGTTCTTTTGGAAATGAACTAGACCTTTTGGGAACACAAACACTTCACCCTTTTTAATATTCTTTGAAATAAGCACATTTGCTGTGGTAATAAAACCAACATCCAATTCTCCTTCAAGAACAAACACTATCTCTGTGGCTCTTGGGTGAGTGTGAGGAGGGTTAATGCCATAAGGTGCATAGTCAATTCGAGCGAGGGAGACTCCAAGTGTGTTTAGGCCTGGAATGTTCTGCACATTGGCTCCAGTTACTAGTGAACCAAAGGTGTTGTTTGTTGCACCTGCTTTGGCTAGTCTTGTGGAGAAGAAGTCCTCAGCTGTTATGTTCTGTTTGCATACGAATCCATTGATTTTAATACCTGTTTGGTTATCATTAATTTGTTTAGAATAATTGGTAAATTTTATCACAAATAAAGAGTACAAAGGGTCATATTTCTTAATATAAAAAAAAACCAGAAGAGCTAGATTAATTAAAGAAAGAAGTACCAGAAGCGAGATCAGCAACACAAACATCTTGAAGCAAGTCTGGATCAGCAAAAGAGTTGCCTAATAATGCAGCAAATGTCATAAGATAGAGTGTCAGAATAGCAGCCATGGTTGTGTTTTAATTATACTGAAGATGAGATTGGGGATGAAAAGACATTAGAAATGAGCTGCATTTATAGGATCCAAATGGAATTCAAAGGTTGGATTTTTATTATAATAATAATTAATAAATTGGAGAAGACTTTGAAAGGTTCTCATTTTGCTTCCCTTCCGCGTTCGTTGGATCTTTCTAAATGATGCCTCATAGTTTTCGATCTAAAGAATTTTTTTTTTTGTATTAACTTAATATTAACTCATATTTTTTTAAATTTAAATGAATGATGATATTTTTTGTTATTATAAATTAATAAAAAATAATAAAATTATATTAAGTCAATTATATTAAGAAGTTAATATTTACAAATAAAAAATAATTAATATCAGAGAAATTAAAATTTTTACATCACAGCTGAATACTTGAATGTTTCTACAAATAAAGACTTAGCTATGTCATTTAGCAAAAATTGCTTTGACACTAGTGCCACCCTTTATTAAATCTAATAAAAGATAAATTTGTTTTTTAAGGAATAAAAATACAAAACTATCCTCATCTTAACATTGATGCATAAAACTTCACGTTATCAAGTTAATTGATTTGATGAATTATAAGCCATAATCTGCCTTAAGTCAACTACTATAAGACAGATTCCCTTTTAGCACAATTATGAGACTAACACAGCCATTTTTCCGAAGATAGACTTGGTCTTAAGTTGGTCCTGGGTTTAAGAACATGTAACAATTAATTAATTATTTAATTAATTATTGAATGTAACCCTTAATTATTTAGTGTTATAACTAAAAGGACTGTTCTTATTCTAAATAACTTAAAATTATGGTCTAAATAACCAAGCATATACTTAGAGGTGGTAATTTCTGACACGATACGATAACACGATCCGAACATGATACGATACGATTTTTTTTAATAAAAATTGATCAATAATTTTTTTATGTTCTTAAAGGTTTTGTTATTTCTTACTATTATAAAAAAGTAACACAAAAAAAATTCAAGTAAATTTTTTAATGTGTCAATAAACACAAAAATACGACACGAATAACACGAATAAATACGACACGATTGACACCCCAATATATACCTATTATCTAGTCTGGTGGGTCCTTTTTTTCTTTTATTTTTTTAGTAAATTTTAATATTTATGTTTTCAAATAATGTATGTAATATAATTATTAACAGAAACCTACTACAATGGATCACACAATTCATCTAGACAAGCATATCATTGAGGGTTTTTTTTTTTTTTCCGTTCCTTCATACTAATTCTTTATTTAATTTTCTTGAATTACTTTCACTAATCAATTACAAAAAATAATTTATTTTATGTTGTTATTACAAAAGCATGATTTGATTATATTTGTAAACTAGTAAAAAAAAAAAAACAATGAAATGTTAAACGTTAATATAAAATATAAATAAAAAACTTAAACTTTTGAAAGCTAGGTAAAACACAATTTTTTAATAATTGCTTCATCATAATATTAACTCTGAACGTCCAGCAAAGACTAAACAAATATAATACAATATAATATAATTTAATTTAATATAATTATATTTATTCTTTACCAAACCCTTAATATAGACCATGCAACTACTGTTTTGATATTTTACAAAGGTAACACAGGTGACACGAAAAAGCAGGATTTGTACAACTTGTCTTACAAAACATAGTTATTGCTTTTTCTTCCCAATATTTTAAATTGTGCCTTTCCTGAAAATAAAACTTTCTTGACTTTTCTTTGCTTTATCAATGATTTAATAACCTTTAATAGCAGCATTTTTACGAGATCCGTCATTTTTACCTATTTTGCTTAAAGATATCGTTTTCAAACATAATATTACCATTTTGTCCTTATATGGCTCAAAATATTCTGTAATCTATCCCATCTTCTTCCCTTTCTATTTTTGCTCTTAGATGTATAATCTAATTCATCTTATGTGCCTGATCCTCTCCAACGATGCAATAATTGCAATAATTGCTTGCCATTATTGTCCGTAGTATTTTTTGTCGCTATTGATTCTAGTGATTTCTTATCGTTATTGTCTCCGGTACTGATTTTACTATCAACATCAGTGATTTCATAATCACTTTCATCATGGTTGGCTCACGAACTCAAACTAATATGTAATTTTTTTCGTTAATGTTGTTATTGCTAGGTTTGGTTGAGGCTTATTTAAGGTATGTTTGATAACGATTTAAATTTATAATTTATGATTAAATAATTAATTTTATAATTTTTTATTATAATTACAAATGTGTTTGATAGCAATTTCTATTTAATAATTTTTAAGGAAAAAAATAAAAAATTACATCTAAGTTGTTTGGTAATGATTTTTATTTTTTGATTTTTTTTTTCAAAAAATTTTAAAAATAAAGGAAATTTTTTGTTATTTTTTATAAATTTGAAGTTTTCAATTATTTTATTCCAATATTTAATTATACAAAAGTTATAAAACTTGATTTATTCTATATAAAAAATGTTTAGTCAAATTATAAAAAATTATAAATCATAAATCATAAATCAGATTAAAAAAATCTTCTTTTTAAAGATTTGTGAATCACCCCATATTTTTATAGTGTTTCCTTAAAAATGTAATAATCAAAATCAAAAATCGTTACCAAACATGCATAATTAAAAAATCATTTGAAAAAAATTAAAAATTAAGAATCAAAATCGTTATCAAATAAGGCATTAACAATCAGGTTCTACCAAGTTATTTTAGACTTCAAACTCTATTTGATGCGACTCAATCCACTCTTTTTAGGTATTTTAGCTTCATGTGTTTTATGATTTTTATTTTCAAAATATTTAAATTATGTTTTTCAAGTTTTCACTTATGTGTTTAGTATTGGATTCAAAATTGATTTATAATTATATTTTGCCTTTATTGATTTATAATTATATTTTGCCTTCGGTTTCTTTTGTTGATTGTTTTTTTTTGTTTGTTTACTATAGTATGTAACACGTTATATATATTTTTATTGTTATATGTAATATATTATATACACTTTCGTTATTGTATATAACATGTTTTATATACTTTGTCTAATGTTATATACACATATTTTTGCTATTGTATGTAATATGTTACATACATATACATATGTCTTATATGTAACATATTATATACACTTCTGTTATTGTATGTAACGTATTACATACACCTCTCAATTGTATGTAACACATTACATACACTTCTGTCATAATATGTAATACATTATGTACCTATTTGGCGAGATCGTTAGAGCTTTGGTAAGATCGCCGGAGATTCGGTGATATTGCTGGTCGAGTTGACATAACTCCGATTAATTTACTGGCATAGTCACTAGAGCTCCGATGAATTTATTTGTTAGTCCTAAATGATATTTTAATAATTTATATAATTTTTATGTAATTAAAACTTACAATTTTAAATATATTTTTGTTAGTTTTAAAAAATATTAATTTATAATTTAAATATAAATTATTTAGGCCGAAAGTGCATTTATCAATTATAGATATAATTTTTTTATTTTTTCAAATCTTTATAAGTTATCATTACCGCTTCCTGTAATTGATCTTTTTTTTTTTTTTTTTTTTTTTGGGTCAAACTTATAGTTGAACTTTTTATTTTATTTTATCAGACTTATGGTTGAACTTGAAGTGATAAAAACATAATTGGGGATGAACGGATTTGAACTGTGTATTACCTGCCCGGTCTTTACTACTCTAATATAAGGCAATTGGTCCTAAGTTAATTGGCTTTAAGAAAAAAGAAGAAAATATTTTTTCGTAAGAAAAATTATCATAACCTCTTTTTATGTTTTTCTTTTGGGAAATAGGCTATGATGGATTATTTTCACTAACCCCCTCCTTATATTTTTTTTATTGAACTTTCAAATATACCCCTCTTATTATATTAACTTATATTCAGTTTTTTTAAGTTATATTCGGTTTTTTATTAACATATTATGAGTTTGGGTTTTTCACTTCTCGTCGTTCTCGAAGCCTATAATCCCTAAATGCCTTCATCACCTTCCGTTCTCAACCTCTGCGTTCGTCTTCGGTGCCTTCGTCGGTGACCATTCAGTCTTATTTGAACCTCTACCTACTCGGAGCAGTCTTTGCCTTCGTTTGTGTTGTAGCAATGGTTAGAAAGTCGAAAGAAACAGTGGCCATTCATATTAAGGAATCTTCAGATAGTGATTTTGAACAGGTTTGAGTTTACTTTGTTTTTATGGATTTGATATTTGGTTTTTCTATTATAGAGTAATTATCTTTTTATTTAATTATTTTAAGAGGTTGTGGAATTTAACTATAGAATATATCCTAGAGATGAATTTCGTTCTCGGATCTCTTTTTCAAGCAACCCTTATGAAGCAATGAAAGTTATAAAGCAGTCGTTGACAAGGACTCAATTAGAAATGTTTAAGAATAGTTGTTTTGGTATGTATGTTGATATTGAACCACTTCAATTTTTTGCTCAACTTGTGCATCATCTTTTAATTAGACAGTGTGAATTTAGAAGAGATGGTGAGATATGGTTTAAAGTTAATGATAAACTGTTACGATTTTCAAAAAGGGAATTTGCACTTATTACTGGTTTGAAATTTGGAGGAAGGGAAAGAGAGGAAGGTAATGATAACACTTTTCGTAAGAGACATTGTGATGATAGTACACAAGTCACTTTACCTACTTTGCGTGAAAAATTGGAAGGTATTAATAAAAAACAAGTAACAGATTGTTCTAGAGGTCGATCAAAAAGAAGAAAAGGTAAGACAATTGTTCAGAATGAGGAGATTAATTTGGACGAGGATGCTCTTAGACTAGCATCACTCTATTTTTATTATGCTGGATTGTATGGGTTATCTTCTTTTCACCATATTGATAACACCCTCCTTTATTTAGTATGGCATTTGGATGAGTTTAATCAGACATCTTGGGGTGATAAGTTATTTGATAGGACAATTGAAGGACTGTACGTTGATTTGGTAGAGAAGTTGAAAAGGTATAAAGAACTTGTTAACCAAGGTGCTAAAAAAACTCGTCCAAATATTCATTTAGTTGGTTTTATTCATGCTTTTCAAGTGTGGATTTATGAGGCAATTCCTAGGACGGCAATATTCTATGCAGATCATTATCGTCATGTTGTGCCGAGATATAGGAATTGGAGAAGTTCTGTGGTCCCTAGAGCTGATGAGATTCAAAGATCCATATTTGATCGTGCTGATGTAAGTTACTTTCTTTTTTTAATGTTGTGTTTTTTTTAATGTTGTGTTGAGTTAGATGCTTATCATTTTTTGTTTTCTTTTTCTTTTTGGTAGGTTGAATTGTATTCTTTATTGTTACCTGATGAACATGAGAAGAATGAGGATTTTGTTCGGATGACCAGTTTTTTTGGATCAACATATCGGATCCCACAATCATTGTTAAATGAAGGAAAAAATAGTTTGGTTGGTTAAGATAAAGGGGAAACTGATGTTCATAGTATGGGTAAAAATATTTTGTCAAGTAGTGATTGTGATGTTAGATGTGATGATAGTGATGTTCCCGATGATAATGTCAGACACAGTAGCGTTGATAAGGAGAAGGATGTTAGTGTTGAGGAGAAAGAAAATGTTTGTGATGAGGAAAATGTTTGTGATGAGGAAAATGTGTTATCTAGTCGGTTGTTAGGTGAGATTCGTAAGATGTTTCAAGAACAGAATCAAATTATTGATGCAAAGTTGAAAGCATTTGGTGAGGTTATGGATCAAAAGTTCAAGGAACAAAAAGACTATTTTGATGATAAACTTGGATGCATGGCTGATGCAAAGGTATAAACATTTTTTAATTAGCAAATTAATTTAAAATTCTGTTGAATAAGTTTGCTGAATTTTCGTTGGACACACGTCCAACTTTGTTGTGTTAAGTTGGACGTATGTCCAACTAGATATGTCCCAAAAGCATCTATCGGGTTTTTAGTTGGACGTGTTGTATTTAGTTGGACATATGTCCAACTAGATATATCTAAAAGGAAGCTCTGGTTTTTAGTTGGACACACGTCCAACTCTGTTCTGTTGAGTTGGACATTTGTCCAACTATGTTATGTTGAGTTGGACATTTGTATAACAGTTTGGGAAGTCCTGGTTTTGAGTTGGATACATGTCCAACTATGTTATATTGAGTTGGACATTTGTGTATTTATGTTTTGTTGAGTTGGACATACGTCCATCTATGTTAGCATGAGTGTGTAGTATAGTGCATTGTTCTATTAATGTTTAATTCATCTATTTTTGTAGTAATTTGGAGATGAAGATCATGGGTTTAATTTTGGAGATGATGGTTTAGAAGATCAAGTTCCCGTGTTCAATGATGAAGGACCTTCACAAAATATTTCTAGTAGTTCAAGTGAAGAAGGTTTTATAATGCCACATCTATATCATGATGTTGATCCTCTTTGGTTAGACCTTGGAGGCTTGTTTAAGACTGCTTCTTCAACAAATCCTAAATGTCGTGCTCGTAAGATTTCAGTGTCTATGAGTATGGATGAAATTGATGACGCATTAGCAATTGATATGGAGGGTGCTCATAAGCAGATGCGAAAGAAGTCAAGATATTTGACTGAACCTTTTGTGAGTTTTGGGAAAAAGAAGGTGAACAATGAGTCAGAAAGTGTTTATGACCTTTCTCATAAGGGTCCCAGTGTTCCATTAATCCAGTCTTATGACGAAGATGCAGAACCATTCAAGCCTTTGTCATCAATATGTCGAAGTCATTATAATAGATGGATTGAAGATGATGATTGGTTTGAAATTAAATTTAATTGTAACTGTATAATCTATTTGTTCTATTTTTTTCGTTTGTGTTACTAATTATGTTTGTCTTATCTATTTTATAGCAAATTTACTCATGACATTGAATGCTTCAAGGTGGATAAATGGTTTTTTAAAGATTTGGAGTCTCCTTCTGGCCTTATTGGTGATATGGTATATTATCTTTAAGTTGTGTCATTTATTTTTCTTATACTATATTTTATTGGATATTTAATGTTGTTTTTTTTGTGGTGTTGTTTTAGCATATCAATGCTGCAATGCATAACTTTCGAATGTGGAGGAATGACTATTTGTATTTTGCTAGCAAGAGATACACATGTCTTGATACTTATTTTGCGGTATTAAATGTTGACGTATTTTTCCTAGTTATTTTTTGTCTTATTGGTCCAAGTGTTCATTTTGTTGTGTTATGTGTAGCATTATTGTGTTGATTTTGTGAAGAATGTCGGTAGGAGATGGAAATTTGTTGTTATGCCAGAGGATCATAATTTGTTAAAGTTGGCAAGGGGTGAAAGATATGGACATCATTGTTGGAGGAATGTTAGTATTTTGTATTGTCCTGTTCTTTTTGGTAAGAAACATTGGATTTTGGCTGTTGTTGAACTAGATAATAAGAGAATCAAAGTGTATGATTCTTATGTTGCTGGTGAGAGACGCAATGATCTTCATAGTAAATCTAAGCTCATTGCAAAAATGGTGCCACGAATATTGTCTATGCTAGAGTATTGGGGATATATGAGAGAATCATATGACACAAGCGAAGAATGGATTATTGAACGTGTTTTAGATGTGCCACAACAAAATACACCGTAAGCATTTTATATATTATCTTAGTTGGTTGTTGGAATAGTTGTATTTTATTCAACTATTTTTAATATATATATTTTGTTTGTAGGTATGATTGTGGTATATATGTCATCTGTATGGCTATGCTGCTGATCAGAGGAAAGAATTTGGACATCATCAATAATTATGCTATTGAAGATATCAGGAGATACCTGTGTCAATTATTGTTCTCTTATGGCCGTATACACCCATGATATGTAGTAACAATTAGTGTGACAGTTTGGGAAGTTCTGGTTTTGAGTTGGACGTTCTGTTGAGTTGGACATATGTCCAATTATGTTATGTTGAGTTGGACATGTGTCCAACTATGTTATGTTGAGTTTGACATTTGTGTATCTATGTTTTGTTGAGTATGTAGTAACAATTAGTTTAAAGATACAATATTGAAAAAGATTAAAGATTTTGGTTAGTGTTTAGTTATATTTTTGTTATGTTAATTCATTTTACCTTAGTTTGTTGTGTTAAATTGAACTTTTGTCCCTTAAATAAGCTTGCTGTTTTTCAGTTGGACACACGTCCAACTCTGTTGAGATGAGTTGGACGTGTGTCCAACTGAAAAACAGCATGCTTATTTAAGGGACAGAAGTTCAATTTAACACAACAGGAATGGAGCATTAGTCCATCTAGATAATGAACCATTAGTTGTATATATGTGTCCAACTCAAGAATTTGAAAAAAATATCAATATATGATTTTAAAGAAAAGAAAAAATTATTCTTGTATTAATGGTGACAATATAACATGTAAATCTTTGACTGGTAAAGAATCATTGTTTTTGTCCAACAAAACATAAAGGGTAATTCATTTGCAAATATTTGAATGTATATGAATTATGCTTTATCAATGATCCAACTAATTGGACGTATACAGGTTTTGCGATTATGACCATATTGTGAGCACCGTATGCATTTACGTGACTTTTTATGCTCTGTACTGGGACAAGTTCTTTGTTTTTTGTGTCGTCCTGAACGTGCTTTTGTTTTTGGTGGAAGAATGACCATACTTTCAATCTCTAGTGGTATAATCAAATCTCTCATGTCACCTACGATTGAAAAACATTAAAACACATAAATCATCACATAAAAACGATGTATTCAACACAATAGTGTTGGACATGCATTTAACTTGACACAACATAGTTGGACATGCGTCCAACTTAGTACCAGTGAGCTTACTTTTGGAAACATATCATGTGTTCAATTTAACCCATCAAGGTTGGACATACGTCCAATCAAATATAATTAGTTGGACATCAAAGTTAGACATGCACCCAAATATTTTTCAATGAGCTTATTTTTGGTAACATGTTAAACATAAATCATAAATGATCATATAAATATTACCTGCAGGGTATATAGACTGTGCATATGCCATTTTGAGTGTGTCTGAATAGTAGTAGGAGGAGCACATCTCATACCAGGAGGTTTTATATTTAACACAAGTTGCCATTGCATGTTCACATGGCAAATGGTCAAGGTCAAACTCATGACAAGAACATGATTTGATTAGTAGATTTACTTGTTCGTTGATATTGCCGTGGGTTACAACAAATTCTTCTGCATTGATCCGAATAACATTATATTTCTTCGCTTTGACATGTCGATCAACTAGAATTTCCTCAGCCCATGTACTTAGCGTAGTTTTCATTTGTTCAGCAGCAGTTCGTCGTTCATCATACCATATCTGCATTTTTTTTTGAATTTCCTCTAATAATGAAATAATTGGAACATCTCTTGCATCTTTCAAAACTGCATTCAAGCTTTCAGAAATGTTAGTTGTCATTATATTGTATCTGCTGCTTGTACAGTGTGTTCTTGACCATTTGTTTACACCTGCCTTTTCCAAAAGTTATGTTGCCTTCTTACTTGAAGCCTTTATTTGTGAGAAATAGTACTCAAAATCTGCATACCGATATGAATATGCAGCGCTATCATAAAGTGCACGAATAGCAGCAGATACAGATTTCCTTTTCAAGTTCTCACGTAAGTGGTTAACACAAATACTATGTATTGCATCAGGAAAGACAGTAGATATAGTACTTGCAATGGCTTTATGTTGATCAGAAACTACAACTAGTTGAGGGATGTTACCAATTGTTTCTTTAATTTTTAAGAAAAATCATTTCCATGAAGATGTGTTTTCTGAGTCAACTATTCCAAAAGCCAATGGATATGTTTGATTGTTCGCATCCTTGCCTGTTGCAATGAGTAAGGTTCCTTTATACTTGGCAGTCAAAAATGTTCCATCAATAGCTAACACTGGTCTTATTAACATATGGAAGGCCATTCGTGAGGCACCAAAGGCAATGAAAAGATACTTGAATGTGTTGTCCTTTTCAGTATGTATGTCTATTATAGTACCTGGATTTTTTTGTTGTAGCATGTAACAAAATTTAGGCAACATTTGAAAAGACTGTTCTGGTGATCCCCTGACAGATGTAAGAGCCTCCTCTTTTGCTCTCCATGCAGTAGAGTATGACAACACAATGCCAAATTCATTTCTTATGTCGTTTATAATATCATGAGGCTTGACTACACGATGAACATCTTCAAACTTATCAAGAATTTGTTCGGCAATGATATGTTTGTCTATATGGCGATCACTTTGAGATGTGTACATTGAAGAACAGGTGTGTACACGATCGTGAATAGTGATATGGAAAGAATCACTATTACCCAATCTATTTGCCCGTAGTTTCCACTTGCAAGTGTTGTCAAGACATAACAGCTGAAGAATCTTTTGTTTGATTTCTTAGTTTTGAATGCAAACTTATTTCTCATGGCTGCCATGCATATTTGTTTTCTGATATGCTCTTTGCTTGGAAATACATTACCAACGTCAAATCCTTCCACAATAATCATGTTTGAACCTGAGGTAATTAAGAGTAGTTAACATGACAGTAAGAGAATCATTTAATTATATTGGTATTGACATCTATCGAAGGAAAACTAAATTGATGATCAGATAATGAACCATCAGTTGGACACATGTCCAACTCATCTCAACAAAGTTGGACATGTGTCTTGTTGAGAACTAGGGGACCCTATTTCAGGGACAGAAGTCCAATTTAACACAACATGAATGAAGTATTTGTCCAACCACTTAATGAACCATCAGTTGGACACATGTCCATGTCCAACTCATCTCAACAAAGTTGGACATGTGTCCAACTGAAAATCAGGGGACCCTATTTCAGGGACATGAGTCCAATTTAATATAACAGGGATATGTTGAGCTTGTGTATCTAAATAATGAACATTGTGTTGGACACATGTCCAACTATGTCCAATTTAAACCATGGCATCATCCTATCTCACATACATGAGTCCATTTAACACAACAGGGATGGAACATTTGTGCATCCAGATAATGAACCACGTGTCCAACTCTGTTGAGAACCAGGGGACCCTATTTCAGGGACAGAAGTCCAATTTTAACACAACATGAATGGAGTATTTGTCCAACCACTTAATGAACCATCAGTTGGACACATGTCCAACTCATCCTAACAGAGTTGGACACGAGTCCAACTAAAAAACAGAGGACCCTATTTTAGGGACATATGTGCAACTCTGTCCAACTTAAAGCCATCAGTTGGACATGTGTCCAACTCTGTCCAACTTAAAAACATGACACCCTATTTTAAAGACATGAATCCATTTAACACAACACGGTAAAACTGTTGTAAATAATCAACTTTTATTAATGAAAAAACTTGAAAATATTCATGAATCATAAAAAAACTATACATATGCGTATATCCACTGATTAAAAGTGATAGCAATTAGTAAATATAGAGCGAAGATGACGAAGGTTTTTAATTATGAAGATTGAGAAAATCTTATATGTAAAAAAAATTGAATCATAGAACTGCATTTTGATCAAAATTTATAACCTAAATCAGATCACAGAACTACAAACGGAATAGTTTAGGTACCTAATTAGGATCGAAGTCGTTGCGTATTGTAACAATTAGAGCCGTCAAAGCAAGAGAGGATGTTATTTGGAACTCGTCGTCGGAGAGAGTTTGCCGTCAATGAGAAAGCTTATGGAGAGAGTTTGCCGTCAATCGGAGTCTTCGTCGTCGGAGGAAGCTTGTGGAGGGAGGGAGCTTGTCGAACGGAAGTAGCCGATGGAACGAGGAAGCTTATGGTGTGAGGATGGGATTCTAAAACATACATATATATAATTAATGGAGAAGGGTATTTTTGTCTGTTAACAATTAAAATTAGGGAAGAGGGATCCAAATCAGAATTTTACTAAATATGGGGTTACTGGAGCATATAACCCTTTTCTTTTCAATCATAAAATTTACTTTAAAATACACTCACTCAAGTTATTTTAAGGCATGACATATTTCTAAGGAATAATAATTATCTTTATATGGTATATTTGTTACACCGTATTAAATATTTAGATTTTATAATTTATATACAATCATGCGTTTGACTGTGAAATTAGATCGTATCATACAGTATAAAAATAATACGATTATGTAAAAATTTTGCACGATCAGAAAATATGGGTCTAAACAGTACTGGACAACTAACTTAGTATGTCTGAATTTTCAATTATAAAATTATATATCTTAACTTTTTCTTTTATCTTAAATTAATAATAACATTTTTTTTTATTTTTAAAAATGTGATAAAAATATAAAAATGAATTAAATATTAATTTAAATAAATTTTATAAAAAAAATATTTTAAATATTAATTTAAATAAATTTTATAAAAAAAATATTTTAAATATAAATTATTTTAATAAAATATATATAAATAATTTAATCTGATTATATTATACAGCTTTTTACCAAACATTGTACAAACTAATTATAACAATATTTAATACAGTTCAATCTAATACGATTATATTTAATCTTGTTAGAATTATCTATAACCAAACAAGAAGATAAGTGCAGTTTATGTTCTTTTATCTACCCTTTGCGACAGTTATTGCAAAGAAGAAAACAAACAGTGATATTGCAGCGAAAAATAACAAGGTGAACACCAGGAATTTAACGTGGTTCAATCCACAAGACTGTGAATCTACCCACGGGAAGAATCTTCTTCCAACAATCCACTAAGCTCACGGAAAGATCAAGTTACAGACCTATAAGCCACTACTAGCAATGCATACAAGAACTCACACCACTTCTTTCCAAAACTCTATCTGTTTTTGTTCTTATATCACTCTACTCTAACTGAGAGCACATATTTATAGTGCTCAAACAAATACAAGTCAATTTTGATTGTGTGTGCACACCTATACAACACAAACCTGCAACTGCATTCTCAATTACAACATTCTGCATTATTTATGTAACGGGTTACAACAGAAATAACATTGCTAGTAAGGCTTACACAAGACAAGCACAATTTGAATCACAAACTGTTACAAATCTATCTAATATCGTGCACTAAATATAGCCATTTATTTTGCAAAATAGCTAACAGAATCTATACAATTCTAAACAATTGTCCTAAATATCACATGGTAAACAACACCTCACCCAAGAATTTTATGAAAACTTATGTTTTGTTTGATAAAAATTGAATTCTTAATATTTTTTTTAAAATAATTTTTCAATTAAATATGTTTATTAAAGTGATTCGAATGAGATTTGTAATTTTTTTTCACCAAACATTTTTTTTTTTAAAGTAAATAAGTCTTATGACTTTTGTATATATAATTATTAGAAGAAAATCATTAAAAACATAAAATTTGGTAAATAATAAACACAACTTTTCTTTAATTTTTTAAGTTTAAAAATACCAAACAATTTAACTTTTAATTTTTGATATTTTTTTATCTTGAAATTTACTAAATAAAAATTACTATCAAATATATTGATAATTATTTTTATAAAAGAATAAAAAATTATAAAATAATTTAACCATAAATCAAAATCGTTATCAAACATGACCTTAATCAATTGAATTTACCTCAATAATATAGAAGTACAAAAATAAAAGAAGTAATTCAAAAGGAATAACATTTAGAGGAAATTTATGTGATAATCATCAAATCTCACAATAATATTATTTGCATGTAATAAAATGACAAAAAAAAAAAATTCATGAAATATGATGATAGAAGAAGTGATTAATGAACAACATTTGGACATTTTGATACATAAGATGATAAAATGAACAATAAGTTGCTAAAATATCATTACTCTCTCTTAACAAATGCCAATAAATTTTAATAACAAGAAGAACATCAATAAGCCCATTTTATTCACCTTTACTTCTTGGGAGCAAACCTTGACTTGATTTTCAAAACCTGTTTGGTACCAACGTGGAAAGCTTGAGCCAAAACATTGTCAGGAACAGGTGGATTGGCACCAAACAAAGTGGTAGCAAGGGACTGACGACCAGCCAATTGGCTATTAAAGGCTGCAATTGCAGCCGCAGGAACATTCACATTGTTCTTTTGGAAATGAACTAGACCTTTTGGGAACACAAACACTTCACCCTTTTTAATATTCTTTGAAATAAGCACATTTGCTGTGGTAATAAAACCAACATCCAATTCTCCTTCAAGAACAAACACTATCTCTGTGGCTCTTGGGTGACTGTGAGGAGGGTTGATACCATAAGGTGCAAAGTCAACTCGAGTAAGGGAGACTCCAAGTGTGTTTAGGCCTGGAATGTTCTGCACATTGGCTCCAGTTACTAGTGAACCAAAGGTGTTGTTTGTTGCACCTGCTTTGGCTAGTCTAGTGGAGAAGAAGTCCTCAGCTGTTATGTTCTGTTTGCATATGAATCCATTGATTTTAATACCTGTTGGGTTATCATGAATTTGTTTAGAATAATTGGTAAAATATTTTATCACAAATGAAGAGTACAAAGGGTCATATTTCTTAATATAAAAAAAACAGGAGAGCTAGATTAATTAAAGAAAGAAGTACCAGAAGCGAGATCAGCAACACAAACATCTTGAAGCAAGTCAGGATCAGCAAAAGAGTTGCCTAATAATGCAGCAAATGTAATAAGATAGAGTGTCAGAATAGCAGCCATAGTTGTGTTTTAATTATACTTAAGATGAGATTGGGGATGAAAAGACATTAGAAATGAACTGCATTTATAGTGTCCAAATTAGGGTGGCAATTTGTGCTATAGCTCGATTGATCGAATTGAACTCGAATCGAAAAACACGAATCGAATACGAATCGAATTTAATTTGTGCTTGTTTCAGCCCAGCTCGAATAACACGAAAAAATTTGAGTTGGGTTAGGGTCAGCCCATTAGCCTGAAATTAAATTAAATTTTAAATAAAAAAATAAAAAGATTATATTAAAATTATAATAATCTTTTATTTTTTTCAGTACTTCTCTTTTATGATATATTATTTTTTTCCCTTTTCTTTTGAAAAATAAGTTGATAATAAATAAATAGTTATAATATATTCATTTTGTCACAATATTATGCTATATTATTTGATGTTAATGTATTTAGCGTTTAAATCTACCTAACTCTTTAAACAAAAAAATAATATTTATATTTAATTTAAATTATTATTATGAATTTTCTATTTTTAAATCGATACTTGTATTATGCTATTCTCTTTTTCACTTGTTCATTGTCTTTAGACTTATATATTATGTAATAGTCAAAGTTTTATCTCTGTGTATATAAAAAAGTTATGTTATCGCGTAACATTTTAATTTACTTTAACTATTCATTTTTAGTAAGTATATTTATTTAATCTACTCATCTTTATTTATTTTGTTTAATAGTTAGAGGAAATTTTATTTAGACTTAAGAATTCTTTATTCTAAATGTGAGTTTTCGTGAGGGCATAACGGCTTCTAACTTTTGCATGAGTGAGATTTAATGCATTTACTCATTACCTAATTAATTTAATAATTGACCTTTTGCTTTAATAATTAATTTTTTCTTATATTTATATATACATTTTTTATTATTTTATGTAATGTTGTTTAATTTTTAATTAGTAAACATATTTTTTTAATAAAAAAAAGTCATATTAACTAAAAATATATATATAATTAACAATTCAGGCTATTTGGGCTAGTTTGAGCTAGCTCGTTTATGTTTAGTTTGTGTTCGGGCTCACTTTTGTTAGTTCGAATTAAATTTAAATTGAACTAATATTAAACTAATTTAAATTAAATTAATTTAGACCAATTCGAACTAGTTCAACTCATACGAATTAGCGCCCATAATCCAAATGGAATTCAAAGGTTGGATTTTTATTAATTAATAAATTGGAGAAGACTTTGAAAGGTCCTCATTTTGCTTCCCTTCTGCGTTCGTTGAATCTTTTCAAATGATGCTTCATAGTTTTCAATCTAGAGAAATGTGACTCAGACACATTTTTACTTACTTTTTTCTTTTAAAGAAAGAAAATAATTTTTTTTATTTTAAAATTAGTAAATATAATGACAATCTAGAGCTAGTATTAAAATAATATCTATAATACTAATTTAATATTTATTTATATTTTTTTAAATTTAAATAAATAAATATTTTTATTATTATAAATTTTAAAGCGTATTATTTATAAATTTTTTTTTTATTTTTAAAGTTATATCAAACTTTTCATTCACTCCACGATACGATAAGGAACAATTTAGTCATGTAGTCGAACATATTAAGTCGATTATATTGAGAAATTGATATTTACAAATGTAAGGTTTATTTTGTATTGGCAATTTTCGTGGGCAAAATGTTTGATTGTAATCTAAAATAGGAATTCAACGATTAATCAGACGATACAAGATGATGGAGTCACCAAGCTTGCAACGCCCATATAACAGGTAAAATATTCCATCATGCATACATCTGCACACAATTGAGCACGACACTTAGTATAGATCGTAACGAAAAATGTATTGTGTACATGTTGGTCGATCGATCGAGAGTATTGTTCGATCGATCGAGTGGTCGATCGATCGAAACTGAGACAACTTCGATCTAGGTGCTCTCTGTTTGGACTGGATCGATCGAGCAATTGGATAGATCGATCGAACCCTGTTCGATCGATCGAGTATAGAACAACTTCGATCCAGGTTCTCTCTGTTTGAGTTAGATCCATCGAGTTTTGTGTATCGATCGATCGAGATGGCATGTCGATCGATCGAGCCAGTATTATATTCCTACTCAAACTCTTTTTGTGTATTCGATCCATGTGTTACTTTTACCAATTTGACTCATTTAATGAAAAAGCAGAATTCTAGTATGAGTAGAAGTGTTAAGAAAGTAGAATCCCTGTGTGAATAAAAGTGTTGTGGAAATAGAGTCCTTATTTGCGTAGAATTGTTTTAATTGTGGAATCCTTGTATGAGTAGAATTCTTGTGAGAAATAAATGTTGATGTGAATAGAATCATTGAATGAGAAGAATTCTTTTGAGAACTAAATCCTGATATAAGTAGAGTTATAGTGAATTGCAAATTCTAATTGAGCTAGGATTGGACTCTATATAAGTGAAGGGATGTTTGTGCATAATAATCAACTTGAGCATTTAGAATTATACAGCACTAATACTTTCTAGCATCTGAATTGTGCTTATTCTCTTCATCTATTGTTCTTAGGGTTTCTCATGTTATATTCATATGCCTAATTGATTTGCATGATATTGAGCTTAATTGAATGTTCTAGGGTTTGCTAGCTGATATTGTTTTTACATCGGATGTTAGTATATTTGCTAGTTAGGATTATTCATTGTTTGAATCCGCTCTAGGACACGCATTGCACTTGTGTTATTGTGCTAACGTTACAGGTGACGGCTTCAGTATTTCGTGTGACTCGAAATTACTGAAGGTGACGGGTTCGGTTGATCTTGTGTGACTCAAGTAGATCGGAACGTTGGTCCGGATCCAGACATCTAACTATTGGAGGCTGTGAAAGGAGCAAGCGGCTCGTAAGTAAATTACAGAAAGGGGGATCTATCTGCGACGGGTAGTTCTGGACTCTATGGTTGTAATTGAACATTATTTTCATAGTGGATAGTTAGGTGGTCCGGTGGACCGGTGGTTTTCCTCTTAGGTCATTGTTGTGGCCTAGATTGTTTCCACCTAAAAATATTGTGTGTTGTTTTATTATTCTGCATTTATCTTTACACGCGATTGCATGTCTGGCCGTTGTGATTAGGTTATATAATATTTGTTGAAAATTGAAAATAACCTATTCACCCCTCTCTAGGCTTATTAGATCCGTAATTAAAATTTTTTTTTTCAACAAATAAAAAATAATTAATATCAGAGCAATTAAAGTTTTTACATCACAGCTGAATACTTCAATGGTTCTAGAAATAAAGACTTTTCTACGTCATTTAATTGCTTTGACATTGGTGCCACCATTTATTAAATCTAACAAAAGATCAAGTTGTTTTTAAGGAATAAAAATACAAAACTATCCTCATATCAATTTTGATGCCTAAAACTTCACGTTATCAAGTTAATTGATCTAAATTGACCAATTATGAATTATAAGCCACAATCTGCCTTAAGTCAATATAAGACAGATTCTCTTTTAGCACAATTATGAGACTAACATGGCCATTTTTCCGAAGATAGAATTAGTCTTAAGTTGGTCCTGGGTTTAAGACCATGTAACAATTAATTAATTATTTAATTAATTATTGAATGAACCCTTAATTATTTATTGTTATAACTAAAAGGATTGTTCTTATTCTAAATAACTTAAAATTATGGGAAGTACGTGATTGCAGTTCTTCTTCAATTTCTGGACTAGACGATTGATATGGCCAATAGCATAATTGTCTTGATTTTTATTCATTCGATTATATATTTGTTTACTCTGAGTCTGATTATAGTCTCTTTGTTCAAGGAAAATACTTAGTAATAATAATTTTGGCAAATTTTTTTTATCTCATCAGATATTGATTTTGCTTTTAAGTAGACAAACATAAGCGCGTGCATATATATATAAAACAAAATAAATTTTTTTTTCTAAACATCATTGTTGTTTTCAAAATAAAGACTTTATTTAACCAAAACATAAAAAATACTAGGATAGATGAACTTCTGAAAATCCCTGACAAAGCAAAAGAAAAAAAACCAAAACATATGTAGAGTTGCCACATTGTTTTTGTATTGGAAAGATATCATTACAAAGTACATACCTATTGTCTAGTCTGGTGGGTCATTTGTAGTTGTGGTAAGAATATTTGCAAGTTTGACAAGTAAAAAGAATGATCGGTGATAGTTACCGTACAAGTTACATGATATGAAAATGAGTTAGGTACTCAAAAGTTTGCTGATCATGAAAATTGTTGCGTCAATATTTTTTCTCTTTTTTTTTTTTTTTTTTTTTTATCGATAGAGATAGTTTGGTAGATAACGTCACTAAACTACATACACTAAATCGTCCATTTGAGGCGTAAAAAAGCCATAATTGTACCAAAAGACCCCTTATGACGTAATCCTGAGGTGCTAGCTCATGTCGGTATTCTCAATATAGGCGTTGATCCGGATGAATGGAGAATAGCGAGCGTTATCACGTTTCTCTCTGAAGAGTCTTTTTTCTGTCCCAAAAAAAATATTTTTCTACTCTTTAACCCCAACACTAAATATTATATTAATTAATTAATAACAATAAATTTAAAAATGATATTCTTAAAAAAAATAAAAAATTCATTAACTAAAATATTATATTTATTATATGAGCTAAATATTATATTTAAATAAAAAATATAATTAAAAATATATATTAATGAATATTAACTATCTGAATTATTATTTTCATCCCACAAATATTTAAGTTTTATATGCGCCTCTTTATCCTTGATTTGTCTGTAATAAATAAGAAATTCTTAAAATTGAGTATTTTTGCCTATTATCATCTCAACTTTTAGAGTTGACACTTTTCTTCGTTCTTCAATTGCTGCATTAACATTACTTTCATCTTCGATTATCATGTTGTGCATAATAATGCGTAGACATTATATTATATAATAAATTTTTATTTCAAATATTTTTGGTAAATATTTTAATAATCTTAGTGGATTCGAAAATGATTTACCCAATTATCAAATTATTTTTTTCTTTGTATATTTTCTTTAATAATTTTGTATTATATACTTAATTTTAGTTTATTATATGTAATAAAAAATTAAAACTAATTTTTTTTTAAATGTATGAACAGTATTTTGATGCAATGAATAATATTGCACTAAATTTGATTTCATCGTGCCAAACTTGGTGTGAAAAATGATGCTAGATTGGAATAATTTTGTCCCAAATTTAATGTTTGGTGCTGCATTAGAGATGACTTCTTAAAAAATGAATAATCCCATGCTTGAAAGCGGGCTTCTTGAGTCATGATTCCCATGTGATAGAGAAGAGTGTAAGATAACTTTTTTATTAATTGATTTCATTAATTTTATGAGAAAATAATAAAATTAGCACATCTTAAAACTTATAATAACAAAACTAGTACCCTTTGTGTTTAAATTTATATTTTTATAATTAAAAATAATAATTAATATGTTATTTTTTTTAACACCCATTTAATTAGAATTGAACGACGGCAATCAGTGGCGGATTTAGAAAATTTAGGCAGGTGGGGCACCATATAAATAATAAAAAATAATATTTAATATTTTTTAATAATTAATTATTTTTAATTAAAAATATATATGATATGTATCTTATTTTAATGAAAATATGCGTAAATTATTAAGTTTGTATTGAATTATTGAATATTAAATTTAAAATTTAAAATTCAGGTGGGGCACAATAACATTTTGTATATATAATTATCTACAATTTTATAAATATTACACCTAAAATTATATCACTTAATTTTTGAGGTGGGGCACGTGTCCCCCCTCAATTGTGAATGCATCCGCCCCTGACGGCAATTTAAACTCGTTCAATATTTCACATTCAAATTAAACGTTCAATATTATTAATGGTGTTAGTTTTATTACTATAAGTTTTAGGAGTGTTATTTTTAGAAATTTTTCTAATTTTATTGGTAGTTATTTTAATAAAGTAATAAATAATTAAGTTTTTTAATAAAAATTATTACATATATTTTATATTTTATTAATTTAAAATATCACATAAATAAAAAGTAAAGATGTTGGACTATTCAAGAATTTCTCATAATGATGTTATTATTATAAATTTTAAGGGTGTTATTTTTGTAATTTTTCTATTATTTATTTTCACAAGGAGTTATTTTATCATTATCCAAAACTCATAATTTATTACTATATTTGTGACCCAAAAAAAAAAAAACTCATAGTTTATTGAGTCGTAATAAATCAGAGTTTGTCTAGTATTGCTACTTCTTCCTATATTATATTTCTTATGCCTTTCTCATGCTGTATTCCTTAAAGAAATAATAATTGAATTAGATAGCCGATGAAAATGGGTTCAAAATAAAAAACAGAGAAGTAGACGCCAATAAGACCAAGTTATTAAAGTATAATTATCCTCTCTTTACAAACGCCATTAAAATTTAACAAAAAGACCAAGAAGCCCCGTCATCATCATTCACCTCTCCTTGTTGGAAGCAAACTTTGATTTGTTTTTCATCAAGTATTGACAATTTTGGATTGGTACCCTTGAAAGACAGTTTCTTTACAAATTGTCCTTATAGTCTCATGTTTTGCAAAATAGCAAACCGAAACTGTACTATTCTAAACAATTGTCCTAAAAAATTTCACATATTGAACAGCACCTCACCCCAAGAATTTTATGAAAACTTCTGGTATATTAAATAACGATTTAATTTTTAATTTTTAATTTTTTTAAGTGATTTTTCAATCAGTATGTTTATCAAAAATTTTGTATTTTTATTACATTTTTAAGGTGATTCAAATCTAATTTCTAATTAATAATTTTTTTTTTTGCCTAATATTTTTTTAAAGAACAATTCAAGTTTTATGATTGAAAGAAAATCATTTAAAACATAAAATTTGTAAATAATACACACAACTTTTCTTATTTTTTAAGTTTAAAAATACCAAACAACTTAACTTATAGTTGATTTTTTATTTTTTTTAATCTTGAAATTTACTAAATAAAAATTGCTATGAAAAATATTGATAATTATTTTTATAAAAGATTTAAAAATTATAAAATAATTTAACCATAATAAACATTACTTAAATCAATTGAATTTGACTCAACAATCACTTCCTATCCGGTAATATAGAAGTACAAATATAAAAGAAGTAATTCAAAAGGAACAACACTTAGAAAAAATTTATATGATAATCATCAAATCTTTCAATAATATTATTTGCATGTAATAAAATTACAAATACAAAAAAAAAAAAAAAGTTCATGAAATATGATGATAGAAGAAGTATAACATTCCAAAAAAATTAAATATGTAAATAAACAAAATGAGAATGAACAATATTAAATAAAGTTCTTAAATAATTTACCAATAAAAATATCGTTAGTTTAAAATATTAATATTTTCAAGCTTAATATTTATAAAACCCAATAATAATACAAATTAGAAACAAAATTTTTTAAACCTAGCACGCTAGACCAAAACTAATTTAGGGGATCAATAATTTTCAATGATGTTACCAAATCTTCCTCATAGATTTATGAAAAATGATGAATGAAACTTAGATGAGTGATACCACTTAGTAAGTAAACTCATTGTAATTGAAACATTAAGTAACACAACATAAAAATCATACTTAAACAAAAATATTTTCTTATAATATGCTTATGCATATAGAGTAACGCTAGTAATGCATTTACACTCATCGATAATATGCTTATGCTTATGTAGTAGAGTTGCATTGATTTCTATTTCTTATATAACATGTTTATGCTTATAGAGCAAAACTTGCAATACATTGCTATTTCTTAAAAACACTTTTCAATTTGCTTATTTCTTTCTTTAGGAGCACCATGAATTATTCCTTAAACTTGTTACAGTAAAGTCTTATATGAGTTATCCATCAACAACTGGCACGTGTGAAAGGTATATGCAAGCGAGACTTAACTTATAACTTAGCAAAATTGAAATTTCATACATAATTCTTACATGCACACATGCTTCCAAATCAATGGTAAGAACTATTTAGTCCTCGAGTATCCTAACTTACCCGAGAGACACTTCTCGCACACGGCCCTTAAACTTATCATACTTATATCATATCGCTCCAAGACACGTAACTTATATTTGAATAATTCAGGCATCCTATCAAAACATGTGCTTACTTAAAAATTTTGCGTAGAAATATCTTATTCTTTTTTAAAGGCTTCATATGAATAAAAGCTTTTATAAAATTTATGCTTTTGATGACATGCATATGTCAAATAATGCTCAATTATATATAGAAAAACTTAAGACATAGATCATAGACATTAATAAAATATTATTTTACCCAAATAATAATATAACACAAGCACTTTTACCATGAGATCACTTTTATTATTGCTTAAAGAGCTAGAATGCTAGAAACTAAAGAGAAGAGAAAAAAGAGAAAAAAAAATTGACGTAAAAATATTTCACACTCTTATTTTATTTTAGATATTTTATTTTATTTTGTTTTGTTTCCTTGTTGAATACAAACTCTAATCTATTTAAATAACTTAATCTCAATCATATTCTAGCACAAATACCCCTTTTTTATATTAACATTATTTATTTATTTTTCCTTACAAGAAGTGATTCGGAAGGAACAACATTTGGACCATTTTGATACATAGGATGATAAAAGGGCCCATTTACAAGGAAATAAGTTACTAAAATATCATTATTCTCTCTTAACAAATGCCAATAAATTTAAAAGGCAAGCAGAGCATCAATAAGCCCATTTTATTCACCTTTACTTCTTGGATGGAAACTTTGACTTGATTTTCAAAACCTCTTTGATATCAATTTGGAAAGCTTGAGCCAAAACATTGTCAGAAACAGGTGGATAGGCACCAAACAAAGTGGTAGCAAGGGACTGAGTACCAGCCAATTGGCTATTAAAGGCAGAAATTACAGAAGCAGGGACTTTCACATTGTTCTTTTGGAAATGAACTAGACCTTTTGGGAACACAAACACTTCACCCTTTTTAATATTCTTTGCAATAAGCACATTTGCTGTGGTAATAAAACCAACATCCAATTCTCCTTCAAGAACAAACACTATCTCTGTGGCTCTTGGGTGAGTGTGAGGAGGGTTAATACCATAAGGTGCATAGTCAATTCGAGCAAGGGAGACTCCAAGTGTGTTTAGGCCTGGAATGTCCTGCACATTGGCTCCAGTTACTAATGAACCAAAGGTGTTGTTTGTTGCACCTGCTTTGGCTAGTCTAGTGGAGAAGAAGTCCTCCGCTGTTATGTTCTGTTTGCATACGAATCCATTGATTTTTATACCTGTTTGGTTATCGTTAATTTGTTTAGAATAATTGGTAAATTTTATCACAAATAAAGAGTACAAAGGGTCAAATTTCTTAAAAAAAGAAAAAGAAAAAATAGAAGAGCTAGATTAATAAAAGGACAAGTACCAGAAGAGAGATCAGCAACACAAACATCTTGAAGCATGTCAGGATCAGCAAAAGAGTTGCCTAATAATGCAGCAAATGTCATAAGATAGAGTGTCAGAATAGCAGCCATGGTTGTGTTTTAATTATATTGAAGATGAGATTGGGGATAAAAATACATTAGAAACGAGCTGCATTTATAAGATCCAAATGGAATTCAAAGGGTTGGATTTTTATTATAATAATAATAATTAATAAATTGGAGAAAGGCCCTCATTTTGCTTCCCTTCCAAGTCCGTTGGATCTTTCCAAATGATGCATCATAGTTTTCAATCTAGAGAAATGTGACTGAGACACATTTTTACTTTTTTTCTTTAAAAAAAATGTAATTTTTTTTAAAAGAAAATGACAAATATAACAAGAATCAAGAGCTCATTACAAAATAACAGCAATAACATTAATTTAATATTAATTTATATTCCTTCAAATTTAAACAAATAATAATTTTTTTTTTATTATAAATTTTAATACATATTTTTAACGTAACCCTTAATTATTTAGTATCGTAACTAAAAGGATTGTTGTTATTCTAAATAACTTAAAATTATGGGAAGTACTTGATTGCAGTTCTTCTTCAATTTTTGGACTAGACGATTGATATGGCCAACTGTATAATTGTCTTAATTTTTATTTATTTGATTATATATTTATTTACTCTGAGTCTGATTATAGTCGTTTTATTTATTAAGGGAAATGCTTAGTAATAATAATTTTGGCAGAATTTTTTTATCTTATCGGCCATCAATTATGCTTAAGGAGATAAACACATGCACACACGTATATAAACTTCATTGTTGTTTTCAAAATAAAGTCTTTTTTTTAACCAAAACATTGTTGAGTTGCCACATTGTTTTTGTATTGGAAATGTAGTTATCATTACCTATTATCTAGTCTGGTGGGTCATTTGGAGTTGTGGTAACAATACTTGCCAAGTTAGACAAATAAAAAGAATGATTTGTGATAGTTACCGTACAAGTTAGATCCGAGTTAGTTACTCAAAAGTTTAAATATAAAAATTTACATAATTTTTTTAAAAAAAAGTATTTCTAACACTTTCATACGCGTACATAAAGTTAAAACATTTGAAATCCTAAAAATAATGTATGTAATATAATTATGAGTGAAGAATCATATTAATCTCTTTATTTATACAAAAATATTATTTTATCTTTAGTTTAAAAAATGTGTCACTTAATTCTTTTGTTCGTAAAAAAAGTCCTAAAGAAGGACATTTTGTATTTTTTAACATTATTTTATTATTAAAATTTACATGTGATTAAGTAAAAGAGGGCAAAGTGGTCATCTTATTCAAATTAAAATCTTTACCCATTTGGAAGCCCAAAAAACATATTAAAATACCTTTTTTTTAATATACTAATCTTCACCGTCGTTCTCGTTTGTACTCCTTTTTTTCTGTAAAAATTTGTTGATTTCTATTTTCATATTCATCTCCTACTCACATGAAAACTCTATCTTTGTCATCTCCTTTCTCTCCATCTTTGCTTAGTTTTTTTTTTTTTTTAAATAATAGAATAAAACATGAAAATGACCTCGTATTGTTTTTGTGGGATTGAGGCTAAAAGGTTAACTTCGTCGACTCTAAAAAATCTTGGGAGGTAATTTTTTAGTTGCTCAATGTATGTAATGTTTTTCTACAAACTATTTTATGTTGCTGATTAGGAATGAATAAATGTGAAAACTTATTATTTTTGTATTTTTTAAGAGAAAATGATGATAATGATGGTTCAAATGTGATTAAATTATTTATTTTGTTGGATTTCACCAAAAAATTATTCATTAAATGACATTAATTTTCTCCTCTATTTAGATAGTTAAATAAGTAATTTATTTCTTGTTTAATTACCTTATTGCAAATAATTTTTTTCTTCAATATCCTCTTTGAGAGTCTTTGTCATCTTTTAAGAATTCAATCCTCCTTACAAATATCAGACAAGTCCTTGTTTCTTCTCTCTTCCTTCGATTATACATTTTACTATTATAAATTGGTGGAGACAGTTCACGAATGGTAAGTTAATGAAATTTTGGGATTTTTATTTAAGTCTAGGGAATGAATGGGTTAGTGAGTATTAAGGATGTTAGGTTATTAGGTATTGCAACTTTTGATTTTGATTTTGTGATTTTGTGATTTTTTTTAATATGCACGAAATGACAAATTTGTCTTCTTCAATATTTTGGTTTAAAATATTTTAATAATAAAATATTAATTATAAATACAAAAAAATTTTATTTGGCCCTTTTTTTATAAATAAAAGGACTAACAAGCACATTTTGTAAAATAAAAGACTAAATACCACTTTTTACTAAAACAAAATAACTTATTAGTCAATGAGATCACACAATTCATCTAGACAAGCATATCGTTGAGGACTTTTTTTTTCCGTTTATTTTATGTTTTAAACCTAAATTTTATGGATAGCTTTCTATAATCAAATATAAGAAAGTAAATCATTAATACATAAAAATTTATCTGTATATATATATATATATATTTTTGTGAGTGTTACCACAACTACAAGTAATTCCCAACAAAAAAAAAAAAGTGGGTCTAACTCCTACACTACAATTCTTAATGAACGGCAAATCATTTTTCCCCCTAAGATGTGAGGCAATCAATTTGTTGTTAATATGATGATTGCTTTTTCCTAATTCTTTATTTGATGATTGCTTTTTCGTAATTCTTTATTTAATTTTCTTTAATTACTTTCAACAATCAATTACAAAAAACAATTTATTTTCTTTTATTACAAAGCATGATTTGATTATATTCGTAAATTAATAAAAAAAAAAAAAAACAATGAAATGTCAAACGTCAATATAAAATATAAATTAAAAAATTTGAACTTTTGAAAGCTAGCTAAAACACATTTTTTTTAATAATTGCTTCATCATAATATTAACTCTGAACACCACCAAAATAAATATAATGCAATATAATATAATTTAATTTAATATAATTATATTTATTCTATACGAAACTCATAATATAGACCATGCAACTGCTGATTTGATATTTTACAACAAGTAACCCGGGTGACATGAGAAAGCAGGATTTGTACAACAACCACTGCTTTCATATTTTACAAAGAGGTGACACGGGTGACACGAAAAAGCAGGATTTGTACAACTTGTCTTACCAAACATAGTTGTTGCTTTTTCTTCCCAATATTTTTAGTTGTGCCCATAGACGGACGTATGGCTGGGCTGTACCGGGCTTCAGCCCGGACAGCTTCTTTTTTTTTTTTTAATTTTTTTAATTTTTTTAATAAATATTTATAATATAAATATAATTTAATATATTATATTAATTATAACCCTAATTAAATTATTACTTTCAATTGTTCTGCTCCCTTTCATTGCTTTGTTAACTTTCATTGCTTTGTTAACTGCTGCCGCTTCCATTGCTCTATCTGCTTTTTATTGATTATTGCTTTATTTTTTGGTTTTACAACCGTGTGTATTTGATATCTTCTTTTTATAAAAAAAATAAAATTATTATAGTTATATATTATTCTTTAAAAATACTAAATACTTAAAATATTTATATTTTAATTTATACTCGTATCAATAATTATGTATTATATATTCATAAAAATTATAGGTTTTAAACGTTTGATCGATAAATATTATATAATTATTAATTTATGTGCTTATTTAATTATAAATTTATATGTATTTAAGATTCATTTTTTTCATAACAATTCACCATTATTACATTAAATATGTTATTTAAAACGTCAGTTAAAATTCTATGAGATTACTGTTGTACAACACTTAGATTTTTGAAACATACATTCTCTATCTAAATTGTGTGAAGAGCTAGTTAGAACAGGAAAGTCACAGATATACTATCTGATTGATAGATTAATTTGTTTGGTGTTGACCCTTCTAGTCTCTACAGTAACTACGGAACGTGCATTTTTAGCTATGAAACTCATTAAAACATCACTTCGAAATAAAATGGAAGAGGAATTTCTTTAAGATTGTATGATTGTCTATATTGAAAGAGAGTTTACAGAAAAAATTGAATCTGATTTGATAATTGATGAATTTTATGTTATAAAGTATCGTCGGGCACAACTTAAATAAATTTTTTTTTGTTTATTTTTTAAATTTATATTATTTTTTCAATGTTAGCTATAAATCTTGATATTATGAATAAAAAAAATTAAATTTTTTTTTAATATATATTAGCCCTCCTAATATATATTAGCCCTCCTAATATATATTAGCCCTCCTAATATATATTAGCCCTCTTAATTATATTTTTTTAGTTAATATAACATTTTTATTAAAAAAATATGTTTAATAATTAAAGCCAAGTAGCATTATATAAAACAATAAAAAAAAATAAATATGATAAAAAATAAATTATTAAAACAAGAAATCAATTTTTAAATTAATTAGGCTACTATTCTCATGAAAATTCACATTTAGAATAAAGAGCTCTAAAGTCCAAATAAATTTTTTTTTAGCTATTAAAAAAATAAAGAGAGATAAGTAGATTAAATAAAGATACATACCAAAAAATAAAAAGTTAAAATAAATTAAAATGTCAAACGTGAACATAATTTTTTTTATATATACAGAAGAATAGAACTTTAAATATTACATAATACATAATTTTTAAGACAATAGACAAGTGAAAAAAAGAATAATATAACACAGATTGATAAAAGATTTAAAATTTTTACTTCAAAAACTAATACCTAATCGATTTAAAAGTAGAAACTTCATAATACTAATTGAAATTAAATATGAATATTAGATTTTGATTTAAAGAGTTAGGTAGATTTAAACGCTAAATACATTAACATTAAAGAATGTATCATAATATTGTGAAAAAATGAAAAAAAAAAATTATAACTATTTATTCATTATTAGCTTATTTGTTTAAAAAAAATAGAAGAAAAATATCTAATATATTATAAAGGAGAAGTACTAAAAGAGGTGAAAGATTATTTTAATTTTAATATATATTTTTTTATTTTTTATTTTATTTCGAGCTAATGGGCTGGCTCTAACCCAGTTCCAACCCTAACCTAACTCAATTTTTTTCGGATTATTCAAATTGAGTCAAAATAAACCTAAATTTAATTAAATTCGGGTTCGATTTGATCAATCGAATTATGATACAAATTGGCACCCCTAAATTTATCGACTGATATTTTTTTTCGAACATGGTTGAACTTTGAAGTCGTAAAAAAAATCTTTTTTTATCAAACATAATTGGGGATGAATGGATTTGAACTGTGTATTACCTGTCTGGTCTTTACTTCTCAAACAAAAGGCAATTGGTCCTAACTTTGTTAATTGGCTTTAAGAAAAACAAACACAAGGAAAATTATCGTAACCTCTTTTTATAGGTTTTTTTTTTTTTCCAAAGATACAATTTACTTTGAAATATACTTACTCAAGTTCTTTTAACATAAACCTCAAGGCATGACATATTTCTAAGGAATATCTTGGTTCGATTCCCTTTAAATCAGAAGCTAATAGAAATATTCAAGAAGGGGGTATTGACCAAGAGGAGGTCAGAGCATTAATGGAAGTCTCTGAATGATCATATGATGCAATGCCTGACGTCCCCTTGAAGGGGCTCACCTGACTAATTCTAGTTTTCGACTCAACAAATTAATTATTGCTTTTATTAAATAATAACAGATTAATTAATTGTTGATTCTGTCTCAAGCTTACTAACCCTAAGACAAAAACTTCCAAAGTGGAAAAAAAGGGGCCTTTTCCGAGAAGTTGTAAGCCCTTCGAAGAAATTTCAAGCCTCTTTTAAGCCTTATCTGTACTCTGTATCATGATAGAACAAAACAACCATAAACTAAACATGGTTTAATGAAGAAAACAACAATATGTGATTTTATCAAAAGACCATGGAAGTTGAAAATCTTTTGCTATTTTCAGTTACCAATAGTCTCCACAGGAACATAATCCATCTCTATAATGATACAAACCAAGACGACCAATTACAATTATTTCTCTATTGAGTGCTTTAGAAAGTAATTTGGTAAATGAATCGCAGTCTCTACAAACTCTTAGGTTCTTTACAAGCCTAAAAGCAATAGCCAGCTTCTCATTGTAATATGAACCACTTTCTGAACACCCTTCAGTGGCGAGATCATGCTTGTTAATATGTGAATCTTCTTTAACATACATAACCAAGCAGAACAATCCTTCGAGTTATTCCTATCGGTTTGGGATAACAGTTTGTGTGCTAGCACTTTGACTTTGCTATGCTGTGTATGACTTGTATGTACGAGCCTCCGTCAATGATAGAGATATTTAGAGATTGGCTATTCTACTACCTCATTGTTCAAGAATTGTATAGGCTACAAACGTTTTGTTAATTTGTTTTCTTGCACATCATTTTGTGGTTTTGATATAATCTCATGATGTTTCTTACAAATAATATCAGCTAAAAGGTTGTAGTTCTTGTCAAACTAAGGAGAGGACATTAAGCCTTATTAAAGCTCAATTGGATCCGTAGTTAAAATTCAGTTTGAAGTTACCTCGCCCCTCGGTACATTTCAAAGTAAATAAGCCAATCCAACTATTTCTTCTTTCTACCGCCACTTGCTTTTGACTTTTTGTTAGTTTCTTTAGCAGTGGTCTCCGATGTGCCCTGCCACAATATTATGCACCAAGTCAGATAGCTACAAACCCATCTGTTGGCATATAGAATAAAATAAATTGAAGACAGCTTAAGGCACTGAAGCATATGCCTCTGTATTGAGGCATGGAATGCTTCGAACCCAATTCTGACATTGCCAAGCTCAGAGTGCCAATGACCTTCAGCCTAGATGAATTAGAAGCTTGTTGAGATAACATTTTAAGCTTGATTACTTGTTTAGGAGATCGAAGCACACATTTGCTTCCCTGTCATCCAGTGGAAGATTCATTTATACCTCCTCGACTAACTCTCCATGAAGGAACGCATTCTTGACATCAAACTGTCGAAGTGGCCAATTAAAGCTTGCAGCAAGCGAAAGCAGAACTTGAATAGTATTCATTTTGGCAACCAGAACAAAAGTCTCATCGTAGTCTACACCATACGTCTGAGTGAACCCTTTTGCTACAAGGCGGGCTTTATACCGATTCACATATCCATCAGCATTATGTTTAGCAGTAAACACCCATCGACAATCAACTACCTTCTTGCCTTGTAGTGGAGGCACAAGTTGCCAAGTATCGTTCTTCTGTAATGCCTCCATCTCTTCTTCCATTGTCTTTTTCCATTTTGGGTCTTCCAACGCATCCTGCACTTTTTTAGGTACTGATATAGTAGATATTTGATTTACAAATGATTCATATGGCTTAGACAATCTTTTAGTAGACATGTAGTTGGTTACTGGATATTTTAATTTTGTATGGATACTTGGTTCATATCTTTTGGGTGGTTGACCTCGAGTAGACCTATTTGGTAACACATACTGTCCAACACTAGACTCAACACTATTAGTATTAGTAGGTATACATACCTCAGATGAGCGACCTTCAGTACTAGGGAGCTGTTGATCAAGGGTATGAGTGATGCCTGAGGGAACAGCAGTATCTTCATTTTCATTTTCAGTGGTTGGAACTGATGCTTGGACACTTGGAGCATCTGTTTCTTCCATTATTGGATTCAATGGGTTAAGAATCTCAACTGGACCCATCGACATATCAGTAGGTGATTCTTCCAATTCCTCCCCCTCATCATGATACAGCTCTTCGAAATATGAATTCTCCCCCTGACGAGCAATATTAGGTGAGGAAAAATAACTCATGTCCTCAAAGAAGGTAACATCTATAGTGACATAATACTTCCTAGTTGGTGGATGGAAGCACTTGTATCCTTTCTGATAACCTCCATAACCAACAAACACACATTTGATTGCTCGAGCATCTAACTTGGACCTCTGATTTTTAGGAACATGTACAAAAGTAACACAACAAATACACGGGCAGGAAGATTATGAAATGATGACAAGGATACATGAGATGCGAGAACCTCGAATGGGATTTTGCCGTGAAGGACACTAGATGGTAGACGATTGATGAGATGGGCGGAAGCTTGTACAACATCGCCCCAAAGGTATTTTGGCATATAAGCACTAAATATGTGGAGGTTGATCATCATTTTATAAAAGAGAAGCTAGATGCCAAAATCATTAGCTTTCCTTTTGTTCCCACTGAGAAGCAACTTGCAGATGTGCTCACCAAAGGAGTTTTCAAGAAGGCGTTTTATGACTCACTAAGCAAGTTGGGCATGGTCAATATATATGCGCCAACTTGAGGGGGAGTGTTAGCGTGAGTCATATAATTAGTGTATATGTGTCTATCTGTAATAGAGTTCTAAGTTGTACATAGTTCTATTTTATTTAGGACTCTTGTATTTAATTTCCTATATATACCTCAATTGTGAGGTAATAATATAACAAGAAATATATTTCCGGAGGCGGCACGGGACAGGCGGCGCTGACAAGGTGATGGTGACGCTGACAGAAAAAAGAAGATAAAATTTCTTTACGAACCTGGCTCTGATACTAAGTTAAATATATTAAATAAAATATATTTCTTGTTACACTATTACCTCACAATTGAGGTATATATAGGAAATTAAATACAAGAGTTCTAAATAAAATAAAACAATGTATAACTTAGAACTCTATTACAGATAGACACATATATACTAATTACATGACTCACGCTAACAGCGCAATGTAAGGAATCGAACCATGACTAAGAAGGTAATAAATTAATATTTAAAATATTTTCACCCTATACATGGAATAAATGGTATTGCCTTAGTCCATATAATCAACTTGAACCGAAATCGATTAGAAATGCCAAAAGAGTTTGCAATTTTGTTATATGATGAGTATGATAAGGAAAATACTTCAGGAACATGTTCATCAAAGGGAAATGTTATATCATGAAGTCAAATAACAAAACTAACTAATGCTCAGCAGCCTGTGATTATAGAAAACCAGATCTGCAATGTCTGATATAGCTCGTAGTAGCATGTTTTGATACTGGACATAATAGTACAAAAAAAGAATCCTCCATTTTTCTTAAAAATCAAGCTTCAACAAAAATATTTTCTTATAATATGCTTATGCATATAGAGTAACGCTAGTAATGCATTTACATCTCCTCAATAACGTGCTTATACTTATGTAGTAGAGTTTGCATTGATTTCTATTTCTTATATAACATGTTTATTATGCTTATAGAGTAAAGCTTGTAATACATTACTATTTCTTAGAAACACTTTTCAATTCGCTTATTTTTTTTCTTTACTTATTATAGTAAAGTTTTATATGAGTTACCCGTTAGCAACTGACACACGTGTGAAAGGCATTTGCAAGTGAGATTTAACTTATAACTTAGCAAAATTGAAATTCCATACATAATTCTCACAGGCACACATGCGTCCAAACCAACGGTAATAACTCTTTAGTTCTCGGGTACCCTAACTTACACAAGAGACATTTCCAACACACGACCCTTAAACTTATCATAACTTATATTGTGTCGCTCCAAGACACTTAACTTATATTTGAATGATTCAAGCATCCTATCAAAACATACGCTTACTTAAAAACTTTGCGTAGAAATATCTTATTCTTTTTGAAAGGCTTCATATGAATAAAACATTTTATAAAACTTATGCTTGTGATGACATGCATGAAATAATGCTCAATTACACATAAAAAAAAACTTTAGACATAGATCATAGACATTCATAAAATATTATTTTATCCCAAATAATAATATAACACAAGTACTTTTACCTTGAGATCACTTCTATTATTGCTTGAAGACTTAGAGTGCTAGAAATCAAAGAGAGAAAAAAATTGACGTAAAAACATTTCACGCTCTTCTTTTATTTTAGACTTTTTATTTTGTTTTGTTTTGTTTTGTTTGATTGTTGAATACAAACTCTAATTTATTTAAATAACTTAATCCAATCATATTCTAGCATAAATACTCTTTTTTATGTTAATATTATTTATTTATTTATTTTTCCTTACAAGAAGTGATTCAGAAGGAACAACATTTGGACCATTTTGATACATAGGACGATAAAAAGGCCCATTTACAAGGAAATAAGTTACTAAAATATCATTATTCTCTCTTAACAGATGCCAATAAATTTAAAAGGCAAGCAGAACATCAATAAGCCCATTTTATTCACCTTTACTTATTGGGTGCAAACTTTGACTTGATTTCCAAAACCTCTTTGATACCAATTTGGAAAGCTTGAGCCAAAACATTGTCAGGAACAGGTGGATTGGCACCAAACAAACTGCCAGCAATGGACTGACCACCAGGAAATTGGCTATTAAAGGCAGAAATTACAGAAGCAGGGACTTTCACATTGTTCTTTTGGAAATGAACTAGACCTTTTGGGAACACAAACACTTCACCGTTTTTAATATGCTTTGAAATAAGCACATTTTCTGTAATAAAACCAACATCCAATTCTCCTTCAAGAACAAACACTATCTCTGTGGCTCTTGGGTGAGTGTGAGGAGGGTTAATACCATAAGGGGCAAAGTCAATTCGAGAAAGGGAGACTCCAAGAGTGTTTAGGCCTGGAATGGTCCGCACATCGGCTCCAGTTACTACTGAACCAAAGGAGTTGTTTGTTGCACCTGCTTTGGCTAGTCTAGTGGAGAAGAAGTCCTCAGCTGTTATGTTCTGTTTGCATACGAATCCATTGATTTTAATACCTGTTTGGTTATCGTTAATTTGTTTAGAATAATTGGTAAATTTTATCAAAATTAAAGAGTACAAAGGGTCAAATTTCTTAAAAAAAGAAAAAGAAAAAATAGAAGAGCTAGATTAATAAAAGGACAAGTACCAGAAGAGAGATCAGCAACACAAACATCTTGAAGCATGTCAGGATCAGCAAAAGAGTTGCCTAATAATGCAGCAAATGTCATAAGATAGAGTGTCAGAATAGCAGCCATGGTTGTGTTTTAATTATATTGAAGATGAGATTGGGGATAAAAACACATTAGAAATGAGCTGCATTTATAAGATCCAAATGGAATTCAAAGGGTTGGATTTTTATTATAATAATAATAATAATTAATAAATTGGAGAAAGGTCCTCATTTTCCAAATGATGCTTCATAGTTTTCAATCTACAGAAATGTGACTAAGACACATTTTTACTTACTTTTTTTCAATTTTTTTTGACAAAATAACAGCCATAACATTAATTTAATATTAACTTATATTCCTCCAAATTTAAGTAAATAATGATATTTTTATTATTATAAATTTTAAGACATATTTTTAATATAACCATTAATTATTTAGTGTTGTAGCTAAAAGGATTATTCTTATTCTAAATAACTTAAAATTACGAGAAGTACTTGATTGCAGTGCTTCTTCAATTTCTGGACTAGACGATTGATATGGCAATTGCACAATTGTCTTGATTTTTATTTATTCGATTATATATTTATTTACTCTGAGTTTGATTATAGTCTTTTTTTAAAGGGAAATGCTTAGTAATAATAATTTTGGCAGAACTTTTTTATCTCATCGGCCATCAATTATGCTTAAGGAGATAAACACATGCACACACATATATAAACATCATTGTTGTTTTCAAAATAAAGTCTTTTTTTTTTTTTAACCAAAACATTGTAGAGTTGCCACATTGTTTTTGTATTGGAAAGGTAGTTATCATTTCCAAGTATATGTTGTGGATGAAAGATTTAATGGGTTGTATACCGACTGCCTCTGTCTGTTGCCGCCTCTGTTCTTTCCTGTCGCCGCTGGAGTTGTTCTGTTATTATGGAACTGCCGCTTTTCTTTTTCTTTTCTTGCCGTCGCTGTTGTTGCTAAATTGGCAAGACAGATTTATTTATTGTTTTTTGTGAGAGAGATTAATTTGGGTGTAATTGAGTATCTGGACATTTGAGTGATTTGGCCAATTAACTGTTGGCAAATCTTATTGTATTCCTCTTTGACAAGTATAGTGAAATATTTCGGTGCCGGCCTCAGCAGTGGATTAGGTAGTCACATTGACTACCGAACCACTTAAATCTTTGTGTCTTTTTCTGTTGATTATTTTTCTTTATATTTGTGGGTGCTCGTTATCTTTAACCAAGCTCTGATACCACTTGTTGTACCCAAGATCAGATAATAATGCGGAAGCGATAAAATAATAATAACGAGCACCCACAAATATAAAGAAAAATAAGAGAACAGAAAGAGCTATTAATTTATCATCATCAGCGGCGGCAAGAAAAGAAAAAGAAAAGCGGCAGTTCCATAATAACAGAACAACTCCAGCGGCGACAGGAAAGAACAGAGGCGGCAACAGACAGAGGCAGTCGGTATACAACCCATTAAAGAATATTACTCTCTCTATTTATTTGGTAACAGATTTATAGTTACTGTTTCTCTTTAATTTATCTGTTGTTGCTAAATTGGCAAGACAGATTTATTTATTATTTTTTGTGAGAGAGATTAATTTGGGTGTAATTGAGTATCTGGACATTTGAGTGATTTGGCCAATTAACTGTTGGCAAATCTTATTGTATTCCTCTTTGACAAGTATAGTGAAATATTTCGGTGCCGGCTTCAGCAGTGGATTAGGTAGTCACATTGACTACCGAACCACTTAAATCTTTGTGTCTTTTTCTGTTGATTATTTTTCTTTATATTTGTGGGTGCTCGTTATTATTATTTTATCGCTTTCGCATTATTATTTGATCTTGGGTACAACAGTATATACCTATTATCTGGTCATTTGGAGTTGTGGTAACAATATTTGCCAAGTTAGACAAATAAAAAGAATGATTTGTGATAGTTGACGTACAAGTTAGATACGAGTTAGTTACTCAAAAGTTTAAAGATAAAAATTTACACAATTTTTTTTTTAAAAAGTATTTCTAACACTTTCATACGCGTACAAAAAAGTTAAAGCATTTGGAGTCTTAAAAATAATGTATGTAATATAATTATGAGTGAGGAATCATACTAATATCTTTATTTATATAAAAAGTATTATTTAGTCCTCTAATTTAAAAAATGTATCATTTAGTTTTTTTGTTTGTAAAAAAAATAAAAAAATACTAAGAAAAGACATTTGGTATTTTTTTTAACCTTATTTTATTATTAAAATCTACATATGATTAAGCAAAAGAGGATAAAGTGGTTATTTTATCTAAATTAAAATCTCTATCCATTCGGAAGCCCCAAAAACATATTAAAATCCCTTTTTTTAATATCCTAATCTTCACCATCGTTCTCGTTTGCACTCCTCTTTCTCTGTAAATATATATTTGTTAATCTCTATTTTCATATTCATCTCCTACTCCCATAAAAACTCCATTTTTGCCATCTCCTTTCTCTCCATTTTTGCTTATTTTTTTTTAAACAATTGAATAAAACATGGAAATGATCCCGTATTGCTTTTGTGGGATTGAGGCTGAAATATCAACTTCGTCCACTCTAAAAAATCCTAGGAGACAATTTTTTGGTTGCTTTGTATGTAATATTTTTTTTATAAACTATTTTGAGTTGCTGGTTAATAACAAATAAATGTAAAAACTTATTATTTTTGTATTTTTTAAGAGAAATTGATGATGATGATAATTCAAATGTAATTAAATTGTTTATTTTGTTGGATTTCACCGAAAAATTATCCATTGAATGACATTAATTTTCTCTTCTATTCAGATAGTTAAACAAGTAATTTATTTTCTGTTTAATTACCTTATTGCAAATAATTTTTTTCTTCAATATTCTCTTTAAGAATCTTTGTCATCTTTTAATAATTCAATCCTCCTTACAAATACCAAACAAGTTTTTGTTTCTTCTCTTCCTTCGGTTATCCATTTCACTATTATAAATTGGTGGAGACAGTTCACGAATGGTAGGTTAATGGAGTTTTGGGATTTTTGTTTAGGTCTAGAGAACGAATGGGTTAGTGAGTATTAGAGATGTTATGTTATTGGGTATTGAAATTTTTTATTTTGATTTTTTATTTTTTTTAATATGTACGAAATAATAAATTTATCATCTTCAATATTTTGGTTTGGAATATTTTAATAATAAAATATTAATCATAAATACAAAAGTTTTTATTTGACTATTTTCTTATAAGTAAAAGGATTAATGAACACATTTTGTAAAGTGAATGACTAAATATCATTTTTTTATCAAAACAAAATGACCTAATGGCACTTTTTTTTTTTATAATTCTTAATAGAAACCTACTACAATGGGATCACACAATTCATCTAGACAAGCATATCGTTGAGGTCTTTTTTTTTTCCCTTTCATTTTATGTTTTAAACCTAAATTTTATAGATAGCTTTCTATAATCAAATATAACAAAGTCATTAATACATAGAAATTTATCTATCTATATATATATATATATTGTTAGTGTGTATAGTATAATTTTAAAAAATAATGAACAAAATCCTATCCGCTGCCAGCTACTTGATAATAAAGACATTAGGGCTCGTTTGTTGTCCAGCATACTAGAACCGGACAAGATATAATATAATAAAACTAGCTTTTGGCGTAAAAATGTGATAGGACACTAAATTCAAGAGTTCAAAATTTAAGTACCATATTAAATTGTTAATTATATTTATTTTTTTGTATTAATAAAAAATAATACATTTATATATTTTAATAAGATTTAAATTTAAATTTAAATTTTTGACAGAAGAATTGTGAGTATTATTACAAGTAATTCCCAAAAAGAAAAAAAAAAACGTGGGTCTAACTCCTACAGTACAATTCTTCATGAACGGCAAATCATTTTTCCCCCTAAGATGTGAGGCAATTAATTTGTTGTTAATATGATGATTGCTTTTTCCTAATTCTTTATTCAATTTTCTTTAATTACTTTCACTAATCAATTACAAAAACGAATTTATTTTCTTTTATTACAAAGCATGATTTGATTATATTTGTAAATTAGTAAAAAAAAAAAAACAATGAAATGTCAAACGTCAATATAAAATATAAATTAAAAAATTTGAACTTTTGAAATCTTGCCAAAACACATTTTTTTAATAATTGCTTCATCATAATATTAACTCTGTACACCTACCAAAACAAATATAATGTAATATAATATAATTTAATATAATTATATTTATTCTATACGAAACCCATATTATAGACCATGCAACTACTGCTTTGATATTTTACAAAACGTAACCCGGGTGACACGAAAAAGCAGGATTTGTACAACAACTACTGCTTTCATATTTTACATTAAGGTAAAACGAAAAGATTTGTACAGCAACTACTGCTTTCATATTTTACAATAAGGTAAAACGAAAAAGCAGGATTTGTACAACTTGTCTTGCCAAACATAGTTGTTGCTTTTTCTTCCCAATATTTTTAGTTGTACCTTTCTCGAATATAAAATTTTCTTGACTTTTCTTTGGTTTATCAATTATCTTTTTTTTTGTTTTGTTTTTTTCAAATCTTTATCGGTTATCATTATCAGTATTAATTTGTAAAAATTGAGTTAATTTAAATTAATTTAAATTAATTTAATTTAAATTGATCTAATTTAATTCAATTTAAATTTAATTCGAGTTAACAAATATGAGATCAAATTTAAATTAAATACAAATGAACTGATCCAAACTAACATAAATTATTAATTATATTTTTTTAGTTAATATAACTTTTTTTTATTAAAAAAATATGTCTAATAGTCAAAGTTCAAGCAGCATTATATAAAACAATAAAAAAATATAAATATAAGAAAAAATTAATTATTAAAGCAAGAAGTCAATTTATAAATTAATTAGGCTACTGCTCTCATGAAAACTCACATTTAGAATAAAAAGCTCTTAAGTCCAAGTAAATTTTTTTTTTCTAGCTTTTAAAAAAAATAAAGAGAGATAAGTAGATTAAATAAAGATACGTACCAAAAAATGAAGAGTTAAAGTAAATTAAAATGTCAAACGAGAACATAATTTTTTTTTATATATACACACACAAGAATAGAACTTTGAATATTATATAATACATAATTTTCAAGACAATAAAGAAGTGAAAAAGAGAATAGCATAACATAGATTGATAAAAGCTTTAAAATTTTTATTTTAAAAACTAATACCTAATCGATTTAAAGTAGAAACTTCATAATACTAATTAAAATTAAATATGAATATTATATTTTGGTTTAAAGAGTTAGGTAGATTTAAACGCTAAATGCATTAATATCAAATAATGTAGCATAATATTGTGAAAAAATGATAACTATTTATTCATTATTAGCTTATTCTTTTTAAAAAATGAAAGAAAAATAACTAATGTATCATAAAAGAGAAGTACTGAAAGAGGTGAAGGATTATTTTAATTTTAATATAGTTTTTATTTATTTATTTAATTTTTTTTTATTTCGAGCTAATGGGCTGGCCCTGACCCAGACCCAGCCCTAACATAGCTAAATTTTTTTCGTGCTATTCAAGTTGGACCAAAATAAATCCAAATTTAATTAGATTTAGATTCGATTTGATCAATCAAACTATAACACTAATTGACACCCCTAAATTTACCGGTTGATCTTTTTTTTCTTTTTCTTTTTTTTCGGTATGGTTGAACTTTGAAGTTGTAAAAAAAATCTTAACCTATTTTTATGGTTTTTTTTTTTTTTTTTTTTCCAATGATACAATTTACTTTGAAATATACTTACTCAAGTTCTTTTAACATAAACCTCAAGGCATGACATATTTCTAAGGAATATCTTGGTTCGATTCCCTTTAAATTAGAAGAAGCTAATAGAAATATTCAGGAAGGGGGTATTGACGAAGAGGAGGTCAGAGCATCAATGGAAGTCTCTGAATGATCATATGATGCAATGCCTGACGTCCCCTTGAAGGGGCTCACCTGACTAATTCTAGTTTTCGACTAAACCATGACTAAGAAGATAATAAATTAATATTTCAATTATTTTCACCCTATACATGGAATAAATGGCATTGCCTTAGTCCATATAATCAACTTTGTAAGGTTTATGAGTGTTGGTAATTTTTGTGGATAAAATAATTAATTGTAATCTAGTATCTAGACTTGTTGTTAAGTCAATCAATCAAAGTTGAAGAAACTAATGAGCTCTCAATACGTATGTATCAGGTAAAAATATTTGTTTCAAGCATACACCAGCACACAATAAAGCGCGTACACTTAGAAGAATTTTTGTGCACACAGTTAGATCGAAGAGTTTTGATAATTTGTTCCACTTATCTTGCTTACCAATTTGACTTGATTTAATGTTGAAAGTAGAATCCTTATATAAGTAGAATCGTTGAGAAAGCATAATCCTTATATGAGTAGAATTGTTGAGAAAGTAGAATCCTTGTATGAGTAGAATTATTGTGAAAGTAGAATCCTTGTATGAGTAGAATTGTTGTGAAAATAAAATCTTAGTATGAGTAGAATTGTTGTGAAAGCTAAATCCTGATATGAGTATAATTGTACTTTATTATTAATTTTCTCTTAGGTCAAATTGGTCTCTATATAAGCAACATTTGTTAGAGGAAAATATCACCACACCGAAATAATATTTTCTACATCTGATTGAGTTTATTTTAAAGAAAAATCTTCTTCTCTTCATCTATCAATTTTAGGCACTTTCTTATTTTAATTGTTCAAACATATTGTGTAGTTATGTTTGAATAATTTATATGCCTAATTGTTTTTCATGATATTGAGCTTTACATGATTATTCTAGAGTTTGCTAGCTGATTTAATTTTTACGTTATATGCTATTGAATCTGCTAGTTAAGATTTTTCATTGTTGAATCTGCTCTAGGACACACTTTGCACTTGTGTATTTTTGTGGTAACGTTTCAGGTATTGGGGTGACGTGTTCGGTATTTTGTGTGACTCAAAATTATCGAAGTTGACGGGTTCGATTAATCTTGTGGGACGCAAGTAGATCAGAACATTGGTCCAGATTCAGACACCTAGCTTGTGGAGGCTGTGAAAGGAGCGACGGCTCGTAAGTAAATTACATAAGGAGGATCTATCTGTGAAGGGTAGTCTAAGACCTGAGGTTGTAATTGAACATTAATTTTCATAGTGGATGGTTAGGTGGGCCGGTGGACCGGTGGTTTTCCTCTTAGGTCATTGTTGTGATCTAGGTTGTTTTCACCTAAAAATCTCGTGTGTTATTCTTTAATTTCACATTTTATTTTTACACGCGATTACATGTCTAGACGTTGTGTTTAGGTTATATAATTAATATTTGTTAAAATTGAAAATAACCTATTCACCCCTCTAGGTATATTTGGTCTGTAACTAAAAACTTTCAATTGGTATCAGAGCAAATCACTAGATAAACTTAGTGTTGCCTAGGACCTTGTTATGGATCATTTGAGAGAAGGTTCTTCTACAACCCGTCCACCCTACTTTGATGGATACTGTTATTAGATGTATGTGTATATGGTGGACTGCATGTATTATATTCTAGTTTTAGTAACTGTTTCTAGTCTTTGGTTTGTTATATCACGTGGGTAAGCTTGTGTTAGTTAGAGTTTGTTTTAATAGCTCTAATCTGTGTATATATATTTACACGAGTACTAAATAAAGAGTGTGGAAGTATCTTTGTTCTCTGTGTTCTTCTTAAACTCTTTTATGGTATCAGAGCCTAAGAAATCATTCCTTGAAGTTCTTCAAACCTCTCCCATGGCTACTCCAAGAAATGAAAACAGATCAACTGCAAATAGAGAAAATGATACACCTACCAATGAACTGGATGATCAGCAATCGATGTATTCAATTCTTGGTACACCACCGGTAAACATGAATTTTTCTATCAAATTGGATAACTCAAATTACCTCATTTGGCATGAGCAGATTTTGTCTGTGATTATAGCCTATGGACTAGAAGACATTATTCTTCTATTGTTCCACCTACTCAATTTCTTAGTAACTCTAATCGTGTTAATCCAATCTTTGTAAAATGGAATCGTGTGAACAATTTGGAGAAGAGTTGGTTCTACGGTTCTATATCTCAATCAATGTATCTTCATCTTCCTCGTGGTGCTTCAGCTGCACGTTAATGGAAGTCTTTGGAAATAGTTTTTTCTGCAAACTCACAGTCACGTGTTATGGATTTGCGTTTGGAATTGCAAACCTTACGTAAGAATGACATGAAGGCTGAAGCTTATACATTGCAGTTGAAGTCCATTGCTGACAATCTAGCAGCTATTGGCGAGACAATTTCTGATAGAGACTTAATTCTTTATGGTTTGGGCGGCCTGAATTCTAACTATAATTCCTTCGTTTCTTCTCTTACAATGATGATGCGATCTGATCGGGTGTCGTTTGAAGAGTTTCAAAGTCAGCTGCTTACTTATGAACGTCGTATTATATCTCAGAAGTCTCAATCTGATGTAGCAGATTTGCTTCAAGCAAATGTGGCCAAAATGAGTCATATGTCTTTCAAGCCACCAGTTAAGAACTATTCCAATAATGCTTTTCATGTTTCTTGGAATCTACATGATTTTCTACGGATAAGTAATTCTTTTCAACCTCCAAAGACTGATTCCAAAAGCAAGAGAGTTTATAGTCCAGGATCTCAACATACAAGTTCTTCAACTGCAAGCACTACTCGAGTTCATTGTCAGATTTGTGGCAAATCAGGCCATCTTGCAAACAAGTGTTTTCAGCTTAGAGACTTGTTGCAAGGTAAACATGGTGATCGGTTTACTTCTTCTTCAGCTATGATGGCTAGTGCCTCCCTTGAACGTTCCAATAGTTAGTTGCTTGACTCGGGAGCCACTCATCATCTTACTTACAGTGAGGACAATCTTACTACTTCAACTGCTTACAATGGCTCAAAATCAGTTGTCGTAGGTAATGGTTCTTCCCTAACTATTAAGGTCATGGCACTGCTGATGTTATAGTCCCTAGTACAGGTTCTACTTTACAATTAAGGAATCTGTTACATACACCCTCTATTACTAACAATCTTGTTTCTGTGAACAAGCTTTGTCATGATAACAATGCAGTTGTTGAGTTTTCTTCTAATGGTTTCTTAGTCAAGGAAGCCAACACCAAGAAGGTTCTTGCTACAGGGAAGGCTAGTAATGGCTTGTATCTACTTGATGGTCAGGTACCACACAGTATTGACTCTTGTAAATCTACTTCAAGTGTTTCTTGTTTTTCTGTAATAAACATTGATGTTTGGCATAATCGATTAGCTCATCCATCTGAAAGTGTTCTAGATAAACTCATTCAGTTGTCATGTATTTCTTGTAAGAAGGATCAGCTTGACAATATTTGTACTTCTTGTGCTATGTCTAAATCTCACAAATTGCCTTTTAAACACTCTCATGTTGCTTGTGCTAAACCTTTTCAACTAGTATATGTGGATCTTTGGACTTCACCCATAGTAGCCAATATTGGAGCCAAGTATTTCATGCTTGTTGTAGATGATTGCACCAGGTATATGTGGATTTTTTTTCTCACTGCTAAAGGTCAGGCAGAGAGCTTGTTTTGCAATTTCTTGACAATGGTTGAAAGAAACTTTGAGTTTAGAGTGAAATCATTCCAAACTGATGGTGGTGGGGAGTTCAATTTTGTGACTTCTAAACTTGCTAAATCTGGTATTATCCATAGAAAAACTTGTCCCCATACCTCTATACAAAATGGGGTAGTGGAGACTAGGAATAGAAGAGTGGTAGAAAGGGGGTTGGCTCTTTTACTTCATTCTTCCTTACCTGTGAAATATTGGATGTATGCCTTTAGAACAGCGGTTTATACATTAAATCGACTCCCTACCAAGTCCCTTGAGCACCAAATTCCTTATCAAGTTTTGTATCAAAAGCAACCTAATTTCAATTTTCTCAGAACCTTTGGATGCCTGTGTTTTCCATGCCTTAGACCATACAACAGTCATAAACTCCAACCATGGTCTTTACCTTGTATTTTTCTGGGCTATGCACCCCAGCAACAAGGTTACCTTTGTTTGGACCTTTCCACTAGTCGTATTTACACTAGAAGACACGTTTAGTTTGATGAGTCTGTTTTTCCTTATCCCCAACACTCTCTGTCTTCTTCAGAATTTGTCTCCCCAGCCTTGACTCAAGAACAGTTTTCTTTATTCCTTCCACCTACTCTACCTACTGTTGCTTCCTTTTGTCCTACGGGTAGTGCACAGCCACAACGTTTTGACCCTCTTGCTCATTCTGAGCCAAGGATTCCCTTCACATCAGTCCTACCTATTGTTTCTTCTTCTACTCAATGTCCTTTCTCTAGTCCAGTTTTGTCAGACACCATTTCTACCTTTGATCTCTCTCCTGTTGGTTGTGACTTGTCTTACTCACCTTTAATTTCTCAGTCTGACACTTATTTGCCCGTTAATTCTTCTGGCTCTTTTGGTGAGCTGTTTGTGAAATTACCCTTAGCTCCCATTTCTTCAAATAACCAGCCATTACTCTTCGATCCAGTTTCTTCCAGTAACCAACATCCAATGACCACACGTTCCAAAACAGGTTCTTTAAAACCCAAACTCTATCTTACTTCTTCTCTTATTCTTTCTGAACCTTCTTCTTACAAAGATGCAAAGGGCATTCCAGAATGGGAAGATGCTATGGCCAAGGAGTTTAAGGCATTATTAGACAATGGAACATGGGAGTTAGTTACTTGTCCAATTGCTGCAGATCCCATTGGGAGCAAGTGGGTGTATAGAACCAAGTTGAAATGTGATGGTTTGCTGGACAAATACAAAGTTAGACTTGTAGCTAAGGGTTATGATCAAGTGGCAGGCATTGATTACTCAGAAACCTTTTCTCCTGTGGTGAAACCACAAACCATTAGAGTTGTTCTCACTTTGGCCTTTTCATTTGGATGAGTTTTAAAACAAATTGATGTCAATAATGCTTTCTTGAATGGGGACTTGCAGGAGACTGTCTATATGCAACAACCACTTGGTTTTGAAGATCCATCTCATCCAAATTGGGTCTATAAATTGAAGAAGGCCCTATATGGTTTGAAGCAAACTCCTCGAACTTGGTTTCAAAAATTGAGTTGTAGTCTTACTGAGTTGGGGTTCTCTAATTCTAAATCAGACACTTCAATGTTTGTTCAATCTAGTGGATCTCATGTCACTATTATGTTAGTTTATGTTGATTACATCATTCTAACAGGAAGTAATAGCAAATATATTATTGATTTGGTTGGTTTGCTGCATACGAGATTTTCTTTGAAGGATTTAGGAGATTTACATTTTTTCCTTGGAATTGAAGTTCAACGTTTTACTGACAGTTTACATTTTTCTCAACAAAAGTATGTTAACTCTCTTCTTAAGAAGTTTGGTTTGTCTTCCACAAAACCTCTTAAAACTCTCATGGCTTTGGGTTCCATTCTCTCCAAATATGATGGGGTATTGCTTGTAGATGGTGCACAGTTTCGAAGTTTAGTAGGAGGCTTGCAATATTGTGTTTTGACTAGACCTAAAATTGCCTGTGCTGTTAATAGACTTTGTCAGTTCTTACATGCACCTACAAATGTCCATTGGCAAGCTGCAAAGCGTGTTCTTAGATACTTAAAAGGCACTGTGAATCATGGTGTACTATTCCACAAGTCAGATATTTTGGGAGTAATTGGTTTTTTTTACTTTGATTGGGCTGGGTGTAGTGATGATCGTAGAAGCATAGGTGGCTATGCTATCTTCTTTGGTGATAACCTCATCTCGTGGTCTTCCTCTAAGCACAAGGTAGTCTCTTGGTCTAGTGCCGAAGCTGAATATAGAGCTTTGGCGTTGGCAGCTGCTGAAGTGGTTTAGTTGCAGTCTCTTTTACTTGAGCTTCGAGTTATTCAAGCACACACACCAATTCTTTTCACAGACAGTATCAGTGCTAAGTGTTTGGCTGCCAATCCTGTAATGCATGCTAGAATGAAGCATGTGGAAATTGATTTTCACTTTATTAGAGATCTTGTTGTTGAAAACAAATTGGATGTTAGATTTACACCAACTGATGAGCAGGTAGCAGATGTGTTAACTAAGCCTTTGGGAGAAGCGAAGTTTCTACTACTGAAAATCAAGCTTATGGTTTTTGCCACCACCATCAGCTTGAAGGGGGGTATTAGACGTATGGGTATATGGTGGACTGCATGTATTGTATTCTAGTTTCAGTAACTATTTCTAGTCTTTGGTTTGTTATATCACGTGGGTAAGCTTGTGTTAGTTAGAGTTTGTTATAATAGCTCTAATCTGTGTATATATATTTACACGAGTACTGAATAAAGAGTGTGGAAGTATCTTTGTTCTTTGTGTTCTTCTTAAACTCTTTTAACTATAGTGAGTCAGACCTTGACTCAGATGATGAGGGATGCAAATCTATTCTTGCTAAATTTAATGTAAACAGTTTTGAGGAATTATTTTTTATTTTGATTAATTGCAAGAAAGAAAAGGATAAACTTTTCATAACTGTGACAAAGTTGAATGATCAAATCAAATCACAAGATCTTAATTTGTCAGTTTTAGAAAAAGAAAAAGTTGAATTGTCTGAGCATGTTGACCAGTTGAGTTTGAGTCTTGCAGGTATCAAACAGGAAAATTCAAAGCTTGTGCAGGAATTGGAGCAATCAAAGGAAACTGTGAAGAGATTAACTATTGGAGCTGAACGACTAGACAGTTGAGCATTGGTAAGTCATATGGTGATACACGTGGTCTTGAATTCTTAGATGAAAGCTGTATACCTTCGACTTCAAAAACTACATTTGTAAGGTCTTCTAACTCTACTTCTACTGCTATTAATTTTGCACAAACACCCACTACAACTGTAGTAGCTAAAACTATTAAGTTTGTGCCCATTTGTCATTGTTGTGGTAGAAAAGGTCATATTCGACCTAAGTGTAGATTTTTTATGAATACTCTTCAATCTAATAATTATCTTCATGCTTATAGCAATAGAGCTCATAATTATCTTCCTATCATGCATGTGACATCTTCATTAAGGATGAATTTGAATAGGAAAGCTGAGTCTAAGAATATGTTTTCAAAACCTAAGGCAATTAAATCTCAACCCAAAGATATAGAGAAGTCAAAATTCATGAAAATTTGGGTTAGAAAAGATTGCATGTTTCCTATCACCTGACCATTATTGCTCGTCCACCTAGGTACTTTTGTTTGAATGCTTAAATGATCCTAGGTGAGTAATTTCATAAGTTTGTTTTCTTTCTGTTGCTAAAAAAAAATTTTGATTTAAAAAATAAAAAAATAAAAAGGCCTACAAGGTAATGGATTCAAATAATACTTATACATATACAATCTTGTCTTTTGTAGCTTACCTTATTTTGATTCTCATTGTATATATAACGCAACAATTAAAATTTTTGCATACACTTGCATTATTCACATGTAATGACACTATTGACTGAGCTTATTCACACTCACTGAACACTCATGTATGTCATATTTGAAATTTATGATTAATTTTGAAAGACTCTAGGACTTGAGCTAATCTTGATTGCGAAATTGTGTTAAGTTTTATTTCTTATCTTTTAAAATATTCCACCTTAGGGAAACAACTAATATTGAGAGGGCTATCTATTGTGATGTGTGCAGCTACCGTAGTGAGCGGAGAAGGCTACCTCAGTAAGCGGAGAAGGCTACCTCATAACTAGTGTGAAAGTCATCATATTAGGTTTATGGCTCGTGCATGTTACAAAAAAAAATTGTAAATAAAAAAAATTAATTAAGAAATTTTATTTGGCATGTACAAAAAGAAAGAGCAAAAATGTTTATAAAAAAAATTAAAGGTTTCTTTTTAGTAGACATATTTTATCTTATAAGATTGAAAATTTAATTACAATTTAGCATGATAGGTGACATTATTTTCTTTTAGGTCTCTTATAATTGGTCATAAATGAATTAATTGAAATACTAGTGGAGTTCACATCGTATACTACTCTAAGTGAATGTCAATATGTCATTATATGTGTTAGTGTGACCTATTTACTTTACTTGCTAATACAATGAATGATCAAAATTTAAGCAAAAATAATTTTTTAATTGGTTGTATGCTTATTGCTTTATGTGGTCACAAAAAAAATTAAAAATAAAAAAAATAAAAAATCAATATTTTTTGTTTTCTTTTATTACTACTTCTTGTTATTTAGATCATATTAAATTTATTTTACATCTAGAGAGTCATAGAACTTAGGGGGAGTCATTACATATATATTTCATTATTATTCTTTTTGACTTGTGCAATTTTTTCTACATGCTTTGGATATATACATGTGTGATCATATGCATTTTTAACCCATTTTAATAATTGTTAAACCTTGGGGAGAGCGATCCATGTCAGTTTTGCTATTTCATGATTTGTCATTTTTGTATGTCAAAAATGGGGAGAGAGATTCATGTTGCTATGGAGATTGGATTTAGGGGGAGAGATTGGATTCATTAATTGTGTGCATGCACTACATTTCATTCGCTATTTCTATGTACACTGAACTAATAAACAATGAGGTTTCCGAGCCAAATTGGTGTGCTATTTGTTGGTCTTTCTTTTCAGTGCACTGAGCGTATCAAGTATCAAGCGAAGATGGTTCCATCGGATCATAGATAGTTCCACTATTGAAAGTGTGTAATTGATGTAATGATTATTTATCCATGATCTTTGTGTAGTGAGAGAGTGATTTTGCCACACGAAAATGCCAAAGGGGGAGATTGTAAGGTTTATGAGTGTTGGCAATTTTTGTGGACAAAACAATTAATTGTAATCTAGTATCTAGACTCGTTATCAAGTCAATCAATCAAAGTTGAAGAAACTACTGAGCTCTCAATAGGTATGTATCATGTAAAAATATATGTTTCAAGCATACACCATCACACAATAAAGCACGTACACTTATAAGAATTTTAGGGCACATAGTTAGATAGATCGAAGTGTTTTGATAATTTGTTCCACTTATCTTGCTTACCAATTTGACTTCATTTAATGTTGAAAGCAGAATCTTTATATGAGTAGAATTGTTGAGAAAACAGAATCCTTATATGAGTAGAATTGTTGAGAAAGTAGAATCCTTGAATGAGTAGAATTATTATGAAAGATAAATCCTGATATGAGTAGAATTGTTGAGAAAGATAAATCCTGATATGAGTATAATTGTACTTTATTATTAATTCTCTCTTAGGTCAAATTGGTCTCTATGTAAGCAACATTTGTTAGAGAAAAATATTACCACACCGAAATAATATTTTCTACATCCGATTGAGTTTTATTTTAAAGAAAAATCTTCTTCTCTTCATCTATAAATCTTAGGCACTTTCTTATTTTAATTGTTCAAACATATTGTGTAGTTATGTTTAAATAATTCATATGCCTAATTGATTTTCATGATATTGAGCTTTACATGATTATTCTAGAGTTTGCTAGCTAATTTGATTTTTACGATATATGCTATTGAATCTGCTGGTTAAGGTTTTTCGTTGTTAAATCTGCTCTAAGATACACTTTGCACTTGTGTTATTTGTGCTAACTTTTCAGCTATTGAGGTGACGTGTTCGGTATTTCGTGTGACTCGAAATTACCAAAGTTGACGGGTTCGATTGATCTTGTGGGACTCAAGTAGATCGGAACGTTGGTCCAGATCTAGACACCTAGCTTGTGGAGGCTGTGAAAGCAGCGAAGGCTCGTAAGTAAATTACATAAGGGGGATCTATCTATGAAGGGTAGTCTAAGACCTGAGGTTGTAATTGAACATTGATATTCATAGTTGATAGTTAGGTGGTCCGGTGGATCGGTGGTTTTCCTCTTAGGTCATTGTTGTGACCTAGGTTGTTTTCACCTTAAAATCTCGTGTGTTATTCTTTAATTCCGCATTTTATTTTTACACGCGATTACATGTATGTCCGTTGTGTTTAGGTTATATACTTAATATTTGTTAAAATTGAAAATAACCTATTCACCCCCTCTAGATATATTTGGTCCGTAACTAAAAACTTTCAAACTTGAACAAAAATCGATTAGAAATGCCAAAAGAGTTTGCAATTTTGTTGTATGATGAGTATGATAAGGAAAATACTTTAGGAACATGTTCATCAAAGGGAAATGTTATATCATGAAGTCAAATAACAAAACTAACTAATGCTCAGCAGCCTGTGATTATAGAAAACCAGATCTGCAATGTCTGATATAGCTCGTAGTAGCATGTTTTGATATTGGACATAATAGTACAAAAAAAAAAAAAAAAGAATCATCCATTTTTCATAAAAATCATACTTCAACAAAAATATTTTGTTATAATATGCTTATGCATATAGAGTAACGCTAGTAATGCATTTACATATCCTCAAGAACGTGCTTATGCTTATGTAGTAGAGTTTGCATTGATTTCTATTTCTTATATAACATGTTTATGCTTATAGAGTAAATCTTGCAATACATTGCTATTTCTTAGAAACACTTTTTAATTCGCTTATTTTTTTCTTTACTTATTATAGTAAAGTCTTATATGAGTTACTCGTTAGCAACTGACAGGTGTGAAATGCATTTGCAAGTGAGACTTAACTTATAACTTAGCAAAATTGAAATTTCATACATAATTCTCACATGCACACATGCGTCCAAACCAACGGTAAGAACTCTTTAGTTCTCGGGTACCCTAACTTACACAAGAGACACTTCCAACACACGACCCTTAAACTTATCATAACTTATATCGTGTCGCTGCAAGACACTTAACTTATATTTGAATGATTCAGACATCCTAATCTATTTATTTTGTTTTGTTTTATTTTCTTGTTAAATACAAGCTTTAATCTATTTAAGTAACTTAGTTTCAATCATATTCTAGCACAAATACCTTTTTTTATATTAACATTATTATTTATTATTTTATTATTTTATTATTATTTTTTTGTTACAAGAAGTGATTCAGAAGGAACAACATTTGGACATTTTGATACATAAGATGATAAAAAGGCCCATTTACAAGGAAATAAGTTACTAAAATATCATTATTCTCTCTTAACAAATGCCAATAAATTTAAAAGGCAAGCAGAACATCATTTAGCCCATTTTATTCACCTTTACTCATTGGGTGCAAACTTTGACTTGATTTTCCAAACCTCTTTGATACCAATTTGGAAAGCTTGAGCCAAAACATTGTCAGGAACAGGTGGATTGGCACCAAACAAAGTGGTAGCAATGTCCTGATTACCAGGCAATTGGCTATTAAAGGCAGAAATTGCAGAAGCAGGGACATTCACATTGTTCTTTTGGAAATGAACTAGACCTTTTGGGAACACAAACACTTCACCCTTTTTAATATGCTTTGAAATAAGCACATTTTCTGTAATAAAACCAACATCCAATTCTCCTTCAAGAACAAACACTATCTCTGTGGCTCTAGGATGAGTGTGAGGAGCGTCAATACCATAAGGTCCATAGTCAATTCGAGCGAGGGAGACTCCAAGTGTGTTTAGGCCTGGAATGTACTGCACATTGGCTCCAGTTACTAGTGAACCAAAGGGGTTGTTTGTTGCACCTGCTTTGGCTAGTCTATTGGAGAAGAAGTCATCAGCTGTTATGTTCTGTTTGCATACGAATCCATTGATTTTAATACCTGTTTGGTTATCGTTAATTTGTTTAGAATAATTGGTAAATTTTATCAAAAATAAAGAGTACAAAGGGTCAAATTTCTTTAAAAAAAAAAGGAAAAAATAGAAGAGCTAGATTAATAAAAGGACAAGTACCAGAAGAGAGATCAGCAACACAAACATCTTGAAGCATGTCAGGATCAGCAAAAGAGTTGCCTAATAATGCAGCAAATGTCATAAGATAGAGTGTCAGAATAGCAGCCATGGTTGTGTTTTAATTATACTGAAGATGAGATTGGGGATAAAAGAACGTTAGAAATGAGCTGCATTTATAAGATCCAAATGGAATTCAAAGGGTTGGATTTTTATTATTATAATAATAATTAATAAATTGGAGAAGGTCCTCGTTTTCCAAATGATACTTCATAGTTTTCAATCTAGAGAAATGTGACTAAGACACATTTTTACTTACTTTTTTTCTTTAGAAAAAAATAGTAATTTAAAAAAAAAAAAATAACAAATATAACAACAATCAAGAGCTCATGACAAAATCACAGCCATAACATTAATTTAATATTAACTCATATTCTTCTAAATTTAAATAAGTAATGATATTTTTATTATTATAAATTTTAAGGCATATTTTTAATATAACCCTTAATTATTTAGTGTTGTAATTAAAAGGATTGTTCCTATCCTAAATAACTTAAAATTATGGGAAGTACTTGATTGTACTTCTTCTTCAATTTCTGGACTAGACGATTGAGCTAACTGTACAATTGTCTTGATTTTTATTCATTAAATTATATATTTATTTATTCTGAGTCTGATTATAGTCTTTTTTTTTTTTTTTTTTTTTAAGGGGAAATGCTTAGTAATAATAATTTTGGCAGAACTTTTTTATCTGATCGGCCATCGATTATGCTTAAGGAGATAAACACATGCACACACATATAAAAGTAAAACAGAAGAAAAAAGTTTTTTCTAAACATCATTGTTGTTTCAAAATAGTCTTTTTTTTAACCAAAACATTGTAGAGTTGCCACATTGTTGTTGCATTGGAAAGGTAGTTATCATTACCAAGTATATACCTATTATCTAGTCTGGTGGGTCATTTGGAGTTGTGGTAACAAATAAAAAGAATGATTTGTGATAGTTAACGTACAAGTTAGATACGAGTTATTTAGTCAAAAGTTTAATGATAAAAATTTACACAATTTTTTTTAAAAAGTATTTCTTAACACTTTCGTACACGACAAAAAAGTTAAAACATTTGGAGTCTTAAAAATAATGTATGTAATATAATTATGAGCGAAGAATCATATTAATCTTTTTATTTATACAAAAAGTATTATTTAATTTTCTAATTTAAAAAATGTATCACTTGATTCTTTTGTTTGTAAAAAAAGTACTAAGAAAAGACATTTGGTATTTTTTTAATATTATTTTATTATTAAAATCTACATGTGATTAAGCAAAAGAAGGCAAAGTGGTCATTTTATCTAAATTAAAATCTCTACCCATTCGGAAGCCCCAAAAACATATTAAAATTCCTTTTTTTAATATCCTAATCTTAAACATCGTTCTCGTTTGGACTCCTCTTTCTCTGTAAAAATTTGTTAATCTCTATTTTCATATTCATCTCTTGCTCAAATGAAAACTCCATTTTCGCCATCTCCTTTCTCTTCATTTTTGCTTAGTTTTTTTTTTTTTAAAAAAAAAACAATGGAATAAAACATGAAAATGACCCCGTATTGCTTTTGTGAGATTAAGGCTGAAATGTCAACTTCATTCACTCTAAAAAACCCTAGGAGGCAATTTTTTGGTTGCTCAATGTATGTAATGTTTTTTTATAAACTATTTTGGGTTGCTGGTTAGGAACAAATAAATGTGAAAACTTATTGTTTTTGTGTTTTTTAAGAGAAATTGATGATAATGATAGTTCAAATATGATTAAACTGTTTATTTTGTTGGATTTTACCAAAAAATTATCCATTGAATGACATTAATTTTCTCTTCTATTCAAATAGTTAAACAAGTAATTTATTTCAAGTTTAATTACCTTATTGCAAATAATTTTTTCTTCAATATCCTCTTTAAGAGTATTTGTCATCTTTTAAGAATTCAATCCTCCTTACAAATACCAGAAAAGTCTTTGTTTCTTCTCTCTTCCTTCGATTATCTATTTCACTATTATAAATTGGTGGAGACAGTTCATAAATGGTAGGTTAATGGGGTTTTGGGATTTTTGTTTAGATCTTGGGAACGAATGGGTTAGTGAGTATTAGGGATGTTAGGTTATTGGATATTGCAACTTTTGATTTTGATTTTGTGATTTTTTATTTTTTTTAACATGTACGAAATGACAAATTTATCCTCTTCAATATTTTGGTTTGGAATATTTTAATAATAAAATATTAATTATAAATACAAAAAGTTTTTATTTGACCATTTTCTTATAAACAAAAAAACTAATGAACACATTTTGTAAAATAAAGAACTAAATATCACTTTTTATCAAAACAAAATGATGTATATGACATTTTTTCTATAATTTTTAATAGAAACCTACTACTACAATGGGATCACACAATTCATCTAGACAAGCATATCTATATATATATCAAAGGGAAATGTTATATCATGAAGTCAAATAGCAAAACTAACTAATGCTCAGCAGCCTGTGATTATAGAAAACCAGATCTGCAATGTCTGATACAGTTCGTAGTAGCATGTTTTGATACTGGACATAATAGTACAAAAAAAGAATCCTCCATTTTTCTTAAAAATCAAGCTTCAACAAAAATATTTTCTTATAATATGCTTATGCATATAGAGTAACGCTAGTAATGCATTTACATCTCCTCAATAACGTGCTTATGCTTATGTAGTAGAGTTTGCATTGATTTCTATTTCTTATATAACATGTTTATTATGCTTATAGAGTAAAGCTTGTAATACATTGCTATTTCTTAGAAACACTTTTCAATTCGCTTATTTTTTTTCTTTACTTATTATAGTAAAGTCTTATATGAGTTACCCGTTAGCAACTGACACACGTGTGAAAGGCATTTGCAAGTGAGATTTAACTTATAGCTTAGCAAAATTGAAATTCCATACATAATTCTCACAGGCACACATGCGTCCAAACCAACGGTAATAACTCTTTAGTTCTCGGGTACCCTAACTTACACAAGAGACATTTCCAACACACGACCCTTAAATTCATCATAACTTATATTGTGTCGCTCCAAGACACTTAACTTATATTTGAATGATTCAAGCATCCTATCAAAACATACGCTTACTTAAAAACTTTGCGTAGAAATATCTTATTCTTTTTGAAAGGCTTCATATGAATAAAACATTTTATAAAACTTATGCTTGTGATGACATGCATGAAATAATGCATATATCAAATAATGCTCAATTACACATAAAAAAAACTTTAGACATAGATCATAGACATTCATAAAATATTATTTTATCCCAAATAATAATATAACACAAGTACTTTTACCTTGAGATCACTTCTATTATTGCTTGAAGACTTAGAGTGCTAAAAATCAAAGAGAGAAAAAAATTGACGTAAAAATATTTCACGCTCTTCTTTTATTTTAGACTTTTTATTTTGTTTTGTTTTGTTTGATTGTTGAATACAAACTCTAATTTATTTAAATAACTTAATCTCAATCATATTCTAGCATAAATACTCTTTTTTATGTTAATATTATTTATTTATTTATTTTTCCTTACAAGAAGTGATTCAGAAGGAACAACATTTGGACCATTTTGATACATAGGATGATAAAAAGGCCCATTTACAAGGAAATAAGTTACTAAAATATTATTATTCTCTCTTAACAGATGCCAATAAATTTAAAAGGCAAGCAGAACATCAATAAGCCCATTTTATTCACCTTTACTTATTGGGTGCAAACTTTGACTTGATTTCCAAAACCTCTTTGATACCAATTTGGAAAGCTTGAGCCAAAACATTGTCAGGAACAGGTGGATTGGCACCAAACAAACTGCCAGCAATGGACTGACCACCAGGAAATTGGCTATTAAAGGCAGAAATTACAGAAGCAGGGACTTTCACATTGTTCTTTTGGAAATGAACTAGACCTTTTGGGAACACAAACACTTCACCCTTTTTAATATGCTTTGAAATAAGCACATTTTCTGTAATAAAACCAACATCCAATTCTCCTTCAAGAACAAACACTATCTCTGTGGCTCTTGGGTGAGTGTGAGGAGGGTTAATACCATAAGGGGCAAAGTCAATTCGAGAAAGGGAGACTCCAAGAGTGTTTAGGCCTGGAATGGTCCGCACATCGGCTCCAGTTACTACTGAACCAAAGGAGTTGTTTGTTGCACCTGCTTTGGCTAGTCTAGTGGAGAAGAAGTCCTCAGCTGTTATGTTCTGTTTGCATACGAATCCATTGATTTTAATACCTGTTTGGTTATCGTTAATTTGTTTAGAATAATTGGTAAATTTTATCAAAATTAAAGAGTACAAAGGGTCAAATTTCTTAAAAAAAGAAAAAGAAAAAATAGAAGAGCTAGATTAATAAAAGGACAAGTACCAGAAGAGAGATCAGCAACACAAACATCTTGAAGCATGTCAGGATCAGCAAAAGAGTTGCCTAATAATGCAGCAAATGTCATAAGATAGAGTGTCAGAATAGCAGCCATGGTTGTGTTTTAATTATATTGAAGATGAGATTGGGGATAAAAACACATTAGAAATGAGCTGCATTTATAAGATCCAAATGGAATTCAAAGGGTTGGATTTTTATTATAATAATAATAATAATTAATAAATTGGAGAAAGGTCCTCATTTTCCAAATGATGCTTCATAGTTTTCAATCTACAGAAATGTGACTAAGACACATTTTTACTTACTTTTTTTCAATTTTTTTTTAAAGAAAAATAACAAATATAACCACATTCAAGCGCTTGTGACAAAATAACAGCCATAACATTAATTTAATATTAATTTATATTCCTTCAAATTTAAGTAAATAATGATATTTTTATTATTATAAATTTTAAGACATATTTTTAATATAACCATTAATTATTTAGTGTTGTAGCTAAAAGGATTATTCTTATTCTAAATAACTTAAAATTACGAGAAGTACTTGATTGCGGTGCTTCTTCAATTTCTGGACTAGACGATTGATATGGCAATTGTACAATTGTACAATTGTCTTAATTTTTATTTATTCGATTATATATTTATTTACTCTGAGTTTGATTATAGTCTTTTTTTTTAAAGGGAAATGCTTAGTAATAATAATTTTGGCAGAACTTTTTTATCTCATCGGCCATCAATTATGCTTAAGGAGATAAACACATGCACACACATATATAAACATCATTGTTGTTTTCAAAATAAAGTCTTTTTTTTTTTTTTTTAACCAAAACATTGTAGAGTTGCCACATTGTTTTTGTATTGGAAAGGTAGTTATCATTTCCAAGTATATACCTATTATCTAGTCTGGTGGGTCATTTGGAGTTGTGGTAACAATATTTGCCAAGTTAGACAAATAAAAAGAATGATTTGTGATAGTTAACGTACAAGTTAGATACGAGTTAGTTACTCAAAAGTTTAAAGATAAAAATTTACACAATTTTTTTTTAAAAAAGTATTTCTAACACTTTCATACGCGTACAAAAAAGTTAAAGCATTTGGAGTCTTAAAAATAATGTATGTAATATAATTATGAGTGAAGAATCATACTAATCTCTTTATTTATACAAAAAATATTATTTAGTCTTCTAATTTAAAAAAATGTGTTATTTAGTTCTTTTGTTTGTAAAAAAAGTACTAAGAAAAGACATTTGGTATTTTTTTAACCTTATTTTATTATTAAAATCTACATATGATTAAGCAAAAGAGGATAAAGTGGTCATTTTATCCAAATTAAAATCTCTATCCATTCGGAAACCCCAAAAACATATTAAAATCCCTTTTTTTAATATCCTAATATTCACCATCGTTCTCGTTTGCACTCCTCTTTCTCTGTAAATATTTGTTAATTTCTATTTTCATATTCATCTCCTACTCACATAAAAACTCTATTTTTGCCATCTCTTTTCTCTCCATTTTTGCTTTTTTTTTTTTTGAATAATGGGATAAAACATGGAAATGACCCCGTATTGCTTTTGTGGGATTGAGACTGAAATGTCAACTTCGTCCACTCAAAAAAATCCTAGGAGGCAATTTTTTGGTTGCTTTGTATGTAATATTTTTTTATAAACTATTTTGGGTTGCTGGTTAGTAACAAATAAATGTGAAAACTTATTATTTTTGTATTTTTTAAGATAAATTGATGATGATGATAATTCAAATGTGATTAAATTGTTTATTTTGTTGGATTTCACCGAAAAATTATCCATTGAATGACATTAATTTTCTCTTCTATTGAGATAGTTAAACAAGTAATTTATTTTCTGTTTAATTACCTTATTGCAAATAATTTTTTTCTTTAATATTTTCTTTAAGAGTCTTTGTCATCTTTTAATAATTCAATCCTCCTTACAAATACCAAACAAGTTTTTGTTTCTTCTCTTCCTTCAGTTATCTATTTCACTATTATAAATTGGTAGGGACAGTTCACGAATGGTGAGTTAATGGAGTTTTGTGATTTTTATTTAGGTCTAGAGAACGAATAGGTTAGTGAGTATTAGAGATGTTATGTTATTGGGTATTGAAATTTTTTATTTTGATTTTTTATTTTTTTTAATATGTACGAAATGACAAATTTATCATCTTTAATATTTTGGTTTAGAATATTTTAATAATAAAATATTAATCATAAATACAAAAAATTTTTATTTGACTATTTTCTTATAAACAAAAGAACTAATGAACATATTTTGTAAAATAAAGGACTAAATATCACTTTTTACCAAAACCAAATGACCTAATTACACTTTTTTTTTATAATTTTTCATAGAAACCTACTACAATGAGATCACACAATTCATCTAGACAAGCATATCGTTGAGGTCTTTTTTTTTTACTTTCATTTTATGTTTTAAACCTAAATTTTATGGATAGCTTTCTATAATCAAATATAACAAAGTAAGTCATTAATATATAGAAATTTATCTATCTATCTATATATATTGTTAGTGTGTATAGTATAATTTTAAAAAATAATGAACAAAATCCTATCCGCTGCCAGCTACTTGATAATAAAGACATTAGGGCTACTTGATAATAAAGACATTAGGGCTCGTTTGTTGTCCAGCATACTAGAACCGGACAAGATATAATATAATAAAACTAGCTTTTGGCGTAAAAATGTGATAGGACACTAAATTAAGAGTTCAAAATTTAAGTACCATATTAAATTGTTAATTGTATTCATTTTTTTGTATTAATAAAAAATAATACATTTATATATTTTAATAAAATTTAAATTTAAATTAAAATTTTTGACAGAAAAATTGTGAGTATTATTACAAGTAATTCCCAAAAAGAAAAAAAAAAAAACGTGGGTCTAACTCCTACAGTACAATTCTTCATGAACGGCAAATCATTTTTCCCCCTAAGATGTGAGGCAATTAATTTGTTGTTAATATGATGATTGCTTTTTCCAAATTCTTTATTCAATTTTCTTTAATTACTTTCACTAATCAATTACAAAAAAGAATTTATTTTCTTTTATTACAAAGCATGATTTGATTATATTTGTAAATTAGTAAAAAAAAAAAAAACAATGAAATGTCAAACGTCAATATAAAATATAAATTAAAAAATTTGAACTTTTGAAATCTTGCCAAAACACATTTTTTTAATAATTGCTTCATCATAATATTAACTCTGTACACCCACCAAAACAAATATAATGTAATATAATATAATTTAATATAATTATATTTATTCTATACGAAACCCATATTATAGACCATGCAACTACTGCTTTGATATTTTACAAAACGTAACCCGGGTGACACGAAAAAGCAGGATTTGTACAACAACTACTGCTTTCATATTTTACATTAAGGTAAAACGAAAAGATTTGTACAACAATAAGGTAAAACGAAAAAGCAGGATTTGTACAACTTGTCTTGCCAAACATAGTTGTTGCTTTTTCTTCCCAATATTTTTAGTTGTACCTTTCTCGAATATAAAATATTCTTGACTTTTCTTTGGTTTATCAATTATCTTTTTTTTTTTTGTTTTGTTTTTTTCAAATCTTTATCAGTTATCATTATCAGTATTAATTTGTAAAAATTGAGTTAATTTAAATTAAATTAATTTAATTTAAATTAATTTAATTTAATTCAATTTAAATTTAATTCGAGTTAATAAATATAAGATCAAATTTAAATTAAATACAAACGAACTGATCCAAACTAACCTAAATTATTAATTATATTTTTTTAGTTAATATAATTTTTTTTATTAAAAAAATATGTCTAATAGTCAAAGTTCAAGCAACATTATATAAAACAATAAAAAAATATAAATATAAGAAAAAATTAATTATTAAAGCAAGAAGTCAATTTATAAATTAATTAGACTACTGCTCTCATGAAAACTCACATTTAGAATAAAGAGCTCTTAAGTCCAAGTAAAATTTTTTCTAGCTCTTAAAAAAAATAAAGAGAGATAAGTAGATTAAATAAAGATACGTACCGAAAAATGAAGAGCTAAAGTAAATTAAAATGTCAAACGAGAACATAATTTTTTTTTATATATATACACACAAGAATAGAAATTTGAATATTATATAATACATAATTTTCAAGACAATAAATAAGTAAAAAAGAGAATAGCATAACATAGATTGATAAAAGATTTAAAATTTTTACTTTAAAAACTAATACCTAATCGATTTAAAGTAGAAACTTTATAATACTAATTAAAATTAAATATGAATATTATATTTTGGTTTAAAGAGTTAGGTAGATTTAAACGCTAAATGCATTAACATCAAATAATGTAGCATAATATTGTGAAAAAATGATAACTATTTATTCATTATTAGCTTATTCTTTTAAAAAAATGAAAGAAAAATAACTAATATATCATAAAAGAGAAGTACTGAAAGAGGTGAAGGATTATTTTAATTTTAATATAGTTTTTTTTTTATTTAATTTTTTTTATTTCGAGCTAATGGGCTGGGTATAGCTTAACTTTTTTCGTGTTATTTGAGTTGGACCAAAATAAATCCAAATTTAATTAGATTCAGATTTGATTTGATCAATCAAACTATAACACAAATTGACACCCCTAAATTTACCGGTTGATCTTTTTTTTTTTTCGGTATGGTTGAACCACTACAACAATATATACATTTAGGGACGGTTCTTTTTTAAAAAAATCCGGTGAACCGTCCTGAAAAGTGGGATTCTGGGACGGTTGTGGCGTAATTTTTCGTAAATGACATTTAGGGACGGTTATTAACCGTCCCTAAAAGTTTTACCTTTCGGGACGGTTAATAACCGTCCCTAAATGTGCTTATAAACATCAGCCCACGTACCAGCCCTCGCGATATCTCGATCTGTTCGAAAACCCTAAGTAATATCAGCGCCCCCCCAGCGCCTCCAGCCGCCCCCAGCTCTCGACGCAAGCAGTCAACCTCCCAGCTGTCGCCGTCCTCGTCGTCCGCGACTCCAGTGTCCGCCGGCGGTATCTGCAGCAACGCGTACCAAGCAGCTCCTCCGTCCAAGCCACAGCGCGCTTGAACGGTAGCTCTCCACGGCAGCCTCCATGGTAGCTCTCCACCGCCACGCCGCTCCTCGCCGATCAGGTCAGGGACGACTACACTTCTCCTGTTTTTTTCCTGCAATAATATATACATGATTGAATGGCTATTTAGTGTAATCTGATGGCTAGCTTGGACGGCAGCCCTCCATGCGCGCGAGGGCTGTTTTTTTTTTTTTTTTTTTTTTAATAATATTAATTTGTAAAAATTATTTATAATATTTTTCCCTAAGTGTGTATATTTTTGCTATATTTACCATACATACTGGTTGCAATTTTTTCCAGTGGATTGATGCATCAGTAACAAGAAGAAGCTTTGAGGTGATTCCATTGCTTATTAAATCATATCTGTGAAGTGGTAGAGAAAAATATGAGATAAAGGAGGATTTTACTTGATGTTCTGATTTTGTCTCGTTTTTTTTTTTTAATCTGATATAAGTAAAGATTTAAAGGTTGAATGAATGCTTTTTAGTGATGATGATTTATGTTCTGAGGAATACTTTGTCCTTCCTTAATATTTTGAATGGAACAGGGATACCTATGTATCTATTATGTAATTTTATAAAAGAACCAACATTTTGTTTATATATACTATCTTCCTCTATTGATCTGTATATTCTGTTTCTTTTGGCTTTCCAGAATTTGATCTCAGATGTGTGTTGATTGTGAGAATTTGAGTGTTGATTATGATAATTCAGTATTGGCAAAGCAATAATTTTTTTTGTTTAGTGGTAATTTTGAGATATATCTGTTATGTATATATGAAAATCATTATGTTTTAAATCTTGGATATAAGAATAAATGATGAAAATGCTCGTACCCAATTGAGCAATGGCTCATAGTCTTATGGATAACCAATAGAAGTAACAGTAACCAAATAAAGAAATTTTTTTAAATCATCACTCTCTTTGTATAGAAGAGAAGCTTGTAATTTTGTGCCTTGTAATTTAGAAGTAATAGCACAATTTGAGTGTCAGTAAATCTTCAAATAAATCCTGTTAATTTTATTACAAAATTAACAGTGTAACACTTCTCATGAATTAAAAGGCTCTAGTAAATCTTCTCATGAATTAATATATTTTTGCTATATTTACCATACATGAATCTGAGAGAAAGAATGAAAGCTCTAGTAAAGGAAGCATTACTAAATCTTTAAATGGGGAAATCACTGAGAATCTTGGGGAATGGCAGAAGAAAACATCTGTTTGTTTGGTTTCTTCTCATGTCAATGGTGACAAAGTTGTTAATAATGGAGCTGAAGCTGTCAAACTAGAAGTAGAATACATTGAGTCTGAGAACTTGAACGAGCTTGAAGATGTTGATACCAACCTTAAGGTATTAATTTAAAAATCCTTTGTGCTTTGTCCCCCATTTCCCAATGTATTGTTGGCTCGCCCCTGAATCTCATCTGTGATAATATTAAAAATCCTAGAAGTGCTGTTTGCAAGACTGCTATTATGACCTCCGCAGACATTTTCAATGCATATGATGATCTTACAATTGATTCATTGGACTCTCTGGTATGTGGTAACTTGTATTCTCTGCATTTTTTGCCAGGTTATTTTATTTTATCTTGTTTATAATTAAAGGTTTTGTCCTTGCATATAGTTAATTATTATTTATTTCTCCACATGTTCAACATTATGAATTCAGTTGGTTCAACTACTTCTCAAGTCTTCACAAGATAAGCGATTTGTATGTGAGGCAGCAGAGATAGCTTTAGTAGCAATGACCACTTGGGTTAACCCTGTCTTGTTGTTACCAAAGCTGCAACCACACCTCAAGAATAGGAATCCACGGATTCGAGCCAAGGCAATAATGTGCTTTTGTCGAAGTGTGCCACGACTGGTAAGGAAAAAGACAATGATGCAATCTTTATCACTTTATTGGATGGTTCCACTTAACAATTTTCATCTGGTCCTTCATTACTTTTTTTGTTTGTTCTCTTAATGGCAAGGTGGTCTCCTTATTCATACACTGCCTTGTTCCATGTCCTCTGTTCTAATTTACTCTTATCACTCATTCTATGTTTAAATCCATGTCTTGTGCATGCCGCCCTGATATTTAATCCAGGAGATTAGGTTGTTATTTTATTGTTTAGCAATATGTCTTTTGTGAGTTATTGCTTGATTATGTAAAACTATTTCTTGATTTTCTACTATAAGTACATCTTCTGTGATGTTGACAGGGTGTTGAAGGGATTAAGTCATTTGGGATTGACAAATTAATCCAAACAGCTGCATCACAGCTCAGTGACCAGCTTCCTGAGTCAAGAGAGGCTGCTCGAAGCCTACTCCTAGAGTTGCAGAATGTGTATCAGAAATTTCATGATCTCTCACCAATGGCAGTATCCGAGAATCCAGAGATGGGTTCTTGGGAGAATTTCTGTCACTCAAAACTTTCTCCTTTAAGTGCTCAAGCTGTCTTGCGTGTTACCAGTATCTCTCGAGAGGGACTTGTTATGGGTTCTTGACACCAGTGTATAAACACTCGAATTGCTGGTAGTATTTTTCCCACTTATAGCATATTTGAGTTCCAGCAGGCTTACCTATATTAGCATTGTTTCGATTTGTTTCATATTTTTTTACTTCTCTTTTTCTCTCTTTGTAAATGATTTGAATGGTGTACGTTTGTGATTAACAGAATAGATAGAACTTGAAATTACTTATGTATAATTTATATGGGATATTTAGTTGATAATTAGACCAAATTTTGTAATTAATTACTACTTGTTAGTAATTAACTAACTAGGTCAGTTATATGTTTAGTTTAATGTATATATTGGAGAATTTTTAACTCCAATTATTTTGTGACTAATCACTAATTATATTGTAATTATTAATTAATTAGTAATGATATGTAAACAGTAATATTGTCGTTCTTATGATTTTGAATATATATATTTTTTCAGCGTTTTACAGGTAAATTATTTGTATAGAACAACATAATATTAAAATTTAAAAAAAAAAAAAAAAAACTTTTAGGGACGGTTATTAACCGTCCCCAAAAACCTCAAACAAAACTTTTAGGGACGGTTACTGGAAAACTTTTAGGGACGGTTAATAACCGTCCCTAAAAGTTTCCCAGTAACCGTCCCTAAAAACTTTCAGGGACGGTTGTTACACTTTTAGGGACGGTTACATTTTACTTTTAGGGACGGTTATTGTGTCACTTTTCGGGACGCCCGCATACGGGACGGTTACGACCCGAAACGTAACCGTCCCTAAATGTCTTTAGGGACGGTTAATAACCGTCCCTAAAGGTCTTTTTTGTAGTAGTGAACTTTGAAGTTGTAAAAAAACTCTTAACCTCTTTTTATGGTTTTTTTTTTTCAATGATACAATTTACTTTGAAATATACTTACTCAAGTTCTTTTAACATAAACCTCAAGGCATGACATATTTCTAAGGAATATCTTGGTTCGATTCCCTTTAAATTAGAAGAAGCTAATAGAAATATTCAGGAAGGGGGAATTGACCAAGAGGAGGTCAGAGCATCAATGGAAGTCTCTGAATGATCATATGATGCAATGCTTGATGTCCCCTTGAAGGGGCTCACCTGACTAATTCTAGTTTTCGACTCAACAGATTAATTATTGCTTTTATTAAATAATAACAGATTAATTAATTGTTGATTCTGTCTCATGCTTACTAACCCTAACGAAAACTTCCAAAGTCGAAAAAAAAAAAAAAAAACGGCCTTTTCTGAGAAGTTGTAAGCCCTTCAAAGAAATTTCAAGCCTCTTTTAAGGCTTATTTGTACTCTGTGTCATGATAGAACCATGATAGAACAAAACAACCATAAACTAAACATGGTTTAATGAAGAAAACAACAATATGTAAATTTATCAAAAGACCAAGGAGAGTAGTTGAAAATCTTTTGCTATTTTCAGTTACCCATAGTCTCCATAGGAACATAATCCATCTCTATAATGATAGAAACAAAAGACGACCAATTACAACTATCTCACTACTGAATGCTTTAGAAATTAATTTGGTAAATGAATCGCAGTCTTTACAAACTCTTAGGTTCTTTACAAGCCTAAAAGCAATAGCCAGCTTCTCATTGTAATACGAACCACTTTCTGAACACCCTTCAGTGGCGAGATCATGCTTGTTAATATGTGAATCTTCTTTAACATACATAACCAAGCAGAATAATCCTTCGAGTTATTCCTATCGGTTTGGGATAACAGTTTGTGTGCTAGCACTTTGGCTTTGCTACGCTGTGTATGACTTGTATGTGCGAGCCTCCGTCAATGATAGAGATATTTAGAGATTGGCTATTATACTACCTCGTTGTTCAAGAATTGTATAGGCTACGAACGTTTTGTTAATTTATTTTCTTACACATCATTTTGTGGTTTTGATATAATCTCATGATGTTTCTTGCAAATAATATCAGCTAAAAGGTTGTAGTTCTTGTCAAACTAAGGAGAGGACAATAAGCCTTTGTAAAGTTGGATTGGATCCGTAGTTAAAATTCAGTTTGAAGATATCTCGCCCCTTGGTACATTTCAAAGTATATAAGCCAATCCAACTATTTCTTCTTTCTACCGCCACTTGCTTTTGACTTTTTGTTAGTTTCTTTAGCAGTGGTCTCCGATGTGCCCTGCCACAATATTATGCACCAAGTCAGACAACTACAGACCCATTTGCTAGCATATAGAATAAAATAAATTGAAGACAGCTTAAGGCACTGAAGCATACGCCTCTGTATTGAGGCGTGGAATGCTTCGAACCCAATTCTGACATTGGCAAGCTCAGAGTGCCAATGACCTTCAGCCTGGATGAATTAGAAGCTTGTTGAGATAACATCTTAAGCTTGATTACTTATTTAGGAGATCGAAGCACACATTTGCTTCCCTGTCATCCAGTTGAATGGGAAATCATAAACCGTCACTCTATAAGGTTTATATTTTCATGATATTAACAGGCAAATGGATATTTTATTTATTGGTTACAGTGAAGCAGCTTAAAATCACCCAGCAAAGGGGCAGATGAACTATCTGCGAAACTTCTCAAAATAGAGGATGATTATGGGTACTTGCAATTCACCAGACAAGAAAAAAAGGCAATACAGTAATTGAGAAAAGAGAAGAAAGGCATGGGGTGGGGGCGCAATGTAAGGAATCGAACCATGACTAAGAAGATAATAAATTAATATTTCAATTATTTTCACCCTATACATGGAATAAATGGCATTGCCTTAGTCCATATAATCAACTTTGTAAGGTTTATGAGTGTTGGTAATTTTTGTGGACAAAACAATTAATTGTAATCTAGTATCTAGACTTGTTGTCAAGTCAATCAATCAAAGTTGAAGAAACTAATAAGCTCTCAATACGTATGTATCAGGTAAAAATATTTGTTTCAAGCATACACCATCACACAATAAAGCCCATACACTTAGAAGAATTTTTGTACACACAGTCAGATCGAAGTGTTTTGATAATTTGTTCCACTTATCTTGCTTACCAATTTGACTTTATTTAATGTTGAAAGCAGAATCCTTATATGAGTAGAATCGTTGAGAAAACATAATCCTTATATGAGTAAAATTGTTGAGAAAGTAGAATCCTTGTATGAGTAGAATTATTGTGAAAGTAGAATCCTTGTATGAGTAGAATTGTTGTGAAAGCAAAATCTTGTATGAGTAGAATTGTTGTGAAAGCTAAATCCTGATATGAGTATAATTGTACTTTATTATTAATTCTCTCTTAGGTCAAATTGGTCTCTATACATAATCTTAGGCACTTTCTTATTTTAATTGTTCAAACATATTGTGTAATTATGTTTGAATAATTTATATGCCTAATTGCTATTCATGATATTGAGCTTTACATGATTATTCTAGAGTTTACTAGTTGATTTGATTTTTACGTTCTATGCTATTGAATCTGCTAGTTAAGGTTTTTCATTGTTGAATCTGCTCTAGGACACACTTTGCACTTGTATTTTTTTGTGCTAACGTTTTAGGTACTGAGATGACGTGTTCGGTATTTTGTGTGACTCAAAATTACCAAAGTTGACGGGTTCGATTAATCTTGTGGGACGCAAGTGATGAGTGGTCGAAAAGTACTAATATTTCGTGATTAATTGTGCTTAATTGTTTAATATATAGATTCGTTGTGACTGTTTATTCGATTAATTTTATAAATCTATCCATTCGGAGTCACGGGTATGTTTTAGTGCATTTCAGGTATTTTTAGCGTCAAATGAGTCAAATAATGAAAACACGCGAAGACGGAACACTTACGGCGCTCGGATCACGAGTTACGGGCAAGACAAGTCAAATATGTAAGTCTTATATAACGAGCCATCACATATGTAAGGGGGTAAGCATGAAGAGAAGGAAAGCAATGCGCGCCGCGGCGAAGAAAGCATGTGCCGCGGCGAGGGTCTCAACAACATATGTAAAGGCATTTACATACCATTTACATACCATTACATACAAGGCGTGCCGCGGTGAAGAAACCATATGCCGCGGCGAGAGGCTCTCGGGTTGCATCCTGGGAAATATGAAAACATTGCGCGCCGCGGCATGATTATTTTGCGCCGCGGCGGGGAGCTCTTGGGTTTTTACATTAATTTCAAAATTTGTGTTGCGCCGCGGCGGGGAAAGTGTATGCCGCGGCGCGCCTATTCCTATGGCAATCAGGATTTGTGTAAACCCTTACATCTATAAATACCCCCTTAAACTCCCCCTTAAAAAGAACGAGAACTCGAACTTGTACATAACTTTACACATTACAATTTTTGCGACAAAACACTACATTCAATCAACCTTGGAAGTTGCTTATCACTTTACTACGAGTGATTCGTACACTTGCGAGTACTAAATTTATCACATCAAGTTTTTGGCGCTGTTGCCGGGGAATTGGCGTTTTAAAAAATTTTCTTTTTAACTTTTTAGAGTTTTTTAATTATTTTTATTTGTTTATTTATTTTATTTTTATTTTTATTTTATTCAAAAAAAAATTCAAAATTCAAAAATACATGGAGGTATGTAGCATTTGTGGTTTATATGGGCATTATGCTAATGTTTGCACTTTTGCAGGTAATTACTATGCATCTACTAATTCAAACTTTGATCTTAATGAGGGATGTCACCAACCTTGGAATGATCCTTATTTTAGTACCTATAATCTTGAGTGGGGAAATCACCATAATTCTTCATTGCAAGCAAACTCTACTCCACCTTATAACCTTGGTACGCTGATATTGTAAATTTCCTTGCTAGCGGTTTGTTGAGGCCTAACATTTCTTTTCAGGAAAAGAAAAGATTTTTTCATGTGTGCAGGCAATACTTCTGGGATGATCCATATCTATTCAAGATTTGTCAAGACCAAGTCATCTGGAGGTGTGTGCCGGAAGAGGAGCATGCTAGTATCTTAACTTTCTGTCATGAACTTCACTGTGGAGGACATTTTGGCGGTAAGAAAACTGCTATTAAGGTACTTCAATCTGGTTTTTATTGGCCTACACTGTTTAAAGATGCCTATAATTTTTGCATGCGCTGTGATAGATGTCAGAGAACTGGTAACTTAAGTAGACGTAATGAAATGCCTCTGACATATAATCTTGTTGTTGAGTTGTTTGATGTGTGGGGAATTGACTTCATGGGTCCCTTTCCCCCTTCTTCTGGCTTTGAGTATATCTTAGTTGCTGTTGATTATGTGTCCAAGTGGGTAGAGGCTATACCCACTAAGTCTAATGATGCTAACTGTGTTGTGAAGTTTTTGAAGGAAACAATATTTAGCAGGTTTGGCACACCAAGGGCAATAATCAATGATGGAAGGAGCCACTTCTGCAACAAACTTTTTGATGGATTGTTGAAAAAGTACAACATCACACATAAAGTGGCTACTCCCTTCCACCCACAGACATCGGGACAAGTTGAAGTGAGTAACCGGCAAATTAAGGGTATTTTGGAACGTACGGTGCGACCTTCAAGGAAGGATTGGGCTTCGAAGCTCAATGACGCATTATGGGCTTACCGTACGGCATACAAGACACCTATTGGGATGAGCCCATACCGGTTAATTTATGGCAAAGCATGCCATTTGCCCGTTGAGCTTGAGCACAAGGCCTATTGGGCAATCAAGCAGCTGAACATGGATTGTCAACAAGCGGGTGAAAATCGCTTACTTCAACTTGATGAGCTTGAGGAGATTCGGAATGAAGCATATGAGAATGCTAAAATTTACAAAGAACGCACGAAGCGTAATCATGACAAAGGGCTCGTTGGTAAGTCTCTCTCTCCTGGAATGCAAGTACTTTTATTTAACTCTCGTCTTAAACTTTCTCCAGGAAAGCTTCGATCAAGATGGAGTGGACCATACAAGATTGTGGAAATCTTTCCCCATGGAGCTGTTGAGCTAATCAATCCCAACACACAAGCAACTTTCAAGGTGAACGGACATCGTGTAAAGCCTTACTTGGAAGGAGTCGTTCCCCGTGGAGATGTGGAGTGCATTGAACTGCATGCACTTTAGCTATGCGCAACGTCTTGCTAAGACGTTAAACTAGGCGCATGGTGGGAGGCAACCCACCGTTTTAGGTATTCTCTATTGTTTCTTTTAATTTACTTAAGTTTAGTTTAGTGCCCTCTCTAAATTCTTTTCTGAACATGTGTGTAGTTGAAAACCTTGAGGACAATGTTTAGTTTAGGTTTGGGGGTGCATTTTGCATTTTTGATTGGTAACAACACTTTCATGCTTTGGTCAATTTTTGATGAATAACTAGTCTTTATGCATTGTTTATCTGATTTTTAAAATATTTGAGGTTTGTTGTAAGGATCGGTTTTAATTTGCAATCTGTTTTTCATGCTGTTGATGTTGAAACTGAGATGACTCAAATCTTGTGTATAGGAATTGAATAGTGGAGACTACCTTGTGAGAATATTGTTGAGCCCTTAACGTTTATTCGGAGAGATAAATATTCTTCTACTCTTTTAAACACATTTCATATCATTTCAAATTGTTAGATGATCTCTATAGGTTTTTGCATTAGATGTTAGGATTTTAAACATGTAGTGAGGGATCATATGCTTAATTGAATTGCTTAGATTAAATGACTTAAGTAAAGTTTGAAATGTTTGCCTATTTTATTCGTGTTTGACTTAAAAAAAAAAAAAAAAACCAAATAAAAGGGAACTCCTATATCAAACACAAAAAGAGCTAAGAAGTAACCACTCACAAATTACATATGTATATGGGTCTAAAAAAAAAGAGAAGAAGTGATAATAAGTTTATTATGACCCTAAGTTCTTCAAGTATGAATGGTTAACAAAAAAAAAAACAAACAAAAAAAAAAAAAAACAAAAGAGAGAAATAGGAAATAAGTTCCCTTAAAGTCAAAGCATTTTCATTCTATGGCACATTTGAAGTCTTTTCTTGAAGAATTTAATTGATGCATGAGATTAGTAATGTGATTTCTTCATAAATCCTATCATTTGATTCCTTTCATGAGATCAATGTTATGCACTTTTGAGCCTTTCTTGTGTAATCATATGCGAACCTATTAGCTCGTTTCTTTACATAACTTCTATTCGCATATACATTGTTGAGTGCTTGAACCCATAGGATCGGTGTGACTTAGAGAGTAATTATTGTGAGGATTAGAGTTGAAACGAATTCATATTCTTAACATTAGGTTTGGGGGAGTCAATGTTGATACACTTTTAGTATTGGGATTTAGATTCGTGAAGCGAAATTGATCTAAATGGTGAACCTTGATGAATTAGATTGTCGGATAAATTGGTGCATAAATGTTTTGCTATGAATTGGAAAGAAACTAAAGCATGACAAGTTTTGTTAACTTCAATTTTAGTTTTGTTATTTTGTCTTTTTAATTTTGCTTGAGGACTAGCAAAATGTAGGTTTGGGGGTATTTGATGAACACTATTTTGATCTACTATTTCTTATGTTTTTAAGTGTTTATTTTGCGTTTAATCTCGATATAATCTTGTTTTGGAGGGTATTCTATTGTTTTGCAGGGCAAAGTAGGTTTGGAAAGAAATGTGGAAAAAGAGAGCAAAAATGAAGTAAAAATGTCTAAATATGTAAGCCTTACATTAGGTGTCATTCATGATGTAAGCCTTACATCGATAATCAGCAGAGTATGTACAACGTATGTACATACATGTACATACCATGTACAATGTTACATGCAAGGCGCGCCGCGGCGAAGGAATTGTGTGCCGCGGCGAGAGGCTCTCGGGTTGAAATATGAAAATCATCAAAACATTACGCGCCGCGGCGAGAGAAAGTTATGCCGCGGCGAGGAAGTTTCTGCTTTGGACCCAAAATCATGAACACATTGGGCGCTGCGGCGAGGAAAAGTTATGCCGCGGCGGGGAGGTTTCTGTTTTTATTCGCAAATCAGTATTACATGTTGCGCCGCGGCATGGAAAAAGGCGCGCCGCGTTACAATCTCCTCAGCCACACACGCACGAATTCTTTTATGGAAACCCTTACATATAAAAGAGACCAAAAGCAACCTAGCAGACATATAACACTTCTCCAGCCTCCAGACCAATATCAGCCTCCACCAACTCGTGAACAGTGCCGAATTCAGATTTTTCATACAATTTTGAGAGAGAAGTTACTTCATCAAGGCTATTCCATTGGAGCCTCTTTAAGAGACTTGAAATAGGTGATCATCCAACATCAATGATCTTGTTGCAAGAGTGAAAGTGGGTAGATTCTTGTTTGTAATCTTTCTTTATCTCATTAGAACTCTTTTGATGTTATTTATAATGAAGAATCTGGATTTGAATCTGATCATGTGTAGCTAAACCCTTTTGTGTGGGATTTTAGGGATGTGACTTTGAATGGATAATGTTTATGTGGTTTGATTTTTATTTGAGTGATTTGTTTCATGTTCATTGCTCTTCACATCTATATTCATCAATTATTTTTGGCCAATTTAGTTTATGAATGTTTGAGACTATTTTTAGGATTGAACTTTAGAAACGCCATCTAAGTTTAATTGGGCATTATTGAGCATGAACTTAAATTAAGTGCATTGACTTGTCTTAATTTAGGTGATTAAACTACCTTTTCTAAAAGTAATGCTAATTAACTAATTAACGGTCTGGATCAAAGAAGCTAATTAGTTAATTAAGGGAAAACCACCATTGATTTGGGATTTTCTAGGATTAGTAAAAGGAATCAATAAATTCACTTTATATGCTTGATTGAGGAGACCACGTAAACCACTTTATCCATACTTAGTTCACTAACTAATTTCCCACACTCATTCATCTCATCGTTTCAACAAAACTTTAACGCATTTACTTTTATTGTTTTAGTATTTTTATTATTTTAGAGACCATTTTCAGAACCAACCTTTGATAGAGTGTTTAGGATTTATTTTATTGTCACGTTTTAGATTGCAATTAACTCTTTCGAAAACCACCGCAATTCCTTTGAGAGACGATCTCGGGAGTATACTTGTCGCTTACTGCAAGTGACTCGTGCACTTGCGAGCTTTTATAAATTACAAAATTTGGTTATCAAGTTTTTGTGCATTAGTGCTTCAGCTGCACATCAATGGAAGTCTCTGGAAACAATTTTTTCTGCAAACTCAGAGTCACATGATATGGATTTGCGTTTGGAATTACAAACCTTACGTAAGAATGACATGAAGGCTGAAGCTTATACATTGCAGTTGAAGTCCATTGCTGACAATCTAACAGCTATTGGTGAGACAGTTTCTGATAGAGACTTAATTCTTTATGGTTTGGGTGGCCTAAATTCTGACTATAATTCCTTCGTTTCTTCTCTTACAATGATGATACGATTTGATCGGGTGTTGTTTGAAGAGTTTCAAAGTCAGCTGCTTACATATGATGTAGCAGATTTGCTTCAAGCAAATGTGGCCAAAATGAGTCGTATGTCTTTCAAGCCACCAGTTAAGAACTATTCCAATAATGCTTCTCATGTTTCTTGGAATCTACATGATTTTCTACAGAGAAGTAATTCTTTTCAACCTCCAAAGACTGATTCCAAAAGCAAGAGAGTTTATAGTCCAGGATCTCAACATACAAGTTCTTCAACTGCAAGCACTACTCGAGTTCATTGTCAGATATGTGGCAAATCAGGCCATCCTGCAAACAAGTGTTTTCAGCTTAGAGTCTTATTGCAAGGTAAACATGGTGATCGGTTTACTTCTCCTTCAGTTATGATAGCTAGTGCCTCCCTTGAAGGTTCCAATAGTTGGTTGCTTGACTCTGGAGCCACTCATCATCTTACTTACAGTGAGGACAATCTTACTACTTCAACTGCTTACAATGGCTTAGAATCAGTTGTCTTAGGTAATGGTTCTTCCCTAACTATTAAAAGTCATGGCACTGCTGATGTTATACTCCCTAGTACAGGTTCTACTTTACAATTAAGGAATCTGTTACATACACCCTCTATTACTAGCAATCTTGTTTCTGTGAACAAGCTTTGTCATGATAACAATGCAGTTGTTGAGTTTTCTTCTAATGGTTTCTTTGTCAAGGAGGCCAACACCAAGAAGGTTCTTGCTACAGGGAAGGCTAGTAATGGCTTGTATCTACTTGATGGTCAGGTACCACACAGTATTGACTCTTATAAATCTACTTCAAGTGTTTCTTGTTTTTCTGCAATAAACATTGATGTTTGGCATAATCGATTAGCTCATCCATCTAAAAGTGTTCTAGATAAACTCATTCAGTTGTCATGTATTTCTTGTAAGAAGGTTCAACTTGACAATATTTGTACTTCTTGTGCTATGTCCAAATCTCACAAATTGCCTTTTAAACACTCTCATGTTGCTTGTGCTAAACCTTTTGAACTAGTGTATGTGGATCTTTGGACTTCACCCATAGTAGCCAATACTGGAGCCAAGTATTTCATGCTTGTTGTAGATGATTGCACCAGGTATATGTGGATTTTTTTTCTCACTACTAAAGGTGAGGTAGAGAGCTTGTTTTGCAATTTCTTGACAATGGTTGAAAGAAACTTTGAGTTTAGAGTGAAATCAGTCCAAACTGATGGTGGTGGGGAGTTCAATTTTGTGACTTCTAAACTTGCTAAATCTGGTATTATCCATAGAAAAACTTATCCCCATACCTCTGAACAAAATGGGGTAGTGGAGACTAGGAATAGAAGAGTGGTAGAAAGGGGGTTGGCTATTTTACTTCATTCTTCCGTACTGTGAAATATTGGATGTATGCCTTTAGAACAGCGGTTTATACATTAAATCGACTCCCTACCAAGTCCCTTGAGCATCAAATTCCTTATCAAGTTTTGTATCAAAAGCAACCTAATTTCAATTTTCTCAGAACCTTTGGATGTCTGTGTTTTCCATGCCTTAGACCATACAACAGTCATAAACTCCAACCACGGTCTTTACCTTGTATTTTTCTAGGCTATGCACCCCAGCAACAAGGTTACCTTTGTTTGGACCCCTCCATTAGTCGTATTTACACTAGTAGACACGTTCAGTTTGATGAGTCTGTTTTTCCTTATCCCCAACACTCTCTGTCTTCTTCAGAATCTGTCTCCCCAGCCTTGACTCAAGAACAGTTTTCTTTATTCCTTCCACCTACTCTACCTACTGTTGCTTCCTTTTGTCCTACTGGTAGTGTACAGCCACAACATTTTGACCCTCTTGCTCATTCTGAGCCAAGGATTCCCTCCACATCAGTCCTACCTATTGTTTCTTCTTCTACTCAATGTCCTTTCTCTAGTCCAGTTTTGTCAGACACCATTTCTACCTTTGATCTCTCTCATGTTGGTTGTGAGTTGTCTCACTCACCTTTAATTTCTCAGTTTGACATTTATTTGCCTGTTACTTCTTCTGGCTCTTTTGGTAAGCTGTTTGTGGAATTACCCTTAGCTCCCATTTCTTCAAATAACCAGCCATTACTCTTCGATCCAGTTTCTTCCAGTAACCAACATCCAATGACCACACGTTCCAAAATAGGTTCTTTAAAACCCAAAGTCTATCTTACTTCTTCTCTTATTCTTTCTGAACCTTCTTCTTACAAAGATGCAAAGGGCATTCCAGAATGGGAATATGCTATGGCCAAGGAGTTTAAGGCATTATTAGACAATGGAACTTGGGAGTTAGTTCCTTGTCCAATTGCTGCAGATCCCATTGGGAGCAAGTGGGTGTATAGAACCAAGTTGAAATGTGATGGTTTGCTGGACAAATACAAAGCTAGACTTGTAGCTAAGGGTTATGATCAAGTGGCAGGCATTGATTACTCAGAAACCTTTTCTCATGTGGTGAAACCACAAACCATTAGAGTTGTTCTCACTTTGGCCTTGTCATTTGGATGGGTTTTAAAACAAATTGATGTCAATAATGCTTTCTTGAATGGGGAGTTGCAGGAGACTGTCTATATGCAACAACCACTTGGTTTTGAAGATCCATCTCATCCAAATTGTGTCTATAAATTGAAGAAGGCCCTATATGGTTTGAAGCAAGCTCCTCTAGCTTAGTTTCAAAAATTGAGTTGTAGTCTTACTGAGTTGGGTTCTCTAATTCTAAATCAGACACTTCAATGTTTGTTCAATTTAGTGGATCTCATGTCACTATTATGTTAGTTTATGTTGATGAAATCATTCTAACAGGAAGTAATAGCAAATATATCATTGATTTGGTTGGTTTGCTGCATACGAGATTTGCTTTGAAGGATTTAGGAGATTTATATTTTTTCCTTGGAATTGAAGTTCAACGTTTTATTGACAGTTTACATTTTTCTCAACAAAAGTATGTTAACTCTCTTCTTGAGAAGTTTGGTTTGTCTTCCACAAAACCTCTTAAAATTCCCATGGCTTCGGGTTCCATTCTCTCCAAATATGATGGGGTATTGCTTGCAAATGGTACACAGTTTCGAAGTTTAGTAGAAGGCTTGCAATATTGTGTTTTGACTAGACCTAAAATTGCCTATGCTGTTAATAGACTTTGTCATGCACCTACAAATGTCATTGGCAAGCTGCAAAGCGTGTTCTCAGATACTTAAAGGCACTGTGAATCATGGTGTACTATTCCACAAGTCAGATATTTTGGGAGTAATTGGTTTTTCTGACTCTGATTGGGCTGGGTGTAGTGATGATCGTAAAAGCACAGGTGGCTATACTATCTTCTTTGGTGATAGCCTCATCTCGTGGTCTTCCTCTAAGCACAAGGTAGTCTCTTGGTCTAGTGCCGAAGTTGAATATAGAGCTTTGGCGTTGGCAGCTGCTGAAGTGGTTTAGTTGCAGTCTCTTTTACTTGAGCTTCGAGTTATTCAAGCACACACACCAGTTCTTTTCACAAACAGTATCAATGCTAAGTGTTTGGCTGCCAATCCTGTAATGCATGCTAGAATGAAGCATGTGGAAATTGATTTTCACTTTATTAGAGATCTTGTTGTTGAAAACAAATTGGATGTTAGATTTACACCAACTAATGAGCAGGTAGCAGATGTGTTAACTAAGCCTTTGGGAGAAGCGAAGTTTCTGCCACTGAAAATTAAGCTTATGGTTTTTGCCACCACCATCAGCTTGAGGGGGGGGGGGGGGTATTAGACGTATGGGTATATGGTGGACTGCATGTATTGTATTCTAGTTTCAGTAACTATTTCTAGTCTTTGGTTTGTTATATCACGTGGGTAAGCTTGTGTTAGTTAGAGTTTGTTATAATAGCTATAATCTGTGTATATATATTTACACGAGTACTAAATAAAGAGTGTGGAAGTATCTTTGTTCTCTGTGTTCTTCTTAAACTCTTTTAACTATAGTGAGTCAGATCTTGACTCAGATGATGAGGGATATAAATCTATTCTTGCTAAATTTAATGTAAACAGTTTTGGGGAATTATTTTTTAATTTGATTAATTGCAAGAAAGAAAAGGATAAACTTCTCATAACTGTGACAAAGTTGAATGATCAAATCAAGTCACAAGATCTTAATTTGTCAGTTTTAGAAAAATAAAAAGTTGAATTGTCTGAGCATGTTGACTAGTTGAATTTGAGTCTTGCAGGTATCAAACAGGAAAATTCAAAGCTTGTGCAGGAATTGGAGCAATCAAGGAAACTGTGAAGATATTAACTATTGGAGCTGAACGACTAGACAAAATGTTGAGCATTGGTAAGTCATATGGTGATGCACGTGGTCTTGGATTCTTAGATGAAAGCTGTACACCTTTGACTTCAAAAACTACATTTGTAAGGTCTTCTAATTCTACTTCAACTGCTACTAATTTTGCACAAACACCCACTACAACTGTAGTAGCTAAAACTATTAAGTTTGTGCCCATTTGTCATTATTGTGGTAGAAATGGTCATATTCAACCTAGGTAGAGCTGTCAAACGGGTGGGTCGTGTCGTGTTCGGGTTGACCTGTTTACGACCCGACCCATGTAAGATTGACCCTAAACCAACCCATTTATTAAATAGTTCAGAAAGTACAACCCTAACCCAACCTGGGTTGACCCATTTAACCCGTATAAATATATTAAATAATATATATTATATTTTATAATATAAAAAATCAGAGATATTATATCGAGTATCAACATATATTTATGTCACCTATTAACATTATAAATTCTAATTATACTCCAAAAATTAAATCAATTTAAGCATTATTTTAACAAAAAATGTAAAAATATTAACTAATATAAAATAAAAATAATATCAATAATCATAAATATTGTGATACATCAAATCTAATATTTTAAAGTTTTAAATAATAACAAAAAAGTCTAAAAAAATATATATATCATAAATTCTTTGTAAGTAAAAACTTGTTTTAAGTCTAAAATAAATAATTAATAATAAAAACATAGAAAATTAAATTAAATAATATATTATTATAAATTGATAAAAATAAGAAAATAAAATATGAAATGAATTTAAACATCATCTCAATAATATTTTAAAGTATAAACCTACAAAATAATTAAATGAGAAATAATTACGTACATACCTTAATAATTTTAGTTATTTACTTATGTTACTTATGCTGGTTACAGGTTACCCAATTAACCCATTCAACCCTAATTTTTTTAAATGGGTTAAACGGGTCGACCTGTTTACAACCCAACACATATAAGCTCAACCCGGACCTGACTATTTCGTGGGTGGGTCGTGTCAAAAATTGCCAGCTCTAGACCTAGGTGTAGATTTTTAATGAATACTCTTCAATTTAATAATTATCTTCATTCTTATAGCAATATAGCTCATAATTATCTTCCTATCATGCATGTGACATCTTCATTAAGGATGAATTTAAATAGGAAAGCTGAGCCTAAGAATATGTTTTCAAAACTTAAGGCAATTAAATCTCAACCCAAATACATAGAGAAGTTAAAATTAATGAAAATTTGGGTTAGAAAAGATTGCATATTTCCTGTCACCTGACCATTATTGCTCGTCCGCCTAGGTACTTTTGTTTGAATGCTTAAATGACTCTAGGTGAGTAATTTCATACGTTTCTTTTCTTTCTGTTGCTAAAAAAATTTTTGATCTAAAAAAAACAAAAAGGCCTACAAGGTAGTGGATTCAGATAATACTTATACATATACAACCTTGTCTTTTGTAGCTTACCTTATTTTGATTCTCATTGTATATATAACGCAACAATTAAAAATTCTGCATACACTTGCATTATTCACACGTAATGACACTATTGACTGAACTTATTCACACTTACTGAACACTCATGTATGTCATATTTGAAATTTATGATTAATTTTGAAAGACTCTAAGACTTGAGTTAATCTTGATTGCGAAATTGTGTTAAGTTTTATTTCTTATCTTTTAAAATATTCCACCTTAGGGAAACAACTAATATTGAGAGGGCTATCTACTGTAATGTGTGTAGCTACCGTAGTGAGCGGAGAGGGCTACCTCAGTGAGCGGAGAGGGCTACCTCATAACTAGTGTGAAAGTCATCATATTATGTTTATGGCTCATGCATGTTACAAAAAAAGTTGTAAATAAAAAAAATTAATTAAGAAATTTTATTTGGCATGTACAAAAAGAAAGAGCAAAAATGTTTATAAAAAAAATTAAAGGTTTCTTTTTAGTAGACATATTTTATCTTATAAGATTGAAAATTTAATTACAATTTAGCATGATAGGTGACATTATTTTCTTTTAGGTCTCTTATAATTGGTCATAAATGAATTAATTGAAATACTAGTGAAGTTCACACTGTATACTACTCTAAGTGAATGTCAATATGTCATTATATGTGTTAGTGTGTTTGTGTGACCTATTTTCTTTACTTGTTAATACAATGAATGATCAAAATTTAAGCAAAAATAATTTTACAATTGGTTATATGCTTATTCGTCTTAAATGGGTTTATTGCTTTGTGTAGTCACAAAAAAAATTAAAAAATAAAAAATAAAAAATAAATATTTTTTGTTTTCTTTTATTACTACTTCTTGTTATTTAGATCATATTAAATTTATTTTACATCTAGAGAGTCATAGAACTTAGGGGAAGTCATTGCATACATATTTCATTATTATTCTTTTTGACTTATGCAATTTCTCCTACATACTTTGGATATATATGTGTGTGATCATATGCATTTTTAGCCCTCTTCGATAATTGTTAAACCTTAGGGAGAGTGATCCATGTCAGTTTTGCTATTTCATGATTTGTCATTTTTGTATGTCAAAAAGGGGGAGAGAGATTCATGTTACTATAGAGATTGGATTTAGGGGGAGAGATTGGATTCATTAATTGAGTGCATGCACTACATTTCATTCGCTATTTTTATGTACATTGAACTAATAAACAATGAGGCTTCCAAGCCAAATTGTTGTGCTATTTATTGGTATTTCTTTTCAGTACATTGAACGTATCAAGTATCAAGTGAAGATGGTTCCATCGAATCATAGATAGTTCCACTATTCAAAGTGTGTAATTGATGTAATGATTATTTATCCATGATCTTTGTATAGTGAGAGAGTGATTTTGCTACACGAAAATGCCAAAGGGGGAGATTGTAAGGTTTATGAGTGTTGACAATTTTTGTGGATAAAACAATTAATTGTAATCTAGTATCTAGACTCGTTATCAAGTCAATCAATCAAAGTTGAAGAAACTACTGAGCTCTCAATATGTATGTATCAGATAAAAATATATGTTTCAAGCATACACCATCACACAATAAAGCACGTACACTTAGAAGAATTTTTGTGCGCACAGTTAGATAGATCGAAGTGTTTTGATAATTTGTTCCACTTATCTTGCTTACCAATTTGACTTCATTTAATGTTGAAAGCAGAATCTTTATATGAGTAGAATTGTTGAGAAAGCAGAATCCTTGTATGAGTAGAATTGTTGAGAAAGTAGAATCCTTGTATGAGTAGAATTATTGTGAAAGTAGAATTGTTGTGAAAGCAAAATCTTGGTATGAGTAGAATTGTTGTGAAAGCTAAATCCTGATATGAGTATAATTGTACTTTATTATTAATTCTCTCTTAGGTCAAATTGGTCTCTATATAAGCAACATTTGTTAGAGAAAAATATCACCACACCGTAATAATATTTTCTACATCCGATTGAGTTTTATTTTAAAGAAAAATCTTCTTCTTTTCATCTATCAATCTTAGGCACTTTCTTATTTTAATTGTTCAAACATATTGTGTAGTTATGTTTGAATAATTCATATGCCTAATTAATTTTCATGATATTGAGCTTTACATGATTATTCTAGAGTTTGCTAGCTGATTTAATTTTTACGTTATATGCTATTGAATCTGCTAGTTAAGGTTTTTCGTTGTTAAATCTGCTCTAGGATACACTTTGCACTTGTGTTTTTTGTGCTAACTTTTCAGGTATTGAGGTGACATGTTCGGTATTTTGTATGACTCGAAATTACCAAAGTTAACGGGTTCGATTGATCTTGTGGGACTCAAGTAGATCGAAACATTGGTCCGAATCTAGACACCTAGCTTGTGGAGGCTGTGAAAGAAGTGACGACTCGTAAGTGAATTACATAAGGGGGATCTATCTTTGAAGGGTAGTCTAAGACGAGGTTGTAATTGAACATTGATTTTCATAGTTAATAATTAGGTGGTCCGGTGGATCGGTGGTTTTCCTCTTAGGTCATTGTTGTGACTTAGGTTGTTTCTACCTTAAAATCTCGTGTGTTATTCTTTAATTCCGCATTTAATTTTTACACGCGATTACATGTATGGCCACTGTGTTTAGGTTATATAATTAATATTTGTTAAAATTGAAAATAACCTATTCACCCCCTCTAGATATATTTGGTCCATGACTAAAAACTTTCAAACTTGAACCGAAATCGATTAGAAATGCCAAAAGAGTTTGCAATTTTGTTGTATGATGAGTATGATAAGGAAAATACTTCAGGAACATGTTCATCAAAGGGAAATGTTATATCATGAAGTCAAATAACAAAACTAACTAATGCTCAGTAGCCTGTGATTATAGAAAACCAGATCTGCAATGTCTGATACAGCTCGTAGTAGCATGTTTTGATACTGGACATAATAGTACAAAAAAAAAGAATCATCCATTTTTCATAAAAATCATACTTCAACAAAAATATTTTCTTATAATATGCTTATCCATATAGAGTAACGCTAGTAATGCATTTACATATCCCCAAGAACGTGCTTATGCTTATGTAGTAGAGTTTGCATTGATTTCTATTTCTTATATAACATATTTATGCTTATAGAGTAAAGCTTGCAATACATTGCTATTTCTTAGAAACACTTTTCAATTCGCTTATTTTTTTCTTTACTTATTATAGTAAAGTCTTATATGAGTTACCCGTTAGCAACTGACACGTGTGAAAGGCATTTGCAAGTGAGACTTAACTTATAACTTAGTAAAATTGAAATTTCATACATAATTCTCACATGCACACATGCGTCCAAACCAACAGTAAGAACTCTTTAGTTCTCGGGTACCTAATGTGATAAATTTAGTACTCGCAAGTATACGAATCACTCGTAGAAAAGTGACAAGCAACTTCCAAGGTCGGTCTCTCAAGGAATTGCAGTGGTTCTAAATAACTCTCTTCCTAATCTAAATAGAATTCTAATGCAAATAAAACACTAATTAAATAGAGTTCTAGTGAAACTAAAACTCTAAGTAACTAGAGTCCTAAACCTAGTAAAACTATAAAAAGTGTTTGTTTTGTGACGAGAACAATGGTACTAACAATTAAACAAAATCAATATCACAAATTAACAATCAATTCAGATAGATTAAAAATTAATGGAGGATGTATGGACGTTTAGTTTGATTGGCCATGCTTGCATTGAAAAGTGATGGTGAAATAACATGGATGTTCTATATAAACAATATTACCGGCTTTCCTTTTAATTACGAGACTGCCTTCGATCGGAAGTAAATCTCTTTGTTGATTAACTAATTAACTGCCTTCGGTCGGGGTAAATCAAATAGCAATCAAATTATGCGCAAGGAAATACATGCCAATCAAACTAATGCTATGACTAAGTCACTAATTTGAAGCTTTGATTAAGTGTTTCGGAATAAAGTTAAGGTGACGTTCCTATAACTAGATTCTCAGATTTTTTAACCTAACTACGAATCTCAAATTGGCCCATAATAATTCATAATTAAATATCTAAGCATGCTCTTTATCAAAAGGTCATTTATTTATGTTAAATCAATAAAATATTCACCATACACAATTCTAGCAAACATGGCAACACAAACTAAACATCCATAATGAAACTAGCCGCTCATGTTCATATTAATATTCATAGACAAATAAAATATGGTCATACACTTCAACAAAAGAAGAAGAAAATATAATTCTATAACAACAAGAAAAACGTGCAATGTATCCACCCCCAACCAAAACTTGGGAATATCCTCATTGCCTTGAAAAACTTTTAAAAATAAAAATACGATAAAAATAATGAAAGAAATAAAAACAACGAAAGAAATACAATACCGAATGGGTGCCTCCCATTAAGGGCTTAGTTTAACGTCTTAGCAAGATGTGGTTGCTCTCGTGTTTATTCATCAAGGAGACGTATTATTTCGATACTTTGCAAATTGTCTCCTTGTTGAGCTTGGCATTTTCGTAAGCTTCGTCCCGAATTTCCTCAAGTAGTTGTTTTTCCCCAGCTTGTTCCATGTCCATGTTGAGCTTCTTAATAGCCCAATAAGCCCTATGTTCTAGCTCAACCGATAAGTGACATGCTTTACCAAAAATTAGCTGGTAGGGACTCATACCTATTGGAGTTTTATACGCTGTACGATATGCCCACAAGGCATCATTTAGTTTAATTGACCAATCTCTCCTTGAGGGGCGCACTGTGCGTTCCAATATTCCTTTGATCTGTCGGTTGCTCACTTCCACTTGCCCCGAAGTTTGGGGATGGTATGGGGTAGCCACTCTATGAGAAATGTTGTACTTTTTCAAAAGTCCATCTAAGAGTCTATTGCAAAGGTGGATGCCTCCATCACTAATGATCGCTCTCGATGTGCCAAATCTGCTAAAAATGTTATCCTTCAAAAATTTAACAACAACGTTAGTGTCATTAGTTCTAGTGGGTATCGCTTCTACCCACTTTGAAACATAGTCAACAGTGACTAAGATGTAAGTGTAGCCAAAAGATGGGGGGAACAGACCCATGAAGTTGATCCCCCACACGTCAAATAACTCTACTACAAGATTAGACGTCAAAGGCATTTCGTTACGCATACCTATGTTACCGGTCCTTTGACATCTATCACATCTCACACAAAACATGTTAGCATCTTTAAATAATGTAAGCCAATAAAAATCGGATTGTAATACCTTTAGGGCCGTTTTCTTACCACCAAAATGGCCCCCACAATGTAGCTCATGGCAAAAGGTTAAGATGCTCTCATGCTCCTCTTCGGGCACACACCTCAGGATGACTTTATCTTGACATAACTTGAACAAATACAGATCATCCCAAAAGTATTGTCTGCAAACACTGAAAAACCTTTTCTTTTCCTGAAAAGTAATGTTAGGTCGCAAAATACCACTAGCTAGATAGTTAACGATGTCAGCATACCATGGATTTGGACCTATTGTAAATAATTGTTCATCAGGGAAGGTTTCAATGATTATATCCTTGCTTTTACCTTCAACATGTTCATATTCAGTAATTAACCTAGACAGATGATCAACTACTACATTTTCAGTACCTTTCTTGTCTTTGATCTCTAAGTCAAATTCTTGTAAAAGTAAGATCCACCTAATGAGTCTAGGCTTAGTAATGTTCATCCACCTCAGGATGACTTTATCTTGACATAACTTGAACAAATACAGATCATCCCAAAAGTATTGTCTGCAAACACTGAAAAACCTTTTCTTTTCCTGAAAAGTAATGTTAGGTCGCAAAATACCACTAGCTAGATAGTTAACGATGTCAGCATACCATGGATTTGGACCTATTGTAAATAATTGTTCATCAGGGAAGGTTTCAATGATTATATCCTTGCTTTTACCTTCAACATGTTCATATTCAGTAATTAACCTAGACAGATGATCAACTACTACATTTTCAGTACCTTTCTTGTCTTTGATCTCTAAGTCAAATTCTTGTAAAAGTAAGATCCACCTAATGAGTCTAGGCTTAGCATTCGGTTTAGTCAATAAATATCTCAAAGCAGCATGATCTGAATGAATAATAACTTTAGTTCCTACCAAGTAAAACCTAAATTTATCAAGTGAAAACATAACAGCCAATAGCCCTTTTTTCACTGGTGGTGTAGTTAATTTGAGCATTATTGAGTGTTTTGCTCGCATAATATATAACATGTAATCGTTTATCCACTCTTTGCCCTAAAACAGCTCTTATCGCATGATCAGATGCATCACACATGATTTCAAATGGTAAAGACCAATTAGGAGCAACAATTATAGGTGCAGAAGTAAGCCTATCCTTTAAAGCATTAAAAGCAACAAGGCATTCATCGTTAAAATTAAATAAAGTATCTTTGGACAATAGATTACATAATGAACGACTAATTTTGAAACAATCCTTAATGAACCGTCTATTGAAACCTACATGTCCTAGGAAACTTCGTATACCCTTAACAAATGTGGTGGAGGCAATTTTGCAATTAAATCTACCTTAGCCTTATCTACTTCAATCCCTTTGCTAGATATGATGTGTCCTAGCACTATGCTCTGTTGGACCATAAAGTGACTTTTCTCTCAACTAAGCGTTAAATTGCATTCAATGCATCGTTTCTAATACTAAAGTTAATTTATGCAAGCAATCATCAAAGGAATTACCGAAAACTAAAAAGTCATCCATAAATACCTCAATAAATTTCTCCACCATGTCCGAAAAAGATCGACATCATACATCTCTGAAAGGTGGCGGGTCCATTGCATAGTCCAAATGGCATTCTCCTAAAAGCGAAAGTTCTGAATGGGCATGTGAATGTCGTTTTTTCTTGATCCTCTGGAGCTATGGGTACCTGATAATAACCTGAAAGACCATCTAAAAAGCAATAGAAATCGTGCCCAGTTAGTCTTTCTAACATTTAATCAATGAAGGGGAGGGGAAAGTGATCCTTTTTGGTATATAAATTCAGTTTTCTAAAATCGATACACATCCTCCAACCCGTAATTATCCTAGCGGGCACTAATTCATCTTTTTCATTTTTAACCACGGTTATTCCAGATTTCTTTGGTACTACATGAATGGGACTAATCCATTTACTATCAGCAATTGGATAAATCACCTCTACTTGCTAGGAGTTTCAAAACCTCTTTCTTAACTACCTCTTGCATGATTGGATTTAGCCTCCTTTGTGCTTCTTTAACTGGTTTGACATCGTCCTCTAAATTAATCTTATGCATACACATTGCTGGACTAATGCCTCTAATGTCCCCAATACTCCATCCTATTGTCTTTTTATACTTCCTAAGCTCTCCAATCAATTTCTCCTCTTGGTTTTGGGTGAGTGTAGATGAAATAATAACAAGGTAGGTCTCATTCTCTCCCAAAAAGACATATTTAAGATGCTTAGGTAGTTCCTTAAGTTCCAATTCAGGTGGAGCAATCTCATCGTTATGTGGGACATCCAATAAATATAAGGGTGTACTAGTGTCATCTAATGATATGACATTGTCTAACAATTCACTGTACTCCCAAGCCTCATAGTCTAAGATATCATCTACCTCTCCAACTGTAAGTGCTACCTCTAATTTATCATCTAATCTAGCATGCACAATAGTATCATGAATTATTGGATCTAAACATTCTACATATAAGCATTCATCAATAGCAGATATAGAAGGGTAAGGAGATGAATCAAAAACCTTAAAGTGAATAGTCTCTCCCAAGACCGTCATTGTCAACTTTCCACTTTGGACATCTATGATGGTTTGGGTAGTGGCCATAAATGGTCTACCCAAAAGAATGGTGTGCTCCTTGTCCAAAGATGGATTATCCTGCATGTCTAAAACCACAAAGTCAACAAGTATGATTAGCTTATCTACCTGTACAAGTAAGTCCTTAACCATGCCTTTCAGATATTTAACAGATCTGTCCGCAAGTTGAAGGGACATGGTTGTTGGTTTTAATTCTCCTAAACCTAGCTGCAAGAAAATTGAGTAAGGCATCAAATTGATACTAGCACCTAAATCAAGCATAGCCTTAGCTACTTTCCTATCCCCCATAGTAATATCAATTATAAAACTACCTGGATCTTTTAACTTTAGGGGTAAGTTTCGATTAAAGCACCGCACTAGCAATTTCAGATACGATTACTCTTTCATTAAGCTCATACCTTCTTTTCTTAGTGTTTAATTCTTTGAAAAATTTAGCATACGAAGGCACATTTCTAATTACATCTAACAATGGCAAATTAATATTAACCTTAGAGAGCATGTTAAATAAATCAAAAAACTTGTTTGTCTTGCTTACTGTCCTTTAAACGGTGTGGGAATGGTACCGGTGGTTGGTATGGCTCCGATGATTTGTGTAGAGTAGGTGGATTAGATGACTTTCCAATTCTCGCCTTTGAAAGCTCTTCATGCTTGTCACCTATTTCCTCCAATTCCTTAGAAGCATTGTTATCATCTTCCATGTTACCTGCACTATAAGATAAATCATTAGAAAGTTCAGTTAAATTTTTAGTAACGACCTTACCACTCCAAAGAACCGTGACAACTTTGGCTTGTTCAGGTGGACTGGGCAGCTTTCCCGTCTCTTGTTTATGCATTTGTTCCGCTAGCTACCCCACTCGCATTTCCACTCTTTTCATTGAAGCTTCCATAGAGTCTATCCTTCCACTATAGGAGTGTATGAAATTATTTAGGGTTTCCTTTACGGTTGGTTTATTTTGTGGAAATTGTCGGTTTACATTTTGGCCTTGTGTTTGGTTTTGGACAAAAGGTTGGCTATTGTTTTGTTTCCAAGCGAAGTTAGGGTGATTCCTCCATCTAGGGTTATAGGTATTTGAATAAGGGTCATTCCTAGGTCTAGGTTGGTACCCTTGCATTAAATTCGCCTCTTCAGTAGTACTTGTATAAGGATCACCTGCAAAAGAACAAACATTAGCACCATGTCCATATGAACCATAAACTCCACATACCTCGTGTTTTGGCATTTGATTAACATTGGAGGTTGTGAGAAGTTGCACTTGTTTCGTCAATTCAGCAAGTTGCATGGCCATTTCATTGTTGGATCCTAACTCGTGGACTCCAGCTCTTCTTCCTCTAATGCTTTTTTGTTGGGAATTGGCTCCCAACATCTTGAATAATTCGTAGGTTTCATCCGCTGTTTTCTCACCCATAGCTCCTCCTGTAGCGTTGTCAACTGTGAATTGATATTGTAGTGTCAATCCGTCATAGAAAAACTGATTCTGTAGCTACAGCGGGAAGTAGTAATGTGGACATTGTATCAATAGCAATTTGAATCTATCCCAAGCCTCGTGGAAGGGTTCTCCATCCATCTGCGAAAAAGTAGCAATTTTTGTTCTTAGGTCAGATGTCTTTTGATGGGAATAGAACTTACCCATAAATTTGTTATAAACATCATCCTAAGTGGCCAAAGAATTGGGGGCCAATGTCATTAGCCAAGACTTAGCTCTATCTTTGAGAGTGTATGGAAAACACCTCATGCGTAGTTGATCTTCACTAAGTCCCTGTAGTGGAAAGGTTTGCACAGTTGCATATAATTCACGCATAAAATTTAAAGGATCTTCATTAGGGATACCGTAAAAGGAGGGAAGCATGGAATAATGAATATTTTTCAACTCATAATTCCTAGCTGCCTCTGTAAGTCGAATGCACGATGTGGCAGTCCCAATGATAGGTCTTGCAAACTTTTTATTCATCATCTGCCTAGCTACGTTGTCACCCATTGCAGCTTGCAATTGTTGTTGGACTTCTTCCTCTTGAAATTGATTATCCAATTTCTTTGATCGGTGTTTGACTCTATGAATGTTGTCAATGAAAGGAGAGAGTTCCTTGTTAAGTGACCTCCTACCTTGCATGCACAAATAAAAAAGCAAACAAAGATCAAGGTAGTAGTGAAATTGGAAATTAAGCACTATTTTTTTTTTAATTTTTTGATTTTTTTTTTGAATTTTTCAAATAAAAGATAACAAATAAAATAAAATAAAATAAACAAATAAAACCAATTTAGAAACTCTAAAAAGTTAAAAAGAAAATTATTTAAAACGCCAATTCCCCGGCAACGGCGCCAAAAACTTGGTGTGATAAATTTAGTACTCGCAAGTGTACGAATTACTCGTAGAAAAGTGACAAGCAACTTCCAAGGTCGGTCTCTCAAGAAATTGCAGTGGTTCTAAATAACCCTCTTCCTAATCTAAATAGAGTTCTAATGCAAATAAAACACTAATTAAATAGAGTTCTAGTGAAACTAAAATTCTAAGTAACTAGAGTCCTAAACCTAGTAAAACTATAAAAAGTGTTTGTTTTGTGACGAGAACAATGGTACGAACAATTAAACAAAATCAATATCACAAATTAACAATCAATTCAGATAGATTAAAAATCAATGGAGGATGTATGGACGTTTAGTTTGATTGGCCATGCTTGCATCGAAAAGTAATGGTGAAAATAATATGAACGTTCTATATAAACAATATTACCGGCTTTCCTTTTAATTACGAGACTGCCTTCGGTCGGGTAAATCTCTTTGTTGATTAACTAATTAACTGCCTTCGGTCGGGTAAATCAAATAGCAATCAAATTATGCGCAAGGAAATACATGCCAATCAAACTAATGTTATGACTAAGTCACTAATTTGAAGCTTTGATTAAGTGTTTCGGAATAAAGTTAAGGTGACGTTCCTATAACTAGATTCTCAGATTTTTTAACCTAACTACGAATCTCAAATTGACCCATGATAATTCATAATTAAATATCTAAGCATGCTCTTAATCAAAAGGTAATTTATTTATGCTAAATCAATAAAATATTCACCATATACAATTCTAGCAAACGTGGCAACACAAACTAAACATCTATAATGAAATTAGCTGCTCATGTTCATATTAATATTCATAGACAAATAAAATATGATCATACACTTTAATGAAAGAAGAAGAAAATATAATTCTATAACAACAAGGAAAACCTAGATCTAAATACCGCTAAATAAATGGGATGACGTTCTTCTCCAAAAGCTTTATCTTCGATCGTCGACGGCTTCCTTGAATCCTTAGAATGGTTTCTCTTGCTTCATTGAGTGTGGTAAAGCTCCTAAAAACTGAGTGAATTGCTTGTTTGGTCGCAAAATTATTGTGTGTAAAAGTTGTATTCGAGTTGTTCGAGTTGTATGTAAGGGGGGTGTTTATAGATGTAAGGGTTTACCCAAATCCTGATTGTCATAGGAATAGGGGCGCCGCGGCATACATTTTTTCCCGCCTCGGCGCAACACAAATTCTAAAAATAATGTCAAAACCCGAGAGCTTCCCGCCGCGGCATGACTTTTCCTCGCCGTGGCGCGTGTTGCCTTCCTTTTCTTCATGTTTACCCCCTTACATATGTGATGGCTCGCTATGTAAGGCTTACATATTTGTCTCGTTTAGCCCGTAACTCGTGATCCGAGCACCGTAAGTGTTCCGTCTTTGCGTGTTTTCATTATTTGACTCATTTGACGCTAAAAACACTTGAAATATACTAAAACATACCCGTGATTTCTAATGGATAGATTTATGAAATTAATCAAATAAACAACAAATAATAAATCTATTTCTAAACAATTAAGTGCAATAAACCACGAAATACTAGTGTTTTTCGAGCACTCATCAGTACCCTAACTTACACAAGAGACACTTCCAACACACGACCCTTAAACTTATCATAACTTATATCGTGTCGTTGCAAGACATTTAACTTATATTTGAATGATTCATGCATCCTATCAAAACATGCGCTTACTTAAAAATTTTGCGTAGAAATATCTTATTCTTTTTGAAAGGTTTTATATGAATAAAATATTTTATAAAACTTATGCTTGTGATGATATGCATGAAATAATGCATATATCAAATAATGCTCAATTATACATAAAAAAAAACTTGAGACATAGATTATAGACATTCATAAAATATTATTTTATTCCAAATAATAATATAACACAAGTACTCTTTACCTTGAGATCACTTCTATTATTACTTAAAGACTTAGAGGGCTAGAAACCAAAGAAAAGAGGAAAAAAGAGAAAAAACAAAAAAAAAAAAACAATTGACGTGAAAATATTTTACGCTCTTTTTTTTATTTGACTTTTTATTTTATTTTGTTTTATTTTCTTATTAAATACAAGCTCTAAACTATTTAAGTAACTTAATTTCAATCATATTCTAGCACAAATATACTTTTTTTATATTAATATTATTTATTTATTTATTTATTATTTGTTACAATAAGTGATTCAGAAGGAACAACATTTGGACATTTTGATACATAAGATGATAAAAGGCCCATTTACAAGGAAATAAGTTACTAAAATATCATTATTCTCTCTTAACAAATGCCAATAAATTTAAAAGCCAAGCAGAACATCATTAAGCCCATTTTATTCACCTTTACTTATTGGGTACAAACTTTGACTTAATTTTCCAAACCTCTTTGATACCAATTTGGAAAGCTTGAGCCAAAACATTGTCAGGAACAGGTGGATTGGCACCAAACAAAGTGGTAGCAATGTCCTGATTACCAGGCAATTGGCTATTAAAGGCAGAAATTGCAGAAGCAGGGACATTCGCATTGTTCTTTTGGAAATGAACTAGACCTTTTGGGAACACAAACACTTCACCCTCTTTAATATGCTTTGAAATAAGCACATTTTCTGTAATAAAACCAACATCCAATTCTCCTTCAAGAACAAACACTATCTCTGTGGCTCTAGGATGAGTGTGAGGAGCGTCAATACCATAAGGTCCATAGTCAATTCGAGCGAGGGAGACTCCAAGTGTGTTTAGGCCTGGAATGTTCTGCACATTGGCTCCAGTTACTAGTGAACCATAGGGGTTGTTTGTTGCACCTGATTTGGCTAGTCTATTGGAGAAGAAGTCCTCAGCTGTTATGTTCTGTTTGCATACGAATCCATTGATTTTAATACCTGTTTGGTTATCGTTAATTTGTTTAGAATAATTGGTAAATTTTATCAAAAATAAAGAGTACAAAGGGTCAAATTTCTTTAAAAAAAAAAGGAAAAAATAGAAGAGCTAGATTAATAAAAGGACAAGTACCAGAAGAGAGATCAGCAACACAAACATCTTGAAGCATGTCAGGATCAGCAAAAGAGTTGCCTAATAATGCAGCAAATGTCATAAGATAGAGTGTCAGAATAGCAGCCATGGTTGTGTTTTAATTATACTGAAGGTGAGAATGGGGATAAAAATACATTAGAAATGAGCTGCATTTATAAGATCCAAATGGAATTCAAAGGGTTGGATTTTTATTATAATAATAATAATTAATAAATTGGAGAAAGGTCCTCATTTTCCAAATGATGCTTCATAGTTTTAAATCTAGAGAAATGTGACTAAGACACATTTTTACTTACTTTTTTTCTTTATTGAAAAAAATAGTAATTTTTTTTTAAAGAAAAATAATAAATATAACAACAATCAAGAGCTCATGACAAAATCACAATCATAATATTAATTTAATATTAATTCATATTCTTTTAAATTTAAATAAATAATGATATTTTTATTATTATAAATTTTAAGGTATATTTTTAATATAATCCTTAATTATTTAGTGTTGTAACTAAAAGTATTGTTCCTATCCTAAATAACTTAAAATTATCAGAAGTACTCGATTGCACTTCTTCTTCAATTTCTGGACTAGACGATTGAGCTAATTGTACAATTGTCTTTGATTTTTATTCATTAAATTATATATTTATTTACTCTGAGTCTGATTATAGTCTTTTTTTTTTTTTTTTTTTTTTAAGGAAAATGCACACACATATAAAAGTAAAACAGAAGAAAAAAGTTTTTTCTAAACATCATCGTTGTTTTCAAAATAGTCTTTTTTTTAACCAAAACATTGTAGAGTTGCCACATTGTTCTTGCATTGGAAAGGTAGTTATCATTACCAAGTATATACCTATTATCTAGTTTGGTGGGTCATTTGGAGTTGTGGTAACAAATAAAAAGAATGATTTGTGATAGTTAACGTACAAGTTAGATACGAGTTACTTAGTCAAAAGTTTAAAGATAAAAATTTACACAATTTTTTTTAAAAAGTATTTCTAACACTTTCGTACCCGTACAAAAAAGTTAAAATATTTGGAGTCTTAAAAATAATGTATGTAATATAATTATGAGCGAAGAATCATACTAATCTCTTTATTTACACTAAAAAGTGTTATTTAGTTCTTTAATTTAGAAAATGTGTCACTTGGTTCTATTATTTGTAAAAAAAGTACTAAGAAAGGACATTTGATATTTTTTTAACATTATTTTATTATTAAAATCTATATGTAATTAAGCAAAAGAGGACAAAGTAGTCATTTTATTTAAATTAAAATCTCTACCCATTCGGAAGCCCCAAAAACATATTAAAATTTCTTTTTTTAATATCCTAATCTTCAACATCGTTCTCGTTTGGACTCCTCTTTTTCTGTAAAAATTTGTTAATCTCTATTTACATATTCATCTCCTGCTCAAATGAAAACTCCATTTTTGCCATCTTCTTTCTCTCCATTTTTGCTTAGTTTTTTTTTTTTAAAAACAATGGAATAAAACATGAAAATGACCCCGTATTGCTTTTGTGGGATTAAGGCTAAAATGTCAACTTCGTCCACTTTAAAAAATCTTAGGAGGTAATTTTTTGGTTGCTCAATGTATGTAATATTTTTTTATAAACTATTTTGGGTTGCTGGTTATGAACAAATAAATGTGAAAACTTATTGTTTTTGTGTTTTTTAAGAAAAATTGATGATGATGATAGTTCAAATATGATTAAACTGTTTATTTTGTTGGATTTTACCAAAAAATTATCCGTTGAATGATATTAATTTTCTCTTCTATTCAGATAGTTAAACTAGTAAGTTATTTCCTGTTTAATTACCTTATTGCAAATAATTTTTTTCTTCAATTTCCTCTTTAAGAGTATTTGTCATCTTTTAAGAATTCAATCATCCTTACAAATACCAGACAAGTCTTTGTTTCTTCTCTCTTCCTTCGATTATCTATTTCACTATTATAAATTGGTAATGACAGTTCACGAATGGTAGGTTAATGGGGTTTTGGGATTTTGTTTAGGTCTTGGGAACGAATGGGTTAGTGAGTATTAGGGATGTTAGGTTATTGGATATTGTAACTTTTGATTTTGATTTTGTGATTTTTTTTTTTTAATATGTATGAAATGACAAATTTATCCTCTTCAATATTTTGGTTTGAAATATTTTAATGATAAAATATTAATTATAAATACAAAAAATTTTTATTTGACCATTTTCTTATAAATAAAAGAATTAATGAAACACATTTTGTAAAATAAAGGACTAAATATCACTTTTTATCAAAACAAAATGACCTATATGATACTTTTTTCTATAATTTTTAATAGAAACCTACTACAATGGGATCACACAATTCATCTTGACAAGCATATCGTTGAGGACTTTTTTTTTTTCCCTTTCATTTTACGTTTTAAACCTAAATTTTATGGATAATTTCTATAATCAAATACAAGAAAGTAAGTCATTAATACATAAAAATTTGTATATATCTATATATATATATTGTTAGTGTGTGTAGTATAATTTTAAAAAATAATGAACAAAATCCTCTCCGCTGCCAGCTACTTGATAATAAAGACATTAGGGCTCGTTTGTTGTCCAGCATACTAGAACCGGACAAGATATAATATAACAAAACTAGCTTTTGGCGTGAAAATGTGATAGGATACTAAATTCAAGAGTTCAAAATTTAAGTACCATATTAAATTGTTAATTATATTATTTTTTTGTATTAATAAAAAACAATACATTTATATATTTTAGTAAGATTTAAATTAAAATTTAAATTTTTAATAGAAGAATTGTGAGTATTAGTACAAGTAATTCCCAACAAAAAAAAAAAAAAAACGTGGGTCTAACTCCTACGTACAGTACAATTCTTCATGAACGGCAAATCATTTTTTCCCCTAAGATGTGAGGCAATTAATTTGTTGTTAATATGATGATTGCTTTTTCCTAATTCTTTATTTAATTTTCTTTAATTACTTTCACTAATCAATTACAAAAAACAATTTATTTTCTTTTATTACAAAGCATGATTTGATTATATTTGTAAATTAGTAAAAAAAAAAAAAAACAATGAAATGTTAAACGTCAATATAAAATATAAATTAAAAAATTTGAACTTTTGAAATCTAGCTAAAACACATTTTTTTTAATAATTGCTTCATCATAATATTAACTCTGTACACCCACCAAAACAACAAATATAATGTAATATAATATAATTTAATATAATTATATTTATTCTATACGAAACCCATAATATAGACCATGCAACTACTGCTTTGATATTACAAAACGTAACCCGGGTGACACGAAAAAGCAGGATTTGTACAACAACTACTGCTTTCATATTTTACATTAAGGTAAAACGAAAAGATTTGTACAACAATAAGGTAAAACGAAAAGTAGGATTTGTACAACTTGTCTTGCCAAACATAGTTGTTGCTTTTTCTTCCCAATATTTTTAGTTGTACCTTTCTCGAATATAAAATTTTCTTGACTTTTCTTTGGTTTATCAATTATCTTTTTTTATTTTTTTTCAAATCTTTATCGGTTATCATTATGGGTATTAATTTGTGTAGGTTGAGTTAGCTTAAATTGACCTAAATTAACTCAATTTAAATTAGTCTAATTTAATTCAATTCAAATTTAATTCGAGCTAATAAATGTGAGCCCGAACCCAAACTAAATACAAACGAACTGATCCAAACTAGCATAAATTATTAATTATATTTTTTTAGTTAATATAACTTTTTTTATTAAAAAAAATATGTCTAATAGTCAAAGTTCAAGCAGCATTATATAAAACAATAAAAAAATATAAATATAAGAAAAAATTAATTATTAAAACAAGAAGTCAATTTCTAAATTAATTAGGTTATTGCTCTCATGAAAAATCACATTTAGAATAAAGAGCTTTTAAGTCTAAATAAAATTTTTTCTAGCTATTAAAAAAATAAAGAGAGATAAGTAGATTAAATAAAGAAATGTACCAAAAAATGAAGAGTTAAAGTAAATTAAAATGTCAAACGAGAATATAATTTTTTTTTATATATATACACAAAAATAGAACTTTGAATATTACATAATACATAATTTTCAAGATAATAAACAAGTGAAAAAGAGAATAACATAACATAGATTGAAAAAATATTTAAATTTTTTACTTCAAAAACTAATACCTAATCGATTTAAAGTAGAACCTTCATAATACTAATTAAAATTAAATATGAATATTATATTTTGGTTTAAAAAGTTGGGTATATTTAAACGTTAGATGTATTAACATCAAATAATGTAGCATAATATTGTGACCAAATAAAAAAATGATATATATTTATTCATTATTAGCTTATTCTTTTAAAAAAATGAAAGAAAAATAACTAATATATCATAAAAGAGAAGTACTGAAAGAAGTAAAAGATTATTTTAATTTTAATATAGTTTTTTATTTTTTATTTTTTTAAGTTTTTTTATTTAAATTGTTTTTTTTCGAACTAATAGGCTGGCCCTGACCCAGCCCTAACATAGCTCAATTTTTTTCGTGTTATTCGAGTTGGTCTAAAACAAACCCAAATTTAATTAGATTTGGATTCGATTTGATCAATCTAATTATGACACAAATTGATAGCCCTAAATTTACCGGTTGATCTTTTTTTTTTTTTTTTTTGGTATGGTTGAACTTTGAAGTTGTAAAAAAAATCTTAACCTCTTTTTATGGTTTTTTTTTTTTTCAATGATACAATTTACTTTAAAACATACTTACTCAAGATCTTTTAACAAAAACCTCAAGGCATGACATATTTCTAAGGAATATCTTGGTTCGATTCCCTTTAAATTAGAAGAAGCTAATAGAAATATTCAGGAAGGGGGTATTGACCAAGAAGAGGTCATAACATCAATGGAAGTCTCTGAATGATCATATGATGCAATGCCTGATGTCCCCTTGAAAGGGCTCACCTGACTAATTCTGGTTTTCGACTCAACAGATTAATTATTGCTTTTATTAAATAATAACAGATTAATTAATTGTTGATTCTGTCTCATGCTTACTAACCCTAAGACGAAAACTTCCAGTGAAAAAAAAAAAAGACCTTTTTCGAGAAGTTGCAAGCCTTCGAAGAAATTTCAAGCCTCTTTTAAGGCTTATTTGTACTCTGTATCATGATAGATCCATGATAGAACAAAACAACCATAAACTAAACACGGTTTAATGAAGAAAACAACAATATGTAAATTTATCAAAAGACCAAGGAGAGTAGTTGAAAATCTTTTGCTATTTTCAGTTACCAATAGTCTCCACAGGAACATAATCCATCTCTATAATGAAAGAAACAAAAGACGACCCATTACAATTATCTCTCTACTGAATGCTTTAGAAAGTAATTTGGTAAATGAATCGCAGTCTCTACAAACTCTTAGGTTCTTTACAAGCCTAAAAGCAATAGCCAGCTTCTCATTGTGATACGAACCACTTTCTGAACACCCTTCAGTGGCGAGGTCATACGTGAATCTTCTTTAACATACATAACCAAGCAGAAAAATCCTTCGTGTTATTCCTTTCAGTTTGGGATAACAGTTTGTGGGCTAGCACTTGGCTTTGTTACGCTGTGCATGACTTGTATGTACGAGCCTCCGTCAATGATAGAGATATTTAGAGATTGGCTATTCTACTACCTCGTTGTTCAAGAATTGTATAGGCTACGAACGTTTTGTTAATTTATTTTCTTGCACATCATTTTGTGGTTTTGATATAATCTCATGATGTTTCTTGCAAATAATATCAGTTAAAAGGTTGTAGTTCTTGTCAATAAGGAGTGGACATTAAGCCTTATTAAAGCTCGATTGGATCCGTAGTTAAAATTCAGTTAGAAGATAGCTGGCTCCTCGGTACATTTCAAAGTAAATATGCCAATCCAACTATTTCTTCTTTCTACCGCCACTTGCTTTTGACTTTTTGTTAGTTTCTTTAGCAGTGGTCTCCGATGTGTCCTGCCACAATATTATGCACAAAGTCAGACAGCTACAGACCCATTTGCTGGCATATAGAATATAATAAATTGAAGAAACTAATAGTGCTTTGCACCTATCGTAGACATTTGAGAGCAGAATGATACAAATCCAACATGTCATAGGCAATTTACCAAAAAATTACGCAGATATGTGTACAACCACATAAAATGTCACGTTTTATGAAATTCAGATAGCAGAGAAAGCAGAACGGCCATCAATTGTATGGGGAAGGTCCAAAATTATTGATCGACCTTGCCTAATAGAATGACCTTTAATACTTAAAAGTGAAATGAAATGGGGAATAAACACTGATAGGCTCTGAAGATCACCAGGGTTTTTAGCTTCAGGCACTGAAGCATACACCTCTGTATTGAGGCGTGGAATGCTTCGAACCCAATTCTGACATTGGCAAGCTCAGAGTGCCAATGACCTTCAGCCTGGATGAATTAGAAGCTTGTTGAGATAACATCTTAAGCTTGATTACTTGTTTAGGAGATCGAAGCACACATTTGCTTCCCTGTCATCCAGTTCAATGGGAAATCATAAACCGTCACTCTGTAAGGTTTATATTTTCATGATGCAAATGGATATTTTATTTATTGGTTTCAGTGAAGCAGCTTGAAATCACCCAGCAAAGGGCCAGACGAACTATCTGCGAAACTTCTCAAAATGGAGGATGATTATGGGTACTTGCAATTCAACAGACAAGAAAACAGGCACTACAGCAATTGAGAAAAGAGAAGAAAGAGGAGGGGGGGGCGATGTAAGGAATCAAACCATGACTAAGAAGATAATAAATTAATATTTCAAATATTTTCACCCTATACATGGAATAAATGGCATTGCCTTAGTCCATAACTTGAACCAAAATCGATTAGAAATGCCAAAAGAGTTTGCAATTTTGTTGTATGATGAGTATGATAAGGAAAACACTTCAGGAACATGTTCATCAAAGGGAAATGTTATATCATGAAGTCAAATAACAAAACTAATTAATGCTCAGCAGCCAGTGATTATAGAAAACCAGATCTGCAACGTCTGATACAGCTCGTAGTAGCATGTTTTGATACTGGACATAATAGTACAAAAAAAGAATCATCCTCCATCAATATTAAAGATAACTGTAAGCTAACATTGCTAAAAGGAACCTCACCTTCCGCTTAACAGGTACAGTTGGAGTAGCAACTGGTTTGAAAAATGATTCTAATCTGTAAAACAAAAAGTAAGAGCCACCATGGTCATAACTCATGAGAAATGACAGACATGAAAATATTTTACAGCTGAGGAACTTACCTTCCTTGTGATGACTTGGTTTTGGCTGCTTTAAACTTTTCTATTGCCTAGAACAGTAAAAAGGTAAAAATGAATAAAAGGCTGATACAATATCAGAATATTCAAAAGAATCTCAATTTAATGAATGTAGTATCTACACACCTTCGTCACTCTGTCACTGTTGAATCCGTTTTCACTCACCAAGAAGTTAATTAGGCCCTGTTAAGTATAATATGAAAATTAAACTGACACAAAAGAGTCTATATAACAAAGTGGTATAAATTCTAAATAACAAAAGTTTACTTCTTCATCTGGAGCACTCCATTTAAGCTCAAGTTGCTCATCATCAGTAACGACTTCCGGTTCTTTAAAAAGCTGTCTAGCCTCTTTGTATGGCCAATCATCTGGAATTTGGTACCTAAACATAGGATGAGGAGAAGTAATCATAACTGCAACAGAAACAGGGAGTGCATACATAAAGACATGCAGAAATATTCGCCACATGCTTTTAACCCTCCATTATAGATATGAAGGATATCTGTATTCTATGTGTTTTTTAGACATCTATTGATGATGGTCCTAGAATTTCATGGACAGATATCAGGCAACAAATATAGCGCAACAAGGAGTTCACATCAACAAAGGGGAAACTTAATGTATGTAATTGTCTAAATCATTATAGACAAGTATAATACCTCTCTCTGTTTATGTTCTCAAGTATTTTCTCAATTGATCCATGTTGTCTAATAAGCTTCAAAGCTGTCTGTCCTCCAATACCTGTAATAGAATCATTTGGTACGTCAGCTATTAAATATTCCTACCCACTACAGATATAAGCTTGAAAGTCATATGTAGAAAAAGAAATTAGGCCAGCCACTAGATTTAGAAAATCTCAAATACCTCTAATGCTTTCACAATAATCACATCCAGAAAGAATGCACAGATCAATGAATTTATCCATGTCAAGATTTAGCTCCCCCAACATCTAAAAGAACTTGATTTATCAGAATAGTACAACAAATTAAGCAAGTGTGAAGGTTCTATAAGTAGTAAGCACCTTTGCAATATCAAACTCCATGACTGGGATTTTTCTTGAGCTAGGATCCATTAGATGACGAAGAAATCTAGTAGCTCCAAATGTCAGAGAATCCATATCTTCAGAAGCCACGGCATAAACCTATATATAAAAGAAAATTTTAGGACGAAATGATATATCTTGTGTGCATTAATTAGTATGGACTTGTTCTGACAATCTGTCAAAATTATATAAGTTCCAGTACAGTTCAAAATGATGGATTCAACTGCAAATAAACATTGGGTCAAAAACTAAGATCATTTAAGATCTTGAAAGTAATTTAACAGTATCATTAACAATATTCCGAAAAGAATGCAGAAAGACACTAGGAGAAATCCACAGATACTCTTATAAGTGAAAAAACGGTGTATCCACTTTTCTGGTACCATAATGAAACATAGTATTGAAAATATTTATAAATCCTGGCATTAACATAGAAGCACAAGGTAATATATAATGTGAATCAGGAAGAAGACATTTGTGACTTGCCTTTCCTGATTTACAAAGTGCAGCGCACTGTGCTTCAGCTTCAGAGGGAGCCTGTGAAAACCAATCCCCTGCATTAGAGCGAGCAATTGATATTGAGTATATAATCCAAAGAAATGGCAGTCACCTCAATCACAGGGACACCCATAAGTCTTAAAAGTTTTTTGCAGTCCTCATTGTGCTGCTTTGTCACCTGACCAAATAACAAGATATGGCCTCAATAAGCATAAACGATTTCACACATTTTTTTATATTTTTATATGCAAGGTTGGCCCATAAGTAAGTTATGAAAGCAAAGTGGAAACTATTATGGTAGTCATAGATTCCCCCAATCAACAATAAGCACATCCCCCCACCTTGACAGTCCGTTTACTGAATTTCTCAATGTCTTCTTTATTTCCAGTCTGCAAAAACATGAATAATCAACAGCATAATACATACTATGAATTGAACAGAAAAAAATAGATTTAAAATAACAATGAGTAAAGCCGAAAACATTAACATGTGATATACCTCTACGGCCTCCGCCAAGTCTTCAGTGGCATCTGCCCTCTTTGAGTATCTGCATCACACGTAACTCTACAGTTAGACAAATCCCAGTCATTGTCCATGTCTATGAATTCATCAATAAGCAAACTTGATACAAAGACGTGCCGTTTAGCGAGCTCTTGTTTCTTCAAATCTGGAGGCTTCCCATCAAAAACATAGCTGGTATAATACAAGTTGACAGAATAAAAAAGCTTCAGCTGATAAATCAGGGTAGCACCCAGATCGCTATAAGATCAAAATGAAAAGGGCAAGGTAAGCAATAATGAAAAGCGCAGGTAAGCAATCCCTTACACTGGCTTTATTCCCGCTTCCAGAATCCTAATTGTCCTTGCAAACATGCCTTGTAAATGGCTACAGTTACCCGATAAAAACAAAATCCATGTCATTATTAACAAAACAACAATGAAGACTCCCTATTAAAATTTCAAAATATGTTTCAACATGGTCCATCCAAAAAAAAAATAACACATGTAGATTTCTTAGAAAATAAAACTAATAAAATAGTAACAATGAAGAAAGAGGGCGAGAGAGAGAAATCAAAATCTTTTGCAAATAAAAGATACCTAGTAACTTCACCAGCTTCATTCGTCAGCATTTCAGTTCCACTTCTTCCCACAACAATCTAAACAAACCGAAATCAAAATTACCTTAAGAAATAGTCCATACGCCTTTACAATTACCAGGTAAATAAAATGAAAAGATATGTCGCATACAAGGAACTGATAGATACTCATGCTCGCATCAATGGAGATTTTGCGACCAAAATAGCTCTCAAATTTCTGTTCTTTTAAAGACTTAGGAGCATTGTCCGCTAAAAGTTTCGTTAAACCCTAACAAACCCATTCATAAACCACATAAATGATAAATATTGAAAATAATTTATTAAAAAAAAAAAACTTGGAAATCAACTACCTTTATGCCCATTCTTTATCAAATAAAGAGCGAGAGTGTGTCTGGAGTAAAGAAACCAACTGAAGCTTTTCTGGAGGTTAGGGATGAAACTGCTTCCCGCCTCTTCTCTTCGAAGACGAAGTCGCTTATACTACCTTCCCAGTCCCAAACAAGCGTGGATAGTTTATTTCACACGTGTGCCTATGCATGTTGGGCCCTATGACGGGACTGCCATCGTTTTTCTTCGACAAATTGATAGAAAGCGGCATTAATAGCTTATATATCGGGGAAATTATCGAAAAATCCTAAAATTTACTTCAAGACATCCCGTTAAATAATAAAATATTTAAAATAAAAAGGAATGACAAATTTATCTTTCTTACTTATAACTAAATAATACATCCCACATCCTACATCCCACATCCCACATCCCACTCTCTTAAAAAATTTCTTTAAAAAATTCTCATACATCCCACCCTATCTTCTTCACTCACTTCCACCTCCACCTCCACCTCCACCTCCACCTCCACCTCCAAATCTTAATTCAAAATATCAAAAATGAAAGATATATACATGAAAAATGTAAAAAAAATGGAGTCAAAAAGCAAATGAAACAAGTATATAAATTTTTTTTTCTTCTGCAAATCGCGCAGTGGTTCGGTAGGGGCTACCGAACATATCAGATAGGTTCGGTAGCCCCTACCGAACCTATCTGATATGTTCGGTAGCCCCTACCGAACCACTGCGCGATTTTCAGAAGAAAAAAAAATTTATATACTTGTTTCATTTGCTTTTTGACTCCATTTTTTTTTACATTTTTCATGTACATATGTTTCATTTTTGATATTTTGAATTAAGATTTGATAGTAAATATGGGAGTGGAGGTGGGGGTAGAAGTAGAGGTGGAGGTAGAGATAGAGGTGGAGGTGAGTGAGGAAGAAAGGGTGGAATGTATGAGAATTTTTTAAGAGAGTGGGATATGGGATATGGGATGTGGGATGTAGGATGTATTATTTAGTTATAAGTAAGAAGGGTAAATTTGTCATTTCCTTTTATTTTAAATATTTTATTATTTAACGGGATGTCTTGTAGTAAATTTCGAAATTTTTCGAGAATTTTCCTATATATTGCTTATAAGTTAATGTTTTTAGAATTAACAAAATTAAGATTAAAATTTTATATAATTTAAATAAATTATAAAAATATTCTAAACAAATCTGCTGCACCATTTTTCATAATTAATGCTCTCGCAATAATAACAATATGTGAGTTATTAATACCGTTTTTCTAAATAATATGTAAGCTACACATGCCTTCACATTGTTGGTGACCTGGTTGCTCTATTGGACTATTTGGCTGAAGAAAAGGTGTTTTTTGTAGCACAAGAATGGAGAGCCAAGATAGTTTGGTACTTGTGCTTGTTTAGACTTGAGAAAGTGAAGGCATTTGTGTGCCTAATTTAACTTTATGTATTGAACATATAAATCCTATCTTTTTAACGTTCTATGATTAAATTTTGATTTATATATATTATTAATTATTAGTTTATTACTTCAGTATGGAAGTAACTTGTAAGAAAAAAATTAAATTAAATTAAATTAAATTTTGCTCTATCTTAAAAGTACTAGTATAATGTATGATTAGAAAAATGTTATAATGCCCTTCATTTTTACTATTTAATTTTCTTGGCTCTCAAAATGATTTGTCTTTTTATTTTAAATTTTAGTTGTGTATTTGATTGATTATACTTCTTTTAAATTTTCATATTTTTAATAAAAGTTAATTTTTTTTGGAATAATAAATAACATACATTAATTTTTTAATAACCCTAGTAAGCATTTGAAGTGTTTTTTTGACATTTGATAACCATTTCAGATACTCGATTTTTAATTTTATAAATTTTAAAATTAAGTATTTTTTATAACTAATTTTTAATTTCTAAATTTTAAAATTTATCCTACCCATTTCCATTACCACATTAGATGCAGGAGGTCCTTTTGATAAACCCTGAGCCAAAATAGCGTAGTGGTCAAGGATCAATTCATTGATTGAAGCCTTTAATTTGATTAGGAAAAAAATAGTTTTAAAAAAACCTTGAAACCAAGTGGTCATAAACAATGGACCATGAGTTTTCCCACAAGGGCCACAATGCATTCAGCTGCGAACTAAGTATTTAATTTCCACTTATTTGTTGACAAGTAATAAGCAAACAAGCTGTACAATAACTTATACCTTATATATATGTAAGCATAGACTTTATGCAAGACTTTTCATAAAAAGAAAACAAAAAAGAGACTTTATATAAGACTTTAATGGTCGGACTAAAAGCCTTGGCAAGTTATACTGAAGGGTCAAGTCTTCTACTAATTACTAACAATCTTTCTAAAATTTTGTGATATTAAAGTTAAATGGGTTTTAAGTAGGAGAAAATAATTGAAGAAAGGTAAGAAAAAAAATCATTCAAAATTTTTACAAATAAACTTGAAATCTTATCCCGTAACCATAACACCATAACCTTTATTTTCTATTGCGGTTTCATATAAAATAAAATTTAAAAAATAGAAATAGAAATTTAAAAAAAAATTATTAAATAAAAAAATATTAATTACATTAAAGATTTTACCAATCAAGTTCTATGTATTATGTTTTAGTTTTAAAAAATTATAGAAAATTTAGCATGTTATACTATTTTATTTAGCAAATAAATTAGGGAAAAAAACTAGAAACATAGCAGACAATGAGTTATTTCTCACACATCATTCAGCAATGGGTAAAGCATTTAATTTCCAATTCCCTCATTTTTTTTTTTTAAAAGGGCTCTAAAGGCCCCTTTTTTTTATTAATAAAGAGAAAACAACTCACACACCCATGGTGGGATTCGAACTTAGGTTCCTAGTGGGAGAGGGAGAATCTTACCACTGAACCACAAGAGATTCCCTCATGATACAACATTCCTCTAGAGTTAAACACATGGTGTGCCATCTTCAATTTATTAAACCAAAATAAGAACTGAACTAATAATATCACTTTTTAAAAATTAAGAATCAATTTGATCAAAAAAGTTGTTACATTTTTTCTCTCTTTTATATAAATCTACTCATATATTATTCTCTTTCTTAAGTGACTGAAGTCTCCTGCAAGCTTTCTAATAAGTTTCTTAGAATTGAGTAATATTAATCATAAAAAATAATCTAATAATAAATAAAGAGAAAAATTATTCAAAAGTCTCCTAATATTTTTAAAAACATTCTTTACATTTAGGGCTTATTTGGTATTATTTGGTAATAATTTCTTATTTTAATTTTACATTTTTAAGAAATCTCTACTAAATTATGAAATGATTGATAAATCTTTAAAAAGAATATGGCCTTTATACTTTTTTTATTTTGACAGGATAATGATTTCTGATCTTAATGATTATTTTTAATAAAAGAATCACAAAAATACAAAATTAATTAGTTAATTATAAATAATAAATCAAAATTATTAGCATTTAATTATAAATAATAAATCAAAATTATTAGCATGGCTTTAATACTTTCATGCATATACATCATGTCAATTATTGCTTTATAGCAATTACAATTTTATATGTTTTGATTTTTTTTAATCCAAATACATTATATTAAAAAGCCAAAAACAATTAACAACGAGCTTGAATATTATTTTCTAAGTTTTTTTTTTTTTTAAATATTCAAAAGCTTATTTGGAAATGAAAAAATAAGAAGAATTAATATATAACTGGTATTACTGTAATATAGACATCCACTTCTATATTTTATACATGTATGGTCACTTTAGAATAAGAATAGTAAAAATGAGTTAAGTTTTTTTTTTTTTTGCTAAGGGTGTTAGGCATAGGCCTAGTGGTGTGGTGTGTGACGGTGGTGTTGAGATGTGAAGTGGTATAAAACTCTGGTAAAGATGTAGCTGTCACAGCTTCTGTTGGACTTGATTTGACCAGGTTATGAGCTTTGTAGTTCAAATGTCGTGGAATCCACCGAATAGAGATAATTGAGAACTACGACAGCTGAAGTTGTAATTGCTGGATGATTGTTACAACTGTGTTTGAAATTTCTTCCTGACTGTCTTCCATCACGGCCTGAATTACAAATTTTGCATCCCCTTCTATATATATTGCCTTATGTTTAATGGTTAGAGCATGGGTAATAGCCGCTTCAAGTGCTAGTGTTTTTGCAACATCAACACAAGTAGTATATCTCTGGTCTGTCCAAGATTCGACAATGTGCCCATTAGTATCTGAGATGATAAAACCAATCGTTGCTGTCCCATGATTCCACGTAGCATCAAAGTTGTATTTTACCGCATTTGGAGGAGGTGGTTGCCATTGATTGGGAATGGGAATGTACATATCTTCTTTGATTCTGTGAGGATCAGGCTGTTTTATTGGTAGTGAGTGTTGTTTGAATTCTGCCACTCTGCGGACTATGGACTGGATTGAGTTGGGGCCGTCGATGTTGCCTTTATTGAACACTACTTTGTTTTTGGTAAATCATAATTGTTCAAGCATTATGACAGCTGTCAGTGTAAATGTTTCAGCAGAACAATCAGCAGGAAGGAAGAGCTTAGGAAGTTGTAAAAGGAACTTGATATAAGTGAAAATATCAAGTTTATGTGTGAATTCCCATTGTAAGTTCCAATTCCAGTGTTTCCACCAAGATTGTAATATCTCACACCAAATAAATAGGTGCTCTACATCTTCCACTTCTTGATGGCAGAGGGCGCATTTTACATCCGTGATTGAGGTGAAATGAAATATCTTTTTCTTTGTGCTGAGTGCATTTTTTAGTATTTTTCACAGAAAGATTTTGTGTCTTTCATGTAAGTTGGCTTTCTAGATTAGTTTCCAGTAACTCGAGCAATTAGTCACGCCTTTGCTTTTAACCAGTATGAGATAAGCGTCTTTAATTGAAAATTTTCTCTTACCTGTTTCAAACCAATTGAGGATATTCGGAGTACCTAGTGTAGGTGGGGAAGTGCCTGTATGAAATTTGCAACATAAGTTGGAAAAATTTGGTTCATCTTTGAATGTCCCATTTCAGATTTGGGTCCCAGTGGCAAAGATCTATAGGATTGGAAATATTGAATTGAGTGGTGTGACCATTTGGAGTGGGGAGTTTTTGTTGTGGTAAGCCAGGAATCCAAGGTTGTGTCCAGATGTTGACAGAACTGCCTTGTCCTAGTTTCCAATAACTTCCTTGAAGGACTAATTCTTTTCCCCACAGTATACCCTTCCAAATATAAGAATCTGTGTTACGTGGAACAATGTTTGAGAAATCAAGGTCTCTGATATATTTGGCACTGACGATGCGAACCCAAAGTTTGTTCGAACTCTTGAAAATGTCCCATGCAAGTTTGGAGAGCATGGCTTGATTAAAATCTTTTAGCTGGCGGAATCCTAGACCACCTGCTTCCTTGGGTTGACAGAGTTGGTTCCAAGCAATAGGAGAATAATAGTGTGAGACCTCTGTGACTTTATTCCACCAGAACTTTCTAATTATGGAGTTAGCCTCGGCCCAAATACTTGACAGAAGTTTGAAAGTACTTAAGGCATAAGTGGGTATGTTTTGTAGTACTAATCTGATGAGAGTGGCTTTACCAGCTGAAGAAAGTAGTTTGGATTTCCAACTTTGAAGTTTGCTTTTGAGTTTCTGAATAATGCCTTGAAAATTTGCTTTTTTTGATCGGCTAAGAGGAAGTGAATTGCCCAGATATTTAATGTTACCTTCTGCTTTCTGAATTTGGAGTATATGGCATATAGTAGTTTGAAGCGTGGTGTGCATGTTTTTGGAGAAGAAGAGAACAGATTTGGAGAGATTCACTTTTTGTCCTGACCATTTCCCGTAATCCTGTAAAATGGTTTTAATGCTATTGGTGTTTAAAAGGTTTCCTTGTAGGAAAATTACCACATCATCTGCATACATTAAATGAGAGATGGTAGGGGCTTTTCTTGCAATTTTGATCCCATGGATTAAGCCTTGGTGTTCAGCCTTCATGATCATTCTGGAAAGACATTCTGATATAATGAGAAAGAGGTAAGGTGACAATGGATCCCTCTGTCGAAGTCCTCTTGATGGTTGAAAACGACCAAAAGGTGAACCATTTAACAGTATTGATAGAGAAGAAGTGGAAATACATTGTAGGATTAAATGTCAAAATTTTGCTGAGAAGCCCCATAATTCCATTATGTGCATAAGGAAATTCCATTCCACTCTGTCATATGCCTTCTCCATGTCTAATTTAATCCCCATGAGTCCACCTTTTCCTGTAGTTTTCTTAGAAATTGTGTGGGCTACCTCTTGAGCTAGTATGGTATTTTCTGCTATCCATCAACCTGGAAGAAAAGCTGATTGAAAAGGAGATATGTGCTTTTGAAGGATGGCCCGTAATCTGTTAACAAACAGTCTAGAAATGATTTTATAATTGACATTGTAGAGGCTAAAGGGTCTGAAGTCCGTGCACCTCAAGGGACCAGCTATTTTTGGAATTAAGGTGAGGAAGGTATGGTTCCAATTTTCCTTTAATGTACTTGTTATGAAGAATTGTTGTATTTCCTTAACATTTGACTCTCCTGTGATATGCCAGTATTTTTTGTAAAATCCTACTGGGAACCCATCTGGTCCTGGGGATTTGTAATCCCCCATCTGGTCCTGGGGATTTGTAATCCCCCATTTCCCATAGCGCTTTCTTAATTTCTGAATAAGTTGGTACGTCTATGAGAAGTGAGTTTTCTTCCAAGGTGACTATTGTAGGGAATAAATTGCTTAGGTCAGGATGTAGGATGGGATTATCCGAAGTGAAGGATGTTTTAAAGTGGTTTAAGAATGCAGTTCCAATTTCTTGTCTACTCCACGTTGTTCTGCAATCATTCAGCTTTAAGCAATGAATAAAATTTGATTTCCTCTTTAGTAAGGTTGATGTGTGAAAGAATCGTGTGTTTCTGTCTCCCTCTTTTATCCATAGTTCTCTGGATTTTTGTTTCCACATTGAATCCCATCAAATATATTGTTCTTCTAATAAAGAGCAGACCATCCGTTCCATTTCCTTTGTGTTTTTTGTAGGCAAACCCCATTGTATATCCTTGAGCTGAGATTCCAGTCTCTTTATTTTTTCTGGGATAAATCCAAAATGCTGTTTATTCCATTTGAGTAAGGATATTGCCAAAGATTTAAGTGTGTCAGTGATGTTGGTATGACTGTCTGTGTGGGACTCCCATGTCTCCTTAATCAGTGTTTCACAGTTGGTGTCATGAGTCCACATTTCATAAAATCGGAAATGTCGTTTTAAATATTTTTCCTGGGTGCCATTGAGGTGCAGAATCATTGGATTGTGATCTGAAGTGTAGGTTGGTAGATTGGTGACCAGTGCTTTTGGAAACACATCTATCCATTGAACAGAAGAAATGGCTCGATCCAATTTTTGAAGAATCCTGTGTTCTTTCTATCTTTGGTTACACCAAGTGTATTTACAGCCAACGCTACCCCATGTCTACCGCACCTTGTGTATCAATGAAAGGGCTTAGTTCATTCATGGGGTAAATGTAAAAGGGTGTGCCACCACATTTTTCAGACTCTTGAGTGATGTCATTGAGGTCTCCAATTAAACACCAGTAATGATTTAGAGTGGGGATCTTATTAGAGATATCCATCCAGACTTGTTTCTTTTCTCTTTGGTAAGGAGGGATATAAGCAAATATGAGATGTTTTATTTCATTTGATCCGAAAGCAGGATTTAAATCTACAATTACAAAAGTGCTTCCCACAAAATTCACAGTTAAATTTACATTATCTTTCCAAAACAGACAATAGCCACCTTGTAACCCCACGACTGGTATAATAAGACTATTGTTAAAGCCTATTAGAGTAGTTTGTAACTGGGAAGCTTGTATTTCCTTAGCTTTCGTTTTCATTAACCAAACAACGTCCAATTTTTATTTTTTTAACCAAAAAGCGCAACTCACGCTTGGCTCGGGGTCGGACCAGCCCTCGGCCATTCCAGCTAAGAATGATCATGGTAGTTCGGGGGGCAAGTTATAGGTCGCCTCCCTACCTTCAGCAGCTTTCTGGGTTGGATAACCCCCTGTCCCAGTTTGATGTTGGTTTCCAGTTCCTGTATTTGGTGTTATGTCACATATTCCATCAACAACTCCACCTCCCACAGAGCTAGAGCCAGTATCCTATAAATTGTTCAAGCTAGGATGAAAGAAATCATTCAAACACATTAAAGAGTCAGAACCCATATTGAGATCAGAATTGCTTAAAAAAAAATTTGCAAGCTAATTGATTTTCCTCTGTGGCTTTGCGTTTTGATGTTTCGGGTTTGGCATTAGTGGCATTGTAGTCTGCCTGAGATTTGTTGGCACACAGATATTTGTTCATGGTTTCCTGTTGTTGCAGCATTTGGTATTGGAAGAGAGCAAAGGTGATCTTGGAGATATGGTCTACAGCATGGAAAGAGACACCATTATGGACAAATTCAGCCAGCTAGAAGATTCTCGTGGTTGTGAGTCATTTTGGAGATTCCTGCATGTTGAAATCTAGACGGAACCCTATGGCTTGGGCTAGTAATCTGCACTTAAGGTTGAGATCAGTGGCATTAGTGTATCCTGCAGAATACCATTCTTCGTAAGCAGCAGCAAAATGTATGAGGTCCAAGTCTTGAGTCTGAAGTAGGAATTCCTGCACTTCTGCATGTAATCTATTGATTTTGGTAGAGAAGGTTTCCTATTGAGTGACTGAGTGTGAAGAATTCTGATCCTGTTGGAATTTGATTGTAGGTGGTGTCAATGGTTGAGAAAGTTTCTGTTTGCCAGAGCGAGAGGTTGGCTTGGCATGATGTGGAGACTGAGTTGGTGTTGAACTGTTGAGTTAAGTATGTACGTCTGAATTGGTTATGAGCCAAAATTTATTCAAAGGGGCCATTTGGTTAGCACTAACGCGCATCCATTCTCCAAAGACAAGGGAGAACAATTCTTCATTCACCATGTAAGTAGTAGTCACTTCCATTTCACATTCTCTGGTAAAGTGATCCAAAATTCCACATTTGTAATAGAATTCAAGTAGCTTTTCATACCTGAATTCCACCCACAGCTTATCAATTGGGTGTCGCACATGTCTTCTGGGAATTAAGCAGCCTGCAGCAAGGGGTGCATGCACATTTACTTATACTCGAAACCTCAGATATTTGTGTGGTTGTATTATGTCATCTTCATGTAAGTCGTGTTCTATCAGTTTCCCTACCACTTTGGCCAATTTGCCAATGTTAGAAGTTTTCATTCCTGCAAAGTGGAGACTGTGAGCTTGTATTCAAAAGCAAGTGGTGCTGAAGTCGAGTTCTTGAATCGTGAGATGGTTTTCCCAAGTTCTCAAAACCAACAATGAGTTATTGACATGCCAAATTCTCTGTTCCCATACGTAATCTCTATCTCCCTCCATAGAGAAGGTGAATGAGAAAATATTCTTGTGATAGTCCATAACAGAGATTACAACATCACCCTTTAGGGTCCATGCTTTCTTTGCCACATTGATCACCTGATTTTTCCTGATAGGTGATCGTGAGAGCACTTTCCCAATAAGTTTTAGAGAAGAGGATATCTTGTCATCGTCCTGGTCCTCATCAAGAGTAATTTTTGGTAATAGACAGGTGAGGTTCTTGGTTTCCTCCACGAGTTTGGTGATATCATCTGCAGTAAGTGGTTGAGGAGGTGAAGACATTTTGGTGGAGGATAAGGAGTGGATTCGATATTTTTTCCTTGTTTTGAAAAGTTTCAATGTGGATTTGTGTGTTAGAGGTTGTTGGTTTATATAATAGTGGAGGAGTAACCAGAAGTTCAATTTCCAAAGTATGAGTTGGAGAATTGTAACGACACTAAGCATGATTGCTCTAGTCCTTTCTATGATTGGGTGTCATCTGCTTCTAGCCATATAATGAACCTTTCAAATATCAGTGAGTAGTCGTTTGTAACTTGAAAATTGGAACGTCGAGGGTCAGACGCGTGAGTTGGAATTGGGGTGTGTCATGCAACTCAGTTGTTATTGGGGGTGGCTCGAGACTATGATAATCTGTAGAAAAGCTTAAGCAAAGTGTGAATTTTTGAGAGGCGTCTGATCATATACTTTAGGGAATGGTTCGACGAAGCCCTATTACGTATTTGCGTATCGTGATGGTTTACTCTAATCCGAGAACTTGATGGTCTGAATTAGGAGGTGAGGTTGTAGAAACAAAATTGAGTTTTCAAATCAGAAACCAGACTCAGGAATGGGACTCAGAAATGGGAGGGTTGCTACTGGCGATTCGGGCTAGGTTCGCAATCGCTTCAGCGGTCGAACTCCATCGCTCTCCCCTATAAATGAGTTAAGTTAGTATTAAAGATTTTAGAGGAAAATTTTTTACTCCAAAAAAATATTGGGCGCCAAAATTTTAGTGGCAATTTGAAGAAATTTAGAAACAAATTATTTCATTGCTAAAGAATGTCATTAGCAACTAACTAAATTTTATTACTAATTAATCTTATTTGAGTGATAATTTTTTTTAAATTCTAAAAGGTTTCGAACACAATACCATTTTATTTAGAGATGAAGAGAATCATTCCTAAAATATAATTTCATTAACAAAATGAAATTTAAAACTATAATTCTAAAAAATCCAATTTTGATTATTTAATCACCATTTCATAACTTTCTTTTATATAAATTAAAATAGTTATAGATTGCATATAGATTATATGATTATTTTGGTCGACATACTTCTTCTAAACTTTAATACTTTTAATTAAAATTAATTATTTATTGAATAATAAATAACAAATGATTTAGTGTAATCACTATTTCTAAATTTTCTTTTTTTATAATTTAAAATAGTTAGAAATTGCATAAAATTATTTTAGTCAAACTTCTAAACTTTAATGTACTTAATTAAAACTAATTCTTTATTGCATAATAAATAATGATGACTTAGTTAATAACTTAAAAGTATAATTCCAATAGACTTTAATTTATATATAATAACCCTTTTTTTAACTAAATGATGAGTTAAAAATAATATAAAGTAAAAAAATGTGTACAATAATTAAGTTCATATTAAGACATATAAAACCACAAATAATAATAATAAAATTGAATGATTTTTGTAAATTTAAAATTTTAATTAAATAATGCTTCATTTATCACTTAAAGTACTTAAATTTCACATTTGTAATTATACATATTTTGATCCATTGCTAAAATATACATTTGAAGCTATAACATAATATAGAGAATTACCTTGTATCATTTTGCCTCTTTGTAAGATATGTATTAATACTTTTATGCATTTAACATAAGTACCATTCAAAATTAGGAGAAGAAAATATGAAAAGTATTAAAATTCTCATAACTAGGAGAAAAAAAAAGTGAAAAGTATTAACATTCAATAATGTATTTGCAATATATCATTTATCTTGTTTGCTTGTTTACCTATCTTTCTTTATTGTTTTGTTGTAATCTTATAAACAATTGAACATTTTATTCTATTTTATTTTATTTTGTAAATGAATTAGAAAATAAAAATAGTAGTTTAAAAACAAACTTAAAAAATAAGATTAGTTTTAAAATGATTGCTCATCCTACAAAGTTAAAATATCTATGCAAATAAAGTAATACAAAAACTTATAACTTATAATGGTTACAAGCTATGGCTCAATAGCATTACTCTCATTCAAACATGTAGAGAGTATTGAGTTTAAGTCTTAATTATATGTGTTTAAATAATATATTTTTTTTTCTTTTAAAAAGAACTTATATATTCAACTCATAGAGTTTATTAAAACTTTTTGTAAAAAGAAAGACTTTATGCAAGACTTGCAATTGATGTTGGACTAAAAGACTTGGCAAAGTATATGCTAAAGGGTCCTATATTGTGTGAGTTTTCTACCAAGCTTCACAAATGAGAGTGAATATTATTGATCTATTATTGCCTCCACATGAACTTTAAATAGAAAATTTAGAATCTAAGTGAGAAATTTAATTACCAACTATTATATATCTACTATTATATGATTATTAGAAATTAAATGAATTTAAGCTAAAGAGAGTTAGGACCAGCCTAAGGGGGGATATGGATAGATTATATTGATATGATGTTTATTGTTATAAGTGCTAAAGAGGGTTGCACTAAAAAGTCGTCTTGCAAGTTATCTAGAGAATGATGTACTTTAAAGACTGGAAGCCATTCTCTGAAAATATCATGAGAACAATGGAAGGCAATATGTAATTTAATGTGATTTCGGTAGCTAGTATTTGGATGAATCCAAGTATTTTCAATAAATTTCGGATTACAAATTGTGCATCCCTTCCAGATAGATTGCCTTGTGTTTGATTCATAAAACATTGGGTAATTTTACATCCCCTATCCAATAGATTCCTTGTGTAACAGTTAAAACATGGGTGATAGCATTCTATGCAAGACTTCCGCAACTCGACACGACCCACATCAAAATACTCATGTCTGGTCGAGCTTAATGTGTTGGGTTGTAAACAGGTCGACCCGTTTAATCCATTTAAAAAAATAGGGTTGAATGGAGTTAATTGGGTAACCCGCGTAACACAAGTAAATAACTAAAATTATTAAGGTATGTACGTAATTGTTTCTTATTTAATTATTTTGTAGGTTTATACTTTAAAATATTATTGATATGATATTTAAATTCATTTCATATTTTATTTTCTTATTTTTATCAATTTATAATAATATATTATTTAGTTTAATTTTGTATGTTGTTATTATTAATTATTCATTTTAGACTAAAAACAAGTTTTTATTTACAAAGAATTTATGATACATATTTTTGTTAGACTTTTTTGTTATTATTTAAAACTTTAAAATATTAGATTTGATGTATCACAATATTTATGATTATTGATATTATTTTTATTTTGTATTAGTTAATATTTTTACATTTTTTGTTAAAAAATAATGCTTAAATTGATTTAATTTTTGGAGTCGAATTAGAATTTATAATGTTAATAGGTGACATAAATATATGTTGATACTCGATATAATATCTCTGATTTTTTATATTATAAAATATAATATATATTATTTAATATATTTATACGGGTTAAATGGGTCAACTTAGGTTGGGTTAGGGTTGTACTTTCTGACCTATTTAATAAATGAGTTGGAGTTGGGTCAGGGTCAATCTTACATGGATCGGGTCGTAAATAGGTTGACCTGAACACGAAACGACCCACCCGTTTGACAGCTCTACCCTCAGTATGACTCTGATCTGTCCAAGCCTCAACAATGTGACCAAAAGAGTCAGAGATTACAAATCCAATAGTTGCTTGACCACAATTCCAAGCTGCATCAAAGTTATACTTTACAGCATTTAAAGGAGATGGTTGCCACTGGTTTGGTATGTGAATTAGGGGTGTCTACGGTCCGGTCTGGTCCGATTCGATTTTTAGTAAAAAAAAATTAACCAGACCGGACAATTCATATTATTTTAATCGGACCCTTTAACTAATAAAAATTTTAAAACCGTCCAGTTTGGTCCGGTTTGGTTAACGGTTTTCAATGGTTTTTAAAAAAATTTTTGCTAAACTTTTTTCTATAACTAAAAATATAATCAAATAATAACGCGACACACATAGCAACAAATTAATACATTAATCCATAAAATACATATTCATAATACATTAATCTATAAAATACATATTTATAATACATTAATCTATAAAAAATTCAAAACAATTACAGTCTAGATTCTAAAATAATAAAAAACGGGTAACAGAGATAGAGAACTGGAACTCTGGAAGTGGGTAATTGGGAAGTTGAGAACAAACGTAGGTAACTGGGTAATGGACTGATGGGTATTAATAATAATAGTTATAAATAGAGAAATGTTGCGAAGTACGAAATTAGTAATATATTTGCGAATGCACATAGAGATTAACAGTGGGTATTAATAATAATAATAATATATTATTTAAAAAAATTAATATTTTATTTATAACGGTCCGGTCCGATTGGTTAAAAAATAACAAAATTGGACCAGACTGTTTTACCAATGGTTTGTATAATTTTTAATCGGACCGGACCATATATTTCATGAAATTGTCTGATCCGGTCCAGTCTGATTTTTCGGTTTTGTTCAGTTTAGTCCGATTTTTGGACACCCCTAATAGGAATTAAGTCATCTTCACTTGGGTTATGGATATCAATATGTTTATTTGGGATTAAATATGTTTTAAATTCTTCAACTCTTCTTATGATTGAGTTGATTGATTGAAACCCATCAAGTTTTCCTTTATTAAACACTATTTGGTTTCTGGTAAATCATAATTTCTTTAATATTATAACTGTTGTCAGAGTAAAGACCTCTATAGAGCAATTGAGGGGTAGTAGAAGCTTAGGAGGTTGCAAAAGGAATTTTACATAAGTGAAGATATGATTGCAATATCTTAGAAAGGATGAACAAATGTTCAATATCTTCCACTTCTTTATGGCATAAGATACACTTTAGATCTAATATGGGTGTGAAACGAGCTATCCTCTTCTTGGTGCTAAGTGCATTTCTCAGAATTTTTCAAAGGAAAATTTTATGTCTTTCACGTAGTTTTGATTTCCAAAGAAGTTTCCAATAACTATTGCAGTCATAAGCACCTCTGCCTTTTACCAAAGTGAGATAAGCATCATTCACTGAGAAATCCCGAGTACCTGTTCCAAACCAAGTGAGGATATCAGGTGTACCTAGAGTTGGTGGTTAAATGGCTTTTATGAAATTAGCAACATAGTCTGGGAAAACTCTATCCACCTTTGTTAAATCCCATTGCAGATTAGGATTCCAATGGCAAAGGTCTGAAAGGGTGGAAATATGTACCTGAAGGTTGTGACCAATATTAGGAGGAATTTTTTGGTTTGGTAATCCGGGTATTCAAGACTGAATCCATATATCAATGGAATTTTGGTTTCTGAGTTTCCAATAGCTCCATTAGAGAATTAATTCTTTACCCCACAGTATACCTTTCCAAACATAGGAATCTGAGTTTTTTGGTAGAACTTTTGAAAATTCAAGTTCTTGGATGTATTTTGCACTAAGTATTTTAACCCAGAGTTTGTTCGGGTACTTGTAGATGTCCCAAGCAAGTTTGGAAAGCATTGCTTGGTTAAAATCTTTTAAATGCCAAAAACCCAGACCACCCGCAGCTTTTGGTTGACAAAGTTGAGTCCAAGTGATAGGAGAAAAATAATGTGAGTTATTTGTGGCTTTGTTTCACCAAAACTTTCTAATTATGGAATCAGCTTCTTCCCAAATGCTAGAAGGAAGTTTAAAGGTACTTAAAACATAAATGGGAATGTTTTGCATAACTGAGCGAATTAGAGTAGCTTTACCAGCTTGAGAAAGAATTTTAGATTTCCAACTGTGGAGTTTAGTTTTGAGTTTCTGGATGATGCCTTGAAAGCTTTCTTGTTTTGATTTGCTGAAAGGGAGGGAATTGCCCAGGTACTTTATGCTACCTTCCACTTCTTTAATTTGAAATTCTTGGCAGATTGCTAATTGTAGAGTAGGGTGCATATTTTTGGAAAAGAAAATGACCGATTTAAACAGGTTCACTTTTTGACCTGACCAACTTCCATAATCCTTTAAGATGGTTTTAATGCTTTTTGTGGTCAAAATGTTACCTCTTAGGAAGATTACTACATCATTTGCATACATCAAGTGGGAAATGGGTGGAGCCCTTCTTGCTATTTTGATGCCATGGATTGTTCCTAATTGTTCCACTTTCATGATCATTCTGGAGAGACATTCTGAGATAATTAGGAAAAGGTACGGTAATAAAGGGTCTCCTTGTCTTAGTCCTCTCGAAGGCTGGAAGCGACCAAAAGGTGAGTCATTCAATAAAGTGGACAAAGAGGTAGTTGAGATGCATTGAAGAATTAAATTCCCGAATTGTTCTGAGAAGCTTTCATGATCATTCTGAGATAATTTTCATGAGTAAGGTACGGTGATAAAGGGTCTCACTCTGTCTTAGTGCCTTTTCCGATATCTAGTTTGATATACATTAACCCACCTTTACTGGACGTTTTCTTGGGTATGGTGTGAGTCAGTTTCAATAAAATGTGACTAAAGATGGTATTTTGCTATCCATCGACCAGGAAGAAAAGCTAATTGAAAATTCCCGATATGTGTTGTTGCAAGATTGCCTCTTAAGTCTGTTCACTAAATTTTCATGAGTATATGTCCATTCCACTCTGTCATATGACATTTTCGAAGATCTAATGGTTTGAATATACATTAACCCACCTTTACTAGAACCAGTTACTTCTTGGAATCATGGGTGATGAAAGCATGCTTCAATTGTGCTTGAGAATACCAGTTAAGAAGAATTGTTGACTTTTCCCCAACTATCTATCACCTAGGATATGCAAAGCTAATTTTTTGTAAAAACTGCAGGGAATCCATGTGGGCCTGGTTGCATTTATAATGCCCCATCTCATAATGTCTGTTTCTAAATATTCTGTTGGTATGGAAATGTCTATGTAGATGTGATTTACAAAGATTCCGTGGTGATCACTTCAGAAAATAAGTTACTCAACTCGGGGGTTGTAATGGGATTGTCCAAGGAAAAAGACTGTTGGAAGTAATATAGGAATTCAAGCTCCAATTTCTTTCCTACACCACGTTGTTCTTCCATTAGTCAGCTTTAAACAATGAATGAAGTTTGATTTTCTTCTTATCAAGGTTGAGGTGTGGAAAAATTTTGTGTTTCTGTCTCCCTCTTTAATCCTATAATTCTCTGAACTTTTGTTTCCATATTGAGTCCCATCTAGCATACTGTTCTTCAAGTAAGTTGCAAACCAGTCTTTCCTTTTCCTTGGTATCATCTTGTCGGGCAGACCCTGTTGGATGTCCTTTAGTTGAACTTCCAATATCTTGATTTTTGTAGGAATAAAACCAAAGTGTTGTTTATTCCATTATAGTAAGTTGTTTGCCAGAGATTTAAGTGTAATTATGACATCCATTTGATTTCCTTTGTTTGATTCCCAGGTATCCACAATCAGTCTTTCACAGCTTGTATCAAAGGTCCACATCTCATAAAATTTGAAAGGTCGCTTTAGATATCGTTCATTGATGCCACCTAGGTTCAAAATTATTAGATTGTGGTCTCTGAAGTATAAGAAGGTACGTTTGTGACCATTGCCTTTGGATAAGAATTTAACCATTGTACAAAAGAGATTGCCCTGTCCAATTTTTGAAGTATCCTCTAGTCTTGTTGTCTTCTATTACACCAAGTATACTTACAGCCCACACTACCTAAGTCCACAACACCCTGTTCATCCAAAAAGTTGTTAATTCATTTGTAGGATTGGTGTGAAAGGGTAAACCCCCACATTTTTCAGATTCTTGTGTAATGTCATTTAGGTCTCCAATTATACACGATTGGCCATTAAGAGTAACGATCTATTAGAGAGTTCCATCCAGACTTGTTTCTTTTCTCTTTGATAAGGAAGGATATAAGCAAATATTATAGATGTTATTTCATTAGTTCCAAAAGCAGAATTACAATCTGCTATTACAAACGAGCTTCCAACAAAAGTGATAGACAAAGACACATTTTTTGTCCAAAACAAACAATAGTCACCTTGTAAACCAACTACAGGTATGATAAGACTATTGTTGTAACCTATTAACGCTATTTGTAATCGTGCTGCTTGTACTTGCTGAGCTTTAGTTTCCATTAGCCAAAGAACATTGAGTTTGTGTTTCTTTATCAAAAAGCGCAGCTCGCGCTTGGCACGAGGTCGGACTTAGACCTCTGCCATTCCAGCTGAGAAACTTCATGGATACTCAAGGGGCACGTTAAAGGTCGCCTCCCCACCTTCAAAATTAGCTTTAACTACTAAACCCTCATTGCTTGTATGATTATTTCCACCATTGTCACAGATTGGTATTGTACCGCCAGTTCCATCTTGCAAATTTACTACCTCTTATGCCTAAGCCAATATCCTGCAAATTATCCATACCCGAGTGAAACAAGTCATTTAAACAAAGTATTGATTCAAAATCCAGATTGAGATCAGAGTTGCTTAAAAATAGTTTTTTATAAGCATATTGAATGTCATCCTCCACCTTTCTTTTTGATTTGCCAGTGTTGGCAGCTTGTATCAATTGGAATCTTCTTGTCCATCCATGGTAAGTTCCTGTCATCCCTATGATGTAGTACTTGATATTGGAAAAGAGCAAACGTGATCTTAGACATGTGGTCTGATGCATTAAATACCACTCCATTGTGAGCATATTCTACCAATTGGAAAATTCGTGTAGTTGTCAACTTCTTCGGTTGGTCCTACATGTTGAATTCTAAACAGAAACCAATTGCTTATGCCAACATTCTGCATCTTAAATTAAGGTCTAAGTCAATAAGTTGACCTGCATTGTACCAGTCTTCATAGTAGGCAGCAAAATGAATAAGGTCCAAGTCTTGAGTCATATGTAGGAACTCCTGTACTTCTTTATATATTCTTACAATCTTCGTCGAAAATTTTCTTGTTGAGTAACTGAATGGGAAGAGTTGTTATCGGGTCCTGTTTTGAGTAGATGTTGAGTCAGTTGTTGGATTGCCTGCTGTTTACCTTTTCGCTATGTCTGCCCACACTGATGTTGAGATTGACTTGGAGTTGAGTTGGAGAGTTGGTTATGCACATCAGAGTTGCTGACTAGCTAGAATTTGTTTCATGGAGCTGATTGATTAGCACTTGCCTTCAGCCACTCACCATAAACAGGTGAGAAAATGTCATCATTGACCATGTAAGTAGTTGTTCCAATTCACATTCTAGAGTGAAATGATCCAAAATACCACATTTATAGCAAAATTCAGGTAATTTTTCATACCTGAATTCTACCCATAATTTTCATTTGGGTATCGAGCATTCCTTCTTGGAATTATATAGCCAGTAGTAAGAGGTTCATGAACGTTGACCTCCATATGAAACCTTAAGTATTTATGATTTTGAATTATGTCTTCTTCATCTGAATCTTTATTTACCAATTTGCCCACGACTTTGGCCAGTTTCTCTATGTTGGATGATTTCATTCTAGCAAGGTGTAGTCCATGAGCTTGTATCTAGAAATAGGTAGTGTTGAAATCTAGCTCCTAAATAGTTAGGTGATTTTCCCATGTGCGTAGAACCAATAATGAGTTGTTGACATGCCATATTCTTTATTCCCATATGTAGTCTCTATCTCCTTCCATCGAGAAAGTGAAAGAAAAAATGTTTTTATGATAGTCCATAACTGAGATTAGAACATCACCTTTGAGGTTCCACGCTTTCTTAGTGGCACTTATCATTTGAGACTTTATAATGTTTGATCGTGAGAGTACTTTTTCATTAATTTAAGGAAGATGATAATCTTATCTGCTTCAGGATCCTCATCTAGATGTATTTCTGGTAGTAGACACGTGAGGTTCTTAGTTTCCTCCACTAGTTTGCTAATATCATATGCAGTGATTTGTTTGGAAGTAGAATGCATGGTGACCAATGTGAGATTAATGAAGCGTGAATGATGTTTTTTTCTTTTTTTGAATAGCTTCTTAGTGGAGGTGCCTGATATGATCTTCTTTCTTATATAGTGCAGGGAGGAGAGAGGGAAATTTCAACTCCCAAAGTAAGCAAGTGAAAAAGTGTAATGACACAAAAAATAATTACTCTTGTCCTCGCTAATGTTGTGTGCCATTTACTTACAGTGATGAGGTGAATCATTTCAATTTTCATTGTTTTGTCTATTTCAAACTTGAGAACTGTAACGCCGAAGGATAAGGCGCTTGAGCTGCGATTGGATTTGGCGTGCAATTGTGAGGCTAATCAGAGTGGCTCGAGATCGTTATTGTCTGTAAAGTAGCTAATTAGCAAGATTAATTAGGTAAGAAATTGTGTGAATTTGTACTCTAATGGAGTGGGCAAAGAGATATGAACCCTAAAACTTCTTGCGTAACTTTTCGTTACTTTAACCGAAGTGGAACTTTTCAATTAGCCTAGCAAAAGGATTGAGTGAGGGTTCAATAATTCAATAATCCAGTGAAGAAACCAGAGCGGTTGATGGAACAAGACAGCAATCCAATAAGGAGGTTCGCAGGCGCTCCTCTACAGCGGGGAGATCCAACGATCGAGCTTCTTGACATAATATGATTATTTATCATTCATTGTGTTATTCTTTCTTTTTTTTTAACAATAATAATAAAATATATAAAATATTATTTTAATTTCTATTTTACTCCCAATGTCTTTGATTAAATCTATTTAAATTATACTGCAAAAAGAATAATGTGATAGCTATTGTAATAAATTGGAGATAAAAAATGACTAAAAATTATACTGTTTTAATAAAAAAAAAAAAAAGTTACTATTTTAAAGATTATGGTTCAAGATTGTACAAATATACACTCAAGGGTTAAGTCTTCTACGAGGTTTCTAAGAAGTTTCACATAATTGACTGATATTGAAGGTAATTAAACTATTAAAGACCTAAACTTAAACTTTTGACCAAGAGAGGTGGAAAAAAAAATGAAGAAGGAAGAGATAGAATAGGAAAAAATGGGAGAAAAATAATACAAAATATATAAAATTATGTAGTACTGGGAGTGAAATATATGGTTTGAAATTAGGAGTCATAAAATAATAACACACGTGTTATATTTAACTTTTAAATCACATATTGAATAGATAGCAAGTTAAATTAAATTAATATCACTTTTACAACAAGTAATCCATTTTCAATGTCAAATTTTTTTTTTAATGTAATTCACCATCACCACTAGACTAGGTTTTGAATTTTATACAGTATTTATAATTAATCAAAAAGTAGTAATTATTCTATCGTACTACTTATTCGATTAGTAAGAGTCATTCTATCATTTCTTCTAAAAGATCATAAAAGAAAACTTCTGAAAGAGAAACATCAATTACAATTTGGAAATAATTGTTTGTATTCTAAGCATTTCAAAGTACTATTGAATTTTCATTGAGTTATCTTTAAATTCAACAATTATCATATTCGAAAACGATAATTGGTCTATATATAACAATAGAGAAACATGTTAGGTAAGAAGTTTTTTTTTTTTTTTTTTTTGCATTATAACAATTCTTATTTCTTGTAAAATTTTATGTTAATTGTGATTTGTTTATAGTATTTAAGGTATCAAAACATGTGATTATGCTTGCAAACACAATCTAACATATGAATTTGCTAGTTCTGCAAATAAGATTCATTGAAATTTTGTTTATGTAATTCTTATTTGTTGGTATAAAAATAATTTCTTATATGTGTTTTTATTTAGTAACAATGATAATATTATGTCTTATATTTTAGAAAGAGATAATTGTTCTTTTCATAGAATTTGTAGAATAAATTTCACATGATTTTCCAAACTTTAAAGTCATTTATGGAGTATAAAATTGTCTAAAAAATTGATAATTGTTATCATATGTTTATTTTTATTTTATTAATAAAGGCAATCATATATCTTATTTATTTGGAAAAGATACTTGTTTTCTTGATAAAATAATGATTTATTAGATTATTTATACTAATTTACAAGCTATTCAACGTTATAGGTTTACGTATTAAATAAGTTTAAATTTTGAAATCAATGGCTTAAATAAAATATAATAATCTAATGGTTAAAAATAGTCTGATATTAGTGTTGTACTACATAACGATCCTACAAAATACTTCTAAAAACACACCTCAAATTTTCAAAATATGATTTCAAATTTATTTTGTTTTTGTTTTATTACACTATATTATCCTTTGTTATTTTCTTTTTGGCAAATATTTCATTTAAAAAAATCACAAGAAAGAGTATTCTTTTTATTTTTATTTTTTTTTGAAATTGTCTCAGTATGGAAAAAAAAAAATTTAGGTTCTTACCTCAACATTCTTTATAATAGACAAAATATTAAAGATTTGTATTATGATATTAAAAATTACTTTATGTATTTAAATTTGAAAATTTTAGAAAAAAAAGAATTCATAAAACATTCATCAATTACAATTTTACAATATAATTTTTAAGAAGTTTGGATATGTGTACGTTTTCATAAAATTGAATTAAGTTGATCTTTTATCTTTTGTGCCTTTTTAATTTTTACAGTGGGTCTCTTATAGATGGTGAAGGCTTGATGCTTTTCCTTCATGTTCTGGGTATTTTTCCTTCCAATTTTATTATATTTTGATTGGTTTTTATGTCTATGTTTTATTTATGTCTATTATTAATTATACATATTACAGTGACACAGCATAACATTTATTCATTAATATATATATATATATATATATATACTGTCAGTGTATAAATATTTAATTATACGAAATAGTCTTTTTCATATTAAAATAACATAATAATAATTAATTTAAATGAGTGATAACATAATAAGACCGAAAAAAAAAATGACAATCACTATTATTTTTACTCAAAACTTTAAGCCATTATATTTAATTACATACTAGACATATAATTGAAAATTTAATTAGTTTACACTATTTAATATACAAATGATCATTTTTTTTTTTGGAATAACTAATTCTTTATAAACATGTGTACCCTCAAGAAAGAATACGCTGGTCTATTTTTTTATGATTTTTTTTTTTGTTCATTTTATCTTTTCTAAATATAAAAAATTTTATTTTTTAATTTTACTTCATTTATAATTTTATAAATTTATTTTAATATTATTATTAATTTTGATTAAACTGCTTAAACAAATATTGTAGTAACAATACTGTTTTTATTTAATTCAATTTCTATTACAATCCATATTTATATTACATTTTTGTTTGCAAACCAAATATGACATTTATGCATGACTTTTTGAAAATAAAAAAGACTTTAGACTTGAAATTAATGATCGAACGACTAAAAAACTTGGCAAGTATATGGTAAATGGTCAAGTATTTTGAAAAGCTTCTTACAAGTTTTGTAGAATTTAGTAATAATAAAGATTTTTTTTGTTAAAGACAAAAAAAGAATAAATAATTGAAAAAAGGAAATAAAAAATAAAAAATTTAAACATGAGTAGTGTGGCTTGGTATAAACATACACACACATATATATATATATATGGTTATTGCTCAAGAAGTATATACATATATCAAATTGCTTAGCGAGTATACAGATATATCAAAATACAATCAATAATTGAGTATTGAGTATCCATTAATTGTCCTACCTCTCTCAAACGTATAATAGCTAGTCATTGGCAAAGTTGGCTTCTTCAATGATTTCACCCACAAGCCTTGTCATCCTTTTAGTGCTTATACTACACTCTGTAATCACCATTAATGCGTTTAGAAGAGTGAAGTGCATAGAATTAGAGGGGTAAGCACATATCAAGTTCAAAGATAATCTAATTAACAAAAAGGGTATATTATCCTCTTGGGAAATGGGCAAGAAAAAAGAGAATGATGCAAATGGTACGGAATTTAATGTGATAACAAATCTGGCCATGTGGTCAAGCTTCATCTTTTAGGAACAGATTATGCGTATATGTTAGTGGGTAGTATAAGTGATTCATTAATAGGTTTGCCTTACCTTAATTATTTGAACCTTAGTAGGAATTATATATCTGGTAGAAGGCACTTCCCTAGTTTCATTGCAAACCTTTCGAAGTTGGAGGTTCTTGATCTATGATACTCTTTTTTTTATAACAATAATTCGTATTCGATGGAGTAAGTTTCACATCTTTCTTCTCTATGACAACTTGATCTGAGTAGCATGAATCTCAACCAAACTAATAACTAGATTGAAGTGATAAATAAGCTCCCTAATCTCATAAAATTGACCTTAGATGATTGTTCTCTCCAAGATGTCATTCCATCATCTCTTTAAATGGTCAATTATTCAACATCTCTTAACTTCATTTCCCTTAATAACAATTATCTTTCAGACTTTTTTTTATAGCCAAGAGGTTTTTAAAATTAACTAGTAGTAACTTGGCTTACCTTAATCTTAATTGTAATAACCTTCAAGGTACTACTATTTTTAAATTTTTGTCCAACATGTTTTCACTTGAATACCTTGATCTTAGTGGTAATAACCTTCAAGGTGAGATTTCGAAATTCCTTTGGAGTATTTGTAGCTTGCAAGGATTGAAATTGTCCAACAACAGCATTAATAGGTAGCTATCACCATCCAACAACTGTTCACATCATTCTTTAGAGTGGTTAAATTTATCTTCTAATCAAATCATAGGCTCAATGCTTAATTTTACACTTTTTACATCCTTAGAATATCTAGATCTCAGCTTAAATCAACTAAGTGGAGTTGTACCTGCTAGTCTTGGACAATTATCAAAGTTGCAGTTGATGATAACTTTTTTAACTCTTTACATGGCGTGATCTCTAAAGTTCACTTTCTAAAACTCTCCATATTATCATGGTTGGACTTTTCAGATAATCCATCATTGATTTTGGATATCAAAAACAGTTGGGTTCCTCCTTTTCAATTAGATATCCTAGAGATGAAGTCTTGCAGGTTACGTCTCCATTTTCCCAAATGGATCCGAACTCGCAAGAATTGTAGGACTCTAGATCTTTACAATACTAGAATTGAGGATTCTTTGCCCAATTACTTTTGGGATCAAATTTCCTGTCGCAATACAAATATCTCTAATAACCAAATTACAAGTAGAATTGTGAATTCTTCATTACAAGTCGAATATTTTAAAACGATAGATTTGAGTTCCAATCAATTTGTAAGTCTAGTACCACCTTTTTTATTTGAAGCCAACGGACTATTTCTTTACAGAAATAAATTTTTCAACCTAAATTCTATGTGTGATGTTAGTAATGGTGAATCTTCTTTGGTCATTCTGGATGTCTCTAACAATCATTTATCAGGTCAACTTCTTGATTGTTGGTTATACTTTCAAAAATTAAAAGGTCTTATTTTGTCAAATAACAACTTGTCGGGTAGCATGCCAACAAATTTATGTCTTTTGGAAAATCTTCAAATATTAAACTTGACTGTAAACAACATTTTTGGAACTGTACCAAAATGTTTCAGTAATTTCACTGCAATGCAAATAACTGGGGGAAATTTTGGTGATACAACTATTACACGAGAATATGAGGAAGAGGTAGAACTAATGTGGAAAGAATAATTTGGGACTAGTGACGACCATTGACATTTCAAACAACAAGTTGAATGGAATTATTTCAATAGAGATCGCTCAACTTTTTGGATTGATTTCTTTAAACTTGTCAAGAAACAATTTAATTAGATCAATTCCTTCAGAGATGGCTCAATTAAAATCATTATATTTTATTGATTTGTCAAACAATCAAATATTTGGTCGTATACCTAGTAACTTTGTTACGTTAGATTTGCTTAGTGTGTTGGATTTGTCAAACAACAATTTGTCTGGCAAAATTCCACGAATTGATGGACTCCAAATATTTAATTCCTCTTCTTTCATGGAAAATCCTCTGTTTTGTGGGGAGCCACTGCCAAAGTGTCCGAGAGAAGAATCACCGAGAGAAGAATCAATTCTAGAAAGAAGCCAAGAAAATGAGATGGAGATTAGATTTTATTTTAGTATGGCACTTGGATTTATATTGGATTTTTGGGGATTTTTTGGTGCATTGATGTTCAACAAGATATGCATATTTCAATTTCATGAATGTTGTTGGAGATTATGCAACCACAATGATAGCATTACAGATCAAGACTGAAGAGGATGATCGTTAAAAGTTGAAAAAGTTGAAACACCAAGGATTTCTTTTCTATTTGTTTGAACTTTAGTTTGATTTTTTAGTCTTGATTTTGGCTAATTATAGTTGTGGTCCCGAAATGTTTCCTTTTCGTTTTTTGCCATGCTTCATAACACTAGTCATCATTTGAAGTGTTTCTTGGAACTATGTCTCAGTGGCTAATAGTGTGATTTCTGATTAGTTTGGTTGCTATTGAATATGGAGCCATAAGTTGGGTAGCTTTTGTTTTTTTTCTTGAATTTCTATTGTTGATGTTGGTTTTTGTTTTTTGTTTTTTTTTTTTTTTTATGATTATTTCTCATTTTTTAAAGAAGTTTGAATTCAGTTTTGAAACAAAAAAAATAAATAAGGATTTTTAAGAAATCTAATTTGATTATTTAAATTTTTTTAATTGAATACAAATTTATATTCATTATAAAGAAAATTTTAAAACTGATACAAATGCGGATTACCATCCAAACCTTTTCACAAAATTCACAATTCTAACAATATTGTATCGGTTAGTCACACAACTCTTTTTTTATAATTTTAATAATATTAATTATTCTTCATAATAAATAATTGCTTAATTAAGAATTAAAAACTAAAACTTTAAAAGGCTTTAATTATTTTTATGTAATTTAAAAAAGTTATAAATTGTATAGTTACTTTAGTTATAATTCGTATAAATTTTAACGTTAACAATTAAAATTAAGTATTTGTGTAATATTAAATAACAAACATAATGTTTTAGATAAAATTAAAAACTAGAATTTTAAAAGTCTTTGATTTTGATTACTTAATCATCATTTCATAAATTTATTTTATATAAAATAAAAAATTAAAACAATTAAAAATTGCATATAATATTTTGGCCATAAAATCTTATAAACTTTAGTATTTTTAACTAAAATTAATTATTTGTGTAATAATAAATAACAAACATAATAAATTGCTTTGAAAGTATAAACTAAAATTCTAAAGACACGAGTTTTGAATATTTAATCACCATTTTATAACTTTTTTTTATATAAAGTTAAAATAGATATAAATTGCGTATAGTTATTTTAGTGAAACTTTTTCTAAATTTTAATGTTATTAATTAGAAATAATTATTTTTTGAATAATAAATAATGGATATTATGACTTAGTAAATAATTAAAAATGACAATTATAAAATATTTTATTTTAAATTATTTAATTTCCAATTCGAACTTTTTTCTCTTATAAAATTGAAACTTTTATAGATTAAAACAATTACAAATTGCATAAAAGTATTTTGGTTATATCTCTTATAAATTTTAATGTTTTGAATTAAAATTAATTCTTTTGTGAAATAATTGATAGAAAACATAATATCTTTGTTAGAACAATACAAAAAAAAAAAAAAAAGATTTTTAGTGACAAAGCTTATAGTGAAAAGTTGAGTATTATCGCTAAAAAAATCTCATTTTGAAACCAAAGTTACAATTTGTCACTTAAATGTCAACAAATTTAAAAGACAGAAAGTAAGTCATCCATGACAAAATATTTCATCACACAAAGTGATTTATTAGGACAAAATCATAATTTATGTCTAAAAAATAATATCAATGACAAAATATGTTTTTCTATTAAAGAATTTTGGAGGGAATTTTACCTCCCAAAAAAAATATTACCTACCAAAATTTTAGTGATGATTTGAAACATTTTAGAAACAATTTATTTTATTGGTAAAGAATATCATTAATTAGCAACTAACAAAATTTCATTACTATTTCATCTTATTTCAATAATAATTTTTTTTTTTTTTAGAGATGAAGAGAATCATTCTTAAAAGATAATTTTAGTAACAAATGAAAATAAAAACTATAATTTTAACAAATCCAATTTTGACTATTTAATCACCATCATGACCTTCTTATATAAATTACAATAGTTAATATATAACCTATATAATTATTTTGGTCATACATCTACTAAATTTTAATACTTTTAATTAAAATTATTATTTATTGGTCATATTTATTGTTAATAAAATGTGAACACAAGTAAAATAACATATGTTATTACATATATAACTTATTACATACTATTTTTTACGACTTATAACTTAATATATATATATATTATTTGTTACAACTTGTAATATGTTATATATTGTTTATTATAATATAAAATATGTTCCATACTATTTATTATAAAATGTAAACATGCTGCATATTGTTTATTATAATATAAACCTCTTAAATAGTATAAAATGAAACATGTTGCATATTATTTATTATAACATGAAATCAATTAAAATTTGTTTGTTATAATAAGTAACATATTATATATTTATTTTGGACGTTTAAATTTTAAAGATAACAACACTTCCAACCACTCCTTAAATTATTTTTGTTGTTGATGGTATCCCAGAGTGTAGTATAAATTTTTACATTTGTTTATGTAAAAGAAAAATATTAAAAGCAAAAGTTTAAATAACATGTACTAATCATTCAAAATTTTTACACGTGTTGTTGTTGCTTGGACACTCAAAACTGAGTACTATATACAACAATGTCCAAAAAATAAGATTAAAATAAAACATCTCTATGAAATAGATATTGTGATTACATAAAATTAAATTAATATGTTAGCAACCTCTATTACAATAAAATTAAATATAATATTTACTTCTATTTTTTTTTTTTAAATAGAATCAATTATATCTAATGTCCATTTAGAGAGGAGAATTCATAAATTTTAAGCACCAAACAGCAGTCATAATTATACAATAAAAAAATAAGTAATTAAAAATTTAAATTATTTTAAAAATAAAAAAATAATAAATAAATAAAAAGAAGTATTACTGGTTGATTTTTGACCACTCATGGTCACCACCTGGCATAAGATGGTCTCAATTCAAAATATTTTTTGATCTTTTATTTTTAAAATATATTATATTATTTTATTTTATTAAAATTAAATTTAATCTAATTTATTAGTACAAAAATTATTTATAAGTAACATATACATATTATTTCATATGAAATAAAATTTGATATATAATAAAATTTTCACTCTTTTTTAGGCCCTACTTTATGATTTTCTAAATATGAGATCAACTATTTATCTTAATTAAATTTATATTCATCAGATTAATCTATATGAATATTTTTATTTTTAATTGATAAACGTTCAATTGTATTTCTACAAGTTCCATCATAATTTTTTTTGTTATTATTTATCTATAACAAATAATGTACATATTATTATGTATAAAAATAATTTTTTATTGGTAAATTAATACTTATTATTTGACGCAAAGCATAAAATAATATAGTAAATTTATAATTAAATTATGTAAAAGTCTTTTCCTCCATGATACATCCATACTTTATTTACTCTAGAATATCAATTTAAATTTATTAAATCTTAAAAAAAAATATTAATTTAAAAAATATATGATTACTTGAGCTTATAATAATCATACATTTTTAAAAATGAACAAGTTAAATCGTTATCTAGATTTTAAAAAAATATTATCTAAATTAAAATTTTAATTTATTTTACCTATCCAAATTATATAAAAGATAAAATCTACTTTTATAGTGTATATAAAATATATTTTATTTATTATATTAAATTTTACTACTAATAAAAAATATTTAGTCATTTATAAAATGTATAAAATATTCATTCTTTATTTATATTATTATTTATTAAAAATAAAATAACAGTTAAAATAAATTGGATATAAATTTAACATGCTTATATTTTTATTTAAAATTTTAATATATATATAAAAAACTTCATGTAACAAGTCCATTCTAGTTTTTTATGATTATCCTCAATTGTTAAGATCAACCAGATCTGGCATATCATTCACATTAATAATTCGCAAGCGGTACGTTTTTTCTTCCTTTTTTTTTTTTTTTGTTCCTTCTTCTTCTGTTAGTCGACAAGGGAAGACCTAAGGAACCATAATTTTGCCCACAAATTTTGCTAATAGGTGTATAACACATGTAAAAATAATACGAGTTAATTGGATTTAAATTACATTTATTTTAAAATCACACGTTAATTTATATATATATTTAATTAATTATATACATTTTCACAATATTATGTATATATTAACTTATTTAATATGAATGCATAATATAAAATTAAAATACAATTTTAAAATTAAATTAATTTTGTACATTATTATATACTATTTCAGTCCCAGTTATTTCTCGCGTGTTATTTAAAAATATGCACACTTGTACAAAACAGGCAATATATATATATTATATATATATATATATATCTGTACGGTTAAAAAAGCATTAGAATAAAAAGATATTATTTAAAAAAGATACTAACGTAATAACATCATCATCTTCATCTTGATCACAAAACCAACACTCCAACCTTTACAGCAAATAAGCATAAATAGAAGATATTAAAAACTTTAATATAAAAGAATACATTGACACAGTGACACAACACGGGTTGAAGAATCCAACAAACATCTGGATGCGCCAAACAAGTCACTGTCCATCAAACCTGAAGAAAAAGACATAATTGCCCCCAAACTTGCCGACCTATATATCCAAAAAAAAAAAAAAAAATTAAAAATCTAAATAAAGGATCTAAAAGTATTAATTAAATATCTCAAGTAAACAATAGAAAATATGACAGTTGTTGAAAGCAAGGATCAAAATGCAATTTACAGGTCACGAAGGCCATCATGCATAGTTGGCCTATATTCGCATCATGGACTCCTTTCCTTCACATATAATCCTCTCTATCCATGTGCGTTGGTATTTCAAAAGGGCCCATGAAGTTCAACTCCTAATTTGAATTTTCTAAGGAAACTCATCAACACCCCAACATAACAAGAGCTACTAAATACAATAATTTAATCCAACGTACACATTTCCAAGCAAATAGTACTAAAATTATGATTAAATTTGACTAATGTATATTTAATCACTATTTCATTTAAAAATAAAAATACCCCTAAAACTTTTTTTTTTTTTTGGGTCATAAAAAAATGCCTAAAATGGGTCTCATATGAAATTAACAATAGGGGAAGTAACACTTAACTTTCTTAATTACAGATAATATTTTTTGAACAGAACGATTTAAAAAAAATTAAAGAAAGACAATGGAGCCTATATCAATGGAAGACATCCAGTTTACTGTCCTTGGGCGCAAAAGGAGTGACTTTTAAGCATAAGATATAAATTATTGCTTATAACAAATAAAATCCAATCTATTATATAAAACGTATTTAAAAAAGAGTAAAAAAATAATAATATTAAAATTCACCTAGTAATATGCTGACGTGGTGGTTATAAAATTAAAAAATATGTGTAAAATTAAAAAATTATAAATAAAAAAAAAACATCTTAAAACAGATTCAATTGAGCAAAGTTTAAAATTGAAAAGTAATTTAATTTGAACATTTTTAATAATTCATAAATTTAAGAACAAGAAACTTACATGGAGTTACCGAAAGGAAAGTTGCAACTCTACTTGGTGAGGACAAAAATTGCATAGATAATCCCAGGTAGCCAACCAAACAAAGTCAATAACAAACAGATCCAGAACTCTATCTGCAGCAAATTAAAACACACAAGTAGTTTACAATTATAATTTTTTTTTTACTTTGATCATGAAAATCACAAAAAAAATTCATCGATTATGTATAGAGAGAGTAGCAAGTCAAAGACTCTAAAGTTACCCCGCAACCAAATTTGAGGAAGACACCCAGAGGAGGTAAGAAGATAGCCAAAATGATGTCTATGCAGGTTAATGTTCCTCCCATTTTTTTCGATACTTTATTGGGACTTTTGTTTCCTTGATGTAGAAAGATTTGAGAGGAGTCTTTTACAAAACCAGAGACAAACGAAACTGAATGAAACTGCAAGAGATAGCGGGTGATATTTATAGAATTCTAAAAATATTCCACGTGTTAGATGCTTGTTTCCTACAAATATAAATATCCTCCATATCACATGCGCGTTTTATCTTACGAGGAGAAAGAAGTATCCAAAAATCAGATTAAATTAATGAATATTAAAAAATTAAATTGATTTAAATAATTTTATAAATTAAATGATTTAGTTAATTTTTATTTTTTTAAATTATTTTATAAATAATTTGGTCCAATTATATAAATTTTTAAATAGATAGAACCGTTACTTATAATTATTTTTAATATATTAATCTTTTAAAAAAATCATAAATTATATATTAATTATATATTTTCTGAGAATTAAATTATGCAATACTAACTCTCTAACTTATTTTTAATATATTATTTATAGATTAATATATTATTGTATTTTGTTGTACATTTTGTAAAAATATTTAACAATAAATTTTAATTGATTTTATGATTATTTTTTACATGTTATACGATTTATATAGAATGTAATATATATTAATTAATGTGTTTAAATTCAAAGATTCTTTTTTCTTTACGTTATTTTCAAGTTTTAATAAGTTTGGAGGAAAAAAAAAATAAAAACTTTCAAAAACTATTAACTAAATTAAACCAAATCATTCGATTTTAATAATTTTATTAGCAAAAACGGTTTAGTTTGGTTAAAACTATGTCCGATTCGATTTGATTATTTTTTTTTGTTAAAAACCAGATCGAACCTCATAAACACCTCTAGTCATAAATATTCTTAAATTATATTATTTATATTATTTATTTTCTAAAATTATAAATAATATATTTAGTTTTTTAATTTTAAAAAAAGTTAATTAAAGACAAAATATATAATTTTTTAATTAAAATATTATTTTTTAAACTTAATATTTTAATATTAAAAATATTAAAATAATATAATTTATTCTTAATTAACATTTAAAAAATAATATTTTAATTAAAATATCATTAAAATTATGTGTTTTATCCTTAATTAACTTATTTTTCTAAAAATTAAGAGATTAAATAAAATTACTTATAACTTAAAGAATTAAATAACACAAATAAACCCATATAAGAAATCTCTTAACACTTGTTCCATTTTATATATATTTAAATTAATTTTATATTAATATCTCTATATATTAAAAATCTGTTAATTATGGACACATTTTTGTTTTTTTTTTTTATTTTTTTTTTTCTTTCTTTATCTTCCTTTTTTTTTTTTTTTTGCTTTTTCACCCCTTTATCTACTTTTATTCTCTCCTTTTTAATCTTTGACATATTATCAGTACAATACAATTTTAAAGCCCACCAATAATATATAACGTTACGTCATATAAAAATTTATATATTTTAAATATAAAAATTTATACATTTATTAATTATTTTATCTCTTATAAATCTTTATACACTCGACATAAATTTTAAATTAACATGTAATAAAAAATGTAGCAAAAAATATAAAATTGTTCATATAATAACAATAAAAATAATAATATTAATAATAAAAAATATAAAATGTCGTAATTATAACGTACCATTTTTTTTCTTTTGCTATTTTTTTGTGTTTTTTTTTTCTTTCCTTTATCTTCTTTTACTCTTTTTTTTTTTTTTTTTAAATTAATATATTATCCATGCAATTTTAAAGCCTACAAATAATATATATCATTAAGCCACATAAAAATTAACAAATATTTTATATTTTAGATATAAAAAATTATACATTTATTAATTATTTTATTTCATATAAATCATTATGCTCTAAGCATAAATTATAAATTAATATGTAGCAACGTAATAAAAAAAAGTCATATAATAACAATAAAAATAATAACAACAATAATAAAAAATCTAAAATATTTACATATTTAAATATTATTATTTTTATATACAAAAATATATTATAAGCAAGATGTATGAATTTTGTTCATAAATTTTTTTTAATAATAAATAGGTAATTAAAATAAAACTACAAACGTCATGAATTTTTTATATAACATAATTATTATTTTTTTAATATATATATAATTTAATAGTAAAAGTTTTAATTATTTTTATTTAACTTTTTTTTTCTCTTTCAAATTATAAATTTATATTTTTTATTTTAACCAACATTTTTAAAAATAACTACTATGCATTAACAAGACATTTTATTTCAACGATCTTTTTTATTTCAATTACACAATGTTATAAATAAACACGTGTAAAATATATTTAATTTCAATTCTTCTTGTTTTTAATTCTCACCATTTATAGTTCAATCATTATTTTTATTCATTTTAAATTTTATTAATGATTAACAAATATGTGATTAATTGAAAATATATTTTGATATTTTTAAACATATATTTAAATTAAGTTCATTATAAACTTTAATTCCGATGACCGCTTTAGTGTGTCCCGAGATATATTTTCAGATACTACTATTACAATCCATTTTAATAAATTTTACTGAAATTACATTTAAATTAAATAGTTGAAATATTGTAACAATTTTAATTTATTAATGATAAATCTATCTACTAATAAAAATATTAAATTAAAATTAATTATAAAAATAAAATATTTAATTTATATATTTTTATTATAATAATGCCAAAATAGTTATATATTTATTATTTATTAAATAGTATAATTATTTACTGAATAGAACAAGAATCGAAAGTGAGCTCGCTTCGAGCGTGCCACAAACCTAGTCTTATATATAAGAGATTTGTTTTATAGCCTCATTTTTTTTCTTTTATCTTTTTAATATCTTATTTTAACCTTTTTCTTTTTTACTTTCCTTTTTATTTTATTTTTACATTTTTTTCCATAACTTATTTACCATTTTTCTTTTAAATATTTTAACATTTTACTCACACAACTTTAAAAATACTAACAATATATATCATTGAAATACATGCTAATTGACAAATATTTTCATATTATATATCGAATAATTTTTACATCTGTTAATTATTTTATCTTGTATATTTTTTTATGCACAAATCATATATGAACATGTGGCATAAAATGTAACAAAAAAAAATAGTTAAAGCTATACATATAATAATAACAACAAAAGCAATAATAATAATAAATAAAATTTTGAATAATTTGCATATCATATATCGAACAATATATTATAAATAAGACAAATAAATTTAATTTACAATTTATTATTTTTAAACATAAATAGATAACTAAAATAAGTATGGAAAGGTCATTGACCTTTTATGTATATATGATCATCTTATTTTAAGCATATATATTATTCAATACTAAAATTTTTAATTATTTTAATGTTTATTATTATTTTTATTTTTTTCAATGTACTAATTTATATTTTTTTCATTTTAGCCAAAAATTTTAAAATTAATTATTATTGCATTGATAAAGCATTTTAGTATAATAATAATTTTTTTATTTGAAAATATTATAAGTAAACATAATCAAAATAAATTTAATTTTAGATCTTCTTGTTCTAATTCTAACCATTTCTAATTCATTCATTTTTCCATTCCTTTTAAATTCTATTAAAAATTACCAAATTAAATCTTATATAATAATACATTTTGATATCCTTAAATATATATTTAAACTAATGCTGCTAAAAACTATCAATTCTTTAATGAATTTAATTAGATTATTTTTAATTATAATTAATAAATATTATGAAAATATTTTTAAATTACATATAAGTAGATTGTAACAACTTAGATTCTTATTCTAACAATTATTATACATCAATGATAAATTTATCTAATAATAAATATTAAAATATAATTAATTATAAAAATAAAATATATAATTCATATATTATTATTATTATATTATTATTATAATTATCGATATCATTAATTATTAAATAATATGGACATATAGTCATTTAATAACTGTAGCACGTGCCACCTAGCAGTGTAAAATGCGTAAGGTTAGTTTGTGAGAAGGCAATTTTTTGTTTTTCTTAAGCTAGTTTTATTAGCACGCTCAAAACACGTGATTAGGTATATTTTGGTCATTTATATTTTTAAATTATTATAATTGGTTGTAACATTGTTATATTGAAAAATGATATAATTATTAATTAATTATCAATTATATTCGTAAAAATTATTGGTTGGTGTGTAATATAGCTAGTGGTTGGGACTAATTAAATTAAGAGAGAATAATTGTCTTATGCATATTTTTTTTCTACCTCTTACTAGTCCCTCCCCTTGTATTAATTGGTCTGTTAAATTAGAATTTTTTTTTTAGATTAAATAATATTTTAGTTTAGTTTGAATCTTTTACTTAAAAGATTAATAAATAAGTAAATAATATTAAATAATATTTTAAGTTGATATTTTAGTTTAACTCTTTTACTTAAAATAAGAATAAGTAAATATTATTACTAGATCTAATTATGGTCTGTTACATTAGATTATTTAATCATCGTATATCTTGTTTTAGAAACTATTGATAAAATTCCATACATGTAACACTTTGTATACCCTTTATATTAGACGTGTTTAAACTCACCAATTTAGAAATTCTTGTTACACTTATATATTACCCTAATGTTATCTAATTATCTCTTAAATTGAAAGAGGAAATTTGGTCATTAAAGTATACTTCCATTAGTGCAATTTAATTTCAACTTTGTGAAGGAAATTTTAGTAATTTTAATATTTATCAAAAGATATACTTAATTTAAGAAAAAAAAAATTAAAGTTTATCATAATACTTAATCGATCTATAAATTATTTTTCATTCTTTAACTATTTATAAATTCTTTTTAAATTAAAATAAAAAAAATATATGTAAGAATAAAGAACATAGAACATTAATATAATTATTCAAAGTGTTATGTTTTTAATACTAAAAATATCTTTTACATTATATATCAACCATAATTTTAATATATGTTTGTTTAGTTTTAACAAACCATGATTTTAAATAATCATCTCCATTCCACACCTAATTAATTATGATTAATTTAAAGAAAAAATTATTAACTTTTTGCAAAATAATTACATTTTTTATTATCTGTAGATAAAATGTATGCCCAGACATGCATGTCTAGTCTATATAGTATAAATGCATAACAACAAATAAATAAATTCAATAATTCTTAACCAAAAAAATCATTTAATTGTCATTTTTTTTTTTCCATACGTTTTCCTCTCTATGCATTAAAAATAACGCACTTGGATTTCTAATTTCTATAAACACACAAGGTATAAAAATTTATGGAAAAATAACAAAACTAGTACCCTTAAATTTATAATAACAAAACTAGAACATTTTGTGTTCAAACTTATATTTTTACAATTAAAAAAAAGATTAATATATCATTTTTTTTAACACTCATTCAATTATAATTGAACAACGATAATTTAAACTCGTTCAATATTTTACGTTCAAATTAAACGTTTAATATTATTGGAGGTGCTAATTTTATTATTATAAATTTTAAAGATATTATTTTTGATAAATTCTTAAAATTTATTAGTAATAAAAACTTATACATATTTATAACGGGAACTGAACGTGTATTAATTAATTAATAGAGGAAGGTGCAATTAATCATGCACATGTAAAGATTAATATTAGATGCATCAAATTTTTATATACATTATATAAATTATTAATTAATAATTATTTTAAAATTAAAAATATAAAATAATAAAATATTGTATAATTATTTATTAAGATATTAATTAAATATATATATATATATATATTATCTTTTGGATGAATATATGGGTCAATAGCATAAGTTGTATGATTGTGTCTTCTAAAAAAAAGTTTGCTTGATGCGTATTTTCATACTTTGATACCTATTTTTGTAGTTTTACAGTCTGGAAATTTAAATTCAAGTGATCACATGGATGACGTGACGTAACGTAACGTGAGATACTTATTTGGAATAGATTAAGTGTTATTCTATCGACTACATCCACGAATATTATCATATCAAAATTAATATTATCATATATATAGTTGATGTTGTTTTATATAAAACTGAATAAAATAAATATAAAATTCAAACACTACATTTGCCGACTTAAGTTAGCAATGACAATTGTGAATCATGTCATTGTCGCTTGATCCTTCAATATGAAGTTACGCACCAGCTGAGTGCCGACATCAGTATTGAGTAGTGTAGAATACTCAATACTCCTCCATATTTTTCAATAAAAAAAAATACTCCTCCATATTCCTTTTTACACATGAAATTATCTTTTTAAGGATAAAGAATGGTGATAGTCTTTTGATTAAATTTTAAGTGTTATTTAATTTATTTTTTAATAATATTATTTAATTTTTAAAAATTGTTAAAAATACGTCATTTAGTATTAATAAAAAGGTATTAATGAAAAATAAATATAAATATTTTATTATTAAAATAAAATTTAAGTCAATTATGTAAAAAGAAAGTAATTTTTTAAGGTACTTTTTTAAAAGTTAAATATGAAAATTTAAATTAACTTTTTAAAAAAAAAAAACTCAATTAAGCAGGAAGATAATAGCTACCATGCACTGCTATTGCACGAAGTATATATGTATATGTAAATCATACTTTCTTTTATATATTCGTTAAAAATTAAAATTTTTTATGATAAATTAATTAATTAAAAATAATTTTTAATGAACTTATTTCTCTCCATTACTTTCACTCTCTTTAAAATTAATCTAAAACTTTAAACCCCTACTATTAATGTCTTTGTAGCCAAAAATAAATTTTTTGACATGACACATTATTTATTTCAATAGCTAACTTATTATTAGTTGGTTACTATTATTTGTTTTTTAAGTTTAATTTTGTTAGTAATAAAATTTTAATTTGTTAAAAAAGTCAAGTAAACATACATTAAAAAATACAATTGTTTTACAAAATCAATGGTATATGTTTTAGTTATAACATTAATTTTCAACCATTTGCAATATGATTTATTTTTCTTATTTTTTCAATAACAAATAAATGATCGTACAAAATTTAAAATTATAAAATTTTATTTATTAATATCTATTATATAAAATTACAAGTATAAAAATGAGATTTTGATACTAAATATATAATTCTTGTAAATTATTATTAGTCAAGTTATTTATTTAAGAATCATATTTTTTAATGACAAATAATATTGTGTAATTAAAAGTTTAAAAAGGTTAACAAATTATTAATTATAAAAATATTCAAAAGAAAAATTATGTTAGGTTAATTTTATTTAAATAATATTAATTATAATTATAATTAAAATATAAATTAAATTATATATATTTTTTTAAAAAGATTTATATTTTATCTGAGAAACTATTGAAAGAAAAAAATTGCATTATAAATTTATAATAAGGTATGTTTATGGTTCAACGAAACTTAAAAATATTAACGATTAAAAAACAACCACACATAAAATTGATACAAAAACTTATGATCATATATTGGTTTCGATTTGATTATTCAAAAATGTTACATGAGAAATAAAATATGTCATCAATAACGTTGTTTGTTAGTGCTGTACCAAAACACGTAATTGAACAAAAATTGATTTCAACAAGCACCAAAACAAAAATTAATTAATTATTAATATTAAACTTGCGTATATTAATTAATTTCATAGAACACACTCTGTTCCAAACAAAACAAACACAATTGAAGATATTTCCTTTTCATTGAGCCATTTGATAATTAACTCACCTTCTTAATCTCCTTTGTTAGAATTCTCAAGAGCATGTGAACCAACAGTTACAACTTTCTTGTTTGTTAGAACATTGAGATAACAAAATGAAGATATTTCCTTTTCATTGAGCCATTTGATAATTAACTCACCTTCTTAATCTCCTTTGTTAGAATTCTCAAGAGCATGTGAACCAACAGTTACAACTTTCTTGTTTGTTAGAACATTGAGATAACAACTTTCTTCAATCTCTTGCATGGTCTTTAACAAAATGATTTTTTAATGCATTTCTGTAAGCACTCTTTGTTCTTCTATCAATGTGGTACAAATGATAAAGTTGTGGTTAGTGTTGATGGTCATCAATGGTAAAATTCGTCGACAATAATGACCGGAACAGGCAAGGAAGGGAGATTAAGCGGAGAAATGAAAGACCCAGATTTGAACTAAATACTAAAGACAATCATATGTTCAAAGGATAAAATAGTAATTTCCATGTCTCCAACGATGCCGTGAAATGGAAAGTGAAAAAACGAATGACATTGTGTAAAAAAGGCTTATTTTTTGTCAATAATCTCAAGGCAAAAGGTTTATGTCAGAAGAATGTGTATACAATTAAAATTTTATAGATTTTTAAAGAGCTATAAATTTAAAAGAATTTTATAAAATTTTAAAGATTATTATAAATTTTAACAAAATGTTTAGAAGATTATTATAGATTGTGCTGGAAATATTTGTAAATTCATAAAAATATTAAGGATGATTAGAAGAATAAGTATATATTTTTTTTCCTCATAGTTTTAACTAAACAATTATTAAAAATTAATTAATTTTTAAAATCTTTTAAGGTGGACGGTTATTTCAATACCACTAATTTTTTTTTTTTCAAAAACACGAATTGAAATGTTCTTTAAAAACACACATAAATTAATTTATATTTTTGAACAAAAACGATCTATTAAAATTAAAATTTTACATTCTTATAACTAAAATTCCTAATATATCATTTGGATATATATCCACATGTTCTACCATTTCGTGGCAAACACGTAACAAAAGCGACTAAAAATGTGATTCCTTTGAAATCCATATTTTGATTTTTTATTTTGGTCAAATGGAACCTTTGAGTTTGAAATCCATATTTTGTTGGTAGCCGTAGTGCATTACTTGACATCTACGCCAATTACTCCAATATGAGTTTTGCTGATATTCTGTTTGATGAAATGCTTGAGAAAAATCTTGTTTCGTGGAGTTCTATGATTGTTTGAGAGAAATCTCCCTGATATTCTGTTTGACGAAATGCCTGAGTGAAATCTTGTTTCGAGGAGAGTGTGGGCTGTCTTCATCAAGTGAGCTCTTCCAATTTGTTGAGTGCTTGTGCGGTTGTGCCAATATGCATGTTCTTGAATTTGGTAGACGGGTTCACGGCATTGTTATCAAGCATGGTTTGGTTATGTAAGTAACTTGCTGATGGATATGTACGGTAAATGTGAATCTTTTATGATGAAGCTAAGCTGTTTAGGAACATAGGATGTAAGGAAGTGTTAGGTACCGATTCTTTCAAGCTCAAGTGAGAGGCAGACCTAATAATCATTTTTACTCTATAACATTCCCCTCAAGTGTGTGCTACTTTGTTTTTATAAATGCCCATCAATTGTACTCTGATCAATTGTAAGTTTTCTTGTCTTTTTGCAAAACTCATTCTCAACTTGGAAATTTCAATTAATTTGGGATTGCTACTACAAGATTTGATGCAAGTATCTTCCTGCTTTGATACCGAAGTATTGCACACAAATTCTTCCAAAATTTAAGCTTGTCGGAGGTGTTTCTAACAATTATTTAGAATGGAGAGATATTGTTATATAAAATGTTATGGTAAATGGGTAGTAACGAGAAATTTGGGAATGCTTGTAATTATGTTAGAGCTAGAGGTGTCTATGGCCGATTCGATCCGATTTTTGGGCAACAAATAAAAAATCAAACTGAATCGAACATATTACTTTAATCAAATTGAATCAAACCATTGTCTAATAAAATTATCAAAATTAAATGGTAGAATCCGATTTGATTAACGATTTTTGACGGTTCAAAAAATTTTAAAAAAATTCTACTTATAAGTTTATTCAAACAATCTAGATATGAAAAGAAATTGGAAATTCAATCTTGCTCTTTTTTTCCTTGCCTTCTCTGTGCATTTGTCATATTCTTTTGTGGCCAAACTCCTTCGAGGAGTAAAATTTGAAAACTCAAAAAGCCTACGACTATTAAGTTTTTCAGAATCTTTTTCAGAAACACTTTGTGGTTTCTTATCATAGGGTTACCAAGTGGCTGCAATTCTCTTTGGTATATAAATATCATAAATAAGTCATTGTCTCACAGTCAGACGAAGGGATATAAAAAATAAGATAATGATTAGAGTTTTAACAGCATAAATAGCAAATTAAAAAGAAAATCTCATTAGACATCAGCAAAGAGATGCGAAATACCTGCTTTAATTTTTTCAAGTGCTTCATAAAGAGCGCTCTTGCATTTATTTGTTAACCACTGATCAAAAAAGAGTGCATGAATTATTCTCAGGTGAAACTCATTTAAGACCTGATGAATCATCTTAAACTTCTATGCTTGGTGCTACATCTAGTCTTCAGCATTGGGGTAGGGAACTTTGATTCACGATCATAAGTGAAACTCATTTAAGACCTGATGAATCATCTTAAACTTCTATGCTTGGTGCTACATCTAGTCTTCAGCATTGGGGTAGGGAACTTTGATTCACGATCATAGTTTTAGTCCCTTACAAAATCTGGGTTCCTAAGTAATGTAGACGTAGAATATAACATTGCATTTTAAATTGTGTGTTTCAGACGATAACAATTCTTTTATGTAATGAAATAAGTTCTGTTTTCATGCAGCTTTTGTAATATCTCTCACTCCTTCCTTTCCCCCAACAATAATAGTGTGGGCTGCAGTATTTTACAACTTCTAAAGAGTCTCTTTAGTAATACAAATTTATAATTTTGGTTCTTGAATTTTAACAAATTGTAGTAGAATCTTAATTTGTTGTACAGGTTTTGTTCAGGAAGCCATTTGTTTAACCAAGAGAAGCCATATGCAGTTACAAAGTGTAATGGAAAATTATGACACTGGTGATGTTGATAAGGTCAGTTACTTTCAAACTAAATCTCATCTTTGACTTGAATGTTGATGAATGGCAAAAAAAATTATTTAAGAAAGTAGAATTTTGATAATGATAATCACAACTAAAGCAGATATCAATATTACATTTTTGCAACACTAGTTTTTTATTTCACACAATTGACAAGAATCAAGCATCACCACCACACAAGACAATACACAAACATAAAATCAATATGGTAACAACTAACAAGGGAAGTAAAAAAAAAAAAAAGTGAAAAAATAGCAATCTCTTCTAGTTTTACGAGTTGACAATAGCATAGCATAGACTTATTTACACACACCTGTACAATCAATTTACAAGCCAATAGCCAATTATAGAAAGCAAGCAGAATCCAAGACCACTAGTATGAACACTAATGATTTCAGAATGTTTATGCCCATTACTTGACTTCTATATGACTCTTGGCTTGAGAGACAATTGTTTTGGTTCTAGGAGATTTCCCAAGAATAGCTTTCTTTGCTTTAACAAAAGAATGTTTCAGCTTTAATATAATGCTATTTGATTGCTTCTGAGTAGCCTTTGCTTGAATTTCCTTTGGCAGGTCTTTAGAGGATTTTAGAACAAATTTGTCAAGTTGTTCCTTCTCTGGCTTATGTGCTTGATTATTTACGGTTTCCTCTTCCTTTACTTCAGATAAAGGTTTCTCAGCTTCTTTAATAACTGTTTCATTTAAAGCAGTCACTACTTCATCTTGATTTACTTCCTTATTCTCATGTTTGATAGCTTCAGCATAAATTGTTTTATGTTCTGGTTTTGTACCTTCACCATCCTTAGCTAGAGGCTCTATATTTGAATCAGACTTTGCAACATTCTCAACTTTCTCTTCCTCTGGTTTCAGTGCATCAGTTCTTGCAGTTTCCTGATATTCAAGTGTTTCTTTAACAGCAATAGTTTCCTCCTTCTGCTCATCCTTTTGGCTCTGAGCTGTAGTTGCTATCTCATCTTTGTCGGCACCCTCAAATGAATTTTTGGTAACTTCACTTGTAGAAACTGATCTATTAATACCCTCTTCCATAGCAACATGAGTTGAATCATGAGTTATTGCATTTCTCTTTTCATCTTCATCACCTTCCACATTCTTTGCAATAGACGTTTCTACAACATCCACCATCTTCGCTTCTGCCTCTTTTTTTGTTAACTCGGTTTCATCTACTTCTTTCTTTTCTTCCTCTGTAACTAGCTTTTCCATGACACTTGGAAGAGAGGAAATTTCTTTTGCATCACTTTCAGCTTTATGATCAATCAAAACTTCTTTCGAAATTTTAATTGTACTAGACTGAGCAACAATATCTGTAGGATTTTCAATCTTGCCAGCCAAAGATTCTCTAGCTTTCAAAACTACATTGTTGCCTTTCTCTTCTGAGTCAAACTTATCACCTTTTTCCTCTTCTTGTTCATGTTCCAGTGGTTTTCCCGGGGTTTCCTCCTCTTCACCTCTTGGTTTCGAGTCTCCATGCTCTTTTACTACTGTCACTTCTGACTCTTGCACAGCAGTTACATTCAACTGCACTGTTGGTTTCTCAGTTGCTTGAACTGATGGTTCAAGAGCATCGTCCATATTAAGTTTCTCCTCTTGCCCTTTTTCCTCAACCTCTCCCTTTTTCCTCAACCTCTTGCTTTAGTTCTACATTCTCTATAGACTCACTGATGACCAAATTCTTTGTTTGGCTCTCTACTGTCTCAGCCACTGGCTTTGGGGCAATTGGTGTTTCTGATTCAGTACGGGGTTCTTTTCCTACAATGTTTTCAAGAGGTACTAAAGTGAAGGGTTGATCAACAATCTTTTCAACCTCCACTACACTTGTTAAGCTCTCAGTTTTGGGTTTTTCTTCCTCTGGAACAGCTTTCTCTTCGGTTGGTAGAACATTCGATTTTAGTGCATCAACAGCCTTATCAACCTCAACTGCAGGAAGCTCAATAAACTTATTATTTTGTTGACCTTCAGACTCAGAGACAGGTTGTGTTTGGTATGAAAATGTCTGTGCACTTTCTTTGGATGAAGAAGAGCCATCAGATTCTGCTTTTTGTACATCCAATTCTAAAGGATCAGCAACCTTCAAAACCTCAGCTACATGAGGCTCAATGTGCTTATCCTCTGCAGCTTTGGTTTCAGGTGAAGCTGTTGTTAGACTTGGCGAGTTCTCAGCTTTGGTGCTCTCTTCTTCACCTTCCTTGGACGATGAAAGAGAAAGACTCTCTTGAATTGTAGTCTTCTCATGATCTTCCTTGACCTTTTGTTCAACTTGCTGCAGAAGATAAAATAATTCATTCTTATGTTTTATGTATAGAACATTAGCTCAATGCCATTATTTTGTTATTTCAACTCACACTACATGTATTTGAGGTCTCTGGTGTTTTAGAGTTTGAGCAACACTTGGTAAAACGTTATGGATTTTTGCTATTTACAAGATCTTACAAGTTATGTACGACTGTACACTACTCATGTACAAGCTAAACATTGGTTGTATCCACCTGTTTTAGGACATTTTTGGCTCAAATTTCAAAATCACATTATTTAAGACCAAATTGCAAAACTTGTCATAGGCTTTAATGTACTTGTATTGCATGTAAAATCTATATAGAGTTTTATTATATTTTACATCAATAAACACTATGATGAATGAATCAGCTAGGACAATGTTGCAATTTGCTATTTTCTACGTGCTATAACTTCATGCAAATTGTCCATACAATATCAACTAAAAAAACAACATAGTGAAAGATGATGAGTTGATATAGGGTTTTGCTTGCTTTTACTTTTGCTATAAGTTGTTTTAGTGAGAACTAATTTTAAAAAACGCTTTCAGGAAGAAACAAAAGTGCTTTTTGAGCCGTGAAAGTGCTTCTAACAAATTTATTTTTATATACTAGTCTCAAAAGCAGTTTATAAACTCTCATATCATAAGTAGAAGCAAACAAATATAAAAGATCCTAAGATTAATATTACGTAAAGTTACCCATAAGAACCCAAAATAATTAGCTTATGTTTGCCAAGACATACAAGTTAATTTGAGCAAAATAACAAGTGGTAAATTATTCTTAAGAGAGGAAGAAACAAATATACTTTCATTGCACTAAACTCCAAAACAAGCAGAAAATTAACAGGTTAACAACAAAAGGAAAATCACATTATTAGTAACTGAATTTATCACATAAATGGAAGAACAACAAAGTAGAGAGAGTAGATGGACCAACCTCATCAACTATAGAAGTTTGATATGATTCAATAGTCTGAGAAGCCATAGGAATTCAAGAGCAAAATGAAACTTCAAGTACATTTGGGATATATGTTTTAGCCTTTAATACTAAAAGCTGATAAAAGAAAATAAATAAATAAAATAAAATAAAAATAGAATGATATGGTTGTGAACTAATTAACCAAAAAGGCCCAACTGAACCTTTTTTTAGTTGAGAAGAAGAAAATCAAGCAGAAACTCGCGCAAAAAGAAGAAAGACCAGGTTGTCAAAAGATAAAATTCTGTGTCTCTGTCACTGTGTCACATGATCTGGCAGGCTTGGAATCATTAGCCTTATTCACCCACTAACTTTTTTTTTTTTTTTTAACACAAAAAATAAGAAATTTAATATAAATTAAGTGATCATATTGTTCTTAAAAAGTAATAGTCTTTTAGTTTAGGGGAATAGAGAGAAGGTGAGAGTCTATTAACGAGGGGATCAGATACTTCACAGTTTCAACGACTCTTAGAAATTGTTAGAAAATTAATGATGGAGCTTGTACATCGTATATAGAAATGCAATGGCGGATTTAGATCGTATAATTAGTAGGGGCACAATTTATACAATAAAAAATAATATTAGATATTTTTTAATTAATATTTTTTTTTGAAAAAATATATTATATATATATCATTTTAATGAAAATATGTGCAAATTATTGAGTCTGTAACGAGTTAAAAATTTAAAATATTAAATTTAGGTGGGACATAATTATAATTATGCCTATAAATTATCTATAATTTTATAAATATTACAACTAAAATTTTATTTATCAAAAATTAAGGTGAATTACGTGCCCCTCCTCATATCAATGTACATCCGCCTCTGTAGAAATGAGTTCTGAGGCTTCTTTTTTTTTTAATAATAAATAATTACACGTATTTATATTTTAAATATATGTTCTCATATATCTATAAATGAGAAAAAAGAAGAAGACATTTTTGTTATTATAAATTTTAAAAATATTATTTTAAATAATTATAATAATAAAAATTTCTTAGAATTTATCCTAATTTTTATGTTGTATGCATTACATGTTCAAATTTTTTAACATGTAAGAAGATATTTAATTCATACTATCAAAGGCAAAACAAGTGGCAAATTAGGCAATGACTATGCTCCGAATTGATACCAAGAAAACATTAATTATAATCCTTTTAATGAAAATATTTTGAAAATTTTCTCATACAAGAAGACCCTAGAACTGGCCGGTAATGTTAAACTTGAAATATTTGGAATTGTGTTTTTTATTTGTATTAAAAATATATAAATTTAATATAAAAATATTATTTTTATAATCATGAATTTTAAAATATGTAAAAAATATTTTTGTCTTTATTTCTTTCGAGAACATGCAATTTATTATTAGAAAGTAGCGCCTTTAAGTTTTGAATAATATTAGTAGAAGTTGTTTGGATGCCAACTTTTCAAAAATTTAAGTTATTAGAAGAAATATCAACTATATTTTTATACATTTATCACTTTTCTATAAGGTGGCGTTTGGTTCGCTGAATGTAATCATAATCGTAATTGTAATGGAATGTAATGTAAAGGAATCAATATTACGATTACAGTGTTTAGTTTAATCACTGTAATCAAAAAATGAATCAGTATTACAGTGTTTGGTTTGATAACTGTAATGTAATGGAATAGAAAAAAAATTACAATAATTAATAAATTTTAATTAATCACATAAATTAACAAAAAAATAAAATAATTCAGCAAAAAAAAATTCATTATAACAAAAAAAGTAACAACAATTAATAAATTTTAATTAATCACATAAATTAACAACAACAAAAATTAATTCAGCAAAAAAAATATGCAACAAAAAAAATGCAATTTCAGAAAGAAAGAAAAAAAAAAAAAGCACTATCGTCGTTGCTGAGGAGGGCGATGGCTGCGCACGACGCGATGGCTGGCGCACGACGGCGTGCTGGACAGGAGGACGCAAGTTGGACGACGACGACGCGCTGGACGGCAATGCGAGCTGGAACACCGTGCGAGCTAGAGGACGAGGTTAGCAGGACGGGACGACAACGGAGGGGACAACGACGATGCCAGCGCAGGTCACGCGATGGCAGAAGACGCGATCTGTTTTCATCTGGTACTGTTCACACATGTAATGTAATCCTCTTTCCTTGTACTCCAGTTCATGTAATCATTTTTCCTTCTCCACATGTAATCAATTACATTACATTACATGTGTTTATGTGTTTGTACCAACCAAACACTGTAATGTGCTGAATTAATTACATTACTGATTCCATTATAGTCTACCAAACATGACATAAGTGTAAAGTGTTAGTTTTATGCATGAGATACAATTATATTTTTATACATTTATCATTTCTTCATTAATATTGGTTATATACATCATGCAAGTTAAACATTTATAATTCAATAATTAAGATTATTGAACTTTAAATATAAGACCTCGAATATTAATATCATATTAGAACTTGTTAGATATTAACTTTTTCAAAAACTTGAACTAATAAGAGAAAAATTAATTATAGTTTTTTACATTTATAAAATATCACTAGGTACCCAAATAAGTAATGGTTAAAGTATACAACTCATGCTCCAATAATATATATGTTAACTTCCATAAAATTTCAGTTAACACAGAAGTGGTTTGTTAGACTGTTTTAATAAAATAAATGATTGATGACTTAGCAAAAAGAAAAACTAAAATGATTGATATATTTGTCATTGCTGGGTAATTATCGAAGGGAATAAAGATCACTAAGGCCTTAAAGCCCAACATAGAAAGCTGCTCTGAGCAGTTCTTCACATGGGAGACCCTACAACGACAGTGCTTTTCTTGATTCTTCTTTACAAAAAGAGACTAGCTTGGTCACCGACAAGTCCTAAGAAATTGGATTTAGTGATGCTAGATCCACCTGCATATCTTCTAACTTAATCCACCTGTAAGTAATAAATTAATAAAGATACAACTTTACGCGTAATAAAAATGTGGATTTCTTTCTCTGTATTGATCTTTGTGTCTGTTGTATTTATGGTTTATTAAAAAAATGTGGATTTATGTAAGAGCAAAGTCAGTTCAAAAGACCCTCTTATTTTTGGGCTTTGAGAATGAAATTTAAGGAATTAATCACTGCCCATTCTACTTATATCGAACATTTTTTAAATGTTCAATTAGCCTTGCGGAATATTTTTCTAATTGAACATTTTAAAAATGTTCAATGTTTTCAATTAAATGTTTAAAAAATATTTAACGTTGTCCAGCCTTTTATTTGTAAAACGTTTAGTCGTGGGGAAAAAATTTCACAACATTAGTGGAAAATGAAAAATTGTTGAAAACATTTTGTAATGCAAAAAGTTTGAAAATGAAAGTCTTATTAATCGAATATAAGAAGCTCACTTATATAGCTAATTACAAAAGAATAAAATCAGAATTACAACCCACGTTTGAATGGCCTAAGAACGTGATAACAGACTAAGAGCAATTTATCAAATCCTAACCACTAACCCTTATGAATAGGGTTTATTAACAAAATAACAAATCTTATTAGAAGCTGTAAACTTTAATAACCAACAATCCCACCCTTCAACTGAACACTTCTTAATATTCAGTTTACATCAAGAGCTTCACAAACTCCAATCAAACTTCGAAGCTTTAAGAACGTCTCCAACTTCAGAGGCTTTGTCATTATGTCAGCAACTTGTTCTTGAGTGTTGCAGTGCACCAGTTCAACAATGCCATCTCTTGCAAGATCACAAGGAAATAAAAGTGAATGTCAATGTGTCTACTTCGATCGTGCATAACAGGATTCTTGGATAACTTAATAGTTGAACTATTGTCACACAAGACAGTAGTACACTTATTCTTCATGTAACCAAGCTTTTCTAGAATTCTCTTCAACCACACACTTTGACAAGCGCAGGAGGCAGCAGCGATGTACTCAACCTCAGTAGTAGACAAAATTACTACAGGCTGTTTCTTAGATGACCACGACACTGCTCCAAAACTAAGCAAAAATATGTACCCTGAGGTACTCCTCCAATCATCCAAGTCCCCAATAAAATAGCTGTTAGTGTAAGCTATGAGATCCTTGCATCCTCATTTCTTGTAAAAAATCCCCAACTTAGTTGTACCTTTCAAGTACCTGAGTATTCTCTTTGCTGCAATCCAATGAAGCTCAGTAGGACAAGACATAAATCTGCTGATAAGACTTACTCCATACATCAAATCAAGTCTAGTTGCAGTCAAGTACATAAGACTGCCAACCACTTGCTTAAACAAGGTTGCATCAACTTTAGTTCCTGCCTTGTCCTTTGATAGCTTAGTACCTGGAATTATTGGATTCTTCACTGGGTTACTTTTGTCCATGCCAAACCTTGCTAAAGCTTCATGATGTGTTAAAATGTGTACTCGCAAGTGTACGAATCACTCGTAGTAAAGTGACAAGCAACTTCCAAGGTCGGTCTCTCAAGGAATTGCAGTGGTTTTAAATAACTAACTTTTAATCTAAATAGAGTTCTAATGAAAACAAAACACTACTTAAATAGAGTTCTAGTGAAACTAAAACTCTAAGTAACTAGAATCCTAATGCTAATAAAACTGTGAAAAGGTTGTTTGTTTTTGGTAACGAGAACAATCATACGACAATCAAACGAAAACAAAATCGCAATCAAACAATCAATTAAATTAAATCAAATATCAATAGAGGATGTATGGACGTTTAGCTTGGTTGACCATGTTTGCATCGAAAAGGTATGGTGAGATACATGAATGTCCTATATAAACAAAACTACCGGCTTTCCTTTTAATTATGAAACTCCTTTTGGCGGGGGTAGGTCTCTTTGTTGATTAACTAATTAACTGCCTTTGGCGGGGGTAAATTAAGTAGCAATCAAATTATGCGCAAGGAAAACATGCCAATCAAATTAATACTATGACTAAGTCACTAACTTGAAGCTTTGATTAAGTGTTTCGGAATAAAGTTAAGGTGACGTTCCTATAACTAAATTCTAAGATTTTTCAATCTAACTACGAACATCAAATGGGCCCATGATTATTCATAATTAAACATCTAAACATGCTCTTAATCAAAAAGTACTTTATTTATAAATCAACAAAATACACCATACACAATTCTAGCAAACATGGCAACACAAACTAAACTTCCATAATAAAATTAGCCAGACATGTTCATATTAATATTCATAGACAAATAAAATATGATCATACACTTTAACAAATAGAGAAGAGGAATTAATTCTATAACAACAAGAAAATCCTAGATCTAAATACCGCTTATGGATCGGATAGCGTTCTCCTCCGTAAGCTTTATCTTCGATCGTCGTTGGCTTCCTTGAATCCTTAGAATAGTGTCTCTCGCTTTGTTAGAGTGTGGCAACGCTCTCAAAACTGATTGAATGTAGTGTTTGGGTCGCAAAATTGAGAAGAATGAGAGTTGTGTACGAATTGGTCCAGTTGTTTCGAGTTGTGTTTGTAAAGGGGGTCTAAGGGGGTATTTATAGATGTAAGGGATTCCTGATTGCAATAGGAATAGGCGCGCCGCGGCATGCATTTTCCCCGCCGCGGCGCAACACAAAATTTGGAAAATATGCAAAAACCCGAGAGTTCCCCGCCGCGGCATACAATTCCCTTGCCGCGGCGTGCAATGCTTCTATGTTTTCAGGATCAAACCCGAGAGCCTCACGCCGCGGCATGCAATTCTCTCGCCGCGGCGCGCAATGCTTTCCTTCTTTTCACGTCCCCCTTTACATATGTGATGGCACTATATGTAAGGCTTACATATTCGTCTTGATTAGTCCGTAACTCGTGATCCGAGCGCCGTAGGTGTTCCGTCTTCGCGTGTTTTCATCATTTGAATCATTTGACGCTAAAAACACCTGAAATGCACTAAAAACACCTGAAATGCACTAAAATATACCCGTGACTCCGAATGGATAGATTTATGAAAATAATCGAAATAATAGTCATAATAAATCTATATATCAATCAATCAAGCATAATTAATCACGAAATATTAGTTCTTTTCGAGCACTCATCACTTCACGCGCATATTTCTTTTGACACACAAAAATTCCATCTGAATTTTGTAGCACCTCAATCCTGAGAAAATACTTCATTTTCCTCAAGTCAGACATATCAAACTCCAATATCATTAAATTCTTAAATTCATCACACATATTCTTATCATTCCCAGTATAAATTAAATCATCAACGTAAAGACTGACAATTAAAAGTTTACCTTGCTCCTTTGACTTTGTGAATAATGTGTGTTCACAATAGCACCTTTCAAAGCCTTCTTTAGCGAAATAGGCTTCAATCTTGCTATACCATGCCCGTGGCGCCTGTTTGAGCCCATATAATGTCTTTCTCAACTTGTACACTTTGTCTTCGTTACCCTTCTTCTCGTATCCTTGAGGCTGTTGCACAAAGACTTCTTTACTAAGCTCACCATGAAGGAAAGCGCTCTTTACATCCAACTGAAAAACATCCCAACTTTGTTGAGCTGCTAGAGCAATTATCACTCGAATGGTGTCAAGCCTTGCAACTGGAGCAAAGACTTCAGTGTAATCAATCCCGTACTGTTGTGCATATCCTTTAGCCACAAGGCTTGCTTTGCACTTGTCTATTTCTCCACTCTCATTGAGTTTAGTTTTAAACACCCATTTAACTCCAATAGACTTCACTCCATCTGGTAGAGTAGTTAACTCCTAGGTCTTGTTTTTCTCGATAGACTCAATCTCTGCATTCATTGCATCCCTCCACTTTTTGCTCTTGACAGCTTCCACAAATGTGATAGGATCATCCTCGGTGAGCAACATCATAGCATTAAAACCTTCTTCTTCTAACAAGCCTTCTCCTATTTCATAATCCTGCATCCAAAATGGTGCTCTTCTCACCCTCTCTTCATTTGAGCTTGGTGAGTTCTCAACAAGTGAATCACTAGAGGATGAGCAAGCACCATTTGAACCAGCTTCACTTGAAGCACCACCATTTTCATCTTCATTAGTCACTTCTTCAACTTCATTCCCTTCTTGATCACTTTCACCATCACTATCATCCCATTCTAGAATGTCAAGCCTTGCTTCTTCTTTACTTCTACCCCAATTCCAGCTTTCATCTTCTTCAAATACAACGTCCCTACTAACAACTATTTTCTTTGAAACTAGATCAAACAATCTGTATGCCTTCGATTCATCACTCACACCAAGAAGGACACACTTGTAGCTTTTATCATCCAATTTGGTCCTCCTTTGATCTGGTATGTGTACATAAGCCACGCAGTCAAAGACACAAAAATGCTCCACATTAGGTTTCATGCCACTCCATGCTTCTTCTGGAGTTTTATCTTGCACTGCCAAAGTTGGAGATCTGTTGAGAATGTGCACACTCTACCTTATTGCTTCAGGCCAGAAAGCTTTAGGAACTTGCTTCTCTGAGAGCATGGAACATACCATATTCATCATTGTCCTATTTTTCCTCTCAGCAACTCCATTTTGCTGAGGGATATAGGCTGCAGTTAATTGCCTGCTCACTCCATTAGCTTTACAAAACTCAACAAAGTCATTTGAATTAAATTCTCCACCCCTGTCAGTTCTTAAGCATCTAATATATGCACCTATCTCTTTCTCAACACATGCTTTATATGTTTTAAAAACAGCAAGAGCTTTTGAGTTTTCATGCAAGAAATATACCCAAGTTTTACGACTAAAGTCATCAATAAAACTTAACAAATACCTCTTGTTGCTATTTGATGCAGGCTTTATAGGACCACATATGTTTGCATGTACAAGCTCCGATCTCTGTGAAGCCTTCCACAAACTCCTTTTGGGAATGGATTCCTTGTGCTGTTTACCAACCAAACAATCTGTGCAAAGCTTTGTAGGGGTTTTAAGTGAAGGCAAGCCACTAACCATCTTTTTGTACCGAAGGGTTCTCAACCCTTTAAAGCTCAAATGCCCAAATCTGCAATGCCATAGGTGAGTTGCATTTTCTGTCACAACTTGGAAGCAAGTAGGAGCTTTAGGCATTATGGTTACAAGTACAACAAACATCTTGTTTGTACCCATCTCAGATTGTATGATCAGACCTTTTATAGGATGAAAGATCTTGCACTTCCCATGCTGGATAAAAATGGCCAGACCCTTTTCTTGAAGTTGTCCTACACTTAACGGATTATTCTTCAATTCAGGAATGTAGTAAACTTCAGAGATTACTTGAGTAATTCCATTAACTTGTAGTCTGACATTTCCCTTCCCCACAACTGTCATCCTTGAGTTATTGCCTAGCTTTATTGTTTGTTTGAAGCGATCATCCAAATCCGAGAGCCATTCTTTATTTTCACTCATGTGGTTGCTGCATCCACTGTCAAGAAACCACACCTCTTCTCTTTTTGCTTGATTCAGCTCTACATTGGACATTAACAACAGCTCTTCTTCTTTGTCTAATTCTGCGTAATTGGCTCCTTTCTCCCAGCTAGGGCATTCATATTGAAAGTGCCCTAATTTGTGGCGTTTATAACACTCTATAATAGCCTTGTTAAAAGACTGTCTTCCTCTACCTCTTCTTCTGCCTCTAACCATTCCTTGATCTTTTTCTATTCCTGTTCTGTCTTCATGAACAACTTTTAGAGCCTGCTCCTCCCTTCCATGGCCATTCATCGTTTGTTCATGGACAAGTAGACTACTCTGCAGTTCGTCAATGGTTAAAGTATCCAAGTCGTTGGATTCTTCAATGGACCATACCACATAATTAAATCTTGAAGTCATAGACCTCAAGATTTTCTCATTAATAATTGTTTCACTCATTTTCTCACCATGAGTCTTCATTTTGTTGGCTATAGTGAAAGTACGAGCAAAATAGTTATCTACAGTCTCTCCTTCCTTCATATGGAGAGTTTCAAAATCCCTTCGCAGAGCTTGTAGCTGTGCACGCTTCACCTTGGTGGAGCCCTGATATTTTTGCCTCATCGAGTCCCAGATGTGCTTTGATATGTCCCTATTGAGTATAGTCTCCATAATACTCCGATCTATAGCTTGAAACAGATAATTCTTTATCTTTAAGTCCTTTAGCTTTGCCTCTTCAATAGCTTTATGCTATGCCTCTGTCAACTCAGCCCCATCTGCTGCTGCCGGTATTCCATTCTCCACAAGACCCCAGTAATCCTTTGAACGAAGGAAATTCTCCATTAACATCGACCAATGGTCATAATGACCATCAAATTTTGGGACCTCAGGCTGCACGAAGCTATTCTCTGTTGCCATTCCTTTCAGCACACTACTCATAAGAGACTGCTGTTTCTTTTACTCACACAAACCAAGCCCCTGTGATGGAGCTCTAATACCAAATGTTGAAAACACTCTGGTATTCTTGTAATGCAAAAAGTTTGAAAATGAAAGTCTTATTAATCGAATACAAGCAGCTCACTTATATAGCTGATTATAAAATAATAAAATCAGAATAACAACCCACGTTTGAATGGCCTAAGAACTTGGTAACAGACTAAGAGCAATTTATCAAATCCTAACCACTAACCCTTATGAATAGGGTTTATTAACAAAATAACAAATCTTATTAAAAGTTGTAAACTTTAATAACCAACAAAAATGACATTAGTTTAAAGCAGAAGTGATAGCAATAATGGGTGAGGAAGTAGTGTGTAAGGAGGAAAAGAAATTTCTGACTTGAAGCGAGATGGTTGATGGGCAGCGACGGAAGCAATTGACGACAATACTAGTAGGTGGGGGCTATGACAGCGTCAAGGTGAGTAAGGAAGAAGGTAAGAAGAGGCATGTGTTAGAGGTGAGATGTATTAGGTTGTTTTCTGTTCCTTTTTTTATGTAGTATTTTAATATTTATATGTTTTGGTATGTATTAAGGGATGGTGGATGCAAGTAGAATGATCTATTAATCACTTCTTTAATAGCCAATTGGGCCTTTTAAATATATGACCCAAATAGCTCTACGCATAGCATAGATGAAACTTTTGAAATTTTCTGTTGTTTAGCCGATATTTTTAAAATTTTGAGCATCGACGTGCAAGCAAAATCCTATTTAGAACAGAGGTAATACAACGTGGATCCCAATTCTTTTATTAAAATTTCTGTCATTTAAAGTTTAGTTGTATACGATAATGTCATTTTCTATGTCTTTATATATATAATTTTATTTTTAATTTAAAATATATATATATATATATATATATATATATATATATATATATATATATATATATATAAATATATATTTTTTTAGTATTTTAAAAAATATATATATATTATTTTTACTAAAAAAAATTAAAATTAAATTATTTATGTAATATATATATATATATATATATATATTGATTGATTTATGTAATATATTTAATGAACCGTGTCGCATGGAAGATTTTCTCCGACATAAGTAGATTTCGTTTGCTTCTATGCCAATAAGCTTTAGTAAATTAACAAAATTAATATTTTTTAAAATTTTTAATAATAAAATTAATATTTTTTTGTGTTCAAATTTATATTTTTATAATTAAAAAAATGATTAATATGTCATTTTTCTTTAAACAGCCATCCAATTAGAATTAAATGACGATAATTTAGACCTGTTCAATATTGAACGTTCAATATTTTATGTTCAAATTAAATATTCAATGTTATTAAGGTACTAATTTTATTACTATAAATTTTAAAGATTTTATTTTTAATAATTTTCTTAATAAATTTTGAAGAAATTTAATTTAAAACTTTTTTTTTTTATTAAATACACTCACATATATATTTATAATAGATAAAGTTTAAACTAGCCTTTAACGTGTCGTCTAGACAGACTGCTAGAAGCAAATTCAATTTAAAACCTAGAATTTCAAAAAAAAAAAAAAAAAAATTCTAATAAAATAAATGCTTAATTTATTATTAAAAATTATTACAAATTTATTGGCATATTATATTAATTTCGGGTAAGGGGTAAATTTAGTTTTAGGGAATCTTGTTCAGTTTAAATGGGCTGTTGAGTCTTTTAATTTAAAAAATATATTTTAAAGTCCTTTCGTTTGTCAAAAAAGTTTCGAGGAAAGTTAAAATTAACTATTCATTTAATTTTTGTTAAATATAAGAAATAACATATTTGTTAATAAATGTATATTTATATTTTTTTTATAGATATATATATTAAGAATTAATATTTAATTAAAAATATTACTCTAATTTTTTAAGAAATTTTTTTCTTTCAAATTTAAAAATAAATTATTGTCTAAAGTGTGACTTTATATATTAAACAATAAGAATTTTCTTTAAGTTTTATTAAGAATTTTGTTTAAGTTAGAAAGATAAACATTCTTAAAAAATTCAAGTAAATTTTTTAATTAAATATTAATTTTTTATGTTTATATTTATTGAAAAATATAAACTTACATACGACACATATATTATTTTATTACATTTAATGAAAATTGATTGAAAAGTTAATTTAGTCATTCTTGGTACTTTTTTACAAACAAAAAGATTATAAATACATTTAAGTTAGGGAACTAAAAAACATATTTAACTTAAACAAATTGACTATCTAGATTCTAGACACTTCACCTATAGTGTTATTATTTATGAAAATGAGTGGTTTAGATTATTTTTTGGTTGAGCTCAATTGATCCCAATTTTTTTTAAGAAATAGTCAAATAAACTCAAATCAAGATTTTCATTTAAATATAATAGAAAAATACATGTAAGAGATGCGTGATCTTTTTTTTTTATTATTTTTTTTTATGGATATTTGATAGATTTTATTGATTTTAGCACAAAAAAAAGCTATAATATTCTTAAATTTTGTCATTTTGAAATCAAGTTTTTTTTTTTTTTCTTTTTAATGTGAGAAAAAACATTTCAATCTTTTTTATTATATATTAATCTCTTTTTTTTTTCCTTCAATTTTTTAATTATTATAACTTGAAATTATTGAGATGTTCTTAACTAATTAGGATGAAATTAACAAATATATTTTTTGTTGTGTATAACGCATAATTTTAATGATGTTATGTTAATTAGATCAATTTAAATATTTTTATTAAATTATAGAACTTAATTAATTTAACCTAATAATTACATAACTAAATACTTATTTTATAATATTTATGAGACCAAGCAAATGTTTTTCTTGATTAATCTATCCATTTTTAATTTCATCAATTTTATATATTTATTTATTAAACTTCAACCTATAAGCTTATTTTGATATTAAATTATCTGTTATAAGTTTTAGTAGCATTCCTTTTCATTCATATGAATATTGTATATATTTCAACTTGAAATTGTTATTATTGAATATCATAACTTGTGCTTCATGTTATTTAATATAGTTAATTTAAATTGCAATGGCTAATGTATATTTCATATCTTTTTTTATATTATATTATTTTTTAGAATATTTCTCATTCCAAAAGATACATTACATTTTAATTTTAATATATGTATTACTTGTTGTTCCAATTAATTAATTTAAATTTACATTTATGATTTTTAAATTAGTTAAAAATACATACGTTCCATGTAATTTATTCCATGTCCAAATAATTACTGCTAAATTTTATTTTAGTTAAATCTATAGTATTATTATTATTAGTATTATCTAAAAAGAATTGAGCATACAATTACTTAATATTTTAAAAGCTTTTAAGATTATTATCAGTATTTTAAATATTAATAATTTATTATTTATTGATAAAAAAAAAATATGCCTTAAATAAATTATACAATAACGAAGAAGCTAAGGGCAATAATAGTTATTACTTTAAAATATATGGACAATTTTATAAGATATGATATGATTTAGACTTTTATATATAATATAGATAAATATAAACATAAATTTGTTCTATTTTCGATTTCATGTCCATATTTTTTCAAATATTTATGTAAAATTAAACCATCCATATTTGTATTCATACCAAAATATTTTATCTTTTACATTTTAGCGTGTGTAGCCTATTTGCATGATATTCACTTAGATAGCTAAGATCAGTATGAGGTTTATGTTTAGAGTCCTATTGGATGTGTTAGTAGTGTAATTGTTTAAAAAGAAATAGTAAAAAAATTATTTAATAATCCTGAATCAAGTTGACATGTTATCTCTAAGCAAATTAAAATATAGAAAAAATAGTAGTAAGGGTCATGAAGAGAGATAGATAAAACGTGTTTGTTTTTAACCTCTCATGATTGTCCTCCATCCATGTTAATTGGCCGGGAATTGTTCATTGTCCATATATAGTCATGTTTTCCTCTATTGTTTCACTTTGTCCTCATTAATTTTTCAAACGACATTTGCATTCTGTTTGGGAAATTTATTTGTTAAATTACAAAATGAAGATGATCCGAAGTTGAAAAATAGTCCCTTTTTTTTTTTTCCTTTCACTTTACGTGAACCAAAGTATGGTTTTTCTTTGGATAATAGATTCGTAGAATAAAAATATAATAAAAATAAGAATAATAATATGAATGAAATTCAATAAAAATAATATTATTATATATAATTGTGTTTGTTCAAGTAGTATAATTAAAATAATGATAAATATTAAAATAATATTTATAAAATTATAAATGAAACAAAATTAGAATATAATTTTTTTTTAAATAAGAAAAAATGAGAAAAAATAATAAATGATTGTTATGTAAAGAACATAGAGCATTCTAGCGCATTCTTGAAAAGTGTTGATAGAATGAGTATTCTTGATATTATAAGAATAAATATTTTTGATATTATTAGAATGTTTTATATCCTATTCAAGATTAACCGTTAAACTAATATAAAAATAACCTAAATTATTCTCATTATTATTCTTATTAATATAAACGAAACATGACCTAAGTTTTTACACCTTTATTAAACATTGTCTCGTCTTAGTGTTAGTGTGAGAAGTTTAGAAGATGAAGGGTAACTCAGTAAAATAATAGAGACTTTAATAGTGGTTGAGATATATAGTTCACAAATTAAAGATAAGTATCCTAACTAAGGATGATCCATAGTTGTCCTAAGGATGATGAATAAGATAATAGTGTCTACATATGGACCTTGTTTGTTCTTGGTTTTATTGTATATTCTAAGTTTTTACAAATTTGATTAGACATCTCTAATCAAAATCTGTTATTAAAGGGTCTAACGAAAGTCTGCCACATGTTTTTTAAATATAACTAGGGTCGGCCACATTGAAGAAACCCAAAATTTAAGGCACTCTAGAATGTGGATCATAGAGTGAGTACTTAACGTTTAAAGGCATGTGCTATACATACCACAAAAATTACAAGTAATTATGCAAATGAGGCAAGAAAGTTGACTATCATTTGCCCACTATAGAGCAAAAGCAAAGTGTAATTATTTAAATTTGGGGTATCAAGTGTTGATTTCAACCAGACAAACTTTTTTTAATGATCATATTTCTTGATGGTGTTAAATCACTTCTAAGTCTTTATTAATTATAATGTTACCTTCTTAATAAAGTCAATTTTTCCTCTTATTTGTGTCTTGCTTTTTCTCTAACTAAAATAAATTGATATTTAACATAGCCCATTATAACTTTCTTGCTAGATTCATTAAAATAATATTAATACTTGGGATATTAATTAAAATTGAAGTATAAATTTAACTTTAATAATTGTTATTAAGATCTTAAGCTTCTGTATAGGGCAACCAATTGTCATGATATTGATGCTAATGTTACTATCAGAATTCACTCATTATTGTGATTAGGATGTTGTGATTTAATTCATAAAAAGCCATGTGCTTATGTTTCAAACTAGCACTAAAGGACCGATTGAGTATAATACATTAAGGTCATCTCAAATGTAACCTTTTCTAAGCCCTTTTGGGTTTTTTTTTTTTTTTTTTCATACTTTTTCCTAAAACCTTGATTGATTGGGATTCAATTGTGCATGCAAAAAAAAAAAAACAATTTAGTGTTTTGCCAAATCTTTAGGTTTGTATCTCTCCCGATTTTATAAATTAAATTGTGATGTTCATAATGGGGAATATCATATTAGTATTGTCATTATAAATAAGCCACAAAACAAAAAACTAATACCTTAAATCCTTAGATATTGCAGCTGCAAAACCTGTAATATTTTTTTGAGTAAGTTTTGGATCATATAATAGGAGAGGAACTGAAGAAGTTTTTCTAGTCTTTGCCAGCCAAAAAGTTTACTTAAAAGTGTTTATTAGAAGTTTTTTTTTTCCCCTTACAGGTAGTTTCTTTTCATTGGTCTTTAACAGATATTTCTATGTGAAGGACTAATCAGTAAGTTTATTTATTTTTTTTTAGAATAAATTAACAAATATATCATTCAACTCTCACCAAAATTACAAATATATTATCTAATTTTATTAAATAATAACAATAACATTTAAATATAATTAATTGTACAAATCTACAACTATTGTAATAAATCTACTGTCAAATTCCTTATTATTAGTATAAATCTACCATTAAACTTGTAATTAGTGGTATAAATCTATGATTAAACTTATTATTAATCGTACAAATCAACCATCGAAAATAACCGAAAATATAACTTATTGGTATATTTGTATCACTAATTATACTTAAATGTTATACATATAAAAATGAAATAAATATTAATTTAGATAGATTTTATAATAAAAAATTATTTTAAATATAATTCATCTTAGTAAAATATACATAATCAATTGAATCTGACTATATTATATAGCTTTTTATTAAATATTGTATAAACTAAATATAATATATTCAATTCAATACAATTATAATTAATCTATCTGATACGATACACCAAATATGTTATAAGTGGTTTAAAAGCCTCACATATTACTTTTATGTATATATAAGTGTACGTGGCTAATCACTTTTAGTATATGAGAGTATAAAATAATTCGCATATCAATTATTATTTTAAGAAATTTTTTTAATATAAAAATAGATTATAGAAGTTTTTTAAATTATAGGTGATGTTATTTGTTTTCTTAGTTTTAGAAAAATAGACCAATTAAGAATAAAATACATAATTTTAATGATTTTTTAATTAAAATATTATTTGTTTAAATTAATATTTTATATAAAAAAATATTAAAATAATATAATTTATTCTTAATTAATCTCTTAAAAAATAATATTTTAATTAAAAAATTATTAAAATCATTTTTTTTCTTAATTAGCTCATTTTTTTTAATTAAAAAATTAAATAATATTATTTATAATCTAAACAATCATATGACACAAAATAAAGATATCTATTCATTGAATTAGCTTACGAAAAGATGGCTTTAAGGATAATGCAAAGAGGCATCTCAATCTTTCAAGGGCATATGGATTATGTCTAGCTCCATTTATTTTCCTCCGATATTCAAACGCTTTTTTGATTGTGATCCTTTAAATCTAAGTTCTCTGATCGCATGGATTTTGAGAAATTTCCCATCAACACCATAGGTATAGGACCTCATTGCATTGTAAATGATGTAATTATACATATTTATAATTGATTCTTCCTTTAATGATGAATTATTGTTAAACTAGAAATGATGGTTATTAAAGCTTGTCCCTTTGTAGGTCAGAACTTCTAGATATTGATAGATGTCTTTCTGATAAGACTTTGTTTTTCAGAGAAGAAATTACCTTAGAATTAATATTTATGCAAAGTGAATATGAAACTATGTAACTGATACAAAAGTTTTCTTTCTTTTGATGGTAAAATTTGAAACAATGTGTTATTGATCTATTTTTGCAAGTTGTTTGATTTTTTTATCTTATATAATGTATGTATGCAAAATGGATATTTTTTTAGTATTTTGAAATCAAGAGTGAGCATTTTAAAAAAGATTCTTGCATACAATAATAAAGAAGTAATATTAATATATAATAAAATGAGTAAATATATTAAATTTTCTTATATTTTAATCGTTTTTAAGCTAAGCAAGTTAAGTTATTTACTTTTATAAAAAGATGCAAATTGATTTGAATTTTAACTATTTATCTAAAAATTTGGGTATTTTACATGTGATCGTGTTCACTAGTCACGTGACCCTTAGCTAAAAATAAATAGAATACTACAATCTTCCTCCCACATTTTTTTTTTTTGAAAAAGCCACAAATTTAATATCATTAAAATTTATAATAACAAAAATAACTTCTCCGTATACTAAATAATCATCTTAATTCAAAATGGAGTGCTATTTTTGTTATTATAAAGATGTTATCTTAAGTAATTGTCCCAATTTTTTTTTATTAGTAATTTTTCCATTTTTTATTTTTTTACTTTAAGAGGATATATTGCAATAGAAAATTATCCCAAACATTTTAAAAGGAACCGACACTATTTGTTACCTCCCAACTCTATCATCTCTCTAATTTCTACCCTAATGAATATACATCTTTTTTCTTTAAAAATTTCTTATTTGCACTATAATCTAGTGATTACGTAACAAGTCACCTTTAAAATCCCCCAATTTTATTGTGAGTAGTGAAAAATAAAACTGCTATTTTTAAAAGGATAAATGATTTAGTGTGCTATGAAGTCGTTAAAATGCTAATTTTTAAAAGAAATGTGACCACTACAATCCTTTCTCTTATTGAGAAATTATTATTGCACTAGTTGTATATGTATATAATATTATTGTGTAAACAAACAGAGAAGAGAGGAGAAGAGCGAGATGATATAACTTTTACTTTGGTAGCAAAAAAAATAATTCCTCATATTTTTTATATATAAAACATTTTTTTTTATAAAAGTAATTCCCACTTTTTAGTTCTTGTTCTTTTTTATATATAAAACATTTTTTTTAAACAGTACGTATAATTTTTTTAGTATATAACACATATATTCTTTTTTAATATATAACACATATATTATTTTTTAGTATTTAGCACATATATTCTTTTTTTAGTGTATAACACATATATTATTTTCTAGTATTTAGCATATATGTTATTTTTTTTTTAAGTGACACATATGACCTCTTTTTTTTTTTTCCCTATTATGCTTTTCTCAATATAGACATGTGTGTTTTTCAAGAATAACTTCCACTTTTAATTAAATAAAAAGGGTTGAATTACATAGAAAAATAAATATGTTTAATTATACATAAAAATATATATATATATTTAATTAAATAGAAAAAATAAATTAACATATACTTAAAAAAAAATATTTGAAAAATTATTATAAAAATAAAATTATAATTTGATGTGTATTAAATTTTAACTTTAAAAAGTTAAATGTGACAAAAATAAAATAAAAGAGAGAAAAAGAAAAGAAGCAGACAGGAAAAAAAAACATGGCGGCAGCAAAAGAGAGGAAAAAAAAAAAGAAGGAACAGTATGGGGGATGGAGGAGATTATTTATAAAATTGGGTTGAAGGAGGGGGATTATATGAATATGATACACTTATTTCAAAAATAATTATATAATAAAAAGAAAAAGGGTTTAAGCTGGGGAACATTTAACCCGAACAGTCTCACTCAATTTTTAGATATTTACTAAAAGTTTTTCTGCCCACTGTGGCTCGCTTGCAAATCCGAACAGGAGATTGAGCAATTACCACAAAGTTGTAACCATCTGAACCAGCTCATTTATGTAGCAAAAGTTGTGATCTCAGATAAATTTTTATATAAGTCAGTTTTATAAATGATGTGAAGAATTTTTTTATTTATTAAATTTATTTTATTTTATTTAAATATTAATAATATATTTTTTTAAAATTATCAAAATATATTATATAATCGTATAATTAGAGCTTTTTTCTGAGGTACATGATTAATCACTCTTTTTACCCAAAAGTCTTTCTTTTACTGCAATTTGGAGTGGACCAAGGAGGCAAGTCCTAATTAATTAATAAGTTAAAGCTATTTAAGTCTATGGTCCTACTTTGAATAAAAAATTTACAGACAAAAAGCCCCACAATCTCTTTCCTCAATGCAATTTTTCTTCATAATATTATATGTTCTACTTGCAACAGTTAATCTAGTGGGACCAACTAATCTCTAATTGTAAGTTCTTGAGTATTTTGATTATCTTTAATCTTTTTAAAGAGAATTCCAGCTAAGCAACTTTGTACTATTAACACGCTTAAAGTCCTATTATTCATTGTGGCTTAGTTTGTCCCAAGCTTTTTGTCTGCCTGTAATCACCAAATGTTTCTAAGTGCGTTTGGTTTATCTCTTGACACGTTTTCTGAATACACTCACACACATTAAAACATAGCCCTTTCGTGAAACTCTTGGCCTTAGTTATGGATTAATTCAGAGTCATTAATCATATTCATGATAGAATAGATCAAGAAGAAGCTCTGCAGGTTTTGCGCTTTTTAGAGGCGAATTAAAAATTATCAAAATCATATGTAAGGTCGTACATAAGTTACAAGACATATTTGTAAGACATATTTCAAATTTGTGACTTGAAGTAACAACAGATTTAGTTTTATCCGTCTTAACAACAATTATCAATGAACTAAAAAAAACAACATGATTTGGAAATGCATGTGCTGCATTTAAGTAAAATTTAACTTAATGAACTTTGAAAACTTTCCAATCATTTGAAGATAGAGATATATTGCCGAAATTGGTGGCTATTTAAATTGTTTATAGAAGCCTAAGAGACTTTGGAAAATGACTACAGAGAACAGAAGAGAAAAAAGGTTCTTTATGAAGAGAGAAGTAGCAGTAGTTAACTGAATATTCCATTTTTTGATAAATTGATAAAAATACCCAATTGTAAAATTATGAAAAAGGAAAATGAATAATGACAGCAAAGATTACATACATATTTTAACTTATTAAATAATAATAAAAAAAATTAAACAAAAAAGAAGGGCAAAAAAATGATATGATCCTGTAGTTGACTTCACACAGAACAGCTCATATGATGCTATAAGATAAGCTTAGGAGCCTCATGATGAGTTATGGAGATTACAAGTATCTTCTAATTTAATATTTGATAAATGTCTGAATTAAGACATAGCTAAGAACAGGGAAGCTTCACAATGTTAGAATAACAGACAGGCTATCACACAGAAAGGTACAAATGTTGTTAATAGTATTATTGTTATTGTTCTTCTTTATAATTATTACTCTTATAATTAATATTTATTATTATTATTATTATTTTGTTAATGGCTCTTTTTTCTTTTTTTTAATAAACAGATGATACTTCTTTCTAAAGTTTGGAATGTGTTTAAGGAACCAAATTAAATAATTAACAAGAATTTACTATTATTAATGTTCATGTTCATGTCCATGCAATGCATACATTTATATTAATATATAAAAGAATATATATTTTGTCATCAAGCAAAACAATGGAAGTCGTATCAGTTTCCTTCTATTTGAGGTCCTAAACTTGATACTTATTCATAAAACAATTTTCAAACCAAAATATAAAAAAAATTAAAAATAAAAAGGTGATAAATTAGCCAACCCATCTAATTTTTATAATTTTCATTCAAATTTAAGTAATTTTTCTTTTATCCAAACTTTATTTGGAGACCAGAGGAATCCAACTATCTTTACCACCCTACAAGAAGCTGATTAACAAATTTATTTAGTCATGCACCAATAATGTCCTAATAGTCACCTTTTGGCTTTTTCTGCTTGCATTTTCTAAAACTAATTGGACCTTGTTCTTTTCTTCCAGCTTTATCAATAACTAGTTGCTATTTCCATATTTTACCTAATAATTTAATACAAGTTACCATAACTTTATTATGAAAAAATTATTCATTATTTTCGGAGCAAGTGATGATATAATACTTCAAAATTAATAAAATATAAAATTAGTTTAAAAGCACAGCTATCAAATGCTGGATAAAGAAAGCAACCAATAAGATTGTTATAGAGTATACTCATGGAACAATGAATAATATCTTTATTATTAAGTACAAGAAATTATGACATATACGCCAAAAGAAAAGAATTTTGCAAAGGTGTTCAAATGCAGAGGCTTAAAGATGATATTCAATCTCTGATAGAACACTGAGGACCCCAAATTATAAGTCCTTGATCTACTTACTATGCTAGTTTGTACCAGAGAGCTGTTCTACTATGACTTGGAAAGTCACAATATTATTGACATTAATAAACTCATTTTATTGTTAGTAATTTTTTATATAGCTTGCAATATTCTAATTGATCTAGCACACATGATCTTCTACCGACACAAGCAAAAGAAAAACAAAAGAAGATAATCTTCTACTAACATTGATCATGTTATCTTGTCCGACACCCCTATGTTTGAAATCACTATCAACTCATGTATGTGACAATCATATGTTACTTCTTCATGATTGTGACCTAGAACAATTTGGAACTAATATCTTTGATGTGAACAACCACATAAAAAAGCTCTGCATATCAGCTATTAATTAGGGTTTAGATTTAGGGTAGATGAAATTAAGGTCAATTTAATTGTGTGTTAGTATTAGTATCATATTAATTCTACATAAAATAAAAAATGTTATGTTATATAATTGATTGTCATCAATATCACTAGTACTATATATGCATACGTGTCTCATTCAGAAGAAATTTATACATATTCTTGATATGTCACTTTCTTCCTAGGGTATTAAAAAAATTGAAATTAAGGGATATTAAGAAACAGTTTCAATCACTAATGCTAAATAATTTATATATTTAATTTTAAGTATACTAATGATTTAAAATTAGAATTTAATTTAAAATTTTAGTATATACTAGGCACATGGGCAAAAAATAAAAGGTAAACTCATCTTTAAAATTATTTTTTTTTTGCCAATAAACCACCTCTTTGTCTTCAACTTGCCATTTCTAAGAGCATTTTAAATGTTATAAATTTTATTAGGTGTTAATTTGATATAAAAGCCTAAATTTTTATCACAAATTTATCATCCTCAATAGAGTTCAATTCTTTAGTGTCTTTTTGAGAATTTTTTCTTTTTTGTGATTTTGTTTTATTTTGGGTTTAAACTGAAAAATATTTGTTGCATTAATAATAGTGAAATAAAATTTTAATTATTTTAAAGATGAGTTTGCTTTTTTATTATTTGTCTATGTGTATAGCACGTGTTAAAATCTTTAATTATATTCTAATTTTAGACCATTAATATACCTAAAAATAAAATATGGGTACACACATATACTTTTTATTAAATAAAAGCACTATTAAAATATTAAACCCTTTATATTTGTCTTGGTTCAGCCTTCAAAAATGCATTCTTTTAAACAAAAACGACTCTGATAAAAAAAACAATTTAACAAAAAGTACAACTACATTATTGTGATTGTCGTTTTTGTATACGAAGAGTGTACCAGTTCACTTCTTCCATTTTTTAAAGTTTTATCGTAAGTCATATACAACTTGTACCAAGTCAAGAGGTGCAATTATACAGTTAAATAAAAATACATGAATTTATGAATTTAGAACAAATTTAAATTGGTAGAATTCGTGTAAAGCGTTCTAAACATGTGATCATATTTCTCAATTTTATATGACGTATTTATTTGTTTTGCAATCAATTTTTGAACTTTTTGAAATGATCATGATTTAGGAAAACTGCCCAAAAAGCCTAAATAAAGGAGGTTGGATTATAATTGTAGATCTATTATAGCAAAAAAAAAAAATTTATTGATTGATTATGAATCATGTCGATTTAAACAATCTATCAACGTAGGAAAAAAAAATATAAGAGATATAAACTTACATATTTTCTCTCTTTGTACCTTTTATCTTCGTATTTTTGTATTGATTAATCCGTAGAACGTATCAACTTTATTAACAGCGAACCAATAATTTCTTAAAAAAAGTAGTCAATATAGAAGAGTACTAATGGATATATATATACATATATATATATATATATATATATACATATATATATATATATATATATATATATATACATTTTTAATTTATTACGTAATTTTTTATACTTTTATATTTTAATGGTTGAGATTTAAAAAAGATAGAAAAAAAATCATTTTTCTAAACCTCAACCCTTGAAAAAAAAAGAGTGTAAAACATTACGTAATAAATTGATTTATCTAATACTATTTCTATATTTACTTATATTTACTACTCATGGTATTCTCCTTTTCTTTAAGAAATTTTTCCATTTTCAAAATCTGTGTCTTCTTTTGTATTTGGAATCTTAGGCTAGAGATGGATGAAATAGTCTCATTGCTTAAAACTCAATACAATCTACAAAGTAATCAATATTCCATTTTCGAAATCCTGCTTTCCACATAAGGTTTCATTTTCATCACCTACAAACATTTACACAAGCTTTTTCATAAGATATTTCTCAAATCCAATTTCATCATAAACTAAACATCTTACACAAAATTATGCAAGAAAATTTGCCACACAATTTTTTTTCCCTAAATTCTTAAATTCTAATACCTTAACAGGACATAAACAAGTCAATTAATTCTCTCTCTATTTCCATGTATCATAATCTTGTTCATCTATTTGGGAAGAATGACATTGCATCTGGACCGTTCACTAATGATGGAGCCTACCATAAGATGGGCCCTTAGGATGACTTCAATCACCTTTTAAAAAAGAAAAAAGAAAAAAGAAAAAAAAGAAACCCATCTCTAGAAAATGAAATTATATAAATTCAAAAACAAAGTCTCCCAATGAAAGTCTTGAATATGACTACTTCTCTCTTTGAGGCTCCTCCTATTAATTTGATTTCCAATCAGGCTACTATTTCATTTTCTTAACCTCCTTCTCTCTTACCCCTTTCTCTTTCTCTCTCTTTCTTCACATTTCCATCATCCCAATTACTCAAATCTATATAATTTTCCTGTTGCTGACAATTCACATTTGGTCTCTTTATAAACTTTGCCACTTTTTTTATATAGCTCTTGCCAGCTTTACTAGTGGGTTGGACTCCACATGGGGAGGCACTCTTGTTGCTATAAGCAGAAGCTAAGAAAAGGCTTATGGTCTCCTGAGGAAGATGAGAAACTTCTGAATTATATCACTAAGCATGGACATGGCTGTTGGAGCTCTGTCCCTAAGCAAGCAGGTACACCACTTTGTTATCTGTCTCTCTCTACTGTTATTGTCTAGTGTGTACTTCCAAAGGGCAATAAAAATCAACATTCATATACACATGTGGTTCTCTTTCTATATATGATATGCAATTCAATATTGGCAGGTCTACAAAGGTGTGGAAAAAGTTGCAGATTAAGGTGGATTAATTACCTGAGGCCTGACTTGAAGAGAGGACCATTTTCACAGCAGGAAGAGAATTTGATAATAGAATTGCATGCAGTTCTTGGAAACAGGTATTCTTTCTTGGGTTTTGTCTTAAAGGAGTTTCTTTTTTCTTCTGGGCAGTAGATATATACTTAGTTCTTTTGTTTTATTTATGCTGCTTCATTTATCAGATGGTCCCAGATTGCGTCTCAGTTGCCTGGAAGAACAGATAATGAGATAAAGAATTTATGGAATTCTTGTATTAAGAAGAAGCTTAGGCAAAGAGGCATTGACCCCAATACTCATAAGCCACTTTCAGAGGTTGAAAATGACAAAGAGAAACAGCCTGCTATCAACAAAAATAATGAGAAAGTTTCACTTGGCTCAAATGAACTGAATCTCCGTGAAGCAGTGAGTTCCAAGACGCAAACAACCTGTATGGAGAGATATAACCCATTAGAAGCCTCTTCTACTTCCAAGATTAAGAGCAATAACAGCAGCAACAATTTGACAGTTTCTCCTCCAACCCACGAGTTCTTTCTAGACAGATCAGGGGCTTCACATGAAAGCTCAACAACCAATTGCAGGCCTTCTGATTTAGCTGGGTATTTCACTTTTCAGAATTCAAATTATGGTTCTGATATGGGGATTGAAGGGAACCAAAATACAAGTTTCTGCTTCACTCAGAATTCAAGGCCTACTGAAATGGCTTCTGAGTACAATTCCAATATGACACCAACAATTCTCTCATCTATATCGAGCTCAATGTTTCCAACCCAGCGTGTAAAGTCTTCCATGAGTCTTCTTTCTGAAAAACCATCAACAATTTGTGATATTAATGGAGTTCAAAACTGGGAAGCTAACGCCTTTAGTAACAATGGCAGTAACAGCAATGGAAGCACTAGCACTGTTGAACTACAAAGCAACAGTAGCTTCTTTGAGAACACAAATTCTTACTCATGGGCACTATCAGAAACTGTAAAATCTGACAAAGAGGTACAAGTAAATTCCCTAGGAGTTGACCCAGAAGAGATTAAATGGTCAGAATACCTCCACTGCCCATTTCTTATGGGAAACCAAAGTTCACAGCCAATGTACAGTAATTTAAAACCAGAAACAAACTTCTTAACAAATGGGTCATGTGACACTTGGCATCAGAACCAGCATCAGCAACAAGCTTTACAGGCTTCAGAACTATATACAAAGGATCTGCAGAGACTTGCTGTAGCTTTTGGACAAACCCTTTAGTCTGTATTCAACATGTTTAGCTTCGAATTAATTAAGGGAGGGAAAAAAAAATATTTATGGAGTTTTCACAAGTTATGTTTGAGAAAGATTGAAAAAAGGACATCCTCAGGTTAACAGGTGTGTGGGGATAAAGTTTTCTCTTTTTGCATTTTGTAAATGTGTCTGATACAGAACTTCAACCTCAGGCTTTTGATATTATATGATTGTGATTTATTATCTGATATGGTTATAATGGTCATCATTTTGTCCATGAAAACACATAGAATTAAGTTTCTTATACACCATTCAGTCATCCTATTCTTCTGTACATCTAGATTATAACTTTAGTATTGCAGACATTCAAAAAGCATTTTATGGGACTAGAGGAATGAAGAAAAAGATCTTAAAAGAAAGAACAATATTAAAGTTCTTCAAATGGAAATTATGAGCTTTAAACCAGTATCGTCACCTTTATGTTCACCTTTTCAAAATCTAAAATCCATGGTGATGGCGACTATATCCACAAAATAAATATATTATCCAAATATTTATGTGGTATCCTGAGGAAAAACGTCTATGCCATTGCTTTCTTACTTGATCCTTTTCACATTGAAATATATACAGAGTTTAATAACATACATAAAATTCAGGGGCCAATTTTCATCAACAGGTGTCTATCATTGTCTCCTGAACAGATGGAGATGTTTTACACTTTTTAATAATCTTTAAGTCACTTCCTATACCTTTAAGATTCTATGGCCTGAACTGAAGACAAGAAATTATGGCTGTTTTCCCAGCTTAGTTTAGAAATCCTGTACATAACTATAAAGTCCCATTTTCCAAGCAAGAATGAAATAATTTTCCAAAAGAATGAAAAAAAAATAATAATAATGTAAGAAACCAACAACAGGGGGAAAAGGGGGAAAAAAAAACCCACAGAGAACTTTTAACAAACAGCTTGCAAGCAAAGAAAAGAAACTTAGGAATTGGGTACAAACCATTTATATCAATACCATAAGATTCTGTCCTAAAGTTTCATTTTATTTTATTTTTTTGTGGTAGTCACATTGTGTGAACAGGGTAAATAAAAATTTCAAATTCCAACCAAATGAATCAATGAAAAGGATCAACAATAGAAAACCCCACAGAGAACTTTTAACAAGCAGCTTGCAAGCAAAGAAAATAAAATTGGGTATGGAAGGCATAAGACACTGTCGTAAGGCCTGTAGTAGTCACTAGTCACATTATCTTAATAGGGTTAAAAAAAAAAAAAGTCCATATCTTTTTTTATTTTCAACTTTGTATTATCTAACCTTAATTTTAAGGAGAGTTGGGGGAGGTGATTCGAGACTGGCTTCAAATTACCACCACTTTATTATGAGGGGCGTGGCCAAACATAAAGTCCAAATCAATTTAAAGGAAATGAGAATATATAAATTGAGAACAACAGTGCATAAGGAGGTGACAAGATTAGTACCATTATCACAAGAGGTTACCTCATCGCTCATACAGTGTGCTATGTCCCCTTTAGTGGGCCTAAAGCTTTTTACTAATGTCAGTAACAGAGAATGGAGGTGGAGGGGTCACTTAACAGGCCAGATGCTGAAATTTCATGAGATGGTGAAATGGAGTTACCTTATTTAGGGGATTTTGTCTAAAATGGGCAAATCCCATAAGGTAGTTTAGAAATAGGCTGATTTGGTTTAAACTTTAGAAATAGGCATTTTTTAACTGTCCACCTGTTTTATTGGTTTGTAGCCGGTATTTTATTAAAAAAAAAAAACGAAAATTCGCGTGCTTCAAAACATTTGAATTAAATCCAACAGTTTCGAGTCTATTGAACTAAACTCTCCCACTCTCCCACTCTCCCACTTACCTGAGGAACGAAACGACGCAGACTTATCTCGCGAGGAAGACGATTTAGGAACATTTCCAGTCTATTACCGAGGACGAAGACGACGCAGGAAACAAGAATTTCACGGAACTTCATTTGTGAGCTCTGCAACTTTTGGTAAGTTTTGTTGAATCAATGTCTTCTCCGTCCCTTCACGAAAACTTCTTGGGAATGGTTTTTTATTGGGTTTTTGTGGAATATTGGTATTTCTGTATTTGGGCTTTTGTGTTTTTATCAGTCTTGCTGGCTGGGTTACTAGTAGCCATTGCCATTGAGATTGAAGGTTCGAGATATGGTACCAGAAAATGGAATTATTCATTGTTACCCTTTCATGTATGATTTATTAAAAAAAAAAAATCTGATTTCTGGTCTTTCTGCGGTGTGGTATATCTCGATATACCTAGATATACCTAGATAGATCTTAGGTATATCGATGGTATATCTCGATATACCTAGGTATATCTTAGGTATATCGATGGTATACCTAAGATATACCTAGGTATATCGAGATATACCATCGATATACCTAAGATATACCTAAGATATACCGCCCATGTATATCTCGATATACCTAAGATATACCTAGGTATATCTCGATATACCATCGATATACCTAAGAAATATCTAGGTATATCTCTGTTTTATCGAGATATACCTAGGTATATCGATGGTATATCGAGATATACCTATGTATATCTGTGGTATATCTCGATATACCTAGGTATATCTCGATAAAACAGAGATATATCTAAGGTATATCTCGATATACCTAGGTATATCTAAGGTATATCTCGATATACCTAGGTATATCTAAGGTATATCGAGATATACCTAGGTATATCTAAGGTATATCGAGATATACCTTAGATATACCTAGGTATATCGAGATATACCTTAGATATACCTAGGTATATCGAGATATACCTTAGATATATCTCTGTTTTATCGAGATATACCTAGGTATATCGAGATATACCTTAGATATACCTAGGTATATCTAAGGTATATCTCGATATACCTAGGTATATCTAAGGTATATCTCGATATACCTAGGTATATCTAAGGTATATCGAGATATACCTAGGTATATCTAAGGTATATCGAGATATACCTTAGATATACCTAGGTATATCTCGATATACCTTAGATATACCTAGGTATATCGAGATATACCTAGGTATATCTAAGGTATATCGAGATATACCTAGGTATATCTGTGGTATATCTCTGGTATATCGATATATACCTAGGTATATCTGTAGTATATCTCGATATACCTAGTTATATCGAGATATACCTAGGTATATCTAAGGTATATCTCTATATACCTAGTTAAATCTCGATATACCTAGGTATATCTCTATATACCACAGATTTACATAGGTATATTTGTGGTATATCTTGGTATATCTTAGATATATGTTGGTATATCTCGGTATATCGAGATATATCTGAGTGTATTGAATTGTATTCATGTTATTTTGAATGTTATTTTCAACAACTTGTTCATAAGTATTAATTATTTTTTTTTCTTACATTGCAGGAAATGGCAGCTGAATCAAGCTATAGTCCTGCAGTCTCCCCCTCTGGATATTATGTTGCTAAAATTACCAACATATCACGCCGCGGCACTTTTAGCACATTGAAGACGACCCTTGAGCGATTTGGGTTACTTCAGAGGTATGAAGAATTATGTTTTGGTTTCATCACAAGGATGAACCATATTGAGTTCACAGGGGGATTGTTGCATCACTTATTGATGATGCAAGACAAAGATCATTCGGGGAAAGAGCTCCGAGTGATTATCAATGGCACACCCCATATTTTTGGATATGGAGAATTTAGTTTAATAACCGGTTTGATGTTTACCGGTTCGGAAGAGTGCCCAGCTCGAAATAATCGGTTACGGAAGACATACTTTAAGACCGACGGTCTCATCAAGAAAGGCGACCTGGAGAAGGTTTTCACAAAGCTTCCTGTCTCCACTGACTTGGATGATGTATTGAGGTTGGGTCTTATTTATACCCTGGAAATTATTCTTCTGTCTGATAATAGTCTAAGGTCCATTACTGAAGACTATTTAGAACTGGTTGAAGATTTTGACAAATTTAATAAGTACCCATGGGGTAAAATAGTTTATGACTATTTAATAAGAAGGTTGAAGAGTGTCATTATGCATATTAATGACAGAAAATCTAAAGGCCACAAGGAGGTCGCGTCTGAAGATTCAAACAAACACGCGATCACTTACAGTGTCTACGGATTTTGTTGGGCACTGCAAGTCTGGGCTTATGAGGCCTTACAGGTGGACATTTCTGATTTAGCCACCCAAGTATTCCCCGATCAAATCCCAAGGATACTACGTTGGGAAAATCTAAGAAAGGGACAGACTATTAAATTCTGGGAGTTGAACCAGAATATCTTCAAACGAGAGGATGTAAGTGTTTAGCATATATAATTTGTCTTTAATTACTCTGATATACCTGAAGTTGTTAAAAATAATTATATTGTTTTTTTGGTTATTGTACAGTTTAATATGTTGAAGAGACTCGCTCCAAATGAAACTGAGAGACAGAGTCCTTCCTACGTTTCAGCACAAGAATGTGCCAAGGATACAAGCTTCGGTGTGCCGAATGTGTCCATAAACGTTGGTACAATTGATGAATCATTGCCTTCAAAAGGCGATGATATGCATCATCAATCTGGTCACTTTGAACATATTAGTGACCGAATCCCAGAAGTCCAAACTCATCATACCTCAACTCATTCATCAACTTCCATTATGGAGGTAATGGAACTATCAAGGATAAAATTTCCCCATTCAATGATATATATGATTCTATAGATAACGTATATAATTTCATTGTACCTCAGGTTTTGCAGGAGATTAGGGAGTTGAAAAAAGAGGTGGCAACAATAAAAGATAACCAAATATGGATGATGGATGCTTTGAAGAAGGTTTTAAGATCAGAAAAAACTTCTTCACGACCACGGGACGAATCAATGAAAGCTTCAGGTTCAGTCAAACCGTCCAGGGTTAAATCTGTCCCAACTTTCGACCGACGTAAGGTTGGGGATGAGAATTTATCTAAGGACGAAGAAATTGTGATACCTACAAATGAAGAGCCATTACTGACACATAATGGTTGCAAAGAAATAGTTGTCTTCGCAGAACAAGTTGCTGAGGAAACAACCTCAGCTACTACATATAAGGAAGATACATTTGTGGGTGTCAGTGAAACTTGTCCCCCTGAAGTAAACATTGAGAAACAGCCAACTGATGTCTTCCAGGAGGAACAGAACTTGTCCAACATTAATTTATCTACTCTGGAAGAGATTTTGGAGGCTGCCCCTATTATAAGTGGTTCATCGTCAATGCGATTAGGATCGCTAGCATCCATGGGCGTAGGATCAATTGGAACGTCCGCACCATCTGCTACGACATACAGTCGTAGGAAGAGAAAGCTTGGTCCCTCGCTCAAATCTCCCTATGTTCATCCAAGGAAGAAATCTGGTATATCAATAAGATCTGAACAATCGGAGGAACATCAAGTGCCAACCCTTTATGACCCAATGAGGATGTTCAGTGAAGATAGATACAGATACTTCTTGGAATGGCTATATACAAATTACTCAAACAACCAGTACGTATATTCTTTTATATATATTTATTTACATCTTAGATATATTTCTATTAAAATCTCTTATCAATATTAATAGGTTTACCGTATTAATCATATTTTATATTGTTTACCTTTTAGGGAAAACATTAATGTTTGTTGCCCAAGCAAGGGTATGGCAAATTCTTCCTGGTTTCATCGTATTTTCAAACCACATTCATCCTTACTGAACGAGGTATATTTATGTTATGAATTTTAGCTTTTGCTCTCTTATAATGAAATATGATATGAAAAAATGGTATTCTAAGGATAACTGTCATTATTTGAAATGCCTGTGACTCTTGAGAACTAATGTATGCAAATTTTTCTGGTGTTATATCCTGAATTAAATTTATGCAGCACATTGATTGTGGACTATGGTTGTTGAGGAAAAAGGAGGAAATTCACCCGGACTTGTTCCCTAACAATCTCTGGACTACAGTTGACTCAACGTTTTTGGTAAGGACCAATAATATTATACAATATTATTGAAAAATAAATTCTTAACTTATTTTAAATGTATTTGGCCATTATGGAATATTAAAATGTAGGCTTACGTTGAGTCAAGTGCGGCTGAATGGAAGAAACTTAAGAAGAACGACCAAACAAAATTTTGGTCGCTCAACAAAAAGTGGTTGGATTATGTAACAGGTTAATTCTCTAGTTATTGTGATTGTTGCATAATTTGTTTAATTTTATTGTCTGATTAACATGGTATATCTATTGTTATACATTTTAACATAACCAGGTGCACGTCCTAAACATGCTAAGCCATGGAATTATGTGCACATTATTTATGGAGTTGTATTGGAGAAGGGCCATTGGATTGCTATCGGAATTGACATAAGACAGCAACATATTGATGTCTACGATTCACTTCCGAAACACATAAGGGATGGAAGTCTTAAGAAAAGACTTCATAACTTATGTGTAATGATCCCAAGCTTAATTAAAAGCTTGGGATTATTTGAATATGAAATCAAAGAACGGTGGCCCTTTTATCGTAATGCCATATCTGTTCCTGAACAGGTTGAAGCGTAAGTTTCTTAAAATACTTTGGTACATTATTTTTTTGTGTTTAATAGAACATCGTATACCATGGATTACCTACAAATTAAGTCTAATATTTTCAAATTGTTTTCATTTCACAGGGGAGACTGTGGCATTTACGCTTTGAAGTTCATCGAGTACTTAGTTAATGAGAAGGCCTTAATTGAAATTAAGGACGAGTCCATTAGTTTTTTTAGGAAGAAACTATGTTTAGAACTTTTCTTTGCTGAAGACGATTACATTATTGTATAACTTAATTGGCACATTGATTTTGGTGTATATCTTCTTTAACATAACCAAAAGTCCGTGTTTAAGTTTATGTTCGGATTGCACCTGTTCTATTATTTATATTGCTAACTATGGTATATTGTGTTATATGTACTTATGTCTCTCGTTAACAAAAGATTATCCTCACATACAATTATTAAAATAAAACTTATATCAACATATTCGTGCATAAAGGTTTATGAAAAAAACATTACCTAGAAAAACATCAATTGTCAAAAGTAAACTACTGTCATATAAATCGAGCTGTAAGGTTTATTTTAATTGGCAACTTTCGTGAACAAAATATCAAATGTAATCTAGCATAGGGGTACCTGCTCGATCAATTGACACACAACTAATGTATTCCTCGAACGTGCAATAATCATCAGGTAAAACACTTCATCATGCATACACACTCACATAATTGAACACTACACTTAGTTTGAATTGTATCGAAATAACATATTGTGCACATCATGTTCGATCGATCGAGGGTATGGTCGATCGATCTAGACATGTTAGATCGATCGAGACTGGATCAACTTCGATCCAGGTTCTCTCTGTTTGGATTAGATCGATCGAGACATGTTAGATCGATCGACCCTGGATCAACTTCGATCCAGGTTCTCTCTGTTTGGATTAGATCGATCGATAAAATTTGATCGATCGATCGAACCATGTTCGATCGATCGATACTGGATCAACTTCGATCCAGGTTCTCTCTGTTTGGATTATCTCGATATACCTTAGATATACCTAGGTATATCGAGATATACCTTAGATATACCTAGGTATCTCGATGGTATATCGAGATATACCTTAGATATACCTAGGTATATCTCGATATACCTTAGATATACCTAGGTATATCTCGATATACCTTAGATATACCTAGGTATATCGAGATATACCTAGGTATATCTAAGGTATATCGAGATATACCTAGGTATATCTAAGGTATATCGAGATATACCTAGGTATATCTAAGGTATATCTAGGTATATCTCGATATACCTTAGATATACCTAGGTATATCGATGGTATATCGAGATATACCTAGGTATATCTAAGGTATATCGAGATATACCTAGGTATATCTAAGGTATATCGAGATATACCTAGGTATATCTAAGGTATATCTAGGTATATCTCGATATACCTTAGATATACCTAGGTATATCGATATACCTAGGTATATCGATGGTATATCGAGATATACCTAGGTATATCTAAGGTATATCGAGATATACCTAGGTATATCTAAGGTATATCGAGATATACCTAGGTATATCTAAGGTATATCTAGGTATATCTCGATATACCTTAGATATACCTAGGTATATCGATGGTATATCGAGATATACCTAGGTATATCGATCGTATATCGAGATATACCTTAGATATACCTAGGTATATCGATCGTATATCGAGATATACCTTAGATATACCTAGGTATATCTCGATATACCTTAGATATACCTAGGTATATCGAGATATACCTTAGATATACCTAGGTATATCGAGATATACCTTAGATATACCTAGGTATATCCTTAGATATACCTAGGTATATCTAAGGTATATCGAGATATACCTAGGTATATCTAAGGTATATCGAGATATACCTAGGTATATCTAAGGTATATCTAGGTATATCGAGATATTTTTTATTATATCTAAGGTATATCTAGGTATATCGAGATATATCTAAGGTATATCTAGGTATATCTAAGGTAAACCTAGGTATATCTAAGGTAAACCTAGGTATATCTAAGGTATATCTCGATATACCTAGGTATATATAAGGTAAACCTAGGTATATATAAGGTATATCTCGATCGAGACTGGATCAACTTCGATCCAGTTTCTTTCTGTTTGGATTAGATCGATCGAGACATGTTAGATCGATCGAGACTGGATCAACTTCGATCTACCTCCTCTCTGTTTGGATTAGATCGATCGAGACTGGATCAACTTCGATCTACCTCCTCTCTGTTTCAGTCAGATCGATCGAGATATGTGGGTCGATTCATCGAGTAGGTCTCGATCGATCGAGACAGTTTACGATCGATCGAGCCGGTATTATATCTCGATATACCTAGGTATATCTAAGGTATATCAAGATATACCTTAGATATATCTAAGGTATATCTAAGGTATATCTAAGGTATATCGAGATATACCTTAGATATACCTTAGATATACCTAGGTATATCGAGATATACCTTAGATATACCTAGGTATATCGAGATATACCTAGGTATATGTAAGGTATATCTACGTATATCGAGATATTTTTGATTATATCTAAGGTATATCTAGGTATATCGAGATATACCTAGGTATATCGAGATATACCTAGGTATATCTAAGGTATAAGTAGGTATATCTCGATATACCTAGGTATATCTAAGGTATATCTAGGTATATCTCGATATTTTTGGGTATATCTAAGGTAAATCTAGGTATATCGAGATATATCTAAGGTATATCTAGGTATATCTAAGGTAAACCTAGGTATATCTAAGGTATACCCTGGTATATCTAAGGTATATCTCGATATACCTAGGTATATATAAGGTAAACCTAGGTATATCTCGATATACCTAGGTATATATAGTTATACATAGATATATCTCGATATAACTAAGGTATATCTAGTTATACCTAGGTATATCTAAGGAATATCTCTTGGTATACCTCGATATTTTTTATTATTTTAGTCAATATATACCTACATATATGTAGGTAACCCTACCCTACAAATAATGATTTTGATATGTATGCTAAGTCATATGTGTAGTTAAGTGCAAATATCTGGGAGTGTATATGGTAAACATGAAAGTCCAACTTAAAAGTAGAAAGCATTAAAAGATATGTGGATACATCTCTAGTATGACCTGCCATGAATTAACCATATTTGCATTTATAATTAATTAATACAAATCGAAAAATACATAAATAATACATTAAACTCTTAAGGATGACATGGTGCCAACCGTCAATTTAACAACAAATGTTTATCATACAGAAGGTAGGGAAGGTTCTACAATCATCTGACGGAATACATTACAAGTCCTCATATTATGACCACTATTTCCACACCTACTGCATAGTATGACCTTTTTTATTACTTCCCCGCGTGAACGTATGCGTCGCTTTCGCGGTCGCCCACTACGTTTCTTCGTGTTGGGAGGAAGTTCAACTAACTCTATGATCTCTGGTGGAATGTCCCATTCACCAGTATCAGTAGCCGGAAAAATGGATTCTGCATATGCAATGATGTAACAATCTACTGTGTATAACTTGTCCACAAGTGTATGAACATCAACATTTTGAAAACGGGCCGCTGCAATGGCATGACAACATGGGATTTTGTGAATATCAAACTCCCTGCAACTACAACTTCTGTTCAGTAGATCAACATCGTGACTAGTGTCACCATGTACAACCTGATTTTGGTAACAATAAACTTGTTACATTAGACAATAAATAAAAATATATAAACATATAATAAACAATCAGATAGTTGTACGAATGGCATACCTGGAAGACATGTGCATTAATTCTAAAAACCCTGTACCTTGTGGACTTATTGTGATTTGCACGCATAATTGATTCCACCACATCGGTTAGATGGCGAGTTCCCCATTTCAACCCAACTTCCCTACGTTCGACAAACCAAGCTTGTATCTTGCTACGGTAGTACTCAGCAAGCATGGTTATGGGTAATTCACGAGCAGATTTCATGACATTATTAAAGGATTCTGAACTATTTGTAGTCATTATACCGTATCTCATACCTGGGAAATGATATCTTGACCACTTCTCAATGCCTGCTTCAACTAAGTACTTTTCTATCTCAGGATCGATCAATCTCAAATCCCCCATGTACTTGTCAAATTCACGCTTTGTATATGCCCTTGAGCAACATCTAAACAAAGGTGTAATATCTGGATTCTTAAACTTGTGGTTTAAATTCATCTCCATGTGAAATGCACAATAACCATGCAATGCATTGGGTAATGCTTTCGGAACAGCTTGAATAATACTTTGGTGCCTATCAGAAACAATTACAAGGTCGTCGATGTGCCCGACTAATTCTGATACTTTTAGCAAAAACCATTCCCAAGCTTCATTATTCTCAGAATCTCCAACCCCAATGGCCAGTGGATATATGTTGTTATTTCCATCAGAAGCATTTGCAACGAATAATGTCCCAGCAAACCTACCTGATAAGAATGCACCATCAACTGTAATTACATGTCTTATACAAGATAAGAATCCTCTGATACATGGACCTAATGCCATGAAGAAATACTTAAATCTTCCGGATAATTGGTCAACTTCAATATGTGTGACGCTATCGGGATTCCTTTCCTTCAGGACGTGACAGTAGGAAGGAAGCTTGAGGAAAGATTCCTCTTCACTTCCACGTAGCAACCTCAGAGCCTTCTCTTTAGACCTGTATGCTGTGGTGTAACCAATTTCAATCCCAAACTCATTCTGACAATCATCAATAATATCTTTCGGCTTATAAATTCTTCCGGGTCGCACCAACTTCATTTTTATGGCATTACCTATGACTCTTGAGGTCGCAGTCCTATTCTTCCTCATGTAATGGTTAGGATCACAAGTATGTTCTGATTGAAAATGCTTTACCTTGAACCTATCTGAGCCCTTGATCCGATTACATCTAATCTTCCAAATACAACTACATTGAATGCAACTTATCACGACACGGTCTTTCCTACTTGTCAGTGTCCTTGTCTCAAATCTATTTCTTATGGCATAAAGGCCGACATGTGTGGTGAAATCTATCTTACTGTCAAACACTTGATCAACTTTCAAATCAACCTCAACATGTGCCATAGAAGAGGAAACGTTACCATTAGAAATAATCTCTGTGGCTGTACTTGATGGACCAAAATGTATTTCATTATTGCCCACAACAACATTTCGTCCTTCAGACTCAGTTAAACCATTTAACAATTCATCTCTTAAAATCAGTCTTTCTTGTTCATCTGATGTCATTTCATTATGATTGCCTTGTAAAGTACCAATTCCGCCCATGTCATTATCAATGTTTTCGTTGACAGTAACAACTTCTAATTGACACTCTCTATTCATATCAACAAACTCATCATCACCCATATGCGGTATATCTAAATAGTTATCTAAATCATCACCAATACCATGAGGTATATTATCGCAATTTCTTATGGGATTTTGAGTTCCTTCCTGCGGATGTGTATCGCTCAAGTCATTTACATGACGCCCTATAGTATTAACAAGTTCTTCACGGCAAATGGAATGACTTGTACCTACTGATCTTATCTCATTTTTTGTTACATATAGAACAGCCTTTCTTTCATTGTCTTGAACATGAAGGTCAAAAAACTCATCCAAATCTTCATCATCGCCAATTAAAACAGAAGGTAATGTCAAATCATTCTTATAGAAGTATCTTACTGAAATTTCATACTTTAACTTATCTATTTTCAACTTCATAAACAACTTTTCTTTAAGTTCATTATACTTATATCCCTTTTTAATCTTCATCACCCAACCTTCACCTCCTCGATATATTTCTTTATCATCTTTCAATAACCACTTACCATTATGAATTATTAGAATACTAAGCCAATCCATTCTGTAAAATGTTTTCAAATAATTAACCAATATTAATTCAAAATTACATTTAATTAAATTGATATATGAAATTATATACCGCAATATACCAGAGATATACCTAAGATATACCTAGGTATATCGAGCTATACCTAAGATATACCTAGGATATACCTAAGATATACCTAGGTATATCTTAGGTATATCTTAGGTATATCCTAGGTATATCTGTGGTATATCTCGATATACCTAGATATACCTTAGATATAACTAGATATACCTAGGTATATCTGTGGTATATCTCGATATACCTAGGTATATCTTAGGTATATCTTAGGTATATCTCTGGTATATCTCGATATACCTAGGTATATCTTAGGTATATCGAGATATACCTAGGTATACGATATACCAGAGATATACCTAGGTATATCTCGATATACCTAAGATATACCTAGGTATATCGAGATATACCAGAGATATACCTAAGATATACCTAAGATATACCTAGGTATATCGAGATATACCACAGATATACCTAAGATATACCTAAGATATACCTAGGTATATCGAGATATACCTTAGATATACCTAGGTATATCTAGTTATATCTAAGGTATATCTAGGTATATCGAGATATACCACAGATATACCTAAGATATACCTAGGTATATCGAGATATACCTTAGATATACCTAGGTATATCTAGTTATATCTAGGTATATCTAGGTATATCTAAGGTATATCTAGGTATATCTAAAGTATACCAGAGATTTACTCAACGACCTAACGGATAAACCCAAGACAAAAGGGAAAGAAAATAGCAGATTAAAAATGGGGGATAACACGCGAAATACATTAGTTCAAATTGAACACTGAAAATGGCAGATTCATACAACAAATTAAACGGCAAAATAACACCCAAATCACTTTCCAACCAACCAATCACCCAAATGGTTGGCAAATTTTCAAAAAAAAACATTGACCCAAAACGATAAACTGCAAAAATTGTTGGTACAAATGCCGCGGCAAATTTCACCATTTACATGCTATTTAAAACTGAGAAATTTCTACCCAACCAAAATATTTAATATCACTAACCTCAAATTTCAAAGTTTGTAAGGATGAGATGAAAAAATGGAGGGGAGAGTGCGTAGAGAAGGAGAGAGAGGAAGTAAGAAAACTTTGGTGGGAAGGGAGAGTGCGTAGAGAAGGAGAGAGAAGAAGTAAGAAAACTTTGGTGGGAAATAAGGGGTGGAACCGGCAACTGGAAGAGCCAATTTCAATTTGCCTATTTCTAAAGTTTAAACCAAATCAGCCTATTTCTAAACTATCTTATGGGATTTACCCATTTTAGACAAAATCCCACTTATTTAGATAGAAATATGATAAAAGAGACTGAGGATATGTTGATAATTTTTTTTGTGTTAAATTTTTCTCATAAAAAATCATCTTTTGTGTATAAAGACATTGATAAAAACATGTTTCACAAAACCAAGAAAGATTGAGCAATAAGATGAAAATCCAATAGTGATCCTCCATGAGGTATAAAGTTATGATTCACCAGGGCTAGCTAGGACTATGAGTGCATTAGTAGCTAAAGAAATTGATGGGTATACAAAAGAAAAGGGATTACCTGCTAATCCGCAATTCAATATCACTAAAAAGTTTATTGGATAATTTTAAACTCAAAATTTTCATATCAATGGAAGTCCTAGACTTTTGAGAACTGTAGCGGAAAATGTTTATAAAAAAAATAAATCAGAAGCTGAGAAGGAAAAAAAAAAAAAATTAAAAAGTGTAAAGTTGTAACCGGAAAATCATGTCATTATTCTAATTACAAAAGTAGTCAAAAGTAATTTTTGTTATAATAAAGTACTTAATTGACTGCTAAATTGCGATACAAAATGAACTCACAATTAATTGCTATCTATTTTGTTTTACTAAGTATCTTAATTTTTTTTAAAACAACAAAAATAACACCTTTAAAATTTATAATAATAAAAATAATATTATTTGTGTTTAAATTATATATTTTTATAATTAAAAAATAATTGTTATCTAATTTTTCTTTAAACGCCGTACAATTAAACTCCGTTTAAATTAAACTATAATAATTTAGATCTGTTTAATCTAATTAGACATCGTTCAATATTATTGGTGGTTATTTTAGGAGTATTATTTTTTATAATTTCTCTAATTTTTTTCAACTATTACAAATAAATAATTTAATCATATAATTTAAATATTTTTATAATAATTAAAATATGAAAATAAATTTGGGTAAAAAAACAGAATAGGAAACAATAAGAATTTCACTTTATCGTTTTTCCTACTAAAACCACCTAATTGATGATGTATGTGAATGTATCTCCTTACAATCTTGAAACATTTTCCTCGTGGAGGGGAATTTGGCATGTCTGTTTGATTGTCTTTGTATAGTTGTATTATAGGCGAAGACGGTGTATAATTGACTATGATAATGATTTATAGAAAATTTAACATTTTATTTATTTTATTTTTAGACCTTAAGATATTGGATTTCTCTTGTAATAGTTTTGGTGCATTCAGTGTCTGTAATAATCAACAGTTACAAGTTTGTGGATAAAAACTCATTTTATGTAACTGGCGAATATTCTCACTTAATTTTGTACGTATTTGTGTTTGATAAACTAAAGAAAAATATAAGATAATTTTAAAAAAATTATAAATGTTTGAATTATTTTTCTCATAAAATTAATTTTTTAAGTTGAAATTTTATAGTATTTATGGAAGGCCCACTTGTCAATTGAGTTTTCAACAATTGTTATCAGAGTTAATGGTTAAAGATTTGTCGATACATTAACTCAGGCATGTGTGAGGACATGTGCTCGAAAATAGGCTTTTTTTTTGTGATTTTGAAGAAGACATGTAGCAAACATTTACACACTAATAACGAGCCTAATCAAATGGAGAGTATTCAAGTGAATTAGATAATAAGTCGGGATACTTAAGAGAATTGGGCAAAATTGCTACTACCACCATATAGTGATCTTGGAGTGTGACTTAAAGGTTGTTGTCGAAAAATGTAGTATTTCAACTCCCGTCACATTAGTAATAACAAGTTAGACCATATGTAGAAATTAAGAAAAAACGTTATGGTTTAAAGAAAGAAATATGTATAATTTATTAGAGAGAAATGTTATTAGAGTAAAGATAAGTATAATATCATTTTAAAAAATAAGATAAATTAAAAAAGAATAAAACTTGAGTTATTTATCTGATAAAATTTACCTTTTTAATTGAAAATTTATAGCACTTGTTAGAATCATATTGATCTAACGGGTTTCTAACAGTGTCACAAAACACAAAATTGACACGGTAAAATTTGACTCAAGATATTGTTGGAGAAAAGGTGTAAAATAAAGACGAGGAGACTTCCAGCTTTTAAAGAGCAAGTAAATAGCATTGATTCAAATTAATTTATAGACCATTTAAACACCTAGGGAAAGGAAAATAATAATAATAAAACTTAAAATAATATAAATAATATTCAATAAAATTAAATAAATACAAATTTTGATCTAATGGAATCTAATATTGAAAAGGTTTTAATGGCAGCAACTCAAATTGAACTAATTTTAATGTGAAATAATAATATCCAATAACAATGAACACAGTTTCAATTGAATGAACTCATGAAGTTTAATATTGTACATATTTAATGGTGTAATGTGAAATAATAAATTAATTTTTTTTTTTCATATATAACAAAAATAAACGAGATAGATATAATGGTATTATTTTTATTATTTTTTTAAAGAAATTTAAAAAAAAAAAAATTAAACAAACAGAATATATGCCGACACAAGTAAAATGTACTATGTTAGCACCCCCAAAAAAAAAAAGAAAAAAAAAGTTAAATGTACTAAAGAACAAGAAAACAAATACGCTCGTGTATGTTGAGCTTTTATTATTCTTTTTTAAATGGGCGCGTGTGTTGAAATTTGTCATGTTAGTATACTACACATATCTTTGGTTCTGAGCATCATAGAAACTTTATATGGAATACTAAACAATCAAATTATGGTGAATCTTTTATCATTATCTTATTTACAATGCCAGTATGTTTAGTTAGAAGACAAAATGATTAAATTTAATCTTATACATTTCTTTATTGATTTATTAATAAAATACATGTTGTATTTACGGAATACAAAAAGTTGAACATCATTAATAAATTATCTCTATATTACTTTTATATCTGAGGGAAGGCCCATTCTAGCCTTTTATATTTTTAGCTCATCCCATTATTTTTTCTCATATATGCAAACACGAAAGGCACCGTTTTTGTGTTCCCATTTGCACAGATTGTAGCAGTCTTTATTTTGGAATACCTTCCAAATTTCTCATTACAGTGATTAATATGGTACTTATCTTTCTGTCTTCCTTTTAAATTAAATGATATTTTAATATGATACGAACCTGTAATTTGAAATGAATGAAAAGTGAGTCTTACTGCTAGACTATTAGGTAAACTACGTACTTGTGATTCGATCAAATTAGTTCTAAAAATAAGGTCGATGGATTTGTTGCCCTAATTTTTTAAAATTGATCAATAGTTGTATATATAACCCAAATTAATATACAAAACAAAAGAAAAAGATAAAAAGAAATAGCTACCAAATATATATGTGCTTGAAAACAACTAAACACGTCTATGAATGATTTAGAAAAAGGTAAAGCGAATTTGACTTGAGAGGGTTAATAATAAAAGTTGATCAACATATGAATATGTTTTAGCAAAAAAAAGAGATCGACCTATGAATATGAATTAGACATCGATTATTTCATGTACTTGACTTTTTATTGGATCGAATATTTCGTTGATTTTATCTTATTTTGCTCACACTCTCGATTGAATTAAAAAAAAAAAAACATTTATAAATTAAATACATATTATATACATAATTATATGATATGTGCATGTGAACCAAATTATTGGTTGCCTGTGTTGGGGCCCTGTAATCCCCTAAGAATCAAGAGTTGGAAAAGAACAAAAAGCATTGCTTTAATATAGAAGACTTGAGACGAAATGATCATGAGATGACCAAAATGTAGTCCCAAGTTCCATTAATTTGTACAAATACTTAAAAAAATGTGATGATATTATTACAATTACTTTTATTATTATTATTATTATAATAAAATGTATTATAATTTTTTTTTAATTAATTACACTTTATTGCAACTAATGTTAGGTAAAATTGTTATTAATAATAAATAGCAATAACAATTTTGACTTGTGACCACCCTTAAAAATTTTCAAGTTGAAAATAAATGAATTATTTTAATTTGGAATCTTGGGATTATTTTTATCAATCCAATCAAGGGGCAAAGATGATATTGTTAATGGAATATTGCTAATTGAAATCAATGTGAAGAATGATTATGCTTATGATAATAGTGGTTGATGATGATAATAAGAGAGATATTTCTTTGCAGAAAAAAAATTGTATACAAAGCATTTATATAATGAAGATAGAGAGGAGTCTTGTACAAATGCCTATTACAAATGGTTTTAAACATGATTAAGATATTATAGACTAGATTATATCATTTGGTATCCAAATTTTTTTTCAAATATATATATTTAAAATTTAAAATTATATAATTTAATTTTCAAAATTTTAAAATTTTACATATAAGTCCTTACTTTACTAATAAAATACATATTTGAGTTTAAAATTTTGTTGCTTTACTAACAAAATACAAGAAAAAGGATCACTTAAATTCCTTTATTTAGGTTATTGGTGTTATTTAGTACCCTTATTTACAAAATATTTTTTGAATCCCTTTTTTGGACAATTTAATTTTTGTAAAAATATTTTATTATTAAAATTATGTAATACATATTAAATGATAAAGCATGAGATTAATTAAGAAAAAAAAATATTACAATAAAAATATTTTTTAAAAAAAGAAAAAAATAATATCAGAACAGATTAATTCACCTCACATTTTCTTCTATCCATTCAACTCCCTAATCTAAAATAAAATCTCACATTCTAAACCTACTATCCTTACAGGAAATAAATATTTATTTTTCATCTACTGCTTGTAATTTCTATTAATTTTTAAGTATTATATTAAATTTTTTTAGTAAAAATATCATTATATTTGTTATTAATCTTAAATTTGTTTTTCTTGAATTTTAGTTATGTGAAACATTTTGTAATTATTTTTGCAGTAATAGGCTATATAAACATTTGTTCAATTCAAATGTAATACAAATTTTAAATATTTTGGTAGTAAATATTATTGTTGATATTGAATGTGAGTATTAAATGTAGCCAAACAATAATTAACTTTAATTTCTTCGTTAGTTTGAATATAAGAAAAACATATTTATAAAATTGTTTCAATAAAAAAAAGCAACACAAGTTAGAGCCACCGTGTTCAATAATAATAAATAAATAAATAAAAAGCTAGAGCCACCATGATTATTCTTTATATTGATAAAATATACACAATTTAAATAGTTTTACTAGTTAGAGAAAAATGACTTAAGAAGAGAAATACAATTTATAGATAAAGAGAGTAAGAAAAAGAGAAAAGTTAATTCAATTTAATGGAACGTAAAATTGAAAGGGATAAAGAGAAAATGGTTGGAGATGGATTGAACTTCTTCAAATGATCAATATGTCCTTAATATATATTTTATTAAATAAAATATAATAAAATATTATGGTATAAAGTTAAATTCTCTTTCAATAATTTATTTTTTATAAACAAAAGGACTTAAAGATATATTTTGTAATTAAAGGTATTAAATAGCCCCAATTACTTAAATTATAGGATCTGTTTGACCCTTCACCCTAAAGTAAATATTTGTATTCAAAATTTTGAATTTATGTATGAAATTTTGAAAATTTGATGACTGAATTATATGATTTAAAATTTTAAGAACCTATATATAAATTTTTAAAAGTATATATAAAAATCAAATCATATATTTTAAAAAATAAATAATCTATATATAAATTAAGTTAAAATTTAAAGATTAATAATATAATTTATCCTATTTTATATAACCACCATGGATTCATAACGACATCACTAAGTTAGAGATGAAAGTATCCTTTTAAGTATTAACTTGTAAGTTTGAGATCAATGATGTAATTTAAGTCATTCTTTTCCAACTCATAATAATATTTTATTCGTTTCTTTCAAAACTTTGATAGAAACTTATAAAGTACGTGGTTATATGATATTCTTTGACATTTGTCACATTTCTGGGGATTTTTTTCTTTTTGGCTAAGAATATGTATAATTGTCTAAATAGTTCTTTGATTCATGCATCTCTAAGACTTCCAATGATTTTTCTATTCCCCTACAATTGATTCATACCTAGATAATAATAGGAGATATTGATGAACAATTTTGCAATCTCTCCCATTAATTTTGTGATAATCATGGATTTGAAATCATCCCCGATTGTGAATTCAATAATACTTTTGTTATAGAGAGCCGTGTTGAATTTGTTTCTTGTTTGTGAACATATTAAAAGAAGGAGATAGATTTTTCATGCCAATTATTAGGGCTGCTAAATGGGCATGTTCAATTAGAAGTTATTGTTCATCGTTTTTAAAGTATACCCTACATTAATTTTTTATTAGTTGCTTTATTTATCATATATTGAGTGTTTATATTTTTAAAAAAAATTAGTTGCATTAATTTTTGATTTCATTGGCATGAAGTACCAATTCATCACTTATTCTAAAAATAATGAATAATTTCTCATTCGGTTAAATTTAGGTCGATTCATTTTCGGCCCTAATTGATTAGGAGAAATTATTCGTTACTTTTAGAGTAAGTGATGATGTAGTACTCCAACAAAATAAAAAAATCATGCAATTTTGTTAAAAGTAATGCTAAATAATACTACTTAAATAAGTAGTAATAAGCGCCTTACCTATAAATTTATAATTAGTTAAAACATATAACAAACAATAAATATCACATGGACTCTAATAATACATATTTAATCACTATTTATTAGGCAATTCTTGATAAAATCATGTTTCTAATAAGTAGTGATAAATAACATTTTAATGGTCAACTTAATTACAACTCAATTTTTTTAAAATAAGTACAGTCATATAGTTCGTATTCAAATTAATAAACTTGTTAAAATCAGTCGACCATTTACGACTTGAATCTGAATAACTTAAGCCAAATTTATTTAAAAATCTTGAAATCGTGTAACATTCGTGAATAGTGACGAAAATTGTTGGTTATACTAATTACAAATAATAAAAGTAAAGAACATACATATCAGATCAAGAATTGAGTTCCCTGTCTTTTTGTAACACTAAAATATTTTGAGAAATATTGAGGGTAACATGATAGTTGGATGTTTAATGCAAAATATTATTTGTCTACTAGTGAAGGTATTTTGGTGGGAAACAGATTAGCAAACGAGATTTCTGACAATAAAATATTAAAAATCTACAGAATCTAGGTAGTATTGCATGTAAGGAAGCTGGTTTTGTTGCTTATTGGGTTGTATTTAAGAATCAAAAGACTGAGTCAAGCTCTTAAGAGATAGACATTACTATTAGATTCCAACTTTGTCAACTAAAAACTATGATATAACATCTAAAAGGGTTGGTGAAAACTTTATAAAATGTAATTCACAATAGAAGTACTTCTAAAGCCCAAATTTCATGACAAGTTTCTTCTTAGAGTTATTTTAGAAGTAAATCTTGTTATGACAAGTTGCTTTTTGAATTTTAAAATTTTATTAGTTTAAAGTATCAGATCATCACTTACTTCAAAAATAATGAATAATTTATCTTTTCCTAAGGTATTAAGGCAAGAGAAACGCTAAAAATGCATAAATTTGCATCCATTTTTGCACCTGTATTAATCATATCATAACATGTATTAAAATTATTTTGAAAAAATGAAAAAATGATTTAATTTCTAAATAATTTTAGCAAGTATCATTGATGTAGATGCAAATTTATGTGATCATAACATTCCTCCTTAAATACAAAAATACGCCGCCTTTTCAATTGTTAAAAATATGTGCAATGTATTGTTCGGTGTTGCATATATGTCGCTTTCCTTAATTCCTTTTAAAAACTAATGGCACATGAATTGATAGAAAAGGCAAACATAGTTTACCCTTATTTTAGGAGGAATGTTTAAACTAATCTAGCTTTACAAAAATCAATAAGTTGATATGAGCAATGAGGTTGTCAAAATGCAACATGAGAACTAAGGACTTGAACACAAATGCTATAGAATCACTTGCACAAGATTTGAACCACAGATTTATGTGAAAACAGGGACCATTACATTCACTGGGATTTGTAGCAAATTTGATTCTTAAAAACAATATGAGAATCCATTAGAAGATGTGTCACCATAATTTAATGATACAATAATGATTTTATGAGGACAGAATAATCATAGATGTAAAGAGCGTTTTTACCAAAGATTGCCTTGTCAATGTGAACTGCAGGGTGAGAATCTTTGCACCTCTTAGCAGCATTCTTATTTGCTATATTGATTTTTAACTGAATTGTAATTTTTTCCCAATTGCATAAAGATAAATAATTCAGAGAATGAGATGATGCTAAAGAAAAAGCAGGCCTATTTGAAAACCAGGTTGTGGCAAGTATTATCGCAAGGGTAGGGGCAATCAATTGCCTTAACATCATCACGGTCGAAGAACCAATCTCCAACAGCAATAGCAATTGACTGCATATTGTCAGTATCGTAGGATTAGGATATTTGAACTTTAAGATTCTTCTTTCAGCTGAATCAAACATTTATTAGGCTAAGTAGGAATTTCTTCAAACATTATGATATGCAAGTTTTTGCTATTTGCAAGAATGGATAGCTTATGCATAAAAAGGATAATACTGATGAGAAAACTTTTGATTACGTGTTGTGAAAATTAAAAAGTAAACAGCTGGATGAGGCTCACCTTCTTTCCAAGGACCGGGGAATTGTCAGCAAACCAGGTGTCCTGCCTCTCAGTCTGGCAGTGGGAAAAACACGAATTTATAAACAGACCATTTTGCTTGGACATGGAGAACTGTTTGATCGCATCGAGCATCTGGTTCCTGAATCCTGTTCCAAATAACCAAACAGATGGATAAAAATATAAATTGTAGTACTAAATGTACTTAAATTGATACATTCAAAGTCATTATACGTTAGCAAAGTAAGTTTATTCATATAAGATCACCTTGCAGAAATTGAATTTGTGATGGAGTACATTTTGCATGGTTTAATCTGCAATCACGCCAATAGCCAGCAGGATCTGCTGATGGTGGTGCTAAACTGGATTGAATCTGATTTCAAAAGTGAAAATAAGTGTTCATTTGTTTTTCCAATATAGTGCTTTTCAAGATGAAATCTTATCAGTAAGAGTTAAGATAAAACGGTATTCAGTGTGCTTTGAATTTATGACTTGAAACGGGTGAGGATGAACTAACTGCCCTTGTTTAAACCACGTCAAGTACCTTTAGAATTTTTTTATAAGTTAAGATATCACTCTAATTACCTGCCATGAATCATAGGCTGCATTGAGAATAAAAAGTGGAGTTTTAACGCTGCCGATTATGTTCTGAGGGAAGAAGCACTGAACATGAATGAAAAGGCACAACAAAAAAAGAGCACAGTCAGTAACAAAAGGCAAAAAATTTATCTGTGTTCCCATCTATCAGAATCAGATATAAAGGATTACCGAAGTTGGATCAAGGTTGTTAGTGCAGATTTGTGGTAGATTCTTTTGCACTCCCTGAAATGATTACAGTAACAGTTATATCTATAGTCAAGAAAAAAAGAATATAAAGTTAGGCCAAAAACCATGACTGAAAAATGTAATGGATGAAGGTGGAAATAATCTTGACCACTTTATCTCAACTATGGAACATCATTGGAAAATGCAATAGTTTAGTTGAAATTCTGTCAAATATGTGAACTTGATAGATAAGTAATGCAAATTAAGAATCATTTTTAGAAATGATAATGGCGATTACAAATGAATTTAAGTTTCTACTAGTTGCTGCCAACTTGTGAAAAGAGAAAGTAAAGGTGCCAAATGCAACTGATTAATAGCTGTAATAAGTCAAAAATTTGTACCAATGGGAATTTGAGGAAGATTATAGCTACATTTTATACAGAGAAATTTGTAGGTCTTCAAAATATATACCTGCAAGCCTACCACGCCACTATACATGTTTCTTAGAGTCGTTCCTCCAGAGACGTCTTTTCTGAATTTCCATACAAGATTGCGTATCATAAATTTGTAGAATAAAAACTAAGCATAAAAGATCATCAGCCATCAGGACACTGAAGAGTGACGATGTGGAAAATCGCATCTTTGAAAGTTAAAATGGGATGCAAGAAACATAAAGTATGAAAGACTACTTACGCATCAAGAAACAAACCGGCATCGCTCAGGCATTTCACTTTAGTACTGCCTGGAAATAAGCTCTGAAATTCATCGCAATGCAAAATGGATGCTAAACCTCCAGCAGAACATCCAGAAAGAAGAGCCTGACATTTATTAATGATCTTTAACTGTGTGTTTTGATTATGTAATGATATAAAGAACCAAAATAAGGAATGAGGATAAGAAAAGAGTAATAATAAATCTTAGCATAAAATATAACAAACCTGCTTGGCATTTTTCATTCCGATTGACATTAAATCTTCCATTCCAGCCAACCATATGCGCTGTCCTCTAAATTGCAACTGTGCAGCCTAGAAAAAAATCACCATACTTTAGATACCACTCTCCTTCAAGCATGAGCTATATACACGTTATATGCCAATTACTTGAAACCCTACATTATTTGAAAACAGGACCTCCGCTTTGTTACCATATCTTATATCGTCTAACATAATGCATGCACGATTCCAACTTTGTCTTCTATGGTTTAACCTACTCAACAACATGCCACCAACAAAGTCTACATGGAAAGAAGATACGACAAACCTTATCTTCACCGTCACCAGAAAAAGAGGCACCATCACAGTAACGAAGCTTCACTCTATTCCAGTTGAAAAAGTCTGAAAAAGAATGAATAAAATAATGGTCAAGGAAACTAAAGAAAGAACCCAATAGAAAGAGAGAGAAAGAGGGGGGGGGAGTCAATAGATATAGGAGAATATTGTAAATTTTATCACTTGGTTATGAAGCTCGAAAATAAACCTGGATTTTCTTCAGCTTTATTGCTCAATATTCCAGTAAACGGTATCTTTTTTTCCATGAACTTTGATGAACCTCGCCGTGTTGTTTTACGGTAAACACAACTTCTGACAGTGTTACACCATCCACCACCCTAACACAAGATGTTTATTTGAGTTAATAGGTTAAGAAGATTTTTAAAATAAGTTATGAAAGTAGTAAATAAATCTTCCTAAATAGAATTATACCAGAAATATTTTCGAAACGCCTTGTTCAAATTGCTAAAACATGACTAACAATGAAAACTGCATTTTACTCTCGGATTCAAATCGGATCAAATTCGAATTAGAAAGTATACAATCTGTTTGAATTTAGATAATAAAGTATACAATCTGCTTGGATTCAGATTAACAGATTTTATAATCCTCTGCAATCCGATTCAAACTGAATTACTATTAAAATTATAAATAAATGCATCTTTTATTTTTAATGTGTTATAATTAAATATTATACATATTAATATATAACATTACATTAACTTACAATTTTAGTGTAATAAATTAATATAAATGTTAAATTCTCTAAAATAATTGAATAAGTTTAAAAGCATACTTTTTATTATTTTAATTTTATTAGTTGTGACTATAATTAAAATAAATGTTACATCAATTTAAAATTTAAATATTAATATATATTGTGTTTTATATATGACAATAATTAAAAAAATAAGTTATAATTTTAATCTAACTTTATCCAATTTAAAAAATTTAATCTACTCGAATTCGGACCGGCTCAAATTAATTATATAACGGATTCGGATTAGAAACATTCAAATACAATTCAGATCAGATTTGATTCAAATTTTTGAAAATAAAAAGTTTCAACTGCTCACCTCTAATCTCTACCACAGAAGAAGATTCATGATAATCATTTAAGTGAGCACTCGAATGATTATTGTTAACATTCATACATGACCTTGATAAATATGCAAATGGTTATCTAATCGTTAATTTGGGACTCAAATTTGACAATCGAAAAGTTCAGGGACCAATTAGAACTCTCTCTTTTTGGGACACAGGAGATCTAGAGTTTAGCTGAATGTTATTGAAGCATACAAAATTTAGTATACAAAATTTTATCTGGTATATGATTTATCCCACAAACCTCTAATTGAATGAGCCAACTATTTGCTCCAGACCCATATCCACGATGCAGATGATAACCCGGTAAAGTTCCATCCAGGCATACTAGTAAAATTGAAATATAATAAAGACAAGCATTAAGACAAAACTCATACAGCAAACAATAAAATGTCAAATTCATTTGTATTGACAACTATGATACATCTACAGTGTGAATAAATTAAATGAAATTTGGCATATAATGGTTATGTGGCTACAAAGAGAAGCAAGCAATTTAGCGTAAGAAAAATCAATTAAAGGCTTAAATAAACGTCATTTAGTAACAATATCATTTTTCTTTTTGAAAATGATAACTTCCAAGAAAGATTTGGCTTTATCCCATTAAATTTTCCATAAGTGGTAGATAAATTTTCCAAATAAAATTATCGTTTTCTTAGATAAGTCAAATCTTCTTCGCAATAGTGATTCCTTTTTTATTTTTTATTTTTTTTCCTTTTTTCTTTTCAATAAAAAACAGAGTTAGGAACAAGGATTTCTTGATTTCATCAGCAGACAATAAGATTGAGACAGAGACATCAAGAGAGCAGGAATGAAATGTGATCTTGAAGGAAAATAAATAACAAAAAATAATATAAATTGAACAGAACAAACCAAATGATGTAAATGAAGATTTATATTTTATACTAAAGGCAGACAATTTCAATAGCAAATGAATAATACCATTTACAGAGTAACACTTCAATGAGCTAGTTTTCTTTTCAAAACCCCAAATGGAAAATAAAATAAAATAAAATAAAAAAGTCCCAGACGCATCTGACTAAAAAACACCTTGCATATGCACATTAAAGAGGGAAAAAACAATATGTAGAAATAAAACTTCCTATAAAATAAACTAACCTGCTTGTTTTGCATCAGCTCCTTGAATAAGGGTAAGTCCCACCATCAAAAGATTAGCTTGTTGAGCTTTGGAATCTGAATAACCTTCCATCAAGGACAGCTCTGTTTCATTGAGACTAAACTCTACAAACCCATAAACCCATTTGCTGTTAACAAGCAGCACTAGAATACCAACCCAAAAAAGCTTCATTTTTGCCTCCTCCGCCTTTGAACTCCACTACCCCCAAGTTTTTCAAAAGAGTAAATATAGTAATATGAAAAGGGCCAACTTTGAATCAGCCTGGATTTGTATTTAAGTGTTAGAATTGCGTTAATAAATTTTCATTAACAGAAATGTAAATACATTTATTTGAGATCTTACAAGTTTGGAGCTTAGCGCTAAAAATGGAAGAAAATAACGAAAAAGTAATGGGATAGAGAGAGAGACAGAGAGGCAGAGGAAGAGCATTATAAAGACCACCATTTGCCGGGCTTTTTAAGGTGTTCAAGTTTGGAATCTTATGCTTAAATAAAAAATCAAAATTCATAATAAAGTAAGGGTAGTACTAATTCAAGAGCAATTTTTCCCAAGGTTATTGCAATATTTTTATTTTAAAAAATATTATAGTATAAATTGTTGGACAAAAATTTAAATTGCTCTGTATTAATGTACAACACCCAAAAGCAATAGATATATCACACGTACTCTTAATTTAATTTTTTAAGATTATATATATATATAAAGTGAGAGGATAGGAAAAAAAGACCTAATTTATCATACTAAGTTTTTATATCAATTTTTCTTCTTTGTTAATTATAAATTTTAAAAATTATAATTAAATAATATAATAATTTATATAAAAAAATTAGGATTATTAATACTTAATATAAATTTGTATAAAAAATGAAGATCGTTGATATATATATTGAATTTGGGTGTTTAATAGTCCTATTATCTTAAGTTATGAAATATTTTTAACTGAAAAAGTTTATATATATTAAATTTGAAAACAAGTTTAAATAATGTGGTTTAGTGTGTTATTGATAATTGTTGAAAAATAATTTAAAAATCTTGCTTCTTCTTGTTATTTAAGGGTCATAAATTAGAAAATTATTGTAATTTATCTCTTTGGATTTTGGTGCTGCAACTAATCTATAACTAAACAAGTATAATTTTTAATATTAATCAATGAAATAAAATGCATTTATTCCTTTTTCTCACCATTTACTTATTTCAATTTATTATTAGAGCGGGTTCTACTTTCTTAATTTTTCCTTTGCGTCGGTTTAAAAAAATCGTAATTTTTGATAGCCAATGTGATGCGATGAAAATGATGATATCCACGAGCCACGTAAGCAAGTGTTTGTAAGCTAAATTTTTTATTTAAAATTATTGATTCTAATTGCAGTTACTTTGTCATTTTTATTTTTATTTCGGCCCAAAAATATCAAGATTTTTTTGTGTGTCTTCAAATTTTATATGGTTTTTTTGTTTTAAGTTTGTCCCTCAATTTACAAGAATTTTCTAGTCTATACCAATTAATTTTATGGATCTTTTCTATGTCTTTTGTTGCGACTGATCAAGAGTTATCAATCATCAACTATACCATGTAACTATTATTCCAATATTTATTATTGATTGTATTTAGCAACAAAATATTAATGTGATTCCGAGGCTTATTTAGACAAGTAACTTTAAATAATGTGGTTTAGTGTGTCATTGATAATTGTTGAAAATTAAATTAAATATATTGATTATTCTTGTTATTTAAGGGTCATAAATTCGAATATTATTGTTACCTTATTTATCTAATCTCTTTGGATTTTGGTGCTGTAGTGTGATAATATATTTGATATATTATTATTTTTAGTATCTTTAAGGTGTTTTGTATTTGTGCATGCAAGCTAAACATAGAAACTAAAAATAGATAGTATATGTGTCTGACTTGAAGGAAAATATAGTTCAAAAATACATATTAAATATTTTATTTTTATTTATTTATTAATTTAAGAGTATTAAATTCAAATATTAACGTTAACTTATTTATTTATTAGAAGTTTAGTGTTGTGCATCTATAAATAAGTAATTATATTCTTTAATATTATTCATTGAAATAAGAATGAGTATTTATTTAATTTTATGTAATTATATTTAATAAAATTATTATTTGAGATGTTGTCATATTTAAAATATTTGAAAAGTGCATGTTTTAAATGTAGAGAAAAATTAATTTATCGATCTTGTCTCTTCTACGTCAATCCAAAACCATTGTTATTGTCACCGACGATAATCTATGAATAAATATCATTTAAGTCAATTTTTGCATATGGGAAAGAACAAATTATTTTCTACATTTTTCAACATGCTTATTTTAGTTCTTTTATAATTGGAAGCGATTCTTTAGTCCAAGATATATATATATATATATATATATATATATATATATATATATAGTTCTGTATGATTTGGATCTAAAAAACTAATTTTTAAAATGTTATAGACTAATCCCTTTTTAATTATAAATTCATTTTTTTTTTAATTTTAAAATATAAATGTTCAAGGTTAAAGATTACATCATCATTTTTCTCTCAATATTTATTAAGCGTTCACTATGTTAAAAGTATATTTTTATTTTTGTGCTATTGTCACATTTATAAATTATAATGCATTCTAAAATAACTAAAAAAAACTGCACAACACTATATATGTGTTTTTCAAACTGTATTTGGAATTATTAGAAGAAGAAAAAAACTATACTTGAAATGGGGATTTGAAGGTATTGTATGAAAAAATAATAAGGGATTTGTTTATAATGATTTTGATTTTTAATTTTATTTAACTAGTTTTTCAATCAGGTATATTTGATAATTATTTCTCATTTTGATTTTTACAATTTGAAAAAATCACTAATAAAATATGGAAAGATTCATAAATTTTAAAAAAAATATTTTTGAATCAAATTTTTTATTTTTGATTTTATTTTAACTAAACATTTTTTTAAAGAGTAAATCAAGTTTTATAACTTGAAAACTTAAAATTTGTAAAAAAAGTCAATTTTTTTATTTTTATCTTTAAAGTTTTTTAAAAAAACTAAAAAATAAAAAGTCTTATCAAATAACTTGAAAGTAACTTTTAATTTTTTTTTTTAAAGTCACTAAATATAAAAAAAAAATTTAAATACTATTTTTATAAAAGAATGAAATTATAAAATTAATTATTTAATTATAAATTATAAATTAAAATTATTATTAAATATGTTCTAAATTTTTACAACTCCAAGGCCTTAGCTTGCAAATAACTCTGCATGTTAAATTCGTGGATGTAAATTCAAATCTATCTCTTTGTACTTTAAAGTAATTAGTAATTGTATTTTTTGATAAAAAAAAAAAAAAAAAGTAAAAAAAAGGCAAATAACAATATATGTTAAACAGTGTTATATTCAAAAAAAAAATTATTTGATTGTTATTTCATTAATTGCATTAATTTAGATAAAAGATTTTTTTTAAAAAAAAACTATTAACTTGCTCTGTTACTATTTCCGTTAAATTAGTGATGGAATCAAACACAAAGCTCAAAGAGACGTTCCAGGACTTGAAGTTTTCAGAATCTCGGTAAAACTATAATCATGAATTGGAGAGAAACATCAAGCGAATTGGGAATTTTGACCTCCATGACAACGTTAGTTTTCTGCTTAGAATTGATTGTAAAAAAGCAGTAAATGAGTGGCCTTTGTCAACATCAAAATTCAAAATGGACAGTAGCCAAATAAATACAGCTGTAAGCCTCTCAACCGTGTGGTGGATTCCACCAAAGGCCATAAAACCCACTACTCTCAATAATTAATGAAAACAAAATGTTTACAAGTACCCTTTAACTCAACATTAAAAGCCATTTGCGTACAATTTTTTTTTAGTTCGATTGATTGGTTTAAATAAGTCAAACTTAGGACTCAGCTAATGTAATCCTGGGTATTATACGTTGATTTACTAATAAATTAATCTAAAATAAAAATAAAAATTAATCAAAAAAAAAAAAACATTCACTTTTATATGTTTATTAAAAATCTTAAGAATAAAAATATTAATTTACTTAAATATTTTTCTTAAAAATGAAGATAAATAATAAAATATAATATAAAAGATTAAAAATAATAATAATTATAAAATTATAAATTATGAATTTGAAAAAAAAGATTAAAAATTTATATGTTCATTATTCCTTTTCTTTATATTTTTAGAAAATAAATATAAAAATAAAAATAAGTTCTTTTCTACTCATTCCCTTTTATTACAAAACTTACCCTCTATGCTATCAAAATTTATTAATTAATTATCAATTTACTAATTTATGCATTAATCAATAAAAAATTAATTTATTAAGGTATTATTTTATTTTCAGTAGTAATTTTTGTTTTTAGATATTTAACTTTAAAACAAGAAAGTAGAATTTGAGCAAAATTCTTTGATATCCAGCAGTAATATAGAGAAAATGAGTTCATCTCATGAAATATATAGACTAAAATCTCCCTAACCTCCTATTTTTTAAGTTTGAATATAATTTTCTCTCATACTATTTCAATATTACTATAATAAAATAATAAAAAAAAATCCATTTCAGCGATTGGAAGTTTGGAACTCATATCGCCAACCTCCTTTTAGTGAAAGTTTTTCTTTTTAACATGAAAAGCCTAACAATTATTGCTTTTCTACACTTGAATTACTGATTATATTTGAAGGTATCGGTAAAGAGCTAACAAGAGGCTTAATAATCAAGAAATTTTTGTACACAATTAAAGTTATTTCATCTTCTCAAATCTAAATCTTAATACAATTGGACTATTTTACAACCAGTACCTTCGTCAAAGTTTAACAACCATTTTACAAGGTAATTACTACGGGTGGGCATTTTTTTACAAAAACCGACCAACCAACCCGAGTTTAGGTTCAAACCGAACTTATGCTTTTTGTTTTTGGAGGTTGATTGGTCCGGTAGGTCCAAAATATTACAAAACTGACCTAGTCGGTTCGGTTGTAGGTCCGTCAAAAATAAAAACCGACAAAACCGAACCGACCTACACTTTTATATATTAGTATATTTTTTTAAATATTTTTAAATATTATATAATAAATGTTATAAAAAATAAATAAAATGGAGTATTAATTAATATTATACAAATATACAATGTAAAAGTCTTAAACAAATATTTAGCTTTTGAAATCATGATTTTAAATTTAGGAGGGTAAGTAGTGGAGCATCAAACATGAAGTGTCAATAATAAGATATCATTTCCATATGGCACATAATATGAGCAAGGATAGTAATTCTTATAACCGAAAGTAACACATTTGTATGCTCTAGCTTTTAAAAAAGTATTTATAGGGCTAAAATATTGTTTGTATTTTTAATTATGATAATTATTTTTAAGTAAAATTATAGGTCCAAAACCGCAAACCAACCTCCCTCAAGTCGACATTGTAAGTCGGCTTGAAGGTTGGTTTTTTAGGGATTATAGGTTAGCTAAGGTTTTGAATTTTTTAAAATCGCCAAGATAAGGTCGGCTTATAGAATGATTTAATAGCAGATCTATCGAACCTACGCCCACCCCTAGTAATTACCGTTAAATTTTCTTATCCAATAACAAAAAGCTTGAGCCGAATGCATATATATATCAAACCAGAGTAATGCCAGACACAAATTTGTAATTGTATTAATTATATTATGGTGCATTTAAGTTTTTTTAAAAATTAATATCTTTTCTGTTTTTAAAATTAATTTATCACATAATATTACATAACCAGTATAAACATAAATATTAATATTACTTTATAATAATAAACATGTGAAAAAGAAAGAGAATTCAAAGGGCAAGTTGCAAAACATAAATGTGATGGGGTAATGAGTGATAGACACGTATATTAAAGTAGAAAACGTTTTTACATCATATAAATACATCGGTATCAGTTGATGTGTTAAAGAGAACGAAGGAATACATGTGATGTCTTGTGCTCTTGTCCCATAAGTCACATGCAGTATATTCTGTCTTGTTAGTACGAGTAATGTTATATGTATTAAGTTAAAATATATATTAAATAATATAAAAATTATTAGTTAGATATAAAATTGAAAATGTAAAATAAAAAAATGACTGCAATATCACTTAATAATATAGACCAATTAAATTTTACTATTTTATTGTGATATGTATTAAATTGTAATAAAAATAATTATTAAATTTGGAATACACCACTTGTCCACTTATATAACATTACACCTTAAAGAAGCAGGAATCTTTTTAGAAGTCAAAATTAGTATCATCTACCTTATTATTTTTCAATTAGTTTCTTATATGTAAATTTTTATTTTTTTGTAATAATAAACATATCGTTTTATACAGAAAAATACAACAATTTCATTCACACACTCCCTTGAAGGAAGATGGAGGTGGAAGTGGATGTTATATTCTCTCATATACACACAACGTAAGACTATAATTTTACAGGCATAAAGCCGTTTTTTTTTTAAGAAATACATTGTTTTAGATTTGGTGGTTAATATTTTTTTTTTCCCTCCACTACATTAAATCACAAATTTTAATCACACAAATTGACATTTGATTAACAACAACAACAGAAAAGGCAATAAGTACTATTTAATTGAATGTAGTAACTTAAAACAACTTTATTTACGAGAATATTGATACAGTGTTGATGTTAATTTCCTTAAAAGGGGTGTACTCTCTTCCTTATCATCCTACTATCACGAAAGGCACTTGTTAGGACTCGGATCACCACGAGATGACTTTTATTCTACTAATACTTATGTCAACATGAGAAGCCGTAGATAATGGAATAGTTCAAGATTTCTATGTAATAAAAAAAATTAAGTGTGTGATTGTATCTCTCAAGTTGTTAATATTGTGTGAAGTGTACTTTTAAGTATATATTAAGAATAAATTATACCTAATGTGCATTCCTTATCATCTAGATTGAATTTCATTAACATTAGAATAATCTTTTACGAGCAATTGAGATTATTTATCTCTTCAAAAGGTTAACTTTATGCTTATTTTATGAAAATGTGTATTAAATTAGTTTGTTAGTCATTTAGGATTAAAGATATCAAAGAGATCGGGGCTCTCTGATTGGGCCAACCCAACAAGACATGACTTTAGCTAGTCGATTAATGGGTTGTGTTGCCCTGCCACCAGGAGTTCGGGACAGATATAGAGGGTAAATGAACATAAACTGAAAATGGACAAAAATAGCATAATATCTAATAGAAACGAATCATTTTACAATTCAATTAAAATATGAATTTACAAAAATATCCTTAGTAAATAAGTTAAAGGAAGATTCAGTTTAGGTCTGTAACTGAGAAATTTATGCCGCAACGACCAACAAAATAGAAAGAAGTGCTCTCTGTCAGCCATCTTGGCAGATATTTTGGCTTCCTCCTCACAGCTTCGATGTTCTTCTCCAATAATGTTCTTCAACGAACCAAATTGAGTAGTCCTAAAGTAGTGTTTGATTATTACTAGTATTTATTGATTATGATTCTCTATTATTGAAGAACAAGTAACTCAAAAAATATATATAATATTATTATTTTTCTTTTAAAATATATGCATTTCTTTTCTTGTTGAAATAACTTTTTTATTATTTACATATTATTTAAAAAATTTAAAAAATTATAACAAAAAATTTCAAATAAAAATGCAAGATTTTATGCATGGTACAGATTAATATTTTTATTATGTATATATTACATAAAAAATCTTAAAATCATAATAAAGAAATTGTAAATATCTTAACGTAAGATTTTGTACATTGTACAAAAATAGCTTTTTTATTCTATACATGTTACAAAAAAAAATATAAATTATAATAAAAAAAATTTAAATATGAACTTGAGATTTTGTACACATTACATAAAAAAAATTTATTTTGTATATGTTACAATTTTTGTACAACTTACAAAATAACCCACATACACAGTTTATTTACAACTTACAAAATGATTCAGGTACATAATTATTTACAATTTATGAACAACTTACATAATAACTATAATACAAAATTATTTACAATTTACATAATGATGGGCATACATAATTATTTACATTTTTTGTACAACTTATAAAATGACTCGTATGCATAATTATTTACAATTGCTGTATAACTTACAAAATAACCAATGTACATAATTATTTACAATTTATAGAATATTTTGAGTACAAAATTATTTACAATTTTTGTACAATAGAATGACCGATTATATAAATAATTTGACTATATAATAGGTTACTAATAATAAGTTCTACTTAGACGAATAAATGGCACATTTTGACTAAGCGAGATGTAATACTTCATCAAGCCAAATGTATCCGGATATCGTAACTTCCAAGCACGTATCTTATATAGAATGACATCAATATGCTATAAACAAATAAAATAAATACAAGTTCGATAAGTAATCAAACAAAATCAACATTAAACTAAACAAATTCTGAAATTCTGAAAAGTTTCTGGATAACATACATACAGTTTACAGAAATTATATAAGATTTTCAGAAATTTGGATAACATACGTACAGTTTACAGAAATTATATAAGGTTTTCATAAATTTTGATAACATACGTACAGTTTACAAAAATTTTGATAACATACGTACAGTTTACAGAAATTTAGAAAACATTCTGAAATGAGAAGTCGTCCTCCAAGAATCCACCCTATAAAAACAAAAAACTCATAAAAAACTAAACAAAAAATAATGTAAATTTACCAGCACTTCCCTAATTAAAAAATTATTTTTATTTCCAACGATCATTACTAATAATTTTATTGAAGGTCCGGCTATTACCATCGGCATATAAATTATTTTGTAATATGTACAAAATAAAAATATTATTCATGTATATAGTACATAAATAACTTTTTAATTCTATACATATTACAAAAAAATTTGGAAATCATAACAATTTTTTTAAAATATAAATGCAAGTTTCTGTATATAGTATAGAATAATATTTTTATTATGTACATACTACATAAAAAATCTTAAAATTATAATAAATAAATTCTAAATATCTTAATACAAGATTTTGTACATGGTACAAAAATAATATTTTTATTCTGTACATGTTATAAAAATTTAGATATTAGAACAAAAAAATTATAAATATAAACCCAAGATTCTTTACATGTTACATAATAAAATTTTCATTTTGTACATTTTACAATTTTTGTATAACTTACAGATTAACCGGCATACAAAATTATTTATAATTTCTGTACAATTTAAAAAAGAGATGGATACATAATTATTTATAATTTATGTACAAGTACAATTTACAAAATAATTTGGATACATAATTATTTATAATTTATGTACAACTTACAGAATAATCTAAGTACAAAATTATTTACAATTTATATAATGACTAGCTTATATAATTATTTATATTTTTTTATACAACTTACAGAATGACCTGCATACATAATTATTTATAGTTTATGTACAACTTACAAAATGATTTATAATTTATGTACAAGTACAATTTAAAAAATGATCTAGATACATAATTATTTATAATTTATGTATAACTTACAGAATAATTCAAGTATAAAACTATTTATAATTTACATAATGACTAGCGTACATAATTATTTACATTTTTTTGTACAACTTACAGAATGAATGCAAGTTTCTGTACATGATACAAAATAATATTTTTATTATGTACATATTACATAAAAAAATCTTAAAATCATAACAAATAAATTCTAAATATCTTAATACAAGATTTTGTACATCGTACAAAAATAATAATTTTATTCTGTACATCGTACAAAAATAATAATTTTATTCTGTACATCGTACAAAAATAATAATTTTGTACATCGTACAAAAATAATAGGGTCTTGGTTGATAGTGAAGGTCAGCGACTTCCACAGAGAAAATTTGAAAAAAGTGAAATACCTGAATATTAGACTGTTAAGAGCTAAAAAAATTAAGACTCGTCGGAATCTTCCTGACGAAGTAGTTGAATTGAGAGATAGAAAAGGTTGGCGACTCCAATAACAACATCAAAGCGACTTCCATAGAGAAAATCTGAAAAATTTAAATAGAAGAGAACATCCACGCAACGCACGCACGATGTGGATAGAGATCCATTCAATCTTCTGTGTTCGATTGGTTTCTGTGACTATTCAAGTATGATCTCTTCTTCGCCGATACCGGAGTTCGAGAGAAAGAATGCGTCTGTAAGAGGGGGGTAGATGTGGGGCGACGACGACGACGACGACGAATGAACCAGAGGTGAGGGGGAAGAACCAGAGAGTACGTAGTGAAATTAATGGGTGAGGACAAAAGCGTAAATTCACGTATCGAAAACGATGTCGTGAATCGATATCAGTCTAATATTAAATCTGAATCATTTGGCCTCTATTTTAGGTATTTATTTCCCTGGCACCAGTATACGAGTCATATTGGGCCTGACTCGCAGACTTTTTTGTGCTATGTCATGTCTAGTTCGTTCGACCGTACTTAACAGTTTGGCATGACTTATAACCCATTTATTTTATTTTTATTATATATATATATATATATATATACACTAATTGAACATTTATTTAATTGAAAATTATTAATAATACTTTAAAACGTTAATAATTAGAGTCAAATTCTCAAATTCTCTATTGATAGCTAGTTAAGAATCCATAACTGATAGCTAAGGCCTTATTTGATAATAATCTTGATTTTGAATTTATGATTTATAATTTATAAATTTTTTTATTGATTTTGGGCTTTTCCTTTAAAAAAAAAAACAAAAACAAAAACACTAGTGTGTTTTGTAACTGATTTATGTTTTTTGATTTAAAAATCAAAATCACTAATAATTGTTTGATATAGATTTTAAATTTTTGATTTTTTTTTTAAATAACAAAAAATTCTTACATATTATTTGTTTTTTTTTTTTCTAAATTAAAACCAAAATATTTGAATGATTATTCTTTATTGTAAAATCAATTGAAACTATATAATTATAATTTTTTAAGGAAATTTAGTGTACCAATTAAGCATTAATATATGAAAATCTTAAGAGATATAATATTGTATTTGATAAGAAGTCTAAAATGTTAAAAATAACAAAGAAAAAGTATAAAAACAAAAACGTACACATTTAAATCTAAAATATATTAAGAGTAAATATTTAACTAAAAATTAAAAATAATTATAATATTTAAAATCACTCGATGTAAATTATATGTATTGATTAATCTTTGTCAAATATTATTTACAATAAGCTCTCATTGGTATCATATATTACAGTTAATTTTCACTCACATCTAAATTAATTAAATTTTTTGAAATGTCAAGATTATTGGAATTATTAATAACTATAAATTCATTGCTATGAGCTCGAAATGTATAATCATTAATATCATATATATACATATAAAATTGTTAATAGTACAACACACTACTGAAATATACTTCTGTATCTCGATAGGCGATGATAGTATTATATTAAATATATGAAATCTAGCATTTAATACACCTAAGCTTCGCACAATCATATTGCGAAGTGAAAAGTGTCTATAATTAAATAATTTCTTTAAACCCTATGGTTCTTTCCTAACTCCTTAAAATTTTTAATATGTCTCCTTTTAATATGGTAAAATAATACATATCTAAACATGTTTGTAAATCCAAAATCAACAAGATAATATTTTTCTGTTTAATAAATATTAAAATAAGTTTTATATTAATATTAAAAGTAAATAAACAAAAAAATAGATTTGTACACCTCTAGTTGCCATTGAAAATTTGTTTACAAGATTCCCAATACACTAGCTCAATGTTTTTGTATTGTTGGCAATTCCTTCGCAACCAAACATGACATGTCAAAAGCATATCAAATTAGCAAGCACAAATCATACTTCATGAAGTATTAGCTTTTCTACCACAATATAGAATTTGTTCATTTTCAGAAATCTGTGCAGAAACATGAGTAACGTCAATTGCACCAATACAATCCTAAGCAAACAATGATAAATTTTTTAATAATTATACATAAGAGGTTGAACTTATGTATGGTAACAAAATAAAATAAAAATTACCTTAAAAAAGGGATAATACTTTGAATTATGTCGAATTTAAATAAGCATATCATTCAATTGGGAAGATATATTATTTGAACTTCAAGCTTGCAAATTTTTTTCAAAACACAGTTGAAATAGAGTGATATAATGTGACTCAAACGTTGAAACGTTTCTACTATTAAACAATTTCTCTCATTGTAATCTATAATGAGCAAAAATATGCTAATTTATTCTTGAATACTTAAATTTTAAGACGATTTTAATCTTGTTTTACTTCTCAATTCCTCACAAAATAATATAAATACATCTTTTCACATTCGAAAATAATCATAACACTTTTATTTTTATTTAATAACTCAAGAACATAATTGTGACCTTTTAATGCGAAAGCTCTCTAATGCCAACATTACTAACAAAAAACAAACAACTGTGATTATATCATCATCAATTTCAGCATCAAACATAAAATTATGTTTAATTGGATCCATAAATTCTTATTATGTTCAATAAAGAAAACAATGAAAGACAACTTCTATTTATAAAATATAAAAATAAAGTTTATTATCATAATCATTACTTCAAACAATATAAATAAAGTTTAACTCCTCAAAATATAATCCAAATGAACACATAATAAAATATCTATAGCTATACTATCAAAAATATTTCATATCATAGTATGAGAATAAAACCTCTCCTCCTAACATTAGACATCTTTATAAATATTTTTATGAAATCAAATTTATTTGCAAAAATTATAAATATATCATTTAATTTTATCGAGTGATAAAAATAACACTCAAGTATAATTAATGATAAAAATATAATATCATTATATTATATTTTTTATTATTTTAGATGATATATTTATATAACTAAAAAGAAATTTGTATCATTATTAAAAAACTTAGTTATAGATTTATATAGATAAAAATAAATAATATATTTCTAACTTTCTTAATAATTTAATACACATATTTATTATTTTATCCTTAAAAAGTTAAATAAAAAAGTTTGACTAATAAAACAAAGAGACTCATAAATCAAATACAAAAAATTAAAATAGAAAATAAAAGGAGAGTTTTAATTACATATATTAATGATTTAATTATATAATATAATTTTTTTCATATAAAATTTTATTTCTAACCTTTCTAAAAAAATTATAAAAAATAACATTAATAAAGCTTATAATAACAAATCTAGCACCTTAATAACATTAAATTCGTCTAAATTATTAAAATTTTATTTAAACAAAATTCAATTGGATGAATGTTAAAAAAAATATAAAAATTATTTTTTAATCGTAAAAATATATTATTTGAATATAAATATTACTATTTTTATTATTATAAATTTGAGAGTACTATTTTAGTTTTGTAAATATGTTTATTTTTTTATAATATAAATAAACATATATTTTTAATATTATAAAAAAATAAAAATATATTTTTTTATTAAAAAAAATTAAAAAATAAAATTAATTAGATAAATGAATCATTTATATATAAATACCCGAGGGTATATTAGTTTTAATATTTTGACAAATCTTTATAACTATCCAGAAATATTTCAAAAATATTAAAAGAAAAAATGCTCGATAGCCCTCACTATTGTCATAACTTCTTATCATGTCTCCGTTTATTATTATTATAACCGGTAAAAGTTTTATTGAATATAATGAAAATTTATAAACTAACATTTGTGAGTGAAAATACAATAATAATTTTATATTGTAAATCAGTTTAATGATTGACTCCAATAATCAAAATAATAATTTTTTAATAGCAATAAAAATTGAAATATGATGGCAAGAGTTCACAAAATAAAAAAGAAATCTTCTTTGCAGCATTTTAAGGAAACACCTTGACCACAATAACAACAATCATAATACCTACAAATCATAAAAGCTGCAGGACAGATCTAAAACAACTACAATGATAACAGGTTTTAAACAAACAAAAAATTACAATACCTATAAGTTTCTAAACAAATCAAAAACAGCAGGACAAATTAACAAAGACAACAATTATTAGCAACAAAGAGTACTAACCAACCCTTATTGAGATGAAACTTAAGTAAACGAACCTAAACAAATAGAGCAATTCATAAACGAATAACACATTACACTAGCCAAAGCAAAAAATACTTGACAGAACCAAAGTACCACCAACGTTAGAAGAGATGACAATAAAAAGAAAGCAATGTAGGCTAAGATGTAATGAACATCGACAATTGATGACGATGACTTGTCAGAAACGAATAGCCACTAAAACAAGGATTAGAGGTATGAAGCAGAAACGATAGCCAAAATGCCACCAAAAATCGAAACAAAACAGGCCAGTGATGGTGGCTTTGAAACTCTGTAGAGAACTCGATATCAAATTCCTTATTTGACTCAAGTATATTATGATGGAAAGGAAGGAGATGAAAGTGGACTGAAAGCATAAAAGTGGAGAGGAGGGTCGGCAATTGGAGGAGAAAAAGAAAGGAGGTTTTGAAACCCTTGGGGGAAGAGAAAGCCAAAGACTCTCAAAACAGCAACTCCTTCATAGGACAATTTCTTTAACATAATTGCTCATCATTTCTTAAATTTTATATTTTTATTTATTATTATTATTATTTTTAATTTTCTCTACCCTTCTGTTTTATGTTAGTTTTATACTTTAACGTGTAAATATTTATCTGTAACCGAGTAAAAAAAAAAAATTCCTCTGGAGCTAATTTCGATCTAATTTATGCAAAAATATCTCTATTTTTCCCTCTACATAATAGTTTCTAAATTTTTATTTTGCTTACACATAAATTAATTAAATTTGGTCATGTTAATTAATTAATATTAAATAATAATAAAATTTAATTAATTGATGTGATAAATTTTAGTATTAGTTAGCTAATATGAAAACATTTAATCACAACAAATATCTTAATGTAATCGAAATAAAAATCTGGATACTATTATATACAGAACAAAAATTTACTTGTCTTCCATCAATACTCTTACCATCTTTTCTTTATCTTCTCACATCTGTCTCTCCATCTTTCTCTTTTGCTTCGCTTTTTTATTTTATTATCTGTCTCCTTCACTTTATCACTTCCATAACACTCTCTACACTAGAGAAAGGAAACAAGCAACTCATATGGCGTTTAGGAGTTCATTTCCTTCTTTATTTTTAGTTTTTTACCATAGTGCAACATCTTTTAAGGGTTTTACTTTTATAATTTATTGTTGTTTCTATAATTTTGAGATTCTTGGGTCCTTAAACCCTAAATGTATATTTCCAAAAAGAAAAAAATGTACTTTACTTCAACAACAAAATTGAGTATAGAAATTTTCTTATAATATTTGAGCTTTTCTCATGCTTTGTAAGTGTTGATATAAAAAAAAATGATCAACATGCATGCTTGTCCTCAAACATTGAATTCCAACCTCGCAGCTTTTTTATTTTTTTTATTTTTTTGGGTAATAAAGAAAAACTTTAATTAAAAGAGAAAATGATACAATATGATATACAAGTTTGAATCACTTAATTTATGTTTTATCTTATAACAACAATATACATAAATCAGGAGGAGGACTTGAGGTCCAAGAGAATCACAGCGACTTAAACTTGATATTGAGAATAACCCAATTTGCCACCTTCTGAACCCTATAAAGTCTAGAAATGTTATTTGTGAATTGTGACGAAAATTGTTGGTATACCAATTACATATAAAAGTAAAGAACATACATATCAGATCAAGAATTTTGTTCCCTGCCTTTTTGCAACATTAAAATATTTTGGATGTTTAATACAAATTCTTTGAAAATATTATTTGTCTACATGTGAAGGTGTTTTGGTTGGAAACAGATTAGCAAAGGAGATTTCTGACAATAAAATGTTAAAAATCCACGGATTCTAGATAACGAAGCTGGCTTTGTTGCTATTTGGGTTGTATTTAAAAATCAAAAGACAGAGTCAAGCTCTTAAGAGATAGACATTACTGTTAGATTCCAACTTTGTCAAGCTCTTAACGAGGTTGTCAAAATGTTCATGAGAACTGAGGATATAAACATAAATGCTAGGGCTTGGTACTACTCAAGTTATATCAAAAGTACCCTATGTTTTCAAGTAGTTCCAGTTTAGTATTTATTTTTCTAAATGGTTCAAATTTAGTCCTTTTTAAGATTTAGGGCAGATTTTATACTATTCATAGATTTGGGCAGGGGTGATTTCGTCATTTCATCCCCATTTTAATTCAATTATTTTTTTTTGTTTTATTTGTTTTTCAGAGAAAGAAACAAAACTGAAGTGGCGTTGGAGAGTTAAATATGTCCCTTTTGGCAATCAGGAAGTCAAAGATCTTCGTCTTCCTCTTCCACAGAGAACCTTCGGAGCCATATCAATCGGAAATAGAACTTCAAACCCAAGCCCAATACGGTATGGTCTGTTGCGAGGTCGCTTATTCCTCCCCGTCATAGACTCCGTCTCGACCAACGCAGTAGGCTTTACTTTCCCTGTATGCCGCGCTTTCTTTTTTTTTCCAGCTTTGTTTGTGTCCTTCGTTGACTTTCGAAAATTTTATCAATTTGACTTTGTTACAACAACTCTCCATTTTTACTTGGGTTTAGCAATATAATCATTTTCTTTCTATAATTAAAAAAAATCATAATTTTAACTCTCCCCTTGCTATTTTAAAACCACTGCACCAAAAAGTTGTTATATGCGTCCTCCTGGTGGTATACTTGCTCCTGGAGAAAGCTTAATTGCAACTGGTAACACCATCTTTTTCTTGATCCTTCTGTAGCTCTTGTATCCCAATTCCTCAATTTAATTTATAGTTATGAGATTTGTTTTGTTTCTTTACATATGGTATATTTACAATAATGAATGCTTAATTAATGGGCAGTGTTCAGATTTGTGAAACATCCTGAAAATAATGAAAAGCATAATTTGGATCAGAAGGCTAAGGTTAAGTTTAAGATCATGAGTCTGAAGGTGAAAGCTGATATTGAATGTGTTCCCCAGCTGGTAAGATGATATTGCTGCATATGCTTAAAGTACTATGAGCTATTAACTAATAGTTATTAAGCGTTTTTAGTGCTTAGGATTTAAAATTGTTTATTTAATGACGATGCTGCATCTATTGCTCTATGAATTAATAATTGTAAAACTAAGTGGAGTGGATTAATAAACAATGATGATGCTGCTTTCTTGGGATGTTTTAAATTCAAAGAAATTACCTGCTGGAAACAAGTAACTTATGTGCACCAAGGAGTAAGAACTAAAGGTAATTGTTGGAAACTGGAGATGGATATTTGACGGCTGTGGTTTTAATTTTTATGTTATAAATTATCACTTGCACAATAATATAAATTATTATGTTATTCTTAATAACAATGTGTGTCACCATAATTTACTGATACAATAATGATTTTATGAGGACAGAATAAAATCATAGATGAAAAGAGGTTTTACCAAAGCTTGCCTCATCAATGTGAAGTGCAGGGGAGAATCTTTGCACCTCTTAGCAGCATTCTTATTTATTTTAATAATATAAATTATTTATTTCAATGAGATGATGCTAAATAGAAGCTGGCTTATTTAAATCAGATTGCTGCAAGTATTATCACAAGGGTAGGGGCAATCAATTGCCTTAACAACTGCACGGTCGAAGTACCAATCTCCAACAGCAATAGCAATTGACTGCATATTGTCAGTAACATAGGATTAGGATATTTGAACATTAAAATTCTTCTTTCACTTGAATCAAACATTTATTAGGCTAAGTAGAATTTCTTTAAACATAATGATATGCAAGTTGTGCCAATTGCCTGCATGGCATATGATCCAAATGGACACTTCAGTGGTTCTCGTTCTAACCATAATCGTTTATTTTAAAAAATTGCAAGTTGGTGTCTTCAACAACTTATTATGTCTCTCATAGGTTGATATAAAATAGGGCCAATATTGCTTTTATACATCAATCACTCCCCACAAATGTTAACAATTATTATTCACAATTGAGGTTGCTGGCCTCGAACACAGGACCTAAGCTTTTGAGAGAGTTGGTATCCTAACAACTTCTAACATGTTATTAGAGCTAGAAGCCCCGTGTTTAAGACCTAGCAACTCAAATTATTGATTGTAAGTATTTAGCCTGCATATGTATAGAGCCAACACTTGTGGGGGAATGATAGATATATAAAAACAACGTTGCCCTTCTCCAAACAGCTTAAATTTGAGAGAGTTAGTATTCCAATAACTCCTAACAATAAGGTTGAAATTGATAATTAATCTATGCTAACATTAAAGGAGAAGAATCAAGAGAAGAAGAAGGAAGAGAAAGAAGAAGAAGAAGGAAGAGAAAGAAGAAGAAGAAAGGGAGGCTAGGGTTTGTATTAGAAAAATGTATGCTTAAATGTTACAAGAGCAAGCCTTTTATAGGCAAAAGAAAGAAACAAAGGAAAAGACCAAAATACCCTTACAATGAAGATAATACTAAAACAACCCTATAAGGCTATATTAATTTACTCTAATACCCCCCCCTCAAACTCACGATGCAGCTGCAAGAAGCATCGAGAGTTTGCCAACTAGAAAACGAAAACGTGAAGTAGGATGTGACTTAGTAAAGAAGTCTGCAATCTGTAAAGAAGAAGGAACAAAAGGCAAGATGATGGTGCCTTGTTTGAGGTGTTGACGAGTAAAATGACAATCAATCTCGATATGCTTGGTGCGTTCATGAAAAACAGAGTTGTGAGTAATCTGGATAGCACTCTGGTTGTCACAATACATAGGTGTGGGATGAGAGAGAGAAACACCCATATCTGCTAGTAGCCAACGTAACCAAACAATCTCTTTGGTAGTAGATGTCATTGCACGATACTCTGCTTCAGTAGAAGATTGAGAAACAACAGTTTGCTTCTTGCTTTTCCAAGAGATAAGAGAATCACCCAAAAAGATGCATAAACCAGTGATAGACTTGCGATCTGTGAGATCACGGCCATAATTAGCATTAGAATATGCACGCAGCTCTAAGGAAGATGTGGATGGAAATAAGAGACTCTGAAAAATTGTGCCACGAAGATACCGCAAAATACGTAGAACGGCAGCCCAATGAATGGTAGTAGGAGAAGCAACAAACTGACTAACAATATGAACAGCATAAGCAATGTCTGGACGAGTAATAGTGAGGTAGACCAAACTTCCAACAATAGTTCGATATAAGGTAGGATCTTGCAAAGGAGTGCCATCCGAAGGAGAATATTGAACATTGTGCTCACAAGGGGTATCAACAATTTTACTATCAGTAAGACGAGCACGCTCAAGAATGTCAGCAGTATACTTAGATTGAGAGAGAAGATAACCTTTTGGAGAGAAGGCAGCTTCAATACCCAAAAAATACCGTAGAGAACCCAAATCTTTCATTTTAAACTGACGGGCTAATTCTGACTTTAGCACTGCAATTCCATCAACATCATCACCAGTAATAATCATATCATCAACATATAAAGAGAGCAAAATACGACCTGTAGTGGCATGCTTAACAAAGAGAGCAGAATCATGATTGCTGGAAGAAAACCCAAAAGAAGTAATAACAGTAGAGAATTTCTCAAACCATGCTCGAGGTGCTTGTTTTAGACCATATAAGGCTTTTTAAAGCTTACAAACTTCTCCATGATTATGTGGTACACCAGGCGGGGGAACCATGTAAACTTCTTCATGCAAATCACCATTCAAGAAAGCATTTTTAACATCCATCTGAGATATACACCATCCATGAGTAGAAGCAACTGCAATAAGTGTGCAAACTGTAGTCATTTTTGCAACAGGAGCAAAAGTCTCTTCATAATCAATACCACTCATTTGAGAGTATCCCTTTACAACTACCCGGGATTTATACCTTTCAATAGATCCATCAGAATGAAGCTTAATTTTATATATCCAACGGGAACCAATAGCTCTTTTACCTGGTGGTAAAGGTCCTAAGACCCATGTATTTGTTTGATGCAAAGCAGTAAGTTCCTCAGTCATAGATTGCTGCCATAGGGGATCAAGAACTGCCTCTTTATAGGATAAAGGCTCAGAAAGACAATGAATAGATGCTAAAAATGAAGTGAAAGAAGTGGAATAAGACGAGTAAACAAAATCAGGTAGTTGAGTAGACTTATGAGTGCGCTGAGGATAACGAGGAGGATCCACAATTCCAGGAGGAGCTTGGGCAACTGTAGGGGGAGGGGAAGTATCAGAAGTATCAAGCTGTGTTGTACCAGTATCTTCAGGTGTAATAGTACGAATCCTGCGAGAATATTGAAGAGGAAAAGGGACTATAGGATCAGTAGATGAGTCAGAATTAGTAGTTGGAGGAACCTGTGGAGAAAAACTATCAGTAAAATCAGAGAAAGGATCAATATGACTAAGATCTGACTTGGTGAAGTCGTGAACTGAACTAGGAATAGAAAAGAAAGGTATATGCTCAAGAAAGATAACATGACGAGAGACATATAGTTTTTGTGAAGTTGGATCAAAACAACGATATCCCTTTTGTCCTTCACTATAACCAAGAAAAACACAAATGGCAGAACGTGACGATAATTTTGTACGTTCTACATGAGGACGAAGAACAAAACAAGTAGAACCAAAAACCCTCAATGAAGAATAGTCAGGAGGATATCCATATAGTTTTTCAAAAGGAGACAAACTTGAAGTGATGGATGATGGAATCTTACTGATTAAGTTCACCGCAGTAAGAACTGTTTCTCCCCAAAACTCACTAGGAACAAAGGATGACAACAAAAGAGAATGAGCAGTTTCAACAATGTGCCTATGTTTCCTTTCAGCAACACTATTTTGCTCAGGAGTGTCAGTACAAGAAGTTTGGTGAGTAGTTCCATCTAAAGCAAGCAAATCACAAAATTTATTGGAAGTATATTCACCACCTAGATCACATCTAAAACACTTAATTACAGCAGAATGTTGAGTTCTTACTAGGGCTCTAAAGTTATTATAAATATCAAAGAAATCAGAACGACGTTTCATAAGATATACCCAACAAAAACAAGTGTGATCATCAATAAAAGAGACATAATAGCGAGACCCTCCTTTGGAAATAACAGGAGAAGGTCCCCATACATCAGAATGAACTAAATCAAAAGATGCAACAGAATAAGAAGTACTTCTATTAAAAGGTAATGCAGAAAATTTTGCAAGTTTACAACCACTACAATCAGAGATATCATGAGCTTGCAAATTTCCTAAGGTTCCATTAGAAGCTAAAAATCGTAAACGGGAAGCTGAAACATGACCAAGACGTGAATGCCATAAATAAAAACTAGAAGACGAAGGACACAATCGAAAAGATGAAAGATCAACACTAGGAGCTGCAAATACTGGTAATCTCAGCTCGTCCAAAACATATAATCCCCCTTGCCTACGGCCTGTCCCAATCAGCTTCTGGGATTGTAGATCCTGCACATGACAAGAAGTAGAAGAAAAAGACATTGAGCAACCAGAATCACACAATTGACTAACAGATGCAAGGTTTAGTGAAAGCTTAGGAATATAGTAAATATTATGAAGAGACAAATGAGAATTGACAACAGACCCGACACCTTCTAATGGCATAGGAGTACCATCAGCCGTCATGACAGGCACAGATGATGTAGGACATAAAGAAACAAAAGATTTTGACTCAGGAGACATATGGTGGGAAGCTCCAGAGTCTAAAACCCAAGTTGAGGATGACATACCTGAGGAGCTAGAAAGGGACTGACCTATTGTAGAAGAGGCAGACATGGCATGTGGTTGTGATTCAAGAAACTTTTGAAATTGTTCGGTGAGGGCAGCCAAGGTAGAATTGGAGGATGAGGTGCCCAAGTCAGATGATGTCGATGGAGGAACAATTGCTGCAGTGTTATATTGTGATAGGCGAAATGGACGTGGTTGCGATTGGTTGCTGAACTGTGGAGGCCTGAATTGTTGCTTTGGTTGGAACTGATGTGATGTCCAAGTCAATTTTGGACACTGAGTTTTCCAATGACCCTTTTCTTTACAAAAACTGCAAGTATCAATCCCAACCCTTACATAAGGTCTATTTCCATATTGAGCAGGGGGTCGAAAAGAAGTTGCAAAGATAGATGGATTAGGTGTTTGAAGAATTCCTTTTCCTGCTTGAGACTTAAGGCGTATTTCATCAGCCAAAAGCTCACTTACCACCGAATCAACTGAAGGAAGTGGACTACGATGCAGAATGGAGCCACGAAGGCCCTCAAAATCATCACGAAGTGCCATTAAAAATTGAACCAGGCGTTGTTCCTCTCTACGAGCAATATAAGGTGCACAAGCTCGTAGTTCTGCTGATTCTATTAGAGCCAATTGATCCCAAAGATCTGTCATTACTGCATAGAACTCTTGAATACTCATATTTTTCTGCTCAACAGCTCGAATATCTGATTCTAACTGATATTGTTTTGCAAAATTTGACTGTGTATACAATCTTGCAAGATGTTCCCAAACTTCCTTTGCTGTTTCATACTTTGCTAATTGAGTGCCTATTGAGTGTTCAACAGAATTATTTATCCAAGTGATAATTTTTGAATTATCTACTTCCCAAGTATCTAGCAAAGTTGCATAATCAGTCTTCTCTATTGTAGGTTTAATGACAATTCCAGATATATAACCCCACATCTTTTTGCCTTTCAGCAAATTTTTCATTACATAACTCCAATACGAATAATTCTTTCCATCTAACCTCACACTAACTGATTGTAACGAATCATCCTTATTACTAGCAGCCATTGCAAAAGACAAAACAAAACTCCCAGATTTTCAAACCAGACAATATTGCAGTTCCAACAAATATCCAAACTTATCAGAATCAGAATAAAAATACGTATGTGATGTGAAGAACAAAACTTCAAGATTTCCAAAGCAGACAAAATTGCAGTTCCAACAAATATCCAAAAATTATCAGAATCAGAAGAGAAATACCTATTTGATGTGAGGAACAAACGAGATTCAAAAAAAAAAATTTCGGGGCTCTGCCCCTAACCCCCAGCCAACTCACCGCGGAGTTGGATCCGCGAAAAAACTGGGCCTGGATTTACAATACCTTCAATAATCTAAGCTCTGATACCATGATAATTAATCTATGCTAACATTAAAGGAGAAGAATCAAGAGAAGAAGAAGGAAGAGAAAGAAGAAAAAGAAAGGGAGGCTAGGGTTTGTATTAGAAAAATGTATGCTTAAATGTTACAAGAGCAAGCCTTTTATAGGCAAAAGAAAGAAACAAAGGAAAAGACCAAAATACGCCTACAATGAAGATAATACTAAAACAACCCTATAAGACTATATTAATTTACTCTAATAGAAATATAACCAAGCCAAGTAGAATGCGTGATGAGTTGATACAGTTACAAACTATGAGATTACAGTGAGATTTTTGCTATTTGCAAGAATAGCATAGCTTATGCATAAAAAGGATAATATTGATGAAAGAACTTTCGATTACGCATCGTGAAAATTTTAAGTAATCAGTTGGATGAGGCTCACCTTCTTTTCAAGGACAGGGGAATGGTCAGCAAACCAGGTGTCCTGCGTCTCAGTCTGGCAGTGTGAAAAACATGAATTTATAAATAGACCATTTTTCTTAGACAGAGAGAACCGTTTGATCGCATATAGCATCTGGATCCTGAATCCTGTTCCAAATAACCAAGCAGATAGATAAAAATATAAATTGTAGCACTAATGTACTTAAATTGATATATTCAAAGTCATTATACGTTAGCACAATAAACTTATTCATATAAGATCACCTTGCAAAAATTGAATTTGTGATGGAGTACATTGTGTATGGTTGAATCTGCAATCATTCCAATAACCAGCAGGATCTGCTGATGGTGGTGCTAAACTGGATTGAATCTGATTTCAAAAGTGAAAATAAGTGTTCATTTTTTCTTCTAATACAGTGCTTTTCCAGATGAAATCTTATCCACAAGAGTTAAGATACAACGGTACTTAGTGTACTTCGAATTTGTGACTTAAAACGGGTGAGGATGAACTAACTGCCCGTGTTTAATCCACGTCAAGTACCTTTGGATTTTTTTTATAATTTAAGATGTCTCTCAAATTACCTGCCATGAATCATAGGCTGCATTGAGAATAAAAAGTGGAGTTTTAATGCCGCTGATTATGTTCTTGGGGAAGAAGCACTAACATGAAAGATGAAAAGGCACAACAAAAAAAGAGCACAGTCAGTAACAGAAGGCAAAAAAATTATATGTGTTCCCACCTATCAGAATCAGATATAAAGGATTACCGAAGTTGGACCAAGGTGGTTAGTACATTTTTGCGGCAGATTCTTTTGCACCCCCTGAAATGATTAAAGTAACAGTTGTATCTAATGTGAAGAAAAAAAGAATATAAAGTAGGGCCAAAAATCATAACTGAAAAAATGTAACGAATGAAGGTGGAAATAACTACGCCACATTATTGGAAAATACAAAAGTTATGTAATGCAAATTAAGAATCATTTTTACAAATGATGATGGTGATTACAAATGATCTAAGAGTTGCAGCCAACTTGTGAAAAGAGATTAGACTGCAAGTAAAGGTGCCAAAGCAGCTGATTAATAGCTGTAAATCAGTCAAAACTTTGTACCAATGGGAATATGTGTAAAATTATAAAATTTGTACCAATGAGAAATTTGTAGGTCTTCAAAATATAAAATTACCTGCAAGCCTACCACGCCACTATATATGTTTCTTAGAGTCCTTCCTCTAGAGACGTCCTTCCTGAATTTCCATACAAGATTGCGTATCAAGACACTGAAGAGTGAAGATGCAGAAAATCGCATCTATGCAAGCAACATAAAGTGCGAAAGACTACTTACGCATCAAGAAACAAACCGGCATCACTCAGGCATTTCACTTTAGTACTGCTTGGAAATAAGCTCTGGAATTCATCGCAATGCAAAATGGACGCTAAACCTCCAGCAGAACATCCAGAAAGAAGAGCCTGACATGTATTAATGATCTTTAATTGTGTGTTTTGATATAAAGAACCAAAATAAGGAATGAGGGTAAGAAAAGAGTAGTAATAAATCTTATCATAAAATATAACAAACCTGCTCGGCATTTTTCATTCCGTTTAACATTAAATTCTCCATTGCAGCCAACCATATGCGCTGTCCTCTAAATTGCAACTGTGCATCCTAAAGAAAAATCTCCCTACTTTAGATAACATTTTCCTTCAAGCGTGAGCTCTATACACATTATAGGTCAATTACTTGAAACACTACATTTTTGGAAAACAGGACCTCCGCTTTGTTACCATATCTTATATAGTCTAACATAATGCATGCACCGTTCCAACTTTATCTTCAATGGTTTAACATACTCAACAACAAAGTCTAGATGGAAAGAACATATAACAAACCTTATCTTCACTATCACCAGAAAAAGAGGCACCGTCACAGTAACGAAGCTTCACTCTATTCCAGTTGAAAAAGTCTGAAAAAGATTGAATAAAATAATTGTCAAGGAAGCCAAAGTAAGAACCCAATAAGAGGGGGGAAAAAAGAAGGAGAGAGAGAGAGTCTATAGATAAAAGGAGAATATTGTAAATTTTATCACTTTGTTTTTGAGGCTCGAAAACATACCTGGATTTTCTTCAGCTTTATTGCTCAATATTCCAGTAAATGCTATCTGCTTTTCCATGAGGTTTGACGAACCTAGTGGTGTTGTTTTACGGTCAACACAATTTCTGACAGTGTTACACCATGCACCACCCTAACACAAGATGTTTATTTGAGTTAATAGTTTTTAGAATATTGCTAAAACAAGTTCTTATAAAAGTAGTAAATAAATCTTCTTATGTAGAATTATAACAGAAATATTTTCAAAACACGTTGTTCAAATAGTTAAAAGATGACTAATAATGAAAAACTGCATTTCTCTGTAATTTTGATTATTGTGAGCAAGAAAGTTATAGGTCCCAAAATTTCAAATTTAGTCCCTTAACTTTTCGATTGTCACACTCAAGTCCTAAATTAACCATTAGACAGCAACTTACGTATTAATCTCTGCTGCATAAGATGATTCATGATAATCATTCAAGTGAGCACTTGAATGAATATTTCTAACATTCATACATGACCTAGATAAATATGCAAATCTTTATCTAATCGTTAATTTAGAACTCAAATTTGACAATCGAAAAGTTTAGGGACCAATAAGAACTTTTTTCTCTTTTATACGAAGTGAGCCCAGTTAAAAGTTTGGGAAACAGAAGTGTTCATTTGAATGTTATTGAAGCATACAAAATTTAGCATTCAAGAGTTTATCTGGTTTATGATTTATCCCACAAACCTCCAAATGAATGAGCCAACTATTTGCTCCAGACCCATATCCACGATGCAGATGATAACCCGGTAAAGTTCCATCCAGGCATACTATTACAATTGAAATATAATAAAGACAAGCATTAAGACAAAACTCATACAGCAAACAATAAAATGTCAAATTCAATATTATTGACAGTTGCGATAGATCTACAGTGTGAATTAATAAAGTGAAATTTGGCATATAACGGTTATGTGGCTAGAAAGAGAAGCAAGCAATTGAGCATAAGAAAAATCAAGGAAAGGCTTTAAACAAACATTATGCTAAGATATGGTAGTAGTTGTTAGATGTGGGTTTTGTGTAATCCATTTGTAACTAATATTACACTGTAAATATTATTGGTTAGTTAGTTACAACAACTAATTACTACTAATAGATAGTTTGTTATATATACTGTACAAATTTACAATTAATATTATTCAGAGATATTTTCTTTAACTCTCATATCAGTTTATCTTGTAATTTAGTAACAATTGTTATAATTTGGATGCGAATTCTTAAATATAATATTACCTATCTTATAGTTAGATTTATTTTAAATGAAAATTTATCTATTTTATATTATAAATTTATATTCAATTAAAGATTTAATCTCTCTCATATATTCAAAATTTATATTATATCTTACAAATCTTGTTTTCTCTCTGCTTATAAGGTGATAACAACATATAACCTAATGAATAATACCATTTACAGAGTAACACTTCACTGAGCAAGTTTTCTTTTCAAAACCCCAAATGGGAAAGGAAAAGATTAAAAAATTCCCAGACGCGTATGACTAAAAAACAACTTGCAAATGCACATTAATGAGGAAAAAAAACAATTTGTAGAAATAAAAACTTCATATAAAATAAACTAACCTGCTTGTTTTGCATCAGCTCCTCCAATATAGGTAAGTCCCACCATCAAAATATTAACTTGTTGGACTTTGGAATCTGAATAACCTTCCATCAAAACATTAACTTGTTGGACTTTGGAATCTGAATAACCGTCCATCAAGGACAACTCTGTTTCATTGAGACTAAACTCTACAAACCCATAAACCCATTTGCTGTTAACAAGCAGCACTAGAATACCAATCCACAAAAGCTTCATTTTTGCCTTCTCCGACTGTAAACTCCACTACCCCCAAGTTTTTGGAACGTGTAAATATAGCAATATGTTAAATTTTAAAAGTCAATGAAATAAATATATTGTTTAAGTCTAAGTCTCTAGTCAACCATATTCGATAAGTCCAAGTCTCTAGTCAATCATATGTGGTAAAATATTTGTCTTCTTTTTATTTTTATTGTCTATATTTAAATTTTTTTTACCTGTAAATCTAAATATAGACAACAGATATGTTTAACTTGAGCGAGACTATTGATAAATAAATGCAAAATATTATTTTTTATTAATTTAAGAGTCTTAAATTTGAATATTATTTAACTTATTTGTCTCTTAAAATTTTGATATATATATATATATATATATATATATATATATATATATATATGTATATAAGAAAATTATATCCTTTAATATTAATCAATTAAATAATAACGAGTTTATTCCTCTTTGTTATCATTTACTATTTATTTCTATTTCTTAACAATAATTATAATTAAAATTACATAATTATTTTTAATAAAATTATTATGTAAATTATAATTTTTATATTTAAAATAGGCTAAATTATACTTTTTATTCACTAACTTTATTATTATTGACACCTTAATTCCTTAATTAAATTTTCATAAATTTTTGTTTATGAACATTTTATATTTAATAATTTCATTCTAAATTTAAAAATAATGAATTAATTATGTTAAATTTAAAAGTCAATGGACTAAATATATTAAATTTTAAAAATTAATAAATTAAATAGGTTAAAAATAAGTTGTTTTTACATATTATTTATGAATGTTACAGTAAAATTTAGTATGATTTTTAAATTTAAACTTAAACTATAAAATATAAAAAATTAGTACATGTAAATTTAAAAAAAAGTTTAATTAAGAGATTAAAATATTAAATATAATAAAATTAATGTTTCCAGAGAAAAATCAATTTTTTTATCTTGTCTCATCTATTGGAATCTTAAATTATTGTCATTGTTATCGTCACCATCACCGTCACCGTCACCGTCACCAACCATAATCGATGAATAAATATCATGTAAGTCCATTTTTACTACGGTGCAATTTGTACTATAATTTAATTGATTAATTGAATCTGAATTAAAAAATATAAATTGAATTAAATTTAGGCTTGTTTTGGTCCAGTTTGAATAATACGAACAAATTAGGGCTGGATTAAGGCCAGCTCATTAGCCCGAACTAAAATAAAATAAAATAAAATTTTAAATAAAAAAATAAAAATACTATATTAAAAATAAAATAATCTTTCATTTCTTTTAGTACTTCTCTTTTATAATATATTAGTTATTTTTTTCCCTTTTCTTTTGAAAAATAAACTGATAATGAATAAATAGTTATAATTTATTTATTTTGTCACAATATTATGTTACATTCTTTAATGTTAATGCATTTAGCATTTAAATTTACCTAACTCTTTAAACAAAAAATAATAATATTTATATTTAATTTAAATTAGTATTATGAAGTTTCTATTTTTAAATTGATACTTGTGTTATGCTATTCTCTTTTCTACTTGTTCATTGTCTGGAGGCTTAGATATTATGTAATAATCAAAGTTTTATTCTTGTGTAAATGTGTATATAAAAATAGTTATGTTATCGTGTAACATTTTAATTTATTTTAATTGTTCAATTTTTAATAAGTATATTTATTTAATCTACTCATCTCTATTTATTTTGTTTAATAATTAGAAGAAATTTTATTTAGATTTGAGAATTCTTTATTATAAATGTGAGTTTTTATGAGGGCATGACGACTTCTAACTTTTATATAAGTATGGTTGAATGCATTTACTAATTACCAAATTAATTTAGTAATTGACTTTTTGTTTTAATAATTAATTTATTATTATTATTATTATTATATATATATATATATATATATTATTGTTTCATATAATTTTATTTGAGTTTGAATTATTAAACATGTTTTTTTTTAATAAAAAAAGTCATATTAACTAATATATATATATAATTAAATAATTTGAGCTAATTTGGGCTAGTTTGAGCCAGCTTGTTTATGTTTGGTTTAGGTTCGAGTTCACATTTGCTAGCTCGAATTAAATTTAAATTGAGTTAGAGTTGAACTAATTTTGGCTGAACTAATTTTGACTGGACTATTTTGAGCCAGTTTGAATTAGCACATCTTGCACAAATTAACATCCCTAATTTTTACTTATGGGAAAGTAACACATTATTTTATACATTTTTTAAAATCGAACATAATATTTAAATTAATACGAATTAATCGAATTTCTGTTGACGAAAGTTGTTCAATTGACATGTTGATCTAAATGAAATAAAAGTTACTGCTTTATTCATTGAAATAAGAATGAGTATTTATTTAATTTTATGTAATTATATTTAATAAAATTATTATGTGAGATGTTGTCATATTTGAAAAGTGAATGTTTTAAATGTAGAGAAAATTTAATTTATCGATCTTGTCTCTTCTACGTCAATCCCAAACCATTGTTATTGTCACCGACGATAATCTATGAATAAATATCATTTAAGTCAATTTTTGTATATGGGAAAGAACAAATTATTTTCTACAGTTTTCAACATGCTTATTTTAGTTCTTTTATAATTGGAAGCGATTCTTTAGTCCAAATATATATATATATATATATATATATTAGCTCTGTATGATTTGGATTTAAAAAACTAATTTTTTAAATGTTAAAGACTAATCCCTTTTTAATTATAAATTCATTTTTTTAATTTTAAAATACAAATATATATGTTCATGGTTAAAGATTACATCATCATTTTTCTCTCAATATTTATTAAGCGTTCACTATATTTTTGTTTTTGTGCTATTGTCACATTTATAAACTATAATGCATTCTAAAATAACTACAAAAAACTGCACAACACTATATATGGTTTTTCAAACTATATTTAGAATTATTAGAAGGAAAAAAAAAAACTATATTTAGAAATGGGGATTTGAAGGTATTGTATGGAAAAATAATAAGGGATTTGTTTATAACGACTTTAATTTTTAATTTTATTTAAGTAATTTTTCAATCAGGTATGTTAGATAATTAGTTCTCATTTTGATTTTTACAATTTTAAAAAATTACTACCAAAATATGAAGCGATTCATAAAATTTTAAAATATATAATTTTAAATCAAATTTTTGATTTTTTTTTTATTTTAATTAAACATTCTTTTAAAGAGTAAATCAAGTTTTATAACTTTTGTATGTATAAATATTGAAAATTTAAAATTTATAAAAAAACCAATTTTTTATTCTTATCTTTGAAAAAAAAACTAAAAGCTAAAAAGTCTTATTAAATAACTTGAAGGTAATTTTTAATTTTTTTTTGAAAGTCACTAAATATAAAAAGAAATTAAATATTATTTTTATAAAAGAATAAAATTATAAAATTAATTATTTAATTATAAATTATAAATTAAAATTATTATTAAATATGTTCTAAATTTTTACAACTCAAGGCCTTAGCTGGCAAATAACTATGCATGTTAGATTCGTGGATGTAAATTCAAATCTATCTCTTTGTACTTTAAAGTAATTAGTAATTGTATTTTTTGATAAAATAATAAATAAATAAAAAGGTAAAAAAAGGCAAATAACAATATATGTTAAACAGTGTTATATTCAAAAAAAAAAATTATTTGATTGTTATTTCATTAATTGCATTAATTTAGATAAAAGATTAAAAAAAAAAAAAACTATTAACTTGTTCTGTTACCATTTCCGTTAAATTAGTGATAGAATCAAATACAAAGCTCAAAGAGACTATGCAATTTGTTCAGGACTTGACGTTTTCAGAATCTCAGTAAAACTATAATCATGAATTGGAGAGAAACATCAAGCGAATTGGGAATTTTGACCTCCATGACAACGTTAGTTTTCTGCTTAGAAATGATCGTAAAAAAGCTGTAAATGAGTGGCCTTTGTCAACATCAAAATTCAAAATGGACAGTAGCCAAATAAATACAGCTGTAAGCCTCTCAAACGTGTGGTGGATTCCACCAAAGGCCATAAAACCCACTACTCTCAATAATTTAATGAAAACAAAATGTTTAGAAATTTTGTCTAAAATAAGCAAATCCCATATAATAGTTTAAAAAAAGGCTAATTTAAGTTTTAGTGTAGAAATGAATAATTTTTTACTTTGAATCTGAAACTTCTAAGTTAGCAGGTTTTCTCTTCCTCCTTCTCTCCTCTTTCCTTTTCGTCTTCGTCTTCCTCTTTCGTCTTCGTCTTCGTCTTCCTCTTTCCTCTTTGTCTTCGTCTTCGTCTTCGTCTTCGTCTTCCTCTTCCTCTTCCTCAATTCTCTCATTTTTTTAACAACCCATGTCATATTTCGACACTGAATAGAATTTGATAAAGCCAATGTCGTGACTGCATTAATTCTCAACTTCACTGTATTTTAAGTAAAATTCTCAATTGTTAGGTTCAAAACAACAAATATAATTTGTAATTTAATAAAGGTTTGAACTTTGAATTAACAACATACAAACAAATATTTGATTGGTTTAAATTCAACGAACGAGATATACGAGATATACCCTGATATATCGAGATATACTAGAGATATACCACAAATATACTAGATATAACCTGATATATCGAGATATACTAGAAATATACCACAGATATACCTTGATATACCATGGTATATCGAGATATACCACAGATATACCTTGATATACCTTGATATATGAGATATACCACAGATATACCTTGGTATATCTCGATATACCAAGGTATATCAAGGTATATCTCAATATACCAAGGTATATCAAGGTTGGTATATCGAGATATACCACAGATATACCTTGATATACCTTGGTATATCGAGATATACCACAGATATACCTTGGTTAACTTGAAGAAGATGATGAACAGTGCAATGCTGGTTAAATTTGATTAGCACGTATAATCTGAATAATATAAATTTCAATTAAATGGTAAATTAGTTGGAGAATATTTTACAATTGACAGTTCTTTTATATAGTCTTATTCTTCCTCTTGCAGTTCATTTTCAATGTTAGATAGTGACGCAAATTTTAAGCACTATTTTATCTATATGAGCTGCGTAAATTTAGCTCTTTTAAAATTCAACAGTCTATATGAAGACCTCTCATTCGTTGAATTTAAACCAATCAAATACTTTTTGTATGTTGTTAATTCAATAGTTTATATCTCTGGTATACCAGATAACTTGAAGAAGATGATGAACAGTGCAATTTGATTAGCACTAACTTGTGCAAGAAATGTGAGGCGTTGTTTCTGTCAAATTGCCCACGTGTTCTCTGAGGAAGAGAAAGAAAGAGGAAGAAAGAGGAAGATGAAGAAGAAGAAGAAGATGAAGAAGGAGGAGAAGATGGAGAGTACGTAGAGAAGGAGAGAGAAGAAGTAAGAAATAAACTTTGGTGGAAAATAAGGGGTGGGAACCGGCAACTGGGAGAGCCAATTTCAATTTGCCCATTGTTGCTCACAATGGTGTATATGATTTAACGCAAGTGCACGTGTCGCAAACAAGTAATATAATGATAAGAAAAATCGTTTCCACGGAGATTGGAATACTAGAAAATATCGTAAAAATTAACTATTAAAATCAATATTTGTGTTTTTATTTATAAAAATAAATAAATAAAATAAATAATACGGGAGAACAAAAGTGAAAACACTGAAACAACGTTCAACAAGAAGGATATCACAAATCACAGATAGATAAATCAGTTAGGATTGCGAATATGACAAGTGATATAGACAAACTGCTTTGCTACAGCAATGCTGTAGCAAAGTGATGCTGTAGCAATGCTGCAGCAAAATATACCAGTAACTCGAATTTCAAAAATTCACAAAGGATTCTTCCGAATCTGCAATGTTTATATATTTTATGACTCAATTAAATATATTCCTATGCAAAACTGAATCTAAGAACAACGTTCATTCACAAATTCTTTTGAGTTATGTGAGATAATTATATATTCCTATATCAATTTCTTCACACTATTCTAGCTTTATCCAACTTAAAATTAACCTTTCCAGATTCAATTTCAATCTAATATCCTATCAATTGTTGATCAAGCAATTAATAAGAATAAATCAATAAATCAAGCATAGAATAACTAGCACATCTTACCAAGCAAAGCACAATTTTATAAAATTAACGCATAAGGTCTACATACACTTGCATATCCACAACCCTAACTGAATGAGAATTTAGCCAAGCATATTTATAAAATTAAACATCAAATTATATATGCTCAAAATCAGATCCATATGGTTTAGAGAATTTAGAAGAATCAAATAATGAAGAAATAATGAAATAAATAAATAAATCCCTTAAATCAACCCTAAACCAATTGGATTATGATCCTTTGTCTCGTTCTTGCTTTCTCTTCAATGAAAGTCCTTGCAAATCAAGCTTCAATTGATCTCTTTCCAAAGTCAAATTGATCCCCTGTTTTGCCTCTCCTTCCTTGCACCAAATCTGTCCAGAATTTGGGGTTGCTATCTGCTTTGTTTTTCCTCCTTGCTGCTGGTGATTTGTTCTCTGTTTTCTGTTCAGATTTCACGTATGTTTTCCTCCCTTTGTTGCGCCTCCTGCTGCTCAGAATATGGCCTGATCTGTGTTTTTATTTTCTGCCGCAGAATCACCCTCAAATCAGTCCCTGTTTTTGCTCTTTTATATTAGGTTTAATTAAAGACAAATTTTGGTGTGTTAATTTCCAATATTATCCCTCAAAAGGTGAGTTAATGAAAGCACAAAATCGTCCTTTTCCTTTAGTGTCCAAATCAGCCCTTGAATTCTTGATTCCACATCAGCTCTGTTTTGGCGTTGATTTCCTGGTATGGTTTTGCTGCAGCAATGCTGTAGCAAAGCTGCAGCAAAGTTGTATTTTTGCATTTTCTTTGTTGTTTTCTTTATTTCCTGCAAGGGCAATGAAAATATAATTCTTTTTGACACATTTCATAATTATTTTGAGTTTATTATCAAAGAATTCATTTAAATCACAAAACCCACAAATAGTGTATAAATGATTAAAATGTGTGGATATTCTCAAATTAACAAACAAGTATTTATGAATAAGAGCTAATAATACTCTAATAAATTAGAGTTATCAACTCCCCCAAACTTAGCATCTTGCTTGTCCTCAAGCAATAATTTATATGATGATTTGCAAGTGGCCATTGAAAACAAAGGTTTCAACTCACGTTAAGAACATAGTTGTCAACTAATAAATAAACTAGACTTGTTTCAACATTAGAAAGAAGAGATCTCAAATTCATGGTCCAAATTGATTTTTCTCAAATGTTAGTTTCAATGTCTCAAACTCATTCCAAAACAACCCCACGTGTGTGTGTGATGTCTCATAATTTGTTATTTGATACTTCCCCCCAAACTTAGGTAATTTATGTTCCTTAAGCTTAAAATCATGCCTCCATATGTTGGTCTTTTAAATCCCTCTCCACTAATGTAGATGTTCACTAATCAAAGATCAAAAGGACTTAAATAAGCTTGAAATGTAAGGCAAGGGTAAAGGTAAGGTGAAAGTCATATTTAGGTATCATACCCCACAAGCACAAACACTATTTAAGAATATTTTTGGACTCTTTATTTACATTGTTACCACCAAACTTTTCTTCATTCATTTTTTTTTTTTTTGGAATGAATCTGTTTTGCTACAGCAAAGCTGCAGCAAAGTTGTTTCCAGATTTCTCTCTTTTTTTTTTTTTGAATGAAGGATCGATCTCAATATAACCAAACAAGAGTGATTTTCATCATAAACAACACCATTTTCAACATCATAATTTTCTTTCTTCCAAGAGGCATCAACCTTTCTAACAACAATTCTTAAAGATAGTAATGCACTTGTGAGGTAAAGGTTAAAGGATATGCAAATAAGGAGATGCTAAGTTTTTATGTGGGTGTTGACAAAAAGAATTTGATCATTCATGGCTCAAATTGGGTGTGCAAATGAAATATATTTTTAACCAAGGTTAGCATGAAAAGCACAATCGAATCCAAAGAAGGCCTAAATCATTTCATTGAGTTGTGAACTTTCTAAAATTTCGCTTTGAGAAATTCTCCAAACCAATTCTAGAGGCTCAAACTCTCCCATAAACTACCTTTATTCAAAGTTTATATCAAACAAACAAACAAGTTGACCGTGCATAGGAGTGGTGGGTATATATCACAAAATGAGTTTTCAACGTTTTTTTTTTTACTAACACTTAATCAAATCAGTTTTTCTCATAAAGCAAGATATCTCCTCTAATACTTTGACAAGTTAGTTTCTTTTTAGGACCAAGATAACAACATGAAATTAATGACAACCTTAGATCAAGAATTCATCATAACACCATAGCAGATTGCACATCATAAAATTAACATTCAGCATAGTGATCACATCAATTCCATCAATTTCGCAGCTCAACAGTAGAGACATTAAACAGTAAGCACAAAGTAATCACATGAATTCCATTAATTTCACAGCTCAACAGTAGACAAATCAGATAGTAAGCATAGTAAACAGATCAGATAGTAAACAGAAAATTCCTTCCCCCCAAACTTAAAACAAGCACTGTCCTCAGTGCTCATAACTAAACAGATCAATCAGCAGGCAAAAAGGGCAGAAAGAAAACAAAATAAAAATGACAAAGTAACGAGACTGCCCTGTTATTGCTGTGTTGCTCCCGTGAATGAACAATTTGGTGAATATGAACCAATATAGCAACACCCAGTTGTTATTGGTGTGGGGAGGATCTGAACAACACGAATTGCTAACCCGAACAACCATGAAAACTGATTTTGAAGTCCAAATTTTTGAAGTGTGAGTAGCGACGACGGCTTGAAGTGGATGGCTGGTATCGGTGAGGCGTGGAAATGGGCGGAGTGTTGGGTCTTATGGGTAGCGCCTGGATGAGGGGCTGGTGGCTAGGCAACCATTCGCCTGAACGATTGGGGGTGCTCGGGTGTGTGAGGGAGGTTGATGGTAGTGGGGTGCGGTGCCGAATGAGAGGAAAATTCTGGGATGTTCGGGATGTTGATGAGGGGTTGGGTCTTCTAGATTGTGGCGTTTGCGAGTGGTGGACGGAGTGTTGGCGAGGTGAGAGGTGCTCGGGGGAAGTGGGTGAGAAGGAGGGGAGACGAGATTGTGAGAGGTGCTCGTGGGGGAGGGGTGATTTATGGGTGACCCGGGTTGCTGATCCGGGCAGATTTTTTTTTTTTTTAAATGGCTGGTGTAGATCCAAAAATATTTCATGGGCTAATCCCCATTTAAGCCCAATCTGAAGCTCCAAAATAAGTTTACAACCTCCATTAAAGCCCATTCCACAAAACTGATTATTAAGCCATGCCCAGCACGCCTGATCTGAAATGAACGAAGAACAACATAGACTTTGCTCTAGCTTGCTGCAGCAAAATTTTCCAGTTTTTGTATTATGATAGTTTTTGGTCCTGTGGTTCTTCTCCCCTGTTCTCTTCTACCCCATACTTATATCTCCATCAAAACTCAAAATTTAAGCACTGAAAATAAGCCCAACCAGTGTAGAACTTTGCTATAGCATTGCTGCAGCAAAGCTGCAGCAAAATTTTCCAGTTTGTTCACACTGCGAGGACATATTTGGTTGTTGGTTTTGCTTTGCTTTTCTCTTGCTCTCACTCCTTGGGATGACCTGAAAATGCAGAAAAGAAACTTCTAAGCAAAAGAACTCATACAATTGAATTGAATTAAAAATTAAAAACTAAAAATTAAGAAAAACTAAGAAAAGTGAAGAAACATGGGTTGCCTCCCATGAGCGCTTGTGTTAGAGTCGACAGCCCGACTTTTTGCTTGATCATGCTTCGGTGAGAGGGATAGAGGACTGCTCCCTATCAACATTTCCTCCCCAATAAGGTTTGATACGTTGGCCATTGACTTGAAATTTTCTACCAGATTTTTCCTCCATTAATTCTACTGCTCTGGAAGTGAAAACCTTTGTAATTTGGAATGGTCCCGACCAGCGGGTCTTTAATTTACCAGGGAAGATTCTCAATCTTGAGTTGAATAATAACACCTGCTGCCCAACCTCAAAGTTTCTTGGAGTGATTTTTCTATCATGCCATTTTTTGGTTTTCTCTTTGTATAACTTAGCATTTTCATAAGCATGGTTTCTGAATTCATCCATTTCATTGAGTTGTATTAATCTCTTTTCACCAGCAGCTTGCATATCAAAATTTAGCTGTTTGATGGCCCAATATGCCTTGTGTTCAAGTTCAACGGGAAGATGACAAGCTTTCCCAAATACCAACCTATAAGGGGACATGCCCAACGGTGTTTTGAATGCAGTTCTGTATGCCCAAAGTGCATCATCTAACCTCATAGCCCAATCTTTTCTAGAAGGACCAACTGTTTTCTCCAGAATTCTCTTTATTTCTCGGTTGGAGATTTCCACTTGACCACTCGTTTGTGGATGATATGGTGTGGCGACCTTATGTTTGACTCCATACTTGGCAAGCAAGATAGAAAATTGTTTATTGCAAAATTGTTTTCCACCATCACTGATAATGGCGCGTGGAGTTCCAAAGCGTGAGAATATGTTTTTCTTGAGGAATTTCACTACCACCTTGGCATCGTTAGTTGGGAGTGCAACAGCTTCAACCCATTTGGAGACATAATCAACAGCTACAAGGATGTACTGATTTCCATAACTTGAAGGAAATGGTCCCATAAAATCTATTCCCCAGACATCAAATAATTCCACTTCTAGAATGTTGTTAAGTGGCATTTCTTGCTTTCTAGAGATGTTACCTACCCGTTGGCATCTATCACATTGCAACACGAAATTGTGGGCATCTTTGTACAGGGTAGGCCAATAAAATCCAGATTGCAAGACCTTAGAAACAGTTCTTGTTCCTCCAAAATGTCCTCCATATGGGGAGTCATGGCATTGTTGTAAGACACCCTCTATTTCTTCTTCCGGAATACATCTCCTAATCATTTGGTCTGCACATTGCTTAAACAAGAAAGGTTCATCCCAATAATAAAACTTAACATCGTGGAAAAACTTTTTCTTTTGTTGATGGGTCAAGTCAGGAGGCATCAGTCCACTCACCAAAAAGTTCACAAAATCTGCATACCATGGTATTGAAGCTTGAGAAACTGCGAATAGTTGTTCATCAGGAAAATTTTCATTAATGTCGATTGATTGCTCGTTTTTTTGTTCCAACCTGGAGAGATGGTCAGCTACCTGATTTTCAGTTCCTTTCCGATCTTTAATTTCCAAATCAAATTCTTGCAATAATAAAACCCAACGAATGAGTCTCGGTTTGGCATCCTTCTTGGCTATGAGGTATTTAATGGCAGAGTGGTCAGTGTAGACAACTACCTTGGTTCCAATTAAGTACGACCGAAACTTGTCGAATGCAAAGACGACAGCTAACAATTCTTTCTCTGTAACTGTGTAGTTTAATTAAGCTTCTTGTAATGTCTTGCTTGCATAATAAATGGAATGGAACACCTTGTTTTTTCGCTGCCCCAAAACAGCTCCGATTGCTATATCACTAGCATCACACATAAGTTCAAAAGGAGAAGAACAATCTGGCGCTACAATGATAGGAGCTGACACAAGTTTATTCTTCAATTCAAGAAAGGCCTGCAAACAGGCTTCATCAAAGCAAAATGGTTGGTCTTTTTCGAGTAGAGTACATAGGGGTTTTGAAATTTTGGAGAAGTCTTTGATGAAACGCCTATAAAACCCCGCATGACCAAGAAAACTGCGAATTCCCTTTACTGAATTTGGTGATGGCAATTTTTCTATTGTCTCAATTTTCGCCTTATCAACTTCAAGACCACTCTTAGATACCTTGTGTCCTAATACAATTCCTTCTTTTACCATAAAATGACATTTTTCCCAATTCAGGACTAGGTTGGTTTCTTCACAACGATGTAGAACTGCAGCCAAATTTCGCAAACATGAGTCATATGAGTCTCCAAATACTGAGAAGTCATTCATAAAAACTTCCACAAATTGATCTATCATATCAGTAAAGATTGCATCATACACCTTTGAAAAGTAGCTGGTGCATTGCATAATCCGAACGGCATCCTTCGAAAAGCAAAAGTACCATAGGGACATGTAAAGGTTGTTTTGTGTTGGTCCTCAGGATCTATGGCAATCTGATTGTACCCGAAATACCCATCTAGGAAGCAATAGAATTCTTTTCCTGCAAGGCGATCTAGCATCTGATCTATGAAAGGGAGGGGGAAATGATCTTTTCTAGTGCCTTTGTTCAATTTCCTAAAATCCATACAAACTCTCCAACCAGTGACTACTCTTGTAGGAATTAATTCATTATTAGCATTCTCCACCACAGTCATACCTCCTTTCTTAGGAACACATTGAACTGGACTGACCCATGAGCTATCGGAGATAGGATAAATAATTCCAGCATCGAGCCATTTAATGACTTCTTTTTTAACAACTTCCTTCATGATTGGATTAAGTCTTCTCTGAGCTTCTATGGACCCTGTTGCACCATCTTCAAGCAATATTTTGTGCATACAGAATGAGGGACTGATACCCTTTATATCAGCAATAGTCCATCCAATGGCCTTTTTGTGCCCTTTCAAGACATCAAGTAATTGAAGTTCTTGTTCTTCTGATAATTGAGCTGAAATGATGACAGGAAGAGTGGAAGATTCACCCAGGTATGCTTATTTCAAATAAGTTGGGAGGGGTTTCAATTCCAAAGTTGGTGGTTCAATGATTGAGGGTTTAGGAACCTTGAATTCTCGAGAAGACAAGTCTAAGGACTCAAACTTGTTTTTCGATTTAAAATAGGTATTTCCTGTTTGTACCAACTTGAGTTTCTCTTCATTTTCTTCACATTCTGATTCATGTTGCAACAAAGATGTATCTGATGTAGCATAGCAACAGTTTTCAACAGCTTCAGATACCAATGATTCGATAACTGAGATGGATGAGCATTCTTCCAAATCGTTGGGAAATTTCATGGCTTGAAATACATTAAAAGTGACTTGCTCATCTTGAACTCTCATGGTTAATTCTCCCTTTTGAACATCAATTAGAGTCCGTCCTGTGGCCAAAAATGGTCGACCCAAGATAATAGGCACCTCGCGGTCTGCTTCATAATCTAGCACAATGAAATCCACAGGAAAAATAAATTTGTCAACCTTAACCAAAACATCTTCAATTTTTCCTTCTGGATGAGCAATAGAACGATCAGCTAATTGCAAAGAAACTGTAGTAGGTCTAGCTTCACCAATGCCCAATTTCTTAAAAATTGACATAGGCATCAAATTAATGCTTGCTCCCAAATCACACAAGGCCTTGCCAAAATACTGATTACCAATGGAACATGGAATTGTGAAACTTCCTGGATCCTTAAGCTTAGGAGGAAGTTTATTTTGCAGCATGGCACTACTGTCGCTTGTTAAAGCTACCGTTTCAAATTCACCAAACCGTCTTTTCTTGGTTAAGATGTCTTTCATGAACTTAACGTAATTTGGCATTTGCTCTAATGCTTCAACCAAGGGAATATTAATGTGTAGCTGCTTAAGAACATCTAGAAATCTTCTGAATTGTAGATCTTGCTGCTGTTTTTGAAACCTTTGAGGGAATGGAGGAGGTGGTCGGTGTTGCTGCGAACTTTGCTGCAGCAATGCTGTAGCATTTTGGGTACCAGAATTTTCTGACCTTGTCAAAACTGATTCAGATTTGTCCTGTTCTTTTATCTCGTTATCTTGAATTACGATACTTTCCTTTTGACTCATTTTCTGTCCAATTGGTCCCTCTAATTCTTTCCCACTCCGTAAAGTAATAGCTTTGCAAAATTCCTTTCCTTCCCTCCTTGGAATTTCGGTGTCACTTGGAAGTGTACCTTGTGGTCTATTCTTAAGTTCATTAGCAAGCTGACCCACTTGGTTTTCTAGGTTCCTCATTGATGCAGCTTGGCTTTGGAGAATTGCATCATTCTTCGCCATGTACTCTTTAAGTAGAGATTCCAACGAACTAGTTGATTCACTTGGTTGGTTTCTTTGTTGTTGCTGCTGAAATCCTGGTGGGAATGCAGGGCGGTTAGGTGTGGTATGGTTAGCTTGATTACCACCTTGATTGTTCCAAGAGAAATTAGGGTGTTGCCTCCACCCTGGGTTATATGTGTTGGAGTATGGGTTGTGGTTCCTGTTGACATTACTCACAAAACAAGCTGATTCAGGATTTGAAGGACAATTTTCAAACACATGAGACCCCGAACAGTAGACGCATGAAATTCCTGAATCTTGGATTGAATTCACATTTGCTGTCATATGCTGATTCTTCAACAGATTAACCAAGGATGACACTTGAGCTGTAAGTGCCGTAACATCATTAACCTCATGCACACCAGCCACTCTTTTGGCAGCTGCAACTCTGTCCATTGGCCATTGATAATTATTGCTGGCCATCCTCTCAAGTAGATCATAAGCTTCATTGTAAGACTTGGCTAAAAGAGCTCCATTAGCAGATGCATCAACAATAGTTCTCGTTTGAGCATTGAGACCATTGTAGAAAGTCTCCATTTGGATCCAATGAGGTATACCATGGTGAGGACATTTCCTTAACAATTCTTTAAATCTTTCCCAAGCTTCATATAGAGATTCTCCATCCAATTGTTGATAGGAGGTGATGTCATTCCTCAATTTAGCATTCTTTGTTGGTGGGAAGTATTTCATCAAGAATTTCTCAGCTAAATCGTTCCAAGTTGCAATAGAGTCAGGTGGCAAGGAGTTAAGCCATGCTCTAGCGCGATCTCTTAAAGAGTAAGGAAATAATTTGAGCCTAAATGCTTCCTCAGTTACCCCTGTTCATTTAAATGAGTCACTGACTTCAATAAATAATCTGAGATGTAGATGAGGCTCTTCTGTAGGTAACCCACTGAATTGCCCGACTGTTTGTAGCATCTGAAACATCACCGGTTTTAACTCAAAGTGAGTTGCTTGAATGTTTGGTCTTGTGATGCTTGGATTTAACCCTTCTAGCATGGGCAGTGCATATTCATTCAAAGCTCTGTCCCTATCATCCATTGGAGGTATCACATTGATTGCATTGTTTAAATTCTGTTCTTGGCCATTGTTTCCGTTCCCCGCTTGTGCCATATCTTCAATCTGAGCGAAACCTTGTTGTTCTCTTCTTCTTAGTCTGAAAGTACATTCAATTTCGGGATCGAAGGGTAGGATATCCTTGTCGCGAAATCTGCTCATACAAAAGACACAGAAGAGATATTAGATAACAAAAATTAAATAAAAACAAAAGTCGATTTCTACGAATAATTTCTAACGTTGCCAATCCCCGGCAACGGCGCCAAAAACTTGTTGCTCACAATGGTGTATATGATTTAACGCAAGTGCACGTGTCGCAAACAAGTAATATAATGATAAGAAAAATCGTTCCCACGGAGATTGGAATACTAGAAAATATCGTAAAAATTAACTATTAAAATCAATATTTGTGTTTTTATTTATAAAAATAAATAAATAAATAAAATAAAATAAATAATACGGGAGAACAAAAGTGAAAACACTGAAACAACGTTCAACAAGAAGGATATCACAAATCACAGATAGATAAATCAGTTAGGATTGCGAATATGACAAGTGATATAGACAAACTGCTTTGCTACAGCAATGCTGTAGCAAAGTGATGCTGTAGCAATGCTGCAGCAAAATATACCAGTAACTCGAATTTCAAAAATTCACAAAGGATTCTTCCGAATCTGCAATGTTTATATATTCTATGACTCAATTAAATATATTCCTATGCAAAACTGAATCTAAGAACAACGTTCATTCACAAATTCTTTTGAGTTATGTGAGATAATTATATATTCCTATATCAATTTCTTCACACTATTCTAGCTTTATCCAACTTAAAATTAACCTTTCCAGATTCAATTTCAATCTAATATCCTATCAATTGTTGATCAAGCAATTAATAAGAATAAATCAATAAATCAAGCATAGAATAACTAGCACATCTTACCAAGCAAAGCACAATTTTATAAAATTAACGCATAAGGTCTACATACACTTGCATATCCACAACCCTAACTGAATGAGAATTTAGCCAAGCATATTTATAAAATTAAACATCAAATTATATATGCTCAAAATCAGATCCATATGGTTTAGAGAATTTAGAAGAATCAAATAATGAAGAAATAATGAAATAAATAAATAAATCCCTTAAATCAACCCTAAACCAATTGGATTATGATCCTTTGTCTCGTTCTTGCTTTCTCTTCAATGAAAGTCCTTGCAAATCAAGCTTCAATTGATCTCTTTCCAAAGTCAAATTGATCCCCTGTTTTGCCTCTCCTTCCTTGCACCAAATCTGTCCAGAATTTAGGGTTGCTATTTGCTGTGTTTTTCCTCCTTGCTGCTGGTGATTTGTTCTCTGTTTTCTGTTCAGATTTCACGTATGTTTTCCTCCCTTTGTTGCGCCTCCTGCTGCTCAGAATATGGCCTGATCTGTGTTTTTCTTTTCTGCCACAGAATCACCCTCAAATCAGTCCCTGTTTTTGCTCTTTTATATTAGGTTTAATTAAAGACAAATTTTGGTGTGTTAATTTCCAATATTATCCCTCAAAAGGTGAGTTAATGAAAGCACAAAATCGTCCTTTTCCTTTAGTGTCCAAATCAGCCCTTGAATTCTTGATTCCACATCAGCTCTGTTTTGGCATTGATTTCCTGGTATGGTTTTGCTGCAGCAATGCTGTAGCAAAGCTGCAGCAAAGTTGTATTTTTGCATTTTCTTTGTTGTTTTCTTTATTTCCTGCAAGGGCAATGAAAATATAATGAGTGCACATCAAAATATAATTCTTTTTGACACATTTCATAATTATTTTGAGTTTATTATCAAAGAATTCATTTAAATCACAAAACCCACAAATAGTGTATAAATGATTAAAATATGTGGATATTCTCAAATTAACAAACAAGTATTTATGAATAAGAGCTAATAATACTCTAATAAATTAGAGTTATCACCCATTTATAAAATTTAACACAAATGAGCCTTTTTCTAAACTAATATATGGGATTTGCCCATTTTAGACGAAATCCCAAATGTTTACAAGTACCATTTAACTCAACATTAAAAGCCATTTATATACTTTTTTTTTTTAGTTCGATTGATTGGTTTAAATAAGTCAAACTCAGTAGAACCGATAATTTTTTATACGATTTGTAAATTTGATACGATCTATCCACGAAATAGTCAGGTTCGAGTTGAGCTTATATGTGTTGGGTTGTAAACAGGTCGACTCGTTTAACCCATTTAAAAAAAATCATGGTTGAATGGATTAATTGGATAACCTGCATAAGCAACACAAATAAATAACTAAAATTATTAAGGTATGTACGTAATTATTTTTTATTTAATTATTTTGTAGGTTTATACTTTCAAATATTATTAAGATTAAAAATAAGAATAGTTATAAAATTATAAATTATGAATTTGAAAAAAATAATAATAAAATTTAATGAAAATTACTTTAAAATTTGTATGTTGATTATTCCTTTCCTTTATATTTTTAAAAAATAAATATGAAAATAAAAATGAGTTCTTTTTCACTCATTCCCTTTCTTTATTACAAAACTTACCCTCTATACAGTTCAAACATTTGCTATCAAAATTTATTAATTAATTATAAATTTACTAATTTATGCATTAATCAATAAAAATTTAATTTATAAAGATATTATTTTATTTTCAGTATAAATTTTTTTTTTATAGATATTTAACTTTAAAAGAAGAAAGTAGAATTTGAGCAAAATTCTTTGATATCCAGCAAAATTAATTTATCACATGATATTACATAACCAGTATAAACATAAATATAAATATTTATGCATTTTTAATATTACTTTATAATAATAAACAAATGAAAAAGAAAGATAATTCAAAGTGCAAGTTGCAAAACATAAATGTGATGTTGTAATGTGTGATAGGCACATATATTAAAGTAGAAAACGTTTTTATATCATATAAATACATCAGAATCAGTTGATGTGTTAAAGAGAATGAAGGAATATATGTGATGTCTTGTGCTCTTGTCCCATAAGTCACATGCAGTATATTTTGTAAAAATGATTAATGTTAAATAATATAAAAATTATTAATTAAATATAAATTAGAAAAATTAGAAAAAAAAAATGATTATAAGATCATTTAATAACATAAACCAATTAAATTTTACCATTTTATTGTAATATGTATTAAATTGTAATAAAAATAGTTATTAAGTTTGAATACACCACATGTCCACTTATATAACATTACACCTTAAAGAAATAGGAATCTTTTTAGAAGTCAAAATTAGAATAATTACCTTATTATTTTTCAATTAGTTTCTTATATATAAATTTTTATTTTTTTTTAATAATAAATATATCGTTTTACACAGAAGAATACAACAATTTTACATATTTATTTAAACCCATTTGCTGTTAACAAGCAGCACTAGAATACCAATCCACAAAAGCTTCATTTTTGCCTTCTCCGACTCTAAACTCCACTACCCCCAAGTTTTTGGAACGTGTAAATATAGCAATATGTTAAATTTTAAAAGTCAATGAAATAAAGTCAACGAGTTTATTCCTCTTTGTTATCATTTACTATTTATTTCTATTTCTTAACAATAATTATAATTAAAATTACATAATTATTTTTAATAAAATTATTATGTAAATTATAATTTTTATATTTAAAATAGGCTAAATTATACTTTTTATTCACTAACTTTATTATTATTGACACCTTAATTCCTTAATTAAATTTTCATAAATTTTTGTTTATGAACATTTTATATTTAATAATTTCATTCTAAATTTAAAAATAATGAATTAATTATGTTAAATTTAAAAGTCAATGGACTAAATATATTAAATTTTAAAAATTAATAAATTAAATAGGTTAAAAATAAGTTGTTTTTACATATTATTTATGAATGTTACAGTAAAATTTAGTATGATTTTTAAATTTAAACTTAAACTATAAAATATAAAAAATTAGTACATGTAAATTTTAAAAAAAGTTTAATTAAGAGATTAAAATATTAAATATAATAAAATTAATGTTTCCTGAGAAAAATCAATTTTTCTATCTTGTCTCATCTATTGGAATCTTATTGAAAAAGTTTTAATCTCGGATCAAATAAGCCTAAAGGGAGGTGAATAGGTTATTTTCAATTTTTAACAAATATTAAATATGTAATCTAATCACAACGGCCAGACATGTAATCGAGTTTAAAGATAATTGCGGAATAAAAAATAACACACGATATTTTTAGGTGGAAACAACCTAGGCCACAACAATGACCTAAGAGGAAAACCACCGGTCCACCGGACCACCTAACTATCCACTATGAAAATTAATGTTCAATTACAACCATAGAGTCCAGAACTACCCGTCGCAGATAGATCCCCCTTTCTGTAATTTACTTACGAGCTGTCGCTCCTTTCATAGCTTCCAATAGCTAGATGTCTGGATCCGGACCAACGTTCCGATCTACTTGAGTCACACAAGATCAATCGAACCCGTCACCTGAAACGTTAGCACAATAACACAAGTGCAAAGTGTGTCCTAGAGCGGATTCAAACAATAAATATCCTAACTAGCAGATTCAACAACATGCGATGTAAAAACAGGATCAGCTAGCAAACTCTAGAACAATCATATAAAGCTCAATATCATGCAAATCAATTAGGCATATGAATAAAACATGAGAACGCCTAAGAATGATAGATGAAGAAAAGAAGTTAAAGCACAATTCAGATGATAGAAAATCTTAGTTCAATCTAGTTCAGGTTGTTGAAATATGCACAAACTAGCCTCCCTTATATATAGTCCAACTTTTACTTCAAATAGGATTTGCAATTCACTATAACTCTACTCATATCAGGATTTATTTCTCACAAAAATTCTACTCATACAAGGATTCCAAAATTAAAACAATTCTACGCAAATAAGGACTCTATTTTCACAACACTTTTATTCACACAAGGATTCTACTTTCTTAACACTTCTACTCATACTAGAATTCTGCTTTCTCATTAAATGAGTCAAATTGGTAAAAGTAACACATGGGTCGAATACACAAAAAGAGTTTGAGTAGGAATATAATACTGGCTCGATCGATCGATAGGCTGTCTCGATCGATCGAGATGGTCTCGATCGATCGACACACAGAACTCGATCGATCTAACTCAAATAGAGAGAACCTGGATCGAAGTTGTTCTATACTCGATCGATCGAACATGGTTTGATCGATCGATCCAGTCCAAACAGAAAGAATCTAGATCGAAGTTGTCTCAGGCTCGATCGATCGACCACTCGATCGATCTAACAATACTCTCGATCGATCGACCAACATGTGCACAATACATTTTTCGTTACGATCCATACTAAGTGTCGTGCTCAATTGTGTAAAGATGTATGCATGATATAATATTATACCTGTCATATGGGCGTTGCAAGCTTGGTGACTCCATCATCATGTATCGTCTGATTAATCGGTGAATTCATATTCTAGATTACAATCAAACATTTTATCCATGAAAATTGTTAATACAAAATAAACCTTACAATCTCCCCCTTTGGCATTTTCGTGTGACAAAACCACTCTCTCACTACATAACGCTCATAATTAAAATATCATTACATCAATTACATAGTGGACTGTCTATGATCTGGTGGACCATATTCGCTTGATACTTGATACTCTCGGTCCACTGAAATTAGACAAACAAATAGCATACAAATGTGGCTTGACAACCTCATTGATTATTAATTCAGTGTACAAAAAGATGCGAATGAAATGTAATGTATGTGCAACATGAATCTTTCTCCCCCTCAACTAATAAATGCAACATCTCCCCCTAAATCCAATCTCCATAGTAACATGAATCCCCTAAATCCAATCTCCATAATAACATGAATCTTTCTCCCCCTTTTTGGCATACGAAATTGACAACTCATGAGCCAATTGAGATGATATGGATCACTCTCCCCAAAGTTTAACAATAATCGAAGTGGGCTAAAAATGCAAATGATCACACATGTATATGTCCAAAGCATGTAGGAGGGATTGCATAAGTCAAAAGAATAATAATGAAATATGTATGCAATGACTCCCCCTAAGTTCTATGACTCTCTTAGACGTAAAAACAAATCTAAAATAAAACAAATTTTTGTTTTTTTTTTATTATTTTTTTTTATTTTTATTTTTATTTATTTTTATTTTTGACCACACAAGGCAATAAACTCATTTAAGACAAATAAGTATACAACCAATTGAAAAAATTATTTTTGCTTAAATTTTGATCATTCATTATATTAGCAAAATAAATAGATCACACAAGCACACTAACACATATAATGGCATATTGATATTCACTTAGAGTAGTATACATTGTGAACTCTACTTGTATTCCAATAATTTCATTTATGACCAATTTTAAGAGACTTAAAAGAAAATAAGTTCATCTATCATGCTAAATCATAATTGAGTCTTCAATCTTACATAATAAAATATGTCTATGAAAAGGAGATTTTTTTTTTAAAACATTTTTGCTCTTTCTTTTTGTACATGCCAAATAGAATTTCTTAATTATTTTTAAAAAAAAAAATATGTACGAGCCATAAATCTAATATGATGACTTTCACACTAGTTATGAGGTAGCCCTCTCCGCTCACTACGGTAGCTTCACACATCATAGTAGGTAGCCCTCTCAATACTAGTTATCTTCCTAAGATAAAATAGATAAGAAATAGAGCTCAAGATAATTTCGCAATCAAGATTAGCTCAAGTCTTAGAGTCTTTCAAAGTTAATCATAAACTTCATACATGACATACATGAGTGTTCAGTGGGTGTGTGCATAAGTTCAGTCAATAGTGTCATCACATGTGAAAAATGTAAATATGTGCAGAATTTGAAATTTTAGCATAGAATATACAATGAGAATCAAAATAAGCCACAGAAGAAAAGGTTGTATAAGTATAAGCATTATTTGAATCCAATACCTTGTAGCTTCTTTTTTTTTTTTTTTAAATAACAAAAACAAAACAAACATAAGAAAATACTCACCTAGGGTCATTTAAGCACTCAAACAAAAGTACCTAAGTGATCTAGCAATAGTGATCAATTAACAGGAAACATGCAATCTTTCCTAACCCAAATTTTCATGAATTTTGATTTCTCTATGTTTTTGGGTTGAGACTTAATTGCATTAATTTTTAAAGGCATACTTTTAGACTCATATTTCCTATTCAAATTCAACATAGGCATGGTATGATGATAATTATGAGTTCTATACCTATAAGCATGAAGATGATCATTAAATCGAAAAACATTCATCAAAAATCTACACTTAGGTCGAATATGGCATTTTCTACCACAATGATGACAAACAGGCACAAACTTAACAGTTTTAGCTACTACAGTTTTAGTGGGTGTTTGTGCAGAATTTGTAACAGTAGAAGTAGAGTTAGAAGACCTTACGAATGTAGTTTTTGATGTGGAAGGTGTACAGCTTTCATCTAAGAATCCAAGTCCACGTGTATCACCGAAAGACTTACCAATGCTCAACATATTGTCTAGTTGTTCAGCTCCAATTGTTAATCTCTTCACAGTTTCCTTTGATTGCTCCAATTCCTGCACAAGCTTTGAATTTTCCTATTTGATACCTGCAAGACTCAAACTCAACTTGTCAAAATGCTCAGACAGTTCAACTTTTTCTTTTTCTAAAACTGATAAATTAAGGTCTTGCGAATTGATTTGTTCATTCAGTTTTGTTACAGTTATGAGAAGTTTATCTTTTTCTTTCTTGCATTTAATTAAATCAATAAACAATTCTTCAAAACTGTTTGCATTAAATTTAGCAAGGATACATTTGCTTCCCTCATCATCTGAGTCAAGGTCTGACTCACTGGAGTACCCACCAACAGTTGATGTAAAAGCTACGTAGTTAGAGTTGACATTTTTTGAACCACTAGCTTGGTCTTCATCACTTTCTGTGTCACTAAGGGTAGCATTGAAAGCTTTTCTCGTTTTCTTTTTCTTGTTGGCACAGTCTGCTTCTGAACTCATTGGCGTGAATTCTCTTCCCTTACGATATCTTGATTTTTCTTTAATCTGTAGATCCTTTCTGTTGAACATTTTCTTGAGTTTTCTAGCTAGAGTGAGTAGATCTTCATCTTCTACATCATCATCACTATCACCATCATCATCATTGGTAGTTTTGAGAGCAATATCAATGTTCCTTTTGGGTGTTCTAAGATTCATCTCAAATGTTTGAATTGAACCAACGAGTTCTTCAATCTTGATGGTGTCTATGTCTTTGCTTTCCTCTATCGCTGTAACCTTTGCTTCAAAGCGTTCTGGTAATGAGCATAAGAATTTTCGAACCAACCTGCGTTCATCAATTTTATCTCCAAGATTTGAAGAAGAGTTAGCAATATCACATAATTTAGCATAAAATTCAGAAAATGTTTCATCCTCCTCCATTCTAAGATTTTCAAACTTAGTAGCTAGCATGCGAAGTTTTGTTCGTTTAACTTGGGACGTGCCCTCATGGGCAACCTCTAAAGTGTCCCAAGTAGCCTTAGCAGTTTCAATATCAGAAATACGTCGGAATTCATCCGGAGACACAACACTAAAAATAGCATTGATGCCCTTTTGGTTCCAGCCACTACCAATTTTATCTTGAGGAGTCCAATCAATTCTAGGTTTAAGTGTGACTACATTATCCTTGGTAACCGTAGGTGGTTCCCAACCATAAAGCACAGAGTTCCAAACACTTTCATCTAAGGAACGTAAAAAGGCTCTCATACGAGCTTTCCAATATGGGTAGTTAGAGCCATCAAAGTAAGGTGGACTGGTTGTAGAAGAACCCTCTCTCAAATGATCCATAATAAGGTCCTAGGCAACACTAAGTATATCTAGTGACCCGTTTTGATACCAATTGAAAAAGTTTTTAATCACGGATCAAATAAGCCTAGAGGGGGGTGAATAGGTTATTTTCAATTTTTAACAAATATTAAATATGTAATCTAATCACAACGGCCAGACATGTAATCGAGTGTAAAGATAATTGCGGAATAAGAAATAATACACGATATTTTTAGGTGGAAACAACCTAGGCCACAACAATGACCTAAGAGGAAAACCACCGGTCCACCGGACCACTTAACTATCCACTGTGAAAATTAATGTTCAATTACAACCATAGAGTCCAGAACTACCCGTCGCAGATAGATCCCTCTTTCTGTAATTTACTTACGAGCCGTCGCTCCTTTCACAGCCTCCAATAGCTAGATGTTTGGATCCGGACCAACGTTCCGATCTACTTGAGTCACACAAGATCAATCGAACCCGTCATCTTCGGTAATTTCGAGTCACACGAAATACCGAACCCGTCTCCTGAAACGTTAGCACAATAACACAAGTGCAAAGTGTGTCGTAGAGCGGATTCAAACAATAAATATCCTAACTAGCAGATTCAACAACATGCGATGTAAAAACAGGATCAACTAGCAAATTCTAGAACAATCATATAAAGCTCAATATCATGCAAATCAATTAGGTATATGAATAAAACATGAGAACGCCTAAGAATGATAGATGAAGAGAAGAAGTTAAAGCACAATTCAGATGATATAAAATCTTAGTTCAATCTAGTTTAGGTTGTTGAAATATGCACAAACTAGCCTCCCTTATATAGAGTCCAACTTTTACTTCAAATAGGATTTGCAATTCACTATAACTCTACTCATATTAGGATTTATTTCTCACAAGAATTCTACTCATACAAGGATTCCACAATTAAAACAATTCTACGCAAATAAGGACTCTATTTTCACAACACTTTTATTCACACAAGGATTCTACTTTCTTAACACTTCTACTCATACTAGAATTATGCTTTCTCATTAAATGAGTCAAATTGGTAAAAGTAACACATGGGTCGAATACACAAAAAGAGTTTGAGTAGGAATATAATACTGGCTCGATCGATCGATAGGCTGTCTCGATCGATCGAGAAGGTCTCGATCGATCGACACACAGAACTCGATCGATCTAACTCAAATAGAGAGAACCTTGATCAAAGTTGTTCTATACTCGATCGATCGAACATGGTTCAATCGATCGATCCAGTCCAAACAGAGAGAATCTAGATCGAAGTTGTCTCAGGCTCGATCAATCAACCACTCGATCGATCTAACAATACTCTCGATCGATCGACCAACATGTGCACAATACATTTTTCGTTACGATCCATACTAAGTGTCGTGCTCAATTGTGTGAAGATGTATGCATGATATAATATTATACCTGTCATATGGGCGTTGTAAGCTTCGTGACTCCATCATCATGTATCGTCTGATTAATTGATGAATTCATATTCTAGATTACAATCAAACATTTTGTTCACGAAAATTGTCAATAAAAAATAAACCTTACACTTAAATTATTGTCACTGTTACTATCACCGTCACCGTCACCAACCATAATCGATGAATAAATATCATGTAAGTCCATTTTTACTACCGTGCAATTTGTGCTATAATTTGATTGATTGAATCGAACCTGAATTAAAAAATATGAATCGAATTAAATTTAAGCTTGTTTTGATCCAGTTTGAATAACACTAACAAATTAAGACTGGATTAAGGCCAGCCTATTAGCCCGAACTAAAATAAAATAAAATAAAATTTTAAATAAAAAAATAAAAAATACTATATTAAAATTAAAATAATCTTTCATTTCTTTTAGTACTTCTCTTTTATAATATATTAGTTATTTTTTTTTCTCTTTTCTTTTGAAAAATAAGATGATAATGAATAAATAGTTATAATTTATTCATTTTGTCACAATATTATGTTACATTCTTTGATGTTAATGCATTTAGCATTTAAATCTACCTAACTCTTTGAACAAAAAATAATAATATTTATATTTAAATTAAATTAGTATTATAAAGTTTCTATTTTTAAATTGATACTTGTGTTATGTTATTCTCTTTTCTACTTGTTTATTGTCTTGAGACTTAGATATTATGTAATAATCAAAGTTTTATTCTTGTGTAAATGTGTATATAAAAAAAGTTATGTTATTGTGTAATATTTTAATTTACTTTAATTGTTCAATTTTTAATAAGTATATTTATTTAATCTACTCATCTCTATTTATTTTGTTTAATAAATAGAAGAAATTTTATTTAGATTTGAGAATTCTTTATTATAAATGTGAGTTTTTATGAGGGCATGACGACTTCTAACTTTTACATAAGTATGATTGAATGCATTTACTCATTGCCAAATTAATTTAGTAATGTTTGGTTTAGGTTCGAATTCACATTTGCTAGCTCGAATTAAATTTAAATTGAGCTAGGTTGAACTAATTTAGGTTGGGCTATTTTAGACCAGTTCGAACTATCACAGCTAGCACGAATTAACATCCATAATTTTTACTTATGGGAAAGTAACACATTATTTTATACATTTTTTTAAAATCGAACATAATATTTAAATTAATACGAATTAATCGAATTTCTGTTGACGAAAGTTGTTCAATTGACATGTTGATCTAAATGAAATAAAAATTACTGCTTTATTCATTGAAATAAGAATGAGTATTTATTTAATTTTATGTAATTATATTTAATAAAATTATTATGTGAGATGTTGTCATATTTGAAAAGTGAATGTTTTAAATGTAGAGAAAATTTAATTTATCGATCTTGTCTCTTCTACGTCAATCCCAAACCATTGTTATTGTCACCGACGATAATCTATGAATAAATATCATTTAAGTCAATTTTTGTATATGGGAAAGAACAAATTATTTTCTACAGTTTTCAACATGCTTATTTTAGTTCTTTTATAATTGGAAGCGATTCTTTAGTCCAAATATATATATATATATATATATATATATATATATATATATATATATATATATTTTAGCTCTGTATGATTTGGATTTAAAAAACTAATTTTTAAAATGTTAAAGACTAATCCCTTTTTAATTATAAATTCATTTTTTTAATTTTAAAATACAAATATATATGTTCATGTGTTAGAATGTATACTGGGATTGACTTCAAAAATAAAATAAATCAGTATAAATTCCTCCTAATGATAAAAACTGGGAGAAGCTTCACATAAGAGACATCGTATGTACGATGTGGCTCTCATTGTCACATCATTTCATTAACGAGATATCGTATGTACGATGTGGCTCTCATTGTCATATCATTTCATTAACGAGACATCGTATGTACGATGTGGCTCATTTCATTAACGAGACATCGTATGTACGATGTGGCTCTCATTGTCATATCATTTCATTAACGAGACATCGTATGTACGATGTGGCTCTCATTGTCATATCATTTCATTAACGAGACATCATATGTACGATGTGGCTCTCATTGTCATATCATTTCGTTAACGAGACATTGTATGTACGATGTGGCTCTCATTGTCATATCATTTCGTTAACGAGACATTGTATGTACGATGTGGCTCTTATTATTACATCATTTCATTAACAAGACATCGTATGTACGATGTTGCTCTCATTGTCACATCATTACAAGACGTCGCGCCACATCACCGACAAAGAATCTGACAATCTAAAGTTTCAGACCTGACTGAATCGCAGGGTGTCAGAATATGCCTCCATGACAGCTGTACTTAGAAAGTTCTTATATATATATAATGACCACTTTTCTAAGGAGGGGGGGAATTCTAGTGATTTCTACTGTGAGAAAGTTCTTAAAAACAATTGGCGCCCACCGTGGGGACTCAAGCTTTTTAGCTCTTGCTATTTTCGTTTGAGACCTTCAAATTAGTTCATAGCTAAGAGAACTAGATCACACTCTGAAAGTCAGTTACCATTAACATCTTACAATGACGGGGCTCAACCCCAGCAATACACCAATACCAAACCAAAGGCCTGATGATTTGAACGAAAGCTCAGTTCGTACAAAGGAACATGTCCCAATCGATGACCAAATGACTCTTCTGGTGTCTGAAGAACAGTCCGGCTCAACCGAGCCGTCAGGTCGTCTCAACCAAGAGGATAACACCTTATTAATAATTTTACAACAACAATTATCAGAGTTGCAGCGAGCTTTTCTACAAAGTCAAGAGGACAACCGAGAATTAAGAAATCATTTGGCAAGTACCCGTAGTCCAGGGTTAAATCTACAAAGACCAGAATTACATCATGATACTGAGAGTCCTCACAGAGCACAAGACTCACTCCCTCACCAAGCTTTAATTCCTCAAGCAACTATCCCATCTATAATTCCTTGTGTTCCTCGTCCCAACTCGCAAACAGACCAAGAATGGGAAGAAAGGATGAAGAAAATGGAAGAACGGATCAAACAACAGGGAACAGGACGGACCCAGTATGACATCGATAAAGTTTGTGATCAATTAAATGTCTCTCCTTTTTCTGATCATATCGAACATACTGTGCCACCCCAGAAATTCTCTTCCCCTCGGTGTCCAGCTTACAGAGGAACTAAAGATCCAGTCTCTCACATCATGCAATTTAAAACCATAATGGCACCGATTTGTCTTCCCCTCGAAAAAAAAGATGCAATGATGTGTAAGATTTTTGCATCCACCTTGCAAGATTCTGCTCAGAAATGGTTCAATGGTTTGGTCCCAAAAAGTGTTACATGCTTTGGAGAATTTGTAAAAATGTTCATCACTAATTATGCGAGCAACAAACCAATAAGGAAAGAAGCTCACCACATTTTTACAATAATCCAAGAACCATCGGAGACCATTGAAGCTTATCTCAAGCGATTTAAAATGGAGAAACTTGAGATCATGGATTGTCCCGAATCTTTGGCAATAGAGGCTTTTCGAATGGGAATTAAAAGAAGTTCGGCTCTTTTCATTGAATTGACAAAGATCACCCCAAGATCATTAGAAGCAGTATACGATGAAGCTCATAAATTTGTGAATGTGGAAAGAGAAATGACTTCAGCCAAATCATCCACTATGAAGTCCAAAAATGATGGAGGGAAATTTTTGTCGGACAGGAAGTTCAGTTTAAAGAAACCATATCAAGGGATCAAACCATATTCCTCAAAATTCCGACACAAGGATACTTTACCTCAGCATACACAAACTTGGGGAAGATCTTTATCTCCTTTTAGATGGCCGCCCCTTCGTGTCTCAGTAAGCGAGGCAGTTCGTCATATGGAGAAAACTCAACAAGTCCGTTGGCCAGCTCAGATGAAGGCTGTTCAACGTAATCCTAATAAATACTGTGCTTTTCATAAGGACACAGGACATTGGACACATGATTGCCGACATCTGAAGTGGGAGATTGAGCAGCTTTTATCTAAAGGTTTATTGCGTGAATTTGTGGATGACGGTGCAGCAGGATCTAGTAAAGAACAGAAAGGCTCTACCTCAGAATTCACACGAAACTTCCCTGCTAGGAATGATCCCCCCAAAACAAGGACAATCAGCTCATATTAGAGTCATTCACACTATTCATGGAGGCCCCACTATGTCTGATTTTTCACATAATTCAAGGAAGAAGTACGCCAAAGAGGTACGTGAGGTGAACAGACCAACCTACTCAATGAGAGAATCAGGTGTCACATATCCAATAAGTTTCGAAGAAAGGGAAGCACCACCCCCTCATGATGACCCCTTGTTAATAACAGTAAAAATTGCTCACTGTGAAGTAAGAAGGGTTTTGGTGGACAATGGTAGCTCATCGGATCTTTTGTATCTCACTACACTGTTAGACATGGGGATTGATCCCAATGAAATTATCCGCAAATAAATGCCACTAGTAGATTTAACGGCAGTACAACCATGTCCATAGGGACGATATGATTACCTGTCGCAGTCGTAGGATCCATTATTTTCACTAATTTTGTGGTACTCAATACTCCAACTTCCTATAATGTAATTTTAGGGCGAAGCTGGTTACACAAAATGAAAGCAGTTCCTTCAACTTATCATCAACTGTTGAAATATCCTACTCAGGAAGGGATCAAAGAAATAAGAGGAGAACAAGAGCGGGTCAGAAATTGTTATCACTCCACTATGAAAAATGCCGAAGTTCAATAGCAATCAAAGTTGGGTTCATCTTACAAAGGCGACAAGTCGTGTGGAATAAACATCCCTAAAAAAGCCCTGACAGTTTCGCCAGAAGAATATGAACTCATACCCATAGGAGAAAAGGAAGAAACCAAATTTTTGAAGGTCAATGCCGCACTACCTGATAAAATACGAAATTCTATCATCACATTTCTCAAACAGAATGTTGATGTTTTCGCATGGAAGCCGGAAGACATGCCAGGAATAAGTCCTGAAGTTATCCAACATAAGTTGAATGTTGATCACACCAAGACCCCAATACAGCAAAAGAAAAGAAAGTTTTCCTGGGAAAAGAACATGATCATTAAAAGGCAAGTCGACTCTCTAAAAAAGGTTCATTGGGTCATGTTGGTCAAGAAGGCAGGAGGAGAACCTCGTATGTGCGTGGACTTCACGGACGTTAATACAGCAACTCCAAAAGACTGTTTTCCTCTTCCCAGCATCGATCAATTAGTAGACGCAACAGCTGGTTACGAGATCATGAGCTTCATGGATGCATATTGGGGACATCACCAGATACAAATGGCACCTCAAGATGAAGAAAAAATAGCCTTCATTACTGAAGAAGGAACTTTCTGTTATACCCGAATGCCGTTTGACCTAAAAAATGCCGGAGCAACCTACCAGAGAATGGTTAATAAAATGTTTGCACAACAAATCGGTAAAAATATGGAGGTTTATGTCGATGATATGGTGGTCAAAACAAAGAGCATGGATAATCACATTACTAATCTTCAAGAAGTTTTTCAATCATTCGCCTTTATAACATGAAGTTGAATCCTAAAAAATGTGTATTTGGTGTGTCATCAGGTAAATTTTTGGGATACTTAGTATCAATTCACGGTATTGAAGCTAATCCTGATAAGATCAGAGCCTTAATCAACATGCGATCACCACAATGCGTTAAAGAAGTTCAACAGTTGAATGGAAGAATTGCAGCTCTCAATCGATTCATATCTAAAAGTACTGAAAAATGTCTCCCATTTTTTCAACTCTTGAAGAAGAACACAGATTATAAATGGGATAAAAATTGCGAGGATGCTTTCCAAACCATCAAACAATACCTAGGGAATTGGAAGAGATGCTAACGGCAGATATCAATAAATGTTCTAAATTCGTGTTATAAAAAGTTTGGATATGATTTAAAGAACGTTAAATGTTACCTCAGACGGATGTAAATTAAGGAGTACATTCTTTCATTTTGCTTCAAAATAAAAGAATGGGGGACTTAATGTTAGAATGTATACTGGGATTGACTTCAAAAATAAAATAAATCAGTATAAATTCCTCCCAATGATAAAAACTGGGAGAAGCTTCACATAAGAGACATCGTATGTACGATGTGGCTCTCATTGTCACATCATTTCATTAACGAGACATCGTATGTACGATGTGGCTCTCATTGTCACATCATTTCATTAACGAGACATCGTATGTACGATATGGCTCTCATTATTATATCATTTCATTAACGAGACATCATATGTACGATGTGGCTTTCATTGTCATATCATTTCATTAACGAGACATCGTATGTACGATGTGGCTCTCATTGTTATATCATTTCATTAACGAGACATCGTATGTACGATGTGGCTCTCATTGTCATATCATTTCGTTAACGAGACATCGTATGTACGATGTGGCTCTCATTATTACATCATTTCATTAACAAGACATCGTATGTACGATGTTGCTCTCATTGTCACATCATTACAAGACGTCGCGCCACATCACCGACAAAGAATCTGACAATCTAAAGTTTCAGACCTGACTAAATCGCAGGGTGTCAGAATATGCCTCCATGACAGCTGTACTTAGAAAGTTCTTATATATATATAATGACCACTTTCCTAAGGAGGGGGGGGGGAATTCTAGTGATTTCTAGTTTGAGAAAGTTCTTAAAAACATCATGGTTAAAGATTACATCATCATTTTTCTCTCAATATTTATTAAGCGTTCACTATATTTTTGTTTTTGTGCTATTGTCACATTTATAAACTATAATGCATTCTAAAATAACTACAAAAAACTGCACAACACTATATATGGTTTTTCAAACTATATTTAGAATTATTAGAAGGAAAAAAAAAAAAAAAACTATACTTAGAAATGGGGATTTGAAGGTATTGCATGGAAAAGTAATAAGGGATTTGTTTATAACGATTTTAATTTTTAATTTTATTTAACTAATTTTTCAATAGGTATGTTAGATAATTAGTTCTCATTTTGATTTTTACAATTTTAAAAAATTACTACCAAAATATGAAGCGATTCATAAAATTTTAAAATATATATTTTTAAATCAAATTTTTGATTTTTTTTTATTTTAACTAAACATTTTTTTAAAAAGTAAATCAAGTTTTATAACTTTTGTATGTATAAATATTGAAAATTTAAAATTTATAAAAAAAACCAATTTTTTATTGTTATCTTTAAAGTTTTTTGAAAAAAAACTAAAAACTAAAAAATCTTATTAAATAACTTTTGGAGGTAATTTTTAATTTTTTTTAAAAGTCACTAAATATAAAAAGAAATTAAATATTATTTTTATAAAAGAATAAAATTATAAAATTAATTATTTAATTATAAATTATAAATTAAAATTATTATTAAATATGTTCTAAATTTTTACAACTCAAGGCCTTAGCTGGCAAATAACTATGCATGTTAAATTCGTGGATGTAAATTCAAATCTATCTCTTTGTACTTTAAAGTAATTAGTAATTGTATTTTTTGATAAAATAATAAATAAATAAAAAGGTAAAAAAAGGCAAATAACAATATATGTTAAACAGTGTTATATTCAAAAAAAAATTATTTGATTGTTATTTCATTAATTGCATTAATTTAGATAAAAGATTAAAAAAAAAAACTATTAACTTGTTCTGTTACCATTTCCGTTAAATTAGTGATAGAATCAAATACAAAGCTCAAAGAGACTATGCAATTTGTTCAGGACTTGACGTTTTCAGAATCTCAGTAAAACTATAATCATGAATTGGAGAGAAACATCAAGCGAATTGGGAATTTTGACCTCCATGACAACGTTAGTTTTCTGCTTAGAATTGATTGTAAAAAAGCTGTAAATGAGTGGCCTTTGTCAACATCAAAATTCAAAATGGACAGTAGCCAAATAAATACAGCTGTAAGCCTCTCAAACGTGTGGTGGATTCCACCAAAGGCCATAAAACCCACTGCTCTCAATAATTTAATGAAAACAAAATGTTTACAAGTACCATTTAACTCAACATTAAAAGCCATTTATATAACTGCTAACTACAATCTTTTATAAAAAAAAAAAAAAAAGTTATTTATATACTTTTTTTTTTTTTTTAGTTCGATTGATTGGTTTAAATAAGTCAAACTCAATAGAGCCGGTAATTTTTGACACAATTTACAAATTTAATACAATTTATTCACGAAATAGTCAAGTCCGAGTTGAGCTTATATGTGTTGGGTTGTAAACAGGTCGACCCGTTTAACCCATTTAAAAAAACCATGGTTGAATGGGTTAATTGGGTAACCTGCATAAGCAACACAAGTAAATAACTAAAATTATTAAAGTATGTAATTGTTTTTTATTTAATTATTTTGTAGGTTTATACTTTGAAATATTATTGAGATGATGTTTAAATTCATTTCATATTTTATTTTCTTATTTTTATCAATTTATAATAATATATTATTTAGTTTAATTTTGTATGTTTTTATTATTAATTATTTATTTTAAACTTTAAACAATTTTTTATTTACAAAAAATTTATAATATATATTTTTGTTAGACTTTTTTGTTATTATTTAAGACTTTAAAATATTAGATTTGATGTATCACAATATTTATGATTATTGATATTATTTTTATTTTATATTAGTTGATATTTTTACATTTTTTGTTAAAATAATGCTTAAATTGATTTAATTTTTGAAGTTTAATTAGAATTTATAATGTTAATAGGTGACATAAATATATGTTGATACTCGATAGTCGATATAATATCTCTGATTTTTTATATTATAAAATATAATATATATTATTTAATTATTTATACGGGTTAAATGGGTCAACTTAGGTTGGGTTAGGGTTATACTTTCTGACCCATTTAATAAATAGGTTAGGTTAGGATCAATCTTACATGGATCGGATCGTAAATAGGTTGACCCAAATACGACACGACCCATCTATTTGACAGCTCTAAAACTCAGGACTCAGCCAATGTAATCTTGGGTATTATACGTTGATTTACTAATAAATTAATCTAAAATAAAAATAAAAATTAATAAAAAAAAAACGTTCACTTTTATATGTTTATTAAAAATCCTAACAAATAAGGATAAAAATATTAATTTATTTAAATATTTTTCTTAAAAAAAAGATAAATAATAAAATATAATATAAAAGATTAAAAATAAGAATAGTTATGAAATTATAAATTATGAATTTGAAAAAAAAAAAACAATAAAAATTAATGAAAATTACTTTAAAATTTGTATGTTGATTATTCCTTTCCTTTATATTTTTAAAAAATAAATATGAAAATAAAAATGAGTTCTTTTTCACTCATTCCCTTTCTTTATTACAAAACTTACCCTCTATACAGTTCAAACATTTGCTATCAAAATTTATTAATTAATTATCAATTTACTAATTTATGCATTAATCAATAAAAATTTAATTTATAAAGGTATTATTTTATTTTCAGTATAATTTTTTTTTTTATAGATATTTAACTTTAAAAGAAGAAAGTAGAATTTGAGCAAAATTCTTTGATATCCAGCAAAATTAATTTATCACATAATATTACATAACCAGTATAAATATAAATATAAATATTTATGTATTTTTAATATTACTTTATAATAATAAACAAATGAAAAAGAAAAGATAATTCAAAGTGCAAGTTGCAAAACATAAATGTGATGTTGTAATGTGTGATAGGCACATATATTAAAGTAGAAAACGTTTTTATATCATATAAATACATCAGTATCAGTTGATGTGTTAAAAGAGAATGAAGGAATACATGTGATGTCTTGTGCTCTTGTCCCATAAGTCACATGCAGTATATTTTGTAAAAATGAGTAATGTTAAATAATATAAAAATTATTAATTAGATATAAATTTGAAAAAATAGAACAAAAAAAAAGGCTGTAAGATCATTTAATAACATAAATTAATTAAATTTTACCATTTCATTGTAATATGTATCAAATTATAATAAAAATAGTTATTAAGTTGGAATACACCACATGTCTACTTATATAACATTACACCTTAAAGAAACAGGAATCTTTTTAGAAGTCAAAATTAGTATAACTACCTTATTATTTTTCAATTAGTTTCGTAAATTTTTATTTTTTTTTAATAATAAATATATCGTTTTACACAGAAGAATACAACAATTTCATTCACACCCTCCCTTGAAGGAAGATAGAGGTCGAAGTGGATGTTATATTCTCTGATATACACACGATTATAATTTTACAAGCATAAAGCCGTTTAACAACAACAACCAAAAAAGAAGACAATAAGTACTTTTTAATTGAATGTAGTAACTTAAAACAACTTTATTTACGAGAATATTGATACACTGTTGATGTTAATTTCCTTAAAAGGGGTGTACTCTCTTCTTTATTATCCTACTATCACAAAAGGCACTTGTTAAGACTCGAATCACCACGAGATAACTTTTATTCTACTAATACTTAAGCCAATATGAGAAGCCGTAGATAATGAAATAGTTCAAGATTTATATGTAATAAAAGAAATTAAGTGTGTAATTGTATCTCACAAGTTGTTAATATTGTGTGAAGTGTACTTGTAAGTATATATTGGGAATAAATTATACCTAATGTGCATTCCTTATCATCTAGATTGAATTTCATTAATATTAGAATATTTTGTTAGGAGCAATTGAGGTTATTTATCTCTTCAAAATGTTAATTTTATGCTTATTTTTATGAAAATGTGTATTAAATTAGTTTGTTAGTCATTTAGGACTAAAGATATCAAAGAGATAGGGCTATGATTGGGCTAGCCCAACAAGACATGACTTAGCTAGTTGATTAATGGGTTGTGCTGTCCCGCGACCAGTATACGGGTCATATTGGGCTTTCATTCTTGGCCCGTAGACTTTGTTGTGCTATGTCGTGTCTAGTTCGTTCAACCGTGCTTAACAATTTGGTACGACCTGTAGCTCATTTGTTTTATATATATATATATACACTATTTTAACATTTGTTTAATTAAAAATTATTAATAATGCTTTAAAATGTTAATAATCGGAGTCAAATTCTCAAACTCTAATAACTAAGACCTTATTTGATAATAATTTTGATTTTGAATTTATAATTTATAGATATTTTTATTGATTTTGGGCTTTTCCTTTAAAAAAAAAAAAAACACTAGTGTGTTTTGTAACTAATTTTTGTTTTTTGATTTAAAAATCAAAATCACTAATAATTGTTTGATATAGATTTTAAATTTTTGATTTTTTTTTTAAATAACAAAAAATTCTTACATATTATTTTTTCTTTTTTAAAAAAAAAATTCTTACATTTAAAAAAAAAAAAAAAAACTAGTGTGTTTTGTAACTGATTTTTTTTTTTTATTTAAAAATCAAAATCACTAATAATTGTTTGATATAGATTTTAAATTTTTGATTTTTTTTAAATAACAAAAAATTCTTACATATTATTTGTTCTTTTTTTTTTTCCTAAATCAAAACCAAAATATTTGAATGATAATTCTTTATTGTAAAATCAATAGAAATTATATAATTATAATTTTTTAAGGAAATTTAGCGTACCAATTAAGCATTAATATATGAAAATCTTAAGAATTATAATATTGTATTTGATAAGAACTCTTAAATGTTAAAAATAACTAAGAAAAAGTATAAAAACAAAAACATACAGATCTAAATCCAAAATATATAAAAAGTAAAAATATTTAACTAAAAATTAAAAATAATTATAATATTTAAAACCACTCAATGTAAATTATCTGCATCAATTAATCTTTGTCAAATATTATTTGCAATAAAATCTCTCATTTGTATCAAATATTGTAGTTAATTTTCACTCTCATCTAAATTTAATTAAATTTTTTGAAATGTCAAGATTATTGGAATTATTAATAACTATAAACTCATTGCTATGAGCTTGAAATATATAATCATCAATATCATTTATATATATAAAATTGTTAATAGTGCAACACACTACTAAAATATAATTCTGTACCTCGACAGATGATGGTGGCATTATACTAAAAATATGAAATCTAGCATTTAATATACCTAAGCATTGCACAATCATATTGTGAAATAAAGAGTGTTTATAATTAAATAATTTCTTTGAACCCCATGATTCTTTCCTAACTCTTTAAGATCTCTAATATGTCTCCTAATATGGTAGGATAATAATATCTAAACATGTTTGTAAATTTAAAATCAACAAGATAATATTATTCTGTTTAATAAATATTAAAATAAGTTTCATATTAACATTAAAAGTAAATAAACAAAAAAATAGATTTGTACATCTCCTTGGCATTGAAAATTTATTTACAGGATTCCCAATACACTAGCTCAATGTTTTTGCATTGCTGGCAATTCCTTCTTAACCAAACATGACATGTCAAACGCATATCAAATTATGCAAGCACAAATCATATTTCATGTAATATTAGCTTTTTTATCACAATATAAAATTTATTCATTTTCAGGAATTCGTGTAAAAACATGAGTCAATTGCACCAATACAATTCTAAGTAAACAATGATAAAATTATTAATAATTATATATAATAGATTGAACTTATGTATAGTAACTAAATAACATAAAAATTACCTTGAAAAAGGGATAATACTTTAAATTTTATCGAATTTAAATAAATATATCATTAATTGAGAAGACATATTATTTGAACTTCAAGCTTGCAAACTTTTTTCAAAACACAGTTGAAATAGAGTGATATAATGTGACTCAAACGTTGAAACCTTTCTACTACTAAACAATTTCTCTCATTGTAATCTATAATGAGCAAAAATATGCTAACTTATTCTTGAATACTTAAATTTTAAGACGATTTTAATCTTGTTTTACTTCTCAATTCCTCACAAAATAATATAAATACATCTTTTCACATTTGAAAATAATCATAACACTTTCATTTTTATTTAATAACTCAAGAACATAATTGTGACCTTTTAAAGCTCTCTAATGCCAATATTACTAACAAAAAACAAACAACTATGATTATATCATCCTCAATTTCATCATCAGACATAAAATTATGCTCAATTGGAGCCATAAATTCTTGTTATGTTTAATAAAGAAAACAATGAAAGACAACTTTCATTCATAAAATATAAAAATAAAGTTCATTATCATAATCATTACTTCAAACAACATAAACAAAGTTCAACTCCTCAAAATATAATCTAAATGAACACATAATAAAATATCTATAGCTATATTATCAAAAATATTTTATATTATAGTGTGAAAATAAAACCTGTCCTCCTAACATTAGACATCTTTATAATATTTTTATGAAATTAAATTTATTTGCAAAAATTATAAATATATTATTTAATTTTATCGAGTGTTAAAATAACACTCAAGTATAATTAATGATAAAAATATATCATTATGTTATATTATTTGTTATTTTCGATGATATATTTATATAATTAAAAGAAAATTTGTATCATTATTAAAAAACTTAGTGATAGATTTATATTAATAATAAAAAATTTAATAATACATAAAAATAAATAATATATTTTTAACTTTCTTAATAATTCAATACATTTATTTATTATTTTATCCTTAAAAAGTTAAATAAAAAAGTTTGACTAATAAAACAAACAGACTCATGCAAAAAAATTAAAATAGAAAATAAAAGTAGAATTTTAATTACATATATTAATGATTTAATTATATAACATAATTTTTTTATATAAAATTTTATTTTTAACTATTCTAAAATAATTATAAAAAATAACATTAATAAAATATATAATAACAAAACTAGTACCTTAATAACATTGAACTCATCTAAATTATTAAAATTTCATTTAAACAAAATTTAATTGGACGAATGTTAAGAAAAATATAAAGATTATTTTTTAATCGTAAAAATATATTATTTGAATATAAATATTACTATTTTTATTATTATAAATTTAAGAGTACTATTTTAGTGTTTTTTTTTTTAAATATATTTATTTTTTTATAATATAAATAAACATATATTTTTAATATTATAAAAAAATAAACATATATTTTTTTATTTAAAAAATAAAATTAGTTAAATAAATGAATTATTTATATATAAATATCTGGTATATTAGTTTTAATATTTTGACAAATCTTTATAACTATCCAAAAATATTTCAAAAATATTTAAAAGAAAAAATGCTCGATATCCCTCACCATTGTCATAATTTCTTATCATGTCTCCGTTTATTATTATTATAACCGGTAAAAGTTTTATCGAATATAATGAAAATTTATAAACCAACATTTGTGAGTGAAAATGCTCGAGCATTTAATAATAATTTTATATTGTAAATCAGTTTAATGATTGACTCCAATAATCAAAATAATAATTTTTTAATAGCAATAAAAATTGAAATATGATGGCAAGAGTTCACAAAATAAAAAAGAAATCTTCTTTGCAGCATTTTAACGAAACACCTTGACCACAACAACAACAACCATAATACCTACAAATTTTTAGACAGATCATAAAAGCTGCAGGACAGATCTAAAACAACTACAATGATAACAGGTTTTAAACAAACAAAAAATTACAATACCTATAAGTTTCTAAACAAATCAAAAACAGCAGGACAAATTAACAAAGACAACAATTATTAGCAACAAAGAGTACTAACCAACCCTTATTGAGATGAAACTTAAGTAAACGAACCTAAACAAATAGAGCAAACCATAAACGAATAACACATTACACTAGCGAAAGCAAAAAATTCTTGACAGAGCCAAAGTACCACCAACGTTAGAAGAGATGACAATAAAAAGAAAGCAATGTAGGCTAAGATGTAGTGAACATCGACAATTGATGACGATGACTTGTCAGAAACGAATAGCCACTAAAACAAGGATTAGAGGTATGAAGCAGAAACGATAGCCAAAATGCCACCAAAAATCGAAACAAAACAGGCCAGTGATGGTGGCTTTGAAACTCTGTAGAGAACACGATATCAAATTCCTTATTTGACTCAAATATATTGTGAAGGATAGGAAGGAGATGAAAGTGGACTGAAAGAATAAAAGTGGAGAGAAGGGTCGGCAATTGGAGGAGAAAAAGAAAGGAGGTTTTGAACCCCTAAGGGAAGAGAAAGCCAAAGACTCTCAAAACAGCAACTCCTTCATAGGACAATTTCTTTAACATAATTGCTTATCATTTCTTAAATTTTATATTTTTATTATTTTTTATTTTTATTTTTTTTTATTTTTTTTTCCCTCTACATAATAGTTTCTAAATTTTTATTATGCTTACACATAAATTAATTAAATTTAGTCATGTTAATTAATTAATATTAAATAGTAATAACATAATTGATGTGACAAATTTTAGCATTAGTTAGCTAATATGACAACATTTAATCACAACAAATATCTTAATGTAATCGAAATAAAAATCTGGATACCATTATATACAGAGCAAAAATTTACTTATCTTCCATCAATACTCTTATCATCTTTTCTTTATCTTCTCACATCTGTCTTTTTCTTCGCTTTTTTATTTTATTATCTGTCTCCTTCACTTTATCACTTCCCTAACACTCTCTACACTAGAGAAAGGAAACAAGCAACTAATATGGCGTTTAGGAGTTCATTTCCTTCTTTATTTTTAGTTTTTTTACCTTAGTGCAACATCTTTTAAGGGTTTAACTTTTATAATTTATTGTTGTTTGTATAATTTTGAGATTCTTGGGTCCTTAAACCCTTAATGTATATTTCCAAAAAGAAAAAAAATGTACTTTACTTCAACAACAAAATTGAGGATAGTAATTTTCTTATAATATTTGAACTTTTCTTATGCTTTGTAGGTGTTGACAAATAAAAAAAATTTGATCAACATGTATGATAATAAAGAAAAAATTTAATTAAAAGAGAAAATGATACAATATGATATACAAGTTTGATTCACTTAATTTATGTTTTATCTTATAACAACAATATACATAAATCAGGAGGAGGACTTGAGGTCCAAGAGAATCACAGCGACTTAAACTTGACATTGAGAATAACCCCATTTGCCACCTTCTTAATCCTATAAAGTCTTGAAATGTTGTAACATTTTGTGAATTGTGACGAAAATTGTTGGTATACCAATTACATATGAAAGTAAAGAACATACATATCAGGTCAAGAATTTTGTTCCCTACCTTTTTGCAACATTAAAATATTTTGGATGTTTAAAACAAATTCTTTGAAAATATTATTTGTCTACATGTGAAGTTGTTTTGGTTGGAAACAGATTAGCAAACGAGATTTCTGACAATAAAATGTTAAAAATCCACGGATTCTAGATAACATTACATGTAAGGAAGCTGGCTTTGTTGCTATTTGGGTTGTATTTAAAAATCAAAAGACAGAGTCAAGCTCTTAAGAAATAGACATTACTGTTAGATTCCAACTTTGTCAAGCTCTTAATGAGGTTGTCAAAACGTTCATGAGAACCGAGGATATAAACATAAATGCTATACAATCACTTGCACAATAATATAAATTATTATATTATTCTTATTAATAACAATATGTGTCACCATAATTTACTGATACAATAATGATTTTATGAGGACAGAATAAAATCATAGATGAAAAGAGGTTTTACCAAAGCTTGCCTCATCAATGTGAAGTGCAGGGGAGAATCTTTGCACCTCTTAGCAGCATTCTTATTTATTTTAATAATATAAATTATTTATTTCAATGAGATGATGCTAAATAGAAGCTGGCTTATTTAAATCAGATTGCTGCAAGTATTATCACAAGGGTAGGGGCAATCAATTGCCTTAACAACTGCACGGTCGAAGTACCAATCTCCAACAGCAATAGCAATTGACTGCATATTGTCAGTAACATAGGATTAGGATATTTGATCGTTAACATTCTTCTTTCAGCTGAATCAAACATTTATTAGGCTAACTAGAATTTCTTCAAACATAATGATATGCAAGTTGTGCCAATTGCCTGCATGGCATATGATCCAAATGAACACTTCAGTGGTTCCCATTCTAACCACACCCATGTAAAGGTGTGTGTAATCGTTTATTTTAAAAAATTGCAAGTTTTTGTCTTCAACAACTTATTATGTCTCTCTTAGGTTGATATAAAATAGGGCCAATATTGCTTTTATACATCAATCACTCCCCACAAATGTTAACACTTATTATTCATAATTGAGGTTGCTGGCCTCGAACACAGGACCTAAGCTTTTGAGAGAATTGGTATCCCAATAACTTCTAACATGTTATCAGAGTTAGAAGTCTCGTGTTCAAGGCTTAGCAACCCCAATTATTGATTGCAAGTATTTAGCCTGCATATGCATAAAGCCAACACTTGTGGGGGAGTAATAGATATATAAAAACAATGTTATCATTCTCCTAACAACTTAAACTTTGAGACAGTTAGTATCCCAACAACTCCTAACAATAAGGTTGAAATATAACGAAGCCAAGTAGAATGCGTGATGAGTTGATACGGTTACAAACTTTGAGATCACAATGAGATTTTTGCTATTTGCAAGAATAGCATAGCTTATGCATAAAAAGGATAATACTGATGAAAGAACTTTCGATTACGCATCGTAAAAATTTTAAGTAATCAGTTGGATGAGGCTCACCTTCTTTTCAAGGACAGGGGAATAGTCATCAAACCAGGTGTCCCGCGTCTCAGTCTGGCAGTGTGAAAAACATGAATTTATGAATAGACCATTTTGCTTAGAAAGAGAGAACTGTTTGATCGCATCTAGCATCTGATTCCTGAATCCTGTTCCAAATAACCAAGTAAATAGATAAAAATATAAATTGTAGCACTAAATGTACTTAAATTGGTATATTCAAAGTCATTATACGTTAGCACAATAGGCTTATTCATATAAGATCACCTTGCAGAAATTGAATTTGTGATGGAGTACATTTTGTATGGTTAAATCTGCAATCATTCCAATAACCAGCAGGATCTGCTGATGGTGGTGCTAAACTGGATTGAATCTGATTTCAAAAGTGAAAATAAGTGTTCATTTGTTCTTCCAAAGCAGTGCTTTTCCAGATGAAATCTTATCCGCAAGAGTTAAGATACAACGGTACTTAGTGTACTTCGAATTTGTGACTTAAAATGGGTGAGGATGAACTAATTACCAATGTTTAATCCACGTCAAGTACCTTTGGATTTTTTTTTTTAATTTAAGATATCTCTCAAATTACCTGCCATGAATCATAGGCTGCATTGAGAATAAAAAGTGGAGTTTTAATGCTGCCGATTATGTTCTTGGGGAAGAAGCACTAACATGAAAGATGAAAAGGCACAACAAAAAAAGAGCACAGTCAGTAACAGAAGGCAAAAAAATTATACGTGTTCCCACCTATCAGAATCAGATATAAAGGATTACCGAAGTTGGATCAAGGTGGTTAGTACAGTTTCGTGGCAGATTCTTTTGCACTCCCTGAAATGATTAAAGTAACAGTTGTATCTAATGTCAAGAAAAAGAGAATATAAAGTAGGGCCAAAAATCATAACTGAAAAAATGTAACGAATGAAGGTGGAAATAACTACGCCACATTATTGGAAAATACAAAAGTTACGTAATGCAAATTAAGAATCATTTTTACAAATGATGATGGTGATTACAAATGAATTTAAGTTTCTAAGAGTTGCAGCCAACTTGTGAAAAGAGATTAGACTGCAAGTAAAGGTGCCAAAGCAGCTGATTAATAGCTGTAAATCAGTCAAAAATTTGTACCAATGGGAATATGTGTAAAATTATAAAATTTGTACCAATGAGAAATTTGTAGGTCTTCAAAATATAAAATTACCTGCAAGCCTACCACGCCACTATATATGTTTCTTAGAGTCCTTCCTCCAGAGACGTCCTTCCTGAATTTCCATACAAGATTGCGTATCAAGACACTGAAGAGTGAAGATGCAGAAAATCGCATCTATGCAAGCAACATAAAGTGCGAAAGACTACTTACGCATCAAGAAACAAAGCGGCATCACTCAGGCATTTCACTTTAGTACTGCTTGGAAATATGCTCTGGAATTCATCGCAATGCAAAATCGACGCTAAACCTCCAGCAGAACATCCAGAAAGAAGAGCCTGACATGTATTAATGATCCTTAATTTTGTGTTTTGATATAAAGAACCAAAATAAGGAATGAGGGTAAGAAAAGAGTAGTAATAAATTCTTAGCATAAAATATAACAAACCTGCTCGGCATTTTTCATTCCGTTTAACATTAAATTTTCCATTGCAGCCAACCATATGCGCTGTCCTCTAAATTGCAACTGTGCATCCTAAAGAAAAATCTCCCTACTTTAGATAACATTTTCCTTCAAGCGTGAGCTCTATACACATTATAGGTCAATTACTTGAAACACTACATTTTTGGAAAACAGGACCTCCGCTTTGTTACCATATCTTATATAGTCTAACATAATGCATGCACCGTTCCAACTTTATCTTCTATGGTTTAACATACTCAACAACATGCCACCAACAAAGTCTAGATGGAAAGAACATATAACAAACCTTATCTTCACTATCACCAGAAAAAGAGGCACCATCACAGTAACGAAGCTTCACTCTATTCCAGTTGAAAAAGTCTGAAAAAGATTGAATAAAATAATGGTCAAAGAAGCCAAAGTAAGAACCCAATAAGAGGGGGGAAAAAAAGAAGAAGAGAGAGAGAGTCTATAGATAATAGGAGAATATTGTAAATTTTATCACTTTGTTTTTGAGGCTCGAAAACATACCTGGATTTTCTTCAGCTTTATTGCTCAATATTCCAGTAAATGCTATCTGCTTTTCCATGAGGTTTGACGAACCTAGTGGTGTTGTTTTACGGTCAACACAATTTCTGACAGTGTTACACCATGCACCACCCTAACACAAGATGTTTATTTGAGTTAATAGTTTTAGAATATTGCTAAAACAAGTTCTTATAAAAGTAGTAAATAAATCTTCCTATGTAGAATTATAACAGAAATATTTTCAAAACACGTTGCTCAAATAGTTAAAACATGACTAATAATGAAAAACTGCATTTCTCTGTAATTTTGATTATTGTGAGCAAGAAAGTTATAGGTCCCAAAATTTCAAATTTAGTCCCTTAACGTTTCGATTGTCACACTCAAGTCCTAAATTAACCATTAGACAGCAACTTACGTATTAATCTCTGCTGCATAATTTAGAACTCAAATCTTTATCTAATCGTTAATTTAGAACTCAAATTTGACAATCCAAAAGTTTAGGGGCCAATAAGAACTTTTTTTTTTCTCTTTTATACTAAGTGAGCCAAGTTAAAAGTTTGGGAAACAGAAGTGTTTATCTGAATGTTATTGAAGCATACAAAATTTAGCATTCAAGAGTTTATCTGGTTTATGATTTATCCCACAAACCTCCAAATGAATGAGCCAACTATTTGCTCCAGACCCATATCCACGATGCAGATGATAACCCGGTAAAGTTCCATCCAGGCATACTATTACAATTGAAATATAATAAAGACAAGCATTAAGACAAAACTCATACAGCAAACAATAAAATGTCAAATTCAATTTTATTGACAGTTGCGACAGATCTACAGTGTGAATAAATAAAGTGAAATTTGGCATATAACCGTTATGTGGCTAGAAAGAGAAGCAGGAATTTGAGTATAAGAAAAATCAAGGAAAGGCTTAAATAAACGTTATTTAGCAATGATTGTTATAATTTGGATATGAAATCTTAAATATAATATTACCTATAGATTTATTTTAAATAAAGATTTATTTCTTTTGTATTATAAATTTGTATTCAATTAGAAATTTAATTTCTATCATATCTTATATTCAAAATTCATATTATATCTTGCAAATCTTGTTTTCTATCTATTTTTATTCTCTTATTTTTTTTTTTGGTTATATAACAACAATATCATTTTTCTTCTTGGAAATGATAACTTCCAAACCTTTTTTATTCAATAATTATATATCATATGTTTTTAAGATAAAACAAATTAATTATATTTGATAAAAGTTGATAGTAAAGTTGCATTATTCTTATTGTATCGACTCAACACAATGAAATTGAGATAAACCTACTAATAAATTTAAATACATATTTTAAGGTTCATTTATATTGAATATATTGGATCTTTTGAAAGGTAAGTAGGTTTTTTAAATAATTTTGATAATAAAAATAATTTTCATCATTAAGAGAAGAGGAAAAAAAAGATAATGACATGTAATTACATAAAATGCATCCATCTTACAGAACATGAAGTTCAAAAAATTATTCGATAATAAAATATTATATATTGTCGATGCATTTAGATAATGTAAAATTTAGCTACAAAATGCTCGAGCAATTATTGAAGTCTCTATAAGACAATGAAATCAAATAGCAACAAATATTCATAATTTATCAAAAATTTTCTAATTATATTGGTTCAAAAATAATACAATTATTGTTAAAATAAAAAGAATTAACTCTCCAAAAAATAATATCGAAAAAAATTATAACAACAATTGACTATTACAAAGTCTCAGATATTTAATATAAAATGATATCATTTCTTGTTGGACAGCTGTCTATGATGCTCCGGTGAATGGGTCACCAGTCGATCAAAATCCGTCTAGTTAGATAGCCATCCAATTCTATACATTCTAGTTTAACATGTATTTAATTAAAATTATTACAATTGATAAATAAAATTAAGCATATTTTTATTATAATGTATAAAAAAAATTAAGTAGATGAATCATATCTAAATTTTAATAAATATAAGGTGATAACATAGGATAACCTAATGAATAATACCATTTACAAAGTAACACTTCACTGAGCAAGTTTTCATTTCAAAACCCCAGGTGGGAAAGGAAAAGATTAAAAAATTCCCAGACACGTATGACTAAAAAACACCTTGCAAATGCACATTAATGAGGAAAAAAAAAACAATTTGTAGAAATAAAAATAAAATAAAAACTTCCTATAAAATAAACTAACCTGCTTGTTTTGCATCAGCTCCTTGAATAAGGGTAAGTCCCACCATCAAAATATTAGCTTGTTGGACTTTGGAATCTGAATAACCTTCCTTCAAGGACAACTCTGTTTCATTGAGACTAAACTCTACAAACCCATAAACCCATTTGCTGTTAACAAGCAGCACTAGAATACCAATCCACAAAAGCTTCATTTTTGCCTTCTCCGACTCTAAACTACACTACCCCCAAGTTTTTGGAAAGTGTAAATATAATAATATGTTAAATTTTAAAAGTCTAAGTCTCTAGTCAATCATATTTGATTAAGTCTAAGTCTCTAGTCATTCCTATTAGATTAGGTCCAAGTCTCTAGTCAATCATATGTGGTAAAATATTTGTCATCTTTTTACTTTTATTGTCTATATTTAAGTTCTTTTGTACGTGTAAATTTAAATATAAACAACAGATATATTTAACTTGAACGAGACTATTAAATAAATGCAAATTATTATTTTTATTAATCTAAGAGTCTTAAATTTTGATATTATTTAACTTATTTATATATTAAAATTTTGATATAGTATACTATATATAAATAAAAAAAATTATATTCTTTAATATTAATCAATTAAATAAGAACGAGTTTATTCCTCTTAGTTATCATTCACTATTTATTTCTATTTCTTAACAATATAATTGAAATTACATAATTATATTTAATGAAATTATTATGTAAATTATAATTTTTATATTTAAAATAAACTAAATTATAGTTTTCGTTCACTAACTTTATTATTATTGACACTTTAATTCTTTAATTAAACTTTCGTTTACGAACTTTTCATACTTAATTTTATTCTAAATTTAAAAATAATGAATTAATTATGTTAAATTTTAAAGATTAATGGACTAAATATATTAAATTTTAAAAATTAATAAATTAAATATGTTAAAAATAATTTTTTTTTAACATATTATTTATGACTATTATAGTAAAATTTAGTACGGTTTTTAAATTTGAACTTAAATTATAAAATATAAAAAATTACTAGATGTAAATTTAAAAAAAGTTTAATTAAGATTAAAATATTAAATTATAATAAAATTAATGTTTGTAGAGAAAAATCAATTTTTCTATCTTGTCTCTTCTATGTGAATCCTAAATTACTGTCACTGTCACTGTCACCAACCATAATCGATGAATAAATATCATGAAAGTCCATTTTTACTTATGGAAAAGGAACACATTATTTTATACATTTTTTTAAATTCGAACATAATATTTAAATTAGTACGAATTAATCGAATTTCAGTTGACGAAAGTTGTTCAATTGACATGTTGATCTAAATGAAATAAAAATTACTGCTTCTATTAGGCGAGTTTCAATAACCCCAAAATACTTATTCATCATATTTTTTTCACAATAAAAAAAGTTCAAATAAAATCATATTCTAGTCAGAGAATGCACCACAATAATTATTTAACAAAAAACACTCACATTAGTTGTACTATTTTAAAAGGGTAGACTGTTAAAATAGTCTATTATGGTAGAGAAAATGTGGTGTGTTATTAGTACTTACATTGGAATAATTATTTAACAAAAAGAAAAAAACTCACATTAGTTGTACTATTTTAAAAGATTAGACTGTTAAAATAGTCTATTATGGTAGGAAAAATGTGGTGTGTTATTAGTACTTACATTGGATTAGTCGTTGGTGTTATAATTCAATCAATATATACAAAAATATAAATTTAAGTGATGTGATTTAAAGTTTTTCCTCGTGCATTTTATACTTGGAGACTTTTTTCTTGACAAAAAAAAAAAAGGTCCTATTTAATTGAATGAAGTAAAATTTATTTTTTATGATTTTTAATTTTTTTTGTAATACGTATATAATAAAAATATTATTTTTATATCATGTATAAAATATTGCGTTTATATTTAAAATTTATTTGTTATATTTTTCAAATTTTTTTGTAACATGTACATGATAAAAAAGTTATTTCTGTATCATATGCAAAATCTTACATTTATATATTTCTTGAATTAAGACATTTAAAATTTATTTGTTATGATTTCTAGATTTTTTTATGTGACATGTAAAAAATAAAAAATTATAATTTTTGTACCATATACAGAAATAACATTTTTTATGTATAAGATATAAAAAAAATTTGGATGCCGACAGTGGTCATCAAACCTTCAGCAAGATTGTTAGTGGTCGCTAAAAATAAAAATTATATTATAATTATATAATAATAGAATGAATCGATTATAACTTTATTTAATAAAGGTGAATTCAAGTTAAGACAATTTTTTTTCAAATATATATATGTTCAATTTTTTATATTTAGAAGATAATATTTACACTACAAGACAAGAAAGATCTATTTTATGTATCATATTTATCTATTTATATAATACGTGTGTGGTTATAATACTACTAGTGTGTAATATTGATACATGTTTATCAAAGGTACAACCTTTGGATAAACACAAAGTCACGGACCATTTATATAGATATACATGTGTTAATAGGTATTAAATATATAGATACTCTTAGTCCAGAAGTATTATTCATATAAAATAAATACTAAATAGTAGTAATAAATAGTAAAGAAAAATCTCTATTATAAATAAAGATAGCTTGTATAAAAGAGTAGCAAATTTGGCCTCTTTTCTAGTTTGTAATACCAAATTTTCACTGTAATATAAATAAAGAGTTATTTGTTTGTATAATATCTGTATCAGCAGGGACGTAACTAGAAATATTTTTTTAGGAGGGCTAATTTATATTAAAATAAATTTTTTAATTTTTTTTATTTATAATATCAAGATTTATAGCTAACATCGAAAAAATAATATAAATTTCAAAAATAAACAAAAAAAATTTATTTTAATTGTGCCCGATGATACTTTAGAGCATAAAATTCATCGATTATCAATTCAGATTCAATTTCTTCTGCAAACTTTAACAAGTGGTTCTTGAGATCGCTTATTTTTTTTGTTGGTAGTCTCAATAGAAGTATTGAGGTTGATTGTTGGTCATCTATTTTCTTAAAAAATAAATGAAGAGTTTTAAATTATTTAGATTTTTTGTGAGATTTATCTATTATAACCTACCAAAAAAAAGTATTTAATGTAAATTAAAGTATATAAATTTAAATAGGCCTAACAACAAATAAACAAAAAATTAAAATAACTAAAGAATTAAAGAATCAATAAATAATTTATACGCTTAATCATTTTTTTCACCTATTAATAGTAATTGATAAGCATAGAAATTTAAAATAAATTTCATGTTCTAATATAAAAACAATGGGATAATATATATTTTGAAATAAAAAACTCTAATTAATAATTTAAAGAAGGAAAAAAACATATTTAATGAAATGATGGTAAATTATTATAAAAAATAGTGCTAAATACATATAAATTTATACTTAAATATACACTTAAATTAATAATTAAATAATATTTATCGATCAAAAATTTAAAAATTATAATTTTTAGTAATATATAATACATAATTATTAATATGAGTGTAAATTAAAACATAAATATTTTAAATATTTAATATTTTTATTTTTAAAAAAGAATATATAATTATAATATAATATATTAAATTATATTTATATTATTAATATTAATTAAAAAAAAATTTGAAAAGGCTGCCGCCCGGGCTCAAGCCCGGTGCAGCCCTCAACATAGTTACGTCATTGTGTATCAGAGCAATATAGTAAGCTTGTTTTTGTTTTTATGGTATTAGAGCCATTCAGTAGTATATTTTTTATTTCTCTTCTAAAGAGTTTATATCTTATATTACCCTCTAGAGAGCCTAAACACAAAATCTACTAAACTAAATGATTCTATTATATCCATAACTATTTTTCAAAGTATGTTCTGTGGCTGCAGCTAGAAGCTGATCTCCTACATCAGAAAAGATAATAGTTTTTTGCTATAATCTCACGAATCTACCCAATTCCTATTTCTCCAAACTTATATGATTTGTTCAGTGGTTGTAGAAGAAAGAGTATTGGGCAACAGCCATTTGAAGAGTTGAGATGCCGTAAGACCCTGCTAGACTCCAAGTTCTACACAATATACTCTGCTCTAATATAAACCCTCTTGAGGTATTTAGAGATCATGTTAGGAGAAATTATTAAAGGTAGTAATTTTGAACTCATAGTCCAAGAATCTCATCTTCCTGATGAAGATATCAATTTCTATGTTGAAGCTGAATGGTCTGAAAATTCTATCCTTACCCCAACCTTCAAATGTCCTCTTAAGCCATTAAACCCTTATAAATTCTATAATATTTCCCAACTTACATCTTTCAAAAATATCATTCTCATGAAAAAGGCCAAGCTCCTACCAGTATATAAATCATCTATTGTTGCTGTCCAAACAATATCTAGTTCAGATACTGAAACCCATCTTCCTATTTTAAATGACAGAGATTTGAAAAAAATGTCATTTGTTGTGTTACTTTGCTTGATACCAAATGAACTAATTTAAAGAATGCACCATCAGACTTCCAACATAGGATGGATGAAGTCTATGCCCCTTTGTCATCAAACTGTCTCATCTATATTGACGATATCTTGATCTTTAGTGAAGATGAAGAACAACATAAAAGGTATCTCTGTCAATTTCAAGCAACTAACCTATAAACATAGATTAGTTCTCTTAGAATCCAAGATGAAGTTAGGATTAGAAGATGGTGACTTGTTTGGATTAAAGATAAAAAAAATGGATCAATCATTTCACAAGATCATATACATAGAAAATAAAAGAATTTTCTGATGAGACAATTCTTAGGAATTGTAAACTATGCTTCATCTCATATTCCCCATCTTGCCAGTATCACTTGAAAATTTTCTAGACACTTGAGAAAAAATGCTGATACTTGGTCACTAGAAGCAACTTAGTCAGTTAAAACTCTGAAGAAACTATGCAACAACCTTCCCCCTCTCAAGATCCCAAGAGATGGTCAGCTCATACTCCAAACATATGCTTCAGATCAATATTGGGCAACATTTTTAATTGACGAAAATCTAGATAAATGCAGAGAAATTTGTGGATACAAATCAGGTTCATTCAATAGGTAGGCTTTTACTATGAAGAAGTGATAGGCAGCAGTTTCAATAGGTAGGCTTTTACTATGAAAAAGTGATATTGATGCTCCGGTATCCACTAATGCTGTAAGTTTTATGGGTTGAGACTGTGGTGAGGTAAGAATGATTTGAAGATAAAGACAAAATGATTCTCCTTGATGAAAAAAGATGTCATCTATTTTTTCTCTGGTTGATACTTGGACTATTTGATGAATAGATTCTTCTGTGCTAGAATCAGAGTCTAATGATTGCGATTCTTTTGATTCTGTGTCATCAAAAAGATCTAATCGTAGAATAGCTTTAGTTGGTTGAGTAGTCCAATCGAACCATTGATCTTCAAACTCTTTATCATCAATAAGCTTGATCAATTTTTGAGGAAGCTTTCTCCTTTTAGGACATTGTTTTGCCCAATGTCCCTTCTTTTCATAGATAAAACATGTGTCTTTGGACAGCTTTAGTTGTTCCCTTCTTTTGATGAACTTGCATCTCCTTCCTTTATATGGTCTTCAGTTTGATATCTTTTTTCTTCTTTTTTTCAGATTTCTTCAACTCTCTTTTAGTACAGTGACATGAAGCAGTTTCATTACATCCAAATATTTGAGAATCTTTCTTGCAAAACTTTGTCAATGAGGCTCGTTTTGATTGCTTTATAGTCTTTTTGAACTTTTGTGAAAGGCAATGATCTTATATCAATTTTTCTACAAGATTAGGTGTACTGCCACAATGCTAGATCATTTTTCACCATCAAGTGTTTGAACTAGGGGTGTTTGGTTGGTTGTAATAGAATAATGAATATAATTGATTTTGTATATTACAATGTTTGGTTGTGTTAAAGAGATGTAATGTAATGTAATCAATTACAAATTATTAAGGAATTGGGATTACATATGGGAGGAGAAGGAAACGCGTTTACATTACCTATCCTATTTCTTTTTCACGCTTGTCTTCTCTGTCTCCAGTTTGTGCACTGATCGTGGGGGTCGAAGCTGCAACTCTCCTCCGGCACTGTTCGCAGTCTTGTCGCCGCTATCTTGGTCTGTTCTCAAGTTCTAACGCACCAGCTCTCCCCCGCGCTCAAACTTTCCTATCGTGCTCCAAGTTTCCTCTCGGTTGCATCGCACCAGAACTCGTCGTCGCGCTCAAACGCTCCGTCTCCCTCTCCATGCGCCGTGCTGGAATGTCGTCCATTTTTTTTTTAGTGCTTTTTTTTTTGCTGAACTTGTATTTTTTTTCTAAAATTTTTGTGATTAAATTTTATTAATTGTTGTTATGAATTGGCTGAAATTGTGATTTTTTTGCTGAATTTTTTTTTTGTTATGATTAAATTTTTTTTGCTGAATTGTTAAATTTAAAATAATTATATAATTTTAAAGAATATATTTTATTTGATTTAGGAAATAATAGTAAATAAAATTATTTAAACTTCATTGAATATAGGGTATTAATGTAATATTATTTTGTTTTCTATTCTATTACAGAGGTCAAGCTAAATATTGTAATATTGATTTCTTTATTAATTACAGTAACTAAACCAAAAACTGTAATAATAAAATTGTTTTCTTTATATTATATTTCATTACGATTATAATTACAATCACATCCAGTGAATTAAATGTAACTTACGTGTTATCATCAGTGGTACTTGATGTGGTTGGGCCTCCTTCGCTGTTGGGGCTTTAGTGGCTTTTTAATAAGGCCCGTTCTTAATACATACCCTAATATTACTAAATACATACCCACTTATATTAAAAATAATAAATTAATATAATTACCCAATACATCCCACAACTCTACGCGGGAAAAATTTCAGCATTTTTGCCGCTGCTGCCTTGCTGCCTCTGCTGCCGCCACCTTGGACCGCCGACCGGAAAGTTTTTAGTTGAGTCACCAGCTGTATCATTTCTGCATAAGAATAATAAGTTGATCAAAATTTGCTTTCTCTGATACACTAATGAAAATGGAAGCTCCACCGCCACCGTCGTCGTCGGCGGCGGCTTCTCTACCTGAACTTTGTGAGCTTCCACTGGTAGAGACATCCTACAATGAAGCAGAATGTTCCTTTCCTCCCCAAATAGTGGAAAACGAATCAGGGAGTGGAGAGGTAAACGTGAAATTTTTTCCAGTACGTTCAACAGACCAGGTCCGAACCTATGTAAAATGTTCGTATATCATGGCCGAACATTTTTTAAACGTTCAATCGATTAGGTTGAACATATATATAATGTTCAACAAAACATGAAGAAACATATGTAATACATTCGAAAAGAATGTTTGAACATTTGTCAAACTTTCAAATGACTTAATTGAACATTTTAAAAATGTTCAACAGGATCTGCCGAACATACACTAATTATTCATATATATCTGCCGAACATTTAAAAATTGTACGTATTATTTTGACAAACATTTTTAAAATGTTCATCAATTATTGTTGATTCATATGTAAAAGTGCATAAAAATCTGCCGAAAATACAGCAATTTAACCTATTTATTGGTAATTTTTTGTGTAGATTAATCTTTCTGGTAGTGATGATGAGCACTTCCTACATGTTGATTTCAGCAATTTATTTGACACAAATAGGGTGAGTATTTCATATTTTAATTAGTTAATTTAAATATAATTATAATTTGGCTAACGTAAGCATTTTTATAAGTATTCTCGTCAAAAGAAGACTTAATTGAATAGGTAAAAAATACAGGAAAATAAAATAAAATGGTTATTGTAATGAAAAAGTCTGAAGTAATTTATCAAATGTAATTTATCTCATATTTTAATTAATTGATTTAAGTTTAATTATAATTTGATAAATGTAAGCATTTTTTATGGGTTTTTTTTGTTAAAAGAATACTTAATTAAATGGATAAAATATACGAGAAAATAAAATATAATGATTATTGTAAAAGGGGAAAAAGAAAAAAGAATCCATACTGCCAAATATGGAATTAATTCCATGTACTATTTTAACAAGTAAATCAAATTATAGCAGATCCGCTGTACTCCATGTCAAACAAAGAAAAAAGTGGGAAACCAATAGATAGTACAATATTTCGAATTTCTGATCATATATAATAGTATCACATGCAACATTAATCCAAAGTATAAATTTCTTACAAATGATTAATTGATTCGTAAGGGTAAGCAAGATTTCAAAGGGGTAATAGTGATGAAAGGATCAATGGAGACTGGGAAAACATTCCAAACAAAAATTTTTCACCGAGTATGGCTCAGCTAACCAATTTTCATGAGTAAAATATGGAGCACTGCATAGACGTTCTTTGACATTACTTTAGGACAATTGAAAACTGACCAGTTTTCATGCTCTCTGACATAGTAGTCTGCATGTCAAAAGAGACAAATTATGATCAGAAGCATCATGCCAAAACATAATAATACAACAGAGCAGAAGAAAAAAGTACCTCATACTAAATCCTATTTGAATAAAATGTTCAGTTGAATTAGACAAATTCAACCCATAATCTTCCAGTCCAGTGCCTAAAAAAGTGATTGAAACTTTAACGCATATTTAACCCTAATGATGTATTGACATTGTTAAATTTCAATCCCAAACATATATGAAAACCAATGACAATGAGTATGCACTATACAAGGAGAAAACAAAATGGTAGACAGCTAAAACTTCTTGAGTAGCAGGGGAACTAGAAACTTCAGCTCAAACACATTCATTACATGTTCCTTAACAACATTAAATATCAAGTTTGTGTCCAACTTCTTGATCTATCTTTAAAATCAAGACTACAAACACTAAAAAACTTATCCGATGCTAAGCCTCCCTCAGATCACAACATGAATTATTAGCTGAATCCACTACTCAGAAGGCATGCAATATCGCACTGATAAGAAGTAATTAACTGGCTGCATGATATAAAGCTTCCAAAAACAACAACACAAAAATAATAATTACCTTTAAACGCTTTGGTCGCTGTAATTCTACATGGGACACATAACTTTCAACAAGAAACTTAAAACCAATCTCCAGCTCAGCATCAAATGATCCATCAGGATACTGTCTAACAATCTCAGACCGCTAACACCAGGGGACAAAATCATGATACAAATCTGCGGCAGCAACCACATCAAACAACTGCTCTGGAGAATATCTAAAAGAAAATACCACATCAACTCTTACAACAAGAACAACATGACAGGATAACAATGAAATTGAAAACCAATAATCGATGCAAAAAATAAATATCAAGCCCGAAGAAAGGATCCAGCTCGTGAACTGATGCAACCTCAAAACTTCATAATTGACACAAAAATTGACAACATTCTTGGTATTCATAAATAATCCCCAAATTAAGGAGGGTTGCTTGCATATTGAAACATGATAGTTTTAAATTACGAATGCAGAAGCAAATTAGAAACACAATTCACACTTCAAAAGAATCAATAGCCTTTGAGCATGTAGTTTTTAAATTACCAAAGCAGAAGCCAATTAGAAAGACCCTTCACGCTTCTAAAGAATCAATAGCCGTTGCGCATGTAACTTTTATCTCCAATGGACAATATAGGCCTCTAAACTCAATAAGGAAGAGAGGTAAGCCCAAAACAAAAGAAAATAAGAAACAGAACAAGGTAAAATCATTGACGATATACAATAGCTCACCTCAAATGAAGCATCTGAAATTCGAATTAATTACATAACAAAAATTTCAAGAAAAAAATTGGATTTTATAGATAAAGAGAATGTCTTTGAATGAAAAAGTACCCTATGACGCGCCTCTCTTCATAAACTTTGGAAAGAACACTACCCATTTGTAACTTTGTAATGGAAAGGTCCTAATAATAAAGAGAACTTGATAGTGTTTATCCACAAAATAGGAACAAGAATTTGATTGCAAAAATTACAAGGAAGAAATTAGTTACTTGACAAAACCCATTTCAGAACTTTAGAATTTCGGCCAAAACAAACCCATTTGACAGATCAAGCAAAACAAAAAAAATAAAAATAAAACTTTAACTAGTGGACAACTTTGATTCTATTTGTAGTTGTTGAAATAAATGTTGAAACTAACCTCAGTTTTGTTTGAATAAAAATATGCAGGGAGAAGAATCGCTAAAATCGTGGAACGGCAGCAAGAATCGTCGGCAATCGGGGCAGTAGAAAATTGTCGGCAGCGGTAACAATAGCGACAGAAAGTTTCGCCGGAAAGAAGGCGAGGAAGAGAAAGTGTCGTCGGCAGAAACTCTCCCAGCGACGGCACACGCAGAGAGAAAGTGTCGTCTGTGGGTATGGGATGTATTTGGTTCTTTTGATGTTTTTTTTATTTTATTGTTTTTAATATATAGGGGTATGTATATAGGATATTGTGTGGGATGTTATTAGAACGGGCCTTTAATAATTATGAAATTTCTTTGTTATTAATATATTTTTCTCCATTATTATCTTTAAACCATTTGTTATTATCTAAATAAAATCAATACCGTACCATTTGATATTTAAAAAAAGTGTACTGCCATAAAATAAATCAACAAATTCATCCTACTCAGACAAAAAAAAATTAGCAAGCAACTCACCCCACTAAATTTTCTCAATTACATTGCCACTATCCCATCCTGAGATTTTCACACTATCCTATTATTAACCAACTTTAAAATTTAATTGGCTATATATATATATATAAAATGGATACTTATATGATCACCACATTTTCACATGACAATAAAATGGCAATTTTACTACCTTACAAGGATTATGCACTCATTTAATGTCCATATCTTTCAGTGTTTTGTAGTCAAATTCCTGCATATCTATATATAGCATTAGACTTATTGAGGCAATATCAAACCCACAAGAGGAATCAAAATCCATTTCCCTTCTCTAATTGTGTTTTATTCTTTCTTTCTTTTCTTCTTCTCCTATGCCATGACTAGAAAGAATGTGAAACTTGCATATATAACTAATGATTCAACAAGAAAAGGAAGAAGGGTTTTTTAAAAAAGGTGGATGAACTCAAAACACTTTGTGACAGCGATGTGTATGCTATCATTTATAGCCCTTATGATTCTCAACCTGAAGTTTTTCCTTCTCCATTCGGAGCCCAAAGAGTGATTTCCAACTTCAAAAGAATACCTCATATCGAACAAAACAAAAAAATGGTGAACCAAGAAGGTTTCATCAAGCAAAGGATTTCAAGTGCAGTTGTCGGAGGAGAAGCCGGGGTACAAGATGATCAATGTGGATCATGTCATGATACAGAGGCAACCATGGTTTGATGGAGAAGGCATGATTATGCCTTTTGACGATCAAAACTTAAATTCTATTTGGTCTAATAATCCTTTTCTTCCTTGAGAAATATTAGTCAGTGATTTATGTATTACTTGACAATCACATTTGTTAGTTGTAAAAATAAGTTACATGTTAGAAAAATATGAATAATAAATTAGATATATAATTAAAAATCTCATGTAGTCACTCATGTAGAGGTTCTTTACATTTTTGAAAGAGACCTTATCTTACCTTAGTCTCAATTGACCACACTATCATAGGTTTATAGCTGAGGCATCTAATAAATTATTGCTATCTAAAATAAAGCCTCTGTGTCTCTATGCTTTTCTAGCTTGCAAGAAACAGGAGATCAATGTGATGTAAAATATCTAGCTTTGCTTCTTGGGTTTCATGCAAGATGTGTTTGTGAACCGTGTGTAGAAAAGAAAAAAAAAAATTACGTCAGTTGAAAATTGTGTTTACTGTTTCCCATCTTAATTTTCAGAACAATACTTTTTGCACGAACGACTATAAGTTTAAACTTTAGTGCTTGATTGGGAGCTTAACTAAAAAATTGTTCTAATAAAATATTTTCAAATTAGAAAATAGTTTTCAATAATTTTTAAATACACCCAGATGTTTGGCCATTCCTTTTACATTTTACTAGTTATTGAACTTTGAAAGTGTCAGTAATATATAAAATACATAAGTTGTCAAATAAAATTAATTCATCTTATTAAAATACATATCGTCAGCTAAAATTAGTTATCTTATTCATTTTTATAATATATATTAGGGTGTTTTTGTTCTAATTTGGTCCAATTTTTAGTAAAAAAAATTTAACCACACTGAACCGGACCGTTTAACTAATAAAAATTTTAAAACCAAACGGCTTGATCAGGTTTGGTTAACGATTTTTTCAAAATTTTTCTTTGCTAAACTTTTTTCTATAATTAAGAATACAATCAAATTATAACATGACACACATAATAATAAATTAATACATTAATCTATAAAATACATATTCATAATACATTAATCCATAAAATACATATTCATAATAATAATAATATAATATATTATTTTAAAAAAATTAATATTTTATTTATAACGGTCCGCTCTGATCCGATTGGTTAAAAAATTTACAAAATTAGAATGGACCGTTTCATCAATAATTTGTATTATTTTTAACCTGATCGGACCATATATTTTATGAAATTTTTTAATTCAGTTTGATTCGATCTAATTTTTTAATTTTATCTGATTTTTGAACACTTTTAATATATATATATATATATATATATATATATATATATGTAAAAGAGCAAATAGTAGATATTTTTGGTTTGCAGGCATTGATGTGTCATATCGGATTGGCATGTTGGGCCATACTAAACGAGCGTTGAGAATTATTAAGAATATTTTAAAAAAATGAAAAAGGGGGGTTTGAACTTTGAACTCTAAAAAAAAATATTAATTTTTAAAATAAAAAAGTTTTTGCGGGCTGTGGTCGTAACGGTCGTGCCATGTTGCTTTTCTTGGCTCATAAATTATGCTGTATTGTGCTGAACATTTGGGAGATCATACTGATCCGTTGGACCAATAAATCAATTTTTTAATAAATCATGTCATGCGGACACATTTTATATCAGGAGTTAGAAAATTTTTGATACAATTTGATAACATAATTTAAATATGATAATATATAAAAAAATAATTAATAAGATTTTATCAATTATTTTTTTATATTTTTAAATATTTTTTTATTTTTTACTATTATAAATAGACAATATAAAAAAAAAAATTGAATAAATTTTTTAATGTATCAACCAACACAAAAATTTAACACAAATAATACGATATAAATATCAATAATATAAAATAAATACAACACAAATATAATTAATATAACGTAATTGTAAATCCTATTTTATATCTATATCCCTATATGCATCAACTCACTAATAAATTTTTCGAATCAATAGAGGAAAAAAAGGAAATAAAGACACGTGTAGTAATCTACTCCGGCTTCAGTCCGCTTCTATTGCTATATTCAGTTTCTTGTAACGCTATAGAGAAAATATCTTTACAAATGCACTGTTTGCGACAAGACCACTATTTTCCTTCTTTTGAGTTGTTTTCTAAAACATTAAAAACAAGGGGTAGCTGTTTTCAGAAAACCGTTAATTAAAATAAATTGTTTTTAAAAATCGTAAATTAAAAACATGGCCAAACATGCAAAAGTATTTTTTTTAAACAATTTTTTTGATTTTAAATACAGAAAATAAATTTTTGAATTATATATGGAAAAACAAGACGTTAAATTTTTAAATCACATAGTGAATTAGTGAATGAAAAGTTGGTTAGGCAAAGAGAGGATATGTACATTTCAAAGCTCTTGTAGTTGTAGATCAATACATATTGGCATTTAATAAAAATAAAAAATAAAAAAAAATAGAAAGACCTAGTAAAGGAAAAATGCAAATTAAAAATATATTCCTCCACAGTGCCTCTGTGATTCTCGCCACCCAATTTGCCTCTAGTGTAAGTTTCTATTTTAAATGTATTTCTTCTCTTTATCTAATGATTCTTTTACTTCCTTACAGGGAAGAACAAATATGAAATACCCTAACGGCAAAACTCATAAAATAGAGTATAATTATATCAATATTTATTATTTAATTTAACTAAGTATTATTTTGCTATATATTTCTGTCAATATTAATATATTTGTTAACAATTTTTTCTCGAATTTTAATTATGAATACACATTTATGCGAAAATTTAACACACTTGCAATTGTTATACATTTGTGTAGAATTTATAGTTTAGTATGTGAACAGTGAATTATTCTATGCACCTTTATAACTTGTGTTATTCCCCTTTCCACACGGCAATGTGAATATTTTACACATCCAACGTCTTCGTAAATTGAACCCAATTTTAGACGATTTCCTTACATTAAAAGCAAGTCTATGAAGCATGAACTCTTCATGTTGATGTTATATACCAACTAAAATAAAGGGAGAAGTACTTTTGTTGAATGGCTCCAAGTACTTCTTTATAATTGGTGGATTGAATTCAAATAATGATTAGTCACATCCATTTCATGTATTCAATTATTCAACTTGATTCTTATGTATCTAAAGTAGTCAAAGGTGGTAAATATTATTTAACACTAACTTTTGATGGTTGCAATTTACTTTAAAATGATGAATCTCTAAAAGATAGAGCACTTCTTTGGACTATGATCTTGAAACTTTCATGCACTAATTATTAGTTTGTATAAAATAAGTCCTAAGATATTTTTTTACCAAACTATTATATGGATAAATAATTCATCTTTGAATTCAAACGATAAACTCTGAAGTCTTAGTGGAGGAGGTTTAGTCCAAGTCAATTTGACAGCAGTAGAGAATCCATCAAGTTCCCAGGAGTGGCTTGCTTTAGTTCTAATTGGTGTTCTAGAAAAGTAGTAGTGATGTTTTCAACTTTAAATCCATGTATTACGGTATTTTTAACAGCATTGTCATAACTGTAGAGTCACTGCTATGAAAGAAAATAAAAATCATTGATAGTCAGTCATGTTATACAAAGGGTATATTATTTATATAAGCTTTTGGAACTATAAAATGCTTTTAACGGTAAATAAAAAAAAAAAAAAAAAAAAACTTACATAATTTAAAACACATGTTGTACTTCTTGGTGAAAGCACAAAATGAGACTGTTTGGATATACTTTTAGAAGGAATTTTAGGAGAAATAGTTTTAAAATAAATTAATGATTTGAAATGAAGTAATTTGTTTAAACGTGATTGATATACAATTATTAAAAGTTATTTACATTAGTAATTTAAAAATTAATTTAAGACAAACAATTATTTTAAATTATTTATCTCAAAAGTAAGAATTATTTACTTTTTTTTAAAACACAAAAAATGTTTATTAAATTTTTAAAACCACTTATCATGTAAATTTTTAATTATAATATTGGACAGTGTCTTAAGTCATTTAAAATCACTTTTAACTAAAATTACAAGCGATTTTAAAGGGAAAAATATCTTCCTTAAAGCATTAATTTTCTTCTAAAACCACTGGAGCTGACCCAACAAACACTTCAAAATTATGTGCTTTGAATAATTAAAGCAATAATCTTCGGATTATATTTGAAACAAGTAGCAGATTGAAGGTTATATTTGAAATATTAACATGAAAAGAGAGATTCATTCAAAATTGGAGGAAAAAGAAAATGAAGGAAGAAATAATTAGGAGAACCCAAATAAAGTGGAGTAAAGGGAGAATTTGAAGGGTTGAAATTAAGTTTGCAGAGGCATAACATGAACCGTCAAAAGAAGCTCAAAGGATCTTGGAAAAGAAGAATATGTACTAAACTAGTTGATTATTATATATTCCAAATAGTTTTGCCGAGAAAACACACAAGATCCACCAATATATTGCCATTAATGTTGTTGGAGTACAAGTAGTGGGAGACAAAAGAATGTAACTAAATACTGCTAAGTATCAACATATGAGAGGCATATGCACATGGACTTGTAAGAAGAAGACGCTAATCAAGCTTATGTAAACTGATGAAGCTAACAATTAAATAGTTCAAAATTGCATGTCTTAAGCCTGACAATATTAAGGTTATTACATATCATTAACTTATTAAGGCATTTCATGAGAGAATTCTTGTTTGTTCATCTTCATATTGTATTTTTGTTCAATAATTATTAAGAAAATAAATTTATTTTAGGGCAATAGGAAAGAAATATGTGATTCTCTAAAAGAAAGGGGAGGAAGGGAATCTGAAGGAAAATTAAAGCATATTAACCCCTCTTCCTTTAGATGTATAAGATTCCAAAAATCATATACACTTTAATTGGTTCTCTATTTACCAGTACTGGTCCAGTACCTATGCTAGCTAGATAAGAAACCAAATAATAGCAACTTGAATTAAGTAATTAAATAAGAACAGTTACTTTGTTTTAATTTAAAAGTAAATGAAAATTTAAGTTGCATTACTCGCATGTTTTGCAACCAATTTTGTTTTCAAGTTTTAATTTTTAAACCCAAGTTTTCAAAACTAGTGTTGTTTAGGGCTTATTTGATAGCCATTTAAATTCTTAATTATTTGAAATTTAGTTTTAAAATTTGGCCAAATATTAAAATTCAAGAAAAGTAAGTTTCGGAATTGAATTTATATATTTTTTTTATTTCTTAACACTAATAATTAATAACTTAATCATATTCGATTATAATCAATCTTACTTAAAATAATTAAAGAGCCAAGCTTTAATGAAAATTTATCAAAAATAGTTTGAAATTGAATTTTAGATTTTAAAAAATTGAAAATTAAGAATTTGTTATCAAATAAGTATATTGAATTTTAATTTCTAATTTTTTCCCAAAAAATTTAAAATTTAAATGGTTATCAAAACTCTTATTTTTTTTTTTTTAACACTTTAACTTTTTTTTGAAAAGCATATTACCAAGTTTAGTCTACTTTTTCTTTTGTATGAGTTAAAAGAGAATGAAACAACAAAACATAACTATTTTTAGTCTATACATAGGTAATTGTTTATGGCTAATTGTAAATATATTTAGTTTGGAGATCAACAAAAGCCAAAAAGAAAGAATTTATGATGAAAAGTAAGTGCATATAAGTACAAAAAAAACATTTTTTTTTTTTTAAAAGGACTCTAAAATCCTTTTTTTTTATTAATAAGAAAAAACACACTCAAATACACTCGTGTGAGATTCGAACTTGAATTCTTTGTAGAAAAATTGAGAGTCTGATCACCTAAACTACAAGTAATTTAAAAAAAAAAAAAACTTTTTTATGTAAAAGGAAAATAAATAATACCGACTTGAAATGTTCGAGTAGAAAGTTAAAAGAGAGATTGGAAAAGAAAAAAAAAAACAAAACAAATTAGGCTGATGAAGGCTGTTTTTGGTCAAATACAAAATCAATGGACTAAAATAATGTGCTTTCCCTTGTCTTAATAGCAATAACTACAGTACTGTCACGCACAGACTGTGGCCAGATCTTTACCATTCATTGGCCTAAACTCTAATTTGCTCTATAAATAAGCAATAGCTCCATATTGCTTGAAAACAAGAGAGGATAAATATATACCTTTTTTTTTTTTTTTTTAGCTTTCTAGTTAATTACATAAGCTTGTACGTACGGTTGTATTGTGTCATAAAGAGTTATGGGAAGGAACCACAGGCAAAAGAAATCTTCTAATGCTTTATCTTTTTTCAGTTTGTTTAAGTTTAGGAAGGCTCTTAGAGGGCAAAAGATGATGGAAGAGACTCCAAGGCCTCGAAATGAGTGGCCTAGCGACGAGGACAGAGTTCCATGGGTGGCGGATCCTGCTATCAATAGAAAAGCTGAAGATTTTATTGAAAAAACTCGTAGAAACATGGTGTCAAATGTTGACCACCAAAGTTACCGTGAAAACCCAGATAACAAGTTCTAATATTGTTGCTAAATGCTTCATGTTGGCTGGCAGGGTCACTGATTTGCTGTTACTATAATTTGTCAATAGCCATTAATGTTCTTACTTCTGTATTTGTGAGTTTATATAAATAAATGTAACCTTCTTACATACCAAAGCTTGGTTTCTTCTTTTATGTAATCTAATTTCACATTGTTTCTTATTTAGGTTATTATATATATCAACTTTTCGTTTACCACTCTTGTCTTGTAATTTGTCTGTTGAGTTTATTATCATGCCTAAGCTTATGACATATAGCTTCTTAGGCTTACAGCTATTTATTTTAGCTCTTCACATTTGGGAATTTACCTTCTGTGAGCCATGAATTTACCTTCATTCAAATCTAACTGGGATTAATTCATCGAATTAGTTATTAGCCAAATTTGGAGCTTGAAGTAACTAGTAAGTGAGAACTGTATGTAAGGAATCACGAGTTTTTGAAATTTGCATGGTGGACAAAAACGTTGGTTTGTAAAACAAGATGTTTGCAACAAGTTATGTGTTTTTGTATTTCAAGCTAGTTTTTTTTGTTTTTTTAATTCATTTGGTAAAAATAGGTCATGTAAATCTAGCTTAATAGTTATGATTAATAATGTTAAACGAGCAGCATTTAAGGTCACTTCACTAAGCTCGTGAACAGAAAAAGTCCACCATTGAGCTAACTTATTATTAAGTTATGAACTCAAATGTGCTCACTCATTTAGTTCATATGCTAACTTATTTAGTTCATGAACAAATCACAACTCACTTAATAAAATAATTTTATTAATGATCAAATTTTCATAATTACAATAATATTATTATAGCAATTAAAAGATTAATTTTTTCCCTTATTTTATAAAAATTGAATAAAAATATAATATTTATAATAACATTTTTGTTTATAATTAAATGAGCTAGCTACTAAGTTGCTTAGCCAAGCTCATTAAAATAAGCTAAGTCAAATTTAATTCACATAAATTTAAATGAACCAAGTTGAACTATAGATGATTTAAGATGAGTTAAACTTTCTTATTTGATACCTCTAATTATGACGTGAATTGAGAAGTCTCCTTAGAAAATTGGGAAAAGTAGAAATAGTGTAAATTAGGGTTAAATATAAAGGATTTGAGAATTTTATTAGGAGAATAGATATAGTTGAAGAAAGAATTGATATTTTAATAGTGATAACGTACAATATTAAGTCCCAGACTATTCTCTTAACAAAATAGATCTAAATGTTAATTCAAAACTTATTTTGAAAACCAAATATATTTTATTAGATAATTAAATAAATTTCTAAAAATATTTAACTAATAAATATCCTAATTATTTTATTCTTATTTCCCATCAAGTTCAGCGTAGATGATTGTCATTAACAAATACCACGAAGTTGAATATAAATAAATTGTTTGAAAACAACTGTTACCAAAGCAGAGCATCTAAATAAATTCAAGCCATCGTCTTATACTAATGCCTAATTTTACTTTGTTGATGTGATGTTATCTCAGATTAGTAAAAGAATACAAACAAAAGTATAGCACATTTCGTTTTAATCGCAACTGACAGAAGAACCAGCAAGACAAGTCTAAAATTAGACAATATATAAAATCACTAACCAAGTGATTTTAATTTGAAGATAGCTGCATAGATTCTCTTATAGCCTTTTATTAACAAGACACAAAACCATATGGATATCAAAACAACTACTCCTGTGTGTGTTAGTTGTTGGAAAAATATTATTAATCTGTGGGGCCACACATGTAATTTTAATTGTGTTATGCTATCTTATAGTTTGGCCAAATAAAAGGTGATCTATAAAGTTTAATTTTGGCTATCGGGTATTAAATTATCGTGGAATTAATGTGTAGAGACCGGACTTGTATTTTTAAGTTGATGAGGGGCCAATTTAAAAATACCAATAATTGATAACTGCCTTTGGCAGTTATCTATATAAAGGGGTCATGGTCCCCATTTGAGCGTAGTGCTTGTAGAACACAAGTTTTCTCTGTATCCCCATCAACAGAGAAAATCCATTGAGACAACTACGCATCAATTGGAAGATCTGAACCCGTTCGACAGAAGAACGCTATGGATTCTGGTACGCTTCCGCTATAATCTCTTCTTCTTCTCTTGATTCAACATGGGATCTAGAAAACATGATTTTCACTTTCGGTAAACAAATTTCTAACAAGTGGTATCAGAGCCTACCCATGTTTGATTCAAAAGAATTTATGAATATTAGAGATTAATTTATTGAATTGTTTATATATGGATTTTGATCGGCACCCCCAATTTATTTTATATGCAAAATTGATTCTACACAAAATTGGGTTCGGTACACGACGTTATATATATATATATGCATCTTGTTTTGTGAATTCGGTCTGATACTTTTATGTATATAAAGGTCATATATATATAATACTTGTGCGTTTCCTTTCATATATATATATATATCAGATTATACATGTGCGTTTTCTTTCAGTTTCTCCTACAAATTGAAACATGCAATTCCTTTCGTGTTCCAAAAATAAAAATAAAAAATTTGCAGAGAAACTGCACGTTCAGTTTCTCCTTCGATTTCGTGCAACTGCATATTTCGGTTTCCTTTATGGTTTGCAACTGCACATGGAGGAGGAGGGAAAAAAAAAAAAGGAAAACGTGACAGAGCCCAACTCCTTTTAGGATATATACAAAAGCTCTTTTCGGATATATATATATATACAATTTAAGTTACTTTTCGGTTTATATATATATATATTACTTTTCTGTTGCTTTTCGGTTTATCAGATATATATATATATATTATATATATATAATATACAGTTTATATATATATATTACTTTTGGTTTATATAATTTATATCAAATATATATATAATTTTAGTTATATATATGTATGTGTGTATAATATACAAATTACATATATTGTTAAAGCTTAATTCATAAATTAAGATTTTTTTTTTTTAAAATTTTGATTAATTATATACAATATTTGTTTTTAACACTTATCTGGTATTCTAATTACATTAATTTATACAAGATGTCACTAAAGTGGCCACTCTTGTGTATATTGATCTTGGGAGAATAATTAGATATGATGTTTGTGTATGTGTAATTCATGCGAATATAAATCAATCCAAAGAGGGGTTCATATTTGGCCGAATTACACACGCACCTGCGATGGTAATCATATGACAATTATCAAGGTGACCTCATGTGAATAATGAATCGATGCAAACATAGATTTATTATTTGACATAACTTATTGTCATTGTTTGATCATTGCAACAAGAGTACCACTTATAATTAATATTACTGTCCAAAGACTTGATATTAATGTTGTGCTTGGTATCTTGAAATGTTGTCATGTAATTAATCAATTTAATGATTGGTTATTTTGGTTATTTTATGTGAGCATGGTTTATTTATTTAATTTTTGTTCTCTATTCAGCTTTAATGTCTACTACTACAATATCTACCAACATGAATAATGTTCCAATGTTAAATGGAACAAACTTTAAGGACTGGAAAGAGAACATATTGATTGTTCTTGGCTGCATGGACATAGACTTGGCATTAAGAATGCCAAAACCGAATGATCTCACTGCACAAAGTACTCCTGAGGAAATTGCGTACTTTGAAAAGTGGGACCGTTCGAACAGGCTAAGTCTTATGATCATGAAGCGCGGGATTCCATAAGCCTTTCGAGGTGCAATAACAGATGACAATATCATTGCCAGTAAGTTCCTTGAGGAAATTCAGAATCGTTTTGTCAAAAACGATAAGGCTGAAACAAGTACGCTTTTAGCAAGCTTGATTTCAATGAAATATAAGGGCAAAGGTAATGTCAGAGAGTACATCATGGAGATGTCTCATCTTGCTTCAAAACTTAAGGCACTAAAGCTCGACTTATCAGATGATTTGCTCGTGCATTTAATTCTGATCTCTCTTCCTGCACAATTCAGTCAATTTAAGGTCAGTTATAACTGTCAAAAGGAGAAATGGACTCTCAATGAGCTCATTTCATTTTGTGTGCAAGAGGAAGAGAGATTGAAGCAAGAGAGGACTGAAAGTGCTCATCTGTCAAGCACTTTTAAGGGCAAGGGTAAAAGGAAGGATAAAGGAAAGGAAGTTGCTATTCCTAAGGGTCCAGTGCAAAAGAAACAGAAAAGTAATGACGATTGTTTCTTCTGTGGTAAGCCTGGACATCAGAAGAATGAATGTGCCAAGTATAGCGCATGGCGTGAAAAGAAAGGTATAATTCCTGTTTTGGTCTGTTCTGAGATCAATTTAGCATCTGTACCAAGAAACACTTGGTGGGTAGATTCTGGTGCTACTACTCACATTTGTGTTTCTATGCAGGGTTGCCTAAACTACCGAGAGCCAACTGATGCTGAAAGACGTATCTTTGTGGGTGACGGCAAGTCGGTGGAAGTGAAGGCAATAGGGCATTTTAGATTGTTATTAAAAACTGGTTGTTATTTGGATTTGAAAGACACTTTTGTTGTACCGTCTTTTAGACGGAATTTAATTTCCATTTCTGTTTTGGACAAATTGGGTTATTATTGTTCATTTGGAAATACTCAGTTTACTTTGTCTTTAAATTCAAATGTTATTGGTACTGGTTTACTTAATACTTTTGATAATCTATATTTGCTGGAAACTGTTTCATCTTATAATGAAACCTTGCATGTGGAGTCACGAGGTACAAAGCGAAAATTAGATAAGGAAACTTCAGCCTCATTATGGCACAAACGCTTAGGTCACATCTCTAAATCTAGAGTTGAGCGACTTGTGTCTGATGAGATTTTGGAATCCCTTGATTTTTCAGATTTTGATGTCTGTGTTGAGTGTATCAAGGGAAAACAGACCAAAATGAAGAAATTAGATGCAAATCGGACTACGGACGTCTTAGAATTGATTCATACGGATATTTGTGGTCCATTCCCTACAGCATCTTGGAATGGTCAACAATATTTTATAACATTCATAGACGACTATTCTAGATATGGGTATCTATTTCTTATACATGAGAAATCACAGTCTTTGGACGTGTTCAAAATATTTAAGGCCGAAGTTGAGTTACAACTCAACAAACGGATAAAGAGTGTCAGATCTGACCGTGGTGGTGAATACTACGGTAGATACGACAAATCAGGTGAACAACGTCTGGGACCGTTTGCCAAATACCTAGAGGAATGTGGAATCGTCCCTCAATACACTATGCCAGGGTCGCCTAGCATGAATGGTGTATCTGAAAGACGAAACAGGACTCTTAAGGACATGGTAAGAAGTATGATTAGTCAATCTACTTTACCAGAGTCACTCTGGGGTGAAGCTCTAAAGACAGCAACTTATATTCTGAATCGGGTGCCAACTAAAGTAGCTGCAAAAACGCCTTATGAACTTTGGGTTGGGCGAAAGCCTAGTCTAAAGCACTTGCGTATTTGGGGATGTCCTGCTGAAGCGAGGCCTTATAAACCTCATGCAAGAAAATTGGACTCCAAAACCATTAGCAGCTACTTTATTGGCTATGCAGAACGATCAAGGGGTTACAAGTTTTATGATCCTACTAGTAAGTCTATATTTGAGACAGGAATTGCAACATTTTTTGAGGATGTTGAGTTTGGGAGGGAAAATCGAGTTAGGAACATTGTCTTTGAGGAGGAAGAGGGAGTAATCCCAATTCCTGCTACTACTTTTCTTGACGATGTGCAGGCTTCCATACCTGTCATTAATCAAGAGATGAATTCAGATCTTCGGCAAGACAATGTTATTCAACCCCTCATTCAAAATGAGGTAATTGTTCCAGAGGAAACAATTCTTGAGGAACAACCTCAACAACCTCAAGAACCCGCGCCATTAAGGCGATCCACGAGAGAAAGGAGATTTGCAATTTCAGATGATTATGTTGTATATCTCCAGGAACATGAGGTAGAAAGTGGAATGTCGGAAGATGATCCAATCAACTTCCGCCAAGCCATGCAAAGTTCCAACTCTCATAAATGGATTGAAGCCATGAATGAGGAGTATAAGTCTATGCAAGACAATAAAGTTTGGGAACTTGTCCCATTACCGGCTGGTGCCAATCCTGTTGGTTGTAAATAGATATTTAAAACCAAAAGGGATTCAAAGGGTAATGTGGAGAGGTATAAGGCACGTCTTGTAGCGAAAGGCTTTACTCAAAAGGAAGGAATTGACTTTAAAGAAACTTTCTCTCCGGTTTCCACGAAAGACTCTTTTAGGACAATTATGGCGCTTGTTGCACATTTTGACCTTGAGTTGCATCAAATGGATGTCAAAACAGCATTTCTCAATGGTGACATTGAAGAAACAATTTATATGGTACAACCAGAAAACTTTGTATTAGGAGATTCAAAGAATATGGTTTGTAAATTGACGAAATCCATATATGGACTTAAGCAGGCTTCTCGTCAGTGGTACTTCAAGTTTCATCAAGTCATTGTTTCGTATGGTTTTGAGATGAATGTCGTTGATGATTGTGTGTATCACAAGTTCAGTGGGAGTAAGCATATTTTTCTGGTTTTGTATGTCCATGACATTTTACTTGCCACAAATGACATAGGCATCTTGCATGACACCAAGAGATTTCTATCAAAGAATTTTGAAATGAAAGATCTTGGTGAAGCTTCCTTTGTATTAGGAATTGAGATACACCGAGATCGCTCTCGGGGTATATTGAGACTGTCACAAAGGAATTATATTGAGAAAGTTCTCAATAGGTTTGGCATGCAAAATTGCAAACCAGGTGAAACCCCAGTCTCTAAGGGAGACAAATTTTGTCTCAGCCAATGCCCAAAGAATAGCCTTGAAATTAAAGAAATGCAGAAGATTCCTTATGCTTCGGCTGTAGGGAGTCTAATGTATGCCCAAGTATGTACGCGTCCGGATATTGCGTTCATAGTTGGCATGTTAGGCAGATATTTAAGTAACCCAGGCATGGATCATTGGAAAGCAGCTAAACGGGTTATGAGATACTTACAGAGAACAAAGGAGTATATGCTCACATATAGAAGATCAGATCGGTTAGAGATCATTGGGTACTCCGACTCTGATTTTGCTGGATGCCAAGACAGCAGGAGATCCACATCAGGTTATGTTTATCTGTTGGCTGGTGGGGCAGTTTCTTGGCGGTCTGCCAAGCAAACGCTTGTGGCTTCATCCACCATGGCCGCAGAATTTGTGGCTTGTTATGAGGCATCAAATCATGGAATATGGCTGCGAAATTTTGTCACTGGGCTGCGTATTTTAGAGGGTGTTGAAAGACCACTCAAATTATTTTGTGACAATAAATCAGCGGTTTTATATTCTAACAACAACAGAAGCTCAACGAAGTCAAAGCATATTGACATCAAGTTTCTGGTTGTGAAAGAAAGAGTGCAGAGTGGTCAGATTTTTATAGAGCACATTGGAACAAACTCCATGATAGCGGATCCGCTTACAAAGGGACTACCACCCAAGGTCTTTCACGAGCATACTGCTCATATGGGTGTTATCCTGTTTGAGGATACTTTAGTTTAGTGGGAGTTTGAATTTGATTTGTTGCTTTTTGTTGAACTTCAGATTTGTTATATACATATATTATTCAGTTTACTTTCTGCAGAAGTAAAGTTTTGGTTTAACACACTCTGTTAAGTAATGTGGTAATACTGATCTCAATAAAGAATAAAGTAGGACTAGTTGAAAATAGACATGTTTGGATCACATTACATGTAATTTTCATGCTACACATCCATGATTGATCTATGTCATTTGGTTGTATTGGTATATGTGACCATTGATAGATTTAGTCACGATAAATGTGACGAAGATCGCTTTGATCCTGTATTAGTATGATTAATGAACGAGATTGTTCGGAAGTACCCTAATTGTGATGGCAATTTCATGAGCTCATAAGGTTATGCACATTTACAAAGTTACATATGTGGCCCAGTGGGAGATTGTTGGAAAAATATTATTAATCTGTGGGGCCACACATGTAATTTTAATTGTGCTATGCTATCTTATAGTTTGGCCAAATAAAAGGTGATCTATAAAGTTTAATTTTGGCTATCGGGTATTAAATTATCGTGGAATTAATGTGTAGAGACCGGACTTGTATTTTTAAGTTGATGAGGGGCCAATTTAAAAATACCAATAATTGATAACTGCCTTTGGCAGTTATCTATATAAAGGGGTCATGGTCCCCATTTGAGCGTAGTGCTTGTAGAACACAAGTTTTCTCTGTATCCCCATCAACAGAGAAAATCCATTGAGACAACTACGCATCAATTGGAAGATCTGAACCCGTTCGACAGAAGAACGCTATGGATTCTGGTACGCTTCCGCTATAATCTCTTCTTCTTCTCTTGATTCAACATGGGATCTAGAAAACATGATTTTCACTTTCGGTAAACAAATTTCTAACAAGTTGTTGCTATGCTCTAGATTTGGTTTAAAACGACTCCTCTGTTTTTTTTTTCTTTCCATATCTTGTTCATTCTCAAACTTGTATGTAGAAATAATGGACTCCATGTAATATTATTAGATAACAACATCACATGTCATATACAATAAGACAAAGCCAATTTGGTCAAGCAAACCAAGTCGAGGAAAATCCACCATTTGAGATGTCAGGTGGTAGACACTAAGGTCATATTTAGTTGACAGTAATAAAAATTGTAATAGTAATGATTCAGGTTATTGTACTCTATTTGGTTTTGTTAACTTAAATCATGTAATTAGTGTATAATATGTTATAATTAATATGTGTCTATTTGTGATAGAATTCTAAGTTGTACAGGATTCTAGTTTATTCAGGACTTTTATAATTTATTTTCTATATATACCTATATTGTGAAGGAATAATTAACAAGTAATATATTTCATTCACATTATATTCAACTTGGTATCAGAGCGAAGGTTAAAAAGAGACTTTGTCTTTTTCTTCGTCTCCTGCCAAGGCCGCCATCATCACTTATCAGAGCAAAATTATTGTCTAGTAGAGTATCTAGATCAAGTACCAACTGATTGAACTCGCTATTAGAGGTTGGTTGGGCGCCTAATCTATTTGACACATACTAGACCAAATGTTGCATATGCAGTAAGTGTGGTAAGTCAGTTCATGCATAACTCGAGTGAGAGTCACATGGATGCAATTGTGAGAATTTTATGGTACTTGAAGTCAGCTCCAAAGAGAGGAGTAATGTTCTCTAAATACAATAATCCCCTTGAATTTTGTGGCTTCACAGATGCAGATTGGGCAGAAAATATTACAAATAGAAGGTCGATATCGGGTTACTTCACCTTTGTTGAGAGGTAATTTGGTTACATGGAAAAATAAGAAGCAGAAAGTTGTGGCACGATCTAGTGCTGAGGTTGAGTATAGAAGTATGGCTCATGGAGTTTGTAAATTAATATGGATAAGAAGTTTGCTATTTGATTTAGGTTTCAAAAGTACTATGCAGTTGTGTTGCGACAATCGGGCAGCCATTAATATATCACAAAATTCAGTACAACATGATCATACTAAGCATGTAGATGTTGATTATCATTTTATAAAAGAGAAGGTAGATAACAAACTCATTAGCTTTCTCTTTGTTTCCACTGAGAAGCAACTTTCAAATGTGCTCATCAGAGGAGTTTTTAAGAAGGCGTTTTATGACTCATTAAGCAAGTTAGGTATGGTCGATATATATGCGCTAACTTGAGGGAGAGTGTTAGCGTAAGTTATGTAATTAATGTATAATATGTTATAATTAATATGTGTCTATTTGTAATAGAACTCTAAGTTATACATAATTATAGTTTATTCAAGACTTTTGTAATTTATTTTCTATATATACTCTATTATGAGGGAATAATTAACAAGTAATATATTTCATTCACATTATATTCAACTAGTTTTACTACTAATTTATAATAAAATGTGAATACATTACAATAGTAGCATTAATCTTTATTCTTTCCACACTCAAGAATATATAATAATGTCCTATTTTTCTCATACATTTGTATAACCACTTATAATTTTTTCTCATTTATATATATAAAAAAATATTTTCTAATTTTATTTCATTTATAAATTTATATATTTTATATTAATATTTTCATATATTTTAATTATTTTATTTAAATAAATATTATAAAGTATTATCATTTTGAGAAGGGTTTTTAGGCCTTTAGCTTTAAGATCGAGAGGTATTATTGGTTACTTAGGAATATAACTTGTAGACTATGTCCACCAATCACATTGGGTGTGAGATTGAATTTTCATATAAAATACAATACATTTCAAGAAAACTCTATCACTAAGCATGAACTTAATTCACACATTCGAGTAACATATAATTATTTCCCAAAAATCTGTCCTTATAATACACTATGTTGATACTCTTTCGCTTCTCCGATTAACATGTGAATTATGACCGAGTATTTTTATTGAAGTTTAATTTAAAAAATAAGAGACACGTGTTATTCAAAGAATATAAAGCGTGTATAATATCAGTGACAGATCCTAAAGTTTATTTCTGGAGAGATACTATATAAATAATAAAAAATAATATTATTTATTTTTTAATTACTATTTATTTATTTTAAAAAAAAATATATGTATTTTATTTGAATATAAATATATTCAAATTTATTGAATTTTTAATATGTACTTTAAGTGATAAAATCACAAAAATGAAGCTTCCAGAAGGAAAAACTTATTTTATAAGTATAATTTCTGCTCAACAAAAGCTTGTAGTACGGACAATAATTTCTGCTCAACAAGCCACAACCCCTCTTCATGGAATTGCACAAGATTCCCAAATCATGGACACGTACTCAGCCTTCGACAAGAGTATCTTTGCTAGTAAAATTAACATGGAATAAGGTAATACTTTACTGTCCCTTGTTGAGTTGTTAATTCTAAAATTAGATGAGAATTAGTGCTCAAGAAATTGTTAAAGGGTTCGAATGGATCGGCTAATTGGAACCAATGATATTGATTTTGAGTACATCTAGTATTAACCGTACGTAAATACTAATATATTAGCAATATATTAAATTATTTAGTCTTTACCTTTTAATAATAAAATAATCATACATGTAAATTTTACTCACAAAAAGTATCAAACACTAATTTTCTTTATTGTTTAAATTTTTGGAGGTAGGCTTAATAGTTCATTTATATTTTTTAACCCTTCCTTAAATATACCCTATTTTGTCATGTTCAAACATTATCTAGTGTTCAATTTTTGTTAAGAATATGAGTTATCTTCTCTTTGAAATGCCCATCATTGTGGGAATTTAATATATTTGAGGTTGCTATCACGCAGGGACGAAATGATAATTAAAATCATGGAGGAGCCAAATTATTACATAAATTTTTAAAATAAATTTAAAGTAATTATATAAAATTGTCATATTTAAAATATACATATGTAGATGACATATGATCGATAAATAATAATTAAAATATAGGACCTATGTTATTTAAGAGAGAAGCTGATTGGTGAAAGAAATGTAAAAGAAGAAAAAATTATATCTTCAAAATGAATAATGATCGTTATTTGTATGACAAATATTATACAATTCAATCAGAGAAGTGTTTTTTGTATGAATAGGATTGTAATAATATTATTATAAAAATTATTGACCTATTATTTTGATAAGAGAAAAATCACAAAAATAAAAAGAAATATAATAATAGCTAGCAATGCACATGCATATTAAAAATATATTACTCTGCCTACATAATTTATATTTTACCAGTTTTATGTTATATCCTTAAAAGAAAAAAGTTTAGAGGAGAGCACAAACTATAATATTCTATGCATGGACTAAATTACATTTATATTTTATACCTCTTAAAAATACCAAATAAATTAAATTTTGTGTAAATATTGGGACCATGTCGACCTCTGGCCATTGAGGTGGTTCGTCCATGAATATAGGGATTCGATTGCAACATCTTTCAGTTTCAATACAATAAATAAATTTGAGACATTAATTTTGCCAATAATTTAAGCTCGTAGAAGATAAACTTAATAAGAATACATTTCTTTTTATCTTTTTTGGTGTGAATTTGCATTTGATACTAATATATGACAAATACGCAAAAAAAAAGTATGGTCGAAAAAATATGCCTATGATTTAAAAAAAAAAAAAAAAATCATACTCATACTCTTTAGCAGATATATGGCAGCCAATAAATTTATTTTGAAGAAAATATGGAAATTATAAAATTTGACAAAAATCTTATCACAAAATAGAAAATATTATTGATCACAAATTACAATAATTAGCAGACCTTCTAATGAAACATAAACTAAGAATAATAAATTTGATCACAAGACCTTAATTCCCAGATGGGTTAACGGTGACAGTTTGGCTTTCAGAAATATCAGATACAAAGTAATTTCTATGTATTTTAGCGATAAAGTCTTCAGCTTTCCTATTAATAGCAGGATCAGCTACCCATCGAACTGTGTCCTCGTCGCTAGGCCACATCTTAGGCGCTCTTTGTGCATCATCCATGTAATAGTACTGATCATGATCAATTCTACGAGGCTTGATGAGTTTGCAAAAATTGAACACGTTTGACAAGGATGAAGTACTGGCTTCTTTTGAGTGTTAAAAAATCCCAACACTCTATATATCAAGAAGTACATAGCACTTAGTCTATAGCCTTAAGTGAGACAAATATTAAAACTGACAAGCAGTATTGATGTTAAGGAGTTGTAAGCTATTTATAATAAATTGAGAGTTTAGTGACCTTTGTTAAGATATTTTGATACTAGGGGCTGGAGAGAATCTAGACTATGCAAGACTTAGACCAATATGGATGGTAGATGAATTTCGTATAAACAAAGTGTTCTCAAGGACCCACGTATAAAACTATGTCAAGTAAATTGATAATTTTAAAAAGATATATAAGGACCATAAGTAAAACTATTACAATAAATTAATAATTTTAATTTATATTTAGTTTGTTTTTTATATTTATTAAATGTGATGTTAGTTTGAAAAAAAAAATAGTTAATTTATTATTTTATATTAATATTCATTAAATTGATTTGAGTTTAAAAAAAATAGTAAAATTATTTTATATTAATATTCATAATTTTGGTTTGAGTTTAGTTTTATTTTACGAATTCCTCTCGGTTATATTTATTTTACTCTTTACTTTTCAAATTTTTATTTTCATATATACAACTAACATATATATATATATATATATATATATATATATATATATATATATATATATATATATATATATATATATATATATATATATAGTTAAAGAAGAGAAAAATTAAATTACATGTATTTAACGCAGTTTTTCTTTTTTTTTATATGTACTATTATATTTTTTGGTCAATTTATATGTACTATTGTTGACCTTATATAAATCACTGACTCTCTCTTTTTCATTTTTTCCCCCCCTTTTTTTGCGTACGAAGAAAGCTAACTTACATGGCATCCAATTTCACTATAAAAAAGAAAGAAAGAAAGATTGCATCCAAATTAACACACATTTTCCTGAATGTACTTAAACATTTTGGTCACAACCAATATTTTAATTTAAAAAAAAATACAAATCAATAACATAAATGTTTCATTATATCTTTTATTCATAATTAATTTTTTATTCCTTTATTTTTTATAATTTGATCACCTTATATTTTTCTTATAATTTGGTTATTCACGTTTTAATTTTCCTACTATGATCCCTTTTTTACGCTATTGAATTTAGAGGGTCAAATTTGAAAATTTTAAAAACTAAACGAAAAAATCATAAGAAGAAATTTAAGGATTATTTGTGTGATTGACACAAACATACAGTGTCGGATGGCTTACAGCCTTGCACTGATTGGTACGAGTGGAGAGTTAATTAATTTTTTAATAATTATATTACTCTAATTAAAATTCAATCCCAAATTTTTTATATATTTAAAAAATTATATGTATGTAAACCATAACCTCATTTGGGAGAGTTTGATGTATACAAATTGTGAATAAAACAAAAAAAATATAGAGACAGATAAGAAAAAAATGTAAGAGAAAAAAATATATTAAATTTTATAAAATAAAGGCCGTAAAATTTAAATTTAATTTTTAGAAAATATATTTACTTTTTAATACATTTAATATATAAAAAAAAAAAAAAAATCGTTTGACAGAGAGTTCGAGTAAAAAGTTGGGTGCAAGTAGCACTAGCAGACATGCATTAATTAATGTTCATAGAGATACGGTACAAAAATTAATAAATAACCTTGGCTTTCATCAATAAAAAATCCTATCTTGCCTAAACTTTGTTATTGAAAATTATATAATACCTTAAGTTAGTTAAATAACCAACAATAAACTCCTCCCTATGTTCACTCAATTTATTTGGTAGTCTAGTCATCTAGCGGTTCACTCATTGATGACAATAAATTTCACCTCTTTTTTTTCTTTTCAAAATTACAAACTTTTAAAAAATAAAAAAAAATTCGAACTTTTTATCAACTATACTAGTATGCGTATAACTTCAAAATTATATTACAGTAAAAAAATTATGGGACAAAAAATTTGAATGATTATAACAAGATAGCAAAATGTCAAGTTGAACGTATTTTACTAATGGCTTCGCCGGACACGAAATCACATTAATTTATATATTTATCTTTAACCATTAATGCCACTTTTGCGTTTTCCTAGCTTGTAGTATTAGCTTTGCTTAAAATAGAGTCTTATTCTACCTTTTGACCGTCTATCCTTCAAATCACATGCCAGTTTTGAAAAAACAAAAAAACCAAATAATTGGTTAGCTAGATCGTTATCCATTGCTTTGGTCTGAATAATTAAAATATGTTGTTGGAAAAATAATAAAATTAATATTTTTTATTTAAATTTATATTTTTATAATTAAAAAAATAATTAATATTTTTGAAAAAATATATTGTTGGAAAAATATTAAAATTAATATTTTTTAAAATTTATAATAATAAAATTAATATTTTTTATTTAAATTTATATTTTTATAATTAAAAAAATAATTAATATTTTTGGAAAAATATATTGTTGGAAAAATATTAAAATTAATATTTTTAAAAATTTATAATAATAAAATTAATATTTTTTATTTAAATTTATATTTTTATAATTAAAAAAATAATTAGTATGTCATTTTTCTTTGAACACCCATTCAATTAGAATTAAACGAGTATAATTTAGACCTATTTAATATTAAATATTTAATATTTTATGTTTAAATTGAATGCTCAATATTATTGAAGGTGCTAATTTTATTACTATAAATTTTAGAGATATTATTTTTTATAAAGTTTCAGTATTATTTTGAGAAACATTATTAGGAAAGGCAAAGTTCTCTGCTATTATCACGCTCTGTCCCATGTGGCATTAATAGATAATTTTTTTGTTTGTTTGGAAATAATCACAAAGTTATGTAATTTTATGATATTATTTATAGTAGATATATATGACAACCATAGCTAATAAACATGACATTTTTTATTTGATATAATTATTTGGGTATAACTGTATTAGTTATATTCAATAATACTAAATTATATTGTTTAAGATTATCTTAAATTTAAAATAAAATAGAATATTCTTTCCCATTATTTACTTTTGAATGTACTTGATTATAGTGCCAATTAATTTCTTATTTGTCAATTAGGTCTAATGAGGTTACCCTGGATGACATATAGAGAGGTTTAAAGGGCATTGTGTGTGTGTGTGTAAAAGGACTCTTAAAAGGAAGAATATAAAGACGATTCCGGCTTTTTTTAGAACGACAAAAAGACAAGTGTGATTTGATCTTCTCTCTTGGATTTAGGGAGATAGACTCAACTATTTGATTTATAAAACAAATAATTAATTACTTTTTAAGTAATTAGCTTGGTTATGTGTTGATAGCAAGGCGTTTAGGAATTTAGCTTATTTTAAAGTTTCTTATAGAAAGTTTCAGTAAAATTTGAGAAGTGCTGATATTAGCCATCTTTCAAATATGAGAAAATGCCATATTGTGAAGAAGATTAAATAATAACTTTTTACTACATATTTTAGAAAAGACCAATGGTTATACATATTCAAGTAAAGCTTTTTATTTTTTATTTTTTTTTAGTAAAAAAGAATTATTCAATTTAAATTGACTAAATGAAATGTTGAAATAATTATAGCACAACTACTTAGTAAAAAGTCAATTACATGGTAATATTATAAACAAATTACATGCAAATACAATTAACCTTCACATACTTAATGCAATCATGTTGTATTAAATTCTGTAATATATTGATAGTTACTTGGTTGTCATAATATAACTGTATTGTACTTTTGAGTTTGAAACTCAAATAATGTAATAGATTTCTTAGCCATAGCCACAAACTTCAAACACTCCATTGAATGCATATCTACAAATATATTAATCATCTAGTACTAAAGTTGACTGTCACAGTATTTCTAAAATTCTTACAATAGTATCTTTGTAACTCTCACTCTAGTTATGTATGAACTAACTTACTACGCTTATTGCATATGCACTATTTGGTCTAATATGAGCTAAATAAATTAAGCGTCCAACTAACTTCTTGTATCAATGAAGCTCGATCGTACATACTTCAAACATATTGTTGATACTCTTCATAATATATTACTCATCTCTCTAAGTATGACATTCAAATTATTTTAAAATTCTTACAATAGTAATCTATGTAACTCTCACTAATATTACTAAATTATTGTATATGCATTTATTTAAAAAAAGTCTAAATTAATGAGCTCTTAAAATTTATAATAATAAGCAATAACTATTTTTTAATTTAAAATAAAGATCGATTAATTTTATTGTTACTTAATTTTTGAGATACTTCATTTTAAATTATTATAAATATTGTTCATAATTTTATTAGGAGTTAAAGCATGAGCACTTACTTTTCTTCACTTTTATATGACCACATGTAATTTGTTCTATAAATATTATAAATATCTATTTATTAATTTGTTACGGGAAGATAATAATTGCCTCAGTCCACAACATTATCAAAACAAACTTAAAATTGATGATAATATGATTTAAATATGATTAATAAGATTTTTTAATTTAAAATAAAAATATTAATTTTATTGTTATAAATTTTTTAAAATATTATTTTAAATTATTATTTTATTATTATAATAATTTTAGGAAAGTTAAAGCAGAGCACTTACTTTTCTTCACTTTTATATGACCACATTTTTTTTCTATAAATAAATAAATATCTACTTTAAGTGTTACGGGAAGATAATAATTGCCTCAGTCCACAACATTATCAAAACAAACTTGTTTGTAGTTGATGATAACATGTTTTAAATATGATATAATAAGAATAATTTTTTTTAATAAAATTAATTAATAATTTTTTTATATTTTTAAAAATTTTATTATTTTTTATTATTATAAATAAATAATACGAAAAAAAATAAAATAAAATATTTTATGTATTAACTAATATAAAAATTTAACATAAATAACAATAAATAATATAAAATAATATAATAAATATAAATAATATAAAATAAATACAACACATATATAATTAACATGATACGATTACCGGTATAAACTTGAACCCACAGTCCTTTAATTAGCCAATTTAGCATATTTCATTTGTCATCAGTTACAAAACCCAACCCAGAATATAAATATATACTAGTGGAAAAACGAATCCCAATACTGCTCCCCATACAAATACTAATAATTTGAATAAATGTTTTTAGCCAATCATTTTTTTAATATTTATTTGAGTCCATTAAATATAATAATATTTGAGTCCATTATATATATATATTATTTTTATATTTGATTATTTTCTTTAATTTTAAAAATTATTTCCTAAATTCAAATTTTAAATATAATAGTATTATATCATTAAAATTATTTAATAATTAAAATAATTTATTAATATTATTTATCTTCAAAACAAGTCCTTTTATATATATTCTTTTAAAATCCTTTACAAATCACGATTGTAATTTACAATATGTCATTTTTTTAAATAGTTATATTATTTATAAAATTAAATATTAAATCTTTTACATATTTAAATGACTTACGTATTATTGAACTATAATTTTTAACAAAACTTGTTTTTTAAAATAACATTATGGAATTTTTTTTATACAATGTTAAATGATCTCAATTATATAATTTTTATATAATTATGTATTTAATTGTAATATTAAAATGTATCGTATAATATAAAAATAATATGATTATGTAAAAATTTTATATGTCTAAAAGTATTGATCTAAATTATACTTTATATTTATTTAAATTTTCAATTATAAATTATATATCTTTGATTTTTTTATATTAAATTAAAAATATATTTTTATTTTTAAAAATGTAAAAGAAGAAGAAGATAAATTAAATATTTATGTAAATAAATTTTATAATAAAATATTATTTTAAATATAAATATTTTTATTAAAATATGTACAAATAATTTTAAATTAATTATAATATAATTTAACTTGCAGTCGAATATAATATATAATTTATCTAATTTTTAACACCACATAGCTGATAGAGACGTAAATTGCGCTGGTTAAAAACAGAGGAAGAGAAATCGTAAATAGCGCGAGCGATCCAGGGCACCGTTTTTTCTCAATTTGTCCAGACTTTCATCCTCTTCAGGTTCAAAGGTAATTCTCAATGCAATTCGTTTCCATGTCGTGATTATCCGAATTGCCCTTTAATTATTCGATGCTGACTCGTTTATTTTCTAATCCTAGGATATTTAGATCTACCTAGATTTTTCTGAAATTTATTAACCAGCTTCAGAGATCATCTTCGGTATTTGTTATTGTTATTTGGCGTATTACAATATGAAGCTCATATATATTAGATTGGTCTGTGATTTAGATGAGGTGTTTCTAGGAAAAATGCCTATGTTTTGCTGGGTAGTTATCAAAAATAAAGATTTTCTTTCTTTTTTATAAATAATTTTAATGGATGAGATTGATTTGAGCAAATGGGTTTATATGGGCTGGATGTAGCTTACAAAGTATGTAAGGTCGAATAACCCTGTTTTTCTATTGTCTATGCTAAAAGCTTAATCTGGTTATGTATTATTTCATGTTTATATGTATTAAACCCCTTCCTCCCAACTGGGAATCGTGGTTTTTCCGGGGAAACTATTTTAGAGTTGGATTCAAGCCCTCTGTCCCTTGCACCTTGTTAGTGAAATATTTTTGTCCATTTGTTTTTGAAGATGCATGCTATGGAGTTTATTTGATTTTATTAGTTGTGAATCGTGGTTGGCTTCTCATCAAAGGCAGGAGAGTAATGGGCAAATGCCTTAAAGGTAGGGGTGTCAATCGTGTCGTGTTAGTCGTGTTCGTGTCGTGTTTGTTCGTGTTCGTATCGTGTTTGTTCGTGTTATTCGTGTCGTGTTTTCGTGTTGGTTGACACATTAAAAAATTTACTTGAATTTTTTGTGTGTTGCTTATTCATGATAGTAATAAATAACAAAACCTTTAAGAACATAAAAAAATTATTGATCAATTCTTATTAAAAAAAAATTCGTGTCGTGTTTAGATCATGCTATCGTGTTGTGTCAGAAATTGCCATCCCCACTTAAAGGAGCCGGGGGATGTGGGAGAGATAAAACATTATACTTGAGGCCCATGGGGTTGATTTTTATTTAAAAAGGTAAAAAAAGGTCGAATTTGATCACATATAATAGTTTACCGCCTATGGTTGATATGATACAAATTTTAAAAAGTTGGCAAAAAAATGTAGATGTCAATATTTTGTTGAATTTTGGTGATTGGTTGTTATAGGTTGATGCAACCTGTTGGCAAACCTTTTCTTAATAAAAAGAACTCATAGGGCTTTAAGTGATATTTTGACCCAGTTTATGTTCTTTTTGGGTAAATGCCCGTGTACAGTAAACTTGATGATAGAAAGGACAATTTTTCCCTCGTGTTTAGAAGTTTTTTTTAATGAGAAAGATATTGAGTTATCATATAAAGTTGTGATACAAAAAGGAAAATAATGAGGTTAAGTTCTCATTTATTTTTTTGGAAAACGTAAACTATATATTATCCATAGCTGTAAATTATTTGCCTATTTGCTATGTCAATTATTAATTGCTTCTTCTGATTTTTGGGCTTTAAAAACTGAGTTAGTTTCGACTTCATATGGATTGACCTATCACTCTTGACCAAGCATTTATTTTTTAACTTGATTTAGGTGTAAGAAATGGATTATCGTCGGTACAATGGCAGACAAGAAACAAGCATCCAAGATAAATCACTAGATGTGAAGGAGCAGGTAGAAGCATAGAACTAGCTCGGTTGAATCCATGTTTTATAATCATCAATATAATACTCACTTGGTTTTTCAAGCTGGGAACCTTTTGGTCTAGTTTTCATAAAAAAATACACAACATTTGTGTAAAAGGTTAATTTATTTAGTTTCAAGACTTTTTAGTAGATGCTGAGGCTTTGCCAAAGGTTGATTGATAAGTTAGATTAGCTTCATATCTAAACATTATGAAAGCATCAAGAGTCGTGTTTCCCCATTTGTTTCACATGCTTTATAAATTATAACCACTATGTGGTACAACAGGAGTTGCTTATTGAAGATTTGGCTGAGGAATTTCGATTGCCAATCAACCACAAACCAACTGAAAATATTGATCTGGATAACATAGAACAAGCATCAATGGATAGACAGTTAACTTCATCTAACATCGGGTATAAGCTTCTGCAAAAGATGGGGTGGAAGATAGGGAAAGGTCTTGGGAAAGATGAGCAAGGTATTTTCTTACTGCTGTGATTATATGATACTTGCATGATTAATTATTCTTACACTTATTTGGCACCTGGTTCTTTCGCTTCTATTTCTAACATTTTCCTGAGGTCCTTGTATGCCTTCAAATCCTATCATAACTACTATTGCTGTCTGTCCAAAGGATGGTAGCATAATTTTGATACTGAACTATAACTCTATAGTCTATTCAATGGGCTTTAACTTTATGGTTTGTCCTCATTTTCACATTGGTTTTCTGCACTAGCATTTCCTAATCTAATATTCTTAGCATCTTTCCCCCTCTCTTTTTTTTTTCCTGATCATTCAACTTAGATTTCATTATTATACTCAGATTGGTTACTGATTTATCAATTTGATACAAAGATGTTTCCTCCATTCCACTTACCTCATTATTTTTGCCCTGCATCTATTACAAAAGTAATGACATTTTTAAGTCTGTTACCTGTGTATAATTTATGGGTAGTTCGAGTTGTCTCAAATGGGCAACTTTTTAAAAGTCTGTTTTGTATTTTTTAGTTTTAAGTACCGCTTGATTGTTCCTGCTAGATATTTTTCCTCAGCAATTTGTAGTTTTCTGCAGATAATAGTTAAAGTATTTAAGAATGGATCAATCAATTTCAACCATATTTGGAAACTGATGTTAGTGTGGCTAAACAAATGGGATTTATGTCTATTGTTCTTTACAGGTATTATTGACCCAATAAAGTCAGATATGAGAGATCCAAAATTAGGGCTTGGGAAACAAGAAGAGGATAACTACTTTACTGCTGAAGAAAATATTCAGCGAAGAAAACTTGACATTGAAATTGAAGAGACAGAGGAAAATGCAAAGAAGCGTGAGGTATGCATTTTTATTTTAGTTGCCCTTAGTGTATCTATTATTAGAAAATATTGAGGTTGATGCTTTACTTTTTCTGAAACCCCATTCCAATAGCAGAAGGCAGCATATACAATATATGCATGTCTTTTGTCGAGAATGATATATCATAGAGGACCATCATCTTTGGAAGGTCTTGAGAATTTCCTGCAGTTTTTATTACCTGGTGGCTTCTACTGCCTGCTTCGTGCACATTATGAAAATCCAGGTCTTAGCAGAACGTGAGCAGAAAATTCAAACTGAGGTGAAAGAAATTCGAAAGGTGTTTTACTGCGAGCTTTGCAATAAGCAATACAAATTGGCTATGGAATTTGAAGCTCATCTTAGCTCATATGATCACAACCACAGAAAGGTATGTGAGAACTTTAGCAACATGTTTGTTGAGCACTTGAGCTTATTAATGTCTTATTCAGTTTTGTTTGAGTGTGCAATTCTTTTACTTGGTCTTGCAGCGTTTTAAAGAAATGAGAGAAATGCATGGCACAAGCAGTCGGGATGACCGTCAAAAACGAGAACAACAGCGCCAAGAAAGGGAGATGTCTAAGTTTGCTCAACTGTATGTAATCGGCTTCTCATTGATACTAGTGTTTTTATTAGCTCTATGCTTGTGTGTATATACTTGTGTATTTCGTGTATTTGTTTGATGCACGAGGGTTGTTTTTACTTTTTTTTCTGATATAGAACCTGAAACTTGTTTTATTATCTTAAAAAAAAAAGTGCCGATGCCCGCAACCAGCAGCAGCAAGAAGAACCTGGGTCCACATCACTTACCAGTGAACAGAAAAGCACTTCTGTACTTGTAGATCAGGATCAACGGAAGGCTTTGAAGTTTGGATTTTCTTCCAAAGTTGCTACTTCTAAGGTGTGTTTTAATTTTTGGTTGAAAACTATTTAGTAGAAGCTGATTTTTCATGGTGCATATGAAGTTCGAAGAAGGGCATACTAGGTACTGAAATAGTTGAGGATACCATGGATTGAATTGATCCCTAGTTAGGAACTAGTTGATTAATCAGTAAAGCCGGATCTGTAATGAGGATACCATGGATTGAACCGAGTTAAGAACTAGTTGATTACCCAGTAAAATACGATGTGTTTAATGAGAATGATATCATGAATGGAACAGTTCACTGCCAGTTAGTCTCAGCTTAGGTTAACCTAAACAGTTTGTTCCTCAGCTTAGGTTAACCTAAACAGTTTGCTCCCATTCCCATATCTGCATTTCAATTTGATAGTGGTTTTTGTTTGTATTATTTCTGTTTAGGATACAGTCGTTTTTGACATGCATCTTCCTCTGTGCAGAACGCACTTGGAAGTTCTGCCAAGATCAAGAAGCCAAAAGTTGCAGTTGCCTCAATTTTTGGCAATGATAGCGACGAAGAAAAGTGATAGTCTACCTTTGCTACTTGGAACATATCACTGTACTTTGCAACTTAAATAGCGTTTGCTTCACCTTCATGCAGTCCATGTTGGACTTGCCTGTACTTTTTTTCATTGCCGTTAGATTAACCAATTATAAGTTTGGTTTATTTAAGATGCTGCTAAGGTTGCTAAAAAACGGAAACAGCTTGAATGCCGCTTGTATATAATCCAACAAACATGACAGGTACTTGGAATTTTTTTCTTGAGTGTTTTTACGAATCTAGAACCAGTAAAGGTAATCTACACGGATGATAAATTGAGTTTCTAGACGAGGGCATGTTCATTTTACGCTTTCTTAATCCACTGTTTGTATGGGTTTTAGATTGGTGCACCGAACAGACAGTGAGTAGAATTAATCTTATAGAGACAATTGTTAGCGCAGGGCTACGAGTACTCAAGTTTTATAAAAAATGTTTTAAATTATTATGTATTTAGGATAAATTTTTTACTATTTATTAAATTAAATAGGGTATATTCGATCTTCTTATTTTAAATCAGTTATTGTGCGGTTAAAATTAGCCAAAAATTTAACATAAAAAATTGCATATGTGTAGTAGAAAATTCCAAATAAAATTCACAATTTCACAAAAAAAAAGAAAGAAAAAATTATGCAATAATTCAAACAAAAATTTAACAAAAAAATTATAGTATCAAAATTGTATAGTAACTTAAACAAAAATTTAAAAAAAAATTGTAGTATCAAATATGCAGTAAAAAAACACCCAAAATTTTTTCACAATTTGAAAAACAAAACTGTGCAGTTACTTAAAAAAAATCACAACAAAAATGCATAAATATTTTGCAGTAAAAAACACAAATTTTTTTTCCCACAAATTTACTATATAACTGTGCAGTAAAGAATGTGCATAAAGAATACAAAAAAAAAAAAATCACAAACTCACTTCATAACTGTTTAATAAAGAACATAAAAAAAATTACAATTTTACTACAAAACTCCTTTTAAAAATTGTGCAGTAAATAAATTTCACTCACCTCTACGCAAACTGAAGTAAATATGTTTTTTGAATCTGAAAAATCATTTTATGTTGTAAAAATGGAGAAATAAAACCTTTAGGTCGTTATTTGAGGCGGAAGGGTAAAAAATGACAGAAATAACCACGCCATAATGTTAAAATCTAACTTTTACTGCTCAATATTAAAAAATGGAACCATTTTAAAAATCATAGGTATTAAATTGAAACCATTTAAAAAACATGAATATTAAACTGAAATTACTTGAAAATATGGTCAATTGAGATTACTAAAAAAGTATCAATTCTCTATTTGTTGTTAGAGTACTTAGGTCAGTAGTTTTTACTTTTATTTTTGCGATAGATTAATCAATTAACTTTAAAATAAGTTAGCTATAATTAAGTGATCCGTTAGTAAGCCTGCTTCTATAACGCTAATTGCAGAGACTAGGGGTGAGTAGCGAATTAAAATTGTCTATTTTTTACTAATTTGATCCGATTTGAAGCAAATTTTAAGATTTTTAATTCGATCCGATAACGTAGTCAATTCGAAGCAATTCGAATTTGAATAGATTAGATATTTTGAATCGAATAGATCGTATTAATATTATAATTTATTTTTTATTATTATCATATATAAAATATAATATATATTAATATTTAAATTTTAAATTGATACATTTTTTATTAAAATTTATTTATTTATAATCACAATTTAAATAATCAATAATAAAAAGTATATCGTTAATTATTATTAAATTATTATAGAGAATTTAATATTTTTATTTATTTTTAAAATTAAAATAGTAATTTAATATAATTATTGTATATATAATATTTAAATATAATATATTAAAAATAAATATATATTTATTTTATAATTTTAATAATTATCTATTAATTCTATCCAAATTCAAATATATTACATACTTTTTAATCTGATTTTAATCTGAGTATTAAATATGTTAAATGAATTCAAATCTAACGGATTAAATATTTTAGTTTTGAAAATTAATCTTATTATTTGCTACCCCTAGCAGAGAGATGAAATGTCTTTGTTCAAAGGTTGCTACTCATACCATTCAACGTTTTTTTTTTTTTTTTGATTGTTTGTTTGTTTGGACGGAATTAACATTTTAGCTTCTGTCTTCATCTTCATCTTCATCTCTGTCATTTGTAATTCTTACTCACACAGTAGAAGCCTACAGTGTACACATCTCACACAGTATAATGTCTTTGATTAAATTGTTTACTAAAAGAATATAAATTAAATTGTTTCATAGGGACTAAAACCTTAAATCATTCAACCCCTCACTCTATTTACCGCTTCAATGTCTTCCTCACCTCAAAAGCGACATGACGATGGCCACCTCCACAACCTCGACCTTGATCTCAGGCTTAATCTCAACGACGACTCCAAAACTCACTTATCCGATAGACCCGAGTTCAATTCTCCTATTACAGACTCCGAAATCCTCTCCGAATTCGCTCACCACTACCCGAATGTCGCCCGAATCAACAATGGCAGTTTCGGATCTTGTCCAGCTTCAATTCTTGAAGCTCAGAGGCGTTGGCAGCTCAATTTCCTATCTCAACCTGACGATTTCTACTTCAATCAGCTAAAGAGTGGGATTAACCGCTCTAGGACGATTATCAAAGACCTTATCAATGCCGATGACGTCGACGAGATCTCCCTAGTCGATAATGCCACCACCGCCGCTGCTATTGTGCTTCAAAGGACTGCTTGGGCTTTCTCAGAAGGAAAATACGACAAAGGGGATGCTGTCATTTTGCTTCATTATGCTTACGGTTCCTTCAATAAGTCTGTTGAAGCTTATGTCGCTCGTTCTGGTGCGGATATTATTGAGGTTCCCTTGCCTTTTCCTGTGAAGTCTAATGATGATATTATTACCGAGTTTAGGATGGCGTTGGAAAAATGTAAATCTAATGGTAAAAAGGTTAGACTTGCTGTGATTGACCATGTTACTTCAATTCCTAGTGTTGTTATACCCGTTAAGGAATTGATTAAGATTTTTAGGGAAGAGGGTGTTGATCAGGTTTTTGTAGACGCTGCTCATGGTATTGGATGTATTGATATTGATATGAAAGAGCTTGGAGCTGATTTCTATACGAGTAATTTGCACAAATGGTTCTTCTGTCCTCCTTCTGTTGCGTTTTTGTATTGTAGGAAGTCTCCCAAGTGTTTGGATTTGCATCATCCTGTGGTTTCACATGAATATGGAAATGGGTTGCCGGTAGAAAGTGCTTGGATAGGGACAAGAGATTATAGTCCTCAATTGGTGGTTCCTTCTGTTTTGGAATTTATTGATAGATTTGAAGGTGGTATTGAAGGGATTAAGAAGAAAAATCATGACACTGTTGTGGAGATGGGAGAGATGTTGGCAAAAGCTTGGGGAACTAATCTTGGGTGTCCTCCTGATATGTGTGCAAGCATGATTATGGTTGGGTTGCCTCCTTGTTTAGGAATTGTTACTGAACAGGATGCTTTGAATCTATGTACCCACTTGAGAGACAAATTTAACATTGACGTTCCAATATGCTTCAGTGAACCTAAAAATGGAGAGGAGGGGTCAATAACTGGTTATGCTCGGATTTCTCATCAAGTTTACAACAAAGTTGATGACTATATCAAGTTTAGGGATGCAATCAACCAACTTGTATGTGATAGATTTACTTGCGGTCTTCTCACATTGATGAGGTATATTTTGTTTTCGTTCATATTGAAATAGCATGAAATGCTATTTTCTTCTATGATATGTTTTCATATTGCTGCCCTCTTAGTCTGCTTGATGTATTGTACGTGAGTTGAATATATCATTTGATATCATGTCATAAAATTTAGGAAAATTACCAAAAATAGCACCCCTAAAACTTATAGTAACAAAACTAACACCCCAATGATATTGAACATTCAATATTCAATTTGAATGTAAAATATTGAACGTTTAATATTAAATGAGTCTAAATTATTGTCGTTCAATTTTAATTGGATGGATGTTCAAAGAAAAATGACATATTAGTCATTTTTTTAATTGTGAAAATATATATTTGAACACAAGGGGTGCTAGTTTTGTTATTAGAAGTTTTGAGGGGTGTTAGTTTTATTATTCTCCCAAAAAATTTTCTTATTAGCTCACTTATGAAATGTATTACGCGGATTCATCTACACTATTGTCATTATCATCTTCTATCATTTATCCTGGGTTGAATTAGTCCTATTCCTAGTTCTGTTTTTTTAAATGTGGGGAACCCTTTCTGCTCATTATAACTGGACATATTGGTCACCTTGATAGAATCCATGTCTATTGTCTTCTTTGATTACACTCTTTGGTGTCAATTTAACTGCAATCTGTACCCGCACGATTCATTTGCAATGTGTCAATTTAGCTTGAGATGTGGGTCAAATCTGTAATGAAAAGTGAATTGCCGTCACTATTATCTTGACTTTCTTGAAGTGACCAATTTGTATTTGTAGCGACTCTTCTTGAGCTTTTCTTCCCTAGGATGGCATTTATGCAAGTACAACTTTTCCCATTCCTTTGTTTTGTATTTCTTGCTGAAGATGTTATGCATAAATTATAATATGCAAACATATCCTTCCATTTATTTGCGACCTCTCTCTCTCTCTCTCTAATGTAGTTGAGAAGCAGTAGAGATGGAATGCTAAGAGCTACCACCGAATATTGATTGCTCATGCTTACCATTTGAACCAAAAATTAAAAAAAAGAAAGATGGAGGAAGAAGCTTTTCATTTTGGACTACAACACTTTGTGGTCTAGCCAATAAATTAGTGCAATGATAAATCTCTCTTATCATTCAAGGCTTTTTGTCGTGTATTGTTCTGTTCTGTGTCTTTGTAGTTCAACGAGGCCAAGAAGGGTTCTTTTTGACGAATAACCACTAAATCTCCACATTTCTTGCTATCTTGATTGAGTGATATGATTTTGATACCATCAAATCTCAAGAATAAGCATAGAGAAGCGCAGTAGAATTGCATGTGTATAAGCCCAAGAACTTTTAAATCTTAGGTTCTATGATCTGTAGCTCAGTGAAGTTAACAGAGCTGTTGAGAAGCTGCTGTAAATATATTCTACTGTTTACTTTTGTTTAAGCCGTCAGCCAATTAACATACATGACGTCTTGGGTTCAGTATATGATTGAGCATGAACTATTATGGGTTGATTGATACTTTCCAGATCTGCATGCGGTAATTTGTTAGGATTTGGATGGGTTTGCCTGAATATTTGCACCCCTTGACATTGAGGCTTCTTGGTCCTCAAGGATACACTTGTCAGCTTATGTTTCACCCTCATTTTGATCTGTGCAAGTTGATGATTTGTGCTGACACATCATGTGAAGGTTTAGGTGCTATAATAATGATGATTGGATGAATTAGATATGAGATACAACGAAAATATAATTCAAGTCTATTGATTTCTAGATTGGTTATTTCCCCCCTGAATACAAGGTTATCTCTGAGACAGACGGCGTCGTTTTATTATCGCCTCTTTCGACAGACGGTCCAATGCGAAAATGGTCCAACCGCCTTGGGATTTTGTCTAAAATAGGCTAATTCTATATTATAGTTTGAAAAAAGGTCATTTTATGTTAAATTTTAAAAAAAGACAATTTTTTCCTTCCTCAACAAGTTGCCGGTAAGCTTTTTCTTTTTCTTTGTCTTCTCCATCTTTCTCTTTCTTCATATTCTTCCTCTTCCTTTTTCTTCATCTTCTTCTTTCTTCATCTTCATCTTCTTCTTTCTTCATCTTCATCTTCTTCCTTTTTCTCTTCCTCTTTATTCACATTCTTCTAAGATTTTGCTTTAATTTTAATCTAAAGAAAGCAAAATTCATAAACTAAAAATACTAAACACTCTGCAACTTTTGTAACAGAATTTTCTTTCCTTCTTTCTTGTTATTTCTTATGCGTTTTTCTTGTTTATTTATAAGCTGAGTTGACTTACACACTCATGCCAGCTCGGTTACTATCATGGGAAAAGAATTAACGCGGGAAAGAAAACAAACAACACTACATTTGAATGTTAACAAAGAAATAACAAATTGGTTGCAACTAACAGAAAAATAACAAACTAATTTCAGCCAATTATAGTCTGATAACAATCAGAGAACACGTGAGCATTTTTGCACAAGCTGGTGATAATCAAATTTAACCAGCATTGCACTATTCATCATCTTCTTCAAGTTATCTGTGGTATATCTCTAATATATCTGTGGTATATCTGGTATATCTGTGGTAAATCTCTGATATATCTGAGGTATATCTCTGATATATCTATGGTATATCTGTGGTATATTTCTGATATATCTAGTATATCTGAGGTATATCTGTGGTATATCTCTAGTATATCTGGTATATCTGTGGTATATCTCTAGTATATCTGGTATATCTGTGGTATATCTCTATTATATCTAGTATATCTGTGGTATATCTCTAGTATATCTTGTATATCTGTGGTATATTTTTGATATATTTGGTATATCTGTGATATATCTGAAGTATATTTGTGGTATATATGGTATATCTGTGGTATATCTTTGATATATCTGGTATATCTGAGGTATATCTGTGGTATATCTGGTATATCTATGGTATATTTGTGGTATATCTGTGGTATATCTGGTATATTTGTGGTATATCTGTGGTATATTTGGGGTATATCTGTGGTATATTTGTGGTATATTTAGGTACGTTTGAGGTATATCTCAATATATCTTGTTATATCTTGGTATATCTGCGGTATATCTTGTTATATCTTGGTATATCTCAGTATATCTAAGGTATATCTCGGTATATCTCAGTATATCTTGTTATATTTTGGTATTTTCTGATTTCTTAATATTTGGAAATGAAACTAGATATCATATTAAAACTTTTAGGATTTTTGTAAAATAATAAACATATTTTTCAGTTCAATTTTTTTGCTGAGGAAGGAACTTTGCTTTATTTTTTTACGTGTCTGAAAGTTCCTGAAATGTACCCATTTGTAGTTGAAGTTCTACTATCACTGCTGCTGATTAGAAAACTCCATTTCTAGTTCTTCATTTATCTTTGTATGTACACGGACTACCGCTTCCTGCTGTTTTCTCTCCTATTTGTTATATCTTGGTATTTTTTGATTCCTTAATATTTGGAAATGAAACTCGATATCATATTAAAGAGGAAGACGAAGAGAGAATTGAGGAAGAAAAAGAGGAAGACGAAGAGAGAATTGAGAAAGAGGAAGAGGAAGACGAAGACAAAAGAGGAGAGAAGAGTAAAGAAGAGAAAGAGGAATACCTGCTAACTTAGAAGTTTTAGGTTCAAAGTCAAAAATTGCCCATTTTTACACTAAAACCTAAATGAGCCTTTTTTTAAACTATTATATAGGATTTGCCCATTTTAGACAAAATTTCAACCGCCTTCTCTTCTCTCCCAAGTCCCTTCTATTGCTGCTACTCCATAAGTAAACCCTAAAAAGGGGGGGAGATAACTATTGTTGTTTCTATTTCTCGGCACAATCTTATTCTGCCCAAATGTCCTGTTTTCTCCTAGGGTTTTCTTCTTATTTATCTTTCTTTTACCTTCTACTTTTACTGAACATGAACAACTCACAAAAACCAAACAACCACAAAACCCTAATCCCAATCTCATCAACAATGGCACCAACAATCGAACAACTCCATCATCATTATCAACAGACGAACGTAGCAATTGCCGCTCAAACAAGAGATGGAATCTCCACCAACTTCGAATCAAAGGTACCTTTCGCCATCTCTACACTACCTGTGTTATTCGTCTTCCCCATCTTCCTTTTGCCCTTCTTGTTTTCAACTCCACGGACCTACCAACATTCCATTTTCTACCAATCGTCTCACTTGTTCCAAGTGTTCTTCCTTTACTCACTCTCACTGTGCTCCTTCCTCTGCTCACCCTTCTTCTTCTTATCTCTGCCCATCTTGTGCTTCACCTCATTTTATCTTTTTGGACATCGATTATGACCCCAATATTCGCTTTATGGACAAAAGGCTTTCTCTTATATTCTATTGTGCTTCTCAGATTGCCTTCGCTTTGATGACAAAGACCAACGTTGGATCACTTGCTGAGCACGAGTGAAGGGCTAAGGAGGCCGCTGTTGCTCGGAAGAGAGCTTGAGAATCGCTTTAGCACTTTGGTGCTGTTGTTGATGGTCATGGGTCAGCTGAGCTTTTTGGGTCTGTCGCCAATTTGGGTCTTAAAAAGGGTTTGGAGAAGCCGCCTTTACCTGTAGTTTCTGCTTTGCAAGGGAAAGAGTTGTTTAATGCGTTTGGTGGATCTGCTACTAAGAAAAGCATTAATGGGGAGGCTATGGCAGTTGATGGTACAGTGAATGAGAAGAAGTCTGAAAATGAGATTCAACCAGAGGAGATTGACATTCTTAGCATGGATATTGATCAAAAGAGTGTTCTTGGTAGGAAAGAAAACGTCTCTTCAAAATAACGTTTGGAACTAAACCTTTAAAGGGTTGATGGGATTAGTGCAGCAACCAATGTAGCTGAGTTATTATTTAGAAGGTAAGATGTGAAACAATTTTTATATTGGAACTCATGAGTTAGTTCTGCCTACTGAGGTTGTAAGCAACCTTTTATGTTTTATGACTTTTTTTATTCGTATGGATAATTTTCCTTTTAAGTTAGTCATGAATTGTATGTATTCCGGTAGTTCCCTTCTAGTTTTGAATTGGGAATTTGCTGTAGGTCTCTTACCATTCTGTAATTGTTCTATGCACATTATTGATAGTGAAGATACACGTATTTTTGATACTTTCTGTGTTGTGTTAAATCTGCTAATGCTTTCTTTCCTTAAGTTAAATCATGTAGCTTTAGTTAATTGATTCTTATGTAGACTTTAATGGGTTTCTTTCATATTATTTTCAACAATCTATGCTATAAAGTAATGTGGGTTTTTTACTCTTACATTTCTGTGTGTGAAGAGATGCTTCAGCTCGTTCTTTTTGTTGATTTGTTGAGCAAGTTTTCAGCTTTGAAGTTAACTAGGGTAGTGTTCTGCTTTTAGGTATTTTGGTCGAGTCTCAAAGGTCAATTAGGCAGGATATTTGTTGCGAGTAGGGGTGGTAATTTGTGTCGTAATTCGTTTGATTTAATCGAAAATCCCTAATCGAATTCGAATTGAATTAGATTTGGATCAAATTTGGCCTAGCTCGAATAGCTCGTAAAAAATTGAGCTAGATTCGGGCTAGCCCTTAAGCTCGAATTCTGTTTTTTTTTTTTGTTAATAAAAAAGGGCCAAAAAACTTAAACCAATAGTAGGTTTTATTTTGCAATTTTCTTCTTAATCCCTCATGCCGCTTTCCCAAACTCTCTACTTCTTACAACAATGGCAGCCGCTGCTCAAGTGTCCTATCTCTGGTTACCAAGTAGCAGCCCTACCTCCACTCAAGTCTCCAAAGACCTTCTCAACGATCAGAAGATCAGTTTTTCTTTCTAACTTGGGTTTTTTCTTGCTTGTTTTTGGGCAGAAACGAAATGAAGGGAGTTTTGTCATTAGCTTTAAAGAAGCAGATTTTTGCTATATGCCAATTTTTTTTATAATCTTTTTATCCTAACAGTGAATTATTAATAAGTTAGATATCTATACTTTGTACAAGTATTACATCTCTGTGCACAAAGCGTATTTGATACCAAATGAACTTAGGACTATATTGAATCTTCTTTTTAGAATGACCGTGATTTTGAACATGGGTTTTATTGTATTTGCAGATAATAGAAAATGCCCAGTGGATACAGAATAAGGCTGTTCTACTGACCCATTTCTTCTATCGATATCATGTAGAGGTAATCTTTTACTTGTCCAATTAACATTCCACATTTATTTTCGTGGACATGCTATATAAATTTTGTTTGCAAAAGTTTAAAATACCCATTTCTAAATAGGGATTATGGAATCTAAAGATGCTATTAAATGGCAAGTCATTGGTATCATGCTACATCAACAAACATTGAGCTGTGATTTTTCTTTTCTAACATGAACTATGGTAGATCAATCCCTTAATGCTGTTAAGATTGTTTTCTTTCATTTTATTAATATTTGGTTATCTTACCATTTTACGCATCCAGTAGCAGCGTTTATATTTTTATACCATGAGTTCTATGTTTAAAAATCTAAACAGGCCTATATCACCACATTTGTCAAGCGGTCTCAAAATTATAATTTGTTTAAGCTATGTTCTTGAAACAAAACTAATTTAAATATTTGACGTATTATAATTATTAACTTTGAGAAAACTGAAAAGTTAACGTATTCTAAACCCATTTCTTTACCATCAATTGTTAATATTCATGATACATGTCCTTCTATACCAGTCATTGGTTTATTTTGCTTATAGTTTGACATTTCTTACAATGAAGTAATACTATGTTTTTGAAACTGTGTTAGACATGCATAATATGTGCTGGAGGATGCAGGGGTACATATGAAGTTGCTATTATTTTTCTTGTTTCTTCTTCCTCCATATTCTAAAGCTTTCTTTTAGTTATGGAAATAGTTGAATGTTATTTTTTCATTATTTCTTATTTAGTGGTACTATTAGATAACTGATTTGTTTCTATTCCTAATCATCACTAAGTGAAAGTTGCATAATTTAACATTGTTCCTAATCATCAATATCCTAACACAAGTTTATAGATTGGGCTTTCAAAGTTTGCGATTAATAATTTTTACTTGTTCCTTTCTTATTTGATTTATAAATGAATTTTAGCTTTAATTTGAGTTGACACATATTTGTAATTTATTCTACTTGTTTATTTTTAATCTCTATAGTGACATGTATTTCTATATTTCTTTTTATTTCCTAAGAGAAAAGGAAATTTGATATAGTCTCTTAGAAAATTATTTGTTTATTATGCCATTGTTTCTTGCTTGCATTTGCATTATTGCATATTCTATTCTTGTTGCTGTCTTTACTTTAAATTTTTTATTTTTTTTTATTTTTGGTTAATAACTTACAACACATGGTTCTTCCAAATTCAAAGAGGCAAAAGACGATGATAAAAAGATCATGAATATGAGCACACTATAAGATTCTTCTTTTAACTGCTGACAATATTTCATGAGAGAAGTGTAAGTATTGTGATCAAATTTATCAAAATAGGTATGAGAATAGAACACATACTTTTAGTTGCCATTATAATAAGTGTGCTATGAGACACGATATATGGGATAGATGATTATTAAGAAATCTAAGAATATGGCTTCATGTCCTGAATTTAATTATGAAAAGTGAGTTATTAGTTGAAGCTATTATTTTACATGACTTATTTTTTCAATTTGTTGAATATTAAGGCATTAGAGCAGTTCTTAATTATTTACGTCTAAAAATTTACATAATTTTTAAGAATATAGCAAAACTTAATACTCTTATGATTTATGAGAGAGAGAAGTTAAGAACCAAAATAATTGTAGCTACATATGATCAGTCTTACTTTTGATTGTTGGTCTTTAATTATAACTGGTGGATATATAATTTTAACTTGTCATTTAATTGATAATAATTAGATCTTACAAAAGAGAAATATGAATTTCTCATTTATGCTTCCTCCACTTAACGGTGAAATACTTTGAAAAAATCTATAATATTTGTTATGATTGGGGCATTGAAAAAAATTTGTTTGAATTGGCATTACACAATGCTTTATTAAATGAAATTACCTGATTGAATGAAAACAATGTACTTGTAACTATAGGTAAATTTTTTCATTTTCGTTGTTGTGCACGTATTATTAATCTGGTAGTGCAAGATGGATTGAAAGATGTTAATTGTGCAGTTGAAAAAATACAAGATAGTATTAAGTTTGTGAAATGATAAGTGCATGAAAGTAAAAATGGATAAGTTATGTTCTAATGGACTTCGACTACAAGACTAAAAAAGGCTTGAGACAAGATGTACTTACTAGGTGAAATTCTATTTATCATATGCTTGAAAGTGTTTTATATTATAGCAAAGCATTTGAGTACTTAACATTTGTTGAACAAAATTATAAGCATTGTCCTACAAAAGATAAATGCGATAAAGTTAATAATATTTGTGAATTTTTACTTTATTTTATGACGTCACCAATATTCTTTCAGGAACAATATATTTGACTGCAAATGTATACTTCTTGAAGTGGCCAATTGTTATTTAGTTTTGAGGCAGAAGGCAAATAATAGTAATGACTATATCAAGAATATTACTAGATATATGCTTACAAAATTTGAAAAGTATTGGTTTGATTTTAGTGTGATTTTGTCCATAGTTGTGGTTTTTGATCTATGCTTTTAAGCTTAAATTTGTAGATTTTATATACAACTAAATATATAGGTATTTTAATTCTGTTTTATACTAGGATGTTAAGAAGAATTTGTTTGAAGTGTTTAGTGAATATTCTAATGGTGGTTTTATTTTTAATTAAGTTTTATCAGATAAAAGTATGTGTACTTTTTAACTAATCACAATAATGATTTTCCTACTATGATAGAAAGATCTACTTTATTTAAGGTAAAATATTTAATTAAATTTTTTAGCTTTAAATTATGTAACAATTTTAATATTTTTATTATGATTGTAGAATTTTAGAGCATTTGATGAAAATTTTGTTCTACCAAAATGTTAATTGAAATTATATTTGGAGGAGTCATGATTAAATTTGAATCAAAATTTCAAGCTTGATGTTCTTGCACATTGGAAGTCATACTAATATAGATATCCTGATATAGTCGTAATAACATGTGATATCTTAAGTGTTCTTGTTATTGCTTTAGAAGCTGTTTTTAAAGTTGGTGGAAGAGTTCTAGATCCATACCTGCACAATTTTTGTCTAGTACAGTTGAAGAAATTGTTTGCACTAGAGATTGACTCTTTGCTGAAAAATGTTATTTTTTTATAAATAATTTTTTCTTATTATGGTTTGTATATCAATAACGAATATATTTAATAATTTTTATTTATGTATTTAAAATAAATTATGTAAGAAATTTGTTAAATATATTGTAAGTGAGCTGACTACTGAAGACACTTAAAACTTTAATAATATGGTTGTGTTTAGGGATTAAAGTATTAATTAAAAGTATTGAAGTATAAATTTAAATTCTTATAAATTATTTTTGTATATAATACTTTTTTCAATACTAGCTAATAATAATGCATAAAAATAATGCATAAAGTAAATAATTTTAATGTTTTAAGTAAGACAATAGGAAATGAACAAGCGATAAAGACAATAATGAAGAGAATTTACAAATTTATGAGGTTACTTTTTAATACTTTGTATTTTTGGATTATATCTTTTTAATAAAAAAATTCCTCTCCATGTTCTCAATGTCCAGTACAAATCAATAAATTTAGAAAAATAAGCATCTACAAAATAGTTAGGAGATAAAATTATGTATTGCTTTGAATAATAGATGACTTTTCATAAAAAAAAAATTGTCAATATTAAAAAAGTTACCGATATGAGATTCTATGGTTGTTTGGTTGATAATAATCGTAATAAAAATCATTCAAGTATTACTATGTTTGGTTTGACTGTATTCTGTAATAGAATGTAAAGAAACTACAGCAGTAGCAATAATCTTCATTACTCCTTCAGTCGTCTCTATTTTTTTTTTTCACAATTTGTATAATCATATATGATTTTTTTACTCATTCTATCTCTTTTAGTAATAAAAAAAAGTTTATTTTTAATTTTAATTCATTTAAAATTTTATAATTTTTATTTTAATATTATTATTTATTTTGATTATACTGCTTAAACAAACATTGTAATAGTAATACTGTTTCCTTTACATTCAATTTCATTACAATTACTATTTTCATTATTTTTACATTCAGCGAACCAAACGTCACTTAAGTGAGATATAATCTTAAATTGACTTAAGAATATTATTGGTGGGTACCTAAATTTGTGATATTTATAGCAGTGTACAAAACTCATATTATAATTGGTTGGCATTATTAAGTTATTTCATCATATTTTTCATGCACGTTGCTTGTTTACAGGCAAAAAGTATGAATTAACAATGAACGATAATGCTGATTTTACTCTTATTCGGTACGCATATAATAAAGGTCATTGGCACATGGCTGTATTCTTTGTATGTAGGTACTTTGTATTATAATTAAAGGTTTGAGCACCTAAAAGATAAGGAAATTTTGTAGCATAATAGTTTGCCTTGGAAGGTGGATTGATGTGGTTTTTTTTTTTTTTTAGAAAATGAATAATAATTTTGAAGAAATTAATACAATTGTATGAAATTTATTGTTGTTAAGACAAGTTTCACATGCTTCACACAAGAGCTCACTCTATTTTTTTTTTTTTTTAGGCATTGCTTTAAATATTTTACATTTTTAGGTTCAATGTAGAAATGTGTTTCTTTCATAAATTTATGACAGATAATGGCGCTCCTATTTATCAATTCAGTTCTTATAGGTATTGAATTATAGTTATCTAGAGTTAAAAGTCAACAAGTTTGCATGAAAATTTTGGTCAGTCATTTTGAAAAATAGGATTGCATGAAAAGTCCTATTAACTAAAAAAAATATATATGTAATTAATAATTTGAGATAATTTGAGTTAATTTGAGTCAATTCGTTTATGTTTGATTTGAATTCAAGCTCACTAGATCGAATTAAATATAAATTAAACTATGATTGAACTAATTTAAATTAAGTTAATTTTCGGCTAGTACAAACTAGCTTAATATTTACGAATTGCTACCTCAAATTGTGAATTCGTGTTGTCTCAAAACACATTGTAATGTTAATTGCTTAATGGGCTAATAGGTAATTCAAGACTTGTAAATAGGAAAGAATACCTGCGTATAGAGCGATTTTAACTCAAAGAGTTTATTTGCCAGAAATCGATTTCCGACGTCGTTTTAGACTCATGAATTTACTGTTTTAACCCTCTAAAATCTTGCGCTATATCTTGTTTCTTCCATTAGGTTACGCAGCATAATATACTACCATCTCTCTCGCTCCTTTCATAAATTTTTCCCTTCCCTCTTGATCTCTCTCTCTCAATCAGACAAGAGCCTCTGAAAGCAAATCACTGAACCCTTTTCCATTATTTTCGAAACGGTAAGAGGTAGAGATTGGGAGAGAGGAAAAGAGCCAAAAAAGAAAAGCTCGAAGCTCTCTCTAGTTTTGGTTAATATGGACGATTATACGAGAGAAATGATGGACCTTAAAACCCTTGTCACTCGCACCCTTGAGAAGAAAGGCGTCCTCGCCAAGATCCGAGTACAATTCCTTATTTAACCCTTTTTGTTTCTCTTATTTTCAATTTCAATCCCTTACTTGCATGGACTTTTCCGTGGATCTTCCCATTATTCTGTTGCACATTTGCAGTTGATTTGAACTTAGAATTTTGGTTATGCTTAGATTGGAAAATGGTGCTGGGTTGTAGTTGATTTTGACTCCAGGATTTTCTCAGTTTTAATTTGTTGTCGAAATGCAGAAAGGAAAGGGAGAGAAAAAATGGGGGACGAAAATATATTATGTTAATGCTTTTTTTTATTTTATTATTATAAGTCATTATACAAAAATTATAAATAATTATGTACGTGAGTCATTCTGTAAATTGTACAAAAAAATATAAATAATTATGTACGCTAGTCATTATATAAATTATAAATAATTTTGTACTTGAATTATTTTGTAAGTTATACATAAATTATAAATAATTATGTATCTAGATCATTTTGTAAATTGTACTTGTACATAAATTATAAATTATTTTGTAAGTTGTACATAAATTGTAAATAATTATGTATGCGGGTCATTCTGTAAGTTGTACAAAAAAATGTAAATAATTATATACACTAGTCATTATGTAAATTGTAAATAATTTTGTACTTAGATTATTCTGTAAGTTGTACATAAATTATCAATAATTATGTATTCATATTATTTTGTAAATTGTACTTGTACATAAATTATCAATAATTATGTGTTTAGATTATTTTGTAAATTGTACTTGTACATAAATTATAAATAATTATGTATCCATCTCTTTTTTAAGTTGTACAGAAAGTATAAATAATTTTGTATGTTGGTTAATGTGTAAGTTATACAAAAATTGTAGCATGTATAAAATGAAAATTTTATTATATAACATGTACAGAATATTGAGTTTATATTTATAATTTTTTTGTTCTAATATTTATATTTTTTTGTAACATATACAGAATAAAAATATTATTTTTGTACCGTACAAAATCTTGTATTAAGATATTTAAAATTTATTTATTATGATTTTAAGATTTTTTATATAATATGTACATAATAAAAATATTATTAGGTCTCAGGTAATCTAGATGGGAATCTCATGAGGTGCCCTTTGTCGAAGGTTGCTCGGCTTGCGAGAAATTAAGGTGTGATGGTACAAGAATTAAGAAAAGTTTTTTTTTTAATTATGATTTTCATATTTTTTTTACATATGTACAAAATATAATAATATGTAATATGTATAGAAATTAACGTTTATACATTTCTTACTTTAAAATATTTTTAAAAAATTATATAATTATTAAATTTTTTCTGTAATATATACATAATGAAAATATTATTTTTATACTATATACAGAATCATGGGTTCATATTTAAAATTTTTCTTGTTATAATTTTCATATTTAACTGTAACATGTACAGAATATATAAAAGTATTACAATCTTGTTTACTCAAAATATATTATTAGCGTGTCTATGATAGAATTTACTATTAGTGACCTATTATGTAGTCAAATTATTTCTATAATTTGGTCATTATGTAAGTTGTACAAAATTATAAATAATTATGTACTCAGATTATTCTGTAAGTTGTACATAAATTATAAATAATTATGTACTCATGTCATTTTGTAAGTTGTACATAAATTATAAATAATTATGTATGTGGGTCATTCTGTAAGTTGTACAAAAAAATATAAATAATTATGTACGCTAGTCATTAAATAAATTATAAATAATTTTGTACTTGAATTATTCTGTAAGTTATACATAAATTATAAATAATTATTTATCTAAATCATTTTGTAAATTGTACTTGTACATAAATTATAAATCATTTTGTAAATTGTACTTGTACATAAATTATAAATCATTTTGTAAGTTGTACATAAATTATAAATAATTATGTATGCGTGTTATTCTGTAAGTTGTACAAAAAAAATATAAATAATTATATACGCTAGTCATTATATAAATTGTAAATAATTTTGTACTTAGATTATTCTATAAGTTGTACATAAATTATAAATAATTATGTATTCAGATTATTTTGTAAATTGTACTTGTACATAAATTATAAATAATTAAAAATAATTATGTATCCATCTCTTTTTTAAGTTGTACAGAAATTATAAATAATTTTGTATGTCGATTAATCTGTAAGTTATACAAAAATTATCACATGTACAAAATGAAAATTTTATTATGTAACATGTACAAAATCTTGGGTTTATATTTATAATTTTTTTGTTCTAATATCTATATTTTTTTATAACATGTACAGAATAAAAATATTATTTTGTAACATGTACAAATTCTTGTATTAAGATATTTAGAATTTATTTATTATGATTTTAAGATTTTTTTATGTAATATGTACATAATAAAAATATTATTCTATACCGTGTACAGAAACTTGCATTTATATTTTTAAAAAAAAATTTATAATTTTTAAATTTTTCTGTAATATGTATAGAATTAAAAATTTATTTATGTACTATATACATAAATAATATTTTTATTTTGTACATATAACAGAAAAAAAATATACATGTCAATAGTAGTAGCCCTCCAATAAAATTGTTAGTAATGATCGTTGGAAATAAAAATAATTTTTTAATTAGATAATAGTAAAATAGATTGTTTTTAATTTTAATTAATAAAGGATTATTTTAAGTAAAATAATAATTTTATTTTTAAAAATAAATAATTTTATTTATTTAGTATGCTATTTTTGTCCTTTTTATACTTTCTGACATATACCTAATATAAACACAGGAATAAATACCTCCATATAGATGCGTTTCAACTAAATGACTTCACTTGCCAAAAATCAGGAATAAGTTTTGTACAAGTTACATATTCTATTTGAATATTTTGTAATATTTATAGAATTATTTGAATATCGTACGAAATAATTTTTATCCTTTATCTTTCTCTCTCTTAATTTTAATTGCTAATAGTTTTTTTCTTTACATTCAATTTTTTATGGTAGCACTAAGACGTTTTTAACTGTCTAACAAACAGAATATTCTTGTACTATTTTGAATATTAGAGCCCTAGTTTGTAAGTACTACATACTTGTTGTTCAAGTTTTGTACAAGTTACATATTCTATCTAAATATTTTGTAATATTTACATAATTATCTGAACACCGTACGAAATAATTTTTATCCTTATCTTTCTCTTACTTGATTTTAATTGCCGAAAATATGTGAATGATATTAGTGTTAGTAAATCATAAATTTATATGATATATGCTATTTGAAATAGAAGATATTTAAAGATGGTTGTTGATTTTGAATTTATGATGATTAAGTTTGGATATATCTAGTTGTTGCTTTTGTATCTTTTATGATTAAGTTTAAAATTTAAACAGAGCAATTTGTTTTGAAAAGTGCTGGTAAATCAGCTTTTGTATCTTAATTTTATGATATATGCGGAGGCAGTTTCTATGATTTAGAGTGAGGAGCAGTTTTTTTGTTGTACATATTAAAAACCCTATAATGAAGGGTAATATAGATATTTTAACATTTTAATATAATTTAAATTATTATTTTTAATTAATAAATCTGCTATTTGTGTCCATTTCACTCTTAACAGTAAATGGCCCCCTATATCAGTCCCGCTCTCCTTGTAAATAGGGGTGTTCAAATATCGGATCAAATTGAATAAAATTGAAAAATTGGACTAAATTGGACCGAATTGGACAGTTTTGTAAAACATATGGTCCAGTCCAATTAAAAATAACTCAAATCGTTAGTGTAACGGTCTGGTCCAATTTTGTAAAGTTTTTAAGCAATCGAACCGGACCGTTATAAGTAAAATATTAAATTTATTTTAAAAAAAATATATTATGACCCCAAAGATCAATGTAGTTTTTTTTTTTTTTTTTCCTTAAGGCAGAGTTAACAATAGCAAAGATAAACTTCACATTGTCATTGAATTAAGATAAATTATTACATAAGTTATGGATTCATTTTACTTTTTTTCCCCTTAAATATTTAATTAAAAAAAGATATTAGTTATCTTATTCATGAATTAGGATCACAATTTGCTATAAAACATTGGAAATGATAATAAATCAGTCAATTTCAGAGAAAAACAGAATTGCTTTTAACATAAATAAAAAGACATGTACAGAATTTATACCGTAATTGTTTTAAATTTTTTTTTTATAAATTAATGTATTATGAATATGTATTTTATGAATTAATATATTATAAATATATATTTTATATATTAATGTATTATTATAGTAATATATTAATTTATTATTATGTATGTCGTGTTATAATTTAATTGCACTTTTAATTATAGAAAAAAAATTTAGAAAAAAAGTTAAAGTTTAAGATATTTTTTTTTAAAAATTACTGAAAATTATTAATTAAATCGGATTGTATCCTTTAATTTTAAAATTTTTATTAATTAAAAATTAATAAAATTTTTTATTAAAAATTAATAAAATTGAATTGAATGGTTTAATTTATTTAAATTTTTTTTTACTAAAAATTAGAACAAATTAACCCCTGAACACCACTACCTGTAAGTAATAGACCCCAGCCACTGTCAGAGGTATATATAAAACACATTAATTAAGTGTTAGGAAGAATTCAACATAAGCGGCGACAATCAGAGGTGGCACAATAAGAAATCATTCGTCCATTCGTCGACTTTCTCTTTTCTCTATAAAGAACATTAATTTATCTCTTTCTTACTGTAATTTGATTAAATTAATTATTTCAATTTTTTTTTATTGTTAAGTTAATAAGATAAATTTATTTATTGTATTATTTTTATGAGATTGATAATATATAATTAGGGTTTTTTGGGTATCGAGTCAATTGATAAATCTAATTATACTCTTCCTTTGTGTTGATTTTTTTTTTAACTTTTGTTGGTCCTCAATATTATTATTTTTCGTTTCAACATTATTATCCAGGCCTCTCACGATACTTTTGACATGTACTGGCTAAATCACCGGTGAGAAAGTGAGAAGTGGGTTTGCATATGAATTATGAAGCTTTACACGGAATGAAAATGATGTGTCGATACCATCTCTCCAACCTGAGTATGGGAAAGGGTGTTGGTTTTTCTTTAGCAATTGTGTATTTTTACTTCTTTAGCAGCAACAATCTTTTTGACTCAAATTTTCCCTTTCAATATTATGTATGGTGTGGAATCTTTCCAGATTTAGGTGTGTAGATAATAACTTAGGAACTACTTTACAAATCTATTGGATCAGTTATTCTTACCTCCTTGTCTCTACATCAGGTGAATCCTAACCATTCACTTGAGCTTTTGTATGAAAGTCGGATTCACCTGATGTAAGGACTAAGGTGGCAATAATAACTTCTCCCTATGTTTATTTTCTTGTTTTTTTGGTAAAGAGCCGGTCAGTTTACGTATCATTTAATTTCTTAGTTTAAAAAATATATTATTTAATCCTTTTGTTTGTAAAAAAAGTATTAAGGAAGGACATTTAATATTTTTTTAACATTATTTTATTATTAAAATTTACATGTGATTAAGCAAAAGAGAACAGGGATCATTTTATCCAAATTAAAATCCCTACTTATTTATAAGCCCTAAAAGCATATTGAAATCTCTTTTTCTAATTTCCTAATATTCACCATCATTCTCGTTCGCACTCCTCTTTTTTTATAAAAATTTGTTGATCTCAATTTTCATATTTATCTCTAGCTCACATGAAAACTCCACATTTGCCATATCCTTTCTCTCCATCTTTGTTTAATGTTTTTTTCGCAACAATGGAAGAAAACATGGAATGATCCCGTATTGCTTTTGTGTGATTGAGGCTGAAATGTCAACTTCATCGACTCTAAAAATCCCTGAGAGGCAATTTTTTAGTTGCTCAATGGTATGTAATATTTTTCTACAAACTATTTTAAGTTACTAGTTAGGGATAAATAAATGTGAATCACTTATTATTTTTGTAATTTTTAAGAGAAATTGATGATGGTGATAGTTTAAATGTGATTAAACTGCTTATTTTGTTGGGTTTTCACCGAAAAATTATACATTAAATGACATTAATTTTCTCCCTATTCAAATAGTTAAATAAATAACTTATTTCCTGTTTAATTACCCTATTGTAATATATTAATTTGTCATTTTTTAAGGATTAAATCCTCCTTGTAATTACCAAATAAGTCTTTGTTTATTCTCTCCTTCTTCAGTTTTTATTTCACTATTAAAAATGGACAGAGGTAGTTCACGAATGGTAGGTTAATGAAGTTTTGAGATTTTTGTTTAAGCATGGGGAACGAATGGATTAGTAGGTATTAAGGTTGTTAGGTTATTGGATATTGTAACTTTTGGTTTTTATGTTTTATTTTTTTTAATATGCACGAAATAACAAATTTGTCCTCTTTAATATTTTAATAACAAAATATTAATCATAAATACAAAAAGTCTTTATTTTTCTCTTTTTTTATAAAAAGATTAATAAACACATTTTGTAAAATAGATGATTAAATACTACTTTTTGTAACTTTTTTTTTTAACCTGTTACTACGATTTTACAGTTCATATGAATTTAATTTTTGTTTTTTATAAAAGGAAAGGTTATAATATGACAAAATTTGATTAGAAAGTAAATTGGATTCATAAATTGTATCATTGGACCAACCTCTATTCCTCTGCAATTTAGAGTTGGGATTACAATATATTACAAGTTACAACAATCAGATATATATATATATATATATGGAGACACAATATATATTCTTCATTAACCTTATTGCTACAACAGGTTTTCTTACATTGGATATTGAATTTTTATTAAATTCTATCTTAATCTATTCCATCAAGAATTCAAGATCATGGTGATGACCAACAGGGCATGTAGAACTTTTTTCTTGTACCTTTCTGCTGATGTAGTGGTACTGTACACAACTTGGACATTAGTGGACTATCAATAAATATCAATCAGCTTCTAATTACCATTAGTGTACATGTCAAGAGGCTATAATTCTATATGTCCAGCATAATATTCTTAGTAACCAAGGATCGATGTTACGAGAAAGATACAGCTAATAAAGGGCCTCAAACCATTGGCTTTAGAAGTTGTGCTATTGAGACCAGGAGGAGGGCTATTGAACCCCAAGTCTGAATCCGGATAGCTGCTATTTAATACTGGAGGAGGACTACCAGAACTGCAAGATGACTACTAGGTTATTTATCATGGAAACATTGAACTTATCTTAAAAGAGCTTCAAAGTGAACAAGCTGTGGCTTAATGGCATGAAGCTCATTTGGACAAGTAGTAGTTCTAGGTTTCACTTCCAGTTTTTTTATTTGAAAAAAGAGCTTCAAATTTTGTTGCCATACACAAACTAAGAGTTAGTTTGTTTATGTTTTAGGGATCTTTTAAAAGCATTTCTATTAGAAAGGAGGAAAAAAAAAAAAAACTTTATAACCAAACAAGAAAAATATTATGTGAAGCGCCCTACCCTGATATGCCTGCCCAATCTGGTGATGTTGTTGTGGAAGATGGGGGTGTTTCTGTTGGAGTTAAAGGTGATGCTGACAACGGAGAAGCTAATGGTGTTGATGGTGGTGTTAATGATGGTGTTGATGATGAGGACGTTGGGAAAATGCAAGAACCAGTACCTGTTTAAACATTTAGTAGAATTGAGATAATGATCTTACAATGCAATAACATACAAGTACTAATTACTATCAGTGTCTAATAATTTAAGAACAATGAATAAAACATTTGATCTTACTTGGATTTGTATTGACTAGTGAGGCAGTACCCCCAAAATCACAACCAGTTGGTAACGGGTTCTTTTGGTAATAGCTATTGAATGCATAAGAGGCATGATTTTGCAAAGTATTTGGACTGTAACAACTTGCACCTTGTTGAATTTGTGAACAATCTGCTCCAGCTCCACATGCATAGTCCAATGCTGACTGAAGAGTTGTTTGTGGTGCTCCAGACTTGGCCACACACCAGCTCTGCCCCGGAACTGCAGTCGAGGGCGAGTTAGGGGTTGCCGGAGGTACCGGTATTGTGGTGGGAATATTTGGATTTGTTGTTACAGGGTTAGTAATAGGCTGTTGGCCTGGAACTGTAGTAGGAGTTGTAGTTGGATTGGTAACTGGTATTGGATTATAAGCAGGGTTAGTGGGAACATCTGTTGTTGTTGGGCTGATTGTGCCCTCTAAACTGGTTTCAAATTGCTGTTTGTTAAGGAGTTCTCGGCCATAAGACGAAAAGATTTGCTCATGTTGTTTCATTTTTGAGCTCTATGTGATCAAAATCTTCTGCAGCATTTATAATGTAGCAAGAAATTAAGCAATAGATAAAAATTAACTTACGTATATAATATAACTCATTTTATACTTACAATTTTATTTACGAAACTTAAATTTTAGATTTGTATCCAAATTTTCAGAAACTAGTGGGTTGATGAATGTGTTGATGGACTTACCAGAAGAATAGATGGTTTGGAGAGTCAGAAAGAAGAAGAAACACGTAGAAGCTCCTCTGCCCATATTTGACAAAGGATTTTTGTGAGAGATACCCACTTGGTGTTAATGTGATTTGTGAGTTGGTTTAACGAATAGATATAAGAGCCTTTGAGAGAGAGGGAGGAAAAGTGTATGAGAAAAAGGTAGGAGAAAAGAAGATATAAGTAAGAAGAGCAAAGTTAAAATGATGAAGATCAAAAATGTGTTACTTTGTGACTAAGGATGATGAGGTTTGCCACTTTTTGTTGTGTCTTTCCACAATAGAAAGAATCGAGATCAGCAATGCTTTTCTGCTTCTTTCCATTTCCCAAATATAAATTCAAGTCCAGATATAAAGCAGCTTCTGCTTAATTATCAAGTGCCAAAACACATGCACATGCATATCTAGACATACATGCTCTGTTGTTTTGCTTAGACACACGTCACTCTAGGGATATCAATTTGTAATTGTATCGTGTTGTGTGTCTTTATGTTTATGTACGTGTTTTCCGTGCAAGTTTACTTTTTTTTTTTTTTTTAAAGTGTTATCACTGTTCATTTGTATTATTTGATTTCTTAATTTTAAAAAAATAATAATAAAATACATAATTTTAATAATTTTTTTTAATTAAAATATTATTTTTCAAGAAGTCAATTATTAATATTATTTTAATATTTTTGTTATTAAAATATTAATTTAAAAAATAATATTTTAATTAAATAATTATTCAAATAATGTATTTTGTTCTTATATATAATTAACTCATTTTTCTAAAAACAAGGACCAAATGACATCAATTATAATATAAAGAACTAAATGACATAATTTAAGGGACCGCTCTGGCCTCCTGATTATTAGAAGAAAAAAAATTCTACATTATTGCTCTATTTTTATAAGAAATTAAACAGGAAAAATAAGATATAATATTATATCTCTATCATAAATAAAAAGACTAAGATGGCAAAGATAATCTTTAATATGTAACCTTAACAGGGTAGCATGTAGTTACTACAAGTCCACAAAATCGTTAAATTTATAAACAACAGGACTAAGATGACACCATACCCTTAAACATAACAAGCCCGAGTTTTTCATTTGTTTCTTTTTGATTGACTAATATGTAATTATCTACCAGATATGTTATTGATTTTGCTTTTAAGAAATGGCATTTTCAGTCTAGTGGCGTCTTCTACAAATGAAGAACGTTAAGACATTCAAGGGTGTAAAATAATAAATTTGTTTATGAATTTGATTCATTCAACATTTAATTTAAACTAATGGCTGAGGAATTAATTCATCCATCCAAGATCAAAAATTTCAACCAATAATATGACATTATTATAAAAAAAAAATAAGGGAAAAATAGAGCTAAATATGGCCCCTATTTTTTCTTAATTTTACAATCGAAATACGATATTAATTTTTTATTAGTTTGGACCATGCAATCTATGACCAATGAATATCTTTGTTCTAAAAAAATGACAAATTAAAAACATAATGTTATAAGATAATAATTTTTACAATAAAATAAATTTTTTAGAATTTTACTATATAAATAATAAATTATAAACTATAAACTTTAAATCCTAACTCTATTAAATATTAAAATTCTAAACCTTAAATTATTTTATTACAAAAATTATCGTTTATTACATTTTTAGTTAATTGTTGTCTTTTTCAATTCCAAAGACTAAAAATCTCAATTTCGAAAAAAAAAAAAAAAAAAAGATTAATCTTAACAAAAAAACAAAAACATTAATCAACACTTGGCTAGGAGACTTTTGTGAGCCTAGCCTTTATTGGTTTATGTATGTAATGTAGGGGTCTATTGCATTTGTGTTCATGTTTATCGACCCAAATTCACATATTTTTTTTATTATTATAAAATATTAAATTAATTTTAGCCAACTATATTTTTACATGCATAAAACAATTACTAATTAATTCAAATTAAAAAATAATTACTGTTTTTTTTATTTAATAAAAATAACAATATTATTACACAATTATAATTAGAACTCAAATTAAATATTTTACGAGCAGAAGCTTGAATTAACACCCTAATTTGATAACAGACACAAACAAAAAGTACAATTAAATAATAATTATTCACCTAAATTTAAGAAATTTTCACACTTGGAAAGTGAAGGCGTAGCATTAGTGACTTTGAAGTAAACAAACTTAAAAGTTGGAACCCAAAGTGAGAACACAAAGCATATGCCAATGAATCAAATAAAGATGTATATGCTATTAACACTTTTGTTGAAAGAACGGCATCAAAATAAGATAGGAACGATTAAAGGATTGAAACTAATTGGACTATATTAAAGATGATCTTGAAATATCCAATTTTGCTTAGATCAGCAAAATCCATTAAAACAGTATTTAGTATAACAATTGTTGAATAAAAGGCAATTAAGAAAAGTAAAGTCTTCGGTTTATATTTAAGTCTAATAGCTTCGTTTGGGTTATATTTTATTCGACGTAATTTCACGAGCTTGCGGCAAAAAGCCTAAAATAACGATTACAAATATTTTTATTTTTTAACTTCTTCGGCAAAAAAAACATTTGTACTTCTTTTTACAACATAAAATAATATTTTTTTTCTATAAAAAAATATATTTTCTTTAAAATACATATGTTTTTTTTTTATGTGTACAACGTATTTTTTATATAAAAATTAAAAATAAAATTATATATATATATATATATATATATCATACAATTAAATTAATAAATAAATAAATAAATATACACTATTATACATCACATAATTATCACAACCCTAATATTTTTTTTTTAAATTAAATAAGTATACACTATTATACATCACATAATTATCACAACCCTAATTTTTTTTTAAATTAGATACAATTTTATCACCAAGTTACACTTATATATTAATTATACTACGTTATATCATTTATCATAAATATTAATTTTAAATTGAAGTGGTAGTGCGATCTTACGGTATAGAAAAGTAACAACAGCGATAACTTTATTTTAATGTTTATAAATAATTTATTTATTCTACTTATTTTATTTTTAATTTTTTTTATAATAAAATATATGTTAATTCTCTTCTAATATTAAAAAAAATATATTCATTTATATTAAAAAATAAATAATATATATATATATATATAAATGAAAAAAAAAAAATTCTATGCAATATAATTAAATCAAAATTTTATGATAAGACTTTTTGCCGCTAAGAAACCTTCTCTTACTTCCCTCAATAGTAATACTACTGTCTACTAGGCACAAACAGCATCTTTCTGCAGAATATGGTAGAATATGCAGCATCAACGAAGACAACACATGTGGAATAATAATATATTATACGTGCTTTGATTTCAAATTGGTGAATCAAAAGCAGCTTGTCTGACTAGGCTAAAGCCCAAAAGCAAACCAAGAGAAAAGAAGAAGAAGAAGAGATAGTCATAGATCTGAATATATATATATATATATATCAAAATGGCGATAAGGTTGCAAGATTCAATTTGATTTTGTAAAATGTAGCTGAACGTGATTGGTTGAACAAATATAAACAGCATTTTTTTTTTTGTGACATCTTTTGTTCACTGTTTTTTATTTTTATAGTTAATTTACATTCAAAATTTATCATTGGTTCAAAAAGGATATCATTTGAATATGTTACAATGTATCTAAAACTTTTATAAAAGCGTATTGTCAAAGTTAATAGAACTCTAGTGACTTTTGTTCATTAAAACACGTATAAGAAACAAAAATAATTTTTTAATATGTATCTAAAAGTAGTGAGGATCAAAATTAAAAATATCTCTCGAAGAGATTATCTCATACAAGTTCAAGAGTATATATCAGAATAGTAGTCCTGTTAATAACTGCACGTAATCTAATACACTTGGTTGGATGGTATTTCATATTTAACTCTTGTATAAGTTTAGAGTTCGAGTTTTGTCTCTTTATTGCACTAGCTCATTTGATTCCTCTCCTATTCCCCTTAAGAATAAGCTAGAAATTTCAGTTTGTTCAAAAAAAAGTTATTATTGAAAAAAAAAAAAGGTCATTACTGACAGTATCTGGGAATCTAACATAAAGTGGTGTTTAGATTTCCTGTAGTAAGCCTCATAAGGAATTCATGATTGTCCAAAACAAATTTTTTTATAATGAGAAGTCTAAATTAATCTAAAGCAATATCTTGATGCATAATTTCGAGTTTGATCTCTAACTATGGAAATGGTATATGAAACATAAAAGTAAAAGAAACAAAGTAGCAAAACCAACTTGAAACAAACTCAAAGTAGCAGAGATCAAAGATAAACTTTCTAATATTTATTTTTAAATATACATAAGCCAATGTTCTAGTGGTATGTTTTGTTTCATCATATATGTACAATTGAAATTAGCACACTCAAATTCTTTCTTTGATAATAGCAAAAGGTGTTAGTCTAAGGTGGAATATAGGAAGAGAATATTTGAGACTATTTCACTAACGTCATGTTTATTACACTGTATTAAATATTCTAACTGTATAATTTATATACAGTCATATGTTTAGTTGTGAATTTATACCGTATTATACAGTATAAAAATAGTATAATTATGTAAAATTTGTACGATTAAGGAGAGTGAGTCTAAATCGTACTGGACAATTAATTTAGTCTGTCTGAATTTTCAATTATAAAATAATATATCTTAATTTTTTCTTTTATCTTAAATTAAAAATGATATTTTTTATTTTAAAAAATGTAATAAAAATATAAAAATGAATTAAATATTATTTTAAATAAATTTTATAATAAAAAATTATTTTAAATATAAATTATTTTAATAAAAATATATAATAAATTTAATTGGATTATATTATACAGCTTTTCACAAAATACTGTACAAACTAATTATAATACAATTTAATACAGTTCAGTCCAATACTACTATACTTAACTTATCTAATATGGTGCACTATACATAACCTAAGTGTATATAGCAACAGGAGAATGCCATGTATTTCAAATGATATTGCACAATATTATTAATAAATATAATTATATTTTTATGTTTTTTTTTAATTCAAGAGAAAATATTGATAATAAAAAAAATCATAAATAAGTGACTTTCTATTTACTACACCGTCAAATATGCCATTTTTTCAATGTTGCAAAAAATATATTTCTTGTAGTTTATACTTTTTTTTTTTTTTAAGTCAAAGGAGTAAACTTTATTAAACAAGGATTTGATTTACAGTACATTCAATCTAAAATTACATCAGTATTCCAAAACTCAGTTAAGACTAAAAGCTTACTGAAAAGGACATAAAAAGTGATAAAATTTCAGCATCAAATAATACAACAAATCAAAACCCTCAGCAATGAAATTAAACACAACAAACCGCCAAGCAAGACGACGTCGCCGACGAGGAACACCACTGACGACCGCAAACAGCTCGATCTCTGCCGGCAACGAAACAAACCTCAAAACCGGTGACCGTGCGCTGAGGGATTACTGAACCCCGCAACGAAACCAGCTGCGCCGCTGCAACCACCAGGCGAGCCCAACCACCACGTGAGCCAGTCACCATACAAGCCCAACCACCACACGAGCCAGGCGCGCAGGCGAGCCCAACCACCACGCGAGTCAGGCACTGCGCAAGCCCAACCACCACGCGAGCACAACCCACACACGAGCACAACCACCACTTGAGATTTGCGAAAAAAAGAGAAAAACCGAGAAAGAAACAGAGAAAAACCGAGAAAGAAAACGTTAAAGACAAACCAACGCTTGGCCGACGGCCAAAAACGGCCCGCCGTCGGCCAAACGATCGAAAAAAAATTTGAAACCCTAGTGTTTTTAGAGAGAGGCGGGAGCTTTTAGAGAGAGGCGAGTCAACCAAGCAAGACTTTAATTTGGCTTGTGACTGCATTTCTTCTTGTAGTTTATACTGTTATGGCACTAGTGTTACATACATCGGAGTTTTTTTTTTTTTCATTATTGAGGCTCTAAAATGACAATTAATTCTGTATGTAATTAAATTAAGGGGTAGTTGCAGGCAATAATATTACATCATATATAAAATTTTTTACAACCCTTCAAAAAAATATTTTTATTACATAAATAAATATATATTTTTTAACGTTATAAAAAATAAATATATATATTTTTTACTAAAGAGATTAAAAATAAAATTAATTAAATAATAAAATTATTTATATACTTGAAAATTAAATTCATTATAAAACATCATGTGACTAACAAATAGGAGACATGGGCCGCAAGATGTACATAAGTCGTATTGTAGGGTCACATAACAGAAAAATACCCAACATACCATTGACACTCAATATATGTATATATCTAGTTATATATACAAAATATACATTTGTTCGTATATAATGTATGTAAAAAATATACACGTTAAAACAAATTATTTTGGGTCTAACTTAATTATAAAAAACTTAAGTAATTAATAACAAATTAAAAAAAAGTAAATATAACATGATATATATTTTTCTTCATGGTAAACAAACAAAACATAAAAAAAATAAATATAATGCAAAAACAAGTCCAATAAGTACAGTAACTATCTGAAACTCTCCAACAATCAATCTCATCAAAGATAAATAATAGACACGAAAAGTTCAGCTAAACAGAAGCATTGATCGGAAGGAATGAGAAAGAAATACGTACATTAGAGAGAGTACAGATGAGCTCTCAAAGAAAAATCCCTTTATTGGACTAATAGTTTCCTTACTAAGAAGCCGAGTAATCTTGGCATGGAATGCAAAGGTCTCAATCTCTCCCATATGCCAAGTTCGATGACACCGTGCATGAGAAAGGTAATGGATAGAAAGGTAAAATCACGACGACAAAAAGCAGTCGTAATGCGATTCATAATGGTGCTATTGTAGGTAATAAATATATTTTTTTTAATGGAAGAAACAAAAAGTTAATGCGCTTAAAACATGGACTTCTATTGGACTAAAAGTTTGCTTATGATGTTGAATTGATGAGGCCACTCCTTTACTTGTTGGACTTATTAAATGTTTTATTTTATAAAACCTTTTTTTATACTTTCTGAAAAACACTAATTTTCCCCCCTGAATTATTATATGAAGTTGATCAATAAAGAACTCTTTGTAGGCATATTCAAACCAGTATATCTTCTTGGCAAGATTTTTTTCTTCTGGATATGTAGTTAAGATAGATGGAATTAGCAATTTAGCATGGGCAAAACGTTTGAGGCCAGGGGTAGCTAGAAATGTAGAAACAAACATTCATCACGGGAACAAGTGTCGGCCAATTTGAGGTTACGGGGTTAGCTGAAGTTTAAAACTTTGAGTTAGGGTTGGGCTCATGCTGGATTTAGTATTTCAATACTTTTTTAGATTGGATCGATTAGATTAAATGAAAACTCAAAATCATTTGGGTGGATTGAAGCCTATGTTGTTTTTGGAGAAAAAAATCATATTTTTTATTGGTTATGAAATAAAATAATATCAAGCATTTATTAATTATACTAAAAAAGTCAGATTGATTTAATTTTTCTAAATTTGAATTGACTTAAGAATATTAATTTAAATGTAAAAAAAAAAAGGTAAAATTATCAAATATAAGTATATTTTTTTAAATTTAAACTTAAATGAAACTTTGGGCATAGTCTAAATGTTTGAACTAAATTAGGAATTAATTATTCGGTTTAGACCGATTATATGATATATTAGCTTTTTAACTTATGTAACTAAACGACAGAGTTTTGACAATACAAATTTTGCGGTTTTGTTCCTAGGTCATTTACATCGTTTTGTTATTCCCTCAGCTTCCTTAATTTCGCAGAAATTGAAGCTTTGTTTTATTGGCTGTCGACCAATTTGTCCTTTTCCATTTACTGGTAATTTTTCATTTTTTTGTTTCTGTAAATATTTTCGAGTGGGGTACTGGTTGTCGTTTGAGTTTTTAAAGCTCTGTTCTATCAGTTACTAACAATTGGAGTTTTCCTTGATATTGCATCCTCTATTCCTTGATATGTCATGAAGTTACTAATAGCAACTCTATAATTTCTTTGAAAAATGTGGATATTTATTTGTAATATCACTTGGGTTTTGTTCTCAAGCTTTCAACTATGTCTGCAATCACTCACTGGAAGAAGAAGAAGAACAGCTTATGGAATTTATACATTCACATTTTGTATGTATAGGTTACATATACATTTATTTTGTATGTAACTTGTACATTCACATTTTGTATGTACAGGTATGTGAATGTATAGGTTACATACAAATTTGTATGTACATATTACATACAAAATGTGAATGTATAGGTTACATACAAATTTGTATGTACAGGTTACATACAAAATGTACAGGTTACATACAAATGTCCATAATCACAGTCCCTACTCTAATCTGCACCTTTTTCTTCGCAATTAAATGCCCACCTTCTTCTTCGCAATTACCTATATAGCAAAGATATGTTAAAAATTACTTGCATTTGATTAACAGTTTTTGTGTTGAAACTTAAAGATAAGGTGTACATACAAAAATATAAGGTATACGTACAAAAATATAAGGTATACGTACAAAAATGTAAGGTGTACATACAAAAATATAAAGTGTACATACAAAAATATAAGTTGTACATACAAATATATAAGTGTACATACAATAAAAATATATTATAAAATGACAGAATTTTAAGAAATTGGTATCAGAGCCATAACTATAAAATATAAAAATAAATATAAATTAATAATTAAATTAAAATCATCTTAAGTATATACAAAAATTTTCAGAAAATATTATAAGCTTTACATATTTATAAATTAAAGAAATGAACAAAAAGAATATTTTGGTAAAAATTGTATCTAATACTTAATTGAAACTCACCGTTTCAATTTAAAAAAATGCTATTTAAAAAAAATTGGTACTTTTTACCGTATGTTTATTATTTGAATAAATCACTCCTAAATTAGCCCTAAAATTATTTGAATAAGATCCAATGGGCTAGTTTGAACCTAATCAAAATTTCCACCTAGGTAAATCTATTGGATCAAGCTGGTTCATTTCTGCGCAAACCGCACTAAATTTATTTGCATTACATCCTTGTAGGATAAGGTATTAATTGTCCATGTGACTCAAGAATTATGACCCACCCTATCCAGATGAAGATTGAGTTTTGAATAGGAATTAATGTTAACAAAAGTAACTTTATTAGGCTTCACTACCTTTTGGACCCTCGAAACAGTGGTGGTTTTCCAAATTAATTACTCTTTCAATGTAAAAAGATATAAAAAAAAATACGTCGGATTAAATTTTATTTAATATTTATAATTTATGATGATCCTTCACTTATAATTTTTATTTAAAATTATAATTTTATCCCTAGTATATATTATAAAGGATTCTTGACTTCTCCATTATTCAATTTTTGTCTCAATACGTCCAATTTTGGGAAGTATAGTTAGACATGTGTCCAATTTAGTTCCGACGAGTGAAGTCGTCAGCCAGTCAAAATCTCGTCAGTTGGACAGCCTTCTAATTTTGGATAGCCGTCTAATTTTGGACAATCTAATTGGACATGTGTTCAACTCAGCTCCGGTGAGTGAGGTCATCGGTCGGTCAAAATTTGGTCAGTTAGACAAATGTCTAATTTTTAGTAGTCTAATTGGACATGTATCCAATCAAAATTTATTAAAATTAATCAATAAATTAAGGATATTTTTGTCATATAAAAAAATTAAAGTGAAGAAATCATATCTAAATTTTAATAAATATATAATCTTAAAAGATAAGATAAGCAAATTGCGTTATAGTCGAGTTGGCAAAATTTAGTTACAAGCGAGCGCGCATTGTTACCCTCCGAATAGAAGTTCAGTGATTTGAATATTAATGGCAGCTATGGGCTTCTATGTTGAATTGAGTGGTAGTCATAGCTCATGATTGGTACACTCTCAAATTTTTTGATGATTTAAGGTGGGATTTACCATTGTGACCACTAAGTTACCATTGGCCCTCCATCCTGATGAGATATTTTTGCTATCTAAAAAAAATGTAGAAAATATCTCCGAACTAAAAAAAGTAATACTTTGATCAACAATCTATTATATTTAAATAAATAAGTCTTAATTAAAAATTCAGGGACTAAAGTCCCAAATTTATTAATTTTTAATACTTAAGTTAATAAATAGTAATAAATTTTGGGATATAAGTATAATAAATAGTAACATGTTTAGAACTTTAAATATAATAGAACTTAAATGTGACATTTAATAACTTTAAGAACTAAAATGTTTAATTTTTTTTTATTTAAAAACTTTATGTTGATTTAGACATTATTTAAGAACCAATTACTCTAAAAAATGATAAAAGATGTAGACCCTTTCACTCAGTCGGTACTTCAAGCTTAAATTTTGTAGTGTCAGTCTCTAATTAATTAGTAGTTAGATAGGAAAATATATGTGAATGAGATGTAAAAAGTTTAATTTCTAGTGTCGTTTAGCATATGATTAGAGTAAATGCAGTAGTTTATGTACATATGCATAATAACTCCTGTTATTGCTCAAAATATTAATATATGGGCAAAAAAGTCATAATTTTTTTATTATTGTATAAAAATAAGTGCTTTCTTTTATTTTAATAAGTTATTTTTAGTCTCATTATTTATAAAATTAAAAATTTTAATATAAAAAGGCGTACTTTAATCTTAGGGCTAAAGTGCATTAATTTAAATAATTATAAAATTTTAAATACTTATTTTTAATAATTATGACACTAAATAACTTTTAATAATAACAGAACTATGAGTGTTTTTGATTCAATAATTACATAACTTTTGTGTCATTTTAAAAAAAAAAAACCTCATTTGTGCTCCTCTTCCTTTATAAACACTCATTTTTTAACAGAACGAAATATTTTTTTTCCATAATATATACTCAATTTATATATCAACATTTTAACAGTGTATTGTAATTTTAAAATTTATTTGTTGTACATTTTGGTATATAAGATTAAAAAAAAAAATGTTGCTATTTACAAAGCAAAAATTTTAATGTCAAAATAATTTAAAATTTTACTTAATAATTTAATGCATTAATGTTTCTAAAAATAAAAATATTGCATTAACATCATCAAAGATTGTTCTAAAAAATAAAACTACCAAAAAGATAAAAACATATCAGAGAAAATTATAATTCTCGTTAACATGTAAATATGTAAAGTAACGGGTAATCAATCATAAATCATATATTTGAGTGAATCTTGCATTGCATATAACGTAACATGTGCATTAATACATGATAAAATAAGTTTATTATGATTCTTTATTTTTACAACAAAAAAAAAATTAAAAAAAAAAAATATGAATAAAATCAATAACTATTACTAATAATAAAAAAAAAATACAATAACCAGTATTTAATATTTTGTCTACAACTATCAATTTCTAATTTGTCTAAACACTGTGGGGGTGGCACGTAAGCTTGCCTCTTTTGCTTTGAGGTTGTGTGTTTGAGAATGGGGTGCTTCTCCTTGTATTTGGGATGATTTTTTTTAATGTATCTCGTTTTATTTCTGTAATTAAGGAATGATTGGGGTTTTTAAAAAAAATAATATATATATATATATATATATATATTGTCTCAATTAAGAAAACTATGTTTACCTATAAATATTAGGATCCTTTTGTCCTCATTGAAGTATCTTTCTAGTTTCTTCTGCATTAGCTAGCTATCTTCACTAACTTCATTCATAATTTTTTAATAGAATTGCAAAATGAACCGTTCAAATTAATGGCAAATGGGTTGGGTGTTAAAAGCATAATTTTTTTTTAATACATAAAAGATCAAAAATTCGAGTACTAATTATGAATAAATGCATGATATAGTTAATAAGAAAATCAAATTAATTGGGTTTGGTTATACATTTTTAAGCAACCTTTAATTATCTATATAGCAACAACAACAACAAAAATTCTTTTAATTAGCAAAGAAACAGTTTTTTTTTTTTTTTTCAAATAAAATGATATCTAGATGAGGCCAGAGGGGATATTTAAACTCACCGGTTCATACTGGTTCAGTACTATAGGATACTATATATATTATATTCAATAGTCAGAAAGGTTCGCAATATTCTCAAAATTAAAATTATATATTATCATTTTCATTAATAAAAATATTATTAAAAATAATAATAGTGTAATTAATTATAAGCTTAATTATTCCATTGATTCATAAACTTTAACTAAATTCACATTAAAAGCTCTAAATTTTTAATTTATATAATTTAGTACCAAATTTTTAAAATTTTACACATAGATCATTAAAATTTTAAATTCTATAATTTAGTTCTCAAAATTTTAAAAATTCATACATAAGTTCTATCTTGGATAACTAAAATACATAATATTGAATCAAAATTTTAGGACTTATGTGTAAAAAGTTTGGAGGACTAAATTGTTGGATTTAAAAGTTTAGAAAATTATATGCAAAAATTTAAAAATTTGAGGACTAAATTATAGAATTTAAAAATTTATGAACCAAGTGTGAATTTAGTTAAAGTTTATGAACTAATGGTATAGTTTCACCTTAATTATATGAGCAAAATAAACAATTTACATATTTTTATTATAGCAATAATAAAATGATTGTGACAATATTATTAACCTATAACATTATTCTAATTTGTGACTTATTTTAAATTAAAAGTATTCACGTAACAGAGAATGACTCATATTTTAGGTGAATGAGACAGTCGTCTTAGGTTCCAATCAGATACAGGACTTCAACATTTTATCAAATCTATTGTATATATATTTTAAAATATAATATTCAACAATTTTTTTTAAATATAATATAAATTAAAAATTATATATTTAATTCAATGCTATTTTAAAATTTACTACAAAGTCTCACACAAAGTGTAACTTTATTTTATTGAATATCTTTATTATTCATCTTTTTATTTATAATTTTAATTTATCATTAATATTTGACCAACAATTCTGATTAATTATTTATTGGTTATTTGTTTGGTATATATACATTGTATATGTCTAAAAAAAAATTATAAAAAATAAAAAGTAAATTTTTTATTTAATTATTTTAATATGAAAAATATTCAAGGCCTCGTTTTCATCTTTTGCTCTAGGCCTTTAAAATCCTTAGCCGCCCCTGCCAAGTAATTTGATGAAATAATAGACATATGGGGTTCAATTCAGAGATATGAGTCTTAGACAATGCAGAGGCTAGTAAAAGCCCAATTTATACCACAATTAGGCTATATGTATCTATATGTATCGAGACCTAAGTTTGAGCTAGTGAAATAGTTATAATTGTATATAAAGATCTATCGATTATTAAGTTTTTGCTAACTCCTGCTAGTATCCTCAACTATAAAAAATAATTCATATATAAAAATGCGATGACTGTTCCTCTTATAATGCGAAGCTTTTTCATGTTATAAAAAAAAAAAAAAAAAATTTACACGACCATTTAGAATTTTAGATTATATAGTTCTTGCAAATTAAAACGCTTGGCATGTTTTAATCAAAAACCAACTTTTAATTATTGGGATTTGAATTACATATCATATCAATGGGACAATATCCATACAAGCCAATGACAAGCTGCACAAAATATTTTTAAGAATTGTAAAATAATATTTTATTGGTTTGCAGCTCATAACATTCCATGCAGACGTAGACATTTTTGGTTGATCATGAAAAGTGAAATTAAAGTATATTAGCCAAAAAAAAAAAAAAAATTAATAATAATTAATGTGCGAAAAGGTTCGGCCATGCAAATTGCAAATCCTGACAATAAATATAACCTTTTTCTTTTAGGAAAATCGTGAGAATTCAAACATGTTTTGAGTGTTAGTTTGATTGACCACATGGATAATGTGAAGTTTAATTATAAGCTTTTATATAAGATACTGGCACAGTGTGAAGCTACCTAATTAAATGCCCAATACAACAGCATTATAAAATAAAAATATTATAATTCTCATATCAAACCAAATTAATGTATCAATTTTGGTAGATAGCGTCACAAAGGGCACGATAAAAATTATTTTTAAATATAATTAATTATTAATTCTTTTATACTTGTAAATATATTGATTTTTTTTTACCATTTTAAATAAATAACATGGCTTCTTCTTTTTATTTTTTTATTTTTTAAATTTAACAATTAATGTATAAGGCATGCGTCTTTAAATAGACATCAATTTATAAAAAATATCATTCAAATCACTTCGGTTAGGGTTTCATTTTCAAAGCTAAGTATAATATGTAGACTAGCCAACGAACATTTTAACTATCGTAGTTTGATGACATGATTTAGATAATATATATATAGAAATTATCAAGTGAGTAACAGTACTCACCTTAAGTAAGTATGAAAGGGAAAAAATGTCACTTATTTAATTTTAGATAATTAAATTCAATTTTTTTAAGATTTAATTTATAGTTTTTAGGGTTTAGTTTTAACATTTTAGAGTATAGATTTTATTATTTTATATATATTTTTTCTTATTTTTTAAAATAGAACTAATTTGTTAATATGATGCTCACTTTAAGATTAGCAATAATGCTCCCTAGATCATTGATTTTAAGAATTAGGAGGACTAATGACTACAGACTACAATGTGCAAAAGGTTCCATCATTTGATAAGTCGATCCAAACGAATATGAATTTATATTTTGAGGAGGTTTGAATTGGATTAGAGTACATTGATTTGAATTCTTTTCATTAATTATATTGGATATCGAATGAAATTATGTACCATGGACTGAGCATATTTAAAATTACATTTATTCTACACTAGCATACATTTTACTTGTTATTAGAAGTTAAATGTTATGATTATATAAATTTTTATTTATTTTTTACCTATATTAATTATATAATGACACAAGATATAATTAACTGAAAAATTGAATCATCACGTATCATAATATAATTGATATATAAACCAAAATATGTGCAATTTTATATGTTTTTAACATTTCTCATTAAGATACAATCTTTTAATATTAACAAATGCTAAAAACATATAAATTTGCACTCATTTTTACATCTACATTAATCATATTAATTACGTAGTAAAATTATTTTGAAAAATGGATAAGTAATTTAATTTTTTAAATAATTTTAGCAAATATTATGATATGATTTATGTGGGTATAAAAATAGTGCACATTTAGCATTTATTTTTAACTTTTTGTGTAATATACATGGTCGGTGGAGGCGAGTAATAACTAATAATTATTTAGGAAGTATTAATCGGTCAAGTAACTCCATTGGATATTTTTTACCGTTAAATTAACAACAATTTGAGATATATTGCTTTATTATTGGTCAGATTTAGAAAAGTTAGGAGATTAAGTCGATTTAGTTAAAAGTTACGCGGTTAAATCGGTTCAATTTAATAAAGTTTGAAAACTAAATCAATTTAATTAATAAATTAAATAACTAAAATTAAAATTGGGGCAAAACCCGTCTTGTCTCTTAGGTTTGAATAATGCTAAACTGCACATTCTGGCAGTTGCACGATCTTAAAAGAAAACATAATTATTTAATGCTCATAAAGTCAATAAAAAGAAATATATATATAATTAAAATCTTACTAAAACAGGGAAGCTGGAAATATCACGAATCGGACTAAATAACAATTTTTTGTTTTGTTTTTGTTTTTAGTGACAAATCAATAAGTTTTCAGTAGAAACAATAATGACCGACCAATAAGTTTATGAAAACGAATGGGAAATGTTGTCTAAAAGTTGGACGTGATCCTCTAAAGGACAAGTATGATATTTGTCATTGGATTTCAGCTCTTTATGTATTTAAAACATGATCTAATTATCTATATTATGCACTCACCTAAGTAAAGAAGAGTTATGATATTTAAGAGATGAACTTTACTCTCTTTTTTTTTTTTTCTTTTTAATAAATTAAACATTATGCTTGTAAATTATTTTATTGTGAAATTATATTTATTCTTTTTAATTAAACATGTGGTAATACAAGGATTTTTGTGTGTAATTTTTTTTTTTTAATTTTAAAAATGTTGTTCACGTGATTAACCTAATAATCTGATAATAAATGGTTTAATTATATGACATAATTATTTTTATACATAAAATTTTGTTTTTAACTCCCTTCAAGAAGAAACATGTTATTATTTTTCTTTCAACGTAAATAAATATATATTTTTTAACGTAATAAGAAAATAAGCATAATTTTTTTTTTTTACGAGTGAGTTGAAAATAAAACAAGTTTAATAACTAAGTAATTTATGCATAAAAGGCTAATAAAATTTACACATTTTCATTTAAAGTTATAACTTCGATTACAAAATTTACGAAATGACACCGTAAAGCATTCAAAAGGTAAAACTCAATTTCAGTTGAAATTTTTGGTTTAAGCTTTTAGGTATGGACATGGTAGGGTAGGTAGTCCTTGGCACATAGATGTATCCGTTCATAATTAAAGAATGAGGCCACAACCAAAAAGCTTCACTCAGTTACCCTCCTTTTCAGCAAGGAGCTAAAAAATCAAAAAAAGTTAACACTTGCCAATTCTAATCGTGTATTTAAATTGTTAAAAAAATGTTATTAATTATTATTAACAACAAGGTTGAACAATTAGCACCTATATATTGAGTAATGTGGAAGTTTTCTTATCTGATTTCTTGCACCAAAAATGATCTCTGCTTCATAATTGAAGCTGTAAAAATGTTGATTTTTCTAACTGTAAATCAATTTGGAGTTTTTATATATAAATTTTTTTATTAATTATCTTGTGGATATTAATGTATAGCATATATATCAATCATATTTTTAAGGTTTTGCTACTTAAAAATGATGCAACTTACTTCTAAAAATGATGTATACTGTTAATCAAATATCTAAAGTTTTAAAAATTATCAAATAGATCCTATCATTATTGACCACATTATATTTTGAATATCAATTTACACTAAAAATAACATATTTTCACCCTTTAATAATATTATTTTTAAATAATAATAATAATAAGAAGTTAAGAGCAAACACAAAGTGCCAAGCAATATTCAATTCAATAGAGCATTTGAATTTAGGGTCCCGATTTGCGTGTCTGCACCATACATACGTTTCTGTATTACTTTTTTTCTTTGACTCAATAAATTTATTTATAATTAAATAAATGACATTTGTTGGGACCCTATAATTGTTGAATAATTCATGGCTTGTATTAAAAAGTATAAGGGAATAAAATTTTAATCTGTGTAAAAAAAAAAATCAAGCAATTCATCTTCAAAGCAAAAATTAAAACATTGATCGATATATATCGAAATTTATGATATAGTTGCCATACTATGGATATTTTCTTTTTCTTTTTCTTTTTTCCGATTACAAATAAAAGTATTTCATAAATTAACTGCAAATTACAATGAAAATTTCAAAAAAAAAAAAAAATACTCTGGACAACAAACCATGATATGAACAATTACATAACACTTTCATGAATAGAGAGAACAAAAACTAGAGAAAAACTACAAATAGCTAGTAACATTAGCTATTGATAGATCTAGAATGGGTGAGATAAGCCTGCTCGATCTTGAGAGATTAGGGTTTTTATTTATTTATTTATTTATGGCTATTTTCTATATAACTTGTGACTACAGATTAAAATATAATTTCAAGTGTCACTCAATGGAGGAAAAACATTGTTCACTCTTTATTTTTTCTTTCTTTCTTTAATTCGTTAATTCTCTTGCAAATGATTTTTCTATTTCAAGTTATGTGTCACATAGATTAATAAAATAATGGCATGTAGAATATTCCATGATTATTGATACATAAATAAGCATAAGGTTAATTTCTATTACTTTTTGTTTAATTGTATAATAATTATTTAATATCGACATCGAATTTTATCTGAATTTTTAATAATAATTATTCCAGTATTATTGAAAGTGATATCAAAAATTTCTATAGCAACAAATAAAATATCAAAAAATATTGTAGAGGCTATAGTAAGGCAGAAGAATTCATTTAACAATAAATTAGTAGCTGAATCACTTGTCTCCCTATATATTAATTATTCAATAGAGAAAGAAAATAAGAAAAGGCCAAAAACTTAGTCGAAGATTATATAATTCTTTTGCCAACATAGGGAGAAAAAAATTGAAGTTATTTATATTCTACCTATAGAATTCAAATAATAATGAAATATTTACAAAATAGCATATTTTAATATTTAAAGAGTCATATCTATTCTCTCTCTTTAACATTAACATGTTGACAATTAAATAAGGTTGACCGACTTTGATCAAGTTGTGCTAATCATTGAACAAGATTCACCTTACGCGAATTAGTCTTATGATTCATATAAGGGCCGGGACACTTTGATAATTGACAAAATATATAATTCTTATTGAATTATTTTGGATTTATGTCTGTTATTGCATGTGATGTTTTTTCTCAAATAAAGAGAAAATATACAAAGATCTTTTTAAAAGATGCATAATAGCGAGCTCTCCACCACCCAAGCACCCATTGGAAAGAGTGCTGCAAGAAATATATGTGTAACAGAAATTAGTTATACCATCTAAATGAAAGGAATTTATGTCAGGTGGGCATTGGTTACATCCCAAGGGCATGACAATGTTCCTTGAGACGAGGAGTCTTAGAGACAATGTCAAAGAAGCGGATGAATGATCAATATTGTTCATCACCCACACACAAGAGGGGACATAAGAGATAAATTGGGCATGAAAAGGTAGCCTTTTGGAAAGGTGACATGCATTATAGGCTACATTGTACAAATGATTGTGTATAAATAAGTGGCAGCATACCAATGAGGTAGCATTGATAATTGGAAGACACAATACGAGCATGGAAACAATCAAGAAAGTGATGGCATGTGAGGCAAAAGTGTTGGTTAAGGGTTCGGCCAAGAACAAAGGAACCATATGATTGTAGGCACATAAGTTGGTGGCATCGTACTAAAATGAAAGTCATAGTGTATGGGCTTCAAATCAAAGAGCTTTGTCACTCGAACAATATGTAAGTTTGAGTGAATGAAACTTATAGTCATGTAAGGCACACTTGCTTAGAGAACTTGAGGATAAATTGGCTTGTGTTAGCTTGAGTGTAACATGTTGATAAGAATTTAGCATAAACGCATGAAGGTACAAGATGAAGTTGAAATTTGAGCAATAAGTTAACTTTTAATGTCAAATTTTTTGTCTGGGAGTGCATATAAAAAGACTTGACAAAGAGGAAAGGGAAACTATAAGCCCTAGTACATTGTTGTACTACTTTGCTAGCAAATTTTTATGGTTAAGTTGTGCAATATGTGTATTGATGTTGAGGAACTTTAGGACAAGTGTCTCAGTTGAGTAACCTTGATGCTATCAAAAAGTTGTTAAGTTGCATGCATGCAAGACTCTCCAATGGAGTAACATTAGAGCATTTTTTTTTTTTTTTTGACAAGGGTCATGTGTGAGACTTAAAAGGTGATTAATTGGCCTAGACTTGGAAAGTCATGGTGTTGGTCGATCAATTTTCACCACACAAACTCGCAAATGATCACAATAGGAGTTAATTGAATGTTGACTGTAATTGACTGGAACTTTATTGAGGATTAACCAACCGTTGACTAAGGTTAACTAGAAGTTGACCACTCATTGATTAGATGAAATCCGCCAAATAAACTTCATATAAAATTTGTGTTAGTTTATATATATATATATATATATATATATATATTTGTCAATTTTTGTGTTATTTTAGTCTTTTAACTATATTGAATTTTGTGCAACACAACTAATATGGCATAAATTTAACGCTACATGGCCTAGAAATTTAATATTGATTTTGCTACATTATGATAAATATTGGCACAAGTAGTAGTAGTAGTAGTAGAGTTCAGAGGTTGTATTGTTTTTGTTGAGTTCTCATCGAGACAATTAAAGTAGTTGCACTCTTGAGTATTAACAAATTTCTACGTACGGTAGAATATAAAAATAAAAAGATGAAGATCGAAGAAATAAACTTACAAAATATTGGTCCATCTTATATTCATTAAATTTTTGTCCTAAAATAACTTTATATACAATTTAACAAAAATTTAATTAAATTTATAACTCTAACTATTTAAACTCAATATTATATCTGTAACAAATCAATTTACATTTTTAAAATCTGTTACATGTAGAAAGAGAATGAGAAAATTAGTCAAAATATTACACATTTATATTCCACTAATATTCAACCTAAATATTTAAGTAAATTGAAACGAACTTTAAAAATAATCTTTCGAGCAGTTTTATGAAAAAAATTTGCTATGAAAAAAGAAAGAGGATAATGAGAAAAAGCCATAGAGAATGAGTTATGTTATTATTATTATTATTTAATTTGTTAGTTAGTTATGGTTATAAAAATATAAAATTAGGGTAAAAAAATATGAAAGTCTTTTAGTTATCTTATTTTTTAATCATCCATCCATAGAATAACCATTACTTTTAACGAAATAAACTTTGTTAACCTCTTAGGACTAATTAGGCCATACATCTTTTTTTAGGAGACATTAATTATTTTTTTAATTGATTTATTAATCGATTGAAGCTTTTAATATAATGTAAAAATTTATAAAGACTATAAGACTTCTAATTCTAAAAAATTAATCAAATGGATGGATACCTCATATTACTTAAAAAAAAAAAAAATTATAATATTATGTTTTATGAATGTTACTCTTGTTTTCTGTAGGACTTTGCTCTAGTCACCTGGGAGATTGTTAATTGTGATTGCCGCTTTCCCTTTATCATGGATTATCATCAACACAATGCTGAAAGAACACATTATATAAGTACTATGACACCATCCATTACATTTGTAATATTCGTAGGACAGAATGGAAATTGCAATATTTTCATTTAACTTAAAAAAATAAATAAATAAGTAAATAAATAAATAAAAGAGAGCTAAAAAATAATGAACGCTTGAGTGCCAAAACAATCTCCACTTCTACAGCTATGCCGACTTAGCGATATTATAACACAACTATCATATAATGAATTGATGATATGTTTTGGATAAAATGTTACTTTACATAAAATTTTCACATATTTATAAAGGAATTAATATATTTAATTCATAATAATTAATTTAAAATAATAACATTTATCTACGTGATGTATAACATTTGAAATATTTATAAAGGAATATATTTAACTTTTAGGGTTTACTTGACACGGGAGAGAAAGTCTTCTATTATAGGAACTATCTCTCTCTGATAAATTATTTTTGTTGAAATTTCAATTCAATAAACAATTTGTACTTAAAATTTTATTCTAGTATGACTTTCTCTTCACATAGATTTATATTTAATGGTACTTTTTAGCATGTTTTGTTTTGACTTGTTATAAATATGATGTTTTTTATTTAAGTATTATCGCAGATCAAATCTTAAAGGTCTCAAGTTACGAAAAATAAATTTTAAAAAAAAATATAATATCTTATCAATTTCAAGAATTATACATGAAAGTTAAAAAATTCAAAGAGTTAAAAACGAAAATTCGAAAAAAGTTTGCTTATGTACTATATAAATGATTTTTAAGAATTCTTACGATAGTTTGATATATTTATAATTTTTTGATTTAATTGTTATTGTAATTATCTTGATTTAAATAAATATAAATATTTTTTTTTTCAAAAAAGTCAAATAGCAGTAGGTGAGTTGGAATTGCCACGACCGTTAAGAAAAATGATTTTCTCGAAATTTATTGATTTATTTGCTTCTCCCAAATCCCAACTACTCTATAGATTTTCGAAAATAATATATTGATCTTGAGCTAATGCTTATATATTGCTTAATATTAATGTTAATTTAAAATTATAAATTGAAATGGGTGAAAGAAGGAAAACTATTTCTAACTGTTTTTATTCTTCCTATAATTATGGCATGATATTGACCTATCTGACTATATCTCGTTAAAGATCAGTGAATAATTCCTAATAAAGTTGGTAAGTGTAACTTTTAGTTTTTATTGTTTTTTTAATTTATAGATGGTTCTAAACGAAACATTCAAATGTCGCAAAAATCTTTTATATTAAATTATTTTTATCATTTAATTTTTTATATAATAAATAATATTATTCAATTTTTTAAATAACTTCGTAAAAAGAAGCCGAATAAAAATAAATTATATTATTTTAATAATTTTTTTTATTAAAATGTTATTAGGCCATTTTTATCGTTTAATTTCTTAGATTATAAATAATGTCATTTAGTTTCTTAATTAGTTTTGTAAAAAAAAGTTGATTAAAAATAAATTATATTATTTTAAAGATTTTTTTTAATAAAATATTATTTTCTTGTCAAAGTAATTAATTGTGTTAATACACAAGTTTTTAACAATGGTAAAGTCACAATTAATATAAAAAATTTACAAAATATTCATTTTTAATATTTGTTAATTGTCACTGTTTTATTTTTATGTTTTTATTAATTTTAATTTTTATTAAAAATTAAATGTATATTTAAATAACTTTATGTTTGAATATTATTTTTCTTTAAACAATTTTATCTTTATTAAAGACTTGTATTCTAATTGTGTTTTAATCACTTGATAGAAAATAATAATATTTTAATAGTAAAATTATTAAAATAATATAATTTATTATGACTCTTTTTATAAAACTAAAGAATAAATGATCGTGTTTTTAATCTAAGAAACTAAATAATATAAATGAATTAATATAATATACTTACATAGCATTTCACTCTAAAAAAAATTTAAGTTGTACTATTGCAACTTATCAAATCTATTTTCCCAATTAGTAAACATCATGATCAATTTTTTTTTTTTTCAATTTAATATTAATAGCTACAAATTTATTTAGTAATTAAAAAACTCATATCACTTTAAAAATTATATTTTATTATTTAACTACTCAAGTAATGTTTAAAAAATATAAAATATGATCGACCAATCACATCTCATTCATGAAACCCAAAATTGGTTCTTAATAGAATTGTAAATATGCATGAGTATAAGTTATATGGTAATTACAAAAGTTGGTTACAATAGTGTTACACGTGTAAGTACTGTATAGGCTATTGAGGTATATATATAAAAGTGGAAAGGTGCAAAATCATTATTCTACTATTCATGCAATTCTCATCAGCTCACTCAGGATTGTTTTTCTTCTTTGCTTTTTGTATGATATTAGAGCCACACTCTGAGCAAGTTTGATAATTTGGGAGGACCTGTTCCTTATATAGGTACTATATCTATCACAATTGCAAGTGGACGTAAATTGCACATTAAACAACTAGGTACCACAGATTTAGTATTGAACAATCACAAACTTACACTCAAGGATCTCTTACATACATCACAGATTTCCTCAAATTTGTTACCTGTGAACAAATTATGTGTGGATAATAATGTGTATGTTGAGTTTCATCCAAATGTTTTCTGTGTAAAGGATCCATCAACACAGAGGATCATCTTCCAAGGAAAATCTGAGCATGGACTTTATAGGATTAAGAGTCATCCTCAAGGTGTTTTAAGCAATAATACAGTTGAAGATAAAAGTGATGTTTCCCTTCCTTCAGCTCATGTTAGTGTGTGATTTTGATCTTTGGCATAGCAAGTTAGGTCATCCCTCTACCTTAGTTTTAAACAAGGTTAAGCAATTATTAGATATCTCATGCTCTAAATCTGTTCCTAAATGTACTACTTGTCCTCTTGGCAAGTCACATAAGTTACGATTTTGTAATAATCATGATTTATCAATGCAAGCTTTTGATCTCATTTATGTTGATTTGTGGACTTCTCCAACAGAGAGTTCTACTAGTGCTAAATATTATATGTTACTTGTGGATGGTTGTACTCGTTTTATGTGGGTTTATTTTCTTACATTAAAAAGTCAAGCTAAAATAGCTTTCCAGTTCTTTCATGCAATAATTCAAAGGAAATTTAATGTCCAAATTAATAGTGTACAGTCAGATGGTGGAGGTGAGTTTGCTTGTTGACAAGTGATTGGGAGAAGGAAGGGTTGATCCCTAGGAAAATCTTGTCCTCACACATTTAAGAAAAATGGAACAGTTTGAAAGCAAGCTTAGGAGAGTTATTGAAACTTTCTTAACTTTACTTACGGAATTTAGTATGCCTATGTGTTATTGGACTTATGCTTGTCGCTCTACAGTTTATGTGCAAAATAGGCTTCCAACAAAAGTTCACAACTTCATTTCTCCCTAAAAGAAATTGTATCATCGTCAATCTAATTACAAATTTCTTAAAGTCTTTGGAAGCTTGTGCTTCCCTTGTTTGTGACCTTATAATAAGCACAAATCATGGCCTTATTCATTATCATGTATTTATATGGGATATGATCCTAATCACAAGGGGTACTTATGGTTGAATAGATTATCTATACAAGTAGGCATGTAGAGTTTCATGAAGAGAGATTTCCCTTTAAAGAAGATATGACTTCCTCTGATCAAATTCAACATTCTACTAAGATCGCATCCTATGTTCCTCTAGTTATGGTCTGAATGAGTTTTCTTTCTCAACACCCTGAGATCTCTTCAAGTGCTTCTGGTACCCTACCTAGCAAATGACAGTAACCAATTTGACACATCGGTTCCTACTATTTGTCCTCTCTCATCTTTTAGTCCTTCACTAGAAATGAGTTAGATTTCTCCTAATGTAGGTCTATCTTCTTTACCTGATTTACCCTCCTCATATCCTTCTTAATCATAAAATTATCTTTCTTCTCATGCATTACCTATCTCTTCCTCCCAGTTATCACCTCTAATTGATTAACCCTTCTTTACTTTATCTGAGTCTTTAGATCCCCCAACCTTTCCTCTTGTGGTTGATCTGTCTTTTTCTACTATCCATCAACCACCTTGTCTATCCAATGTACATCTCATGAGAACTAGAACTAAGGATGACATTCGTAAGCCAAGTGCTTTACTTGTTACTTCATAAGCTTGCCCCATACACAAAAGCATGTTCTGTACTAGAATGGCAATCTGCTATGTAGGTTGAATTTGATGCTTGCATAAAGATACTTGGGAATTAGTTTCCTTAGAGGACGATATGAAGGTGAACTGGTGTAAGTGGGTGTATAAGACTAAAACAAAGCCTGGGGGGCCTTAGATAAATATAAAGCACATGTTGTTGCTAAAGGCTATAATCAAACAGAAGGAGTTGATTTCTATGAAACTTTCTCACCAATGGTGAGACATGCTACCATTCAAATTGTCTTAACCTTGGCAGTATCAAAGAATTGGTTGATAGTTCCATTATATGTGAATGATGCTTTCCTCAATCAAGAGCTTAGAGACGATGTATATATGATGCAGCCTCCTAGATTTGAAGTGGCTTCACATGTTCCACTTGTATATAAGCTTAGAAAGGCTCTCTATGGGTTGAGATAGGCTCCAAGGGTATGGTATGATAAATTAAAGTCTAGTTCGATTCAAATGGGTTTTCTTCAATCTAAAAATGATGCATCTATGTTCATCTATCATACTCACAATTCACTCATAGTGTTGCTCATATATGTAGATGATATAATACTAAATAAAAGTGATCCAATTTACTTAAACAGTTTACTCATATTCTCAAGTCTCAATTTGCTTTGAAAAAGTTAGGTCTATTGTCCTTTTTCCTTGGTATTAAGGTTCATCATACACATAATGACTTACATCTATCTCAAAGAAAATATATCACTTGCATAGAAATGGACTAGTAGATGCTAAACTTTTTGATACACCAGTGAGTGCAGAGGGAAATTTGTCTAAGTTTGATAGTGCTAAGTTAAAGGATATAATGACTTATAGGAGTATAGTTGGTGCACTCAAATATTGTACTCTCACTCGTCCACATGTGGCATTCATAGTAAACAAATTGTGTCAATTCTTGCACAATCTTAGTGATGAATGGTATTGAGGTACTCGAAGGGTACTGTTAGTCATGGTATTATATTACAGAAATATGAGCATCTTGATCTAACCTGCTTCACTAATTCAGATTGAGCAGGGTGTCCTAATGATAGGAGAAGAATTAGAGGCTTTGCTGTGTTTTTTTGGTGACAGTTTAGTCTCCTGAAAATAAAGTAAGCAGAAGGTTGTTTCTAGATCATCAGGTGAGTCAAAAATTCATGCTCTTTCCTTAGGTACAACTGAGGTTATTTGGCTACAATCAGTCTTGATAGAGTCAAAGATTAGTAGTGGACACATACCACTTATTTTTTGTGATAATAACATCACATAATATTTGACTAAAAATCCAATTTTACATGTTCGAACAAAACACGTGGAAGTGGACTTTCATTATGTGAGAAAACTTATGGAAGAAAAGAAGCTAGATGTTAGATATGTTTGTTCATAAGATCAAGTAGCAAATATCATGACAAAGGCCATGTCTATAGTAAGGTTTTATTGCTTGAGAAACAAACTCATGATTCATAAGAGACTTGAGTTTGAATGAGAGTAATAGAATTGTATATATCCGTGAATATAGGTTATATTGTAATTAAAAAAGTTAGTTACAATAGTGTTACACATGTAAGTACTATACTGGCTATTGAGGTATATATATAAAAATGGAAACGTGCATAATAATTATTCTGCTATTCACGCTATTCTCATCAGCTCACTCAGAGTTGGAATTTTCTTCTTTTGCTTTTTGTTGTTCTTAACAATTGAAATAAAACACATTATTTATTTTATAATAATTATTATTAATAGTATTATTGCTAATTGTTTTACAACCACATCAAATCCCATTTTGAACCCTTTTATATCAACTATGTGTTGCTACACAAAAGAAGTACTAACTTAAAAAAAAAAAAAAAAAAACAATATTGTTTTAGCCTTAACATTTAACAATGACTGATATCAAATATATATATATATTTTTTAAAGACCATAGTTACTCCTCCTTGCGGCCACACCACCGAATGTCTTCTATTTAGCATCCTCCCTCCTGTCGGAGGTTTTGAATTATAACATTATGATTTTATTTGTTTTGATGTTGCAAGTGCTTAGATTGTGTTTTGGTTGTTTTGTTCTTTCTTTGAAATGATTTGTGTGAAATGAATCTAGATTTTAATATGGATTTATTGTGATTTATTTATTAAGTGCTGTTAAATAGTGCAATTACCAGTTTTTTTATTGCCAATAAAGATCTATAAATGAGGTTTTTTTTTTTTTTTTTTTTGGACATTAAAGCTTCACTTGGAGGAAGGAGAGTAGCCGCCTTTTATCTCAAATATTATTGATCATATGAAGATATCAACTATAATCTAGCATTATAAGATGAATTTGACCATTTTTAATAATTACGTATATTTTTGTCATTTGAACCGACGACTTAGAAAGAGTAGGTCGAGTTATCGCACCAAATCAATCACATACAACTAATACTCATAATTTGTTTATATTTTAGTATTTTTATTTTTATTATTTTATGTATCATGGAATGTGGATAAATCTTGCTGTGTTTTTTAAGTGATGGTGGCAAGTTTTATTTATTTTAACTACATTAATTTGTAATTTCTTTTCAATTTAATGAAATACACAAAGTTTAAAAATAAAATAGTTACCTCTATTCTAGCATTGGAAAAAAAAAATGAGGAGAAAAATTGTAAAATTATCACTTAAATTATTTTATTTTTATTTTTATTTTAAATAAAGCCCAAACTACTTATTTTAGTAATGTATTATTTATTACCCATTAAGTATACTCTTTAAAAATTTTATTAATTATTATTTTTATCAAATATTAAGCAATTATTTTTTTAAAAAAAATTTATTATATTAATTTTATATTTTAATAATTTAAAATATTACATCATCATTTAATAACAATAAATAATTTTTCTATTTCACATAAGACATATCAACATTTGTCTGACTTTGACCACAAAAGTTTCAGCGCTTTATGCTCTCCGGTCATTAATTTGTCCTAATTTGCCACATGTTTGCTCACTTACATATAATATGTCTTCCAGTTTTAATCAAATGAATATGTTTATTTCTAGTACCCTATAATAAATGACAGTTTTTTACCGAATGTTGTTAAATTTACTTAAATTTAATCTATTTTAAGATGACAATTATCTCGTGTTCCATGTTACATTTTTGTTATATATATATATATATATATATATATATATATATATATGTAACCAAATTATTTAATTGATTTTTTTAAAAAATATATTTGTTTTTATGTTGTAAAAAATATGTGTATTGACTAGAAGAGTAAAAAATAAAATTTTATGTATAAAAAAAATCTATATCATGCAACTACATTTTAAAATATACTTGATAAAAATTTTGATTCGTAAATTATTTTTATGTTGTGTAATAATCATAATTTTATAATTTCTACACTTTTATGCAATTAAAACTCATACTAAACTTGATTTACATGTGAAAGTTCAAAATTCTATAGTCAACATCAAGTTATTAACAAAAAACTACAATTCTCTAATGTGGTGAAGTTAATGCTGGTATACTACTAATCATAGAATCGAAAGTAGAATATATTTATCATAATCAATTATTTGCTTTTATAATCACTCATTTAGTATTTATGTTATTGGAAAAAGTTATTGTATAAATTTTGTATTATATTTAAAGATGAAAACGGGTCGATTTTGGTCAGATTCTACCGTTGTTCAAATTAAATTGAATCATTTTAAACCAAACAGATTCGATTGAATTCAGGTAATATTTGTGGGTTAAAAAATTGAACCGTTGACCTTTTTTTTTTTTTTTTTTTCCAAATGAAAATAAAAATAGTGTCATTTTTAATGTAATTGAAGTTTTTAGTAAATAAGTAAATATCTGAATGGTGCTCCGAACTGTTTTAATTTTTGCCTCGAATAGATCTGACACGAATTATTTTAAATAAAATATATAATGTCTTGACCCACTTCTGATTCATTTTATCCCGAACTAATTTGATCAAAAAAATTGAATATCCAAATCATCGAGACAAATTTTCATATCTAATCTTATTTACAATACTACATCATGGTCAACAATCAATAATTTTTCTATAGATGCTAGAGCAGAGAGGGGACAGGATATATCTAGAAAAAGAGCACATAGAGGATGGGAGGGGAAATGTCATACGAGGTACTTTTAAAGACATAGATATCTATAATAAATTGCCAAACCCTAGAGGCATTATTTATTATTATTTGAAAAATATCTACAGTATACAAAAACATAACATTTTCACAAAAAAACAATTATTGGTCATGGACCATCAGATATGATGGTTCATTCTAATAAAAATTAGTGTTACAAATTTTAATAGTAAAATAAAGAAAAAGAGGGGGCTACTTTCAACCAGTTTTATTCTCTCATCTTTATGATAATGTTATAATATTAGTTGGAAACATTAATCATAGAATAATAAATAATTCCTCCTATTTTTACATTAAAATCTCCAATATAAACATTTATTGTAAAAAAAGGGAGTTGATATGGTAGAGGTACTCTAGTTAATGCATTAATATTATGTATATTACTAACATTTTAAATTATAATAAAGGGTGCCTCTAAATTCACGCAACCAAACGTTGATGCCATGCACAATATATGAATTGTTTTTATCTTTTACCCTTTTTGCCATCACATTGAAATTAATTAACCTCTCTTTCTTCTTCTTCTTTTGTCAGATCGGTAGCTTTTTTAGGTAGATCTTAATTCTCTCTCTTAAAGGCTAACCTGAATTGTGTTTTTATGGGGCATTGATTTCGATCTTCAACATATTTGAGATGGGGCGTCAAGGTTTCATGACTTCGTCGATATTAATCAGGAGTTAGATACTCAGAATGCCAAGCCTATATTATGAATATAAAGACTTGTTAAAAAGATAATTTAAGAGCAAAAATGTCAAAGATTATAATAAATGATACTATTAACGTGGAACGTGAATTTAATTGCTCTAAATTATCTGTATTTTTTTTTTTTTAAATATAAGTAGTATATGTGCTATCAATAAATAATTAATAAATATACAAAAATTTCTGTATTTAATAACTCTTGTTCAATAATTTACCTATATATATATTGTGTATTGGTGGTACACAAACTAATATACTAAAAATGGTAAAAAAAAAAATATTTAGAAACGAATTTAACTCTACCCTCTCCATCCTACTTTAAAATTATAATAAATAAATATTTTTTATTTTAAATTTTTATGTAATTTTGTTAAATTTTCTAAGCTTAGGTGAAAAGTGATTATAGTAATGTATTGATACACAAAAATGAATGTTAAATTTGAAGGGTGAATGGCTTAGGAGATCATATAGTTTTTACAAAAGAATATTTTAGTCGTTTTGTTTTCAAGTGGAGCATTGTATCCCATAATTTAAAAAAAAAATGTACAATTTAGTTTTAAAAATTCAAAATTATATGATATATATACACTTTTTTTTTAGACTAAAATGAATATTCTTAGAACTAAAGTGCATTTTTTTAAGTTGTGGAACTAAAATGCTCCGTTTAAAAATTATATGACTACATCCCCCATTTATCTATGGGATCATTAGTTGCTTTTTTTCAAATTTGAACAATTCTAGTTACTGAGTTCAGTAACGTAGTTAATGTATTGGTCTTCTTCAAGCCTCATGTTATATATGCTGAATTGGACAATACACCAACAAAAATATTTTAGGAAAAAAAAAATTCTTAAAATTTATAATAATAAAAATAATATTTTTTATAAAAGTTATATATTTTTATAATTAAACAATAATTATTATATTAATTTTTTTTAATGTTCGTCCAATTAGACAACGTTCAAATTAAACGTTAACAAATTAGACCTGTTATATATTAAAAGTACTATTTTTATTATTATAAATTTTAGGGAGTTACTTTTTATAATTTTTCAAATATTTTTTATCATAATATAATTTTATGAATATATTAATTTATATATCATGAATTAATTAATTTTTCAATCATTTTTTCTTTTCACATTATCATCTCATAGAAAAAATTATTCATTATTTTTGAAATAAGTAATGATACGATAATATAAGTCAATAAAATACAATATTAATACAACTATTTTTTTTTTAAATATAACTATTTAACATTTATTAAAGAGAATAATTAATAAATTGAGGATATATTTTTGAAATAATTAACAACAATTTTATAGTAGCAGATCTTCTACTTGCCAAATGGGCATTTGCTAATGCTACTTTTACCAATAACAGTTTGCTACTCTGTGTTAGCAATTTTAATTTCTTTTTATTGCTAAGAAATAACAATTTTAATCAATTAGTAAAAACTAAATTTTCAAACAAAAAGATAAAATGTTAGATTGAAAAGAAAAAAAAATTGTAAGTAACGACAGAAGGAATACATAAATAGAAAAGAAGAAACCAAAGTTAAATGAATAACAAACAAAAAGAATGAAAATGAAGTAATTTACTGATATTCAGTCATGTTCCTAACAAATCAAGTAAATATAAAGAAGCCCTTACAAAATTCAATGCTTCTATTTTACTGTATGTTTATGTGTTTGGGGTAGTCCTCTAAACTTATCACCTACCACTGATAACTCCATCTCTTCTTCCTATTATTCCCCACCACCTCTGAATATCAAAAGAAAAATTTATATGTTCATGTTCTATAGCCAACATTCAAAACACCTTTGTGTTACTTTTGGTTTTGGGTTTGAATTTTTGACAAAGATCATCAATACTGTTGCTAGAAAGCTCCGTCTCAGCTTAGATTTACAGACACAATTGACCTTCACATAAAACCCAACTTCAAGATACAAACTTTGGTATAATAACTAGTTTCAATCAGAAACCGTTTTTGTGCTGTTTCATAAGAGATCTGAAATTCCAAGTTTTGTTCCTTGTGAGAAGACCAGGAATGTTGAACGGATTTCAGAGATCCAGTGTTTGAAGGTTACTATTTTGAATTCACCGCAAAGGTTTGGATAATAAACCATTTTCCTTGATTATTCTCATTTCGTTTGCTTCTCATTCAGATATTTAAATCGATTATTTCCCTCTCTGTGTTTTGGGGCAATGGGTCAAGTCTTTTTCTCGTCGTTTCTGATTCTGTGCTATGAAACTTTCTTCAGTGTTTATTGCAACTTTTTCATTAATCCGATTTCTATTATATGATCTGTTTACTGTTGTTAAGATTGCACATTTGCTCCTCTGCTCTGTCTACTTCGCTTGGTTCTGAGTGTTGTTCATTTTTTTTCTTGTTGACTTTGCTTATGAATGATGGAAATGTTCTTTACTGCTATCAAAACTTGCTAGCTTGTACAAGAATTGTCAACTGAAGCCTGAAGATTTTAAATTTGTTGCATTAAGAGTGGGAATGTGTCAAACTTTGGTAGAAGATTCAGGTTTTTAAGGGATTTCAATTTTTAATGAGTGTTTATCAAATTTTATAGGCAACTGAGCAACCAAAACATGGCCTCTGATCTAAATGCACAGTTGTCCAAGAAGACTGCCCTTTTTGGCCTTAAGGTCTGGGAAGTAATTGGCATTGCTGTTGCTTTGTTTATCATCAGTATCCTATTTATGCTGTTCTGTCTCACTTCCCGGAAGAAATCGAGAAGAACACGGGATAAGATTCCTCTTACCCAAATCCCATCTTTCTCAAAAGAAATTAAGGAAGTTAGGGTGGAGCAAGTAGCTACAAATCAATTTGCTCCTCGTGACGGAATTCTTCTTACTATTCAAGACAAATTCAGTGACAAAGAATCAGACAAGGTTCATGTCCATCTTGAAATGGGGAAGGGAAAGAATGGGGATAACAGCAGCCAATCAGGTTCATTTAATCGTTTGGATAAAGATGGATGTGGGTCACAATCAGGAGAAGATGGAAGTTCTGGACCTATGTACAAGCCTTCTTCATCATATCCCATAACCGCTCCTTCTCCATTAACTGGCCTGCCTGAGTTCTCACGCTTGGGTTGGGGACATTGGTTTACTTTGAGGGACCTCGAAATTGCTACTAGTCGTTTTTCCAAGAAAAATGTCATTGGAGAGGGTGGATATGGAGTTGTTTACCGGGGACATCTTGTAAATGGCTCCCCAGTGGCAGTTAAAAAGATCCTCAACAACTTGTGAGTTTCTTAACTGTTAATTTCCTGAATTTTCTATGAAATGATTCTTGATTCTATCAAGAGGTTTCCTGAACTTGAATTCATGTAATTTTATAGGGGACAAGCAGAGAAAGAATTTAGAGTGGAAGTTGAAGCAATTGGTCATGTGCGACATAAAAATTTGGTTCGTCTTCTTGGATACTGTATTGAAGGCACTCACAGGTACCTCTCCTATTTAGAATTCATTCTACTTGTAATTCATATCTTTGAGCAACATTGGTTGCTCGTAGAAATGATTTATTCAAATTGCTTGTCACCAATATAGTTGAATGGAAGAGTTCCTTTGTCTCTTTAAGTGGTCACTTGATTGGCAATAAGAGTAATTAATTCCATGTTTGATTTTCAACATAATACTGGTTTACTATCTCATACACCCAAAAATTTCAGGATGTTAGTTTACGAGTATGTGAACAATGGAAATTTGGAGCAGTGGCTTCATGGAGCTATGCGTCAGCATGGATATCTTACTTGGGAAGCCCGGACAAAGGTTCTCCTTGGCACAGCAAAGGCGTAAGTCAGAATTGTTTGCTTCATTTGTAATGATTCTAGTTCTCATTTGATCTTACTACTTGCTGCAGACTTGCCTACTTACATGAGGCTATTGAGCCAAAAGTGGTTCACCGGGACATTAAATCAAGTAACATTTTGATTGATGACGACTTTAATGCAAAGGTATCAGATTTTGGTCTGGCCAAGCTGCTTGGTGCCGGTAAAAGTCATGTTACAACTCGTGTTATGGGGACTTTTGGGTTAGTATTGTTTTTCCAAAGCATAATTTGTCATCCTTTCATTTTTTATGCATGCAATAAGATATGTTAGTTGATTAACCTTTCCATATATGTCCTCTTCTCCTTCTCTTCGATACGCTTTCAGATATGTGGCTCCTGAATACGCAAATACCGGACTTTTGAATGAAAAGAGTGACATCTATAGCTTTGGAGTTTTGCTCCTAGAAGCAATCACTGGCAGAGATCCTGTAGACTATGGTCGCCCTGTCCACGAGGTCTCTTTTAGGCATTGGGTGAAATAATCTACAGTGTGTTATTTTAAAATAACAAGTTATCTGTTCATCCAATTTTCTTTTTCCTTATTTAATGTCAAAGATAATTGTCATGTTAGCTTCTGCACACAATTTTAAATTTTTGGAGTTCACTTTCACATTGGATGTAGTGCTTACAGGTAAATCTGGTAGAATGGCTGAAAATGATGGTTGGAAGCAGACGATCGGAAGAAGTAGTAGACCCAAACATTGAGAAAAGACCGTCGACAAGAGCCCTGAAACGAGCCCTTTTGACTGCTTTGAGATGTGTTGATCCAGATTCTGAAAAAAGACCCAAGATGAGCCAAGTAGTTCGCATGCTCGAGTCTGAGGAATATCCAATATCTAGAGAGGTTTGTTTGTTTGTTATTCTATCTTAACAGAAGAGTTGCTGATGGATGGGTTCAACAGATGGTTTTTGTAACTTGGAATTTTCTGCTTCTGCATTCACTTTTTTCAATATGATCTATTTGCAAATGATGTTGCTCATTAGTAGTCCTTAGTGAAAATGTCATGTTGGCTCATTACTAGTTTGGATGTTCATGTTGAACTCATAACATGAGATACCATTATGTTGTTATCATAAACTTTGTTTACTACTTTCAGGATCGAAGGCATCGTAGAACACAAGGGAGTAGTATGGAGATCGATTCTCAGAGGGAAAATTCAGATACTGATAAGAGCGATAATCCGGATTCAAGATCAGAGAGCAAAAGCTATCAAAGGCCTTAACTACACTGGTAATTCATTAATGCAAGGATCTGACAACATATGAGGCAGCTTAAATTCTTGGAATTTTTTCAACTCTTTAATTTCTTTGGCTTGTTTGTCTCATCTGGTTGGAAAGGTGGTGTCGGTAATTGGTTCATGGTTCGTGGAGTTGAGGATAGTATTTTTTTTTTTTTATCCATTTTAATATTTTATTTGTAGTTGATGAAGAGATAAATATTGTTTGTGTATGAAGAGGTGGTGTTTGTGAAGATTCTATGTACAGAAGAGTTGTTAGGCTTTCTGAAAGTTTGCCTTATTAATATGTCCCTTTTTTAAATCTAGAAAAATACCAAACTAATCCATGAGAAACTAAAAAAATAAAAAGGTCACCACGTTGTGGGCACAGCTATGCAGTATTCGTTATCTCAATTGTGATGCATAGTAAAATTATCAAGAAAAATAAAGATTTTTTTTTTTTTTATTTTGTTAAGATGTCTTTCATTTGTTATTACAATTGTATAATATATAATATATATATTTTTAAAAATGCTTGATGTATGACAGTGCTATTTTACAAAGAACACTTCACCAAACCCTATTAACAATTCATCTTTTGCAGCAGCTTCTTAACTGATCAAATCACATTCTTTCTTGTCTGTATGTATTAGTTGGAGATACATAGTTGTTTGATGAAATTGATGCATCATAACTTTTTTTTCGTTCTTCCTTTATGTCATAACAATTAGGGGATTAACTAAATCAACAGTAGGAGGTGCATTTTTCGTACTCAATACAATTAATCAAATTAGTTATGAGATTTATGACGAGTGACAACTAAAATATTTTCTTTCTTTCTTTTTTTCCTTTCCGGATTAATTTTCAATTTTGATAATTTTTTTAAATATGAGATAATTTATAAATCTTTAGAAAGAATCTTTATAAATTAAATTTATAATATATTTTTTTTTATTTTCAACAAACATTTTTCTTGAGGGTAAATTAAGTCTTATAGCTTTTTTATTTATAAATATTGGAAGAAAATAATTTAAAATTTAAAATTTATAAATAATAACTAAAACTTTTCTTTATTTTTAAAGTATTTGAAAATAAAAAATCAAAAAATAGAAATCGTTATAGATAATTTTTTATTTTTTTATGAAAATTACTTGGTATAAACTATTATCAAATATATTTATAATTATTTTTATAAAAAAATAATAAAAAATCAATTATTTATAAACCTTAAAGTAAAATCATTATCATGGACCTTTATTTGATTTCTAGCTAATTAATGGTTGATGCAATATCAATTAACGTCGTTGGCATTAGGGGAAGGTATTTTTTTTTTTCAAAAATTGACCAATCAATTTGAGTCTAGGTTTAAATCGAGCCTATTTTTTTTAAAAGTTAGTTGGTCCGGTAGGTTTCTAAAATATTACAAAATTAACTTTGTTAGTTCGGTTGTAGGTCTACTAAAAATAAAATCCGACGAAATCGAACCGACTTATACTTTTATATATTAATATATATTTTTAAATACTATATAATAAATGTTATAAAAATAAATAAAATAAAGTATTAATTAATATTATACAAATATACAATGTAAAAGTCCTAAACAAAATATTTAGTGTGTGGAATTATGATTTTAAATTTAGGACGGTGAGTAATGGGAAATCAAACATAAAGTGTCAATAATGAGATATCATTTTCATATTACAAATATTGATAGCTTTAAATTTATCAAGTATTAGATATGAGCAAGGATAGTAATTCTTATAACTGATAGTAACACATCTGTATACTCTAGCTTTAACAAAAGTGTCTATAGGGGTAAAATATTGTTTGTATTTTTTATTACATTTTTTATTATGATAATAATTTTTAAATAAAATTATAGGTCCAAAGCTACCAAATCAACCTCCCTCAAATTGACATTGTAGGTCGACATGAATGTTGATTTTTTAAGAGTCATAGATCGGTTAAAGTTTTAAATTTTTTAAAATAATCAAGATAAAATTAACTTATAAAATAACTTAATAGCAAACCTATCTAACAGTCGGCAAGATAAAGGATCCAATAACATCCATCAATCTTACAGATTAAGATATTTAGCATGGACAAGAAAGGTGGTACTTGAATAAAATAACATGGATAGAGAAAGTTCAAGATGAATGGTTATAGCTATTTATTAGCTAGAGGATATGACCATTACTAGTTAGAAGATTCATTAACAATTTTTGCTTTAAACTTTTAAGAGAAAATAACAAAACAATCAACCTTGAAACACATGATAGTACTCCTTAAGTTAGCACGTATCTCTTCCAATTGAAGAAAATAGTTAATGATATATATTAGGTGACGAAATATAGGAAGGATATGCGAGACAGACCTATTAGACAAGACAAAAGTTCACTGTCACCAACTAGTCGCTCGGCCACCACACCTTGTAACCCCTTTAGTCCACTTTCGTCCCAACATGCATCCACGACAACCTAATCTACTCTTGCTTGTCTGTCCTCCCTTTCTATGTAATTGAGTTTAGACTATACCTTCAACACATAATAGTGTATGCACAAGTACTACATGCTTGCTAAGGACTCGATGGAAGGAAAAATATTCGAACACAACTTCCCACTTTTGAAAAGTATAGTGCAGTTAAGAAAGAAAGTTCATAGACTCAGAAGTAGTCCAAACACCTAGGTATAGCAGGCATACCCATTGAAGAGTGTAGCAGGCATACCCTTGTAGTACCAAAAGTGAAAGGCACCCTATAACTCCAAAGTTATTTTTTAAGAACAACTTTAACTTTATGGAACAACATGCAAAAGTGGGCAAAAGGCCTTGGCATGACTAAAAGAACCAAATGTTCCAATATTGAAAAGATTACAAACAAAGCTCCTCCGCCAGGAGACATTTGGTTTGGTGTTGGGTGTAAAATAAATCATGCTATATGGCATACTATTATTTGTCTTACTAAACAATATGACTCATGAAACTGCCCAATATGTGCTGATTATATAAACAATCTATATTAATTTATGAATAAGATTTAATTAAGTGACACGTTGACTAAATGTCTAGAAAAAATTGGCTATTGATTTATTATTATGTTTTTCAAGTAATATCCTAATTCATGTTTAAAAAAAATAAAGTTAATATCCTAATTCGAATCCCACATTTTTTAATATCATTTGAAAAAAAAAAAAAATGAAAACATCAAATTATTTTTTAACAAAACTCATTAGTTTATTTATTTATTTTTATTGCTTACAATATTCCTAATAGCACCACACACCTCTTTGGCTCTTTTAACTCAAATTAGTATCCTTTTTAACTCCGACCTCACCCCATTTTTTAGATTTTATAATTTATTTTTAAATTTTTATATATTCATTTTGTTAATAAAATATGTGTATATAATGAAGAAAAAAAATTCTTCGCACAAATATTATTGAACATTTTTGTTGAAAGAGAGTCAATTTCATTAAAACATTACAATAAGATAAAATTAAGAAGATCGAGATAATAATATATCACTTCTTCCACTAACTCTAAACTAAACAAACACATATATACAAATCCTTAATTTTTTTTCCTCAACCCAGACATAATTGTTTGCCCCTAAATACTTTCACCTATTGTTTTTGGAAGAACCACCAAGCGAGCATGACACTCCTAAAGTGAACCAACAAATTTGTATGACTTAAGAGAATTGTAATATGATATCATGCACGAAAATGTCACCACATACTATCAAAATGAACGAAATAAAAAGCCACTAACAAAACAATCACAAAAAAAAACTTAGATAAAATTAAAACAAAGACCTAAAAATTAAAAAGAAAATCTCAAATGGAGAAAACACAACATTAATGGTAGTGTAATCCCTCAAAATATAGCCATAATCGGATCAGGATCGTCACCTACATCTTCCTCCATGGCATGCTCCTTAAAAAACCAAAGCCATCAGAGGTCAACTAGATGATTATATGGAGATGGCATGAGTAGTTTTAGAGAAAAAACCTCTAAGAGAAAATTATATGAACAAATAGTGGTTGGGTGGAGATGAAGAAATCCGATGGGACTGGACGACAAATCTAACTCAAGCAACATACTGATGGTAGTCATAAAATGTGAGTGGAGGTTGAGGGTGGATGGAGATGGCGATGGCGATTGAGGATGAGTGTAGATAGAGGTTTAAGAGAGGGGGTTGATGAGTTAGGGTGGTTTAAAAATAAAGAGTTAAGTTAGGATTTTTAGAGAGAAGTTCTCACTCAAAACCTCAATCTACATTTTTGAATATATGTTAATATGATCAATTTTGAATAAGTATTTTTTTTTTAATATATGATATTTACATTGAGTAGGGTAGGTTAACGACTATAAAATAAATTGAATTAATGTGTTATTTAAAATAAAAAAGTATAGTTAAAGTCTAATATTTATTACAAAAATAATATTTATGTTATATACTTATTTTTTATAATAGTTTAGTCATGTTGTTATTAAAAAGTGATCGTATAAGAATAATTTTTTTTCATTTTTAGTTTATTTTCTAATTTTTTTTAATTGTATTAGATAGAAATTATTTTAAATTAAATAAACATTATATAAAATTATTAAATAAAATTAAATAAAAATAAAAATAAAAAATAATAAACATAAAAAAATAATCATTTGTGGTCACTTTTTTATAATAATATAACTAAATTGTTAAAAAAAAAATGTATAGAAATTATATGTTATTTTTTTAATAAATATAAAATTTAAGCGTCGTTTTTAAAATAAAGATATAATTTAAGTATCAATATTAAAATAATTATAAAATTCGTACAGTCACTAAAAAAAGAAAGAAATGTTATAATTTTAATGGCCAATTGGTCCTTAATTACATCTAGAGTTTGACTAGAATAGTAACCTTTGGCCCTTAGCTACTATATTTACCTATTACTGTTCATGCAAGGTTTTCATTAGTCATTTTTTTTATGGAGCCTGTCAGACAACAGAGCGACCACCCAACTAGATGACTAACTGGGAAAGATCTCATGGTCTAAAAAATGGAAAAGGACAAGAAAGAGAAATAAACATTAGATTTATTATGGACTTGATTGTTTGGGCAGCGAAAGTTGTGCTAAACGTGAATACTTGATTGTGTATGGTTTGTTTTCCTTCCTCCTTATTTCATTACCTAATGAGTAATGTCTACTAGTTTGTTTACAACATTACTTACAACAATACGTTTAATTTGAAAAATACTACTTAATTCATATAATTTTTAAGTAGGTGTCTATTGAACTTTATAACCCTTTTTAATAACAAATTTAGGGACTGGGACTTTTATTTATGATCAGACTCACAAAGGCAAAGGATCTGAGCATTCCTCGATTAATTAGATTAGCATTAGTAGTCTAGTAGGGAGAATGTTAGCACATTGCCAAAAGCAAAGGATCTGAGCTTACCTGAAAGTTGTAAGGACTATCAGGGACGGAACCATAAATATATTTTAGGGTTTCAAATTTAATTTTTTTATACAAAACAAATTTTTTTATCAAAACATGAAAAAAATGTATAATTAGTAGAAATTACGTTGAATTATACTCAATTCAACACTGAATTTTTTATGTCATATTATAATAGAGATATATAGTTAAAAATATTATAATTAGTTTATAATAAAAATTAAACAAAAACATAATAAGTGTTAATATCGTTCATGTATAAAATAAATTTATTAACTAAAAAATCTAAGCAAATGAGGAAGCTCAATTAAACACATAAGAATTTATAGATATTAAAACTAAAACCAAAAGAAACATATGAAAATGTTAAAAGTAAAATATTATTTATAATTTTAAGTTTGACTCTGTATTTAAAATATATGTCGATAAATAGTATAAAAGTAACTAATAAAAAAATTGGATGAAAAATTAAGGACAAAGAAATATTAAAATATTAAATTCTAAAAATTTATCATAATAAAATGTCAAATAATATAATATTAGATAAAGTTAAAATTTGAGTTCAAACAAAATATAAGAAACTTTGATGATATTAATTATAAAAACTTAAAAAATTTTAGTTGAAGATGTTTCTTTTTTAATTTTGTTTTTATAACATTGAATCTAAAGTTAGATATTTAATTTTTTTATGGATCATCTTATTTAAGAATATTTTTTATATAATATATTATTATAATTTTATTTGTGTTATTAATAGTTAACAAATAAATGAAAAAGTGAGTATATATTTAATCGCTTTATTTATAATTTATGTTATTTTTATCTACGTATTTTTTAAATATTATTAATATATTTTAAAATATATACATAAAAATTAAATATAATATATTATTATAAATAAAATATTTATTTAGTATTAAAAATATATATATAATTATTATTATTTTCTTAAAATTGATCGAGGCTATATTCTCGTGCAGACCCAAGAAGCACCGCTCATGAGGACAACATGATCAATCTCCATAACTATCCACAACTTGATAAACTGCTGCATATATTGGCACATTCCCCACAATTACTCTTCTTCGTCAAGAAAACAGAAATATTTTGAAAATTTACTAAAAATAAATATTTCTAAAATTTATTTTTAATAAAATTAATACTCTAATAATATTAAACGTTCAATTTAAACGTAAAATATTGAAGGTGAAATATTGAACAGGTCTAAATTATGGTTATTTAATTCTAATTAAATGAGTGTTCAAAGAAAAATAACATATTAATCATTTTTTTAATTATGAAATTAAATATAAGTTTGAACACAATAAGTGTTAGTTTTGTTATTACAAGTATATGAGGTGCTAGTTTTGTTATTTTCTCAAATATTTTTTTTAGAGTAATATATATGTATGTATGTATATGTATATTAATTTAACAAAATATAAATTATTTTAACAAAATATAAAAAATAAATTAAATATTAATTTAAATAAATTTTATAATAAAATTATTTTTATATGTAAAAAAATTACATAAAATAAATTACATATTATTTTAAATATAAATTATTTTATAAAAATATTTATATAAATTTATTAGATTATATTATATATATTATTAGTTATAGATTAATTATAATAAATTTTAATATAAGTTACTAAAATATAACTAGAATTAATCTATCCAATTACACCAAACATACTATTAGAAAATAATCAAAAGCTTTTCTTTTCTTTTTTAATTATGAGATAGAAACAAGTTATATATATATATATATATATATATAAAGCAAAAAAGTTGATAAAATTATAAAATAAGCAGAGGCAGCTAGACGGTGTGACTTATGAGTCTATTCCTGCCAAAGTGAGTTAACTTTTCAATATAAGCACTTCTTGTTATCTTAAGATAACATCTTAATTAAAGTGCCAAAATATAATTGATTTATAAAAAAAATTTGAAAAATAGGCTTATATAACTTCTTTTTATTATTTTTATTCTACATTAGACTATGTTTCAGAATCCCATCCTCACACCATTAGCTTCCTCGTTCTATCGGCTACTTTCGTTCGACAAGCTCCTTCTCTCCACAAGCTTCCTCCGACGACGAAGACTCCGAACTGCCACAACATGTCAGTTATTTGAAAGAATAATTGCGATAAAATCACAATTTACATTTCTCTCTCATCCTTTTTCCGATCAATCAAACAACATGGATTCAAGTTACAGGGGAACTAGGAGCTCCTGGCTTAATCCTAGTCCAACAACCAGGTTTTGCCGACTCCAATTTCAATTTTTTCTAGAAGTGGCATGCATTTCTAATCAAGAAGAACAACAAATTTCTTCACTGTGTTTCCTCCACACCACACACTTTATCAGCAAACAAACACAGAGTTTTCAATGGAAAAGTAATAGAATACGTACTTGAACATGATGATACCACCGATGAAAGTGACCCAGAGAGCCGCACCCCAAGCCGTAGAGAAGCTGAGAAGATGAGCCAGTTTAAGGTAGGTGTATGGACGAGGACGTAGCCCCAGACGCTGATGCTACTGCGTTGCCTGGAGCCCCAATCCCCAAGCTCAAGTCTGCCATCATCGGCACTTGTTTTAATTCATCGGGCCAGAAGACCAAGGGACGACGAGAGGCACTGCTGGTGACTGGGCTGCTCGCGGCGTGGCAGAGACAGGCTTGCGGCGGAGCTGCGGACTGGTGTGAGGCGACGGATTGGCGCTGCTGGACCTCGCGGCTGATGCTGTTGCTGAGGCCAGAAGACCAAGGGACGCTGATGCTGTTGAAGTTGGGTAAAATTTTTTTTTTTTTTTTTTTTTCTGAAAGTTGATCTGAAATAGATCAAATAGAAACGAGATAATTTAGAAAAATGTTTGTTAGTGTTCAAGCTCTGTTGAAATAAGCTCTCTAATTTTAAGTTGGACGTAGTTGGACCTAGTCCAACTGAGCTCCGGCGAGTGGAATCGCCGGCCAATCAAAATTCGATCAGTTGGACGACTGTCCAACTGAGCTCCGGTGAGTGGACATATGTGTCCTCTAAAATATACTGTTTTCAGTTGGACACATGTCCAACTTTGTTAAGATGAGTTGGACATACGTCCAACTGAGGGGTTATTCTGGGCAGTCTCGTTGGACATGTGTCCAACTCGGTTCCGGCGAGTGGGGTCGCCGGCCGGTCAAAATTTCATCAGTTGGACAGTCGTCCAATTGAGCTCCGGCGAGTGGACATATGTGTCCTCTAAAATATACTCCTCTGGTTTCAATTGGACACATGTCCAACTCTGTTGAGGTGAGTTGGACAGTCGTCCAACTGAGGGGTTATTAAGGGTATTTTTGTCATAATATGTAAAAAATTCAAGTGGAGGGGGTCATATCAGATTTTTAATAAATAGGGGGTCATGACAGCATATAACCCAAAAAATTTTAATTTATAAATTAATTAAATGAAGCCACTTATATTGAAATTTTATTTCAACTCAATCCAATAAGACTTATCCTTTCAATACTCTTCAAGTATCTAAAAGGACATTCCAACATAACCAAGTCAATTTGAGTTGTAATAGAAGTGATGTAGATGCAGAAATATTAATAATATTTTCTTCAAATTGGAAGAATGTCTTAACTTTTTATGTTAGTTATGTCGTAATATCAAAATACTCTTAAACTCAAAACAATAAATATAATATAATAATAAAAATAATAATATAAAACATTCATTGATTTCATAATAAAAATAAAAAAATATTTTAAAAATAAATGAAGCACAATTTGAAAATAAAAACATAAAATAATACAAATACATTGTAACACTCCATCCCTTACATGAAGTAAAATTTTAGTCAAATTTATATCTCAAGAATTATTACTATCTTACCTTCGATGTACAGAATACAAAAGTTATGAGTTTAATATTGTGATGTAAAGATGTTTAAATTTGAAAGTTCTTTAATATTTGTGCAATTTCAAGGATGTTATTTTATATGTATAGAATAAAAGTAGAGACAAAATTGGTAGAATTTTTTTAAAGATAAAATAATATATTAATATGGCTCGAATATGTGATTTAAAACGAAAGATAAGTGAAACTCAAGTGTCGGATCAACAAGAAAACCACAAATGGTGGAAAATTTGACTGTTGTTAGAGCACATATTGCTTTGTCCCAAGCAGGCAAGCACTATTTACGTAAACACAGAAATATAACAATTTGGGAGAGGCCTAAATACTTTGGTCTTATAGGATGAAAGTAGAGGCAAAATAGGTATATAAAAAATAAAAAAAAGACGGGTAGATTTAATCATTTAACTTACCAGTAAATAAATATACAGTTATTATTGAGCTAGAATAATAATCTAAAAACACCTCCAAAAAAGTACTTATTTTTGCAAATTAATTATTGGGAAATATTTTTTTAATGGAATTCATTGGGATATCAGTCTTCAAACTATATATAACGATGCTGTTCTTTCAAGCGCTTTAATAGTTCATGTGATGTGGTACACAGGAAGGATAAAAGTTACAAAATCCATGGTTGAATTTAATATTTCAATTTTCAAAAGTGTTATCCTATTAACTTAATTTCTTTCTGGGGAACAGCTCCTAATGGAACAACTCATCTACACCAAGAGTTGCATTTCCATAATTGAGTATGATGTGGCTTGAATATTAAGGATTTTTTTTTTTTTTTTAATCATAGGTTTAAGCTTGTTTGCAAAACCCTTCTCTTTAAGTCAATAAGAAAATAAAGCTGAAGTAGTTCAAAAACATAGTCAACTCCTGGAACTAATAAAAGTTTGAAAACATTAAAAAGAATTTGTTTGAAGTCATTTGTCTCAATCTGCACTCTTGCTAATGTGGTTATAATATTTTTCAAGTGGAATTTTATATACACACAAATTCGCACATATTTACACTTACATCAATTACGGCATGATACGTGACAAAATAATTTTAAAAATTAATAAATTATTTATTTTTTTTAAAAAAACTATGCTACGTAGTACATTAAAAGTGATATGAATATGTACATTTAATATTTTTGCACTGTTTAACTAAATTTCACCTTTCTTGGAGAATAAGATCATTAGGTAGAAAGTTTTAAGATTTAAATCTTAATTACATTGCTTTGTCTCTTGCAAATCTATAAATAGTTTTTCGACCACCAAAAAAATCTATAAATAGTTTTTTGACCCCCAAAAAAATCTATAAATAGTTTTGCCTCAAAGCACTTTGAATTAAGTCTTCAAACGAATAAATAAAAAAATGGCTCAAATTGTAGCTGGTAAAGATGAGATAGATTCTTTAAGAGTTGAGTTGGAAGACATTGGAAGAAATATAAGAACATCATTGAGGCGTCATTCATCAAGTTTTAAAGCCACTTGTTCTGCACTAAGCTCTAACAAGGAGGATCCTCCTGATACTAAATATGCTTGGCAATGGGCTGCAATTGATAGATTGCCTACTTTTGAAAGGTTAAGATCATCTTTGTTTGATGAAGACACTCAAACAGAAGGAGATAAAGAGAAAAGGGTTGTTGATGTAACCAAGCTTGGAGCTTTACAAAAGCATCTCTTCATTGAGAAACTCATCAAACACATTGAGAATGATAACCTGCGGTTGCTTCATAAGATTAGAAGCAGACTAGACAAGTAAGCTCTTTAACATATTATAAGCATCCATATCATCATAACCTTCTAATGATTTTTAAATACTGTTTTTTTATTTTATTTTATAGAGTTGGTGTGAAATTACCCACAATACAAGTGAGATTTAAAAATCTGTATGTGGAAGCTGAATGTAAAGTAGTTCATGGAAAGCCCCTCCCAACTCTTTGGAATTCTGTGAAGAGTTTGCTTTCTGTAAGTACTCTTAATTAAGGCCCGTGATAGTTTCCACACTTTTCTTTTTAACCGAAACGAATATTGGGATTGGGAATCGTACCCGTGTTCTAATACCAAGACTTTACCACTCTACTATAGAGCAACTGATAGTTTCCACACATGAACTTGTGGTTAAACTTTTTTTTTTTTTTTGCATTGTATTGGACTAGATTGGTGAATGCTCTCATAAACTGTAGCTTATTAGTTATTGTAATGTGTTACAACTAACCTTTTGTTTTTAACAGGGGTTAGCTAAGATTGCAGGATTAGAGTCCCATAAAACCAATATAAGCATACTTGAAGATGTTTCTGGCATCATAAAGCCTGGAAGGTATGTTCTAAGTTTGCAAGTACAGTCTATGCACGGCCTGAGTAATGCATAACCTTGCATAACTCATATGCATAACTCTTGTTCAGCATCTACATAGTGAAAAATTCACCATTTTAGGCCAATTGTCACTCAAACTCAAAAAACCCTGCAATTTTGAGACATAGTTAACTTCATCTTTACTGTATCAAGATCCTTTTCTAGGAGGGCAATGTCATTGTTGGCTGTTTTGAAATAATTGGAGCTATCTTCAACATTAAAGTTTATTGCTAATTGAAGAATATGAACTTGTGACTTTTTTGAGTCTCTTTCTAGGTGATAAGTGAAACTTTTTTCAGCTCACCTTTTTAAGCTGGTAACTAAAACCAATTTGATACAGTCGGTAATTTTAAACTATATCTTTTGGCCCCTCATTTTATGGAAACTTGTCCTACTGCAACAGGTTAACTCTACTGCTCGGGCCTCCAGGTTGTGGAAAGACAACCATCTTAAAGGCACTATCAGGCACTCTAGACAAGTCACTCAAGGTTTAACATCTTTCATACTTTTTAATCTCTTTATTATCACTCTAGTGTCTGGTGCGTGTCTCTTTCAAACATGTGAGCATGCTTAAGATGGATTTCATCTGTAGCTAATATTCTAGCATTGTAATGATGTTTGTTGTAATTTGGTGATTTAAGAACATGCTATAGGCTTCTCATTCTTCTTAAAGTACTTGCTTGTATCTTTTTCCCCTATAGCCAACAGGGAAAATTTCCTATAATGGATACAATTTAAAGGAGTTTGTCCCCCAGAAGACATCTTCTTATACAAGCCAATATGATTTGCACATTTCTGAAATGACTGTGAGGGAAACCCTTGACTTCTCCGCCTGTTGTCAGGGTGTTGGAAGCCGAGATGGTAGGCTTTTCTTAACTAATGTACTGCATGATAAGGAAGGGCAAAAAAAAGCGTTTCTGATAGCAAAATAGTGCTTCCAAACCAAACATATCAAAATTTGTCAAAAGTGCTTTCAGAACTTCGAAAACAGTTTTTGCTTCCTGACTAAAGTATATAATGTGCTTTTTCCAGGAAATCTTTCTTCTAAAAGCAACTTTTAACATAATCCCTTTATAACATATGTTGTTCCTTTTACCCAACAACTTAAGCTTTTGGGAGAGTGAGCAACAATACTATAAGTGATAAGCTATGAATTCATGATACTTAATAACATGTTTTCCTGATTGCATAGATATTATGATGGAGGTCAATAGAAAGGAAAAGGAAGCAGGAATTGTTCCAGATCCAGACATTGATTCTTATATGAAGGTGCTTTCTAGCTCTTATGTTGGTCCTTCTGAGCATTCATGTGATCACAAAGTGATCTCTAATCAATTTTCAGTGAGGTTTTGCATCATAATGTTTGTAATCTGCAATTTGTTTTGACAGGCAATTTCTGTCAAAGGATTAAAAAGAACTCTTCAGACAGACTACATACTGAAGGTGTTAGCTTTTTTCTCTTTTATTTTGTCTATCTGTAAGTGTTTGTCTCAATAATCTAACTCCTATAACAATAATTCAGATTCTTGGACTTGATATCTGTTCTGACACTCTAGTTGGAAATGCCATGATAAGAGGTATCTCTGGTGGTCAAAAAAAGAGAATGACAACCGGTGAGTATATCAAAATATGGATTTATTTTTTAGGTTTTGTTTTCTTATGCTTTTCAAACCTTGAAAAAGCACTTCTAGATATAAAAGCGCTTCAGAATCAAACCGTAAAAAATGTGAGATGTTCTTTAAAGGCTCATCAGCACATTTTTGCGCTTTTTTGACAAAAGCACAAGTTATGTGCATCATTTTTTAAAACACTTTTAACAGAAGCACAAACAAACATATATATGTCGGTCTATCTTTTTTACCCAATGTGTTCAGTCAAATTTCTTTAGGGGAAATGATTGTTGGTCCAACAAGGGCTTTGTTCATGGATGAGATAACCAATGGCTTGGATAGTTCTACTGCATATCAGCTTGTAGCTTGTCTTCAGCAGCTGGTTCACATAACAGACTGTACAGTTCTGGCTTCCCTTCTCCAGCCAGCACCAGAAACCTTTGAACTCTTTGATGATCTTATTTTAATGGCAGAAGGGAAAATTGTGTATCACGGTCCTCGTGAAAATGTTCTTGAATTCTTTGAGGATTGTGGGTTTAAGTGTCCTGATAGGAAAGACATTGCTGATTTTATCCAAGAGGTAAGTGCATTAACAAAGTAAAGATTTTTTCTTTCATTTAAGTAATGTAAGTTAAGTCTTTTGCAGGTTATTTCTAAGAAAGATCAGGCACAGTACTGGTATAGTACTGAGGAACCTTACAACTACATATCAGTTGACATGTTGTCTCGAAAATTCAAAACATCCCGTTTCGGGAAGAAACTAGATGAGGAGCTCTCAAAGCCTTATGATAAATCACAGAGTCATGAGAAAGCTCTATCCTTTAGTCCATATTCTATTTCTAAATGGCAACTTCTAAGAGCTTGTATGTCCAGAGAGCTTCTTCTCATGAGAAGAAATTCATTTATCTATGTATTCAAAACAACTCAGGTAAATATGATCAATAAATCCACATTCAATAACTTTGAAACATGTTAATATCTTCTTTGTTTGTAGCTAGTCATTGTCTCATTCATAGCAATGACTGTGTTTTTGAGGACAAGAATGGAAATTGACATTCTTCATGCCAATTACTATATGGGAGCCATGTTCTTTGCTTTGATTATACTTCTAGTTGATGGGATTCCTGAAGTATCAATGACTATTCAAAGAACTTGAAACTTTCTATAAACAAAAAGATCTGCTTTTTTATCCTGCTTGGGCTTATGCAATTCCAGCGAGTCTCCTAAAAATTCCACTTTCAATTTTGGAAGCACTTGTTTGGACTTGTCTTACTTATTATGTCATTGGATTCAGTCCTGAAGCTTACAGGTGAGTTTCATTTAAGTCATACACAAAAACATAAAAATCTTGATCCTTTGCTTTTCAAACTCATGGTTTAACACATTTAACTTCTGGATTCAATAACTTTATTTTCAGGTTCTTTCGTCAGTTCTTAATACTTTTTGTTGTTCATTTGGCTGCAATATCCATTTTTCGCTTCCTGGCATCATTTTTTCAAACTATAGTAGCTTCAATGACAGCCGGTAGTTTTGCAATACTATCGATTCTACTCTTTGCTGGTTTCATTATCCCAAAACGTAAGACTGATTGATCTACTTGTTTTCTGATTTCATTTTTGAGAATCTACTTTGAAACCTCAATTGTTTGTTAAGTGCAGCTGCTATGCCAGTTTGGTTGAAGTGGGGTTTTTGGGTCTCACCTATGTCATATGGGGAGATAGGCCTATCTGTAAATGAATTTCTTGCACCTCATTGGCAAAAGGTTATTTTCGTTTCATTTAACTATTTCACAATATAATTAAATTTTGTTATGCATATTTCACAATATGTTATTTTTAACTCAGTACACGGGCATGTAACTGAGTAAAAATTACATAGCATAACTCAAGCCTACATGGAGAAATAGTTGCAATTCTATGTCTATATTAGTTATACAGTTTTGGAGGCAATCTTGTGGCAATTGTTTCAAAAGCATTTGACCAATATATATTTTGTTTCACTAATATAAGGTAGCACAAGGATTTAAATTTAGTGTGAGAAGTACATTAGTAATTCTTCTTGAAACCCTAGTGATGATATTATTGTTTTTGTTTTTAATTTTCTATGTAGATGCTACCCACAAATACTACAATAGCACAAGCAACACTTGAGAGCCGTGGTCTAAACTATGATGAATATTATTACTGGATATCAGTTGGTGCCTTATTTGGATTTGCATTAGTTTTCAACATTGCATTTATATTGACCTTGGGATTCTTGAAGTGTAAGTTAATTTTCATCTTTTGATATTAAACTCAACAAGCAGTATTTTATGTACATTTTCATCACTTGTTATACATGTATGCAGCTCCTAGAACCTCCAGTACTATTATTTCACATGAGAAGCTTTCCCAACTACAAAGAACTGAAAATTCCCAAGATGATCCAGACAAGCAAGAGCAATCTGAAAATCATCCTTCTAAAACCAAGATAGTACTTGATAAAGGTCATAACTTTTTTCTTCAAGTGTTGTTTGTACGAAGACCATGTAACCTTCTATATATAAAAAGAAGAAGAAGAGAACTGTAACTTAGGGTAGTTTTTCTTGTGCTTCTACTAAAACTGGTTTTAGGATAAAGTCTCTCAAAAAGCACAAAATATGTTTTATTAGTCTTGAATGTACTTGTGTTCAAATTTTTTTGTTTTCTTTAAGTGTTTTTGCTGATAGAAACACTTTTACATAGTCTTAAAGCAGAAACATACAGACCCTTAATCTAACACACTGCCACATATATTTTCTCATTATCTTTTGAAATTCAATTTCTTCAGAGTTATAACAGTTTTTAGGGTTGTTTCTTTGTAATTAGCAGGCAGGATGGTTTTACCTTTCACTCCCTTAAGTGTAGTGTTTGAAGATGTTCAGTACTATGTTGACACTCCTTTGGTAATTACATAAACATTTCTTTCATCTTATGGTTTTAGATGATTCAGGGCTAACTATTTGCATTAGATAAGTCATGAGCTTAATTTCTTCATGTTTATTATGTCACAGGAAATGAGAGAAAGGGGTTTTACTCAAAAGAGACTACAACTTCTAACTGATATTACAGGCTCATTCAGACCTGGTGTTCTCACAGCATTAATGGGTGTCAGTGGAGCTGGGAAAACTACTCTTCTTGATGTTCTTTCAGGAAGAAAAACTACTGGCAATATAGAAGGGGAGATAAAGATTGGTGGATATCCTAAGGTTCAGGAGACATTTTCTCGGGTTTCGGGTTACTGTGAACAAACTGACATACATTCTCCACAGATAACTGTGGAAGAATCTGTAATGTTTTCTGCTTTGCTGCGGTTGGATCCTCAGATCAATGCAAAAACTAAAAATGTAAGACCTTTATTACACAAACCAGTTAAAGACTAATTAGTTATAATGTCAATGATGAGAAGCTTTGTTGTATTGAAACTGATATTGCATAAGCAAACAGGACTTTGTGAATGAAGTACTTAAGACCATAGAGCTAGATGGAATAAAGGATAGTTTGGTAGGCATACCTGGAGTAAGTGGTCTTTCAACCGAGCAGCGTAAAAGGCTTACAATAGCTGTGGAGCTTGTTGCAAACCCTTCAGTTATCTTCATGGATGAACCAACAACTGGCTTGGATGCCAGAGCAGCTGCAATAGTCATGAGAGCAGTGAAGAATATAGTTAATAATGGAAGAACAATTGTATGCACTATTCACCAACCTAGTATAGACATCTTTGAATCATTTGATGAGGTAAGGACAGTGCTATTCTATTTAAACAAAAGCATCAAAGAGATTTGTGTATATACTTGATTCTTGATTTTTTTTTTTTTTTAATGCAGTTAGTTCTTTTGAAAACCGGTGGACGCATAATCTACTGTGGACCAGTAGGAAAGAATTCAACTAGTGTGATAGACTACTTTGAGGTTAGTTGAGTGATTTTAAAAATAAAAATAAATGAAAATTTGTTGGACTTAATCTTTTTGTTCTTCATCTTGCAGAGCATTTCTGGAATACCAAGGATTGAAGATAACTATAATCCAGCAACGTGGATGCTAGAAGTTACTTCTACCTCTGCAGAAGCTGAACTTGGTGTAGATTTTGCTCAAAAGTACAGAGAATCTGCCTTATATGAGTGAGCTGATTTCAAAGCATTTGTTGTTTACTGTTTTCTATACTGTTAAGAGTTTTGCTCTTTTACAATAGTCAATTGAAATGTGTGGCTCACTTTGTGGTCTGATGGATAAAACACTAATTCCCAATTTCAAATCATATGATCGGATCATGACAAGTTTTGATGTAAAATATATATATATATATCTGAAGTGAAATGCTTGTTCAAACACAATCATCATTGTTTCCCCCCCGGCCTTTTCTTTCTACTAAATAGTTCTCTACTCTATGCAACTTCAATATTCATTATAAAATAAAATAAAAAATCATACCTGGTGTGCAGGATCAACCAGGAACTTGTAAAGCAATTAAGTACTCCACAGCCTGACTCAAGTGATCTGCATTTCCCGGCTTGTTTTTCACAAAATGCCTGGGGACAATTCAAATCTTGCTTATGGAAACAGAACTTGTCTTATTGGAGAAGTCCTTCATACAACTTGACTCGTCTGTTGCATGCGTTTATTTCATCATTAATTTTAGGGGCTTATTCTGGGATCAAGGAAAGAAAATGTATGTTTGTTGTCCAGTTTATTCTTATTAAGTGAAGAAAAATTAAGTCATAAGCAATATAGTCATCCACATTAGTATCATATTTGACAACATTAGAGATTGATATGTTTTTGCTTTTCCTGTTTACCAGAAACAACCAGCAGAGCTTATTCAATGTACTTGGTTCAATGTATATTGCTGTGATCTTCATGGGCATAAATAACTGCTCAACTGTATTACAACATGTTGCGACGGAACGAACAGTTATGTACCGGGAAAAATTTTCTGGGATGTACTCTACCTTGGCATATGCACTTGCTCAGGTACAAATTTCTAACTTTAACTATCAGCAAGTTTGACTTACATTGGTAGTTATATGAAAATGTTTTGATGTTGTAGGTGACAGTTGAAATTCCCTATCTATTCACTCAAGCAGTGGTTTTCCTGAGCATAACATATCCAATGATTGGTTATTATGTGTCAGCATATAAGATTTTTTGGTACTTGTACGCCATGTTCTGTACATTGCTCTACTTCAACTATATGGGAATGATGCTTGTGTCATTGACACCCAACTTTGTGATTGCTGGAATTCTATCTTCAGTCTTCTATATATTATACAATCTTTTTGCTGGTTTCCTTGTTCCTAAGCCGGTAAGCTACTCTTAAATTTCCAAAGTAAGATTTAGGGTATGGTTACTTTTGCTACCAAGGGTTTGTACTTTTATTAAAAGTTGTTTCAGAAAAGAAAAGAAAAAAACAGTTTCATAAAAAATTAATTACAAATTGTGTTTTCTAAACCCTAAAAGCGATTATGACAAATTTTTTAATGTTTGGTCCAGAAATGTTTTTTTTTTTTGTCATGAGTGTTTCAAGAGATTCAATATCAGAAACAAACATACCCTAAGATCTGTAGCAAGCACTTTTGAGACAAATACAAATTCAAGACTCTATAAAAACGTTCTTAACACTTAAAATCACTTATGAACCAAACAAAAATCAAACGTACTTTCATTGTTCATAAAACACATGTATCTCGTGCTTCTTCATCAAAGCATTTTCTTCTAAAAATATTTATGGGAAAAAGAACAAAGAAACGGACCCTAATGCCTGTGAAAAGTGCTTACACGGATAAACAATCACATTTTGTGCTTCTATTAGAAGCCAAAAAAAATTTGCATTTCTTCCTAAAAGCACTTATTTCTTAAAATTTCTTTCGATTGAAATCACTTTTGACAAAAGAACAAGCAAACATATACCGAAATTTTTTATTCTTGTTGCAGCAAATTCCTGGTTGGTGGATTTGGCTATATTATTCAACACCTACATCATGGTCTCTAAGAGGTTTACTTACTTCACAATATGGAGATGTACACAAAGAAATAGTAATATTTGGGGAAACTAAAACAGTGTCTGCCTTCTTAGAAGACTACTTCGATTTTTATAGAGATCACTTGCCACTTGTAGCATTAATGCTTCTTGCTTTTCCCATTGTTTTTTCATCCATTTTTGCTTATTGTATTGGAAGACTAAACTTCCAGAGGAGATAAAAGTCCACTTCTATAACAGAAAATAAATTGTTGTAAGTAACCCATTTGGGTCCTGTGCTAGCCTTTAACTTCTTTTTTATTTTCTTTATTTTTTGTATATTATTGTAATACAAGTACCCGTTCATGACAGTGATTAGTTCATCAAATAAGAATGTATTAAAGTCACAAAGTAACAAATTTTTAGGTGGAATGAAAATGTTCAAAAATCATCATTGTAAGGCCTAATGCGATTGTAGATTATTTTTGTGTAATATGCACAAAGATAACATTATTAAAACGAAACCATCATAGTTTCAATTGAAAATAGAGATCCAACAAATCTTACTTTCGTTAAGATTAAACTATTACAAAATACCAAAATTGGTACTAATTCAAAGCCAAGCTTTCAAGATACTTTGCAAATTGCATAATAAGAAATATCACAACTACAATCATAAATATAGATACTTTTCTTTAGATATATAACTCATTTATTCACATAATTTTTAATATCATTACAAAAAAATGTTATTTTTTTTACAACGTAAAATAATATATATTTTTCGTAAGAAAAATTATATGTTCTAGTGAAAAGCATGTACATTGTTTTAAGTTATAAGAAAAATAACATATATATTTTTTTCTTTTTATAATGGAGTTAAAAGTGAAACTTCATGTACGAAAACGTTATGTCATACAATTAAAAAAAATACAAACTAATAGAGGGCAAATCTAAAATAAGAACTCCAAAATCATATTATAAATTTAAGCATGAAAAGCACTTTCTTGCATATTTAGGTTGAGCGAAGTCAGCGACACTCACACAAATTTTAACACAAAAATGGCAAAATAACACCCTAACTAATGTAACAGTAGAGATTCTTGCAAAAAAAAAAAGGTTTGCAATAGAGATGTGTAGAGAGAGAAAATAAAAGGGGAAACAAGAACAAAAGGGAAGAAAGAAACGGAAATTATGGAGAATAAAAAAAAAGGACAAAAATACTAAATATAAATCCAAAAAGATGGTGAAGAAAAATAAAAATAATTTTTGAGAAATTATCAAAACTAACACCTCTAAAATTTATAATAATAAAAATAGCACCCTCAATAACATTGAATGTTCAATATTGAACATGTAATATTAAATGTTCAATATTGAACGAAACTAAATTACCGCCGTTCGATTTTAATTGAACTAGCACTCAAAGAAAAATAGTGTACCAATATTTTTTTTAATTGTAAAAATATAAGTTTAAACATAAGAGGTGTTATTTTTGTTATTAAAAGTTTTGAAGAGCACTATTTTTATTATTTTTTAATATTTTTTATCACAATTTGATGCATATATTACTTTATATAGTATAATTTAATTTGATTCTACAATCTTTTCATCACTTTAGATCTTAATTTTACATCTAAATAATAACTAACATATCAATTAATATTTATAACATTATTTAAAAAAAAATCCAGGAAAAAAAATGAAAGAAAAATATTAATATTATTGTAAAAGTCCATGGACCTAACTTTACTCCAAAAGAGCTCTCATAGAGAGAGGGTTACCCATGCCTTATATACTGCACATCTTAGGATCTCCTAGACGATATGGGACTACTTCAATACCCCCTCCACGTCAGGGGCTGGACCCACTTGGTAGTCCCCCCTCTACGCAAGACTCGGGCTCCACACATCTCTAGTTAAACCTGCTTTGATACCATGTAAAAGTCCATGAGCCTAACTCTATCCCAAAAAAGCTCTCATAAGGAGAGGGTTGTCTATGCCTTATATACTGCACATCTTAAGTTCTCTTAGACGATGTGAGATTACTTCAATAATTATAATTTGTATTAAGAGATTCAGCTGCTTAGTTCTTATCATCTCAGTCAACAAAATTGGACCAACCGACTGACCATCTTATGTATTTTTATTTTATTCCTTTTGCCTTACTTATGTTGTGATCACATTAAGGTGTTAGGTGCCAAATATTGCAGTGCTCGTACAATATTTAATTGAGTAGATTATCTTTTCCTTTTAAGTTAACATAGCATACTCGTTTTCTAACTCAATTTTATTTGCTACAAATTAAACGTCACACCAAGATCAATTTTTGACATCAGTTAAAGACTTAAAGCACGAAAATAACTTCTCACGTCAAATATGTGTTAGAAGTTAATTGGGATCTGTACTGTGTTGTGTGCTAAATAATAACAATTTAAAAAAATTATACATACATATACACACACTTAAATTATATAATAATAAAATAATCTAATTGTTTAGAAAAATTATTCAACATTATTTCATAATTGAGCATGGCTTTAATAGCTGAGCTAGCTTAAATTAGGTTGAATTTAGAATGTTAAGCAAAAAAAAATTTGTATATAATATATTGTTTGTTTTCTATAAATTTAAATTGTTAATATTATTATGTGTTTAATAATTGTTAAAATTTAATTATTTTATCACGTGACATAGTTATATATAAAACTTCTTCGTCAAACAGGCATGTTCAACGTAACGCGGCCCATTGTCCCATTAAATTGACATAATATACATCTTAGGATTTTTTTAGACGATATAGAACTACTTCAATATTCCCTCCACGTCAGGAGCTGGACCCACTCGGTAGTCTCCCCTCTACGTATTGTGTTAGCATTTTGAGATGATAAGTCATTACCATATAGATATTGTTAGAAGTTATTCACCAACTTTTCTAAAAGTTTAAGCTGTTAGGAAAAAAATAAACATTATTTTTATACAATTATTACTATAATTATTAATGAGTGATAAATATATAAAAGTAATATTGGTCATTCTTTTAATAGTTTAAATTTATAAAAAAATTAATAATTAATAATTTCTAACATAATATTAAAATTAAAAAATCAGGTGTACAAAAACTAATAACCTTAATTATTTACTTATCAAAAATATATAAATATATCCAAGTATTACCAAATTTCGGCGTAGCACAATGGATAAAGCTACCTTAACATGTATACAAGAGAGAAGGGAAGTTCAACCATTCAACTTTAAATTTTTAACTTCTAATTGGACAGACCAAATTTGATCCCACTTTTAAGGAATTTTGTCTAAATAGCCAAATCCCATATAATAGTTTAAAAAAAAATTTATTTAAATTTTAGTGTAAAAATGGACAATTTTTGACTTTAAACTTGAAACTTCTAAGTTAGCAGGTTTCCTCTTCCTCCTTCTCTCCTCTTTCCTCTTCGTCTTCATCTTCTTCAATTCTCTCATTTTTTTTTTAACAACCCATGTCATATTTTGACACTGAACAAATTTGATAAAATCAATGCCGTAACTGCATTAATTCTCAGCTTCACTGTATTTCAAGTAAAATCCTCAATTGTTAGGTTCAAAACAACAAATATAATTTGTAATTTAATAAAAGTTTGAACTTTGAATTAACAACATACAAAAAATATTTGATTGGTTTAAATTCAACGAAGGAGAGGTCTTCATATAGACTATTGAATTTTGAAAGAGCCAAATTTACGCAGCTCATACATATATAATAGTGCTTACAATTTGTGTCACTATCTAACATTGAAAATCAGCTGCAAGAGGAAGAATAAGACTCTATAAAAGAACTGTCAATTGCAAAATATTCTTCAACTGATTTACTATTTAATTGGAATTTATATTATTCAGATTATACGTGCTAATCAAATTTAACCAGTATTGCACTGTCCATCATCTTCTTCAAGTTGCATTGCATTGTGGTATATCTGAGGTATATCTGTGGTATATCTAGTATATATGTGGTATATCTGTGGTATATCTGGTATATCTTTGGTATATCTGGTATATCTCTATGGTATACCATAGAGATATACCAGATATACCAAAGATATACCTCAAGTATACCAGATATACCCTAGTATATCGAGATATACCAGAGATATACCACATATACCCTAGTATATCGAGATATACCAGAGATATACCACAGATATACCAGATATACCCTAGTGTATCGAGATATACCAGAGATATACCAGATATATCCTGATATATCGAGATATACCAGAGATACCAGATATACCCTGGTATATCGAGATGTACCACAGATATACCAGATATACCCTGATATATCGAGATATACCAGAAATATACCACAGATATACCAGATATATCCTAGTATATCGAGATATACCAGAGATATACCCTGGTATATCGAGATATAACAGAGATATACCAGAGATATACCACAGTGCAATGCAACTTGAAGAAGATGATGAACAGTGCAATGCTAGTTAAATTTGATTAGCACGTATAATCTGAATAATATAAATTTCAATTAAATAGTAAATTAGTTGGAGAATATTTTGCAATTGACAGTTCTTTTATATAGTGTTATTCTTCCTCTTGCAGCTGATTTTCAATGTTAGATAGTGACGCAAATTGTAAGCATTATTATATCTGTATGAGCTGCGTAAATTTGGCTATTTCAAAATTCAATAGTCTATATAAAGACCCCTCCTTCGTTGAATTTAAACCAATCAAATATTTTTTGTATGTTGTTAATTCAATAGTCTATATCTCTAGTATACCAGATAACTTGAAAAAAATGATGAACAGTGCAATGCTGGTTAAATTTGATTAGCACCAACTTGTGCAACAAATGTAAGGCGTTGTTTCTGTTAAATTGCCCACATGTTCTTTGAGGAAGAGGAAGAGGAAGAGGAAGAAGAAGAAGAAAGATGAAGAGGAAGAGGAAGAAGAAGATGAAGGAAGAAGAAAAGAAAGAACCGGCAACTTGTTGAAGACCGAAAAAATTACTCTTTTTTAAAGTTTAACATAAAATGACATTTTTTTAAACTATTATATAAAATTTGGCTATTTCAGACAAAATTCCCACTTTTAATATGACTAATTTAATCTTCTAACTTTATTAACTCACTTAATTTGATCTCTATCACTGAATCAGTTTAGTTCTTAACTTTTCAAAATTAAACCAATAATTACTGTTAAATTGACCACAAAGAACGTTGCGTGCATGATTTTAATACTTTTAAAGCCATCATTTATTTTCAACAAACCTGAATAAATGGTCATTAAGCTCTATTGATCATAAATTATAAACTGTGTTTTCCTCTAAAATTTCAAAACTAGTTTCCTTATTAGGAAAAAAATATATAGAAAGTGTTGAGATTCTTGAGAATTAAGAACAAATAAATATTTTATTGATAAAATATCAATAAAAATATGTATTTATAAATATATAAGTCAACATTATCTATTGTACTAGCATTTTGAGATAATAAGTCATTACCATATAGATATTGTTATAAGTTGTTCGGCAACTTTTCTAAAAGTTTAAATTTTTTGGAAAAGAGCCAACATTATTTTTATACAATTATTATTATAATTGTTGACGAGTGATAAATATATAAAAGTAATATTGATCATTTTCTTAATAATTTAAATTTTTAGAAAAGTTAAGAATTAACAATTTCTATCATTATATCAAAACTAAAAATTAGGTGTGCAAAAACTAATAACCTTAATTATTAACTTATCAAAAATCATGAACATTGTACGTTGCCGCTATAGTAAACGGGCACAAATAATGACTTTTCGAAATTCATACCAGGTAATTTTCAGTAAATTATATTTATTCTATATTTGATTTTATTTAAGATTATATTTTTTTTTTTTTGCAATGAAATTTAGGCCATAAAAATATAAATCATAATATGAATTGAATTAAATAGAATAAAAATATTATTATTATTATTATTATATTATTTTAGTAGTGTAATAAAAATAAATGATAATATTAAAATAAAATTTATAAAACTATAAATAAAACAAAATGAGAAAATAATTATTTTATTTATAAATAAGAAAAAAAATTATAAATAATTATATAAATATGTAATATTATAACATATTTTTAAACAAATATAGAAAGAATGAATATTATTATTACTTCTATAATGCATTTACATTTTATTAAATATTAGTAATCAAACCAAATATAATAATAACTTTAATCATTATTTTTATAATTTTTATTACTGTCAATCAAATATGACTAAATAATATTTTATTGTTTACTTAGTAGTTTGATGATGAGACTCACTCTTCTTTCTTTTAAATCACTAACACAAACCACACTAAATTAATACAATTTGATTTATAAAAAAAAAAGATATCAATATTCCATTATGTTTCAATTTTAATTGAATACAAAAATGAATTTGGAATATATTAATATTTTTTTATTCTTCAACGTCCATATACACATTCCATTTTTTTTTTTATCAAGTAAATTACAGTGTTCTTAATCTTGATAACTGTAGACAAAATTTGAATTTTTTAGTGATGAAGTTAATTTGACGAAGAAAATACCATTATAGGATGGGTTAAAATATTACACTACCCGTCCAATTAAATTTTCGAACATAATTTTATATAATTTTTTATACATATAAATTATACATTACATTTAGTATAACATAAATATTATTACTTTAGAACATAAAATATATAATTAAACATAAATTATTTATTAATAGGGAACATTCAATCTTTACAAATTTTTCAAAATTTTGGTAGATAATCACTATCCCACCTTTCCTACAAATATTTAGCGTAGTATGGAGATGTCAAACATAATTCTACCTCGCAATTGACAACACTAGTAAATTAAAACTAAGTTTTGAAGATTTTTTTTTTAAAAAAATTATGATTAATGCAATTTTATGGCAGAGTATTACTTTATATCAGATGCAATTAATTAAGTATAATTTTATTTGATGTAATTTTGTTGGATGAATTTTACTATTTAATTAAACTGTATCAAGTAATGTGATACATTACGAAATTTCGATACTAATTTTTTTACTTTATAGTCATTAATAAAGATCTGTAGACAATAGGTGTGAAGATAGTAGATACGGCGTGCGGAGGCGAGAACTGATGATTTGAAAAACGTTTGGAAAAATACTTGCAGTAATATTCTTTAAAATTTATAATAATAAAAATAATTTAATTATTTTAAATTAAAATAAATATAAATTAATATTAAATTAGTGCTAAAAATACAATTTTTTTATATTTATAAATTTTAAATAATATTATATTTATTATTATTTTTAAATATTAATTATTTACGTAGGTCAGTTAATATATCACCAATTTAAAATTATTAATACAGTTTTTAATAAAATTAAAAAGGGAAAAACATCTTAACGAAGCAAGTGGAGATAACATAGACAAATAAAATTTACGCGACGTATTTCAAAAAGTTAACTGTTTTTAAAAATGTGATGATACTTATGTATTTAATTTTATTCATATTTTGACAACGCTGGACTTTCTTAATATTTTATTTTTAATAAATAGAAACGAATAAAGCAATAGAATAAAGTTTTTAAATAAATAGAAACGAATAAAGCAATAGAATAAAGCTTCAACTAGTAGAATTCACTTACTTCCTTAACAATAATTAATATTGTTATGTGATTAAACTCTGCAAGTAACAAAAATGGGCAAAAATAAATAAAAGGAACCAAGCTAGCCGGTTCACCCGGTAATCCACAGTCCACAGTCACTCGGTAGGTTTGTCGTTTTTGAGTTTTCCTACCGACTCCCTCCGATGTCCACAATCCACTGATTTCATCCAACAGCTGTAGTCCCTCTTATAAACGCGCGTTTCGACCTGGAGCCTTATTCCCGCTGACTCAGGAATAATAGTTATATCATAGACGTTTAGTAACAGTGACATTCTTCTATAAATATGACCCACCATTTGTTTGATAAAATGTCACACAAAGTCCCCGGACGGAATAGTGAATACGCTTTTGAATTCATTCCGGCACACAGGGATAGGCCAAGGTTAGCTTCCAAGTACCGACTATTTTTTTTTTTTTTTTTCTTTTTCCTTGTCTGGTTCTTGTTGTTTTTCGTTTCTGGTTTGTGTATATGTTCTAAATGTGCATTCATCTGTTTTTCGTTTTCTTTTGCTAGAGAATCACATTTTTTGAATGGGATTTAGTTAAGCCAATCTCAATTAATTTTTTATAAAAAAAAAAAAAAAAATTATATTGATAACCAACCGACATACTTGAGTAGCTGATGGATGTAAAAAATGTAGAATTTTCCTTCTTGAATGAGTTTCTTACATTTTGCTTATATAAATTTGTTGTTGTACTTAGCGTTTGCTCCTCTTAGTAGCGCGTAGCGATTATTTTACTATTACTAAACTTTTTTTTTTTTCCCTTTTACTCCCTATAATTGAGAATAAATGAGCGAATTTGAATTTCTTTTATATATATATTTTGATGTTGGGGTGATTGGATTCTGTTTCTGGGTTGCATATTTAACTCAGTTGTGGGGTGTAAATTATATAATTTTAATGATATGTTTTATACTCTGGATTAATTGGAGAAGATCATTTAGCAGACTAAGCAGGCCTTTTGGATTTGAGTGCCCAGGATTAGTATTTATCTTGTTGGAACCATAGCTTTTTGAAGATTTATGGTTACTTTGTAGTTAGTAGATCTGACTTTTAATTTATGGTGTATGAAAATTAATTTAAAATTAGAATAAAAATTAATCTGAATGAATAAATAGGAAAGGAAAAAAAAAATCATTTCAATTATAAGTGTTTACTGAAAATAAAATTTTAATGGATTAGAATGAAAATATTAATTTACTTAAATATTATTTTTAAAAGCAATGCTGAAAAATAAATAATAAAATAAAATATCAAAATTAGATATAATTTTGGAATTATACATTTTAAATTGAGAAAGGAAACAATATCAAGAGAGGTGTGGGAAATCAATCAATGAGAATCATTCCAAACTTTGCAAGATTTTTATTCCATTTCCTCTTCTTTTTTTTTTTAATAGTAAATATGGGAATAAGAATAACTCACTTTAGTGGTTGCTTTAATCAGAAGCTTCATACATCTTTGCTAAGGCCGTCGTGAATTTTGTTTTCTCCAATCTAATTAAAGATTCTCCTCTGTTGTTTGGAATTGTACTTATAGACTTCATTAAGAAAAACATCTTTCCTTATTTTGGGAGGAGTCATGTAGGTTTGTCTTCTTTGATGGGTGTCTGTTACAAGCTTGGTTTAAGCATTTTTCTCTAGTATTATTTATTATTATGAACCGGAAATTAGTACCCAAAAAAAAAAAAACTACTATACACTAACCTACTTTTATACTTCGGTGTAAGTGAAATTAACTTGTCGACTCTTGAGAATAACACTTGAGGTCATATTGTGTATGTCATTGATTGTTCCTTTAAAATCACATAGTAAATATTTTCTGTTGGCAGTGATTCTCTTGTGCTGAGTTATTTTTCTTTCATTAGCAGCTTGAACAGATGGAAACCTTCCTATTTACTTCCGAGTCTGTTAATGAGGGACACCCCGATAAGCTCTGTGATCAGATATCAGATGCAGTGCTTGATGCATGTCTTGAACAAGACCCTGAGAGCAAGGTTGCATGTGAGACTTGTTCAAAGACCAACATGGTGATGATCTTTGGGGAGATCACAACCAAAGCCAAAGTAGACTACGAGAAGATTGTCCGAGACACCTGCCGGTCAATTGGATTTGTTTCATCTGATGTAGGGCTTGATGCAGACAACTGCAAAGTCCTTGTTTACATTGAGGAGCAGAGTCCTGATATTGCTGAGGTTGTCCATGGCCACCTCACCAAGCCTCCTGAGGAGATTGGCGCTGGTGACCAGGGTCACATGTTTGGTTATGCCACCGATGAGACTTCAGAGTTTATGCCTCTTAGCCATGTTCTTGCTACCAAGCTTGGTGCCCGTCTCACCGAAGTTCGCAAAGACGGTACTTGCCCCTGGTTGAGACCTGATGGCAAAACTCAAGTCACTGTTGAATACTACAGTGACAATGGCGCCATGGTTCCCGTTCGTGTGCACACTGTTCTAATTTCAACTCAGCACGATGAAACTACCACTAATGATGAGATTGCTGCTGACCTGAAAGAGCATGTCATCAAGCCTGTGATCCCTGAGAAGTACCTAGATGAAAAGACAATTTTCCATCTCAACCCATCTGGTCGTTTTGTCATTGGTGGACCTCATGGTGATGCGGGTCTCACCGGTCGCAAAATAATTGTTGATACTTATGGTGGTTGGGGAGCCCATGGTGGTGGAGCTTTCTCTGGCAAGGACCCTACCAAAGTAGACAGAAGTGGTGCATACATTGTGAGGCAAGCTGCCAAGAGTGTTGTTGCCAATGGGCTTGCTCGAAGGTGCATCGTACAGGTATCTTATGCCATTGGTGTCCCTGATCCATTATCAGTGTTTGTTGACACTTTTGGCACTGGAAAGATTCCAGACAAGGAAATCCTCAAGATTGTGACGGAAAACTTTGATTTCAGGCCTGGAATGATTGCCATTAACCTGGATCTCAAGAGGGGTAGTAATAGTAGATATTTGAAGACGGCTGCTTATGGTCACTTTGGACGAGATGATCCTGACTTTACATGGGAAGTGGTTAAGCCCCTGCAGTGGGAAAAGGCTCAAGAGTAAAAACCTACGCTATCTTAGTGCTTGCTGTTGATCAATACTCTGTTTCTTATTGCGTCTTTGTGTGTATTTTTCTCTTGTTTTTTAAATTTTTAAATTTTTGTGTTCTGACCATGTGAAAGAAAATTTGATGGAACAGGTAGAAATCATTTACTTTCACTATAGGGACTTTTACCGAAACACAAAATATTGATAAAATCATCAATTTATCCAAAAATACCATAGTTTATCATTTACAATTTATTCATTGCAAAGAAGTTGACTACATCGATATTAAGAAATTAACTTCATCTACATTCAATTTAAGAATTTCATTTTAGCTAGATGAAGCTTCCTCTATGGTCAATGGGCGGTTAACAGTTGTCTAATATCGATTAGTGTTGGTCAACGGCTGTTTAGGACATTGCTAATCAATTTTTAATGATATTTTGATATATTATTTGAATGATTGTTGTACGTGAACTAACAACCAAAACACACGTGAAAATATACTTATGTAAATGAACAAAGAGTTATTCTAATTCACAAAAATTTATACGTACAACAATAAATTAAATCAAGAAAATATTAATTTGATGAATAAATAATAGGTGTTAATAGTACAGAGAGATAAAGATTAAAAAAAAAATATATATTGTATTGAACTTGTGTGTATAGAATGTACATGAGAGATCGTATTTATAAGGTTTACAAGTGTGGTATAAGAGTACAAGTGAAGTACAATTTATATATTAACATCCCCTCAAACTCAGGGAGGAAGAGAAACAATCAACTTAAGTTTAGAAACTAAGTCTTGAAATCTGCCTAGTGGATGAGATTTGGTAAAAATATCAGATATTTGATCTATGGAGGATACTGATTTGAGACAAAGAGTGTCTTGAAGAACATGTTAGCGAACAAAATGATAATCAATCTCGATATGTTTTGTTCGTTCATGAAATACATCATTGTGAGCAATCTGAATAACACTCTGATTGTCACAATAAAGAATAGTTGAGGTTGACTGAAAAACACCTATATCAATAAGTAGCCAGCGAAGCTAAATAAGTTCTTGAGTAGAGTCAAGAAAGAGCGCGATATTTAGCTTGAATGTTGGATCGAAAAGTGAAAGATTGTTTCTTGCTTAGCCAAGATATGAGAGAGTTCCCAAGGAAGAAACAGTATTCCGTGGTAGATCGACGATAAATAAAGTTACCTGCCCAGTCAAGTAGGCGGAGAGAAGAAGATTAGACCTATTGGAGAAGTGAAGGCCTTGAAACATGATGCCTTTAATGTAGCGAAGAATGCAAAAAATACTAGCATAATGGGTAGATCATGGAGCAGACATAAAATGACTAACCAAATGAACAGCATAAGCAATGTCAAGACGAGTGACTATAAGATAAACAAGACTGCCAACTAGTTGTCTGTATAATGTGGCATCTGAGAGAAGAGCAACATCTAATGGAGTAAGTTTGACATTGGTTTCCATAGGTGTTGATGCAGTCTTGCAATCAGTAAGGCCAGCCCGATTAAGAATGTCTGAGGAGTACTTTGCTAGAGAGAGATAATATCCTTAGAAATCATATGAGATTTCCAAGCCCAAAAAGTAGTGGAGACAACCAAGGTCTTTCATTTCAAATTGATGGATGAGAAACAGCTTGAGATCAATAACGCCAGTGGAGTCATTCCCTGTTATGATCATATCATCGACATAAAGGAGTAGAAGTGTAACACCAGTGGGAGTCTTCCGAATAAAGAGACCGGAGTCATAAGAGTTGGAAGTGAAGCCAAAGTCAGTCAGTGTAGAGTTGAACTTGGCAAACCAAGCCCAAGGAGCTTGTATGAGGCCATAAAGAGCACAACGAAGTTTGCATACTTGATGAGGTAAATAAGTATATCCAAGAGGAGGTTTCATGTACACTTCCTTAGTTAGGTCTAAATTGAGGAAAGCATTTTTGACATCCATTTGAAACATTTTTCAATTTCTGGCAGCAGCAATAGCAATGATATTGCGAACAGAAGTGAGGCAAGCCACAGGTGCAAAAGTTTCTTCGTAATCGATGCCATATTTTTGCGTAAAACCTTTGCAACCAAACGAGCTTTATATCGTTCCATATACCCATCTAAATGAATTTTGATTTTGAAAATCTATTTACAACCAATCAGAGATTTTTCATACAGAAGATCGACAAGATCCCATGTATGTGCTTTGTTAAAGCTTGTAATTCATCTATCATAGCTTGCTGCCAATGAGGATTAGAACTAGCTTCTCTATATTTTTGGGGTTCATGATGAGACAAAATAGTGGAGAAACATTTGTAATCACGAAGATCAGAGGGAAGAGTACTTACTTGAGTAGTACGACAAAGTGATGATTCTGCACAATCAGGTGATTGGTCTTCAGATGATGTTGTAATGTCAGGATCAGCAGAAGGAGCAGACTCATCAGGAGAGGTCGTAGTAGACGGTGGAGATGGTAATGAAGCAATGTCAAAAGGAAATAGATCAATAGTTGGGTCATTAAAAAATGAGGGTGAGGTAGGAGATGAGACATGAAATTGGAAAAGAGATGAGAACATTTTATGTTCCCAGAAGATGACATGATGAGAGATGTGCAATCGTTGAGAGAGAGGGTCCCAACAACAATAACCTTTGTGTTCTATTTCATACCCTAAGAAACAACAAAGACGAGCACGAGGTTCCAATTTATTGCGTTCATGAGGGTGAAGAAGAACAAAATAGGCACAACTAAACACTTTGAGCAGATTATAGGATGGAGGAGTATTATATAGGCGTTCATAAGTGGATTGATTGTGAATAACAGGCATTAGAACACGATTGATGGTATAAACAATAGTAAGAGCTGCTTTACCCCAAAAGCGTTCAGGACAAGAACTAGAAATGAAAAGAGTGCGAACAGTATCAAGAATATGTCTGTGTTTTCGCTTAACTCTTCCATTTTGTTGAGATGTGACAGGACAAGAATATTGAGAGAGTGTGCCTTCTTGTTGAAGAAAATTTTAAAAATTTGTTTCTTTATATTCCATAGCATTATCAGCTTTAAAAACTTTGACGGTTTGAGAAAATTGGGTTTTAACCATTTAGGCAAAATCATAATAAATTTTGGGTAATTCAAATCTATGTTTCATGAGAAAAATTTATGTAAATCTTGAATAATCATCAATAAAAATAACAAAATATTTGCATCCTCCCATAGTAGGATGTAGGGAAGAACCCCAAACATCATAATGAATTAAGTCGAAAAGGGAGATAGAAATAGAATCACTTTTATTAAAACATAAAGCAGGTTGCTTTCCTAATTGACAAGATAAACAATTTACATTATTAGAAGCAAAAACATATCCTAATTTACCAGAAGATGTTAAGGAACGAAGACGTCCTATAAATGTATGACCTAGAAGAGCATGCCATAGGTCGATAGGAGGAGGAGTAGAAGCAGCAGTAGAAAGATGAGAAGAATTGGGTAGGTGAAGGTTGATAAGTTTAAATAGGCATCCAATTTTACAGCCTATCCCAAGGGTCTGCCCCGTTTGTGGATCCTGCACATGATAACCAGAAGAAGAAAAAGTAACAGTAAGACCAACTTACATAATTGACCAACAGAGATAAGCTTTAGAGTAAGGTTGGGAATATGAAAAGTGTCAGAAAGTGGTATAGAAGATGTGGAAGCTTAACCTATATCGTGAACATGCATATGCGAACCATTAGTAGTTTGAATTAAAGGTTTGGAGGTGGAAGATTATGTGGGAGAGAAGATGTGAGTATTATGAGTCATATGGTTGCTACAAGCATAATCAAAGTACCATGAAGAGTTACTTGATGTGAGAGATAAGGTAGTAGGGGGAGGATTACCAAAGTTTGAGAAGACATGTTTAAGAAAACCTCAAGTTCTTAAGTAGAGAAGGTAAATTTGTCATGATCACCTTAAGAAATAGCAGCAGTGACAGATGAATTATTTGTTTTACCTGAAGCAGTGTAATATGGATTTTGAGGGCAATCCTTCTAAAAATGTCCTGGACCTTTCTTGTGACAAAACTTACTTACCCGAATGTGACATGTGAAAAGATCATGATTGGTCTTGTGGTAGTAGGTACAGCCTTGCTAGTTGGAGCCCTCTTTAGAACCCACTTTTAGGCAATAATAGGGAGTGGTAAGAACAGAATCTGTAGGTTGAACTTTGAGAACACCAATCTGTGTTTCTTCATAACGAAGCTCAGTCACAACAGTATCTAAGGATGGAAAAGAACTTTGATGAAGTAAGGAAGCCCGAACAAGTTCAAAACGATTATAGAGAGCCATGAGAAAAATAACAAGACGCCGGTGATTACGATAAATGGCAAACATCTCAGCATCAGTTTTGTCCATGATGGTTCAGAGAGAGTGAATTGATCCCAAATAGTATGCATCTCAGAGAGAAATTGGTTGATTGTTTGATCAGATCTCTGACGTTTGGTATGAAGATCTATCATAAGTTAATATTAGTTGGCTATATCTGTGGTAATGAACGATTCTCAAGAAATTTCCCAAACTTTCTTGTCAGTATCAAAACGCCCAAACTCACCATAGATTGAGGGTAGAATGGTGTTGTAGAACAAAGTAATGATTTGATGATGTTTGCTTTCCAGTCTTCAAGACGGTTGGCAAAGTAAGGCCTCGGTTTCAGTGAGTTGCTTTTATGGGTATAGAGATATCACCGATTATGAGACGTCATAGCTTGCGTTCTTTCAAAAAATTCCTCATTGCTTATGCCCAAGTTAGGTAGTTAGTATCATCAAGGGTAGTAGAGATTAGTTTAAGGAGATCATTTAGATCCATTTTAAAGAGAATAATAAAGATGAAATTTTAGTTTGGATTGGATTAGTATATGTGATGTTTTGTGAGAACACAAGCTTTATGGTAATAGTGATTTACTGTGATGAATAGAGGCAAAATTTTGATGAAAATTTTAGAGGTGTTTGAGAGGCTCTGATACCATATCAATAGTGTAGAGAGATAAAGATAAAAAAAAATGATGTATTGTATTAAATTTGTGTGTATAGAATGTACATAAGGGACAGTATTTATAGGATCTACAAGTGTAGTATAAGAGTACAATTGAAGTATACTGATGTAATACAAGAGTGTAGTACAAATAAAATACACTTGTATAATACAAATATAATGTAGTAAAAATAAAATACAACTTATATATTAACAATAGGTATCTTCCTTGCATATCATTTTTATCGGAGATATTAATCATATATTATAATTAGTTATTTGAGTTTCAAAAGGTATATCATAAAAGTAATATTGTAAAGAAATAATTAAATGTAATAATATGTAACATATAATATGAAATTGAAAACTTTTATAATTGAAAATTTTTAAATTTTTTCTATTTTCTGAAGTTTTTTCCAACAAAATTTTTTTTAAAAAAACATTCTATTTTTGAAAGTTTTGGTAACACTTCCATTTTTAAGAGTTTTCTATTTATTTAAAAAAATTAATTTTTTTTTTTTGGAAATTTAATAAATATTTCTCTTTTTGGAATATTCTGAAAATTTTATATTCTTGAAAATTATATAGATATTTCTATTTTGGAAACTTTGTAAATATTTAAATTTTTGAAAATTTCTAAATATTTATGTTTTTTAAAAAAATTGTAATTGCTACTTTTGAAATTTTATAAATATTACTATTTTTGAAATATTTAGAAAATTTTATACATTTTGAAATTTTAAAATATTTATACTTTAGGATATTTGAAAATATATATTTGAAAGTTTTAAAATATTTGAAAATTTATTTTTGTAATATATATATATATATATATATATATAGTTTTGAAATTTTGGTAAATATTTCTAATTTTGAAACTTTAGTAAAAATAATGAATATTTTGAAGAAAAAAAATAAATTTTATAATTTCTATTTTTAATAATTTTGAAAATATTTCATTTTTATGAAATATTTGGAAATATTGTTTTTAGAAAATTTTCTAAATATTTCTATTTTTAAAATTTTTGAAAATTGTCTATTTTTGGAAACTTTGTAAATTTTTTTGTTTAATAATTATAGAAATATTTATATTTTTTTTAAATTTGGAAATGTTCAAATTTAAGAAAATTTTATAACTATTACTATTTTGAAAATTTTGAAAATATTTTTATTTTGGGAAATTTTTTAAAAATTTATAGTTTTAAGAATTTCGTAAATATTTATATTTTATAAAAAAAAATTAAATACTTATACTTTTGGAAATTTTGGAAAAATTCTATAATTTTAAGTTTTTGAAAATTTTCTATTTTTAATAACCAAAACACACGTGAACATATACATATGTAATTGAACAAAGAGTTATTCTAGTTGACAAAATTTATACGTACAACAATAATTTAAAACAAGAAAATATTAATTTGATGGATAAATAATAGGTATCTTCCTTACACATTATTTTTATTGGAGATATTAATTATATGTTCTAATTGGATATTTTTGGAAATTATATAAATATTTCTATTTTTGAAAACTATGTAAATATTTATATTTTAGGAAATTTGTTGAATATTTTTTTTAATAAAAAATTATATTTTTGGATGTTTTTGAAAAACTTATATTTTTGAAAATTATATAAATATTTCTATTTTTGGAAATTTTGTAAATAATATTATATTTGGAATTATTTTTAAATATTTCTACTTTTGACAAACTTAAAAATAATGAATATTTTAAGTTCATAATGGAATATTTTTTGGAATGTTTTGAATATTTTATAATTTAAAAAAATTTAAAACTATTGATACTTTAGAAAATTTGAAAATATCTGTATTTTTGTAAAGCTTTTGAAAATATAACTAATTTTGAAAATTTCGTAAATATTTCTAATTTTGAAAATTTATTAAAAATTTCAAATATTAAAAAAAATTGAAAAGTAATAAATTATATTTTTTCTAATTTTGAAAATATTTATATTTTATGAAATAGTAGGAAATATTGTTTTTAGGAAATTTTGAAAATAATTCTATTTTCATAATTTTAGAAATATTTATATTTTATTAAAATTTGAAAATATTTGTAAATATGGAAATTTTATAACTATTTCTATTTTGAAAATTTTGTTAATATATAGATTTTTGGAAAAATTTTTTTTGAAAAATTTAAAGATTTTTTAAAATTTTTTAAATATTTCTATTTTGGAAAAAAAAAATTAAATACATATATTTTAGAAATTTGTAAAAAACTTCCCATATTTGTAAGTATTTGCAAAATTTCTATTTTTTAAGGAATTTTTTTTTTATTTAATATTTCTATTTTGATAAAAATGAAAATATCTTTAGTTTAATTAAATTTCAAATATTTGTGTTTTATAAAAAAAAAAATTATAAATATTTCAATTTTAGAATTTTTTTTGAAAATTTATATTTTTGGAAATTATGTTAATATTTATATTTTTTAAAATTTGATTTTTTTTTATTTTAGGGAAATTTGGAATTTATTTCTGTAAAATTTTTGGAGCAATATTTCTATTTTTGAAAATTTTTACAAAATTTATTTTTTTGAAACTTTGTAAATAATTCAATTTTGTTAATTTAAGAAAATTATTTAATGAAAATTTGGAAATATTTGTATTTTAGTAAATATTTATATTTTTGAAATTCTTTTTATTTTATAATTTTGTTAATATTTTTTATTTATTGAAATTTTTGAAAACAAAAGTTATTTCTAAAATTTTTGAAAATAAATAATTTTTTTTTATAAATTACTAATTTCGAAAATTTTAAAAATAATTTCTTTTTAGAAAAATTAGGAAATACTTGTATTTGAAAAAAAAAAAATTATAAATATTCCTATTTTGGAGATTTCTTAAATATTGCTATTTTTGGAATCCTGTAATTATTTCTATTTTTTTTCAAATTTTATGAAAATAAGTATTTTTTGAAATTTTGCAAAACAAAAATTATTTTTTGAAATTTTTGTATATATTTATATTTTAGAAAAATTTTGAAAATATTTCTTCTTATTGAATTTTAGAAAATTTACAAAATATTTTTTTTTCTGAAATATTTGATAAGTGTTTTTTTTTTTTTTTTTCTTTTAATTTTGGGCAAATTGCTATTTTTAAAATATTTCTATTTTTCAATTTTTGTAATATTTTTTATTTTTCTTAATTCTAAAAATATTTATATTTTATGAAAATTTGGAATTATTTTGTATTTTAAGAAATTTTTTAAATATTTATATTTTGAATATTTTTTTTTTGCAAATATTTATATTTTTGTAATTTAGTAAATATATATATATATATATATATTAATTATTTTGTAATGTTATTTTATGACATCATTTAAGCCTGAAATAAATTATTTAGTTTTTACTGACAGTGGAAACAACTACTAATAGTGTGATAAAAATACGAAAATTTTAGAAAAGAATATTATGCCTGAAATGAGTGTTGGACTTAAGTATTAAAATAATACATTCTTAATATTATATTATATTATTAAAAAAAGAAAAGGAAGGCAATTTTAAATAATACGATAGTCTAATATTTATTTAATTATAATGTATTTAGGTTAAATTTCAAGTGAACTAGTGGGTGATTTTAGCTGTGCTAGTTATTCGTATCAGATATGTAGACTAATCCTACTTCTAATATTAAGTATTGTTTGCTTTGTTTTGTTCTGTTTGGTATATGAATATTTTCTTAATTGTTTTAACATATATGTCTTGTTTGGTAGCTGTATGACTAAATAGTTTATGTGATCTCTATTTGTATGTATATATGGTATGTGCTAAGTAAATATTATTGTGCCAGGATTGTATGATTATATGATATATGATATATGATATTATGATTATTTGAATGGATTAAGTGTGCTTACAATTACATGGTCATTAATGGCATGACATATGCATCATTGAATCATGATATTTCAAATACAAGTTTTGAAAGTATTTCTTTTATGCCAAGCTTTTGAGAGATGATAAGTTTTCTGTAAGGTTTAAAGTAATAAATTTTATATGATATTTTTATTGATACTTAAACGATCATTATGAAATTCTATGTTTTGGAACAATATGATAAGTTAAGTGCACTATAATAAGTTAAGGGCCATGTGTAGAAAGTGTCTCTCATGTAAGTTAAGGTACTTGAGGACTAAAGAGTCTTCACCGTTGGTTTGGACGTATGTATGCATGTGAGAATTATGTATGGAATTCCAATTTTACTATGTTATAAGTTAAGTCTCACTTGCATATGTCTTTCACACGTGCCAGTCGCCGACGAGTGACTTATGTAAGGCTCTGCTATGATAAGTTTTTAAGTGAATAGTTCAAGTTATATAATTATGATAAGATTTTGTACGTTCTTTCTAAGACATGTACATTGCAAGCACTATATTAGAAGCATGAGCATAAGCATAAGCACAAGTGTTGTTGTTAAGTGTGTATATGTGTCGTGTGTGCTTAATGTTTCAAGTAAGATAAGTTTGCTTACTGAGTGATTTTCACTCACCCCAAGTTTCTCTTCACTTTCTCAGGAACACCATGATGAAGATTTGGCAATGTTTAAGGATTGTTATTGGTTCCTTAGGATTTAAATTCCTTTCTTTTTTATATCTAATAAATTGTAAACCTTACTAAGTGTTAAACTTTTTGCTAAGTTTTTGTTTGTAAGGTTTTTAACTATAAACCATTTTTCTATTTAAAGTCATCATCAATTATATCAAGGTTTTTCAATCAATAAAATATTTAGATAATGCTCTTATTTATATGTAAAATATCGGGACGTTACATAGGTTGTTTTAAGTTTAGACTAAAATTGAAATTAATTCAATATGATTGGGTTTTAAAAAATAATAACCAAACCAAAAATATTGAAAAAATTAATCCAACTTGAACCAATTTTTTGACTTGGTTTAGGTTGGTTCAAGAAAATTTTCTTCCCTTTTTTGCCAATGGATTTTATTAATCTTTTTTTCATACTCTTGTATTATAATTTCTAATGTTGTTGGTGTTAATTTTATTATAATCCATAAATTTGAATATTTAGATTTTAATCAGTTATCTAATGTAGTAATATCATTATCCATATCAATCACAAAGTGCATAAAAGATTTAAAAGTAAAATAAATAGGCAAAAAATAATAGTAATGACTTACACAACAAAATTTGTTAATTCTCATATCCAAGTCATTTATTATGTTATTCATACAATGCAAACTCTAAAGACAAAAATATAGAAGACGATGTAGTTATAATAGAGAAATAATTAAATAGTACATAATTAGTATCTTATATGGATAATAAGAAAAATAAAATAGGGTACCTTGTCTCTAGTACATAATTAGTATCTTACATGGATAATTAGTATCTTGCATAAATTTTTCTTAAATTCAAACTCTAATGATAAAAATAAGCAAAATCGGTTTATCTTACACTAACAAACAAGAATACTAAATTTAATTTTAAAATATTATCGAAAATAAATATAGTTGTTGTCTTGGATAGAATTAGAAACGTAATAAATTAATAATAAAAAACAAAGTAAAAACATAAAAGTTTAAATCTTTAGTATACATCGTCTACTCCAAAATAGAATGCGAGTAAAATACTTAAATTATCCATAAAAAAGCATACAAAAATGAAGAACGAAACCAGAGAAGCTAACGATAATTGGTGATTGTTGATAATAAATTGGTGATAGTAAGAGGCAAAGAGAGACAAGAAAAAGATTAGGAAAAGTTGTATAGTCTGATGTATTAGTGATAGTGAGGGTATTAGTGATGGTGAGATTCTAAGGAAACACAAAAATCTAATAAAAAATTTGAATTTTTTTAAAAATAACTGTTAAAAATATAAAATAAAAATAAAATAATAAATGGATTAAGTTGGTTTGGTTTTTCTAAGGTTTCAAAAAATAAAAATTAAATCAATCTAATATTAATTGATTTTTTCAAATAAAGAACAAAATCAAACCAATAAAATCTTAAAATCGATCATTTTGAATTTGTTGCTTGGGTAACAAAAGTTGCATTATTACCCGTGAACTAGACACAATGTTGTGGCTTTTAAATGAGTTTGGATTGAAAATAAACGAGTTAGGTCATAAATGAGTTAATCCATTTTGACTTATTTATAAAATTAGTGTGTTTGGGTTGGGGCTAAATCGATCGAGCTATAAACGTTTGATCTAAATTCGATCAAATCTACTCATTTGACAACTCTACTTGCTTGTGCATGTCAAATGCGTAATTTTCTAATTCAATTCTTAATTTTGCATTAAGTTAATACATTTTCTTAAATGTATGTAGTATTAAGGCACGTACCAACATAAAAATAAAAGAAAAATGAGTAAATAAAAAAAATTAATTTCTTTTTTTAAAGAAATTAAAAATTAGATTAATGCTAAGGCAGCGAACCCGTAACTAAATAACATAAATTGCACCTTTTTCAACCTAAGTTGTAGGTCAAATGATAATTTGAATTAAAATTTCAACCATTTACTAAAATTACACTTGAATCACAATGAAACAGTAACAAAACTATAACAAATTTTCACTTGAAATTAATATTAAAATGCGAATAAAACACATGATGTAGCAAAAGAAATTAACCCATTTCTAATTCCATCTCTAGCAATCTAATTTACAATCCCACAATTCTTCCTAATTTCACCAAGATATCCTGTTAGAACTTCAATATTACCCATTTTCACCATAGCTGATGCAAACTTATTACCCCAAGTTGCACCATGCCTAGCATTATCCTTCACCATTCTAACAGTTTCAGGAGTACTCATAAGAGTTTGATCCGATGTTAACAAACCGCATCGATCTTTCAAATTGTAGTACTTCACATCAAGTCTCTTAGGTGTAAGCACATCAAGAGGCACGATTGGATCAATAAATGAAGAGGGAGGACATTTCTTCTTCAATTCCTCAGCATAATTTAGATCCAATGAAGGGTCTTGTGGGTGAGTTGAATTAAAGGAGTACAAACGATTAGAGAAAGAAGAACAATGTGACACACCAATAGAATGTGCACCAGAAAGTGTTACCATTTCATCTAAACTAAGTCCCTTTCGATCAAAATTTTGTTGAAGTTGTTTGGTATTGAAGGAAGGTGAAGGGAGATGTTTAAAAGGGTCATCTTTAAGCGAAATTGTTCCATCACGTCTACATGAAGGTACTGAATATGTTATGCCTCCAACTTTATAGGCACTATCACGTGCTGCAAATGCTATAATGTCTGCACATGAAACAGTTTGTGGGCATATAGCTTCTATTTCAACCTTTGCTTGGTCAATTACTTCATAGCCTCTTAAACTTGGATTGTTTATTAGATTTTCTTTCTCTGATGGGTTTTCGATTGTTGAATCTAGTAGAATTAATGCATCGCAACCCTATATAAATCACAACCGTTAAGATAAGGGAATGTAAAACATTATGTAATATTTTCTAGTAACTCATCTATGTGTATGTCACATACACATACAAAACAAAACAAAAGATATATAAGAATAGTGAAATAAAGCATTAACATACCCTAACAAAACAGTCATGAAAATGCATCCTAATGAGGCCAGCAGCTAAGCCAGGGTTTTTGGACACGACTTTGTTCACAACTTTCTTCACAATTGTCTCAGCATTTGGACAAGTTGATTGGTAAAAACCCACTTTGAGAGTTGCTGATGACATAGAAGCCACCATTGATATCGTTAACATTGTCATTATCATGAATATTATCAATTTAGCACCTAAATAACTCATTGTATTAATTACAGTTGAAGACAGAGATCCCAAAAGGAAGAGGGTATTAGAAGATATGTATATATTGAATTATATTATTGATGGAGTTGGAGATAAAAGTTTGTGTTCATTAATGGGGTATTTATATAATTTAAGATCAATAGGTTAAGAAACTGATCGAGAAGGTGCTACTATTTGGTTGGTTTTACTTTGTAAACAAAAACGTGTGTTGTATAGCTGCAGCCTGCAGAGCACACTTGATTGAAAATTAGTTGTCTATGTTTGGATAGTTCCATTCCATTGTTATCTGATTAACCATGACATTCATTTATTGATTTCCAGTTTGAATTATGTGAAAGTCCAGCAGGTGACAGGAAATTAAACTTCAAAAATGACAATTAATTAATAAATGATTTTTTTTTTTTTTGGTTCAAATGAGAAAAAAAGAAGAGATTAAATAGTTAATAATTAATATATATATATATATTGGAATAGCCTTAATTTTTTAAAAAGATTATTTCATTATTTAATCACAACTTTGAAATCTATAACTAATAAGAGAAAAAAAAAAATTATTTTCTAACGTCTCAACTTTTAAGAGGTCAATGAACATTTTTTAATTAAAATATTATTTTTTAAGAGATTAATTAATGAAAAATTTTATTATTTTAATGTTTTTGATATTAAAATATTAATTTAATAATAATATTTTAATTAAAAAATTAATAAAATTATGTATTTTGTCCTTAATTTGTATCTTTTTGAGAAATTAAAAATTAAATAATACTACTTATAATCTAAAAAATTAAATAACACATATAATATAATCTAAAGGATCTCTTCAACCTCACTCTTTATATTTTATAACATAATAATTATATAATAATATAATTTTGCTTTATATTTAATGAAGTTTTTACCTCATATTATAAAAGTAAAAATAAAAATCCGGTAGCCTTCTCAATAATATAATAATAATTCATATAGTCAGACAACAATTGTTACTGATAAAGGGAAATAGCAATTTTACATTGAAACTTTATAAGTTGAAAACTGATAGACTTCAGGAGTCTTATCAGAATTGGTAATTTTGTCAATGTGTCCAGTCAAGTACTCAAGTGGAATAGGTTCAAGTATATTGGACAGAATCAGCGGAGGGCATGTGGCTCAATTAGACTGAGTTTATTTTGTGAGAAGTTATTTTTGATGTGTCTAATCAAATGGAATGGCGTTCAAGTATATTGGACAGAGTCAGCGACAGAGGGCATGTGGCTCAATTGGATTGATTTTACTTTGCGAGATATTACTTCGATGTGTCTAATCAAATGGAATAGGTTAAGAAAATTGGACAGAGTCAGCGGAGGGAATGTGGCTCAATTGGACTGAGTTTACTTTGTGCGAAGTCGCTTTTGATGAGGTCGGATAGGTACGGCAATTCATGTTATAAAATTGTCAATTTTAGTTTAATTTATATCATAAATTATCAATTTTAATCTAAATTAAAAAAAAAAAAAAAAAAATCGAATCGATTCCGACTAACTTAAATTAGATTAAATTTTTATTTAAATATATTAATTAATTTTTTTTATCTTATTTAATTCGATATTAATTTAAAAATATTATAAAATTTTTTATAATTTTTAATCTAATTAAAATAATAAAATATTTAGATCAAATTTAATGAATTATAAAAACATTAAATACAGGACGTACCCAGAAATATTTTTTTAGGAGGGCTAATATATATTAAATTTAGAAGTATTTTTAGTTAATTATTTATCATTTATTTTCCTAAAAAATGAATGCAAAGTTTTAAATGATTTAAAACTTTAGTTAGGTTTATCTATTATAATCTACAATAAAAATATTTAATGCAAATTAAAGTATATAAATTAAAAATTACAAATACCTAACAACAAACAAACAAAAAATTAAAATAACTAAAGAATTAAATAATCAATAAATAAGTTATATGCCTAATTATTTTTCATCTATTAATAGTAATTGATAAGTATAGAAATTTAAAATAAATTCCATATTATAAAATAACAATGAGATAATATATATTTTAAAATAAAGAACTCTATTTAATAATTTAAAGAATGAAAAAATAACATATTTAATGAAATAAAAGTGAATTGTTATAAAAAAAATGAGTGTTAAATACATATAAATTTATACTTAAATAAGTACTTAAATTAATAATTATACAATATTTATCGATCAAAAGTTTAAAAGCTATAATTTTTAGGAATATATAATACATAATTATTAATGAGTATAAATTAAAATATAAATATTTTAAGTATTTAGTATTTTAAAGAAGAATACATGACTATAATAATTTTGCTTTAAAAAGAAAAGGAAAAAGAAGATACAGATGCGCATAGTTACAGAGCCAAAAAATAAAGCAACAAACAACAAAGAGCAGACAAGAGAGCAATAGAAACAGTGGTAGCAGAGTAATAGAAAGTAATAATTTATTATTATAATTTTAATTTATATAATATATTAAATTACATTTATATTATTAATATTAATTAAAAAAATTTCAAAAAAACTGTCCGGGCTAAAGCCGGTACAGCCACCCTCTAGTTCCGTCACTGATTAAATATATAAATAATTTTTTTTACAAAGTTTTTACAAAATTAAAAATTAAAGTTTCAAAATCATAATTATATTACAAAATAATTCAATGAACCACTGTCTTAAATTAAAGTAAATAAATATTTTAAACTTAAACTTTATAGAATTGTGATTAGTGATAATATAATATATTTGTACACTATTAATAAGAAAATGTAACAAATTTTTATAACATGAATTAACATATTTAACTTGTAAAAAAATAATACTAATAATATATAATAATAATAATAATAATTTTTTATTTTTGTATTATCGTACTTGCCCTAACATAATCCTAATTTTTTTGTGTTATTCGTGCTGGTCCAAATTAGATCTAAATTTAATTTATTTATATTCGATTCGTATTTTTTAATTTGTGTTTGAATTGAACAATCGTATTATAGTACAAATTGTCACCTTAAGTTCCAAAACTCAACATATTATTTAACTATTATTTTATTTAATAAAATTATTTTAAGTTAAATTTTAAAAAAATTGTCTAGAATTCTTTGTATAAATGTAAATCTTATTAAGAAAGATATTTTTCATAATATATATCTTGTCAAATTTTTTTGTTTGCGTAATTTTTAAAATATGTATTCTATTATTTAAATCAATAAATATATTATTTTTCTAAAAAAAAAAGGTAGATTAGGGTTTCTTCTTTCTATTTATTTGATGTAATTTTTATTAAATATTTATTTGATATAATTTATTTAATATTTTTTATTTTTATTTTCAAATAAAAAGTAAACAACATATAATAGAAAAAATATATATATCTCTTACTTATAAAAATAATATATAGATCATATACTTATTTTTTCTTGAAGTTTAATTCTATTGTTATATAAAAATAATAATCTCATAGGCAATGTTAATCTTTTTTTTTAATATTTTTTTAATTGCATTAGGTTGAAGTTGTTTTGACTTGAACGGTTATAGTTGAAAAAATAAATAAAAATATAAAAAAATATTTGTTTTTACAATCATTTTTTAATAATAATAGAATTAAATTGTAACAAAAAATAAGTATAAAATTTAAGTATTATTTTTAAAATAAGTACGAGGCCTATAAAATTATCCTTCGAAAAAAAACAAATCATTTTATTTGCTTTAATTTTATGGTATTTTTTAGATAAACAAGCTATAAGTCCACAAATGTTAAGAACATACTTGTGTAGGTTCAACTAATGCCCAGTTCATTAACTTGTAAAATCTCATATCTCATAATGAACTTAACCTAGTTATTTTTTAAGAAATCACTATAAAAAAATATAAGACAATTTTAACCCTAGGATACTAGAGCGATGGACTTGTTACTTCCTATTTTTTCTATGTATTATATTTTCAATTTTCTCTTTTATTAGAATGACTAATAATAGTTTAGGGGTAAATGTGTATGTCGTTTAGAGGGCCATGTGCCCCTCTTTACTTAATCCAATATGTAAATTTATACTTAAAATGTTATAATTTTTATGAAAACTAAATCATATTTAATAGGTATTATCACCTCTCAACTTAAATTTTAAGCTTATCATTTAATATAAAATCCATCTAGCATTTATAGAAAGTTCATTGGCCTGTTGGGAATTCAACAATTTCTCATGGAATCACTTTTGGCTGAAGGCCTTTTAGCATGAATAAATAACATGAGATAGAGGGATTTTTAGCTCTATTAATTATTTTTTGTCAGATCTCGAATGACAACATCGTTTTTAGTGCGTTATTTTATACTTTTAATATTTTCATTAGTTTAGATGATTCCTGTAACATTTTTAGTATAGGGATATTTTTGATAAATTAATGTTTTTGTTTTGTTTAAACTCTATTTTTTTTTAATTAATAAACCTGTTATTTTTGCCCCTATTGCTAGTGGATGTGAATAACACATAGACAAGTCCAGAACTCCTTTTAGCATAACACAAACAAAATAAATAGGCCAAAATCAAATATGCAGCTTTCCCAACCTAAGTTGTAAGTCAGATTATCATTTGAATTAAAATTTTAACCAATTATTACACTTACATTTGAGTAACAATAAAACAAAGACAAAACTATGACAAATTTATACTTAGATATTAAAGTGATGAGAACAACAAATAATATGACCCCAAATAAAAAAAATAAAAAATAAAAAACCCATTTTTAATCGTGAGCTAATTTACAACCCTACAATTCTTCCTAATTTCACCAAGATATCCTGTTAGAACTTCAATATTACCCATTTTCACCATAGCTAATGCAAACTTATTACCCCAAGTTGCACCATGCCTAGCATTATCCCTTACCATTCTAGCAGTTTTGGGAGTACTCAAAAGAGTTTGATCTGATGTTAACAAACCGCGTCGATCTTTTAAATTGGTGTAGTACTTCACATCAAGTCTCTTAGGTGTAAGCACATCAAGAGGCACGATTGGATCAATAGATGAAGAGGGAGGACATTTCTTCTTCAATTCCTCAACAAAATTTAGATCCAATGAAGGGTCTTGTGGGTGAGTTGAATTAAAGGAGTACAAACGATTAAAGAAAGAAGAACAATGTGACACACCATGATACGAACCGGACCCCCTTCCGAAGTCGGCCCGACACGCGCCGAGAGCCGCGCCTTGAGAAGGGCCTCAAGAAGGTGCAAAATGGCATGCAACATCAAAAACAAGCATGCAAGCACCATGGAAGTGAAGGAGAAGAGTGCAAGTGGCAATCCCAAAAATTGGAGCTGTGCCGCGGCATAGATATTGTGCGCCGCGGCGAGGAAGGTTCTGCATTGGGGGGAGAAATTGTCACACATGCGCGCCGCGGCATGGATTTGGTGCGCCGCGGCACAAGGCGTTCTATTTTGGATTGAGAAAAACAAGCGCGCCGCGGCATAGATTTTGTGCGCCGCGGCGAGAAGGTTTCTGTTTTGGACCGAGGTTGCATGCGCGCCGCGGCATGATGAGGACAGGCCGAGACATGCGCGCGCTGACATGCCAGACCTGCGCGCTTGACAGCCAAACCTGCGCGCAGATCCAGAAAATGCGCGCCGCGGCATGAACTTTTGTGCGCCGCGGCGAGGCTTCGCGTAGGGCAAACAGAACAGGGCGCGCCGCGGCATGAATAATTCCCCGCCGCGGCAAGCATTCAAAATGTTGTAATTTTTGGACCATTGGATCCAGATCAATGGCTAGGATTCCCTGAGATAATTTTTAGGTTTTCTTTGTGTCTATAAATATGTAAGGCAGCTGCCATTGTAATGTTAATCAACCAATTATGAATTTTCATCAATGAAATAGATTTTGAAGTGATTTCAAAATTGAGAGAGCACAAGTGCTTCTCTTGTTCTATCAAGAAACTTATCAAAGGAACTAGCAACCCTTTGTGGCGTTTCGCCTTGTCTCGGCTCGTGGTGCGTATATCCAAGGGTAGAGGCGAGTTCTTTGCTACCATAGTCGAGCGTTCTTCGTAGAATCTGCGTGCTAACATTGTTGTCGGGTCATTGTCCGTATTTCTTGTGGTTGTCAAGCCGCGTGATTTGGAGGTCATAGGAGTCGTGGCGAGCGGTTCGCATCATTTGGTATCAGAGCTCTAGGTTGTAATTCTAGACTCCTATCTTTTATTGTCATTTTCATTATAAAAAAAAAATCTGTGTGTTCTTCATCTTTCCAGAATTTTTCTTGTTGTTCTTGCAAAATTCTGTTTGTGTTTGTGTTTCTAAAATCAATCCTGAATTGTGTTGTTGTTTCCTGTTTTGTTGATTCTATTTTCTGAAAATTTCAGATTGAAATTGTTGTTTTTGATTTCCTGAAAATTTTCAGATTGTGTTTTGTGTTTCTGAATTTCTGAAATTATTCTGCTGTTGTTGGAAATTTCAGATTGTGTTTTTGTGTTTCCTGAATTTCTGTTGTGATTTGGAAAGGTTTTCGTGTTGAAATTTTTATAAAAAAAACTGTTCGTAACGAAAAGGGTATTTTGGTAATTTTACCTTGATCCCGTACTGTTTCCGTGTAAGGGCATTTTGGTAATTTTACCGTGCTCTCGTAATTTTGTTCGTGTTTCGTGTTTTGTTCGTGTTTTACGTTCCAAAACAGTTTCTATATTTTAAAAAAAAGGGGTGAAAATTTCTTTTCCGAGAAATTTTTATATAGTCGTCATTTGATTCCTCTCGGGTCTAAATTTTGTTTGAACCAAATTATTCCTTTTTTCATTGAGTTAGAACTCCAAACACTTTGAGTTGGTTCATTGCTTGCCTTGATTTGGATATTACGCCACTATCGGGTGAGTGCGGAATTCTACCTCGGGTTGAAAGTTTTGGAAATTGACTTGCCATAGAACGAGAAGTGCTTGAGCAATCAAACCGAGCGATTAAACACGTGAGGTAACAAAGTGAATTTTTCTGTTCTTAAGTTGTTTAACTAATTCTCTGTGTGCAAAAGTTGTGGAATTATGTCTAACAGGAGCAACTCCGAAGAACGTCCGGATACCGCATTTTTGTTGCGTGCAATGCAACAGTCCATGGAACGGTTGAGTGCCGTCATGGTAAATCTTGATGAGCGGGTAGAACGGCAAGAAGCGGCGGTTGCTAACTTACAACGAAGAGCATCCGAAGAGGCTCCGGAGGTTAGGAGACCAAATAGGAGGCCTTTAGTGGATGAGGAAAATTGGGATGAAGAATTTGATAATGGAGAAAGGAGGATGCCTTATGGAGGAAGGGATGAATATCGGGGAGGAAGGAATGGTCGCGAAGGTTTGTGGAGACCCCCACCTCGACCCTTTGACGGGGTTGACCAGAATTTGGACAACATCAAAATAAAGATGCCTTCATTCCAAGGAAAGAATGATCCGGAGTTGTACTTGGAATGGGAGAAACGGGTTGAGCATGTTTTTTATTGTCACCATTATTCCGAGGAGAAGAAAGTGAAGTTGGCGGTAATCGAGTTTAGCAATTACGCCTTAAATTGGTGGGACCAATTGGTGGTCTCAAGGAGGAGGAATGGAGAGAGGCCCATTGATAATTGGGGTGAGATGAAGGCCGTAATGAGGAAGCGGTTTGTCCCAAGCCACTACTACCGGGAACTCTATCAGAGGCTACAAAGGCTTAATCAAGGTCATCGGTCCGTTGATGAGTATTTCAAGGAGATGGAGATGACTATGGTGAGAGCAAGTGTGGAGGAAGATAGGGAGGCCACTATGGCTCGGTTCTTGAGTGGGTTGAATTCTAGCATTGCCAACATTGTGGAGTTGCACCACTATGTCGAGTTGGAGGATATGGTGCAAATGGCCATCAAGGTAGAAAGGCAATTGAAGAGGAGTAGCCATACCATACCCGTAGAGAACAATCAGGACACCACTTTTCCGACACCGACATCGAACCCAATTCTGCATTGGAAGCCTAGTGGAAGGAAGGAAGGGGAAAGTAGCTCCAAGCCCAATTTTGAGAACAAGGGCAAAGAAAGGGAGATGAGGAGAGATAAGGGAAAGGATGAAGGAGGAACCGTCCATCGAAGTCGTGACATACATTGTTACCGTTGCCTTAAAAAGGGTCATTACGCTCATCAATGTCCGAACAAAAGGACAATGATCGTGCAAGCCAACGGGGAGGTGGCGACCGATGATGACAGTGATGAAGGGGAGAAGCCGTCATTGGAGGAGGATAATGACGAGGAAGTGTATCCAGTCACGGGAGAGTTACTTGTAGTACGACGGGCACCATTGGATCATTACCGAGAAGTTGACATGGGATCCCAAAGAGTTCATACTTTTCAGACGAGATGCCATGTGAATGATAAGGTGTGCCAGTTGATAATTGATAGTAGGAGTTGCACCAACATTGCGAGCACAACTTTAGTTGAGAAGCTAGGGTTGACTACGAGCAAACATCCCCAACTGTACAAGCTACAGTGGCTAAATGACAATGGAGAAGCGAAGGTTGAAGAGCAAGTACTTGTAACCTTTTCCATTGGTCGATATAAGGATGAGGTGATTTGTGACGTATTACCCATGCAAGCTGGGCATGTATTGCTAGGGCGGCCATGGCAATACGATAGGAAGGTCACCTATGACGGATACAAGAACGAGTATTCCCTTGAGAGGGAAGGGAGGAAGTTTACTCTTTTGCCTTTGACTCCGCGACAAATGTCCGACAAGCTGTTAACGGAAGTGGAAGAGAGAAAGGGGAAGAGGTTGGGAGGAAAGCCCAAGGAGAAGGAGGGGTGCTCAAGAGGGAAGGAAGAAAGAAAAAGGACCCAACAATGTTTATATTCTAACTTTTCTTTCTTGCAGGAATCTTATAATGAAAGGCACAACAAAGATGGCCTGCAAAACTTGCCCTATGACAAAGGTCTGAATTCGAGGTCGAATTCTTTCGAAGAAGGAGGGAATGATACGAACCGGACCCCCTCCCGAAGTCGGCCCGACACGCGCCGAGAGCCGCGCCTTGAGAAGGGCCTCAAGAAGGTGCAAAATGGCATGCAACATCAAAAACAAGCATGCAAGCACCATGGAAGTGAAGGAGAAGAGTGCAAGTGGCAATCCCAAAAATTGGAGCTGCGCCGCGGCATAGATATTGTGCGCCGCGGCGAGGAAGGTTCTGCATTGGGGGGAGAAATTGTCACACATGCGCGCCGCGGCATGGATTTGGTGCGCCGCGGCACAAGGCGTTCTGTTTTGGATTGAGAAAAACAAGCGCGCCGCGGCATAGATTTTGTGCGCCGCGGCGAGAAGGTTTCTGTTTTGGACCGAGGTTGCATGCGCGCCGCGGCATGACGAGGACAGGCCGAGACGTGCGCGCGCTGACACGGACATGCGCGCCTAACAGCCAGACCTGCGCGCAGATCCAGAAAATGCGCGCCGCAGCATGAACTTTTGTGTGCCGCGGCGAGGCTTCGCGTAGGGCAAACAGAACAGGGCGCGCCGCGGCATGAATAATTCCCCGCCGCGGCGAGGATTCAAAATGTTGTAATTTTTGGACCATTGGATCCAGATCAATGGCTAGGATTCCCTGAGACAATTTTTAGGTTTTCTTTGTGTCTATAAATATGTAAGGCAGCTGCCATTGTAATGTTAATCAACCAATTATGAATTTTCATCAATGAAATAGATTTTGAAGTGATTTCAAAATTGAGAGAGCACAAGTGCTTCTCTTGTTCTATCAAGAAACTTATCAAAGGAACTAGCAACCCTTTGTGGCGTTTCGCCTTGTCTCAGCTCGTGGTGCGTATATCCAAGGGTGGAGGCGAGTTCTTTGCTACCATAGTCGAGCGTTCTGTGTAGAATCTGCGTGCTAACATTGTTGTCGGGTCATTGTCCGTATTTCTTGTGGTTGCCAAGCCGCGTGATTTGGAGGTCATAGGAGTCGTGGCGAGCGGTTCGCATCACACCAATAGAATGTGCACCAGAAAGTGTCACCATTTCATCTAAACTAAGTCCTTTTCGTTCAAAATTTTGTTGAAGTTGTTTGGTATTGAAAGAAGGTGAAGGGAGCTGTTGAGAAGGGTCATCTTTAAGCGAAATTGTTCCATCACGTCTACCTGAAGGTACTGAATATGTTATGCCTCCAACTTTATAGGCACTATCACGTGCTGCAAATGCTATAATGTCTGCACATGAAACAGTTTGTGGGCATATAGCTTCTATTTCAGCCTTTGCTTGGTCAATTACTTCATAGCCTCTTAAACTTGGATTGTTTATTGGATTTTCTTTCTCTGATGGGTTTCCAGTTGTTGAATCTAGTAGAATTGATGCATCGGAGTCCTATATAAATCACAACCGTTAAGATAAGGGAGTGTAAAACGTACATTATGTAATATTTTCTAGTAACTCATCTATGTGTATATCTATGTCACGTACACATACACATACATAACAAAAGATATATAAGAATAGGGAAATAAAGCATTAACATACCCTAACAAAACAGTCATGAAAATGCATCCTAATGAGGCCAGCAGCTAAGCCAGAGTTTTTGGACACGGCTTTGTTCACAACTTTCTTCACAATTGTCTCAGCACTTGGACAAGTTGATTGGTAAAAACCCACTTTGAGAGTTGCTGATGGCATAGAAACATTATCATTATCGTGAATATTATCAATTTGGCACCTAAATAACTCATTGTATTAATTACACTTGAAGACAGAGATACCAAAAGGAAGAGGGTATTAGAAGATATGTATATATTGAATTATATTATTGATGGAGTTGGAGATAAAAGTTTGTGTTGATTAATGGGGTATTTATATAATTTAAGATCAATAGGTTAAGAAACTGATCGAGAAGGTGCTACTATTTGGTTGGTTTTACTTTGTAAACAAAAACGTGTGTTGTATAGCCGCAGTCTGCAGAGCAAACTTGATTGAAAATTAAGTGTCTATGTTTGAATAGTTCCATTCCATTGTTATCTGATTAACCATGACATTGTCAAGTGTCATTTATTGATTTCCAGTTTCAATTATGTGAAAATCCATAATGTGACAGGAAATTAAACTTCAAAAATGCCAATTAATTAATAAATGATTTTTTTATTTTTTTTGTTTAAATGAGAAAAAAAGAAGAGATTATATATATATATATATATATTGGAACATTTTTAATTTTTTACACAAATTATTACATGATTTAATTACAACTGTTAAGTTCTATAACTAAGAGGAGAGAGAAAACTATTTCCTAACATCGTAAATTAAAGTTTTTTAATTAAAATATTATTTTTTAAGAGGTCAATTAATGATAAATTTTATTGTTTTAATGTTTTTTATATTAAATATTAATTCAAAAATAATATTTTAATTAAAAAATTAATAAAATTATGTATTTTGTCCTTAATTGGTATTTTTTTGAAAAATTAAAGATCAAATGACACCACTTATAATCAAAAAAATTAAATAACACATATTATATAATTTAAGATGAATCCACTCTTTATACTTTATAAAATTATCGTTACATTATATTATAATTTTGTTTCATATTTAATGAAGTTTTTACATCTAATTATAAAAGTGAAAATAAAAATCCGGTAGCCTTGAAACTTTATAAGTTGAAAACTGACAGACATGAGGAGTCTTAATAGATATGTGGCTCAATTAGACTGAGTTTATTTTGTGAGAAGTTACTTTCAATGTGGCTAATCAAATGGAATAGGTTCAAGTATATTGGACAGAGTCAGCGACAGAGAGCATGTGGCTCAATTGGATTGAGTTTACTTTGTGAGAACTTACTTTGATGTGGCTAATCAAATGGAATAGGTCAAGAAAATTGGACAGAGTCAGCGGAGGGCATGTGGCTCAATTGGACTGAGTTCGGATAGGTAGGGCAATTCATGTTATAAAATTATCAATTTTAATTTTAATTTAATTTATATCATAAATTATTAATTTTAATTTAAATTAAAAAAAACATCCCAACAACTTGAATTAGATCAAATTTTTATTTAAATATATTAATTAATTTTTTTATCTTATTTAATCTGATTTTAATTTAAAAATATTATAAATTTTTATAATTTTTAATCTAATTAAAATAATAAAATATTTGAACCAAATTTAATAAATTATAATAACATTAAATATACAAATAAAAATTTTGTTACAAGTTGTTATAAAATTAAAAGTTTCAAAGTCATAATTATATTATAAAATAACTCAATGAACCCACTATCTAAAATTAAATAAGTAAAATTAAAGTAAATAAATATTTTACACTTAAACTTTATAGAATTGTGATTAGTGATAATATAATATATTTGTACATTATTAATAAAAAAAATGTAACAAATTTTATATAACAGGAATTAACATATTCAACTTGTAAAAAAATAATAGTAATAATATATAATAACAATTATAACATTTTTTTTTTTTTTTTGTTATCTGCTGGCCCAAATTAAATCCAAATTTAATTTATTCGCATTTAGTTCGTATTTTTTAATTTGTGTTCGAATTGAACAATCGTACTATAGTACAAATTGTCACCCATAAGTTCGAGAACTCAACATATTATTTGACTTTTATTTTATTTAATAAAATTATTTAAAGTTAAATTAAAAAAAATTGTCTAAGATTCTTTGTATAAATGTAAATCTTATTAAAAAATATATTTTTCATAATATATATCTTGTCAAATTTTTTTGTTTGCGTAATTTTTAAAATATGTATTCTATTATTTAAATCAATAAATATATTATTTTTCTAAAAAAGAAAAAAAGAAAAAGAAGGAGGTAGATTAGAGTTTCTTCTTTCTATTTATTTAATGTAATTTTTATTAAATATTTATTTCATGTAATTTATTTAATATTTTTTATTTTTATTTTTAAATAAAAAGTAAATGACATATAATAGAAAAAATTTATATCTCTTACTTATAAAAATAATATATAAATCATATACTTATTTTTTATTGCAGTTTAATTCTATTATTATATAAAAATAATAATCTCATAGGGAATGTTAATCTTTTTTTAATTGCATTAGGTTGAAGTTGTTTTGACTTGAAGGGTTATAGTTGGAAAAATAAATAAACATATAAAAATTGTTATTTTTTTGTGCGATCACTTTTTAATAATAATGGAATTAAATTGTAACAAAAATTAAATATAAGATTTAAGTATTATTTTTAAAACAAGTATGAGGCCTATAAAATTACCCATCGAAAAAAATTAAAACAAGCCATTTTACTTGCTATAATTTGATGGTATTGTTTAGATAAACAAGCTATAAGTCCACTAGTGTATGTTCAACTAACTTGTAAAATTTCATATTTCATAATCAACTAAATCTGCAAAATATTTTGTTAGAGTAAAGTCAAATAGAAGACCATTCAAGAGGAGTTTATAAGTGCTTAGGTTACTCCTCTCATAAATTTAACCTTTTAGGATAGAACTCATAGCATTTATGGGAAGCTCATTGGCCTGTTGGAAATCCAACAATTTCTTATGGAATCAATTTTGGTTGAAAACCTTTTAGCATGAATAAATGACATGAGATAGAGGGATTTTAAGCTCTATTAATTGCTTTTGGTCAGATCTTGAATAACAACATCGTATTTAGTGCGTTATTTTATACTTTTAACATTTTCACTAGTTTAGATTATTCTTTTTAGTATAGGTATATTTTTAATAAATTAATGTTTTTGTTTTGTTTAAACTCTAATTTTTTTTAATTAACACACCTGTTATTTTTGCCCCTATTGCTATTGGATGTGAATAACACATATACAAGTCCAAAACTCCTTTTAGCATAACACAAACAAAATAAATAGGCCAAAATCAAATATGCAGCTTTCCCAACCTAAGTTGTAAGTCAAATTATCATTTGAATTAAAATTTCAACCAATTATTACACTTATATTTGAGTTACAATAAAACAAAGACAAAATTATGACAAATTTATACTTAGATATTAAATTGATGAGAACAACAAATAATATGACCCCAAATAAAAAAAAAAAAACCCATTTTTAATCGTGAGCTAATTTACAACCCTGCAATTCTTCCTAATTTCACCAAGATATCCTGTTAGAACTTCAATATTACCCATTTTCACCATAGCTGATGCAAACTTATTACCCCAAGTTGCACCATGCCTAGCATTATCCCTTACCATTCTAGCAGTTTTAGGAGTACTCAAAAGAGTTTGATCCGATGTTAACAAACCGCGTCGATCTTTCAAATTGGTGTAGTACTTCACATCAAGTCTCTTAGGTGTAAGCACATCAAGAGGCACGATTGGATCAATAGATGAAGAGGGAGGACATTTCTTCTTCAATTCCTCAGCATAATTTAGATCCAATGAAGGGTCTTGTGGGTGAGTTGAATTAAAGGAGTACAAACGATTAGAGAAAGAAGAACAATGTGACACACCAATAGAATGTGCACCAGAAAGTGTCACCATTTCATCTAAACTAAGTCCCTTTCGATCAAAATTTTGTTGAAGTTGTTTGGTATTGAAAGAAGGTGAAGGGAGATGTTTAAAAGGGTCATCTTTAAGCGAAATTGTTCCATCACGTCTACCTGAAGGTACTGAATATGTTATGCCTCCAACTTTATAGGCACTATCACGTGCTGCAAATGCTATAATGTCTGCACATGAAACAGTTTGTGGGCATATAGCTTCTATTTCAGCCTTTGCTTGGTCAATTACTTCATAGCCTCTTAAACTTGGATTGTTTATTGGATTTTCTTTCTCTGATGGGTTTCCAGTTGTTGAATCTAGTAGAATTGATGCATCACAACCCTATATAAATCACAACCGTTAAGATAAGGGAGTGTAAAACGTACATTATGTAATATTTTCTAGTAACTCATCAGTGTGTATGTCACATACACATACACATACAAAACAAAAGATATATAAGAATAGGGAAATAAAGCATTAACATACCCTAACAAAACAGTCATGAAAATGCATCCTAATGAGGCCAGCAGCTAAGCCAGAGTTTTTGGACACGGCTTTGTTCACAACTTTCTTCACAATTGTCTCAGCATTTGGACAAGTTGATTGGTAAAAACCCACTTTGAGAGTTGCTGATGGCATAGAAGCCACCATTGATGTTGTTAACATTATCATTATCGTGAATATTATCAATTTAGCACCTAAATAACTCATTGTATTAATTACAGTTGAAGACAGAGATCCCAAAAGGAAGAGGGTATTAGAAGATATGTATATATTGAATTATATTATTGATGGAGTTGGAGATAAAAGTTTGTGTTCATTAATGGGGTATTTATATAATTTAAGATCAATAGGTTAAGAAACTGATCGAGAAGGTGCTACTATTTGGTTGGTTTTACTTTGTAAACAAAAACGTGTGTTGTATAGCCGCAGTCTGCAGAGCAAACTTGATTGAAAATTAAGTGTCTATGTTTGAATAGTTCCATTCCATTGTTATCTGATTAACCATGACATTGTCAAGTGTCATTTATTGATTTCCAGTTTGAATTATGTGAAAGTCCATAACGTGACAGGAAATTAAACTTCAAAAATGCCAATTAATTAATAAATGATTTTTTATTTTTTTTTGTTTAAATGAGAAAAAAAAGAAGAGATTATATATATATATATATATATATATATATATTGGAGCATCTTTAATTTTTTACACAAATTATTACATGATTTAATTACAACTGTCGAGTTCTATAACTAAGAGGAGAGAGAAAACTATTTCCTAACATCGTAAATTAAAGTTTTTTAATTAAAATATTATTTTTTAAGAGGTCAATTAATGATAAATTTTATTATTTTAATATTTTTTATATTAAATATTAATTCAAAAATAATATTTTAATTAAAAAATTAATAAAATTATGTATTTTGTCCTTAATTGGTATTTTTTTGAAAAATTAAAGATCAAATGACACCACTTATAATAAAAAAATTAAATAACACATATTATATAATCTAAGATGAACCCACTCTTTATATTTTATAAAATTATCGTTACATTATATTATAATTTTGTTTCATATTTAACGAAGTTTTTACATCTAATTATAAAAGTGAAAATAAAAATCCGGTAGCCTTGAAAGTGTATAAGTTGAAAACTGATAGACATGAGGAGTCTTAATAGATATGTGGCTCAATTAGACTGAGTTTATTTTGTGAGAAGTTACTTTCAATGTGGCTAATCAAATGGAATAGGTTCAAGTATATTGGACAGAGTCAGCGACAGAGGGCATGTGGCTCAATTGGATTGAGTTTACTTTGTGAGAACTTACTTTGATGTGGATAATCAAAAGGAATAGGTCAAGAAAATTGGAAAGAGTCGGCGGATGGCATGTGGCTCAATTGGGCTGAGTTCGGATAGGTAGGGCAATTCATGTTATAAAATTATCAATTTTAATTTTAATTTAATTTATATCATATATCATAAATTATTAATTTAAATTTAAATTAAAAAAATATCCAAACTAACTTGAATTAGATCAAATTTTTATTTAAATATATTAATTAATTTTTTTATCTTATTTAATCTAATATTAATTTAAAAATATTATAAATTTTTATAATTTTTAATATAATTAAAATAATAAAATATTTGAACCAAATTTAATGAATTATAATAACATTAAATATACAAATAAAATTTTGTTACAAGTTTTTATAAAATTAAAAGTTTCAAAGTCATAATTATATTACAAAATAACTCAATGAACCCACTATCTAAAATTAAATAAGTAAAATTAAAGTAAATAAATATTTTAGACTTAAACTTTATAGAATTGTGATTAGTGATAATATAATATATTTGTACATTATTAATAAAAAAAATTTAGCAAATTTTCTATAACAGGAATTAATATATTCAACTTGTAAAAAAATAATAGTAATAATATATAATAATAATTGTAACTATTTTTTTTTTTTTGTGTTATCTGCTGACCCAAATTAGATCCAAATTTAATTTGTTCGTATTTTTTAATTTGTGTTCGAATTGAACAATCGTACTATAGTACAAATTGCCACCCATAAGTTCGAGAACTCAACATATTATTTAATTTTTATTTTATTTAATAAAATTATTTAAAGTTAAATTAAAAAAAACTTGTCTAGTATTCTTTGTATAAATGTAAATCTTATTAAAAAAATATATTTTTCATAATATATATCTTGTCAAAATTTTTTGTTTGTGTAATTTTTAAAATATGTATTCTATTATTTAAATCAATAAATATATTATTTTTCTAAAAAAAAAAAAAAAAAGAAGAAGAAGGTAGATTAGAGTTTCTTATTTCTATTTATTTAATGTAATTTTTATTAAATATTTATTTGATGTAATTTATTTAATATTTTTTATTTTTATTTTCAAATAAAAAATAAACGACATATAATAGAAAAATATATATCTCTTACTTATAAAAATAATATATAGATTATATACTTATTTTTTATTGTAGTTTAATTCTATTATTATATAATAATAAAAAATCAATCTCATAGGCAATGTTAATTTTTTTCTAATTGCATTAGGTTGAAGTTGTTTTGATTTGAAGGGTTATAATTGAAAAATTAAATAAACATATAAAAGTTTTATTTTTTTTGTGTAATTATTTTTTAATAATAATGGAATTAAATTGTAACAAAAATTAAATATAAAATTTAAGTATTATTTTTAAAATAAGTACGAGGCCTATAAAATTACCCATCGAAAAAAAATTAAAACAAGTCATTTTACTTGCTTTAATTTGATAATAGTGTTTAGATAAACAAGCTATTAAGTCCACTAATATTAAGGACATAGGTGTGTAGGTTCAACTAAAGCCCACTTCATTAACTTGTAAAATTTCATATTTCATAATAAACTTAACTTTGTTATCTTTTAAGAAATCTCTATACAAAAATATAAGACAATTTTAACCCTAGGATACTAGAGCGATGGACTTGGAATCTAGAAAGTTACTTCCTAAGAATCTACCTATTTTTTTTTTATGTATTATATTTTCAATTTTCTCTTTTATTAGAATGACTAATAATAGCTTAGGGGCAAATGTGTATGTGGTTTGTGGGGGGGGGGGGGGGGGGGGCACGTGCCCTGTTTACTTAATTCAATATGTAATTTTATACTTAAAATTTTATAATTTTATGAAAATTAAATCATATTTAACATGTATTATCACCTCTCATCATAAATTTTAAGTTCTTAATTTAATATAAAATCCACTCAAATTTTGTGAGTAACATTGATTGTTTTAATTTAAAACCTATTAAAATTATAACCAACCTAACATTTTGATACTTATTTGTTCAAAAAAATTCATTGTTAAGTTTTTAGCTCTACAATTTAGTTTTTAGTTTGTAATTTTTTTATACAAACTTTATATTATTAATTATTAATTAGAGTTTATTTGAATTTAAAAGTTAGATCCGCTCACCTTATGTTTTAGTGAATAAAACTTATTACTCCTTATTTTAACTCATTTTTATATCAAAATTTAAGTCATACACTTATGTTTTAGTGAATAAAACTTGTTATTTTTCTTATTAAAATTTAAGTCATATATTTGAATGTGATCTGAAAATAATTAAAATGAGTAATGAATATAACTACCGCTAATAACTACTACAAAGTTTTTAGAGCTAATTTAGAAATGTTAAATATACTCAAATTTATACTCACACTATACTCAAATTTAATATTATTACAAATTTACACCAAAGTGGGTCCACATCTCTGTTTGATTTAATTAATATTTTTATCTTAGATGATCTTTTAAAAATTAATTTTTTATTTATCTAAAGATAAATAATTTACTAATACTTATATTCCAAATTAAGTCTCAATTAATTAGTTTATGGTTGCAAATTTTCCAACATTGGCTCTTACAACCAATGAGACGACCTCACTGCTGAATTCAGCAAGTAAATTATTTCCAGCTGCAATGTCTCTTTAATTCACAATTTTTTTTTGGGTCAAAACTCTTTCACAATGTTGTTTTGATCTTATTTTTTTAGTTAGTTTTGATTGTGTCCCTTTCACTGCTGAATTCAGCTAGAAAATCTGCAAAATATTTTGTTAGAGTAAAGGCAAATTAGTAACACATTAAAAAATAAAAAAATAAAACAATTCAAAAAGAATTTATAAGTGCTTAGGTTACTCCTCCCATAAATTTAACCTTTTGAAATAAAACTCATAGTATTTATGGGAAGTTCATTGGCTGTTGGGAATCCAACAATTTCTTGTGGAATCACTTTTGGTTTAAGGCCTTTTAGCATGAATAAATTACATGAGATAGAGGGATTTTAAGCTCTATTAATTGTTTTTGGTTAGATCTTGAATAACAACATCGTATTTAGTGCGTTATTTTATACTTTTAACATTTTCACTAGTTTAGATTATTCTTTTTAGTATAGGTATATTTTTAATAAATTAATGTTTTTGTTTTGTTTAAACTCTAATTTTCTTTTAATTAATACACCTGTTATTTTTGCCCCTATTGCTATTGGATGTGAATAACACGTATACAAGTCCACAACTCCTTTTAGCATAACACAAACAAAATAAATAAGCCAAAATCAAATATGCAGCTTTCCCAACCTAAGTTGTAAGTCAGATTATTATTTAAATTAAAATTTCAACCAATTATTACACTTACATGACAAAACTATGACAAATTTATACTTAGATATTAAAGTGATGAGAACAACAAATAATATGACCCCAAATTAAAAAAAAACCCATTTTTAATTGTGAGCTAATTTACAACCCTGCAATTCTTCCTAATTTCACCAAGATATCCTGTTAGAACTTCAATATTACCCATTTTCACCATAGCTGATGCAAACTTATTACCCCAAGTTGCACCATGCCTAGCATTATCCCTCACCATTCTAGCAGTTTCAGGAGTACTCATAAGAGTTTGATCCGATGTTAACAAACCGCGTCGATCTTTCAAATTGGTGTAGTACTTCACATCAAGTCTCTTAGGTGTAAGCACATCAAGAGGCACGATTGGACCAATAGATGAAGAGGGAGGACATTTCTTCTTCAATTCCTCAGCATAATTTAGATCCAATGAAGGGTCTTGTGGGTGAGTTGAATTAAAGGAGTACAAACGATTAGAGAAAGAAGAACAATGTGACACACCAATAGAATGTGCACCAGAAAGTGTCACCATTTCATCTAAACTAAGTCCCTTTCGATCAAAATTTTGTTGAAGTTGTTTGGTATTGAAAGAAGGTGAAGGGAGATGTTTAAAAGGGTCATCTTTAAGCGAAATTGTTCCATCACGTCTACCTGAAGGTACTGAATATGTTATGCCTCCAACTTTATAGGCACTATCACGTGCTGCAAATGCTATAATGTCTGCACATGAAACAGTTTGTGGGCATATAGCTTCTATTTCAGCCTTTGCTTGGTCAATTACTTCATAGCCTCTTAAACTTGGATTGTTTATTGGATTTTCTTTCTCTGATGGGTTTCCAGTTGTTGAATCTAGTAGAATTGATGCATCACAACCCTATATAAATCACAACCGTTAAGATAAGGGAGTGTAAAACGTACATTATGTAATATTTTCTAGTAACTCATCAGTGTGTATGTCACATACACATACACATACAAAACAAAAGATATATAAGAATAGGGAAATAGAGCATTAACATACCCTAACAAAACAGTCATGAAAATGCATCCTAATGAGGCCAGCAGCTAAGCCAGAGTTTTTGGACACGGCTTTGTTCACAACTTTCTTCACAATTGTCTCAGCATTTGGACAAGTTGATTGGTAAAAACCCACTTTGAGAGTTGCTGATGGCATAGAAGCCACCATTGATGTTGTTAACATTATCATTATCGTGAATATTATCAATTTAGCACCTAAATAACTCATTGTATTAATTACAGTTGAAGACAGAGATCCCAAAAGGAAGAGGGTATTAGAAGATATGTATATATTGAATTATATTATTGATGGAGTTGGAGATAAAAGTTTGTGTTCATTAATGGGGTATTTATATAATTTAAGATCAATAGGTTAAGAAACTGATCGAGAAGGCTACTATTTGGTTGGTTTTACTTTGTAAACAAAAACGTGTGTTGTATAGCCGCAGGCTGCAGAGCAAACTTGATTGAAAATTAAGTGTCTATGTTTGAATAGTTCCATTCCATTGTTATCTGATTAACCATGACATTGTCAAGTGTCATTTATTGATTTCCAGTTTGAATTATGTGAAAGTCCATAACGTGACAGGAAATTAAACTTCAAAAATGCCAACTAATTAATAAATGATTTTTTTATTTTTTTTGTTTAAATGAGAAAAAAAGAAGAGATTATATATATATATATATATATATATATATATATATATTGGAGCATCTTTAATTTTTTACACAAATTATTACATGATTTAATTACAACTGTCGAGTTCTATAACTAAGAGGAGAGAGAAAACTATTTCCTAACATCGTCAATTAAAGTTTTTTAATTAAAATATTATTTTTTAAGAGGTCAATTAATGATAAATTTTATTATTTTAATATTTTTTATATTAAATATTAATTCAAAAATAATATTTTAATTAAAAAATTAATAAAATTATGTATTTTGTCCTTAATTGGTATTTTTTTGAAAAATTAAAGATCAAATGACACCACTTATAATCAAAAAAATTAAATAACACATATTATATAATCTAAGATGAACCCACTCTTTATATTTTATAAAATTATCGTTACATTATATTATAATTTTGTTTCATATTTAACGAAGTTTTTACATCTAATTATAAAAGTGAAAATAAAAATCCGGTAGCCTTGAAAGTGTATAAGTTGAAAACTGATAGACATGAGGAGTCTTAATAGATATGTGGCTCAATTAGACTGAGTTTATTTTGTGAGAAGTTACTTTCAATGTGGCTAATCAAATGGAATAGGTTCAAGTATATTGGACAGAGTCAGCGACAGAGGGCATGTGGCTCAATTGGATTGAGTTTACTTTGTGAGAACTTACTTTGATGTGGATAATCAAAAGGAATAAGTCAAGAAAATTGGAAAGAGTCGGCGGATGGCATGTGGCTCAATTGGGCTGAGTTCGGATAGGTAGGGCAATTCATGTTATAAAATTATCAATTTTAATTTTAATTTAATTTATATCATATATCATAAATTATTAATTTAAATTTAAATTAAAAAAATATCCAAACTAACTTGAATTAGATCAAATTTTTATTTAAATATATTAATTAATTTTTTTATCTTATTTAATCTAATATTAATTTAAAAATATTATAAATTTTTTATAATTTTTAATATAATTAAAATAATAAAATATTTGAACCAAATTTAATGAATTATAATAACATTAAATATACAAATAAAATTTTGTTACAAGTTTTTATAAAATTAAAAGTTTCAAAGTCATAATTATATTACAAAATAACTCAATGAACCCACTATCTAAAATTAAATAAGTAAAATTAAAGTAAATAAATATTTTAGACTTAAACTTTATAGAATTGTGATTAGTTATAATATAATATATTTGTACATTATTAATAAAAAAAATTTAGCAAATTTTCTATAACAGGAATTAATATATTCAACTTGTAAAAAAATAATAGTAATAATATATAATAATAATTATAACTATTTTTTTTTTTTGTGTTATCTGCTGACCCAAATTAGATCCAAATTTAATTTATTCGTATTCAGTTCGTATTTTTTAATTTGTGTTCGAATTGAACAATCGTACTATAGTACAAATTGCCACCCATAAGTTCAAGAACTCAACATATTATTTAATTTTTATTTTATTTAATAAAATTATTTAAAGTTAAATTAAAAAAAAATTATCTAGGATTCTTTGTATAAATGTAAATCTTATTAAAAAAAAAATATTTTTCATAATATATATCTTGTCAAAATTTTTTGTTTGCGTAATTTTTAAAATATGTATTCTATTATTTAAATCAATAAATATATTATTTTTCTAAAAGAAAAAAAGAAGAAGAAGGTAGATTAGAGTTTCTTATTTCTATTTATTTAATGTAATTTTTATTAAATACTTATTTGATGTAATTTATTTAATATTTTTTATTTTTATTTTCAAATAAAAAGTAAACAACATATAATAGAAAAAATATATATCTCTTACTTATAAAAATAATATATAGATTATATACTTATTTTTTATTGCAGTTTAATTCTATTATTATATAATAATAAAAAATCAATCTCATAGGCAATGTTAATTTTTTTCTAATTGCATTAGGTTGAAGTTGTTTTGACTTGAAGGGTTATAATTGAAAAATTAAATAAACATATAAAAGTTTTATTTTTTTTTGTGTAAATTATTTTTTAATAATAATGGAATTAAATTGTAACAAAAATTAAATATAAAATTTAAGTATTATTTTTAAAATAAGTACGAGGCCAATAAAATTACCCATGGAAAAAAAATTAAAACAAGTCATTTTACTTGCTTTAATTTGATAGTATTGGTTAGATAAACAAGCTATTAAGTCCACTAATATTAAGGACATAGGTGTGTAGGTTCAACTAAAGCCCACTTCATTAACTTGTAAAATTTCATATTTCATAATAAACTTAACTTTGTTATCTTTTAAGAAATCTCTATACAAAAATATAAGACAATTTTAACCCTAGGATACTAGAGCGATGGACTTGGAATCTAGAAAGTTACTTCCTAAGAATCTACCTATTTTTTTTTTTATGTATTATATTTTCAATTTTCTCTTTTATTAGAATGACTAATAATAGCTTAGGGGCAAATGTGTATGTGGTTTGGGGGGGGGGGGGGGGGGGGCACGTGCCCTGTTTACTTAATTCAATATGTAATTTTATACTTAAAATTTTATAATTTTATGAAAATTAAATCATATTTAACATGTATTATCACCTCTCATCTTAAATTTTAAGTTCTTAATTTAATATAAAATCCACTCAAATTTTGTGAGTAACATTGATTGTTTTAATTTAAAACCTATTAAAATTATAACCAACCTAACATTTTGATACTTATTTGTTCAAAAAAATTCATTGTTAAGTTTTTAGCTCTACAATTTAGTTTTTAGTTTGTAATTTTTTTATACAAACTTTATATTATTAATTATTAATTAGAGTTTATTTGAATTTAAAAGTTAGATCCGCTCACCTTATGTTTTAGTGAATAAAACTTATTACTCCTTATTTTAACTCATTTTTATATCAAAATTTAAGTCATATATTTGAATGTGATCTGAAAATAATTAAAATGAGTAATGAATATAACTACCGCTAATTACTATTACAAAATTTTTAGAGCTAATTTAAAAATGTTAAATATACTCAAATTTATACTCACACTATACTCAAATTTAATATTATTACAAATTTACACCAAAGTGGGTCCACATCTCTGTTTGATTTAATTAATATTTTTATCTTAGATGATCTTTTAAAAATTAATTTTTTATTTATCTAAAGATAAATAATTTACTAATACTTATATTCAAAATTAAGTCTCAATTAATTAGTTTATGGTTGCAAATTTTCCAACATTGGCTCTTACAACCAATGAGACGACCTCACTGCTGAATTCAGCAAGTAAATTATTTCCAGCTGCAATGTCTCTTTAATTCACAATTTTTTTTTGGTTCATAACTCTTTCACAATGTTGTTTTGATCTTATTTTTTTAGTTAGTTTTGATTGTCCCTTTCACTGCTGAATTCAGCTAGTAAATCTGCAAAGTATTTTGTTAGAGTAAAGGCAAATAGAAGATAATTGAAAAGGAGTTTATAAATGCTTAGGTTACTCCTCCCATAAATTTAACTTATTGGTATAGAACTCATAGCATTTATGGGAAGCTCATTGGCTTGTTGGGAATCCAACAATTTCTTGTGCAATCACTTTTGATTGAAAGCCTTTTAGCATGAATAAATAACATGAGATAGAGGGATTTTAAGCTCTATTAATTGTTTTTGGTCAGATCTTGAATAACAACATCGTATTTAGTGCGTTATTTTATACTTTTAACATTTTCACTAGTTTAGATGATTCTTTTTAGTATAGGGATATTTTTAATAAATTAATGCTTTTGTTTTGTTTAAACTCTATTTTTTAAATTAATAAACCTGCTATTTTTGCCCCTTTTGCTATTGGACGTGAATAACACATATACAAGTCCAGAACTCCTTTTAGCATAACACAAACAAATAAATAGGCCAAAATCAAATATGCAGTTTTCCCAACCTAAGTTGTAAGTCAGATTATCATTTGAATTAAAATTTCAACCAATTATTACACTTACATTTGAGTTACAATAAAACAAAGACAAAACTATGACAAATTTATACTTAGATATTTTAAAGGCGAGACCCGCCTTGAGAAGGGCCCAAGAAGGAAAATGGCATGCACAAAAAACAAGCATGCAACCCAGAATGAAGAAGAAGCGTGCAAGTCAAAAATTGGAGGTGGGCATGTACCTGGGCTCGCGGGAGGAATTGTCCATGGGGGAGTTGCGCCGCGGGGCTGATTTGGTCGCGACCACAAGCGCGCGGTTTGATGTGCGCGCAAGGATCGCGCGGCGAGTTGAGCGCGCGCAGGCATTTGGGGGCCGAGACGTCGGCAGGCCGTGACGAGCAGCGCGGCGCGCGAATGGCGGCCGAGACTGCGCGCCATGACATGCTGCGCCTGAAGGCGCCGACGGCTGCGGCAACAGAACGCGCCGGCGGCATGAACTTTCGCCGCGGCAGTTGAATGAACAGAAGGGCGGTCCAGAAATTTTCCTGGATTTGTTTGCTTTAAATATTAGATGCCTTAATTTTTAATTTTTAATGGCATCATGAATGTAATGATTCATAAGACAATTAGTGATTTCTTTCTGTTTAAGTACTTCAAGAAACTACATTGTCTACAACCTTTTGGCCTTCTCAGCTGGTGGATATCCAGGGTGGAGGCGGTTTTTGCTACCTAGTCAGGTTCTGGTAGACTGCGTCTAACTTGTTCGGGTCATTGTCCGTATTTCTTGTGTTGCAAGCCGCGGTTTGGAGGTCATAGGAGTCGGCCGGCGGTTCATCCACCAATGATGTGCACCAGAAAGTCCCATTCTACATCTAAGTAAGTCAATTTTTGTATCAAGATTTTGAGAAGTGTGGGTCTTTAAGAATTGTTATCGTTAGGGATTGTTGAGAGCTTTAGCAAGGTGCTGAAGTATTGTCCATATACGATTGTGCTGAACTTGTATACTGCCTCACTTGGCATATAGTCTGCACTAACTGTTGTTCATTACTTTTGCTTTCTTAGTCATTTTGATGCTTTATTGGTATTGATTCTGATAATTCATTGTTATGGATGTTACGTACATTGATGCGGAATTTATAATCAAACCAAGATCAATGAGTCAACTAACAATTAAAATAGTAATATCTAGTAATATCTACATAAACATCTATGATACTATCATACAACAAAGTAATAAGAAGGAAATAAATTATATACAACCTAAATGCATCAATAGCCTACATAAGCAATTTTGCACCTTGATTCCAATTGTATTGTTACAGTTGAAGTTATTATTAAATCTCACATTGAAATTATCATAGAAATTACATTGAAATATCATTATTTCACTTGAAACAAATCAGAGTATATTATAAGATAAATACTCATGAATTATATAATTGATAGAATAATTATTGTTAAATGAGGGATTAAATTTAGATAATGGTATAATATGAAATGATCGAGATTGGTTTAAGGGTTATTGTAAAAAGGTTGAAGACAGCTTGATAGAAAAAACTTGTTTGAATAGTTCCATTCCATTGTAATCTGACTAACCATGACATTGTCAAGTTTCAACTAGTTTAAACTTTCAAGTTTTTATATTTCATCTTCTTTTTTACGTTTTACTGAATTTAATTTTATGGGTTTGTAGAGTTGGTTGGTAATTATATTTGACTTTCACATAATTTAAACTGGCAATGAAGAAAAATGAAGGTGACAGGAAGTTAACCTTCAAAAATGCCAATTAATTAAGAATTTTTTTTTTTTTTGTCAAATGAGAAAATAAAATGAGATTAATTTATAGGAAAAAGTATCAAGAAGTACTCTTATTTAAAAAATGTGTTTTTAAGTCAATTTGTTTGTGAAAAATATGTTAGGTACAATAAAATTAAATTTTTTTTATCTAATTTTGTGTTAAATATAACGAAATACATTCATGTTTATATTTTTCGATAGATACATATTTAATGAAATAATATTTAAAAGAAAATTAGATAAAAAATTAACTTTATTATTACCTGACACCATTTTTACGAACAAATAATTTAAATGACACTTTTTTTTATAAACAAACCTTAAAAAAATATTTTTTAAGATATATAAGATACTACACTACATATTTGACCTAACTATGGAGACTATTTTAACATTTCACCATAATTAATTAATATATATACAAGAGCAAATCAATCTCATCTTAAAAATAATATAAAACTTCAATATAAAATCAACAATTTTTATATTCTATATGATAAATTTCAACTCTCATAATAAAATCTAAATTTCAAAATGTTTAAATACTAAACTCTAAATTTTAAAAACTAAAACATAATATTGAATTAAATTAACTTAAATTAAATAATTAACTATTTAGCATTGCTGTTTAGTCTCAAGGTCCGCAACTCCAGGCTTTTCTTTTCTTTTCTTCTTACCTATAAAGAGAAAAACGGTGATGAAATTTTTTTTTTAATAATTTTTTTAAAAAAAAATTATGCATTTATGACTTGAAGGGTGATTGCTTCTAAACCAAGAAAGGATATGACTGAGTAATAGTTGATGATTAATATCATTATTATTTAATTTTCATTGTATAGTTATAAGAATAGTAGCAAGTTGCTTTCATAATATTTGACCTTGAATCTGTTTGCCCAGTATCAGGGTTTCAGCAAGTAACTACTAATTATTGTTAAATGCTAATTAATTAATTAATAAGTTAAAATAAATAAACTTGGCTGTACGTTGGTAATTGTGCATTATCCATAGCTAATACCGACAAAAACATTTAATAGTCGTATAAGAAAGCCTGACTAGGTCATTTTACGAACTGCAGATTTGCAAGGGTGTGCAGGCAATTAGGACTTGGTATCACTTTTATTGTGATCCCAATAATAAAGAATATATAACAATATCATCTGATTATTTTTATTGAAATTAGATATAGTCACAAGTTCAATAACTTGAACCTTTCTATTATAATTATCTGCAAGTATGTTCCTTTTTAGTTATTAATTAAGGAAAAAAATTAATTATTATTCTTGAAATATACACGATTTTTTTTTTATCTTTTAAGAAAACTCTTTCGCACTAGTTTTATATTTCATTTACCTAGATACTACGTCTACACCTCTTTTATATTTCATTTACCTAGATACTACATCTACACCTCCAATTCAATGAATAATATCTTGAAAAAAGAACCCAATGATAACATCGAACACAAATATCCAATTTCTTTTTGCTTTTGATGATTTTTAAAATATATAAAATTGATATATCATTTATATAACTTCTGAGTAATATGATAATACGAAAGCTAACTTAAAAATGAGAAAAAAATATTAATAATATATATTTGTAATATTGAAGGTAGTTTTTGACTTACATTACATGAGAGAGTATATTAGTATTTATAGTTAAATAAAGTAGGTTTTATACAATTTCATCTACTTGTTTTAATTAATGATTCTATAATTGTCTCTATATAGAATTATCTATTCAATCTTAATCACTCATTTTCTTTCTCTACAAGCATATTTTTAAATATTTCTTGTTATATTTTTCTCTAAGATTCTAGAATTGTCTTTAGATGTTTAGAATGAATATCATAATCTAACACTTTTCCTTAATATTCATTTCGGTAACTCTTTGTCATAATTGGTGGCTAGTTTGTCAAAGAAAGCAGCCACCGACAGCTGCAAATGAAGAAGAAAAATAATTGGGCAGCTAGCACCAGCTGGAGAAGAAGAAAAAATGGAGCTGCTGAGCTCATGATATATATCAGCCGCAACCATTTTTTCTCTATAAATAGAAGAATAATTTTCAGCAGAAAATCCATCCCCTAGAGCATTCAAAGAGAAGAGAAGAGAAGAGAGTTTCAGAGAGTTTCTGAAAACTCTCTACAGAAAGTGAGAGAGAGAAAAGAAAAAGAAAAAGAAAGAAAGAAAAAATATTTGCGTGTATTGGATTTTGGGGTTTGTGAGTTGAGTGTGTAATTTAAACACTGTAATATTATCTCCCATAGTGAAAGTGAGCTGCAGCAGCTCCATGGAGTAATCCAGTTAATTTTTTGGGTGAACCATGTAAAATTTTCTGTGTGTTATTTCCTTATTCCTGTTTTACTTTATTTATTATTTTACTTCCTTGTAAATTTGGTTGTGAAAATTTACCAATTTTTTCCAACAACTGGTATCAGAGCTTCAAGGTTGTGAAATCCTTGTACATAAAATCACATTGTGTAAAGGTTACTATTCATCAAATAGTAACGATTATTATGCAAATAGTGGAAGTAAAAGTGAATAGTAAAAGTCAAAAGTTGAATAGTAAATTTAATATTTACGCCACTATTTTGCAATAGTAATTTTTTGAAGTTACTAGATTTGAATGGGAGCAATGGCAGCAGAAGAAGGAAAAGTTAAGATCGAGAAATTCAATGGGTCAGATTTTGGTTTTTAAAAAATGCAAATTCAAAATTATCTGTACCAGAAAAATATGCACAACCTCTATCAGGAACAAAACTATAAAATATAAAGCAAGAAGATTGAGATCTTCTTAACAGGCAGGCTCTAAGAACAATCTTGTTAACGTTGTCTCGCAACGTTGCTTTCAACATCGCAAAAGAAATGATGACGACAGGTCTGATGAAAGCCTTATCAAATATGTACGAAAAACTAACTGCCTCAAATAAAGTACATTTGATGAGAAGGCTATTTAATTTGAAGATGTCAGAAGGAGCGTCAGTTATCGATCACCTAAATGTTTTTAACTCTACTCTAACACAGTTGAGTTCAGTAGGCATGACGAAATTCAAGTCTTGATTCTCTTGTCCTCTCTACCAGAAAGCTGGAATGGCACAATGACAGCAATAAGTAATTTCTCAGGTAGCACGACGATGAAATGGGATATTGCTCATGATTTGATTCTAAGCGACGAAATTCATCGAAAAGAATCTAGTGAAGCTTCATCTTCTGCCTTACATACAGAATCCCGAGGAAGAATGTTTGAGAGAAGCTCAAGTAGAGGAAAGTCTAATTCTAGACGAAGTAAGTCAAGGTTTAGCAGAGCAAACTTAAATTGCTGGAATTGTGGACAAAAAAGGACATCTCAGAAGAGACTGTCGAGCACCGAAGAAAAATAATGGTGCAAAAGAAACTGCAAATATTGTTGGGGAAACAGGTGATGCTCTTATATTGAGTGTCAACAGTCCGATTGAGTCCTGAATTTTGGATTCAGGTGCATCATTTCACTCTACCTCATGTCACAAAATCATGGATAATTACACCGGTGGTGATTTCGAAAATGTTCATCTAGTAGATGATAAGCCCTTGAAGATTGTGGGCAAATGAGATGTTCGAGTGAAGTTGCCAAATGGGACTGTGTGGAAGTTGAAGAATGTGATATATATTCCAGGTCTTAAAAGGAATTTAATGTTAATCGGACAGCTTGATGAGGAAGGTTATTCAACAACCTTCATGGATCGCATGTGGAAAATAACAAAAGGAACTATAGTTTTAGCTCGTGGAAATAAAGTAGGTACCCTCTATGTGACCTCAAATAGTGAGAGTACTATAGCAGTCATAGACGCAGATGAAAAATCAAATTTGTGGTACCAAAGGCTTGGTCATATGAGCGAGAAAGGGATGAAGGTACTCTTGTCAAAAGGAAAACTAGCATATGTGAAGTCAGTGGACGTTGGTTTGTGCGAGGACTGCATTCTCGACAAACAGAAGAAAGTTAACTTTTCAAAAGCTGGTAAAATACCAAATTCAGAAAAGTTAGAGTTGGTTCACACAGACGTGTAGGGACCTACTCCAATTAATTCCCTTGGAGGCTCATCGTATTATGTCACCTTCATTGACGACTCAACAAGGAAGGTGTGAGTTTATTTTTTGAAAAAGAAATCAAAAGTCTATGATGTTTTTAGAAAATGGAAAGCTATGGTGGAAAATGATACTGACTTGAAAGTAAAGTGCCTAAGGTCTGACAATGGAGGAGAGTACACAGACAGAAGATTCAGAGACTTTTGTGCAAGCAATGGAATCAAAATGGAGAAGATTGTTCCAAGGACACCACAACAAAATGGTGTGGCAGAACGCATGAACAGAACTTTGAATGAACGTGCCAGAAGCATGATAATACATGCAGGCTTGCCTAAAATGTTTTGGGCTAAGGCCATCAATATAGCTGCTTACTTGATCAACCGTGGACCATCTGTTCCTTTGAATGAAAGATTGTCAAAGGAAGTTTGGAGTGGAAAAGAGGTAAACCTTTCACATTTAAAGGTTTTTTGTTGTATTTCATACGTTCATATTGATTCTGCTGAAAGAAGTAAACTTGACCTGAAGTCCAATAAATGTATTTTTATTGGATATGGTTCTGATGAATTTGGTTATCGCTTTTAAGATTATGAAAAAAGACAAGTCATCAAAAGTCGAGATGTCATATTCAATGAAAAGATTGTATACAATGATAGGTCAACAGTAAAATCTAGTGGCATTGACAACGATACTCAAACAAAAGAATATGTTGAGTTAGAGGAGATATCTAAAGAGGATGTGCATCGTAAGATCCAAAGCAACCCAGAAAATGAAGTTCCACTGGAAGAAGAAGTTCCACAGCAAGAGGAACCATGCACACCCAGAGTGAGGCGCACCACTAAACCACACAAACCAATACAACACTATTCACCCTCCCAAAATTTTTTTTTGTTGACTGATGATGGAGAACCAAAATCTTATGAAGAAGCAGTGCAAATGAATGATTCTGTCAAGTGGGAGTCTTCCATGAAAGATGAAATGGACTCACTCATGTTAAACCAAACATGGGAACTTGTAAAATTGCCAAAAGGTAAGAAGGCTCCTCATAACAAATGAAATTTTAGAGTGAAAATGGAGCATGATGAGAGTAAGCGGTACAAGGCAAGATTGGTTGTTAAAGGTTTCCAGCAGAAAGCAGGGATCGACTACATTGATATTTTCTCTCCAATTGTGAAGTTGACCACAATAAGGCTGGTATTAAAGTTGGTAGCTGTGGAGAATTTACATCTTGAACAGTTAGATGTAAAGACAACATTCCTTCACGATGATTTAGAGGAAGAGATATACATGGAGCAACCGCAAGGTTTTGAAATAGCAGGAAAAGAAAACTTAGTATGCAAGTTGAAAAAGAGCTTGTATGGTCTAAAACAAACTCCAATACAGTGGTACAAAAAGTTTGATTTTTTATGAGTAGCAGTGGCTTCACCAGATGTCAGGCAGATCATTGTTGCTATGTGAAGAAGTTTGACAAAACTATATTATTTTACTCTTGTATGTAGATGACATGTTAATTGCTAGGTCAAACATGCAAGAGATAAATAATGTGAAACAATAATTGTCAGAACATTTTGCAATGAAAAATTTAGGTGCTGCAAAACATATTCTTGGAATGAGGATCAACCGAGACAAGGCATCAGGAACCTTAATGTTGTCACAGGCTGAGTATATCAGCAAAGTACTTGATAGGTTCAATATGAAGGATGCAAAACCAGTGAGCACTCCCTTAGGTGTTCATTTCAAACTATCCAAAGAGCAGTCACCTAAAACTGCAGAAGAACATGCTAATATGGAAAATGTTTCATATGCTTCAACTATAGGAAGTTTGATGTATGCCATGGTTTGTACCAGACCAGACATTACACATGCAGTGGGAGCTGTAAGTAGGTACATGAACAATCCAGGCAAGACAAATTGGGAAGCTATCAAGTGGATTCTCAGATATCTACAAGGTACCACAAATATGGCACTGTGCTTTAGAAGTGGAGATATGGCTCTTGAAGGCTATGTGGATGCTGACTTGGCTGGAAATGTTGATAATAGAAAGAACACTACATGGTATGTTTATACTCTTAGCGGAACAGCAGTGAGTTGGGTTTCTCAACTGCAGAAGATTGTTGCTCTCTCCACCACTGAAGTTGAATATATTGCAATCACGAAAACCAGCAAAGAGATTATTTGATTGCAAGGTTTCTTGGAAGAATTAGGCAAGAAACAAGAAAGCAGTATGTTATATTGCAATAGTCAAAGTGCTATACATCTTGCAAAAAATTCGTCTTTTCATTCTAGAACGAAACACATGCAACTATAGTATCATTTTATTAAGTCGCTTATAGAAAAAGATATCTTCAAGCTTGAGAAGATACAGGGAAATGAGAACTCTACTGACATGTTTACAAAGAAGGTGATTATTGATAAACTGAAGTTGTGCTCAACTTCAGTTGGCCTGCGAACGTGACAAACCTAGAAAGAGTTGTTGCAGTGATCATGTATGGAAACATGATTAAAATCAGTTTCCAAGTGGGAGATTATCAGAATTGGTGGCTAATTTGTCAAAAAAAAGCAGCCACTGACAGTTGCAAATAAAGAAGAAAAATAATGGAGCAGCTAGCACTAGCTGGAGAAAAAGAAAAAAATGGAGTTGAGCTCATGGCATATGTCAACAGCAACCATTTTTTCTTTATAAATAGAAGAAGAGAAGAGAGTTTTAGAGAGTTTTTGAAAACTCTCTGCAAAAAGTAAGAGAGAGGAAATAAAAAGAAAAAGAAAGAAAGAAAAAATATTTGGGTGTATTGGGTTTTGGGGTTGAGTGGTGTAATTTAAACATTGTAATATTATCTCCCATAGTGAAAGTGAGCTGCAGCAGTTCCGTGAAGTAATCCAGTTAATTTTTGGGGTGAACCACGTAAAATTCTCTGTGTGTTATTTCCTTATTCTTGCTTTACTTTATTTATTGTTTTACTTCCCTGTAAATCTAGTTGTGGGAGTTTACCAATTTTTTCCAACACTCTTATAATCTCTTATTGTAGCTTAGACTTTGCTTGTGAAGGTTCTTTTATATAAAAGTCATATTATTTCGGTCTTGACCTTGTTTAGATTTTGCCTTGAAGATTTCTAGCTCTATGATAGCTATGGTGCACGTCTCATATTTTTCTGTTAGAGTTTGTGTTCTTCTTAATGAAGACTTAAGAGATAATCCTTTTTGTTTTCCTTTTTTTATATCTTTGAATTAGCTCAAAATCTTGGAGTGAGCATTGTATCTAGTGGCTTCTTTGCTCTCCATGCTTTGTTTGAAGAAAATGGTTATTGATGCGGCTTGCTTGAGCACCCTTTGCAATTGCCACAATTTTTCTTCATTAGTGGTTGAGGTCTCACCATGTTATTTTGGTATAGTGTCTTCAATCCATGTCCAAACTTTTTTTGCTTTGGTCACGAATCACTTACATATTTCTTCATGGCTACTTCACTTTTGTACTTTTATTGAATTGAAAAACATCTATTGCTTTTCATTTTTTTTCTCACAATTTCAAGAGTTTTGTCATTCTTGCCATAAATCTTGTGCAAGTCCTTTTTAAAGTTATGAGAATATACTTTCTCCAACATTTGACCAATGCTAAATAGATTTTGATTTATAGAAGAAACCAAGAGTACATCATTTATGTATCTTATTCCCTTTCTTGTTTGGATAGCAATTGTGTCTATTTCAGTAGTCTCTAGATTTTTTTATTTCCAATTTGCACTTTTGTTTTTATTTTTCAATATTGTAGAAGATGCTTTCATCTCCAGTAATATGGTTGCTACAACCATTATATATAAACCATGTATCTTCTTTTTCATAATTAGAAGCTTTGCAAACATAGAAAAGAATATTTTCTTCATCTCTTTTTCAGTAAAATTGGCTTAATGACTTTCTTTAAACCAACAATTTTTATTTACGTGCCCAAATTTTTTGCAATTTTGGTATTTGGGTTTTCCTTGCACCAACAATCTTCCTCTAGGTAGCCTCTTTTATTGCAAATGTCACATGGAGGATGACCTTTTTCATTTTCTTGAATATTTTTGTTTTTAAAAAATAAAAATAAAAAATTTCTCCCTCCTTTAAATTTTTTAGATCATATATTAACATTAGATTGGAAGGTACTCTCTATGGAAGCCTCATCACGTCTATTTTAACATTTTTTATATGCTTCTAAAGAGCTTATTAGTTCAGTAACTGTCAAGGTTGCTAGATTTTTTGTTTCCTCAAAAGCTGTAATTGTTGGGTTATATTTTTCAGTACAATTTAAGATGATTTTTTCTACAACCTTATTTTTGAAGATATTTTCTCTATAGGCTCTCAATTAATTTACTATTTCTTTGATTTTTGAATAATAGTCTTTTACGATTTCATTGTCTTTCATTTTGATATTTTTAAATTTTTTCTTAGAGATTGTAATTTGAACGCACATATTTTTTTATTTCCTTGAAACTCCTCCTACAATGTATCTCATGCTTCTTTAACTGTAGGAGCTCCCATAATTCTTGAAAATATTTCATCCGTCATAACTTGTTGTAGAGCGAATAAGGCTTGAGAATCATTTTGCTGTTTCTCCTTCAATTCTTTCTTTTGGGCTGTTATTAGTATGATAGTATCATTGAAAACAGTATATATTATAGTCCACAAATCTTGAAAGTAAAAATATGTCTTCATTTTAATAGCACAAAATTCATAATTTTTCTTACGAAAAATTGGCACATCTACCATAACTTTTCTAAGGAAGCCCACATTGTGCATGTACTAAATACCAGATGATATGCAAGCTTTCGTTATCTTTCATGCTACAAAATATTTCTTATTAAAATTTGAGGCATATATATGGAGTAATCACTTATTAGTAAGTGATTTTTCAATCACTTCTTAATCTTAAATTACTAATTTTATATATAATTAACTTTAAATTATTAACTTTATTAGTCATTTATTAGTAAGTAATTTTTCAATCATTTTTTAATCTTAAATTATTAACTTTATATATAATTATTAGATAATATATTATTTAATATATATAATAATTTAATGAATATAATATTATAATTTTTGTTTATGTTATTGTTTCTGTGTCTTTTTAGTTTCATTCGGTGTAAATGGAGGGTGGATCACTTATTGTTGGTGTACTCGACTACTCGAGTCACATTCTCTGTGTTATTATGTCAGCAATGAAATAATATAATGACGCGTACAATTTCACCTCTTATTTTACGTGTATTCAATCCTTTTTACTTTTCTATTTTTTTTTGGTTTGTTAAGTATCTGTGAATGTAGCATTTGCTATAAGACAACACTCAACAGCACAACTAAGTAGTAACTAGAAAATACTCATTGTTATTTGGCTGTCATTTGAATGTTATGATTTGTGTGAGTATATAGTTTTGTTTAGATGTGATTATTTTAGAAGTAGTTTTAAAAGAAATTATTTAAAATAAAGTGGTTTAAAAGTGATTTTAAGAAAAATATTTAGATATTTGGGATAAAAATGTTAAAAGTGATTTTAAATGACACTAGAAATAATTTTATGATAAAAATATAAATTTAAAATTATTTATTTTAAAAGCATAAGTAATATTTTTAAAATTTTTGAATGCACATTTCAAAAGGATTAACAAAATTTTTGAAAATATTTTGATTCATTTAAAATGTTTTTAATTAAAAAGAGAGGCAGTTTTAAAAAGGATAATATATATATATATATATATGCTTTGTGTTAAGTCTAACATCTTGCTGAAGAGGTTTAGCTTATTCGTGGAAGGCTCAAAGAGCAACTATTCTTGCAATATTAGCCAATTGAGCCAACAATGAGTTTACAAGTGATGAAAACACAGCATAGTAGAATCTAATCTTACCTTGGTAGATGTGCTTTCTATTACCATAAACACAATTTTAGCAGAAATCAAATGTGCAAGTCTTCGTTAATATGCATGCTTTTGGGAATCTCTTGTAGTTCAGGTGGTTTGACTCCCAATTCTTCCACCTGGAATCCAAGTTCGAATCCCACCAGGTGCGGGTGCGTGAGTGTGTTTTCTTTATATTAATAAAAAAGAAGGGAACTTTAGATCCCTTTTTAAAAAAAAAAAAAAAAAATTGTGCAAGTCTTCGTACTTTTCAACAAGTTTCTTTTATCAAGTTCCCACATGTTTTTCTTGTGTCTAATATCATTAAAAATGAGATCTTTAAAAATTAAAGCAATTCTATCAACAATACTATTTATAATCATCTCGTAGAAAATATCAAATATTTGCCCTTCGTTGCTACTTAAGTTTCTTTAGATATATTAAGCACTTTATTTTTTACGAAATATAAATAACTCATCTCATATAACCCATAAAAACAATCTAATTCTTTCTCAAGTCAAAGATATGTCACATCAATCAAAGTTTTTACATCACCATTAAACATTCTAACATTTATGGTTCTTATTCTCACAACTTCATATTTTGTATTATAGTCCACATACATACAATTATCATTTTTGAAGTATAAGTATCATACAAATTTCTACGTGAGCACTTATAATAAAAACAAACAGAATCAAGACTCAAAGAATTATCAAAAGAATTAGTACCTGGTGAGATAGATAGCAAATGATTATTTTGTCTTCATTTTTATCAATCTTCTACAACATTAATTAGTTGAATTATTGGGTTGCGTTTTATTTTTTTAGTCTTCTAGATCTTTAGTTAAAATTTTGAAATACCTTTTAACGTGACTCTTTTTACGATAATAATGACACTTTATATCTTTATTAAATTGTCTTGGTCTTACTTGAATTACCTTTGTCATAATTTGTCTTTGGATTTATTTCTTCCACGCTTATCATTGTGATTGTTACTATCTTTCTTAGTAATAACAAAATTTTTTGCTTATAATCAGGGACGTAACCAAAAATATTTTTTTAGGAGGGCTGATTTATATTAAAATAAATTTTTTTATTTTTTTATATTTATAATATCAAGATTTATAGTTAACATTGAAAAAATAATATAAATTTCAAAAATAAACAAAAAAATTTATTTAAGTTGTGCCCGATGATACTTTAGAGCATAAAATTTATCGATTATCAATTCAGATTCAATTTCTTCTGTAAACTTCAACAAGTGGTTCTTGAGATCGCTTATTTTTTTGGTTGGTAGCCTCAATAGAAGTATTTTTGGTTGATTGTTAGTCATCTATTTTCTTAAAGAATAAATGAAGAGTTTTAAATGATTTAAATTTTTTGTGAAGTTTATTTATTATAACCTACCAAAAAAAAAGTATTTAATGTAAATTAAAGTATACAAATTTAAATAGGCCTGACAACAAATAAACAAAAAATTAAAATAACTAAACAATTAAAGAATCAATAAATAATTTATACGCTTAATCATTTTTTCACCTATTAATAGTAATTAATAAGTATAGAAATTTAAAATAAATTTCATGTTCTAATATAACAACAATGGGATAATATATATTTTGAAATACAAAACTCTAATTAATAATTTAAAGAAGAAAAAAAAAACGTATTTAATAAAATAATGATGAATTGTTATAAAAAAGAGTGTTAAATACATATAAATTTATACTTAAATATATAATTAAATTAATAATTAAATAATATTTATCGATTAAAAATTTAAAAGTTATAATTTTTAGTAATATATAATACATAATTATTAATATGAGTATAAATTAAAACATAAATATTTTAAATATTTAATATTTTTATTTTAAAAAATATATATATATAATTATAATATAATATATTAAATTATATTTATATTATTAATATTAATTAAATTTTTTTTTGAAAAGACTGCCTGGACTCAAGCCTGGTGCAGCCAACACATGGTTACGTCACTGCTTATAATTGCTCACCATCAACTTTATTCTTCTTGTGGTAAGACAATAAAGCTCTCTTCACATTTTTTTAAAACAATAGCCTCATTTTTATTATTAAAGTAGTAATCAAATGATTATAAAATAATATTAAAGAATACAATAATAATATGCTTTTATTTTCATCATTAAATATTATTCTTAATTGAATAAGTTTAATAAATCAACATATTGAAAGTATATTAATGTATATCAACAAATTCGTATTATCAAACATATAAAGAGTATATAACTTTTTTTACAGTATAAAATTATTGAAATATAGTTAATAAATCATAAGCAATTTTTTAGATATAAAAACATTATGAACTAGCTATCTTATCTGTTCTAATCAATTAGACTAGTTATTTTTTATCAAACTCATCGTATGCTTTATCTCGGCCTTTTTTTTTCATTTCTTTTCTTTACTTTGTAATGACTACAACTCCTTGTGAAATCAACTTATTTTTCATATAATTAAGGAAATCATTATTTCCATTAATTTTTTTACAAATGACACTGTGCTCGTCATATTGAAGTCAGTCTCAGTTATGACCGAAGTCCAACAATGCATTATGCATGAGTTCTCAGACATCTCTGTTTCGCTTGATCTCATGTCGCCCCATGTCCGCTCTGTCTTTGCTTTTTCACAACTACCAAATTACCAAAAAAATATCAAACTCAAAACATGGAAAACATACCCTCCGTCACAAGGGTACTATAGTCATTGTACACTTACTCTCTTTAATACCCCATACCCTCATTTGATTCTCTTGATAAAATGTAACCTCCACCATATAGTTCTCTCTTTTCTGTTTTTTTTTTTTTTTCCCCTTTTCCTTCAAGATTTTCTATTCGTATTCATAAACCATAGTCCATAGATTATATCACCGTAAATTCTAAAAATCTGATGGGCAAAAAGGCAAAGTGGAGCTGGAAGCCAGCACTCATTGGAGCGGCGTCGGCTGCAGCTGCCACCGCCATTTTCAGAACTGTGAAGCCCAAGGACCCAACTTTCCACCTCGTATCAATCAACTTCACATCTTTCAAACTCCACCTTCCAGTTCTTGACGCCGAACTCATCCTCCACGTCCACGTCACCAACCCCAACATTGCACCCATTCGTCACTCCTCAGCCACCATGTCCATATTTTACAACGGTTCTCTACTCGGCTCGGCAGACGTTCAAGCCGGTTCGCAGTCAGCTCGGTCCTGTCAGGTTCTTCAGCTTCCGGCTCGGCTCGATGGGCTTAAGTTAGCCCACCACGCTGCTAAGTTCGTTGCCGATGTGGCGAAGCGCGAGATGGTACTTGATGCTGTGGTGGATATTAGTGGTGTGGCTAAGGTTTTGTGGTGGGATCATAAGTTTAAGGTTCACGTGGATAGTCATATTACCGTTGATCCTGTGTTTCTTGATGTTCTCTATCAGGAAAACAAGTCGGATCTGGAGCTTTTCATTGCTTGAGATTTCTTTCCTTATTAATAAAGAGAAAACAACTCACACGCCCGTGGTGGGTTCGAACTTGGATTCCTAGTGGAAGGATGAGAAGTCTTATCACTTAAATGTAGATAAAATTGGAAAATTATTGAACTTTTTAGCCCAAGAAAATATAATACAATTTCTATGAGTTAATATGACTTTATATTATGCGAGCAATTTATAATATATTTTATCTTTATATAAAAATTATTATTTTTTTAAAAATTTTTGGACATGTTCAACCCAATTTGTCGAGCTTTGATTGCAATAATTTGTTCATTTTTCTTAATAAAAAAAAAAAAAAAGATGTAATGACCTTTATTAATAAAATAATTAAAGTTTTAATATTCTTCACAAAAATAAATTGAATTAAAACAACAAACCTAACCAAAAAGAAAAAAAGTTAATAAAGATTGTAATTTCAACCTTTTAACACAAATAGTAATTCCTAATTATAAATTCTTAATTTTATATAAAAATAAAGAAATTAATAGTCAGTATTAACATTGTTTATAAATTAAAAATATGAGTGACAATATATTAAATATTAAAGTATTTATGATCAAGTTTTTAAATTTTGAAAATATTTATGACAAAAGATAAAAACTCAAAATATTTGTGATAATTTTCTCATAAAAAATTGAAAAATTTATGATAAATATTAATACAATATTTTAAAAATTAAAGATATTAATGATAATGTATATAATATTAAAAATATTTGTGATCAAATTATAAACATTATAAATATATATGAGAAAAGATAAAAACTTGAGAATATGTGTAATAATTTTCCCCTGCCTAGACTGGACTAGAGTAAAAGGAGTTGTGATAAATATAACTTATATTATTAAGTTAGCCAATAATTATACTATCAACTCAGATCCCAAACTTTACATCACTTTATACATTAATCAATAAACAATATCACTTGATACATCAATCATAAATAATAACAGATGACAATTTATATATATTTTTATACTTATACTATTTATTTTTATATTATACATATCAATATTATCTATAAAAAAAAATTACTTCTTTAATTTACAGAATATTTTTAACATATGTCACTGTAAAAGAGTGATGAGTATAAACATAGATACAGAAAATGCATATATTAACTTTTCTCCTTCTATCGTATTCAAATTCTTGGAATGACATTGTTTTATTTGTCTATCAGACACACGGAGCATAGTTCCTCCATTTCTCAGAAATAAAAAAAAATAATAATAATAATAATAATAATAATACACATTTTACAGGATGGTAGACGAATAGCAAATAACTGTGATTGTAAAACTGTCATCTTGTTTCGAAAACTGAAACCAAACTATGGAAAGATTAACAAATGATAGTGTTCAGCTCATCCTATCAAACCAACCCCACACATTTTTCAAAGACAACACAGTGATGTACCCCGTCATTTTCTTATAGACGAGTTGGACCAAAAATTATAATTACGCTTCAGATATGATGCAATCAATCGCCTGCTTGCAGATGCCAGTCATTGTGGCCTCTGGACCATAAACCTGAACGGAATAGTAAAAACAAAGAGAAAAATGTAAAATTCTTGAAGCAATTAACCTCAAAAGACGAAAATAATTTTCATTTGATTTTATCTCGCAATAAGAAGAATATGAAAAGATAAAAAAATAACAGAGAGAACCTAATCCAATTTGTCTAGCATTATTAGTTAAAATCTTTAAGGTGCTTACTTGTAATTTATGGTACATAAGATTATGTCTAGCGGTGGCAATTATGTCATGTTGGCCATATTCGTATCGTGTTCGTTCAATATTATTTTCATCTTGTTTTGGTATTAATTATATCGTGTTAACTTGTTAATTAACAAATAAAAAAATTTACTAAACTTTTTTTTCGTGTTGTTTGTTTATAATAATAAGAAATAACAAGATTTTTAAAAAAACGAAACAATTATTGATCAAGTTTTACTAAATTTTTTATCTGTGTCGTATCTGACATTGTCACCCCTAATTATGTCTATTTAACTCAGTTGTTGTAGGTTCAGTTATATGCCAAGCCAACCATGAGTACCCATACCTTTCATCTAATAAGATTATGAAACACAAAACTCTAATGGCAATGCTCAAGTGTTCAACCCAAGCTCCATTCTCATATGCAGTAGAATAAAATTATGCCTTCCAACTGATGGTAGCTATTTGCCTATTTATATTTTCTTGATTAGTTTAAGGTTTTCTACACTGCACTTTTCCCTAGCCTGTTAAGTACGATTCACTCTTTTGAATTTTCAAAAACACAGGAAGTCTAAATGAGGTGAAAATGATATAAAATGTTACTAATCACAATTTCATCAAGCTGATTCCCTGGTATAGTCCAATTTCTCATACCTCAAGGGGTACCCCCAATTCTACTCCCAAAGCACGCATCTTAGCTAAACCAGTTTGATAATTAGGACCACCCCTTCGTACAAATATTTGCATTCTTGCTGCCTTCAACTTGGACTCCTGCCATATGGAGTAGTCAAAAGCATTAGTAAGAAGGAAATAAGAAAGAAAAATAAACTGAGAACTCACAAATTAGGTTAGTTCAGAACTCTTCATACTTTCTCCCTTAGAGCTCGAATAATGCCATTAAAAGTAGCAGCAACATCTGTGAAGTTAGCAATGCCTCCTCCAATTATAAGAGCTCTCTTACGACCATCGGGATGTGCTGTAGCACACTGCAACACAAGGAAAGAACAAAATATCATTCAAACAAGTCAAACTGTATATATACCAACTTTTCAATAAATAAAAAGTATAAAGCACTAATTTAGTATTTGTGGCACAAGAAGCACAAATTGAGTAAAAGCTAAGGGTTTTTAGGTTTCCTTACATCAATAACAACTCGAGCATATTGCAAGACTTCTTCCTCATTTGGAGCTCCACTGTATTCTGCATAATTACCAAGCTCCGATGCATAGCCCAAATCTCCAACCTATTAAACAGCATAAAGATAGGAGATCACTCACATATGTGAGAATACGGGCACAAAACCTTTTACTGTAAACACAAGAAACAAGATCCTTATGCAATATTCAGTATTCAGCAGGGCTTAAGATTCAGGATGGATGCATTTTGTTATCTGATAAATTGACCAACTTACGGTGTCTGCATATATGACACTTGCACCACCTCCAGCTACCATTGTCCAGATGCGTCCCTTTGGGTTCAAAACTGTAAATTTCAAAGATGCACTTGTCTGCAATGTTCAAACGAGAACATGATGAATATACATCTGGTATCTATAGTCAAACTTCCATGTCCTTGAATTAAAAAAAAAAAAAAAAAATCTGAAACTTAGTTCAGTAATGTGCTATACCTTTTCATCCAATGAGTGGATAAAGCTTTCTGTAGGGCTGAGAACTCTACCAAAAGGCATTGGAAACTCAATACTTCCCCACCTGGAAACACAGTAGACAAATAAAATATCACACACGTAGACCATGCACAAACAATATCAATTTTAACAGTTATTTATTCAGTCAAGTATATATAAACAATGTGAAAAATCAAATGGCTCTACTTTTTAAAGTTCTTGAAGGCAGCAGTGTCATCCAGTTCTCCCCTCATATCTAGTGGATAAGGCTCTCCATTGACCAGCGTAAATGGATTCATTTCCAGAAAACTGAAATCCAAATCTATAGAGAATACCATAGTTATGTTAGAAGAATTGTGTCCCACATTGATAAAATATAGTACTATGAAAGAGTTTATAAGAAAGATGAGTATCTCTACTCATTGGGTTAACCTTTTGAGATTAGAGTACTCATGGTTCTTATAAAACTTCTACATGGTATCAGAGCTTCAGTCGTCAACGGGCCAAATGCTTTGGGCTTCGCCTCAAAAAAAAAAAAAAAAAAAAAGAATGGGCCTTGTGAAAGAAAAAAAAAACAAGTGACCCAAATAGAATATAATATAGTAAATAGATTTAAAAATACAAAGTGATGGGCTTTGCAAAAGACAAAAGACCCACAAATTGAATGAAAGAATTTATAAGAAAGATGAGTATAATGAGTTTATAAAAAAAATGAATGGGCCTTGTAAAAAAAAAAAAACAAGTGACCCAAATAGAATATAATGTAGTAAATAGGTTAAAAATACAAAGTGATGGGCTTTGCAAGAGACAAAGACCCACACTTTGAGGGGGGATGTTAGAAGAATTGTGTCCCACATTGATAAAATATAGTACTATGAAAGAGTTTATAAGAAAGATGAGTATCTCTACTCATTGGGTTAACCTTTTGAGATTAGAGTACTCATGGTTCTTATAAAACTTCTACAAGTTAGAGGCATAAAACATTGCTGTTTTCCACCGTTAAAATGAAAGGGAAAAAAAGACATGAAAGGAAGAAACTGCCAGAGATAGAATTTAACACCAATATAGACAGAGAACTAGAAGATAAAAAGGAAAAAAAAAAAAAAAAATCAGAATTGGAAGAGCCCCTATTATTTCTACTCAGTGTACTACTACTCATCAACACACAAGAAACAATTTAATCATTTATCAACATTACATGGACAGATTTATCTCCCTTTAATGATTTTCTAACAGTAAGGTCAAAGCAAGGAACTTTCAATTGTTAGCACGTCATACCTTGAAACACTGAGAAGACTCCCATTATAAACTCACCGATTTTTCCTCGAACCTAGGTAAGATAATAGTTGTAATCAAGATATGCAAGACAAACAAATCAAACAGCAGCACAACAAAATTGTATTGGTCCATTGCAATCATAATTTGTTGAATGTTTAAAACATGAAGTATGATTTATCTTAGCTTTTTTTCTCCTTTTGCTTTTGGGGTTATTAAATGGAAAGAACAGAGAAGAAACAAGCAATAAACATCTTAGGGCATCATTTTTTCACCATATATGAGAGTAAATGTACAACATATAGCTTTACCTCTTTGGACCATGATTCGAGACCTTTTTTTTTTTTTTTTAAAGATGCCCGGAGAATAAAATAGATACAAACACTGGCTACGTGAAACTCCATCATAATAAAAACCTGAGTGACATCTACAGTTTGATTTGAGGCTAGTAAATAATTTATAAATAATATGCATCAAACTTCATAATATGTCCCATTGGCTATTAGGAAATAAGAACTGAACTCTAGCTATATTAGTCACAAGAAAACTCATGCAACAACTTGTATCCCAGTCTCCCTACAATACAAGTATAAAAGAGAAAAACAATCGCTTGAACCAAAAAGAAAGAGAACCACAGTCGTACTCACCTCCAATGGAAGTGTAGCAATCAAAGGAGCACATGTCTCCAATGTCATTGGCTTTTCAGCGGGAAGGAATACAGTCTTAACCTGTAATAATCAAAAAAACTAAACTAATGCTACATTTTCCCAAATAAGTTCAGGAGTGGACATAGATAATTATTTAATGGGTAAAACTATAAGAACTAAGGAAAACCAGTGCTGTACTGCCATACTTTGTCCCAGTTTTCTTCAATTTCTATACCGCCACACTCTGAGAAGCTAATGGTGCAGCCAATCCTTTCAGATACTATTGAAAGGTAATACTCTTGGTCATGAGGAACAAATGGTTCCACAATGAATGTTGTTATTGGTGCCTTGCAACCGCCCATCTCAACCTAAATAATATCCATTTTTAAAAGAATAAATAAAATAATGCATGTAACTAAATAACATTTCTATCACTTTGATTTTATATGACCTTCACCTCTACACCAAGACGCTCTTTGACAAATTCAGCAACTTGAGCAAGATCTAAATTCAAAGCTACCAAACCACTCTTCCCGCGTTTCCCAAACAACATATCTGGTTTCACAACCAATTTTGTCGATGGAAGCCATGGCTCATTATTTGTTAGCTCGGTAAAGTCTGTTGCTTCCGTGACCTGCTCAATATAAAATTTCACGCTAAGTATGAAGATCTAAATTCAGGTATAAAATGATATAGAAAAACGGATATATATTCCTAGTAAACTCTAAAGGGTTTTTGTCTAAAATAGGCAAATCGTATAGAATAGTTTAAAAAAAGGCTCATTTAAGTTTTAGTTTAGAAATGGGCAACTTTTGACTTAGAACCTGAAACTTTTAAGTTAACAGGTCTTCCTCTTTCCTCTTCGTCTTCGTCTTCGTCTTTCTCTTCCTCAATTCTCTCTTTGTTTTCCTCTTTCTCTTCCTCAATTATCTCTTCGTCTTTCTCTTTCTCGTCCTCGACATTGAACAGAATTTGATAAAATCAAGGTCTGAAGTAAAATGTCAGTAGACTTTGTATTTGACATTTTGTTCAAGAGAGTTACATATGTTCAAAGTAAAACCAACAAACGTTTTCAAATATAAAATCCTCAATTGTTAGGTTCAAAACAACAAATATATTTTGTAATTTAATAAAGGTTTGAACTTTGAATTAACAACATTGCACTGTTCATCATCTTCTTCAAGATATACCAGAGATATACCACAGATATACCTTGGTATACCATGGTATATCGAGATATACCACAGATATACCTTGGTATACCAAGGTATATCGAGATATACCACAGATATACCAGAGATATACCTTGGTTTACCAAGGTATATCGAGATATACCATAGATATACCAGAGATATACCTTGGTATACCAAGGTATATCGAGATATACCACAGATATACCTTGGTATACCAAGGTATATCGAGATATACCACAGATATACCATAGATATACCAGAGATATACCTTGGTATACCAAGGTATATCGAGATATACCAGAGATATACCTTGGTATACCAAGGTATATCGAGATATACCACAGATATACCAGAGATATACCTTGGTATACCAAGGTATATCGAGATATACCAGAGATATACCTTGGTATACCAAGGTATATCGAGATATACCACAGATATACCAGAGATATACCTTGGTTTACCAAGGTATATCGAGATATACCATAGATATACCAGAGATATACCTTGGTATACCAAGGTATATCGAGATATACCACAGATATACCTTGGTATACCAAGGTATATCGAGATATACCACAGATATACCATAGATATACCAGAGATATACCTTGGTATACCAAGGTATATTGAGATATACCAGAGATATACCTTGGTATACCAAGGTATATCGAGATATACCACAGATATACCAGAGATATACCTTGGTATACCAAGGTATATCGAGATATACCACAGATATACCTTGGTATACCAAGGTATATCGAGATATACCACAGATATACCATAGATATACCTTGGTATACCAAGGTATATCGAGATATACCACAGATATACCAGAGATATACCTTGGTATACCAAGGTATATCGAGATATACCAGAGATATACCTTGGTATACCAAGGTATATCGAGATATACCACAGATATACCACAGATATACCTTGGTTTACCAAGGTATATCGAGATATACCATAGATATACCAGAGATATACCTTGGTATACCAAGGTATATCGAGATATACCACAGATATACCTTGGTATACCAAGGTATATCGAGATATACCACAGATATACCATAGATATACCAGAGATATACCTTGGTATACCAAGGTATATCGAGATATACCAGAGATATACCTTGGTATACCAAGGTATATCGAGATATACCACAGATATACCAGAGATATACCTTGGTATACCAAGGTATATCGAGATATACCACAGATATACCTTGGTATACCAAGGTATATCGAGATATACCAGAGATATACCTTGGTATACCAAGGTATATCGAGATATACCACAGATATACCAGAGATATACCATAGATATACCAGAGATATACCTTGGTATACCAAGGTATATCGAGATATACCACAGATATACCATAGATATACCAGAGATATACCTTGGTATACCAAGGTATATCGAGATATACCAGAGATATACCTTGGTATACCAAGGTATATCGAGATATACCACAGATATACCACAATGCAATGCAATGCAACTTGAAGAAGATGATGAATAGTGCAATGCTGGTTAAATTTGATTAGCACGTATAATCTGAATAATATAAATTCCAATTAAATGGTAAATTAGTTGGAGAATATTTTGCAATTGATAGTTCTTTTATATAGTCTTATTCTTCCTCTTGCAGCTGATTTTCAATGTTAGATAGTGACGCAAATTGTAAGCACTATTATATTTGTATGAGCTGCGTAAATTTGGCTCATTTAAAATTCAATAGTCTATATGAAGATCTCTCATTCGTTGAATTTAAACCAATCAAATATTTTTTGCATGTTGTTAATTCAATAGTCTATATCTCTGGTATGCCAGATAACTTGAAGAAGATGATGAACAGTGCAATTTGATTAGCATCAACTTGTGCAAGAAATGTGAGGCGTTGTTTCTGTTAAATTACCCACGTGTTCTCTGAAGAAGAGGAAGAAGAAGAAGATGAAGGGGAAGAAGAAGATGAAGGAAGAGGAACAGGAAGAGGAAGAAGATGAAGAAAGAGGAAAAAATGAAGAGTGCGTAAAGAAGGAGAGAGAAATAAACTTTGGTGGGAAATAAGAGGTGGGAACCGGCAACTGGAAGAACCAATTTTAATTTGCCCATTTGTAAAGTTTAACACAAATCTGCCCATTTCTAAACTAAGTTATGAGATTTGCCCATTTTAGACAAAATCCCAACTCTAAAGGTGAAGTCTTAAAGAGAATCATCATTTCTAAGGATTGCCCAGAAATGACACACTATATTCATCCAAACTTAGCAAATCAATGCTATCTATTTTTTTTCCTCTGTGTTTTTCAAAGCAGTTTTATGATCATCTTAAAAAATTGAACAAGTAAGATTCAATTCGTTAACATCATTTAGCTAAGTTTAATTCAAGTTCAATAAAACTCAGGCCAGTTCTTTCATAATGGATTAAAAGTGTTAAATATAATGTCGACCCAAGCTAAACCCAATTGACCAATCTATGGATCTTCGAAACATGATTATTACTTTATTAGAAATGAGGAACTCAATTGTCAAGTCAAAATTCAAATCAGGTCCGATCAAAATTCCTGGCTACATTAAGTTGAACCTTTTACTGAATACATCGAAATTGAACCTGAGCGGAGCAGATCTGAAGTTCAATTCCAGCTAGGCGCTTGAGGTGTTCTTTGAGAAGTCTCTTGGAGTCGTACTCTCTGATCTTCTTGCGAGCCATTAAAACTCAATAGAAGTCCGTTAGTCAAGAGAAACAAAAATTGAAGGCTTTCCACACAACAAAGAATAACGAGGTAGAGAAAAAGAGAACCAAGTCAAGAGGTTGGAGGAAGGTCCGTCATCTGTGGGTGTTAGGTGATTGGGATAGTTTGGTGTGAATTGTATGGATGACGGTTGTAGCCTTGTAGGTGGCTTTTCGCTTTCGCAACAAATAGCTTAGCAATGTTGAGGAGCTCTCTGACCCCAAAAAATAAATAAAATAAAAAACGTCTAGGACCTCGTTATCAAGCTGGTTAAAGAAAACTTGGATTTATTTTAACGGTAAATAGCTCCCGTAGATCGTGTAATTAATGTTAGTGTTTCTCTATTTATTAAAGTTTATATTTATATTTAAAGGTATTAAAGACGATTAGTATTAAAAAAATTCATTAAAAAAGTTTTAATAATTATTTTATATATTTTTATTCTATAAACTTATAATTTTGTATATATAATTCAACTTATATTTATTAAATAGTGCAGTATAAATGTATTATTTTTAAAAAATATATAAGTAAAGGGAAAGATAACAAAAAAATCGTTATAAAAACAATAAAATTCCATTACTTTTATGTAATTTTTTTTGTCCCACTAATAAGTACAAATATAAAGTTGAGCTATCCTTTCTTCTATAATTAAAATAATCTTAAATATTATTAAAAAAAAATTATTTTTAAAATAATATATTAATTATAAAATATGATCAACGATTGTGTGTGTTATATTTATAATCAATATATAATTATGAGATCAATTGTATCTATATATAATTAATATATTATTTTAAAATTAATTAAATTATATACATATTTTATTTATTATTTAGAGGTAAACTCAAAAACTTACATAATTTTTTTTTTAAAATTAATGCATGCATTAATTAAAATGTTAAATGTAAAAGATGAATGAATTTGTTTTTGTTTAATTGTGTAATATAAATTTTTTTATACATATTATTTTATTTTTAATATTTTTTTAGAAAAAAAAATATATGTATATTTTTTATAATATAAATAAATATGTATTTTTTAACATCATAAGAAAATAAATATATTTTTTAAAAAAATAAAAATTAGTTAAATAATTTGATTATTTATATGTTAAAAATTTTTTGTTTTTTTGCCTATTATTTATATTTTTGACCTCGTAATGAGTTCTTAATTAAAACTAAATATTATTAGAACATATCTGTAAGAATAGTATTTATGATAACACTTTACTTAAGATGAATTCAATAGCCTGTTTGTGCCAAATTTATTGAAGTTGTGTCACAATATTTGTACTTTTAACTATAAACATGAAATCAACGATAATAAGTATATATATATATATATATATATATATATATATATATATATATATATATATATATATATATATATATATAATAAAAAAATGTTACATAAAAGTAGTCTAAGAATAAAATTCAATAAATGGATGGATACTTAACCATGAACGTAATGTACTAAAGCGAGTCTTACTCTTACCACATTGTGTGAATCTTACAATATTTTTGTTAAGTAACACAGCTCGGAGTTGTAACCCTTTTTTATCTTATTTATTAACATTATTTATATATATATATATATTTTAATATTATAAGAAATCAAACATATGTTTTTATTAATGAAAAGTTAAAAATAAAATTAGTTTAATAACTAAGTTATTTATGTTCAAAAGGAGTTTAATATTAATGAAGCATGAACATTACATTATTTTAAAATAAATAGAGTGGGTTATTAAAGTATTTTGGTGCATAAATGATTTAATTATTTAACTATTTTTATTTTTAGTGTCTTTAATAAAAAAAATATGTTGATTTTCTTCTAATATTAAAAAACATACGTTCATTTACGTTATAAAAAAAAATAAATATATATTTTTCTTTTTAAAGAAAATTAAAAATAAAATTTTATATATAAAAAAAAATTATGCTATATAATTAAATCTTATAAAAATGATAATTAACTTTAGTAATATAATCTTAAAACTATTTAGTTATATAGATTAAGTTTATATATATATATTTTTAAGAATATGAGTTAAACTTTAATTATATAAAAAAACATATATATATTTTAAGATGAAACCGGATTTCTCATTAAAAAATTTGAAATCCATTGACTTCATTGACCGAATGTTGGTTGAAAGTCGAACTAAAGAACGAGAATTAATAGGATTAGTAATTTTTTACACAATTTAGTAATATAATTTGCACATAAAGAATTAAAAAAAAATTAATATTTCTTAAAATTTTTAATAATAAAATTAACACTTTTTGTATTTAAATTTACATTTTTATAATTAAAAAAATAACTAATATGTTATTTTTCTTTAAATACTCATCTAATTAGAATTAAACGACGATAATTTAAACTCGTTTAATATTTTACGTTAAAATTGAACGTTCAATATTATTGAGGTGCTAGTTTTATTACTATAAGTTTTAGGGGTATTAATTTTGGTAATTTTTCAATAATTAATCAATAATTTTTTCATATTTTTAAAAATTTTATTATTTATTATTATTATAAATAAGGAACATGAAAAAAAATCAATTAAATTATTTCATGGGTCAATTAACAATAAAATTCGATATAAATAACACAAAATAAACTCAATATTAACACAAATAATACGACATAAATATAACTAAATAACGAATAATTGCAATGCCCATAAATAAATAAATAAAAACATAAATTTACATAGATATATTATGTAATAAATAATTAAGATACACATTTTTCAAGATAAACTTCCAATCTCGCACACAATTTAGCCTTTATCAATCCCGTGACAATTTGCCGCAAAACACATTGACATTTGACAATACTAATAGGCATAAAAACATTTCGAATTTGTACTCCAATAATAATATATTAATTTATATATAATTAAAGTAATTTTAAAATAATATATAAAATATACATTTTTAATTTATATATATTTAATATATTTATGTACAATCAATAGATTATAAAATCTGTAAATTTAAATCTAAATTATTATACATTTTCATATTCGAAACATATTTAATTATAAAATATGTTGAAATAAGTCGATATGAATTTAAGTATATTAATAAGAATATTTATTTACCCAAACCAATAATAAGGTTTTTTTTAATATTGTAAATTTTTTTCTTAAATTTAAAAATAAATAATTACAATTTTTAATTCTATGGAAATTAATGTCTATGAAAAATAAAAGAAAAACAACTAGTGGTCATTAATAATTTATTATATGTTCAAATAATAACAACATATTTTGAATATATGAATTAAAAATTGAATCTGAACATTTGATGAAGGATATTACAATCTTACCAATTACCAATTGGACTATTATGGTGTGGGAATAAATTTCATGTTTTTTCATTTTGAATATTGAGACTACATTTTCTCTTTTTGTTATTATTTTGAGTAATTATACTGGTTTTCACTAAAACCCTAATTTCCCGCCATCCTATTCAAGAAAGAGAACCTATTTCCCGCCACAGCCAAACAAAACGACGTAGTTGAACTATACCCTTTACATAAACGACATCGTTAGCAGTCCCACTATTTAATTGATTAACAAAAAAGAAGTTTCCCAAAGCACCCCTTAAAATTTAAAAATGTCAAAAAAAAACGTAAAACTCAATGGTATTTTCCATATTCTGCTGCCCTTTTATGCTTGACCATAAAAATCAGTTTAAGTTCATATAGTTCCCCTCTCCTCCTAATCCAGCCCTCGAAATCGAAGTACCTTTTTGCGCTCTCTCTTCTCCTCTCTCGTCTCTGCCATTTCCAAATAATTTCGAGTAAAATCTTTTTTTATTTAATGGGGTTTCATTTCCCAAATCTCTATTGGAAACCCTAGTCCCGTCATTCTTCATCTCTTTATGATCTTACATGTTGTTTTGCTTGTCCTATAAGAAGAAAATTGGAAATTGGTGTTCGAGGGGTGTCGGTCATTCATTTCCCTAGTGCCGGCTTCAAAACCCTAATTGAAGTTCCAGTGTCGTGCGAATTCGTCCAACGGTCCAGAAAAGTTAGTTTTTTGCTCCTATTTTGCTGAATTATTTTGTTTCTGCAAGAGGATTATTGTTTTCCTTTTGAAATTGTGGAAACCCTAAATTTCATCTTGATTTAGATTTTATGTGTTGGATGATCGAGAGTTATGATTTGTATATGACGGTTTTTGTGAGAAATTCATGGGTCAAGTTGGGTTTATGGCTTTATCTCCCTTTTACCATTTCCGAGTGCACCTAGGGTTACTCCCAATTCACGATTGCTAAAACTTTTTTCACATAAATATATTGAATTTTTGTTTGTTTTGAATACAATTAACTTCAACGAACTGATCTACTATTAAACTGAGTGATCCTTTTCCTATTCATTTTTCGTTCCCTCTTCTAACCGAAAAGAACCCTAATTGTCTAATCTCTCTCCCTGCTCCCTCCTCTTCATACCTCTTTCTCCCGTGGTTGCGTTTTTTCCACTTTCTGGCCGTTCTGTAAGGCCTATATCTCTGTCCAATGCCCAAGGTTATAGACTTCTGTTCTTTCTCTTTATTTTTCTTCTTCTTTAGTCTCGAAACATCATGGGCTAGGAATTGCTTGTTGGTATATATCAATTTTTTTTTAATATATAAGTGTTCAAAAGTAGTCAAATTGACAAAGATGAATATTTTATACTCAATTAGCATAGATCATGTATTCATTCTTGTTCTTGTATATCTCATACCAAAGCCTTTATCCAAAAAGTTGGCCTTTAATGACAGCATTTTTGCAGTTATTCTAATATACCAAGTTGATCTCTGGCTTTGCCTCCAAAGGAAACCCAGGTCAGGCTTGTGGAGGCTGTATTCTCAGGATATAGGTATTAAGGTACATGTTATATTGGGATTTTATGGCTGCGTCCTTTTCTATTAGTCTATGATGGTAATTCTAGAGAATCTATACCCTGTTTTCCGCATTGTTTTGCACTCCGTTATCAATTTTATCTTGCCATTTTTTCTTTTTGGTCTTCAATGATTTGAAATCTTTTTAATTAGTTAATGACGTCATTTTCTCATGTCTATGCTTCAGTTTCCATAGATTTTAAAGTCGAATTATGTCCAAAATGTTATATGTTTCATTGTAATCCCTTTATTTGCTTCTTTTAGCGTTGACCAATATATTTTAGCGATGCTGCTGTCACTTCTTTGATGATAATGCAAACTTAAGTGAATAGCTCTGTGACATGAAGAGTGAAAGTGCTCTCCTTGTGTATATTGGTTTTACTATTCAAATTAGTGCATGTTCTTAACTTTTGTTTTTCATCAGCAGGGAGATTTTGGTTAATTTTGTGAACTTCATTTGTGCATTTTGTATTTGGGCTTTTATTTGTTGCAACGTTTACGTTTCAGATTATTCATATCAATAAAAGTGTTTGTAAGTTGTAACTATTGTTACTTTGACATCAATGTAGCAGTAATTTGAAAAGCAAAAAATAAATTGTTAAGTGGGCGGTGTCATACCTGTTCGCTCGATAACCAAACTGCTTCATTATTATGTTGGTTTTGGGGAAGCAGCTGTATGTTTTGGTTGGGATTATTACCTTTGCTGTCCATCCCTGTCCCTGTTCTTATGAAGTTATGAAAGCACTATTTTTATTTGATTTTTTAATTGATCTATGTCATGGGTTGTTGCTGTGCAGACCAGTTAGAAGTGAAATTTTATTTCCAATGGCTGATCATCGAAATGGAAACGGCCAACCCCCAAATGCAAAGGCCTCTGCAGCAGGAAGTCCTTATTCCATTGATTTGAATAAATTTAATGCCAGATTGAAGGCTCTTTATTCTCATTGGAATGAACACAAATCTGATTTGTGGAGTTCTTCTAACGTGCTGGCAATAGCAACCCCTCCAGCCTCAGAGGATCTGCGATACCTCAAGTCCTCAGCTCTAAACATATGGCTCTTAGGCTATGAGTTCCCTGAGACAATTATGGTTTTCATGAAGAAGCAAATCCATTTTTTGTGTAGCCAGAAGAAGGTATCTTTACTAGAGGTTGTGAAAAGACCTGCCAAGGAGGCTGTTGGTGTTGATGTTATAATGCATGTGAAGACAAAGAGTGATGATGGAATTGCATTAATGGATGCTATATTTCGTGCCATCTCTGCTCAGGCAAAGGGAGATGGCAATGAAAGCCCTGTTATTGGATATATAACCAGAGAAGCACCTGAAGGAAATCTCCTGGAGACATGGGCTGAGAAGTTGAAGAATGCAAATTTCCAGCTTGGTGATATTACAAATGGGTTATCTGATCTGTTTGCAGTTAAAGATGAGGAAGAGCTTGTGAATGTGAAGAAAGCTGCCTTTTTGACTACCAATGTCATGAATAACATTATAGTTCCAAAGCTAGAGAATATTATTGATGAGGAGAAGAAAGTTGCTCATTCAGCTTTGATGGATGAGACGGAGAAAGCTATACTGGAACCGTCTAAAGCTCGTGTCAAGCTGAAAGCTGAAAATGTTGACATATGTTATCCTCCAATTTTCCAAAGTGGGGGAGAGTTTGATCTCAGACCCAGTGCTGCCAGCAATGATGAACTACTTTACTATGATCCTGCCAGTGTGATCATTTGTGCCATTGGTTCCCGATACAAGAGTTACTGCTCCAATGTTGCCAGATCATACTTGATTGATGCCACTCCTCTTCAAAGTAAGGCATATGAAGTTCTTCTCAAAGCCCACGATGCAGCTATCGGTGCATTGAAGTGTGGTAATAAGGTCAGTGCTTCTTACCAAGCTGCCCTTTCTGTAGTTGAGAAGGAAGCTCCTGAATTAGTCCCTAATCTTACAAAATCTGCTGGAACTGGCATTGGTCTTGAATTCCGTGAGTCTGGCTTGAATCTCAACACAAAAAATGATCGAGTAGTAAAGGCAGGCATGGTATTCAATGTGTCTCTTGGTTTTCAGAACTTGCAGAACCAAACCAGAATTGCAAAGAACCAAAATTTTTCTCTGTTGCTTGCCGACACGGTTATTGTCGATAACGGAAAGACAGAGGTTGTCACAAGCAAGAATTCTAAAGCTGTTACTGATGTGGCATATTCGTTCAACGAGGATGAGGAAGAGGAGAAGCCTAAAGGGAAATCTGTGCCTAATGGCACAGATCACATTATGTCCAAGACAACATTAAGGTCAGACAATCATGAGGTTTCAAAAGAGGAACTCCGCAGGCAACATCAGGCAGAACTTGCCCGACAGAAAAATGAGGAGACTGCTCGTCGCCTTGCAGGTGGTGGAAATGGGAATGGAGACAACCGTTCTGCTGCAAAGACACTGACGGATTTGGTTGCCTATAAGAATGTGAATGATATCCCTCCTCCCAGAGATATGATGATTCAGATTGATCAGAAGAATGAAGCTGTTCTGTTGCCTATTTATGGCAGTATGGTCCCTTTTCATGTTGCTACCATAAGGACTGTTTCCAGCCAGCAGGATACCAATCGAAATTGTTACATTAGAATAATCTTCAACGTTCCCGGTACCCCTTTCAGTCCTCATGATTCAAATTCATTGAAGAATCAGGGGTCTATATATCTGAAGGAGGTCTCATTTCGCTCCAAGGACCCAAGGCACATAAGTGAGGTGGTGCAGCAGATTAAAGCACTCAGACGACAAGTTGTGGCCAGGGAGTCTGAGAGAGCTGAGAGAGCGACCCTAGTTACTCAGGAGAAACTCCAATTTGCAGGTAACAGATTTAAGCCAATTAGGTTATCTGATCTTTGGATACGTCCTCCTTTCGGTGGTCGTGGAAGGAAGATACCTGGTATGCTTGAAGCTCATGCAAATGGTTTTCGTTATTCTACCACCAGGCAAGATGAGCGTGTTGATATAATGTTTGGTAATGTTAAGCATGCATTCTTTCAACCTGCTGAAAATGAGATGATCACCCTTCTTCACTTTCATCTGCACAACCATATAATGGTTGGGAACAAAAAAACCAAGGATGTGCAGTTTTATATTGAGGTGATGGATGTAGTTCAAACCTTGGGAGGTGGAAAGAGGTCTGCCTATGACCCTGATGAGATTGAAGAAGAGCAGCGTGAAAGGGACCGAAAAAATAAAATCAACACAGACTTTCAAAGCTTTGTGAATCGGGTAAATGACCTATGGGGGCAGCCTCACTTCAATGGCCTTGACTTGGAGTTTGATCAGCCCTTAAGAGAGCTTGGCTTCCCTGGAGTACCTTTCAAATCTTCAGCATTTATTGTTCCTACTTCAACTTGTCTTGTTGAGTTGATTGAAACTCCTTTCCTCGTTGTAACTCTAAGTGAGATTGAGATTGTGAACTTGGAAAGAGTTGGCCTTGGACAGAAAAATTTTGACATGACCATTGTATTCAAGGACTTTAAAAAGGATGTTCTTCGGATTGATTCCATTCCTTCTACGTCACTTGATGGCATAAAGGAATGGCTCGACACAACAGACATCAAATACTATGAAAGTAGGCTGAACCTGAATTGGCGACAGATATTGAAGACAATAACTGATGATCCCCAGAGCTTTATCGATGATGGAGGTTGGGAATTTTTGAATTTGGAAGCTAGTGATTCAGAATCAGAGAAATCAGAGGAGTCAGACCAGGGTTATGTGCCATCAGATGTGGAGCCTGAGTCAGAGTCAGAGGAAGATGATTCTGATAGTGAGTCACTGGTGGAGTCAGAGGATGAGGAGGAGGAGGATTCTGAAGCAGAATCAGAAGAAGATAAAGGAAAGACATGGGAAGAGTTGGAGAGGGAAGCAAGCAATGCAGATAGGGAGAAAGGTGTTGAGTCAGATAGTGAGGAAGAGAGGAAGAGAAGGAAGATGAAAGCTTTTGGCAAGTCTCGAGCAGCTCCTAGCAGTAGTATGCCAAAACGGTCTAAAATAAGATAGATGTATTTGCAGATTTCTTGTTTTTTCGCTTTTGTGATGTCATTTTGGGTTAATTCCCAACAGCAGTGGCCATAGCACGCTGACATGACATAAAACTCCTATCATGTACTAGTTTGTTTTAAGAAAGCCGTAGTTTTGGACTGAGTAGTTTATCTGGAAGTCACAATCTTTCGACTGTAAATTGGTATCTTCGCTTAAGGTAAATGTTCTTGTTCGCCATTCATATGGTTTATTTCTTGCTCCTCGATTTGTTGATGTCTGGTTTAGCAATCAGTAGAACTAGTTGAGAGAGAATTGACTCAAGTAGTTGTTTTGTGTTAATTTGTAATGAACTCACATTTCTTATTTCACTTCCTCATTTCAAATCATCCAATTCAAGTCAGTTTTTAAACAAATATATATATATTAACTCCCAAAAAGAACAAAATGAGAGACAAACATGTTATTACATGGTTTTGCTTTGGAAAAATTTCAAAGGGCTGAAACATATGATCGTGCTGGCCAAATTAGATATGTGGTGCTGCCCCAAAACCCCCAAATCAGTGCATTGGAAGTTTTCCTTCTTAAGCTTTCTCATCAGACAGTAGTAGCAGCAATCGACCTTCTTTATCCATCGTCCGCTTGCATTCCTAGATAGGACTACCATCTAGTCCCTTCGTATTAAGGTGGTGCTCTCTCTATGCATACGTGTGTTGTGCGTATAAAGTGTGTTTCTTGTAGGCGTCATTGGTTATTATAGGCAATGAATAATTTCCAAATTAGGCAATAATTTTTTCTATGAGGCACCGATGAGATGACATTAGGTAACTTGTTGGCATGGATTTTGTTTTGTGGTTTTCAGTCTTTTTAACTATTTTGTGAGGCTGCATTGTTTTGTTAGTGTTGATGAGTAATATGATTTGATATAAAGAAAAAGATTTAACTTTTTTTTTTCCTCATTAGCTTTTCTTTTACCCTTCATCAATTCTCTCTCTTAAATAAGAATAAAAGACATGCATTATAAATTTATTATATATTTGGTTCAATAAAGACATGAATGATTAATGATAAAAACATGTTGGTAGGAAGTTATATTCAGTTATTTTGTCTGACTCATGGACAAGCCATAATACACAATCTAAAAAAAATGAAAATCCTATTTAAAATGCAAAGAACCGAATCGTGACTACGAATATGGCAGGGGCACTATAGTAAGTACACAAATGTGCATATTTTTTTTCATAAAACTTTACTGAAATTGCATTACTGAGTTTTGTCCTGTGTCCCTACCACTTGAATATAAGTAGTGTTCTATATAACAAAATTTATTATTATCATAAATATATTTATATTGCGATATAATTCTGGCAAATAAAATTTTAATATCTTATTTGTAAGAATCATAAATTTATAATTAATAGCATTTTTAAATGATTTTTATTTTTTATTTTTTTGGGTAAACATTACTATTCTTTTTTTCCGTTAGCTAAGAATGCTGCTTCTTTTATTTAGTACTTCTCGTAAAGAAATCAATATTTTACAAACAAAACTACAAAAAGAAGACTTCGTACAAAAGAGCAGAAATAATTCGTGTAGACACAGTAAAGTCAAATATCAATCAGTCGGTAATGTTTCCAACTTTTAATGTTTTGAATAATTATAATCATTTTATTTTCATATATGTGTTCACATTAATTATATCCCTTGAGTAACTAATCACCACTAATAATATAGTTACAATTTTTCCAACGTTTGTTGATAATATTTCAACCAAGCACTTTTACAATTCTGGTATGTTTAAGCACTTTCAAGTATTTTTAGAAATTTATTCGTACATATTATATTATATTAATTTAAGTTTTTAATTATATATATATATATATATACACACACAATATCAATTTATTATTATTTTTTATACTAGTATATTTTATAAGTTTGACATTTTTTTTTTTCTTTTGATAGATTTTATCTGTTGAAATCGATAACAAATAAGATGGAAAAACTAAAACTTAGTCACATGTCACATATTTCTAATTTCTCTCACCTCTTAAACAAAACTAAAATTTAGTATTTTTTTTTTTTTTTTGGTTTATTGATCTTCAATTTTTTTTCCTTCAAAAAAGTTGGTTTTTAATCTAATAAAAAAATAATTATATGAAAATAATAATAAAAACAAATTAAGAAAATGGGTATAAGGGTTATTCTAAGGAAAAATTATTCATCGGTGATGATTAATGATAAAACTAATAGCATAATATAAATTTAAATGAAAGGGAATAAGAATATGAAATCCAAAATTTTGGGTTCACTAAACTTGAGCCGGATATTTTTGGGCCATGTATATTTTTTAGGTTGGATAGTGCCCCATTTTTATTTTTTTTTGTGTAAGTTTAGACATAACCTTTTTAAATTTTGAATTAATTTAAAAATACAAAAAATTATAAAATAATATTTAAAGGTACATATATTTTATAAATTTAAACTTAACTCAAATTTTTCATTAAATTTGTAGTATAAATATTTGATTTTAAGTTAGACTTTAAAATTATTTAAATAAAATTGGGCTAAAATTATTCTAATTTAATTGAGCTTAAACTGAATTGGATTAAACTGGGTCATTCAAGCTTTAATTGAGCATTACTAATTTACATTCATTCATAAATTTAACTGGGTTAATATGTTAATTTATAAAATACGGGTTATTTTGAATTTTTGATAGCTACCCAGTAGTAGTTGTATGTAAGGTATACAGGAGATTTTTTTCAATAATATAGTAGGAGTGGGTGACTGAAATAGGGGACATGTGAATAGTAGTTACAGTTGGACAAAAATAGCATGATTTTAGTCTAATACGAACCATTTTGCAGTATAACTAAAGTTTGCATTTACAAACTTACCCTTAGTTAATGTTTATATTTTTGGAAGCTGTACGAAAATTAATTTATATTTTTGGAAGTTGTACGGAACATTACGTAAGTTTCTGGATACATAATTATTTATAATTTATGTATAACTTACAGAATAATTCAAGTATAAAACTATTTATAATTTACATAATTACTAGCGTACATAATTATTTACATTTTTTTGTACAACTTACAGAATGAATGCAAGTTTCTGTACATGATACAAAATAATATTTTTATTATGTACATATTACATAAAAAAAATCTTAAAATCATAATAAATAAATTCTAAATATCTTAATGCAAGATTTTGTACATCGTACAAAAATAATAATTTTATTCTGTACATGTTATAAAAAAATATATAGATATTAGAATAAAAAAATTATAAATATAAACCTAAAACTTTGTACATGTTACGTAATAAAAATTTCATTTTGTACATATTATAATTTTTGTATAACTTACAGACTGACTAGCATACAAAATTATTTATAATTTCTGTATAACTTACAAAATGATTTATAATTTATGTACAATGGAGAGAGCTCTTGAAACAAACAAAAAAAAAAAAACAATTTGAGAAGAGCTTCGGAAAAATATAACTGAGATATGATGAAAAAAGAAAGTATATAGTTTTCATAATATTAAATTAATCTTAAAATAATATATATATAATTTTGGCTTGTGAAAAAAATAAAACAATTAAAAAAAATACTTCGGAATAAATATTTGGCTTATAGGAATATAAAGATAGAAGAGAAAACTCATACAAAAATCGTAGCAAATGATGGGGGTCAAGAAAGTAAATATAATCGACAAAAACGACGCTGGAATTCGATTTTCGGCAATTTGACTGTTTTTTTCAGAATGCCTCTATACGGAGGTATTAATTCAATATAGTAGTAAAGAAAAAATGAGTATTATAAAAAAGAAATAGAAATAAATATAGATTAATGTATAAGAAAAAAAAAAGTGTAAAAACTTAAAATATAGGAAGTCAGAAAAATTTAAGTCTATTCTTTTTATAAAATATATTTCCTTCTTTTATATTATTATTGTATAGAGAAACATTTTGGTACTTACAAGTTATAATTTTCCGTTATTATAATAATATAGAAAGGGAATTAATCTTTCATATTATATCAATAGAAGATTTTAGCACACATTTTAATACTATAAATTTTTAAAAATAGAAACATTAATATTATATTAGCAAAATTTACTACAAAAAACTGAGGACATTTTTCATTGATAGTTAATATTTATCATATATATATATATATAAAAGTTTAAATTATATTTAATATATTTTTGATAAAATTATTTATATATTTTAATAAGAGGGCAACGGCATGCATGCGATGGTTCCTATTCTCCTTTCAAGATTCCACTGTTTATATATATATATAAAAATTTAAATTATATTCAATATTTTTTAAATAAAATTATTCATATATTTTAATAAAAAAGTTACAGCATACAATGGTTTTTAATCTCCTTTTAAGGTTCCATTGTTTTTAACTTATAAATTATTTGATTCATTTGTTATATTTTAATGGGAAACGAGCTGATTATACTTTAGATGTATTAATATATTTTTAAAAATAAAACATAAAATGCCACTAGAATTTATTTTGTCATTCAATATGATCAAGATATTTATCTGATTTTATTTTTAATATTTTTAATAAAAAAATATAAATTCATTTATTTATAATACTAAAAAATATATGTTTATTTACGTTAGTATGAAAATGAACATATTTTTTTTTTCTGAAAGATTAAAAATAAAATTATATATATAAAGAGATGTTATCTCATATAATTAAATCTTTATTTTACTTCATGAATAAATAATTAAGTTATTTAATTAATTTTATTTTTAATTAACTAATAAAAAATATAAATATTTATTTTTTTATAATGTTAAAAAATATACGTTTATTTATGTCATAAAAAAATAAACATATATTTATTTTAAAAGATTAAAAATAAAATTTAACATATGATTAAATTAAATTTTTTTAAATAAAAAATATAATATTTTTAAAATTTAAATTAATAATATATTTAATATTAATTTTTATTTATTTTAATTTAAAAATTAATATTATTTTTATTATTATTAACCATTCTTATATTTTTTAATTTTTTGCCAATCGGGCATCTTAAAGAATGCACCGGATTTTGTTTATTTATAAGAGGAAAATAAACAATAAACAAAAAAGAAAAATCCTCGATCTCTCTTGGACAGCACCAAATCATGGATCTTTAGCTTCCGATTCTCTTTTCCGGTCTGTTAGCAGACGATCCCTGTTTATTTAATCGTTGTAATTAGCTTCGATCGTTATTATTTTGGATACTTTATCCTTCCCTTTTTGTTTGGAGTGTTTTTTTTTTTTTTCTTCTTTTTTTCTTTTGTGTGTGGGGAAAATGCTTGATGAGTTTTCTCTGTTTGTATTTGGGAGTTTGAATTAACTTGTTTTGGCTTCTTGGTTTTAATATTGAACTAGCTTTCTTTCTTTGTAGTTTCTACATTCATTTTTCTGTTTTTTTTCCTTTGGATTTTTTGGGTTGTTCGACATTGGTTATATTGTTCGATCTCCGTAATTATAATTTTCTGGTGGTGGGAATTTATGGATGATCAAAGTTTTGCTTTCGTTTTACCTCTCTGGATTTTGGGTTTTGTGAATACTGTGTTCCACAGTAAAATTTCCATTTTGGGTTTTACTTTTCTTTTTCTATAATGACGTTCATATTCTCAAACAAACTTCACAAAAATAATGTGATTGTTCAAAATTTTACTGGTTGGGGCTGAATTCTTCAGTTACTTAGAGGAACATAAAAATGTGATTAGGATGTTTTATTTATTTAATTAATTTTTGCGGAAAAAAGGTAGGCTTTTTAAAATTATTATAGTCTGGACGGCAACTTTATTCTCACTTTTGCTTGTTCTAAATCTAAATATTTAGGTGATTAGTGTGATTTTCCAAGTGGGACTGTTAGGTTTGCAGGTACGAATCATTTGATTTAACGAGAGATATGAAGAAGTTATTTTGATTATAGTTTGTTGGCATAAAATGCTATGTGAACTCCTTAGGAATATGGTAAGGATGAAGGTGGAACTTACTGTGGCTTTGTTTGATCTAATTGACATGTTTCATTTCATTTGTTTTTTTTTTGTAAAGCTTTATAATACTTGGCTTTTATGAAATATATATATATCTTTCATTACACCCTTTAAATGGTAAATTTGTTTTAGATGTTATCAGGAATATGGTTTGATAATCAAGGCAAAACATTAAAGAGATTTGAAGAGCACTTTTCAACAGATGGCTTCAGTAGGTGTGGTGCCTACTGGAATGATCGAATCCAGTGATCATAATGTTGGTTTTGATAAGTTGCCTGAGGAGATGAACGACATGAGAATTAGAGATGATAAAGTATGTGTACCATTCATTTAATACTTTCTATTTATTGTTTTCCCTTGTGCTTATTTTGTAGTGGCATGTTTCTGGGAAAAGCTCGCACTCAGAGTTTCACTAATGTTGTAGGAAATGGAAGCAACAGTCGTTAATGGTAATGGGACTGAGGCAGGGCACATTATTGTGACAACTATTGGCGGTAGAAATGGCGAGCCAAAGCAGGTAATACTTTCTCATTTTACTTGGCATCTTATAGTGCATTTGGAGTTTATATCTAGTTTATAATGACATTCCTGGCCTTACAATTGTCCTCATGAATAATTACATTTTACAAGATATGAACTAATTTTTTCTTAATGATTCTAGACAATCAGTTACATGGCTGAGCGTGTGGTGGGACACGGATCATTTGGAGTTGTATTCCAAGTAAGCCTCTATACCTTTGGTTTCCAAGTAACTGTAGAAAATCTTTTTATGCTTGAAACTGTGACAAAGTTTTCATTCACATGCTCTTTGTTCTGTAAATATTTAGGCAAAGTGTTTAGAAACTGGTGAAAGTGTGGCTATAAAGAAGGTTCTTCAAGACAAGAGATACAAGAATCGTGAACTACAGACTATGCGCCTCCTTGACCACCCAAATGTTGTTTCATTAAAGCATTGTTTCTTTTCAACAACTGAAAAGGATGAACTATATCTGAATTTGGTACTTGAGTATGTTCCTGAAACTGTTCATCGTGTGATTAAACACTACAACAAGTTGAACCAGCGGATGCCTCTGATTTATGTCAAACTATACACATTCCAGGTATAGTGCAATTTTAGAAGTTTAGCATCTGAGTTTGCCTTATGTAAGTTGTAAATCTGCTGGTTTTGCTGATCATAGTTTTGCATTTTGTAATTTGGCAGATCTTCAGGGCATTGTCTTACATTCATCGCAGCATTGGTGTGTGCCACCGTGATATCAAACCTCAGAACCTTTTGGTACGTTTCTTAATGTTTTTAAGTCTATTCTGTGTTTATTCTATCAAAAAAAAAACAGAGAGAGTATTCTATGTTTATGTTCAAGTGGCACATTGTTGGAAATAAAGTACTGGTGGTTAATTATGGACTATTAATGATATTAGCAACTCTTCGAAGTATAACAATTTGTGTTCTATCTATGCAGGTTAATCCTCACACCCACCAAGTTAAATTATGTGACTTCGGAAGTGCAAAAGTTTTGGTACGTGTATTATTACATTATATCCATTTATCTTGAAATTTTTTTCAATTTGACTTCATATATAAACTTAAGTCTAATGTTTGTAGGTAAAAGGTGAACCAAATATATCATACATATGCTCTAGATATTATAGAGCACCAGAGCTTATATTCGGAGCAACCGAGTATACAACTGCCATTGACATCTGGTCTACTGGTTGTGTTCTTGCTGAGCTACTACTTGGGCAGGTATTTGGCTTCCTTCTGTTTGCAGTTGTTTGAATCGTAGTTGTTAATATGAAGCTAACATTAAAAAAAAAAAAAAATTTCTTTCCTGCCAGCCTCTGTTTCCTGGAGAGAGTGGAGTGGACCAACTTGTTGAAATTATCAAGGTAAATATAGTACCTTCAAATATCCAGGGGGCATATTTTGATTTAAAAAGAAATATAGTGCATGTTTCCGGCTCCGCCTGTAAAAATTATAGTAAACTTCACTTTGATCTGCAGTGATAATTGGCATTGGCTTTCCTAATAAATGTTTATTGCTTGCCAAGTTTTGTTTTATTTCACTAGGAGTCTTACAAAATGTTCACTCCTTTCTATAGGTTTTGGGAACTCCCACAAGGGAGGAGATCAAATGCATGAACCCTAACTACACAGAGTTCAAGTTCCCTCAAATTAAAGCTCACCCATGGCACAAGGTACGAAAAGGAAAACCGATGTCATGTTTCAATTTCAAGTTATAGTCACATTCGATTATTTTATAACTATTTATTTATGTTTGTTTTCTTTCTATTTTAAGATATTCCACAAGCGCATGCCTCCAGAAGCTGTTGATCTGGTTTCAAGATTACTGCAGTACTCCCCTAATCTGCGTTGTACTGCGGTGAGTTCCTTGCATCTTTTGTCTGTAAAATTTTTACACATTCCTGAATTTCTCAAAATGCATGTCAAGCTTGATCTTTATAATCATGCAGTTGGATGCTCTTACACATCCCTTTTTTGATGAGCTTCGTGATCCTAACACCCGCCTGCCAAATGGACGCTTTCTTCCTCCATTGCTGAACTTTAAAGCTCATGGTATGATTTACATTTTCACTCCATATGTGTTTTGAAACATTTATATATCCTTCTCTGTATGATCTTATACCCATATTCTCTCTGATGTTGCTCTGCTTTTATCAACCAGAATTGAAAGGAGTGATGCCAGAGATTTTAGTGAAGTTGATTCCAGAGCATGCAAGAAAGCAATGTAACTTCCTTGGCCTGTGACTAAGATATGAATGTGACAAAACCTGCCTAGTATGGAAGCTGTGTTCTTGTTGTCTACTATGTATTTCTTATTAAATTAGTCTCTCCACGACAACGTAACATCACATTTTGTTAAAAATCATGGTCTAGATGTATTCTACTTGTATCTATGCCCAGACCTCAATGGGTATTATTATGACTACCCTCTTCTCTCCATACACTAGAGTATGTAACATCATGTAGAAGATGATTATCAGTACTTATCTAAATGTTTGTCTCCATTGAGGCCTCTATCGGAGAGATTGACATTCCTCTAAATGCTTTATCTTTTGTTCTACTTGTCTATATTGTTCTGTTCATGAATTTTAATGACCAAACCTACAAATTAGAAAGGATATGAAAAGGGTTAATTACTTAATATATTTATTTTGTTACGAATATATTCTTAATGTTTATAAAATTGTAAACATATTTATAACATATTTAAAATTTTAAAATTATAGATATATTTACAACGTCATGATATATTTGTAATAAATATGTCTAATTTTAAATATAACATGTTTAGGAATAATATGGATATATTTATAATAAATTTAATACATTATTTGAAAATATAAAAGCTTGACATATTTGTTCTTTTGCGTATGGTTTCGTCAACATCTTTGATCTTTAGGGTCAAATTCTTTTGTGACAGTGACCTAACTCTGATTTTGGGTGGGATGTGGACCCAACTCTTGTTGGCAATGGGACTGTGTGTCACATTGATTTGCTTCTTCCTAGCTAACTTCTGTAGAAGTTTTTGGCTGAAATGGGTTGGAATTTGATCTTGTCGTTGGAAACTTGGCCTGTCTTTTATTGTTCAAAGTGTTAGAATTGATGAAATAAGAAAATGTACTGTTTTGAGTCTCTGTCATACGGTGTCATTATCGTTTTCTGTATTCAAACTGAAAATTATTTAAATTTTGAGTGATATTTCAAAATTTTAAATTTGAATTTGTGTTTGTTATTAAATTCATTTGTTATAAATTCAAAAAAATTATTTTTAAGTGCTTATTTAATAATAATTTTAATTTTTAATTTTTTTGAAGTAATTTTTTTAACAGATATGTTTAGAAACGATTTATGAATTTAATTTTTACATTTATAAGGAATTATTACTAAAATATGAGGTAATTTCTAAATCTATAAAAAGAATATTTTTTAATTAGATTTCTGATTTTTTTATTTTGATAAAATATTTTTTTAGAGAATAAATTAAGTTATATATTTTTTGTAAGTTTAAGTATTAGAAGAAAATGATTAAAAATTTAATTTTTTAAAAAAATAATCAATTTTTATAAATTAAAAAAAAATCATTATGGCCTTAGTTTACTCTCTCTCTCTTTTTTTTTTTTCAAGCACAATAAATAAATACTTTCATTTATAATAAGGAGATGTCTTAATATAAGTGTAAATTTAAAAAATAAAAAGCTTAAAAATAAAACAAATTTTGGAGCATATGAGGTTGATAGATCTAACTGAATATTAGCGACCTAGTCGTTAATTTATTGAACACTCATGCAACTACTATATTATTATCACGCCAAGATACTTGTACATTAGGAAATAATTCAACTAATCTCTACTTAGATTGAATAATAAGATTAAACATCTTCAACAAAGAAATTTATGTAATTTATACTTCACCCATACATGATTAAAAATTGATAAATATATGAATTGCCAATATAAGTTGAAAGTTATCAATACTACCAAGAAAAAATGCCAATATTGGGAAAAAAAATTTCCTATATTGGCAAAAAAAAAATATTGTCGATACTGGCATCAACATTGTCACTAGGACAAAGAGGAGAAATTTGGAAACAAAAATCTAAAATGAAGTGAAAAATTAGGGAATATAAATAAAGAAGTAGAGTAATTTTTTAGGAGATGCTGCATTTTTTTATATGCATATTATGAAATTATAGAGTTTAGTATAAAATGGAAGTTTATAAAAATAAAAAAAATAAAAAAAGATTTTCTTGTTATTAAAAAAATGATTTTTTTTATTTAATTCCTCAAGAAGTTGGTTTTAAAATGATTTTTTTTATTTAATTCCTCAAGCAGTTAGTTTTGGTACTAATCTAAGAGAGAAATTTGCTCCACAATTTGTGGAGATAACGTTACTCACAAAAAAAAATTAAAAGGAAAATTTTTGGGCTGCAATGAAGGGAATAAGTGCGAAAAGGTTGATGATATAATGCAACTAATGAATTATGCTATGACAAACTCAAATTTTATTTAAAAGATTCTATGGGTGTAATTGCAATCAAGATCTGCATTACACTATTATATCATTTTCATTATAAAAATGGAATCACAAGATAATTAGCCTTTTTAGATAGGAATGTTAATTTCATCCGATAATTTAGAGTACTCGAATTGTTTGGATTTGATTGGATTGGAATAAAAATTAGGTCGGTTCGGACACCAATTTATTTACTAAAAAATTTAATTAAATAAAAAATTTATATTATTTTTTTTTATTTGAAAAAAAAAAGATTAAATGTTCAGTTTTTTTTTACCTGCGAATATTATCTGAATCAAATCGAATCTATTTTGTTTAAAATAATTCAATTTAATTTGAACCGCAGATCAAAAGGGTAATATCGACAATATCAATTATGATCTATAAATCTTACTAATTTAAGTGATAATGTACTGCAGATTATATTGCCAATTGCCACCTATGCTTCATTCTTCACAAGTTTCACCCGAAAATAACTTCTTATTGCTTTTTTTTTTCTTCATACTAGAACATCTTATTGCTTTTTCCATCACTAGTCTCGTGCTTTCTGACGTGAACTCAGTTGTAAAGAATTGCTCTGTAAATGCAGATTATTCGGGTGCCTTTAGATAACAATTTAATTTATCATTTATTATTTTTTAATTAAGTATATTTGATAATAATTTTTTATTTTTATTTTTACATTTTAAAGAATCAAATTTTTACTTTTCTTTTATTTTTACCAAATATTTTTTCATAGAGTAAATCAAGTAATGTAATTTTGAATGGATGAATATTGAAATAAAATGATTAAAACTTAAAATTTGTAAATAATATAAAAAAAAATTTATTTTTAAATTTTTTGAAAAAAAGTTAAAATTAAAAAATGTTATCAAACAATTTGTATATGTATTTTTTTTAAAATTATTAAATAAAAATTATTATTAAATATATTGGTGATTATTTTTATAAAAATTTAAAAAAATTAATTATTTAATTATAAATTATAAATTTTATTAAATAACTCTTATTTAAAAAATGGTGCATTTATTTTTTTTATTAAAACAGTACATTAAATTTTTTTTTTTTTTTTTGGACATCAAACAAGTGAAAATGGTGCAATGAATTGTAAGCTTCAAGTGTGGCAAAATAATTTTATTTTTATATAGCTAAAATTTCTCTATTTAAAAAATCCCACATACCAACCTTTCTTGTACTCTTTTGTCTAGTTTCAGATGTAGATACAGCTATGGTCTGAAGTCCAAATCATACATACAGTGAGATTTCACAGAGCAGAAAGGCTGATAGGCCTTAAGTCCGTGATTTGATTTGATGTTACAGTTGGCTAAATATCTTCTTATCATATATTTGATCTGGGAATTACGCGTATGAAGATTTTTTTCTCATATTAAAAGATCTTAAGATATAAAACCTATTTTTAAGTAATTCAATCAAGACACCATTAGAACTTCACTTTTTTGTGCAGAATTTACTTTAAAGAATAATAAGATTTTGTCGAATTACAAGTTTAATATGTAAGACAGAAAATTAACATGATGACGGATTGAATTGTTAACAATATTAAACTAAGCTTCACTTTACATTTTGCCTTGTTTCTTTACAAATACACATATCCAATAAGCCAAAGCTTCACAAATAAATACTGTAGAACAAATGATTATGATTCCAAGTGAAGAGATCTCACATCTCTATTCAAAAAGATTCATAGCCTTTAAACAGAACAGCGTAGAAAAAACTAATTTTTATTTCTTAAATTTTGAGTTACACAGAATAAAGGACTTAAAAATATCTTTAGAACACATTCAAGAGCCTGTAAAAAGCATTAAACTTCCTTAACTTGAACAGCTTCAGTACCATTAACTTCCTTAACATCCTTGGTTTCCTTAACAGCCTTATCATCTTCAATCTCAAAAGCAGAAACAGGAAAAGATCTATAAAGCCCAGCAGGGGTTTGAAAAGTAATTTTCCCAGTTGGAGGGTTATCGACATAAATGTCACTAAGTGAAACCCAAATCAAGAGCTCTTTGGTTTTCACACCAGTAAGTTTCTTGATCTTGCCAGGTTCAACAACAGCTGTGACTTCATTAGCATAAGAAACCAGCTTTCCAATCTTCTGAAATTTGTGGGTTACAGATTTTTTCTGCTTGAGCCAAACAAAACCAGTTTCTCTCAAATACCCACATTCCTCAATGTCTTGTAGAGGGAGAAGACCAGTGGGAAGACCAACTTCTTTGAGCAATTCCTTTGATTTCTCTTGGCAGATTTCATCTCCTTGGTACATCTCTGCTTTGGCCTTCACATCTTCAGTCACTAGAGACATTTTCTCTTTTTTTGCCCTTGAAGTTTGATTTTTTTTCCTTATTTTCGTTTTTACGTTAGATTATAGCCTTAGAAACTGATGTGGGACAATTGCAGAATTGTGCTGTTCATATACTTGTCATGATTTGAACTTGCCCTTGTATTTTCTTAAAATATCCAAAGTGCCATCACATTTTCTCTTGGGTACCCTCAAAATTTCGAAAATACTACTACAATGAATAAGTCGTTTAAATTATATACGAGTTTTGTTTAGCTCAACAAACTTTATTTTTTAGATAATCAAATTCTTCAGAAATCCATAATATAGTTTAAATTAGGTCTTTTTGTAATAAATATTTTCAAAAAATTTACAAAATTGTGTAACCAATAAATAAAACACAAATTTTCATCGTAAAATAAGCTTAATTTAATTGTTTCAAATATTAGTATTAGGGCATACTTCGGGTGAATTGGATTAGGTTTAGTAGAATTTCAACCAAATCGAATCAATTTGGGTTGATGAACCAACAAGCCAAAATCCGCCAATAAGAATTATAAACCAAAGTCAATCCAATCCAAATGTTATTGGTTTGAATTGAGTGTTAATTCTGCACAATATCTTTTTTTAAATATTGATATATTATTATTGAGTAACTAGAATATTATAATAATTACAAATGAATAATAAAATCATTGAAGGCCCAACACGCACTATAACATGATGCAATTTCGGCCTAAAAACTATTATTTTTAATAAATTCATCAAAAAAAATTTAATTAAAAATAATTCATTCAAAAACTCATAATTTTTCATTAAATTATTCAACAAATAAACCAAAATACCTTCATTTTATAACTTTAATAAAATAAAATCATTATAAGATAGCACCATATCTCTGGAAACCCTATTGACAACTTTATCAGAACCCTAAAAACCATCACCGAAAAATTCGTCGGAGGTTGATGTAACATATTATATCTAAAGATAAAATTAAATGTAACATGTTATACCATCATTGGAGATTCGACGATCATGTTAAAGAGAGATATAACATATTACTTTTAAATGAAGCAGTAGATGCAACATGTTACATACAATGTAGAGTTAGATTTATAAACTGTAGAGTGAAGATAAATTGACCAACTTCTAAAGATAAATATAACATATTACATACAAATATCTAAGTGGATGTAATAAGTTGCAAAAATAGAAGTAGATGTAATAGTTTACGTATAAAGATATAGATAGATGTAATATATTATATTCTGTAGATCTGTGGTGATGGCCATGCGAATTGTGACGGGTCACCAAAAATTTTATGACATATATTTTATTGAATTTATGTAGTAGAATATTTTGATGTATATATAAAAAGTTATGAATTTTGAATTAAGCTTTTGTTAGTTCGAAAAAATGCAATTGAAACAAATAAAGTGCAGGCAGTATTCTTTAACATGCTGCCTCCTAAAAGTTCATAAAAAGAGCTCGTGGAGATATGATAGAGTTGTTTATATTTATAGGTGGTGTGACTAACTTTTCTTTTATAATTTTTTTATTGATAAAATTAATTTTTATTAATAAGAAATAAAGATATAATTTAAGTCAAAATTTATTCATATGAATATATCAATAATAAAATTTTATAAACAAAATCTAATGACATTCATTGTCACATCAAAAAAATTTGAGCTTTCATCATTCTTTATGTTGTAAGGTTCTCAAACTAAATATGTGATTGTTTTAATTGATATATTGGATATTCTTCAAAATCAATTAAATGTTGACACCATCTTGTAACCTTTAAAATCTTTAATACAACACATTTAAATTAAGATATAAACTTCCAATGAAATTCAAGCAAAACAAGCATAAACATAACATAAATCATTCTAAATTAAAAATCAAATGAGAAAATATTACTCTAAAATAAGATTTAGGTGGAGAAACATAAATAAATATTTTTTTATTCAAAACAATGAAAAAAAAGATAAAAATAATAATCTACTGAAAAAAAGACTCGTATAAAAAAAAAAAAGATAATCTCTAATTCATACGAGATTCTGTAGGAAATAAAATAGACTGCTTTAAAACGTTAAAAGAGGGAAAGAGGGGAAAGGAGACTTGTGACTTTTGTAAGTTGGGTTTCTGACTAAAGAAAGAATAATAATTATAATATGCAAGATTATTATGAAATGTTGCAAGGTAGAGTGTGTTGTGTACTTGTGTGTCATTATTTGCCCGCATGGTGAGGAGACCAAACCTGTAGATGTAAAAAATTTGAATTACCTAATATACATTTGGGTCGGCTGGGCTCCATCGTAAAATTTGTCCAACCCATTTTCGGTCATGAATGGGATATAAATCGATTTATTCAAAATATAATTTAAAACCTATTCAATCTATACAATTCGTTCGAATTTATATAAGATCATTAAGTTGATACCATTTTGTTCACCCTAAATCAACATGCTCACTTTTATACTCACTTTTTTTCTTTTTTTTAAATAATACATTTATTATTCAAATGGAATTATTACATAAAGTTTGATCAAAATGCAAGAACGACTTATACTCCTAATTTTACATTATTTTTTCCTCACATATTGATTTATGTTTACATGTATCACGAACAATATTTTTCAATGTATAACTGTATGATTATTAGTACAATTAGGCATAAAAATATTTTATTGTCCCCCACCCAAAAAAAAAAAAAAACCGAGTTTCATGTTTCTATCTTTTCTAGGAAAACCATTGACCGCTTTTCATGTCTATATATTATTATTATTTTTTCTTTGAAATAATTGTCTTATCTAAGTCATATTGAAGGATTTGGGAAGAACACAAATTGATTGAATCCATTTGAATAAAATTTTTAAAAAACAGAAAAAATAACATTTAGTTATTTTCTAACAACAAAGGTGTTTTCAAGTTAATTTTTAAAAATGTACTCAAAAATACTTTTACCAGGCACATATCTTTCTGTTTTTGTATTTTTTTTATTTCAAAAATAAAAAAAATGTTTTCAAATATTATACCAATCAGAATCTAATTTGACTGGATGTTTAGGGCCTGTTTGACTGCTTAACTTGAAGACTATTTTTAAATCATAATTTGAAAAAAAAAATTCAATAATTTTAAAAACAATAAAAATTTTGACCATTGTTTTTAAAAATTGTTCTCAAGGACAAAAAAAAATTATCAAGGCATTTGTTCAAATTGTTTTTAAAAATTGTTTTCATAGTAACAAAAAATATTTTAAAATTAGTATTCTAAAATTGTTTAAATACTTAACACTTATTTTATAAAAATTAAAATTATTAGATAATATTTGAAATCAATAATCTGTCAAAGTGAAGCAATTGATAACATATAAAAATGTTCGTTTGTTTTCTTTGCATAAGCAGTTAGGAAGGAACAAAATGAAAGAAAACTTTATTAATATGGTTTGATTTGAGGCAAATTTGGCAAAAAAAAATATATATTTACATTAACAGTGATGTGTTAATATATAATTAGCTAAGCATTTGATATTATTTTAAAAATATTAAATATGAAAAAAAAAATAACATGTATTATTAGATATAAAGTTTAGAATGTAAAATAAAGAAGTGATTATGAGATTTTTTATTAACATATTAATTATATTATATTATATAATTTAATATGTGTATTAAAATATAATAAAAAATATTTTTAATATATATATATTATATGATGGAATGTAAGTTATAATATATTAAACTTTATTCAACAAATAAGAGGGAAAAAGGGGCAGAATTATTCTGCCTCCGAAGGTATAAATATTAATTTATGCTTGAAAATCATTTGCTATGATTTTTGATACAATTTAATAATATGATTTAAATATTATATAAATAAAAATTTAGTAAGAATTGATAGAATGTTTTTTATGTCCTTAAAAAAAATTTTAATTTTTATTATTATAAATAGATAATATGAAATATATGTCAACTATCAATAAAATTCGATACGATTAATATTAAAATACAATACCAATAATATAATATAAATATAACTAACCCATGATTATCACCCCGTTTGGGATCGACAAAGATGTATAGATGGCGAAGGCTTATTCTTCGAAGGAAATTCTCAGTGTTTTATAAAAACAGCTAAAACATGATTAGGATGCTCTCACCTTTTTTTTTTTTGTTATCTAGAACATATTGTTTTAAAAAATGACTTAAAAACAATAGTTAAACACCAATTTTATTTTAAAAGTAAAATTTTGTTTTTAAGAATAAAAATCTATTTTCTAATTAAGCGGTCAAACAGGCTTTATATTTTTCTTTTTTTCATATTCAGTATTCTACAAAACTATCCATAATTTTAATACGGTAAATTAATAAATATACCAGCAAATTATCATGAAAATTTTAAATATATTATCTAATTTTATCGAATGATAAAAATAATATTTAAGTATAATCAATGATACAAATTTACCACTAAGTTGTATTTTTTTATGGTAGATTTGTATAATAATAAGAAGTTTTGTGGTAGATGCATAACAATAAAGAGTTTGGTGGTAGACATGTACAAAAATAAGGAGTTGAGTTGTAAATTTATAGAATTAATAATGAATTTATTGTTAGATTTGTTGCGATAATAATATATTTATATTACTAATTATATTTTAATACTATTTTTACCACCAAATAAAATTAAATAATATGCACCAAATAAAATTAAATAATATGTTAGTAAATTTTACTATAGATCGATAGTATATTTATTAATTTACCAATTTCAATATTTAGTTTCTACTATTATTTAATAAAGGATGTTTTAGTAAAACTAATGTCATCATTTCATTTTATTACAATTTTTATATATGAGCTAAGTCAAATCCATGTCAAGCAAGGAGAAAACTCTCTCAATTCTCAAATACAATATCAGTTCTCTCCCCTAATACATTCTTCTCGAGTCTAATTCTCATGCATCATTTTTAATATATTGTTATATATACCATCAATATACAACAAATATATGAATAAAAATAATTAAAAATATAAGTCTTTATCATATAAAATGTTAATATATTGTACACATACTAACTAACTATTGATGGCACACCCAAATTAGTACAATCGATCTCTATCCATTCCTCTTCATCAATTTATATAGCTTACTAACAAATATGACATCATAAAGAAAAACAAAAAACATAATCAACTAGACTATATAATAAACCGACTATTCTAGACTCCTACGTCACTTTAACACACATAATTTTTCATTCTAACCCATTTATTTTTGTTTTGATTGATTTTCATTTCAATTTTGATTATTCTAATTTTAATACATATGTAAACATTCCATGAGTTCTTTATTTGTTTCATGTTTTAATTATTGATTTCTTTTGTATGTATATGAATGGAGTACACCAATTACTTCTCAAAATTATTTAGTTAATAATATGTATAAAAAAATTTAGAAAAATAATAAAAATAATACTCCTTAAAATTTGTAATCATAAAAATAGTACATCTTGTATTCAAACTTATATTTTTACAATTAAAAAAATGATTAATATTTTTTTTAAATAACCATTCAATTGAAATTAAACGACGATAATTCAAACCACATTTAATATTGAACGTTTAATATTACAAGTTCAAATTAAACATTTAATATTATTGGGAATGTTAATTTTGTTATTATAAAATTTATGGGTATTATTTTTGGTAAATTTTTAAAAGAAAATTACATTAATCACACTTCCTAAAATTTTGCAAAAAATGTCAAAACAATACTAACGATATAATTGTTTCAAATATTAGTATTAGGGCATACTTCGGGTGAATTGGATTAGGTTTAGTAGAATTTCAACCAAATCGAATCAATTTGGGTTGATGAACCAACAAGCCAAAATCCGCCAATAAGAATTATAAACCAAAGTCAATCCAATCCAAATGTTATTGGTTTGAATTGAGTGTTGAATTGAGTGTTAATTCTGCACAATATCTTTTTTTAAATATTGATATATTATTATTGAATAACTAGAATATTATAATAATTACAAATGAATAATAAAATCATTGAAGGCCCAACACGCACTATAACATGATGCAATTTTGGCCTAAAAACTATTATTTTTAATAAATTCATCAAAAAAAATTTAATTAAAAATAATTCATTCAAAAACTCATAATTTTTCATTAAATTATTCAACAAATAAACCAAAATACCTTCATTTTATAACTTTAATAAAACAAAATCATTATAAGATAGCACCATATCTCTGGAAGCCCTATTGACAACTTTATCAGAACCCTGACAACTATCACCGAAAAATTCGTCGAAGGTTGATGTAACATATTATATCTAAAGATAAAATTAAATGTAACATGTTATACCATCATTGGAGATCCGACGACCATGTTAAAGAGAGATATAACATATTACTTTTAAATGAAGAAGTAGATGCAACATGTTACATACAATGTAAAGTTAGATTTATAAACTGTAGAGTGAAGATAAATTGACCAACTTCTAAAGATAAATATAACATATTACATACAAATATCTAAGTGGATGTAATAAGTTGCAAAAATAGAAGTAGATGTAATAGTTTACGTATAAAGATATAGATAGATGTAATATATTATATTCCGTAAATCTGTGGTGATGGTCATGCGAACTGTGATGGGTCACCAAAAATTTTATGAGATATATTTTATTGAATTTATGTAGTAGAACATTTTGATGTATATATAAAAAGTTATGAATTTTGAATTAAGCTTTTGCTAGTTTGAAAAAATGCAATTGAAACAAATAAAGTGCAGGCAGTATTCTTTAACATGCTGCCTCCTAAAAGTTCATAAAAAGAGCTCGTGGAGATATGATAGAGTTGTTTATATTTATAGGTGGTGTGACTAACTTTTCTTTTATAATTTTTTTATTGATAAAATTAATTTTTATTAATAAGAAATAAAGATATAATTTAAGTCAAAATTTATTCATATGAATATATCAATAATAAAATTTTATAAACAAAATCTAATGACATTCATTGGCACATCAAAAAAATTTGAGCTTTCATCATTCTTTATGTTGTAAGGTTCTCAAACCAAATATGTGATTGTTTTAATTGATATATTGGATATTCTTCAAAATCAATTAAATGTTGACACCATCTTTGTAACCTTTAAAATCTTTAATACAACACATTTAAATTAAGATATAGACTTTCAATGAAATTCAAGCAAAACAAGCATAAACATAACATAAATCATTCTAAATTAAAAATCAAATGAGAAAATATTACTCTAAAATAAGATTTAGGTGGAGAAACATAAATAAATATTTTTTTATTCAAAACAATGAAAAAAAAAAGATAAAAATAATAATCTACTGAAAAAAAGACTCGTATAAAAAAAAAAAAGATAATCTCTAATTCATACGAGATTCTGTAGGAAATAAAATAGATTGCTTTAAAACGTTAAAAGAGGGAAAGAGGGGAAAGGAGACTTGTGACTTTTGTAAGTTGGGTTTCTGACTAAAGAAAGAATAATAATTATAATATGCAAGATTATTATGAAATGTTGCAAGGTAGAGTGTGTTGTGTACTTGTGTGTCATTATTTGCCCGCATGGTGAGGAGACCAAACCTGTAGATGTAAAAAATTTGAATTACCTAATATACATTTGGGTCGGCTGGGCTCCATCGTAAAATTTGTCCAACCCATTTTCGGTCATGACTGGGATATAAATCGATTTATTCAAAATATAATTTAAAACCTATTCAATCTATACATTCGAATTTATATAAGATCATTAAGTTGATACCATTTTGTTCACCCTAAATCAACATGCTCACTTTTATACTCACTTTTTTTCTTTTTTTAAATAATGCATTTATTATTCAAATGGAATTATTACATAAAGTTTGATCAAAATGCAAGACGACTTATACTCCTAATTTTACATTATTTTTTCCTCACATATTGATTTATGTTTACATGTATCACGAACAATATTTTTCAATGTATAACTGTATGATTATTAGTACAACTAGTCATAAAATCGAAATATTAAAAAAAGAAAAGAAAATTAATCTACTTCGACATTTATATAACTTACTATATATAAAATCCTATTTTATTTGTTTATGGCAAATAAAAATATTTTTTATCATAACTTAGTACATAAATTAATAAAATAATATAATTTAATTAATCATTATTAATAATAAATTTATAATTATTTTACGATCTCATATTCTTAATTTTAACTTCAATAAATAACTATTATATAATATTTACAATTATATTGAATTACTCTTTGGCAAATGCACGTCAAATGAAGTAGTTTGTTATGACACTTGGAACTTGAAGATTAAAAGTCAACGAGAATCCTTCAAAGCATGTTAGAAAGTCACTCAAATTAGTAGCCGGCAAAACCCTCAGGTTATGGAAAGTCAAAATGTATCAACTGTTTGGGTCTAAGCTGAGTATCCTAACTGCCAACTCAGACGGTTTCATTGAAGAGTAGTTACCTGCTTGTGTTTTTTTTTTTTTTTTTAAGAAAACAAATTTATATACTAGAGTGACATCTTAGAAGACAGATAAAATATCACTAGGTCACTTGTATTATTATTATTATTTTCCATTTTTATCTCATATATCGATTTCTTTAATATAGGTTGTACCAAAATTATTCTCTAACTTTTTATTGAACTTTTTGAAGTGTTAAATAATACACAAATATTTTAAATAATTTATAGATAGTCTCAATTTTATCGTAACTATATGAAAATAAAGTAATTAAAATGACCAAAATTAACTTAAGTTCATAAATATAAGGTGATCAAAGTTCTTCAATTTAAAGAAAAATAATTAATACAATTAATTTATAAAAGTTAACCTTAAATGCATCTTTTTCTTGAAAGAAACATGACTTCAGTATCCTGCAGCAGATCCATAAAATCCCTAATTATACTACTAGTGGCTAAGTTTACATAATCACAAAAGTCTACAACACTGTTAAGGCAGCTTAATAGTAGAGACTATATAATCTTTCTAAGTCCAGCATAGTCCGCTTACCACCAACATAATTATCAGGATTTACACAGTTGGTTTTACTATTAGTTTTGAATAATTAAATAAATAGATTACTCCTTGTACTCTGGCATAAAGATTTTTCCTTGATCTTGTTTTTAGCTGGCACAATACAACAATATATGAACGAAAAGAATATCTAGTACAATGAAATTGGCCGTCCTATCTTGGGACATGACTTTTTAGATAATGGAAAGATTGATCAGAAGGAACCAATCCCATATTAAACCAGTTCATTTTGAAGACCTCAAACGCAAAGTCAATTAGCAACCTCATTGCATATTAAAACTGTAAATTTTAATTGCCAAGAACCTGGTAGATATACGAACACTTCTATGACATGGGTTCGAGTCTCGTACGAGCGTTTAATCTTGTGTAGAATGATTCATGGTTTAGCAATAAGACTCACTACTCTTTCTCGTTTCAATTCACATATTTAATTCACACAAGTATACTTTTGTCTATTAAAAAAAGATATGTTGTCTAGATATGTATATTGACACTTCTATGACATGAGGTTCGAATCCCCTATGAGTCTTTAATTTATGCTGAATAGTGAATATCATTGTGAGTGTGGAAGTCTTATATATCATTCTTTCATGAAATCAAAACGGCATTCAATTAAGCATCAAAAGGGGCAGTTTTTATGGTTTTTACTAAAATAAATTTATTTTAAGGGACAAATGTGACATAGTTTACTAGTTTTTGCAGTTTATGTCCATTAATTATTTTTGTGAGCAGTTTAGTCATCTTGAAACTTCCTTTGTAAAATACAATTGAAAAAAATAAAAAACAAACTATTGGACCTAAGTACTCCAATTGCTTAAATTAGTGGGCCTATGCAATCACTACCTTATTTTACAAAATGAAAATATATCAGAACTAACCATAAAAACTGTCAAACTTGCTTCTGTTACTCTCTCTCTCAAACTAAGGTCTTAATGAACTATTGATTGAGTCAGAATAACTGTCTAACCTGAGTCTATTCACTGATTAAAGAGACAAATATTGTCTTATCCAATCAAAAGTGAAAACACCAAACATAGGAGTGTCATAGTGTTCTCTATAAATAAGGCAAAATTTTCTGACATTTTCCCAAACATTGTGAACAAGGTATAGACCTATTAAGCAATAAGGCTTAATCTAATCAAAGTTACAGCAAAACCATGAAGTCTTCTCAAGTTCTCATACTCTCTGTCTTTCTATTTTTCATGCTAATTCTTGTTTGTATCCAACATGGTCACCACAACGCTACAAAACAGAAGAAACTTCACTCAGTTTCTAGAAAGAAGAAATTACCACCACCACCTTCTTCACCTTCCTATGTCATAGACCCTATTAACAATGAGAGCTCTAGTAATAAGGGAGTAGTTTTTAATGTAATGAAGTTCGGTGCAGCAGGAAATGGTGCTACTGATGACACAGAAGCATTTAAGAAAGCTTGGAATGCTGCTTGCCAGGCTAAAAAGTCTGCATTGCTTCTTGTTCCTGATAGTCATTCCTTCATCATAAAAACTACTACTTTTGCAGGGCCTTGTAAAAATAGCATCCTATTTCAGGTAATGTGTGGCATAATTTTGTTAAGGATTTGATTACATTGTATCCATTAATGTATATAAGCGAACACGTACATTGCACTATTTCTACTTGAGATTTAATCTATGTTGCTTAGTACGTAGTTTTCTTAGGTTTTGTTTGTTTATGCTTTTGGATTTCATGAAGAATTTATGCTTTTGTAGAAAGCACAAAGCCCTAAAGAATTTATAACATTTTTTTTTATGTTTAGTTCATAAGCAATTTTTATTGTCATTAGAGTTTTTACAAGTCTCTAAGCATGAAAAAAAGACCTTATTTTCTGAGTTGTGATACTTAAATATTTGAACTTAGTTTTTGTGAGTGAATGGATGTTCTAAATCTTATCTTAGGATCTATATGCTTGAAATTATGTTAAAAGTGTTTTCAGACATGTGCATCTTTCACCAAGCACAAAATGTGCTTTCTAAACCTTAAAAGCACTTCTGACAAAAAAAATTTTGTTTGGTCTTTTGCTTTCAGAAGCGCTTTTATAGCGTCCCATAAATATAAACAAATGGACTCTTACTATAAAATACTTTTCATAAGCCTAAATACACATAGAAAACTGGTTTACTTAGAGTTTTGGAGATATATAAGTACATAAAAGGTCAAAGACTGATTCTCCTTAATATGTCCGCTGTGAAGATTGATGGAACTATAGTGCCTCCTAATGATCCCAAGAAATGGTCATCAAAAGATCAGAGAAAATGGCTGGTCTTCTACAAATTGAATGGAATGTCAATTCAAGGGAAAGGTCTTATAGATGGGAAGGGACAGAAATGGTGGGATCTTTCATGCAAGGAGGAGAATGTAAGTCATTTTCCATTTCAAATAATGCATATATACTTCTACATTACATATGCATGTAGTTTCATTCTATTTCTAATGACATTCAACATTTGAATGAATTACAGGAAGGAATGAACTGTGATAGTCCAGCAGTAAGTTCAAACTCACTACAAAGAATCATTTACAAACTTTGCATTAACAAACAATACTTTGAAATTTAGGTCTATTGATTTACGTAATGCAGGCCATAAGGATTTCAGAATGCTCCAGTTTGAGCATTCGAGGACTTACACTTAAGAATAGCCCAAAGTTTCATATCATCATCGATGAATGTCAAGATATTCATGTGGAAAAGATTATAATTGAGTCGCCTGCTGATAGTCCTAACACCGACGGAATTCATATTGAGAGCTCAAACAATGTCAAAGTATACGATTCCATAATAGCAACAGGTAAGTTTCATTACATCTAATATTAAGGATAAGGAAAAGATTGGGTATATAAACAATATAAAGCCTAAGACCTCTCTTTATCATGCAGGTGATGATTGTGTCTCAATTGGACCAGGCTCTCATCATGTTGACATAAAGAACGTAATTTGTGGTCCTAGTCATGGAATAAGGTAATTGACATATATGGTTAACTAAAATCCAAATGGTTAATTAAAGGTTGTAAAAGCGCTTCAAACATAACCAAAAGCCTTTTGAACCAAATTTTTTTTTTTTTAAAAGTGCTTTTAAAGCTCAGAAAGTATATTTCTTACTTGCAATCTCTAGAGCACAAATAATGTGATTTTTCCTGATACAGTCCATTTTGATTAAACTCACTCTGAACATAAGTGCAAGTAAAGTGACCCGAACTAGCAGTATTAAAAATAACCAAAAATGGCCAAAAGACTAATAGAAAATTTTCTACATCCTATTCTTCTATGAGTTCGTTTTGTCACAAGGGAATAACTCTAACCCAATATTCTGTCTGCAGCATTGGAAGTCTTGGCAAAGACAAATCTCTTGCTTGTGTTTCAGACATATCAATAACTGACTCTGTCATAAAGTACTCAGATAATGGTGTTAGGATCAAAACATGGCAAGGAGGGTTAGGGTCAGTATCTAGAGTAACCTTCAAAAACATTAAAATGGAGAATGTTCAGAATCCTATTATCATAGACCAATTCTACTGCCTCAAGAAAAAGTGTCAAAATCAAACTTCAGCACTCATGATTTCTGATATTACCTACGAAAACATAGAAGGAACTTATGATTCCGAAGACCCACCTTTGCATATTGCGTGCAGCGACTCGCTTCCATGCACAAACATTAAGCTCTCAGAAATTAAGTTGGTTCCTGCTAAAGGAGAGAGCAAGTTTGAACCCTTTTGCTGGAAAGCTTTTGGAACCATGGAAACCTTTTCTACTTCACTATCAACTACACCGGTGCGTTGTCTTGTAGATGGATTTCCCAATATACAGAAACTAGATGATAAGAATTTGTGTTGATGGATCATCATACCTGATTTGTAATCTCAACACATTAGCTACAGGCCTACAGAGGATTTTGTAATATGGTAATAAAAACAATTTTGAAGAGCTGATATGCTCTGAAAGATAGTCATATAGTAACCCAAAGAACATTCACAATGACATAATAGTACTTAGTTGCCTCATGATATTTATTACTTTCTAGAACTGATCATCTTGTTTTGCAGCAACCACTTTCAGATAAGCACTTCAAGTAGTTAATAAAACTTAAGAGTTGAAATGACTCTTAATCACCTTTAAACCCAACTATTGATTATAGGACACTCGTATTTTTGTTATTTCTTGGGTGAAACAGAACACGGTGGAACATGGTGTTTTTCAAACCTATGACTTGAAATGAAAAATGTATCTTATCCATCCAAACATGAAGCAAACCACTTCGTTAACTTTTCGCATATAACTGAAGGTTTACATTACTAAGTCTATCCAAACAAGGGTTTTGATTGGAAAACAAACTTTGCTAGAAAACTATGACCTGTATTAAGTTCGTTACTATGTAAAAAACAGACAAGATGTTTGGTTAATTGGTTCCTTATGCGCTGGTCTATTTTGTTTTCATACTTTTTATTGGAAACTTCACTTTGAAATAATGGAAACCTTCTCAGCATTCCAACTATAAAAATTGGTAAGCTGAAGTCAAAGAGAACATAGTGGAATGGAGGTTTTAAAAAAAAAAATGGCATATATCATGATAAGTACGAAAAAGGTTGCTCAGGACTAGTAAAGAGGCCCATAAACTAGACAAACTACTTTTGAAACAATGCACGATTATCACTCACAGACAAAACTTCCATTCATACTGAGTTTCAACTTTTTTATTAAAGTCCATAAAGATACAAAATTTGTTAGATGTTACATCAGTATAGCTTCTTAAGAGTTGAAATGGTTGTTTAGAGTCCTAATTATTAATATTTTATTCTTATCATTGTTTGTTAGGAAATCACCCAAAATAAGGTCCAATTTAGGTGAAATTCATACAGATGTCTGAGTTAAGCCAATTTCAGAATGTGAAGTTTGGCGAGTAAAATTTTACATATCTATGTGAAAAGGAAAAAATAACACAAGTTGCATAGGTGCGTATAATTTTTCACATACACATGTGGGAATATGATATTCCACACATACTTGTAATGGTTACATGTGTAAAACTTCCATAAAAGTATGTGCCAATTGTGTAGAAGTGAAATTGGAAAAAAAAAAAAAAAAATCATGAATAGTAAGATTTTGGATATTAGTATAAGTGAACCCTGTCATGTGAGTTTCTCTATATTTTCAAATAACTTTAAATCAGACAGTATTGTGGAAGTTCAAATTAAGTCATGAAATTATGACAAAATATAAATATTACAAGCATGTCAATCCTTGAGTTAAAGACATAGAATAGCAATGAAATGAAGAACCAAAATTAGCAAGCTTTTCAAGCAAACTAGAATTTCATTCTCAAACTGCATTTCAGAAATACATTAGCTACTAGTTCAGAATTTCAGTCTCGACGAGTTGCCAAAACCTTCTGAAAACATTTGCAGAAATACATTAGGTGCTACTTCCAAAGATATGTATTCCCCGAGAATACATTTATCTGATACGATCATCATTATACCATTCAATAAATAAGCGTACTCCACAAGCATATAAGCTCCAGTGCAAGCAGACTACTGATTTAGTGAAGATAGTTCCTCTAGCAAGGAGGCAGCAAAGTGCATTTGGGTCTCCTCATCTATAGTTGAGAAGAGAGGCACATGCACGAACAGTGAATCTGTCTTGTTCTGTTCGGAAAATCGAAGTGAATGATAGTAAACATAATTGCATACAAAACGTCCTGCATCATCAGAAGCCATGACCTCGTAACCCTTCTTTGCCAATCTCTTGGTCATTTCCTCAACAGGAAGCGAAGTCTGCAAGTAGAAAGCACAGAATATCCTTTAAAGTGTCATCCATAATAGGATTCAAGAAGAGCTAGATGATGTATACAAGTAAGAAACACAAGAAGTGGGTGTAGTCTTTTACAAAGAACACATGGCTTTAGTCCAGATGAATAAATATCATGAGAATGATTCAGAGGCTTATTTTTCTAGCAATATGCTAAAGCAACAAGTCTATGAATGGATGACAGTAGAGCATAACTACACATTATACCTGTCGTGCTCGTGTAATTTCACCATCAGCGGGAATTATGGGAACTTTCTGTTAAAAACCAATTTAAGTAAAAATCAGCAGTGGTTATTAATTAAGACAAGAAAGTCAGGCCAAGTAAAAATTCAAATACAGTGGAGAAAAGTAGCAGACCTGAGGTTTCCATCCCATTTCATCAGGACAACGGAAGGTAGCCTCATTAACAGCTTGCTTCTCAAGAGCAAACTTTGTCGCGCCGCTATTGACTCCAAAGTGTACCTAAAAAAACATATTCCGGAATTAATAAACCTGAACAATAGCTATATGATGCATGAGCACAGAAGGCTAAGATTCTGTGAACCCGGTTATGTTCTAGTTTTGGTATAGTCTATTCATATGTATTCCATGTGATAATAAGTATACATCGAATAAATGAGGGTAAAGTAAACAACTAACCCAAATGATTCTTCTAGAATTAGAAGATCCAGAATTCTTCTCGTCAATGGAACTTTGCAACGTCTGGTATAACTGAACAAGTGCTCCTTCTCCTGCAGTCTCAAGAACACTACAACTCCCAAGAATAAGATCTTTAGGCAAACCTTTCTTTTTCATATAGTCTTGTAGATTATTGACAATAGTCTCAGTAGGGTTTTCTGAAACTCCATGGAATTTCTTAAACCCTGTCACATGAACTATTATTGATGGAGGCCCTTCAGACCCCATTTATCAGATCCTACAATTAATTTCGCAAAAATCGTTATAGCACCAAATACCTGCATATGTAAGCAAACAAAAATTCCATTAGAAAAAAGGAAAACAAATTAGATAATCAATAAAAAAACAAGAACCCTTTTTTATGAAACATTTTTTTTCCAGCTTTTCATTAAGTGACTGATTCCTTTTACTCTATTGAAGACCTTAAAGCCCTCAAAGTCGGGAAAAACTACTTCCAGAAGAATCAAAAGCTACTACTTTGGACAAATTATGGAAAGCCCTTGATGAAAATGGCTCTTGAGTTGATTAATCGGATCTCTAAATTTTGAAAGAACTTTTATTTTTTAAGATCGAACAGTATTTCAGTCAGTCTTACCACCAAATGCTAACAAACCACAAATTTTAGTAAGAAACCAGAAACCAGAACTATAGTTGAGATCACAACACAACCCATTAATTATTTTCCTTTCAAATATCTTTATGAATATAGACTCAATAATTTAAGGGCAAAACAAAACGACTTTCCATTTCTTGATCAAAGAATATAAATGAGACTGCTTTATATATATATACAAAATTGAAACATTACACTGAAATATCAAATTAGTATATAGTAAAAAATGTTCGATGACCACCCAGAATCTAAAATCATAGAAACGTTACAATCCTTTTTCAATCATACAGAAAACAATCAATTAACAGGCAAAAGACCAACTTTATCAGTGGATTCGAGCGAAAACAGTCGAACCCAGAACTAGAAATTAAAAAATCGATTATAATCAAACTTATGATTAAATAGGCAGATGACCCAAGATTGGAAAGACCCGGAAAACTCGTACCTTAAAAACTAAAGGTGTGAAATTAAATCATGTGGGGGTTGTGAAAATTATTATATAAAGGTAACAAAGCAAGAGCAAGAGCAAGAGCTATGCTGACCTGTAAATTAGTAATCTTCAATAAAGAAGTGATTCAACCACCACTCTTATCTGCTTAAAGATGATAAATAATTTATATACAACTGGTTAAGATTCGAAGCGGATTGTATTATAAGAGAGAGAGAGAGAAAAGGAGAGAGATGATTAATATAATAGGAAACCAAGATAATGGAAGGTCATTTTCAAAAACTATAACAGTGAATGAAATATCAAAGATTATCTTTAATGCTGCTACGACTAAGACCAAATTTGCTCTTTTTTTTTTTTTTTAATTAAAAGGGGCTCTAAAATCCTCTATTTTTTTATTAATATAAAAAAAATACACTCACACATTCAATGAGATTCGAACTTGAATTTTAGATGAAAGAATTAAAAGTTTTACATCTGAGACTTTGCTCTTGATTGGACTTTGAAGAGCACACATTACACGTTTCATTCTTTATTAGAGTTTACAATACTTCTACGTATCTTTATTTAAGAACTATGATTTAAGTGCATATATATATATATATATATATATATATATATAACAACTATTTCATAATTTTTAAAGTATATTTTTAAAAAATATTAAATATATATGATTATTTTAAAAAAATTAGAAGTGAAGTCAGATTAAATGACTTCAAAAATTAACCAATGAGGTAATATAATTTAGAAAATCAAACTCCATTACTTTGTTAAAACAATAACTATAGTAATTGATGAGAAAAATAATAAATATCATAATTATTTTAACATTTTGTTTGCATCCGATTCAATACTAACAATTTTATATAATTCATTAAACATTACTTACATATATTTCATACTTGGTTCAAGGGTAGAGTTTATTATTTTAAATCTTGTTAAACACATTAAAATTTTGACCACATGATCATATTTTTAATATATGTATAGATATATTAAAAATTAATTAATTTTTTGTAGCATTTTAAAAGTATAATAAATATATAAAGGATCTTGCACAATGTTGCAAATTTAAAACTTGACAATAGTTTATATATTGTTTTATATCTTGAGCAATAATTCTTATATGTGATACAGTTGATTATGAACGTTGAATTGTTTGCACAGCTCCTAAACAATCACCTTCAAGCACAAGATTTGAGCATCATTTCTCAACAACTAATTTTCGATCTTTCCTTAAGGCTAAAAATTCAGAAACCTCAACACTTAGAACATTCTTCGATTACACTATATTAACATCTAAAAACTCTTCATTCATGGATCTAGCCACAACACCCAATTCAGATACATACATACGATTCTGCAATTCAACTTGCATCAACAATTATATTACAATAACTCGAAGGTAGAGGTTGCCATGGAGAAAATGAAAATTTCAAACACTTAAAATTCTCCACTCTTTTATTTTAAGTTTTGTAACATCCGCATAATAAACACATGTCTAAAACTTAAAAATTTCAAACGTTTAAAATTCGCCACAGTTTTCGTTCCTCTGAGGAATAAATTCCAAGCACTTTTTGTAAGGAAAAAAATTCCATCATCCTTTTTCTAAAGCAAAAAACTCTGAGCCTATTCCAAATACACATGCAATAACGTTTAAAAAAAAAAATATTACGGATAAAATATTAATTTTATCAAAATGAACTTTGGAGTTTATATGTCAAAGCAATTATTTTTTGGGTTGTTTTTCTTTCTTTAGTGTCATCATGATCAAAATTAAAGGCAGTTTTGAAGTGGGCTCTTTATTTATTTATTTATTATTAATATTTTTGTGCTAAACAAATTATAAGTGTGCCTTCATCTATTCCATAAGGGGAGGCATGTAGATGTACACGCCAAATCATAGGTCAATGATTGACTTGTTTTCTTGTAGTCATCAAATCCAACGGTAATGATTGCAAATATATCGCACATGGAATTTGAACAAATATCAATAATATTCTTGAAATTTACATTTTTTTTTATAAATACTTAGTAACCTTTCAAAAATATTAAGGTTACTTCAATTTTTATAATTTTTATCAAATAAATATATTAATTTAAAAATTACTAAGTTATACACTAAAAATCTCGTAATTTTTCAAAATAAGTATTTAGTTCAGTAATTTATAAGTTGGGTACTACAAATCATGATATTATAAAAAATAAGCAATTTTAGTCATATAATTATTTTAAAACAAGTACTTTTAATCTCAAAAAAATTAAAATTGATGACTTATAGTACCTAAAGTTCATAAATAATGACACTATAGGTATCTAACTCAATATTTAAAGAACTAAAGTGTTTATTTATATATAATAAAGAGACTATTGTGTCATTTTTTTAAAAAAATCATGGGACTTTTGATATTCCATGTAATAATTACGGAACTAAACAATTTAAATTAAATAATTAGAGGACCTCTAGTGCTTAGCTTTCAATATTAAATATAATAGTTATTCAATGACATTTTCATTATATCTTTAAAGTTTTTTTTTATTAGTAATATATTTAAAGTTAAAGGACATAAAAGATAAAATTTTGATATCTTTTATTTTTAACATTAAATAATAAATTATATTAAATAAAAAAATCTTCTAATAAAATAAATATATAAAAAATAAAATATATATATAATCATAAATTTAAAAATATATATACATGTGCCTACAAATTAGGTAAATTAAATTAAATTTCATACCATAAATAAATTTTTTATTACTTACCCTAAATGATCATATATAATAAAGTTGTTAACTTTAAATTTTTTTTTATTTCCTAAAAGCGGATAAATGTTATATTTTAATTAAAATTAATCAAATATGCTATAGACGTAATGATAAAAAAATAATAAAATTTTAACACTTATAGTAAAATTAATGATAAAATTTAGAATTATAAAAAAATAATTTATAAAAATTTTAAATTTTAAAAAATATATAATAAATTAATATTTATAGATTAATTGACTTAGATAAATTATATTATCCCAGTTTATATCTTATTATTATAAAAACTTAATTTATTTGTAGAATAATAAATAATTTTTTTAATTATAAGAATGATACTTAATTTTTAAATTATATTACGTAAACTAAAAAGTAAAAGTTTAAATTTTCATAAATGGTTACGAAGAAATTTAAAATATTTCTTTTAAATTTAGCTAATTATTTAGTTATGACAAAAAAAAAAAATATATATATATATATATATATATAAACAAATTTAACAAAAAATTTAAGTGATACGATATAGAAAATAAATTAATAATATAAAATTAATTTTTAAAGTTATGTTTAATTTGTATAATATTTCAATTTATTATGTGTTTTTTACTTTTTATAAATTTTTATTTTTAATTATAACAAATATAGTAAATAAATAGATATATATTTTTTTAATTTTTAATATTTTAAAAGATATTTTAGTAATTTAAAAAGAAATTAAAAAATATATGGATTAAAAAATTAACATTATTTTTAATAAAAATTATCTTTAATAATAAATCTAATATCAAGATCATTATAATCATTTTTTTAAATATTAAAAATATTTATAAATAAAAGGCAAACCTGTAAACATTCTTGATATTTTCCCGTCTAATTGTCATTTAAACCATTACAAACCGTCCCAAACAAGTCTCTCAGCCTTGTGTGTCGCGTGTACCAAATACACGAGCTCTTCTTGCAATCGTCCTCTTCTGAGATGACACTCTCAGTTCTCTTCCCTTCTAAAATGTCAGAATCTCAAAACCTTAAACCTCAGGTTCTGAGCTTGTGAGAGATTCCGATTTCAATATTCATCAATTTCTCAGTACGCTTTTCGGAGTTCTTTGCTTCGAGGTCAATTTCTCTCTCTTATTGTCACCGATTATCTGTCCGAAGCTTCCGGGTGAGTTTAACATCATCACTTTGTGTACATGCACATTCATTTATTTTACAGCTAACGAATTTTTTGAAATTGGGTAATTGGTATCTGAGAAAATGAACTGGGAGAATGGGAGAAGATGAAAATTGGAAACTTTTTGAACTTTTGGGAAAGATGGGTTTAAGACATAGAGTTTTCATGAAATTATGGTCTAAATTGGATTCAAACTTGGCCATAAAGGAGTCAAAAAACTGAATTGGGAAAGGAAAAAAGAAGTAGAGAGAAATGGTGAAAAAACTGTAACTTCGCCTTTTATTTTATTTTTAAATTTGTTTATTCCGACATAATTAGTTGAAGCTAGTAATAGATTGATTGAACAGTGTTCTTCTTTGAGCTTTGAGTCCAACTCACTCTGTTCCAAAGAGAGAACGAAAAGAAAATAATAATCGTCACTTCTGTTCTGATTTTGGGTTGACTTTTTGGTTAGATTTTGGGATTTGTAAACATTGAATCCTTTTACTTTCTGGTTATGTTAAACTTCAATATTTGAATTTGGTTCAAGAACTTGGTAGCCATTTGAGAGATGGAGAATGCATGTGAAAATGATAGTTAGGAGTTCAGATTTAAAGTGTTGAAGTCTGTATAGGTAGTGGAAACAAAGTTACAGCTTTACGGGTAGTTTTGTTTAAAATCAATCAATGGATGGGATTAATTAGATGTAAAAGTTGTAGCCATGTATTTAAAAATGATGGTCAAATAAAAGTGGGTGGTAGAAGTGAACCAATAAATGCTTTGTATAGAAAAACAAATGAAGTGAAATAGTGGATGGTATTTGGAATAAATGAAGTGGATGATAGTTGGAGTAAATGAAGTGAGCGGTAGTCCAAAGAAACTGAAAAAAAAAAATAAATAAATAAATGATGGTGGTTGTAATAGTGAATTAAAATCTCTATAAATAGATAATAGAGAGTTTATTTGCTCATCTTAGCATCCCATCTTAAAATCTCAAGTATTCTAAGCCTTTCAACATTTCAAACATTTCAAATATTTCCCCACTTAAAAGAGTTATTTTTTCATTGTGAGAGAGAGGTTAATTGTATTATCCTATTATAAGAGAGAGATAGTGGTATCAGAGCTTTGGTTGTGGGGTAATTTTCACGTATGCTATTCACATATACAGTTACTATTTATATATACGGTAACTGTTCACGTGTAATAGCGAAAGTCCGTTCAAGTGAGAAGCATATCAAAATGACGACAACCACAAAGTTTGATGTTGAAAAGTTCAACGGAAATAATTTCTCGTTGTGGAAAATAAATATTAAGGCAATTTTTAGGAAGAATAATTGTTTGGAAGCGATTGGAGATAGACTTACTGGAATAATTGATAATGGCAAGTGGAACAAAATGGATGGCAACACAATTGCTGGTCTACTCATAGCATTAGGTGATGGAGTGTTAAAGAGATTTTGGATACTCTAATAAGAATGTACGAGGCCAAATCACTTTACAACAAGATCTTTTTAAAGAGGAGACTTTACACTATTCAAATGACGGAATTCACATCGATAACCAACCATATTAATACCTTGAATACTTTATTTTCGCAACTTATATCATTGGGTTACAAAATAGACATAGCTAAACGTCCAGAGCTTCTACTTCAAAGTTTACCTGACTCGTATGATCAACTCATCATCAACTTGACGAATAGCATTCTTTCGGACTATCTAGTCTTTGATAAAATTACAGCTATTGTTTTGGAAGAAGAAACTCGACAAATAAGTTCGTAGAAGCTTTGACGGTGATGAGAGGAAGATCAACAGAACGTGACTCTAGAAGGAGTCAAAATCATAGTAGATCAAAATTAAGGAGTAAGAAGAATTTTAAGTGTTATAATTGTAGCAAGAAAGGGCACGTCAAAAAGGATTGTTGGAGTAAAAGAAAGAATGGAGACCTTGAGCCACCAAATGCTCAAGGGAATGTAGCAAGTATTCCTGATAATGGTGAAGTCTTATATAGTGAAGTTACAGCAGCAGTTGGAGGCAGAAAGCAGTTTTCTGACGTCTATTTACTAGATTCAGGAGCAACATGACACATGACATCTCGTAAAGAGTAGTTCCATGATAACTCTAATTTATTAGAGTAAATATTATATTTTATTTCTTGAAACTTGCTTAGTCATGTGAAATTTGAATAATGTGTGTTTAATTTGAATCTAACGATAAGAATTAAAATTACAGTTAATATAAGAATATATAATTGTCTCACATAACCCAAATGAATTGATACATTAAATATTGTTCTTAGACTTAGTTGTCCATAGAAATGTGTTTCATTGAGCCTAAGAAATTATAAATGTTGCAAATTTGGAAGAATCTTTTGTAATTTTTGCAATTCTAATTACTGGTGCACTTTGCCACAACATTGCTACAGTAATGCTGCAGCAATGCGGTCTTACTACATTACTTGTTATATTTGCAATTCTAACTGATTTATACACTTAAAATTCTTGCTATCCTTGTTTAATTTTGTTTTATTATTTTTACTCTTGTCATCTCGTGTTTATTATTTTAATTTATTTTAATACACAAAAATATCTAATATTGATTTTATTAGTTAATTTTTACAATACTTTCTAATATTTCAATCTCCGTGGGAACGATCTTTCTTATCATTATATTACTTGTTTGCGACATGTGCACTTGCGTATTATCTTATACACTTTTTAGAGCAACATTCTACAAATCTGAACCAATCTCAGGAAGTTATATACACATGCTTTAAAAATCGCTGGTATTGGTACTATCAAAATAAAAATGTTTGATAATACAGTTTGTACTATTCAGGAGGTACGACACATGAAGGGCTTGTGTAAGGCCTCAGGTGCATTTCACTTATTCGAGAAGAAAGGGTATTAAGGTCAATTAAAGAAGCACGCATATGGGGGAATCATGATGAATGAGAGTTTGTTATTAAAGTTGTTACTAGACGTCCACGTAGGATTTCTGTTAGAATTGAGAAGGAATAGAATAAGTAGAGGAGCGTGTTGAGGGAGTGCATTATGAAAATTGTGTAAAAGAGCTCAGCTCAGTGGAGAGTTCTAGGCTTCTCGAAAGCTTGGCTAATGTTTTCACATTTCTATTATTCAACTATCAATACAATTTTCCATTAGAATCTGTTTAATTGTTGTTTTCTATCCATTCTGTGACAAAATTGGTATCAGAGCAGTCGAGATTGGGAAATGGCCAAAAACACAAATCAAAGAGTGGATGCGTTGGAAGGAGTGTTGGAGCATATGCACGAAGAGCAAGAAAGATTGGGAAAGGAAGTAGGAGGATTGAAGGAAGAAATACTAACCTTAACGCAACACTTGAACTTGAGATTCGAACAGCTCTTTAAGCTCCATGAAGATACTCAGAGACAATCTTCATCTACTACTGGAAAAGCAAAAGAAACTCTGGCGATGAGTCCAACTGGAGTGGGCTTTCAAGGTAGTTTGAGGGAAGTCGTAGAAACTAGTCACAACAGTGTTCCTCGTCATGATTTTCGTTTTCGAAAACTAGACATGCCGTTGTTTGATGGTAATAATCCAGATGGTTGGATTATGAGAGCAGAAAGGTATTTTGCTTTCCATCGAATGAACAACGATGAGAAATTGGAGGTGGCGGTGATAAGTTTTGAAGGCGACGTTCTACTATGGTATCAATGGGAAAGTAAGAAGAGGGTTTTTGTGACTTGGGAAGAGATGAAGCTAATTTTGCTAAGGCAGTTTCGATCGAACCAGGGTGGAACGTTGTACGAACAGTGGTTATCACTGGAGCAGGATGGGTCGATACGAGACTATCGTCGGAGGTTCATCGAGCTATCAGCTCCTCTGGAGAACATTTCCGAAGAGATCGCGATGGGGACGTTTATCAACGGGCTAAAGGCTGACATAAGAGCTGAGCTCAGGATTTTGGGCCCCCAAACTCTGGGCCGAGCCATGGATCTGGCCCAAATGATAGAAGAGAAAATAACTCTCGCAGCTCGGCCTTATCACCATCGAACCCAACCCATAATCAACAAGGCCCAAATCAGTGGGCGTTATTCCCCCACGCCTATCAACTCCTTTCGAGCTAATTCAGATGGAATTAATCAAACGAGTAAATCAGTTGCAGAAGTCCGACGACTCACTGATTCAGAGCTACAACAGAAGAGGGATAAGGGTATTTGTTATCGTTGTGACGACAAATGGGTACCGGGCCATCGATGTAAGAAGAAGGAGCTAAGAGTAATGATCATCGGTGATGAAGACGGTGATGAAGACAACGATGAAGATCCCCAAGAAGAGATACAAGAAACCGAGCTGGAAATGACCGAATTAACCCCTGAGATTGAAGTATCGCTCAATTCGGTAGTGGGATTCACTACTCCGAAGACGATGAAATTAGTAGGGTATTTAGATGATCAGAAGGTGGTCACTCTGATCGACCCTGGTGCCACGCACAATTTTATTTCCCTACCACTGGTAACAAGACTCAACTTACCATTCACAAAGACTCGAGGTTATGGGGTAATTCTGGGGTCAGGGAGCTCTGTAAGAGGTGAGGGAGTCTGTAAAGGGGTGAAGTTACAATTACAAGAACTAACTATAATCGATGACTTCCTACCACTTAACCTAGGCAGTGCTGATATCATATTGGGTATCCAATGGTTGGAAACATTGGGAATGACCCACACCAACTGGAAATTGCAGATCATGAAGTTCACATTGGGAGATCAGAGTATAACCTTGAGGGGTGATCCTTCTTTTGGAACCTCTAAGATATCATTGAGAGCCATGGTCAAAACGTTGAAACAAGAAGGCAAGGGAATACTGATTGAGCTCAATCAATTGAATCAAGAAGAAACGAACAAGATAATCCTCAGTTTGTGCAAACTATTATACAAGAATATGTCACAGTGTTTGACATGCCAGAAGGACTTCCCCCAAAGAGGCACAAGGAGCACAGAATTATACTCAAAGATGGGCATGGACCAATCAGTGTTCGGTCTTATAGATACCCTCACATACAAAAGGATGAAATAGAGACTTATCAAAGAAATGTTGCAAGCAGGGGTCATTAGACCGAGTACTAGTCCTTTCTCCAACCCTGTGATTCTAGTGAAGAAAAAGGATGGCTCATGGAGATTTTGTGTTGACTATAGGGCACTCAATAAGGCCACGGTGCTAGATAAATTTCCTATTCCGGTGATAGAGGAGCTACATGGTGCTCAATTCTTTTCAAAGCTGGATTTAAAGTCAGGCTATCATCAAATTAGAGTCAATGAAGAGGATGTGCACAAAACTGCATTCAGGACCCATGAGGGGCACTATGAGTTTCTGGTTATGCCCTTTGGCCTCACTAATGCACCCTCCACTTTCCAGTCTCTCATGAATGAAGTGTTTAAACCCTACCTCAGGAAATTTGTCTTAGTCTTCTTTGATGACATCCTCATCTACAGCCCTGACAAGACCACACATACACAACACCTAAGGTTGGTGCTGGAATTGCTTAAAAAAAATGAGCTATATGCCAACAGTAAGAAATGTGAGTTTGGGAAGCAAGAGATTACCTATTTGGGACATATCATTTCTGCACAGGGGGTGTCGGCAGACCCCAGCAAGGTGCGAGCAATGTTGGAATGGCCAGAGCCTCAAAATATTAAAGAGTTAAGGGGATTCCTTGGTCTCACTGGCTATTATAGGAAATTTGTTGCTAGCTATGCTCATTTAGCTCAGCCACTCACTGACCAATTAAGGAAGGATAATTACCATTGGAATGCAACGGCTTCTCATGCCTTCAACACTCTCAAGGCAGCCATGTCTCAAGTTCCAGTACTGGCTATGCCAGATTTTTCTCAAACATTTGTGATAGAGACAGATGCATCAAGATTTGGTTTGGGAGCTGTTCTACTACAGAATAATAAACCTATAGCCTATTACAGTCATTCGTTGGGATAGAGGGCAAGAATGAAACCAATTTATGAAAAGGAGCTTATGGCAATCGTGTTTGCAGTGGAAAAATGGAGACCATACCTGTTAGGCAGGCACTTTGTTGTCAAAACTGACCAACAAAGCTTGAAGTATTTGCTGGAACAAAGAATTGTAAGCTCCAATTACCATAAATGGATCTCCAAACTCATGGGCTATAGTTTCGACATACGCTACCGCACAGGAACAAGTAATAAAGTTGCTGATGCTCTCTCTCGCATGCCTACTTCATTGGAGTTATTCGAAATGGTGGTTCCACAATGGCATTTTTGGCCTGCACTACTAAAAGAGATAGAAGCAAATGACTTCCTGCAGAATTTGAAACGTAGCATCAAGGAAGATAATCCTCCAGCTGCAGGATTCACACTCGTTAATGAGCTGCTACACTACAAGGGCAGGTTAGTTATTCCAAAAGGTTCTACACTTCTACCCAATATTCTTGAAGAGTTTCATGCGTCTCTCAGTGGGGGACACTCTGGTGAAAACAAAACCTACCAAAGAATATCCTCTGAGCTGTATTGGGAGGGAATGCGCAAGGATATTATCACCTTTGTGCAGAATTGCCTTGTTTGCCAGTAATACAAACATCAAACCGCTACACCTGCTGGGTTGTTACAACCCATTTCATTACCCAATCACATTTGGGAGGACATAACGATGGACTTTATCGAAGGATTACCAAAATCAGAGGGAATTGACACAATTTTGGTGGTGGTTGACAGGCTGAGTAAGTATGCACACTTTGTGGGATTGACACACCTTTTTACGGCAGCCACAGTAGCCAGCATTTTCACTCAAGAGGTGATAAGGCTTCATGAAATTCCAAGTTCCATTATCTTGGATCGTGATCGTATTTTTTTGAGCAAGTTTTGGCGAGAGTTGTTCAAACTCCAGGGCACTACATTAAAGAGGAGCACTGCCTATCACCCCCAATCGGATGGACAATCTGAGGTGGTAAATAAATGCCTGGAAACTTACCTACGTTGCTTTGCCACAGAAAAATCACGTCAATGGGCTAAATGATTACATTGGGTAGAGTATTGGTATAACACATCCTACCATGCCTCTACTGGAACTACTCCATTTCAGGTTGTCTATGGGCGCTTTCCACCCAAGCTAATCAGATATGACAAAGGGGATACAGTGGTGTCTGCAGTTGATCAGTTATTAACTGATAGGGATGCAAATTTGGATGATTTGAAAATGCACTTGTTACGTGCACAACAGCGCATGAAAGCTTATGCGGATAAAAAGAGACATTTTGAAGCTTTCATGGTAGGCGACTGGGTATTCCTAAAGCTGCGACCCTACAGGCAACGCTCTCTGGCCAAAAGACCTTATGAAAAACTAGCAGCTCGCTACTATGGACCATATCAAGTTCTACAACAGATTGGTGCTGTGGCATATAAGCTAGCCTTACCCCAAACAGCCTCTATCCACCCCGTCTTTCATGTTTCTCAACTAAGGGCTGCAAAGGGAGTCACTCATTCCTCTCCCACTCTTCCTCTCCAAATCAATGCTGATTTGGAACTCATTGTTGAACCTGATTTGGTTCTAGGCATCAGACCTAAAGTGGTTGGGCAAACTAAGGAGTTGGAGGTCTTAATAAAATGGAAGCACCTACCCGAATTTGAAGCTACTTGGGAGGACTTTTATGCTATTCAAAATCAGTTCCCTCAATTTTACCTTGAAGACAAGGTGAATGTGTTAGAGGGGGGTATTGTAAGGTCTCAGGTGCATTTCACTTATTCGAGAAGAAAGCGTATTAAGGTCAATTAAAGAAGCACGCATATGGGGGAATCATGATGAATGAGAGTTTGTTATTAAAGTTGTTACTAGACATCCACGTAGGATTTCTGTTAGAATTGAGAAGGAATAGAATAAGTAGAGGAGCGTGTTGAGGGAGTGCATTATGAAAATTGTGTAAAAGAGCTCAGCTCAGTGGAGAGTTCCAGGCCTCTCGAAAGCTTGGCTAATGTTTTCACATTTCTATTTTTCAACTATCAATACAATTTTCCATTAGAATCTGTTTAATTGTTGTTTTCTATCCATTCTGTGACAGCTTGAGAAAGAATATTATCTTTGAGGCAAATAGACAGTCTTAGATGTAAGACCCATGTTGAACATGGGAGCATGAAAATTATAAAAAGTGAGCCTGTGGTTTTGAAGGCAGAAAAGATCACAGCAAATCTATTCATGCTTAAAGGGGAAACACTACAGGAAGCTAATGCGTGTATCGCGTCAACTAGTAAAGGAGAATAATCAACAATGATGTGGCATCTCAAATTAGGCTACATGTCAGAATAAGGTTTGAAGATTCTCTTCGATAGAAAGCTGATTCCATGGCTCAAATCAGGAAATTTATCTTTCTGTGAGCATTGTATTACAAGTAAGCAACATAGATTGAAGTTTAGCAGATCAGATGCAATGAGTAAAGACATTCTAGACTTGATTCATTCTGATGTATGGAAATCACCAGAAATGTCACTAAGAAGTGCAAAGTACCTACTGTATTTTATTGATGATTACTCTAGAAGGTGTTGGGTGTATTCAATTAAGAAGAAGTCAAATGTGTTTCAAGTATTTAAAGACTTCAAAGCACAAGTGGAATTTGAATATGGGAAGAAAATTAAGTGCTTAAGGATGGATAATGGAAGAGAATATATAGACAGTGAGTTTCTTGCACTTTGTAAGCAAGAAGGTATCAAAAGACAGTTCACAATTACGTACACGCCTCAACAAAATGGAGTGGTAGAGCGAATGAACATAACTCTTGCAGAGAAGATAAAAGCTATGTTGAGGACTGCAGGTCAATCTAACTCCTTTTGAGCAAAAGCTACTAAAATTGCATGTTACGTGATAAATGGATCGCTATCAACTGCAATTGAATTAAAGACACCGATGGAGATATGGTCTGGTAAACCATCAGATTACTCTACCTTACATTCATTTGGATGTCCTGTATATGTGATGTACAATTCCCAAGAAAGATCAAAGTTAGATCTGAAATCCAAAAAGTGTATGTTCTTGGGATATGCTGATGGTGTCAAGGGGTATTACTTGTGCGATCCCACCACCCGCAGGCTTATAATCAGCAGGGATATGATCTTTACAAAAGATCAACTACAAAGAAAAGATGAAGACGATAGCACGTCGAATGAGAATTTAAAGACTACAACAGTTCAGGTGGAAAATAATCCAATACAAGAAATCATGTATTCTACTGAAGCAGTACCATAACACAAGGTACAAGAACCAGTTGAGTATGAAGCTCCAAAAGTTCGTTGGTCAACTCGTGAAAGAAGTTTGCCAACTTGGCACTCAGAGTATGTTACTGAGAGTAATGTTGTATACTGTTTTTTAACAGAGAATGGAGAACCATCAACTTTTCATAAAGTGACAAGTAGTTCAGATGCATCTCTATGGATGACAGCAATGCAGGAAGAAATTAAAGTTCTATATAAGAACACGACTTAAAACCTGGTACCATTACCACATGGAAGAAAAGTCATTAGTAACAAATGGGTCTACAAGATCAAACGAGATAGCAATGATCAAGTGGAACGATATCGTGCAAGATAGATGGTGAAGGGATATGCTCAGAAAGAAGGTATTAATTTCAATAAAATATTTTTTCCAGTAGTACAACTTACAACAATCAAAATAGTCTTAGTTATGTGTGCTATGTTTTACTTACATCTAGAGCAGTTGGATGTAAAAATTGTATTTATTAATGAAGAACTTGAAAAAGAAATTTATATGCTTCAACCAAAAGATTTTGCTGAAACAGGCAAGGAGGACTTGGTTTACAGGTTGAGCAAATATCTATATGGTCTTAAACAGGCACCGAGGTATTGGTACAAAAGATTTGATTCCTTCATTATTAGCCTTAGATACAACAGACTTAGTTTAGACCATTGTACGTACTACAAAAGGTTTGATGGGAATAATGACTTTATTATCTTATTGTTGTATGTGGACGATATGTTGTTAGCAGGATCCAACAAAGATCGAATCGAAGAGTTAAAGACTTAATTAGCTAGGGAGTTTGATATGAAGGACTTGAGATCAACAAACAAGATTCTAGAGATGCAGATTCATCGAGATAAAAATAATAGGAAGATTTGGCTTTCCTAGAAGAATTACTTCAACAAGATCTTGGAACTCTTCAACATGCAAGCCAATTTTTACCCTACTTTTTGTTAATTTCAAGTTATCTTCAAGTATGTCTTCTAGCAATGAAGCAGAGAGGAAAGAGATGTCTCGAGTATCGTATGCATCAGCAGTAAAAAGTTTGATATTTGCTCTAGTAGTAAGAGCGGTCAGTCGATTTATGGCGAATCCTGGTGGAGAGTATTGAAACATTGTGAAGAGGATCCTTAGATACATTAAAGGAACCTCAAGTGCTGCATTATGTTTTGGAGGATCATAATTAACTATCAGAGGTTATGTGAATTCAGATTTTGCAGGAGATCTCGACAAAAGCAATTCTACTACTGACTACGTGTTTACACTTGTAGGAGGAGTTACAAGCTGGGTTTATAAATTGCAAACCGTTGTAGCTTTATCTACAACGGAAGCAGAATACATGGCAGCTACACAAGCTTGCAAGGAAGCAATTTGGATTCAAATGTTATTGGAGGAGCTCAAGCACAAACAGAAGAAGATTTTTTGTTTTGTGATAGCTAGAGTGCCTTGCACATCACAAAAAATCCAGTCTTTCATTCAAAGCATATAAGGGTTCAGTATCATTTCGTTCGAGAAGTAGTAGAGGAAGTGTGGATATGCAAAAGATTCACACCGATGAAAACCTAGCAGATGTAATGACAAAACTAATCAACTCTGACAAGTTTGTATGGTATCAATTCTCATACGGCCTAACAGAGATGTAAGCAGCAGGGCTTGAGCAAAAGCAATTAGAAGAATTAATAATGAAAGATGACTCCAAGTGGGAGAATGTAAAAATTGAAGTCATTTTCACATGGCTAAAATGATGGTCAAATAAAAGTGGGTGGTAGAAGCCAACCAATAAATATTTTGTGTAGAAAAACAACTGAAGTGGAATAAATGAAATGAATAATAGTTGGAGTAAATAAAATAGGTGGTAATTGCAATCAAAGAAAATGAAGGAAAGAGAAATAAATGATGGTGGTTGCAATAATAAATTAAAATCTCTATAAATAGAGTTTATTTGCTCATCTTAGCATTTTATTCCAAAATTTCAAGTATTTTAAGCCTTTCAACTATTCAAACACAAAGTTATAAGCTAATGAAATATTTCTCTATTTGAAAGAGTTATTTCCTCATTGTGAGAGAGAGATTAATTGTATTCTCTTATTATAAGAGAGAGATATTGTTCTTTCTTTGTATTTAGAGAGAAGTTGTAAATCTTTCGGTATAGTGAATTCCTTTTCACTTTTGCCCGTAAAGTAGCCTGTAATCATTTTGAACGAATTACGTAAATACTTGTGTCCATTTTATCTTCGTTCTCTCAATTTCATTTTGATTATGCATTAGTTTCGACTCATAAATTTTCTAACATTAGAGTTAATCTAAAGGTAAAAAAATGAGGTATCTACCTTAGCTTACATCCAATGTAAGGCAGAAAGATGCAATAAAGCATATGAACTGAATTGAATGGACTTATTAATGTTTTCAATTTGGTTTAATAGAGCCATAGAGCCTACCTAACTGGCTTATATCATTGAAATCCTTATTTTCTTACATTTTTCTTTTCTTTATTTAGGCTGGAATTAATCCCCAACTTCCACTAGTCTAGTGGGCAAATTTTGCTGCCCAAGTTTATTGCTGTACAGTGATAAGATGGACCAGCAAATAATTAACTTTGCTGCCCAAGTTTATAGCTGTACAGTGATGTTAGATTTCAGGTCATTTATGTGACTACAATATTCTTTTACCGTGGCAGGAATAACAGTATAACATTAAGGTGCTTGATTTGCATGAGCTTAAGACAACCATCTCTTTATGAGGAGTTCTGAGGTTACTTGAGATAGCTAGACAAGAATAATATGTAGCTACAGAGCTGTATGAGGTAGGTGGTAGAAGTCCAATTGGTTCATACTATCTCAACGCTTTCCAGTAATAACAGATGCTTGTTAATGATTTATCCATATTCGTGCGGATTACTTCACCACCTGGCCTAATAGGCCTGTGAATTGTTTTCTCAAGTTAAAAGACTTATATAGCATGGTTATTAATAAAATAAACAAAAGGACAAGAATAGCAAACATTTTTACCAAAACTCACAGTTTGGTATTAGCTTGCTTTAAAAAAAAAAAAAAAAAGCTTTGTAAACTGTACAGTTTTGGTAAGAATATTTGCTATTTTTGCCCTTTAATTAATTTTATTAGTAAATCATGTTATATAATTCCTTTAACTCATATTTTCTTATGGATGTTAAGGTTCTAATTTCTCCCATGTTGTGGGATCTGATTTTTAAATGTCTAATGCAAATGGATTCAGGCATGGATTGATGCTTGTTTCAATTCTTTCATCGTCAAATTACATTGATTTCAGATGTACTCAATGGTTTTGGACCATCCATTTATTTTTTAGAAGTATTCGTGTTCAAACGATAGGAACACGAGTGTGGGTATTTTGACTCCAATTTGGTATAAATTTACAAAAATTTAGAAATATGGGCGTGTTTGACTCCCAATACGTATTAAAAAAATTACAATTCTTGGTGTTTTAAAGAGTCCGTATAATATAAATTTTGACACAAGTTACTTATTGAGCTAGTCCAAAGTTTAAGTCTGTATACCTAAAATTTGGCCTTAGTGACCATAAATTTATTTTTGAGTGGGATTACATTAATCCAAATGCTCAATGGTAGGGTATTTTCGTGCATTGATCAGTCTATCTTATTTTGATTTGATTCAATTTGTTAATTATCATGATCTGAATCAATTAAAAAATGATTCATTTTGACTCAATTTGGAGTATATAATATAAAACATATATGTGGAGTGGAGTTCCAATCTAGTGTAATTGTTCATCTCTAAGTTATAATTGTTCAGCAAAAAAAATTTTTTTTTTTTGGAGATGTTATATCATAAATCAAAATCTGCTTAATTTGTTCTTTAGATTTCAAAGTCAGAAGCGCTATTTATTAAAGTAATATAAAAATCAGTTTTTGACCATATGTCACTAGCTCCTTCCACAAAAGAATAATCACATAGCTAACGTAAACATTGACTCTTCCAATTGTTAAAAGACAGAATTTCCCAACAGTTGTTCATTGACCATAATAGTAATATAAAACAAGCAGTACCATTGTATACCGACACTTGTATGTTGCAAGGACAAATGGGACCTAAGTGGTCCCATCGTGACGAAAAAATGTTCCACCCATTTAATCAAGCCGCTGTGAAGATGCTGTATCATTCACTTGCTTTCTCAATCGTTGCACGGTTGGTTGGTGGAAACATTACGATATGACCAGATGGCCCATTATGGGCGTGAAGGTACTACATGAAAGATTGTGTTCAATATTTTAGTAATCATAAAACAATTCACCAATATTCTCAATATTTTTTTAAACTTAAATTATTCAAATATTCGTAAATATCATTATTTCATCCTCCCATCTTTTTATCTTCTAAGTCAATAATTTTTTTTTTTTGCGGGACATTTTTGCCATTGTGACAATTATTTACAAATTTGCAGGCATCATAATTTGTATGCATTATGCAACATAACTGTATAATCTAAAAAAGTGAAAAATAATAATTAATTTTTTATTATGATATCATATGTACACCATAATTATGTGTATTTTTTTATAATTAGTTAAAAATATGTGCATTATGTTTTACTTATTTTATTTTAGTTAATTTTTATAACATATTTGAAATAAATACAAAAATAATTTTTTATACTTTAAAACTAATTATGAAAGTAAAATAATATTAAAGTCTTTATTGAATTGAATGTGATTCTTATTTTATTATCATATTTATAATTCTTATTTAATAAAAACGTTAATATAATTTTGTTTAAAAAAATATTAAACATTATATAAACTTTTGCAAATAATATTATAATAGAAACACGGTCGGTTATTAGGCCCAGTAAAGGTCAACTAACACGGTAACTGAGCCGAAAGTTCTTATTCTTAGCGTAAAAAGAAAAAAAACATTTGACAAAACAAACTTAAACATGTATTTAAGCTATGTTCCAGTCATTTTTAATGAAGCCTTCAAGTTTTTGTTGGGAAACTATCTCTATTTTCTCTATCTCTATATTAAACAGTACTACTTCATCAAGTCTCTGATCTTATTTTTCTGAGCTGCAAAAGAGGCCGAACAATATGGAAGGAGAGAGAAGGAAGAGAAAACTTGAAGAAGAAAATGAGGAAGCCAAAATGGAGGAGTTCTTTGCTTTGATTAGGAGTACAAGAGAGATGCGTGATCGTCTTAGAAGCAACTCTAATGGGTCAAAGGAGAAAGATGAAGACGCTAAGAAGAAGACCATTAATAATGGTGTTTGGAATCCAACTTTTAGGCTTGAAGATTTTCTTGGGGATCATAAAACTACTCCTATAGCTACTCTTATTGATCAAGTTGGCTCTTCTAATCAAAAGGAAGAAGAAGATCATAAGGAAGAAGAGGAGAGAGCAGGTACAAGATTGGATTTGGACCTAAACCTTTCCTTATAGCTAGCAAGTTCATTAGTGCATCGTTAATAACATGTTAATTTGACCAACTTAAGCTTGTCGTTTAATTAGCTAGCCCTTTTCATAGTGTATGGGGTTATAAATGTTTTATCTATTTTTTTTCTCTCCCTTCTTTTGGTTGGTTATGCATTAATAAATTATTAATAAAGCCTTATTTGTAAATATATAATGTTGGTTGTATTAATTTGCATTAAGGTGTCATAGTATTGCAATTTCTCACATATGATAATACAATATAAATACGATATTAAAAAAAATTATTCATAATTTATTAATATTTTTTTTCTTAAAAATCTTGTTACTTTTTACTATTATATATAAACAACTTACACAAAAAATTTAAAATAAATTTTTTTATGTATTAATTAATGCATTAATACAAAAAATTAAAATCACGACACAAATACTACTTTTGACACAATTTCCACTCTTACTGTCGGCTTCCAATTTACTTATAAATATCCAACATGATTATCAGGTTTTTTTTAAAGTAATTTAAGAGAGATAAAATCAAGAATTACTTATAATATCCAAACATGATTATCAGTTTGTTTGGTTATAATATTTTTCTAAAACCTAAACTTGTTAAGAAATTTTTTTAATTGTTATTTATTAATTTTTAATTTTAATCATTTTTCTCAAATATTTATCCTAAAATATATTAAATTTGAATTACTCTTCACAAAAATATTAACTACAAATGAAAAAATTCAAAATTTTGATTAATTTTTTAAGTGGTTATTTAATATTTTTTATTTATTACAATTCGCTTTAAAATATTGACCAATATGGTGACCATTTTAAACTACAAGAAAGGAGGATATAAAATAATTAAATTTTAGGAAAAACATAAAAATAATATCCCAAAATTTTGTAAATATAAAATAGTATTTTTTATATTCAACTCATATATTTTTAGGTACTCTTATAAAAAAATCTAGCCTATCTTTTCACATTAAACGATTTCTAATTAAACTTTATTCAAGATGAACAATGCCCTATTTAACTCGTTTAATTTTGAACTTTGTTTAATTTGACCATGTTAAATATTATTGAGTTTTTGTTGTAATAAATTTTAGTTATAATATTTTGAAAAATAATAAAAATAACATCCCTCAAAACTTATAATAACAAAAATAGCACTCTTATGTTCAAATCAAATTAAATTATCACAATTTAGACCCGTTCAATGTTAAACTTGTGATGTTATTGTGATGCTAATTTTATTATTATAAATTTTAAGAGTGTTATTTTTGATAATTTTCTAAAATTTTTATTGTTTATCTCATTACGTATCTCTCCAAACTACTTTATTGCAATAAAAAATTGTGTTGTGACAAAATTATGCTATGACAATATCATAATAATAATAATAATAATAATAATAATAATAATAATATTGAACTAAATATAGAACAATTTTTAAAATTAATATATTCTTAAAATTTTATTTTAATAAATTATTTATTTAAAAATTATATAAAATATTTGTGATTAAAAATTGAGGCTCTATTAAGTTGAGGTTTAAGACAACTACTTCATTTGTCTAAGATATTAGCAATCTAGTAGCTCCTGAAATATTCCTCTAATATAAAAATTATTCTTCTATATTTGGAGGTGACCTAAAATAAAACTCTTAAAATATTTTATAGAATATACACGCAATCTTCAAACATCATATGATCAGTGGAACAAATTTTTACGGATTGAATATTCAAGTTGGTAACACTTCCTTACTAATTTTCTTGTAACGTCGTATTTTGTAGTGTCGTTTATGTCAACTGTGGTCCTGTAGGTGATGTAATCAGTGAATTGTTCGAATAGCAAAAATTTGTATAAAATAATTTTTTAGACCTAAATAGTACTTTTTGGATTGAAATGGTGAGTTTCATTTATATAATATATATGATTTTTACCAAAATATCCCTTTATCTGAGTATTCGTAAAAATCTCGTTATTTTCGTGTTTCCTTCGAAGCTTATGGAACTTGTACATTCACATTTTGTATGTATAAGTTACATACACATTTATTTTGTATGTAACCTGTACATTCACATTTTATATGTACAGGTCATGTGAATGTACAGGTTACATATAAATTTATTTTGTATGTAAATTTGTATGTAACCTGTACATACAAATTTGTATGTAACCTGTACATTCACATTTTGTATGTAATCTGTACATTCACATTTTGTAAGTTGTTCAAAACAACAATAACATACAAACAATACAATGCATTTCATGTGAATGTACAGGTTACATACAAAATAAATTTGTATGTAACCTGTACATTCACATTTTGTAGGAAGAATAGTTCGTATGTACAGGTAACCTGTACATACAAAATGTGAATGTACAGGTTACATACAAAATAAATGTGTATGTAACATGTACATACAAAATATGAATGTACAAGTTCCATAAGTTGTTGTTCTTCTTCTTCCAGTGGGTGATTGGAATTAAACTAAATACTTCTTTGTAGATATAGTCGAAAGCTTGAGAACAAAATCCAGGTGATATTGCAAATAAATAAAAGGAACCTCAGTTTGATAACAGCAATAACATACAAACAGTACAATGCATTTCATGTGAATGTACAGGTTACATAAAAAATAAATTTGTATGTAACCTGTACATTCACGTGACTTCGTCTTCATCTTTATCTTCATCTTCAATTCTTCATCTGCTCCACTCTTTCCTACTTTATTAAGTTTTTTTTTTTCTTTTTCTTTCAGTTCAATATATTAAGCTCTGTTTTCATCTTCATCTTCAAGAATAGTTTGATTCTACCAGTTAATTGTTTTTGTAGATGAAGATTCTTCATCTTCCAGTGGGTGATTGGAATTAAACTAAATACTTCTTTACAGACATAGTCGAAAGCTTGAGAACAAAACCCAAGTAATATTGCAAATAAATAAAAAGAACATCAATTTGATAACTACTTATAAATCAATTTTGAAGACAATTAAAATTAGTATATAATTAGATATATCAGATACTCTTTATATAATTATATAATTAGATATGCTTAAATTAACAATTTCTCTGTACTCGAGAAACGCATGTCTATATTCATTGTAGCAGTATGGGTGTAATTGGGATTAAACTTAGATTTTTGGTGTAACAGTAGCGAGTAATGAAGAAAAGATGGAGCTATGAAACAGAGAGAGGAAGAGACAAAAGACGAAATAAAGTGGACTCACATGATGGCAAAATTGTAAAATAATATAACTCAAAACGAAGGCGTATTGTTATTTTAGTTAAATTGATCAAAAATTGCAAAATCAGTCTATTCTGCGTCATTAATTCGTGATGTAATTTAGTTTCTCCCTTTCATGTATGCGCCAGTAGTTATGGGCTGAGGCTGATATATCCCGATAGGACACTCCTTAAAAAAAATGTTAATTTTGTAATTTAAATATTAAATTTTAAATATGATATTATTATTTTTATGATTAAATTTATTTTAATTTTTATTTAAAGTTTAAAATCAAGATTTAATCTCTATTATATTATAAATTTATATTTAAATGAAGATTTAATCCTCATCCTATCTTAGATTTAAATTTTATATTATATTTTATAAACTCTATAAATTAAAAATACAATTATTAATAAAAATTATTTTCTGTTTTTTACTCTTATTTTTATTTAATTCTACTATAACAGTTAACTTTTTTATGTTATACATTCATATTCATATTCATATTCATATTCATATTCATTTTCACTTTTAATTTAATATTTTAGTAATCAAAATACCGTGGCATCCATATTTAAAGATTTGGTATACCTTTACCGTACCCATGTGTATATTTTTTCCCCGTATGTTCTGTAAGACCCTAGCAAATCTCGTAAAGTTCGGCGGTATCCTACTTTTAGCCACTGCTTTAGTAGAATTTTTTTTCTTTTTTCTTTTTTTATAAAAAAAATATCTTTTAAAATTTATAATAAAAAAAATAATAATTCTTTATATTCAAACTTATATTTTTATAATTAAAAAAATAATTAGTATATCATTTTTTTAAACACTCATTCTATTAAAATTGAACGATGTCAATTTAAACCCATTTAATGTTAAATGTTTAATATTATTGGGATGTTAGTTTTATTACTACATATTTTATGAGTGTTATTTTTTATAATTTTTCATTTTTTTTATAGTAAATATGTGTGGAAATAGTAGGTATAGCATAATAGAGATAAATATAAATAAGAGGATGAATGTAAAAAAAAAAAAAGTGTTAAAACTTAAAAATAAGAGATCGAACAATTTAAGTCCATGTATAAAATATATTTACTTTTTAATAAATTTGTTATATAAAAAAATTTGTGAATGAGAGCGTAACTTTGACATTTTTTAAAAAAATCAATTAAGATTTATAAGACAATATGCTAAATTAATTAATTTTAATTTTTTTTTCTAAAATAACTGTAGTGTATAAAAAATAAAATGGGGTGTCTATATTAAAATATAACTACTGAAAAAGTGTTATGTTAGATAATTTTACAAATTTATATTATTATATATAAAAATTCTAATTTTTTTTTTTTTTTTTATGAACATATACTGGAATATTAATGTAATGATATTTATAATCCTTTAATATATATATATATATATATATATATATATATATATTATATATATATATATATATTATATATATATATATTTAGAAAATATTTTTATAGCCATTATCAACTATTCAAGTTATTAATAATAAGTATATCAACTGTGTAAGTTTTTAGTTACGGACTAAATAAGTCTAGAGGGAGGTGAATAGATTATTTTTAATTTTAACATATATTAATTATATAACTTAAATACAACGGCCAGACATGCAATCGCGTGTAAAAATAAAATGCAGAATTAAAAAATAACACACGAAATTTTTAAGTGGAAACAACTTAGGTCACACCAATGACCTAAGAGAAAAATCACAGGTCCATCGGACCACCTAACTATCCACTATGAAAATCAATGTTCAATTACAACCACAGGTCTTAGACTACCCTTCACAGATAGATCCCTCTCATGTAATTTACTTACGAGTCGTCGCTCCTTTCATAGCCTCCACAAGCTAGGTGTCTGGATCCGGACCAACGTTTCGATCTACTTGAGTCCCACAAGATCAATCAAACCCGTCAACTTCGGTAATTTCAAGTCACACGAAATACCTAACACGTCACCTCAGTACCTAAAACATTAGTACAAATAACACAAGTACAAAGTGTGTCCTAGAGCAGATTCAATAATAAAAAATCCTAACTAGCAGATTCAATAGCATACTATGTAAAAACTAAATCAACTAGCAAACTCTAAAACAATCATGTAAAGCTCAATATCATGAAAAACATTTAGACATATGAATTATTCAAAAATCACCACACAATATGTTTGAACAATTAAAATAAGAAAGTGCCTAAGATTGATAGATGAAGAGAAAAAGATTTTTCTTTAAAATAAAACTCAATCAAATGTAGAAAATATTATTTGCAGTGTGGTTATCTTTTGTCTCTAACACAAGGTTGTTTATATAGAGTTCAATTTGACCTAAAGAGAGAATTAATAATAGAGTACAACTCTACTCATATCAGGATTTAGCTTTCACAATAATTTTACTCATATTAGGATTTTGCTTTCATAACAATTCTACTCAAACAAGGATTCTACTTTCACAACAATTCTATTCATACTAGAATTTTACTTTCACAATAATTCTACTCAAACAAGGATTCTACTTTCACAATAATTCTATTCATACTAGGATTTTGCTTTCACAATAATTCTACTCAAACAAGGATTTACTTTTACAACAATTCTACTCATATAAGGATTTTGCATTCAATATTAAATGAGTCAAATTGGTAAAAGTAACATATGGGCCGAATTAAAAATAGAATTGTAGTAGAACTGAAAAACAGGCTCGATCGATCTAGCCAAAGCTCGATCTATCTAGCCAATGCTGGATCGATCGATCCAAACCTCGATCGATCTAACCATCCATTTTCAAACTCGAGAGCAGCTAGGTTGAAGTCAATCTATGCTTGATCGACCGACTACTCGATCGATCGAACTATCCTCTCGATCGATCGACCAACATGTGCACAGTTTTTTTCGTTACGATTCATATTAAGTGTAGTGCTCAATTGTGTGAGGATGTATGCATGAGAGAATATTTTACCTGTCATATGGGCATTGTGAGCTTGGTGACTGTTTCATCATGTATCATCTGATTAAACGGTGAACGTTTATGCTAGATTATAATCAAACATTTTGTCCACAAAAATTGCCAATACTAATAAACCTTACAAACTGAAATTACTCCAAGATAGATATATACTTTGGATTGTTATGTATTGTAATGCATAATGAATGCATGTTAAGTTAGAATATTAATTAATTAAATTAGAATTATAAATAATTCTTGTTTGTATTTTAAATCTTGTGAATGTAACCAGAATTTAGTTTTACAATTAACCAAAAACCATTTGAAATTACATCGTCACTTATGTGAATGGAGTTACATCACTAGTTGGATTAATGCAATTTGCACTTCTTAAAACTGTTAATATTTTCATAATAACCCGTTTACCCCTTCATAATAAACGTCACGAAATTTGGAGAAACCTCTCCATCATATCAGCTATAATATGAGTAGGAATTGGACAGGGGTGGCAATTTCTGACACGACACGATAGCACGATTCGAACACGACACGAATTTTTTTTAGTAAGAATTGATCAATAATTTTTTTATGTTCTTAAAGGTTTTGTTATTTCTTACTATTATAAATAAGTAACATAAAAAAAATTCAAGTAAATTTTTTAATGTGTCAACCAACACGAAAACACGACACGAATAACACGAACAAACACGACACGAACACGACCAACACGACACGATTGACACCCCTAGAATTGCATAACCTAACTCGTGATAAAAAAAAAAACACTTTTCAGGCTTCTGGGTTCATCTCTTGATAAAAAAAAATAAACCAAAGCTTCTGAGTTCATTTGAAAATACCGTAACACAAGCTGCAGCTTGACCCAATAAACTTGTGTTCAGACTGGCTGCGTCAAACGTGGTCTTTCAAGATGATTTTTTTTTTTTAAAGGGCTTTAAAGTTTTTTTTATTAATAAAGAGAAAACACACTCACACATTCGAGTGAAATTTAAACTTAGATTCTTAATAGAAGATTGAGAATCTTATCACCTGAACCACAATAGATTCAAAAAAAAAAATGAATTTTTAAAATAAATCAACTCCTTTAAGGATTTCTTCTTCAGTTTCAAGGTGACTTGTTTAGTTACATATCATAATTTTTTCTTATATATTTAATTTTGTTTTTAATCTCTTAAAAAATATATATTGTTTGTTGTAAAAAAAATATATTTTTTTATGAAAAAATTTAAAAATAAAACCTTATAAATAAATAAATTATATATATATACTTAAGGATATATATTTTGATGTAAAAACAGGTCTTGAAAAGTAATAAAATAGTATCTGGGCCTATAATAAAACGTACACGTAATATAGTATCTGGGCTAGGCCTTATTTCTACATCTCGACATAATATTTAAATATGATTAAGAAAGTTTAATTCTACCTGCATCTCACATGAATTTTCTAATACATATTTTTAGGGTATTTTTTCTTGTAATAATAAATTCTTAAAAATTTTAAACCGAAATTCATAATTTTTTGAAAATAATTTTACCAAAAAAATTGAATAATTATATTATATTTTATTTCTTATCATATTTTTCATTCATTTGATATTTTTAAAGGATTTCTTTTAATTTTTTTAAAATATTGTCTAAAAAGGCTTCAAATTATAGTAAGAATTTTTCTTATGTTATGGTATTTTCTAAATTTTTTAATTTTTTTAATGTATTTATTTATTTATTTTTGTGATAGTATTAGCTATTATGTTATTTCAATGAAATTTTTCTTAAAATTTTTATTAGTTTGAGTATTTCGTATTAAATTAATTAATTCATTTAAATTAAAAATTTGTGATGATGTAAACACTTTCTTAATAAATTTTTTTACTTATGATGTAGTCATGTTAATTTTATGTTTTAATTTAAAAGTATTTTATAAATTATTATCTGTAATATTTCTTAGGGTAATCATTTTGTTATCTTCTTAATTAATAATATTAATTATATTATTTATTTTTATAATATTTTAAATAATTTACTTCTCTTTTTTAGTTAGGCTGGTTATATTTAATTTAAAACATTACTTTTGTTTATAACTTTCTTTTATATCCATTTTTACAAATTCAAGACGTGCTTCAAAATTTAAGTATTTTTTGTTTTAGTCATTTGCTAAACTATACATTTTTTTTGTTTAGAAAAATAGTCAATTAATCATTGTAAATTTTCAATAATCTTTGATATTTCTGTACACTTTTTTTGAAGTTATCTTTTATTAATGTCTTAAAGCAAACAAAAGCTTATTTAAAATAAATTATATATTTTAAAAGTTTATTGGGTTTAGCATAGTTTTTAATCTTGCTTCTATATAGATTTGTTCATGATTTCTTAGTCTTATTAAAATTCATTTTCATATTATCATGTTTGTTTTCTAATTTAATTATAAATCAAGATATGAGTATAAATTCAATAATATCAATAGAATTCAAGGTATATTAGTTTATAATTGTAAACTTACTTTATGTTGAATATGAATTCACTGGGTACTTTTGCTTCTTAGCTATCTTTTTCTTGATCTTAAAAGCTAAATCTCACTTCAGATTTAAGCTTATAGACCTCTTGTTCCTGCTGACTTTTAATGAGATTCGTACTTAACTTCCTAAGTTTAAAAGGATAACTTGATTTAAAAATTTTAAGATGAATTTTTATTCATAAAACAAATAATTTATAATCTGAAGAACTAAGTATTCTTGAAAGGGTTTTTAGTTCTTACTCATTCTAAAAATACAAACAGAAAATAGAAAATAAATAAGAGCAATAGTGATTTTGTATGTCCCTCTTAACATAAGATAATTCCCTTTTATAAACATAATGATTCTCTCTTTACATTAGTGGAATATCACTATTTTACCTAATTTTCATTTATAATGTTCAGAATGCTTACATTATTGATGCCTTTAGCTTCAATAATTGCTCTTTACAATCATTATTCCTTATCTGTCGACATTGAACTTTGTGAAGATCCTGAGTCCACGTAAGTTTTCTTATCTTTAATACAACAAATATATTTATGATCCTCATATTAACTTTTAGAATAATGACAAAATACATTATTAGTCTCTTTACTTACTTTGAACTCATTACAGTTGAAGTTAGCTTCATATTTAACTACTTTGTCATTATCTCTTTCGATTATTACCATATTACTCTAAGAAGCAATAATAATTTTATTGGTGCAATAATTGACCTTAATTTTAAAAAAGTTATTAATTTTTCTTATTTCATAATAAATTTGGCTTAACATTTGTCTTCTTTTAATACATAATTTTTTTGGATTAAATTCCTTTTCTGATAAGGTTTTCGGACGAAGAACTTCTCATTTAGTATTAGCTAATCTAAGCTTAATAAAATGATAAAGGTTATAGGTATTTTCTACTTCTAATCTATTATTGAACTGAAGCATCTTAAACAAACAGGCTTGTTTATAGTCCTAATGTTTCTTTTAAAATTGTTGATAGATTTTTTGAAGTTCTCAAGAAAATGGTTTAATTCTTTTAAATTATTTCTTGGATATAATTTTTTTTATTAATTCAGCATAGAATATTCTATCGATAAATACTAGATCAGCACATTCTAACATTTTGAATTTGCTACATGGTAGGAAAGTCATTTTCTATTGTATAAAATTTCATATTATTCAGATGTTCTTAGGATATCAGATATAGTTTATCTATTCTTATTATTTCATCTTTCTGTCATTGTCTTATATAATGTTCATGGTAATTTTTGGTAAAACATTTCTTCATAGGTTTATTGCATGAATAGTGGTAACTTGTAGTAATACATTTCATATTCACTAATAAAAGAGTCTATATAACACATGTAACATATTTACATATTTGTTAAATGCCATATGGCTTACTCAATTTTATACTCACTAGATTCAATGATATGTCTTCCTTTATATTCTTCAATAAATTTCTTATATATCTCATTTACTATAATATCTAAATATTCTATACATGTATGTAAATTTCTTTGCATTTGTAAATGTTGATATGATAAATTTATAAATCAAACTTTTACATTTTCTGTCGTTTTGTGAGCTACAAATATTCTACTGACTAAAGAATTTGTTTGTATGATTACACTCATTCTACTAGCTTATTTATTTAAAGTTTTTTTCCTATATCTTATACAATTAAAATCTAAAATGACAAATTTATAATTTTTATGTTGTTTAAATTCTAGTAGAATGCTAACTTTAGTTCCCCAATATAGTTGTTCTTCCATTTTAGTTTAATGTCTTCTTTTTCCTCCTTATGTAGGTCAGAAGATTCTCCAATTTCTCTAGTTTCTCTTTGATATGCGATTGGTAATGTGATAGGTTTCATATAAATTTTTGGAATTGTATTTTCTGATTTAAAGTCACTTTCACTAATTATTATCATATCATCTTATTCCTTATTTGTGCAAAAAAATTTCTCATAACTTTTTTCTAATTCTTCATCTGTTAGAGTTAATAAACTTATTAATTTTTCTATTTTTTGAATTCATAAATTATTTTTCTACTTCTTTCATATATGCTATTAAACTAGGATTATGGCTTTACTCTTGAATTTTCATTCATTCTTTTTTTTGTCATTTTTGTGTATTAATGCATAAGATTTTTTAAAAATTTCTTTTTTTAATTCTTTTAATGGATCAAACTTATATCCTAGAGTTTCTTTTCCTATTAGTATGCCCTTTTCTTTAAATTCTTTATGTATATCTAGTTATAATTTCTTTGAACAATTACATTCTTTTATTTATTTAAGAAATTTCTTTAGGGTTTCATTTATATTTTGTAAAACTTTAATGTTTGATTCATTTGTGGTATTTATTTTTCTATTAAAAGAATAAAAACCTTCATTATAAATATTTGGTTATTATATATACTTGTTGAGTTACCATTTCCTTCTCATTCTATTTATAGTAATTTTTCTTTTAACATTTTTTTTGAAAAATTATCAATATTTTTCTATTGTTCCATGAATTAATTTTTTTACTTCTTCTATTTCATCTCTTTATTTTACTTTTTTTTTTTTTTTTGATGCCTGTAAACTTAATAATTTGTATATTACATTTTCTTGTTAGTATAAAAGGCTTTTCTTTAATGTCTAAATCTCATTCATCAGATATTTCATGTTTTGTTAATATTTTTGGTTTTTTTATTTGTTCTATTCCTTTGAATATTCTATCTGTTTCTATAAATTTATTTTGTCCATTTATTGATCTATTATGACTATTTTTTAGTGAATATCATACTAAATAATGTATAAAAAATTGGTGGTTTTCATTTTTCATTAATGTGATAGGTTTCATATAAATTTTTGGAATTGTATTTTCTGATTTAAAGTCACTTTCACTAATTATTATCATATCATCTTATTCCTTATTTGTGCAAAAAAATTTCTCATAACTTTTTTCTAATTCTTCATCTGTTAGAGTTAATAAACTTATTAATTTTTCTATTTTTTGAATTCATAAATTATTTTTCTACTTCTTTCATATATGCTATTAAACTAGGATTATGGCTTTACTCTTGAATTTTCATTCATTCCTTTTTTTGTCATTTTTGTGTATTAATGCATAAGATTTTTTAAAAATTTCTTTTTTTAATTCTTTTAATGGATCAAACTTATATCCTAGAGTTTCTTTTCCTATTAGTATGCCCTTTTCTTTAAATTCTTTATGTATATCTAGTTATAATTTCTTTGAACAATTACATTCTTTTATTTATTTAAGAAATTTCTTTAGGGTTTCATTTATATTTTGTAAAACTTTAATGTTTGATTCATTTGTGGTATTTATTTTTCTATTAAAAGAATAAAAACCTTCATTATAAATATTTGGTTATTATATATACTTGTTGAGTTACCATTTCCTTCTCATTCTATTTATAGTAATTTTTCTTTTAACATTTTTTTTGAAAAATTATCAATATTTTTCTATTGTTCCATGAATTAATTTTTTTACTTCTTCTATTTCATCTCTTTATTTTACTTTTTTTTTTTTTGATGCCTGTAAACTTAATAATTTGTATATTACATTTTCTTGTTAGTATAAAAGGCTTTTCTTTAATGTCTAAATCTCATTCATCAGATATTTCATGTTTTGTTAATATTTTTGGTTTTTTTATTTGTTCTATTCCTTTGAATATTCTATCTGTTTCTATAAATTTATTTTGTCCATTTATTGATCTATTATGACTATTTTTTAGTGAATATCATACTAAATAATGTATAAAAAATTGGTGGTTTTCATTTTTCATTAAATTTTTTTATCCAAAATCATAAGCTAAACTTAACACTTAGTTTAAATTTGTATCATTAATATTAACAACAAATATAGGGCATGCTATAAATTTTAATTTTTAATATCCTAAATTTCTATTAATCATTCCTAACAAATCATCTTTTATGTTTGTTATCCGATTGACTAATAATGTCAATTTTATTTATGTATTTATTCCTTTTCTAACATGTATTTTTATTAAAATTTGTATTTATCTTAAATAAATGTACCCAATTTTTTCTTTATCTTTTTGGGCAATTTTTGATTTTTTTTTTCATAATGGTTTATTTATCAATTAATGGTATATTAAACATTATTTTTGTATTCGGTATAGTAATACTCATTTCTCTATTACTTATTCCATAATATATTATGTCTTTCCTTAAGAATAATTTTCTTATTTTGGTGAATAATTTTTCTCTAAATTCATCTTATTTCTTAATATTTAGCTTTGATTTTTGAATTTTTTTTTGCTAAATATTATTTATTGTGCAAAATATTTTGAGATATCTTATGTCGCTACTTCCATTATTTCTTAATTTTATGTTATTTCTGACATTTTTTTAAAGAATATGAGATTTTTTATTTTTATACAGTTTGTCTGTAAGGTATTACAATTTGCTTTCATAATTTTGTAAAATTTACATGTATTTGTAGGTATAAATTTAATAAAATGTGGGGAATGTTAGGAGTATCGCTATTTAGAAAACAAAGCCTAGCAAAATGAAAGGGAGTCAAAATCTGGATGATGAGTCCAATTCTGTTCAAGCCGTCAGTCAATCACCACTGGTTTTATACTTTTATCTAATTTGATAAATGAAACTAACAAGCGGCAGCAATCATCCATATTGTTTACTTGGATTCCTAAAGACTATTGGCAAAAATAATATTATTTTTGTGTATATATTGCTCCTTTCGTCGTTCACGTGGATGACTGGGTGAGAGGTTGTGAGGAAAACAGAGCTGAAAGGTGCCGTTTGATGAATAATAGTGAGAAACTGAAAATTGAGAAAGAAAAAAAAAATGAGAGGCGTACAGAGAAAGTAGAAAACTTAAGAATTTTTTTCAAACAAATAATCATATAAAAATATAAAATAATAATAAATAAATTAGATTGATTTGGTTCTTACCATGTTTCAATAAATGAGAGTCAAATCAATCTAATATAAATTAAGTTTTTTAAAACACATAAATTTCAAAACCAAAATTTTTTGACTAAGTTGATTGGACTAGATTAAGTTCAATTTTGGACACCCTACTCAATGGGAATGCTATAAACCTCAAGTTACGTTAGGTTAGATATTTTTCCGAGCTTATCTAACTTTGTACTGGTACTATCATATTCAAAAAGGTCAATAATTTTTTGATTAAAAAAAGCCAATATTATTTATTGATCATTAAGTTGTAATCTTTCGTATAGTACTTGTTTATCTTATTTTCTGGTGGTTAAACCAGTGTACTTATGTTTTAAGCTCTATATATTTTTTAAATTAAAATTTTACACGTCAACTCTACATTTTTTTTAAGCTATTTTGATAAATAAATAAATAAAAAGTTATTTTATATATATGTATTTTTAAGTCTTAAGTGCAAAACTAGCAATTGACCACTGGGAATTTTGGAGGTATTATTTATTATTCTTTAATTTTGCTGTATTAGAGTGTTAAATTTGGTGATATTGGATGCAGGAGGAACTTTAGGGTTGTGGATAATAGCTAGCAGCGAGTATGATTTCGATTGCAATGGTCTCTTTAGTTAGAGTTGGTGCGTCTAGTAAGTGGAAGAGATGTGATAGAGGTAGTGTGTTCATGCTTTGCTAGAATTGGAAACCCAATCCTGGCCTTAAGTTTTCACAGATATGGTAACCAATTTAGATTTTATTAAGGTTTGTTGTCGGTTCCTCATTGGTTATTTCTCTTGCTTTTGAGTTAAAGTCTACCAACACACGGAGATGGAAAGATGAGTATACATTTTAGCAATAAAAAAAAAAACGTAAATAAAAAATAACATAATATATAACATTCTTAAAATTAATACCAATAAAAATAATATTTTTAACATTAATTTAATACTAATTTATATTTCTTTAATTTTTTTTAAAAATAATATTATTTTTATTATTATAAGTATTAAATGTGTTATTTTAAGCAATTTTTTTATTAAAAAAAAGAAAAATGAAAATTGAGAAATGAAAAATGAAAAAGAAGAAGAGATGGTTGAGTATACTACTAAAACTATACAATATTCTAGCCACATTGTGACAAAACAGTACTATTGCCACTTATTACAATTAAGCTATGTCTTCCTTATCCCTTTTTCTTTATAGAGATTGAGGGGTAGGAACGTGTCGATCAAGGGTTGCTTCACTATTTTATATCAATTACAATTAATTGAGCTACATATATATTTATCAAGTGTAGTTATAGTCATGATTTTTATCAAAATTTTCATAAAAAAAAGATATTGATATGGAAATATTGTTTACATCTTCTACAATATTCGAGAATTTCTCAACAATTTTATGGAATCATTGAAAAATTGTCAAAATTTTATAGTGATTTTCTAAAATTTTGATGAAAATTTTGAAAGCATACAAACATATTAGAAGCATAAAATAAAAGTACAATAGAAAATAAAAGTAAAACTAATATGTTTATTTATTTATTTTTAAAAATATTTTATTTTAAAATTACTTTTAAGTAACTCTTTTGACAAAATTGTATGTAAAAAAAAAATTTGTATTTAATTAAGATTTTTAAAGATTTCTTAAAAAAAAATTTAAGGGTTTTCAATTGTGATTTTATAAAAGGTCTTTAAAAATATGTAAAAGTTTAAGTGTATTCGAGAAGAATTTTGTAGTAATCGTTAATAATTTAGTGGTATTCAAAAAATTATTAATTTTAAAAGATTTTAAAAATTGATTGATTTTTATGAATTTTTAGTTAAAATTATAAGTAAAAAAAAGTATTTATTCTTCTATCCACCCCTAAAGAGAGTGTATTCAATTAAGATTTTTATAAAATTTTAAGGAGTATCATAGATTTTAAAAGAATCTTTTGCAATATAGTAAAAATTCTTGTAAATTCATAAAAAATTTTGGGATAGAGAGAAAAATAGTAGAGATTTTTTTATACATATAATTTTAACTAAAAAATCATTAAAAATTTATAAAAATGTATTACTTTTAAAACCAACGATTTTTTCAATACACTTGGATTTTAAACATCATTAAAAATCTCAATTGAATACACACAATTTTTATGAATTTACAATAATTTTAACTATAATTTAAAACATTATGTTAAAATCTACAATAATTTTTATAATTTTTTTTAATTTATAACTCTTTAAAAATTTATAATTTTTTTTTAATGAAATACACCCTCCTTAAATTCGAATCCAAATACAATTCATAAAGAGTAATTACTTCAATTTTTTTTTTTTTTTTGAAAGAAAGTGGTTTAGTTATCAGCCGCATTCAAATACAATTAATAAAACTCAACATTTCTTTTAGAAAGTTCCTTACTTTGAATCCACACCTCCAATATATTAAAAAAAAAAAAAACTCATACATATTCAGATGGGTTCTTTAGAGTAACAGTTGAGAAGATAATTTCTCATAGGAGAGGTCAAAAGTTGGTCGGGTTCGAAGGTATGTTTTCCAATCTGCAGTGGGTCGGTTATCTGATTTGACATGTTTTCACCTGTAATTTAAAATAAATTTAACTATTTTAAACAAAATAAATTTAATTTGAATAATATCTGCGTGTAAAAAAATTTGAATTATTAACTATTTTTTTTTTCCAAATAAAAAAAAATTATAATTTTTCATGTAATTAAAATTTGTAGTAAATAAGCAGTACCATAAATTGAATTGAACAAAATTATTTTAAATAAAATGAATAATATCGATCTATTTCCAACCCAAACGGATCAAATATACGCGAGTATTCGAACCGTCCGGACAAATTATCATTCCTATTTCAAACCATGTATTCCTAATTACCAACGACAAATGCCAAGCAATGTGTACGATGTACCCCTGGACTCCTATTATAGCTTGATACTATTTATTCTTTTGAAAAAATTTTCATTATTTTTAGAATAAATAATAATATAATATTTTATATCAATAAATTTAAAATTAATTCAAATATTTTTTTTAAAAAATAAATCTTTAAAATAATAATAATAAAAAGGCAATATACTTAATAGAATATATATTTTAAAAACAATAAATAGCACATCAACCTTTTAGGCTTCTTACAAAGTAAACTAGTTTTATAAGGGAAAAAACTTATCACAAATTTTTTAATATGATATAATATTATTGGAATGTGATAAATATGGTTAATTAGGTATTTGGAAAAGAAAAAAAATAGTTTAATTCTATATCCTTTATAACTGTACTTGTTATATTGGATAAGATAAATCTATTATTTTTACAAAAGAAATATTAAAAACTTATTTTTGCAACAAAAAAGGGGGCAACACAAGTACTAAATAAAATTCTATAACTTTTTTTTTTTTTTTGTAAAAGTAATAAAATTATACTACCTCACTTGATAAATATCAATTTAAACTGAACTTTTATTAAAATTAAGGGCAACCCTTCATCTTTGAAAAACTCTAATACATGTTTTAGTAGACATAAAAGTTTAGGAAAATTAAATAAACCAATCCCTAAAATTTATAACTACAAAAATAACAATATAAAAATATTGAATGATGTTCAAATAGATAAAATTTAACATGAGTTTAATTTATTAGAATTTAACTTAAATAAGGTTAAATTAAACATGTGTCATGTAAAATTTTAGACTATTTTTTTATAATAAAAATATATAAAATGTATATAAAAATTATTATTTTTATAATTATAAATTTTAAAAACATAGTAAATATTGCTTTTTCAAAAATTTATGCTTTAATTTTATGCATTGATTAGAATATATTTACCAAAATAAAGCCAAAAGTCATGGCATATATATTAAGTAATTAGATTTTTTTTTAAGGGCTCTAGTAGCTTATACGAGTGTCACGTAAATTTTTAATAAATTATATACTCATGTTGTTATTATAAAATTAATATTAAAATTTAAATTTGCTTATTAATTAAAAAATTGAGTTAAATTCTATCATTTGCTAGTAATATTATTAAATTTATGAAAATATTTTTAAAATAATAATTTTATTTTGATTATTAGAATGATAGTAAATAACTAAAAGTAATTTTATAAAATTATTAACATGACAAGCATATGACAGATTTTAGCCTAATTTTTTAGTTAACAATAAAAAAAAAATAGTATTAATTTTATGAAAACAACAAAATTTATATGTAAAAAATAATATATTAATTTAACCTTGGAGTAAAAAAAAGTTACGAATTATTTATTACTCTTAATATAAATAATAATGTGTTATTTTAAGCCAATAAATTTAATATTAGTATAATTATTTTTTATAAAAATACAAACATGCAATGGATTATAAAAAAAACAACCAATAAAATTAGTGAGAAGAATATTTTACAAGCAATGAATATCACTTTTTTTTTCCTTCCCCTATTTAGAATAAAAGGATAATAATCTATAAGAAAACGTGAAGATTTTCTAAGACACCATTAAAATACCTCTTTTGAATTATCAAAAGAAAAAACCTCTTTTGAGAAGTAGTGGGACAAACACATTGTGCCAGGGCCCTATCTCATGCCCTACTATAAACACAGACACAGGCGGGTCGCATACATGTTTAGACATGTTTAACTATTTTTTTCAATGACCAAAAGCCTTTTTATTTAATGTTTTCTCCCCTCAAAATTAAAGAAGACTAATTATTTGACCAATTTAATTATCTAACTACAGTATATAGATACTGGGAATAGCTTCTTCTTCTTTTTTTTTTTCCTCTTATTTTTAACAACTGATATCTATGTCAACTGCTTTAAAATAAAAGAAGGGTAGTTAATTAAGTTTATGTGTAACATGTAGTTAATTAAATTTATATTAAATTAGGACCGGTGCCGTACAAATGTCCAAGATTAGGCTTTTGATTTTTTAGTTTTCCTAGTACTAAAAATAGTATCTTTTTTTTTTATTATTGAAAAAAAATAGTAGCATTTAATACAATTGTTTTGAAAAAACCGGTCAATGATAAATTTATTATTTTAATAAGTTTGTATTAAAATATTACTTTTTATTAATTAATTAAAATACAAACTTTTAACATGAGTAAAAATAAAATTTTAAAAAAAATTATAATAATATTTCAGCATAAAATTAATTATATATAAATAAAAAATAGAAATCAATAAATATTAAAGCAAATATTTTGTAGAAATAATTTTATATTAACTATTGCTTTATTATTATTAAATGCTCGTGTATCTCTTCACACAAAAAATAATATTTAATGGAAAAATAGTTGACCCTTTTTTACAAAGCAGTACTAAATTATATTATTTATAATTTAAATAACTAAATAATATTAATGATATAATTCATCAATATTTTTGACAATTTGTCTACTACATATATGAGGTTAAGTTTAAGGATGGAGGGATATAAAAGCATTTGTTGGACATGGCATTTACCAAATTATGATTACAGCCTGTAAGAATTTACCAAATTATGATTACAGCCTGTAAGAATTTAAGGAAATGGATTCTATGTTTTTTATATAGTATTAAAAATTTTAATTATATAATTTTTATATAATTAATTATTTTTTTGTAAAATTAGACTGTATCGAACAATATAAAATTAATACAAATAGAAATTTTGTACGATTAAGAGGTGTGGGTCTAAATTGTATTGGACACTTAATTTAATCTGTCTAAATTTTTAATTATAAAATTTTGTGTCTTACTTTTTCTTTCATCTTAAATTAATTTTTTTTAAAAATAATAATAATAATAATAATAATAAAATAAATTAAATGTTAATTTAAAGAGATTTTATAGAGTAAACATGCGGCTGAATTTTTGTGAACTTTTTTAACTTTAGTAGCAATGTTTTGTATATGCTTGCAACATGGTTGTCTAGTACATTAATAGGAAAAATCATGGTTTATTACGGCTGTCATTAGAACCGTAAATGCTTAACATTTTTTAGGGAATTTCAGTTGAATTTTTTTTATTTGGGAAAAAATATTAGCAAAAAAAACATACAAATGAATTATTCTTTATAAAGCACTTGTGAAATGATACGAAGAGAAGAGTTATAAAGGCCTTTTAAATTATATCATTTATATTATTATAACTGATGTTAATTGGTATTTTAATTTTAAAATGAGTTAATTAAGAATAAAAGATATGATTTTAATATATTTTTTTCATTAAAATAATATTTTAATGATTATTTTTTAAATTAATATTTTAATTAAAAAATTATTAAAATTATATGTTTTGTTCTTAATCGATTCATTTTTTTAAAAATAAGGGACCAAATAACATTGTTTATAATTTAAAATATTAAATGATATAAATAATTTAATCTAAAAAATTTCATGACATTTTTCTCTAAATTATAATATATTTTTATTTATCCAATAATATTTTTAGTGTAACTCTAGACCAGTTTCCAACTAATCGACGTATTTGTTTTTCAAAATAATTAGTCAATGCAATCACAAGCGAGTAGTCCAAATTTAATTAGTATAATTCATGTAGCCACTCCTGTGTGAAAATTATTGAGTATAAATACAGTTGTTTGCTACCCAATTAAAATCTAAATAACTAAATTTAATTTAACTTGATTTGAAGCTCGAGTAAGTTAGACCCAATTACTCGAATAATTTTAGCATCAAGAGTCAAATATTTATATTACAAACTTAACACAGACCAAATTTGAAGTAGAAGTTAAACTTAAATTTTATAAAATATATAATAAGTTAATATGGTATATATATCATTATTTAATAATTTATGGTATCATTTAAACTCAGGTATTAATTTAAGTTAATTCAAAATTTTAAAAAATTAGACTCAAATTTGCCTAAATATTTTAGGGTCGAATTTTGAGCTTGTATTTAATTCAAAAAATTTGATTTAATTTGGCCTAAAAATATACATGGTACGAAAATACCAAACTCTAAGTTTTAAGTTTGGGCTAGCCTTGTCAACCCGAATTTATATCCCTAGTTGTTTACGTTTGAAAATTATAAGGTTATTTTACAAAATTTCTTACACTATATTATCTAATTGTTGAGATTTATAAGTGAATAGAAAAAATTATTCTTTAAAATTTCTAACGGTTAAGATAAGTGAGTGTAAACAATTATATAATATTTTGTATTTATTGATTTTATCCATCCTCTATATATATATATATATATATTTGAAGTTATAATGCGAGCATTGTTATGGATGGATCGGAACCATAAGCAAGTAGATTAATGTCACTAAATTGTGATATAGATATATATTTTTTTATTAGAATTGAGATTATAATATTATGTATACTAATTAGATGAATATTGTTTTTGTTGAAAGCCCAATATGTCAATAGACTTTTTATAAGTATTATGTTTTAATTCAAAAAGTTAAACTTACGGGGAGAAACAACTACATAAACTTTTTAAGATTATTTCATATCATTTCTATATGAAATTTTCGTTTGCCTTTAAGATTAGAGTCATTTTAATCAAACTATGCTTATGTAAAATTGTATAATTATCAACCATACACCACAGTCAAATGAACATTTGAATGTTAGGAACAAATAAACGATATACGTAATTTTCCATAAATATTTCATTGAGCCTATTTTCTCGAGGTACCACACTAAAAGAAATGAGAAAAAATAATAAAAATAATACTCTTTAAAATTTATAATAAAAAAATAGCACCCTTTATATTCAAACTTATATTTTCACAATTAAAAAAATAATTAGTATATTATTTTTCTTTGAACGACCACAATTTAGACCAATTTAATGTTGAACGTTCAATATTATTGAGATGTTATTTTTATTATTATAAATTTTAAGAGTGTTATTTTTAATATTTTTTTAAGAAATAAAAATACTTGCACACGTGTGTATTATTAAGATGATTTTTTTTTTTTTTATATATGTAAATTAAAGGACATTTTAGTATAATTATTAAGATGAATTAAAATATTCATAATATACACAGAAGGGTACCAATATTTTAATAACTGGTTCCACTTATTTATATTCTTGGTTTTCTCTCTTCTAACGAGTAGCTATTAGAGATTAGATCAAATAGCAACATTAATAACACATAAATTTATATTTTAATAGTTATGGTTTAATTTATGACTAAATTATTTTAATCTTACCATTTATTAGATTATAATTAATATAAATATAAATTTATATAACTTTAACTATAAGCCACATTATATTTATTCTTAGTTTCGTACACCAATGATCTCTTAATTTTTTAAAAAGTATAATTTAATTTCTTTTCTTTCAAGTGGGACATTATAAGTCTCCTATCTTTTCAAATTAAAAGTACAATTAAGTTCATTTTATGAAGAAAAAAATTATCAATTTTTTAGCACATATTTTTATATGACTTTTTAAGGGAATAATTTTAAAATTTTATATTTTTTGCTAATTATTTTTGAAAAATAAAAATAAATAAAATCAAAGTTAGGACGGGTTAGTTTTTTTCTTATTCAGTTTATTTTTCTTATAAATTCTTTAAAAAAAAAATCTCAAAATTACTCTCTTAAAAGGTTAAATGAGAATCATAAGCTAAGAAATTGATAATTTTTTTAAAAAATTGAACCTAAATGTATCTTTTAAAAAATTAAAAAATTTAGAACATACCCCTAGAATACCAAATCCTTTAGAAATTGTGCTCCATGTGAGATATATATATAAACATTGACATTTCAATTATATGCTATTAAAATATGTCAATTTAGTTTATTAATTTTATGTTTGAGTCATTAAAGAACAATTTTTTAAAATTGTTAAAATTTTCATTAAATAAACGTATATCTGTCATACTAAATTGTATTGTGCTAGAATAATTAATAATCCAACAATACTTATAAATTAAATATAACACATGTAAGACGCACACGTTTATTTAATGAAAAAAATTGACATTTTTTTGAAAACTATCTTCAATTTAAAATTATTGTATTAAATAGACACATCTTAATAATTATAATACTAAGGTCAATGAGTTATAACTCATCGATATGAAGCCTATGTGACATGTAAAAAATATAATGTTCGATTTTTAATTATAAATATATATGTAGTATAATTATTTAAAAAATATATAATTATAAGAATAAAATGTGAATTAGAAACATTGCAAACTAAATTAACCCAAAATCTTACTTTATTTAGTGACGTGCACTATATTTGGCAACTCCATTGAGTGGCCAGGGTAAAGTGGGAACAACTTGGGGGAGCAATAAAGTGTGGTGCTAACGTACGCCTATTCTACCGTTATATATATGGCCAGCATTGAAACTCAGTTCCAAAAAGCCATCTCATATTCTTCAAGTCTTTTTTTAGTACTGCGAATTTCATATTTGCATAGTTTCTCTCTTAACGAGAATAAAAAATAGGAAACAAAATAAATAAGAAAACAAAAGGTGAAATGGAGAAAGAAATGAAGCCATCAAAATTCAAAAGAATTTGTGTGTTTTGTGGGAGTAGTCCAGGGAAGAAGGGCAGTTATAAGGAGGCTGCTATTGACCTTGCCAAGGAATTGGTAACACCTCTTTTTTCTTTAACCCTCTCTTTGCATGTTATTCTTTTATATATATACATTCACCACTTCAAAAATAATGAATAATTTCTGTTAAAAAAATAACCTTAAATGCAATCAAGTCTTTAGATGAAACAAACCATTGTTACACGTCCTATTTTTAAAAAGTATTAGGTAACATTTAAAACGTGACTGTAGTTCATAAAAAAAAAAAAAAGAATTCTTATTAGCCACGTAATAGAGAAAAATAAGGAAGATCTAGTTGGAATGGGCGTCTTCAATGATAAAAAAAAAAAAAAGCATTGACGAGGGGGAAAGAAAAAGGGTAAACGTATGTTCTATAACAACTAAGTCGTAGAACCTACCCCATATACATATATACATTTAACATTCCATAATTCCGTAATATTGACAAGGAATGATATTTTTTTATTTAAAAATAATAATTATTTTTCATATTCAACTTTAATAAGGTGGAGCTCTCGAGTTCGAGGCTTGAATGTAGCAAAAAAAAAAAAAAAAAAAACTTTATATCCCCTGTTTCGTTTCTCTCTCTTTCTCTGTTTTTCTAAGACTGTGTTCTTGAGATATTATATTTCTTGATAATATGTCTAAAACAAATTTCTCACTTGGTTTTACTCTCTCTTTTATTGGGTTACCTTTCTGTTCTCTTAGTGTATTCAAAGATGTGGCTAAGTTTCACATAACTTCAATATTCTATAGTCACATTTTTACTTAATACATGTATTTATTTATTTATTTATTTTTGGGTTTTCAAAGGTTACTAGGAACATTGATCTGGTTTATGGAGGAGGAAGTGTGGGTTTGATGGGCTTAGTTTCCCAAGCTGTTCACAATGGTGGTCGCCATGTCCTTGGGTGTGTATCTTACTATCTTTAACCATTTGGTTAATTAATTAATTTCTTTTCCCTTCATAATTTTCCAATTAGTTTAGGATTTTGCAAGCAATATTATCTTATTTTTTTAGTCTTAAGCTCAACTAATATTTGTCTTTATATTGTTAATTGCCTGTAGAGTTATTCCCAAGGCACTCATGCCTAGAGAAGTAAGTACACTTTCTACTACATATTATGTCTAATCTTAAAAGCCTTTATACTGTACTGCAATAAAATGAAAATAACTAAACATCTAGGAGAGAAGGAAAAAAAAGGTCACGCATGCATTATCTTTATCTAATTCAATTTTATTTTTCCTTCTCTTCTCTAAATCTGATATTTTGATCATTTTACGGTAGCTATATATATACTTGCATGAATTTTTACCTTACTCTTGTTATCTTCATATTATGGATTTCTAACTTAATTGTCTCTTTCAGATTTCATTGAGTTTCTTAAACTTTTTGATTGCGTCTCATTTTGTATCATTTTTTTAACGATATTTTATATTGGGTTGTCATACATGTTTGGGTCATAAATTCGTATAGTGTCATATTTTTGTACGTGTGATTGTTGATAAAAAAAATATATATATATACAACTTATTGTCAATTCAATTATTTATAATCGTGATAGTTCATTGTTTGTATGGTGTTAGCGTGTTATGTATAAACTCATCCCCTCTCTCTAACCAATTGACCATCTTAGGTTAATGTCACCTTGTCCTTCTCATACAGCTTGAATATCCATCAATTTCAAGAAAGGAAAAAAAAAAAAAACTAGTAGTAGCCATGAAGTTGATTTTTATCAAACGAAAATAATATAACCTATGAGAACAGAGAAATTAGCTAACTATTATCTTGTACAATCCTCTCTTTACTTCTTATCTTATGTCTCTTATCTTATATTGGATTAAAGTTTGAACCCACCAACTTTGAAAAACTCATCATCATTTGTGTTCTCTCCTGTCCATCTAACGTCCTCTTCTGCATATATTGTATTAATGTGGTGGCCTGGTGTGCTGAGTTTTCAGATAACTGGAGAAACAGTGGGGGAAGTGAGGGCTGTAGCAGACATGCATCAAAGGAAGGCAGAGATGGCTAAGCAATCTGATGCTTTTATTGCCTTACCTGGTTGGTATAACTTACTTAGACAGTTACACAATAAATGACATATCCTCACTCAGCTTTGCACACATAAAATTCACCTCATATGAACCTAACAACGCTGCTTAATGATTTGGCATAGAAGCCCATTTTTATTGTTAAATATATTCAAACTCACATAATTAAATGAAAAACTATTACTATTCTATATATTTTAAGATATAAAGTAATGGTGTTTCATTAATTGTCTCGTTTGATATTGCTTTGGATTTTTAAGAACAAAACAAAAAAAAAAAACAAAAAAGGAGGAAAGCTTGTCTTTAGTTTTTTAGGAAAAAGTATGGCATGTTTGATTTACGATGAAATTAAATAATTAATTTTGATATTTTTATTTTTTTATAAAAATAACCATTAACGTATTTGATAAAAAATTATAGTTAGTAATTTAAAAAAAAAAAAATCAAAAATCAACTTTAAGTTATTTGACAATACTTTTTTTTTTAAATAACTTTAATAATAAAGACAAATTTTGGTTTTTTTTTTTTTTTATACAAATTTTAAGGTTTTAATAATTTTCTTCGAATATTTATACATATAAAAGTTATAAGATTTGATTTAGTCAGTAGAAAAAATGTTTGATCATAATGAAAAAAACTAGAAATCACAAAGTTGATTCAATTTTAAAAAAAAATATGAATCACCCTATATTTTAGTATTCATTTCTTAAAAATATAAAAAATAAAATTATAAATCATTATCAAACAAACTTAATTGAAAAATAAGTTAAAAAATTTTAAAAATTAAGAATCAAAATCGTTATCAAACAAGCTCTTAATTAGAATCTTCCTTTTAAGAGATTCAACTGATATTCAAATATATATATATATATATATATATATATATATATATATATTTATTTATTTATTTATTTTTTTTTTTTAAATCCTCTAGCAAAGAGACCTCTTATCATATTTATGAAATTAAAGTTTAATAGGAAATATTATTGTAAAAATGCTAAATAAATATTCAATATTTGAACAATTAATTGCCCGCAAGAGGTTGGGTTGAGTCACTGTCGTTTTTGCCTTGCATGTCTTAGAAGTAAGAATGGTGGGAAAGAGCAATTTGAAGCTTAAAAGGTGAACATGTCATGTGTAAATGTCGATAACATGTTTGATATTTGGTCCAAAAGAGCCCAAGAAGCAAAAATGGCCGTAAAAAACCATAAGCTTGTGACGTTGACAACTAGGCTTATGGGTTTTCACTCTTACCTGTGGTTAACAATCAATGCTTTCATTTATTTCCAAAAAAAAATCATTGCTTTCATGATCATAGTCATTTAGACTGTTCCTTTCATTCAAGTTTTTCTCCTTTATTCTTCTTTGCAGAAAAGGGACGAATATAAAGGGCGGAAAAATGACCCAAACTTCGTCATTTTGATTCGAATTTCAGCCTTATATTTTTATTTAATTTTTCTATTTTTCTTATTCACTAAATTAAATCATTTGAAAATATTATTCTCATTATCATGCCAAATGTTTCCGGAGTCAGGATGGAAATTCTTCATGAGAGTACAAAAAATTTGTGGATGTTAAAGATTCCTATTAATGAAAAATATATTTTTATTTGTAAATTATATGCTCCAAATCCACGACTTTTATAGTTAAAAATAATTTACTTTACAATTATGTTTAATATATATGAAATTTATGGTACAAATAAATTAATATTGCTTGTTTTGCTAGAGATAAATATTCAATATAAAATAAATTTTAATTTTAATATTATATTTTCATAATTAATTATTTTATGAAACATTAAGTTATTTTATAATTATAAATAGTTAAATTTTATAAGTTAAAATATATAAAATTTGGGTTTGGAGAAGAATGAAGGCATTGGTGAAAAATTGATAACACCAAGCACTACTCTAAATCATAATAGAAAATTGGTAGCTTTGAATATATACTCAGTTAGCATATGTTAAAGTATTAATTTTATCCCAAGCTTCATTTCTTGGTGCCAAACTACTAAGTGCTAAAAAAGTGAGGTTGTCTTCTATGCATGAACCGGGTTGGGCTAATAAAAAACTCTAATTGAATGTTTTTTCCCTCTTATATATAAATTATTTGTATGAACTATGAAGGTGGCTATGGGACTCTTGAGGAGCTCCTTGAAGTGATTACATGGGCACAACTTGGAATTCATGACAAACCGGTTAATCCATATCATTATATCTCAATTAAATTAAAACTATAATCAAATTATTATTTAAAAAAAAAAAAAACTTAAGCCAACACAATTTTTTTTTTGAGCAGGTAGGATTATTAAATGTGGATGGGTACTACAACTCCTTGTTGTCATTTATTGATGAAGCAGTAGAAGAAGGATTCATTAGTCCAAGCGCACGCCATATAATTGTTTCTGCCCCTACTGCCAAGGACTTGGTGAAAAACTTGGAGGTCATATCAAATCCATTTTATTAACTTATTTTAATTTAATTTCTTTGATTTTTGTCTGACATTTTTGTTTAATATATATTATTACTGAACTTAGTGTAATTATCTTTTATGTTCTAGGACTACTTTCCTCAACATGAAGGTGTTGCTCCAAAACTGAACTGGGAGGTTGAGCAGTACTTAGGCTACTCTTCAAATTCTGACATCTCAAGATGATCATGGGTTAATCAGATTGAGAGAACAATAATATTGGAGAAAAAGGCAACACTAGTGAAGATTATATATATATATATATATGACTTATTATATATTAATGTGACAAATTAAATGAAGTAGAGCGAGTTTCTTTTCTGGTTGGTAATCTTTATGTATTATATTATTAGTGTAACGTACTAAATATGTAAGTTAACCCCAAACTTTGTAGTCCTCTGTTTATGTTCTTCAAGTTGTAATGCGTGCCAGTAGCAGAAGAATGGATGAATTAGTATGGTTTTATTTTTTATGCTTAAACTATTGTGATATTTTTAGCTACACTTATTCTTTACTGCGTATCATACTTAAATTAATGCCCCACACCAAATACTCTTTTTTCCTATGCTAGTTTCATATTTGTATGGGATATGATCAATAATTCATATTTATTATATAATTTTTTATGCCATTATTATTTGACGGTTGAGATTTAAAAATAATATAAAAGATAATATCTCCTTAACCTTATTTACATTATTTTTTTTGGAAGCACATTGAAAACTATTTAAGCTATAAGCTTTAGGCAAAACCAAAAGAATATTACTGAGAGTATATAACTTATATTATTGTAGATGATTACATTAAATAAATTTAAATATTCTTAATTCTATGACACGGAATGACCCAAAAATAATTAAAGTATAAATTACTTCAAGTAATATATTAAAATTCATGACAATAAAAGAGTCTCTTCAATAAAATAGGTAAAAATTAGTTACAAATATTATTATTATTATAATAAATTTTAATTAATTAATATTTTTTATAGCATTTTTCGACATATTCATAGACCTTATCTAGACTACAATAATGATTGTAGCACATAGATCTATTTATTTATAGGTGTTAATTTATGTATCAAGTCGTGGTATGTATTGTATTAGTTATTAAATATAAAGTTAGAAATGTTGAATAAAGAAATAATTGTGGGACAAATAGAAAATTAATTATATTATATTATATAAATTGTAATATGTATTAGATAAAAAGAGTTTGCCAAAATTATTTAAGTGATAAGTTTATGATTATTGCTTAAATTTTACCAAAATACAAAAAATTCTTAAATTTTCAATACATAAATTGTATTGGCTAGTAAAATAATGTCAATGTAAATTTACACGTATTTTAGTATTTGAATCGACTATATTACAACAATTGATAATTTGATCTAGAAAAATAATGATTTTTTTATTTAAAAAAAATGATATCATATATCATAATATAAATAATTTATGTAAAATAATAAGTATAAATTTATATAATTTTATAAGAGTAAATATATTTATCGTCACTCGGTGCACAAAATTCATTAACGTGATAATTTCGTGCAGATTTTAAAATATGGGCCTCTCTATGAAATCAAATGAGATCCATAATTATTTATAGAGTACATAATGTATTTTTTTTTTTTTTATAAAAATGTAGTGATGATGCAATTACGGTGGTAATTTATAAAGTTTTCCTTTTATAATGGTGCTATAAAATGTTTTCATTTTTGTTCGTGCACTTATTAAATAGCAGGTAAATGTAAATAATTAGAATTTACTTAAAAATAATATATCAATCATATAATTAATATATTATATAACAATAAATTTAATTATATGTAAGTTAATTTGCAATGGCTCTTCTATTTCATTAATGATGTATTTAGTGGACTGTATTAATTAATATTTGATTTATTTATATATATTTTATTATATTTTTAAAAATAAAAAAATATTATTTTTAATTTAAAATAAAAGAAAAAATTTTAAATATATAATTTTATAATTAAAAATTTAGATAAAATTATCCTGTTCATTTATAACCTTTAATCTTTATAATTTTTTTACATAATTATATTATTTTTATATTACATAATATTATTTAATTTTATAATTAAATACATAATTATATAATCATTATATTTAATATAATAAAACAAACAAGCCGTAATGGTACTCAAATGCCCAAAACAATGCAAAGCCACAAATCATTCCAGTAGAGCGACGCCGTTAAATACCAACGTTATCTTCTGTACAATATATAAAAACAGGCACCCTAATTTCCATTTTGAGTTTCATTTCTCTCGTCTTTGTAATTTCTTCTGGGCAGCTCGTCAGATCTGCCCCCGTAAAAGGTTTTTCAGAAATTGCTCTTTTCTTCTTCGCCATGTAAGATTTCTTTCCTTTTAATTTTTCTTACATGTTTATATTACGCTATTTGCGTATGCATTTATTTATTGATCTGGTTCTGGTTTAAAATGAACAGATTTAGTTTAAAAGTTTTAGCTTATGATTGATGAGTAGGTTTATCTTTTATTCATAATCAGTGGTTCTCTGTCTGTCAATTTTGTTTAATATAGATCTAGATTTACGGTTTAGATCTGAATCCGATGCACCGGGTCTTTAGTTGTTTGTTTTGTGAAGTTTTCGCATTCATGGTTTACGTCTTAATTCGAGTTAAAAAAAAAGTTAAGAGCTGCATGCGTTTTTCAACGCCTTGATTTGTTATTGTTTCGCTGATCTGACTTTGTACTATTATATTCGACCTGATATATAATATGTTGGAAATATTATGTTTGTGAATCATGTACTTAATACATTTTTGTTCAAATAAAAATTGGACATGTTGCATACTATGGCAATGTTTGGTGCACCTTACTGGATAAGTTAAGGATAATTATATTAGTCTGAACTGTATTGAATTGTATTATAATTAATCTGTATAGTGTTTGGTGAAAATTTGTATAATATAGTCGGATGAATTTGTTTATATATATTTTACTAAAATAATTTATATTTGAAATATATTTTAATTATAAAATATATTTTAGTTAATATTTAATTTATTTTTATATTTTTATTACATTTTTAAAAATTAAAAAAATATTATTTTTAATTTGATATAAAAGAAAAAGTTAAAGATATATAATTTTATAATTGAAAATTAAGACAAATTAAGTTGGTTGTCTAGTACGATTTAAACCCACACTTCTTGGTTGCACCAAATTTTTACATAACCATACTAGTTTTATACTGTACGTACGATCTGATTTCACAGTCAAACGCTTGACTGTATATAAATTATACAGTCAGAGTATTTAATATGGTGTAATAAATATGCCATATAATTTCATCTTTTAGAAAGAAGTTGAGGTAACATGTTTTTAGTATAAATTGCTTTCAACTGACTTGTCTATGGTTTCTCGTTGTTTATTTGAACAGTTCTAATTTTTTACTCGTGGTTACTTTTGAAACTCATCTTCATGACATGAATGTCATTCCTTCATTTCCGGGATATAAGTAGTAGTTATGTGGACATAAATGTCCAATTTAGCATTTGTATGGATGTTAGAATCCATAAATTATCCATGTAAGATGTGACATTTTTTCTTTTTTCTATATCTATATCCACTTTTACCCGGTGTCTATAGTTTTAATGTTATCTGCATTAACGTAATTAGTTTTATAAGTTTTAAATATTCAATTACTGGCATTTTGACTTTAATTATTGTGTTTTAGCCAAGATAAAAGATGGGATTGTCTTTCACCAAGCTTTTCAGTCGGCTTTTTGCCAAGAGAGAGATGCGAATTCTTATGGTAGGTCTCGACGCTGCTGGTAAAACCACTATCTTATACAAGCTCAAGTTGGGAGAAATTGTGACAACCATTCCCACAATTGGTATGCTTCCATTTTTTGACTTAGTGTTTAGATTTTTTTGTTTGATATATTATATTTATTTGTTACTATAAAATTCCTAGGTTTATATTGGGATTTTCATGTTTATTGTCTTTGATTTCAGAATACAATTTTTTTTGTTTAACACAGGATTTAATGTGGAGACTGTCGAGTACAAGAACATTAGCTTTACCGTTTGGGATGTTGGTGGTCAGGACAAGGTTTGTTCAAGTATTATTGGAGCTTTTATAACATTACAATGAAAATTTGATATAACTTAGATATTTATGCCAGTGTACTTGTTTGTAGGTTTAGCTATTTACGAACAACTAGATAGAGGTTTAAATTAATGTCATTTGGTTCTGCCAGCTTGCCAATATATATGCTTATTGACGGTCTTGTGCTGAATAGTCTTTCCCCATCAGTACATAACATAATCATAAGCTATATTTTCTGTGCCTTCATGACTTTCTGAATTTCTTTTTGCATATAAGGAAATGCTTTCTAGTCAGTTGGCAGACATATGACTTAGATACATATACATGTATCTATAACATTTTTTTTATGTGCATTGTAATAGTTCAAGTAGTTTTTATTTGTATTTAACAGTCATAAGTGGTATATTACTGATTACTCATTTCATGTTTGCATGTGCATAATATTTTTGTCTTGCATCTGCATGTACTTATGCAATCATCTTTACATTAGGTAGATATTGATTTAATCAGATTTATGTATGTCTTAAACTTATTAATTCACTGTCAATCTACTTATGGAAAGTGCCTGTTGCCGCTTTTTTTAATGTGCAAGTTCTCAAATTCCATTATCAAAATTCACTCTTCTATAGAGGCATTAAGCCATTAACATTTCATGTCAATCTCGAGAGAGCTAGATCATAGGTTAGTTCTACTGCTTTCACGTATTCATGTCGACTTGTTTTACAAATTATCATAATAGACATGTTTCTAAATTACACATTAAAAATGAATTGGAGCTTCTACTTTCAATTGTCTGCTTGTAGCCTTGAACAAGAATTGCATAATATTGTAGCTGGGGCATTAGACTTATTATTTAGTATTTATTTTTATTGTTGCTAGTGATATCTGTTGAGGAAATATGCAAATTAATTTGATCTCTCAATTGATTTACTTTTTTGTTTTGTTTTGTTCTGTTATTGTACAATTAGATCCGACCTTTGTGGAGGCACTATTTTCAGAATACACAAGGACTCATCTTTGTTGTTGACAGCAATGATCGTGACCGTGTAGTTGAGGCTAGGGATGAGCTCCACCGGATGTTGAATGAGGTACCAAAAGGCTTTATTTGTCGGATCTTTTGTTACCGGGCATGTTGAGCATCCTTTTATCTATTGAAGCTTCAAATCTTATTATTTTGTTGGTTGAAAATGTTTACCCATTTATTCAATGGGCTGCTGTCTTTACCTTCATTTTTTTCCGTTTCTATTTATATATTACATTGCGAACTGTAAGTTTTAATTTTTACCACAGGATGAGCTGAGGGATGCAGTGCTGCTTGTATTTGCTAACAAACAGGATCTTCCCAATGCTATGAATGCGGCTGAGATAACCGATAAACTTGGTCTTCACTCTCTCCGTCAACGCCATTGGTGAGTTTTAACAACTAAATCTCGTCTAATTCTCTCTACATTACTACATTATTTTATATTCCATGTTTTTTGCGGAGGACCTAATTGTTTATTAATTTTGGTCCTGGTGCAATTTTACCTAGGTACATCCAGAGCACCTGTGCCACCTCTGGGGAAGGGCTTTATGAGGGACTGGACTGGTTGTCCAACAATATTGCTAACAAAGTAGGCTCTATTCCTTATTTAAGATAATTCCATATCAAAGTTGAACCATCTGCTCACGCATTTCATCTGATTTTTTTTTTTTTTTTGCAGGCTTGAAAGATTAGTTAATACCTGAAAGACTGTCGGTCGAGTATATGCATTAGTATCAGTCAGACATATATCTTACCATTAGTATTAGTCTTGAAAAATGTACTGTTTAGATATTGTTGCATAAAGAGAGAAATCAATACTTTGTCTTGTAGATTCTAAATAACTCAATCATTCCCGATTGTTTATATTATGGTTTAATACCCGTCTTGTTATGAGATCCCTCTAGATTTTGAAGTTGATTACTAATATGTAATTCACCAACTTATGCTCTACTAGGAAAGACTATCCATGAATATGATGTGGCTAACATTTTAGTTTTTATCCAACTGTTGTGCCTATTATGGTCAGCCTTGGATATTGATTTTTCATGCGCAACCTTTTATTAATTGAATATTGCTAGAGCCACGTGTTTTTGGCATTTCATTTGAGGAATTATTCAACTGGATCAATAATTCTAATCAACATAACATTATTATATTATTATAGAAAAAGAGAATAAAGAGAGTTAATAATTGAAATTTACGATACTAATTTTTCATAGATTTTGATCATCTTATGAGTGTGTACAGGACCAATAAAAATTTTTTGTTACAAGTTTCAGGTGGTTGTATTTTTTTTTTCTTTTTCTTTTCATTCGCTCTTTATCTCCGTACATTAAGCTTACGTGTCTTATTATTAGAGATTGATGTTTATTTAATTGAAGTCATATCGATTTAAAAATAAAATAAAAGTAATTTATATTACTTTTATCATAACTATATTATTTTCTTTCAAGTGCTATTAAAATTTGGAGAAACATCATACACGTCACACAAAGATGAATAATACAAGTACTATGTGTATTGTGCACATTTTCAATGTTTTTTTTTATAATATAAATACTATAAATATTAACTATATATTTTTAATAGCAATAAAACCACATAAAATATTTGATGTTTTATAATTCACAAATCTCAAAAATATTAATGTGATAAGTTATGTGATAATCTTTAGAAAAATAAGAAAGAGAATACGGATAAAACTTATGAAATAATAAAAAACAACAAAAAAACGTTATTTGATAAATCAACCATACTTTATAAAAAATAATACCAATAAAATATAGATTTAATTACATAACATAACTTTATTCATTTATAAAATTTCATTTTTAATCCCTTAAAAGAAAAAAAAAACTTATCTTTTTAATAATATGTGTTTTTTTATTCACTATAAATATATATTATTTTATATTATAAGAAAAACAACGTATGTTTTTTTCTTGAAAAAGTTAAAATTAAAATTATAGAAATGAATGAGTTATATATACACTAGATGATAAAATATATGGGCACACAATTGGACAAAACTTAATAGCAAAATCAACCAAATATATATATAAATATATATATTTTTTATTTTTATTAAAAAATTAAATAATAATAATCCTAATGGTTTCAAATGCTGGTGGTGGTGGTTGGAAGAATTTCAGGCCGATTAGCTATAATGTAATCTATCTGACCATCTCAAGAATGCACTAGTGAATAGAGTGAGGCCTATCTTGCAAAATCACATTTTTCCTTTTCTTCTTGGTAGATGGATAAGCAGAAAATACAATTCTGGCACAAGAAATAGCACATACAATTTCCAAGAAACATTCTAAAAAAGGAGGACTAATGTTTATCAAACTAGACATGGAAAAGGCCTACAATAAAGTAGAATGGAATTTTCTTCTGAAAATTCAGGCGGTTGATCTTACTGTGTATTCTCACTACTTCCTTCTCGATGCTTTTAAATGGCTCACCATTTGGTAATTTCAGATCTTCAAGAGGATTTAGACAAGGTGATCCTCTATCACCGCATATCTTTCTCATTATATCAGAATGCTTTTTAAGAATGATTATTAAAGGAGAAGGCATGGGAAATCTACACGGTATTAAAATAGGCAGGAATGAACCACCCATTTCTTACCTCATGTATGCCGATGTGGTTATTTTTTTACGTTGAAAATTTTCTGAAACTCAAATCATTAAAGACATTTTGAGGAAATATGGGAGCTGGTCAAGACAAAGGGTTAATCTGGTCGTATTCTTTTCAAAAACTATGGATCAAAATGCAATCTGCAATGAAACAGGCCTTGGCAGTATTAAATAGACCGATGCATTTCAAAGTCAGATTTAATTATTATGTCGTATTTAAAAGTTATAACACATGTTCATCTTTGGTGGGTTTATTTCTCATGTCGTATTTAAAAGTTATAAATTGTTCATCTTATAACTTTTGAACAATTTATTTATTATGTCGTATTTAAAAGCTATAAATTGTTCACAAGTATTTAAAGTTTTTGCCACCTCGCTCTTGTTTTCAAATTTTGATAAAACGTTTTGATTCCCTCGAAAGTCTCATGCATTTTATGAGAGTTTTTTTTTTTTTTCGGGTGAAATTTCTTACTACGTACGAAGCCAGTGGGTCCTCTCGGAAATTAACATACGGTATTTAATTATTATTTTTATGGTTTCATTGTATCCAATCGTGTAGAAAGAATTTAAGGATTATGGCTCGGCAGGACAGATCGATGGACACGAATGACAGCTTGAGGGTGGTGAGTTTACTGCATTTCAACAATTATCTCCCATTTATGGTTGGTTCTTTTGGTATGGAGTTACTCCAATCTGACACCTTCCATCTACATTGCTTACAATCTCTTACTGGTACAAATCAACAACAAAAATGCCAATTTTAAGGGTGAATACCAAAATTGACTGCTATTTTAGTGGGTGGTACTCGTATGTCAACATTTTTATTTTTTCTTGTCATTTTGCGACTTATTAGGTTATATGCAAACGTTAGATTACTGTCATAATACATGAGTAATGTAATATTCCTATTTTTAAGGTCCATGTTTGTTTATCATGTGGTGATCTATTATTGTTTTGATGTCAACTTGGCTTAGTGAATTGTCACACCATTGAGATGAGTTGGTGCCTTTGTTCTTTCTGAAATATGACAGTAAAGCTTTTGTTTTAATTTTAAGCGATAACTTCTGTTACAAAGCATATACAATTATTTCAACCGTAGTAAATATAATAACATTTCAACTTTTTGCATGAAAGAAGATAAGACTTAAACATTTAGGACTATGAGTTAGTAGAGGCACTCAGAGGATGAGCACCTCTCCAAAAATTGGCGTATGCCGCTTTAAACGGCGCACACACGGTATTCTTTAGTAAAAGGCGAAAGAATAGTTCGCTCTGTGTGCACCGCACGGCTGCGTGCATTTTACGTCCAACAACTGCTTTGTTTTATATATGTCAGATAGAAAAGCATATCTATCTTCTTCTGATGTGGGACTTCAGAGCAGTGTCCTATCATTTTCCTTTGAATACTTGGCTATTTTGTATCAATTCTCCACTCTAAAATCTGATCAACTTTTTGTTTTTTCACTCGTTTAAGGCGTATTGCTTTAGTCCTTTTGGAGCGTTTGATAACAATGTAATTTAAACTCTGGTCAAAATCCATAGAACCCCTCGAATACCGAAGATTATGTAAAATTTTATAATAACCATGAATATGGTTAATCATGTATACTTTAATTTAAAAAGATTAATTAAATAAATAAAAACAGCAATTCTTCTAATATCTTCCATGTATGAGTTTATATCTTCTAAGAAATTTATTTTTAACTATTAATCATATTTTATTCTATTTAGTCACTTCTTTTAATATCTTTCTCAAAGTGCAAGTTTTTATCTTCTAAAAAATTTATTTTTAACTATTAATTATATTTTATTCTATTTAGTCACTTGTCTTTTTTTTTTTTTTTTTTCAAAATTCATTCATTTTTTTTTTCGGAATGAGGCCCAAAGTTTTTAGTCCATTAATAGCTCTAATATCATGTAAAAATTTATAAAAATTATAAATACTCCAATCTCAAAAAATTAACTTAATAAATAAAAAAAATTAACTTAATAAATAAAAACATTCATATTTTTTATAAATTCTTTGTAAAAATTTCTCTAACATTTCTCTCAATTTTAACTTATTTATTATATTTTATTCTATTTATATTAAATATATGTATTTTTTTTATTTATTATATTTTATTCTATTTAAATTAAACTTAAATTAAATAAAATTCCTCTAACATCTCTCAATTTTAACTTATTTATTATATTATATTCTATTCAAATTAAATATCTTTTTTATTATTTATTATATTCTATTCTATTTAAATTAAATATCTTTTTTTTTTTCATTCATTAATTTTTTCTTTCAAGATAATACCCAAAAAAAATTATCCATCGATTAATCATGTAAAAAAAAACTATGAATGCAATGAATAGAGACAATCAATTTCTCTAACAAACTATTCACTCAATTTTCAATTCTACATTGACGTTCGGTTCTAGCTTTGATCATAAAAGCTAGAGATTGAATCAAACCATACTTCAACAAAAGTTTATATAATTTTTATAATAAGTATTATTAATCATAAAAATATTGGTAGTACATCTTCGTACTGTACAAAACCAAAAACAAACTTATAAAGCTGTTCAACATTCTAGTATGGAAAAACATCTCCCCTACTTAAATACTCGGGAGACAAACATAAAAACTCACTTCTATACTCCATATACAGTTTCTATTACTAACACAACCAGATTCAAACATGACTGATTAAGCAGCAGAAGGAGCGGTTATGTAATGAACAACACCAGCCTCCGATAGAGCTGCAACAAAAGGCTTCAAGTTCACATCTTCACCAGCTTCAAGAGTTGAAAAAGCAGCACAATTCTTGTAGTCCAACGACTCGTCGTTATAGATATCCCACCATCTCGTCACTAGCGTCTTTATATCTTCTCTATCCATGTTAGCTTCCTCTCCTGTGTACCTCCATGGCTTAGAACCCTGAGAACAAACCCATAAAAAAAATCAGAAAATTATTAGACTCAAATATTTAAAGATTTGGTAATTTTGAAAACCCTCCTAAGATGGGTAGATTCAGTTTCAAGAAATATACTCACAGCAGCACAATAGTGAACAACTTTCACTTTTTCAAGCTCAACGTTCTCAGGGTGACGCCACAACATAGCCAAAACAAGGTTGTAAATTAAAGGAATAGGCCTGTATTTTTCCTTGAAGAACATGTTCAAAAAGTCCTGCAATAACAAAATACATAAAATCAGTATCAGATTCTGTTCTAGAAGAAAGGTCCAAATACTGATACGGGCAATTCTGTTATGTTATGTTCTGTTTAATTACCTGCTCAGCAAAAGAAGTTGGGGGAGTCTCTTTGACAGTTTTGAGCAGATTATGGTAAGTAGGAAGGCTTGGCTCATAAACAAACATACCAGCGTTGAAGTACAGAGCAGGCTTGGGTCCCATTTCTTCAGGCCACTTAACCTTATCAGGGCACTGTTGGCAGTAGCCAATCTTGAACTGTGGACTGTGGCTCCATGTTTTCTCACAAAAACAGTCCATCACAGCATAGAAATATGAGTCTGGCAAATCAAAAAGATGATCTATGTTTTCAAAAACTTGAATGTCTCCATCTAAGTAGATCATCTTCCTGTACTCCACAAACTGCAAATTTCAGTAACAAAAACAGAGCCAATTACCCAACAAGCCTATTAACAAGAAAAGGAATTCACAGAGGCATAAAAGCAAATACGTGTAGTGGATGCAAATTAACCGAACCCAATAGCAAAAATATACCTCCCAGATACGAAGCTTTGAGTAATTGATAACGTAATAAGCCATAGCAAATTGGGTTTGACTTTCGGGTGGGTAAACGGGTTCAATATCTCGGACTATACAGCCCTGAGAGACCAATTCTTTACGGTGTTCCTCAGGAACATCAGGCAAGACAGCCACAACCAATGGGTACTTGCTATTCACTTTTCTCAACCCTTTGGCTAAACCAACAACACCTTTGATATAGTCACCATTTCCAGCCAAGAAAGTCACATAAGCTCTACTTAGCCCACTAGCAGCTTTGGTTAGCCCACCGGACCTAGCAGTTGAAAGTGTAGTAGTGCTGGTGATATTAGGAGGAGCCATACTGAATAAATTTCTTGAAAGAAAGAAATAGGAAAGAAAATGAAGATTTCTTGGGTCTGAGAAAAATAAGTATAAAATTTGAAGGGAGAGTTAAGTTAAAGAAGGTATTAGTTTCAGTTTATGAGAGAATAAGGAAATTTGTTTAAAGTCTTAAAGATTTGAAAGAAACAATAATGGTTTTGATCTTTTGAGAAGAAAGCTTAGGAATGAGTTTTGGTACGATGAAAAATGGATTGTGGTCGAGGGGTTTATATAGAAAATGGGGTCGGTTAATTGATGGTTAAAAAAAAAAAAAAAAGATTTTAGATAAACTAATTATATTTCTTATAAGAAAAAAATAACTAATTATATTTCTCTTGGTTTGTTCCATACACTACATGGAACAATTTATGAACTTTTAACACTTTATGGAAGATTTTAATTTTAATAATATAATAATATAGATAAGTTCGTGTATTGAAATGGGATTTGTTAGTCAAAAAGTGGGTGAAGAATCTCCCTAATGTAACATTGGTACATGATTAAAAAATTTAAAAATAATTTGGATGTCTTAAGAGAAAACTTTGGTGTGATTATATTAGAAGAAAGAGGATATGATTACATCTTCTAATGATTTTTGTTATACTAAAATCCGAAGAAAAATCAATGCTATACTAAATAGTTGGCTAGCAACGAGTATCATGGTTTATAAAATTGTGAAGTTTTTTACGTATTAATTGTAATTTTATCATTGTTCAATACTCTTATTTTAATCCAATTTAATCACTTAACAAAAAGTAATAATATTTTAATAGAATAATCATTAAAATAATATAATTTATTATTAATTAGTTTATTTTTATAAAATTAAGGGACTCAATAACATTATTTTTAATTTAAGGGATTAAACATCACAAATAACTTAATCTTATAAATTGTTATAGCATTTTTCTCTACTAATTTTTACAAAATTATTAATTAATTAAAAATATCATTATATATATAATAAGAAATATGAAAAAAAACGAAAATCAAAATTATTTTATATTTTTGCAAATACATGAAAGTTTGAAAAGAGAAGTCAAGATTGGTTAAATCTATACTACATGATCTGTAAGGAATACTCTCCAACTTTTTTTGTTTGTTGTATTCTTTTTGCCTTAGTATTTAATTGAATTGATTGCCACAATGATACATGAGAAAATATAAAGCATAGATATATATATTTGAACGTACTCTTTTGGATAATAAAACAGAAGTCCTCCTAATCTAATTCACTTAATCAGTCCCCTCACTCAACTAAAGGCTGCCTTTATTTTCATCATCTTCACTATCTCTTGATTCATTCATCAGAGCTTTAATAGAAATCAAGCTCAATATAAGGCTTTCTAATTTAGCAAAATATGGATGAAAGTTCAGAAAAGAAGAGTAAAAGAGGAATCGACTGACAAAAAAAAATTATGGTTAGGTCATAATCTCTACCTCATGCATAGAAAATAAAAAAAGGATAATAAACAAAGTTTAGAGAAGCTCCTCTCTAATTCAAAATTACTATTCTATTTAGCTTAAAAGATATCGATTTGTGACGTAAAATATCATAGTAAAAACTAAGATACTTTAGTGATACTATAAGTATCCATGGTCCGATTTTGTCCTGTTTTTAGCAAAAAAAAATTTAATCAAATTAGACTGTTTATATAAATTTAATCAAATTGGACTGGACCAGACCATTTGGCTTATAAAATTGTTGATACTAGATCGTCCGGTCCAGTTTGGTTAACATTTTTCATGGTTTTTTATTTTTAATTTTTTTCCTTCTAAATCATGTTGTAGAAACTTGAAATTAACATTAAAATTTTTTTTTAAATCTAACCAAATTACTTTAAATATGCTACAACAATAAATCATATAATATCTCATATAAACTAACAATTAAGTTAATAAAATTTATAAAAGATAAAATTATCATAATATACATGAAACTGAAAATTGTAGATTATATGCTAAATAGCTGAAACTGCAATAACGAGTTTAATTATAATATTTAATTTTTAAAAATATTATAAAATATTTTTTGTTTTTCAAAATAAATATTAATATATTATATTTAAAAGAAAAATATTTTTTTATATAATATATAACGGTCCAATCTGGTTTAGATAGTTAAAAAATTCATAAAATTAAACTTGATTGTTTAAAAAACGGTTTGAAAAAATATAAATCGGACTAAATTATTTGACTCACATAATTATAAATTTTAATTTAATTCGATCTAATTTTTTAATTTAATTTGATTTTTGGACACCCCTTAGTGGTAATTTATCACACATTTGGTTTAAAGATTTGAAAATCAACGGTTGTGATTGCATACAATACCAAACCAACCAATTGCTCATGTTTTCGTAAGAATATTAATTTAAAGACTAAGAGAAATATTAATGAAAAGTTAATGTTAAATAAATTTATAATTATTTTTTACCTAATTATGTACGCATCATTATTATTTAGAAAATAAATTATGTTTTTAATTTTTGAAATAATTATAGCATATGATACGAAATAAAATAAAATTGTGGACGTAAAAAAGAGTAAAATTTATATGTTATACACTCCTTTATTTCGGTTCGGTGATTGACGTGTGTATTATACTTTTTAAAAATGTGTTTTAATGAAAGTTTAAATTAAAAAAAAAAAAATTTGCATGTTAAGTAAACAATTTTACACACCTAACATGTATTATCTTTCATTTAATTATAATGAACAGAGAAAATGTCCTTAGCATTCCTATTAATTTAAGTTTCAACGTCAATAAGCTTTCCTTTTCAAAAATAAATATATTAAGTAAAAAGATAAAAGAGGAAAGTAATATTAAAGTGGTAATAAGAATAAATATACATTTTTTAAGACTAATTTTTTTTAATTAACAATTTAACTACCACCGCCAAGTTCCACCGACCAGGACCTACTAGTCCACTACGTCAAAGTATGGGAAGGAACCCCTCAGCACTCTACACGAAACTCCCCCAACAAATGTCGCGTAATCACCTAAATTGCCGCAAAGTTTTAGACGTTGTAAGAAAAATGCAGAAACATTCATTATGTTTCCTTCTCTACATGCCACAAATGTCACGTAATCACCTAAATTGCCATATGTAATGTAATTCTCATTCTTTACGTTAGAACGTGTAATTTTTATTCTTTATTTATATGTAAGTAATTACATTGTATATATATTTAAATAAATCAAACAATATAATGTACTAAATTAATTACATTATTTATTCTATTACAACCAACCAAACATCACCTAATAGTACAACTACTTCAATCCATCTCTCTCTCTCTTTCTCTCTATATATATATATATTTATTTATTTATTTATTTCATATTTTTTATAAAAAATATTTTTATATTTTAAAATAATAACATTTATTACTATTTTAAAATTTATTATAACATTTAAATAAAAACTTTAAATATTTTATAGTAATAATCATATTTAATAAAGTTCTAATTATATGATGATTATTATGTGCATAATATTTTTAATTTAATAATTTAAATTATTGAACTTTGAATACAATATCTCTAATTTTAATATCATGATAAAAAATTATTAAAAAATTAGGTGGTCTAATAACTTCAATTATTAATTATAAATATTTTGTATATATAATACATAAAATTTACACTTGTTGAGGAGTTATATGTGTATAAAAATATAATTAATTTATTTTAATAATTTAAGTTTTTAAAAAAATTAATAATTAATAATTTTTAATAATTTTTTTGGCATAATATTAAAGAATATCGTTGTTAAAATGAATGCTAGATATTGAAGTAGTTATAAAATTATTAAAGAGTATCGTCGTTAAAATAAATACTAAATATTGAAGTAGGTATGAATCACTACTAGAGCGTACTTTGACGTGCGACATTATAAAAAAAAAATATTATAATGTTATTATAGGCTTTATAATAATATATTAAATTATATATAATTATATTATTTTTAAAATAGTCTATAAATTTATAAGTATGTATATTTAATTTATATACACAATATAAATTATATACATATTAAATATGATTAACATATTATTATTTTTAAATTAATTTAATTATATATATATAATACATTTTATTTAAAATCTAAATTTATTAAATATATATCATTCAACTGTCATAAATTTAACAATTCTTATATTAACAAGATTTAATCAATAACCAAAATTTTATTTACTTAACTAAGTTTGACGCCCTAGAATTACTCATGATATATCATGTCATTAATTCAAATAATTGACACATATTAGTATTAATTATACAAATGCTTTAAACATCTTACTTTTTAATTTATCATTTAGTAAATATAATATTAATACATCAATAAAATAGGACTCATTACATCTAAAAGTATATATTTTACCATAATTTAATATATATATATATATATAAATAAAGTTTAGTTGTAACACTAAATTTTTGTTACTACCACGCAGATATATTAACAAAAACGTGGCACAACCAAACACGACCTTATCTCATATTTTATTTCAAGTGTATGTGGATCCCACTGCATCTATTGCGTGTCAATAGCATGGTTTACTGTTGCCCCCAAAGGCTTGTGCTATGCGTCGGCATGTTATACAGAGGCCGGGATTGTGCCATGTGTCGGCATGTAATACAGAACTTGGGATTGTGCCATGTGTCGGCATGTTATACAGAACTTGGGATTGTGCCACTTGAAAAAAAGAAATACTTTCTTAGTTACTTGTGAGCACAGGTGCCACCCAAATCTTGGGACTTTCTAGTCTATTTTTTAGTTTTGTTAGTTGGTCTGTTAAAAAAGTAAAGCTCGTCATTAATTAGGCAAAACTCGCAACAACGACATAAATATATATATTTTTGCAGAACTTTATTACAAGTGATTACAAGTTTTGTTAAATTTGAATTTTTTTTTCTTAAGTTAAATTTAAAATTTCTTTTTGCAACCACTTTAAACGCATATGAAGTTAGTAATTTTTTTAAGAAAAAATGATAATAACCTATTAATTATGATTAATATAAAAAATTAATTATCATTTTTTAGGTAGGGCACTATAAAATTATTAATTATTAAAAATTAGACCAAAAGCTCAAAGTTAAAAAAAAAAAAAAAAAATCATATTTTATTATCGTGATATGTAATTAATGGACATATGTAAATGAAATTATAAATTTTTTTAAAATTTTATTCACTTTTTGATAATTAGTAGACTTATATCAAGCTATTTAAAAGACTTGTATCTAGATAGTGGACGTATACCATTGATATCCTTTTTTTTTTTTTCTTTTTCTTAAGATGGATGTTTAATTAAATTTTTGGTCCCCATAATTAAGATAATTTTTTGCATATCTTGTAGAGAGTATTGACTCTTGACTTAACCGACCATATTTAATTTATGGATAATTTTAAGATAATCGTCTCAAATGGAACATGCAAGACCGACCTAAATTGCTATTTGAGTAGCAACTTTTTCCTTCGAAAATATTCTATCATATTCCTCAACTTCTATCAGCATATTCTATTACTTATATCATGAATCTTTTCTAAGAAAATATAAATATATACCTCTTTTACGAAGAAACAAAAGAAATATGATTATATATATTGGGATAACAAAGAAAAGTCACACGCTATACGCTAATCAAGGTTCAATATTATGGACATTTCCTTTTTTTCCCTTTCTCGTCATCTTCTATTAGTTTATTTTAATTTATTTTTTTGGTACAAAGTACTTTAACTAGAATTTTATCTTAAAACATTTGTTTTTTTTTTTTTATTATTATAAAGAAAATTAAAGTAAGGAATAGTATTATTTTTTATACCTAATTATACAATTGTACACTAGTCGTAAATATTGTTTTCAATAAGTTCAACCGAAATCTCATACATTTGTGAGGATTTTGATATTTTCCAATAATGAAAATCATGTGTAATTATAGTTCATATGCTTCAAATTAACAAATATTTAGTGAAAAATAAAAAAGAATATTTATAATTTTATTGGTTAGTTAAATAATAAAAACAAAATATGTTTTTATTTGTAATATTGTACTATTTTCATAATGAACTAGTTACATTTTTTAAATGTATTACTCTCAATGAAAATAATTGAGTTTAAATATACAGAAATTTTATAAAATTGTAAATAAAATAGACTCAGAGGTGATTCGTGAGGAGAGTATGATCCACAACTCCTGAGATAGTGTTTATAGGATTATCCCATCGTTCCAAAAAATTGGTATATTATGTGATTACACACTTAGGAAGGGGTATAGTTGAAGATGATGTACGCTGTATTCATAATCATACATGAAAAAGTGAACACTTCAGTGAGTATATTAGTATATAAATCAAAGTCTCAAACGTACCATCATTTGCTAGCGAATTTGTGGTTTGTAGTTTATTTGAGCATGTAAAAAATTTAGATTCGATTGTTTAAAAATATATATGTATTTTTTTTTTAATTATTTATCTTCTTAATTAGGTTTTTTTTCACTTTTTCAGAAGCAGTTCACACCAAAGAAAATTGCAGTATTTTTCATACAAATAATAAAGGCCTACCGGATAAGAAGGTCCATTGACGTTTCTGGTTGAACTATAGGCCGATATTGTTTGGGGTAAAGCCCATATTTGAACTTAGGCCCAAAACAAATATGTTGGCTTGAAATTGAAAAGGCTTTTTCTTTCCATTCTCTTTTTCAAGTGGGAGAATTGAAATTGAAAAGGTTTGTAGTAGCAAATATATTACTCTCTTTTTTGGAACACTAAATATATTACTGTTTCTTTTTTCTTTTTCCCCCCCCCCCCCTTCAAAAAAAAAACAGCTCCCGAGAGGGAGATGGTTAAAGCATATATATATATATTTTTTCTTTCAAATCAACGCAAATATTAAAAATATTAACAGTAACTAGCACTTGATACTATATTCAAAAAAATTTTATACACAATTATAAATTTTTTATTCCTTAAAATCATGACAACCTCAAATATTCAAGTTTAAGTGGGCTTTACGCCTCCAGCCACAGTTCATTGGATACTCTTTGACTTTGAAGAGAAAAATGAAATTAATTAATTCCACCAATTTGTAAAATTTTACTTTCATCCACCTGCCAATTCAATACATTAGAATCCTTTTTTTTTTAAACTTATTTATATTTATATATGTTTTTTTCTTTTTTCTTTTTTTCTTATTTCTTCACCCGAACTTAATAAATACTATTTTTCACTTTTATTTTCATTCCCACATAATAAATTTTGTTTATTGTTTAAACCCCATAATAATATATTATTTTTATTTGTTCAATACTATTGATACTATTATTCTCATTATATGAATCAAACACAACATTAAAAATTATTACTATTTTTGGTATTTCATTCAATTTCATATTTGTAATTATTGTTTTCTAAAAAAATATCATTCAATAAATTAATAGTCTCATTAGAACTCATCAAGTTTTAGTAAAAATGTATAAAAATAATGATTTTTTTTTATATATATATTTATTATATCAAATATATATTTGAATGCAATTTGAATTTGTAATTTGAAACAAGAAAAAAAATAATGCTATTGTCTTTACACCATACCACTTATTTTTCGTCCTACTATTCCATGTGATTCGCTTTCATTATATTTAATATATTTTCCATTTTGCAAAAAAGTCCATTTCACTTGTATTACTTTGCTTTGAATATTCATAATTTATTTACGTGGACTAGTTCTTGCTCTTTACCTTTATTGCCCTCTGAATCTCTGATCCAATTTGATGATGATTATTCAAAATTCAAAAAGCCACTTTTTTTTTTCTTCTTAAAGGACCACATTTTAAACTTCAAATAAAAAGAACACCCAATGCTGATAATTTATTTATTTTCGAAATAAATCTTTATATAAGTACTGGACTTTGGAATAAAATTTAAGGCACCTAAAGTAAACAAAATAATTTAAAATGTTTGATGAATTATTGATTTGTCCATAGTAACTTTGTTTTTTTTTTCTTTGAAAAAAAAAATTCAGCACATGACATGGCCAATTAACAGCCATTTTCTGCTTACGTGGCTCTAGTTTGCAAGAATTACTAAATGGGAAGGAGAAGAGGTGGGAGGGTGAGATTTATCACAATTTTCTTTCTTTTAAAAAGGATAGACTTAACCTGCTAGCCTGGTAGGTAATATCTAAGATTTAGATTATTCTAAGAAGTTTGTGATCTTTATCTTCAGCTGAACTCCTCTCTGTCTGATAATTGGGAAGATAAGTTTGTCAATTATGAATCTTTTTTCCATAAAGCGGTAGTATGGAGAGTGTAGTTACATCTTAGGAGTGTAGATATCATCATCATTTAAGAAAAAGATAAGTTACTCGAAGAAAAGTTGGCAAAAAGAGTAGATAGGAAAAACAGTAGGGATTTTAGTTTTGGAGAACAAGACTCTTCCCTAGAATAATGTCATCTGTTTCGAAATCAGCCTCTTTCCTGAATGTTCCTCTACCAAAGTCTAAGTTGTATGAATCTGTAAGACCTTCCACCAGGTTGAATTCGGGTTTCCAACCAAGCACACTCTTTGCTTTCTCAACTGATGCGAAGAAATGCTGCATAATTTTAACAATTTTCAAATTATTCGAAATAACAGTAATTTCAGAAACAGAATTGATAAAGGGTACAAGCATACCTGGTCACGGAATGGAAAACCCTTCTTTTTGCCAAAATCAAATTCCTTTGGATTATAGTGAATGATCTCAGGCTCAGGAAACCCACCAGCCTAACAAAAACATATAAACAAATGAGAAACTTTAAACTTGATCAAAATCACAAAAAATATTTCTTTTACATAATTTAGGAGCAGTTATAGTCAGTTACTTTTGCACATGCTCTTGCTAATCCATCAAAGGTAACATATTTCTCCCCAGATATGTTGAACACTTGCTTGCTTGCCTTATCATTCCCTAGAACCTGAACAAAAGCCCTCGCTAAATCCTGCAGGTGTTAATTAATATTAGCTTTTCTCAATGTAAGTATTGCTCAAAGAGATGCACAATAATGTATTCAAGATTGTATATGAGTTCGTCCAAGTTCATAGTGCTAGCTGCTAAATTCTCTGATTTTGGCTAGGGACTTACCATGCAGATAAACGTGACAGACATGCCATAAAACTCATTTGAGATAGCTATAATACCAACCTTAACATGCCCAAGCTGTGTAACTTGTATTCCTGAGTTGGGTACTGGAATTGGCCGACCAGCTTTCAACCGGTGGAAAAACCACTCTTCAACAGGATTGTAATTCAGTGGCCCATATATATAGACTGGCCTAAGAGAAGTCCAGTTAACACTACTTGATTCAAGCAAGCTCTCTGTCTCAAGCTTCCCCTTGTGCCTGCTTTTTGGATCAACAGCATCGGTCTATCACAATGCGAAGCAAAAAGTTATGAAAAGTGGAAATTAGGAAATGTGAATTAGGGAAGAAAATGATCATTCATTAAGTTAAATGACTCTGGGTTAAGAAGCAAAGCTCAGTTAATAACTCCCATAGTATGAGTACAGAGAGAACTAAAAATGACATGCTTCAGTCAAGAACAGAGCAGGTCAGGTTGAGATTTACAGCATAAATTATACAACTCAACAGCACAAAACTAAATCAGAAAGTAAACTTGAATCCTAATAAACAATCAAGATTACACCACTGTATGATTGGAGAACTCAGGTAACCATGGAAAATGGTTGAACCAATGCCCTATAAACAGAAAAAAAAGTTTCACCTCCTCAAAGTAAAGTAGACAGAATGAGATGCTTTTATTCTTAATCTAATTGATCACCAATTGGTCTTTACCAGAAACCTCGTCATAAAATTTTCATGACTTTTGGAACGTATTTAGGCCTTTTGGTAAATGACTGAAGTCTCCATCCATACATGCCATGATTTATGAGTCAAACAAAAGATTAAACTTACCTCAAAATGGGGCAGTAGATCAGATTTGAGATAGACACCAGCTGAAGAGCAGTATATGTACCTGAGAACCAGTGAAATGTTTGAAAATTTCTAAACTTCTTTTATAAGAAGGGAAAGATGATGAAAATAGAACGGTTTGAGCACAGTTTTTCAATTGCAAGTATGGACTCAAATCAAATGATTGTGTTGCAACCACAGGGTCACATCAAACGGTTACACACATCAGTTTCTTATGTTATGCAAAAAATATATATCTGCTAAGGGTTGAGATCTTACTGTTCTAGCTTTGGTAGTGCCTCCAATATTGGTGCAACTTCATCTGCCTCTCGCCCTGAAAATACAATAAGTGAGTCTCATGTTAAAAAGCAACAGAACCATATAATAATATCATGCACCTGAAAATGAACGTTAATATTCCAGAGGAAGAATGCAAGGCACAAGAGTAGGAGACATAAGACCCTCACGTACCATTTATATCATAAACAACTTCAAAGCCCTCAGCTGATAGGCTAGATTTCACGAAATCAAAATCCTTCCTGTCTCCTTTCAAATGCAAGATCTATAAGATTAACAAAGTATTAATGCACTACTACCATTCCAAATTATAATTGCAACCACTAAAAAATATTAAAGGCCTTTGTGAAAGTTAATCTACCTTGGAAGAAAAATCAGCATAATCCTGATCTGATTCACCGGGAAGTTGTTTCGAGATGGGTGTTTTGCCTCTAGTAAACAAAGTGACCTGCCAAAATAAACTTAAATTAAAAATAGTTTTGAGGGATAAAATTGATTGCCCCATGAGTCAGTTGACATGATTAAGATATCACAAATAACAATTATTCAACTGATTTCATTTTTAAATAATGAACATATTTTTTTTTCCCTAATTTTTTCCCTAAAAGGAGTTAAAAATAAAATTCTATATATAAAATGATGTTATGCCATACAATTAAACCAACAAAATAAGAGAAATCTCGAAAGAGAAAAATGTTCACCTGGTGACCTTCTTTCACAAGGAGTCTTGACAAGAATACACCAATAAATCTAGTGCCACCCATTATAAGAATCTTCTTCTCACTTGATGCTGAAACATGTAGTACTCCTTTTGGCTGTGAAACCTTCTTCTTTAACTGCAACCACATCGGGTGCTAAGGAATATAAGAGCTAAATAAAGGCATAATATGTTGGAGGAGTGTCATGTGAGGGTGAGAGATAAGTAACGCCCATAACAACAAAGGAATTAATTTGCCACAGAATCTAAACTAAATACTTTTAACTGATGATATGTTAGGAAGTTCAATCAAGTCCTGTGTAGGATTCAATTACCCTCACAAACAATCTAGTATACACACACCAGACAATATTGAAAACTCAACAATATATTGCCAATCACAAAAATAAAAAAGTTAGAAGTCATCATTCTTTCCTAATGTATCTGCTTTATATAGTGTTAGAGGTTGCTTAAGCATGATGGTTTATAAGTAAGCAAGTATCACTATTTTAGAGTTAACCTTTTGGGATAATAAACTTTTACACAGCATCAGAGATTTAGTTGATCGATGAGCAAGGAAAAACACAAATGATCTCCTAAAATGGGCTTGAAAAAAAAACAAAACAACGAACACAAATATAATAGAACATAATAAAATATATTGAAAAAAAAGGTAATTGACTAACAAAAACTCATTTTTGAGGGATGTTAGAGGTATTTTTACAAATTAGTTAAGAATGAATTAACGTGAGTTTGTTAATTACTGCATCAGTATTATTATCTAGTTTGTTAATTACCGAAAGCCTGAAATATTCACTAGAGTTATCCCAATCTGACAGAAAATGGAGTGCCAGGATAGACATAAAGTAGCTTCAATCCAATGAAAACCAAAACAAACAATGGCAGGAAAAAGGATATTCTGGTGCAGATGAATACATTCGAATTGAAAGAAAAAAAAATTACAACACCCATTAGAAAAACAAAGTTTCCCAGATTGTTAATAAGACCGAGTTTAATCCAGTATTAAAGAAAATATCCCAACAACAACAATGACTGAAGGGGAGAGAGAGGACCTGTAGTTGAGTGTGAAGTTTGGGGCCATTGAAATCAGATAGAGAAGAAGGGAGGAGAGAGAAAGAAGGATTTTTGTACTGTTGCTGTACCACCATCAACCTAGCCATGGCTCTCTAAGTCCGTTCCTTTGTTTAGGGGACTTCAAAATTTCTTTAAGACGTTGTGAATGGTTTTTGTTTGTGAACCCATTTCTTCTTCTTTGGTATTCTCTCATTCTAACAAAATGGATAAGACAGTGACCCACCAACCTCTCCTCTCTCACTTCTACTGCCTCTCCTTTTTGGTTATAAATCCATAGCCTCTCATCTCATCCAACTCTATCGTCGGCCCTCTCACTATTTTGCTGGAAAACCAGAAGACGTCGCTTTATTACGATCAAACGCTGCCGTTTCTTCTCAAGTTGTGTTTTTTTTTTTTTTTGGGTGCAATTCTTCTCGAGTATCTCTTTCATATCGTTTTAGAGTTATGGCGCGTTCCGTTGATTATTGGAATGTAAAAGCTGACCTTACTTGAAAAAACCTAAAATCGACATTTAAGTCGAACTATAAAATTGGTTAAGCCTAGTATATTTGTCGATTTTAGATATATAATTTCTTATCAATTTTTTAACGAAAGCTAAGAAAAATTATTAATATAATATATCTTTTTATATGTTGCTATTTAAAAATGTCCAACTTTATTAAACATTAAAATTGTCTAAGAAAGATTTTAAAATATGTGCCATATTTTAAATTAAAATAAACCAAAACATGAGAATAAATATTATCAAAATGGTTGAAATTTAGTAACAAATAAGAAAAAAAATTTGTTAAATCGTGTTTATTCCTCTCTTCAAAAAAAGAAAAATATATTTACTTTGCAAGCATAATATAAGATTTAAAATTTAAAATTTATAAAAAATAATAAATTAATTAGTATGTATACATATTATAAATTAAATTAAAATTTATTTATAATAAAAGTAGCAAAATTCAATTTTTGTTGAATTTATAAAATAAAAACATAAAATCAACGTAAATATATCAATTTTTTGAATTTTAAAACCTATATTAGAGATCAATTAACTTATAAAAAAACATGTTTAATTTAGACTTATATTCGATGGGTCGAACAATTTTTGAAAAAAATACACACCTAATGTATTCCATTATGCATTAGCACAACAATTAAAGAGAAAAAAAAAACTATTCCACTACTATTGAAAAAAAAAACTATTTTATTAATTTTCTAATATTTATTTACTTAACAAACAAGATTATAAAATTTCATTTTTTATAAATTAAAAAGAACCTCAAAATTATATGATTACCATATATAGTCCCAATTTTCTAGTAAAGGTATAAATTTTTGCTTTTTATTTGTTACATATAACTTTTATAAAATTTTGCTAATTTTTTTAATTTATAAAATTTTTCTAATCAATGAATAATTATTAGATGAGTATGATCTGTGTTTTTTTATTTATTAGAAGAGTATGATATGTGTTAATTGAACCCATTAAAGTAATTAAAAAATAATAATTAATAGGTTAATCTCTTTAGACCAAGTTGAGAAATCATAAATTTATCAAATTGAAATGCGTATAAAATTTTAAAATATAAGAATCAATTATACGATTCACTCTTTTTTTATGGCAACTAATTCCACACCCTTTTTTTATATTTAAACAACAATAAAATTTATATTTTAATATTGAAATAAATTAATGAAAAAAATATTTAAAAAAAAAAACTATTTACTTTTTTTCGATAAATCTTAATATAAATATTAAAATTTTTCACTACTAAAAAATTTAGTTGAACAATTAAAATACATCATACTTTTTTCCACTCTTAGCAAGATATTATTAAAATTCAAAAAAAAAAAATTGAGAGAGATATCAACCTTCTTTTAATTAAGAATTATACTAATAGCTTACTGAGCTTATAATATTCACCATTCGATTTGGGTTATCAGTTGCATTATTTTCATTCTTAGTTAAATATAGAAAGATTTTAATTGAAAATTTTGAGCATTAAACAAAGCTTTGAGTTTAATTCAAAATGTTCTATTCTATTATGAAGTAATATTCATTATTAGTATTCTTAAAATAAGATATTGATTTAAATAAATAGAGCATAGCAAACATTATTTCATCTCTTTCAATGAGCTTTTAATTTCTATTAAAAAAAAAAAATCGCTTGTTGCCGTTATTTTATTTTATTTTGCTATGACAAAAGCAACTATAGGATTTTTTAGGTAAAGCACAAAGTTGAAACAAATATATATATATATATATATATATATAAAAGATGTGATTATTAATTACGAGTGAGCGGTAAAAAAACAAAAAAAACAGATAGGGAAAGCATGGATAATGATATAATAATTATTTTTGTTATTATTATAATAAAAATATATTAAATATTTATTTTATGTATATTATTAATTATATTTTAATAATATTATTATCAAATAAAAATTATGTTAATAATAATTAAGTTATGACAATATTATATAAATTATTATTTAAATTTAAAATTTGTGATATAAAATAATAAAATAATTATAAAATAATTTATTAATATTAATTAATTAAATTGTTTATATCAAATTTAAAAAGTGAGAGTCGTTAAACATGTGTATGAATTGAAATTTTTTCACATACAATATAAATAATAATTATGTAATAGAATGAATTAATTTTAATTATTTATTTTTATAAAAAAATAATATTAGAAAATATACAATGTGATGCGATTAATAATTTATCGTTTAAAATTAGGCATGTAGTTGTAGTCTGTAGCCTGTAGCCTGTAGCCTGTAGGGTACTTGGGAATATGTGTATTTATAAACCAATGCATTTTTTGGGGTTGTGATGGAAGAAAATTTTGACAATGTTTAGTTATCGTAACTTGGTAAAAATGCAGGGGTTCCTTTATAATAGGAGATAATAACCCAGATCTACGAGACTACTATCAAACGAGTTGACGTAGCTGCAGATCCCAGCAAAAAGAGAGAAATTTGCTGCAAAACTATCTTGTTATGTTCATCTTCATAAGCTAAACAAGTTAGCTCTTTTTCGTTCTTGGTAAAGGCCTCCCATCATTCCAGCATTCTGATCACTAATTCTTGACATGGATCTGAATCAGGTGACTGACTGGGTTCCATTTATTCTCCATCTTCAATTATCGCTTTTATATAGGATTTTTGGGTTAGAATTGTTATTCCCTTTAAGGTTTTTGATTCTAGTATTTTTTGTTTTTATTCTTTACGAAATTTGTTTGTTTGAATATTTGAACTTTTTTGAATTACAACGGTTGATTCGATTTCGGGTTATGAATAGATCTAGGTGTTCTTAATGCTGTCTAAATCTAGCTTATTTCTCGTTTTTATGGTTGGAAAGCAAGAAGAAGAGGAAACCAACTGTCTGAGAAATATTAGTAAGTGATGATGTCCATGGCAGTGTAATGTAAGATTAATGCAAAAAAATTAAAAACACAATTACGTATTGATTTATAAAGCAAGCAATGTGATTGGTGTAAGTATCAATTTTTACTCAAGATTAATGAATAACATCTCTTCAACTGACTTACGTCGAAGGAGAACTATCTGCTAGGACTTCGATGTGCTGTATGTTTGTTCATGCGTGTTTGCATTTGTTGTTTATTCTGGATATGATATTACTGTCTAGGTTTTGGCTTCATATTAGATTGTGGTTAATGTTTATGGATTTTTTTTTTTGTTAAAGTTTTTGGCTTATTATTTACTTGGTTACTCAAAAGCTGTGCAAGTTAACTCATGGGAAAAAGAAGTAATTGGCATAATATTGTTGAGTTTTTTTTTTTTTTTTCCATTTATCTATTTATTAGTTTCATATTACAAGCAAAAAGATTTCATTCAATATTAAGCAAATTTACAAATAATATCAACATGAGAAATGCTAAGAACACATAAATTTGTACCTATATCAATCATATTGTAACACGTAGCAAAATTATTTTGGAAAATAGAAAAGTGATTCAATTTTTTAGATAATTTTGCTATGTGTCATTATATGATTGATGTGGGTGCAAATTTATGTGACCATAGTATTCCTCGTAACAACATACCACATGTTCAATTAATAAGTCAAAATCATACCACATGACTGCTCACAAGAGAACATATTTTAGAACAGCTCTATATTGAACCAATGATAATCATTCAGTAGTCATATGGAAAACCAATTTGCAGACATTGATAATGCATGCAAGAAATCCTTCACTTGAAAACCCAAGCAAAAAGAAAACAACAGAAAAATAAATGCAGTCCTAAGAACTACTAGCTCCTTAAAACCTGAATCCTACCATGCCAAACATTTTCACATCTATAAATCCAAATCAGTCCCATATCTTGCATTCCAACCGTAAGATTATAGTGCTTCCATGGATACTACCATAAAAAAGCTTACCATCGCTCAAAACCTCCTAAGTACCATGTAAGGGAGCACCATAACTTTCAGTATTAGAGAAGGGGACCCATAAAAAAGAATATGCAAATAAACTCATTTTTGTCCAAAACCACCCTCCAAGGATAGATTCATCACAGAGATCTGTATCATATTCAGTAAGACCATAACTCATATTCTTTTTGCTTTAAAGACGATAGGTCGATGAAGATAGATCCAACAATAAAGATTTCATTTTATATACAAAGAGCCTAAAACTACATATGGGCATAAAGTTTCTAGCAGAGCTTACAAATTGTTGTTAGTAAGATGATAGAACAAATTACATGTGATGGCTCTTTGAAAAATAGGGCATGTGAGAATGTAAAGAGACATGAAGCTTTTTGAGTCTTTCGGTTAATGAATGGACATGAGCTTGCATGGTAGTGATGTCTTGTCATTAATTGTTCAATAGTGAATATCATGGATTGTGATTAGAGTCTTGACATTCAGAGTTCTAACATTTTATTTATTTTTATGCTCCCCCCATGTGATTTAACGAGTCTTGATGGCTTTTGCAGCCTTCAGGGGAAAACTATGCTGATCCAACTACGTGTTTATTTCATGTTCTTTTCAAGGTCTAGTATATCTGACTTAGACATTTTGGGTTTTGGTCTTCCTCTACTTCTTTCACAAGGTATATAAGTATTGTATTTGCTTATTTTTCACAGGCTGCAGCATTGGCCTTTTACATACTTTCAGCTCTCTTTATCGATAACTTTGTCATCATTTTTGTGGTGACTGTTCTGCTTGCTGCTCTTGACTTTTGGGTGGTGAAGAATGTGAGTGGACGTCTTTTAGTTGGTTTAAGGTGGTGGAATGAAATAAACGATCTTGGTGAGAGTGTTTGGAAATTTGAATGCCTTGACCAAGAGGTTAGTATTGTACATAATTTGATTGTTCAGTGTTCAATGACTTACTATATTTAGAATATTTTCAATTTTGGCTTTGTCTTCAATAACCCTCATTGTTGTCGATTCTTACTTTGGCTCCAGTCGATGGCTAGGATAAACAAGAAAGATTCTTGGTTATTCTGGTGGACACTCTATCTTACGGTGAGCAATTATCACTTGTATATAGCTTGTCAAAAAATATAAATACCATTACTATATATGGGAAGATTCATACATACAAGTATACAACACTTGTTACTACTATTCAAATTTTGCCGAACTTTGTTATGAGAAATCGATTGACAGAAATATTTTTCAAGGATCAAGGTGAAGAATACAGTTTATATGTATAGATGTTGGCATGCTTAAAATTTGAAGCTTAAGAATTTACTTTATATTGGTAATAGAAGAACTACGTTTCCCCCTTTTGTCTGAAGAAATAACTTCTGTAGTTGATTTAACAAAACCCTGAACCCTAAACATACTGAACATTGGTATGTTTACGTTTCTTTGACCTCTTAAGTTGCTGCAAGTTCTTTTCTGCAGGCTGTGGCATGGATTATCCTAGCAATATTTTCTCTCATAAGGCTTCAAGCTGATTATCTGCTCGTTATTGGAGTTTGTTTGAGCCTCAGCATTGCAAATATTGTTGGTTTTACCAAATGCCGCAAAGGTATGTTAGCTATTACTTTTGATTTCATCAAAGTATATTTTGACACTTTTTTTGTGTGTATTGTGTGTAATTGTAAGCATGTCTTCTTTCGCCTGTGCATGTTTAGTTGCAGAACTCTGGTACTTCATGATCATTAATGATTCTTGAAAATTTTACTGTACAAGTAATTTCAGTATTAAAAGATTTTAACTTTGATACTCTATTTAATTGTGATAGCTGTTCCTTATTTAGTGGGAGTGGCGTAACCAATCATATTATGTGATGTTGAATTGCTGACATTGGTAGGATTTTCAGTGAATCCATATTTTTATCACTTGTCCTTGGCTATTTAAATCAGACAGACCATAGATTGCAACACTATTGAGGGTGTGCTTACCTTAAGTTGTCTGTGTAACACATCCTTGTTGGGTTAACTTCTTACCGTTCCATGAGATACTTTCATGAAACTTTCTGCTATTATGCTATTCTTCTATCCCTATATATTTTCTGAACTTGCATTTTTTTTTTTTTAATAATTTGAATATCATTATTCGCATGTACCTCCTTTCAGATGCAAAGAAGCAGATTCAACAATTTGCCTCTCAGACTATAGCATCAAGGTTCACATCTACCATACAATCAGCATTCAGTGTTGTTTGATTTGAATGGGTCAAACTCGAAGAGTGTATAATCGGACTGGCGCTCCTATAAGACCTACCTAGTTGCAGGGTAGGCGCGTTACTGGCCAGCATTTTACTTGCATTGTTGTTGAAGCTTCTTTAGGGATACAAGATATTAGCAAGTTTTTGTACCAAGCTTTCTCTCTAGTTGATTGCTAAACGGAACGAACTCGAAGTTACGATTTGATTTTTGTAAGTTTGAAAAAAAAAGAAGAAGAAGGAAAATCATGCCAGGGGAATTAGCTAATTAACAAATTCCATGAGACTACTAAACCTTGCCATACTTGCCTACTTTATTTTGACGGAAACATAAATAATTCTCATACATTAGTTATTCTTCTCGGAAAAAAAGATACTTTAGTATTGTTCAAATTTGTTACTTAAAGCAGAAGATGACTAGATGATGTTGGAAAAATATTTATTAATATGTGGGGCCATACATGTAGTTTTAAATGTGTTATGCTATCTTATAGTTTAGCCAATTAAAAGGTGATCTATAAAGTTTAATTTTGGCTATCGGGTATTAAATTATCGTGGAATTAATGTGTAGAGACCGGACTTGTAATTAAATAATATATATATTGCTCTTTCCTTTTCCTTGAAGGAAAAGTATACTTAAGGATGAAGTTTACTTGAAGTGAAGCTCTTAACTTTTCCTTGAAGGAAAAGTATACTTAAGGATGAAGTTTACTTGAAAGTGAAGTATACTTGGAGAAGAAGTATGCTTGGAAATAAAGTAAACTTGATGGCTAAGTAAACTTGGGGGCTAAGTCTTTTACTTTCTCTCCAAGTATAATTGTCTATATAAATTGCTACTATCTTGTCATTTGTGCACAACACCAAAAAAAAGCACCACACAAAACTAAGGAGAGAGCAACTATCTTTGTGCAAAGAGAAAGACAATTAGATTTGTGCTTTTGAATAAGCGAAGCCACTATTGGATTGAAGAACACTATGGATTCAGGTACGCTTCCGGTATAATCTCTCCTTTTTTTCTTGATTCAACATGGGATTTAGAAAACTATGATTTTTACTTTTGGTAAACCAATACTAACAAGTGGTATTAGAGCCTACCCATGTTTGATTCAAAAGAATCTATGAATCTTCGAGATTAATGTGTTCTGTATGGTGTGTCATGAATCTGGATAATGATTGACATTATCGACATTATTTCTTCCAAATTGTTCCTTCGTGAAATATGGATTCAGTTGTTTTCAGTTGCCTGGTATCAATATATATATCTGGTATGCACATGGATTTTGGACAATCATAAAGGCATGCCGATTATATATATACAGTTTATATATATATTACTTTTCGGTTTATACAGAATTCATTTTTGAAACAGTTTAAAATTTTGATTAATTACATGACAATATTTTTTTTTTAACACTTATCTAGTATTCTGATTTATTTAATTTATACAATATGTCACCAAAGTGACCACTCTTGTGTATATTGATCTTGGGAGAATAATTGGATATGATGTTTGTGTATGTGTAATTCATGCGGATATTAACCAATCCAAAGAGGGGTTTAATATTTGGCCGAATTACACACGCACCTGCGATGATAATGATATGACAATTGTAAAGGTGACCTCATGTGAATAACGAATCAATGCAAACATGGATTTATTATTTGACATAACTTATTGTCATTGTTTGATCATTGCAACAAGAGTACCACTTACAGTTAATATCACTGTCCAAAGACTTGATATTAATGTTGTGCTGGGTATCTTGAAATGTTGTCATTAATCAATTTAAAGACTGTTTATTTTGGTTGTTTTATGTGAGCATAATTTATTTATTTAATTTTGTTCTGGATTCAGCTTTAATGTCTACTACTACAATATCTGCCAATATGAACAATGTTCCAATGTTAAATGGAACAAACTTTAAGGACTGGAAAGAGAACATATTGATTGTTCTTGGCTGCATGGACATAGACTTGGCATTGAGAATGCCAAAACCGAATAATCTCACTACACAAAGTACCCCTGAGGAAATTGCGTACTTTGAAAAGTGGGACCGTTCGAACAGGCTAAGTCTTATGATCATGAAGCGTGGGATTCCAGAAGCCTTTCGAGGTGCAATAACAGATGACAACATCATTGCCAGTAAGTTCCTTGAGGAAATTCAGAATCGTTTTGTCAAAAACGATAAGGCTGAAACAAGCACACTCTTAGCAAGCTTGATTTCAATGAAATATAAGGGCAAAGGTAAAGTCAGAGAGTACATCATGGAGATGTCTCATCTTGCTTCAAAACTTAAGGCACTAAAGCTCGACTTATCAGATGATTTGCTCGTGCATTTAATTCTGATCTCTCTTCCTGCACAATTCAGTCAATTTAAGGTCAGTTATAACTGTCAAAAGGAGAAATGGACTCTCAATGAGCTCATTTCATTTTGTGTGCAAGAGGAAGAGAGATTGAAGCAAGAGAGAACTGAAAGTGCTCATCTGTCAAGCACTTTTAAGGGCAAGGGTAAAAGGAAGGATAAAGGAAAGGAAGTTGCTGTTCCTAAGGGTCCAGTGCAAAAGAAACAGAAAAGTAATGAAGGTTGTTTCTTCTGTGGTAAGCCTGGACATCAGAAGAAGGAATGTGCTAAGTATAGCGCATGGCGTGAAAAGAAAGGTATAATTCCTGTTTTGGTCTGTTCTGAGATCAATTTAGCATCTGTACCAAGAAACACTTGGTGGGTAGATTCTGGTGCTACTACTCACATTTGTGTTTCTATGCAGGGTTGCCTAAACTACCGAGAGCCAACTGATACTGAAAGATGTATCTTTGTGGGTGACGGCAAGTCGGTAGAAGTGAAGGCAATAGGGCATTTTAAATTGTTATTAAAAACTGGTTGTTATTTGGATTTAAAAGACACTTTTGTTGTACCGTCTTTTAGACGGAATTTAATTTCCATTTGTGTTTTGGACAAATTGGGTTATTATTGTTCATTTGGAAATTCTCAGTTTACTTTGTCTTTAAATTCAAATGTCATTGGTACTGGTTTACTTAATACTTTTGACAATCTATATTTGCTGGAAACTGTTTCATCTTATAATGAAACCTTGCATATAGAGTCACGAGGTACAAAGCGAAAATTAGATAAGGAAACTTCAGCCTCATTATGGCACAAACGCCTAGGTCACATCTCTAAATCTAGAGTTGAGCGACTTGTGTCTGATGAGATTTTAGAATCCCTTGATTTTTCAGATTTTGATGTCTGTGTTGAATGTATTAAGGGAAAACAGACCAAAATGAAGAAATTAGGTGCAAATCGAACTACGGGCGTTTTAGAATTGATCCATACGGATATTTGTGGTCCATTCCCTACAACATCTTGGAATGGTCAACAATATTTTATAACATTCATAGACGACTATTCTAGATATGAGTATCTATTTCTTATACATGAGAAATCACAATCTTTGGACGTGTTCAAAACATTTAAGGCTGAAGTTGAATTACAACTCAACAAACGGATAAAGAGTGTCAGATCTGACCGTGGTGGTGAATACTACGGTAGATACGACAAATCAGGTGAACAACGTCCGGGACCGTTTGCTAAATACCTAGAGGAATGTGGAATCGTTCCCCAATACACTATGCCAGGGTCGCCTAGCATGAATGGTGTATCTGAGAGACGAAATAGGACTCTTAAGGACATGGTAAGAAGTATGATTAGTCAATCTACTTTACCAGAGTCACTCTGGGGTGAAGCTCTAAAGACAGCAACTTATATCCTGAATCGGGTGCCAACTAAAGTAGCTGCAAAAACGCCTTATGAACTTTGGGTTGGGCGAAAGCCTAGTCTAAAGCACTTGCGTATTTGGGGATGTCCTGCTGAAGCGAGGCCTTATAAACCTCATGAAAGAAAATTGGACTCCAAAACCATTAGCAGCTACTTTATTGGCTATGCAGAACGATCAAGGGGTTACAAGTTTTATGATCCTACTAATAAGTCTATATTTGAGACGGGAATTGCAACATTTTTTGAGGATGTTGAGTTTGGGAGGGGAAATCGAGTTAGGAATATTGTCTTTGAGGAGGAAGAGGGAGTAATCCCAATTCCTGCTACTACTTTTCTTGACAATATGCAGACTTCTATACCTGTCAGTGATCAAGAAATGAATTTAGACCCTCGGCAAGACAATGTTATTCAACCCCTCATACAAAATGAGATAATTATTCCTGAGCAACAACCTCAACAACCTCAAGAACCTGCGCCATTGAGGCGATCCACGAGAGAAAGGAGATTTGCAATTTCAGATGATTATGTTGTATATCTCCAGGAACATGAGGCAGAAAGTGGAATGTCGGAAGATGATCCAATCAACTTCCGCCAAGCCATGCAAAGTTCTAACTCTCATAAATGGATTGAAGCCATGAATGAGGAGTATAAGTCTATGCAAGACAATAAAGTTTGGGAAGTTGTCCCATTACCGGCTGGTGCGAATCCTATTGGTTGTAAATGGATATTTAAAACCAAAAGAGATTCAAAGGGTAATGTGGAAAGGTATAAGGCACGTCTTGTAGCCAAAGGCTTTACTCAAAAGGAAGGAATTGACTTTAAAGAAACTTTCTCTCCGGTTTCCACGAAAGACTCTTTCAGGACAATTATGGCGCTTGTTGCACATTTTGACCTTGAGTTGCATCAAATGGATGTCAAAACAGTGTTTCTCAATGGTGACATTGAAGAAACAATTTATATGGTGCAACCAGAAAACTTTGTGTTAGGAGATTCAAAGAATATGGTTTGTAAATTGACGAAATCCATATATGGACTCAAGCAGGCTTCTCGTCAGTGGTACTTCAAGTTTCATCAAGTCATTGTCTCGTACGGTTTTGAGATGAATGTCGTTGATGATTGTGTGTATCACAAGTTCAGTGGGAGTAAGCATATTTTTCTGGTTTTGTATGTCGATGACATTTTACTTGCCACAAATGACATAGGCATCTTGCATGACACCAAGAGATTTCTATCAAAAAATTTTGAAATGAAAGATCTTGGTGAAGCTTCCTTTGTATTAGGAATTGAGATACACCGAGATCGCTCTCGGGGTATATTGGGATTATCACAAAGGAACTATATTGAGAAAGTTCTCAATAGGTTTGGCATGCAAAATTGCAAACCAGGAGAAACCCCAGTCTCTAAAGGAGACAAATTTTGTCTCAGCCAATGCCCAAAGAATAGCCTTGAAATTAAAGAAATGTAGAAAATTCCTTATGTTTCGGCTGTAGGGAGTCTAATGTATGCCCAAGTATGTACGCGTCCGGATATTGCGTTCATAGTTGGCATGTTAGGCAGATATTTAAGTAATCCAGGCATGGATCATTGGAAAGCAGCCAAACGGGTTATGAGATACTTACAGAGAGCAAAGGAGTATATGCTCACATATAGAAGATCAGATCGGTTAGAGATCATTAGGTACTCCGACTCTGATTTTGCTGGATGCCAAGACAGTAGGAGATCCACATCAGGTTATGTTTATCTGTTGGCTGGTGGGGCAATTTCTTGGCGGTCTGCCAAGCAAACGCTTGTGGCTTCATCCACCATGGCCGCAGAATTTGTGGCTTGTTATGAGGCATCAAATCATGGAATATGGCTGCGAAATTTTGTCACTGGGCTGCGTATTTTAGAGGGTGTTGAAAGACCACTCAAATTATTTTGTGACAATAAATCAGCGGTTCTATATTCTAACAACAACAGAAGCTCAACGAAGTCAAAGCATATTGACATCAAGTTTCTAGTTGTGAAAGAAAGAGTGCAGAGTGGTCAGATTTTTATAGAGCACATTGGAACAAACTCCATGATTGCGGATCCGCTCATAAAGGGACTACCACCCAAGGTCTTTCACGAGCATACTGCTCATATGGGTGTTATTCTGTTTGAGGATACTTTGGTTTAGTGGGAGTTTGAATTTGATTTGTTGCTTTATGTTGAACTTCAGATTTGTTATATGCATATATTATTCAGTTTACTTTCTACAGAAGTAAAGTTTTGTTTTAACACACTTTGTTAAGTAATGATCTCAATAAAGAATAAAGTAGGTCTAGTTGAAAATAGAAATGTTTGGATCACATTACATGTAATTTTCATACTACACATCCATGATTGATCTATGTCATTTGGTTGTATTGGTATATGTGACCATTGATGGATTTAGTCACGATAAATGTGACGAAGATCGCTTTGATCCTATATCAGTATGATTAATGGACGAGATTGTTCGGAAGTACCTTGATTGTGATGGCAATTTTATGAGCTCATAAGGTTATGCACATTTACAAAGTTACATATGTGGCCCAGTGGGAGATTGTTGGAAAAATATTTATTAATATGTGGGGCCACACATGTAGTTTTAAATGTGTTATGCTATCTTATAGTTTAGCCAATTAAAAGGTGATCTATAAAGTTTAATTTTGGCTATCTGGTATTAAATTATCGTGGAATTAATGTGTAGAGACCGGACTTGTAATTAAATAATATATATATTGCTCTTTCCTTTTCCTTGAAGGAAAAGTATACTTAAGGATGAAGTTTACTTGAAGTGAAGCTCTTAACTTTTCCTTGAAGGAAAAGTATACTTAAGGATGAAGTTTACTTGAAAGTGAAGTATACTTGGAGAAGAAGTATGCTTGGAAATAAAGTAAACTTGATGGCTAAGTAAACTTGGGGGCTAAGTCTCTTACTTTCTCTCCAAGTCTAATTGCCTATATAAATTGCTACTCTCTTGTCATTTGTGCACAACACCAAAAAAAAGCACCACACAAAACTAAGGAGAGAGCAACTATCTTTGTGCAAAGAGAAAGACAATTAGATTTGTGCTTTTGAATAAGCGAAGCCACTATTGGATTGAAGAACACTATGGATTCAGGTACGCTTCCGCTATAATCTCTCCTTTTTCTCTTGATTCAACATGGGATTTAGAAAACTATGATTTTCACTTTTGGTAAACCAATACTAACAGATGAATCATTCGTACATATTCAGTTTGAGGTGTTGTGCAAAAACGCATGACTTCATTGAAAAATTATGGTAGTCATGAGAATCTTGAAGAGCATTATATTCTATGCTTTGTTAAATGTATAAAAATATATTGGTCACCTTAAGTTCTTATAAATATAGTTTAAGTTTTTGAAGGGTTATTTTCTAATAATTTTTAACATGGTATCAAAATTGAATGTCTTATCTTTAAATTTAAATAATCTTATTTGTTAAATTAATGTCTTATTTATAGAATACATATAACTAATACTTATAGATAAGTGATATTGTTGGTCTTCCTCACAATAATACCAATACACCCTTGAAATTAAAATAATAATAATATGAACGACATCCCATTACCATCCATGTAATATTTACCTATTTTAATATATTTTCATAAAAAAAAAATTAATAGAGGAGATTAAAATATAAGAAATTTAAAGGTTTAAAATGAAATTATGAATCTACTTTTTTAAAACGGTGAATTTAAATAGTGAAAATTGAGAAATAATCCTCCAACACGATCTCGTCAATACCTTCTAGGAAAATAATAAGAACACACAAAATTATATTTAAATTTTTATTCATATTAATTATAATTTATCAAACGGTAAAATTATTTTAAAAAATAAATAATTTTATTATTTATTAAAATATTTTATCACATACAAGTTATAATTAGTATAAATATAAATTTATGTGTCTTTAATATTTAAGAATCTTAAAATTAAAATTTATAGTTCCCTAATTATGTAAAAAGTCAAAAGTAAGTAGAAAAGTAAAAAAAAATCAATTGAGATGCAGTGATATAATTTTTTTTTTATTTTTAAAATTACGTAGTTATTTATTATTGAAACTCAATATCAATTTTAAAACCAAAGATTATAATAAAATTTTTTGAATCTATGACTCAAACCAAATATAGTATTTAGCCAAACATAACATAATAAAATTGAAAAAAACAGAAAAGAAAAGGGAAAACCACATCCCTTGAGGACCCAACTTAAAAGAATTTTGGTGACCCTTGCACAAATAACATAATAATAGATAAGTATATTATATATGGCTTATGTTACCTCATAAGTAGTTACATGATGACCTCAGAAGGGTGTTACGCGGAACCTCGGAGGAAAATCTTCGGGAGGTAGGCCATTTCTCGACATACATTTTGTATATTTTTGGTGAAAGCAAATTAAAGATTTGTATCTTTCTTTTATTCTCTTGCACTTTCTCAATGCATATTTTCTACATCTTATAGCACCTTTCGACACTTTTGGCACTGGCGGAGGTAGCTTAGCTGGAGCCAATTGCGGTTGTTTTGTTGGAGTTGGTGGCGGGTTCACAATAGTTTTCTTATTATTATTTTCTACGCTTCTACGTTTGAAAAATTGGCGAATGTGTGTCACCACTTTAGATAATAGTGAAAGATGGCGGCCTTCTCTTTTACTCCAATTATAATTATTGTTGTTATTATGAACATGTAATATAGGCTTGTCAAGGGTATGAATGTTAACATAGAGAGGGGAAAACAAAGTCGTATTATTGTTGTACTCTTCAGCCTGCGCAATATTGTAAGAACCACCAGGTGCAAATAATACTATGAACAATATGATTATCCCCACATCTATTCTCATTTTCTTCCCTTTCTTTAGTTTTTTTATTTTTTATTTTTTATTTTATGTTTATATGAATTGTTTGGGTTTTATAACTAAATCACTTGACATTTTCTTGTTTTAAAAAAAAATAAATGGTAAGAACGATTTTGTTTTGGGTAAAAAGGGAAGTAAGAACCATTCGTTTGAACGAAAGTTTTATCATTGATAGTGACTTTGAAATTATACAATGTGTATCATTGATGGTGTTTTATCATTCGTTGATCTTTACTTATTTAAATTATCCAAGTTAAAATCAGAGCATAAAAAATAAAATAAAAAACTAATTTCTAAAATTCTTTAGTTAAGGATAATTTTTTAGAAAATTAAAATGGATTACTTCATAATAGTTTTATATTATTTTAACAATTATGGTTAAATAATGTAATGATTTTGACAAATATATATATATTTTAGAAAATTAAAATGGATTACTTCATAATAATTTTATATTATTTTGATATAATTAAATAATGTAATGATTTTGACAATTAATATATATATATATATATATATATATTATTTGTTTGGTGGGGATGGAGTGGTGTGTTAAATAAAATGTTAAAAATTTAATTGACAGCGTTAACGAAATTTAGAAGATAAAATGAATTGATGATAAATATTATATTATTACTAATATATATATATATATATTTTTTGTGGCAGTTCGTGTAATTCGGATCGTGTTCGGGTCAATCCGTTTTCAACCCGACACGAACACGCTTAACCCGAACATGACCCGAATTGAAAACAGGTTATGTTTTGCAAACCCGAACCGTACATGAACAATACAGACACGACCTGAATTTCAATCGGGTTCGGTTGAATTCGAAACAACCCGAACACGAATTGAATCCCAGAAATCAACTCGCTTCAAACAGAATTTTTAGCTGAAATCTTTCTCTAAATAAAAGCGCAAAAGTTTTCTTTCTCAGGAATAAAAATAAGAAGAAACACACTTTTTAAGCAAACAATTGATCAATCCATAAAATTACATGATGTATACCCTAAAACAACAAACAAATAATCATACTTCAATCTCATCATATTCAGAACTGTACAGCCAAAACATATTTTTTTTATACATCCCAACAACCTTTTATCTCTTGGTTTGAAGAACCAAACAAGTTCACAAACTAACATTTAGAACCCATATTCGTTAAAAAAATACATGGTTAATTTTGAGCAAAAAATAATGAATAAAGAAATGGAAGACTAGCTCACTGATCAAATCTTTTTATCAGAAATTGCGAAATGGAAATGGGGGCTGGGGGCTTCGTGGGTGTGTGCTGGGGGTTCGCTGTGACAGGCGTCTAAGGGTGGGTGTTGGGGGCTTCGCTGATTGGCGAGTTGGCTGTTGTTGTTGGGGGCTTCGGTGGTTGGCTTGGTTGCTTGGCGAGCGGCGGCACGAATGGCCGAATTGCCTGAATAGCGAATAGGAATAGCTGAAGCTAAACTGAAAGTGAAAATTGAAAAGTGAAATTAGCCAATTAGGGTTAGTTCAAATGCTATAATTTCGTATTTATATTTTTGATTTTATTTCTTTTTGAAAAAAAAAAAAAAAAAACAGATTGAACGAGTCAACCCGAACTTGACCTATTATTTTCGGGTTGACCCACTTTTGATCCAAAATTATTTCATACGAATTTGTGTCGTATTTCGTGTTGTGTCAAAAATTATCGCCCTTAAATTTACACACACACACACATATATATATATATATTAAAGAATAATAGATTTTATTAATATATTAAAATTAAAAATTCATGCGAAATTCAATTACACAGTTAATTGTAATAGATAGATACACTACATGATAAACATTATTTGATATTCATATTCAAACGTTTATATTTGAGTCATATTGCAGAAAGATTGGTTACTGGGGTGAAGACTGCTCTTGAGAAGTTGTTTAAAGCCTATAATACTAGTGAAGAGAATAAAAACGATGGGTCATGTTCAGTTAGTATTCAATCATCACAAACCATACTAACAAAGAAAACTGAAAAGGAAAAGGATGCACCAACCTTGAATGTTAGTCAGTTATTGTATTTACAACAATTAGAGGATGATAATTGTTTGGAAACAAAGTCTGAGATAGAAAGGTATTTAGCTGATCAATGTGTGAATCCTGCTATTGTTGATTTTGACATTTTACTGTGGTGGAAATCAAATGTTGTAACATATCCCATCCTATCTAAGATTGCACGGAATGTCTTAGCAGTACCGGTCTCTACAGTTGCATCTGAATCAGCCTTTAGTACTGGTGGACGTGTAATTGATCCATATAGAAGTTCTTTGCGTCCTAAGATGGTGGAGGCTCTAATTTGCTCTCAAAGCTGGATACTTGCAAAATTGGATGCTCTTCAAATTACAGTGGATAAGGATCTTTCCCAGTATACAGATGAAGTGAATATATTTGAGCCACTTGAGCTAGGTAAGTATGATAAATAATACATATTTTAAATATTTATATAATCCATAGTTAACACTTGATTTTTTATTTTTGTAGACATGTTTGGCAATTAGAGATGAGAGCTTGGAATATAGTTGGTACTTGGTAGTAGTTTATTTTATTTTTTGTTCTTGGATAATTTAACTATTTTATTCTCATTTTCTATTTTGTAATAGACTATAATCTATATGTGCTAGATATTTGAATTTATATGTTTTGATTTGTTATTTGTTGTTAATTATTTATATCTATGACTATGAGGACAACCATTTTCATTTTCGATAATATTTTAGAAAATTTTGTCCTCTACTTTGTTAGTAAGAGATAAACAGGTTTTGTCCATTTTTGCCGTTAGAATTTGGATATTTAAGAGGAATTCATGCAAATGCAAGTACATAAGCACTTCTTTACCAGGTACTCATTTTATTTTTCATCCACATTAGACACTAATTTTGTATTATTTAATTATTTATCCATTATAAAATTATAATTACATCGTCATTCATATTTTTGTCATTACAGTTTTCACTGTATAAACATCACTCAACAATATTATTGGATATGAAAATTAGCAAATTTAGTCAGGTATGTGATTACTATTCCTTATTACTTGTTTGTCTAAATTTTAAATTTTTCTTGCATTTGTGTTTGATATGAATAATGATATTAGATAAGTGAGCGATATTTATATTTTTAAATTTAGGTATTATAATAAAATTAACATTAAAAATTATAATACAAGAGTTTAAAAAAATTAATAATAAAATTCATTAGCGAAAAAATAGAAAGAAATTTCCTTTAACCAACCCAAACCAAACCAATAAAATTGGTTCGGGTTGGATTGGTTTTTCAAAATTTTTGGTTCGGTTCGATTCTCGTTTTTGAAAAACCGATCATATTGGGTTGGTTCTAATTTTACTCTAAATCCAAACCAACCCATATTTGTTCACCCCTATTCAGCATATAATATTCGCCCTTATGAATGATTTTTTTGTTTTCTGAATTGTTTCGAAACGTGCAACGGTGTGGACCAATTTCAATGATTGATTTTTTATTTTTATTTTTTTTTACATCATAATATTATCGTCTTTAATGAATAATTCTAAGCAAGAACATATCCCTTTAAATTTAAAATTTAGATAAAAATACTATATTAATTATAGTTAATTTTATTTAACTAGAATAAATATAAAAAGAACAATTATTGAAGGTTGAGCCAATTCCTGTATCGGAAAGCTCCCTTAATCATTTTCTAGTAAAATATATTTAATTGCTAAAGGAGAATATGGCTTCGATGGGCGAGAGAGCCGTGCTAAAATATCATAATTGACAAGTCAAATTTGATACGCTTCCTCAAAAATGTATTTGTTACGCATATTAACAAATCTTATGAGCCAAAAATAATTTGAAAAATAATTACAAAATTAATATTTTTAAAATATATAATAACAAAAATAATATTAATTTATATTTTTTTAATTAAAAATAAGTATGTTATTTTTATTTTTATTTATAATATTTTTTTTTAATTTAGTGTTATTTTAGATAAAATAATATTTTATACTTTCAACATATTAATCTCATGTTTTTGTGTGATGTGTATTTGATTTCAAAATATAAGATTTAATTGAATATTTTAAATAAAAATATAAAATTAAAAGTGCACATTCAATCATGTTTAAAATTCACGCTTTTATAAAAACACGTGGCTAAAGTTCTTATCTGTTCAAAATTATTAAACTTGCTTGCCCCGTTAACCAAATTTATTTTGCTAATTTTCAAAGATAAATTTTATTTATAATACTAATTGTATAATTGGTAAATAAGGAATAATTAGTCAACTTTAGATCTTGTTTCTCAAGGCAGCCCTTCCCGTTTCAATACTCCGTCACCGCTACATATATGACGAAGCCACCTCCGAACTATTTTGAGCCACATTTTCTAAATTATCAGACATCAATTTTACAACAGAGTGTCTTTCTCCGATTAATTATCCAATTATATCAATTTTTCCAATAATTAATAAATTTCCAAGCTGTGATTTTGCACAAGTTTCTGAAGATTTTTCGTAGCTGGAATCGTGTATGGTTCTAACATCTCATACTCTTCTATTGTTTCACCATTTATTTTTCCACATCATTCATTATTCTGGTTCTTTCATGAACAGTGTCAATTTTCTTGGGCATTCAACCATGAAGTCCACTTCTAGAATCCTTTTTGCCTGTCGAAAATCGGCGTCTTTCGGTTTGCCACCGCCAAAATGCCACCACAATTTTTTAACTGCTCGTGGTAATTCATCTAAGTTGGGATTTAATTTTGAACAATTCAAAACCACCCCTTTTCGTATTTTGGGGTTTAGGCCAATTTTGGAAGAGACCCAAAAAGCTTTTAGGGTTCCAAGTTGGAGTTTTGGTCAATCTGGGGTAGTATCTAGGCCTTACTGTTCCAAGAGTAAAGGTCTCTTTCTTGATGCTTGTGTTGCCTTCAACAGCCGTAATTTTTCAACTTCTGTTGAGAACCGTGTGAATGAGAGTAACTTTGAGAGGATTTATGTTCAAGGCGGATTAAATGTCAAGCCTTTGGTAGTAGAAAGAATTGATAAGGATGATAATGTTGTTGGGAGAGAAAGTTCTTCTAGTGAAGAAGCAAATACAAAGATCCAAGAGGGTTTAAGTGAAGCTGTGATTAAAGGTCCTAAGAGAGTGAAGCCAGATGCTGAAAATGAGGCATGGAGGTTTTTGAGAGATGCGGTTGTAACTTATTGTGGTAGCCCTGTGGGAACTGTGGCTGCAAATGATCCAAGTGACAAACAACCATTGAATTATGATCAGGTCTTTATTCGTGATTTTGTTCCATCTGCCCTGGCTTTCTTGCTTAAAGGAGAAGGCGAGATTGTGAGGAATTTCCTTCTTCATACTTTGCAACTGCAGGTAAAAGTCCTCACTATCGCTCTCATTTTTGTTTGTGAGGTCTAATATTTGACTGACCATTAAGGGGAACCGTGTTTTATTATACATTTCTTATTGATGTTGTGCTTTTCATGCCTTTCATATTTCACTTATTTAGTTATCACTAATGTGCTGGCAAACTCGATGGTGCTTTGAAATTCTGGAATTTTTGGTTAAAAGAGGTAGCTACATCATGATTTAGTTGAGGCCTCAGCAGTTTTCTTTGTTATAGCCATAGTTTTCCAGTTTTGGCGTTTTCTTCTCACAAGGGTTATATATATCATGGAATGCAGATGTTTTCATGCGTTTCTTTCTCCTCGCAGAGTGCTTATGGAGAATTAACCTTGCCTTGCAGGGTGTTTTAAACAAACCGTTTTCAATGTATTTGCATGTTTTTTACTCGGTAATAACTTTGCTATAAATATGGTCTCTTTATTTCGTAGAGACAATTAGCTTTGAGACTCCATTTTCATTGAGGGTATTAGTTCTTGAAAGTCGGAAGTTATCAAAAAATAGTAAAACAACCTGTTTTCAGTGTTCTTTGTTGGTAAAATTACTAGCAACAAGCAATTTGCTATTTGTGTGGACCACATTGATTGTGAATGTAAGCGTAAAGTATATCTGATATTTTTTTGTTTCCTGCTTTTAACACAGAGTTGGGAAAAGACGGTTGATTGCTACAGCCCAGGGCAAGGGTTGATGCCTGCAAGTTTTAAAGTAAGATCCGTGCCTCTTGATGACAATAAGTTTGAAGAAGTTCTAGATCCAGATTTTGGTGAATCTGCTATAGGCCGTGTTGCACCTGTAGATTCAGGTTAGTATCCCTAGCATTCTAATATATCTCTTGCTGCTTAGGTTTTTCAACCAGTGATGATTTAGGTGCTCCTTTCAAGGGATCTGCATCTTGTGGTTTTTTCAATATTCTCTTAGTGTTCTAAAATCCTCCTCCTTTTGGATTGAATAATTTAAATAGTTTCATTTATTTTTGGAACTTTTTTGACAGGATTGTGGTGGATTATTCTATTGAGAGCTTATGGAAAAATAACAGGTGACTATACATTACAAGAGCGGGTGGATGTTCAAACGGGCCTAAAAATGATCCTGAATTTATGTTTGACTGATGGATTTGATATGTTTCCTTCTCTGTTAGTCACTGATGGCTCCTGCATGATTGATCGACGGATGGGTATTCATGGCCATCCTCTTGAGATCCAAGTAAGTACTGTCAATTGAATTTCGACTAATGGCACGTCAAAGAATTTAACCCAATTAGGGAAACAAGTGATCTCTCTGGTCAAGTTTTATGTGGTAGTGCCTAAAAACTTCCATAAGATTCAGATTATCTTATCACTCAATGTAGGATTATACAGTGCTTTTATTTTCTCTTTCTCAAGGCAAGAACCAAATAAATTTGTTAGAACTTTGGTTTAGAGAATCATTCATCTTCTATCTATTTTCATTTGGTACTCTTTATGATCTTTTATTTCTTTGTCATGCCCATATGTTGCAAAACTATATTTTATCATACCATGTTGGCTGTATGGCTTATCACACCCATGATAACTTCTTCAGGCATTGTTTTACTCAGCACTACGCTGCTCCCGTGAGATGCTTGATCGTAACGATGGATCCAATAATTTGGTCAGGGCAATTAATAACAGGCTTAGTGCTTTATCGTTTCACATAAGGGAGTATTATTGGGTGGATATGAGAAAGATTAATGAGATATATAGATATAAAACAGAAGAATACTCCATGGATGCCACCAATAAATTCAATATATATCCTGAACAAATTCCTTCATGGCTAATGGATTGGATTCCGGAGGAAGGGGGCTATCTCATTGGCAATTTGCAGCCTGCTCACATGGATTTTAGGTTTTTCACTCTTGGGAATATGTGGTCAATAATTTCATCTTTGGGTACCCCAAGGCAGAATGAATGTATACTAAATCTGATTGAAGCCAAATGGGATGATCTTGTTGGGCATATGCCTCTTAAGATTTGTTACCCTGCCTTGGAGGGCGAGGAGTGGCGTGTAATCACGGGCAGTGATCCAAAAAATACGTAAGTTTGCCTCAATTGTTTTGTGCTTATTCTCAGCATTATTTCAGTCACTGCATTTAAGCTTTGGTCACTCTTCCATTGCTCCTAAAATACACTTCTACAACTCTTGCAGTTCCTGGTCGTATCATAATGGTGGATCTTGGCCTACACTTTTATGGCAGGTAAGCCTGAACATAGTCTCATTATAATGTATAGAGAATTTCTTGACAAATGCAGACTTTATAAGAAATAATTTGGACTTTAAGAAGCCTTTCTGATAATTATTAATTTATTATAGCTCTTACTTCATACGCTTGCATGTTTTGTTTACTGTTTTTACCTGTTAAAACTAGTCTTCTAATTAAAAACCGTCTTGCCGTTCTCTTATAAAACTTCCCAATTTCTATTTTCAGTTCACCTTGGCCTGCATAAAAATGGGAAGATCAGACTTGGCTCAAAAGGCAGTTGATTTGGTCGAGAGGAGGCTTCCAGTAGATCGTTGGCCTGAATATTATGACACAAGAACAGGGAAATTCGTCGGAAAGCAAGCGAGGCTTTACCAGACTTGGACCATTGCAGGGTTCCTTGCATCAAAAATGCTGTTGGAGAACCCAGAGATGGCATCCTTGTTATTCTGGGACGAGGATTATGAACTTCTTGAGATCTGTGTCTGTGCATTAAGCAAGACTGGCCGGAAAAAATGCTCTCGTGGTGCTGCCAAGTCTCAGATTCTTGTGTAATGAGGCTTCATTCTTTCAAAAGCAGAAGGAACGTCTTTATACTGTACAGAAACAAGTTTTAGAGGATAACTATCCAAAATAGAAAGAAAAATGCTATCACAAATTGTGATATAAATGAGCTGGCGTGATTTTATTGGCCAAAATTAAATCTAATTTATTTGTAGCTGGTTACATTGTAATTTTATGTAAACTATTTGGTGAAAAATTACATGTATGCTTGATTTACCTAGAGGTGATAAATACGATATGTTGACTTAATTTATTTAAGTTGAACTCATCTTAAATGAGCTGTACCTCAATTTAATTTATTTAATTTTTAAATGAATTGAATTGCACTCAGAATTGAGTTGGGCATCTCATTTTAATTTTTTTATTAAATTATTTAAAATAATTAATTAATTATGAAAAAAAAATTATTATGTTCTAACAAATAATTACATGATTTTTGAAAAACATAATATTAGTTTTTCTTTTTTTAAAAAAAATTTCAATATTTTTAACAAATAATATATACACTTTTGAAATAATATAATATGAGTCTTTTTTTTTTTTTAAATATGTTTATGATTTTTTTTATTAACTTAAGTTTTATAATTTTTATTTTTTAAATAAGATAGCATGAGTTTTTTTTTTTTTTTTAATTATAAGTATGGTTAATTTTCAAAGGCTTTCCTTTGAATTTACTAAAACAACAAAAATATATTTTATGTTTGAAAAATAACGAGTACATATATTCCTTAGTGAGGAGCTATTAAAAATTTAACAAAATCAAGATTTTAAGGGGAAAAACTTGTATATATGCTTTGTTGTTATCAAATATCAAATAATAATTTTGATGTTTATAACATTAAAAGCATATAATTTTTTTTTTAAGGAATGTTAAAAAAGTAAAATTAATTGAAGAAAAATTGGAATGAATTATAGGTCGGGCTTTGGATTCATTTAATTTAAAGAGTCAAACATGGAGCAGCCTGAAGTTCCCACTTTCGTAAAGAAAGCTTTTAATAATTAATACCACTTAAATAGATACAGCTTACTGAAAGCTGAAAACTTTCTTACTTACTGACTTTTAGCAGAGAATGCTTAAAGCTTTTCTTATACTCTTAAAGCTGCTTAAAGAATATGAAGTTCTGGACATATTTTAGCCCAATCGCTCGAATTTACTTGGTGCACCCACACTTGTTTTCGCACAAGTTTCTTATTTTAAAGATAGTAGTTTACATAATTAACTATTTGTAGTCAAGAATCTAAATATTCCCAGTTGTGAGTCCTCCTTTACAGGTTTTAAAATTGTGATAAGGTGTGAAGATGAAACAGGGACGTAATGAACTGTCTTCATTACATTAACCACATTATATTTTTGTGCTTCTAAGACTCTTTCTTCTTCATTTTAAGTTACAACCACATCGATTATTATATAGTTTAACTTAAGCTTCTGATGTAAATCTTACTAATTTAAGTGATAATGTACTGCAGATTATATTGCCAATTGCCACCTATGCTTCATTCTTCACAAGTTTCACCCGAAAATAACTTCTTATTGCTTTTTTTTTTTTTCTTCATACTAAAACATCTTATTGCTTTTTCCATCACTAGCCTCGTGCTTTCTGACGTGAACTCAGTTGTAAAGAATTGCTCTGTAAATGCAGATTATTCGGGTGCGTTTAGATAACAATTTAATTTATCATTTATTATTTTTTAATTAAATATATTTGATAATAATTTTTTATTTTTATTTTTATATTTTAAAGAAATTATTGTTGAGGAGTCCCACATCGATCAGGGAGTTCAGTGAAGAGCTAGATATAAGTCTGGGCAACCCTTAATTCAATGAGGTGAGTTAGGCTTGAATTTCTATATGGTATCAGAGCGGCTCCCTGTTTTCGATTGTGCCCAACACGGTCAACCCTGATCAAATTTTTATTTTTCTTTTATTTTTATCAAACATTTTTTCATAGAGTAAATTAAGTAATGTAACTTTTATATGCATAAATATTGGAATAAAATGATTAAAACTTAAAATTTGTAAATAATATAAAAAAATTCTTTATTTTTAAAATTTTTGAAAAAAAGTTAAAAATAAAAAATGTTATCAAACAATTTGTATATGTATTTTTTTAAAAATTATTAAATAAAAATTGTTATTAAATATATTGGTGATTATTTTATAAAAAAATTTAAAAAAAATTAATTATTTAATTATAAATTATAAATTTTATTAAATAACTCTTATTTAAAAAATGGTGCATTTATTTTTTTTATTAAAACAGTACATTAAATTTTTTTTTTTTGGGACATCAAACAAGTGAAAATGGTGCAACGAATTGTAAGCTTCAAGTGTGCCAAAATAATTTTATTTTTATATAGCTAAAATTTCTCTATTTAAAAAATCCCACATACCAACCTTATTTAATCTTGTACTCTTGTCTAGTTTCAGACGTAGATACAGCTATGGTCTTAAGTCCAAATCATACATACAGTGAGATTTCACAGAGCAGAAAGGCTGATAGGCCTTAAGTCCGTGATTTGATTTGATGTTACAGTTGGCTAAATATCTTCTTATCATATATTTGATCTGGGAATTACGCGTATGAAGATTTTTTTCTCATATTAAAAGATCTTAAGATATAAAACCTATTTTTAAGTAATTCAATCAAGACACCATTAGAACTTCATTTTGTGCAGAATTTACTTTAAAGAATAATAAGATTTTGTCGAATTACAAGTTTAATATGTAAGACAGAAAATTAACAAGATGACGGATTGAATTGTTAACAATATTAAAATAAACTTCACTTTACATTTTGCTTTGTTTCTTTACAAATACACATATCCAATAAGCCAAAGCTTCACAAATAAATACTGTAGAACAAATGATTATGATTCCAAGTGAAGAGATCTCACATCTCTATTCAAAAAGATTCATAGCCTTTAAACAGAACAGCGTAGAAAAAACTAATTTTTATTTCTTAAATTTTGAGTTACACAGAATAAAGGACTTAAAAATATCTTTAGAACACATTCAAGAGCCTGTAAAAAGCATTAAACTTCCTTAACTTGAACAGCTTCAGTACCATTAACTTCCTTAACATCCTTGGTTTCCTTAACAGCCTTATCATCTTCAATCTCAAAAGCAGAAACAGGAAAAGATCTATAAAGCCCAGCAGGGGTTTGAAAAGTAATTTTCCCAGTTGGAGGGTTATCGACATAAATGTCACTAAGTGAAACCCAAATCAAGAGCTCTTTGGTTTTCACACCAGTAAGTTTCTTGATCTTGCCAGGTTCAACAACAGCTGTGACTTCATTAGCATAAGAAACCAGCTTTCCAATCTTCTGAAATTTGTGAGTTACAGATTTTTTCTGCTTGAGCCAAACAAAACCAGTTTCTCTCAAATACCCACATTCCTCAATGTCTTGTAGAGGGAGAAGACCAGTGGGAAGACCAACTTCTTTGAGCAATTCCTTTGATTTCTCTTGGCAGATTTCATCTCCTTGGTACATCTCTGCTTTGGCCTTCACATCTTCTGTCACCAGAGACATTTTCTCTTTTTTTGCCCTTAAAGTTTGATTTTTTTCCTTTTCGTTTTTATGTTAGATATAGCCTTAGAAACTGATGAGGGACAATTGCAGAATTGTGCTGTTCATATATACTTGTCATGATTTGAACTTGCCCTTGTATTTTCTTAAAATATCCAAAGTGCCATCACATTTTCTCCTGGGTACCCTCAAAATTTCGAAAATACTACGGTTTAAATTAGAGGTGTCCACGGTCGGTCCGATTTTTAGTAAAAAAGATTTAATCGGACCGGACCGTTTAACTAATAAAAATTTTAAAACCGTCCAATTTGATCCAATTTAGTTAACGATTTTCAATAATTTTTTAAATTTTTTTTTGCTAAATTTTTTTCTATAACTAAAAATATAATCCAATAATAAAGCGACATACATAATAATAAATTAATACATTAATTTATAAAATATATATTTATAGTACATTAAAATCATGAGAATTAATATATTAAGGTAGGCATATTCATGTGCAGTTATATCTAAGTGGGAGATATATTAAGAATTAATATATTGGGAACAAACGTAATGGGTAACTGGTAATGGACTAATGGGAATTAATATGTTAGTTATAAACAGAGACCGAAATTAGTAATATATTTGCAAAAATGTAAAGTGCAAAATTAGTAATATATTTGCGAATGCAAACAGAGATTAACAGTGGATACTGGGTAATAATAATAATAATAATATATTATTTAAAAAAATTAATGTTTTATTTATAACGGTCCGGTCAGGTCCGATTGGTTAAAAAATTTACAAAATTAGACTGGACCGTTTTACTAACAGTTTGTATAATTTTTAACCGGACCGGACCATGTATTTTATGAAATTGTCCGATCCGGTCCAATTTTTCGATTTTGTTCGATTTGGTCCAATTTTTAAACACCTCTAATTTAAATGATATACGAGTTTTGTTTAGCTCAACAAACTTTATTTTTTAGATAATCAAATTCTTCAGAAATCCATAATATAGTTTAAATTAGGTCTTTTTGTAATAAATATTTTCAAAAAATTTACAAAATTGTGTAACCAATAAATAAAACACAAATTTTCATCGTAAAATAAGCTTAATTTAAACTATATCGTTAATTTTCGCAAAAACTAGTTTCTATACTATTAAGTTCCCTCTTTTCTTCTTATTGTCCTTTCGGCCAATAATCCAAAAGAAAAGAAAATAATTTAAAAAAAAAAAATGAAAGAAATGTTATTTAAAAAATAATAATTGAAATGAGCATATTTTCGTAACTTTGAACAAAGAAATAATTTAATTTCATACATTTATAATAAAATGTATTTTAATCCCAAAAATAAAAAAAAAGGTACTAAACCACACATTTTATATTATAAGTATGAAACTAAAATGCACATTTTATAAAAATATGGGACTAAAATATATATTTTATAAAAATAAGAGACTAAATTATTTTTTTATTTAAAATTATGAACTATTATTGCCCTTCATCCTTAAAAAAATTACATTTAAGAAAATTCTATCATAATTTCATCATATATTAAAATATAATTAACATTTATTAGTAATTATCTCAACATCTTATTTTTATAATTTAAAATTAAATCCAATAATATCACGTAACGTTATGTGTTAAGTAATATGAATTACACTATTCAATGTTGCCAATTCTTGATTTTAGGCTCTAATTATACTTCACTAATTTTCTTTGAGTGGTGTAAAGTGGATCAGTTGTCCTACTTTACACCACATAGTAGAAGATAAACTGAAACAAAGCTTCCCTAAAAATGAGTCAAAAAAAGGTTATTTTACATGAAGGGATGACTTAAGTATAAGGCTGTGAAGTAGTAATTGTATTTATGAGACGGTTGGGAAGTTATATACAAACATCATTTCAAAAGAGAAAGCGGTGATTTTTTATTTTTTTTTTTCTATACAATAAATTTATTAAAAATTAAGTACATTTAAAAATATATATATACGAAAATTCTCTAACTTTTTATTTTTTAAAATTTAATATTTTTTTAAAAATTCTGAAAAGCGGTGTTCCCAGAAGAAAAGAGAGAGAATTGCGGTGGAACTGAAGGCAACAGCAGCAAATTAAATGGTGCCACGTTTGAGATAGTTGGGAAATCTAGCCTATTTAATATTATTGGGTGTGGTTGACATACTGATTATGTTAACTTGGTAAGTACAGTGCTCCAAGATATAGACAGCGGCATAAGTTTTAAAAAGTCAAGACCTATCAGTCTCATTTTTTATTTATTTATAAAACGTGAAAGATATTTCAAACACAGATCTAAATTATACATAAAAAAAAAAAATTATTTATTCAAATAAAATTTATTAATACATATTTAAAAATTAAAAAATAAAATACACAAAAAAAAAATAATTTTATAATTAATTATATTTTAATGTCACATTGTTGTAATTTGTAAAAAGCTGTCACTGATGAAAAAATCTGTAGCATTAATAATTTAAGTTACATCATATCACTACACTAACAATAATTACATTTAATAATAAGGAAACTCTTCCAGATGAACATTTATGGAAGGAAAACAAAATGATAAAACTAACGCCTTTAATACAAACAACAAAATAAAAATAATATTTTTTAACACTAATTTATATTATTCTAAGATATTCTCACGTTCTCTCCGAACAATCTTTAATCATGAATGGGGTCCTAATTTTTCAAAAATGTCAAAAAAAAAAAAAAAAATATTCAACTTTAACATATATTAAATATAACTATTATTTAATAACATTTTTATATATCTTTAAAATTAAAGACATAAAAATAAAATTTTGATATATCTTAATTTTAACATTAAATAAAAAATTACATTAAACAAATAAGATTAAAATTAAAAATATATATACATGTGCTTACAAATTAGATAAATAAAATTAAAATTCATATAATAAATAATTTTTTTACTACTTACTCTAAATGAATATATGTAATAAAGTTGTTAACTTTTAATTTTTTTATTTACTTAAAATGGATAAAGGTCATATTTTAATTAAATTTAATTACATATGATTAAGATATAATGATAAATGAATAATAAAATTTTAACACTTAGAGTGAAATTAATGATAAAATTTTAAAATAACTTATAAAAATTTTGAATTCTAAAAAATATATAAAAAATTATATTTATAGATTAATTAACTTGGATAAATTATAATTATCCTATTTTATAATAAATAATCTAATTATTATAAAGACTTAGTTTATTGTAGAATGATAAATAATTTTTTAATTATATTAACTACATCAAAGGTAAAATTTTAATTTTTTATAAGTCGTTATCAAGAAAATTAAAAATATTTCTTTTAGTTAGTTGTTTAATTAATTTTATAATCAATAGATATTAACAATGAGACAAATTTGTTTATATAATATATTAAAAAATAAATATATTTTAAAAAAATTTAACTTGAAACTCTAAATTATATAATTTCGAAAATAAATTAATAATATAAGATTAATTTTTATAGCTATTTTTAATTTACTATGTATTTTTTACTTATTCTAAAAAAATGAATCATAACAAACATAATAAATAAATATATTTTTTTTTTACTTTTTAATAATTTAAAAAATATTCTAACAATTTAAAAGAGAATTAAAAAAGTATGCAGATGAAAAAATTAATGCCGTTATTAATGGAGATCATAGCATTTTAAAAGGTAAACTTTCAGAAGCATTCTTCATATTTTCCCATCATAAATTTCAATAAAATAACCCAAAACTCCATTTTTGAAATACCGTAAACAAGTGCCAAATCAGAACATTGCCAAACAATTAAGTTATTATAGGTAGATATCTCCGATGCTAACATACGTGCCGAGTATGCCCTACTTATATTGCTTATGAAGAAAAATCTCGGTTGCGCTCCTAAAATTATATTCAGCAAAATTTTAATTGTATTTGTGTTATTTTTGTTATATATTAACTTTCTTAAACTTAAAATGTTTAAAAATTAGGGTGCGGATGCTCTTTTAATTTATTTATTTATAAAATGTATTATTTAATTTTTTTAGTTATAAAAAATGGATCATACAATGATAAATGTTACTTAAGTACTAATATTTTAATATTTTTATAATTTTAACAGATTTTTAAATTTATTAAAGGAAATATTTTGGTTATTTTACATGTTTTTCTTCAAATATTACAAACTTAAACCTCTTTACTTTTTTCCCGTCATTTTCTATAAAAGAGATAAAAGATTTATGTCACTCATCTCTTTCACTTTTCTTCTCTCAATTCCTTACTATTGCGCTTTTTTATTAAAAAAAATAAATATTATGAGTATAAATTTTCCACTTGTTCATATAATTGGTGCTTTGGGTGTGACTAAAATACATTCATTACATTATGTGTCGTTACAGTCCTAATTGCACTAATTTTTGGTCCCGTTCACATATTATCATTGGTCAAAGGCCTTTATGGCTGTTCATTACTTGTTGATCTGTGGTTGGTCAAATAAGGTGGTAACTAGGTTTAAGGTTTGGATATATAGTGAGTTAAAGAACTTGATGGGAGTATATGGTGACGTGGAGAAGTGAGTGTTAGTTGAATTTTATTAAAATAAAAATTAAATAAAATTTTTTAAATTTAACACTTAAAAAATACATTTTTTTATATGATTGATTAAATTCAAATTTAATAATAAAATATTTATATTTATTTTTTATCAATTTATTTTTAATAATCAAAATAATATCTTTTTAATAATCAATAAAATTAAATAACATTATTTAAAAATAAATGAACTATATAATATAAAAAGATTGTCATGACCCCCTTTCCTAAATATTGTTGAATTGTTCGTGTGATCCAAAAATTGTATAAGATAATTCCACGTTTTTCGTAAACTTTAAAATTATATCTTCTTGCAAGATAAATATATCTCTAGTTTACTCTTTTTATTGTATTTATTTCATTTTTAACTATTCTTTATTTTGGGAAGACACAAGGGGATTTGGGATACTTTCGGTAGTACTTAAATTCTAATTATTTTGATTTTTTTTTTTCCTTTAACGTATTTTTACTTGTAACAGAAAAAAATTGTAATTATTTTGAGTAGTTAGTTTTCTTTATTTCGGCAAAAAAAATTGTAACAGGAAAAATCAGACAATTTAATTAAATTTTTTTTTTTTATCAGTGAAAATCAGACAATTGTCATAAAAAAAAAAAAACATGTAATATTTGAAAATGTCCAAACATCATTCCTTTTGCCAGTAACTTATCAGTTGATCATGTAGGATTCATGAACTATAGGGAAACGAAGTCAGAGTCACACAAAGATGATTTTTGCTAGACCGCTTGTGTTTGGCTCTTTTCATACATCACGCTATTAGAGAACCAAACCGAATAGTATCCTCATTTTACTAATATTAATTTAATACGAACCTCTTATTTATATTTTTATACACTAAATGAATCATTATAGAACAAAAAAAATAATAATAATAATAATAAGTTATCCTAGACTGTTTTTCAAGGAAAAATATTAATTTGTGCACACTTTCTAGATATACCAGTTTGTATTATCTTTAAAAAAAATTATTTCTCAATTTTTTAAAATAATTTTATTACATAACACAGTATGAATGACATATGCATAAATTTATGAGTTATTAATATTATGTGCGACGTAGGTGACTATGCTTATGAGTTTTTATTTTTTAGTTTTTTTATTTTATCTTTTAGATTCGGTACTTAATTAGTTTTATTTTTAACCTTTTTTGTTGAAAAAAATATATATATGTTTATTTTCTTATAACATTAAAAAAAATAAACATTTTTTTCTGATAAAATTAAAAATATCATAAAATTAAACCATTATTTTATTGTAATTTATTATTATTTAAGCGTTATTTAGAAGAGTTTTATTCTCTATTCTATTAATTCTTACTTTGTTCTTTAGTGTGATGTGTGCCTGTTTTGGTTAATATAAAAAGGCTCGTACTATGGAGTAAGAAAGACGGCCAATGTATGATATTTTGTGAGAGTGATTCTCTGTTATTTTTATTTGTGTTTATTTCTTTGGATTTGATTGAAGTCATGCATGTTCATTCAAGGTTTCACAAGCTCTTAATTAATTGTCCTAATTGCAACTATGCCAAGGTGTAACCAATCATTAACAAATAAATGAGCAAAAATGATCTTTTTTATGTAATATATTTTATGCAAATAAAAGCTCATTTTTTTTAATTGTTTTTACTATATATTTTTCGCATATTAATTATATGTGTATGGTTGAATTGAACTCTCTTTACACGTGGTAATTAAGTTAAAATATAAACTGTGTCAAACATACGTCTCAATTTAGTGTGTGCTAATGCTGTGATACCAATTATTGGCATACATTGAGCAAAAATTGTTCGAAAATTTAGCATAGTGACATAAAATGTTATAAGATAAATTTTATTGGTGACGTATTACAATTCACACTAAAAATATAAGATGCATAAATTTGTTCTAAAACATGTACATTTGCATGTAAACTATTTTATTTTTTTAATTTCTCTTTGAATAATTCAACAAAGTATATGAAAAAAAAAGTAAAAAAATTAAATTTCTTAAGTTTTTAAATTAATTGTGAAAGTAAATTTATTAAGGACTACAATTTTTGAATTAATTAGAGAATATTATGCAAAAATTCAAACAAAATGAAATAATAAGTATTGTTAATTAAATTCTTTGAGTTTTTTTTTTTTTTTTGCTGTGTTTAACATGTGCATAAAATATATTAGTAAAGTACACTCCATAATATTGTAAAAGTCTTTTCTATTTAATCTGCTTTTTATATATATATATATATATATATATAAATATAAAATAAAATATAAGAGCAAGATATGTCTATATTGTAGAAATATAAGGACATTTTTGTTTAAAATTAATTTAGATTTGATTGATAGATAGAAAGAAAGATATTGATAAGTAACTTTCCATACAGAAAAAAAGGTGGCTATTTTAGAAGGTTCAAGAGTCACCCAAAGATTCATATCATCATAATAGAGGTTCATAAAACCTACAACCAAATTATAGTTGGCTAGTATACACCTAAATCATATCAATATGGGAGGCTTGAATTGAACAAATTGCATTCAATACTATAGACTAAGTTGGTCCACAGAATGATACATTGTTTTGGACAGATCTAATAAGTTTCTACTGTATCTATGCGTTGTAGGTCATCCGCTTTTATGCTTGAATATTTAAAGCTTAAGCAACCAACACGCTTCACAAAATATTAAAGCAACTTCTTTTATCTGGTTAGCATTAAAAATACCTAAAATTTTTTATAAATAATTATTTTTTAAGTTTATTACTTGTAAACAATATCATCTCTATGCATCCAAATATTCTAATATTATGGTTGAAATCCTTGGACTGTTGGACTATTTATCTCAAGTCAATTCAATCTAAAAGTTGACAAGTTAAATTTTGGAATAATAATTGAAATGATTTTATAATTTTATTAAAAATTTAGTTTAATTGTATATTTTTTTAATTAAATAGAATAAATATACTAATTTTTTTTAAAAATATAATTTAATTTTATAATTTTTTAATTAAGTAAAATAAGGACATTAACTTTATAAAAATTTAAATAAATAAAAAATAAAAAAGCCAAAAAGTCATATTTAAAACATTATTTTGACATTCTTATTTGGATATATTTAAAACTTTTATAATTCCTAATTTAAAAAATTAACGTTTTTATTCTATTTAATCAAAAAATTACAAAACTAAAATAAACTTTTAACAATGTTTCAATTAGAGCTGTCAAACGGGTGGGTCGTGTCGTGTTCGGGTCGATCTGTTTACGACCCGACCCATGTAAGATTGATCATGACCCAACCCATTTATTAAATAGGTCAGAAAGTACAACCCTAACCCAACTTGAGTTGACCTATTTAACCTGTATAAATATATTAAATAATATATATTATATTTTATAATATAAAAAATCAGAGATATTATATCGAGTATCAACATATATTTATGTCACCTATTAACATTATAAATTCTAATTAGACTCCAAAAATTAAATCAATTTAAGCATTATTTTAACAAAAAATGTAAAAATATTAACTAATATAGAATAAAAATAATATCAATAATCATAAATATTGTGATACATCAAATCTAATATTTTAAAGTCTTAAATAATAATAAAAAAGTCTAACAAAAATATATATCATAAATTCTTTGTAAATAAAAACTTGTTTTAAGTCTAAAATAAATAATTAATAATAAAACATACAAAATTAAACTAAATAATATATTATTATAAATTAATAAAAATAAGAAAATAAAATATGAAATGAATTTAAACATCATCTCAATAATATTTCAAAGTACAAACCTACAAAATAATTAAATAAGAAACAATTACGTACATACCTTAATAATTTTAGTTATTTACTTGTGTTACTTATGCGGGTTACGGGTTACCCAATTAACCCATTCAACCCTGATTTTTTTAAATGGGTTAAACGAGTCGACTTGTTTACAACCCAATACATAAAGCTCAACTCAGAGCTGACTATTTCGTAGGTGAGTCGTGTCGAGTTTGCGGATCGTATCAAAAATTGCTGGCTCTAGTTTCAGTACCATTTCAGCATTCTACCCATTAAATTTCCTTCCTTTCAATTTTTTTTCATTCTCTTCTGTGGCAATCTCAACCCATTTATATAAACGAAATTGCCTAATATAAGGCCAGAGTTTTCAATTATTTTACGATGTAGATTTGGGTTCTGATATAGGATTTTAGACATCGCTAAAAAAACCTATATTCGAGTTATAAATGTCTAACACAGTAACATGAGCAAACATTGGGATAGTTCTTTCCCACGGAAGATTCAAATACAAATGGGGGGCGGGGGGTAAAGAAAGGGAGAGAACTACGGTCACACTCACACCGTCCAAGTACTTTTGAGGGTGTGACAGCAAGAGAGAACACAAACCTACAACGTATCAATTTTCACAGAGCCTATGTACCAGACCAAAAAACTGGCCCTTGTAAAATGATAAGTTATGTATATGGAGTATACAAAAAGGTTACAAAATATAATTTTAACTACTCTTTTATACAAATTTGAAGCCACCAAGAGGAAGGTTGGGGTGGTTTCCACCAAAATCAAAACCTTGCTGATTTCCATCCCCATTATCCTGCATGTTCTGTTCCCTGTCCTCTTCCTCGGCCCAGTACCTCTCCAAGATCTTCACAGCCTTATCATAAATCTCATGGTTATCATGATTCTGTAAATTCTCTATCTTATCCAAACCATCAAATTCATCTATCATTTGTGCGTACAGATTGAATCCATCGTTCATTCCCATTTCTTTGTCAGCTTCGCCTACTTTCAAAATGTTCTCAAGACCCTCAAGGCACACCGTTATAATCTTTGGATCCGGACAGATGAGAAGATCACAAAGTGGTTTAATGCTACCTTGACTAACCAGAAATCTGCAGAAAAATCAAAACTTAAATCAGAGGTCCAATGCTGTTTATAATACAAGGAGTATTAATTGTTTAAATTTATACTATAAAATATGACCTGTCAGTAAACACAGTTTCATAAATTGAAGACTAGAAAGAAAGATAACTGAATTTAGTCAGTACTAATTAATAGTCACCAACATTGGTTAAATTGGATATTATTTCCACATTTTAACTAATCAAATTTCTTTTTTTTTTTTTTTTTGAAATCCTAGCAAAAATATTTGAAAGATTGTTTAGAAGTAGAGTTGACAGGTTTACTGGAAGTCACTAATAACATGGTATTTGAGATACAGGAAAAGAAAGAGAAAAAGGTCACAGAAAAAGATGGTATTTGAAGCATATGTCATGAATGTACAAATAGGCAGCATAAGTACGTTTCATTCTACAAGCTAAGAAAGAAAAGGTTTTAGAAAGAGTGGAACATATAAGCATACTTAATCTGCTCATGAGAACCACCAGAGGTAGCATTTGAGATGGCCCATGCAGCCTCCTTTTTAATGTCAAATTCTGCATGTTGAAGAAGCTGTACTAGTGGATTAATGATATTGGCGTCAATTACAGCCTGCGTGATGAAATTAAATTGTTACCATTCTTATTTAAAAGTAATTTCCAAAAGCAATAAATACTAATTATGTTTCATCAAATTGAGAAAATTTCAGTTCTATAGGCTTTTTTCATCTTTTATCAATGTATCAACTGTTCCACATAGGGAAAATATAATAAAAGAAACCCACAGTTAGATCTGCTACATCTTCACAAGAAACGGGATAATCCATGGTTAAATACAAAGAAATATTTTACCAAGGCTAGGAGTGGCCATTGACCCCACTCCACACCTCTGGTTCCTTCACTATTGGAAACAATGTCACAATTTGAAAAGATAGACAACCAAAGTTTATTTAATAACAATAATTAATTTGAAACTCATACTATACATAGTACAACTAAGTTTGCGTTCAATTGCATAAAAGGCAATCTCCTTTTCCTAAAACGGAAATCTAAGCTCTACGCTACACTCTCAGTCAAGTCACCTGTCTTCAAACCATATTCTCCCAATTACATGAGCAAGTCAACGCATCTATAAAGAAGATAAGTGACCAACATCAAACATTCATGGTAAACAAAATTTTAGTTCTGTGCATGTAATGGATCTTGCATGAACAGCACATGCAAAAATTATGAGGGAATTTTAACCTGTATTTGAGCTTTATTTCCAGCTGTGATATTTGAGATTGTCCAACAAGCTTCTTTCTTGATGCTTTTCTTGTGACTTTGAGAGAGAAGTTGAGAGAGACAAGGGAGCACCTGGTTGTCAATTACATACTGAAAAACAAACAGTGTGTCAGTCTAATGCAGTATGTTCGAAGCAAGGGGCAGAACTGAAAACATGAATATAAGGTACAGAAGAAACTTAGGAATGGTTAGAGTGGCCTTTTCTCAATTTGTAGAAGTCTAACAGAGTGGAAGTTGCATCAATTGGGCCAAAAATAATGCACATAAACATGTTGTAACCCTTATTTGTGACTCAGTAATTTGCACCAATGAAGCCAATGAAGTGCGCAATAGAACATCAATAAACTGTATTTAAGATATTGGTCGATAGGAAATGAATTGCAAGCAGAAGAGTCGAGAAAAATAGGTTACATCACAAATTATTCTGAGTACCTGAGTCTGGGAATCATCACCAGTAACAATATTCCCAGCTGTCCGAAGAGCAGGTATAAGAACTGAAGATGATGGATGGCTTCAATAAACAATTTAAGTCAATACGATGGCCAAAAAATGAAATTCCATTGAATACAAGATCGTTAAACTGAAAGCAACAATATACGTATATACATGCACATTGCATTACATCATATCATATCGATGTGCAGGGATCAAAAGCAGGAATATGCTACAACTATGCTATAAAAGTAGATCAAAGTTAAAAAGATCCATGTCACAGGTGAGAAGTTTGTAGACTTTATGAACTTACCACAAAAGTTCCATAAGTCGTGGACAGACACCTGCATCAATAACAGCCTGAATTTTATCATTTGGCCCATCGGAAAGATATGAAAGGGCCCAACAAGCATCTGTCAGAACTTCTTCATCGTTCAGGGAAATAAGTTGTCGAAGGACTGGTAAGGCAGTCTTAACCTAAAGGAAAGTAAGAAGTTAGGCCATGTTTTATAATGGTTTTGATTTATGATTTATGATTTTTAATTAAATAATTTGATTTCTGATTTCTCGTTATTTTCTAAAAATAAACACCAATGTACTTTATAACAATTTCTACAAGTGATTTTCAGGGGGAAAAAGCAAGCAGCACCTATATAAGTTGTTTAGAAACACTTTCTTATTTAAGAGTTTTTTCCTTAGACCAGGAGAATTAAGAAAAAAATTTAGTTTTTATTTATAATTTACTAGCTACTTAGCACGTGCAAGGCACATTTAAAATCATTTGTACGTACACACTTAAAATCATATTGATAAATAATTTATATAATTTAATACATTTGTTTCAAATTGGAAGGGAAACAAAACATTTTACTTCAATAATTGAACAGTTTTTCTTTCATATTATTAACAACTCAAGATGAAAGATGAAGAAAAAGATAATTAAAAAAAAATCATAAATAACCTAGAATAAACTAACTAATGGAGGTCCTCAAGTCTTTTGCTAAAGAATTTCATCAAAAGAAAATTCCAAAAATAAGATTATTACAGAAGAAATATTTTAGAAAATACCAATATTACATCAAAGCACATTAGTCCATGAAGTGTAGAACAAATGAACAATTATCCTATCAATCTTTTTAAAGCTCATTACAAGAGATTTGTGGCCCAAAATAAAATATCAGGATAGAAAATAAATATGATGTAAAATTATGGGTTTTGGGTCAATTTAGTCTTGTAACTTTGTCTAATAGACACTTTGGTATTGTAATTATTAAAGTTGGTCCATTTAGTCTAATAATTTTAAGTTTGAGTCATTTAAAGACAATTTTTTAAAAATGCAAAACTTTATCATTAAATAAACATGTGTATCTTACATGTGTTATTTTTTAAGAGTATTATTAGGTTATCATTAAAAGACCTAAATAATTGAGGGGAAAAAAAAGGGAAAGAAAGAAAAGAAAAAGAAAGCATACAGAATCAGAACACTTTTCCAAAGTTCTTTTTTAAAAAAATCATTTCTTCAGCCCTCATTAGAGCTGTGCAAGATCATAGTTATTCCACTAGCCAATTTCATAGATGCATGCAAGAATTAAAAACAACGAACATTTCATATGAAGAACTCTAACCTTGCATAGCTATAATAGAAGGGGGCTGAAGAAATGAAAAACAAAATTAAAAACTTTAAGGGAAAAGTTTTTTCAATATGTTTGTTATTTTTTTTAATATGAGTTTTTTAATGATAACTTAATAATACCTCAAAACAATAACACAGATACATATGTTTATTTAATGATAAAATTTTACATTTTTAAAAAAATTGTCCTTAAATGACTCAAATTCAAAATTATTAGACTAAATGAAATTACTTTAATAATTACAAGAGTGAAGTGTCAATTGGACAAAATTATAAGATCAAATTGACCTAAAATCCTAAAAATATCATACAATTATAAAATTAAAGAAAAAAATTTATTTATATTCTAACATCTAAAATGGCACCAATAGCTTAAGGAAAAATAATTCAAAATTTAAATAATATGAATGAGTTCAAAGTTGAAATACTATTATCATAGACTCAATTCTTATATCATCATTTGATTGTGTATGGTCAATTTGTAGAGTACCAAGTGCAAGTTTGAAATGAGAAAGAAATTGACAAGGATTTGGAATTGTTTTGCTTGTATAGAACCTAATTCATGACTATATTAATTACTAAAATATTTTTTATTATGATCATGTTAAATATAAATTATTGAGGAGGATTTGGATTTATTTGACTCTTAAATTCTAAATTTGTTAACCTTTTTTTTTTTTTTTTTTGCAATTAATTTATTTTTAAAGCATAACTTTATTATTGATTTATCATAATTCTAAATTGACCGTTATTTTCTATATAAAAAAAAGTGAACGGTTATTCAATCATAATTATCATCAATATATAAATAAAAATACCGTATTAATATAAAAGTTTAAACTTTTTTTTGAAACGTAAAAGTTTAAACTTTAAAATTATAAATAGTAACATACATGATAGAATATGAGGAGTTACATGATCACTTTAAGTCAGCTATAAAAAAATAAAATTTTGTACATGTAGTTTGAAAGTTATTGCTAGAGACTAAATTATTTTGGTATTACATAAAATAATTCCTAAAATTTATAATAATAAAAGTAACAATTCAATAATATTGAACAAGATTCAAATAAGATGCAATTCAACAATGAAGTGTTTAAATGGTTGCAATTCAATTATTTTTCATTAAATAATATGTTTATTTTAATTTAAATTTCAGGAATAATAATATTATACAATTAAATGTACTTTGGAAGTTATATTAGAGATTAAATTATTTTTCATTAAATAATTTATTTAATTTAAATTTTCAATTTCAAAAATAATAATAATATACAATTAAATTAAATTTTAAATCACACACACTCTATTTAATATTTAAAAGTAATCAAGACTTTGTATATAATTTAGTCTTTAATAATTAATAAATTATAATTTATATAATTTAGTCTTTAATGATAAATAAATTATAAGTTATGTTTGCAATTATAAAAAAAAAAATAAAAAAAAAAACGTAAGAGTTATGTATGAGTTATATTATGATATTTTAACATTAGGTATTGACAATTTTAATGTAGCTATATAGTAATGAAAATAATGAATATATATTAAACTATCTTTAAGATATTATGCATAAATCAAATGGCAAACTTGGAGATTTTAAAATAATAGGGTTAAATTAGTAATTTTCTTTCAAAAGTGTAAACTTACACTTTTATAGTTGAAATAGATTAGTATTAATTTTCTTCAAATATTTATGCACACTCAAATCATATTTGAATTGCTCTTTATAAAAAAATTTCAAGTAAAAAGGGCAAAAAAAAAAAAAAATAGAAATCTAATAAAAAAAATCTATCTTTTTTTTTAAGATTATAAATTAGCCCATATTTTTGTTTGTAAGTGAATCTTTAAAAAGTAAATTCAAAATCAGAAATTCTTATCAAATCATATCTGACTAAAATATCACTCGAAAAAAAAAAATCAAAAACCAAAATTGTTATGAAAGGCACCCTTAAGAACCATTGAGGTGTATTGGTAAATCATACTAATTAACATGTGGAAAATAACATCAAACTTTTAGGATATAACGTCAACCCCCCGAGAGAAGTAAAAAAACCCAGTGATGTTTCACTACCTGATCAAATGGTGCTGGAGGCTTGCCACGACAGAAGTTAGACAAAGTCCATGTAGCATTCCTTAACATGGATAACTTTGCTTCTTCGTTTAGTTGAGCTAGTAACGGCATAAGTGAACCATGACCAAGAACAAGATCCCTACAAGTTGGAGAGTCACCAGCAATATTACCCAAAGCCCATACTGCCTGAAACATGATAAAGGGAGAAGTTCAAAGAAATAAGAACCTATAGATGACAATAAAAATTTGAAAATGAAAGGGAATCCCAAGAGGAAAAAATAGAATGTTGAATAATTCCTGACAATAATATAAAAATCAGTATAACAAACAATCAAGATTAGTTCAGACATACAGCAGTAGAATAAATTGAACAGGAAAGAAGCAAAAATAGTTAAAGTCAATAGAACGTTGGATCATTTTGACAAGAATATAAAAATCAGGAATGTTTCAGACAACGGTAATGAAGTCATGAACCAAGCAGGAGGGAAGCAATAATAGTTAGTGAATGAAGAAAAAGATGCATAAACATCGATGATAATTGATAAGCAACATACTCCATGGAATCATTAACAGCTAAAAATAATAAAATTAAATTACCATATTTTCTTTATAAGGATAAGGATAACAATAGTTTGAAGACAAGAGGAATACATATTAAGTACTAAGATTTTTTCCAGATAATCTCCTTCACCAATTAGAGGTATAAATACAAGGTTAAAAAACAACCTGCTCTCTAACATCATCACTTCCAGAGGCTAGAAGTTGCGCAAACAAGGGGACAGCACCATGATCAATAACAACTCGTGTGTGGTCTGATGTCCCAGATGCAACATTGGTCAATGCCCATGCAGCCTCAAACTGCAATCAAAATAAGACTTCTATCTAATTAAATACATGATTAGCCAACTTAACGTATCAGGAAGTTTGATCAATGGTTAAAGGAACACAACAACCCCTACTTGCAATTGGGGCAAATCGTGCCTTGCAAGAAATTTAACAAACTGAGGGACAACACCTGCTTTAATAACCTCGTCAATTGGAGGGCTACGCTCTGCAAAAATAAAAGACAAGAAATGAGGATATTCTCAGGATATTACAAGCAAGCAGAAATATTTATACTCCTCTAATACCAATGGATAAAAGCTTTCTAAACTGTGTAGTTGCCTCCAATTGCAAAGCACAATCTTCAGACCATACTCCTTGTACCATGGCAGGAATACTTTCCAACTATGAATGAAAAACAACATTAATTAGGCATAAAACTATAGTTACCAAAATAATAACAAAAGTGACTTCCTCAAAAGGTCTACTTCGCTGAATTACACATTCAATAATTTCAAGTAAAAACAGAATATATATGCAACTAAAGTTAGCAAATGACCAACAGCATTTAGACAGTGTTACTTTCAAAGAAAGAAGCCATGGCTCACAATCTACAAATCTAACTCTGTTCTCGAGCTCCTGTTGAATTCTCTTTGATTAGTTTATACAATAGCTTTGGCCTATAGGCTTCACTTCATCTGTTAACCTTTTTCTCTTGAAAAGAAAATAAAGTTGACTATGTAATTGCAAATTGCCTATACACTCTGAAGGTAAAATTCACCCCAATGAAAATATTGAATAAGTTGGTCAAGAAATATAATTTATGTGGACCTTTTATTAGGGGAAACAAAACTTAACATATTCTGAAAGCTCTATCATAGCAGGCCAATGCACCAGATCTCTAAATTAAGTCCTTTCTCAAAGAATTCCACGGTGCCTAGTAAGTCGCACTTTGAGATATTGTTATAGTAATCCCTTTCGGTAAGGGAAGAAGCAAAGATCCACTACTATGTAAAACCCTAATTTTCTTTGTTGTCCTACGTTTCTTATCTACCATTCATATTGAAAATCACATAATCCAAATTATAATAAAATGTACAAGTGCATAAAGCTATTGTGGAAACAGATAATCCTTTGGAGAACTAAAACCATTTTGCTCTTTTTCAGTCATAATCTTAACCCAAATAAACCAAGTCGTAAAAACCAGCAAACAATAAAGAAGCAGACAAAACAACATTGCCATTTTCATATATTTAAATTGTCATCAAAAAAACATATATATCAAAATTTATACTATTCCTCTTCGGGATTTTGTCTAAAATAAGCTAATTCTATATTATAGTTTAAAAAAAGAGCAATTTTTCCAGTCTTCAACAAGTTGCCGGTTCTCCCTCAGAGAACACGTGGGTAATTTAACATAAACAACGCCTCATATTTCTTGCACAAGTTGGTGCTAATCAAATTTAACCAGCATTACACTATTCATCATCTTCTTCAAGTTATCTGGTATACTAGAAATATAGACTATTGAATATTGAAAGAGCCAAATTTACGCAGCTCATACAGATATAATAGTGCTTATAATTTGCGTCACTATCTAACATTGAAAATCAGCTGCAAGAGGAAGAATAAGACAATATAAAAGAACTGTCAATTGCAAAATATTCTCCAACTAATTTACTATTTAATTGGACTTTATATAATTCAGATTATACGTGCTAATCAAATTTAACCAGCATTGCACTGTTCATCATCTTCTTCAAGTTGCATTGCACTGTGATATATCTCTTGTATATCTCTGGTATATCTGAGGTATATCTGTGGTATTTCTGTAGTATATCTGTAGTATATCTCGATATACTAGGGTATATCTGGTATATCTGTGGTATATCTCGATATATTAGAGTATATCTGGTATATCTCGATATACTAGGGTATATCTGGTATATCTGATATATCTCTGATATATCTGGTATACCTAAGGTATATTTCTGGTATATCTCTATGGTATACCATAGATATACCACAGATATACCAAATATACCACATATATACTAGATATATTTCAGATATACCAGAGATATACCACAGTGCAATGCAACTTGAAGAAGATGATGAACAGTACAATGCAGGTTAAATTTGATTAGCACGTATAATCTGAATAATATAAATTCCAATTAAATAGTAAATTAGTTGGAAAATATTTTGCAATTGACAGTTCTTTTATATAGTCTTATTCTTCCTCTTGCAGCTGATTTTCAATGTTAGATAGTGACGCAAATTGTAAGCACTATTATATCTGTATGAGCTGCGTAAATTTGGCTCTTTCAAAATTCAATAATTTATATGAAGACCTCTCCTTCGTTGAATTTAAACTAATCAAATATTTTTTGTATGTTGTGAATTTAAAGTTCAAATCTTTATTAAATTACAAATTATATTTGTTGTTTTGAACCTAACAATTGAGTATTTTACTTGAAATACAATAAAGCTGAGAATTAATGCAGTCACGGCATTGATTTTATCAAATTTTGTTCAGTGTCGAAATATGACATGGGTTGTAAAAAAAAATGAGAGAATTGAGGAAGACGAAGAGGAAAGAGGAGAGAAGGAGGAAGAGGAAACCTGCTAACTTAGAAGACTTAAAAATTTCAGGTTCAAAGTCAAAAATTGTTCATTTCTACGCTAAAACTTAAATGAGCCTCTTTTTAAACTATTATATAGGATTCGGCTATTTTAGAAAAAATCCCTTCCTCTTCTGTTTTCCTCGTAGAACATGTTCCATGTATGATGTACCATTCTAAACTTCCTGATAAAATAAAAATATAAACTTTTTTATCCACGATCAAAAGAGAAAATGAAATCCACTCAAAAAGTGAAGACAAAACCCGTCAATATAAAATCAAGAATATTTAACACCCACTAAATGAGATATAAGTTCAGCAAAAAAAGAAAAATATATATAAAGTAATAACAAAACAGAGCTTTAAAACAGTAGTGAAAAGAAACAGCATACCCTCTTCTCCACAGCGGCTGCTAGCTGAGCAGCATCGAGCAATGGCAGCTGCGATTGAAGAAGTCCATCTCTCCTCTTTTTCAATAGATTGTCCTCTCGCTTGTTCTTCCTGATTTCCACCAAATTGTCCTCTCTCCTTCTCCGAGCCTCATCAGCATCGACACCCGTCTTATACGACTTCTTCCGAGACTCAGTTCGAGTACTGGGTCGAAGAGACATTCTGGGTTTGCTAGGTTTTTCCTCTCTTAATTTGTTTTACAATTTTGCAGGGAAAGTGTTCGATGCAATCGCAGACTCGCAGAGAGTGAAAGAAAGAGGACCGAAGAGATTGGTGTGGGCCAAATAGTGAGAAATGAGGAAGGCGGGCGCATTGGAGATTTTGTTCAGAGGTGATTAGGTCTTCTTCGGTAAACGGCGTTGTAATCATTAATGACTGTCGAAGCATTGTTGTAAATTGTACGAAAGGATGTAATTGAATACTATTTTAGCTTGCTATAAAATAAAATAAAAATAAAAACTACGATTTTAGCTGATTTTAGTGATGCATTGATAGTTTATACTTTCGAGTATTACGAGAGAAAGGGACAATGAGTTATGGGTAGGGGTTTAAAACTGGACCGATCCATATAAACACAATCCAAAACTCGAGTTATTCGGTTTTTTAATTGTGATCAAATTGGTTCATATTTATAAATTTTATAACTATTTTAGTATGATTCTGGTTGATTTACCTTTATAAACCGAATATATTGATATTTTTTTCAAAATTAGTGCACATTAATCACTAAATTATTACAAATATTGTTATTTTAGGTGCATTTTTTTCTTTATATTAATGCCTTTCATTTTTTCTTTCAAATTGTCATATAATACAATAATATTAGGCATCAAACATAATAAACAACTTTTATTTTTGATAATAAACAACTTTTATGAATAACTAATTAATTGAATTTAAAGATTTTACATATTTATTGCTTTAATTTAAGTATTTATTTATACATGTATTTTATGCTTAAATTGATACAAAATGAATTAATAAATATTTGTATTAGTGTGATGGAAGATTTGTGTCACGTATGCTTGGAAAAACAATATTAGTTTGTATCACAATTTAATTGATCAATGATCAACGAACAATTAACGCATAGTGGATAAATATATAATAAATAAAATATTATTTATTAATTATAATATTGTTATTACCTCAAATCTAGAAATTAGCCTCACAACTCATTCTTCAATATACCCTTTATATTCTTTTTTACTAAATACTATCTTTTTCTATTAGTTATAAGAAAATTGATTTAGATATCGTAATAAATCTGATATCACTTGATATCGTTTTCGTTTGTTTTGTAAGATTTGAATTCAAAATAAGTGAAAAAACATAACGAGCAAAAATCTGCATCAATATTTAGCATAGTGTTCTAATCAATTTGAACTGAAAATCAACCTAAGAACATTCATAGTGTTATTTACATTCTTTGTTGTATTCTTCGTCATTTTCTTTTGCAACAAGTTCTTAAATTAAAAAAAAAAAAAAAAAAAACCACTATATTAGTCTAAAAGATGTTAGTTAAATTTTTGTTGCTAGCCGTCTAGAAAGGAAAATTTTAAGTAGCCACAACTCCACCCAAAGTAGGGAGGAAGACTAGGAAGTGTAAAGTAAAAAAGCTTAATGTAGCCACCATATGACTCACCTGGAAGAAATGTTCAAGTAAATATTTCAAAGACTTTCTTCACTCAGGAGCAATCATTATGAACTTTACATACAGCTTCTTCCAATTATCAGTACTCTCGCAACAACTCACCGCAACATGACGACCCACAAGCGGGTCACAACAGGAGTCAACACGCCGATTGATTATTTTTCAAATTATTTAATGATACTTTGTAAGTATACATGTTAATTATTTGGTTACCAATTATTTTTGAAATTATTGAGCGGTATCCTATTAATTTCTAAATTATTGAAAATATACATGGATATTATTGTAAAAAAATATTTTTTTTAATAATTTGAAAACTAATAATATACAATTAAATAACCTATAAAGTAATAGGTACCAAAATAATTAATATGAATACTTATAAGGTATTACTAAATAACTTTAAAAATAATAAATATTAAAATAATAATACCAGTAGTAGTTTGTTATCAATCCTTTTTTATCTAATGATACTTATGGTTTTAACAACATGATTTGAAATGAAAATAATGGTTTTATGGTGGCATAAAGAATATGAATAAGTAAACTATAATTTATTATATACAAATTATTATTTTATGTTTTTAATTTAATTTGATAAATATTTAGCTAAAAAAAACATAAAGTAGGAAACTAAATGAGGAAAAAAAATAATAAATAATTCAAAATTTTAATATTAAATAATATATGTGAAAGGCCGTGTGCCAAAACCTTTGTGAGGGTGCATTAGTGCGCTTAGCTGGTGGTGGATTAAGTCTCACGTTGATTGTGTGTGAGTGTTGAGCAAAATTTAATTTTCTTAACGTTGATTGCTGTTTTAATAGCAGTTTAAAATTTCGGTTGGTCTTATTTCATAATATATATATATGATTAAAACAAAACGACGCCCATTACATGAATGTTTGATAACTTTTGTATTATTATTTTAGTTATATATTTACTTTTTTAAAAAATAATAATTTGGAAATTAATTAAAAAATATTCCTTTGTTTCTTTATCATAATTTTTTATATTTTTTTTAAGTGTAAATAGATAGTTAAAATAAAAATAAAAATACTATCAACCATTTATACAACATGTATTATTTTATTTTAAACATATGTATTATTTAATATTAAATTTTTAATTATTTTGAATATTGTTTATTACTGTAAGAGCTTAAAATGACAATAATAATTCCTCGTCAATTTATTAAGATTATTTTACTATTTATTTTAGTAAAAAAGCAACTTTTTTTAATAATTTGAATACTATTAAAATATTACTAAAGAACTTAAAAAAATAATAAATATTAAAATTATTAATATGAATATTTATAAGATATTGCTAAATAATTTAAAAATTAACAAAAAAAACAAATATTAACATGGTTATTAGTTGGTACCAGCCCATAAGACACACGCTAATTATTACCAGTAAAATTTCAAATCTAACATAATTGAGAGGTTGGCACTCACTAACCAACTATTACAAGTAAAATTTCAAATTTAAATAATTGATAGGTTATGGCTTTTAAAAAAATATCAAAAATAATATTAGTAAAATTTATAATAATAAAATTAATATTATAATAATATTAAATATTTAATATTAAATGTGTAATATTAAATGAGTTTAGATTGCCATAATTTAATTTGAACAACATACAATTGAATGGACATTAAAACAAATGATGTTTAAGTCATTTTTTAAGTATAAAAATATATAATTTGAACATAAATAATTTTATTATGGGTTTTAAGGATGTTATTTTTGTTATTTTTTTTAATTTGAAAAAAAGAATATTATAATTTTTCACTGATCGAAAAAAATTATTCTAATTTCAAAATCTCCCTCCATTTCACATGTAGCTTGAAATTTCAAAACACAAAAGTTTGTTTTCTATAAGACAAATACGTTGTAAATTCGGCATTAGTCTGTCCTATTAGAGATTTTTTTCAACACAAATAGTATGGAGATAATTATTGGACTCAAATTGAAGTTGCATATGAGTGAAAACAGTGGATTATAGAACATTTGAACCGTCCTTTTACCTGGACCCCTTTCGAGCCAGCGTTCGAGATCATCCCACAATTCACAATACATATGGGCCCACATAAGAAGACCCCACTATCTCAAAACTACAATCGTCAACAGCTTATAATTACCCTTCCAGGTTCCATCTTTCCCACCAATCTTTGTATATAAACGACCGAAGTGTCTAGAGTCACTCCGAGACTTAAAGCTATCAGAAACACACAGCGAGAAAAAGCTAGAGATACGGCAACGTAAACGAAATGGCTTGGTGGTTGGCCACGTCAGCAATACGATCTAGGATTTTCCAATGGTCAGACTGGTTCGGCTCGTACTCACGCCATGGCATTAACTCCAACTGGGAGTTCGATCAGCTTCGTAGATTGCCGGCAATAAGCCTTTCGATCGTAGACGACGTCGTTTGGAAGCTCGTGACGGCGTTTGAGTCCGTCGCGTTGGGATCTATGCTCGTTTTCTTCTTCCTATTCTGCGGCTGCACGATTTGAGAACATTCTGTTAGGATTCAGACGCTTCTGAACCTTCTGAAAGAGTCTCGAAGTAGAATATGGCGTTGCCGATGGCGGAGATACCAACGTGTGATTGTGTGTTGTTGATGAAAGGGAGTTGAAATCACGTGATTGAGGGCTGTAAAGTTCGGTGTTAATTTTATTTTATTTTATTTTGTTTTTTGTTTTTTGTTTTTTGTTTTTTGTGGTGCGCATTTCGGCTTTGTAGACAAAAGATAGTGAGCTGTACTGGGCCTAAAAATTTTGTGATTTTTACCAAAATTAGTTTTTGATGGATAATATTTCGCAATTTTAGTAGAATTGTACTGTTTGGCACAGTGTTCATTTAATTTTGTTTTATATTTTTTTTCCGCATAACTTTTATTTAATTGAGTACTGTCAAAAAAAACAAAAAACAGTTATTGAATTGAAGTTGAAAAGTTTGAAATATAGAATTGGTGTTATTTAGGCCTCGATTTTGATTTTGATTTTTTTTATAATAATATTTAAGTTTTCATTTAAATGTACATGTTTTAGTTTAGGTTAACTAACATTTATAATACTCTAATTTTTATTTAATTTATATTTTTTAATGTTTAGTTTCTTAACCTTTATTCAACCTATATTTTAATTTTTTAACTATTTTTTTTTAATATTTAATCACTCAACTTTTACTCAATCTATACTTTAAATTTTGAACTATTTTTTTCTTAACATTTAGTTCCATAATTTTTTAAATTTAACATATTAGTCTAACTATTAACTTTATATGGAATTTAATATTTAATTTTTTTTCTTTTTTTAACAAAAAAAGAAGTTTATATTAATTCGATAGTTTTATGATTTTTTTTAATATTTATTTTTTAAAAAGGAAAAAAAAACATATATTAAATTTTATAAAAAATTAATAATTGAATTAATATTATCAAATTTAAAAAATTAGATGACTAAATGTTAAAAAAAAATAATTATGAGATTAAATTGTAAATTAAGTAAAAATTAGTAGACTAAATGTTAAAAAAAAATAATTAAAGGACTAAAATATATACCGAATAAAAGTTATAAAATTGTAGAGTGTTATTTAGCCTTTAATATATATATATATATATTGTAAGTTATATATAACCAACGTATTAGTTTTGAATAATTTATCTATATAAATTTGATAAAAAGATAATTGAGTTTGAAAATGTTGAACATAACACATGTCACGTTCTTCGCTATCGTGTTTTTTTTTTTAATTCCCTTGTTGGCATTAGCACAATGCACGAAGGTGAGATATTAACAAAAATCAAACCACCAAATTTCCATTAACGAATTAACGCCCTAGTTGTTTCTTAATGATTGAATTTAAAATTTCAAATGTGGTTGAAATCAAACTGTTGAAAGTAAGTCAACCAAAACGGTTCAAATTAAACTAAGTTTAAATTTGAAAGTTAGCTAAAAAAAATAGTTTAAATTTCAAATCGGTGTAAAGTAAAAAAAAATATTTTAATCTTTAGCAATAAACAAAAAATATTTTGATATTGAAAATATGGGTGAAGGATGGTTGAAGTATTGTATTTTTTCGTCAAAAAACACATAAATTTTATTGTTATTAATTATACAATAAAAATTTTATTACTTAAAAAAAAAATCACAAAGGTCCTATATTACTAAAATGGAAGGACATTTCTAAATTTTTAATAAAATTACCCACATCACCACCAAATAACTCTCCATTATGTTCTTAGATACATCAGAAGAATAATTATATTTAATATAATTTGATACATAATACAATTAATATAATACAATTTAATTTATTATTTATTAATAAAAAATTTTACAATCACTTTTTTGTCCCATGTTACAAACTTTGCATATAATAACTTAAACGTCACGTACATATAGTATTACTCTTACACAAAGCACTTTATATCACTTTATAAGCAGTATTTACAGAGACACTAAAAAGAGGTAAAAGCAAAGTTGGCCTATTCCAATAAACGTGTTTCTCTACGAGTACAGAGTTAGAAGATGTACTTACAACAGTTATGAACTTATGATGGAAACTTTATCTCAACAATTTCATGCCTTCAAAAGCAAAGCAATAAAAGATGGGCATTTCTTGATTTGAATATACAGATGCTGCTACGCCAATTACGTTTAAATCAAATACAATCTGAAATGCTAACCAAAAGCTCCCATCTACAAAAGTGACAATGTACGGAGGATGGGCCACTGTTGCCTGTTATGAACATGGTAAAAAATTTAGTAGAGAGCCTCCAAAATCACTCCACCTCATCTCTCTTAGCACTAGTTTCCAACTCCTTACCGAGGAACCACCTCTTTCTCTGCCAGCTGATTTCTTCTTAGCAGTTGAATTTCTTGAACCCTTTCAATCCAATTTTACATGGATTCTTGGAAAAGCATCAGAATTCATTAGCAATGTTTTTCTTTTCTCCTTGAAAACATCTAAGTAGTTAAAAATGAATTGACAGATACTAGAAAATACATTCTATTAAGTTTCCACAAAGGAAGAATTCTTAAAAGATTGTATTTGCGAGAGTTATTTGATGGTAGTGGTGATATGGGTTGGGTTTTGATGATGGTGGTGGTGCGACGGGGTTTCTTTTTTTCCCACCCATCTAGGGGTAATTTTGTTAAAAATCCATAAATGTCCTCCCATTTTAATTAACTAGCCTTATGCACGTGCACAACTGTTCCATTTTATTTAAGACATGTCTCGTAATAATTTTAATTTATGATTAAATAATTAATTTTATAATTTTTTAGTTATTTTATAAAAAGAATCACAAATGTGTTTAATTATAATTTCTATTTAGTAATTTTTAAGAAAAAAAATCAAAAATTACCTCCAAGTTGTTTGATAATGGTTTTTATATTTTGATTTTTTAAAAAAAACTTTAAACATAAAGAAAATTTTTAGTTTTTTTTTTATAAATTTTAAATTTTTAATCATTTTCTTCTAATACTTAATGATACAAAAATTAGAAGACTTGATTTACTCTATAAAAAAAGTGTTTGATCAAAATGAAAAAAAAAAATCATAAATCAGAAATCAGATTAAAAAAATCACCCCTTATTTTGTTAATAATTCCTTAAAAAAAAATAATAATAATTACCAAACATACTTGATTAAAAAAATCACTTGAAAAAAATCAAAAATTAAAATTGTTATCAAACAAGCTCTTAAATTTTTGTTTAACATTTTTATGAAATTTTGCTTATATGATATAAAAATAATTTTCAATTTTAATGATAACTTATTTAATTTTCAATTTCAATGATAACTTATTTAAATTTAAATAATATTTAATGATATGTTAAAATATATATATATATATATATATATATATTTAAATTTAATGATATGTTAATATATATATATATATATATATATATATATATATATATAATTTTGGCAAATATATGTCAAAAATGTTAACATTATTAATTATTAAAAAAATTAAATCAACATAGTTTTTCCTATAAAAAAAATAATTAATTGACATAAGTAAATTTATCTTCTTGTTTAAGGTATTAGCCTATGTTATCAATTTAGATGACATTTGATTTAATTTTATTAATTGGTTATATATATATATTTTTTCGATAGTTAATGTTTGTTCTTTATCCATTCATTTTTATAGTGTTTTTACATATGACTTTACTATTAATTTAAATTTCTTGTTTTTTCTCAAAATAAAATTCACCATAATTTCTTAAAACCTTGAAAATAAAATTCACCTTAATAAAATAAAATACCCCTTTACTTTATTTTTAGTAAAGAAAATAAATAAAAATGAATAAATACTTCAAACATTATTTATAAGAGAATGCTAAATATTCATAAAGTTGGAAAAAAAACATGAAAATAAGAAGTCTGAGTAAGGAAAATAAAATATGAATTAGCTAGAAGGGATGAAGATGATTTCTCAATAAGTTTGAAATGTTATAGTCAATAAGCCAAAAGAGCAAAGTGACAGAATAAACAAAAATAATCATTGAACAAAAATAAAAGAAAAAAATAGGAATAATAAAAGGCAAAGAAAGACAAAATTAAATAAAAAAAAAATGCTAAATTGTACAATATAATAACATCGTTGAATCAAAGAAAGAAATTCAAGCACAAAAACATAGACATGAAAAAAAGATGCAAAGAAAGCAAAAAAAACATTTACTCATAAATTGACAACTACCTAAGCATGAAAATTTTCTTTTTATGACTAAGTTAGTAACTTCAAAAAATATAATTAGTGTTTATATTAAAATAGACCTTTTATATTTAAATAAATACATCTATGTAAAATAATAAATGAAAAAATTCTCTACATTATTTATGAACCTAACTCATATAAAAGTTTTTCCTAAACATGAGCTTCAATTATAGTATTTACATGCTATAGGACAAAAATGGCAAGAATGTGAAAACTCAAGCAAAACAAAAAATATTAACAAAGATCCGAAGAAAATCCAGAAGAAAAAAAAAAAGATTGTTAACAAAAAAAAAAGGGCAAATAATCAAACAAATTGGCCAAAAATAAATTTAAATAAACTCATGCAAAGAGAAGCAAGAAACCAAAACAATTAATGAAGCAAATTAATAAAAAAAATAAAAATGAGAAGAGAACAAGAAATAAACAAATTTAAGCATTAAAGGAAATTAGTAAAAAAAAAAAAAGTAAGAAACAACAACACAATAAAAGCTAAATAAGCAACTGACCACCAAAACCAAAATAATCAACCAAGTAGAAAAAAAAATTAGAGAAAAAATTTAAGCATATCACATAAAAAAAAAAAAAAAAAAACTAAATAGAACATGAATAGAGCAAACAAAAATAAATTAAAAAAATCACAACCAAATTGAAAAGAAAAAAGAAGAAGAAAGTAATAAATTGAAGATTAGAAATGAAAAAAAGAAGAACAAGAAGAGGTTTAATTATATAGCATAATTTATTTTCATATATAAAGTTTTATTTTTATTCTCTTTTAGAAAAAAATATTCATTTTTATTATAGATGAACACATGTATTTTAGTTTTAATGAAAATGAATATATATTTTTTTTACTGAAGGGATTAATAATAAAACCTACTTATATAAATGGGTCATTTATGCAAACAATAAAATAAAATAAAATAAAAAAATAAACAAGCAATAAAAAACAAAGGGAAAAAAATAAATGCAAGAAAAAACGAAAATAAATAAATAGAATTGTAAACGATGCAAATTTGTACAAGATAATAAGATATCGAAACAAGAAAAAAATGTAAATAGAACAAATATTCAAGCACAATAACAAACATATGAACATAAAAAAAAATAAAATCAATGAAAACAACTTTACAAAAAATCATGGATCAAATAAATTGACAACTACATCAGCTAGAGATTCATTATAGAATTTACACACAAAAATATAATAATAGCGAGAACCTAAAAATAAACAAAGAAACCAAACAAAATAATAAAATACAAACATTATTATCAAGAAAAGAAAAAAAATGAAAAAAAAAAAAAAAATGAAAGAGAAAGGTAAAGGTAACCAAATGAATGGAAAAGAAAAAGTTAAGTGAAAGGGCAATTGTTACAAGGTGGGATATAACTAAAAACTATATATTCATAGAGAATGGTAAATTAGTCATTTACCTAACAATGGTAGGAAAATTTACTCTTTAAGACAAGAGAGGCAAAAGTGATACTTGTGGCAGAAAAAACATTTTGCCGACAAAGCACTCATAATAAATTTGGAAGAAAAGAAACGAAGCTAGCAATTAGAAGCCTCATCAACATTAATTCTAGAATTAGCAAGAAAGCCATTAATTAAAAATATGAACTAAATGAACACTAGCTTCATACAATGCAGTTGATACTCTCTGCAACTTTCAAACACTCATCACTTTCAAAAAAACAACAAAGTCCATAGTTCGACTACTTATTTTAGAGGAAGCAAATCAACTCTAGCTTCATACAATGCAGCTGATACTCTTTGCAACTTCCAAACACTCACCGTACTTTCAAAAAACATCAAAGTCCATGTTCGATTGCTTATTTTAGAGAATTCAAAACTTAGATATAGTAAATAGTATAAGAACCTGGAACTTATTGCTCATCCCGTAGAAAGCACATCTTTGAGATGAAAATAAGCTTTTGTCGTAAAAGAATGTGGTGTTGTCATTTCATGAAGAGATATATAAAGAGAAATATGTAAGAAAAGCATCATACATCACCATAAGTTGTCTGTTTTAATCGAGTATGGAGAATTTGTAGGCATCTTTCAACTCCTATAAAGATAAATACGAAATACGTAAGAAAATCATCATATATCACCATAAGTTAGGCATTTTATCAAGTGTGGAGAATCTATATGCATCCTTCAACTGCTTCATAGTTCCAGCATTCCTAAACAATCTCATCACTTTATAGTAAAATATCTATACATAAACAATGCCATTTGTCATATGTCCTAATGTTACTACTCATTATTTAATAAATTCACAATCAAAAGCACCGGCTATTATAAGTTTTAAATGGTATCAGGCGTACCTCATTGCTCTTATCCAATAGATAGAGAAGCAGTTCTATCTTGAAAAATCTTAGAAATAACCTTTATACCTAAAAGTACAAAGCAAGCAAGTTCACCTTCCATAATAACAACAATAGTGACTCATCAATTATAAAATAAATAACTAAATCATAACGAACTCCACCAAAAATAAATTCATGAAAAGATAGAGATAGAAAGAAGTATTGATGTGTAAAAGTTGCAAATATTACCATTAGTAATAATTTTTGCATGTGTAAAATAAATAACTAAATCATAACGAACTCCACCAACAAATAAAATTCATGCAAAGATAGAGATAGAAAGAAGTATAGATGTGTAAAAGTGGATCAATCAAGCTTCAAAAATTATAGCAAATACTTTTTACCTTCTACGAAAACTATGCATGGTTGCCATGTCCAACAACATCAATAATGACTGCAAATTGTAAGAAATAAACTACATCATAAATAATTGGATACATTTCAGAAATTTATCAAGATATGCTTACATAAGACGAGTTGTGTACATCACTAATTATGGAAGGACGTATCATTTAACGACCACTGGTCGAGCATCCCTAAAAATAAAGCTCATCCTTTCATAGTATAGTATATATATAGTAAGGTATTGATTGTACACAATAAAATGTTTCCTTTCAAAGAATTAAAGGGTAAATTTTTTTTTTTAACAAAACAATAAAATGTTAACAAATTAATAAAAAAAATGAAAATAAACAAAGAAATTAAGCATAGCAAAGCAACAAATCAAAACCAAAATAAGCAATGAAGCGAATAAAAAAATAATAATAAAGATAAACAACTTTAAGCACGGGCTAAAAGTAAGACAATAACCAAATAAAACATGAATGGAGCAAACAAAAACATTACAAACAAAAATATAGGACAACAGTCAAAGAAGTTAACTATCTATCCAAATAGGAGCTTGACAACAAAGCCAAAAAAACACAGAGAAAAGAAACACAACCAAATTGAAAAGGGAAGAAAAAAAAGAGATACAAATATAGAAGGAAAAATTCAACCAAAAAAAAAAATTACAAGGAGAAGAAATACGCAAACAAGCAAGAAAATAAAGAAAACAAAAATGGGGAAAAAAGCTAGCAAAGAATTAATTAATGAAATAAAAAGTAAAAAAAATGCTAAATTATATTAAACTAAACTAAACTAAACAAATCATTGAAGCAAAGTAAGAAAGATAAAGAAGGAAAAAAAAAATTCAAGTGCAAAAACAGATACATGCACATAAAAAAAAAATGCAAAGAAACCACCATAACAGAAAAACATGAAAGAGCTTTGAAATTACAGAACTTGCACACAAGTACAAGAATGGCAAGAACCTGAAAAGTACAAAGCAAGCAAGTTCACCTTCCATAATAACAACAATAGTGACTCATCAATTATAAAATAAATAACTAAATCATAACGAACTCCACCAAAAATAAATTCATGAAAAGATAGAGATAGAAAGAAGTATTGATGTGTAAAAGTTGCAAATATTACCATTAGTAATAATTTTTGCATGTGTAAAATAAATAACTAAATCATAACGAACTCCACCAACAAATAAAATTCATGCAAAGATAGAGATAGAAAGAAGTATAGATGTGTAAAAGTGGATCAATCAAGCTTCAAAAATTATAGCAAATACTTTTTACCTTCTACGAAAACTATGCATGGTTGCCATGTCCAACAACATCAATAATGACTGCAAATTGTAAGAAATAAACTACATCATAAATAATTGGATACATTTCAGAAATTTATCAAGATATGCTTACATAAGACGAGTTGTGTACATCACTAATTATGGAAGGACGTATCATTTAACGACCACTGGTCGAGCATCCCTAAAAATAAAGCTCATCCTTTCATAGTATAGTATATATATAGTATTGATTGTACACAATAAAATGTTTCCTTTCAAAGAATTAAAGGGTAATTTTTTTTTTTTAACAAAACAATAAAATGTTAACAAATTAATAAAAAAAATGAAAATAAACAAAGAAATTAAGCATAGCAAAGCAACAAATCAAAACCAAAATAAGCAATGAAGCGAATAAAAAAATAATAATAAAGATAAACAACTTTAAGCACGGGCTAAAAGTAAGACAATAACCAAATAAAACATGAATGGAGCAAACAAAAACATTACAAACAAAAATATAGGACAACAGTCAAAGAAGTTAACTATCTATCCAAATAGGAGCTTGACAACAAAGCCAAAAAAACACAGAGAAAAGAAACACAACCAAATTGAAAAGGGAAGAAAAAAAAGAGATACAAATATAGAAGGAAAAATTCAACCAAAAAAAAAAATTACAAGGAGAAGAAATACGCAAACAAGCAAGAAAATAAAGAAAACAAAAATGGGGAAAAAAGCTAGCAAAGAATTAATTAATGAAATAAAAAGTAAAAAAAATGCTAAATTATATTAAACTAAACTAAACTAAACTAAACAAATCATTGAAGCAAAGTAAGAAAGATAAAGAAGGAAAAAAAAAATTCAAGTGCAAAAACAGATACATGCACATAAAAAAAAAATGCAAAGAAACCACCATAACAGAAAAACATGAAAGAGCTTTGAAATTACAGAACTTGCACACAAGTACAAGAATGGCAAGAACCTGAAAATAAACAGAAAAAATCAAGCAAAACAATAAAATACTAACAAACATTATAAGTAGGAAAAGAAAAAAAAATGATTGAAAATAAGCACACAAAAAAAACACAAAGTGAAAGAGAAAGCAAAGGAGCAGGCAACCAAATGAATGGAAAAGAAAAAATTAGGTGAAAGAAATAGGGAAAAGAGAAAACAAGAAATTGGGCCAAAGGAAGAAGCACATAGAACGAGAGAGCAAACAAAAAAGAAGATGATCAAATGAATGGTAAAGGAAAACGTATGAAAAATAGGTAAAACTAACACACAAATAGTAAGGGCCGAAAAATTCAAAATGAATCCACACAAAGAGAAAACAAAAAATCGATCACAAAAGGCAAACAACAACTCAAAGCCCAAAGAGGAAAGCAACAAACGAAAGCATTCAAGCAAATAACAAATAAAAAAACAAACAAAATGAGAGGAGAATAATAGAGGTAAACAAATTTAAGTACATAATGAAAGCAAAAAAGTATTACAAATGCCCAAATAGAACATGAATGGAGCAAACATAAACATTACAAACAACATGTACGACAACAACCAAATAAGATAGCTACTCAGCTCACAACAAAAAAAAACACATAGAAGAGAAACACAACCAGATTGGAAAGTAAAAACAAGGAAAGAAACAAATTGAAGATAAAAAATGCAAAGAAAGAATACGAATACAAGGAAAAAAAATAAACAAAAAAAAAGTTAAAAAGAGAAAAAATAAGCAAGCAAAAAAAAGGAAATGAAAAATGGAGGGAAGGCAAGCAAAGACGGAATTAAACAAAAAGAAAAGTAAAAAATGCTAAATGGTAGAAGATTAAACACATTAATGAAGTAAAAGCCAACAATTAAAAGAAGAAAAAAATTCAAGCACAAAAGCAGACACAAGCACGTACCAAAAAAAAGCAAGGAAATTTGCATAACTAAATATAAAACATGCACTATTCTATAAAAATAAGAAGGAACTATGTGTTTGTGCATCAAAAACAATAACAAATCTAGAAGTCGAAGTTTTCAAAAGTCTTGGTAAGTAAGAATTCTCTTTTCAAATGAGACCACACTACACCAAGTATTAAAGCATGAAAAAACGTTTCACAAACCTCCTTTTGCATAAGAGTAATTCTAGCTATTGTCCGAGCATGCTGTCTCAAAAATTGAATTATCTCCATCTACGACACAAGCAGCAAAAATAGCAATATATGTAAATCAACCAAAGCCAAAGACATGTCAAACAGATATTACGAATGTGAATGACTCACATCACATCTATTGCATCCTAACAATCGTGAATGCATCTGTAAACTTCATTCATCTACCCAATAGACATCCACTACATACATTAAACCCCTCATTTCCAACTTTCTTTTCCTAAAAAAAACTCACACGCACATATCTTCAAAAAAAGGAAGCACAAAGATGTTAGCTAACCACCGACAAAAAGAAAAACGTTCACCACAACAAAAAGGAATAGCAACATTATTCTTTCGTATAAATGTTACCTCATCAATGAGGTTATTCACAGAAGTCTGTACAATTCCACCAGTAAGATTTTTAACTTCGGTGAAGTTTATAGAATAAAAACACTGTAAAATTAAATAGTTCCCAAAGGAAAAAAAAAACGATTACATATCTCTTAAAGAGAAACAGAGACCTACAACAAAACAAACCCTGTATAAGTCACACCTAAAAAAAAAAAAAAACAGACATAAATGAAAGAAAGAAGAAAATATAGAGAAAATGAAAACGAATTAATTTTTTTTGTATACATTCACTCAAATAAACTTTATTTTTCGTACCAAAAAGAAAAATGAGTTTATCAAAAGGAAGTTCCTGCGAAAAGAAGAAAAGAAAGTATTTAATAAAAGTACAGTTGATAATGAAAATTAATCATTTAAACCATCTCAGCAAAACAAGAAAATAAGTTACTTCCAATGTTTCGTCTGAAATCTTGTTTTAATGATAAAATTGTGAAAGCATAAGGCTAAAGGCATAAATAATTGAAATTATAACTCTCATGTGCGATACTTTCTTTCCTTTAAAACAATCTTCAAGATGATCCAAGATCATGATGATGAAAATAGCGACTGCGCGTATAACACAGAGGATAACCAATAGAGATGACAGAGCAACTGCTATAAGATAAAGTAACCGCTCTAGAGAGAAAAGGATAACTGTTACGATTTTAAAAGGAAAAAAAAACTGCTATTGTCGTTTACCGTTGTGCCGTTGGCTTCCATAAAGTCGATAGAAGGGAAGTATCCATATTTGTGAAGGCTTTTGCTTAATCGAACCCTCATTTGTGACCTTTCAGTTCATTTTGATCCAGACTTTGAAACACTTAATTGGATGCCATCGTGCCAAGCCATAACATTATTCCATTCCAAACACTTAGAAGTTTTGTTGAAATAGTTTAATATTATAATATTATATAATTATTATAATATTTTTTTATTAATTTAAGAGTCTTATTTAGAGTTATATTAGGATTAAGATTTTAGTTTATTATCGCTATAAATATCAGTGTAATCTTTCAATAACATATGAATGAGAATAAGATGTCTTTCTTTAATTTTCTTATTCTCCTCTATACCTATTTTGATTATATCTATACAATTATTTCCGCTTCATAATTTAACTTGGTATCAGAACAGTGTTCGATTCATGAACAATAATATACACGTTTTTAAATTCTTTGTTTTTATTTGATATCTTTCTTCAATTTTCAAAAAAAAAAAAAAAATAAATCAACATCTACCATCCAGATCTGTTGTCTGTCTCCGTGCGCCGTCAGCGCCATTAGCGCCGTCAACACCTCTCTTCGCACACCTCTGCTCCATCCATCACCTTAGCATCCAACTCCGCGCGTCGCTATCGCCGCCGCCTCCTATCCACAGACCCCGCTCAACCTGGTAGCCATCTCACAGTTTCGCTCACCAGTGCCACTCAGACCAGTCACCAGCCTCACACCCGTGCGGCCTATCACCAGATCCGCAGCCCAGTCACGCGGCCTCTCACCAGTTCCGTAGCCCAGTTCCGCGCTCCTGTCCGTCAGTGCGTCTGTCCGTCTGCGTAGCAGCCCGTCGCACCAATATCTGCGACCCATCAGCCTGTCCAGTCACCAGCGCCGTCCGCACCAGGTATCACCAGCGCTGTCCACCGCCTGTCTGCAGATCTGGTCTCACCATCGCCATCCAGATCTGTCGCCAGACCAGTCGCCATTCTCCTGCAGTCATCACCGCCACTGCCAGTCGTCTCCCTCAACTGTCGCGTTCGATCTGGTCCTGCCCTACCTCGCCAGTTAGCACACCAGCTCCGCCTCCAATCAAATCTGTCGATCTCCACGTGCGCAGTGCAGTCCTCAGCGCCTCACAGTCTCTGTCCGCGCCGTGCGCCTGTCTCTGCTCCGCGCCTCATCTGCTGCCAAGGAAAAAAGCAATCAGTCAGCAAAAAAAAAAAATCAGTCTCTAAGGAGCAGTCTGAAACCCTAGCCCACCTAAGGTATCAAAGCCCACACTCACCAAACCCTAGCCCACTAGCCCAAACCCAATAACCCTAGCCCACAAACACCACATATCCATTCCCATCCAGTCCAAGTCCATCATCCGGTCAACGGTCAACAGTGCCTATCATCTGATCAACGGGTAGCCAGGTCAACAGTGCCTAGTCAACAGTAAAAGTCAACTATAAAAAAAGGTCAACTATTAAGAAAATCCAGTCAGCAATCAACAGTACTATCAGCAGTTCAATCAGCAAAAAAATTCATGGATTTATTTTCTATGAATATGTGGCAGTTGTACTTTCTAGCTGACAATAATTGTAGACGACAGGGGGAGTTCTGTTATAGCCATCTACAATTGAGCACGTTGACTTCTTCTATGCACGTTGGGCACGTTGGCTTCATCATGGTGTAGTTTTTGTATGTAGCTTCATCCTCAGTGTTATCATCAGTGTTATCATCAGGGGCTTCATCATTAGTGTTATCACCAGGGAGGTCATCACTAGCATCATCTGTCATACATATACCCCACTGTCATCTCCATCACTATTGTCTGCCATCTCAGTTTAGCAGCAATCGCCTTCAACCACGGCCCATCAACGCCGTTCTCTGTCACAATGTCGTTTGTCAACTTCATGACTGTTAGTATCGACCTGTTTTCACCACTGTCGCCTTTAAGGATTCACGACTGTTGGTATCAGTCTCAATCTTAACCTCACTATTCAAGTTGGGCATGTGTGATATTTATGCTCCAAGTTGTGGGGGAGAGTTAAAGACTGTCTTCTTGTCAACCTTACGACTTCGTAGCCGCGTTCTCTAGAATGATCAACGACCCACCGTCGTTTTCTAGAATGGTCAACCGGCCTACCGTCGTATGTCATCATCACCAATTTCAGATTGGTGTCTTCATGTCAAGTTCATGTCTTCGTAGCCGTGTTTTCTAGAATGATCAACCGACCCACCGTCATTTTCTAGAATGGTCAACTGGTCTACCGTCATATGTCGTCATCACCATTTCCAGATTGGTGTCTTCCTGTCAAGCTCCGTAGCCGCGTTTTCTAGAATGATCAACTGACCTATCGTCGTTTTCTAGAATGGTCAACTGGACTACCGTCGTGTGTCGTCATCGTAGCTGCGTTTTCTAGAAAGATCAATCGACCCGTCGTCGTTTTCTAGAAAGGTCAACCGGCCAATGTTTTGCTTATTTTTATTTATGTGATCCAATCTGAATATAAATTATGTTTAGCTTGAGGGGGAGTGTTGAAATAGTTTAATATTATCTAGTTGGATATTAGATAATTATTATAATGTTTTTCTATTAGTTTATGAGTCTTATTTAGAGTTATATTAGGATTATGATTCTAGTTTATTATCGCTATAAATATCAGTGTAATCTTTCAATAACATATGAATGAGAATAAAATGTCTCTCTTTAATTTTCTTATTCTCTTCTCTACCTATTTTGATTATATCTATACAATTATTTTCGTTTCATAATTTAACTGCTTTTTGGCAACGAAAATCGAACACTGATTTTGAGGTCGTTTAAGCAGGCATGAGAAGTCGTTTAGATGTAGCCTGGACGAGTCGCAACAAGGAAATGACCATTCTCATGAACAGATTGAACGCTCTCGAAGTTCCCAAAATCAAGTCCAGAAGAAAGTGATCTGCTTCTTTGGCACTTGTTTGTAAATTGTAACAGGTACTAGATGGGCATTGGAAGGCATTAGGGTATTATTGTATCAAAAGATCCGTCGACAGTTATTCAGAAACCATGAAATGTTGAACTTTGTTTGCAGTCATTATTAACATTCTTCGCTTGAAATCCTTTGTATGCAACAACCCATTACCAAAATTGGGACATCAAAAATCAAGGTTAAGATGTGTGATAATGAATTTGTTAGAAAAAAGTAAAATTCGACTAGTTATATATAATGATTATTTGTTTTAATCTTTCTTATAAAAAGCGGTTTGATACATTTCAAATTAAAATTAATATTGAAAAGCACATTACCGTTTAAATTTAAATTAATATTTAAAAATTGATTATTCATTTCTTATTTTACACGTCTCTAATCTCTTCGCTGTGTGTAGACAGTGAAGTTGGTGATGAACTTTTATTCAAGTCCCTATTCATTTTCATCCATGATTATTTGTTTTAAACTTTCTTATGTCAATAAATATAATTTATTTAATTAAATATTATTCATTGTCATTTGATATGCATAATTTTTCAAGCTTCCATTGATGATTATTTCTTATTGTAAGCAAAAAAATATTTAATTGTAAAATCCAATAACATTATTAGTTTCATGATTTTGGGGAATTAGCAAATTATTAAAAATCAAAATTCATCTATTTCTTTCCCTTTCAATGCAATATAAAATGGAAATCAAATGTTACAATTTAAACTTTGAAAAGTTGTAAATTATGAAAAGCACAAAAAATAATCTAAGATAAAAAGAAATTAACAAAAAGACTTAATTAATTAATGACAAAACATAAGTATGTGGCGTAAACATAATGTTCGTACCAACAACCAGGTAAACGTAAAAAAAGATACATATTTAATCTAAATGAACTACAAATATATATTTTCACAGGTAAACTGCTAACGGTTAAATAAAAAATATCTATATCTAGGTATAACTTAAATGGGAACCATACTTAATTTTATTGTCACAATAATGTGATAATTAATTTTCAGACAATTTTATTTAATAATAACAGTTTTAGATTGTAATTAAGAATGACGACATTGACGTAACTAAAATTGTTGATTCTATAATTATTTTTTTTTAATAACAATTTTATCAATAAAAATATCTCTAATATATAATTAATTAAAAATATATAATAGTAAATTTATATACTTTTATCGTGACAATAATAAAAATAATTGTGACAATATCATTATCCATAATTGATCGTAAAGATATAATAAATAATAAATAATTTTTTTTATAAATATAAATATAACTATAAAAATATTATCTTTACTTATTTCTAAGATTTCTTAAGAAATTTTTGTGCTTATGAAGTAATGAAATGTAAAGAGTATTAAATTGAAAGAAGATCTTTATGGGGTTAGTAAGTAAAAATTATTGTATATAATATGTTATATATTTTTTATAAATTTAAGTTGTTAATGTTATTTATGTATTTAATATTAATTCTTATTTTATAAAATTGATAATCAAAATTTATTAATTTTATTACGTGTCATATTCAACGATGGTATACAATAAATTTTTCAATAGATGACATAATGATAACAATAATAGTCATGAAAAAGAGAGAGAAACTCAGATACTTTATAATTTGAGAAAATAAACATCTAGGAACAAAATGAGTGACACATACTTTATTTAAGCAAATAAAAAATATATATTTTTAATATAAATTAAGAACGTATAAATAGTATAATTATTTAAAAAAAAATTCTAAAAAAAAATAGTTTAAAAAAAAGATGATCATAAATGTCTAGGTAAATGAAAGTATACAAGAAAAGAATGTACATTCGGTCATTATTTCTCTTATCTCATGTCTCACTATCATGATTTTTATTTTTTTGCAAAATAAAAATAAGAAATTTAAATTAAATTATAGTTGCCATTTGCCAAATAAAAAGCTATTGATGAGTCTGGGAAGATCACAAAACTCTCTCATGTAATATAAATTCTAAAAATGTATATATATATATATATATATATATATAATTATCAAACAAAAAATGTCAACTAAATTTATTGCTACCAACATGTATAAATAAAGTCCTTTATATATTATAGATATCATATTAATAATAATTAGTGATATTGTAACGTTTATTATTGTCACAATAGTTGTATAAATTTTGTCTATTACATCTCATAATTAACTAAATTTTATTGTCTGAACAAAGTTATTATTATTAATAAATATGACAATAACAAAAAAAAAAAAAAAAATGTATGACTATATCACCTTTCATAATTATATATGGTAAAGAAATGTATTTAGATCAGTGTACATGTATATCAACTCGTTTATCAAGAAAAAAGTGTTTCAAAGTTACAACTATGTTTCAAGAGACTAAATGAAGATGCTACCTCTTCCTGAAAAGAGAACAGAGAACACAGATCCCAAAAGGAGAGAAAATCTACAAAACTTGGAGGCTTAATAAATTGTAAAAGTCTTACTAAATAATTCATGGTTGAGCTTCATATTTTGAAGGATGCAGAGACAAGAAGAAAGAAGCGGATAGGGTACAAAAGGAAAGGCCCATCCTGGTCTTGTCAATGCATGCTTTATTTTGAATCATGAGTAATTGGGAAAAAATATACATCATAACAGTGTTTGGCAATTAAGTTTAAAAAGGACATGAATTCAGAGCCTATAAATGAAACTGTGCTCGTACCATTTGGGTTTTTCTCCGGTGATGATACCCTCGATGCCTTCAGAGAGGGACGTCAAAAGAAATTAGTTGATGAAAACTTTGCATAATCTAACCATGTACCCTAAGTGTGTCTTGAGGCTTCTATAGCTTTAAAAACCTGTCAATGAATATCATGTTGTTTGCATTGCTTGTTCATGTTAATGAAGGTTGAGGTTCGTCAGTAGCAGCACCTTTAGGGTCAATAACATCTTTTAAGCTATAAATAATATGCTCCACGTTCATTTACTGCAACAACCATTACATGTCCAACATCAACAGTATTCTTTGCAATCAGCCCAACCCTGATAGTTTAGTGAAATTTGAATCCAATGAGTTAGAGATGAAAATCAAACCTACAACGATCAGCAGAAAATATGGATCCAGAGCCAAAGAAAAACCCTTCTTGTATGCGATCCTACAGTAGTGCAGTCTCTTTATCCTTGCATTGTGGATACACAAATTTTTTGCAATTCCCTGCTAAAGTTAAACTATAAGATATGATTGCTAAGTGATGAGAATCAAGGAGCATCACTGAATAATCCATGACATCCAAATGAGCCTAACATTCAAATAAACACTTAACCGGCTAATTTGCATATGTTTAGGGTGTGTGCTACAAGATTTGGACAGCTTGAGCGTTGAGCACAAGTATTTACAAAATAAAATGTCAATTTGAAAATACGTAATTGATGAAGAATATAGCCTTTGAGTCAACTTTCCTAACACATTTTGAATCACCCAATTGGATTTCAGTTCTCATCACTAAGACATTAAACTGTGGAAAATAACAAATATTATCAATTTATCAAAATTATAGTGATTACAAAAGAAAAGAAGCCTGCCCATAAATTTAGCACATTTAACTTGAAAATTTGATCATACCTCCTGATCTTCCTTCTTGTTTCGCATTCTAGACTCTTGACTTTTGTGGAGGAACTAGTACTGTACTGATTTTGGTGGTCTTGAAACCCATTCATTGATGGCAAAACAAGGAAGAATACCAACTTTCACTTGTTATATTTAATAAATCAAAAGAGAAACAAAAAAATTACTATTAATTTAGACGATGATGATGCAGATAATGACAATGATGACCGAATCGTATTGGAGTATGAGTTACCTGCAACTGATGAATGAATATCACCCAAGATGTTGGGAAACTTGGTACGACATAGTTTATATGAAAAAAATATGAGACTGCAATGAAATATCACATCATGGAATTTTCATGCCATGTACTAAATCTATCCCACGTATTATCTCTCCAGAAACAAAATCATGCACTTGGTCTTGTATCTGAACCCAACTGCAGCCAGGGTTCTTCTTCACTCCCCTAGACTTCATCAATTCTCTTACCCTGTTTGCCTCATCCCATCTCCCTGCTTCTGCATACATATTTGAAAGAATTGTGTAGTACCCAGAATGCCAAGGCTTTAACTCAAAAAGATGTCCTGCGGCCCAACTTGCCAACTCTATATTCCCATGGATTCGGCATGCCCCTAGCAGAGCACCCCATACGTTGGCATCTGGAACAATAGAGAGGCCTTTTATAAGCTCCACTGCTTCTTCTAGGAGGCCAGATCGACCAAATAGATCAACCATACAACTGTAGTGCATTTGTGTTGGCTCAAAATTTTGAGCCTGCATCTCTTCGAAGTATTTCTTTCCCTTCTCAACTAAGCCTCCATGACTACAAGCTGACAAAACAGCAATATATGACACTGAATCATATTCTACACTATCTTCTTTCATTGTTTCAAAAAGATGGATTGCAGTTTCAAACTCCCCTAAAATTCCAAATCCTAATATCATTGTATTCCAAGAACATACATCCTTGTTTGGAATCCGGTCAAATACCTTATGAGCAAGACGCATTTGTCCTCTCTTGGTATATAGGTCCAAAAGTGCATTTGCAACAAATAGATGCGTATTAAAAAGTTTTCTCGTTGCTAATCCATGAATTTCTTTGCCTTGTTTGATATCGCCCAGATTTGCACAAGCTGATATTACACCCACAAAAGAAATAACATCATGTGGCATGCCCACAAGCCTCATTTCTGAAAACAATCTAAGAGAATGCAAACAATCACTAGTATGAGAATAGCCTACAATGAGTATATTATACGAAACAACACTTCTTCTGGAGATATTAAAGACATTTTGAGAAAGACTTATGCAACCACATTTTGCATACATGTCCATTATAGTATTGGAGACAAACAAATCGAAGGTGGATTGCATGCGAATTGACCTTGCATGGATTTCTTTTCCAGTACGAAGTAACCCCAACCTTGCACAAGCTGGAAGAACGTTTGTTAAGGTTATAGAGTTAGGAGCTTTGCCTTGAGCTTGCATCTTTCTCAACAATTCTATGGAAGCCAACTCAAGCCTATTTTGAGCAAAATTAGCAATCATGGCATTCCAAGAAACTATGTTCTTCTCAGGCATCTGATGAAATACGTTTGATGCTTCAATTGAGTTGCCTGCTTTTGCATACATATCAATTATTGAGTTGGCGACAAAAGCATCTGATTCAATTCCTGTTCTTATACAGAATCCATGAACTTCTTTGGCGGCTTTAAAAAATCGTAGTTCAACTAATACTGGAATCATGCTAGAAATAGTGACAGAGTTTGGATTAACCAATGAACTTAACATTGACTTGAATATGTCCAAGGCACCCGTGTAAGCACCAATATAAGCAAGACTGGATATAGCTGCATTCCAAGAGACTTCATTCCTATATACCATTCCATTAAAAACACTCTTTGAAGCGTCCACATTCCCACATTTCCCATACACATGAATCAATGCATTGCCAACAGTCACCTGAAGGTCCAAACCACTCTTCAAAACATAGCAGTGAATCTGCCGCGCAGTCTGCCCATCTTCAAGCTCAGCACAAATAGGCAACACAGTTATCATAGTAACAAAATTAGGAATAAACTCAGTGTCCCGATTCATGTCCTTATAAAGTTCAAGTGCCTCCATGTGAGATCCATTAACAGAAAGTACACCTATAATCGTATTCCATGAGACGACATCCTTCTCATCCATTTCCTTGAACACCTTCCTTGCATCCATAAACTCCTTGTAATAACCATAAAATGAAATAAGGGTATTACCCACATAAACATTAGAATCAAAACCCATTTTAAACACTAACCCATGAACCTCTAGACCCTTTTTGACCTCAAATAAATCAGAACATACTTTAAGAACAAAGAGAAAGGTATGATCATCTGGCCTAATACCACTGCGAACCAAACGGTTATAAGTCTGAAACACATAACTTTTATGGGCTCCTGTATTTGAGTATGCCCTTATAAGTGTATTCCACAAAAAGGCTGTACGACAATTCCCCACTGTTTCTTCAAACAGACGCTGAGAGATTGAAGGGGCTCCAAACATAGCATAACGAAGGATGAGGGAGGCACAAAGGGAAATATCATAGGGAAGCAACCCATTGAGAACGGAAAAGGCATGGAGTTGCTTGGTTTGATGAAATGATTGTGTATTGGAACAAAGTGAGAGGAGAACATGCGAGATGAGAGAAGCACTAGTTGTGGAAAGAGAGAGATTTTGGGTATGAATATGGGAAAGCGATTGAATTACTTTCCATTTGGATGAAAATAATGATACTGAACCATGAAGGCTTTTAGTAATTATGGTTTTTAACATAGTAACATCTTAAGAGAATTTAAAAGTGATGAAATACATAGTATGCAATTACTTAGTTCAGAAACATTTCTGGAGAAGTTGCATGCTTAGTTCTTTATTGCAAAGAAGACTTTTTCCTGGTATTAGTGTAAAAGCCTGCATTGGTAAAAAGAGAGACTTGTGTCAGTGCATGTGCACAAAAATCCACCAAGCTACCTGTGCATGCAATCGCGTAAACGTACAACCAAGTACATACTAACTGCCAGGCTGAGCAAACCTCTAGGTACGTACCCCAGTTGATTTAATTGCCGAGCATATTTAGAGTATTTTTCATTTTTCCTATAAATCAGACTAGGTTTAGCCTATCCCATGCTTGTTCTAACCCTCCAAATGTAAAAGAAGAGTTTTCTTTTGATAGTGGATAAGTCACTAGCCGAACAATAACAAAAGCCTACCCACATAAGTGAATAAGTCGATGACACAACACTCAGAACAACAAAAAGAAGAGCAAGACAAAATTTCAATGACAATACGTATTCAATTAACTGTTGAAATTAATAAATAAACTACATGCTCTGACTCCAAAATATTAACAGAATTAACGTTGGAGCATTTCATCGAACATAGGACACGCATAACGTATTACATAAGCTCGATAAAAAAATTACTAAAGAAACAAATTTCCACAAATTTTCCAGAACTAGCTCGAACAAGAAATAAAATACAACATTCATCAAGGTCCTTAGTCTGTACAAACTTACCAGGAGAAAATGGCCACTCGGCAAGAACTTTAAGAACAGCGAAGCAAACAGGGAAAAAAAATGAAAGTCAATTTTAAACAAGACATAAATTTGATTTTGAACAATTGATTTAAGTTGAAGCATAGATGTTGAAAATATTGGAAATTAATTTTCTTAAAAATATTTACTTTTGCCAGTTATATTTACACTTCTCTCTCACCTTCGAACTCATTGTATTTACTATTTAGTCAATAGTACCAAGTCGGGTGGGCGTGGGCGTGGGCGTGGGCGTGGGCGTGGGCGTACCAATGGCTTGATTATTGTGTAATTTTACAAGCTAATTATATTTTAATGATTTAAAAAAACTCAAAATCTTAATTAACTTATGATAAAAAAACAACATTCAAGTCAAATTACAAAATTGGTTTGAGGGCAATTTTTTGACCTATAATATTACCATCATTTATTCTATTTTACTTAATAGATATTATGCAAATATATAATTGTGATTTTTTTTAATATTATCATTAAAAACTTTCTATAAAATAATTATTAAAAAAATAAAAAATTAGAATGTGATTAGTTGTTTAACAAAAATATAATTGAAATATAAATTTAAGGATTAATAAAATTATTTTAAACTTTAATATTAATAGCAGAGATAGAAACATAAATTCATATGTTAAAAATATAATTCATATAAAAGAAAGTAGGAAGTTAAGTGAGTGATGCAGTGTGAACTAGATAGAGAAAATAAGTTAGATTTATAATTTTAAATAAATTCACTAGAAAAAAAACTAAATTATCTGGGACCAATTTCGTCCAGAGATGATGACTAGTCCCAGAGAATATTACAAAGACAAAATAGGATTAACATAAAATTTGTCAAGGAAATTGGTAGATGTTATGCTTGGACTTGTTTCAATGATTTTTTTTTTTACTTCAACTAAAAATTTGTCAAATTTTTGTTGTATGGCTTTTGTAAAAAAGAAAAAAAATAGTTGTATAGTTTCTTGCCTTGGCTGTGTTGTGGATTAGATTTACTTTTCATGGCGATTGAAACCGGCCTTCTATGTAAATTTGATTTTGGATGCTTGCAGGGTATGCTAGAGATGATCAGAAGTGTCTGCGAATTTTCAATTGAACTTGAAGGTTTGAAGCCATATACTTTTGTTGATGGCAAAATTACTCAATCACAGATCTATTGAATTTGAAAATTGGTTACCAGCAATGTTCTATCAAAACTTTTGGTCAGGAAAAAAAATGTTCTTCATTATTTACGATCCCAAATAGAGCCCACATCTAAACACCAATCAATAATATCAACCCGAGTGATTTTGCAACTCCAGTGGATACATGTAGAATTACTCGTTTGACAAGATTCAGGGCCTGTAATACTTGCTCTAAAACAACATGAACTCTACCTTATAGTTTCAGACATCCAAGGATATTAGATTTGTAATAGCTTTCACTCATACATAAAAGACATTACAGAAATTGCTCCAAAACATCCAGAATAGAATACAAGTAAAATCAGTTTCGTAGAGAGCTTAATTTCCTGTAACAAGTGTTTTTAGTAAAAAAAGGCCTTACTACCCAATTAGTTGGTGTTGTTTGGCTGAAATTCTCGGCTTGTCTCTGTAATTCTACTTCTCACCATTGAGGCCTACAAAATTAAATACAAGTCAAACACATTGTGTAATGCCAGCACCAGCAGACAATTATTGAGAACAAAGGGACACATGTGTACCTCAGAAGCCCACAGTCAGGTATGCGAGTTTCACTTGGAGTTGCAGATGAGCTGTTTTGACGTACTCAAATAGAATCATATCACTTGTAAGCCTGCAATTTTCGAATGATTTTTGTTTAACGGAATCCTGAATTTGATATTTCTAATTATGAGAACTTTACTTTTAGATTATAAGAGGGTGAGAGAACTAACATTTGTATAATTAAAAGACGAAAAAGAAGAGAAGAAAATTTTGTTATGCAGCATAGAAATCCACTTGGTGCACTGCTTTTAATCGGAAGACATCAAACATAATCTCCTCATACACGAGAGCCCAAAATGCCTGTGTTCAAAATAAATATACCAATCATGATTTTAAAATATTGGAGACACTTTAGCAGGCATTCATCTACAAATAACTAACACACACAAACATCAGCTCTTGTAGTAAAGAATTACAAAGTAATTGAAACAATTTGCTGCCTATAGTTCCCATCATGCTAAATTCACGTTAGAAATGCTTTGAAAAGATCCATAATCCAAGCAAAGTTGGTGGACATTATCATAATATTAAAATCGAAAAGAACATGTACCATGGAATGAGGATTTGTAGTCCCAATACTGCAATAGTGATGATACTAAAGAAAGGAACATTTGATGTTACCAACATGCAGAGGTTTGCCAGTCCATGTTTTCCTTTTATTATAAGATACTAGTAATAACGTCCTAAGATTGGCAACATGTTTGGCATTTTAGTAAGACAAATCTCAGAATCAAAATGCAAATAATTGATTAGAATGACACTACATTGAGACCACAACCTCTGTTTCAACAGCAGCAGCAAGAAAACTATAGCAGCAGTAACATATTTATATAAAAATTCGACTACCCCAACAAGCAGAGTAAAATTACCTTGATAGATTATCACAAAGAAGAATACGATAGTAACGACCATTGCAACTATATTGTATTTATATGAAGACGACGACGATGACTTGTCTACTTTCCTTTTCATCAATGCTTTCGTTCTTTCAATCCTTGCATGCCTCAACCTTGAATGTTCAGAAATTTCTTGGACTAACTTCATGTCAACTGAACCTAATGAAGGACTTCTAGGATGCTGAGGAGGTTTCGAATGTTGTTTATAGCCCGTTTTGTTCTGCCTCTTATCCTTTATCGTGTCCCCAAAATCTTCAGCTTTTCTTCTCATCCCACTAACCAATTTATTTAAAGACTCATCGGAACTCATAGAACTCTTGCTTGCCCCTGACCCATCACTGCTCTTTGAAATTAAATGTCCACTCCTTAACTTACTCAACATTTTATTAGGGCGTTTAAAACCTAAATCCGAGTCTTCACGTCCATTTTCATCACTTGAGATGTCTGTGCCACCACTTTCAAGGTCAACATCCAAATGACTTTCCCTAGAATATTTACAATCCATTGCGTGATTAATCTCTTTAACTATCTATACTTCCTCTAACATTGCAAAGCTGAATTTCCAAATACAAAACTTATAAAAAAGAAGAAGATAAACTCAGCTTAAACATAATTTATACTCTCTGAAATTTTCATAAATAACGCTCCAAACCCACATAATTGCATGATCGATAAATCTAATACCGATTCCCAAATGAAAGAAAGGTACAATATAATCAATAGTGTAATCGGATAATTACACGCTTCAGTTCCAATTTGTTCCTCCTGAAATTCAACAGTCAAGAGAAAAGGATTGAATGTATCAGGATACGCTATTTGTTTTAGATAAGATATCAGGATTCCATTAAAACAATGAGAATAAATTAACCTTCAAATTCTGTTCCGTTCAGACAACAAAAAATTAAATGATTTGATTCAAAACTAAAAAGTGAATCTTAAACAAAAGATGAGATGCAAAATTTTTGTTTGTTATGCTTTTCATCCAATACCTTTGCGAATCAATTAATCAAGTAAAAATATTGCAATCGGAATCGCAATGAAACTCGGGGATCGCACCTTTTGCTTCTCGAAGAGATAGAAACAGAGACCGAGGAAGAGGTTACTATAGGGACGTTTGAGTATTCTAGCGTGAATCGTATTAATCGGTAAAGAAAAATTTATCAATTTGGCGCAAAATCAGTATAGTTACACTTCCAGGAGTACTAATAATTTCTGTATAAATTATCTATATATTTATATAATTAATTATAGTCTAATAATATTATTCTTTCATAAAATATTTATTAATAAAAATGGTTAATAAATTAGGATTTCTTTTTGACTACTCAAAATGAACAATTTAAAAAAAAAAAAAAAAAAAAACAGAGCTTTTCAAAGTACTGTAAGAGTTAGGAGATGAATGATTTTTTTTAGTAGTGATACATTAATGCATTTCATAGTAAAATCAAATAAATAAATCCGCACGTTTATTTAATATCTCTAAAGCAATTGTTTTTATTTTATTTTATTTATGAATGAATATATTTTCTTAAGATGTGTTACTACTTTCCTTTTTTTTCTTTTTTCTTTTTTTCTTTTTCGTTTTCAGATTTCGATCAATTAAGAAATCATTTATTATTAATGAAATATTGAGGTGGTAATCCAAACAAATCAAATAATTAAATTATTTGATAATGAAAAAAAGTTAAATTTCAAAAGAAAACATTTTACATATTTATTTTGTCTTTAATTAATCTGAAAAACGGCATTGCGTTCAATAAGATTAAAAAAAAACGATAACTAATATGAATTAGAATTTAGTGGATACAGACAAATTAATAATAACTAATAATAGATGAAAAGGTATTTATTAGACAACAAGGATGTATTTAACTATAAAATTACATAATTACATAAAAAAAAATAAAGAAAACACTAAAAAAAAAAAATTTTGCTACATAATATTACACAATCTCAACATTAATTACCCAAGCAATTGCCAAGGCCCTGGTAGCCCAATGGCATTGTAACCGCCCTAATAAGGGGGAGCTCTCGAGTTCGAGGCTTGTATGTAGCAAAAAAAAAAAAAAAAAAAATTACCCAAGCAAAGAAAGATGAGAGGAACCTAAATCTCAAGACTCAACATAACGATCAAACAGCACATTAGTAGTTTTAAAAAAACCCACATTTAATTGTTACTTACTGCAATGTCTAGGCAATTTCCAAAAGCTTGCTAGCAATCAAGTAGGAGTAATATGCATCATGAACTAGCTCTTTCACTTGTTCCTTTGAATAAACTTGAGCATCCGATTTGCACTCAGTAGTAATAGTACTAGTACTAGTTTGGGTACCAAATTTAGAAGTCGTATTTGTTTCCAAGTCAACAAGACCTTCCAGCTCAGCTAATCCAGATTTTAAAAGCTCAGGTTTCTTAAGCACTCTTGAAGCCAAATCACCCAATTGAACCCCACTATTAAACGAAAATTCATCCCCCTTAATTGAGAAGCTAGTCTCCATTCCCACAAAAGCTATACTTTCATCGTCAAAGAAGCGACTTAAAGGAACATAAGCATCAATTAATATATCACAATGAATTATCAAACAACGATTCCTAACACACATTATCAAAAGTGAATCTGCAGCTTTTCTTATACAATTGAGACCACACATCGTCAAAAGTGAAACCAGTGAATGTGCAACTTTTCTTTTACAATCGAGACCCACTACGCGATTTTGATTTGTTAGCGATTTCTTCAATTCGAATAAGTACTCATCCACAAGAGGAGCTTCATTCACCACTGAGACGTTAAGCTTATCATTGTTTATTTCGATATCATAGTGATTCATTTTTTTACGGAATTTTATGGGTATGCGATTCATTCTAATTAATTGGTCAATTGTCTAACTGTTGAAACCAATTAATTAATAAATCAAGGGAAATAAGATAAAAGAAGCCTATTGGTGTTAAATAGCTGATATACACATGTTTATATATAGCGCCTTACCAAAGCATAGTCGGAAAGAATTTTTTTTTTTTTTTCCTTACTTTTCCATGCATGTTAAAAGTTAGTGAATACTAATTCTTTCTTAATGATTAAGTTATTAATTGAGAGAAATGTTTAATATTATTTTTATACATATAACTTATCCGTAACTCATTTAATTTTTTTGCTTTATATAAATTAAACATTTATAATTTAACAATTAAAAATTATTTTTAAAATTTTACTTTCTTACTCTCAATAATAATAATAACATATTATTAATCTACACCAAATGAACAATTCTTTTAAACACACATGCATGATTTCTAGGCTTCTAGCATATAAAGAAAATTAAAATCTGCAATATTATATAACAATCAACTAGTATAAACATCAAAGATCAAATTTTATATTTACAAAAAAAAAAAAAAAATTAAAGGTTTTAACTTATAGGCATTTACCTTCACTTAAAATAAATTAAAAGAACTAAAAATAGATGCTTAGAGCAACCCTCTTTTTTCTTTTTGCCTTTTTCCTTTTCTTTTACCCCTTTTTTCTTCTTTCGTCTGTGTCATTTTCTTTCTTTTCCACTGAACTTAACTTTTCTTCTTCTTTTTCTCTCTCTTTAATTCCTTCTTTTGCATTTTATCACTTATCCAAAACCAACAAAAGGTTTAGGTTTTCATCTTTTTTAAGTCACTTAAAAATAAGAAAAATATTTTGAATTACTTTTAATTTTATATCTTATATTTTTTTTAATTATCAATTTAGTATTATATGTTTAAAATTTGTTATAATTTTCATACTCTCATTGAAAAATTAGTTAAGTACGGATGAAAAATGTTACATAACAAGCACAAATGTATATTTTTGACAAGCACACATGGCATTTTCATCCGCACTTAACTAATTTTTAATAAAAGTTAATAATATAATAGCAAATTTCATAGTATATTATTAAATTAATAATAAAAAAATATAATATAAAAATTAAAAATAATTTGAAACGCTTAGTGTAAAAAAATATTTACCCTAAACAATATTACTAATTTGCCTTATAATTTTTTTTTAAAAAATTATAAATTTACCCTTTAACAAATAAATTAGTTACACTCTAATACTTCATTTATTTTTTTAATTCTAATTAGAGATCATGAGTCCACAATCGCATTTGCTTTCAAACTTTCTTCTTCAAATTTAATAATAAAAAAGTAATTATTTAAGTAACAAACGACTCAACGATATATAGTTTACTTAAGTACATAAAAATATTAAAATTTGAGTCTAAATTATAAATGCATAAATAATATAATATTAAAAAAAATACCTTAATTAGACATATATTAATATTTTTCTTGCATTTCAAACTCTAATTTCAAGTTACATCCTTAACTGTTTGATGTTGCTACAACCCTGGTACCAATAAAATTTCTCTTTTTGAAGTTGTCTAATTTTTTCAATCTACGATCCATATTGACTTTTCTTTATACGAATAATCCTCTGATAACGAAATATCAGACAAGTTAATAATTGGATATAATTTATATTTTCATAACATTAAAAGGTGTAATATATCCTATACTTGAGAAAGATAAGGATGCAATTATAATTTATACGCTACATTTTTCACTCATTGAATTATCTGAACAGGTCCAATAAACGTAAGAGCTAATTTCCTTCAAGTCAAAATCAGGCGACTCTCTTCATTCGTCAACTAGCTATACTTCCATTGCAAAGCTGAATTTCAAGATACAAAACTTTTCAAAATAAATAAGATAACCTCAGCTTAAGCATAATTTATACTCTCTGAACTTTTCATAAATAACGCTCCGAAACCCACATAATTGCATGATCGATAAATCTAATACCGATTCCCAAATGAAAGAAAGGTACAATATAATCAATAGTGTAATCGGATAATTACACGCTTCAGTTCCGATTTGTTCCTCCTGAAATTCCAGAGTCAAGAGAAAAGAATTGAATGTATCAGGATACGCTATTTGTTTTAGATAAGATATCAGGATTCCATTAAAGCAATGAGAATAAATTAACCTTCAAATTCTGTCCCGTTGCGATGAAAATGAAACATCACAAACAAGAAATTAAATGATTTGATTCAAAACTAAAAAGTGAATCTTAAACAAAAGATGAATTTTTGTTTGTTATGCTTTTCATCCAATACCTTTGCGAATCAATTAATCAAGTATAAATATTGCAATCGGAATCGCAAAGATACTCCGGGGTCGTACCTTTTGCTTCTCGAAGAGCAGAAACAGAGACCGAGGAAGAGGTTACTATTGGTATGTTTGAGTATTCTAACATGAATCATATTAATGGGTAAAAAAAAAATTTATTATTTTGTCGAAAAATCAGTATAGTTGTTTATGTATAAATTATCTATATATTTATATAATTAATTATAATTTAATGATGTTATTTGATAAAACTTTTATTAATAAAAATGGTTAATAAATTAGGATTTCCTTTCTGACTATGTATAATTTTTTTTTTAAAAACTTTTGTTTTTTAAATAAGAAAAAAAAAATACAAATAAGAGTGATCAAAACAGAGCTTTAATTTAAAAAAAAAAAAAAATGTTTTTCAAAGTATTTTGAGAGGTATGAGATGATTGAGTTTTCGTTAGTGATGTATTGATGCATTTCATAGTAAAATCATATATATATATATAAATTCTCTTATTTATTTTTCATCACTATATTTATTATTATCAACTAAACATAATCTTATAATATTTTTCATGTATTTTAAGCAATAATTATTTTTTAATTAATGATTATATTTTCTTAAGATGTGTTACTAATTTCCAAATTTTTTTTTTTCACATTTCGATCAATTAAAAAATTATTTATTATTAAGGTAGGAATTCAAGCAAATCAAATAATTAAAATATTTGATAAAGAAAAGAGTTAAATTTTTAAAGAAAAACACTAACATGTATATTTTGTCTTTAATTAAACTTAAAATACCAAGATTCAAAAGAAATAATAACTAATATGAATTGAAATTTAGTGAATACAGACAAATTAATAAGAGCTAATGCTGGATAAAAAGGTATATATTAGTCAACAACGCTGCATTTTAACTACAAAATTACATAATTATATAGAAAATAAAGAAAACACTAAAAAAAAAAATATGCTACATAATCTCAACATTAATTACCCAAACAAAGAAAGATAAGAGGAACTTGAATCTCAAGACTCAACATAACTATCAAACAGAACATTAGCAATTTTAAAAAAACCCACATTTAATTGTTACTGCAATGTCTAGGGCATTTCCATAAGCTTGCTAGCAATCAAGTAGGAGTAATACGCATCATGAACTACCTCCTTCATTTGTTCCTCTGAATAAACTTGAGTAGTAGCACTAGTAGTGTCGGAATTGTATTGTGTTCTTGTTTTTGTCTTTCTCCAGCAACAAGTAAAACTAGTACTATCACTAGTACTAGTACTAGTACTAGTTTGGCTTTCAAATCTAGATGTATTATTTGTTTTCAAGTTAACATGACCTGCCAGCTCAGCTATTCCAGCTTTCAAAAGTTCGGGTTTCATAAGCACTCTTGAAGCCAAATCACCCAATTTAACTCCACTACTAAACGAATAAAATCCACTTTGAATGCAAGGAACGGAACCCATATTAATATATTCCCGCCACTGAACTGAGAAGCTAGTCTCCATTCCCACAAAAGGTATACTTTCATCGGCAAAGAACTCGGTTAAACTTTTAGGAACATAAATTAGATCACACTGAATTATCAAACAACGATTGCTAACACACATTATTAAAAGTGAAACCTGTGATTTTGCAGCTTTTCTCTTACAATCGAGACCCACAATGCGACTTTGATTGTTTAGCAATTTCTTCAATTCGGATAAGTACTCGTCAATAAGACAAGCATCATTAACCACTGACACGTTAAGCTTCTCATTGTTTATTTCGATATCATACTGATTCATGTTTTTACGGAATTGTATGGGTAAGCGTTTCATTCTAATTAATTGGTGGTCTTAACTGCTGAAACCAATTAATTTATAATTCAAGGGAAATAAGATAAAAGAAACGCATTGATGTTTTATAGCTGACATACACATGTTTATATACAGCGCCTTACCAAAGGATATTCGGAAGGATTTTTTTTATTTTTTATTTTTTAATGCATATTAAAAGTTGTTTGAAATCTAACTTTTCTAAAGATTTAAATTATTAGAAAAAATGTTTAATATTATTTATATATATATATATATATATATCATTTAAACACTTATAATTTATCAATTAAAAACAACTTTTAAATCTCTTACATTCTTACCATCAATAATAACAAAAAAAAATCTAATTAAGGGTTTAAATTATTGGCATTTACCTTTAATTAAAATAAATTAAAAGAACTAAACATAGATGCTTTTTCTCCCTTTTTCTTCTTTGTCATTTTCTCTCTTTCTTTCCCACTAAACCTAACCTCAACTTTTCTTCTACTTTTTCTTTTTTCTTTTCTCTCTCTTTAATTCCTTCGCTTGCAATTTACCACTTACCCAAAATCAGCCCACGGTTTTGGGTTCCCATACCTCTTTTTTATCAGAACATTTTTTAAAATAAAAATACATAATTTTGACTAAAAGTAACAATAATTGGTAAGTATTTTTTAAAAAAAATATATTGAGTAGTTATAACTTTAAAAGTAAAATATTATGTTAAAAAGTTATGACTTAATTAAAAAGACATAACTTTTTGATAAGTTATAATTGTTATGAATAATTATATATGTTTTAAAAGACATGACTTTTAGAAAAGTTACAACTCATCAAAAAATTTTAACTTAATTGAAGGTGTGCATAAAATTTTATAAATAAGTCATTAAAAGAATATTGAGAGAATAATAAAATTAATAATAAATGTTCTCTAACATTTTTCAGTACAATTTATGTACAAATAAAGTTAGTGTTATAAATACTGCAGATTTAGAACATTAATTATCTTGAGTGTTCTTTAAAGTCAAATATGTTCTTGAGTTCTCTTCGTGAATGCACATCGCAGACAACAAAATGCTTCATTGTATCATGGAGGCGTATTTGCTGAATCCTAGTCTTCACCGAATTAGTAGGAGCAAATAGCATTTTAAGAACATCGACTTAAAGTCGTGCCTTGAAGCTAAATTCAAATGTAATATTATTTATATTAATTTTGCAGTATCATAATTGAATCTTATCAGAGGCGGAGCGACACAGGGGCTGGACGGGGCTGCAATCCCGGCCAACTTTTTTATAAAAAATTAATTACATGTATATTTTTAGTATTAAATAAATATTTTATTTGTAGTAATATATTATGTATAATTTTTATGTACATATTTTGATATATATTAACAATATTTAACAAATATATCGATAAAAATGATATGATTTGTAAATAAAATGATTAAATATATACTTTTTTTTTTTATGTATTTGGTTACTATTAGGAACATAAATAAAATTATAGTCATATATTATGTAAAAATTCTTCTTAAATGTGATAATTCAAATTTTTTTTTTAAATATTTAACTTTAAACTCAATATTATAAAAATGAAACTAAAAAAATAAGTATATGATAAACTTCATATTAAAATTTTTAAGTTTATGTTTATCATATTTTATTTTAACCCAAATTTTAACTTTATCTAATATTATATTATTTAACATTTTATTTTAATAATTTTTTAGAATTTATTTGAAATTTTTTATATAAATTTTTTATTATTTTTATTATTATTAGTCACTTTTACATTGTTTATAAACATATATTTTTAAATATAGTCTCAAGTTTAAAATTCTAAATTATATTTTACTTTTTACATTTTAAATTAAATGCTAAATCATATATATATTTGTCTAGATTTTTTAGTTAATAAATTTATTTTATTCATGAATGATACTAATGCTTATTAACTTATATTTTTGTTTAATTTTTTTTATAAGTTATACAGAACCTTGTGAAAGGTTTGGCGACTGAGTTTGTTACAACAAACTTGAAATAGAAAACTGATTCTGAATTGATTAATAATTACAGTGCATGAGTTGCCCTTATATACACGTGCAGCAACTCTTAACAGAAGAAACAAACCTAGCATGTGCGTTAATTAATCAGTTACACTCTTATACAATTTACAATTATATCCCTACTTCCAATACTCCCCCTCAAACTTATGGTTTATTAAGTACCATTAGTTTGCTTCTAAAACTCAGAAAACTTGAACTTCTTAATGGCTTAGTAAAAACATCTGCAAGTTGATGTGCTGAGGAACAATATAAAATCTCAATCTTTTTCTGTAACACTAAATCCCTAACAAAATGAACATCTATTTCTATATGCTTGGTTCTTGCATGCTTCACTGGATTTTTGACAATATGCTGAGCACTGATATTATCACATAGGAGCTTGACATTACCTGAAACTTTAAAACCAATTTCTTTAAGCAAGGAAGAGATCCAAATCACTTCAGCAGCCCCACTTGCTAAGGCTCTATATTCAGACTCAACTGAAGACCTTGAGACAACACGTTGTTTAGAAGAAGACCAGCTAACTAAATTTCCTCCAAAGAACATGCAATATCCACTTACACTCCTTCGGTCATCATGACAACTGGCCCAGTTTGCATCTGTGTAGCCTATCAAGCTCAGCTCATTCGGTTTCATTAACATCAGACCATTGTTTGCAGTCCCTTTTAAGTACCTCAAGACACGCTTTGCTGCTTGCATATGTACATCGGTTGGTGAACTCATAAATTGACAAAGCTTGCTTACAGCAAAACTCAATTCAGGTCTTGTAACAACACAATATTGTAGTGCACCAACTAAGCTTCTATAAGAAGAAGGATCCTCAAGAACAATACCATCATGTTTGCTCAATACTCCCCCTGAAACCATAGGGGTGATAGCAGGTTTGGAGGAAGACATACCAAAACGATCAAGAAGCTCCCTTACATATTTGGATTGATTGAGATGTAACCCCTGAGAAGTGGAGAGAACCTGAATGCCAAGAAAAAAATGAAGACTACCCATATCTTTTAAAGCAAATCGATCATGCATATCATGAACAAAGGTTTGGAGCTGCTTAGAACATGAGCCAGTAAACACAATATCATCGACATAGACAAGAACAAACATTACATGACCCTGAGTACGGCGAACAAAAAGACTTGTGTCACTTTTAATTCCAAGGAAACCACATTGAAGTAACCAGTGTTGCAGCTTCTGAAACCAGGCTCGTGGAGCCTGCTTAAGACCATAAAGAGATTTCTTTAACAAGCATACTTTAGAAGGTTGAAGAGAATCAACAAAGCCAAGGGGTTGTTTCATATAAACAGGTTCGTCAAGATCACCATTTAAGAACGCGTTGTTGACATCAAGTTGGCGAATCTCCTAGCCAAAATACAAGGCAATAGAAAGCACAATACGAACAGAAGTGAGCTTCACCACTGGACTGAAAGTTTCAGTGTAATCCCATCCTGGTGTTTGCAGATAACCTTGAGCTACAAGTCTAGCTTTATACTTATCCAAAGAACCATCAGGATTAACCTTAGTTCGATACACCCACAGATTGCCAATAACGTTTGCATCAGGTGGAGGATCAACTAAAATCCAAGTGTGGTTATTAAGTAAGGCAGTGTACTCAGTTTCCATGGCAAGTTTCCATTCAGGCACTTTGACAGCATCTTTAAACAATTTAGGGGCAAGCAGTAAAGAAGTAGAAGAAGAAGGAATAGAGGAGGCCATAAGAGCTTTTGGTTTTAAGATACCATTTTTGGAACGCGTGAGCATAGTATGAGTGTTAGTAGAAGAGAGAGGTGGTAAAACAACCTCTAAATTGATGTCTTGAAACTGAGAAGAAACAAGAGAGTGAGGCACAGAATTAGCAGTGACAGGAAGATTTTAGAGAGAGAAGGGGATGACACTAAGGGAACACTGGAGGAAGGCAAGTGATGTTGAGAAAGTGGAGACACATGTAAAGGAGAAGAGTCAGACGTAGAAACAGGAAGACTTTGTGTACTATTAGTACAAGAAGTAGACAAGTCAATTAAAGGTGCTGAAAAAGTAGGTGAAGATGCATTGGGAGAAATTAAAATAGGAGCAGAATTGGCGTGTGTAAGAGAACCAGCTGGGTGAGTGACAGGCGGTTGAGAAGTTCTAGTTTGGCTACTAGACAAAGTAGAAGAGAACCAAGAAGGGACATGAAAAGAAGTGAACTGATCAGAAATAGAAATCTCTGAACGACCAGAACCAGGTAAGAAAGAGACAAAAGGGAACTCATTTTCACTAAAGACAACATGTCTGCTAGTGAAAATTTTCTTGGTATCCATGTTTAAGCATAAGTAACCACGCTGACTTGGAGCATAACCCAAAAAAGTACAAACTGTAGATCGAGCTTGCATTTTATGTTTTGCATAAGGTCTTAAACAAGGAAAACTTAAGCAACCAAAGACACGCAAAAATTTATAATCTGGACAACGATTGTACAGTTTGGAATAGGGAGAAGAAAACTGTAAAACTTTAGAGGGAATACGATTAATTGTGTACACAGCAGACCTAAAAGCATAAGGCCAATAAGCCATGGGAACCTATGACTTGAATAGCAATGCAAGTCCAGTATCAACAACACGTCGATGGAGTGACTCAACCATCCCATTTTGAGAAGAAGTGTCAGGACAAGTCAAACGGTAATCAATGCCACAACGTTCAAGAATTCGAGCTAAAGGCTTGAATTCAGCTGCTCCATCACTTTGAACACGTTTTATAAGTGTATTAAATTGACATTCAACCATTTGTTTGAACTTTAAGAAAATGGAAGTAGCTTGATCTCTTGAATGCAGAAAGAAAATCCAAGAGAATCGAGTACAATCATCAACAATCAGTAAGAAATACTTCTCATTATTGATGCTAAGATGAGGAGTAGGGCCCCAAATATCAAAATATAAAAGTTCAAAAGGAAATGAAGCATTTACATGAGAAGAAACAAATGGTAATTTGTGAGACTTGGACAAAGCACAAGCTGTGCAGGTATGCTGGAACTGATTGTCATGAGTAGGCAATGGAATGCCTTGACTGTGTAAAGCCTTATTTATGACATCTTCAGAAGCATGAGCAAGTCTATCATGCTAAATAGAACTTTTTGAAAGAAAGGCAGTAGGATGTTGAGAGTTGAGAAGGGAAAACTGTGCTGACGGCTTGAAACCAAGTTTGTATAAACCATGCTCAGCAAGTCTTTGAAGAAGAACCCTCTTCGTAAGAGTGTCCTTGACAAAAAAAGATTTATCATGAATTTCAACAAAGACTTGATTATCTTTACACAGTTTGTTAACTGAAATGAGTTTAGTAGACATAGAAGGTGCATGCAAAACATTTTTGAGTGTTAATTGTTTATGAGTAAAGGTAGGTAAAAATGCTGTACCAGTGTGACAGATTGAAAGCTTACAACCATCACCAATAACCACTCCATCTGATCCAGTGTAAGAAGTTACATTGGACATTTGTGCGGCATCATTTGTAATATGATGACTTGCACCACTGTCAAGAACCCAAGCATTGTCTTTTGATTCACTTTGAGAGGGTGAACTTGCAACATACGCTGATGGTAGATGTGTGCTACGATCATTTGACTTGTGGCCTGAATTTCCTCCAAGAAGATTTTTGAGTGTGTAGCATACAGAAGCTGTATGTCCTATCTTGGAACAAAATTGACACTGAATGTTACTACGACCTCCATTTCTGCCACTACGATTCTAGAAACGTCCACCACATCCACGATTGCTACCAACATTTATATTACCAGAATTATTCTGAGCAAAAGAGTTATTAGGATTAGGACCACCATTTTCTCTACCAAAATTACTACCATTACCTCTACCAAAATTAGTGAAATTTGCTTGACACACACTAATTTCTTCAGCTTTGTCTTGCTGGAAGAGCAAGTTTTCATAAGCCAGCAATTCACTCTTGGCTTGCTCAAGACTCACATATCCTCTATTCAATGAACAAATACAAGGATTAAATCTTGGTCCAAGACCACCAAGTATCAAGATTAATAAGTCTTGATCATCAACAGGTCTACCTATGGCAGAAAGTTCATCAGCGAAGCCTTTCATTTTATCAAAATAATCAATCACACTTAGATTTTCTTTTCTTGTGGTTTGCAACTGCAACTTCACTTCCATTACTCTAGTTCTTGAAGTTGAGACAAAATTCTTTTCAAGACTAGACCACATATCACATGCAGTTAGTTTTCCAGCAACATTTCCTGACATTGAAGATGAAATAGAGCTGTATATCCAGCTTTTTATAACTCCATTGAAACTAGACCATATGGCATGTTCTGGATTAATTCTATTTGAATTTTCAATAAACCGAACAGGTTCTATTTTATTTCCATTCACATAATCTTCTACACCGTAAGCTGAAATCAGGCTTAACATTTGTTCTTTCCAAATCAAATAGTTACCTCTGTCAAGCTTTACTCCAATTGATACATTTGTAGGAGGAATCGTAACTGCTAATTGCGCCAGTTGCTTAGACAACAAATCATGTTCTGAAACTTGTTCTCTGATTGAGAACTGTGAGACCGATTTTTCATTAGCTTGTGACAAATCCATTACTGAGATTTGCAAGAAACTGAAAATACTTGAACAGATGAAAACAGTGTTGGAGCTAGAGTAAGCTCTTGAGAAAATTCGAGCAAGAAGGCAGAAGGCTCTGATACCATACAGAACCTTGTGAAAGGTTTGGCGACTGAGTTTGTTACAACAAACTTGAAACAAAAAACTGATTCTGAATTGATTAATAATTACAGTGCATGAGTTGCCCTTATATACACGTGCAGCAACTCTTAACAGAAGAAACAAACCTAGCATGTGCGTTAATTAATCAGTTACACTCTTATACAATTTACAATTATATCCCTACTTCCAATAAGTTAAATATAACGTGCTAACTCTATATTTTTAGAGTGCTAATTCTATGTCTTTATTATAATATGACATGAAAAATTAGTATTAATTTGAGTATAATTTACTATAACTTATACTAATTTTTTACTTTGTATTAAAAAAAAAATTAGCCCTCCTATATATTTTTTCTGACTCCGCCCTATATTTTATGAAGACTTAACTTAAAAATCGTGAATATCAACATTCAATAATAAGTTCAAAAAAAAAATTTCTCCAACTTTTTTTTAGTTATTATCTTAATAATAGGACAAACATTCTATTTCTTTATTATTAATTTTATATTATATATTTTTTATTATTAATTAAGTACGGTATATTTAAAATTTATTATCATTTTAATACTTTCATTAAATATGGGTGAAAAATATCATGTGATAAATCCAATGATTATTTTCGACAAGCATGCACTTAACAAGTGACATTTTTCATTCATGCTTAACAAATTTCTTAATAAAAAGTGGCAGACAACAAATTTAAAAATTCGACATTAAATTAATAGTAAAAATATATAATAAAAATAATTTGAAGCATTTAGTGTAAAAAGGAATGTTTATCCTAAAAATATTACTAATTAGCCTCTTAAATTGAAAAAAAAAATTATAAATTTACCTTTTAACAAACAAATTCATTACACTCTAATATTTTGTTTATTTCTTTTAATTCAAATTAGAGACTATGAGTCTCATAATTCATCTCCTTATAACCTTTCTTCCTCGAATTTAATAATAAAAAAGTAATTACCTAGGTTGCCAACGAGTGGCTTAATAGTTTGTAGTTCACTTGAATATATAAAAATGTTTGAAATTTGAGTATTAATTACGAGCGTATGAATAATACATTTATTTTAAAAAAATTAATTACCTTAGTTAAATACATATGAATGGTTTTATTGTATCTCAAACTCCAATTCCTAAGTTACATGCTCAACCCGTTGATATGTTACAATACTTTTACCAATAAAATTTATCTTCTTCAGAGTTTTCTAATATTTCAAATCCACAATCTACATTGGCTTTTCTTCATACGAAGAATCCTCTTGTAACGAAATATCAGACAAGCTAATAACATATGTTGATTATAGTTCCTATTTTCGTAACATTAAAGCGTAAAATAATATATCATGTACTTGAAAAAAAATATGGCTTTGTGCAACTTGTAGAGTTTCTTGATCACACAAATCTTATCAATTGTATCTTGTATATCCTTTGAACATAATCTTCTAGCTTAGTCCGACACAAGGGTGAAAGATAAGTTTGATCATACAACACATGTAGTCATTAATTTAATAATTGAGTGATAAATGTTACTGTAAGAAAAATCAACCAAAGTAAAATGTTATGACCAAGTAACCCCAAAATGCATCACACATGCTCTAAGCATACCTTCTAGAATCTAAATTATTTCCATTAGTCGGATGAAAAATTGTGCTAAAAATAACTCAATTCCTATTACATGTTGTAATTATGTCCTAAAGTAACCAAAAAATTTAAAATCTTGATGAAATACAATTGAATATGACACTATGTGCAACCAAACTTGGATTGCTTGATTATTGTTCATGATTTGTCTAAAGTTGTAACTCCACTTACTCCTTTGACAAGAAAGGGTGTGAGTTTTGAATGGGTAGATGAATGTGAAGAGGCCTTCTTGGAGTTAAACAAACGTTGGATTACTGCTTCGATTCTTGTTATTCCTAAAAGTGATCAAAACAGAGCTTTTAAAAAAAATGTTTTTCAAAGTTGGTATGAGATGATTGATTTTTCTCAGTAGTGATGTATTAATGCATTTCATAGTAAAATCACATATATAAATTCTCTCATTTATTTTCCATCACTATATTTATTATTCTGAATCAAACATAATCTTATAATATTTTCAATGTACTTCAAGCTAAATTTTTTTATTAATGATTATATTTTCTTAAGATGTGTTACTAATTTCCAATTTTTTTTTTCACATTTCGATCAATTAGGAAATTATTTATTATTAATGAAGTATTAAGGTAGTAATTCAAGGAAATCAAATAATTAAAATATTTGATAAAGAAAAACACTTACATGTATTTTTGTCTTTAATTAACCTGAAATACTGCATTGCGTTTAGTAAGATTCAAAAGAAATGAGAACTAATATGAATTGGCATTTAGTGGATACAGACATATTAATAAGAGTTAATGATGGATGAAAAGGTATATATTAGTCAACAATGCTGCATTTAACTATAAAATTACCTGATTATATAGAAAATAAAGTAAACACTTAAAAAAAATAATCTACTACATATAATTACACAATCTTAACATTAATGACACAAACAAAGAAAGATAAGAGGAACTGGAATATCAAGACTGATCCACATAACGATTAAACAGCACATTAGTAATTAAAAAAAAAAAACCCACATTTATTGATACCGCAATGTCTAGGGCATTTCCATAAGCTTGCTAGCAATCAAGTAGGAGTAATAAGCATCATGCACTATCTCTTTCGCTTGTTCCACTGAATAAACTTGAGTTGTAGTAGAAGTACTAGTACTAGTATTAGTACCACGTTGGCTTCCAAATTTAGATGTTTTCAAGTCAACAAGACCTGCCAGCTCAGCTATTCCAGATTTCAAAAGTTCTGGTTTTTTAAACACTCTTGAAGCCAAATCACCCAATTTAACTCCACTATTAAACGAATAATTTCCACGTTCAATGACACTAGCAAAACCCATATTAATATTTTCCCGCCACTCAACTGAGAAGTTGGTCTCCATTCCCACAAAAGGTATACTTTCATCATCAAAGAAGTCAGTTAAACTTTTAGAAACATTTATTAGATCACACTGAATTATCAAACAACGATTGCTAACACACATTATCAAAAGTGAAACCTGTGGATTTGTACCTCTTCTTTTACAATCGAGACCCACTACGCATCTTTGATCTTTTAGCAATTTCTTCAATTCGGATACGTACTCGTCAATAAGACAAGCATCGTTAACCACTGAGACGTTAAGCTTCTCATTGTTTATTTCGATATCATACTGATTCATGTTTTTACGGAATTGTATGGGTAAGCGTTTCATTCTAATTAATTGGTTGTCTTAACTGCTGAAACCAATTAATTTATAATTCAAGGGAAATAAGATAAAAGAAACGCATTGATGTTTTATAGCTGACATATACATGTTTATATACAGCGCCTTACCAAAGCATATTCGGAAGGATTTTTTTTTTTTTTTAATACATATTAAAAGTTGTTTGAAATCTAACTTTTCTAAAGATTTAAATTATTAGAAAAAATGTTTAATATTATTTATATATATATCATTTAAACACTTATAATTTATCAATTAAGAACAATTTTTAAATCTCTTACATTCTTACCATCAATAATAACAAAAAAAATCTAATTAAGGGTTTAAATTATTGGCATTTACCTTTAATTAAAATAAATTAAAAGAACTAAACATAGATGCTTTTTCTCCCTTTTTCTTCTTTGTCATTTTGTCTCTTTCTTTCCCACTAAACCTAACCTCAACTTTTCTTCTACTTTTTCTTTTCTTTTCTTTTCTCTCTCTTTAATTCCTTCGTTTGCAATTTATTAGTTCCTTCGTTTGCAATTTACCACTTACCCAAAATCAGCCCACGGTTTTGGGTTCTCATACATCTTTTTTATTAGAACATTTTTTAAAAGAAAAATACATAATTTTTAATTAAAAAACTACAATAATTAGTAAATATCTTTTGATAAAAAAATATATTAAATAGTTATAATTTTGAAAGTAAAATGATATATTGAAAGGTTATGATTTAAGTAAAAAACATAATTTTTTGATAAATTATAATTGTTATTAACAATTACATATGTTCTAAAAGACATAATTTTTAAAAAAGTCACAACTCATCAAAGAATTTTAACTCAATTGAAGGGGTGCATAAAATTTTATAAATAGGTCATTAGAAGAATATTGAGAGAATAAGAAAATTGATAATAAATGTTCTCTAACATTTTTCACTACAATTTTTGTACAAATAAAGTTAGTGTTTTAAATACTGCAGATTTAGAACATTAATTATCTTGACTGCTCTTTAAAGTCAAATGTATTCTTGAGTTCTCTTCGTGAATGCACACCGCAGACAATAAAAGGCTTCATTGTATAATGGAGACGTATTTGCAGAACCCTAGTGCTGCACCGAATTAGTGGAAGCAAATAGCGTCTTAAGGATAGTGACTTAAAGTCATGCCTCGAAGCTAAATTTAAATGTATTATTATTTATATTAATTTTGCAGTATCATAATTGAATTTTATCAGCATCACAGGGGCTGGGCGGGGCTGCAACCCCGACCAACTTTTAAAAACAAATTAATTACATGTATATTTTTTAGCTTTAAATAAATATTTTATTTGTAGTAATATATTATGTATAATTTTTATGTATATATTTTGATATATATTAACAATATTTAACAAATACATGGATAAAAATGATATAATTTGTAAATAAAATGATTAAATATATACTTTTTTTTATGTATTTGATAACGATTAGGAACATAAATAAAATTATAGTCATATATTATGTAAAAATTCTTCTTAAATGTGATAATTCAAAAAAAGTTTAAATATTTAACTTTAAACTCAATATTATAAAAATAAAATTAAAAAAAATAAGTATATGATAAACTCCATATTAAAGCTTTTAAGTTTATGTTTATCATATTTTATTTTAACCCAAATTTTAACTTTATCTAATATTATATTATTTAATATTTTATTTTAATAATATTTTAGAATTTATTTAAAAAAATTTATATAAAAATTTTATTATTTTTATTACTATTAGTCAGTCTTTTATAAACATATATTTTTAAAATTTTAAATCATATTTTACTTTTTTACATTCTAAATTAAATGATAAATCATATATGTATTTGTCTAGATTTTTTAGTTAATAAATTTATTTTATTCATGAATGATACTAATGCTTATTAACTTATATTTTTGCTTAATTTTTTTTATAAGTTAGATATAACGTGCTAATTCTATATTTTTAGAGTGTTAACTATATGTCTTTATTATAATATAACATGAAAAATTTAGTATTAATTTGAGTATAATTTACTATAATTTATACTAATTTTTTACTTTTTATTAAAAAAAATTTAGCCCATTATATATATTTTTTGCTCTATTTTAAATCATATAAAAATTTAACTTAAAAATCGTAGAGATTAATATTTAATAATAATTTAGTAATTATCTTAATAGACAAACATTGTATTTCTTTATTGTTAATTTTATATCTTATATTTTTTATTATTAATTTAGTACGATACATTTTAAATTTACCACCATTTTAATACTTTCATTAAATATGGGTGAGAAATATCACGTGATAAATGCAATGATTATTTTCGACAAGCATGCACTTAACAAGTGACATTTTTCATTCATGCTTAACAAATTTCTTAATAAAAAACGACAGTAAGACGACAAATTTAAAAATACGACATTAAATTAATAGTAAAAAATATATAATATAAAAAATTAAAAATAATTTGAAGCGTTTAGTATAAAAAAGAATATTTATCCTAAAAATATTATTAATTAGTCTCTTAAATTTTTTAAAAAAATATATTATAAATTTACCTTTTAACAAACGAATTCATTACACTCTAATATTTCATTTATTTCTTTTAATTCAAATTAGAGACTATGAGTCTCATAATTCATCTCCTTATCAACTTTCTTCCTCTAATTTAATAATAAAAAAGTAATTACGTAAGTTGCCAACAAGTAGCTTAATAATTTGTAGTTCACTTGTAAAAATGTTTGAAGTTTGAGCGAGTATATGAATAATATATTTATTTTAAAAAAAAATAGTTACCTTAGTTAAATACAAATGAATAATTTTATTGTATCTCAAACTCCAATTCCTATGTTACATGCTCAACTCCTTCATATGTTACAATACTTTTACAAATAAAATTTCTCTTCTTCAAAGTTTTATAATATTTCAAATCCACAATCTACATTGGCTCTTCTTCATATGAAGAACCCTCTTGTAACGAAATATCAGACAAGCTAATAACATATGTTGTTTATAGTTCCTATTTTCATAACATTAAAGCGTAAAATAATATATCATATACTTGAAAAAAAATGAAAAGACAACTACAATTTATACGCTACATTTTTCACTTATTAAATTATCTGAAAAGTTCCTATAAACGTAGGAGCTAATTTCTTTAATTCCAAAACATGTGACTCCTTTTTTTGTCGTACCTTAATGAATACAAAATCACCGACTTGAAACTTTAATGGTCTTTTTTTTTTTATCAGCATAGCTTTTATGATGGCTTTGTGCAACTTGTAGAGTTTCTTGATCACACAAATCTTATCAATTGTGTCTTGTATATCCTTTGATCATAATCTTCTAGCTTAGTTCGACACAAGCGTGAAAGATAAGTTTGATCATACAACACATGTAGTCATTAATCTAATACTTGAGTGATAAATGTTACTGTAAGAAAAATCAACCAAAGTAAAATGTTATGACCAAGTAACCCCAAAATGCATCACACATGCTCTAAGCATACTTTCTAGAATCTAAATTATTCACAGAGATTGTTCATTAGTCTGACGATGAAAAATTGTGTTAAAAATAAGTCAATTCCTATTACATGTTGTAGTTGTGTCCTAAAGTACCCCAAAAAAATTAAAATCTCGATCAAATACAATTGAATATGACACTATGTGCAACCAAACTTGGATTGCTTGATTATTTTCCAAGATTTGTCCATGATTTGTAACTAAAAAGGGTGTGAATTTTGAATGGGTCGATGAATGTGAAGAGGCCTTCTTGGAGTTAAACTAACGTTTGATTACTGCTTCGATTCTTGTTATTCCTAAAAGTGATCAAAATAGAGCTTTTAAAAAAAATGCTTTTCAAAGTTGGTATGAGATGATTGATTTTTCTCAGTAGTGATATATTAATGCATTTCATAGTAAAATCACGTATATAAATTCTCTCATTTTTTTTCCATCACTATATTTAATATTCTGAATCAAACATAATCTTATAATATTTTCAATGTACTTCAAGCTAAATTTTTTTTATTAATGATTATATTTTCTTAAGATGTGTTACTAATTTCCATTTTTTTTTTTTCACATTTCGATCAATTAGGAAATTATTTATTATTAATGAAGTATTAAGGTAGTAATTCAAGCAAATCAAATAATTAAAATATTTGATAAAGAAAAACACTTACATGTATATTTTGTCTTTAATTAACCTGAAATACCGCATTGTACTAAAGATTCAAAAGAAATGATAATTAATATGAATTGGAATTTAGTGGATACAGACATATTAATAAGAGTTAATGTTGGATGAAAAGGTATATATTAGTCAACAATGCTGCATTTAACTATAACAATGCTGCATTTAACTATAAAATTACCTGATTATATAGAAAAATAAAGAAAACACTAAAAAAAAAAAAAATCTACTACATATTATTACACAATCTCAACATTAATTACACAAACAAAGAAAGATAAGAGGAGCTGGAATATCAAGACTGATCAACATAACGATTAAACAGCACACTAGTAATTTAAAAAAAAAAAAAAAAAAACCCACATTTATTGTTACCGCAATGTCTAGGGCATTTCCATAAGCTTGCTAGCAATCAAGTAGGAGTAATAAGCATCATGCACTATCTCTTTCACTTGTTCCACTGAATAAACTTGAGTTGTAGTAGAAGTACTGGTACTAGTATTAGTACCACTTTGGCTTCCGAATTTAGATGTCTTATTTGTTTTCAAGTCAACAAGACCTGCGAGCTCAACTATTCCAGATTTCAAAAGTTCGGGTTTCTTAAACACTCTTGAAGCCAAATCACCCAATTTAACTCCACTATTAAACGAATAATTTCTAGTTTCAATGATACTAGTAAAACCCATATTAATAGTTTCCTGCGACTTAACTGAGAAGTTGGTCTCCATTCCCACAAAAGGTATACTTTCATCATCAAAGAAGTCAGTTAAACTTTTAGAAACATTTATTAGATCACACTGAATTATCAAACAACGATTGCTAACACACATTATCAAAAGTGAAACCTGTGGATTTGCAGCTCTTCTTTTACAATCGAGACCCACTACGCGTCTTTGATCTTTTAGCAATTTCTTCAATTCGGATACGTACTCGTCAATAAGACAAGCATCGTTAACCACTGAGACCTTAAGCTTATCATTGTTTATTTCGATATCATACTGATTCATGTTTTTACGGAATTGTTTGGGTAAGCGTTTCATTCTAATTAATTGGTGGTCTTAACTGCTGAAACCAATTAATTTATAATTCAAGGGAAATAAGATAAAAGAAACGCATTGATGTTTTATAGCTGATATACACATGTTTATATACAGCGCCTTACCAAAGCATATTCAGAAGGAATATTTTTTTTCATACTTGTTAAAAATTGTTTGGATACTTATTCTATTAAAGTTTAAGTCATCGACATAAATGTTAGAATATTATTTTTATGCATATATTAGTTGTCTATAACTCAATTATTTTTATGTATTATACAAATTAAACACTTATAATTTAACAATAATCACATTTAAATCTTTACATACTTACTCCTAATAATGACATACCAAATGAACTATTCCTCTAAACACACATGCATGATTTCGAGGCTTCTAACATATAAAGACGATTAAAACCTACAACATTATATAACAATCCATTAGTATAAACATCAATGGGCAAATTTTATATTTACACTTGAAAAAAAAAATTAAGGGTTTTATAGGCATTTACCTTCGATTAAAATAAATTAAAAGAACTAAAAATAGATGGAAATCCTTTGTCTCTCTTTTTTTGTTTTTTTCTCTTTTTGTTTTTTTTTTTTATTTTCTTTCTTTAAAAAAAAATAAAGTCTATTTTTTTTTATTTAAATTTAAATTTTTGATAAAAAATTTAAAAATATTACTACCAAAATCACATAAAATTTTTAAAACATAATCATATATGCACGCACGTAGAAGCGGAAGGAGCCTTTATTGTCATTTGTCATTTTCTCTCTTTCTTTCCCACTAACCTCAACTTTTCTTCTACTTTTTCTTTTCTTTTCTCTTTCTTTAACTCTTTCCTTTCGAATTTTACCGCTTACCAAAAATCAGCCCACGGTTTTGGTTCTCTCTTCTTTTTTTAATAACTATCTTTTGTATCTTATATTTTAAATTTACGATCATTTTAATATTTTCATTAAAAAATTGATTAAATATAAATAATAAAAAAATCACTTAACAAATGCAATGATTATTTTTAACAAGCATGCACTTAACATATGACATTTTTTTTTTTATCTATACTTGACCAATTTCTTAATAAAAATTGATAATAATATAACAAATTTAAAAATATGGTATTAAATTAATAGTAAAAAATATATAATATAAAAATTAAAAGTAATTTGAAGAGTTTAGTATGAAAAAAAATGTTTACCTTAATAATATTACTAATTAGCCTTTTGTTTTAAAAAAAAAATTATAAATTTACCTTTTAACAAACCAATTAACTACACTCTAATATCTCATTTATTTCTTTTAATTCAAATAAGAGACTATAAGTCCCACATTTCATCTCCTTTGAAACTTTCTTCTTCGAATTAATAATACAAAAGTAATTACTTAATGAGCTTATGTATCAAGAACATATAGTTCACTTTAGTATATAAAAGGTCTTAAGTTTAAGTCCTAATTATGGATGTATGAGTAATACAGTTATTTTAAAAAAAAATAATTACTTTAATTAAATAGATATAAATATTTTTTTTTATCTCAAACTCCAATTCCCAAGTTACATGCTTGATCTTTTGATGTCGCTAGAATACTTTTTTCTTCGAACTTGTCTAATATTTCAATGCACAATTACATGGGCTTTTTTTATACAAATAATCCTCTTGTAACGAGATATCAGACAAGTTAATAACATATATTGGATCTAGTTCCTATTTTCATAACATTAAAACGTAAAATATATCATGTACTTGAGAAAGATGAGAAGATAATTGTAATTTGTACGTTACATTTTTTACTCATTGAATAATATGAAAAGTTCTCATAAACATATGAGCTAATTTCCTTTATATCCAAAACATGGGACTCCCTTTTTAGGTCGTACTTTAATGAACACAAAAGCACCGACTTGAAACCTTAAAGGTCTTTTTGTATCAGCATAATTTTTTTGACAACTTTGTACAACTTGAAATTTTTCTTGATCATACAAATCTTGTCAATTGTGTCTTTTATATCCTTTGATCCTAGAACACCATAATCTTTTGGCTCAATTCGACACAAGGGTCAAAGACAAGGTTAACCATACAACAAATGGAGTCATTAATCTAATACTTGAATGATAAATGTTATTGTAAGAAAAATCAACCAAAGTCAAATGTTATGACCAAATAACCCCAAAATGCATCATACGTGCTGCTCTAGGCATACTTTCTAGAATCCAAATTATTCCCTAAGATTGTCCATGAGTCCGAGGATGAAAAGTTATCCTAAAAATAACTTAGTTCCTATTACATGTGTAGTTATGTCCAAAAGTAACCAAAAACTTTAGAATCTTGATTAGATACAATTGAATATGACAATACTTGGATTGCTTGATTATTGTTAAAAATTTGTCCAAGTTTCTCTAAAGTTGCAACTCCGACCACTTACTCCTTTGAAAAGAAAGGGTATGAATTTTGAATGGAAAAAGGCATTCTTAGAGTTTAGCTAACGTTTGATTACCTCTCCAATTCTTGTTATTCCTAATAGTAAAAAGCCATAAGGAAATTAAATGGTTAATTGTGTGTACTTTGCAACATGATCGAGTAGTTTCTTAAGTCAACTTAAATTTCATGAGAATAAATACCCAACTTGTGAATTAGAATTGGCTGTAGTTATTTTTGGTTTGAAAATTTGGTAGTGTATTTTATGAAGGGATATTGAGATATACATTGATCATAAGAGTTTGAAGTTTGTTATCTCAAAAAGAGCGATATTTTATAGAGGATTATGATTTTGAATTACAATATCGCTTGAAAAAGCAAATGTGGTAGTAGATTCTTTAAGTAGAAAAGCTAGAAAAGTGGCTTCTATAATTATGAACTATTGGAAATTGAGCATGACCTTTAAGGGATACGATTTACAATTGTATGATGATGGAATCATTGTTTCTTTATTTAATGTTGTTGCAAAGTCTACCATTCAATATCAAATAATTGAAGCCCAAAGGATAGATTCTAAGAAACGTGAAGTATAAAGTAGTTTAGAGCAAGGTGAACAAGTTAAAACTTGGACATTTACTCGAGATGAAACATTCATATTTATCGAGAGAATAATTGTTCCTGATAACGACTCTCTCAAAAGGGAGCTATTTAGTGAAGCATGTCGATCAAAATATTATGTGCATATTAAAAGTATCAAAATATATCAAAATTTTCTTCGTCACTTTTGGTGCAAAAGAATGAAAAAAGATGTTGCTAAGTTTATGGCCAAATGCCTTACTTGTCAACGAGTGAAGACAAAGCACCAAAAAATAATTAGAATATTACAATACCAACCTATTGATGAGTGGAAATGAGATCATGTTACTATAAATTTTATCGAGGGATTGACTTGTACCTCACATATTTTTGATGCCATTTGGGTGATTATGGACCGATTCACTAAATTCACATACTTTTTACCGGTTCGAATGTCTTATTGTGCAACTAAGTTAGATACGTTATATGTGAAGTAAATACTTTGGTTGCATAGAATTCCATATTCAACTGTATTTGATCGAGATTCTAATTTATTGGTCACTTTTGGAGATAGTTATTACATGCAATTTGAGTGATGAATTATCTTTTTGCACAACTTTTCATTCTCAGACTGATGAACAATTTGAGTGAGTAGATCAAATTCTAGAATATATGCTTAGAGCATTTGTGATGGATTTTAGGAGTAATTGGTCATGGACAATCTAAGTGAGTACTTCAAATTCTAGAAAATATGCTTAAAGCATGTGTGATAAATTTTAGGGGTAATTGGTCAAAATATTTTCCTTTGGTTGAGTTTTTCTTATAATAACAATTATCATTCAAGTATTAAATGGCTTCATATAAAGCATTGTATGATTGACATTGTCGTTCACCCTTGTGTTGGAATGAGCCAAAAGATTATGGTTTTTTAGGACGGCCACAAAAAAATAATTAACAAGATTCATATGATCAAGAAGAATCTTGAAGTTGCGCAAGTGGTCATAAAAGTTATACTAATAAATGAAGAAGACCTTTAGGGTTTTAAGTATGTGATTTTGTGTTCATTAAGGTACAACCCCAAAAATGGAGTCACACATTTTGGATTTAAAGGGAAATTATCTCCACTATTTATTGGACCTTTTCAGATTATTGAACTATTAAAAAATGTAGCGTACAAATTACAATTGTTTTCTCATCTTTTTCAAGTACATGATATATTTTACATTTCAATGTTATGAAATTACGAACCAAATCCCACAAATATTATCAACTTATTTGACATTTGTTACAAGAGAATTCTTCATATAAAGAAATGCTCATGTAGATTGCGGATTGAAAATTTAGACAACTCTGAAGAAGAAAAATTCTATTGATAAAATTATTATGGCGACATAACGGAGTGACCATAGAATTTGAGATGCTAGAAAAATATCTATTATACTAAGGGAATTAGTTTTTGGAATAATAGTTTAAATTGTCCTATAACTTTATCAAAAGTTTAATTTAATTATGCAATTTTTTGATTTATTAAAAGTTTAATTTAGTCTTGTAATTTTTTGATTAAGCAGAATAAGGACACTCATTTAATAAAATTTTTAAATAAATACAAAAAAATGCCAAAAAAAATCATATTTATACAATTATTTTGGAATTTTATTAAACTTGTTTTAAACTTTTATAAAATCAATTTCTTTATTCTACTTTGTGAAAACATTAAAAAAATAAACTGTATATTTTAAAAATTAGTGTTTTACTTAATCAAAAAATTACCATATTTAAATTGACTTTTAAGAAAGTTACATAAATATTGCAAAATGCTATCCATTTCTTTTTTATTATTAATTTCGTGAATGAATAGGTAGGTAGTTATCGCGAAGGAGCTTCGATCGCTGCTTCTCCACCGCTGGGAGAACTGACTGCGAACTCCGCCCGAATCGCCGGTGGCATCCATCCATCCAACTTTCGATAGTTTAATCACAGGTATCTCTGAAGACATCGTTCCTTTTTCATCAAGTAATCGAGCCAAAGAGGGCTTTCTGATTTTCTCAGCTAGGGTTCATCATCCATCGCATCACACTTTGCTCCATCCCCTAATATCCATATTCAGACGGTTATCCAGAGTAAGTAGCATGGAGTTAGTATCGTTCCTTCTCATCAGGTAGTCGAGCCAGAGAGGGGCCTTTGATTTACTCAGCTAGGGCTCATCATCCATCGCATCAAACTTTGCTCCATTCCCAAATCTCCACAGTAAGACGGTTAATCAATGTAGGCAGCATGGAGTTATAGCTGGCTAATAAGGAATTATGATCTCGAGCCCATCCATTCCTTCAATTAACCACACGCAAACCAAATTACAGCTCAAAGGTCTATGACTCCGTCGTTCCAGCTCTCCAATATTAAAAGACCAATCACGGAACAGGAAATGATTTCCCCTTTGTCTACCCGTAAACGGCACACAACCAGAGAAGAAGCAGAACCAATTATTTTACGTGTCGTTATAACTCTCTGCACGATTCTTAGAGATTTGACATTTCCAGCACTCCCATATCAATATATAAGGCACTTGCGTATACTTGGAACATTCAGCACTGAATTATACAAAACAAGAGACAAAACAAGCTTTTATACAGACTACCCTTCGACATCCAAAATGTCTCAATCTCCATTAGGAATTAATACTGAGGAGCTTAATATGCTCGTGGAAGAAACACAAAACCTCACTTGTATACTACCAGAGATTCAACTTGATGAAGACCCTACTGATCAGCTCTCAGCCTCACTCAAACTAATAGGTAAAATCCTATCTCGTACCAACATTAGGAAGGCGCAGGTGATAAGTGCAGCTAAAAAAGCTTGGAATCTAAAAGGTGAGGTATCAATATCTGTAATGGATTACAACAGAAACATTTTCTCCTTCACTTTCTCAATGGAAGGGGACAGAGACTATGTGTGGGAATAAAGAATCTGGCACGTCAACAATGCACTAATGGTACTCAAAACTTGGAACAACCAACTCACCATACAAGAACTCGACTTCAATACTGCCTGTTTCTGGATACAAGCACATGGGTTACACTTCGCGGGCATGAAAGCATCCAACATTGAAAAACAGGCGAAGGTTGCCGGCAAACTGGTGGATAAAGAATTGAATGAGCTGGACTCAACCCAATTGCACAAATACCTCCGGTTTCGAGTGGAAGTTAACGTACACAAACCACTAGCAACAGACTGCATTGTTCCGAGAAAGCATGCACAACATACCAATGATAAGATATGGGTTGAATTTTAATATGAAAGACTACCTGACCTCTGTTATAAGTGTGGCATTCTGGACCATGTCACTAAGGAATGTGAACTGACCACTGCAACAACGTATATGCTCAATGAGAACCTGCAGTCCTCTGTCTTTGGGGATTGGCTCAAAGTTAGTGCCAACCAAAATGCTCCTCTGAACAAATTATGGCTTCTAACAGCAGAACCTGAACTGACACGAACCATGAGTGCTCACAACATGGGAAATCTGAACCCCAACACACTGGCTTCACATGCATTCAACTACCATCACCAATCTGAAGCGTCCCATTCAGTGACTCAAAAGGAATCCTTCTCAAAGAAGATGGACAAACTTCACAGTGAAGTAAAGGAACTGTTGCAAATGACTAATGATCTGGATCTCGTTCATTTTGCAGCTACTTATGAGGAATGGTACTCCGCAGGGGCTAACACAGACAGTGACATAAACTTAAGATGCAAATTGATAGCTCAAGCCATTGTGATACGAACCGGATCGTGCCATAATCAAGGCACGACACGGGGCAAGGACTATGCCAATAAAAGGGTCAAATATCGGCGCAAAAAGGCCCGCCACAAACACGAGCTAGGGCGCAAACATGTTAGCCATGAAGTGCCAAGCTAATTTGTGGATTTTCAGGATTTTGGAGCTGCGCCGCGGCATGACAATCCCCCGCCGCGGCGACCAAGTTTCTGTTTTGGTGGAATTTTTGACGAGGCATTCTCGCCGCGGCATGAAATATGTGCGCCGCGGCGCCGATGTTTTTGTTTTGGGCGTGAAGGCTGGGAGATGTGCGCGCAGGACGAGCAGACGCGCGCGCAAGTGTGGGCAGAGGTGCGCGCAGAGGACCAGGGACGTGCGCTACGCGGCATGGCTTTTGGGCGCCGCGGCACAGACCTCTCGGCCCGCCTACTAATGCTTTTGTGATCCGAGCCTCCTCGCCGCGGCATGAATAATTGCCAGCCGCGGCGCCAATGTAAAAATTGTAATTTTAAACCATTGGATCAAATCCAATGGCTCAAATCTTGTCTTATTTTTTTAGGTTTTGTGTGAGCCCTATTTAAAGACATTTGGGCAGCTCTTGTTTGTAACTTTTGTTCATTTATGAAATTTGTTTGAAAACAAATTGTGAGAGCCCATGAGCTCCTTGCTTGATTGCAAGCCAACCCCCCAAGAACTTATCAAAGGTCTTTGCACCCCTTTGTGGCGTTCGCCCTCTCCTCCGTGCGTGGTGCGTAATATCCATGTGTGTAGGTGAGTTTCCTACAGCCCAATCTGTGTTTTGCTTTGGATTTCTCCTCCCAATTTTGTTGTTGGGTCATGGACCGTTCTCTTTCGGTTCTCTAGCCTCGTAGCTAGGCGGGTCGATAGGAATCGCGTTCCAACGGTTCGCATCATTTGGTATCAGAGCTCTAGGTTGAGACTCTAGATTCCTATCTTAATTTTTGTCAAATTCTATTTCATAGCAACAAGAAAATTGCTTCACAAAAAAATTCTGTGTTCATCTTGTTTTTGTGTGTTTAATGCATTTCCTGGAATAACCTGTGTGATGTTGTTGTTTGCTTCTTATTTTGGTTGAATTTGGAGAGGATTTTGTGTTGGAAATTCCCCCAAATTTTCGTTTTTTTTTTAAGAGGGGCATTTTGGTAATCTCACATGTGATTTTTCTTCTTGAAAAGTGAGAGCCAAACTTTTCTCTTTATTTTAAAAAAAATAAAAAATATCTTCCGAAAATATCTCCCGAAAATATCTCACGAAAATATCTCGTGAAAATATCTCCCGAAAATATCTCGTTAGATATTTTTATAAAAAAAAAAAAAAAAAATCTGGAAATTCAATTTCCAAGAATTTTACAAAACTTTCGTTAAAGTGTCATTCACACTTTTAACGGATCGTATTTTTGTTCGTTTAGATATCGTTTTCGTGAATTTGACCTAAATCCCAATTCTTTTCAAAATTTCTAGAGTTAGGATTTCCAAACACATTGAGTTAGTTTCTTTTGTCCCTTACATTGGATATTACAAACTACACTTGGTGTTTACGGAATATTGCAATTGTTCGTGAATTTTGGATAGTTTGGATTGCTTGGTAGCTAAAGTGCTTGAGAGATCATTCTAAGGGTTAAACACGAAGGGTATTTTGTTAGCATTTGGAAGTATGTTTCGCACTAGGTGCCATGTGAACGAGAAAGTGTGTCGTGTGGTCATTGATGAAATGCTTCATGCTAACTATGCTAGCACTACTTTGGTGAAGAAATTGAATTTGCCAACCTTACAACATCCAAAACCATATATGCTACCATGGATGAATGAGTTTGGTGAATTGGAGATAAGCAAACAAGTTTTGGTGCCATTCTCAATAGGAAGGTATAAAGATGAAATACTTTGTGATATAAGTCCCATGACTTATTGTCATCTATCATTGGGAAGGACATGGCAATTGGAGAGACGAGCTAAGCATGATAAGATCACAAATAGGTATGAATTTGTGAGAGACAACAAAAGAATCGCTCTTGTGCCTTTATCCGAGGAAGAAGTGTATGAAGAGGAGAAGAGAATTCTTGAGGTTGAAAAAAAAGATAGAAAAGAGGTTGAAGAAAAGAGAAATGAATGTGAGAAGAAGAATTAAGTTTCAGTTGTTGTGGACAATATTCGGAAAGGAAAAACTTACATTCTTACTAACGAAATTGTTTCTTTGCCTTTTGTTGCTAATTCGGTTTTACAGGATCAAACCCTTGACTTCATTGGAGTTGAGCAACGTCAGGATGTCAAAGTTGAACAACCGTTGGTACATTCAATTCTAGAACACACAACCTTCAGAAGGCCGATCAAGAGTGTGATTCAACGTGCCTTCGATTCAACCATTGTGAATTCAGCAATCCCCATCACAATAGCTAAGATTCGAGGACGAATCTTCTTAAAGAAAGGGGGTCTGATACGAACCGGATCGTGCCATAATCAAGGCACGACACGGGGCAAGGACTATGCCAATAAAAGGGTCAAATATCGGCGCAAAAAGGCCCGCCACAAACACGAGCTAGGGCGCAAACATGTTAGCCATGAAGTGCCAAGCTAATTTGTGGATTTTCAGGATTTTGGAGCTGCGCCGCGGCATGACAATCCCCCGCCGCGGCGACCAAGTTTCTGTTTTGGTGGAATTTTTGACGAGGCATTCTCGCCGCGGCATGAAATATGTGCGCCGCGGCGCCGATGTTTCTGTTTTGGGCGTGAAGGCTGGGAGATGTGCGCGCAGGACAAGCAGACGCGCGCGCAAGTGTGGGCAGAGGTGCGCGCAGAGGACCAGGGACGTGCGCGCCGCGGCATGGCTTTTGGGCGCCGCGGCACAGACCTCTCGGGTTGAAGTGCAAGGTTCCTCGCCGCGGCATGGAATTTGTCCGCCGCGGCCCGCCTACTAATGCTTTTGTGATCCGAGCCTCCTCGCCGCGGCATGAATAATTGCCCGCCGCGGCGCCAATGTAAAAATTGTAATTTTAAACCATTGGATCAAATCCAATGGCTCAAATCTTGTCTTATTTTTTTAGGTTTTGTGTGAGCCCTATTTAAAGACATTTGGGCAGCTCTTGTTTGTAACTTTTGTTCATTTATGAAATTTGTTTGAAAACAAATTGTGAGAGCCCATGAGCTCCTTGCTTGATTGCAAGCCAACCCCCCAAGAACTTATCAAAGGTCTTTGCACCCCTTTGAGGCGTTCGCCCTCTCCTCCGTGCGTGGTGCGTAATATCCATGTGTGTAGGTGAGTTTCCTGCAGCCCAATCTGTGTTTTGCTTTGGATTTCTCCTCCCAATTTTGTTGTTGGGTCATGGACCGTTCTCTTTCGGTTCTCTAGCCTCGTAGCTAGGCGGGTCGATAGGAATCGCGTTCCAACGGTTCGCATCATTAATTTAAGGAGCAGATGCAACCATTCCAACTAAAACCCGCAGGTGTTAGTTGAGGCGCAATTTGCCCTTATAACCCAGTCTCAACGCCGGTACCGAACCCTCACCCTCGTCAGCAACCAGACCCAAGGTACTAAATGAGCCACTGGATGTTACGCACCCGTGTAATCTAGCACCTACCAGACCCTTGGATGTTACTCACCAAGGTCGCATCATTCCCTCCTTCTTAAAGAAGGTTCGTCCTCGAACCTGCGCCAGGCGGGATTCGAACCCGGGACCAGGCTCTGATACCAAATTTAAGGAGCAGATGCAACCATTCCAACTAAAACCCGCAGGTGTTAGTTGAGGCGCAATCTGCCCTTATAACCCAGTCTCAACGCCGGTACCGAACCCTCACCCTCGTCAGCAACCAGACCCAAGGTACTAAATGAGCCACTGGATGTTACGCACCCGTGTAATCTAGCACCTACCAGACCCTTGGATGTTACTCACCAAGGTCGCATCACATTGGCTATCGCTTTGATTTCAATATCCAGGAACCACCACTTAGACTCACAACAACAAGAATTTTCCAACTTGCTGAATACGTACACAATGGTGTACAATTCAATGCGTCTGATCATCTGTCCAAAATCACCTTTGCACTATTCCAATACCAACTGGCACAACACAGAATTGAGAGGACACTCTCGGGAAGGAACAATAAGACCCCAACAACCAACCTGGCATCTCCAAGACCTTCAAAACGCAAGGCACCTGAGGCTTCCCAAAAGGCTTGCAAAACGAAAGTTTTTTTAAGCCATTCTGACATCAACTTAGGCTCTGAATCTTTATTGTGTTTAAATGATTATTTTCTCTCTGGCATGGAAAATGTGCAGGACACAGGTTCGGGTACGAGAGGAGAATACTTGGTTACGCAACATAGTAACATAACTCCCACTTCAGCGTGGGAACAAGCTGGCAATTTTAATGATAGTAAAACTGAAGGTGGGGAGGCGACCTCTAACTTGCCCCCCAAGCAAACATGAAAATCCTTAGCTGGAATGGCCGAGGGCTGGTCCGACCTCGAGCCAAGTGCGAACTGCGCTTTCTGATTAAAAAACAAAAACCGGACGTTCTTTGGTTAATGGAAACGAAGGCCCACGAAACTCAGGCATCTCATCTACAAACTACTTTAGTAGGCTTTAACAATAGTCTCATCTTACCTGCTATAGGATTACAAGGAGGCTATTGTTTGTTTTGGACAGGAAATGTAAACTTAACTATCAGCTTTGTGGGGAGCTCTTTTGTAATAGCAGATTTAAATTCTGCATTTGGATCCAATGAAATAATACATATCATATTTACTTATATCCCTCCATATCAAAGTGTTAAAAAACAAGTCTGGAAGGATATCTCGGAAAGGATTCCTACGCTGAATAATTCTTGGTGCCTAATTGGAGATCTAAATGACATCACTCAAGACACTGAAAAATGTGGAGGCATACCTTTCCACATCCACCCAATGAATGAACTAATTCTCTTCATGGATGAACAAGGGGCAGTAGACTTGGGTAGTGTGGGACATATGTTCACTTGGAGCAACAAAAGACAACAGGATCAACGAATACTCCAAAAATTGGACAGGGTCATTTCGTCGGTCCATTGGTTGAATGTCTTCCCAAAGGCACTAGTAACTAATTTACCCACTTACACTTCAGACCACAATCCCATTGTACTAAACCTTTTTGGTGCACAAGAAAAATATCTACGGAGACCATTCAGATTTTATGAGATGTGGACTCGTGATACCAGCTGTGAATCACTAATCCAGCAATCTTGGGCGACACACACAGGTAAGTATTCTAATGTCACTGTCACACTTAAACTGTTGGCTAATACCTTAAGTAAGTGGAACAAACAACAGTTTGGATTCATTCCTGACAAAATAAAGAAATTGGAATCCCAACTCATGGTCATACAACAAGGATCGCATGCAGAGGATACACAAGATCAGGAAAAAATGGTATGTACATTACTGGAAGAACAATACACTAGATGAGACTCATTGTGGAAGCAAAAGTCCAGAGAACTTTGGATTAAAGAGGGAGATCGAAATACTAAATTCTTTCATACTTCAACTCTACTGAGGAGGAAAACGAACTTTATTCCTTGTTTGAAGTTAAACACTGGTCGAACAACCTGGCACAGGAAAGAAATTGGTACTGAATTCATTACACACCTCAAAAGTTCCTTCACTTCAGATCTATCCATCTTACACGATGAATTAAGCAACTTATTCTCAAAGGTGGTCACAACAGAAGAAAATTCCAGCCTAACAGAGATCTCATCTAATACTGAGATTAAGAAAGCACTTTGGGAGATGGGGGATTACAAATCACCAAGTCTGGATGGTTTTTCTGTTGGTTTCTATAAGAAATACTGGCACATAGTAGGTGAAACCATTGTTAAGGAGATACAACAATTCTTCCTAACTGGTACATTGAAGGATGGTTGGAACCACACGTTCATCATTCTAATTCCAAAAATCTCAGGTCTTATGGAATGTAAGGACTTTAGACCCATCAGTCTGTGCAATGTCAGCTACAAAATCATCTCTAAACTATTAGTTAATAGACTTCGAGCAATTCTACAAAAACACATATCCCCCTTTCAATCAACTTTCCTCCCGGGGCGATGGATAGCAGAAAATACAATACTAGCCCAGGAGGTTGCCCAAACTATCTCCAAGAAATCAACAGGTAAAGGTGGTCTAATGTGTATCAAGGTAGACATGGAAAAAGCATATGACAGGGTGGAATGGAACTTCCTCATGAAGATCATGGAGCTATGGGGTTTCTCAACCAAGTTTAAACAATTAATTCTGCAATGCATATCAACCTCTTCGATTTCAATCTTGCTAAATGGCTCTCCATTTGGTAGATTTCAACCTTCAAGGGGACTCAGACAAGGGGATCCTTTATCCCCATATCTTTTCCTTATTATATTTGAATGTCTATCCCTGATGATTATGAAAGCAGAACACACAGGCACCATTCATGGTATCAAAATCGCAAGAAGAGCCCCTCTCATCTCTCACTTAATGTATGCTGATGATGTAGTCATCTTCCTGAGAGGTAATCTTTTAAATACAAATAGCATAAAAAACATACTGCAAACATATGGCAGCTGGTCTGGACAAAAAGTGAACCTTCTAAAATTGGTCATATTTTTTTCCAAAAACATGCACTCTATGCTTCAAACTACTATATGCAATGAACTCCAAATCCAGAGAGTAGAAGGCAGTATCAAGTACTTAGGGAACTCCCTCCCACTCAACCGATCAAAAAAAGAAAATTTCTATGGCCTACTACAGAAACTCAAAAACAAACTACAAAGTTGGAAATCCAAACTACTGTCACAAGCTGGTAAAGCCACTCTAATCCGTTCTGTTCTACAAAACATGCCCACTTATACTATAAGTACATTTAAACTCCCTTCAAGCATTTAGACAGAGGCGGACTCCATAATCAAAAAAATTTGGTGGAACAAAGACATGAATGTAAAACACTATTTCTCTCCAATCAGCTAGAGACAAATTTGTACACCCAAAGAGGCAGGTGGGTTGGGATTTCGACAATTAAAAGACTTTAATCAAGCAATGCTATCAAAATTAGCATGGGAAATCTTCAAGGCCCCACATAAACTCTGGGTCAAAATCCTCAGTGCAAAGTATATCAAAGATTTGGAATTTTTAACAGTACTCCCTCGCAATTCCGACTCCTGCATCTGAAAAGGTATTCTCTGGGGTAAATAATTAATCATCCAAGGAAGCTATTGGAAACTAGGACATGGATAATCCATCAACATATGGACACAACCTTGGATCCCTGGTTTACCACAACAAAAACTTCCGCTTTCTATGGGACAAAACTTCCAAAATGACATCTCTACTCCTACAAACCTATGCCACTGGATTCCTAATCTGCAATGGAATATGTCAAGAGTAAAACACATCTTTCCAGCATACGTGGCAAATTTCATACAAGCAATACCTCCCCCTACACCAGGTACCCCTGATACTCTACTTGGTTTGGCACAGGTACATGCAATTTCTCAGTCAAGGATGCATATCACACTCTACAAAAAAACAAAGGAATTCAAGATTGCCAGAGTTATTGGCAATTACTCTGGAAAGCGAAAATACATGAGAGACCCAAAATTTTCCTTTGGAAAATACTGAAGAACGCTCTCAGCACAAAAAAAATGGATTACTCATTTCATTCCAATGACAGATTTAAGTTGCACCCTATGTCACAAAGAAGCAGAAGATGTAGAACATCTATTCATCAAATGTGAAATTTTAAAATCTTGGTGGAAACATTGGAACTGGAACTTACTGTGGGAATTTACTCAATCACTGGATATTTTCTCGTACATCAAATTCATACTACAACCTCCAAAGATTCTTCTTCAGGCAAACTGTTCTACTGAAACGTTCACACTGACAGCAGCTATCATGCTCGAACATATATGGTTTACCAGAAACCAAATCATCTTTAATGCAGGAACCCTAGAAGGACCCACAGCCATCAGTTCAATAATCAGGAGAGTTGAAGAATTCCAAATCTGTCTTCTCCCTCAAAAACAAACAGACATTCAAAAATCACAGGACACGATCTTCATTCCTATACCAAACCATTGGCAACCACCTCCTATGGGTGCGGTGAAATATAATTTTGACGCATCATGGTATCATGGGAAGGCAACAATTGGATTTGTCATTTCTGACAAAAATGGCAACATCGTTGAAACATGGATGGAGCAACGATACACTGCCAGTGTGGATGTCGCAGAAACGTTAGTATTGGAAGCGGCGCTCACCCATGCTTTATCAATAAAACACAAAGCTATCTACATTGAAGGAGATGCAAAATTTGTGATCCAAGCTCTAATGGAAGATACACAGGACACAATATCAAATACAGTAGATGCAATCATCTAGAATCTGAAGCAGAAGCTACCACTATTTTTCATGATTTCTATTCGATGGAACCCTTGTCATTTGAACGCTCGAGCTCACAATTTGGTTAAATCAACTATAGGAGATACCTCTAGCTCAACTGCTTTACAGGATCCAGATCGATTAAATCACCCCATCCCTCTTCCCCCTATTACCCATACATAGGCTATCGCCTATCCCCTCTAGCAAAAAAAAAAAAATTTCGTGAAAGAAATGTTTTAAGAAAGTGTGATTGTAGTACCCATAGTCTTAGGTAGAAATAAAATAAATAAATAAATAAGGTATTAAAGTGTAATTAATTTGTTTCTTTAAGAGTAAGTTTGTAATTTTATTTACATTTTTAAAGAAAAAATTAGTATTATAGTTTAACTTAGTAATAAAATAAATTATGTTACAAGATAAAAATATAATTGATGTATAATTATTAGTTAAAATATTGAAGTTACCTTTTTCTCCATTTATATAATTAACTACCATGCGATATTATTGTAACTTGTGGTAAATAGATTAAAAAAAAAAAAAAAAAAACCAAAACCATGCGTTGGTTTTAGAAGTTGATAAAAAGCAAAAGAACGGAACTAAAGAGACGGGAAAAGGTGAAAGAAGACAGAGAGAAGAAGCAAAGTAGAAAAAGTGAGAAAAAGGAGACAGGGGAAAAATGAAAGGAAAAGAGAGAGACGTGTCCTTGGTATTTATTTTTATGTCTTTCAATTTTAAAAGGAAAGGAGAAAGAGAGGGGAAGTTTCCTTAGCATTTATTGTTATGTCTTTCGATTTGTTTTCATAAAGATAAATGTCTGTTCCTTATTTATGTGATAAATTTTTTCTTTTGACAAAATAAACTTCATCATAATTAAGCTGGCTGTCACATCGTTCAATATTATTAATATTTAGTTAAGTTTTATCTATTATAAAATACTTATTATCGTATTTAAATTTAACATTAACATATAAGTCTAAGTATTAACGCTACATTTTATTGTCTAATACAATTTTAATTTTATATACAATTATTTATTTAATTATAATAATTAATTATTATTTATTTAATCTTTTTTAAACCTTAATTAGATAAAATAGTTAGTTTTTAATTGAGAATATAGTAAATACATTATGTATATATCGATAATTCCAAAATGTTTTGGAGCGTTTTTTAAAACTTAAAATTTAAAATTAACTGTTAACGATAATATTATTACAATTTAATTTATTATAATAATTTTATTTAAAAATAATTGTATTTAAGTATAATTAATTATAAAAATATAATTAATAATTTAATATTTTTATCGTAATAATAATAATAATAATAATAAAATCTTTGTGCTATCATGTAATTAAACCATACAATCCTTTTTTCATCCAAAAAAAAAATAAAAAAATCATACAATCTTTTAATTTCCTCTAAGAAGACCCTAACATCTTTAAGGCTTGGCATCGTAAATCGGAGAAATACAACTAACCTTGGTATTCTAAAAAGAATACAACGATTCACCTTCTTTTTATATATAATATGTATCATAAGCTCTATATATTAAATTAACTTATTGGTGAAGTTAGTTCCTAAAAAACAAATAGAATTACTCCTCAGCAGCTAGCTGCAAGCCTGCAAGATTTACTCAATAAATTACACGAGAAAAGCATTCGAGAATCTCATCGCTCTTTTACAAACTTTTTTTTTTATTTTATAATAAAACTCTTTTACAAACTTATTCGAAATCATAACTAATTGCATAAACTTCATACATTACAAACAAATTATGTGCAACCAAACTTGGATTCTTTGATTATTGTCCAAGATTTGTCTAAAGTTGTAACTCCACTTACTCCTTTGACAAGAAAGGGTGTAAATTTTGAATGGGTCGATGAATATGAAGAGGCCTTCTTGGAGTTAAACAAACGATTGATTACTGCTTCGATTCTTGTTATTCCTAAAAGTGATCAAAACAGAGCTTTTAAAAAAAATGCTTTACAAAGTTGGTATGAGATGATTGATTTTTCTCAGTAGTGATGTATTAATGCATTTCATAGTAAAATCACATATATAAATTCTCTCATTTATTTTCCATCACTATATTTATTATTCTGAATAAAAAATAATCTTATAATATTTTCAATGTACTTCAAGCTAATTTTATTTATTAATGATTATATTTTCTTAAGTGAAACATAATCTTAATGATTCCCACAAAAGGTATACTTTCATCATCAAAGAAGGCAGTTACACTTTTAGAAACATTTATTAGATCACACGGAATTATTAAACAACGATTGCTAACACACATTATCAAAAGTGAAACCTGTGAATTTGCAGCTCTTCTCTTACAATCGAGACCCACTACGCGTCCTTTATCATTTAGCAATTTCTTCAATTCGGATAAGTACTCGTCAATAAGACAATCCTCGTTAACCACTGAGACGTTAAGCTTATCATTGTCTATTTCGATATCATACCGAGTCATGTTTTTACGGAATTGTATGGGTAAGCGTTCCATTCTAATTAATTGGTCGTCTAACTGTTGAAACCAATTAATTTATAATTCAAGGGAAATAAGATAAAAGAAACGCATTGATGTTTTTTAGCTGATATACACACATGTTTATATATAGTGCCTTACCAAAGCATAATCGGAAGAATTTTTTTTTTTTTTTTTCCATCCACGTTAAGAGTTGCTGGGAATTGAGATAAATGTTTAATATTACTTTTATACATATATTATTATTTTATAATTTAATTAAAGTTTATACATTATGTAAGCTTGTAATTTAATAATTATGAGCTACTTTTAAATTTATACATTCTTACATTTAATAATAATGAGCTGTTATTGACATGGACTAAATAAACAGTTACTCTAAACACACAATTTTTACCATATAAAGGCGATTGAAATCTACAGCATTATATAACAATCAATTAATATGAATATCAAACATCAAATTTTATATTTACTCATAAAAAAAAAAAAAAAAAAACTAAGGGTTTAACTTATTGGTATTCACCTTCACTTAAAATAAATTAAAAGAAATTAAAATTAATGCTTAAAGAAACCCTATTATCTCTTTTTCCTGTTCTCTTTTCCCTATTTTCTCTTTTTCTTTTTTTGTCATTTTCTGTTTTTCTTTTCCACTAACCTCAACTTTTCTTTTTCTTTTTTCTTTTATTTTCTCCCACTTTAAATTACTTCCTTTTGCCTTTTACCACCTAACCAAAACCAGCCCACGGTTTTAAGTTTCCATCCCTTTTTTTTTTTTTTTTAACAATCTTAATAATAGAACAAATATTCTTTTTGCTATTAAAAATTTTAAATTATTTTTAATTTTATACCTAATATTTTTATTATTAATTTGGTAAAGTACATTTTAAATTGCTACCGTTTTGATACTTTCATTAAAAAAAAATAGTTAGGTATGGATGAAAAATATTGAAGTTACTTTTTTTTTTTTCATACATAATTAACCACTATGTGATATTATTGTAACTTGTAGTAAATAGATTTAAAAAATAGAAGAGAAAAAAAAAAAAAAAACCAAAACAGTGGGTTGGTTTTTTTTTGGTTTTGGGTAGTGATAAAAAGCAAAAGAACGGAATTAAAGAGACGGGAAAAGGTGAAAGAAGACAGAGAAAAAGGAGGGAAGTAGAAAAAGTGAGAAAAAGAAGACAGAGGAAAGATGAAAAAGGAAAGGAGTCGGAGAGGGGAAGTTTCCTTACTATTTATTTTCATGTCTTTCAAATTGTTTTGATATAGATAAATGTCTATTACTTGTTTATGTAGTACTTTTTTTTTTTTTTTTTTACAAAATAAACTACCAGAATTAAGCGCACTGTCCCACTTCTTAAATTATTAATACTTAGTTGAGTTTTTAATATCGTCTTTAAAATTAACATTAAGATATAAGTCTTAAATTTTAAACCTATATTTTACTGTCTTATAAAATACTTTATATACAATCGGTAATTTAATTATAATAATTGATTATTATTGATTTAATTCTTTTCGGGCTAGGTAAAATAGTTGGTTTTTAATTGAGAATATGGTAATACATTTTGTATATATTGACAAATCCAAAATGTTTTGGAGCGTTTTTTAAAACTTCATATTTATAATTAATTGGGAACGGTAATATTGCTACAATTTAATTTATGTTATAATTTAAATATCAAATTTTAAATATGTTATATCTATTTAATGAATAAATTTATTTCAAATGAGTATTTATCTCTATTATATCATAAATTTGTATTTAATTAGAGATAATTAGAGATTCAATAACTATCATATCTTATATTCAAAATTCATATTTTATCTTATAAATCCTATAAATAGGGCTTTTAGTAGTGTATTATTATGACAACGATAAATAAAAATTACTTCTACTTGTTTGCTTTTCTCTCTACTTTTTTTCTCTTATTTTTTTAGTTTTATAACACGTTATCAGCACGATTATTTATTCAAGACTTGTGATTTTATACACGTAAAATGACCTTGGTCATAATATACCATAAACTTTTGTAGTATAATGCCAGATCAAAAAATTTATAAGTTATTGAATCTTTGTATTCTTTATTATTAAACTTAAATCTTATTTTCATTCAAAATCTATCAATTTTTTTTATTTATAGATTGATTTAATTGAGTATCATAAATCAATAATTTTTACAGTATTATAATTAAATCTTATAAAGACTTAATTTAAAAATCATAAAAATTAATATTCAACAAATTCAAGAAAATTTTTCCTAACATTTTTTTTAGTAACTATCTTAATAATAGGATAAATATTCTATTTCTTTATTGTTAATTTTATATCTTATATTTTTTATTATTAATTTAGTACGTTATATTTTAAATTTATTATTATTTTAATATTTTTATTAAATATGGGTAAAATACCAAGTGATAAATGCAATGATTATTTTCGACAAGCATGCACTTAACAAGTGACATTTTTTATTCATGCTTAACAAAATATATAATAGTAAAAAATAATTAGCCTAAATTAATAGTAAAAAAATATATAAAATTAAAAATATATAATATAAAAAATTAAAAATAATTTGAAGCATTTAGTATAAAAAGGAATGTTTATCCTAAAAATATTACTAATTAGCCTCTTAAATTTAATTTTTTTTTTTATAAATTTACCTTTTAACATACGAATTAATTACACTTTAATATTTTATTTATTTCTTTTAATTCAAATTAGAGACTATGAGTCTCGTAATTCATCTCCTTATAAACTTTCTTCCTCAAATTTAATAATAAAAAAATAATTACCTAGGTTGCCCAACGAGTGGCTTAATAACATATAATTCACTTAAATATGTAAAAATATTTAAAGTTTGAGTCTGACTTACAAGTATGTGAGCAATATATTTATTTAAAAAAATTAATCACCTTAGTTAAACACATATGAATAGTTTTATTGCATCTCAAACTCCAATTCCTAAGTTACATGCTCGACCCCTTGATATGTTACAATACTTTTACCAATAAAATTTCTCTTTTTTAGAGTTTTCTAATATTTCAATCCACAATCTACACTGGCTCTTCTTCATACGAAAAATCCTCTTGTAACGAAATATTAGACAAGCTTAAACATGTTGATTCTAGTTCCTATTTTCATAACATTAAAGCGTAAAATAATATATTATGTACTAGAAAAAAAAATGAAAAGACAACTGCAACTTATACGCTGCATTTTTCACTTATTGAATTATCTGAAAAATTCCTATAAATGTAAGAGCTAATTTCCTTTTAAGTCCAAAACATGTGACTCTCTTTTTTGGTTGTACCTTAATGAACACAAAATCACCTACTTGAAACCCTAATGGTCTTTTTTTATTAGCATAGCTTTTATGATAGCTTTGTGCAACTTGTAGAGTTTCGTGATCACACAAATCTTATCAATTGTATCTTGCATATCCTTTGATCATAATCTTCTAGCTTAGTCCGACACAAGTGTGAAAGACAAGTTTGATCATACAACATATGTAGTCATTAATCTAATACTTGAGTGATAAATGTTACTGTAAGAAAAATCAACCAAAGTAAAATGTTATGACCAAGTAACCCCAAAATGCATCACACATGCTCTAAATATACCTTCTAGAATCTAAATTATTTGCTGAGATTGTCTATTAGTTTAAGGATGAAAAGTTGTACTAAAAATAACTCAGTTCCTATTATATGTTGTAGTTATATCCTAAAGTAACCAAAAAATTTAAAATATTGATCAAATACAATTGAATATGACACTATGTGCAACCAAACTTGGATTGCTTGATTATTGTCCAAGATTTGTCTAAAGTTGTAACTCCACTTACTCCTTCAGTCCTTTGACAAGAAATGGTGTGAATTTTGAATGGGTCGATGAATATGAAAAGGCCTTCATGGGTTGACTACGGCTTCGATTCTTGTTATTCTAAAAAGTGATCAAAGCAGAGTTTTTTAAAAAAATGCTTTTCAAAGTAGGTATGAGATGATTAATTTTTCTCAGTTGTGATGTATTAATGCATTTCACAGTAAAATCACATATATAAATTCTCTCATTTATTTTCCATCACTATATTTATTATTCTGAATCAAACATAATCTTATAATATTTTCAATGTGCTTCAAGCTAATTTTATTTATTAATGATTATATTTTCTTAAGATGTGTTACTAATTTCCATTTTTTTTCTTTCACATTTCGATCAACTAGGAAATTACTTATTATTAATGAAGTATTAAGGTAGTAATTCAAGGAAATCAAATAATTAAAGTATTTGATAAAGAAAAACACTTACATGTATATTTTGTCTTTAATTAACCTGAAATAACGCATTGCGTTTAGTAAGATTCAAAAGAAATGATAAACTATTATGAATTGGAATTTAGTGGATACAGACATATTAATAAGAGCTAATGATGGATGAAAAGGTATATATTAGTCAACAATGCTGACCTGATTATATATAAAAATAAAGAAAACACTAAAAAAAAAATTCTGCTACATATTATTAGACAATCTCAACATTAATTACACAAACAAAGAAAGATAAGAGGAACTTGAATATCAAGACTGATCAACATAACGACCAAACAGCACATTAGTAATTTAAAAAAAAAAAAAAAAAAAACCACATTTATTCTTACCGCAATGTCTAGGGCATTTCCATAAGCTTGCTAGCAATCAAGTAGGAGTAATAAGCATCATGCACTGCCTCTTTCACTTGTTCCACTGAATAAACTCTAGTTATAGTAGAAGTACTAGTACTAGTACCACTTTGGCTTCCAAATTTAGATGTTTTCAAGTCAACAATACCTGCCAGCTCAGCTATTCCAGCTTTCGAAAGTTCGGGTTTCTTAAGCACTCTTGAAGCCAAATCACCCAATTTAATTCCACTACTAAACGAATACAATCTACTTTCAGTGACAGTAGTATTAATCTTTTCCGGCCACTTATTAACTGAGAAGTTGGTCTCCATTCCCACAAAAGGTATACTTTCATCATCAAAGAAGTCAGTTAAACTTTTAGAAAGATTTATTAGATCACACTGAATTATCGAACAACGATTGCTAACACACATTATCAAAAGTGAAACCTGTGGATTTGCAGCTGTTCTTTTACAATCGAGACCCACTACGCGTCTTTGATCTTTTAGCAATTTCTTCAATTCGGATACGTACTCGTCAATAAGACAAGCATCGTTAACCACTGAGACGTTAAGCTTCTCATCGTTTATTTCGATATCATACTGATTCATGTTTTTACGGAATTGTTTGGGTAAGCGTTCCATTCTAATTAATTGGTGGTCTTAACTGCTGAAACCAATTAATTTATAATTCAAGGGAAATAAGATAAAAGAAACGCATTGATGTTTTTCATATTCAGAAGGAATATTTTTTTTTTTTCATATTTGTTAAAAATTGTTTGAATAACTATTCTATTAAAGTTTAAGTTATGGAGATAAATGTTTAATATTATTTTTATAATTCAATTAATTTTATGCATCATATAAATTAAATACTAACGAGAATCACATTTAAATCTTTACATATTTACTCTCAATAATAAAGACATACCAAATGAACTATTCCTCTAAACACACATGCATGATTTCGAGGCTTCTAACATATAAAGACGATTAAAACCTACAACATTATATAACAATCCATTAGTATAAACATCAATGGGCAAATTTTATATTTACACTTGAAAAAAAAATTAACGGTTTTATAGGCATTTACCTTCGATTAAAATAAATTAAAAGAACTAAAAATAGATGGAAATCCTTTGTCTCTCTTTTTTTGTTTTTATTTTCTTTCTTTAAAAAAAATTAAAGTCTATTTTTTTTAGTAATAAAAAAAAATATGTAAAATTTAAATTTAAATTTTTGATAAAAAAATTTAAAAATATTACTACCAAAATCACATAAAATTTTTAAAACATAATCATATATGCACGCACGTAGAAGCGGAAGGAGCCTTTATTGTCATTTGTCATTTTCTCTCTTTCTTTCCCACTAACCTCAACTTTTCTTCTACTTTTTCTTGAGAAAATAACAAAACTAACACACTCAAAAATTATAATAACAAAACTAGCATCTCTGTATTCAATTAAAATTGAACGACGAAAATTTAGACTCGTTCAATATTGAACGTTCAATATTATCCGTTCAATTAGAATTAAATGACGATAATTAGACCTATTTAATATTGAACGTTCAATATTTTACGTTCAAATTGAATATTGAACGTTCAATATTAAACGTTCAATTCTAATAGAGTGCTAGTTTTGTTATTATAATTTTTAAGAGGTGCTATTTTTGGTAATTTCCCCTTTTTCTTTTCTTTTCTCTCTCTTTAATTCTTTCCTTTCGAATTTTACCCTTACCAAAAATCAGCCCACGGTTTTGGGTTTCTCTTTTCTTTTTTTAATAACTATCTTTTGTATCTTATATTTTTCATTATTAATTTAATATCGTATATTTTAAATTTATAATCATTTTAATATTTTCATTAAAAAATTTGTTAAATATAAATAAAAAAAATCACGTGACAAATGCCATGATTATTTTTAATAAGCATGCACTTAACATGTGACATTTTTTTATCCATACTTGACCAATTTCTTAATAAAAATTGATAGTAAGATAACAAATTTTAAAATACGGTATTAAATTAATAATAAAAAATATATAATATAAAAAATTAAAAGTAATTTGAAGAGTTTAGTATAAAAAAGAATGTTTACCTTAATAGTATTACTAATTAGCCTCTTAATTTTTAAAAAAAAAATTATAAATTTACCTTTTAACAACGAATTAATTACACTCTAATATTTCATTTATTTCTTTTAATTCAAATTAGAGACTATGAGTCCCACATTTCATCTCCTTTGAAACTTTCTTCATCGAATTAATAATACAAAAGTAATTACTTAATGAGCTTATGTATCAACAACATGTAGTTCACTTTGGTATGTAAAAGGTTTTAAATTTGAGTTCTAATTATAGGTGTGTGAATAATACAATTATTTAAAAAAAAAAAATAATAATTACCTTAGTTAAATAGATATGAATATTTTTCTTGTATCTCAAACTCCAATTCCTAAGTTACATGCTTGATCCTTTGACGTCACTACAACACTTTTATCAGTAAATTTTCTCTTCTTCGAACTTGTCTAATATTTCAATGCACAGTTTACATTGGCTTTTTTTATACAAAGAATCCTCTTGTAATAAGATGTCAGACAAGTTAATAACATATATTGGATTCAGTTCCTATTTTCATAACATTAAAATGTGAAATATATTATGTATTTGAGAAAGATGAGAAAACAATTGTAATTTGTATGTTACATTTTTCACTCATTTAATAATATGAAAAGGTCTCATAAACATAGGAGCTAATTTCCTTTATATCCAAAACATGGGACTGGTCGTACTTTAATGAACACAAAAGCACTGACTTGAAACCCTAAAGGTCTTTTTGTATAAGCATAATTTTTTCTGATAACTTTATGCAACTTGAAGATTTTCTTGATCACACAAATCTTGTCAATTGTGTCTTTTATATCCTTTGATCATAGAATACCATAATCTTTTGGCTCAATCCGACACAAGGGTCAAAGACAAGGTTAACCATACAACAAATGGAGTCATTAATCTAATACTTGAATGATAAATGTTATTGTAAGAAAAATCAACCAAAGTCAAATGTTATGACCAAATAACCCCAAAATGCATCATATGTGCTCTAAGCATACTTTCTAGAATCCAAATTATTCCCTAAGATTGTCCATGAGTCCGAGGATGAAAAGTTATGCCAAAAATAACTTTGTTCCTATTACATGTGCAGTTATGTCCAAAAGTAACCAAAAATTGTAGAATCTTGATTAGATACAATTAAATATGACAATACTTGGATTGCCTGATTACTGTCAAAGATTTGTCCAAGATTTCTCTATAGTTGCAACTCCGACCACTTACTTCTTTGAAAAGAAAGGGTATGAATTTTGAATGAAAAAATGCCTTCTTAAAGTTAAGCTAACGTTTGACTACCGCTTCAATTCTTGTTATTCCTAATAGTGAAAAGCCATACGAAAATTAAATAGTTAATTGTGTGTACTTATGCAACATGATCGAGTAGTTTCTTAAGTCAACTTAAATCTCATGAGAAGAAATACCCAACTTGTGAATTAGAATTGACTGTAGTTATTTTTGGTTTGAAAATTTGGTAGTGCATTTTATGTAGCAATATTTGAGATATAAATTGATCATAAGAGTTTGAAGTTTGTTATCTCAAAAAGAGCGATATTTTATGGAGGATTATGATTTTGAATTACAATATCGCCTAAAAAAAATAAATGTAGTAGTAGATGCTTTAAGTAGGAAAGCTAAAAAGGTGGCTTCTATAATTATGAACTATTGGAACTTGAGCATGACCATTCAAGGATACGATTTACAATTGTATGATGATGGAATCATTATTTTCTTATTTAATGTTGTTGCAAAGTCTACATTCAATATCAAATAATTGAAGTCCAAAGGATAGATTCTAAGAAATGTAAAAGTATAAAGTAGTTTAGAGTAAGGTGAACAAGTTAAAACTTGGACTTTTACTTGAGATGAAACATTCATATTTTTCAAGAGAATAATTGTTCCTAATAACGACTCTCTTAAAAGAGAGCTATTTAGTGAAGCATGTCAATCAAAATATTATGTGCATATTGAAAGTACCAAAATATATCAAGATCTTCTTCGTCACTTTTGGTGCAAAAGAGTGAAGAAAGATGTTGCTAAGTTTGTAGCCAAATGCCTTACTTGTTAACAAGTGAAGACAAAGCACCAAAAAATAATTAGAATATTACAATACCAACATGTTGATGAGTGGAAATAAGATCATATTACTATAAATTTTATCGATGGATTGGCTTGTACCTCACATGTTTTTTATGCCATTTTTGTGATTATGGACCGATTCACTAAATTCACACATTTTTTACCGATTCGAATGTCTTATTATGCAACTAAGTTAGATACGTTATATGTAAAGTAAATAGTTTGGTTGCATGGATTGCCATATTCGACTGTATTTGATCGAGATTCTAATTTATTGGTCAATTTTGGAGATAGTTATAACATGCAATGAGAATTGAGTTATCTTTTAGTAGGGGTGTCAATTTTTGACACGACACGAAAACCGACACGAAACACGACACGAAAAACTCGACACGAACCCGACACGCATTAAGTTTGGGTCAACAACGGGTCAACCCGAAATGACACGAAAAATAATGGGTCGGGTTAGGGTTGACCCGTTCAACCCGTTCTTAAAAAATAAAAAATATAACCATAATTATCTATTAGACACTCACTCACAAGTTACAACTCATATAACTTCTGTAAACCTTAAATCTCTAATAGTTTAACACGACGAAAGGCAAATACACATCGTTAGGAGTAGAAATTTTCAACGACACGAAAAAACCGACACGAACCCAAACCGAATTAATTTCGGGTCAAAATGGGTCAACCCGAAATGACCCGAAAAAGAATAAGGTCGGGTTTGGGTTTGTCGTGTTAGGATCGGGTTAAAATTGGGTTAACCCGAACACGACCCGAATGACCCGAACTGCCACCCCTATCTTTTAGCATAACTTTTCATTCTCAGACTGATGGACAATTTGAGTGAGTAGTTCAAATTCTAGAATATATGCTTAAAGCATATGTGATGGATTTCAGGGGTAATTGGTCATGGACAATCTAAGCGAGTACTTCAAATTTTAGAATATATGCTTAAAGCATGTGTGATAAATTTAGGGGTAATTGGTCAAAATATTTGCCTTTGGTTGAGTTTTTCTTATAATAACAATTATCACTCAAGTATTAAATGACTCAATATAAAGCATTGTATGATCGATCTTGTCGTTCACCCTTGTGTTAGACTGAGCCAAAAGATTATGGTTTTTAGGACGGTCACAAAAAAATAATTGACAAGATTCATGTGATCAAGAAGAATCTTGAAGCTGCGCAAGTGGTCATAAAAGTTATACTAATAAATGAAGAAGACCTTTAGGATTTTAAGTCGGTGATTTTGTGTTCATTAAGTACAACCCCAAAAATGGAGTCACATATTTTGGATTTAAAGGAAAATTATCTCCAATATTTATTGGACCTTTTTAGATTATTGAACTATTAAAAAATGTAGCGTACAAATTACAATTGCCTTCTCATTTTTCTCAAGTACATGATACATTTCACATTTCAATGTTATGAAAATACGAACCAAATCCCACAAATATTATTAACTTATTTGACATCTTATTACAAGAGGATTCTTCATATAAAGAAATGCTCATGTAAATTGTGGATTGAAAATTTAGACAATTTCGAAGAAGAAAAATTCTATTGGTAAAAGTATTATGGCGACATAACGGAGTTGAGCATAGAATTTGAAATGCTAGAAAAATATCTATTATACTAAGGTAATTAGTTTTTGGAATAAGAGTTTAAATTGTCCTATAACTTTATTAAAAGTCTAATTTAGCTGTGCAATTTTTTGATTTAGTAGAATAAGGACACTAATTTTTCTAAAAGTACAGTTTAGTTTTATAATTTTTTGATTAAGCAGAATAAGGACACTAATTTAATAAAAGTTTCAAATAAATACAAAAAAATGCCAAAAAAATCATATTTATACCATTATTTTTGGCATTTTATTAAATTTGTTTAAAATTTTTATAAAATTAGTGTCTTTATTTTACTTGGTCAAAATATTAAAGAATTAAACTGTACATTTTAAAAAATTAATATTTTGCTTAATTAAAAATATTACAAGATTAAAATAGACTTTTAAGAAAGTTACGTAAATATTTCAAAATGCTATCCATTTCTTGTTTATTATTAACTTCGAGAATGAAATGTTTTAAGATGGTGTGGTTGTGGTACCCATAGTCTTAGGTAGAACTAAATTAAATAAATGAGAGTATTAAAGTGTAATTAATTTGTTTCTTTAAGAGTAATCCAATCAAGTATGCATTAGAATCAAAATTTTGCTATGCATACGACTACAAGTTCTGCAAAAAGATCTTCATTATACAAACCACAAAGAACAATTTTTGTTTTTTTTTCAAAGCAGTAGGAAATATATAATAGCATTAAAAGTAAAAGAAAGAAGTTTGTAATTTTATTTTCATTTTTTAAGGAAAAATTAGTAATATAGTTTAAGTCAGTAATACAAAAAGATTATGTTACAAGATATAAATATAATTGATGTATAATCATTATCTAAAATATTAAAGTTACCTTTTTTTAACATATATAATTAACTACCATGCGATATTATTGTAACTTGTGGTAAATAGATTTTAAAAACAAAAAAACCCAAAACCATGGGGTGGTTTTGGGTAAGTTGATAAAAAGCAAAAGGACGGAACTAAAGAGACGGGAAAAGGTAAAAGATGACAGAGAGAAAAAGAAAAGGTGAAAGATGACAGAGAGAAGGAACGTAGAAAAAGTGAGAAAAAGGAGAGAGGGGAAAGATGAAAGGGAAAAGGGAAAGAGAGGAGAAGTTTCCTCGGTATTTATGTTTTATTCAATTTGAAAAGGAAAGGAGAAAGAGGGGAAGTTTCCTCAGCATTTATTCTTATGTCTTTCAATTTGTTTTCATAAAGATAAATGTCTGTTACTTATTTATGTAATAAATTTTCTTTTACAAAATAACCTTCATCGGAATTAAGCCGACTGTCACACTTTCAAATTATTAATATTTAGTTGAGTTTTGTCGATTATAAAATACTTATTATCGTGTTTAAGTTTTAACATTAAAATAAAGGTCTAAGTCTGAATCCTATATTTTACCGTCTAATAAAATTAGAACTTTATAAACAATTGAGAATATAACGATTGACCTTCTTTTCGGTAGCAAATTTAGGATTTTAATTTAAAAAATAATACTATTAAATAATAAAATTTATATAAAAAAAATTTATATAAAAAATAAACTATATATTAAAATTAAATAAATTAAAAATAAAATTTTAAATCAAAAGTATCAAAATATAGAATTTTTTTTAATTAAAAAAAATTGAGCTTAAATATAAAATTTAAACATAAAATATTTTTAATTTAAAATATATGTTTAAAAATAAAATTAAGAGAAGATACAACGTGTTAAATATGATCAATTATTTATAAAATTTTACACATAAAATTATATTTTTATTAAATAAGATGAATACTTGCCTCCAAAATTGTACATACATCCGCCTGCTTCTTTTCATGTATAGTATGTATCATAAGCACTATATATAAGCTTTATATTAAGCACATTTGGTCCCCTTAAGTATATCTTATTTCCCTCAAAATTAATTGGTTTCAACAGTAGACGATCGACCAATTAAAATGGAACGCATACCCAGAGAGTACCTTAAGAAAATGAATCACTATGATATCGAAATCGACCATGCGAAGCTCAAGGTAACTGTGGTTAATCAAGCTTCTCTTTTTGATGACTACTTATCCGAATTCAAGAAATTATTGCAGCAGCAAAACCAAACTCGTGTAGTGGGTCTGGATCTTAAAAGAAAGGCTCCAAATTCCGAGGTATCTCTTCTGATAATATGTTTTAGCTATCGTTGCTTGATAATTCAATGTGATGATCTTGATAAAATTCCTGCAAGTTTAGTCAGCTTGTTTAACGATGAAAGCACTCCTTTTGTGGGAATGGAGACTAGCTTCGAAATTAGACTGCACAAAACTAATGATGACTACTACTGCTTTATCCACAGCGTTAAAAATCCCTGTAATATGTGTAGGAATTATTCGTTTAAGAGTGGACTAAAATTAGGTGATTTGGCTTCGACGGTGCTTAAGAGCCCCCAACTTTTGAAATCTGGATTAGCTGAGATAGCAGGTCATATTGACTTGAAAACAAAGATCACATCTAAAGTTGGACGCCAAACAAAGATCACACCGAAAGATCATACTGACTTGAAAACAAAGATCACATCTACTAGTACTAGTAGTAATGAGTACAAATGGAATACTCCAGTTTTTTCAAAAGAACAAGTGAAAGAGTTAGTTCATGATGCTTATTATTTTTATTTGACTGCTAGCAAGCTTTTGGAGATGCTCTAAACCTTGCATTAACGTAACAATCAACGTGGTTTTTTAAAATTACTAATGTGGTGTTTAATTTGTTCGATCCGTTATGTAGCAGAAGTTTGCTTTATGTTTCTTTTTTATGGATTTGTGACACAAGTTTTGTGTAATGTTGAGATTGAGTAATATTAGGTAGCACATGTCTCTCTTTTATTGTGCGTGTTTTTTTTTTTTTATATTACTATTTGAGTAATGTTGAAATTGAGAAAGAGGAAAAATTAAAAAAATTGTACGAGGTAGGAGGTGCATGTATTATGTAAAACTTAATATGTAAAAGAACTGCATAAGTTTATTTTTGTGTGTTTTTCTTTATTTTATTTTTTTATTTTTTTATTGAATTTTATAATTAAATACTGCAACCGATTATATATAAATACCTTTTTCAAACACCCACTAAATTCTAATTATTAAGATGCATAAATTTATTTTAGATAATTGATGATATTAACACGTGTTTCCGAGATGCACTCATGTTGCCTTTTTTTTTTTTTTTTAATTTTAATAAATATTACTAGTATCTTTATGACCCTAAATATTATTTATTATTTATATTTAAAATTTTATAAATAAATTTAAATTAATAGACCACTTATACAACTCTATTCCTCTTTTCTTTTGCACTGTAATTCTGCTCTATGTTGTATTAAATTAAAATATAGTATTTTTTAAAAAAAATTATTAAAATTATTTATATTCTTCTTTAAACTAAATACTTAAAATATTTGTAATTAAATTTACACTTAAATTAATAAATGTGTGTTATATATTCTAAAAATTATAACTTTTAAATTTTTGGTCTACAAATATTACATAATTATTAATTTGCGTGTTTATATAAGCATAAATTTATATATATTTAGCATTCCTCTTTTTTTTTATAACAATTGACCATTATTTTATTAGATTTGTTGAATTTAATTTGATAATTGATGAATTTTGTATATTCTAAAGCATTATTAGGCACAACTTAAATAATTTTTTTTTTACTTTTTAAATTTATATATATATATATATATATTTTTAATATTAACTATAAATTTTGATATTATAAATAAATTAAGATCGAGAGAAGCTCGAAATTTCCTAGAACTTTTCTTAGATTTTTTTTTAAAATATATATTAGCTTTCTTTGCAAAAAAATTCTTGGATACATCCCTACTTATTTTATAGAAATGGGTGTAATTTTTTTTTCCCTCAGGAAAGAAAGGAATGTTGTGCTACCACTTCCAAGTGATCATATTCTTTTGTTTGGACTTTTTAAGTATTAATTAAAAAAAAATTAAATAAGAACGAAGTAATAATACATCTACAAAATATTATTTGCACAAATACAAAAAAAAAAAAATTTATTGGCTTGGTGTACCTTGATTTATACCCTTGAGTTATGGATATTTGTCAAGGAGATGAGAATCTTCTTGTCTCATCGTTTATTTTTTATAATTGTACAAAACGTGACATTTTTAGATTGAATTTTTTTTTGATAAAAGTGAGATGTTTTGAAGAAAATTTTGTTTTTAGATTGAATTGTAAATAGTATGTACTGTATGTATGTAATTAAATTGGTTTCAAAAAATAATATATTAGTCTTGTATGTAAAATGTGGGTATAATAAATATACACACTATACATGATTTATAAAGTATATATAAATTAAATATTTATATTATATTTATAACTAATATATTATTTTAATATCAATTTTATTATGTACAACTTAACGTATTTTTATCTTCTCTAAATATGCATATTTGGCCATTTGCTGGGATAGAGGGAAAGAAGAGTTGTATGCATTTTTGGGGACGAAGGAGAAGGGTAAAAAGAGTTGTATAGTTTTTTTTTTTTTTAGCGTAGAAGGGTTTTTTTTTGTTGATAAAAACTCTTAATATTAATATTAAATAGATTCATTGAAGTATATGGAATGAATAAAAGAAGGAATATCTAAGACATTAAAGCTCCCCTCAATCTCTAAAATGATTACAATCTCTAGAAATCCAAGAGACATAAATGAAACTAAACCAATAAGAAATTGGAAATATTTCATCAAAGTATTGTCTAGCTTCTCATGATGCTTCAGATGGTCTATTCATGAGGTAGTCTATTGTATTTTCACAATCTCCTTCAAGCCAAATCAGTTTAATTTTCATAACACGTACTAAACCAATTGCCAAGGACAATGCTCTTGAGTCTTGCCTCAGCAACTTTTGCAGATACAACCTGCAAAAGTTTGCACCATATCCATAGAACATTACCATAGGAGTCTCTAGCTACAACTAATAATGCAGAAGCACCATTTCTAAAACTGGCATCACAATTAAACTTCACAACTCCAATAGGAGGCTTAAGCCACCAATGGTTACTAGAACATTAACATTCAAGCTATGCAAACTAGTCTCTTGTGAAAAATTATGCAAAGGTGAAAACAAGTTCTTCAATTCTTTAAAAGACTTTTGTAAATATTCAATACACTTAAGAACGTTTGGATCATGCTGTTGAAAGTACACTTGTTCATTCCTTAATCGCCAAACTGAAATCCATGTCAGAGTAATAACTAAAACAAATTAAATCCACTTTAGGATGAAGGAAAGAATTTGCATTTCATGAATAAAAGTTAAATATTATGTAAAATGAAAGATGTTTCTTTTTCTTTTTTTAATTCTTACCTCACAAGAGAGGTATTTATAGAAAATAAATTACAAGAGTCTTGAGTAAATTAGAATCATGTACAACCTAGAGTTTTATTGCAGATAGACACATATATTATACACTAAATTATATGACTCACGCTAAAACTCCCCTTCAAGTTGGAGCATACATATTGACCATGCCCAACTTGCCTAATGAGTCATAAAATACCTTCTTGGAAACTTCTTTGGTGAGCACATCTACAAGTTGCTTCTCAGTGGGAACAAAGGAAAAACTGATTAGTTTGATATCTAGTTTTTCTTTTATAAAATGACGATCAAAGTGCGATCATATTGTACTGAATTTTGTGATATATTAATGGTTGTCCGATTGTCGTAATACAACTTCATAGTACTTTTGGGTTCAAAACCCAAATCAGATAGCAAACTTCTTATTCATAGCAATTCACATACTCTATGAGCCATACTTCTATACTCAGCCTTAGGACTGGATCGCGCCACAACTTTTTGCTTCTTACTTTTTCATGTAACTAAATTACCTCCCACAAAAGTGAAATAACTTGATGTCGACCTTCTATCTGTAATATTTTATGTCCAATCTGCATCTGTGAAGCCGCAAACTTCAAGAGGGTTGTTGTGTTTAGAAAACATTACTCCTATCCCTGGAGCTTACTTCAAGTATGCATGAATTGACTTACTACACTTACCGCATATGTAATATCTGGTCTAGTATGCGCTAAATAAATTTAGCGTCCAACCAACCTCTAATAGCGAGCTCGATCAGTTGGTACCTGATCTTGATACTCTACTAGACAATGATTTTGCTCAATAGGAGTGTCAATAGGTTTGCAATCCAACATACATGTCTCAGTTAGTAGATCAAGAATGTACTTTCTCTGACACAGAAAAATTCATTCTCTCTCTCTAGCTGCCTTAATCCCTAAGAAGTATTTTAGTTCACCCAAATCCTTCATCTCGAATTCAGAGGCTAGTTGTCTTTGTAGCCTATCCATTTCAACAGTATCATTGCCAGTAATTACCATATCATCAACATAAATAATTAAAGCAGTTATCTTCCCTTGTTGATGTTTGAGAAACAACGTACGGTCTAAATTATTCTATCTATAACCAACCTTCTGCATGGACTGAGAAAATCTTCCAAACCAAGCACGAGGGGACAGCTTGAGACCATACAAAGCCTTCCTCAATTTGCATACAAAATTACCAGGAGAATCAGCTACATACCCAGGTGGAAGACTCATGTACACCTCCTCGACTAATTCTCCATGAAGAAACGCATTCTTAACATCAAACTGTTGAATTGGCTAGTCTAAGCTAGCAGCAAGCGAAAGCAGAACCCGGATAGTATTCATTTTGGCAATAGGAGCAAAAGTCTCATCATAGTTTACACCATACGTTGAGTAAACCCTTTTGCTACAAGGCGGGCTTTATATTGATTTACAGATCCATCAGCATTATGTTTCACAATAAACACACAGGGATAACCAACTGCCTTCTTGTCTTGTGGTGGAGGCATAAGTTGCTAAGTATCATTCTTCTGTAATGCCTCCATCTTTTCATACATTGCCTTCCTCCATTTTGGATCTCTCAATGCATCATGCACTTTGTTAGATACTGATACAACAAATATTTGATTTACAAATAATTTATATGACTTAGACAATCTTTTAGTGGACATGTAATTGGCTACTAAATACTTTGATTTTGTATGAATATTTGGTTCATACCTTTTGACTGGTTGACCCCGAGTAGACCTATTTGATAATACATACTGTCCCACATTAGACTCAATGTTATTAGTATCAATGGGTGTATATACCTCAGATGAGTGACCTTCAATACCAGGGAGTTGTTGATCAAGGGTAGGAGAGGGAACAGTTGTGTCTTCATTTTGATTTTCAGTAATCGGATCTGGTGCTTGGATACTTGAAGCATCTGCTTCTTCTACTATTGAATTCAAAGGGATAAGAACCTCAACTGGACCCATCGCAATATCTCCTGATTGCGTTACTTCTACAATTCCTTCCAATTCCTCCCCCTCACCATGATACAATTCTTCAAAATATAAATTCTCCCCCTTAAGAGTAGTACCAGATGAGGAAAAATAGTTCATATCTTCAAAGAAAGTGACATCCATAGTGACATAATACTTTATGGTAGATGGATGGTAGCACTTGTACCCTTTTTGATGTACTTCATAACCAATAAACACACACTTAATTGCTCGGATATCTAATTTAAACATCTAATTTTTAGGAATATGGACAAAAGTAACACAACCAAATATATGGGTAGGAAGATTATGAAATGATGACAGTGATACATGAGATACGAGAACCTCAAACTGGATTTGCCCATGAAGGACACTAGATGAGAGACGATTGATGAGATGGGCGGAAGCTTGTACAGCATCGTCTCAAAGATATTTTGGCATATTAGCACTAAATAGGAGTATACGAGCCATATTAAGTAAGTTACGCTTTTTTCTTTCGGACACTCCATTTTGTTATGGTATTTATGGGCAAGTAGTTTGGTGAACAATTCCATGTATTTGAAAAAAATCTTAAAAAATACAATTAACATATTCTCTCCCATTGTCAGAATATAGGATTCTAATGATGCTTGTAAGGTTTATTTTGTATTGGCAATTTTCGTGGACAAAATGTTTGATTGTAATCTAGAATAGGAATTCAACAATTATTCAGACCACACGTGATGATGGAGTCACCAAGCTTGCAACGCCCATATGACAGGTATAATATTCCATCATGCATACATCTGCACACAATTGAGCACGACACTTAGTATGGATCGTAACGAAAAATGTATTGTGCACATGTTGGTCGATCGATCGAGAGTATTGTTCGATCGATCGAGTGATCGATCGATCGAGACTGGGACAACTTCGATCTAGGTGCTCTCTGTTTGGACTGGATCGATCGAGCAATTGGACCGATCGATCGAACCATGTTCGATCGATCGAGTATAGAACAACTTCGATCCAGGTTCTCCCTGTTTGAGTTAGATCGATCGAGTTTTGTGTATCGATCGATCGAGACCTTCTCGATCGATCGAGACGGCCTGTCGATCGATCGAGACAGTATTATATTCCTACTCAAACTCTATTTCTTAATTCGACCCTTATGTTTCTTTTACCTAATTGACCACATTTAATGTTAAGAACAGTATTCTTATTTGAGGATAATTGTGGTAATTGGTAAATCCTGATAGGAAAAGAGTTATAGTGAATTGCAAATCCTATTTGAACTAGGATTGGACTCTATATAAGTGAAGGGATGTTTATGCATAATTAATCAACTTGAGCATTTAGAATTACATAGCACTAATACTTTCTAGCATCTGAATTGTGCTTATTCTCTTCATCTATTGTTCTTAGGCTTTCTCATGTTATATTCATATGCCTAATTGATTTGCATGATATTGAGCTTAATTGAATGTTCTAGGGTTTGCTAGCTGATATTGTTTTTACATCGCATGTTAGTATATTTGCTAGTTAGGATTATTCATTGTTTGAATCCGCTCTAGGACACGCATTGCACTTGTGTTATTGTGCTAACGTTACAGGTGACGGCTTCAGTATTTCGTGTGACTCGAAATTACTGAAGGTGACGGGTTCGGTTGATCTTGTGTGACTCAAGTAGATCGGAACGTTGGTCCGGATCCAGACATCTAACTATTGGAGGCTGTGAAAGGAGCAAGCGGCTCGTAAGTAAATTACAGAAAGGGGGATCTATCTGCGACGGGTAGTTCTGGACTCTATGGTTGTAATTGAACATTATTTTCATAGTGGATAGTTAGGTGGTCCGGTGGACCGGTGGTTTTCCTCTTAGGTCATTGTTGTGGCCTAGGTTGTTTCCACCTAAAAATATCGTGTGTTGTTTTATTATTCCGCATTTATCTTTACACGCGATTGCATGTCTGGCCGTTGTAATTAGATTATATAATATTTATTGAAAATTGAAAATAACCTATTCACCCCCCTCTAGGCTTATTAGATCCGTAATTAAAATTTTTTTTTCAATTGGTATCAGAGCGGGTCACTAGATATACTTAGTGTTGCCTAGGACCTTATTATGGATCATTTTAGAGAGGGTTCTTCTACAATCCGTCCACCTTATTTTAATGGGTCTAACTACCCATATTGGAAGGCTCGTATGAGAGCCTTTTTACGTTCCTTAGATGAAAGTGTATGGAATTCTGTGCTTTATGGTTGGGAACCACCTACGGTTACCAAGGATGGTGTAGTCACACTTAAACCTAGAATTGATTGGACTTCTCAAGATAAAATTGGTAGTGGCTGGAACCAAAAGGGCATAAATGCTATTTTTAGTGCTGTGTCTCCGGATGAATTCCGACGTATTTCTGATATTGAAACTGCTAAGGCTGCTTGGGACACTCTAGAGGTTGCCCATGAGGGCACGTCCCAAGTTAAACGAACAAAACTTCGCATGCTAGCTACTAAGTTTGAAAATCTTAGAATGAAGGAGGATGAAACGTTTTCTGATTTTTATGCTAATTTATGTGATATTGCTAACTCTTCTTCAAATCTTGGAGATAAAATTGATGAACGCAGGTTGGTTCGAAAAGTCTTATGCTCATTACCAGAACGCTTTGAAGCAAAGGTTACAGCGATAGAGGAAAGCAAAGACATTGACACCATGAAGATTGAAGAACTAGTTGGGTCAATTCAAACATTTGAGATGAACTTTCCAGCACCCAAAAAGAACATTGGAATTGCTCTCAAAACCACCGAAGCTGACGATAGTGATGATGATGTAGAAGATGAAGATCTACTCACTCTAGCTAGAAAACTCAAGAAAATGTTCAACAAAAAGGATCTACAGATTAAAGAAAAATCAAGATATCGTAAGGGAAGAGAATTCACGCCAATGAGTTCAGAAGGTAAGAAATCTAAACCCACTGGTCCTAAATGTTTTGAATGCAATGGTTTTGGACACTATGCAGCAGATTGTGCCAACAAGAAGAAGAAAACAAGAAATGCTTTCAATGCTACCCTTAGTGACACAGAAAGTGATGAAGACCAAGCTAGTGGTTCAGAAAATGTCAACTCTAACTACGTAGCTTTTACATCAACTGTTGGTGGATACTCCAGTGAGTCAGACTTTGACTCAGATGAAGAGGGAAGTAAACGAATCCTTGATAAATTTAATGCAAACAGTTTTGAGGAGTTATTTATTGATTTAATTAAATGCAAGAAAGAAAAAGATAAACTACTCATAACTGTAACAAAGCTGAATGAACAGATCAATTTGCAAGACCTTAATTTATCAGTTTTAGAAAAAGAAAAAGTTGAACTGTCTGAGCATTTTGACAAGTTAAGTTTAAGTCTTGCAGGTATTGAACAGGAAAATTCAAAGCTTGTGCAGGAGTTGGAGCAATCAAAGGAAACTGTCAAGAGATTAACAATTGGAGCTGAACGACTTGATAAGATGTTGAGCATTGGTAAGCCTTTCGGTGATACTCGTGGACTTGGTTTCCAAGATGAAAACTGTACACCTTCCACTTCAAAAACTACATTTGTAAGGTCATCTAACTTTACCTCTACTGCTACAAATTCTGCACAAACACCCACTAAAATTGCAGTAGCTAAAACTGTTAAGTTTGTGCCTGTTTGTCATCATTGTGGTAGAAAAGGCCATATTCGACCTAACTGTAGATTTTTGATGAATGCTTTTCGATTTAATGATCATCTTCATGCTTATAGGTATAGAACTCATAATTATCATCATACCATGCCTATGTTGAATTTGAATAGGAAATATGAGCCTAAGAGTATGCCTTTAAAATCTAATGCAATTAAGTCTCAACCCAAAAACATAAAGAAATCAAAATTCATGAAAATTTGGGTTAGGAAAGATTGCATGTTTCCTATCAATTGATCACTATTGCTAGACCACCTAGATACTTTTATTTGAGTGCTTAAATGACCCTAGGTGAGTATTTTTTTTGGTTTATTTCGTTTTTTTATTGTTAAAAAAAAAAAAAAAAAAAAAAAAAAGGTCTACAAGGTTTTGGATTCAAATGATGCTTATACTTTTACAACCTTATCTTTTGTGGCTTATTTTGATTCTCATTGTATATTCTATGCTACAACTCAAAATTCTGCACATATTTGCATTTTTCTCATATGATGACACTATTGACTGAACTTATGCACACACTCACTGAACACTCATGTATGTCATCTATGAAGTTTATGATTAATTTTGAAAGACTCTAAGACTTGAGCTAATCTTGATTGCGAAATCATATTGAGCCCTATTTCTTATTTTTTAAATATTTCATCTTAGGGAAATAACTAGTATTGAGAGGGCTACCTACTATGATGTGTGAAGCTACCGCAGTGAGCGGAGAGGGCTACCTCATAACTAGTGTGAAAGTCATCGTATTAGGTTTATGGCTCGTACATGTTTTTTTTAAAAAAAAAAAAAAAAAAAAAAAAATTAATTAAGAAATTCTATTTGGCATGTACAAAAAGAAAGAGCAAAAATGTTTAAAAAAAAAAAAATCTCTTTTTTCATAGACATATTTTATTATGTAAGATTGATGACTCAATTATGATTTAGCATGATAGATGAACTTATTTTCTTTTGAGTCTCTTAAAATTGGTCATAAATGAAATTATTGGAATACAAGTGGAGTTCACATTTGTATACTACCTTAAGTGAATGTCAATATGTCATTATATGTGTTAGCGTGTTTATGTGACCTATTTATTTTGCTAATACAATGAATAATCAAAATTTAAGCAAAAATAATTTTTTCAATTGGTTGTATGCTTATTCGTGTTAAATGAGTTCATTACTTTGTGTGGTAAATAAAAAAAAAAAAAAATTTCTTTTGAATTTATTTTTCGTCTAGAGAGTCATAGAACTTAGGGGGAGTCATTGCATACATATTTCATTATTCTTCTTTTGACTTAATGCAATTCCTCCTACATCCTTTGGACATATACATGTGTGCTCTTATGCATTTTTAGCCCACCTTGTTGAGAGTGACCCTTGTCATCTTTAGTGTTTCATGATTTGTCAATTTCGTATGCCAAAAAGGGGGAGAAAGATTCATGTTATTCATGTTGCTATGGAGATTGAATTTAGGGGGAGATGTTGCATTTATTAGTTGTGGGGGAGAAAGATTCATGTCCACATACACTACATATCTTTCGCACTTTTATGTACACTGAACTAATAAGCAATGAGGCTTTCAAGCCACATTTGTGTGCTATTTGTTTGTCTAATTTCAGTGGACCGAGCGTATCAAGTATCAAGCGAAGATGGTCCACCAGATCATAGACAGTCCACTATGTAATTGATGTAATGATATTTTAACCTTGAGCGTTATGTAGTGAGAGAGTGATTTTGTCACACGAAAATACCAAAGGGGGAGATTGTAAGGTTTATTTTGTATTGGCAATTTTCGTGGACAAAATGTTTGATTGTAATCTAGAATAGGAATTCAACAATTATTCAGACCACACGTGATGATGGAGTCACCAAGCTTGCAACGCCCATATGACAGGTATAATATTCCATCATGCATACATCTGCACACAATTGAGCACGACACTTAGTATGGATCGTAACGAAAAATGTATTGTGCACATGTTGGTCGATCGATCGAGAGTATTGTTCGATCGATCGAGACTGAGACAACTTCGATCTAGGTGCTCTCTGTTTGGACTGGATCGATCGAGCAATTGGACCGATCGATCGAACCATGTTCGATCGATCGAGTATAGAACAACTTCGATCCAGGTTCTCCCTGTTTGAGTTAGATCGATCGAGTTTTGTGTATCGATCGATCGAGACCTTCTCGATCGATCGAGACGGCCTGTCGATCGATCGAGCCAGTATTATATTCCTACTCAAACTCTATTTCTTAATTCGACCCTTATGTTTCTTTTACTTAATTGACCACATTTAATGTTAAGAACAGTATTCTTATTTGAGGATAATTGTGGTAATTGGTAAATCCTGATAGGAAAAGAGTTATAGTGAATTGCAAATCCTATTTGAACTAGGATTGGACTCTATATAAGTGAAGGGATGTTTATGCATAATTAATCAACTTGAGCATTTAGAATTACATAGCACTAATACTTTCTAGCATCTGAATTGTGCTTATTCTCTTCATCTATTGTTCTTAGGCTTTCTCATGTTATATTCATATGCCTAATTGATTTGCATGATATTGAGCTTAATTGAATGTTCTAGGGTTTGCTAGCTGATATTGTTTTTACATCGCATGTTAGTATATTTGCTAGTTAGGATTATTCATTGTTTGAATCCGCTCTAGGACACGCATTGCACTTGTGTTATTGTGCTAACGTTACAGGTGACGGCTTCAGTATTTCGTGTGACTCGAAATTACTGAAGGTGACGGGTTCGGTTGATCTTGTGTGACTCAAGTAGATCGGAACGTTGGTCCGGATCCAGACATCTAACTATTGGAGGCTGTGAAAGGAGCAAGCGGCTCGTAAGTAAATTACAGAAAGGGGGATCTATCTGCGACGGGTAGTTCTGGACTCTATGGTTGTAATTGAACATTATTTTCATAGTGGATAGTTAGGTGGTCCGGTGGACCGGTGGTTTTTCTCTTAGGTCATTGTTGTGGCCTAGGTTGTTTCCACCTAAAAATATCGTGTGTTGTTTTATTATTCCGCATTTATCTTTACACGCGATTGCATGTCTGGCCGTTGTGATTAGATTATATAATATTTATTGAAAATTGAAAATAACCTATTCACCCCCCTCTAGGCTTATTAGATCCGTAATTAAAAATTTTTTTTCAATGCTATTGTATTGCGTTTGAACATGAGTATGAAAATTTTGAAAAGCTTGAAAAACTTCATTTTTGTTTTTAAGAAAAGCAACAAAATACCTCATACTCGATATAGTAGGCTCTCTAAACGATCCCCAAACATCAGAATAAATTAATTCAAAAAATAGTACTTATATTAGAAATACTTGGAGAATAAGTAGTACGATGACTCTTGGCCAGCACACATGTCTTACACCATAAAGTAGATTCACTCACACCAATAAATAGAGTAAGCATAGATTTTTTCTTAAGACTAAAAGACGGATGCCCTAAGCGACGATGTCATAACCAAATTTCACTTAGTTGGTCAGAACTCGAACTCAAAGCAGTGCTGAATTGTGCTCCTAGTTTCTTCCCTGCGTAGTTCTGATCCAAACGAAACAATATGTTCCTCAAATACCCCCGATCAATTATTTTCCTTGTAAAAAGATCCTGAAAAATTACATACATAGGATAAAAGGTTACAAAACATTACTCAGTGTTCAATTGTTGGATAGATATTAAGTGATGAGATAAATTCGGTACATATAAAATATTTTGGAGCTGTAAGGTTGGGGTAATACGAACTAACCCCATCCCTAACACAAAAAAAGCTTCACCATTAGCATTCGTAACATAAGAAACTAGTGAGGAAGACAAGTCAGTAAAATAAGATTTATCATAAGTCATATGATCAGATGCACCAGAATCAATAATCCAAGTATCAGATCCAACAGAGTGAGAAACGTTTGAAACCATATCAATCTTACGACGACCAGCTATAGAAGTTGTAGGGTTACCTCCACATGTCGTATAATGATCTTGTCCAATTACTCCATAAAAATCTAGTATTGATGACCTTGCTTGAATAACTAGGCTAAATATTTCATTGGTCTTAGAATCTTGATTTTTTTTTAAATCATCCATTGAAAAAGACAATAATAATATGCAATGAAATAAAAGTTTTTTTTTGACAGTTGACTTTTATTGTTGACCGAGGCACTGTTGACTGAGCTACCCGTTGACCGACTGATAGGAATGGGCTTTGATGAAGAGGAATGGGAATGGGCTTAAATTGGGCTTAGGATTAGGGTTTGGATTTGTGGGCTGAAGCTTGGGAATGGGCTTGGATTTGGGTTTAAGGAGATGGGCTAGGGTTTGGTTTTGGGTTTGAAGATGAGTTAGGGTTAGGGTTTGAATGAAATCTGAACAGGCGGTAGATTTAGAGCAGATGGCGCGGAGACAGGGGACAGAATCTGAACTAGAGGCAGATCTGGAGACTGGCGGTAGAGACTGGCGCTGCGCGAAAAGATAGGTGCGACCGACGGACGAGTAGACAGGCGCAGCGCGACAGACGGACAAGCTGACGAGTGGACAAGCGCGGCGCAAGAGAGACATGCCAGCAAGCACGGTGCAATGTGGGATAGACTGGTGCGGAGGCGCGGACAATTGGTGATGGTGGTGCTGACAATTGGCAGCTGCACTGACTAGTGGTGACGGCGATGCTGACAGAAGACGAAAAAAAGACAAAATTCCTTTACGACTTGCTCTGATACCAAGTTAAATATTATGTAAATGAAAGATGTTTCTTTTTTTTAATTCTTACCTCACAATAGAGGTTTTTATAGAAAATAAATTACAAGAGTCTTGAATAAATTAGAATCCTGTACAACCTAAAATTCTATTACAGATAGATACATATATTATACACTAAATTACATGACTCACGCTAACAATAAATGCTCCACTATTTCACTTTACAATATTACACAAAGGGCAAACATCATGAATTTGCTCAATAAACTTACTGAGATTGGACCTCATTGACAAAGCATTCGATCATAGCTTTCATAAAAATATTTTGTGTCTCTCATGTAACTTTGATTTTTAGATATAAATTTCCAAAGTTGCCTTTGTCCAATATCATCTGGATCCATGACTATGGCCTTATAAGCTGAACTTACAGAAACTACACCTGTTTTACTAGGTAGCCATATCAGTCTATTAGACAAAGCCAAATTTGGACTTCTAAGTCTAGATATAAGACCAACTGCTCGTGCTAGGTTCAAATAATTAACTATTCAGTAAGGACCAATTCCAGCCATACTCATTACATAGGTCACTAACAGTTAGATGTGGTGCCACCTCAATCATACCTTCTCTAATGACAGGTTTAAATTCAACAGTACCAGGTATCTAAGGCATGTTAGTTACCTATATATTAACACCATTACCAATTTGATAACATATGCCCTTTAAAATTTCTTTTCTAGTTCCACATATTCCATTCCACACATAAGAATCGTATGATCTTGTATTAACTTGCAGAAAAGACTTATTGAGACAATAATTCTGGTTAAGAATTCTTACTCACAGCCAGCCTAACTTTGTGAGTAATGCTTGATTCAAATGATGAAAGGATCTAAATACCAATCCACCTTGATCTTTAAGTTTACATATTGATTTGGAGAAGGTTATGTTTTAATGGTATAAATGTAAAGGATAGTTTTGAAAAAGAATTGGAACGCTTATTGAGATATACATTAAAACTTCAAATTAAATAGATTTAACTATTTCATTAGTTTTCAAAATTACATGGTATACTTAAAGTTTAATTTTTAATTTCTTCATAAAAAAATTATATGTTTATTTTTCTTACAATGTAAATAAATATATGTATTTTAATATAGTAAGAAAATGAACATATGTTAGTAAAAGCAATTAAATAACTGAGCCAATGTATACTTGAAAAAACTTTTAATCAACTTCATATGTATTTTTAAACTTCTTAAACATATTAGTAAAATATATGTGCATTTGCACTTGAAAAATTCTAAATAATTTTCAAAAAAATCTTACAATATGCTTATGATAGTTTGATAATATAATTAAATATTTAACAAAAATACAATTGGGATAACATATACTAACAAATTTTTGCAAGCCCAAATCTTTTAAAAAATATTCAACAAATAAAAAAAAAATGTTCAGATAACGAATTCTAGAAACAAACATAATATCAAATGAGTTTTGAGAAAATATAGAAACCTTTAAGTATTATTGTATAATGCCCAAAAAAAAAAAATCTATAAGGATCAATTCTTTAATAATAATTATTTATCCATAATGACAACATTTATAATTACAGCAAAAACTTGAATAAACTAGCTGCAAGCCTGCAAGTTTTACTCAATAAACTTTTTTTTTTATAAAACTCTTTTACAAACTTATTCGAAATCATAACTAATTGCATAAACTTCATACATTAGAAACAAATTATGACATATGTCAATAAAATTAATGGGAAAAAAGCGACTGATAAAAAAGGTAACATGGGATTGCAAATTGATGAAAAAAAGTTGCTCATGCTGTATAACAGAGAGTATGAAATATAGTTTTACAATTTTATTACTCAAAAAATTGAAATTGGCATTAATAATTCATTAAAAAATAAATTAATAACTATGAAACTTAAGGAAAAAAAACACTGATAATAGTAATAAAAAAAAAGAAAAAAGATGAAGTTTACACTGACACGATACCTTATAATTGAAGATATATGTAGTAAGATACATAAAGTGATACGGATGAATTAGTTCCATAAATAAATTAATATAAAAATTTAAAATGAAATTCCCTTAATCTCTGTGAAAACAGTAACCTTTTTCAAAATCACAATCTTTTTGAAGAATAAATAAAAGTTTTTATAGTTTGTTATTCAATATAATTTATTAGGATGTAGTATAAATTTGGTAAAAAGGGAAAGAATAAAAAAAAGGATAGACTATTTGGCTTCTCTAGAATATTAATTGTCTTGTTTTCATAAAAACTGGAGCAGTTTTTGACAACAACAAAAAAAAACTATAATAATACACATTAACTGATCACTTATGTGAGAAAAGAAAAGAAAAGAAAAAAGGTTAAAAAATCAATGCCATATGAAGTATAAGAGTGAGAATGAGAGCAAAAGTGCAAGTGTTCTAAAGGGCATCTCCAATAAGGCTAAAACTTTATTTTATTGCAATTTCTTTAAATAGACTCTAAAATTTTGAATTAAAATAGTTGAATGAATAATATAACGCCAAATATAGCCTGACACTATTATTTAGGGCTGTTCACACTTCTTTTTTTCCTTTTTAAATATTAATAAAAAAAATATTATTTTAATTTCTATTTTTCTCTAATTATATATATTTGATTAATATTTAAATAATGTTATGTATTGATAAGGAAAAAATTATATTCTTTTATTAATTAATTAATAATATTGTTTAATTTTCTATTTAAATAAATTAATATAAGTATATTGTAAGGTTTACAAATATTGACAATTTTCGTAAATAAATTATTGATTGTAATCTAGCATAAGCGTTCACCGTTTAATCAGATAATAAATGATGATAGAGCCACCAAGCTTGCAATGCCCATATGACAGGTAAAACATTCTCTCATGCATACATCTTCACACAATTGAGTACTACACTTAGTATAGATCATAATAAAAAAAAAACTGTGTACATGTTGGTCTATTGATCGAGAGGATAGTTCGATCGATTTAGTAATCGATTGATCGAGATTAAATCGATTTCAATCTAGATGCTCTCAGGTTGAGTTTATGTTAATTGGATTGATCGAGTCATCCGTTGATCGATCGATCGAATGAGGTGTTCGATCGATCTAGACATGTTCGATCGATCAAACATCAATCGAGAGATCTTGGGTTAATTTTTTGCATTAATGGGAACGAGTAGATCGATCGAGTGAGGTTCTCGATCGATCGAATATGCTTAGATCGATCGAGACGAATTATTCGATCGATCGAGTTATTTTTGGAATCTCGCTCCGCCTCTCGTATTTACCAAATTGACCCCTTTTAAGTGTTACAAGTGAAATACAGTTTGATTAGAATTGTTGTAAAAACTAAATCCTGATATGAGTAGAATTATCTTTATTATTAATCCTCTCTCAAGTCAAATTGGACTCTATATAAACAACCATTTGTTAGAGACAAAAATAACCACACCGAAATAATATTTTTCACATCTGATTGAGTTTTTTTAAGAAAAATATTTTTCTCTTCATCTATTTTAATTGTTCAAACATATTGTGTGGTTATGTTTGAATAATTCACATGCCTAATTATTTTTCATGATATTGAGCTTTACATGATTGTTCAAGAATTTGCTAGCTGATTTGATTTTACATTGTATGTTATTGAATCTGCTAGTTAGGATTTTTCATTGTTGAATCTGCTCTAGGACACACTTTGCACTTGTGTTATTTGTGCTAACTTTTCAGGTACTGTTGGTGACGTGTTCGGTATTTCGTGTGACTCAAAATTATCGAAATTGATGGGTTCGATTGATCTTATGTGACTCAAGTAAATCGGAACGTTGATCCAAATCCAGACACCTTGCTGTTAGAGACTGTGAAAGAAGCGACGGCTCCTAAGTAAGTTACATAGGGGGGCATTATCTGTAAAGGGTAGTTTAAGACCTTGTCTTGTAATTAAACATTTATTTTTATAGTGGATAGTTAGATGATCCGGTGGATTGGTGGTTTTCCTTTTAGGTCATTGTTGTGACTTAGGTTGTTTCCACCTAAAAATCTCGTGTATTATTTCTTAATTTCGAATCTTATTTTTACACTTGATTGCATGTCTGGCCGTGGTGTTTAGGTTACGTAATTAAAATTTATTAAAATTGAAAATAACATATTTACCTCCCCTCTAGATATATTTAATTCGTAATTAAAAACTCTCATATATGATGAAAAATTAGTAAAAAATTTATTGTACAACCATTAACATTTAAACATTAAAAATAAAAATATATTATAAATTTATAACGAGAAACAAATATAAAGTTAAAAAATATAAAATACAAAATAGAGCTAAAACGATTAACACAGAGCTAACTAAAACAAAAATTGAGTAATAATGGGAGATCAATTTCGGACTCTCCAATATTATTTATTGAATTTGCTATTTTTTTTTATACTAAAAATATAATTTTTAAATTTATTATAAATAATTAAATAATATTAATAATATGATTGTTAGGAATTAATTAATAAAAATAAATAAAAAGAATATTTTACTTTTGTATATTTTTTAGTGTATATTGAGTGTAATTGATTAAAAATAAAAAAATATAGTACAAATTTTATACAAAAATTATATTAAAATAAAGTTTTGAGTTACAAATTATATTAAATTAGAGTTTTGAGTTGCAGATTGCCTAATATAGGTCCATTAAAGATATATCCTCGTGACAACTATCTTAAAAAAATAAACTAAATATTTTATAAATTGTTGTAAGCTTCATCTAATTTATAACGAGATTTGCATTTAAAAATAAATACAAAATTGATATAAAAATTTAGATTATATGCTATGATGGCTTCAAATTAGTTAAAAATTAGATATGACTCGATCCACTTAAAATTTTATTCATTGTGACAAGAATATTTTTAATTTTTATTGACTATTTGTGATTGAATTTTGACTAGATATCTGTCCAATTAAACTGATTAGAATTGGACAGGTATTCAACTAAATTAGAAGTTGTCTAACAAACTAAATTTTGATTTGTCGATGATCTAACTCGTCGGAGATGAACTAACTCGTCGAAGATAAATTGGACACATGTACAACTCAAATAAACAATTATCTAACTAGCCACATTTTGATCGACCATTGATCGCATTTGTTGGAGTCAAATTGGACACATGTTTAATTAGTCAAATGAGAATAGGAATATTCAACCAAATTATTACAGCTTTATGCCACTAATATTCAAACTAAATATTTAAGTAAATTAAAATAGTGTTTACAAGCAAATTTTCACACAGTTTTATAAATGAGGTTGCTAGGAAATGAGAAAAAAGAGGAAATGAGTTTTTTAATTTTCATTCTTCCTTTTTTACTTTATTTAATTTGTTAGTTAGTTAGAGATATAAAAAATTAAAAAGACATAAACTTTTTCTAATTATCTTATTTTTAATAGTCTATGAGATAATTATTATTTTTTTTAACGAAATAAACTAAGGAGTTAGAATCTTAAAGACTAATTTGACTCATTAAAGAAAGAAAAATTCTATATAATCCAACTAAAATTACATTATCATTGTATCCTCACTCAAAAGTATACTATATATTTTATAAGTTAATGCTTAATAATCTCATCTGAATAATAAAATTTATATTTTAAAATTAATATTAAATTAACATATTGGTGAAATTAGTTCGTAAAAAACAAATAGAATTACTCCTCAACAGCTAGCTTTATTTTTTGAAAAGGTAGTTATGACTTTGAAAATTCAAAAGTGATTTTTTTTGTTGTTGTTGTTGTTCAGTGCTCTCATTTTTTTTTTTTTTTTTACCATGAATAATTTTTTCACTAATTGTTCTCCAATGAAAAATTATAATTTTGTGAATGTTTGGGTTCCAAATCTTAATGAGTAAGTAAATAGTATAATTATTTTTAAAAAAAATTAATTTTTCGTCTTTTGAATAAAATTATTTTTCAATTCACAAACTCAAACTTATCAAATTTACTAATAGATTAGTAGCAATATGATATTCACATTTCTTAATCATGTAGCACAATATTGAGAGTCTATAAATATTAAAAAATTTATATATAATATTAAGAGTGTATAAATGTTAAGGGCACATAAATTTGTACATATTTATGACACATATTTTATATATTGTGATAAATGTCAATATTATTTAAAAAATTAATTATGTATTATTGTGACACATATTTTATTTATTATTTTAATATTTCCATAATCTAGTTTATTATTTTTATAATAATAATTTATTATAATAATTTTATTTAAAAATAGTCTCACTTAAGTGTAATTAATTATAAAAATATAATAGACAATTCATATACTTGTAAGAATATAATTACCCTTAATTTAATGATATAATTGTGACAATATCATCAATAATTATTTAAAAATATAATTAATAATTTTACATTTTTATGGTAACAATAATAATAAAAAAATAGTGGTTGTAATTAAATACAATCTTTTAATTTCCTCTAAGAAGACTCTAACGTCTTTAAGGCTTGGCACCGTAAATCAGAGAAATACAACTAACCTTGGTTTTCTAAAAAGAATACAACGATTCATCTTCATTTCATATATAGTATGTATCGTAAGCTCTATATATAAACATTTCTCATTTGGTCTCTTTAAGTATTTTATTTCCCTTAGTTCCCTAGAAATTAATTGGTTTCAATTAGAATGAAACGCATACCCGTAGAGTACCTTAAGAAAATGAATCACTATGATATCCAAATCGACAATGCGAACTCAAGGTAACTGTGGTTAATCAAGCTTCTGTTTTTGATAAGTACTTATCCGAATTCAAGAAATTATTGCAGCAGCAAAACCATACTCGTGTAGTGGGTCTGGATTTTAAAAGAAAGGCTAAATCTTCGGAGGTATCTCTTCTGATAATGTGTGTTAGCAATCGTTGCTTGATAGTTCAAATACGTGATGACCTTTATCGAATTCCTCAAAGTTTAGTCAAGTTGTTTGACGATGAAAGCATTCCTTTTGTGGGAATGGAGACTAGCTTCAAAATTATACTGCAAAAAACTATTACTGGCTCCTGCCGTAATATTATTGCTGCAAAAAACTATTATTGCTGTAAAAAATGTAGGAATTATTCGTTTAAGAGTGGACTAAAATTAGGTGATTTGGCTTCGACGGTGCTTAAGAAACCCCAACTTTTGAAATCTGGATTAGAGGAGATAGCAGGTCAAATTGACTTGAAAACAAAGATCACATCTAAAGTTGGAAGCCAAACTAGTACTAGTAGTAATGAGTACAAATGGAATACTCCAGTTTTTTCAGAAGAACAATTGAAAGAGGTAGTTCATGATGCTTATTATTTTTATTTGATTGCTAGCAAGCTTTTGGAGATGCTCTAAACTTTGAACCAACAATCAACTTGGTTTTTAAAATTACTAATATGGTGTTTGTTCGATCCGTTATGTAGCTAGCTGAAGTTTGCTTTTTTACTGATTTGTGACACAGATTTTGTGTAATGTTGAGATTGAGTAATATTATGCACCACAAGTTTCTTTTTTTTTTTTTTTTGTGTGTGTGTTTATTTATGGAATTTTATAATTAAATGCTGTGATATATACCTTTCTCAAGCACAAAATGTTAATAATTAAGTCTATGGCCACTAAATTCTTATTAAATGAATGTCAATTAAAATGCATAAATGTGATGATATTAATACGTGTTATAATTCAAGTAATGTGATTAAAAAACATGAGTGCAAATCTTTTTTCCCTTAGATTACCTCCTGAAATGAAAGAAAGGAATGTTGTGCTACCACTTCAAAGTGATCATATTCTTGTGTTTGAATTTTTTAATTGTTAATAAAAAATCTTTTTAAGTAAGAACGAAGTAATAATACATCTACAAAAAATTATTTACAAATATAAAAAAAAAGTTACTGCTTGGATTGCCTTGATTTATACTGTTGAGTTATGGATATTTGTCAAGGAGATGAGAATCTTCTGTTCTCATCGTTTATTTTTTATAATTGAACAAAACTTTCCATTTTTATATGGAAAGATTTTCATAAAAAATGTAATATGTTTTGAAGAAAAAATTATTTTTAGATGGGATGAAAGGTACGGGAAAATAAAAAGTACTCATATTTTAGTTCGAACTCTAAATAATCAATTATGTTTGTAATTGAATTGGTTTCAAAATAGTATATTAATATTGTATATTCACGATAAATTTGCTTTAATGGAAGATCATATACCTCACAGATTTTCTGATTATCTGCAAATTAAATTTTCAATTGCTCTACTAATTGATCAACAGAGAATTTATTTTTCTCAAAAATCCATTTGTTTCTTGTGTTCCATGACCAAAACCAGGTTAATACCACATCCAGAGTAAATTATACTTTTAAGAACTTACCTCTAATTAAGTTTTCAGGCGGATCAAGTACCAGTTTAAAATAATAATTAAAATGCTTTTTCCTCAAGCTAGTTAACCTGAATCCAGTTTGTTATCTCTCCCAAACAGACATAATACATCCTCCAGCACAGCTCCATTGTTTTGCTCACAAATTACATGACAATATTTCATTCGCTTCTTGTAAGTTTAATAATAATCAAAAGTAAAATTATCGAGAAATGCTAACAACAACTAAATTTTGCACCCACTTTTACATCTATATATTAATCATATTATGACACGTGATAAAATTATTTTCGAATGAAGAAGTAATTCAATTTTTTAAATAATTTTATCACGCATCATGATATGATTAATATATTTACAAAAATGAGTATAAATTTATATAATCATAATAACATTTTTCAAATTTACATAAGTTCTTTTATATATAGAAATCAAAGAAAACAATATAATTAAGAGGAGTGCTAGCAACGCTCTCAATTATACTCTTATTTTCAATTATATTATTCTTCATATATCATGTGTAAACTTTACTTATTTTTATACATTAACTTTTTGTTCATGTTTTTTAAACTTCACCAATAATAGTTACACTTGTTGATGCAATTTTTGTTCAGCATAAACCATGTTGCAATCCCTCTTGAACCTCCACAATAAATGGGTGGGGTACTAGGAGAAAAAACATGGTTCTCAGTATGTGTAAATTTTATATATTTTATAAATAATACGAGATATTTATTTTTAAAAGATTAATCCAATAAGTAAAAACACTTATATTTCTTATAAACTCTTTCATTATATTATTTTTTAATAATGTGGAACAATTTCTCTAACATCTCCTATTCTTTGTCTCCTACAAAGCTTAACATTTTATATTTTTAACCTATTTATTCTAATTTATTTAAGCTATTTGTCTTTTTTTCTTTCGCAAGGTTTATTTATTTTTATTTTGAGAGGTGAGATCTAAGATTTTTGCTAGCTGTTGAATCAATACATCTTTCATATGCATATCTTATAGCGAAAGATCGTTATTTTCATTAAACTTTCTACCTTTTTAGATGACTTTATGCTCGTTATCTTTTTTAATCTTACTCTAATATCACTTGTTGTGCTCAAGATTGAATTATAATAAGAAAGCAATAAAATAATAATAACGAGTACTCACAAAAATTCATTATATTTATCAAAGAGGAGTACAATTAAATTTATCAATAATTAATTAATCAAATCACTCAAATATCGAAAGACTCAATTATACTCAAATTGCCCCATCACAAAATACAATATAATATGTAAAAAATTGCTTTGCCAATTTAACAAGAACAGTAAATAAACTGAATAATGTTGTTACCGAAAAATTGATGGAGGTGCCTTAATGTTGGTCTTCAAATCGCATCAAGTCTGATGCTTTCCTTGCCGCCAAGCCGAATGTCTCAATTCCTTATTAAATTGCCGCAAATGACTTTTGAATAATATACTCAGCCATTTAATTAACATATGGCTTTATATATTGATTAACATCTCGCTTTATATATATATATATATTCGGGCTTATTTGGGCCCAAAGGGTATTAAACTATTTGAGTCTTAGTTAATTAGAAGCCCAATTGGTAAACTTAACATGAAAGGGATTTTGGGATGTTACGCAACATACTAGTACCAATACTAGCAGTAGTAGTAATGAGTACAAATGGGTTGCTAAAGTTTATTCAGACCAACAAGTGAAAGAGGTAGTTCATGATGCTTATTGATTGCTAGCAAGCTTCTGGAAATGCTCTAGACATCACGTGCTGTTCGATCATTATGTTTAGCTAATGTTGTGATTGAGTGATATTATGTAGCACAATAGCACAAGTTTCTTTCACGCTTTAGATTGGAAGATTTGACAAGTGAGATGATCCGTTTAAGGGATGAATAGTACAGGGAATAAGCTTTGACACATGTATAACCCTTCATATTTTGATTTAAGAAAAGTATTACATATTATAAATTTATAATAATTATCAATTATATGTTGATTGACTCTTAAAATATAGATAATATAATTTTACTATATATTAATGTTGAATTTTTGAAAAGAAAATTTTAAATTGAAAGATCCAATATAAACTCACCGCCAATGGGGGCACATGACCTCATTAATTTTTTTTTTAAACTTTTTTTAACGTATATTAATTACTTTTCCCTCCTAAATTTCCTATATCGTAGCCTCTCTCCTATATTAATATATTATTGAAAAAATAACAAAAATAATACCTTTAAATTTATAATAACAAAACTAGCACCCCTTATATTCAAACTTATATTTTTACAATTAAAAAAATGATTAATATGTCATTTTTCTTTGAATACTCATTCAATTGGAATTAAATGACGACAATTTAGACCTGTTCAATATTGAACGTTCAATATTCTTAGGGTGCTAATTTTATTATTATAAATTTTAAGAGTGTTATTTTTGATAATTTTCCTATTTTATTGGGAAAATAAAAAAAATAACACCTTTCAAACTTATAATAACAAAATTAGTACCCCTTGTGTTCAAACTTATATTTTTATAAATAAAAAAAATGACTAATATGTCATTTTTCTTTGAATACCTATTCAATTGAAATTGAACAACGATAATTTAGACCCATTTAATATTAAACGTTTAATATTCATAGGGTGCTACTTTTATTATTATAAGTTTTAAAGATATTATGTTTAGTAATTTTTTTATTTTATTTTATGTGTGAACAAAAATTAACAATTCACATTTAACCATTTTTTAAATAAATATGGTGACACTTTATCTATAATCTTATTAGCTATTGTGCTTCTTAACTTTTTTACTTCTTCTAGTCAAAACGACTATAGTTAACATTTACTTTTTACTTTTTTCACCTCTCGATAAATTGCTTCTAATTCAGTCTAGAGGAGAATAAGTAAGAGATTTTTAAAGCTATCGTAAATTGTAAATAATTTCTCAAATTATATAGGAATTTTGTCTAAAATAGGCTAATTCTATATTATAGTTTAAAAAAAGGTTATTTTTTGTTAAATTTTAAAAAAGAGCAATTTTTTCAGTCTTCAACAAGTTGCTGGTTCTTCCTCTTTCTTTTTCTTCATCTTCTCCATCTTCCTCTTTCTTCATCTTCATCTTCTTCCTCTTCCTCTTCCTTCCTCTTCTTCTTCTTCCTCTTCCTCTTTCTCTTTCTTCCTCTTCTTCCTCTTCCTCAGAGAACACGTGGGCAATTTAACAGAAACAACGCATGCTTACAATTTGCGTCACTATCTAACATTGAAAATCAGCTGCAAGAGGAAGAATAAGACTATATAAAAGAACTGTCTATTGCAAAATATTCTCCAACTAATTTACTATTTAATTGGAATTTATATTATTCAGATTATACGTGCTAATCAAATTTAAACAGCATTGCACTGTTCATCATCTTCTTCAAGTTGCATTGCACTATGGTATATCTGTGGTATATCTAGTATATATGTAGTATATCTTTGGTATATCGAGATATACCAGGGTATATCTGGTATATCTCTGGTATATCTCGATATACCAGGGTATATCTGGTATATCTTTGGTATATCTTTGATATATCTAGTATACCTGAGATATATCTTTGGTATATTTCAGTATATCTTGATTTTTTCTGATTTCTTCATATTTTGAAATGAAACTAGATATCATATTAAAACTTTTAGGATTTTTGTAAAACGATAAACATATTTTTTAGTCAAATTTTCTTGCTGAGGAAGGAACTCTGCTTTATTTTTTTACGTATCTGAAAGTTCCTAAAATGTACCCATTTGCAGCTGAAGTTCTATTATCACTGCTAAAATATGATATATCTGTGGTATATCTCGATATACCAGGGTATATCTGGTATATCTCGATATACCAGGGATATACGAGGGTATATCTGGTATATCTTTGGTATATCTTTGATATATCTAGTATACCTGAGATATATCTTTGGTATATTTCAGTATATTTCAGTATATCTTGATTTTTTCTGATTTCTTCATATTTTGAAATGAAACTAGATATCATATTAAAACTTTTAGGATTTTTGTAAAACGATAAACATATTTTTTAGTCAAATTTTCTTACTGAGGAAGGAACTCTGCTTTATTTTTTTACGTATCTGAAAGTTCCTAAAATGTACCCATTTGCAGCTGAAGTTCTATTATCACTGCTGCTGATCAGAAAACTCCATTTCTAGTTCTTCGTTCATATTCGTATGTACATGGACTACCACTTCTTGCTATTTTCTCCCTCATTTGTTATATCTTGGTATTTTTTGATTTCTTAATATTTGAAAATGAAACTAGATATCATATTGAAACGTCCTTTACTATTTTTAGCTATGAAAACGTTTGTTGGTTTTACTTTGAACATATGTAAATCTCTTGAATAAAATGCCAAATACAAAGTCTACTGACATTTTACTTCAGACCTTGATTTTATCAAATTCTGTTCAATGTCGAGGATGAGAAAGAGGAAGACGAAGAGAGAATTGAGGAAGAGAAAGAGGAAGACAAAGAGAGAATTGAAGAAGAGAAAGACGAAGACGAAGAGGAAAGAGGAAAGAGGAAAAAAGAAGACCTGTTAACTTAAAAGTTTTAGGTTCTAAGTCAAAAATTGCCCATTTCTACACTAAAACTTAAATGAGCTTTTTCTTAAATTATTCTATACGATTTGCCTATTTTAGACAAAAATTCAATTATATACTTGAATCTACGAACTTGAAATTATGGGAAACTACTACATTTAGCATTAGATTAGTAGTAATGTGATTTTCACATTTATTTATCATGTTGCCCAATATTACAATATTCGGACTTACAAATAAAACTAATATATTTTTTATTTAGAACACTAATATATATCACTATTGAATCTAACACTTACCAATAAAATATGCCATATTTGATATTTTATCTCAATTTCGTAATATATAAACTTTTCCTTTTATCCAAGCAAAAAGGCCGCATAAAAAAATCAAAAGCAACTATGCCTTATTTAGAAGTTAAAACACACGTCTCCAGTAATTGAAATGAAATAAAATTCATTTCAAAAAAGACCAAAAGAGGAGAACATTGCAAGAAGATATAATAAATTAATAAAAAATTTAGCCAAAATAAATAAAAGGAAAAAAAAATAATAATTAAAATTTATGGTATTTACTAGCTAATATTGTTGTGAAATAATGACATGTCACATATCATCTATTGCCATTAGATAGCCACATCATCTTATATGTCAAAATCAGGTATCACTCACAAAGCAACAAATACTACACTAAGTTTTCACACGTGTTAGTATTTAATAGTTTAATAAAAAAGTGAGAATATAATTTCTGAGGTTGTCACAGTCTCAACCCCATTTTTGGGGAAGAAGAATTCTCCTTTTGTTTATATTTGTTTTGGAAAAATCTTGGAAATTATTGCACTTAAATTGTTGATGAACTGCACATGTTTATTTATATTTGTTTCGGAAAAGTCTTGAAAATTATTGCAGTTAAATTATTGGCGAACTACACATGCAATGTACAAAGATCTCAATATTGGATTTTGTTCCTTTCAAAAGAAAATTATTGGATTTTGTTTTTTACTGTTAAAATTTAAGAAAATAAAATTCAAAGATTGTGTTAAAAGATCGAAAAATCTCCTATATTTGCACCGAGTTAACTCTTTTTTTTTTTTTTTTTGAATTATTGGATTTTGTTCTTTTTCTTTTTTGAAATAAACTAACCATTTATTGTTGTAATGTGCTAATGATGACCATGTAAATTGTGTAAGATATACTATTGAAGTAAAAAATATATATATTTGAATGAAAAAAATAGAATTTTAGAGTTTAATTTAGCAATAGTTGCCCTATTAACTATTTCTTAGACACATAATATAACATAAGATAAGAAGTAATTTTGTGTTCACGTACTCAATTATTCAAACAATAATTGATTTTGTATAGGACTCTTGAGTAAGTAGTTAAAATTCTAGAATATATGCTTAGAGCATGTGTAATGAATTTTAGGGGTAATTGGTCATGGACAATCTGAACGAGTACTTCAAATTTTAGAAGATATGCTTAAAGCATGTGTAATAAATTTTAGGGGTAAATGGTCAAAACATTTGCCATTGGTTGAGTTTTTCTTATAATAACAATTATCATTCAAGTATTAAATGGCTCCATATAAAGCATTGTATGATCGACCTTGTCGTTCATCCCTTGTGTTGGACTGAGCCAAAAGATTATGATTTTTTAGGACCAAAGGTTACAAAAAAATAATTGATAAGATTCATGTGATCAAGAAGAATCTTAAAGTTGCTCAAGTGGTCATAATAGTTATACTAATAAATGAAGAAGACCTTTAGGGTTTTAAATCGGTGATTTTGTGTTCATTAAGGTATAACCCCAAAAATGGAGTCACACATTTTGGATTTAAAGAAAAATTATCTCCAATATTTATTGGACCTTTTTAGATTATTGAACTAATAAAAATGTAGCGTACAAATTACAATTGCTTTCTCATCTTTCTCAAGTACATGATATATTTCACATTTCAATGTTATGAAAATATGAACCACAAATATTATTAATTAATTTGACATCTAGTTACAAAATGATTCTTCCTATAAAGAAGTGCTAATGTAGATTGTGGATTGAAAATTTAGACAACTTCAAAGAAGAAAAATTCTATTGGTAAAAGTATTATGGCGACATAATGGAGTTGAGCATAGAATTTGAGATGCTAAAAAAATATCTATTATACTAAGGTAATTAGTTTTTGGAATAATAGTTTAAATTGTCCTATATAACTTTTATCAAAAGTCTAATTTAGTTATGCAATTTTTTTATTTTGGTAGAATAAAGATACTATTTTTTCTAAAAATACAGTTTAGTCTTGTAATTTTTTGATTAAGTTAAATAAGGACACTAATTTAATAAAAGTTTCAAATAAATACAATAAAATGCCAAAAAAAAAAAATCATATTTAGACCATTATTTTGGTATTTTATTGAACTTGTTTTAAACTTTTATAAAATTAGTGTATTTATTCTACTTGGTCAAAACATTAAAGAATTAAACTGTACATTTTAAAAAATTAGTATTTTAATTAACTTAAAAATTACAAGATTAAAATAGACTTTTAAGAAAGTTACATAAATATTTCAAAATGCTATCCATTTTTTTTTTATTATTAATTTCGAGAATGAAATATTCTAAGAAGGTGTGATTGTGGTACCCATAGTCTTAGGTAGAATTAAAATAAATAAATGAGGTATTAAAGTGTTATTAATTTGTTTCTTTAAGAGTAAGTTTGTAATTTTATTTACATTTTTTAAGGAGAAATTAGTAATATAGTTTATGTTAGTAATAAAAAAAAATTATGTTACAAGATATAAATATAATTGATGTATAATCATTAGCTAAAATATTGAAGTTACCTTTTTTTCCCATATATAAATATATAATTAACTACCATGCGATAAAAAGCAAAAGAACGGAACCAAAAAGACGGGAAAAGGTGAAATAAGACAGAGAGAAGCAAAGTAGAAAAAGTGAGAAAAAGGAGACAGGGGAAAGATGAAAAGATAAAGAGAAAGAGAGAAGTTTCCTTCGTATTTATTTTTATGTCTTTTAATTTGTTTTCATAAAGATAAATGTCTGTTACTTATTTATGTAATAATTTTTTATTTATTTTTTTTGACAAAATAAACTTCATCAGAATTAAGCTGACTGTCACACGTTCTATATTATTAATATTTAGTTAAGTTTTGTCTATTATAAAATACTTATTATCTGTTTAAGTTTAATATTAAGATATAAATTTAAGTATTAACCCTACATTCTACGGTCTAATAAATTTTTAACTTTATATACTATTATTTAACTAATTATAATAATTAATTATTATTTATTTAATCTTTTTTAAGCCTTAATTAGATAAAATAGTTAGTTTTTAATTGAGAATATAGTAAATACATTATGTATATTAGTATATATAGATAATTCCAAAATGTTTTGGAGCGCTTTTTAAAACTTAAAATTTATAATTAATTGTGAACGGTAATATTGTTACAATTTAATTTATTATAATAATTTTATTTAAAAATAATTATATTTAAGTGTAATTAATTATAAAAATATAATAGATCATTTATATACTTGTACAAATATAATTACTCTTAATTTAATCATATAATTGTGACAATATTATTAACAATTATTTAAAAATATAATTAATAATTTTATATTTTTATCGTAGTAATAATAATAATAAAATCTTTGTGCTATCATGTAATTAAACCATACAATCCTTTTTTCATCCAAAAAAAAAAAAATCATACAATCTTTTAATTTCCTCTAAGAAGACCCTAACATCTTTAAGGCTTGGCATCGTAAATCGGAGAAATACAACTAACCTTGGTATTCTAAAAAGAATACAACGATTCACCTTCTTTTCATATATAATATGTATCATAAGCTCTATATATTAAATTAACATATTGGTGAAGTTAGTTCCTTAAAAACAAATAGAATTACTCCTCAGCAGCTAGCTGCAAGCCTGCAAGATTTACTCAATAAATTACACGAGAAAAGCATTCGAGAATCTCATCGCTCTTTTACAAACTTTTTTTTTTTTTTTATAATAAAACTCTTTTACAAACTTATTCGAAATCATAACTAATTGCATAAACTTCATACATTACAAACAAATTATGACACATGTCAATAAAATTAATGGGAAAAAAGCGACGGATAAAAAAGGTAACATGGTATTGCAAATTGATGAAAAAAAGTTGCTCATGCTGTATAACAGAGAGTATGAAATATAGTTTTACAACTTTATTACTCAAAAAATTGAAATTGGCATTAATAATTCATTAAAAAATAAATTAATAACTATGAAACTTAAGAAAAAAAAAAAAAAACACTGATAATAGTAATAAAAAAGAAGAAGATAAATTTAACACTAAATGTTGAGATAAAAATGGGAATTATCTTCAAATACTGGCACGATACATTATAATTGAATATATATGAAGTAAGATACATAAAGTGATACCGATGAATTAGTTCCATAAATAAATTAATATAAAAGTTTAAAATGAAACTACCTTAATCTCTAAGAAAACAGTGACCTTTTTCAAAATCACAATCTTCTTGAAGAATAAATAAAAGTTTTTGTAGTTTGTTATTCGATATAATTTATTAGGATATAGGATAAATTTGGTAAAAAGGGAAAGAATAAAAAAAAAAAAAAAAAAAAAAAAGGATAGACTATTTGGCTTCTCTAGAATATTAATTGTCTTGATTTCATAAAAACTGGAGCAGTTTTTAACCAAAAAAAAAAAACTATAATAATACACATTAACTGATCACTTATGTGAGAAAAGAAAAGAAAAAAGGTTAAAAAATAAATGCCATATGAAGCATAAGAGTGAATGAAAGCAAAAGTGTAAGTCTTCTAAAGGGCATCTCCAATAAGGCTAAAACTTTATTTTATTGCAATTTCTTTAAACAGCCTCTAAAATTTTGAATTAAAATTTAGGGCTGTTCACACTTCTTTTTTTCCTTTTTAAATATTAATAAAAAAATATTGTTTTAATTTCTATTTTTCTCCAATTATATATATTTGACTAGTATTTAAATTATGTTATGTATTGATAAGGAAAAAATTATATTCTTTTTATTAATTAATTAATAATATTGTTTAATTTTCTATTTAAATAAATTAATATAAGTATATGATGAAAAATTAGTAAAAAAATTATTGTACAATCATTAACATTTAAACATTAAAATAAAAATACATTATAAATTTATAACGAGAAACAAATATAAAGTTAAAAAATACAAAATACAAAATAGAGCTAAAAAGATTAACATAGAGCTAACTAAAACAAAAATTAATTAATAATGGGAGATCAATTACGGACCCTCCAATATTATTTATTGAATTTGTTTTTTTTTTTTAATACTAAAAATATAAATTATTAAATAATATCAATAATGTGATTGTTAGGAATTAATTAATAAAAACAAATAAAAAGAATATTTTACTTTTGTATATTTTTTAGTGTATATCGAGTGTAATGGATTAAAGATAAAAAATATAGTATAAATTTTACACTAAAATAATATAAAAATTATATTAAAATAAAATTTTGAGTTACAAATTATATTAAATTAGAATTTTGAGTTACAAATGGCCTAATATAGCCCCATTAAAGACATATACTAGTGACAACCGTCTTAAAATTTATAACGAGATTTGCATTTAAAAATAAATATAAAATTGATATAAAAATTTAGATTATATGTTTTGATGACTTTAAATTAGTTAAAAATTAAATACGATTCAGTTCACTTAAAATTTTATTTATTGTAATAAGAATATTTTAAATTTTTATTGACCACTAGTGATTGAATTTTGACTAAAATTTTGTTCAATTAAATTGATTAAAATTGGAAAAATATCCAACTAAATTAGAAGTTGTCCAACAAACTAAATTTTGATTAGTAAGTTATCAAATTCGTCGAAATTGAATTAGACACATGTACAACTCAAATAAACAATTATCTAACTAACCAAATTTTAATCGACCGTTATTTATTGAAATCAAGTTAAATACATGTCTAATTAACCAAATAAGAATAAGAGTATTCAATTAAATTATTACAACTTTACGTTACTAATATTTAAACTAAATATTTAAGTAAATTAAAATAGTGTTTACAAACAAATTTTCAAACAGTTTTATAAATGAGGTTTCTAGAAAATGAGAAAAAAGAGGAAATGAGTTTTTAAATTTTCCTTATTCCTTTTTTATTTTATTTAATTTGTTAGTTAGTTAGATATATAAATAATTAAAAAGACATAAAAACTTTCTAATCATCTTATTTTTAATCATATATGAGATAATTATTATTTTAATAACGAAATAAGCTAACGCTTTAGAATCTTAAAGACTAATTTGACTCATTAAAAAAAGAAAAATTCTATATAATCCAACTAAAATTACATTATCATTGCATCTCCACTACAAAAATATACTATATATTTTATAAATTAATGCTTAATAATTTCACTTGAATAATAAAATTAATATTAAATTAATATATTGGTGAAATTAGTTCCTAAAAAACAAATAGAATTACTCCTCAACAGCTAGCTTTATTTTTTGAAAAGGTAGTTATGACTTTGAAAATTCAAAAGTTAATTTTTTTTTTGTTCAGTGCTCTCATTTTATGTTATTTGTACGATGAATAATTTTTTCACTAATTGTTCTCCAATGAAAAATTATAATTTTGTGAATGTTTGGGTTCCAAATCTTAATGAGTAAGTAAATAGTATAATTACTTTTAAAAAAAAATTAATAATTTTTCGTCTTTTGAATAAAATTATTCTTCAATTCACAAACTCAAACTTATCAAATTTACTAATAGATTAGTAGCAATATGATATTCACATTTCTTAATCATGTAGCACAATATTGAGATCGTATAAATATTAAAGGCATATAAATTTGTATATAATATTAAAAGTGTATAAATATTAAGAACACATAAATTTATATATATTTATGACACATATTTTATATATTGTGATAAATGTCAATATTATTTAAAAAATGAATTATTTATTATTTTATTTATTATTTTAATATTGCCATAATCTAATTTATAATAATTCACTATAATAATCTTACTTAAAAATAGTTTCACTTAAGTGTAAAAATATAATAGATAATTTATATATTGTAAGAATATAATTATCCTTAATTTAATGGTATAATTGTGACAATATCACCGATAATTGTTTAAAAATATAATTAATAATTTTACATTTTTATGGTAACAATAATAATAAAAAATTAGTGGTTGTAATTAAATACAATCTTTTTATTTCCTCTAAGAAGATATGTATCGTAAGCTCTATATATAAACATATCTCATTTGGTCTCTTTAAGTATCTTATTTCCCTTCCCTAGAAATTAATTGGTTTCAATTAGAATGAATCGCATACCCATAGAGTACCGTAAGAAAATGAATCACTATGATATCCGAATCGACAATGCGAAGCTCAAGGTCACTGTGGTTAATCAAGCTTCTCTTTTTGATGACTACTTGTCCGAATTCAAGAAATTATTGCTGCTGGAAAACCAAACTCGTGTAGTGGGTCTCGATTTTAAAAGAAGGGGTCCAAATTACGCGGTATCTCTTGTGATAATGTGTGTTAACAATCGTTGCTTGATAATTCAAATATGTGATGACCTTGCTCGAATTCCTCAAAGTTTAGTCAACTTGTTTGAAGATGAAAGCATTCCTTTTGTGGGAATGGAGACTAGCTTCGAAATTAAACTGCAAAAAAGTTTTCATGGCTCCTGCAGTATCCACATGGTAACTAATAATTACTGTGATAAATGTAGGAATTATTCGTTTAACAGTGGACTAAAATTAGGTGATTTGGCTTCGACGGTGCTTAAGAAACCCCAACTTTTGAAATCTGGATTAGAGGAGATAGCAGGTCAAATTGACTTGAAAACAAAGATCGCATCTAAAGTTGGAAGCCAAACTAGTACTAGTAGTAATGAGTACAAATGGAATTCTCCAGCGTTTTCAGAAGAACAAGTGAAAGAGTTAGTTCATGATGCGTATTTTTTTTATTTGCATGCTAGCAAGCTTTTGGAGATGCTCTAAACCTCGCAATAACATAACAATCAACGTGGTTTTTTAAAATTACTAATGTGGTGTTTAATTTGTTCGATCCGTTATGTAGCAGAAGTTTGCTTTATGTTTCTTTTTTATTGATTTGTGTGTAATGTTGAGATTGAGTAATATTAGGTAGCACAAGTCTCTCTTTTATTGTGCGTGTGTTTTTTATTACTATTTGAGTAATGTTGAAACTGAGAAAGAGGAAAAATTAAAGAAATTGTACGAGGTAGGAGGTGCATGTATTATGTAAAACTTATTATGTAAAATAACTGCATAAGTTTATTTTTGTGTGTTTTTCTTTATTTTATTTATTTATTTATTTATTGAATTTTATAATTAAATACTGCGATGTTGACTAATTATATTTAAATACCTTTTTCAAACACAAAATGTTACTAATTAGTCTATGGACACTAAATTCTACTTAATAAATGAATGTCAATTAAGATGCATAAATTTATTTTAGATAATTGATGATATTAACACGTGTTATCCGAGATGGACTCATGTTACCTTTTTAATTTTTTTTTAATTTTAATAAATAATACTAATATCTTTATAACCCCCAATATATTATTTATTATTTATGTTAAAAATTCTATAAATAAACTCAAATTATACACCACTTATATAACTATGTTCTACTTTTGCACCGCAATTCTACTCCATATTATTGCGTCAAGTTAAAATCTAGTATTTTTTTAAAAAAAAAATATTAAAATTATCTATATCTTTCTTTAAACTAAATACTTAAAATATTTGTAATTAAATTTATACTCAAATCAATAAATGTATATCATATACTCCAAAAATTAAACATTTAAATTTTTAGTCTACAGATATTATATAATTATTAATTTGAGTGTTTATGTAATTATAAATTTATATATATTTAGTACTTCTATTTCTTTATAACAATTAACCATTATTTTATTAGATTTGTTGAATTTAATTTAATAATTGATGAATTTTGTATACTCTAAAGCATTATTAGACACAACTTAAATAATTTTTTTTGTTTACTTTTTAAATTTTTAAATTTTTTTAATATTAGTTATAAATTTTGATATTATAAATAAATTAAGATTGAGAGAAGCTCGCAATTCCCTAAAGTAAGTACGAAAGTCTTTCTTAGAATTTTTTTTTTAAAATTTATATTAGCTCTCTTAGGAAAAAATTCTTAAATTCATCCTTGCGTATTATAATATAAATAATGTGATTATAAAAATGAACGTAAATTTTTCTTCCCTTAGCTTTCCTCCTGAGATGAAAGAAAGGAATGTGTTGTGTTACCACTTCCAAGTAATCATATTCTTTTGTTTGGAATTTTTAAGTATTAATTAAAAAAAATTAAATGAGAACGAAGTAATAATACATCTATAAAATATTATTTGCACAAATATAAAAAAAAATTATTGGCTTGGAGTACCTTGATTTATACAATTATACCCTTGAGTTATGGATATTTGTCAAGGAGATGAGAATCTTCTGTTCTCATCGTTTATTTTTTATAATTGTACAAAACGTGCCATTTTTAGATTGAAATTTTTTCAATAAAAATGAGATGTTTTGATGAAAAATTTGTTTTTAGATTGGATTGTAAATTGTATGTACTGTATGTATATAATTAAATTGATTTCAAAAAATAACTTATTAGTCTTGTATGTAAAATATACGTATAATAAATGTACACACTATACATAATTTATAAAGTATATATAAATTAAATATTTATACTGTATTTGTAACTAATATATTATTTTAATATCAATTTAATTATGTATAAATTAACGTATTTTTGTCTTCTCTAAATATGCATATTTGGCCATTTGTTGGGATGGAGGGAAAGAAGAGTTGTATGCATTTTTGGGGACGAAGGAGAAGGGTAAAAATATTTTTTTTTAGCGTAGAAGGGTTTTTATTTATTTATTTATAAAAACTCTTAATATTATTATTAAATAGATTCATTTACGTATATGGAACGAATAAAAGAAGGAATATCTAAGACATTAAAGCTCCCCTCAATCTCTAAAATGATTACAATCTCTAGAAATCCAAGAGACATAAATGAAACTAAACCAATAAGAAATTGGAAATATTTCATCAAAGCATTGTCTAGCTTCTCATGATGCTTCAGATGGTCTATTCATGAGGTAGTCTATTGTATTTTCACAATCTCCTTCAAGCCAAATCAGTTTAATTTTCATAACACGTACTAAACCAATTGCCAAGGACAATGCTCTTGAGTCTTGCCTCAGCAACTTTTGCAGATACAACCTGCAAAAGTTTGCACCATATCCATAGAACATTACCATAGGAGTCTCTAGCTACAACTAATAATGCAGAAGCACCATTTCTAAAACTGGCATCACAATTAAACTTCACAACTCCAATAGGAGGCTTAAGCCACCAATGGTTACTAGAACATTAACATTCAAGCTATGCAAACTAGTCTCTTGTGAAAAATTATGCAAAGGTGAAAACAAGTTCTTCAATTCTTTAAAAGACTTTTGTAAATATTCAATACACTTAAGAACGTTTGGCTCATGCTGTTGAAAGTACACTTGTTCATTCCTTAATCGCCAAACTGAAATCCATGTCAGAGTAATAACTAAAACAAATTAAATCCACTTTAGGATGAAGGAAAGAATTTGCATTTCATAAATAAAAGTTAAATATTATGTAAAATGAAAGATGTTTCTTTTTCTTTTTTTAATTCTTACCTTACAAGAGAGATATTTATAGAAAATAAATTACAAGAGTTTTGAGTAAATTAGAATCATGTACAACCTAGAGTTCTATTGCAGATAGACACATATATTATACACTAAATTACATAACTCACACTAAAACTCCCCTTCAAGTTGAAGCATACATATTGACCATGCCCAACTTGCCTAATGAGTCATAAAATACCTTCTTGGAAACTTCTTTGGTGAGCACATCTACAAGTTGCTTCTCAGTAGTTACTTCTCAGTGGGAACAAAAGGAAAACTGATTAGTTTGACATCTAGCTTTTCTTTTATAAAATGACGATCAACTTCTACATGCTTAGTGCGATCATATTGTACTGAATTTTGTGATATATTAATGGTTGTCCGATTGTCGTAATACAACTTCATAGTGCTTTTGGGTTCAAAACCCAAATCAGATAGCAAACTTCTTATTCATAGCAATTCACATACTCCATGAGTCATACTTCTATACTCAGCCTTAGCACTGGATCGCTCCACGACTTTCTGCTTCTTACTTTTTTATGTAACCAAATTACCTCCCACAAAAGTGAAATAACTTGATGTCGACCTTCTATCTGTAATATTTTATGTCCAATCTGCATCTGTGAAGCCGCAAACTTCAAGAGGGTTGTCGTGTTTAAAAAACATTACTCCTCTCCCTGGAGCTTACTTCAAGTATACATGAATTGACTTAATACACTTACCGCATATGCAATATCTGGTCTAGTATGCGCTAAATAAATTTAGCGTCCAACCAACCTCTAATAGCAAGCTCGATCAATTGGTACCTGATCTGGATATTTTACTAGACAATGATTTTGCTCAATAGGAGTGTCAATAGGTTTGCAATTCAACATACATGTCTCAGTTAGCAGATCAAGAATGTACTTTCTCTGACACAGAAAAATTCATTCTTTCTCTCTAGCTACCTTAATCCCTAAGAAGTATTTTAGTTCACCCAGATCCTTCATCTCAAATTTAGAGGCTAGTTGTCTTTGTAACCTATCCATTTCAACAGTATCATTGCCAGTAATTACCATATCATCAACATAAATAATTAAAGCAGTTATCTTCCCTTGTTGATGTTTGAGAAATAACGTACGGTCTGAATTATTCTATCTATAACCAATCTTCTGCATGGACTGAGAAAATCTTCCAAACCAAGCACGAGGGGACTGCTTGAGACCATACAAAGCCTTCCTCAATTTGCATACAAAATTACCAGGAGAATCAGCTACATACCCAGGTAGAAGACTCATGTACACCTCCTCGACCAATTCTCCATGAAGAAACGCATTCTTAACATCAAACTGTCGAATTGGCTAGTCTAAGCTAGCAACAAGCGAAAGCAGAACCCGGATAGTATTCATTTTGGCAACAGGAGCAAAAGTCTCATCATAGTCTACACCATACGTTGAGTAAATCCTTTTGCTACAAGGCAGGCTTTATTTTGATTTACAGATCCATCAACATTATGTTTCACAATAAACACCCAGGGATAACCAAATGCCTTCTTGTCCTGTGGTGGAGGCATAAGTTGCTAAGTATCATTTTTCTGTAATGCCTCCATCTTTTCATACATTGTCTTCCTCCATTTTGGATCTCTCAATGCATCATGCACTTTGTTAGATACTGATACAACAAATATTTGATTTACAAATAATTTATATGACTTAGACAATCTTTTAGTGGACATGTAATTGGCTACTAAATACTTTGATTTTGTATGAATATTTGGTTCATACATTTTGGCTGGTTGACCCTGAGTAGACCTATTTGATAATACATACTGTCCAACATTAGACTCAATGTTATTAGTATCAATGGGTGTATATACCTCAGAAGGGTGACCTTCAATACCAGGGAGTTGTTGATCAAGGGTAGGAGAGGGAACAGTTGTATCTTCATTTTGATTTTCAGTAATCGGATCTGGTGCTTGGATACTTGAAGCATCTGCTTCTTCTACTACTGAATTCAAAGGAATAAGAACCTCAACTGGACCCATCGCAATATCTCCTGATTGCGTTACTTCTACAATTCCTTCTAATTCCTCCCCCTCACCATGATACAGCTCTTCAAAATATAAATTTTCCCCCTTAAGAGTAGTACCAGATGAGGAAAAGTAGTTCATATCTTCAAAGAAAGTGACATAATACTTTATGGTAGATGGATGGTAGCACTTGTACCCTTTTTGATATACTTTATAACCAATAAACACACACTTAATTGATCGAGCATCTAATTTAAACCTCTAATTTTTAGGAATATGGACAAAAGTAACACAACCAAATACATGGGTAGGAAGATTATGAAATGATGACAGGGATACATGAGATACGAGAACCTCAAACGGGATTTGTCCATGAAGGACACTAAATGGGAGATGATTGATGAGATGGGCGGAAGCTTGTACAGCATTGCCCCAAAGATATTTTGACATATTAGCACTAAATAGGAGTATACGAGCCATATTAAGTAAGTTACGATTTTTTCTTTCGGACACTCCATTTTGTTATGGTATTTATGGGCAAGTAGTTTGGTGAACAATTTCATGTATTTGAAAAAAATCTTAAAAAATACAATTAACATATTCTCTCCCATTGTCAGAACGTAGGATTCTAATGATGCTATTGTATTTTTGTATTTGTTTGAACATGAGTATGAAAATTTTGAAAAGCTTGAAAAACTTCATTTTTGTTTTTAAGAATAGCAACAAAATACCTCATACTCGATATAGTAGGCTCTCTAAACGGTCCCCAAATATTAGAATGAATTAATTTAAAAAATAGTACTTATATTAAAAATACTTAAAGAATAAGTAGTACGATGACTCTTGGCCATCACACATGTCTTACACCGTAAAACAGATTTACTCACACCAATAAATAGAGTAAGCATAGATTTTTTCTTAAGACTAAAAGACGGATGCCTTAAGCGACGATGCCATAACCAAATTTCACTTAGTTGGTCAGAACTCGAACTCAAAGCGGTGCTGGATTGTGCTCCTAGTTTCTTCCTTGCGTAATTCTGATCCAGGCGAAACAATATGTTCCTCAAATACCCCCGATCAATTATTTTTCTTGTAAGAAGATCCTGAAAAATTACATACATAGGATAAAAGGTTACAAAACATTACTCAGTGTTCAACTGTTGGACAGATATTAAGTGATGAGATAAATTCGGTACATATAAAATATTTTGGAGCTGTAAGGTTGGGATAATACGAACTGACCCCATCCCTAACAAAAAAAAGCTTCACCATTAGCATTCGTAACATAAGACACTGGTGAGGAAGACAAGTCAGTAAAATAAGATTTATCATAAGTCATATGATCAGATGCACCATAATCAATAATCCAAGTATCAGATCCAACAGAGTGAGAAACGTTTGAAACCATATCAATCTTACAACGACCAGCTATAAAAGTTGTAGGGTTACCTTCACATGTCGTATAATGATCTTGTCCAATTACTCCATAAAAATCTAGTATTGGTGACCTTGCTTGAATAACTAGGCTAAATATTTCATTGGTCTTGAAATCTTGATTTTTTTTAAATCTTCCATTAAAAAAGACAATAATAATATGCAATGAAATAAAGTTTTTTTTGACAGTTGACTTTTATTGTTGACTGGGGCACTGTTGACTGAGCTACCTGTTGACCGACTGATAGGAACGGGCTTTGATGAAGAGGAATGGGAATGGGCTTAAATTGGGCTTAGGATTAGGGTTTGGATTTGTGGGCTGAAGCTTGGGAATGAGCTTGGGTTTAGGTTTAAGGAGATGGGCTAGGGTTTGGTTTTGGGTTTGAAGATGCGTTAGAGTTAGGGTTTGAATGAAATCTGAACAGGCGGTAGATCCAGAGCAGACGGCGCGGAGATAGGCGACAGAATCTGAACTAGAGGCAAATCTGGAGACTGGCGCTGCGCAAAAAGATAGGTGCGACCGACGGACGAGCAGAAAGGCGCAGTGCGACAGGCGGACAAGCTGACGAGTGGACAAGCGCCGCGCAAGAGAGACATGAGAGCAGGCGCGGTGCGGTGCGGTGTGGGATAGACTGGTGCGGAGGCGCGGACAATTAGTGATGGTGGCGCTGACAATTGGTGGCTGCACTGACTAGTGGTGACGGCGATGCTGACAGAAGACAAAAAAAAGACAAAATTCCTTTACGACTTGCTCTGATACCAAGTTAAATATTATGTAAATGAAAGATGTTTCTTTTTTTTAATTCTTACCTCACAATAGAGGTTTTTATAGAAAATAAATTACAAGAGTTTTGAGTAAATTAGAATCCTGTATAACCTAGAATTCTATTACAGATAGATACATATATTATACACTAAATTACATTACTCACGCTAACAATAAATGCTCCACTATTTCACTTTACAATATTACTCAAAGGGCAAACATCATGAATTTGCTCAATAAACTTACTGAGACCTCATTGACAAAGCATTCGATCATAGCTTTCATAAAAATATTTTGTGTCTCTCATGTAACTTTGATTTTTAGATATAAATTTCCAAAGTTGCCTTTGTCCAATATCATCTGGATCCATGACTATGGCCTTATAAGCTGAACTTACAGAAACTACACCTGTTTTACTAGGTAGCCATATCAGTTTATTAGACAAAGCCAAATTTGGACTTCTAAGTCTAGATATAAGACCAACTGCTCGTGCTAGGTTCAAATAATTTACTATTCAGTAAGGACCAATTCCAGCCATACTCATTACACGGGTCACTAACAGTTAGATGTGGTGCCACCTCAATCAAACCTTCTCTAATGACAGGTTTAAATTCAACAGTACCAGGTATCTAAGGCATGTTAGTTACCTATATATTAACACCATTACCAATTTGATAACATATGCCCTTTAAAATTTCTTTTCTAGTTCCACATATTCCATTCCACACATAAGAATCGTATGATCTTGTATTAACTTGCAGAAAAGGCTTATTGAGACAATAATTCTGGTTAAGAATTCTTACTCACAGCCAGCCTAACTTTGTGAGTAATGCTTGATTCAAATCATGAAAGGATCTAAATACCAATCCACCTAGATCTTTAAGTTTACATATTGATTTGGAGAAGGTTATGTTTTAATGGTATAAATGTAAAGGATAGTTTTGAAAAAGAATTGGAACGCTTATTGAGATATACATTAAAACTTCAAATTAAATAGATTTAACGATTTCATTAGTTTTCAAAATTACATGGTATACTTAAAGTTTAATTTTTAATTTTTTCAGTAAAAAATTATATGTTCATTTTTCTTACAATGTAAATAAATATATGTATTTTAATATAGTAAGAAAATTAACATATGTTTTTACAAAAGGAATAAAAATAAAAGCAATTAAATAACTGAGCCAATGTATACTTGAAAAAACTTTTAATCAACTTCATATGTATTTTTAAACTTCTTAAACATATTAGTAAAATATATGTGCATTTGCACTTGAAAAATTCTAAATAATTTTCAAAAAAATCTTACAATATGCTTATGATAGTTTGATAATATAATTAAATATTTAACAAAAATACAATTGGGATAACATATAATAACAAATTTTTGCAAGCCCAAATCTTTTAAAAAATATTCAACAAATAAAAAAAAAATGTTCAGATAACAAATTCTAGAAACAAACATAATATCAAATGAGTTTTGAGAAAATATAGAAACCTTTAAGTATTATTGTATAATACCAAAAAAAAAAAAAATCTATAAGGATCAATTCTTTAATAATAATTATTTATCCATAATGACAACATTTATAATTACAGCAAAAAAAAAATTTTTTACTCAATAAACTTTTTTTTTTTATAAAACTCTTTTACAAACTTATTCGAAATCATAACTAATTGCATAAACTTCATACATTAGAAACAAATTATGACATATGTCAATAAAATTAATGGGAAAAAAGTGACTGATAAAAAAGGTAACATGGGATTGCAAATTGATGAAAAAAAGTTGCTCATGCTGTATAACATAGAGTATGAAATATAGTTTTACAACTTTATTACTCAAAAAATTGAAATTGGCATTAATAATTCATTAAAAAATAAATTAATAACTATGAAATTTAAGGAAAAAAAAAACACTGATAATAGTAATAAAAAAAAAGAAAAAAGATGAAGTTTACACTGACACGATACCTTATAATTGAAGATATATGTAGTAAGATACATAAAGTGATACCGATGAATTAGTTCCATAAATAAATTAATATAAAAATTTAAAATGAAATTACCTTAATCTCTATGAAAACAGTAACCTTTTTCAAAATCACAATCTTCTTGAAGAATAAATAAAAGTTTTTATAGTTTGTTATTCAATATAATTTATTAGGATGTAGTATAAATTTGGTAAAAAGGGAAAGAATAAAAAAAAGGATAGACTATTTGGCTTCTCTAGAATATTAATTGTCTTGTTTTCATAAAAACTGGAGCAGTTTTTGACAACAACAAAAAAAAACTATAATAATACACATTAACTGATCACTTATGTGAGAAAAGAAAAGAAAAGAAAAAAGGTTAAAAAATAAATGCCATATGAAGTATAAGAGTGAGAATGAGAGCAAAAGTGCAAGCGTTCTAAAGGGCATCTCCAATAAGGCTAAAACTTTATTTTATTGCAATTTCTTTAAATAGACTCTAAAATTTTGAATTAAAATAGTTGAATGAATAATATAACGCCAAATATAGCCTGACACTGTTATTTAGGGCTGTTCACACTTCTTTTTTTCCTTTTTAAATATTAATAAAAAAAATATTGTTTTAATTTCTATTTTTCTCTAATTATATATATTTGATTAATATTTAAATAATGTTATGTATTGATAAGGAAAAAATTATATTCTTTTATTAATTAATTAATAATATTGTTTAATTTTCTATTTAAATAAATTAATATAAGTATATTGTAAGGTTTATAAATATTGATAATTTTCGTGAATAAATTATTGATTGTAATTTAGCATAAGCGTTCACCGTTTAATCAGATGATAAATAATGATAGAGCCACCAAGCTTGCAATGCCCATATGACAGGTAAAACATTCTCTCATGCATACATCCTCACACAATTGAGCACTACACTTAGTATAGATCGTAATAAAAAAAAAATTGTGTACATGTTGGTCGATCGATCGAGAGGATAGTTCGATCGATCTAATAATCGATTGATCGAGTATAAATCAACTTCAATCTAGATGCTCTCGGTTGAGTTTATGTTAATTGGATTGATCGAGTCATTCGTTGATCGATCGAGTCATCTGTTGATCGATCGATCGAATGAGGTGTGCGATCGATCTAGACATGTTCGATCGATCAAACATCGATCGAGAGGTCTTGGGTTAATTTTTTGCATTAATGGGAATGAGTAGATCAATCGAGTGAGGTTCTCGATCGATCGAATATGCTTAGATTGATCGAGACGAATTATTCGATCGATCGAGTTGTTTTTAGAATCTCGCTCCGCCTCTCGTATTTACCAAATTGACCTCTTTTAAGTGTTACAAGTGAAATACAGTTTGATTAGAATTGTTGTGAAAACTAAATCCTGATATGAGTAGAATTATCTTTATTATTAATCCTCTCTCAAGTCAAATTGGACTCTATATAAACAACCATTTGTTAGAGACAAAAATAACCACACCGAAATAATATTTTTCACATCTAATTGAGTTTTTTTAAGAAAAATATTCTTCTATTCATCTATCAATCTTAGGCACTTTCTTGTTTTAATTGTTCAAACATATTGTGTGGTTATGTTTGAATAATTCACATGCCTAATTATTTTTCATGATATTGAGCTTTACATGATTGTTCAAGAGTTTGCTAGCTAATTTGATTTTACATTGTACGTTATTGAATCTGCTAGTTAGGATTTTTCATTGTTGAATCTGCTCTAGGACACACTTTGCATTTGTGTTATTCGTGTGACTCAAAATTACCGAAATTGATGGGTTCGATTGATCTTGTGTGACTTAAGTAGATCGGAACGTTGATCCGGATCCAGACACCTTGCTGTTAGAGACTGTGAAAGAAGCGACGGCTCCTAAGTAAGTTACATAGGAGGGCATTATCTGTAAAGGGTAGTTTAAGACCTTGTCTTGTAATTAAACATTAATTTTTATAGTGGATAGTTAGATGATCCGGTGGATTGGTGGTTTTCCTCTTAGGTCATTGTTGTGACTTAGGTTGTTTCTACCTAAAAATCTCGTGTGTTATTTCTTAATTTCGCATCTTATTTTTACACTTGATTGCATGTCTGGCCGTTATGTTTAGGTTACGTAATTAAAATTTATTAAAATTGAAAATAACCTATTCACCTCCCCTCTAGATATATTTAATTTGTAATTAAAAACTCTCATATATGATGAAAAATTAGTAAAAAAAATCATTGTACAACCATTAACATTTAAACATTAAAAATAAAAATATATTATAAATTTATAACGAGAAACAAATATAAAGTTAAAAAATATAAAATATAAAATAGAGCTAAAACGATTAACATAGAGCTAACTAAAACAAAAATTGAGTAATAATGGGAGATCAATTTCGGACTCTCCAATATTATTTATTGAATTTGTTATTTTTTTTATACTAAAAATATAATTTTTAAATTTATTATAAATAATTAAATAATATTAATAATATGATTGTTAGGAATTAATTAATAAAAATAAATAAAAAGAATATTTTACTTTTGTATATTTTTTAGTGTATATTGAGTGTAATGGATTAAAAATAAAAAATATAGTACAAATTTTACACAAAAATTATATTAAAATAAAATTTTGAGTTACAAATTATATTAAATTGGAGTTTTGAGTTGCAAATTGCCTAATATAGGTCCATTAAAGATATATCCTCGTGACAACTATCTTAAAAAAATAAACTAAATATTTTATAAATTGTTGTAAGCTTCATCTAATTTATAACGAGATTTGCATTTAAAAATAAATTCAAAATTGATATAAAAATTTAGATTATATGCTGTGATGACTTCAAATTAGTTAAAAATTAGATATGACTCGATCCACTTAAAATTTTATTTATTGTGACAAGACTATTTTTAATTTTTATTGACTACTTGTGATTGAATTTTGACTAGATATCTGTTCAATTAAACTGATTAGAATTGGACAGGTATCCAACTAAATTAGAAGTTGTCCAATAAACTAAATTTTGATTAGTGGATGACCTAACTCGTCGGAGTTGAATTGGACACATGTACAACTCAAATAAACAATTATCTAACTAGTCACATTTTGATCGACCGTTGATCGCATTTGTTAGAGTCGAATCGGACACATCTCTAATTAGCCAAATGAGAATAGGAATATTCAACCAAATTATTACAGCTTTACTCTACTAATATTCAAACTAAATATTTAAGTAAATTAAAATAGTGTTTACAAGCAAATTTTCAAACAGTTTTATAAATGAGGTTGCTAGGAAATGAGAAAAAAGAGGAAATGAGTTTTTTAGTTTTCATTCTTCCTTTTTTACTTTATTTAATTTGTTACTTAGTTAGAGATATAAAAAATTAAAAAGACATAAATTTTTTCTAATTATCTTATTTTTAATCGTCTATGAGATAATTATTATATTTTTTAACGAAATAAACTAAGGAGTTAGAACTTTAAAGATTAATTTGACTCATTAAAGAAAGAAAAATTCTATATAATCCAACTAAAATTACATTATCATTGTATCCTCACTCAAAAGTATACTATATATTTTATAAGTTAATGCTTAATAATCTCATCTGAATAATAAAATTTATATTTTAAAATTAATATTAAATTAACATATTGGTGAAATTAGTTCGTAAAAAACAAATAGAATTACTCCTCAACAGCTAGCTTTATTTTTTGAAAAGGTAGTTATGACTTTGAAAATTCAAAAGTGATTTTTTTTTTTGTTGTTGTTGTTCAGTGCTCTCATTTTATGTTATTTTTACCATGAATAATTTTTTCACTAATTGTTCTCCAATGAAAAATTATAATTTTGTGAATGTTTGGGTTCCAAATCTTAATGAGTAAGTAAATAGTATAATTACTTTTTAAAAAAATTAATTTTTCGTCTTTTGAGTAAAATTATTGTTCAATTCACAAACTCAAATTTATCAAATTTACTAATAGATTAGTAGCAATATGATATTCACATTTCATGTAGCACAATATTGAGAGTCTATAAATATTAAAAAAATTATATATAATATTGAGAGTGTATAAATGTTAAGGGCATATAAATTTGTACATATTTATGACACATATTTTATATATTGTGATAAATGTTAATATTATTTAAAAAATTAATTATGTATTATTGTGACACATATTTTATTTATTATTTTAATATGTCCATAATCTAGTTTATTATTTTTATAATAATAATTTATTATAATAATTTTATTTAAAAATAATCTCACTTAAGTGTAATTAATTATAAAAATATAATAGACAATTTATATACTTGTAAAAATATAATTATCCTTAATTTAATGATATAATTGTGACAATATCATCAATAATTATTTAAAAATATAATTAATAATTTTACATTTTTATGGTAACAATAATAATAAAAAAATAGTGGTTGTAATTAAATACAATCTTTTAATTTCCTCTAAGAAGACGCTAACGTCTTTAAGGCTTGGCATCGTAAATCAAAGAAATACAACTAACCTTGGTTTTCTAAAAAGAATACAACGATTCATCTTCATTTCATATATAATAGGTATCGTAAGCTCTATATATAAACATTTCTCATTTGGTCTCTTTAAGTATTTTATTTCCCTTAGTTCCCTAGAAATTAATTGGTTTCAATTAGAATGAAACGCATACCCGTAGAGTACCTTAAGAAAATGAATCACTATGATATCCAAATCGACAATGCGAAGCTCAAGGTAACTGTGGTTAATCAAGCTTCTGTTTTTGATAAGTACTTATCCGAATTCAAGAAATTATTGCAGCAGCAAAACCATATTCGTGTAGTGGGTCTGGATTTTAAAAGAAAGGCTAAATCTTCGGAGGTATCTCTTCTGATAATGTGTGTTAGCAATCGTTGCTTGATAGTTCAAATACGTGATGACCTTTATAGAATTCCTCAAAGTTTAGTCAAGTTGTTTGACGATGAAAGCATTCCTTTTGTGGGAATGGAGACTAGCTTCAAAATTATACTGCAAAAAACTATTACTGGCTCCTGCCGTATCCACAATGGTAATTATTGCTGTAAAAAATGTAGGAATTATTCGTTTAAGAGTGGACTAAAATTAGGTGATTTGGCTTCGACGGTGCTTAAGAAACCCCAACTTTTGAAATCTGGATTAGAGGAGATAGCAGATCAAATTGACTTGAAAACAAAGATCACATCTAAAGTTGGAAGCCAAACTAGTACTAGTAGTAATGAGTACAAATGGAATACTCCAGTTTTTTCAGAAGAACAATTGAAAGAGGTAGTTCATGATGCTTATTATTTTTATTTGATTGCTAGCAAGCTTTTGGAGATGCTCTAAACTTTGAACCAACAATCAACTTGGTTTTTAAAGTTACTAATATGGTGTTTGTTCGATCCGTTATGTAGCTAGCTGAAGTTTGCTTTTTTACTGATTTGTGACACAGATTTTGTGTAATGTTGAGATTGAGTAATATTATGCAGCACAAGTTTCTTTTTCTTTTTTTTTGTGTGTGTGTTTATTTATGGAATTTTATAATTAAATGCTGTGATGTTGACTAATTATATATATACCTTTCTCAAGCACAAAATGTTACTAATTAAGTCTATGGCCACTAAATTCTTATTAAATGAATGTCAATTAAGATGCATAAATGTGATGATATTAATACGTGTTATAATTCAAGTAACGTGATTAAAAAACATGAGTGCAAATCTTTTTTCCCTTATATTACCTCCTGAAATGAAAGAAAGGAATGTTGTGCTACCACTTCAAAGTGATCATATTCTTGTGTTTGAATTTTTTAATTGTTAATAAAAAATCTTTTTAAGTAAGAACGAAGTAATAATACATCTACAAAAAATTATTTACAAATATAAAAAAAAAGTTACTGCTTGGATTGCCTTGATTTATACTGTTGAGTTATGGATATTTGTCAAGGAGATGAGAATCTTCTGTTCTCATCGTTTATTTTTTATAATTGAACAAAACTTTCCATTTTTATATGGAAAGATTTTCATAAAAAATGTAATATGTTTTGAAGAAAAAATTATTTTTAGATGGGATGAAAGGTACGGAAAATAAAAAGTACTCATATTTTAGTTCGAACTCTAAATAACAATTATGTTTGTAATTGAATTGGTTTCAAAATAGTATATTAGTATTGTATATTCACGATAAATTTGCTTTAATGGAAGATCATATACCTCACAGATTTTCTGATTACCTGCAAATTAAATTTTCAATTGCTCTACTAATTGATCAACAGAGAATTTATTTTTCTCAAAAATCCATTTGTTTCTTGTGTTCCATGACCAAAACCAGGTTAATACCACATCCAGAGTAAATTATACTTTTAAGAACTTACCTCTAATTAAGTTTTCAGGTGGATCAAGTACTAGTTTAAAATAATAATTAAAATGCTTTTTCCTCAAGCTAGTTAACCTGAATCCAGTTTGTTATCTCTCCCAAACAGACATAATACATCCTCCAGCACAGCTCCATTGTTTTGCTCACAAATTACATGACAATATTTCATTCGCTTCTTTTAAGTTTAATAATAATCAAAAGTAAAATTATCGAGAAATGCTAACAACAACTAAATTTTGCACCCACTTTTACATCTATACATTAATTATATTATGACACGTGATAAAATTATTTTCGAATGAAGAAGTGATTCAATTTTTTAAATAATTTTATCACTCATCATGATATGATTAATATATTTACAAAAATGAGTATAGATTTATATAATCATAATAACATTTTTCAAATTTACATGGGTTCTTTTATATATAGAAATCAAAGAAAACAATATAATCAAGAGGAGTGCTAGCAACACTCTCAATTACACTCTTATTTTCAATTATATTATTCTTCATATATCATGTGTAAACTTTACTTCTTTTTATACATTAACTTTTTGTTCATGTTTTTTAAACTTCACCATTAATAGTTACACTTGTTGATGCAATTTTTGTTCAGCATAAACCTTGTTGCAATCCCTCTTGAACCTCCACAATAAATGGGTGGGGTACTAGGAGAAAAAACATGGTTCTCGGTATGTGTAAATTTTATATATTTTATAAATAATACAAGACATTTATTTTTAAAAGATTAATCCAATAAATAAAAACACTTATATTTCTTATAAACTCTTTCATTATATTATTTTTTAATAATGTGGAACAATTTCTCTAACATCTCTTATTCTTTGTCTCCTACAAAGCTTAACATTTTATATTTTTAACCTATTTATTCTAATTTATTTAAGCTATTTGTCTTTTTATTTTTTTTCGCAAGGTTTATTTATTTTTATTTTGAGATGTGAGGTCTAAGATTTTTGCTGCCTGTGGAATTAATACATCTTTCATATGCATATCTTAAAGCGAAAAATCGTTATTTTCATTAAATTTTCTACCTTTTTAGATGACTCTATGCTCGTTATCTTTTTTAATCTTACTCTAATATCACTTGTTGTGCTCAAGATTGAATTATAATAAGGAAGCAATAAAATAATAGTAACGAGGATCCACATAAATTTCATTATATTTATCAAAAAGGAATATAATCAAATTAATAAATAATTAATTAATCAAATCACTCAAATATCGAAAGACTCAATTATACTCAAATTGCCCCGTCACAAAATACAATATAATATGTAAAAAATTGCTTTGCCAATTTAACAAGAACAGTAAATAAACTGAATAATGTTGTTACCGAAAAATTGATGGAGGTGCCTTAATGTTGGTCTTCAAATCGCATCAAGTCTGATGCTTTCTTGCGAATTAATTACCGCAAATGATATATATACGATAAAAACTGACTTTTTGACTCATATAGCAAAACGACTGTGTTTTGCTAAGATATAAATGACACTTTTAACCCCAGTTTATAATAACAGCTTCGCTTCTGCTTTCTTTCTCTTTCACCAGCTTCAGGTTCCAATTCGCCATTGTCAAACTGAAAGTTCCAAAACTGTATCTCTTATATATATATATATATATATATATATATATATATATATATCCAAAACTGTATCTCTTGTATATATAACCAAACTGTATCTCTTATTCTTGATGTGTTTGGTAATACTTTTTTCTTCAGTTCATTACACCGGAACTCTATTGGATGGAACTAAGTTTCATTAACCAAACTGTATCTCTGTTATTTTGTGTTAATTATTGGATTTTGAATTAATAGTCAGTAACTTTTAGGTTGAAGATGATATGATAATTGGTTGTTTGTGGGTTTGAATTAGAGTTTGGAGACTCTGCTGGAGCAAAGAAGTATTTAATTTAATTTCAATTACCCATTGGAAGAAGAAGAAGAAGAAGAAGAACAGCTTATGGAACTTGTATATTATTCACATTTTGTATGTACAGGTTACATACACATTTATTTTGTATGTAACCTGTACATTCACATTTTATATGTACAAGTCATGTGAATGTACATGTTACATACAAATTTATTTTGTATGTAACCTGTACATTCACATGAAATGCATTGTATTGTTTGTATGTTATTGTTGTTTTGAACATTTTATGGAATTCATGTGAATGTACATGTTACATACAAATTTATTTTGTATGTAACCTGTACATTCATATAAAATATATTGTACTGTTTGCATGTTATTGCTGTTTTGAACAGCTTATGGAACCTGTACATTTCATGTGAATGTACAGGTTACATACAAATTTATTTTGTATGTAACCTGTACATTAACATAAAATGCATTGTACTGTTTGTATGTTGTTGATGTTTTGAAGAGCTTATAGAAGATTTTGTATGGAACTTGTACATTCACATTTTGTATGTATAATTTACATACAAATTTATTTTATATGTAACCTGTACATTCACATTAAATGCATTGTATTGTTTGTATGTTATTGTTGTTTTGAACAACTTATAAAAATCATGTGAATGTACATGTTACATACAAATTTATTTTGTATGTAACCTGTACATTCACATGAAATGCATTGTATTGTTTGTATGTTATTGTTGTTTTGAATAGCTTATAAAAATCATGTGAATGTACAGGTTACATACAAATTTATTTTGTATGTAACCTGTACATTCACATGAAATGCATTGTATTGTTTGTATGTTATTGTTGTTTTGAATAGCTTATAAAAATCATGTGAATGTACAGGTTACATACAAATTTATTTTGTATGTAACCTGTACATTCACATGAAATGCATTGTATTGTTTGTATTTTATTGTTGTTTTGAATAGCTTATAAAAATCATGTGAATGTACAGGTTACATACAAATTTATTTTGTATGTAACCTGTACATTCACATGAAATGCATTGTATTGTTTGTATGTTATTGTTTTGAACAGCTTATGGAAGTCATGTGAATGTACATGTTACATACAAATTTATTTTCTATGTAACCAATACATTCACATGAAATGCATTATACTGTTTGTATGTTGTTATTGTTTTGAATAGCTTATGGAAGTCATGTGAATGTACAGGTTACATATAAATTTGTATGTACAGGTTACATACAAAATAAATTTGTATGTAACCTGTACATTCACATGACCTGTACATACAAAATGTGAATGTACAGGTTACATACAAAATAAATATGTATGTAACCTGTACATACAAAATGTGAATGTTCAAGTCTATAAGCTTCGAAGGAAACACGGAGATGGCGAGTTTTTTACGAATACTTAAATAAAAGGGATATTTTGGTAAAAATCATATATATTATATAAATGAAACTCACCGTTTAGAGTCCAAAACGTGCTATATAAGTTTAAAAAGCTTTTTTACTCAAATCTTTGCTATTTGAGTAATTCACTGACTATTTGAGTCTTAGTTAATTAGAAGCCCAATTCGTAAACTTAACATGAAAGGGATTTTGGGACGTTACGCAACATACTAGTACCAATACTAGCAGTAGTAGTAATGAGTACAAATGGGTTGCTAAAGTTTATTCAGACCAACAAGTGAAAGAGGTAGTTCATGATGCTTATTGATTGCTAGCAAGCTTCTGGAAATGCTCTAGACATCACGTGGTGTTCGATCATTATGTTTGGCTAATGTTGTGATTGAGTGATATTATGTAGCACAATAGCACAAGTTTCTTTCACGCTTTAGATTGGAAGATTTGACAAGTGAGATGATCCGTTTAAGGGATGAATAGTACGGGGAATAAGCTTTGACACATGTATAACCCTTCATATTTTGATTTAAGAAAAGTATTACATGTTATAAATTTATAATAATTATCAATTATATGTTGATTGACTCTTAAATATATAGATAATATAATTTTACTATATATTAATGTTGAATTTTTGAAAAGAAAATTTTAAATTGAAAGATCCAATATAAACTTTTTTTAACGTATATTAATTACTTTTCCCTCCTAAATTTCCTATATTGTAGCCTCTCTCCTATATTAATATATTATTAAAAAAATAACAAAAATAACACCTTTAAATTTATAATAACAAAACTAGCGTCCCTTATGTTCAAACTTATATTTTTACAATTAAAAAAAATGATTAATATGTCATTTTTCTTTGAATACTCATTCAATTGGAATTAAATGACGATAATTTAGACCTGTTCAATATTAAACGTTCAATATTATTGGGGTGCTAATTTTATTATTATAAGTTTTAAGAGTGTTATTATTGTTATTTTCAAACTTATAATAACAAAACTAGTACCCATTGTGTTCAAACTTATATTTTTATAAATAAAAAAATGACTAATATGTCATTTTTTTTTGAATACTCATTCAATTGAAATTGAACAACGATAATTTAGACCCATTCAATATTAAACATTCAATATTCGTAGGGTGCTACTTTTGTTATTATAAGTTTTAAAGATATTATTTTTGGTAATTTTTCTATTTTATTTTATGTGTGGACAAAAATTAACAATTCACATTTAGCCATTTTTTAAATAAATATGGTGACACTTTATGTATAATCTTATTAGCTATTGTGCTTCTTAACTTTTTTACTTCTTCTAGTCAAAACGACTATAGCTAATATTTACTTTTTACTTTTTTCACCTCTCGATAAATTGCTTCTAATTCAGTCCAGAGGAGAATAAGTAAGAGATTTTTAAAGCTATCGTAAATTGTAAATAATTTTTCAAATTATATACTTGAATCTACGAACTTGAAATTATGGGAAACTACTACATTTAGCATTAGATTAGTAGTAATGTGATTTTCACATTTATTTATCATGTTGCCCAATATTACAATATTCGGACTTACAAATAAAACTAATATATTTTTTATTTAGAACACTAATATATATCACTATTGAATCTAATACTTACCAATAAAATATGCCATATTTGATATTGTATCTCAATTTCGTAATATATAAACTTTTCCTTTTATCCAAGCAAAAAGGCCGCATAAAAAAATCAAAAGCAACTATGCCTTATGTAGAAGTTAAAACACACGTCTCCGGTAATTGAAATGAAATAAAATTCATTTCAAAAAAGACCAAAAGAGGAGAACATTGCAAGAAGATATAATAAATTAATAAAAAATTTAGCCAAAATAAATAAAAGGAAAAAAAATAATAATTAAAATTTATGGTATTTACTAGCTAATATTGTTGTGAAATAATGACATGTCACATATCATCTATTGCCATTAGATAGCCACATCATCTTATATGTCAAAATCAGGTATCACTCACAATGCAACAAATACTACACTAAGTTTTCACACGTGTTAGTATTGAATAGCATAATAAAAAAGTGAGAATATAATTTCTGAGGTTGTCACAGTCTGAACCCCATTTTAGGGGAAGAAGAATTCTCCTTTTGTTTATATTTGTTTTGGAAAAATCTTGGAAATTATTGCACTTAAATTGTTGATGAACTGCACATGTTTATTTATATTTGTTTCGGAAAAGTCTTGAAAATTATTGCAGTTAAATTATTGGCGAACTACACATGCAATGTACAAAGATCTCAATATTGGATTTTGTTCCTTTCAAAAGAAAATTATTGGATTTTGTTTTTTACTTGTTAAAATATAAGAAAATAAAATTCAAAGATTGTGTTAAAAGATCGAAAAATCTCCTATATTTGCACCGAGTTAACTCTTTTTTTTTTTTTTTTTTTTTGTTGAATTATTGGATTTTGTTCTTTTTCTTTTTTGAAATAAACTAACCATTTATTGTTGTAATGTGCTAATGATGACCATGTAAATTGTGTAAGATATACTATTGAAGTAAAAAAAAAAAAAAAAATTGAATGAAAAAAATAGAATTTTAGAGTTTAATTTAGCAATAGTTGCCCTATTAACCATTTCTTAGACACATAGTATAACATAAGATAAGAAGTAATTTTGTGTTCACGTACTCAATTATTCAAACAATAATTGATTTTGTATAGGACTCTTGAGTAAGTAGTTAAAATTCTAGAATATATGCTTAGAGCATGTGCGATGAATTTTAGGGGTAATTGGTTGTGGACAATCTGAACGAGTACTTCAAATTATAGAAGATATGCTTAAAGCATGTGTAATAAATTTTAGGGGTAAATGGTCAAAACATTTGCCATTGGTTGAGTTTTTCTTATAATAACAATTATCATTCAAGTATTAAATGGCTCCATATAAAGCATTGTATGATCGACCTTGTCGTTCACCCTTGTGTTGGACTGAGCCAAAAGATTATGGTTTTTTAGGACCAAAGGTTACAAAAAAATAATTGATAAGATTCATGTGATCAAGAAGAATCTTAAAGTTGCTCAAGTGGTCATAATAGTTATACTAATAAATGAAGAAGACCTTTAGGGTTTTAAATCGGTGATTTTGTGTTCATTAAGGTACAACCCCAAAAATGGAGTCACACATTTTGGATTTAAAGGAAAATTATCTCCAATATTTATTGGACCTTTTTAGATTATTGAACTAATAAAAATGTAGCGTACAAATTACAATTGCTTTGTCATCTTTCTCAAGTATATGATATATTTCACATTTCAATGTTATGAAAATATGAACCACAAATATTATTAACTAATTTGACATCTAGTTACAAAATGATTCTTCGTATAAAGAAGTGCTAATGTAGATTGTGGATTGAAAATTTAGACAATTTCGAAGAAGAAAAATTCTATTGGTAAAAGTATTATGGCGACATAATGGAGTTGAGCATAGAATTTGAGATGCTAGAAAAATATCTATTATACTAAGGTAATTAGTTTTTGGAATAATAGTTTAAATTGTCCTATATAACTTTATCAAAAGTCTAATTTAGTTATGCAATTTTTTTATTTTGGTAGAATAAAGATACTATTTTTTCTAAAAATACAGTTTAGTCTTGTAATTTTTTGATTAAGTTAAATAAGGACACTAATTTAATAAAAGTTTCAAATAAATACAATAAAATGCCAAAAAAAAAAAATCATATTTAGACCATTATTTTGGTATTTTATTGAACTTGTTTTAAACTTTTATAAAATTAGTGTATTTATTCTACTTGGTCAAAACATTAAAGAATTAAACTGTACATTTTAAAAAATTAGTATTTTAATTAACTTAAAAATTACAAGATTAAAATAGACTTTTAAGAAAGTTACATAAATATTTCAAAATGCTATCCATTTTTTTTTTATTATTAATTTCGAGAATGAAATATTCTAAGAAGGTGTGATTGTGGTACCCATAGTCTTAGGTAGAATTAAAATAAATAAATGAGGTATTAAAGTGTTATTAATTTGTTTCTTTAAGAGTAAGTTTGTAATTTTATTTACATTTTTTAAGGAGAAATTAGTAATATAGTTTATGTTAGTAATAAAAAAAAATTATGTTACAAGATATAAATATAATTGATGTATAATCATTAGCTAAAATATTGAAGTTACCTTTTTTTCCCATATATAAATATATAATTAACTACCATGCGATAAAAAGCAAAAGAACGGAACCAAAAAGACGGGAAAAGGTGAAATAAGACAGAGAGAAGCAAAGTAGAAAAAGTGAGAAAAAGGAGACAGGGGAAAGATGAAAAGATAAAGAGAAAGAGAGAAGTTTCCTTCGTATTTATTTTTATGTCTTTTAATTTGTTTTCATAAAGATAAATGTCTGTTACTTATTTATGTAATAATTTTTTATTTATTTTTTTTGACAAAATAAACTTCATCAGAATTAAGCTGACTGTCACACGTTCTATATTATTAATATTTAGTTAAGTTTTGTCTATTATAAAATACTTATTATCTGTTTAAGTTTAATATTAAGATATAAATTTAAGTATTAACCCTACATTCTACGGTCTAATAAATTTTTAACTTTATATACTATTATTTAACTAATTATAATAATTAATTATTATTTATTTAATCTTTTTTAAGCCTTAATTAGATAAAATAGTTAGTTTTTAATTGAGAATATAGTAAATACATTATGTATATTAGTATATATAGATAATTCCAAAATGTTTTGGAGCGCTTTTTAAAACTTAAAATTTATAATTAATTGTGAACGGTAATATTGTTACAATTTAATTTATTATAATAATTTTATTTAAAAATAATTATATTTAAGTGTAATTAATTATAAAAATATAATAGATCATTTATATACTTGTACAAATATAATTACTCTTAATTTAATCATATAATTGTGACAATATTATTAACAATTATTTAAAAATATAATTAATAATTTTATATTTTTATCGTAGTAATAATAATAATAAAATCTTTGTGCTATCATGTAATTAAACCATACAATCCATTTTTCATCAAAAAAAAAAAAAATCATACAATCTTTTAATTTCCTCTAAGAAGACCCTAACATCTTTAAGGCTTGGCATCGTAAATCGGAGAAATACAACTAACCTTGGTATTCTAAAAAGAATACAACGATTCACCTTCTTTTCATATATAATATGTATCATAAGCTCTATATATTAAATTAACATATTGGTGAAGTTAGTTCCTTAAAAACAAATAGAATTACTCCTCAGCAGCTAGCTGCAAGCCTGCAAGATTTACTCAATAAATTACACAAGAAAAGCATTCGAGAATCTCATCGCTCTTTTACAAATTTTTTTTTTTTTTTTTTATAATAAAACTCTTTTACAAACTTATTCGAAATCATAACTAATTGCATAAACTTCATACATTACAAACAAATTATGACACATGTCAATAAAATTAATGGGAAAAAAGCGACTGATAAAAAAGGTAACATGGTATTGCAAATTGATGAAAAAAAGTTGCTCATGCTGTATAACAGAGAGTATGAAATATAGTTTTACAACTTTATTACTCAAAAAATTGAAATTGGCATTAATAATTCATTAAAAAATAAATTAATAACTATGAAACTTAAGGAAAAAAAAAAAAAAAACACTGATAATAGTAATAAAAAAGAAGAAGATAAATTTAACACTAAATGTTGAGATAAAAATGGGAATTATCTTTAGATACTGGCACGATACATTATAATTGAATATATATGAAGTAAGATACATAAAGTGATACCGATGAATTAGTTCCATAAATAAATTAATATAAAAGTTTAAAATGAAAACTACCTTAATCTCTAAGAAAACAGTGACCTTTTTCAAAATCACAATCTTCTTGAAGAATAAATAAAAGTTTTTGTAGTTTGTTATTCGATATAATTTATTAGGATATAGGATAAATTTGGTAAAAAGGGAAAGAATAAAAAAAAAAGAAAAAAGGATAGACTATTTGGCTTCTCTAGAATATTAATTGTCTTGATTTCATAAAAACTGGAGCAGTTTTTAACCAAAAAAAAAAAACTATAATAATACACATTAACTGATCACTTGTGTGAGAAAAGAAAAGAAAAAAGGTTAAAAAATAAATGCCATATGAAGTATAAGAGTGAATGAAAGCAAAAGTGTAAGTCTTCTAAAGGGCATCTCCAATAAGGCTAAAACTTTATTTTATTGCAATTTCTTTAAACAGCCTCTAAAATTTTGAATTAAAATTTAGGGCTGTTCACACTTCTTTTTTTCCTTTTTAAATATTAATAAAAAAATATTGTTTTAATTTCTATTTTTCTCCAATTATATATATTTGACTAATATTTAAATTATGTTATGTATTGATAAGGAAAAAATTATATTCTTTTTATTAATTAATTAATAATATTGTTTAATTTTCTATTTAAATAAATTAATATAAGTATATGATGAAAAATTAGTAAAAAAATTATTGTACAATCATTAACATTTAAACATTAAAATAAAAATACATTATAAATTTATAACGAGAAACAAATATAAAGTTAAAAAATACAAAATACAAAATAGAGCTAAAAAGATTAACATAGAGCTAACTAAAACAAAAATTAATTAATAATGGGAGATCAATTACGGACCCTCCAATATTATTTATTGAATTTGTTTTTTTTAATACTAAAAATATAATTTTTAAATTTATTAAAAATTATTAAATAATATCAATAATGTGATTGTTAGGAATTAATTAATAAAAATAAATAAAAAGAATATTTTACTTTTGTATATTTTTTAGTGTATATTGAGTGTAATATAAAAATTATATTAAAATAAAGTTTTGAGTTACAAATTATATTAAAATAAAGTTTTGAGTTGCAAATGGCCTAATATAGCCCCATTAAAGACATATACTCGTGACAACCGTCTTAAAAAAATAAACTAAATATTTTATAAGTTGGTGTAAGCTTCATCTAATTTATAACGAGATTTGCATTTAAAAATAAATATAAAATTGATATAAAAATTTGGATTATATGTTACGATGACTTCAAATTAGTTAAAAATTAGATACAATTCAGTCCACTTAAAATTTTATTTATTGTAATAAGAATATTTTAAATTTTTATTGACTATTAGTGATTGAATTTTGACTAAAATTTTGTTCAATGAAATCGATTAAAATTGGACAAGTATCCAATTAAATTAGAAGTTGTCCAACAAACTAAATTTTGATTAGTCAGTGATCAAATTCGTTGAAGCTGAATTAGACACATGTACAACTCAAATAAACAATTATCTAACTAATCAAATTTTAATCGACCGTTATTTGTTGAAATAAAATTAAATACATGTCTAATTAACCAAATAAGAATAAGAGTATTCAACTAAATTATTACAGCTTTACGTTACTAATATTTAAACTAAATATTTAAGTAAATTAACATAGTGTTTATAAACAAATTTTCAAACAGTTTTATAAACAAGGTTTCTAGAAAATGAGAAAAAAGAGGAAATGAGTTTTTAAATTTTCCTTCTTCCTTTTTTATTTTATTTAATTTGTTAGTTAGTTAGATATATAAATAATTAAAAAGACATAAAAAATTTCTAATCATTTTATTTTTAATCATATATGAGATAATTATTATTTTAATAACGAAATAGGCTAACGTGTTAGAATCTTAAAGACTAATTTGACTCATTAAAAAAAAAAAATTTATATAATCCAACTAAAATTACATTATCATTGCATCTTCACTCAAAAATATACTATATATTTTATAAATTATTGCTTAATAATCTGACTTGAATAATAAAATTAATATATTGGGGAAATTAGTTCCTAAAAAACAAATAGAATTACTCCTCAACAGCTAGCTTTATTTTTGAAAAGGTAGTTATGACTTTGAAAATTCAAAAGTTAATTTTTTTTTTGTTCAGTGCTCTCATTTTATGTTATTTGTACGATGAATAATTTTTTCACTAATTGTTCTCCAATGAAAAATTATAATTTTGTGAATGTTTGGGTTCCAAATCTTAATGAGTAAGTAAATAGTATAATTACTTTTAAAAAAAAAATTAATTTTTCGTCTTTTGAATAAAATTATTCTTCAATTCACAAACTCAAACTTATCAAATTTACTAATACTAATATTAGTAGCAATATGATATTCACATTTCTTAATCATGTAGCACAATATTGAGATTGTATAAATATTAAAGGTATATAAATTTGTATATAATATTAAAAGTGTATAAATATTAAGAACACATAAATTTATATATATTTATGACACATATTTTATATATTGTGATAAATGTCAATATTATTTAAAAAATAAATTATTTATTATTTTAATATTGCCATAATCTAATTTATAATAATTCACTATAATAATCTTACTTAAAAATAGTTTCACTTAAGTGTAAAAATATAATAGATAATTTATATATTCGTAAGAATATAATTATCCTTAATTTAATGGTATAATTGTGACAATATCACCAATAATTGTTTAAAAATATAATTAATAATTTTACATTTTTATGGTAACAATAATAATAAAAAATTAGTGGTTGTAATTAAATACAATCTTTTCATTTCCTCTAAGAAGATATGTATCGTAAGCTCTATATATAAACATATCTCATTTGGTCTCTTTAAGTATCTTATTTCCCTTCCCTAGAAATTAATTGGTTTCAATTAGAATGAATCGCATACCCATAGAGTACCGTAAGAAAATGAATCACTATGATATCCGAATCGACAATGCGAAGCTCAAGGTCACTGTGGTTAATCAAGCTTCTCTTTTTTATGACTACTTGTCCGAATTCAAGAAATTATTGCTGCTGGAAAACCAAACTCGTGTAGTGGGTCTCGATTTTAAAAGAAGGGGTCCAAATTACGCGGTATCTCTTGTGATAATGTGTGTTAACAATCGTTGCTTGATAATTCAAATATGTGATGACCTTGCTCGAATTCCTCAAAGTTTAGTCAACTTGTTTGAAGATGAAAGCATTCCTTTTGTGGGAATGGAGACTAGCTTCGAAATTAAACTGCAAAAAAGTTTTCATGGCTCCTGCAGTATCCACATGGTACTTAATAATTGCTGTGATAAATGTAGGAATTATTCGTTTAACAGTGGACTAAAATTAGGTGATTTGGCTTCGACGGTGCTTAAGAAACCCCAACTTTTGAAATCTGGATTAGAGGAGATAGCAGGTCAAATTGACTTGAAAACAAAGATCGCATCTAAAGTTGGAAGCCAAACTAGTACTAGTAGTAATGAGTACAAATGGAATTCTCCAGTGTTTTCAGAAGAACAAGTGAAAGAGTTAGTTCATGATGCGTATTTTTTTTATTTGCATGCTAGCAAGCTTTTGGAGATGCTCTAAACCTTGCAATAACATAACAATCAACGTGGTTTTTTAAAATTACTAATGTGGTGTTTAATTTGTTCGATCCGTTATGTAGCAGAAGTTTGCTTTATGTTTCTTTTTTATTGATTTGTGTGTAATGTTGAGATTGAGTAATATTAGGTAGCACAAGTCTCTCTTTTATTGTGCGTGTGTTTTTTATTACTATTTGAGTAATGTTGAAACTGAGAAAGAGGAAAAATTAAAGAAATTGTACGAGGTAGGAGGTGCATGTATTATGTAAAATAACTGCATAAGTTTATTTTAGTGTGTTTTTCTTTATTTTATTTATTTATTTATTTATTGAATTTTATAGTTAAATACTGCGATGTTGACTAATTATATTTAAATACCTTTTTCAAACACAAAATGTTACTAATTAGTCTATGGCTACTAAATTCTACTTAATAAATGAATGTCAATTAAGATGCATAAATTTATTTTAGATAATTGATGATATTAACACGTGTTATCCGAGATGGACTCATGTTGCCTTTTTAAATTTTTTTTTAATTTTAATAAATATTACTAATATCTTTATAACCCTCAATATATTATTTATTATTTATGTTAAAAATTCTATAAATAAACTCAAATTATACACCACTTATATAACTATGTTCTACTTTTGCACCGCAATTCTACTCCATATTGCGTCAAGTTAAAATCTAGTATTTTTTTTAAAAAAAAATTATTAAAATTATCTATATTTTTATTTACACTAATACTTAAAATATTTGTAATTAAATTTATACTCAAATCAATAAATGTATATCATATACTCCAAAAATTATAACATTTAAATTTTTGGTTTATAGATATTATATAATTATTAATTTGAGTGTTTATGTAATTATAAATTTATATATATTTAGTACTTCTATTTCTTTATAACAATTAACCATTATTTTATTAGATTTATTGAATTTAATTTGATAATTGATGAATTTTGTATACTCTAAAGCATTATTAGACACAACTTAAATAATTTTTTTTTGTTTACTTTTTAAATTTTTAAATTTTTTTAATATTAGTTATAAATTTTGATATTATAAATAAATTAAGATTGAGAGAAGCTCGAAATCCCCTAAACTAAATATGAAAGCCTTTCTTAGAATTTTTTTTTAAATATATATTAGCTCTCTTAGGAAAAAATTCTTGAATTCATCCTTGCATATTATAATATAAGTAATGTGATTATAAAAATGAGCGTAAATTTTTCTTCCCTTAGCTTTCCTCCTGAAATGAAAGAAAGGAATGTGTTGTGCTACCACTTCCAAGTAATCATATTCTTTTGTTTGGAATTTTTAAGTATTAATTAAAAAAAAATTAAATGAGAACGAAGTAATAATACATCTATAAAATATTATTTGCACAAATATAAAAAAAAAATTATTGGCTTGGAGTACCTTGATTTATACAATTATACCCTTGAGTTATGGATATTTGTCAAGGAGATGAGAATCTTGTGTTCTCATCGTTTATTTTTTATAATTGTGCAAAACGTGCCATTTTTAGATTGAAATTTTTTCAATAAAAATGAGATGTTTTGATGAAAAATTTGTTTTTAGATTGGATTGTAAATAGTATGCATTGTATGTATATAATTAAATTGGTTTCAAAAAATAACATATTAGTCTTGTATGTAAAATGTACGTAGAATAAATGTACACACTATACATAATTTATAAAGTATATATAAATTAAATATTTATACTGTATTTGTAACTAATATATTATTTTAATATCAATTTAATTATGTATAAATTAGCATATTTTTGTCTTCTCTAAATATGCATATTTGGCCATTTGTTGGGATGGAGGGAAAGAAGAGTTGTATGCATTTTTGGGGACGAAGGAGAAGGGTAAAAATAGTTGTATAGTATTTTTTTTTTTTAGCGTAGAAGGGTTCTTTTTTTTTTTTTTTTTTATTTTATAAAAACTCTTAATATTAATATTAAATAGATTCATTTACGTATATGGAATGAATAAAAGAAGAATATCTAAGACATTAAAGCTCCCCTCAATCTCTAAAATGATTACAATCTCTAGAAATCCATGAGACATAAATGAAACTAAACCAATAAGAAATTGGAAATATTTCATCAAATTATTGTCTAGCTTCTCATGATGCTTCAGTTGGTCTATTCATGAGGTACTCTATTATATTTTTACAATCTCCTTCAAGCCAAATCAGTTTAATTTTCATAACACGTGCTAAACCAATTGCCAAGGACAATGCTCTTGAGTCTTGCCTCAGCAACTTTTGCAGATACAACCTGCAAAAGTTTGCACCATATCCATAGAACATTACCATAGGAGTCTCTAGCTACAACTAATAATGCAGAAGCACCATTTCTAAAACTGGCATCACAATTAAACTTCACAACTCCAATAGGAGGCTTAAGCCACCAATGGTTACTAGAACATTAACATTCAAGCTATTATGCAAAGGTGAAAACAAGTTCTTCAATTCTTTAAAAGACTTTTGTAAATATTCAATACACTTAAGAACATTTGGATCATGCTGTTGAAAGTACACTTGTTCATTCCTTAATTGCCAAACTGAAATCCAAGTCAGAGTAATAACCAAAACAAATTAAATCCACTTTAGGATGAAGCAGGAGGATCAAAACAAAACTCCATAAAAGATTGAATATCCACATTTCTGAAATGATCAAACTTAATTCCACCAAACCAACTCAACTATAAAGTCCGAAAGAATTTGCATTTCATAAATAAAAGTTAAATATTATTTAAATGAAAGATGTTTTTTTTTTTTTTTTAATTCTTACCTTACAATAGAGGTATTTATAGAAAATAAATTACAAGAGTCTTGAATAAATTAGAATCATGTACAACCTAAAGTTCTATTACAAATAGACATATATATTATACACTAACTTACATGACTCACGCTAAAATTCTTCCTCAAGTTGGAGCATACATATCGACCATGCCCAACTTGCCTAGTGAGTCATAAAACACCTTCTTGAAAACTCCTTTAATATCTAGCTTTTCTTTTATAAAATGACGATTAACCTCTACATGCTTAGTGCGATCATATTGTATTGAATTTTGTGATATATTAATGGCTGTTCGATTGTCGCAATACAACTTCATAGTATTTTTAGGTTCAAAACCCAAATCAGATAGTAAACTTCTTATCCACAGCAATTCACATACTTCATGAGCCATACCTCTATACTCAGCCTTAGCACTAGATCGCGCCACAATTTTCTGCTTTTTACTTTTTTATGTAACCAAATTACCTCCCACAAAAGTGAAATAACCTGATGTTGACCTTCTATCTGTAATATTTTCTGTCCAATCTGCATCTGTGAAGCCGCAAACTTTAATAGGGTTGTTGTGTTTAGAGAACATTACTCCTCTCCCTTGAGCTGACTTGAAGTACCTTAAAATCCTCACAATTGCATCTATGTGACTCTGACTCGGGTTATACATGAATTGATTTACTACAATTACCGCATATGTAATATCTGGTCTAGTATGCGCTAAATAAATTTAGCGTCCAACCAACCTCTAATAAACATCTAATAGCGAGCTCGATCAGTTGGTACCTGATCTGGATACTCTGCTAGACAATGATTTTGCTCAATAGGAGTGTTAATAGGTTTGCAATCTAACATACCTGTCTCAGTTAGCAGATCAAGAATGTACTTTCTCTGACACAGAAAAATTCATTCTCTCCCTCTACCTACCTCCATCCCTAAGAAGTATTTCAGTTCACCTAAATCCTTCATCTCGAATTCAAAGGCTAGTTGTCTTTGTAATCTATCCATCTCAATAGTATCATTGCCAATAATTACCATATCATCAACATAAATAATTAAAGCAGTTACATTTTCTTGTTGATGTTTGAGAAACAACGTATGGTCTGAATTATTCTGTCTATAACCAACCTTCTGCATGAACTGAGAAAACCTTTCAAACCAAGCACGAGGGGACTGCTTGAGACCATACAAAGACTTCCTCAATTTGCATACAAAATTACCAGGAGAATCAGCTACATATCCAAGTGGAAGACTCATGTACACCTCCTTGACTAACTCTCCATGAAGAAACGCATTCTTAACATCAAAGTGTCGAATTGGCCCGTATAAGCTAGCAGCAAGCGAAAGCAGAACTCGGATAGTATTCATTTTGGCAATAGGAGCAAAAGACTCATCGTAATCTACATCATATGTTTGAGTGAACTCTTTTGCTACAAGGCATGCTTTATATTGATTTACAGATCCATCAGCATTATTGATTGACACTATGTTGACATATGTTTTTAAGCATTCATTTTATGTTTTTTTTTATTTTCGTGTTTTGGAAGGTATTTATGTATTTTGTAGGTTTTTGAACTCTTAGAAGAATATTGGATTGAAATGACACAAAAGGAGAGAAAATTAAGTAACAAAAGCCAGAGAATGTAAGGCTTACATTAGGAGTCAAAAACTATGTAAGGGTTACATATAAGGCAAAATCAACGGGCGTCGAGGCGGGTAAAAATGTGAGCCGAGGCGAGCATGCCAAAACTGCCCAGAAATCCTAAAATGCGTATGCCACTTCATCTCTCCTATAAATACCATATTATACCTCTCCCAAACATAAGTTTTTACAACCATTGTCTTCCTTCCCCTAGCTGCAGAAAGGGTTTTCTACCCAAATTCCACCCAAAATCAAGAAAAGACACTCCATTGTTGAAGCTACTCCAAGGAATTGAGAAGGAGGATCAACCAAGTTCAAGGAATTGAAGCTAGAGGATTCATTGGAGTATTTTTATTGTATATCTCTTTCTTCTCTTTAATTTTGTGGTTTGCCTCCCATGACTAAATTGATTGACACCAATTTAGTTATGGTTGGCTAATTTATATATTTGGAGATATTAGTATTGCTTCCAATAATTGGAAGAACAATTTTGTAATTTAATAATATTTGAGTTTTGAATTTATTTCTTGTTCATATTCTTAATATTTCTGATTTTGAATTAATGATGGGCCAAATCTTAATTTGTAGTTAGAGAGAATATCTTAGAATTTATACATTAGAAACGCCCTATTTGCTTGATTGTGCATTATAAATAAGTGTCTAATTTGATTACATTGATTTATGTTAGATTAGGTGATTAAAATATTTCCTTGAGCTAATTCCAATTGATTAGTTAACGGTCTGGATCAAAAACGTTAATTAATTGATTGTAGTAAAAATTGCCATTGATTTGAAATTTTTTAGGTTCAGCGAAAAAATCATTAAATCTGACTTTTAATTGAATTGCTTAATTTTTTCTTTCCATGAATGAATAGCGAGCTAAGATTCCTATTTACATCCATCATCCCCACCTTGGTTGTGATTTCTTTTATTTGTACTTTATCTTAGTGTTAGGAATTTATAATCTTTTCTGCAACCGACAATTGTTAGAATGTTTAGGATTGTTTGTTTGACTGAATAAGAAAATAAATAACGTTTTAAAACCAACGCAATTCATTGAGAGATGATCTTGAGAGTATATTTATCACTCATTACAAGTGATTCGTGCATTTAAGAATTTTTTATAAAATACAAAATTTGACTATCAAGTATTTGTGCATCAATTATGTTTCACAGTAAACACCCAGGGACAACCAACTGCCTTCTTATCCTGTGGTGGAGGCACAAGTTGCCAAGTATCATTCTTCTGCAACGCCTCCATCTCTTCATACATTGCCTTCCTCTACTTTAGATCTCCAATGCATCCTGTACTTTGTTAGATAGTGATACAGCAGATATTTGATTTACAAATAATTTATATGACTTAGACAATCTTTTATTGGGCATGTAGTTCGCTATTGGATACTTTGATTTTGTATGAATATTTGATTCATACCTTTTGGCTGGTTGACCCCGAGTAGACCTATTTGGTAACACATACTATCTAACATTAGACTCAATGCTATTAGTATCAGTGGGTATACATACCTCAGATGAGTGACCTTCAATACTAGAGAGTTGTTGATCAAGGGTAGGAGAGGGAATAGTTGTGTCTTCATTTTGATTTTCAGTAATTGGATCTGGTGCTTGGATACTTGAAGCATTTGCTTCTTCTACTATTGAATTCAACGGAATAAGAACCTCAACTAGACCCATCGCAATATCTCCTGATTGCGTTACTTCTATAATTCCTTCCAATTCCTCCCCCTCACCATGATACAGCTCTTCAAAATATGAATTCTCTCCCTTAAAAGCAGTATCAGATGAGGAAAAATAGCTCATATCTTCAAAGAAAATGACATATGTAGTGACATAATACTTTATGGTAGATGGATGATAGCACTTGTACCTTTTTTAATATCCTTCATAACCAATAAGTACACACTTAATTGTTCGGATATCTATATTAAACCTTTAATTTTTAGGAATATGGACAAAAGCAACACAACCAAATATATGGGTAGAAAGATTATGAAATGATGATAGGGATACATGAGATATGAGAACCTCAAATAGGATTTATCCGTGAAGGACACTAGATGGGAGATGATTGATGAGATGGGAGACGATTGATGAGATGGGAGGAAGCTTGTAAAGCATCGCCCCAAAGATATTTTGGGATATTGCACTAAATAGGAGTACACGAGCTATATTAAGTAAGTTACAATTTTTTATTTCGGACATCCCATTTTGTTTTGGTATTTATGGGTAAGTAGTTTGGTGAACAATTCCATATGTTTGAAAAAAATCTTAAAAAATACAATTAACATATTCTTCCCCATTGTCAGAACGTAGGATTCTAATGGTGCTATTGTATTGTGTTTGAATATGAGTATGAAAATTTTAAAAAGCTTGAAAAACTTCATCTTTATTTTTAAGAAGAGCAACAAAATACCTCATACTCGATATAGTAGGCTCTTTAGATGGTCCCTAAACATCAAAATAAATTAATTCAAAAGGAATAGTACTTATATTAGAAATACTTAGAGAATAAGTAATACGATGACTCTTGGCTATCACACATGTCTCACACCGTAAAGTAGATTCACTCACACCAATAAATAGAGTAGGCATAGATTTTTTCATAAGACTAAAAGAAGGATGCTCTAAGCGACGAGCCATAACCAAATTTCATTTAATTGGTCAGAACTCGAACTCAAAGCGGTGCGGGATTGTGCTCCTGGTTTCTCCCTTGCATAGTTCTGATTCAGACGAAACAATATGTTCCTCAAATACCCCCAATCAATTATTTTCCTTGTAAGAAGATCCTGAAAAATTACATACATAGGATAAAAGGTTACAAAACATTACTCAGTATTCAACTGTAGGACAGATATTAAGTGATGAGATAAATCTGGTACATATTAAATATTTTGGAGCTGTAAGGTTGGGGTAATACAAACTGGCCCCATCCCTAACACAAGAAAAGCTTCACTATTAGCATTCGTAATATAAGACACTGGTGGGGAAGACAAGTCAGTAAAATAAGATTTATCATAAGTCATGTGATCAGATGCACCAGAATCAATAATCCAAGTATCAGATCCAACAGAGTGAGAACGTTTGAAACCACACCAATCTTACCACGACCAACTATAGAAGCTGTAGGGTTACCTCCACATGTCGTATAATGATCTTGTCCAATTACTCTATAAAAATTTGGAATTAACGACCTTGCTTGAATAGCTAAGCTAAATCTTTCATTGGTCTTGGAATCTTGATTTTTTTCGAATCTTCATTGAAAAATACAATAATAATATGCAACGGAATAAAAGTTTTTTTTTACAGTTGACTTTTATTGTTGACCGGGCACTGTTGACTAAGTTGCCCGTTGACTGGACTGCCCGTTTACCAATTGATAGGAATGGGCTTTGATGAAGAGGAATGGGAATGGGCTTAAATTGGGCTTACGATTAGGGTTTGGATCTGTGGGCTGAAGCTTGGGAATGGGCTTGGGTTTGGGTTTAAGGAGATGGGCTAGGGTTTGGTTGGTTTGAATGAAATCTGAATATGCGACAGATCTGGAGTAGATGGCTGCAGCAGACAGGCGACAGAATCTGAATTAGAGGCAGATCTGGAGATAGGCGCGACCGGCGGACGAGCAAATAGGCTTGGCGTGACAGGCGGATGAGCTGATGAGTGGACAAGCGTGGTGCAGGAGAGACAGGCGAGCAAGCGCGGTGTGGTGTGGGATAGACTGGTGTGGCGGGGCAGACAGTTGGTGATGGCGGCGCTGACAATTGGTGGCTGCACTGACTAGTGGTGACGGCGATGCTGACAGAAGACGGAAAAAAAAAGGAAAAATTCCTTTACGACTTACTCTAATACCAAGTTAAATATTATGTAAATGAAAGATGTTTCTTTTTTTTTAATTCTTACCTCACAATAGAGTTTTTATAGAAAATAAATTGCAAGAGTTTGAGTAAATTAGAATCATGTATAATCCAAAATTCTATTACAGATAGATACATATATTATATACTAAATTATATGACTCATGCTGACAATAAATGCTCCACTATTTCACTTTATAATATTACACAAAGGGCAAACATCATGAATTTGCTCAATAAACTTACTGAGATTGGACCTCATTGACAAAGCATTCGATCATAGCTTTCATAAAAATATTTTGTGTCTCTCATGTAACTTTGATTTTTAGATATAAATTTCCAAAGTTGCCTTTGTCCAATATCATCTGGATCTGTGACTATGGCCTTATAAGCTCAACTTACAGAAAATACACCTGTTTTACTAGGTAGCCATATCAGTTTATTAGACAAAGCCAAATTTGGACTTCTAAGTCTAGATATAAGACCAACTGCTCGTGCTAGGTTCAAATAATTAACTATTCAGTAAGGACCAATTCCAGCCATACTCATTACATAGGTCACTAACAGTTAGATGTGGTGCCACCTCAATCATACCTTCTCTAATGACAGGTTTAAATTCAACAGTACCAGGTATCTAAGGCATGTTAGTTACCTATATATTAACACCATTACCAATTTGATAACATATGCCGTTTAAAATTTCTTTTCTAGTTCCACATATTCCATTCCACACATAAGAATCGTATGATCTTGTATTAACTTGCAGAAAAGGCTTATTGAGACAATATTTCTGGTTAAGAATTCTTACTCACGGCCAGCCTAACTTTGTGAGTAATGCTTGATTCAAATGATGAAAGGATCTAAATACCAATCCACCTAGATCTTTAAGTTTACATATTGATTTGGAGAAGGTTATGTTTTAATGGTATAAATGTAAAGGATAATTTTGAAAAAGAATTGGAACGCTTATTGAGATATACATTAAAACTTCAAATTAAATAGATTTAACGATTTCATTAGTTTTCAAAATTACATGGTATTTAATTTTTAATTTCTTCAGTAAAAAATTATATTTTATTTTTTTTATAATGTAAATAAATATATATTTTTTAATATACTAAGAAAATGAACATATGTTTTTTACAAAGGGATTAAAAGTAAAAACAATTAAATAACTGAACCATTTGTACACAAGACAAAACTTTTAATCAACTTCATATGTATTTTTAAACTTCTTAAACATATTAGTAAAATATATGTGCATTTGCACTTGAAAAATTCTAAATAATTTTCAAAAAAATCTTAAAATATGATTATGATAATTTGATAATATAATTAAATATTTAACAAAAGTACAATTGGGATAACATATAATAACAAATTTTTGCAAGCCCAAATCTTTTAAAAAATATTCAACAAATAAAAAAAAATGTTCAGATAACGAATTCTAGAAACAAACATAATATCAAATGAGTTTTGAGAAAATATAGAAACCTTTAAGTATTATTGTATAATACAAAAAAAAAAATCTATAAGGATCAATTCTTTAATAATAATTATTTATCCATAATGACAACATTTATAATTACACCAAAAACTTTTTTTTTTACTCAATAAACTAGCTGCAAGCCTGCAAGTTTTACTCAATAAACTTTTTTTTTTTTATTTTATAAAACTCTTTTACAAACTTATTCGAAATCATAACTAATTGCATAAACTTCATACATTAGAAACAAATTATGACACATGTCAATAAAATTAATGGGAAAAAAGCGACTGATAAAAAAGGTAACATGGTATTGCAAATTGATGAAAAAAGGTTGCTCATGCTGTATAACAGAGAGTATGAAATATAGTTTTACAACTTTATTACTCAAAAAATTGAAATTGGCATTAATAATTCATTAAAAAATAAATTAATAACTATGAAACTTAAGAGAAAAAAACACTGATTATAGTAATAAAAAAAAAAAAGATAAAGTTTACACTAAATGTTGAGATAAAAATGGAATTATCTTTAAATACTGACACGATACATTATAATTGAAAATATATACAGTAAGATACATAAAGTGATACCGATGAATTAGTTCCATAAATAAATTAATATAAAATTTTTAAATGAAATTACCTTAATCTCTGTGAAAACAGTAACCTTTTTCAAAATCACAATCTTCTTGAAGAATAAATAAAAGTTTTTATAGTTTATTATTCGATATAATTCATTAGGATGTAGGACAAATTTGGTAAAAAGGGAAAGAATAAAAAAAAAGGATAGACTATTTGGCTTCTCTAGAATATTAATTGTCTTGATTTCATAAAAACTGGAGCAGTTTTTAACAAAAAAAAAAAAACTATAATAATACACATTAACTGATCACTTATGTGAGAAAAGAAAAGAAAAAAGGTTAAAAAAATAAATGCCATATGAAGTATAACAGTGAGAATGAGAGCGAACAATAAGTGTTCTAAAGGGTATCTCCAATAAGGCTAAAACTTTATTTTATTGCAATTTCTCTAAATAGACTCTAAAATTTTGAATTAAAATAGTGGAATGAATAATATGACGCCAAATATAGCCTGACACTATTATTTAGGGCTGTTCACACTTCTTTTTTTCCTTTTTAAATATTAATAAAAAAATATATATTGTTTTAATTTCTATTTTTTTTTCTAATTATATATATTTGATTAATATTTAAATTATGTTATGTATTGATAAGGAAAAAAAATATATTCTTTTTATTAATTAATTAATAATATTGTTTAATTTTCTATTTAAATAAATTAATATAAGTATATGATGAAAAATTAGTAAAAAATTATTGTACAACCATTAAAAATAAAAATACATTATAAATTTATAACGAGAAATAAATATAAAATTAAAAGTATAAAATACAAAATAGAGCCAAAAAGATTAACATAGAGCCAACTAAAACAAAAATTGAGTAATAATGGGAGATCAATTTCGGACTCTCCAGTATTATTTATTGAATTTGTTAATATTTTTATACTAAAAATATAATTTTTAAATTTATTATAAATAATTAAATAATATTAATAATATGATTGTTAGCCTTAGGAATTAATAAATAAAAAGAATATTTTACTTTTGTCTATTTTTGAGTGTATATTGAGTGTAATGGATTAAAGATAAAAAATATTGTACAAATTTTACACCAAAATAATACAAAAATTATATTAAAATAAAATTTTGAGTTACAAATTATATTAAACTAGAGTTTTGAGTTGCAAAAGCCTAATATAGCTCCATTAAAGATATATCCTCGTGACAACTATCTTAAAAAAATAAACTAAATAGTTTATAAGTTGTTGTAAGCTTCATCTAATTTATAGCTAGATTTGCATTTAAAAATAAATATAATATTGATATAAAAATTTGGATTATATGCTGTGTTGACTTTAAATTAGTTAAAAATAAGATATAATATGGTCTATTTAAATTTTTATTCATTGTGATAAGAATATTTTTAATTTTTATTGACTATTTGTGATTAAATTTTAACTAGACATCTATTCAACTAAATCCATTAAAATTGGTCAAGTATCCAACTAAACTAAAAGTTGTCCAATAAACTAAGTTTTGATTAGTCGGTGACTCAACTTATCGGAGTTGAATTAAACATATATACAATTCAAATAAACAATTATCTAATTAATTAAATTTTGATCAAGATCACATTCTAACGTTAAATTTATATCTAATTAGCCAAATAAGATTAGGACTATTCAATCAAATTATTACAGCTTTATTCCACAAATATCCAAACCAAATATTTAAGTAAAATAGTTTTTACAAATAAATTTTCAAACAGTTTATAAATGAATTTCTAGGAAATGAGAAAGGAAACAAATGAGAAAAGAGAGGAAATGAGTTTTTTAATTTTCCTTCTTCCTTTTTTACTTTATTTAATTTTTTACTTAGATAGAGATTAAAAAAATTAAAAAGACATAAATTTTTTCTATCTATCTTATTTTTAACCGTTCATGAAATAATTATTATTTTTTTAACGGAATAAATTAATGCCTTAAAATTTTAAAGACTAATTTGACTCATTAAAGAAAAAAAATTTCTATATAATCCAACTAAAATTACATTCTTATTGCATTTTCACTCAAAAATATAATTTATGTTTTATAAATTAATGCTTATAAATCTCATTAGATTGAATAATAAAATTTATATTTTAAAATTAATATAAAATTAAGGGTAAATTAGTTCCTAAAAAACAAATAGAATTACTCCTCAGCAGCTAGCTTTATTTTTTGAAAAGGTAGTTATGACTTTGCTCTCATTTTAAGTTATTTTTACTATGAATAATTTTTTCACTAATTGTTCTCCAATAAAAAATTATAATTTTGTGAATGTTTGGGTTCCAAATCTTAATGAGAAAGTAAATAGTATAATTATCTTTAAAAAAAATTAATTTTTCGCCTTTTGAATAAAATTATACTTCAATTCACAAACTCAAACTTATCAAATTTACTAATAGATAAGTAGCAATATGATATTCACATTTCTTAATCATACGTAGCACAATATTGAGAATGTATAAATATTAAGAGTGTATAAATATTAAGGACACATAAAATTATACATATTACACATATTTTATATATTATGATAAATATTAATATTATTTAAAAAAATGAATTATTTATTATTGTGACACATTTTATATTTATTATTTTAATATTGTCATAATTTAATTTATTATTTTTATTATAATAATTTTATGTAAAAATAATTTAATTTAAGTGTACTTAATTTTGTAAAAATATAATAGAGAATACATATATTTGTAAGAATATAATTACGTGAAAGCAGAACCCTAGTCTCTTACGCTCGCCTGCCTTCGTTGCTGCCTCCATCCAAAATAGCCCTTTCTCTCTATCTCGTGCTCTCCGTCATTCTCTATCTCCTGCTTGGTTCGTCATTGCAAGGTATCATTCTCTCTTCTTCTTTGTTTTTCTCTGTCTCTTCTTCACGCTCTCTGTTTTGGTGCAAGCAAATTACACAGGCTTAATTTCTTACCATGTTTCCTGGATCAGTTCTTAGTTCTTACCATGTTTCCTGGATCAGTCCTCAATTCTTAATTCTTAGTTCTTAATTGGTAATTGTGATTTGCAAATATTTTGGATCAATTACACCAAATATTTTAAATCTCTCATTCTCTGAAACATCCATGAAATTTCTCTTCCGGGTAAAGAATCTCGATCTCCTCCCCCTGTTGCTTTTTCCTTTTGTTTTATCATTCTCAACGATAAACGAAAAACCCAACTTGTAGAATCTAGTTTCATTCCTTTCATGGAATAGTCGCTTGAAAGCATTCTCATTATTGTCTCAAAGTGTGGTTAAAAAGCCTCAAATATTATGTTCAAAATCTTCTTAGGTTGAATTCATTGTATATTAGTTTCTTGCTGAGGCTTAAATAGTCAAGAAGAGAATGAAGTAAGGAATCAAAGTGCAATGGTTTCTTTAGTGACCTTTTTCTTGGCAGAAACATGTACCACTATTGCTGTTTTGAGATTGCTTTTGAGGGGCATTGTTGCAATGGTTTCTTGGATATGTATGGTTTTTGTTTTTAAAACTTTTTTTTGATTTATAATCAATTTTACATTAATTATTTAAAATATTTTGTATATCTCTCGAAGAGAAGGAAAAAAAATAAGTAAAATAAAATTAATAACAACAATATACCACAAAATTTTTATTATTTTGTTTTCGATTTATGAAATTAAAAAAAAAATTCAAAAATTTAAAATACTTTTTTTTATCAAACAATTAAACAATATTCTAAATTTTGAAATCATAAAACAAAAATTGGTTATCTAGGTAATTTTTTTTATATAAAAATTAAAAATTACTAAAATAATTCAAAAATTAAAAATTAAAAATTAAAAATTAAATTCAAAAATTAAAAATCGACAACATTATTAAAAAAAAAAACCCTTAATATGTAAAAGAACTGCATATGTTTATTTTTGTGTGTTTTTCTTTATTTTATTATTTATTTGTTTATGAAATTTTATAATTAAATGCTGCGATGTTGACTAATTATATATATACCTTTTTCAAGCACAAAATGTTACAAATTAGTCTATGGCCACTAAATTTTATTTAAATGAATGCCAATTAAGATGCATAAATTTGTTTTAGATAAGTGATGATATTAACACTTGTTATCTGAGATAGGCTCATGGTATGGGCTCCATCGACTTTGAGCCCGAGTAGTCTTGTTGTTTTATTTTTAATTTTAATAAATACTATTAATATTTTTATAAAATTTAATAGACTATAATTCTATAAATAAACTTAGTATTTAAAAAAAAATTATTAAAATTATCTATATTCTTCTTTAAATTAAATATTCAAAATATTTGTATTTAAATTTACACTCAAATCAATAAATGTGTTACATACTCTAAAATTTATAACTTTTAAACTTTTGATCTATAAATATTATATAACTATTTTAATACTCTTCTTTTTTCATAACAATTGAACATTATTTTATTATATTTGTTGAATTTAATATGACAATTGAAGAATTTTATATTCTAAAATATCATTAAGCACAACTTAAATAATTTTTTTTGTTTACTTTTATATATATATATATATATATATTTTAATATTACTTATAAATTTTAATATTATAAATAAATTAAGATCGAGAGAAGCTAGAAATCCCCGTCCCTTAAACTATATATGAAAGCCTTTTTTAGAATTCTTTTAAAATATATATATTAGCTCTCTTAGAAAAAAAATTTGGATCCGTCCTTGCATGTTATAATATAAGTAATGTGGTTATAAAAATGAGTATAAATTTTTCTTCCCTTAGATTTCCTCCTTAAATGAAAGAAAGGAATGTTTTGCTACCACTTCCAAGTGATCATATTCTTTTGTTTGGACTTTTTAAGTATTAATAAAAAACTTTTTAATTAAGAACGAATTAATATTACATCTACAAAATATTATTTGCGCAAATAATAATAAAAAAAGATTATTGCCTTTGAGTAACTTGATTTATACTCATGAGTTATGAATATTTGTCAAGGAGATGAGAATCTTCTGTTTTCATCGTTTATTTTTTATAATTGCACAAAATTTTTAGATCGAAATTTTTTCAATAAAAGTGAGATGTTTGAAGAAAAATTTGTTTTTAGATTGGATTCTAAATAGTATTGTGTGTATATAATTAAATTGATTTAAAAAAAATAACATTTTAATCTTATATATAAAATGTATATATAATAAATGTACATGATGTACATAATTTATAATTTATAAAGTATATATAAATTAAATATTTATATTTTATGTATAATTAACATATTATTTTAATATTAATTTAAATATGTACAAATTAACGTGTTTTTATCTTCTCTAAATATGCATATTTGGCCTTGGGATGGAGGGAAGGAAGAGTTGTATACATTTTTTGGGACAAAGGAGAAGGGTAAAAATAGTTGTATAATATTTTTTTTAGCGGAGAAGGATTTATTTATTTATTTATAAAAACTCTTAATATTATTATTAAATAGAATCATTTACGTATATGGAATGGGTAAAAGAAGGAATATCTAAGACATTAAAGCTCTCCCAATCTCTAAAATGATTACAATCTCTAGAAAGTAGAAACCCATGAGACATAAATGAAACTAAACCAATGAGAAATTGGAAATATTTCATCAAAGTATTGTCTAGCTTCTCATGATGCTTCAGATGGCTATTCATGAGGTAGTATATTGTATTTTTACATTCTCCTCAATAAGTAAATTTTAAATTTACTATCGTTTTAATACTTTCATTAAAAAATTGGTTAAATATGAAGAAAAAATGTCACATGACAAATGCAATGGATATTTTTTACTAGCACTAGTGACATTTTTTTTATTATCTATACTTAGTTTAATAAAAGTTGATAGTAAGATAACAAATTTAAAAGTATGGCATTAAATTAATAGTAAGAAAAATAATATAAAAAATTAAAAATAATTTGAAACGTTTAGTGTAAAAATAAATGTTTACCCTAAAAATGTTACTAATTAGCCTTTTTTTTTTTTTTAATTTATATTTTAACAAACAAATTAATTACACTTTAATATATCATTTATTTCTTTTAATTCAAATTAAAGACTATGAGTCCCACAATTCATCTCTTTAGAAACTTTCTTCTCGAATTTAATAATAAAAAAGTAATTATTTAAGTTGCTAATGAGCTTATGGCTCAACTATATATAATTCACTTGGATATGTAAAAAGTTTGAAGTTTGAATCATAATTACAACTATGTAAATAATGTAGTTATTTAAAAAAAAAATTACCTTAGCTAAACAGATATGAATATTTTTCTTGTATTTCAAACCCTAATTCTCAAGTTACATGCTTGCCTTTTGATGTCGCTATAACACTTTTACCAATAAAATTTCTCTTCTTCATAATTTTCTAATATTTCAATAAAAATACAAGAGAATTCTACGTATAAATAAGCGATATTGTAGATTGTGGATTGAAAATTTAGACAACTTCGAAGAAGAAAAAAATTCTATTAGTGAAAGTATTATAGCGACATCACGGGATGGAGCATACAACTTGGGAATTAGAATTTGAGATGATAGAAAAAAACTAATATCTATTTTACTGGTAATTTCTTTTTTAAATAATAGCTTAAATTGTTCTGTAACTTTATTAGAAGTCTAATTTAGTTATGTAATTTTTTGGTTTAATAGAATAAGAACACTAAATTTTTTTAAAAACATAGTTTAGTCTTATAATATTTTGGTTAAGTATAATAAGGATACGAACTTAATAAGAGTTTCAAATAAATCCAAAAAAATGCTAAAAAATTATATTTAGATCATTATTTTGGCATTGAACTTATTTTGAACTTTTATAAAAATAGTATCTTTATTCTATTTAGCTAAAAAATTAAAAAATTAAATTATATATTTTAAAAAAATTAGTGTAGTTATTTTACTTAATTAAAATATTATTGAATTAAAATAGACTTTTAATAAAGTTACATGAATATTTCAACATGCTATCCATTTCTTTTTTATTATTTCTTTTTTATTATTAAATTTTGAGGATGAAAAATTTTAAGAAAGTGTGATTGTGGGATCCATGGTAGATAGAATTAAATTAAATAAATGAGGTATTAAAGTGTAATGAATTTGTTTCTTTAAGGATAAGTTTGTAATTTTATTTATATTTTTTAAGGAGAAATTAGTAATATAGTTTAAGTATAGAAAAATAGTAATATAAATATAATTGATATGATATATAATTATTAGTTAAAATATTGACTTTACTTTTTTTTTTTTATATATATAATTAACTACTATGTGATATTATTTTAACTTGTGGTAAATAGATTTGAGAAAAGAGAAAAAAAAAAAACTCAGGCTGGTTTTGGGTAAGTGATGAAAAGCAAAAGAAAGGAATTAAAGAGACGGGAAAAGGTGAAAAAAGGAAAGAAGAGAAAAAGGAGGAGGAAAGTAGAAAAAGTGAGAAAAAGGAGAAAGAGAGGAGAAGTTTCCTTGGCATCTATTTTTATGTCTTTCAATTTGATTTGGTCAAAATAAATGTCTATTACTTATTTATGTAATAATTTTTTAGGAGAAAGAGGAAAGATGAAAGGGAAAGAAGAAAGAGAGGAGAAGTTTTCTGAGCATCTATTTTTATGTCTTTCAATTTGTTTTGGTCAAGATAAATGTCTATTACTTATTTATGTAATAATTTTTTAGGAGAAAGAGGAAAGATGAAAGGGAAAGAAGAAAGAGAGGAGAAGTTTTCTTAGCATCTATTTTTATGTCTTTCAATTTGTTTTGGTCAAGATAAATGTCTATTACTTTTTTATGTAATAATTTTTATTTTTATAATATAAACTTGATCAATGCCATAGTTTTTTTCTTTTCATATATAATATGTATCGTAAGCTCTATATATATAGACATTTCTCTTTTGGTCTCTTTAAGTATCTTATTTCCCTTACCTCGAAAATAATTGGTAGACGATCGATCAATTAGAATGAAACGCATACCCACACAATACCTTAAGAAAATGAATCACTACGATATCAAAATCAATGATGCGAAGCTCAAGGTAACTGTGATTAATCAAGCTTCTCTTTTTGACGAGTACTTATCCGAATTCAAGAAATTATTGCAGCTGCAAAACGAAACTCGTGTAGTGGGTCTCGATTTTAAAAGAAAGGCTCCAAATTCCGAGGTATCTCTTTTGATAATGTGTGTTAGCAATCGTTGCTTGATAGTTCAAATATGTGATGACCTTCCTGGAATTCCTCAAAGTTTAGTCAACTTGTTTGACGATGAAAGCATTCCTTTTGTGGGAATGGAGACTAACTTCGAAATTAGACTGCAAAAAAATATTCCTGGCTCCTGCAGTATCTCCGATGATGATAATTACAGTATTAGATATAAATATTATAAGTTTAAGAGTGGACTAAAACTAGGTGATTTGGCTTCGAGGGTGCTTAAGAAACCCGAACTTTTGAAATTTGAATTAGAGGAGATAGCAGGTCATATTGACTTGAAAACAAAGATCACATCTAAAGTTGGAAGCCAAACTAGTACTAGTATTCGTACGCCCCAATGGGACACTCTAGTTTTTTCAGAAGAAATGGTGAAAAAGGTAGTTCATGAAGCTTATTATTGTTATTTGATTGCTAGCACGCTTTTGAAAATGCTCTAAATTTTTCACTAACAATCAACGTGGTTTCTTAAACTTACAAATGTGGTTTTTGTTCGATCCGTTATATAGCAGAAGTTTGCCTTTTGTATCTTTTTTATTTATATTTTGTGTAATGTTGAGATTGAGTATTGACAAGTCTCTCTTTTATTGTGTTTGTGTGTGTGTTTTTATTATTATTATTTGAGTAATGTTGAAATTGAGAAAGAGGAAAAATTAAAGAAATTATACGAAGTAGGAGATGCATGTATTATGTAAAACTTAATATGTAAAAGAACTGCATAAGTTTATTTTTGTGTATTTTTTTATTTTATTTTATATTTATTTATGGAATTTTATAATTAAATGCTGCGATGTTGGCTAATTATATATACCTTATTCAAGCACAAAATGTTACTTATTATTCTATGGCCACTGAATTCTAATTAAAAGAATATATTAAGATGCATAAATTTATTTTAGATAACTAATGATTTTAAGACGTGTTATTTGAGATGAATTATGTTACAGGCTCTATCGAGCCCGAGTAGGTTTTTATTTATATATTTAAATATTACTAATATTGAGTAGGTTTTTATTTATATATTTAAATATTACTAATATTTTTACAAAGCTAAGTATAATATTTATTATTAAAATCTAATAAATAATCTCAAATCAATATACCACTTCTTAACAGTATATTTTATACAATTTTGTTCTTTTTCGCTTTACAATTCTAATTTATGCTACATTAAGTTAAAATTTAATATTTTATTTAAAAAAATTAAAAATATTTATATTCTTCTTTAAACTAAATATTTAAAATATTTGTAGTTAAATTTATACTAAAATCAATAAATATGTATTATATACTCCAAAAATTATAACTTTTAATCTATAATAATTATATAATTATTAATTTAAGTGCATATAAATTTGTATATATTTAGTACTTCTTTTTCTTCATAACAATTGACTATTATTTTATTAGATGTATTAAATTTAATTTCATAATTGATAAATTTTATATTCTAAAATATCATTAAGCATAACTTAAATAATTTATTTTGTTTACTTTATATATATATATATATATATGTTGGCTATAATTTTTGATATTATTAATAAATTAAGAGATCGAAAGAAGCACGAAATCTCCTAAACTAAGTACGGAGGGCTTTCTTAGAATTTTTTTAAATATATATATTAGCTTTACTAGGAAAATATTCTTGAATCTGTTCCTCCATGTTATAATATAAATAATGTAATTATCAAAATTAGTGCAAATTTTTCTTCCCTTAGCTTTCCTCCTGAAATGAAAGAAAGGAATGTTGTGCTACCATTTCCAAGTGATAATATTCTTTTGTTTGGACTTTTTAAGTGTTAATAAAAAACTTTTTAAGTAAGAAACAAAGTAATAATACATCTACAAAAAATTATTAGCCCAAATATAAAAAAAATTATTGGCTTGGAGTGCCTTCATTTACACTCTTGGGTTATGAATATTTGTCAAGGAGATGAGAATCTTCTGTTCTCATCGTTTATTTTTCATAATTGCACAAAACGTGCCATTTTTTTAGATCAAACATTTTTCAATAAAAGTGAGATTTTTCGAAGAAAAATTTGTTTTTAGATTGGATTCTAAATAGCATGTACTTTATGTATATAATTAAATTAGTTTTAAAAAATATGTTAGTCTTGTATATAAAATGTACATATAAAAATGTATATGCTGTACATAATTTACAAAGTATATATAAATTAAATATTTATATTCTATTTATAACTAATATATTATTTTAATATCAATTTAATTATGTATAAATTAAGACATTTTTATCTTCTCTAAATATGCATATTTGGCCATTTGTTGGGATGGAGGGAAAGGAGGAGTTAGTATACATTTTTTGGAACGAAGGAGAAGGGTAAAAATAGTTGTATAATTCTTTTTTTTTTTTTTTTTTTTAGCGGAGAAGGTTTTTTTTTGGATAAAAGCTATTAATATTATTATTAAATAGATTCATTTATGTATATGGAATGAATAAAAGAAGGAATACCTAAGACATTAAAGCTCCCCTCAATCTCTAAAATGATTACAATCTCTAGAAATCCATGAGACATAAATGAAACTAAACCAACAAGAAATTGGAAATATTTCATCAAAGTATTGTCTAGTTTCTCATGATGCTTCAGATGGTCTATTCATGAGGTAGTCTATTGTATTTTTACAATCTCCTTAAAGCCAAATCAGTTTAATTTTCATAGTGCTAAACCAATGCTCTTGAGTCTTGCCTCAGCAACTTCTTCAGATACAACCTGCAAAAGTTTGCACTATGTCCATAGAACATTACCATAGGAGTCTCTAGCTACAACTAATAATGCAGAAGCACCATTTTTGAGAAAATATAGAAACCTTTAAGTATTATTGTATAATACCAAAAAAAAAAAAATCTATAAGGATCAATTCTTTAATAACAATTATTTATCCATAATGACAACATTTATAATTACAGCAAAAACTTTTTTTTTTACTCAATAAACTAGCTGCAAGCCTGCAAGTTTTACTCAATAAACTTTTTTTTTTTTTATAAAACTCTTTTACAAACTTATTCGAAATCATAACTAATTGCATAAACTTCATACATTAGAAACAAATTATGACACATGTCAATAAAATTAATGGGAAAAAAGCGACTGATAAAAAAGTTAACATGGGATTGCAAATTGATGAAAAAAGGTTGCTCATGCTGTATAACAGAGAGTATGAAATATAGTTTTACAACTTTATTACTCAAAAAATTGAAATTGGCATTAATAATTCATTAAAAAATAAATTAATAACTATGAAACTTAAGAGAAAAAAAAAACTGATAATAGTAATAAAAAAAAAAAAAAAAAAAGATAAAGTTTACACTAAATGTTGAGATAAAAATGGAAATTATCTTTAAATACTGACACGATATATTATAATTGAAGATACATGTAGTAAGATACATAAAGTGATACCGATGAATTAGTTTCATAAATAAATTAATATAAAAATTTAAAATGAAATTACCTTAATCTCTGTGAAAACAGTAACCTTTTTCAAAATCACAATCTTCTTGAAGAATAAATAAAAGTTTTTATAGTTTATTATTCGATATAATTCATTAGGATGTAGGACAAATTTGGTAAAAAGGGAAAGAATAAAAAAAAAAAAAAAGGATAGACTATTTGGCTTCTCTAGAATATTAATTGTCTTGTTTTCATAAAAACTGGAGCAGTTTTTGACAACAACAAAAAAACTATAATAATACAGATTAACTGATCACTTATGTGAGAAAAGAAAAGAAAAAAGGTTAAAAAATAAATGCCATATGAAGTATAAGAGTGAGAATGAGAGCAAAAGTGTAAGTGTTCTAAAGGGCATCTCCAATAAGGCTAAAACTTTATTTTATTACAATTTCTTTAAATAGACTCTAAAATTTTGAATTAAAATAGTGGCATGAATAATATAACGCCAAATATAGTCTGACACTATTATTTAGGGCTGTTCACACTTCTTTTTTTCCTTTTTAAATATTAATAAAAAAATATTGTTTTAATTTCTATTTTTTTCTAATTATATATATTTGACTAATATTTAAATTATGTTATGTATTGATAAGGAAAAAATTATATTCTTTTAATTAATTAATTAATAATTTTGTTTAGTTTTCTATTTAAATAAATTAATATAAGTATATGATGAAAAATTAGTAAAAAAAATTATTGTACAACCATTAACATTTAAAGATTAAAAATAAAAATACATTATACATTTATAACGAGAAACAAATATAAAGTTAAAAAATACAAAATAAAGCTAAAAAAATTAACATAGAGCTAACTAAAACAAAAATTGAGTAATAATGGGAGATCAATTTCGGACCCTCCAATATTATTTATTGAATTTGTTATTTTTTTTATACTAAAAATATAATTTTTAAATTTATTATAAATAATTAAATAATATTAATAATATGATTGTTAGCCTTAGGAATTAATTAATAAAAATAAATAAAAAGAATATTTTACTTTTGTATATATTTTTAGTGTATATTGAGTGTAATGGATTAAAGATAAAAAAAATATAGTACAAATTTTACACTAAAATAATATAAAAATTATATTAAATTAGAGTTTTGAGTTGCAAATGGCCTAATATAGCTCCATTAAAGATATATCCTCGTGACAACAATCTTAAAAAAATAAACTAAATATTTTATAAGTTGTTGTAAGCTTCATCTAATTTATAACTAGATTTGCTTTTAAAAATAAATATAAAAATTTGGATTATATGTTGTGATGACTTTAAATTAGTTAAAAATTAGATATGATTTAGTCCACTTAAAATTTTATTCATTGTAACAAGAATATTTTTAATTTTTATTGACTACTTGTAATTGAATTTTGACTAGAAATCTATCAATTAAATCGATTAAAATTAGACAAATATTCAATTAAAGTAGAAGTTGTCCAACAAATTAAATTTTGATTAGTCGGTAATCCAATTCGTCAGAACTGAATTGGACACATGTACAACTCAAATAAATAATTATCTAACTAGTCAAATTTTGATTAACCATTGATCACATTTGTTAGAATTAAATTAGACACATATCTAATTAGTCAAATAAAAATATGATTATTTAACCAAATTATTACAACTATACGTCACTAATAATCAAACTAAATATTTAAGTAAATTAAAATAGTGTTTACAAACAAATTTTCAAAGGTTACTAGGAAATGAGAAACAAGAGAAAATGAGTTTTTTAATTTTCCTTCTTCCTTTTTTACTTTATTTAATTTGTTAGTTAGTTAGAGTTATAAATAATTAAAAAGACATAAAAAAATTTTAATCATCTTATTTTTAATTGTCTATGAGATAATTATTATTTTTTAAAGAAATAAATCAACACGTTAAAATTTTAAAGACTAATTTGACTCATTAAAAAAAAAAAAAAAACTCTATATAATCCAACTACAATTACATTATCATTGCATCCCTACTCAAAAGTATACTATATATATTATAAATTAATGCTTAATAATCTCACCTGAATAACAAAATTTATATTTTAAAATTAATATTAAATTAACATGTTAGTGAAATTAGTTCCTAAAAAACAAATAGAATTACTCTTCAACAGCTAGCTTTATTTTTTGAAAAGGTAGTTATGACTTTGAAATTTCAAAAGTGATTTTTTTTTGTTTTTGTTGTTCAGTGCTCTCATTTTATGTTATTTTTACGATGAATAATTTTTTCACTAATTGTTCTCCAATGAAAAATTATAATTTTGTGAATGTTTGGGTTCCAAATCTTAATGAGTAAGTAAATATTATAATTATTTAAAAAAAATTAATTTTTCGACTTTTGAGTAAAATTATTCTTCAATTCACAAACTCAAACTTATCAAATTTACTAATAGATTAGTAGCAATATGATTTTTCTTAATCATGTAGCACAATATTGAGAGTGTTTATATATTAAAGTTATATAAATTTGTACATAATAATATTAAGAGTATATAAATGTTAAGGGCACGTAAATTTGTACAATAATACATATTTTATATATTGTGATAAATGTCAATATTATTTAAAAAATAAATTATTTATTATTTTAATATTGTCATAATTTAATTTGTTATTTTTATAATAATAATTCATTATAATAATTTTATTTAAAAATAGTCTCACTAAAGTATAATTAATTGTAAGAATATATTTACCCTTAATTTAATGATATAGTAACAATAATAATAATAAAAATAGTGGTTGTAATTAAATACAATCTTTTAATTTCCTCTAAGAAGACGCTAACGTCTTTAAGGCTTGGCATCGTAAATCAGAGAAATACAACTAACATTGGTTTTCTAAAAAGAATACAACGATTCATCTTCTTTTCATATACAACGATTCATCTTCTTTTCATATATAATATGTATCGTAAGCTCTATATATAAACATATCTCATTTGGTCTCTTTAAGTCTTATTTCCCTTTCCTAGAAATTAATTCGTTTCAATTAAAATGAAACGCATACCCATAGAGTACCTTAAGAAAATGAATCACTATGATATCCAAATCGACAATGCGAAGCTCAAGGTAACTGTGGTTAATCAAGCTTCTCTTTTTGATGAGTACTTGTCCGAATTCAAGATATTATTGCAGCAGCAAAACCAAACTCGTGTAGTGGGTCTGGATTTTAAAAGAAAGGCTCCATATTCCGAGGTATCTTTTCTGATAATGTGTGTTAGCAATCGTTGCTTGATAGTTCAAATATGTGATGACCTTAATCGAATTCCTCAAAGTTTAGTAAAGTTGTTTGACGATGAAAGCATTCCTTTTGTGGGAATGGAGACTAGCTTCGAAATTATACTGCAAAAAACTTTTTATGGCTCCTGCAGTTTCCACATGGTAAATAATAATTACTGTGATAAATGTAGGAATTATTCGTTTAACAGTGGACTAAAATTAGGTGATTTGGCTTCGAGGGTGCTTAAGAAACCCCAACTTTTGAAATCTGGATTAGCTGAGATAGCAGGTCATATTGATTTGAAAACAAAGATCACATCTAAAGTTGGAAGCCAAACTAGTACTAGTAGTAATGAGTACAAATGGAATTCTCCAGTGTTTTCAGAAGAACAAGTGAAAGAGGTAGTTCATGATGCTTATTATTCTTATTTGATTGCTAGCAAGCTTTTGAAAATGCTCTAAACTTTGAACCAACAATCAATGTGGTTTTTAAAATTACTAATATGGTGTTTGTTCGATCCGTTATGTAGCTAGCTGAAGTTTGCTTTTGTTTATTTTTTAGTGATTTGTGACACAGATTTTGTGTAATGTTGAGATTGAGTAATATTATGCAGCACAAGTTTCCTTTTATTTTGTGTGTTTTTTTTTTTTTTTAATTATTTGAGTAATGTTGAAATTGAGAAATAGGAAAAATTAAAGAAATTATACGAGGTAGGAGGTGCAAGTATTATGTAAAAGAACTGCACAAGTTTATTAATATCATCACAAGATGCATAAATGTGATGATATTAATACGTGTTATAATACAAGTAACGTGATTAAAACACATAAGTGCTAATCTTTTTTCCCTTAGATTACCTCCTGAAATGAAAGAAAGGAATGTTGTGCTACCACTTCAAAGTGATCGTATTCTTGTGTTTGAATTTTTTAAGTGTTAATAAAAAATCTTTTTAAGTAAGAACGAAGTAATAATACATCTACAAAAAATTATTTACAAATATAAAAAAAGTTACTGCTTGGAGTGCCTTGATTTATACTGTTGAGTTATTGATATTTGTCAAGGAGTTGAGATTCTTCTGTTCTCATCGTTTATTTTTTATTATTGAACAAAACTTTCTATTTTTATGTGGAAAGATTTTCATAAAAAATGTGATATGTTTTCAAGAAAAAATTGTTTTTAGATGGGATGAAAGATACGGGGGATAAAAAGTACTAACATTTTAGTTCAAACTTTAAATAATAGTATTATTTATAATTGAATTAATTGGTTTTAAAATAGTACGTTAGTTTTGTATATTTACGATGAATTTGCTTTAATGGAAGATTGTATACCTCATTCATTTCACAAATTTTCTGATGATCTGCAAATTAAATTTTCAATTGCTCTACTAATTGATCAACAAAATTTATTTTTCTCAAAAATCCATTTGTTTCTTGTGTTCCCTGACCAAAATCAGGTTAATACCACATTCAGAGTAAATTATGATTTTAAGAACTTACCTCTAATTAAGTTTTCAGGCCGATCAAGTACTAGTTTAAAATAATAATTAAAATGCTTATTCCTCAAGCTAGTTAACCTGAATCCAGTTTGTTACCTCTACCAAACAGACATAATACATCCTCCAGCACAGCTCTATTGTTTTGCTTGCAAATTACATGACAATATTTCATTCGCTTCTTGTAAGTTTAATAATAATCGAAAGTAAAATTATGGAGAAATGCTAGTAACAACTAAATTTTGTAACTACTTTTACACTTGTACATTAATCATATTATGATATGTGATAAAATTATTTTTAAATGAAGAAGTGATTCAATTTTTTTAGCAAACATGAACAAGTGTAAAAAATTATTGCATCAACAAGTGTAACTATTAATGGTGAAGTTTAAAAAACATGAACAAAAAGTTAATGTATAAAATACTTATATTTCTTATAAATTCTTTCATTATATTATTTTTTATCAATGTGGAACAATTCTTCTAACATCTCCTATTCTTTATCTCCTACAAAGCTTAACATTTTATATTTTTAACCTATTTATTCTAATTTATTTAAGCTATTTGTCTTTTTTTCTTTCGTAATGTCTATTTATTTTTATTTTGAGAGGTGAGGTCCAAGATTTTTGCTGCCTGTTGAATCAATACATCTTTTATATGCATATCTCATAGCGAGAAATTGTTATCTCTATTAAATTTTTTTATCTTTTTAGATGACTTTGTGCTCGTTATCTTTTTTAATCTTACTCTAATATCACTTGTTATGCTCAAGATTGAATTATAATAAGGAAGCAATAAAATAATAGTAACGAGCACCCACAAAAATTTCATTATATTTATCAAAGAAGAGTACAATCAAATTTATCAATAATTAATTAATCAAATCACTCAAATATCGAAAGACTCAATTATACTCAAATTGCCCCGTCACAAAATACAATATAATATGTAAAAAATTGCTTTGCCAATTTAAAAAGAACAGTAAATAAACTGAATAATGTTGTTACCGAAAAATTGATGGAGGTGCCTTAATGTTGGTCTTCAAATCGCATCAAGTCTGATGCTTTCCTTGCCGCCAAACCGAATGTCTCTATTCCTTATTAAATTGCCGCAAATGACTTTTGAAGAAATAAAGACTTGAAATAGAGGCCCAATGCCTCAGACGGAATTTTTGTCTCATATCGATTCACGACGTCGTTTCTACTGTGTGAGTTTATGTTTTTGTCCCCGCGTATCAATTTCGCGTTAATCTTTCTGGTCAAGTTTCTTCGATCATAATTCATCGCCTCTTCTACAACAGTCCATCGTAATTTCTCTCCTCTTCTACCACAGTTTTTTATTTTGTTTTTCCTTTGTTTTCGTTTAGTTTAGCTAACGATTTATGGTTTTTAGATTTTTAGAAATCTACCATTTCGTCTCTTCTACGAGCTGTTTGTTGCTTTGTCTTCTTCGTTCTGGTTTGTGGTTTTTAGGGTTTTGTTTTTGTTTTCTTTTTTGTTTCCTTTTTAGTTAACGATTTTTTGGTTTTTATATTTGTAGAAATCTACTATTTCGTTCCCGCGTTATTCGTTGTAATTGATTTCGTTTTTAAGGTATGAGGTCGATATTTAGAGTGTTGATTTTTTGGTTTTCTTTCGTTCCTGAGCTGTTTGTTGCTTCGATTCTTGCTGTTAGTTTGTGGTTTTTACATTTGCAGAAATTTATTGTTTCGTTCGCGTTAGTTAGAGCTTTCATTTGTTTATTTATTTTCTCTGCGTTTTGGTAACGATTTGTTCCTTTTTCCATAGTTAATGTTTGGATAGCAGAGTTGGGGATTTTAGTTAAAATTGTGCTCAAATATTAGTTCTGTGCCAAAATTTTATTGCATTAGTTTTGTGTACGAGCTCAATTGTTAGTTTTGTGTTAGTTCTTTTATTCATGATTTTCCTACATGCCACCATTAGTATTTCTATGGCCTCTCTGTTAATTTTCAATCCTCTTTTAAATGTTCTTAGTTCTATGAATCAGATATGCACTCTGACTTTAAGAACATGGATATTAGGCCTGTATGATCATGATGTTGTTGCTGATGGCAGGTTAGTGAGCCAGGGAAGTGGAGTTACCGTGCTGTTTGGAAGAAAGTTTTGGTATACTTCTTTGGAACCCAACAGATGTGAGTATTGTGAAATATAGTTTATTCGTTTGTTCTATATGCTTATAGTTAAACTTAAGTGATTATTTCTTTGATTTGCAGAAGTTACCTAGTTGACCAATTATGATCTTGCTATAGCATCAGTTTTACTGGTGTAAGTTACCATTATACTTGTAACTTGAAAGGATAGTTAGGGTTTTCATTTTTTCTTTGTTTTTTGTGTCATTTTTATGTAATGATGTGTTTTTTTAGCAGGTTAGCTGTATTGGCAAAGGATAATCAGACTTAGAGGAAGATAATAGTTAGGGTTAGCTGTAATGATGTGTTTATATATGATATATAGGGTTTTCATTTCTTTCTTTTTGTGTCATTTTTTTGTAATGATGTGTTTTTTTTAGCAGTTTAGCTGTATTGGCAAAGGATAATCAGACTTAGAGAAAGATAATTTAAATATGAATCTTCAAGTGGACACCTTATATATTGTTATTTTATTTTATGTACATGTAATATTTATTTTAATTTTTGTATATTGTACACGTACTTTTGTACACGTTAATTTGCATAAATTTTGTGGATTGTTAACCTAATTTTTGTATGACGTACATATTTTTATTTTTATTTTTTTGAAATTCTTACTGTGATTGTATTTAATTATTTGAAACTTACAAATAGTTTTTTTGCACTGTTGTTTCTAAATTGAAGGAACTATTACAGCATTCATTTATTTTTGTAAACCGTTATTGTTTTTATTTTTATTTTTAGAAACCATTATGAATTGTAATCATTTATAGAAACATACATTAGGTTATCTTAGTTTTTGGAATATATACGAAAACCTTATTATTTATGGAAGCAGTACGAAAATTAATTTTCATTTTTGGAAGTCATACGGAATATTACGTAAGTTTCTAAAAAGGTTACAGAATTGTTATCCAATTTTCAGGAAGTATTACTGTAGTGTTTTTTTTTATACTTTTATAATGTTCTTTTTTATATATATTTTTTTCCAGGAAACCTTTGTGAATGTTAATTATTTTTTCTATAAACAATAGGTTAGGTTTTTTTAATTTTTTGAATATAAACGGAAGTTCAAATTTTGGAAACTTTGTGGACCATTTTTTAAAATTTATAGGGACCTTATTGACATTGTAATTAATTTTCAACATAATGATTGTATATCTTTTTTTTTTAGGTAACTTAATGAATGTTAATCATTATTTGTGGAAACCGTTCAAAAAATTACCCAAATTTCGGGTAACTTTATAGATTTATCTAATTGATTTAAGATTGGAAAAAAAATGAATCAAATTGATATAAGATAGGGAAGATTATTTGTTGAAATGTCAGCGATATTTCATACTGCTTTCAAAAAGTTAAAACTTTTCTTATAGTTTTCAAAAATAATGATTACCATTTAATAACGTTTACGGGATTAAAGAAGTCATTTTTTATTTGTCAACCTTTTTTGAATGTTAAATCATTATTTATAGAAATAGTATGGAAAGTTATCTGAATTTTAGGAAGCCTTACGGAACATTATTTAAGTTTCTGTAAATGTTACTGAATTCATTTTAAATTTGACTAATAGCATCATTTTTTTTTCTTTTTTGTTTGTTAATGTTGTCATGTATTGTGCTTCATTTTTGTGTTCTTTGTGCAGGGTATTTGGCTTCATTTCTGGTTGTCCAAAGGTAATTATCTAATTTATGGAAATTGTATGGAACGTTATCTAAAGTTTTGGAAGACGTACGAAAAATTACATAAGTTTTCGGTAACGTTACGGATATGTCATTTAATTTTTTTTATACATTAGAGAAGTCATTTTGTGCAGTTTTTGTGCCTTAGTGGTTTGTTGTTGAATTACTTTTTGTAAAACAAGCATTGTATGACATTTTTTGAGCAACATCTTTTAATAAAAAAAAATTCTGAACGTTATCTTAATTTTTGGAAACCGTACGGAAACTTTTAATAAAACAAATTTCTTTAAGGAAACTTCGCTTCTAGTACTCACCTCAAAATATGTTTAGGCTTTGTTTATGACTGTTGTTCAAGATGTACTACTAGCTTTACCTCTGCTGCTAATATAATATTAACTTGTTCTGCTTAGGATCGCTAGGTGCTTTTCAGCTTTTTATTCCTTTTCATGCTTATTGTTAATATTACCCATTAATTAATCCATTGTTTTTTTATGGTATGAATTATCTATCCTGGTTTTAATAATTATCAATGTTGAACTACTCTGTATAAAAGGATCATTGTATCATGTTTTGTGACCCACATTTTTTTATTTATTAGTTTTTTACCAATCCTTGTTTTATATAAATTTTTATGTTTCATCAGTCCTCCATTAAGAAGAAAATGGTCATCATTCTTCTAAAAATAAATAGAAAGAAGTCAATAATATTGTTTGAGGAAGACCACAAGGCACAGATACAAACCTTACAGGTATGACTTCTATTCTAAGTCCTAGTCTATTTTTTCTGTTAATAGATTTGTTTCTTTTTTTTCTTCTTTTTGATTTTTTTTTAAATGGTGATTATTGCTTGAATTTGTTTATTTAGCATTTATACTATATCATATCAATAGTCATATTACTATTTATCAGACTTCTAGTTATATTGTAATTAAATTAAAACCCAATATTCAAATTAAGTTTTGAATGGAAAGATTTTTTCATTTCATCTATGGCTTATACCAACCATTTGTATTTAATTAAAATAAATTTATTTTAAGGAAACTTCGCTTTTAGTACTCACTTGAAAATAATTTTAAAGAATTAATTGAAGAGAGTGTACTTTTCCCTTTTGTGCATATGGTCTATTCAATATTTTTTGAGAAACTTCATTGTTGTAGGTATTTATTGATATGACAAGTTTAAAAAGTATACCTTACTAGATAATCATAAAGTGAATCAACATCCAAACCTATTGTTACAAATATAAAAATGAAATAAACATATTGTATACAAACTGACATGCATACCTCAACATTACTTTCAGCATTCTTAAGCAAATCAAGAATGAATTTTGCAGATTTAACGGGCCATCGACCTTGTCCATTGGAATGTCTGTTCTTTGCCTGTGCAGTACGCCCGACACCACCACAGAAACGATGGAAGGGAATAGCCTGTTAATGGGCTAAAACATCCTCCAAATATCTCTTTGCCTTGCCTAAGGGCAACTTTCTGATTGCATGAGCAGTCTCCCTTGTGTTCTGTACATAACAATAATGAGACTCAAAGTAAAATAAATGTTCATGTAAGAAATGATAACTAGAGAAGAAATCGTAAAGCCATGGAAATTGTCCAGACTATACTCCTTGAATTAATAAACAAGAATGAAGTTGGCAAGCAATCAGTACCATAATTGTATATAACTACACACACACATTCATAATGTAAAAAAATAAATTAATGTGATTTACACAAACAACTTAACATCTAAGTGTAAGCATTGCATGCATTCTATATTTCTATTGAAAAGTTATGAAGAGAGATACAAGTTTTATAAATAAAAAAAAAATATCTTTGAATACCCAAAAATAATGCATCATGATTTACTGAACCTTAATTCACAGGCAACTCCGAAGGTTTACACAATAATAATGCAATTAAAAAATTCGTGAAGTTTACAAGAGTCCAGATACTGTTAAGCTATATAACAACAATTTTCATATAGATGGCATCTTTGAACTTCCAATAACAGCTCTTTTGCATTAACAACAAATATGAACTTAACCTAACCACAACAAAAATCAAAGTTTTAAATGAATCAAATTATGAATCATACGATGATTAACAAGATGTTGCATCATTTAATGAAGGTTCAGCCACAAGTTTCAAAACAGATGTTCACCCAACAATAATGCTAGCAAGTTTCCCTGACATTTACGAAAGGCCTATTCACAAAGGCAAGTCATCTAGCATTTTTTCCAAAAAAGAGTAATATCAAGCAAACCCATGTACAAATGAAGTTGACACTAGATAAAATGGGAAAAAAGTACCTTGAAGTGAACTCTAAGGTCTGATCCCCTAGCCTTGCAAGCTGCATCAAGTAAAAAAGCAAAAATTAGTTGAAAGATTATCATTTAAAACTGATAAATATCAAAAATAAAAAATCACAAATAGTCCAAGGCATAACGATACATAAGATAAAAATAAGGCACTCACACTTGGTGGGGTTATCAGGCTCTCTAGAGTACTTCACCTGAAATAAAGGAAACCATAATCATCATGAACTTAACTATCTGTTTGATATACAATTTGGTATCAAAGAATTAACCCAACCTCCTAATTTGTATTGTTGTTTTTTTACTAGGAAGAAACTATCCCTAATTAAATGACATTGTAGAATAAACAGCTTCAACTATCCCTAATTAAATGACATTGTAGAATAAACAGCTTCTGAAACAATATATTAAAGCAAGAGAAGAATACCATTTTGCTTACGATTAGCGCAGAAAGTGAATCAGTTATCAGACACTGCGAACAATTATGAGCAGAGGAAATAACAGAATAACACTTATTACTTCGTGCTTGTGTAAGTTGGAAAACTGATTGAAATTTGTTCATGTACAGAGCTTTGTAAAATTAATCATAGTCAAATTCAGGGGACTTTGTAAAATTAATCAAAGTCAGATTCAATAAGATTTGAAGAGAATTAAGAGAAATAGCAGTAAAGGAGCATCAGAGTACAAAGAAACCTTCTGGAAAATAGGGAGCCGTGAGATAGTTGTGAAGAGGAAGCCGTGTGGTGGACGTCGGAATGTGATGAGGATGCCAGAATACATACGCAGATCAGTGACAGGAGATGATTGACAACGGCTTGCAGCAGTTGACGGAACTGTTCATCATCGTTTTCTATATCAGCGGAAGAGATTGTTTAACAGACCTAAATTCAATTGATGAGGGTAATTTTGTAAATGCAGTGTTTAGTTGTAATCCAAAACGATTCGTATCAGTACCAATTCATGCTATTTTTGTCGTAGCTACTCTCCGTATATACTCTATATCAGTCCGTCATTCCTTTATATATTGATTAACATCTAGCTTTATATATATATATATATATATATTCGGGCTTATTTGGGCCGAAAGGGTATTAAACTATTTGAGTCTTGGTTAATTAGAAGCCCAATTGGTAAACTTAACATGAAAGAGATTTTGGGACGTTACGCAACATACTAGTACCAATACTAGCAGTAGTAGTAATGAGTACAAATGGGTTGCTAAAGTTTATTCAGACCAACAAGTGAAAGAGGTAGTTCATGATGCTTATTTGATTGCTAGCAAGCTTCTGGAAATGCTCTAGAGATCACGTGGTGCTCGATCATTATGTTTGGCTAATGTTGTGATTGAGTGATATTATGTAGCACAATAGCACAAGTTTCTTTCACGCTTTAGATTGGAAGATTTGACAAGTGAGATGATCCGTTTAAGGGATGAATAGTACGGCCGTACGGGGAATAAGCTTTGACACATGTATAACCCTTCATATTTTGATTTAAGAAAAGTATTACATATTATAAATTTATAATAATTATCAATTATATGTTGATTGACTCTTAAATGTATAGATAATATAATTTTACTATATATTAATGTTGAATTTTTGAAAAGAAAATTTTAAATTGAAAGATCAAATATAAACTCACCGCCAATGGGAGCACGTGACCTCATTAATTTTTTTAAAACTTTTTTTTAACGTATATTAATTACTTTTCCCTCCTAAATTTCCTATACTGTAGCCTCTCTCCTATATTAATATATTATTGAAAAAATAGCAAAAATAACACCTTTAAACTTATAATAACAAATTTAGCACCCCTTATGTTTAAACTTATATTTTCACAATTAAAAAAATGACTAATATATCATTTTTCTTTAAATACTCATTCAATTGGAATTAAATGACGATAATTTAAACATGTTCAATATTAAACGTTCAATATGGTGACACTTTATCTATAATCTTATTAGCTATTGTACTTCTTAAGTTTTTTACTTCTTCTAGTCAAAACGACTATAGTTAACATTTACTTTTTACTTTTTTCGCCTCTCGATAAATTGCTTCTAATTCAGTCTAAAGGAGAATAAGTAAGAGATTTTTTATAATAATTTCTCAAATTAATACTTGAATCTACGAACTTGAAATTATGGGAAACTACTAAATTTAGCATTAGATTAGTAGTAATGTGATTTTCACATTTATTTATCATGCTGCCCAATATTACAATATTCGGACTTACAAATAAAACTAATATATTTTTTATTTAGAACACTAATATATATCACTATTGAATCTAACACTTACCAATAAAATATGCCATATTTGATATTTTATCTCAATTTCGTAATATATAAACTTTTCCTTTTATCCAACCAAAAGGGCCGCATAAAAAAATCAAAAGCAACTATGCCTTATTTAGAAGTTAAAACACACGTCTCCAGTAATTGAAATGAAATAAAATTCATTTCAAAAAAGACCAAAAGAGGAGAACATTGCAAGAAGATATAATAAATTAATAAAAAATTTAGCCAAAATAAATAAAAGGAAAAAAATAATAATTAAAATTTATGGTATTTACTAGCTAATATTGTTGTCAAATAATGACATGTCACTTATCATCTATTGCCATTAGATAGCCACATCATCTTATATGTCAAAATCAGGTATCACTCACAAAGCAACAAATACTACACCAAGTTTTCACACGTGTTAGTATTTAATAGTATAATAAAAAAGTGAGAATACAATTTCTGAGGTTGTCACAGTCTCAACTCTCAACCCCATTTTTGGGGAAGAAGAATTCTCCTTTGGTTTATATTTGTTTTGGAAAAATCTTGGAAATTATTGCACTTAAATTGTTGATGAACTGCACATGTTTATTTATATTTGTTTCGGAAAAGTCTTGAAAATTATTGCAGTTAAATTATTGGCGAACTACACATGCAATGTACAAAGATCTCAATATTGGATTTTGTTCCTTTCAAAAGAAAATTATTGGATTTTGTTTTTTACTGTTAAAATTTAAGAAAATAAAATTCAAAGATTGTGTTAAAAGATTAAAAAATCTCTTATATTTGCACCGAGTTAACTCTTCTTTTTTTTTTTTTTTTTTGTATTTTTAACTCTTTCTTTCTTTTTTCTTTTTTGAAATAAACTAACCAAATGTACTAATGATGACCATGTAAATTGTGTAAGATAAACTATTGAAGTAAAAAAAAAAAAATTTGAAGGAAGAAAAATAGAATTTTAGAATTTAATTTAGCAATAGTTGTCCTATTAACTAGTTTTTAGACACTGTATAACATAAGATAAAGAAGTAATCATGTGTTCTTGTACTCAATTATTAAAACGACAATTGATTTTGTTTATACGTAACGTACCAAGACTTTTAAATGAGTTTAATTATTAATAGGTCAATTCGTTTATAAAATCAATTAAATATAAGTTAAATTGTATAAGTCAGATGTAATCCGTAGAAGACCAAATAACAAAACAGTGTCTCTAAACTAGCCTACATTTTTGGCAAGTAAGCCTACATAACACATATTTAACAACTTCATTGTGGGCTAACATGGATGAAATGTGGGCTAAATTAGTTGCATTCATACAAATATTGTACTACAACTCGAAAAACATGAACACAAGGCTTTTAAATGAATTTTGATTGAGATTAAACAAGTTAAATCATCGGCAATTTGACTTGAATGTTAAATAAGCTCGATCAAAATTGGGGATAAATAAATTAGGTTATAATTTTTATTAATTAGAGGAAATATGAAAAAGTGATCCTAGTTAACTAATTGAAAGAGATTATTAATTTTTAATCCGAGACAAACCCATTTTAGCATGGACTAAAATAGAGAGTATATTGGGTAAATTAGAATCTAAAAGTGAAAAAGGTTAAGCTCTGATAATATGGGTATTCTTATAGATACTCATGTAACAACTATATGTGGTAAAATAATGATTTCACAAAGCTAGCTTATCGCTTTTACCCCTTGGAGAGCAAAAGCAACTACCAGTGGGCCAAATGATAATGTACGTTGCTTTCTTACTTTAGCCTCACAAATTGCTAAATCGGCTAGAAGAAGTAGCTAGGGCACCTGATAATTCACTCTAAAAAAGGTTAAAAAGGACCTAAATTAATTACTGTAAAGAAAAAGATAGGTAGCTTCATAAACGAAAGCACATGGATGCACGTTAATATAAAAAAATATGGGCTTAATTATTCTATTTATTTCCATATTTTAATTAAAATTATATTTAAATATTTAAATTCTATAATTAAATTCTAAATTTTTAAAAATTCACACATATATTTTATATTGGTAGTAAAATAAATATTTTTGAATCAAAATTTTAAGATATATGTGTGAATTTTTAAAATATTAGAGAATAAATTCTAGAATTTAATAGTCTAACAACTTATGTAAAATTTTAAAATTTTGATAAGTTAAATATAAATTTAATTAAAATTTAAGAAATAATTGTATAATTTAGCATGTGAAATTAAATATAATTCAATGAAAACACATAGGTAACATGACTCGTTTGAAAATAGCAAACCTACAAAATTTTGAAAAACTCAATTGTTTTGAAAATAGTTAAAATGTGGGTATATTAATTAGAACAATTATAAAAAAAAAAAAAAACTGTGGTCCTTTTGCCCTCCAGAAAGTCCTTGCCTTCTGTTATGATAGGGATGTATGCCTCTTTGTCAGTCTCTATACACAAATTGATAAGTCGATTTTCTTAGTCAGCACACGTGTTCGTATTTAATTAAAGTGACAACAGATGTGCTTAAAAATAATTTGTGGAGAGGATTACAATTGACGTAATTATTTTTGTTATTATTATAATAAAATTATATAAAAATTAATTTTATTTTTATTATTAATCATGTTTTAGCATTATTATTGTTAAATAAAATTAATAATAAATATTATTGTAACAATATTATTATCTTTTATTTTTAACCAATAAAATATGCTTAATTTTTACAATATAATAAATATATGTTTATTGTCAATTCATAAGTGAATCAAACAACGTTCAATTTATATGATATTTTTAACATACAATTATTATTATATATATATATATATATAATTAAAATATTTATATAAAAATTTTATTAAATATTTATTTAAGAAAAAAATATATATAATAAATATATATATATATATATACATGTGAAAATATTTCATATAAAAATTTTATTGAACATATGTTCATTTTAGAGGAGGCAAAAAATAAAAATAGATAAATAAGTAAGTTATATATAAATTGAGTAAAAAATATACCAATTTTTTCTTGCGAAAATAATTTTTTTGATTTTTTTTTTTTTTTGAATTAAAGTTTCTTGATGTTATGATAGTGGTGACATAGGATTAATTGGTTTTGTCCGAACAACATTATTTTCCTGGATCATATATATTTTGTTCGTTTATGAAAAGAAAAAAATTATGTTTTGTTCTTACAATGTGGATAGAGCATTTCTTTAATTCTTAAAATGGAATGTGAAAGTCTCTTGACCCTCAATTCCTAAATAAATAAATAAAAAGTCACATGCACTCTCATATATACGGCAATTGTGATAAAAGTGTGGGGTTTTGGCCTTTGGGGATGACAGTCCTTTGAAGATCAGTACACTTGAAATTGTAGGGTCATTAACGCACATGAAAATTAAGACTCATTTCATATATGACCCATGTTGGTTCAAAATTCAAATATTGTGTTTTAGGCTGTGTTGTTTTTTGTTTTCCGACCCAATTCCTTCATCGCGATTTTGAATCAAAGATCATATCTAAAATTGTCAGAGAATCTATCCCATATTTCTGTTATGAATTTTAGGATTCCAAATTATCGGAAAAAGTAACTCATAAATATTATAACTTTTTTTTTTAAAATAAATATACTATAATTATTAATATAAAAAAATACTATAAGATTACACCTCATGTTCTCTAATTTAAGTAACTCTTGATATATATGAATTATTTATTTATATAATATTATTTTTAAATTACTTTAAAAAATATATTTTTTTAACGTAAATAATATATATTTTTCATAAAATATATATATATATTTTCGAAAAATATATGTTGTTTTAATTATATTATATATAAAATAATATTTTTTTAAGAGAGTTAAAAATGAAACTTTATATATGAATTAGTAATGCTATACAATTAAACTGTTAACTAAAGAGAAAGTATTATGGAGATCTATCAAATTGTATCATTTGTTCTTTTCGATTATAAGTGGTATTATTTGTTTCTTTAGTTTTAATAAAATGAGCTAATTAAGAACAATACACATGATTTTAATAATTTTTTAATTAAAATATTATTTTGAAGATGCCAACTAAAAAAAATCATGTTATTTTAATATTTTTGATATTAAAATATTAATTTTAAAAATAATATTTTAATTAAAAAATTATTAAAATTATGTATTTTGTCATTAATTGTCCCCTTTTGTGAGAACTAAGGGATAAAAAAATATCATATATAATTTAAAATATCAAATGATGCAAATAATATAATCTAATAGACCTTTACGACTCTACTCTTAACTTAACTAACAAATAAAATGATGCAAATGATATAATCTAATGAACTTTTATGACTCTACTCTCTTAACTAAGAATGATTTTTTTTTTTTAATTTATAGACTTTAAAAATAATATGTTTTTTTAATTATATTTTAAATTAAATTATATTAATTATTTTTATAGAAAATATGTTATTTATGAAAAAATAAAATAAATAAAAATAATCCCTCAACTATTAATTAATATATACGTTTAAAAAAAATACATTTCAAACTCCAAATATTATTTAGTGAAAAATTATTAATATAAAATATACCATATTGCCTTTAAAAAAATAGATTTGATAATGGTTTTCATTTCTTCATTATTTATTTATGAAATGTCATTAATGACATTTTTACTCTTAAAAATTTAATATTAATTATCATTTTAAAGAGTTACAAACTCTACGAGTACAAAAGTTGAGGTACTGAGTATATACATGTTAAAAATTATGATACTTCAATGCACTTTTTCTGGAGTTATAATACTAAACAAGCACCACCCATTACAAATTGTATAAATTGGTTCTTTTTGTCAAATTGTAAAAAAAATATTAAGATAACATAAATTTATATATTTTTATATTTAAATTAATTATGATATAATATATAGTTAAATTTTTTTAAAAAATGATAATTTTTTTTATTTTCAAAATTATTTTCGTACCTGTAATACTATAATTTATATAAGTGTAAATTTATGTACTTTTAAGATTTTTTATTCTTTATTGTATAAATGATTAAGTACCTTAGAAGTTACTTTGTTTGTGTCACTACAATACTTTAGTAGCTTTAATTTCATAAAGGACACCTATGTCACTTTCTTAGAATACTTTATTTATTTTTTAAATAGTAAAATATTATTTTATTAATAAATTTTTTGAAATAATATTAAAGATAATTTAATGAAAAAAATTGTTATTTGATTTTAACAATTTAAAACTTAATTTGAGAATTACAATATTTTATTTTATTTTTATTTTTTGGTTAATCCTTTTTGTAAATTTTATATTTTATAAAAAATTTCTATATTTTTTTAGCACTTTTTGTATCGCATTTTTTTATAAGTATCGTATTTGAATCAAAACTGTATACTTTTAAACATCAAAATAGGGGCAACACAGATCAAAAATTATAAGATTAGTAGTGTTGAAACCACACATAAGAGCTCTCTCCATTCCACCATCGTCAAAGACCATACAGATGGCATAGCTGTTTTCTAACTCTGAGCAACACAATGGAAGTACACTGTTCAATATATAGTACTAGTTTTAGAAAATGATGGATTAGAGAAAATTCATCCGTGTGGTTTCAACGCAATTAATCTTGTAATTTTTTGACTTGTGTAGCCCTTATTTTTGATATTATAAAGTCTACAGTTTAGATACAAATAGGATACTTACAAAAAAATGTGATACATGAAAGTACTAAAAAATAAAAAAAAAAATTTATAAAATATAAAATTTACAAAAAGAATTGACAAATAAATAAAATACTATATTGTTTAAATTAAGTTTTAAATTTTTAAAATAAAATAAAAATTTTGTTTCATTAAATTATATTTATTATTATTTAAAAAAAAATTATTAATAAAAGAATATATTTTTTATTTAAAAAGTGACTAAAATATTTTATTTTTATATAAAAAAATAACTTAAATAGTTTTTGTAAAAATAAAATAATTAAAATATTTACTTAATACAAATAAAGTAATTTCAGCAACCAATCACCCTGTATAAATTGGTGAAGTATGATTGTTTTATTTCAATTAACGGAGGCTTGTTAATCTTCTAAAATACAAAAACTATTTTTGCAAGAAGTTGTTATCTTACAACAATTGACGTGACAAATTATTACTAATCTAAAAAAATTAGGTTTAATAAATGTAACCAGTAGCAATTTATCACCTCAGTTGTTGCATAGCCTGCAAAAAGAAGTACTCTTTTAAATATACTACAATAAAATATTATTTGAATTAGATTTCAGTTTTCACTTTATCACCTCAGAATTATACACTTATAATCATTATAGGTTTGCGTGAAATTTTCACACTTACACGTGAAAATTCTACAAACTTATGTAACTTATATTACTTTTCTATTTTCATAGAAGTATAAAAAATTTATCCACTCAATTTACATTATAATTGAAATGCTTTTGTGAATTTTAATCAAATTAGAATTTTTTTTTAAATACTTAAATTATAAAGCTATGTATGATGAAAAAAGAAGACATCTTGTTATTAACCAACTAAATGAATAGCATGTTAGCAACAACAGCAGCAACAACGACAGCAAAAAACACACTAAATAAATAGCATTTTAATTTTAAAAAATTATCAAAAATAACACCCCTAAAATTTATAGTAACAAAACTAGCACCCTCAATAACATTAAACGTTCAATTTAAACGTGAAATGTTGAACGGGTCTAAATTGTCGTCATTCAATTCTAATTGAATATGTGTTCAAAGAAAAATGATATATTAATTTTTTTTTAATTGTAAAAATATAAGTTTGAACACAATGGATGTTAGTTTTGTTATTATAAGTTTAAAGTGTGCTAGTTTTGTTATTTTTTCTTTAATTTTTTATCAAAATTTTAAAATTTATCGCAATTTTTTATATAAAATAATTAATTAAATAAAATTTAATATCATTTTTAAGTACCATTTTTATATATATTAAGGAAATCCGACCTTCTGATTAATAGTATAAACTTAGAATATCGGAATAGAAAAAGCGTAGTGATCAGGACAATAATAACACTTTGATGTGGAACTCCTTTTTCTCTTTTGCATGGGTAAAAGAGGATGAATACAAGTTCACCTAGCTATGACTATCTCCTTTATCATCGTATTGGGTCCTCCGATAGAAAATGATTTATAGGTTTTATTTTTTTTATAAGGATAGGTTTTATTTTTGTTCCAAAGCAGTTTCTAAAGCACTTGAGTGAAAACAAGAAGAAAAAACAGTTCTAAAGCAATTGAAAGTTCACTCTTCAATCAATCTCTCTGATCCCCATACATTTGTCAGAAAAACATTCTACGTTCAGAAAAATAATAATATAAAAAATATTATTACACATCATAAATATATTAAAATTATAATTTACTTAACAATATTTTTTTATATAAAATTATATAAAATAGATTACATTTATTAATAATATTTATCAATTTATATCATTTAACACATCTTAAATTTTAAATATTAAAATTTTTATTAATATTAGTTAAAAATACGTGACTTATATGTAAATTAATTTATTTATTTTAATTTTAATTTTTAATTAATTTTTATAACTTGTGAAATAAATACAAAATTAATTTTCTTATATTTTTAAATTAATTTTAAAACTAAATAATATTTATAATCCTTATTTAATGTAACAATTATGATTAGAGTTCTTATTGAATTATTATTATATGATTAAAGTTCTTATTATATATAGTAATCATCATATAATTAAGATTTTTATTAGATATGATATTTATTTTATTATCATATTTAGAGTCATTATTATCCTAAAAAGAACTAATATCAATAGCTTAAAATATAAGAATAATTTTATCTAAAAATATTTTGAGCATGATATAAATATTTATATATAGCAAGTATGGATATATTCGAGTTAAATGCATCATGTCTGCTATAAAAATCCATTCATTTTGTCCGTTGTATCCATCTTATTTCTTGAATTTAGTTAAATATTATTAATTTTACTAATTTATAATTTAAGGATAACACTGTGATTACATTTTTGAAAAATTATTAAAAATAATATCCATAAAATTTATAATAATAAAATTAACACCTTTATAATATTGAACATTCAATTTGAACGTGTAATATTGAACATTCAACATTAAATAGGTCTAAATTATCGTCGTTTAATTTCAATTGAATGATTATTTAAAAAAAATTATCAATTATTTTTTTTAATTGTGAAAATATAATTTGAACACAAAAGATACTATTTTTCTTATTACAAGTTTTGAAAAGTGTTATTTTTATTATTTTTCTTACATTTTTATATATAAAAAAATTATTTATTATTTGTTTATATTATTTTGTTACTAAGTTAAAATAGAAGTAATGTTAGGTGGCGTTTGGTTCGCTGAATGTAATCGTAATCGTAATGGAATGTAATGTAAAGGAATCAGTATTACTATTACAGTGTTTGGTTTAGTCACTGTAATCAAAAAAAGAATTAGTATTACAGTGTTTGGTTAAACTACTGTAATGTAATGAAATAGAAAAAAAAATTATATAATAATTTTAAAAATACCATTTCAGAAAAAATACAATTTCATAACAACAATTAATAAAAAAAATACAATTTTAGGGAAAAAAAAATACAATTTTAAAAAAATAAATTCAGAAAAAATACAATTTTATAACAATAATTAATAAAAATAATAATTTCATAAAAAAATACAATTTTTTTTTAAAAAAATACATTAAAAAAAAATTCAATTTTATAACAATAATTAATAAAAAAAAAATTTCAGAAAAAAAATACAATTTCATAACAAAATACATTCAGAAAAAATACAATTTTATAACAATAATTAATAAAAAAATAATTTCAGAAAAAAATACAATTAAAAAAAAAAAAACAAAAAAACAAAACAGAGAGCCAATCGCGAGCTGGACGGCGACGACGCGAACAGAGGCTGGACGAGACGCGAGCTAGACGACGACCCGATTGGCTGGAGGCAACGCGATGACTGGACGGTGACGCGAGCTGGAGGCGACGCGATTCCAGGGACGACAACGGCTGGCTGGGACGAAGACGCGATGCTGGCCGGCGAAGACGACGCGAGCTGGCGAGGACGACGACTCGATGGCTAGCCGGCGACGACGACGACGCAGTTGGCGGAGGACGCGATGAGGAAAAACGACGCGAGCTAGCTGCGAGGGTACTGTTCACACATGTAATGTAATGCTCTTTCATTGTTCCAGCTCATGTAATTCTCATTCCTTCTCTTAATGTAATCAATTACATTACATTACATGTGTTTGTACCAACCAAACACTGTAATGTGTATAATCAATTATATTACATTACATTACTCCTTCTATTACAGTCTATCAAATATGACATTAGATAGATCATCCCTAATCTTATATGATTTGCCATTATTTTGACAACTTGCAATTGCGGATCATCTTTATGCTTATTGCTGAAACTTATGCACATAGCACAAACAAATTTTGACATCTTAAGACAATTCCCCCAATTTTAAAAGATCAATATATTTATAAAATTAACTCATACACTTATTAAAAATATATGGTCCAATTTGTAATATATCAATGTAAACTTATTTGTCTTACTTTCCAATAATTCCCACTCAAATAAAATCATTTGACTTTCTATGCTTATACTTTGACTCAAGTCAATTAAAACAGGTTTTCATGGTTATTCACCTTAAATTTTGACCTTCAATCTATCTTATTTGTTCAAAATTTTGTGGTAATCCAAATTTAACCACTTTATTTTTTGAACGAGTCCACATTCATCATGAGATTATAGAATTTTATTTTAAGTTCACTAAGTCATATTTCATCAATTAACACAAGATAACAACAATATACTCTGATATCATTTGATAAGCTCTATAATTATCATGAAAATTTTCAAGATAATGAGCTCTCATCTCAAAAAAATGTTAATTTATTAGGAAAAATTAATCATGCAATATGAAACTCATACCACCATTAATATTATATTAACATGAGACTTTACTTTCCAACACACACTTTAAAGTAGTGAAACTCATAGCATCAAATGATGCTCTTTTCATTAGCTTTTAATTACTATAAAAAAAAAAAAAAAAACAAACAAATAAAGAAAAAACAAAATTATTATTATTTATTTGGTTGCATTTACCTTGTTGGAGTGTAGGCTGACATATATTGTTTTAAAAAATATTAAAAATACATAAATTTATATAATTTTTTACTTGTTGTAATACGTGTTATTATTATCTTAAAAAAATTTGTATAAATTTTTGCTTGTTGTAATACATGTTATTATTATCTTAAAAAAATTATTTTTCTAATTTTTAAAATAATTTTGATACATAATATAATATAAAATATAATTTTAATTTTTTTTTTTACAAATTTACACAGTATTAACATTTCTTAAAGAGTTTTTCTATCTTGAAATGTCTACAGTTTTCTTGAAGTATGAAACTCCACACAAATTAAACACATCAATTAGTTTGTTTGCATTATTGTGTAATTAATACTCATGTTTAAAAAAGTAAATATCTTTTAATTGGGGGTGGTCCTGTCATACTATTTTTGTTGATTTTATAACATATTTAAGAAAAATTGTACATCTTTTAAAACAAATAATTATATAATATTTAGATCAATAAAATTTAATATTTATATATATATTTTTTAAATTATATATATATATATATATATATATATATATATATATATATATTTAATAATAATAAAAAAAAAAATAATATAATTAATAAAATGTACACTCAAAAAATAATAAATACCTCTTTAAAATCAATCTTAAGAATTGGCACAAATACCTTTAAATAAAATTTAATAGCATAAAAAAAATATAAAAGATATAAAAAAAAAAAAAAAAGTTGTATTTAAAAAATTGATATTAATATATTATAAAAAAAACATAAAATTATTGTAGCAATATTTAAGAATAGATAAATTTATATTATTTTATATTTAAATTAATTATATTGTAATATTTGATAAAATTATTTTAAAAATAAAAAAATAATTAATTTTTTAAATAATTTTGTTATATATTAAAATAAATACAAAAATATATATAAATTTCTGTCACTGTAATATTCTTCCTGTTCTCTTTCTAGCACTTACCTTTTCTTTTTCAGTTATTGGCCCTTTTTAGGATGTAGTAATGACCTCAATGTTGCTGTCGCTTAAAGACTAAAAGACAGCTTAATCATGGATTTGAGTTTGAACCACACATTGAGTTGCCACAGAGTAGAGGCAACTTAAATGGATTATCTATTATCATTAATGCTATTAATAATAAATTTATACTAATTTTTAAACTCATAGCCCTAATATGACATATGTTAAAATAATTTAGTAATTTAAATAATAAAAATATATGACACAATACATATATATGATCATATGAATATAAATTTATGTAATTTTAATATTTTTCTTGAATTATCTCTCTATACATGTGTTTTTGTTTGAGAAATGATAATAATATATAAATTTATAATTAATTTACACTGTATTAAACTTATTTGAAAATATAAAAAAATATTTATTTCTTCAAATAATAATACATGTAACACAACCAAAAATGTATGAGTAAAAAGTAAGCATAATATATAACATCAATTTATCAATATATATATATATATATATATATATATATATATATATATATATATATATTTATATATTTAAAATTCATTTATCAAAATACATTAACAATTAAATTTAATAAATTTTAATTAATAATATTTGTTGGCATATAAAGAAAAATTTAAGCTTTCATTCTTTTCAGTTTTGTAAGGTTCTCAAACAAGTATTCTATTGTTTCATTTACATATTGAATGTTCTTTTGAAACAATTAAATATTGATCTTGTAACATTTAAGATCTTGAGCACAACACAAGAACAAACATAAATATAACATAAGTTATCTTAGATTAAAAACTAGATAAGAAAATATTACCATAAAAATAAGAACTAGGTAAAAATAACACAATTTATTTTTATTCAAAGCAATAAAAATAAGATAATGAGAAAAATTAATATACTGAACAAGGGTTTAAGAATAATAAATTAAATTAAGTTGTTATTATAATTTAAATTACTATTATTATAATAATTATTTTATTTAATAATAATAACTTTCAAATATAATTAATAGTATCGATATATAGACTATTTATAATTTTAATTATTATATTAATAACAAAAATAATTATAATCATATCTTTATCTTCAAATTAAACTGGACTAATAAATTTGAATCTTAAAAATTAAAAATAGAACAAATCCAATGGCCACTATAAAATCAATACAAACAAAATGCTTTAAATATATTTGAATGGTAATGAAGAAATCAATTTTTTGTATTTCAATAATCAAATAATTTTTAATAATTATATAATTATTATATTAAATTTGAACATATATTACAAGCATAAATAATTGTTTAATTGAAAAAAATAATATATAATTAAATAAATACTAACTTAACTTAAAAATACTACCAAATAGTAACACTTGATTTTAAATTTTATTTAATAAAATTATAAATAAAAAATAAATTTTATAATATTATTAGTTGGATTAATTTTGATTTGATTTTTAAGATTAGGATCCAATCCAAGTACCTTGGATCGGTTTTAGGAAAATATGAAACCAAACGAACATAATAAAACGGGAAAAATAGGATAATTTGAGTTACGTGAGATCAAATTAAATTAACTGATTTTTTTTTTTTAGTAAAGATCCGCTAAAATTTCCAGAGATAAAGATAGTCTCACACATTATTACACCATATACAATCATTATCGGAGGCTAGAGAGACTCTAATTTGCCATACGTTGGTCGAGTACCAACCACAGACTAAAACGATATAATTTGCATTACAATTTGCACAAACATACATACGACACCTCTTATTTGAAAGACCGCATACTCTACTCATCCTTAACAACAGTATTTTCCTGCTACACCACCCTTAATCGGTAAATAAATTGAATTTGATGGGTAAATTTTGAAGACCCTAACAAATAGTCACCAAGCTTTGCCCATTTTTAAGAAACGAGAATAGTAATTTTACTGTTAAATCGGTAGCAACCACATCAATCTTTACCGATTACTCTAAAAAAACTTGCATTAATATCATATGAAAAAAACAAAAGAGCTTACATTACTGAGTGAGCTAATAATCCATGAGGGAAAGTTTAAAAAAAAAATAATAATAATATATATACACATAGAATAAGATAAGAACAAGATAAAAACAAATACACCTGTCACAATAGGCCAAACTCCGGCGACTGAAAAGTCTTTAATTAATCCGAATATTTAAGACCATCGCCTGGAAGATTGGTCGGATCTCCGGTAAGAAACTCGGTGAGAGCAGCCATGGTACGAACCTGCATCTCCAAAGCCGCTATGTAATCGCTCGCTTCATCCAGAAGGTTCGGGAATGACAGCTTCTTGCAACCGGGAATCAACCGGCCCAAAATTCGAACTTTCTTTTTAATCTCCGATACTTTATTCGCTCTTGGCTTTGGCGACCCGTTCTTCCCGTTGTCGTTGACTTTGATCATATTCTTCTTATAGAGCGTCGTTTTAATCCTGAGTCGTCGACTCCCCAGAATCGCTCGGCTCCAACGAGTCTTTCCCAAAGCAGTAACGGCCAAAACTCGGTCAGCTGTGTCTCGTATATTCCTACCTCGAGCGATCTTCATAGCTAACAAAGACGAAGAAGAAGTCGAAGAATGTGAATTTCTACGATTTTGACGAAGAGCCTCGAAGAGCTTTGAATAGTAGTTCCGATGCAGAGTTTCGGATCTCCATCTCATTATTTTGTATTTCAGATTGCGATTGGGATTGGTATTGTTGTGTCCTGTTATACGTGTCTTTTTGCGATTGGATTTGGAAAAATTAAAGGTCGTCATTAAAGCTAACTAATCTTGCTCTGTAAGATTATCTTTGTTCCTCAATTTCACATAAATTTCCCTGCATAAAAGAAAAATAAATTCATTAGAAAATGGAAAGAAAAAAACAAACTTTAAAGATGAAGAATAATTTGAATCGAACAAAAGCAAAAAGTTGTCAAATATATGAATGTTTGTGATTTACCAAACCAGATGTGCAAGATGGTGGTGAAGAGTGAAAGGGATTTATAGGAAGCCAGATAGACGAAAATGGAAAGAAAGTGGGATTGAGCCTTGGGTTTAGAGCAGAAGGAAATGATGGAAGGCGGAGGAGTTATATAAATATGAAAATATTTAACTTTTTTTTTTTTTTTTTAAATAACAAAACTAACGTTCGTAAAACTTTGTAATAAAACTTTCTAATAACAAGAGATATTTAAATTTATATTTTTATAATTAAAAAAATAATTAATATATTATTTTTTTTTAAATATTTATTCAATTAAAATTAAATAATAATAATTTAGATACGTTTAATATTTTACATTTAAATTAAATATTTAATATTATTAAAGTATTAATTTTATTACTATAAATTTTAAAAATATTTTTTTTCAACTTATATAATTATATTACATATATCTTACATTTTAACTAGTTTTCTTAGTAGAGTAAGGTGGGACAAGATTCATTGGGCCGAGGGGAGATTATCCATTAAAATTTTGAATATTTGTATAAATTTAAAGCTTCTTAAAAATAAAAATTTATTTATAATTTTTATTTTTTAAATTTATAAATTTTTAATGTAAAATAAAAAAAATTATAAGTAGTGTTAATAAATATTAAATTTTAGATACAAATATATATTGTTATAATATTTTTTTTGTTTAAATTTGTTGTTATATAGTTAAAATAAAATTTATTTTTTTTAATATATATATAATATATATATATATATATATATATATATATATATATATATATATATATATATATATATAATTGCATAAAATTGTAAGATGAATGCCATGAGAGTGTAATCTCTAATCCTATCTTATAGTATGTAAGGTACATTCTTAAAAAAATAAAATAAAATTTATTTTTTTAAGAATGTACCTTACATACTATAAGCTAAAATTAACCTTTAATTTTGAATAATAATTTTTTGCATATGAAGAAAACATTGATAACTCAACTTAGTACATACTTTTTACCCATGTCGTAATAAAATTTATAATTTTTTGACAAACACTAACTAGAGAATCATTGTAACCTCCTTGCATAATAATTATTATTATTTTATCATAAACTTTCAAATAAGAGGCCTTGGCTAAGATAAATTAGTATTTTTTTTTTTTTGCTAGAGATAAATTAGTATAATAGATTCATCAGTACGCTAAAGTAATAAATATTTTAAAAAATAATAATAATAATAATATCTTTTAAAATTTATAATAATAAAATTAATATTTTTATAATTAAAAAAAATAATTAATATATATTTTTTAATATTTTATTCAAATAATTATAATTTAAATTTTTAATATTATTATGGTGTTAATTTTATTATTATAAATTTTAAGGGTTTTATTTTTGATAATTTTTTTAAATATTTTCCTGTGTCGTAAAAAAACAGACGGGAAACTGTGAAAGTAATACACGCGTCCTCGTCAACGTTGTCATATTTTTGTCTTTTCTTCTCGTCCAGGAACTCTCCTTTCTAGTTTTTTTGGCCCCTCATCTTCTTCTTTTTATTTTTTTTCCCCATATTTTTCTTATTTCTTTTTATTTATATACTAGCTCTATTATATATATAATATATCCTCCGTTTCTAAACTCCTACCTCTACCTTTTAGCACGTTTCTAGCTCATGAATAATAGGTAAAGAATTTGTAAAATAATAATAATAATAATAGGTAAATAACAATAATGTTTCAAGTAAAGTTGGAATTCAAAATTTCAAGATTATAAGTCATTATTTTAGCGCTTGATTAGTGGATAATGAGCGGCTTAAAACACTTATTTATATTTTCTTTTTTCTTTTCTTTTGTTTCAAGTCATATTTTGATCGAATATTAAAATAATTATAATATTATTTACTAATAACAACAACAACAAAATTACATTATAACATACTGATCTATGCATATATGATTCACTACTACAATATAAGTAATATAGGACGGCTTCAAATTTAAAGTGAGAAACAAATAGGACGGTCACATGTATATGGACGTCGTTTAAGAAATATAGGACGGCTATTACGGATAAAGATGGGCGTTACTTTATGGGATGGCTTATAGCCGTCTTAAAAAAAAATTGTAAGCTTTCTTTTAGGGCGGCTATTAGCCGTCTTATATTCCCACATATAGGACGGCTAATAGCCGTCCTAAAAGAAAGCTTTCAATTTTTTTTTTTACTTATACTCTCGATCCCTTTTCACATGTACAGTACTTCTTTTACTAACAAGCTAATTATATCAAGAGCTGGTACTCGATTCTTCCCACTAAGAGAGCTAGATCTGCTTTCATTTTAGATCAGAAAACACCCACCGTCGCCACCGCCGAAGAGAATAGGAAAACTCCTCAAGAAATGCGCAAGAGTACTCGCATAAGGTTGAACAGCGACTTTTTCATCCCCTTTTCTTTGCATCTTGGGTTTTCAAGTAGAAATTTTTTTAAGGTTGAACAGCGCCTTTTTCATCCCCTTTATTTTTTGCATCTTAGATTTTCAAGTAGAAAAAATGTTTTAAGGTTGAACAGAAACTTTTTTCCCACCCTTTATTTTTTGCATCTTAGATTTTCCTCTAGAAAATTTGTTTACTAAGTACTTGTTCTTTTTTGTTAAAGTTCAAGTGGCCGATATGGAGGAAGCTTCAGGAGAACTCCACCAAGATCCCCAAAACGTCGATATCATTGTTAGTTGATGTTTTTTTTTTTTTTATTTACTATATTTATAGTTGAACTTGTGTATTTGAGTGATTCATTAAACTTGTATGTCCCATCCTGCTTAATCTTTTGCTGAATATTCATGAAATCTCTGTTTACAGCTTATTCGCGATCCCCTTCACCTGTGAGGCATGACTCAAGGTTTGTGTTTTATGATTAAATGATTTTTTAATTTGCACTATGGTATTGTATTTGGGGATTGTTGTTACCTTTTGATGCAGTTACTTTCTTTTTGTCTGAGAGTGAAAATTATATGGTGGATGTATATGAATGATGTGACAAAGAAATTGTATAATGTCTATGCTGTGGTGGCCTTGTTTGTGCAGATTTAAAGTGAAAAAGGAGACTTTAAAGACTTATGGATTAATAAAGTATAACGGCAAAAGAGATCATAAAAGTGATGGGCTACTTGCTTATTGTTTTTAAGCTGTCCTATATTGTGTATGTTACTGTAATCTATCTATGTAAATTAAAGCTAGCAAGTTTTTGAATTTTAGATTGTATATATGTTCTTGAACATTATGATAATCTGTACATGTAAATTAAAGCTAGTTAGGCAGCTTTGAACCACATATTTGTAATGTAAATTATGGATATTTTTAGAATGAAATATTGTATTCTGAATCTGAATTGTGTTCTTGGAATGACTATAATTTGTACAGGTTATATAGATTTTAGTCCGAGCAAACAAAAAATTTTAAAAAAAAATTAAAAAATTATATAGGGCTGCTTTTGACCGTCCTAAAAAAACTATATAGGACGGCTATGTTGGAAAAAATGGAAAAAAAAAAATGAGTATTTAGACTCATGGTTAAATACTATTTTGATGCATCATTTTGAGTGGGATCCACTTGGTATAAGTTTAGGGTCGTGGTTGATTTGAGTTCTCCTCCGCGAGAGCTTCGAAATCATATACTTATACACTCAAAATGGGATTGAGATGAATGAGAAATTGTGTCTCAAAGTTCACTCATTGAGATGAAAAAATCTTGTGTTTTTGGTTTGTCCCACATGGGAAAATCCTTTCCAACAGCCACATTTGGATGCCTATAAATTGACTCTACAGCTGAGGGAAAAATACAACAACAACAAACATCAACCCTTCTCTTCTCAATTTCCCTGCAGCAAATACTTCCCAACTTCCAGTAAAATTATTCTAGAGCTAAGTTTGTGTGATAGAGAGCGGATAGAAATTCAGTTCGAATAAACAGTTTTAGTTTGGTGTTCTTAAACTGTTTTAGATCGTTGTATCCTGGGAGGTAATTTTTCCTTAATCTCAAACACCCGTTATGAGGGGAAAAATTTATCTTAAGGAAACTGTTTACGGGCCTCGATCTTCCTCTTATTTTCTTTTGTATTTATGTTATTGTAATTTACAGTTTTTTATTTATTCTGTAATTTTAAATTCATTTTATTAATTTATAATTTTTGTTTGTCTAATATACATCTTCTTACAGGCTATTGACCGTCCTATAAAATTCTTTTAGGACGGTCAAAAGCCGCCCTATATAATTTTTTTTTTTTTTTTTTTTAAATTTTGTGGCCGTCCTATAAACAATTTATAAGACGGTCAGTAGCCGTCTTAAAAAAATTTTATAGGACGGTCAGTGACCGTTCTATAAATTTTTTTTTTACGACGCTCCGCGAACGTCCTATTTTTTTCGATTCTTTTAGGACGGGACTTTATAGAACGCATCTCCATCTTGTTATTTTCATAATTTTGATTGAGTACTGTATTTCAACGCCTCTATTTCAAATGAGATTCTTGATGCGATTAACAAGTCATTTTTACTCATTACAATGCACGTTTTGGATTACATTATGCTTGTTGCTTATTTATCTTTGGCTTAATAAGTAAATAATCAAATTATGAAAACTTATATAACATTAAACAAAGAAGGAAGGAAATCACATGTTCTTCTTTTGTATGACATTTACGTGCCACTAATAATTTTAAAGCACATGGATACGATTTTAACGTTTTATAAAGGGCAGCTCGAGGTGTTTGAAGGCCAAAGACGAAAAATTAAATCGAGGCCTTCAATAATTTTCACATTAAAATAATATAAATAAAAATCTTTAATTTTATTTTTAACAATTTAGACAATTACAAATTTACAATGCAATTACCAATTATACATTTTAGGTTAAGAATTAAAAAAACATTAGGTAACTTATATAATTAATATTGGGTGTAAAGTAATGTCAAACGATGTAATATAAGAGATTGTAGTAAGTGTGTATGAGTCATGAGCAAGCTTAGTAGGATCTAAGTAGCAAATGAGCTTGGACAAAGAAATTACTCAGACGATAAGATAAGTCAATCATTTATTGGTAGATTCTTCCTTTTATATATTCATAATGTATATTTCACACAAAACCTCTCAAATTATATTACAAACATTAAATAGACACATCTTTAAAATCTCTCTCTAATCACAAGATATGAACCTTCTTCTCCTTATTTGCCACCTATTATCCCATGATAATTTGAGGTTCGTCACCTATCATTTCATGGTAGTATGTGTTATTTGTTCTCTTTTTACACCAAAGAAAGATGCAACAAATCATAGATACCCACCAAAATCAGCGTTAACACTTAATATGTATAAAACTACAAAAATATTAAAGATAAAAATTTACACTATTAAATAAAAATTGATATTATATCAAATATAAAAAATAAAATAAAAATTGACAAAATAATTAGAATTTCTTTCAAATATTTATAATAAATAAAACATGAATGAGTACACATATTCAATTAAATTTTATATAAAATAATATAATTAAAAAATCATCTACAATAAAGTAATAATTTACTTTTGAGATTGTATCATAATGAAATTTGATAATATCATGTTAATAATTTTTTGGGAAAAACTTGGAACTAAATTAAGAATTTCAAAATTTATGCAATTAAATTTCTTAATAAAACAAATACGTATTCAAAAGTTAAAATTAATAATAAATATATTCAAATATATGCTTTAAAATTAATAATAAATATATTTAAATAAATGCTTTTAACAATAAATATAAGTTTATATTTTTTTACAATCTCAATTAACTAAGAAAAATTATACAATATTAAGATATAACTGGAGAGAAAAAAAATTAACAATTTCATGAAATTTATTACTTAAATATTTTTTTTTCCTTACATAAAAAAACTAAGAGTTAAGTAGCATTTAAAGTTTATTTTTTAATTAGTTAATAATATGTAAAACATTTAAATATGTAATTTTTTTATTTTAACATCTTCTAATTTTTTTTAATAAATTAATCAATAAATTTTTTGTATATATCACTAATATTTTAATAGATATATTTTTATTATACTACTAGTTTTAGTATATTTGTAACAAAAATATATTTGTAAAAAATATATTAATATTGGGATAAAATTCAAAAAAAAAAATTTACAAATAATTACATAAATTTATAATAAATATTTATTTGTTACTAAATATATGTTGCAACACCAAGGTTTGAATAACAAAAGTCACGGGTAGCCTTAAGAGACTTTCTTGACAGCAGATGAGAATTGTTATTTTGGATTGATTTGATCAACATTCTTCCAATTCCTAACAAATTCTTGACAACCAATGAGAATTGTTTTATTAGATTGCTATGATCAACATTCTTAAAATCTGGTGCAACATGCTCTTGATTACTTGCTTGTACAAATCCATGCATTACTAATTGAACACTTCAACATTAATAGTTGACACTGAGTTTATTCGCGATATAAATTGAGCTGCCAGAAGACCTTTGTAAAAAGTTATCTTTTTAATCAAAAGAAGGCACAAATTGAAAAGAAAGCTATTTGGCTCTGGACCAAACTTAATTGTTGAATAATTGTATCATTTCATAACCATAATTGTATCAACAATTTTAACATGAACTGGTTCTAATGTTCATATGACAAATTTAATTATTGATTGGTTGGACAATCTTTGTTGTGGTATCCAATAACTAGCCTGCTCATCCAATAGTATACTGTAATATTTTATTAAATAAATATCAAAATGCATTTGCTTATGAGTGAAAATTTGGACTCCGTTGAATAGTCGACCCAGGTTTTTTTTTTTTAATGTTACATCTAGCAATATAAATATAAAAATAAGATAAATATAATTCAAAAGAAAAACTAGAATTATAATTAAAAAATATATATATATATAGAAACAAAGATTAGTCTATAAACGGCATCATGATATCTATGGCTTTCTTAACGGGAAATATTGTGGACGACATGTTGATATAATTAATCATATTAACTTGCAACTAAAGATAATGACAAAGCATAAGAAAATAACATACACAAATATATATTTATATTTATCATCTAATAGATCAATTAGGCCAACAAGAGCAACTAAATACTTTCATTAGGTGTAGCGTAATTATTTATAAAATGGTAATTCAAATAAGTGTTTGGTGGCCCAATATTGTGTGCGACAAACAAGCCTACAAGTCATTCCGGCGGCAGATGAAACATTTCTTTTGTTTCTGAACTCAAGATAGCACCATTTTAATACTGCCAAGGAATAAACATTTACTCACTTTTAGCCTTTTAATTATGGCTTCAAATCACATATCAATATCTACTATCAATAAGTGACAAATACAACCTCTACTTTTTTAAAAAAATTGATTTTTATTTAAGTAACTTTTGCCTACATATATACTCTGTATTCTGTATTTGTGGTACACATTAGGGGTGAACAAATAATTCGATCAATCTACTTAAATTAATAAATTTGATCCGATCTGTTGGATTCGAATCAGAATAGATTGACATATTTTATAGTCGAATCAGATTCGGATTGAAAAGTATACAATCCGTTCGGATTCGGATTGACAGATTTTATAATCCGCTGCAATTCGATCCGGACTGAATTACTATTAAAATTATAAATAAATGCATATTTATTTTTAATATGTTATATTTAATATTATACATACCACAATTACATTAAATTATTATTTTAGTTTTAAAAAAAATAAAATTATTAAATTTTCTATAATAATTTAATAATATTTAACAGTATACTTTTTATTATTTTAATTATATAAGTTGTGACTATAAATAAATAAATTTTACTAAAAAATATATCAATTTAAAATTTAAATGTTAGTATATATTGTGTTTTATATATGATAATAATAAAAAATAAATTATAATTTCAATCCGACCTATCCGATTCGAAAAATCCGATCTGTTCGGATTCGGATTAGTTCGGATTGACTACATTATCGGATCGGATTCGGATTAAAAATCTTCAAATCTGCTTCGGATCGGATCAGATTCGAATTAGTGAAAAACAGACAGTTTCGATCCGCTGTTAACCCCACACATAACACGTATGTACTTATACAAAAAAAAAAAAAAAAAAAAACGCTTTAATACTAGTCACCGACCACAACCGGTAAAAATCTTTAATTCAACTTCACAAAGTTCAATTAATTGCCGTTACTATTATTCATAATTTTTCTGAATTTTTTTTAAATCTTTAAAGAATTAAGAAATATTATTATTTTTTTTATTTTGTATTTTTTTAAGTATTTATCCATATAAAAGTCATGGGACTTGACTCAATTACCTTCTAGAAAAATAAAAAGTGTTTGCTAAAAATGAAAAAAAAAAACCAACAAGATAAAAATTTGATTTAAAAAAAATTAATTAAAAATTATTCAATCACCCAATACTTTATAAGTGATTTCTTAAAAGATTAGTAGAAATAATAATTCAATATTAAAGATACATGATTAAATAACTAATAAAAATAATCAGAAATTAAAATATTATAAATGTAACTTTTAATTTGTAGTTCTGAGTTTGAGTTTGCAATATATTATAAATATATTTTTAACTTAAAATTTTGATGAAATCATGAGTTAATTTGGTATCAGTACCTTTTTAATATTTATGTTTTAAAAATAATTTTAATTTAGCTTTTTTTTAATCAAAAATAAAAATATTAAAATTTAATAACTTGCGTACTAAAAATGTATTAAAATTTAATAATATGAATATTAAAGATATAATAAAGTTTAATAATATGAGTATTAAATTGTAATTTTTTTATAATATAAATATTAAATTAAAAAAAATCATAACATAGATCAATTTAGATATTTTTATTAAAATATGAGTATCGAAAAAATAGGGAGAGATTGGGTTTTATGAATAGAAAGGAGAAGTTTTTTTTTTTTTTTTGGGAATAAATGATAATATTATTATTTTTTTAATTTAATAAAATATAAAAATTAGAAAAAATATTTTAAAAAAATATATAATTATTTAATATTTAATAAAATTATTAAAAATTATATTTTAAAATTAATGAATAATAAATGTGACGTTAGAAAAGCGTTAAATGGTTGAAGAAGGGAGTCAAACGGAATTTTGTAATTTAGCAAAGCAATGATTAGCGGGTGATGTCAAAAAGAAAAGTAACGGCATTCATGTGGTTGTTTTTCGCAGCGATGTATGGGTTCTTTATTTTATTTTTGGTTATATGCTGTCATGACTTCTTATTTATTAAAAATTTAATATGATCCCCTCCACTTGATTTTTTTACATATTATGACAAAAATGCCCTTAATAACTCCTCAGTTGGACGACTGTCCAACTCACCTCAACAGAGTTGGACATGTGTCCAACTGAAAACCAGAGGAGTATATTTTAGAGGACACATATGTCCACTCGTCGGAGCTCAGTTGGACGACTGTCCAACTGATGAAATTTTGACCGACCAGCGATCCCACTCGCCGGAGTCGAGTTGGACACATGTCCAACTAGACTGCCCAGAATAACCCCTCAGTTGGACGTATGTCCAACTCACCTCAACAGAGTTGGACACAAACCAGAGGAGTCTAAACTGCCCAGAATAACTCATCTTAACAGAGTTGGACATAAGTCCAACTACGTCCAACTTAAAATCAGAGAGCTTATTTCAACAGAGTTGGACGTGCACAGCTTATTTCAACAGACGTCCAACTAAAAATCAGCAAGCTTATTTCAACAGAGTTTTACTCTGTTCTACTCTGTTTTACTCCATCTTTATTTTTGATTTTCAGTAGAATTTTCAGTAGCAACCAAAGTCATCTCCTTCCTCCTCCTTGGAATCAAAGTCATCTTCCTCATCTTTATCATTTGTGGCTTCTACAGTAATGGAGGGCACTACTAAAATTGTTTTGATTAATGATTAGAACGAGTGTGACCTTCATCAAGAACCAATTAATCCATTGATACTACTCCACAATTGAAGATGTCAGATGGAAATGATCCTCTCCATAACTGAAACAAAGAAGTATTAGTTATTTACAAGTGAGATATACCATTGTCTCATGATAATCTCAAATAAAGGCTTCAAAATTCCAACAATTTGGTAATCTATTATTGCCAACAACATTTCAATTGCCACAGAAATAAATAGCAAGATTTCTATTAAATTTCCCAAAACCAATTTCTGAGCGAAATGATGGTGGTAGACAGATTGTTATGGTTGATGCGAAGAGAGCGAGAAGACATTAATATTCTTCTATCCTGTTCTTCCACTCTTCCGCCTTCTCTTTTAGCCATGGCCGAATGAACTTGAGAAGGAAAACCAGGAGAGTCTCTCTCAACCATGCTCATCGCCCAAGAAAGGGAGAGGTGCCACGTCTAAGAAACAGTCGAAGAAATCCAGTTTCAAAAAAGATTGAAAAGGGGCTGTCCAATTCCAGCAATTGCAAATCGAGAAGGAGAAGACGATAGAAGGGAAAAAGGTAGATGTGAAATTTTAAAAAAATATAGCAACTAAGGGTTATCATAGAATATAATTAATGAAATGAGTCTATCACAGCCTATTTCCCTTTTATTTTTCTTTATCACAAGGCTTTGGACTCGCTTCGCTTCCTCTTTTCCATTTATACATTAATGCTATATATAATAAATTACAATAAATTAATCTTTTAATTTAAGTCATTAAAATTATTTAATATTTTTATTTATAAAATGCATTTTTAAATCCCTATTTATAAAAAAAAGTCATTAAATAACAATTTAACTTTATACCATAATATCTTACTATATTTTAATTAGTAAAATATATATTAAAATCTCTAATCATTTTCTTTTTATCTACTCCAATTTTACATTTCATTAAATTGGAATTAACTTTTTATTTTTTCCTTACTTTCTCTTTATCTATAAATTTGTTTCTCTCATTTAAGTTATTTCTCTCTAACTAATAAAATCATTTAAATTATATATCTTTCATCAATAGAAGAAAAAATCATGGTGGCTCTAACTTGTATTGGTTTTTTTATTGAAATAATTTTGCAAACATGTTTTTGTTATATCCAAACTAATGAAGAAACATAAGTTAATTTTATTATTTAGCCACATTCAATACCTATGTTCAATATCAATAATAATATTTATTGCCAAAACATTTAAAATTTGTATATTATTTGAATTTAGCAAAGGTTTATATATCTTATTACTTCAAAAAAAATTACAAAATGTTTCATATAACTAAATTTTAATATTAATAACAAACATAACTGTATATTTACTAAAAAAATCTAACATAATGCTAAAAAATCAATAGAAATTATGAGCAATAGATAAAAAGTAAATATTTATTTTTTGTGGGAATAGTAGTTTAGAGAATGGATTTTGATTTTAGATTATGAAGTTGAATGGATAGAAGAAAATGTGAGATGAATTAATTTGTTATGATGTAATTTTTTTCTTTTTTTAAAAATATATTTATTGTGATGTCATTTTTATTCTCAATTAATCTCATGTTTTTATCATGTAGTGTGTATTACATAATTTTAATAATAAAATATTTTTATAAAAGTCAAATTATCCTTAAATGAACTTTTATTTATAAACAAAAAGAACTAAAAGTATCTTTTTGTAAATTATGGTACTAGATGATACCAACAATCTTTTTTCCTTAGATGACAATTTTTCCTAAATTATAATATACATTAAATAATATATTAATTATTAATTTAATATAAAATTGAGAATATAAAAATAAGAAATAATTGTAAGACTCCTTATTAATATAAAGTTAATTAAATTATGTCATATAAAATATTGTATGCATTAAGTTATGATAAAAATATTTTTTTTTATACATACACTTACTTTAGTTAAAAATATTTCTATTACATGTAAATTATTTTACTTATTTTAATAATATTTAAAATTTTTATTAGATGTGTTAATTATTATATAATTAGAGTTCTTATTTTATGCAATACTTATTTAAAATTTTTATTTAATGTGGTAATAAATCTTAAGATGAGAATTAATATCAATTATTTAAAAAACATGAATAATTTTATCGAATAAAATATTAAATATAATTTAAATTTATTATATATATATATATATATATCAAATAAAAATGTACAAACTTTACATTTGATATTTAGCAGAAATATTTTTTTGGGTAATTATACTTTATTACCGTACATTGTAGCAACTTCTAACACTTGGAAATAATTGATTTTTTAAAAAATATATATAAATAATTTATTTTTAAAAAGTAAAATATAAATATCTGATATCCACCCAGCAATACATAAAAAAGGTCGACGTCATGTGCGAGATAAAATTTCCCTCTTTCTTGCTCATTTTAGAATAATAGTAAATGCTTATTACCTCGTTGAGATGTGTTTCGAATTTTAATTGTAATAGTCTATTTATGTTTTATTTTTTTTACAATAAACAGTTAGATTACGTGCGCATATTTTATATTAGATATGTATCTGATTTGTTTACGTGCCCAATTCAAACGTATATATATTATCTTATTATAAAACAACTGACATTTATTAATTTATGTTAAAATTTTGAACACAGAGAACTTAGCCTTTGTGATTCTTAAAACTTTCACAAGACTTTGGTACCCATGACAACCTTCAATGTTCAAATATCAACTCATATATTTCGTATTCAAACGACCTGCTCTTCATTAATTAGAACTAATCTTTTTTATAACAATAGGCATGGTAACTTGTTAAATTTGTACTTATATGTAAATTTTAAGCTTGAGTACCTTTTGTTTTAGAAAATAAAAAGTTTGATTGCTTAACTACTGAATTGATTAATAAACTTTGTCAGGGCCTTTTTTTTTTTTTAATCCACTAATAACAGTCTTTTGAAAGCTAGACCAAAGTTCATTGTAGCACTGAGAATTAAAAAAAAATGATTTATTTTTGCATTATTTGATTTATTAACTTTTAAATTTTAACCCACTTAAATTTGAAAAGAATAAAAATTATAATATTATGAAGAAAAATAATAATTTACCAATATTTAAATATGACAAGTTTAACTGTTAATTTCGTAGGTAAGTAAAAATATTATTTGACTAGAATCATTTTTATAGAATATCAACAACAACAAAAAAAAGCATAAGAAAAAAAAATCATAAATTTCAGAAGCAGAAAAATGTAATGTTACCAAGACAGGGCACCATATACTATTTAAGTCGGCAGTTTCACGTGCTATATATGACTTACGTTGGCACATACCTACCTACCCTTACGAGCAAACATACATTGCTTAAAGACACGCAATAAATCAATAAATCTATCCCATCATATGAGGTACAAAACGTCGTAATCCACTTAATATGTGAGACTTTTTGAAAGACTTTTGTCATTCCTAGCCTTCCACATCCTCCACCAAGTGATGATAAGTTAACTCCAAATATCTTCTTCATTTGCTCTACCAGCTCATTGTTTCCAAAGCGTTTTCAACCAGTCCTGAATAAAGAATGGTAAAAAAATTAATTATATCTTCAAGTAAACCACTCATAGAGATAACCTCCTCAGAAAATGTTTGACACTTTCCTCCTCATTACAATGTGGACAACAAGAGTACGGGTGGGCATTTTTTTTCAAAAACCGACCAACCAACCTTAGTTTAGGTTCAAACCGAACCTATTTTTTTTTTTTTTTTTGGAGATTGGTTAGTCCGGTATGTCTAAAATATTACATAACCGATTCTTGTCGGTTCGATTGTAGGTCCATCAAAAATAAAAACCGACAAAATCGAATCGACCTACACTTTTATATATTAATATATTTTTTAAATATTATATAATAAATGTTATAAAAAATAAATAAAATGAAGTATTAATTAATATTATACAAATATACAATGTAAAAGTCCTAAACAAATATTTAAATTTAGGAGGGTGAGTAGTGGAGCATCAAACATGAAGTGTCAATAATAAGATATTATTTTCATATGACACATATTGATATATTTAAATTTATCAAGTATTATATATGTGTAAGAATAGTAGTTCTTATAACTGATAGTAACACATATGTATGTTCTAATTTTAAAAAAAGTTTTTGTATGAGTAAAATATTGTTTGTATTTTTTATTGCATTTTTTATTATGATAATAATTTTTAAGTAAAATTATAGGTCCAAAACCGCCAAACCAACCTCCCTTAAACCGACATTGTAGGTCGGCTTGAAGGTTGGTTTTTTAGGAGTTATAGGTCGGTTAAGGTTTTGAATTTTTTAAAACCGCCAAGATAAAGTCAGCTTATAAAATGACTTAATAGCAGACCTATTGGACCTACGCCCACCCCTAAACAAGAGTTCCACTCATATATACATCTTCCTCTTCTAATAAAGAGCTCTTTTAGAACCTGAAATGATTGTGTGCTTGCCCAATTTTGTAAAGTGCTAGCAAGGAGTGACACCTCCATTGACTACAAGTTGTGATTCAAATTTTAGATCGATCTGGCATTCTACGTAATTAGATCTAATAAAAAACTGTTACGTTTATTACAATTGTGATATATAATAATATTATTTTGAATCGATGAGAATTCCACCATCCATTGGCATCAAACAAGTCTCCAACACAACTGTTTTTTTTTTTTTTTTTCCTTGTCAAACTTGGGTATATTTGGGTATAAATTGTCTTTTGGCTAATAGCCGGTGGCTGATCATTAAAGGGACTTTAGTTTCGGCCAATTTTTTTTAAAAAAAATTAATTATATGTATATTTTTAATAATAAATATTTTATTTGCAGTAATATATTGTGTTAAATTTTTGTGTACATATTTTGATATATATTAACAATATTTAATAAATATATGACTAAAAATGATATGAATTGTGAGCAAAAGTATTAAATATATATAATTTTATCATGTATTTGATAATATTAGTGATACAAATAAAATTATAGTAGCATATTATATAAAAATTATTTCTTAAATGTGATAATTCAAAAAAGTTTAAATATTTATATTTAAATTTAATATTATAATAATTAAAAATTAAAAAATATATACAATAAGCTTCAAACTAAAGCTTTTAAGTTTTTATAATTTATGTATTCAAAATTTCTCATAATTTATTTCAACTCAAATTTTAACTTTATTTAATATTATATTATTTGACAATTTATTTTAGTAACTTTTGAATTTATTTGAAATTTTCTTTATATTAAAATTATAATGTTTCTTTGTTCTTAATTTTTCATTCATTTTTATTTTTATTAATCAGTCTTATATTGTTTATCAAGCTTAAAATTCGAAATCATAATTTATTTTTTAAATTTTCATTTGTTTATTTTAGTTTTAAATTTAATATTTATAAATTTTAATGTATTTGATTGAGCTTTTCATTTACTTATATTTTTTAGTTAATAAATTTATTTTAGACATGTATGATATTAACATTTATTAATTTATTACATTTTTGTTTAATTTTTGCTATATGTTAATTATAATGTATTCACTTTATATTTTTTTTAAGTTTTAAACTTTATATTTTTATTGTAATATAATATAAAAATTTAATATTTAATTAAATAAAGTCCATTGTAGATCCCAATAATTATATATTATAATATATTTTTTATTTTTTAATATTTTAATAAAAAGTTTACTTTAAATGAAAAAAATTATAGTTCAACCTCCGTCCCTAATAATGTTAAATTTTATGCTTTTATTAAAATTTAAATTTACAATCCACTAAATATAAAACACTGTTATTTAGTAACTTTTAGTGCCTTGAAATAAGAAAGTTTGGGTGACCGGTCGAAAGAGTCTTAGTATTGGACCCTAAGGTTGGTGCCAAATTCCGATATAGCTATTAACACCTGGCGTCCACCTAATTCCATCAGTTAATAGTTTTCTAGCTTCGACCATGGGCAATATCCATTATAATTAATTAATATTTAGTTTATTGAATATAAAAATAATAATTATAATAGAATTAAATATAATAAAATAATATTATTATTATAATATTTATTAAGTAATATAATTAAAATAAATAATAATATTAAAATAAAAATTATAAAATTATAAATTAAATAAAATTAAAAAATAAACTTTTTTATTACTAAAAGAGGTAAAATGAGTAAAAAAATCATAAAAGATTATACAAATTGTGAGAAAAATAGAGAAGATTGAAGGCGTATTGAAAATTACTGCTATTGCTGTAATTCCTTTACATTTCATTACATAATATAGTCAAATTAAATACAGTAATATCCTGAATGATTTTAATTACGATTATGATTATTTTCAATCAAAGATTGCTCAATCTTTTCTTCCATGAAAGAAGAGTTTCTAAATATATGAGTTTTCTGTGTCAAAAGAGTTTTGAGAAAGGTAAATGAACTTTACATATGATACCATATCAAATCTCTCAAAATTTTAAAATTTAATTCTATGATATAATTTTTTTATAGATAAAATTTTATTTTTTATTTCCTTAAAAAAATATGTTATTTTTTTACAATATAAAATCATATATGTATTTTACAGAAAACATATGTTTTTACAAAAATATATTATTATTTTTACGAAAAAATATATGTTATTTTACGGAGTAATAAAAATAATATATATTTTTTATTATAAGTTAAAAATATAATCATGTAAACAAATAAATTATGCATGTACAAACAAAAAATTATTAAAAAAATAATAAAAGTATTTTTATACATAACATTTGTTTTAAGATTCTTTGTAAGAAAACTAATATGTAATATAAATAAATAGTAATTATAGTTTATGTGACAATTATATAGTTATTAATAAAATTTATCACTTTATTTAATATTTATGATATATAAACTTTTCCTTCTCTATAATGATATTTGACGAGTTGTTTGATCACGATCACAATCACAAATAAATGAGGTTCTTGGTTCTATTTAGAGAGTCGCCTTAACTTTTCTGAAGTATATAATAATAGAAACCTTCTTGCAATTATAGAGTAATTAATTAGTTTATCTGAATATGATTTGATTGGATTGCATTTCAGCTTTAGTTCATTCTTATCCTCTTACTTAGCTACTTTTCTAAGCACAAGCCAATAGGATTTGATTTTAGTGTTGTCCATCCATTAAATACTAATTTTGAGCGATTTGATTGGAACCCATTAACACTAGACATCTTAGTCTGACTGCATAAGATAATAGAGCATCAATTAACAGAGAAAAGTGTAATAGAAGTTAAATGGTATTATTATTTAATATCTTAATTTAAAAAAAAATTAATTAATTAAAGATAAAATATATAATTTTAATAATTTTTTAATAAAAATATTATTTTTTAATAGATCAATTAAAAATATATATATATATTATTTTAATATTTTTTATATTAAAATATTAATTTAAAAAATTATTAAAATTATATATATATATTTTACTTAATTAACTTTTTTTTTTTAAATTAAAGAATCAAATGAGATCTTTAAAATAAATAATATATATAAGGAACGTCTATAATGCATAATTAGTTGTGGTGCATAGCCATCTGCTCCCTAACATGGGTTTTGTGAATAAAATAAAAGGATGTCTTCTTCAAACTTTTTGGAATTGATAATAACATTTATCAATCCTTGAATTTGACATGGAAACTGTCAATTTTTATCATTATCTGTCACGAGATTGGTTCTCTTCTCTTAATTATGATTAGTTGACTCTAATGTCATGTAATTGTCATGCAACTAGGAAGGAAATAAAATTAATTAAGAGGTGAGAATTTGTGTAACATGTGTCATGTTTATTAATTCACGTATATTTTTTTAATATTATACAAATTTTATTATCATAATTAATTCTATCAAGTGATTAACCTCTAGAAGTTTTTCTTAATAAAACCCAAAATAAACTAATAAATGTACTTGAAAATTACAAAGGTATCATCTTTCTCTTGTTATTAAAATAGCATTTAATTAACATAGATGATATTTTTGTAACATTATTGAATTACAAATATAGTATCAAATTACCACAAAGTAAACATATGATATTTTTGTAACACTTGCGTTAATTCGGTGTTGTTTTTGTAACAAGATAAAATTAGTATTTTAGTATATAAATAATTCAGTTATTCAACAATTTTTATTTTTAATCATCTCAGTAGAAAAAATATATATATTTATTTACGTTATAAGAAAAATAAATATATATTTTTTCTTAAGAAAAGTTAAAAATAAAATTCTATTTATGAAATAAAGTTATGTCATATAATTAAATTTAAAAATAAATAGATTATTTGAAACTTTGTAATAATTTAATTGCATATTTGTTAATTTACCCATTATTCCAAGATGGGTATTTTGAAATAGGAAAGTCTCCAAAATAAATGACAAGTTTTGATGAATTGTACTAAAATGCATCTAGGCAATAATAATAATAATAATAATAATTGCAACGTCCATGGTTCCGCCACACTAAAGCTTCAATTTATATTAATATTTTAAAAACCTCTTTAAAAGCATTTACTTTTCATTTATTGTAAGATTCCTAAGTAATCCCTTATACACCACAATTACAAATTAGGTTTCCAAGGTTTTCCAGTATTCTTTACCGAATTATATTGACCCTTCTGAGATTCATAATTCTGCCTAACCTTTTTAATAAATAAAATTGTAAAGTCATTAGGTTCATCAATGAACAACTGCTTGAAACAGGCACCTCATGACCAAAGAATAATAAACAAGTCAGTACTGAAAACCCAATTACATATAATAATAACAATTACATAAGAAATTCAAACAGCTACATTGTTGGATAGCAGATAAACATGAGATTTGGTGGAACAAACGCGGCTTTCGTTTGTTGTATTTATATACTAATAATATTATATTAGTCTAATTGACTAAGCAAATGCATTTCTCTCAATTGGAAGCTTGTTCAAATATTGTTTCCTTAAAAAATAAAATATTAATAGCCTTAACAGGTATTTAGGGGGCTAACCTGCTAAGCTATGCACTAAATAGAAATTTAATAATAATTATTAGAGGACTGGTCAGGTTAATATGACACACGATAATTAATTACATAATAACATAACTCAAGCTGTTAAATTGTAAAAGAATATGAACTAAATTATGCGTTTTCAGAGACGAAATACTCATAAATATGAACTAAATTACGAACTAAAAATTAGGGACAACAAAATACAAAAGTCTTATAAATAATTGAATGTCATTAATAAAACAATACACAATGCTGCATGAGAGCGGTGCTTTGGAATAGGTCTACGCTTTCCCATCTTCCAAGAGGAAGACCTTACCTAGTAATTTTACAGTGATTTTGGACCATTAGTCTTCAACTAAGATTTTCACAGAGAGCATCAACTTTTCAGTCATTTATTTCTTAGTATTTGACCTACCAAACAGTGGGACAAACGATTCTATACTTTTGTATCTCTGAAAATCAGTGCATTTATTTTCTCTTTCTCTACAAGTTAACACTTCCAATTCAAAATGGGACTTGGAAAAATCCTAATACAAAAGAAAAGTACGTCTGTATCATAAAATGGGACTTGGAAAAAGCTAGGGGTATTTATGGTCCTGGTCTAATTTTTGACAAAAAAAAAAATAATTAAATCGAATCGAATATATTACTTTAATTAAACCGAATCGAATATATTACTTTAACCAATCGAACATATTACTTTAATTAAATCGAACCAAACCATTGTTTAATAAAATTATTAAAATCGAACAATCCAATCTAATTTGGTCTGATTTTGTTAACGATTTTTGACAATTTTTGTATTTTTATTTTTTTCTCCAAATTTGTTAAAATTTGAAAATAATACAAAGAACAAAATGTTTGGATCTAAACAAATTAATTAATATATACTACAAATATAAATCGTATTACATCCTATATAAATCATATAAACATCATAAAAATAATCATAGAATCAATTATAATATAGAGCTAAATATTTTCGCAAATTCTATAACAAAATACATTAATACCATAAATAATATATTAAAAATAAGTTAGAGAATTAGGGTATACTTTGATTATGAGGAGATATATAATTAATATATATTTTTTGATTTTTTTTTTAAAGAATAATATATTAAAAAATAATTATAAATAACGGTCTGGTCTGATCCGGTTTAAAAATTCGTATAACCGAACCATACTATTTATAAAACAATTTGAAAAATAAAAACCAAATCGAACCGTTTGATTTACAAAACCGTTTGGTCCAATCCGGTCTAATTTTTCGGTTTTAATCGATTTTGTCCGATTTTTGGACACCCCTAAAAAAAGTGTGTATAACAAATCATAAATGAGGTGTCCGTCTATCATTTGTAGGTACAATTAAGACCACAAATTTATATCCAATTAAAAATTTTCACATATTTATCACAAATTTATGATGTATAATAATGCTCTGATGCAAATGTATTATTAGAGTCTACACTTTCATAACTAGAACTCATAGTACTTATTAGGTCTTGAAATTCAACCAAGAAATTGAGCTTCTGTTACTATATTGAACTGCGCTGCACAATTTACCAGAACATTTTGAAGATAGAAAGATGTCATGAAATCACAAGAGACGTTACTTACACAGACATGGTACAAAAATTATGGGAGAATTCTTAGCTCAGCTGTAGGCTGCTTGTTGAAGTTTTTGGTTTCACGTAATGAAATAGAGATATATCTGCTGGGCTAGATTCTGCAACTTCCTCATGGAAGGGTATTTCAAATAACAGAGATTGATATAAGCAGACCTCATCTTCTTTGCAATAATAAACCTGCCAAAACCATCCATTATAGATAAAATTTTCCAAACTAAAAAAGAGTAAGCTTAGATTGATGCTACCTCCAACTGTATAAGATTGTATGGGTTGTCGTATGGATGACAAATAACATGACACTCTATTATTCTTAAGTGCAATTGGATTCGCAGAACTATCCAATCTTCCAAGTCACAATCACAAATTTGTGAAATGCAGGCAAAGTTTGTGGTTAACCATTTTTAGAATGGATCACAATTTTGCCAAATGTCCGAGCGTTGTTATAGCAGGTAAAACAAAATGAGCCAAACCTTGCAATTTATTCTCCCTGTTGAAGCTACGGGAGAAGATCTCCTAAAATGAAGTACTGCAGATCCTTCAGGACTAAGATATCCATCCAAAGGATCAATAACAATTGCATTTTCAGGTTCAGTTTCGACACTAAATTTACTGCGAGCTTCCTGAATTATGCATAGATAGGTGATGAATATAGTAGGAATAATTCTTTACTGAATAAGAAAAGATTTAAGACAAAGGACAGGAAATTTGATAATTAAGAAGCTTTAATGCATGAAAGCGGTGAGAAACCTTAGAAAAGTGATACTCCTCAGGTAATGATATTTTAATAGACAGGTTGCCCTCACTAGATGAACTACCATCAATTGTAATTGTCTGTGTGTCTGATGATATTCGTCTCCTTAGGCGTTTCAATGATCTGGACCTTTGTACAGGAGGCTGAACCCCTTTCAGTTCCAAAGTTCGAAGTTCAATTTCATCTTTGTTCAAGTCTAGATATCTTATCAAACTGTTGTTTGTATCGGCTATATAAATTTTTCCTGTCAAAGAATTCTCAGCATTAGTAATACTAAACAGATACCATAACAAATTTTTCAGATTAACCCAAGAAACAAGTCATACCATTCAACATTTTCTCTTGCCACTTCCATAAAAAACACATGTGATGCACATTATCAATCAATATGCCTTAGCTTTTTAAGAAGGGAGGAAAAGTAAAAACTTTTTAAATTAAACATCAACTTCAATTCAATTTCAGAAGAAAATTTGTTGGTAATGAATAAAAATGACAGTTTGTGGGAGGACCGGAGGAGTCATCATTTATACAAAGATGTCAGAAAAGTGTTCATTTGAGTGAACTAGATGTAAACATCTTCTAATTTAAATTTGCGATGAAGATGTCATTATCTAATATCATTCAAATGAATAACTCTTTATTTTTGAAATTTATGTTTAAACAAGGCTCACTTCCAATATGTTTCATTTGTGGCAATGTTCATAAATTTGCTCATCTGACAACACTCAAACAAACATGAGGATGTCTGTCCAAAAAGAAAATGTGCAAACTCAAGGACAATGTGAGTGATAAAATCCTACAAACTTCAGGTGGCATGTCGATATTTTGAGGGAATATCAAGATCATCTGCTTTTTCAAACATCCATCTGCTTTTTCAAACATCCACTGTGTGTCATCTATCATAATAACTTGAAACAGAGATGGAGGAGAAAGAAAGCTCACCATTTTCCCCTTCAATGATTCCTGATGGCTCTGAAAGCTGCAACAAGAACATAAAAAATAAAGTATTCACAATACAATATCAAGAATAGTAAACATTTTTTGTACCATTAGGCTCATAGAAAGCTTGAAATGGTAGGATCTGTGGATCTGTCTTCAGTTTTTATTAAATCAAATCTAAAAACATTTCATGTTTATAAACAACATTATGTTAGACCTCCAATACGCTTCACATATGTGCGTAGGAAGTAAGGGTGGAAAGTGGAGCAGCCTCACCAGATACGTTTTCTGTTATTATTTCTGTTTACAATATTATGTTTATTTTAGCAGAGTTTGTTATTTCATTTTGGATTTTGTGTGAGTAAGGCGTGATTTGTCCACGTAGGATTCTGTTAGGAATCCACGAGGACTGTAAGGGCTTAAGTAGTGGGAAGGTTTTGGTATCAGGCATGAAAAATATTGAGAAACTGTTTCCTTTGGAGAGTCACGAGCCTCTCGAATAGCTTGTATTCCCGGTTATTGTTTTGTAATAGAAATTCAGATTTCCTGTAACTAACAGTTTGTCACATTTCATCTTAATTTTCTAGTTCATATCAGATTTTGGTATCAGAGCAATCAGATCTCTGGGCAGAAAATGGCGAAGAACAACACCCAAAGACTAGAAACCATGGAAGAAGTGATTGGAAGGATGCAGAATGATCATGAGAAACTTGGAAGAGAAGTAGGGGGATTAAGAGAAGATATACACACCTTAACCCAGCAGATAGCTCTGCGCTTCGAACAAATTATTAAGCAACACGAAGAAGGCCACCGACAGTCAGCGATAACCTCCGAGAAAGCCAAGGAAGCACAAGAGGGCACTCCTATATCAAATTATCACATCGGAACGTCGCATGGAAGCGGGGAAACAAACCACAATGGGAACCCGAGAAATGACTTCAGATTTCGCAAAATGGACATGCCCCTTTTCGATGGCCACAACCCGGATGGTTGGATAATGAAAGCCGAGAGGTACTTTGCTTTTCACCGGATGAGCATGGAGGAGAAATTAGAAGCAGCCATAGTCAGCTTTGATGGTGATGCGTTGCTATGGTTTCAGTGGGAGAATAAGAAGAGAAATTTCGCTACCTGGGAAGAGATGAAACTCTTAATTCTGAGACAATTTCGTACTACCCAGAACGGTACAATCCACGAGCAATGGCTGGCGTTGGGGCAGGAGGGAACCGTGAGGGATTACCGGCGCAAATTCATCGAGCTTTCAGCGCCACTGGAGAACATCCCAGAAGAAATTGCACTGGGTAACTTCATCAACGGACTGAAGGCGGAGATAAAAGTGGAGCTGCGCATATTGGGCCCCAACAACTTGGGCCGGGCCATGGATTTGGCCCAAATGATTGAGGAGAAGCTGAACTTGACCCAACCCGTGAGGAATTACACGAGATATTCTGGGCTGAGGAGCAATACATATTCGCGAATGCCTTTTCCCTCTTCGCTGACCCATCGAGGAAGCCCAGAACCAGCAGCGACGGCGACGGCACCAGTGCCTGAAATTCGTCGCCTGAGTGACTCGGAATTACAAAAAAAAAGAGAGAAAGGAATTTGCTACAAGTGTGATGATAAGTGGTCTCCTGGGCATAAATGTAAACGGAAGGAACTCAGCGTATTAATCACCCACGATGATGAGGAAGAAACCGAAGAGGAGACGATGATCAATGAAGAGAAGGAACTGGAAGTAGCTGAGTTGGACCAGGAGGTAGAAATTTCACTTAATTCAGTAGCTGGTTTCACATCTCCTAAAACAATGAAATTGGCTGGATTCGTGGAAAATCAAGAAGTTGTGGTACTCATTGATCCCGGAGCCACGCATAATTTTATTGCTACCAACGTGGTTAAGCAGCTGCAACTACCTGTAACCAAAACTAGCAGTTATGGGGTTATGCTGGGTGCGGGAGGAACAATTAGAGGAGAGGGTATTTGCAAAGGAATTAATCTGCAATTACAGAAAATTTCAATTTTGGAGGATTTTTTACCCCTGGAATTGGGCAGCGCTGAGGTTATTTTGGGCATTCAGTGGCTAGAGACATTGGGTACGACACAAGTGAATTGGAAACTTCAAACAATGAAATTTACAATGGGTAATCAGGTGGTAACACTCCAGGGTGATCCTTCCCTACGAAGATCAAAGGTCTCTCTGAAGTCTATGATTAAAACAATTTGGCAAGAGGGGACAGGGGTGTTGATAGAGATGAATCACTTGGATGCTGAGCAGAAGAATGTGGGTAATGACTTGAAAGTGCTTGGACCGCTATTACAAAAGTATAGCACAATATTTGAAATGCCAGATGGATTACCACCTCAACGGCAACAAGAGCATTCCATCACCCTCAAAGAAGGAATGGCACCAGTAAGTGTAAGGCCATATCGTTACCCTCATATTCAAAAAGACGAAATTGAAAGGCTTATTAGGGACATGTTGAAAGCAGGCATTATACGTACTAGTACTAGCCCATTCTCAAGCCCTGTACTCCTGGTTAAAAAGAAAGACGGCTCTTGGAGATTCTGTGTTGATTACAGAGCTCTAAACAAGGCTACCGTTCTTGACAAATATCCCATCCCGGTGATAGAAGAGTTATTGGATGAATTGCATAATGCCCGAGTATTCTCAAAGCTGGATTTAAAATCGGGTTACCATCAGATCAGAGTCAGGGAAGAAGATATTTCCAAGACCGCATTTCGAACCCATGACGGACACTATGAATTCCTAGTAATGCCATTCGGACTCACAAATGCTCCAGCTACCTTTCAGTCTCTCATGAATGAGGTATTTAGGCCTTTTTTAAGGAAATTTGTCTTGGTTTTCTTTGATGATATTTTAATTTACAGCATTGATGAGACAACGCACCAAAGACATTTGGCGATGGTGCTTGAATTGATGAGCCAACACAAGCTGTATGCTAACAAAAAAAAATGTGAGTTTGGCAAACGACAAATAGCCTATCTGGGTCATATCATCTCTGGTGATGGTGTCGCTGCTGATCCTAGCAAAATTCAAGCAATGCAAGACTGGCCTCGACCCAGAACTCTAAGGGAACTCCGGGGATTCTTAGGACTCACGGGTTATTACAGGAAATTTGTGTCAGGATATGCCCAGAAAGCTTGGCCCTTGACTGAGCAACTTAAGAAAGACAATTTTCATTGGACTTCTAGTGCTACAGAAGCCTTTGAGACCCTTAAGTCAGCCATGATGGAGGTTCCAGTTTTGGCCATGCCAGATTTTACCCAATCATTTGTGGTAGAGACTGACGCATCAGGTTATGGATTAGGAGCTGTCTTGTTACAAGGGAATCGGCCGATAGCATATTACAGCCATACACTGGGTCCCAGAGCTCGATTGAAATCAATTTATGAAAAAGAGTTGATGGCTATTGTTTTCTCAGTAACACGGTGGAGACCATATTTACTGGGCAGGCATTTCATTGTGCGCACTGACCAACAGAGTCTCAAGTTTTTACTAGAACAAAGGATCGTCAATGCTGAGTACCAGAAGTGGGTGACCAAACTAATGGGATTTAGTTTTGATATTCAGTATCGAACAGGTGCAAGTAATAAAGTCGCAGATGCTTTGTCAAGAGTGACTGATACAGTGGAATGTGCAGAGATTCATACCCCACAGTGGCAACATTGGCCTGACTTGCAAGAAGAAATAGCACAAAATGAATCTTTACAACAACTTAAGCAGCACATTGTGTCGGGATTACCTCCTCCTGCTGGATTTCAAGTAAACAATGACACCTTGTTTTATAAAGGCAGGTTGGTCTTACCAAAGAATTCCAAGTTCTTGCATGAGATTCTGAGAGAGTTCCATGCCACACCTATGGGTGGACATTCAGGAGAGACGAAAACCTACAAGAGATTGGCTTCTGAATTGTTTTGGGAGGGTATGCATAAAGATGTGGTAAAGTATGTACAGGAGTGTGGGGTATGTCAGCAAAACAAATATCAAGCAACCTCTCCTATGGGTCTTTTGCAACCTATTCCAGTTCCTGACAAAATCTGGGAGGATGTGACTATGGACTTCATTGAAGGTTTACCTAGATCTGTGGGCTTAGACTCTATATTGGTGGTGGTTGATAAGCTTAGCAAGTATGCCCATTTTGTAGGACTTAAGCATCCTTACACAGCTTCTAGTGTGGCTTCTCTCTATGTCAAAGAGGTGGCTAAGCTCCATGGGTTTCCTCACTCCATCATTACTGACAGGGATAAGATTTTCTTAAGTCAGTTTTGGAAGGAATTATTCAAACATCAGGGTATAATTCTTAAGCGCAGTACTGCTTACCATCCACAAAGTGATGGCCAATCCGAGGTAGTTAACAGATGTTTGGAGACTTACCTCAGATGCTTTGCATTTGAACAACCCCGTACTTGGGCTAAGTGGCTACCCTGGGCAGAATATTGGTATAATACTTCTTATCACAGCTCTACGGGTGTTACCCCATTCAAGATAGTGTATGGAAGAGACCCTCCACAGTTGATCAGATATACGACCTCTTCCACAAATGTTTCAGAAGTTGAATTCTTATTGCAAGATAGGGATGCCATCTTGGATGATTTGAAAATGCACCTCATTCGTGCCCAGCAAAAGATGAAAACGTATGCAGACTTAAAGAGGCAACCTGGAAATTTCGAAGTTGGAGACTTGGTGTTCCTTAAACTCCGACCATATCGACAGAAATCCTTGGCCAAGCGTAAGTATGAGAAACTAGCAGCTCGCTTTTATGGCCCTTTCAAAGTTCTCCAGAGAATTGGCCAGGTAGCTTACAAGTTAGAGCTACCACATACTGCTTCTATACATCCAGTCTTTCATATTTCTCAACTGCGCCAAGCTCGAGGTCAAGTCTACTCTTCTCAAGTTTTGCCTGCCCAACTTACTCCAGAATTGGAGTTAGTGGTGGAACCTGAGGAGGTTTTGGGAGTTCGTCCTAAACTTTCAGGACAGACTCATGACGTGGAAGTGTTAATCAAATGGAAAGAACTTCCAGAATTTGAAGCAACTTGGGAAGATTTCTATGGTATCCAGGAACAATTCCCTGCTTTTCACCTTGAGGACAAGGTGAGATTTTGGGAGGGGGGTAATGTTAGACCTCCAATACGCTTCACATATGTGCGTAGGAAGTAAGGGTGGAAAGTGGAGCAGCCTCACCAGATACGTTTTCTGTTATTATTTCTGTTTACAATATTATGTTTATTTTAGCAGAGTTTGTTATTTCATTTTGGATTTTGTGTGAGTAAGGCGTGATTTGTCCACGTAGGATTCTGTTAGGAATCCACGAGGACTGTAAGGGCTTAAGTAGTGGGAAGGTTTTGGTATCAGGCATGAAAAATATTGAGAAACTGTTTCCTTTGGAGAGTCACGAGCCTCTCGAATAGCTTGTATTCCCGGTTATTGTTTTGTAATAGAAATTCAGATTTCCTGTAACTAACAGTTTGTCACATTTCATCTTAATTTTCTAGTTCATATCACATTACAGCCGTACCTGCATATGCTTCATGATTCATAAACCTTTAATTTTTTTGCTAAAAAGATATAGCAGAATTTTATCACTACTCTTTGTAAATAATTTCTCAGAAGAGCACATAGAAATCTACAAGAGACACACAGAGCATACATATAGCTATCCAAAATAATACGTTCAATAAAGATACAGATGTTCCACAAACCTGAGCTGCTAGGGCTGTGCCATCCTTGAAACCAGCTTTCCCATTTCCAGCTAAGGTTGTAACTCTTTTACTAGATGGATCTAGCTTTTTGATCTGAATTTTTCAAAGGAAACACATTAAAGAATGAGATCCAATATAGGGCGGTAGAGCAGCTTATTAACATAAAGCTGATAGTGCAAAATCAATACTAATATAAAAAGAATGAGATCCAACTATAGCATAAACTTAGGTTAATTAGCGGATCTACATGGGGATAGGAGGGGTATTGTCCCTGTCCCAACTTTCGAACGATTCATCTTGAAATGTAATGCTCACAAATTGACCGAATTATTACATTATCAAAATGAACCTAGCCCATCCCATGAATTACAATTTTTCGTGCAAATTAACTAAGGCCTTGTTTGATAATGATTTTGACTCCTGATTTTATTTTTTTAATGATTTTTCAATCAAGTATGTTTGGTAATGATTTTTTATTTTAATTTTTACATTTTTAAAAAATAACTATCAAAATATGAGGTGATTCATAAATCTTTAAAAACAAGATTTTTCAATCAGATTTCAGATTTTTCATTTTTTTTTTCATTTTGACCAAACATTTTTTTTAAAGAATAAATAAAGTCGTATAACTTTTTTATGATAAAATATTGGAACAAAATGATTAGAAACTTCAAATTTATAAATAAAAAAAAAACATAAAAATTTCTTTATTTTTAAACTTTTTTGAAAAAAATCAAAAAATGGAAATCATTACCTATCAACTTGGAGGTGATTTTTGATTTTTTTCTTGAAAATCACTAAATAGAATTATTATCAAAAATATTTATGATTATTTTTATAAAAGAATCAAAAATCAAAAAATTAATTATTTAATCATAATTCATAAATCGTAAATCTAAATCGTTATCAAACATGCACTAAATGTTCAATAACTTAAGCATGGTTTCACTAAAAAATGACACAAATAACCCAATTTTATAATTAAAAACAATAAAATAAAAAATCATAGCTATAATTTTAACTATTTTAATTTTCTTTACTTTTAAAAGAAAATTTAAGATTAAATATCGTCATATACCTCATAATTTATACACACTATTAATAAAAACTGCTATTATAAATTATTGTGATGAATACTGTAAAACTCTTGTTTAGTGATGTTATTACAAAAGAAGGATTTCAAAAATAATATAGCTGATGTGCAAAAGACATGCACAAATTACCTAGGCTAAATTCACTGTTGCATGAGCATGGAAATGTAATATATTGTTTTCCTAAAAGGATGGCATAATTTAATTTTAAATGACTAGAACATCGATGTAGGATCGGGACATAATTTCATTTATTTCCAGGCCAAAGAAACTTTAGCTAAAGAAGAAAGTTTGGTTCTTAACACGCCAATGTTTTCCCAGGTAAAACAGGATAGGTGAGTGAATAAATGTTAGCAAATAAAAAAAGCTGCTGCATGCTACGGTTGTTATAGTACCTTGTGGTTATAGCTATCTGCTATATAAACTTGACCATCTTTTGCACATAAGATGCCCAATGGATGTTGAAGGAGTACTTCAGATCCTGTTCCATCTTGGTCTCCAAACTGCAAAAGTTTTATCTCATAACAGGCACCCAAAAAGAAGAGGCAAATGCAGTTAGAGCAATTAGGTCATTAAATTATTTTTTAACAGTTTAGTCCACCAACTTTGAAAAAGTAACAGTTTAGTCCAAATAGGCCATTTTTCTGTTTTTTTTTTTTTTTTATGTTGAAGCAGAACTTTAAAATATTTTTTTTAAAAAAAGTAGAAAGAAAAAAAAAAAAAAAAAACATAAAAGTTAATTGTATGAACTTGTGCCATCACTTTTTCAAAGCTGGCACTAAACTTTAACAAAAAAACCTACTTGACCTAATGCTCCATTTGAAAAAGTTAATGGACCTCTACAGTCACCCGCCAAAGAAGTGGAACAAAAAGAGAAGAAAACCATATAGATTATTTGATTCCAGAAACAGCAATCCATCCATAACTTAAAGACGATATAAATTACCTTACGATATAAAGTACCTTGAACAGGTTGTCGGAGAAAAGTGGATCTCCCCCCGCTAGCAATCTTGATCCTCCTGTTCTCAGATCAAGTGCTCGAACAGAGCTACTCTCGCTATCAGCAATATACATCTCCTTCAAATCTAATAAAGACCAGAAAGATAAATTCAATGGCTAGAACTCACTGAAAAACAATAAATCATGACTAAAAATAGACAGTCATAAACCCTAACAAAATATCAAAATACATTACCAGGAGATAGCGAAATTCCAGAAGGCTGCGCAAATGATGTAGTTGTTGAACTGTCTCAATTGAGTAAAAGAAAAAATATAATGTCATGTATTTTGGGCTACATATTAAAAGAAAAACAAACGAGTGTTAAAATGTTGAAAATAAAGATGAGCACGGTGAATTTTCTTGCGGATAATAGTTTTTATTAAAAAAAAATGGAGAATATTTGAATAATACAGAGTTAGACAATATTTATCTAACAACACATTAGCTGTCACATCTTTTACAAATTAATACCTTGTTCCATTCAAATTCCGCTCATACCCATCACCGCTAAAGGCTTTAGTAATCCCATCCATTATATTGTGCTCCCAGATTTGGTGTTGGCCAGCCATAGCTATGTAAACTTTATCATTGACTGGCTCAAAGCAGATATCCCATGGAGAGTTCAAGAGCTGAAAGAATACTAGAAATTTCAAGTTTGGGCATTGATGATTAATGAAGAAAATTAAATGAGATTATGATTCTAGAGATTTAAAGAGAGAAGAGGGGGTGGCGAGAAAATCACCATACAACTTATTTGGTAAACATCGTGAACTGATGTTATCATTTTTTTTTTTTAATAAATAAAGGATGTTATCGGTTAAATTAAAGGTTTTCAGTCTTGCCTGAGTACTTCCTTTTCCTCCTCCTATGTAGTCAGATCCTTTGGCTCCATTCCCAGCAAGAGTTCTCACTGTCTCATTAACAAAATCAATTTCCCTGCATGAATCAAGGCCTATTAGTATAAGCTCATTTTTGAACAAAATCACTGATGTATTGCTGTAATGTAACTCCAAATTCTAATGACTTAAACGATACTTCTGGTTTAGGTAAGTTGGCTAATATTCATTACTTCCAAAGATCACACAATCAAAACTAGCATAAGTACTAAACTTTAAATGGAAACAAGAAAATAACCCCATATCATGCATGTTGCAGGAAAATATAGTGCATATATAATTAGAAGATTTTACAGTTAGACTCAAGGCGTTGCATTCTTCCTTGTAACAATATTTGGATATCCTTAGAAACAATCCCATCTCGAGGTTGATTTGATTCATGACATTAGTTTTCAAAAGATAAGATTAAGATAACAGCCAATTGAAAATAATAGAAATTATGACTGTAGCTCAGAATCCTTTACTTTGATTCTTTAACTGAGCAAAATTACACCCGATAAGGAATAGAAGCAACCAGGAACATAACCATGAAAAAATATCAATCCATTCTTGTACGTGTTCAAGGAAAACAAATGCCATCAGCTATTACTCCTAAACAAAAAGGTGTGGCCTTTATAGAGGCCCACTTACCTTAAAGCATGGTTCTCAGTATCGGCAATGTAAAGAAGATTTTTCTTTGTATTGTATGATAGGCCCTGTAAATCCATAGAACCCCTAGTTAATTGGAAAGTGCATCGATTATTGATGAATGAAATAGAAAACTATGGCAAGGAATCCATTCTTAAAGTACAGGTCAAGGATTAACGTAATAGTGTATATGTTCAACCTGGGGTCGGTTGAAGGTGGCTTCATCAAAGGTACCATCACGAAGACCTTCCTCTCCAGTGCTTCCAATTTGAATGATAAAATTTCCATCAAGGTCAGTTACTACCTGATCTCCAAACAGGACAAGACTGTCAAGTGGAAATGCATATTTTTTATATATTGACAAGTGGAAATGCAGTTACCACAAAAAGAAGTTCACATTATGCTGGCAAGAGAAATATAGATATGCAAATATTGTTCTAAGGAAGTGACAATACTTTTAATTTACTGGAGAGAACTATCTCTAGCTTAGTAAGTGCAACCAGCATAAGAAAATTTTGAAAAAAGAAATTTCAGGAAGATCCGGCTATATGAACATGGAAACCGTTGTCAAGAGAAATTACAGTAGGAACCGGGAGTTTAAAAAACAGAGAACCATCGAACTCGTCATACATCATTCTCAAATATTGGACCATGCAAAATTTATTTATAAAGTGAATGAGGGTTGAATGTGTGTGGGGCAGGTGGTGGACAGATGATAAATAAATACATATGAGAGAGAGAGAATACTATGCGGTTATGGTTACTGTCTGAAATGAAGAGTCTATTGTTTACAACATCAACTGCGAGCTTCCCAGGAAATTTCAATGGAGATGTCAACAAGCGAGGATCATTGTCTTTCTCCAAATTTATTGGAATTGGTGTATTGTCTAACATTTTCTTTTTGCCATAATATTGAAGAGCTGCCTCCACTAAATCGTCAAGATCCTATAAGGAAATAGTCTATTATTTATCAATTAAGATCAAATTTAAGGACAAAAAAATATATCATTATCCAATCAAGTAAACAGCAAATAGTTAAGTTACATTCAAAAGCAAATAATTAGTTTGAATTCTGCAGTTCATCAGTACCTTTCGACGACCTTCACCAGATAATTGTGCAAGGATCTTCCCATTTGGGCCAACAATAGCAAATGTTGGCCATGAATTCACACCTAGCTCTCGCCATAGTTGCATGTCTCCATCATTGACAACCTAAATTGGTAAAACAACATAAACACAGCTCAAATCTTTAGTAGACTTTAAAAGAAAGAATCCAAAAAAATAATAATACTAATACACATTCCTTCTTTTGGAATAAAGTAATGAGTAAAAGATTGTCAATTTTACTGAAGACAACAGCCAAGGCAGAGTTCCAGAATACCTCTAACGTTAGAGATTCTATAATTCTAAATAGGCATTCACCTATAAGCTTACCGGGTGGGTAATGCCATAACGTAAAACTGCATTGCGGATAGCTTCTAAATCTTTCTCATTATCAAACTTCGCAGAATGTACACCCACAACAGTGAACTGCATAAGACAGATGTATAAATCATAGTATCACTGGCCCAATTTTAAAACTTTGTGCATCAGCAAAGAACTGGTGAAACAAGCATTAACATGACTAATATGTTTGGAAACATAAGCAAAACATACATAAGATATGTTAGAAACAGGGGTAAATCACTCATAATAAAATTTTCATTTTCTTCTTTGCCTCAACTGTTACTTGATGCATAAGATCTTCTCATTTCTTTTATCAGTTTCAATGGTAAGTATTGAAGTCTTGTATTTATATGAAAAAATACCAAAATTAAATTTTGAGTGCCATATTAAAACAATAAGCCTGTCCCAACATCTTTAAACACCCGAGTCAGGAGCCCTGACAAGCATAAATACAACATACCAGAAAAAGAGTTGAGAGCATCGAGGTAACATGATAACAATTTTCATGTAAGCAGAATATACACTTTAAGGATCTTCTTCTCCCTACCAACCCCCCAAAAAATCTCATTTTCCCTAATGAATCTTTGTGTGTATTATGTGTGTTTGAGATCTGCATATATCATTTTTCCCAAATGTATTAAATCTTGCAGTGTTAATTTTGGATACAAAGTCCATTATACAAACCCGAACTTCAAAAGCAATCATAGGTTCCTGCTGATCAACTTCAAGCACATGCAAATATAATGAATTAGTTATCATCAAATTGATGATAACAATGGTATGTATCACACGACATGTAGTTATCTCTCAAATGAAAGAAAAGAACCTACTGGCATATCTTTGTATTTTTTCTCTAAAAACTCTAGATCTGGTAACACATGCATACAATTTATACAACAGTACGTCCAGAAGTCCAGCAAGACTACTTTTCCTTTCAAATCCTGCAAAAATATTTTAAATATTAATTACTTCTTATCCTGGATTTAGCAAATAGAACATCAAGTGAAATAGAACTTACCTTGCGAAACTTAAGAGGAGCTGTATTCAGCCAGTCAAGCTTTGGGGGGAATTCTGGAACAATAGGAGTGTTTTTCCTAGCATGAAGAAAGATATTCATTAAATACATACCATATATTGATTTTCAAGAGAAATAACAATGTCAAGACATAAATGAACAAGCATGAAAAGACAAGAACGAAAAAAGGAAAGAATATACAAGTATAAGGTGGAGGAATCCTTCATTACCCTGTTTCTAGGTCTGCTATATAGTTCACAAATTTTTGTATTCTTGCATATCCTGAATCCCCTACATCTAATAAAAAAAAGCAAGTTTGAGGTTTTTGCTTCAATTGTATCTTTGATGCAATAAATACCAAGTAAAAATGACAAAAAAATCAAAAGAACCATTGTGATCTTAGATTCATGCACAGAAGGTTGCGGGGAATGATAGAGCAAAAGACCATGCAACAACCCATGATTTATGGTATACCTCCATTCTGTTTAAAAGATGGCTCATTGACCCCAAACAACATGTTCCAAATAGCTTTGGGAGAGGTATACTGCATTGCCTGCACAGACAAAGCAATAGCATAAGACAACTGAAACATAAAATAACCAATAATATTTGGCGAAAACTTAATTCTTCTTATAAAAAGATTATACCTTCCAGTTGTTTATGGTGAAGAGAAGACATGAAAAAGCAATGCCCAAACTTCCATATCTCAATATATCTCGTCGATTACCCTGCAACCTGTCCATAAATTATTTCTGCAACCTCAAGCTAGGGTGGTCTGCAAGTACTATTAACCGATTGGAGAATGAAGCTGTGTGAGTTACTTTATGTTAACATATGTGTACAATATCTCTTTGTGAAGCATCTTTTTAAAACTTCCACCTCTTTAACAAACATAATACGCTTTATACAGGTAATATTCATTAACTACTTCTACAGTTCTACAAAATGAACATTTTTGGGAGAGAAGCAATAAATGGTAAAGATATCCAAAATGAATGTTATATGACATAACTTGATCCCAAAATGTAGAAAGGAATAACGAATCAGTCAAGATGATTCCATCTGAAATTTTTCACTTCAAAAGCCATCTTACCCTCTGACTGGGGAAACTTCGCCATTAGTAGCAGCAATATTCTGAATAAACCCACTATCTGTTTTTTCTTTGAGCATTGCAGATGAATTTTGGGAAGTTTGAAAGACTTGGTTTTCCTGCATCTCCTGATCTGCAATTGGCATAACATTGTAAGATTTCATATGAACACGATTTGTCATTACTAATGACCTTGTTTCAATTTGTTTGGGGAGCACCATAATAATTATAAGTGTGAACCTGTGATCCACTTTATTAATGAATTCAACTACAAACAACTTAATGCTAGTTAAAGGGTGCTTCAGCAGTAAAAGGAGAAACATTCTCAATACTTAGAATACCCATCACAAGAAAATTGGGACTCCTTAAAACATGGTAGAACAATAGCTTTGCCATTCTGCTATTATGAGAGTAGCTACAAAATGACATTTGTAGTCTTAGAACTACATACTATAGGCATCAGACTCTCCTTGGAGAATATCCTGAAGTGATACATTTCCTATCACATTTCGAATAAGAGATGGGTCGGCAGTCTTTAGAGTCTCTTCTGATAAGGTAGTTTTGACAGCTATGCATCTGCAAACAATGAACAGAAATATCAGAAGCACAATTCCAAATTCACAAAGCAAAGAAGATAAATGCTTAAGCCAAAAATTTACACACAAATGAGAGTTCCAATATAAAGAAACAGTATTAAAAGTAATGGTCCAGCAGAAGTGGATACACATGCTCTTCAATACTACAAGAATGTAATATTAATATTTTGGGTAAATAACCAATTTGGTACACAACTTTCATGATCTGACTGAATTAGTCCCGAAAAATCTGTATCAAATATGGTACTCAACTTCTTTAATTCGACCAATTTGGTACTATAACTTTTCCAATTAGACCAATTAGGTGGGATTGGTACCTTTCAAACACCCATATTATATCAAAAGTACCCAAATAGACTATGTTTTCAAGCGGTCCCATTTTAGTATCCATGTTTTCAAAATAGTTCTGATTTAGTCATTTGTACCAAAAATAAATGTAATAAAAAGGTACTACAATTTGATAACATGGGTATTAAACTTGAACCCTTTGATAATATAAGTATTTAAGTGGAACATTTTAATCAATTTGGGATACTTTTGTCAAAACATGGGTATCAAAAAATAGTACTGAGCCCCAACCAAAACTTCTTCAATTTGACCGATCTATATATTTTTAAGGATACCAAATTGGTCAGATTGGAGAAGTTTGGTATCATATAGATCAAAGTGTAAAAGGTGGCTACCATACTTGGTCAAATTGGAGAAGTTTGAGAACTAAAATGGATAGGTTAAATTTGGGGACTAAATTTGGTCAAACCTAGAAAGCTGGATACCAAATTGGCCATTTACCCTTATACTTATACCTCATTCCTGCAGCTTTGGCAGCTTGAACTCCAACTAGGGCATCTTCAATGACAATACACTGGGAAACAAAGAAAGATACATTATTTTCAATGTTATAACCATTAGTGATCCTGGAAGAATATAAAATAGACATATTTGCTAAGAATGTTATAAATCCAAAGGGAATTCTAGAAAACATTCTTTTAGTTTCCAATGGATATCAGAATAGAGGAAACAATATGTATGACAAAATAATGATTAAGCAGAAAGTTTAACTAAAATTATTCATTAAGAATAACCCGATGGTCAATGGACTTATACAAATGGGAATGAAAAACCAGATAAAATTTAGAGAAACAACCAGAAAAGCCATAGTTGTAAACTTGAAATATATTTCTTTCGTCTTTAATCATTGGCAAACGAAGTTAATTTTCAGTTTTTCTCCTTGGTTAACAGAGCTTCAACAAGAAATGCAAAAATATAAATATGATATAACTTACCTCACTAGGAGGCACCTGCAAGATCTTTGATGCCGCTAAGAAAATATCAGGAGCAGGTTTCAGCCTTTCAAAAGCATCTGCTGTGACAATAGCGTCAAACCTGATAAAAGGCGGCAATAAATATGTGACTGAAAAATTTATGATACAATTTCTGATGAGATATCAGGAGCAGATTTCTAATGCTAATTGGACAAAAAAATTTCTAATAAAAACTAGCATGACAATTGGGGCAACCTGTAAGTAGTCAAAAAAGCATAACCGGAAGAAAAACGATCCAATAATGAATAATAAAATTCAAAAGAACAAGACAACCGACTAGCTTACATTGACAATGGCAAAGCAGCGGCAGCTAGATTAGCATCAACCTTGATACGATCAGCACTAGACGCAACAGCAACCTTAAGGCCTTTGTTCTTACACTGTTGTGTGTCAGCATCATAAAAAAGTATAAGTAAATGCTGTACAAGATAACATGTCATTTATATCATATATTTGATGCCTCAAATACCTGAGTTATGAGTTCCAGGGCACCAGGAAATCCTATTCCTGAATTTGGTTTTGCATACTATAGGAAATGAAAAATTTAGGGTTCAGTGACTACTTGATGAAGAAAATTTAATATGGCATGACCACATTTGATAAATCATTAAAATAAAGAATTGTAACCAATTAACCTTATCTAAATATATCTCAAAGAACCTCTTCTTTGCTGCCTCAGTATCAAATCCTTGCATCCCCTTAGCAGAAGCAACGCCTCCCAAGAAGTTTGCTTCACCTATGACATTGATGCAAAAATCGACACCATTGGTGAAAACAATTCAAGTTTCACCAAAATAGTATATCTAATAGATTAAAATGTTGATAGGCAAGCAGTACCCAATAGTACAATCCCCTTTGATTTTCATATCTTTTCAGTTATTTTTAGTTCATGACCAACTAAACTAGTGAGAACGGATTTGCACAATAAATTAGCAAGGTGGTCCAAGAGTTTTAGTTCAGAATTTCTTGAAATTCTTACCAATTAGATAATTTATAGGAAAAAAACAGAAAGACCAGACTAATCCCAAATTTCGATGAAAATGTTAATCATGCTAATTACTGAAAGAGTCATTGCCACATTTTTTCCAATTTACTAACATAATTCTTCCTACTTTTACAATGAAACTAACTATATATCTCAGAGTCTCACTAACAAATTTAACAACGAAGCAATCAAATAAAATTAAAAGTTAAAAAAAAAGGTCCAATTCTGGATTAATTTACCCATTCCCATGAATGGAACAAAGTCCTCCACCGTGACTTCGACCCCCAACTCAGCGAACACGTCCACAGCCGCCTTCCTAGAAGGCTCTTCACTGTTACAAAGTACTCCATCCATGTCAAATAACACTGCAGACACTTTCCCCCACTCACTTCCTGAAGATTCTTGAACATTCTTCTCCTCCACTTTCACGCAAGCCTTCACCGCCATTTTCCGTGAAAAGGCAGATCCTTTTAACCTCCATTGGAAGCTGTACCTCGGAATTGAAATGGGTTTCAGTCCTTTTGGATTGACATAGAAAGAGAAAATCTTTATTCGGTGTGAGATAGAAGAGGGAGGAGGTGATAATAGCTTGAGCTTCATAGCCATGGTAGAAGCCAACTGATACATTTATTGAGTGGCGGGGAAGGTGTGGTGTTATAGTTATACTATCAAATGAGGACGGTTTTGCCATTCGAAGTTTTCGATGATTAATTGTTATAATATTTGTGGGATAATTGTTATAATATTTGTGGGATAATTTTAGGGACAGTTCAGAAGGGAAATAACTATATTTAGAGGTGGAGAAAACGCAACCAATAAAGCAATGTCTGAATTATCCATATTCCTATATCTTCTAAGGAGAATTCTTTTCTATACTATCTATATATAAAAATTATAAATATGAAATAATAAATAAATAAATATAAAAGAGAAAAAAAATATTAAATTTTAAAAAATTAAAAATTAAAAATTAAAAAATTTAAATTTATCTCTCTCTTAAAATATATTTAATTTTTAATCCATTTGTTTGTATTAAAAAAAATTCATCTACACCATTTAAATCAATAGAAATCATTAAAATTTAAATTTACTTTAAAAAAAAAAAAAAAAACTTATTTATTTTCATAACTATCCAACATAATGGTGGAGGGATGTAGTACACACAAATTGCAAGATAAAATTTTCTTAATATTTTTTAAATTTTAATTTTTTTTTAAATATTTAAGATATGTTTACTAACAAATAAAAAAAATGAATGAAAATAAAGTTATTTTTATTTTTATTTTCATATTTATTTTATAAAAATACAGAGAAAATTGAATAAATATCTTACAAATTTTGAAGTGATTCTCATTTATCAATTTCTTACGCTCCTTCGATATCGTTTTCTTTCCCAAATTAATAATATACAATTTTATAATTATTTTTATTTTTAATCTTTTATTTTATTTTTTATTGTTAATCATCACTTTTAAAAAAGATATTTAAGTAAATTAATATTTTTATTTTAATTTATTACAATTTTTAATAAATATATGCAAAAGAAATGATTTTTTTTTTCCTTTTTACTTTCATTCCGATTATTTTTTATTTTAATTTTTGATTTTAAATTAATTTTTATTACAAAATAGTATACATAAATGAGGATGTAACTCATCAATATATTGCTTACTAGCGTATTTTTTTTTTAATTATATTTCTTATGTTATAGGTCCGGACATATCAGCTTGATATTGATCCATAGCTAATGAATATTTTTTACTAAATAAATTGGCTAAGGCCTGAGGGCTAATTCTTAGCCTTTTATGCCTCCAAATAACTTTCAATTTTATATTTAAAAAAAGTTAGTACTTGAACCTTTGAATCATTCAAGCAAATTAAGCTATAATACCAAATCACGTCAATGAAAAATATTTGTTATATCCACCTTTTAATTATGCCTCATTAATTACATTGTAATATAATGATAAATATTTATTGTGAGTAATATAAAAGTGTGAATTCGATCCCTACGTTGGTATATGAATATGTAAATATTATTTTAAAAAAAAAAAAACTTGTAATGAAATTAAAAATTACAAAAAATCATAATTAAATATTCTTAAATTTTTAAAGAGTCATTAAAAATTATAATTAAATATTCTTAAATTTTAAAGTTTTCAAAAAATTATTAAAATTTTAATTGAATATGCTGTAAAGAGATCGAGAGGGTTCGTGAGTTTGGATGATAGAATGGGAAGAGTTCCTACTCGGGATATAGAACAGGTAAGGTTAAAAGATGAAACATAGTAGTGATTAGTACTTTATTTCAAACTTTATAATAATTTATATAAAGGAAAAATATCATGATAGATAGAGCACTCTAATCCTTTACTTTTTTTTTTTTAAATCACTTAATAAACAATATAAGTTCTTTTTTAAAATTTTCCATCCACTCTCTATAAGTATCACATGTGCTTATTTAGACATTTTATTTAAAAATAAATAAGAGATTTTATAATTAAGAAATTAAAAAATATACATAAAAGAAAAATGAAAGAAAATAAAATTACAATTAAAAAACATGACGACTATATATTGTCTCGGCCTCTTCTTCGTCCCCTTTTTTCTCTTCTCTATTACTAAATTTTTACTCTCAAATTCAAGTAAAATTATGAAATCGTTTTAAAAAAAACTGGTCAAGAAAGATAACAGTGGAGATAGTAAAATTTGGTGAGATTGAAGAAAAGGCCAGTAAGAGTTTATAATTTATGATTTTATTACTTATGACCAAGAGAATTGAAATATGGGAGTAGAGAAAAGAGGTGTTTGGAAGAAAAGAAAATAAAAATAAAGAAGGAAAACGACGACTCTGAAATAAAAAAGTTTATAAGAAAAAAAAAATTATTAAAGGTTGGGATTGGGTTATTATAAAATAATTTTTTTTGAATGCCAAAAATAACCTTAACATGTCCATTGTACATTATATTTTAACTTTAATTTTAAACAGAGTAGTTAATTTAAGATCTTTAGTGTCATTTTTTTTATAAAAAAAGATTAAATTGATGTAAAAAACAAATAAATGACTATAATACTTGTTTTATATTAAAAAAAAAAAAAAGACTATTAAAATTGCCTGCTATTTATAAAAATGTCATTTCCTCTGATAGTTAACATAACACAAGCATACATTTGATATTTTTTAAAATCTCAAGCGTACTCGTGCTATTAGGCAAAACCACGAAGGTTTTTTTTTTTTTTAATGTAAATCCATATAATTTACACATAAAATTCATCAATATATCATTCAAGACAAACTGTATAAATCACAATTATGCCATTTCAAAGCCAAATAGTCAGAATTCATGGGGAAAGCCCAAATATTTTGATCTTCACTATCCAATTTAACATAATTAAGATTGTAAATTTTCATAATGATATTATATTTGTGTCCTCCAACAACCAATTTTCCATTGCTTGTGTACTATTTGCAGAACCAGCACATAGTCATGAAACCAACAATGGCAAAATAATCAAACCCTTTCCTAATAACACTATATAAATCTCACCGCATTATTGGAAATTCATTGATGTTTTTTTTCTTCCTATTATCTACATTTACAATATTGTCCAGCCACCATGAAGCTTACTTTCCTGCAAATATCCACCAAATAAGGCCTATACATTGCCACATTGGTGATGATCCACTAGAATTAGGAACTCGTAGTGTACATATTCAAATTTTACCTCCTCCATCATAATTAACCTTCATGACATTTTATATAAAGTCATGTTATAAGCTGCTGAGAACACAGGCTCTTATGGAAATCGAGCAAATGGGTTAGAGAAGGTCATGAGAATGAGACTGCCATATTGCTCCTAACAACAGAAGCACCACCCAAGATGAAAAGAATGAAGGTTATGGAATCATGGAAAAACTTCAGGATCTTCAAGCTCACCATACTTAAGAGAGAGGCTAATAGCCTAATACACATGCTAGTAGCGAATGAGTCCCACGTTGAAAAAATATGAAGAGCAAATTGAATATATAATTGGGATGGGCTACTAGGTTAACATTTTATGTTGGAATCTCATGCTTAACAACTCATAAGCAGCCATGGTTAACTCTAAGTATATATATAATATGAGTCCTTCATTCTAAGGGCATCCTGTTAAAGAGGGACTCAAGAATTTATCTCAAAACCCTTCATATAACCCTGTGATCAATCGGTCCTAGTTATCAAGGTTCACAATATTTGCTCCTAATGAATGAATAAATCATACATGAAGTTCATTTAAGACTGAAAGTAGTTGAAGAATATACAAGAAAAAAGTGTGAAAGGGATACATTAAATGTGAGATGCGGGAAGTATACAGAAAGGAAAACTGCATGGACATTTTGGTTGTTGAAGTTTCATGTAGCAGATGCGCCTAAGATCACATGTGTTCACAATCTAATTCCACAACTTTCTTTTATGCTCCATTGTCTTATGTTGCCTCATTCTGTTGATACTCTATAGCAGTAACCTTACCAAAAATCCTCGCATGAACATTTCCCATTTCTAAAATGATGATACCGCACACGGTCTCTCACAATTATCTCCCTGTTGTATACTTGTGAGATGAACTTGGTGGCAGAATGGCAGTCCTGACAGACCCTTAAGTTCTTCACTACTCTGATGGTCGTTCCTGGTTTTGTTTTAAGTAGTCCAAAAGCAATAGCAAGCTTTTCACTGTGATACTTAAGTGCAGTTTCCTTCTCCTCTTCACTAATATCAAACAAAACTTGGGAGGTTTTTGGTGAATAACCTTCCCTCTGCAGCCTTTCTAAGATATTTTCTAACATCAAGTGGATCTCCTTTGCTAGTGGATTTGACCCATCACCCATTTTGAATTCATGAACTACTCCATCCAAATCAATCATGCTAATTCCAGGAGTTGTCTTTATCCCTCTTTCCTTCATCAATTTTCTTACTTTTGCAACATCATCCCACCTCCCTGCCTTGGCATAGATGTTACATAGTAATGCATAACGACCACTGTTATTGGGTTCTAATTCGAGTAAAATCCACCCAATCCTTTCAGCCAATTCAACATTTTCATGTATCCTGCAAGCACCTAAAAGTGCCCCCCAAACAGCTGCATTGGGTTTGATTGGCATTGAGCTTATGAGATCTTCCGCTGCTTCAAACAACCCTGCTCTTCCTAATAGATCAACAACACAGCCATAGTGCTCCATCTCTGGTTCAATGCCATATAGGTTCTTCATAGAGCTTAAAATTCTGAGACCTTTGTCAACCAAACCTGCGTGAGCACAAGCATTTAGAACACTTATTAATGTGACTCCATCTGGTTTGAACTTAATCTTCTGCATCTTGAAAAAAAGCTCAAAGGCATCCTCTGCTCTGCCATGCATAGCAAGCCCACCAATCATCGCATTCCAAGTAAAAGTTTCTTTCTCCTTCATCGTTTCGAAAACCTCCCATGCCATGGCAAGCTGCCCACACTTGGCATACATATCCAACAAAGCAGTTCCTAGTATTGCATCCAACTGAATAGAATGTCTCTTAACATAGGCATGAACCCACCTCCCTTGATCAAGTGCTGCAAGGTTTGCACAGGCAGCTAGCACACTTGACAATATAAATTTTCTGGGCTTAATTTTCCGACTTTGCATCTCATGGAAAATATCTAAAGCCTCCTTAAAATACCCTTCTTTTATATAACCATCAGTAATAGCACTCCAAGATATTTCATCTCTTTCATTCATATCATCAAACAACTCCCTTGCCTCATCCATCATTCCACACTTAGCAAAACCATTTATCATTGCATTCCAAGACCCAACATTTTTACTCGGCATATGCTCAAACAGTTCCTTAGCTGCTTCAACATCTCCTAATTTAAAGTACCCATCAATCATGGCATTCCAACAAACAACATCTGATTCCCCATCCTCAACTAGCATTTGTCGTGCCTCCTCCACAAGTCCAAAAGATGCATACATCTGAATTCCAGCACTCTTTATGTGCCCATCTCCACTTAACCGATGTTTCACAACATGGGTATGGATTTGTAAACCTTCCTCTACAGCTTGCTGCAATTTGCAGGCTTTGAATAAAGGAGGGTAAGTGAACTTATTAGGCCTAGCATTTGACAAAACCATTTTTCGATACAATGATATAGCGATTAGTGATTCATTGTTCTCTAAGCAGCGTTTGATCAAAATATTCCATACAAACACATTTGGGTTTGACACATAATCAAACACCTTCAGTGCAAAGTCCAAGTTGCGGAATTGTGGGCTAGAATAGCATTTGACTAAAGTGCCAGCTATATAATGGTCTTGAAAGTGCCTTGTCTTGAGAATAACAGCATGGGCTTGCTTGAGATGTTGAAAAGAAGAGAAGCATTTTGTGTTTAAGATGTCTAATATAGCTTTCTGGGAGAGTTTGGAAGTGGGTAACGTCGGTAAGCACTCGTTTGAGATATGTTCAGGTTTTATATGATAAGGAAGATTTGTGGTGGTAGTGGTCATGGTCGTCCTCATCTTTGCTCGGCCATCAATTGCAGCCAAGTGTGATCTCCTAGTTGAGAAGCGTGCGGCTCCATGATTATATTGGCTGCTTTTGTTATCCTATCTGGAAGGATTTTTTTTTTTTTTTTTTTTTAAACAGACAAAATATACCAGAGTTTAAGAAAATATTCACAATCTTGTACTTTGCCGATGATTTTAGACCAGTGGTATATAATACTTGATAAAAAATGTAAACTTTGGATTTGAGACTTGAAAATGTGGACGTCCTGAAACAAAAATCACAATCTTTTACGGCTCACGACAGTGTTCACCAATTTTATTTTATTTTTTTAATTTTCATCTTTTACAGTTTTTTGTTCACCAACCACAATCTTTTACGGTTCATGACCGTGTTCACCAATTTTATTTTATTTTATTTTTTTAATTTTCATCTATTACGGCTTTTTTTTTTCACCAACCAGTGAGACCTACGTTTTAAATCCAACTTTGAATCACAAAATTCTTTTAACTCATACACCTTAGTAAATTTCACCCAATCTGCGTTTTTTTTTTTTTGAACAAACTGAGTTTTCATTGCTGGCTTACGTCCTTTTTTTGTTTTTTTTCTTTGGCTTTGCACTATTTGTATGTCTGATAGCCATCTATGTTTAAATTCAGGCCTAGCATATGAAGCAACAACATACGAGTCTCTTGCTTACCCTCATACTACTGACTTACCATACAAGTATACAACCAACTGACTAGATTATATATTATCCTATTCAATACAAGCTTACTAAACATGCCCACATAGTCATAAATGTCAGTCGAGACAGATTGACAAAGCATCTAAGGTACCCCTAAAACAAAACCCAAAAGAAACGACCTAATACAAAGAGCATATGTTCAAGAAACCACCTTCCTAATATACACAACACCTTACTCTAACTCACCTAACCTATGTCAACGATCACCCATTTAAGTTATTTGCTGCAGTTATCCCAGTCAGTCAACTGCGTTGTTCTCCGTGTCTGTATTTTGCATGTCCTGATGCTCAACGGAAGCAGTGTTTTCTTTCACAGTTCCTCTCTTATATTTCTTGCTTTCTTCAAGGTATTGCTGCAAGTGGAAGAAAAGAAAAAAAGAATACAAAGGTATGTTGCAGAATTGGTAAAGAGTATTTAATATTGATGAAAGGATGATAGAAAGGATGGTTATTTGATAACTTGGCCACTGTGCCATCATTCATTGTCCCAAATAATGGAACTATTGGAATATTTTTAACTTTATATCTAACTAGTATTTACTTTCACCCCATCTTGTAGTAATCAGAAACTGGGGAAGTAAAAGGTTGCAATCAATACTCAGCCATATGTCAGTTTATGACACAGATCCATAGCTTGAACTAATGAATTTTTTCTGCTAATATGCAGAATTCATGGAGAAATGGTGTTCAATCTAAATCTGGTTGGAAACACTGATTTCAGCCGTTAAAGTTACTGTATCTGAATTACTTGTTCAAGCTTAGCCACTACATATTTGTCTGTAAAAAGGTATACTCTCCTGCTCCATAGAAGTTGAAAATAAATATTGTCTGAAGAAATTTTAATAGTGATTAGTCTAGCAGAAGGGAAACAGGTAAAAAGAATGTTGGAGTAAAACATATACCTGGCGATCACTCTCAGAGAGGCGCTTCCATGCACTAATAGCCATCTCCCGGAAACTTCTGCCATCCGAGTTCTTTCCACGAATCTTTTTAAGACGATCACATTCCTGCTTGATGAAGATATTATATCCTGTCCTTCTTCCCAGATAAGCACCAGGACGCTTCTTCTTTTCTTTTTTGTGTGAGGGTGTCTCTGGAGATAGTACCTTCGGTTCTGCAGGTACCTTTGGTTCTGTGGGTACCTTCAGTTCTTCAGGTACCTTTGGTTCTGTGGGTACCTTCAGTTCTTCAGGTACCTTTGGTTCTGTGGGTACCTTCAGTTCTGCCATTACCTTCGGTTCGTTCATTACCTTCGCTCCTATAGGAACCTTCGGTTCAGTCATTACCTTTGGTCCTGCAGGTACCTTTGGTTCTGTCGGTACCTTCGGTTCTGCAGGGGTGGATGCTGAAATTTGCACCCACATAAGACTGGAGTTACAAGGCTATAGGATTTATCATCTGCATGATTATTACTGACAAAATGCACTTCACCCTAAGTAAGTTAATTTCAATTACAGCAAATCCAAATGACAAGCAAGTTGAGCTTGATCTTAACCAGTAAACTTTTGAACGGTTTTGCCGACATGAGATCTAGGATCATTTTTTTATATAGTACATCTAGGATCATTAGGTCAACAATTTGTGACCTTTCTGTCTTACCTCATAATTTTAGGAATGACAAATCAAAGGTATTCCCAGTGTTTGAGATGAGAAATTTTTTATAGGTAAATGGTTTTTTTTTTTGGGTGTAAATCTGAAACTATTCTACCAGCTTTCCAGGGTGACAAACCTGTCAACTTCGTAACACATTTGTTCTTTTTCTCCACAGGAACTCCTTTTGTAGCTGTTAATTTCTGATGTGGTGCTTCCAAAATCTCCGGTTTCTTTGCAGAACTATTCTCAAGATATGAAGCATGACCTGCAAAATCTGAGACAAAAGTAGTTGAATGCATAAATCCAATAACAGAAACCTACATAAATGCCAAAATATCTTACTCTTTTCGCTGCTTTTACAGTTTGTCCAGTAAAAGAACAAGCTAGTTTCAGATGTTTGAAGTAAGCTATTAAAAGAAAATGAGTACCCGTAGCTTTGGTTGTTTTCTCAGGAGATCTGTAGAAGAACATCTGCTCAAACTGGTAAAGGAAAAGTGCATAAGCGTTTTGCAGTCGACATCCATATTTGTGATCAACGCTTTCCAATTTCAAGGCAAATGCAACTTCCTCCCATCTCCTTTCTTTGTTAACCTGGAAGCAGTACGTTGTCAAATAAGAAGTAAACAACTCAGACAGTCCAAAACGGTATTGCTTGAGTAAATAAACTAGTAGAAAATATATTGTCTGCTGGCAGGGTTAAAAGGTATAAAAAACCTCTTTCATGCAATGGTATATAATCACAATTACATATCAGTGGCAGCATCTTTTGCCACTTGTTTTAAAAAAAATGCATACAAAGTTTCGAAATTTATGTTATCATGAAAAATGGACGTGGACACAACATTGCTTTCATAACAGACAGACATAAATACAAACCAACTTTTAGAAATCACGTGCCACTTCCCTTTTGTTCATTTTCATTTTCTCAACAAGAATTGGTACTGAATTGTCCCCTTGACACCCTCCTCTCCCCCTCTTAATAATTACAAACGTGCATATTTGGACATTTGTTTCAAGATGCGTCTTCAGTTTTTACCAATGAAATTTGTTGAAATCGGTCTCTCTCTTTTAGTTACTGAAAATAAGGACAGTTCTTAATCAATAAAGTGTTGTTGATCATTGGGTTAATAACTTAATTAAGATATAGAAGCGATATTCATGATGATTAGGACCCAAAAAAGGCAGGAATAGGATGCTGTTTGAAAAATATCACTGAGCCATAAGACAAACCTGGTTAAATCCACCTCTTTTAACAACTTCTTTGTACAGGACATGCAAGTCCAGTAAAGTTTTTCGAACATCAATTCTGCAATTTGAAAAAGTGATGAGTCTGTAACTTTTTGAGGGGACAAAAATCTAATTTAAGCGACAGAAACAACTGAACCATAACTTTTTTTATAATCAAGTCAACGGTAAAGATCAAATATGTACTATTAACTCAGCATAGGGTAGGATTAACATTACCATGACCTTTTTTGGCAAAACATCTAACACAAACGAAGAAAGTAATTATTAAAAATATATATATATATATATATAATGCCAAAATTTGGCTCTTAATTGAAGTGTTAAATACAATTCCACAACAAAATCTTTCCTTTATTTCAACAACAAGCTTATAGTTTTTGTTCTCGACCCAAATATAAAAAGTATCAAAAAAGCTAATTAGACAGATTTAGAGTGTTTACCCAACACAGAATCAAAGGAATATAAAAGAAAGACAAAAAGAACCCAAATATAAATGAATTTGGAAAAGAAATTTACACAAGGCTCAGTCCAGAAGACTCGTGTAGATGTGAGAGTTTGACGTAGAAGCACTCTCGGTTCTCCAACACATTTGCAGAAAGTCCTGAAGAGGTCAAATTGGGATTTTTCTTACTGAAACGTAGAAAGCCATTGATTGGGGAATCAGATGGGTCAAAGGCATTTTGATTCTTCATTAGGAATTGCACAATGATGTTCTTCAATTTCTGGCTCGTTTTTAACTCGGACAGTGAAGTTGCATTTAGAGGATGTCGGTAAACCGTAAACGAGAAGGGCCTTTAAGTCCAAATAGTAGTAGCTAGACAGTCATTGGATTCTACAACCATTATCGACTTAAAAAAAAAAAAAAAAAGGCTACAATTGCAAGAACTTGTGGCTGAACTAAAAGGTGTGGATTCCAATTCTTAGTTACGAGTATTATAGTTATTATTTTATTCATGATTTTTATTGTGACATATAAAATAAGTATTGTAGTTATTGAAAATAAAAAAAATTTAAGTAAACAGGAGTTTAATTGAGACTTCTAATCCATTAGGTTGTCAAGATTGGTCTCCTCTCTCTCTTTCTTCCATTTATTTCTCGATTTTTGCCCATCTCCATTTCCCTTATTAAGGGGAGTTCTATCTCCGATTATTTTCTTTTTCTGTATTTTTCTTTTCTAGGTTACCCTTTCGTAAATAATTTATTATTATTGTTATAATAGTTTTTTCTTTTCAATAGGACTCTATAAATATCATATTTAGTGTTTATTTATATCTAAGTTTGTTTTTTTTTTTTTTCAATAAAAAATGGATTAGAGCTATTACCATATCCTTCAGATCATCAGAACCACAAGAGTCTGTATTCAAGGTCAATATTAAGACACAAGTTTCAAGCCTCGAACCCGCGGCTCACTATCCAATAGAATCACAATTTTACGCACAATATCCAACCAACTGAGCTACCTATTTATTTATGACATATCTAAGTTTGTTGTGTATGAATTTTTTTATTAATGAAATGTTTACATACTTCTATAAATCTCATATATGCAAAGATTTAGTAAGTTACATGGCCTAAAGTTTCATTGATATATCTATAGATGAGTAAGATAAAAAAGCTCATGTTTTGATGGTTCTATTAACATAACTATTATTCTCGTATGATTTGCTTTTTAATTTTTGAATACATATTAGTATGTTTCATCTAAATATTTTTTATTTTTATTTTTCATATTTAAGTATTAATAAAATATCATTCACTTTTATAAAAGGAAAAAATTAACTTTTAATAATTTTTATAAATTTTTAAAATTCATATGTATTCAATTAGGAATATTTATTCCTCTCAAAAGCTTAGCTTATGTGTATTCAATTAAAATTTGATTTAATTGCATGATATAATCTTCTTTTATACATAAAGTTTTATTTTTAACTCTTCTTATGAAAAAAAATGTTTATTTTTCTAAATGAACATTTATTTTTTTTACTAAATGAAATTAAAAGTAAAATAAATTAAATAACTATATCATTTATACACCGAATGGTTAAAACTTTATAGAAATATTTAATTTTTTTTTATAAAAGTAAAAGTCTATAAAATTTAAGCATATTTAAAAAATTGTTAAATTTTTAAAAACTTTAAAATGTAACAAATAAGTTTAACAAATCATTATAATCATAAAATAATATAAATTAATAGTGTGGATGATATATTATATTTTTAAATTTAAATTTAATAAATAACTCAAGAAACTAAGGATAAAATCAACTCAAATAAAATTTACCGTTCAATTAACTTAAATCAATGGTTAATAATGATTGGTCAAAAACAAATTATTTAATTTATTTATATAAAGAATGGTCATGTGTGTATATATATACTATTACTATATATATAAAAAAGGGAGTTATTCCCATCTTATTTATTTGATATTTTTTTATTAATATTTTTATTTTATTTATTTGATACTATTTTGTTTGATTTTTTTTATTTTTTTAGCTTTTTTTTTTTATTTATTATCTCTAATTTATAATGTGACTCAATGGGAGTTTAGTTCATAATTTTATCAATTTTATTTAATTTAATTTTTAATTTATGGAATGATGACTGTATAAGTCATTTACTTATTTTAAAAATAGTACTTAGATTCTATACTTATTTTTTATTACTATTTAGTCTAATTTTTATTTAATTTTTATTCAAGTCTTTTAGTTATAATTTATTTATATATATTAATTTATATAAAAAAGAGAGTTCTTCTCATCTTTATTTATTTATATTTATATTTATATTTATATTTTATTTATTTGATATTATTTTATTTTAATTTTTCTTTTTCTCTTTCTTATTTTTAATTTGTGAAATGACTAAATGAAAGTTTGGTTCATAGCTTTTATCAATTTAATTTTTTTTTACTTTTATTTTATAAAATAATGACTTTTTAAGTCTCATACTTATTTTAAAAATAATACTTAAATTTTATACTTATTTTTATGATAATTTAGTACTATTTTTATTTAAATATTTTAGTTATAGTTAATTAAAGTTAAAATAATCTCTATAAAAAATAAAATGAAAAAAATTTGACTTTATTCTTATTCAATTCTTTTTTTTTTTTTTATTAGGATAAAGTGAAAGAAATGATAATAATGTGAGATAAAGAACATATAAGAAGTGAGAGGTAGATAAGAATGGACATGTCCAAGTCAATTTAATTGATTTATGATTTTTAGATCTTAATTTTATAGCTTGATATTGTTGAACTAAACTATCAAATAGTTGTCAAATTAATAATGCTTAAAAAATATAAGTTTTGTTGAAATTGGCTAGCTTAAAGGTATAATTATTAGATTTTCTTATAAATAAATTTAGACTTATATCTATCTCCCAGCCATATATTCTTGGGAAAATAACAAAACTAACACCCCCTAAAAATTATAATAACAAAACTAGCACCCCTGTGTTCAATTAAAATTGAACGACGATAATTTAGACTCGTTCAATATTGAACGTTCAATATTATCCGTTCAATTAGAATTGAATGACGACAATTAGACCTATTTAATATTGAACGTTCAATATTTTACGTTCAAATTGAATATTGAACGTTCAATATTAAACGTTCAATTTTAATTGAACACAGGGGTGCTAATTTTGTTATTATAATTTTTAGGGGGTGCTATTTTTGGTAATTTCCCTATATTCTTTAAAGATGTTAAATAAATCATTTTGCTTTAAACTTTTTCTCTCTTTCCAAAAACAAAGTGTAATGAATTAAAAATATAGTTCTTAATTTCTTTAGATTACTTTAGTGTTAACTTTAAAACTTAGATTGTGTCTTAGATTTATACTTTTAGGAAAAGTTGGCAATATACTTATATATGGAGGCTGCAACTTTAATGTAACTTAGTTGTCTTATTCATTTATTTTAATTTTCTTTAATATTGCTGCTTTACTCGTTTATACTTCAATGAAAAAAATTAATGTTTTCTTGTCTTTTACTATTTGTGGATAAACCTACAAAGGAAGAAAAATATATTTGAAAATTTTGTTTTTATTGCTTGAACTTTTAGAATATTTGCAAAATTATTCAATCATTACAAATTAAAAATGTACAGATGATTTAAAATAATATGATTATTATCTTATTGCTCACTATAAATCTATAACAAGGTTAACAGACAGAATACAATTTGAATGTTATGTGATGACTTTTGACATCATATATTAAATACAAACATATACAACTCAATTGCATATATCTTACATGTGCCACAACACTATATATATATATATATTCCCATTCTTCAAACCACTAAAAGATTTTTAAAAATTTACGAAAATTTTTGCTCTAAATTTTACCTTTTCTATCCTACACTCTTCAATCCATCTATTATTTGTTCAACTATTATAGATATAATATTTATCTTAATTTTATAAAATTTTATAAAATAAAATACACTATAATTTATAAAATTATATTAAAATCTACCAAAAATATGTAAAAGTTCAAAAAACTTTAAATTTATGACCCTTTAAAAATTTATCAAAATTATAATTAAATATACTATTTTAAAATTTGTAGATAAATTTTCTTCCTAACTTCTAAATCTACTACTACAAATTACAAATATTATCTTTGAATCCAAAAGCTTAACGCATGCAACCAATTTAGTGACTTTTCTATTTTTCAAGCTATAAAGAATTTTATTTATTCGATAATCAAATACTAGGTCATGAGTTATATATATATATAAAATAAAAAAAATTAGATCATGAGAATTGAGATTTCATTCAATTGTTTTGTAGGTGCACATGGCTTAAAAACTAATAAATAAATTAATTAAAATGGATTATTTATTATTATTTTTGTCGTGCAAAGTAAGTCTATGTAATAAGAAGTTGAAGAAAACAGAATCTAAACAAAGCAAGATTGCAAGATCAATACTGAGTTTTAAAGTGGTTCAGTCGTTGAATGGGCCTACGCCACTGACCAAGCACAACACCTCTTTTATTTCTTCCTACTCTACCAAGAATCACAACACTACAAAACGTACAAAAAAGATCTCTTTGATTTAATCTAGACAATTAACAATTACAATTATCACATAATTACACCAGTACACTACACATAAAGTCTTGTGTTCTTTCTCTCCACAATTTTCCTTTAAGTTTACTGTCTAAATTGATAGAATTATAAAAGATGGGTTATATGCAAGCTACGTAGTTCTATTTATAGAGTTTGATATGTATCACTTCCTCGTCCTATTGGCTGATAAGCTCCTCTAGGCTTATTGGTGCCACTTCACAACCTCCACCTTGGTGCTAAGAAGCCTTGTTATGCTGTGCTTGCTGTTGTCCACAGGTTCTCACCCAGTGCCTCCTGCCATATTCACCAACCTCTTACAATGATTGAGTTTGCTTAATGTGACAGCCTTGGTAACCATATCTATTGGGTTATCATCTTTATGAACTTTCTTTAAATCCATCAGTCCATCTTTTGTAATACCCTTTATGAAATGATATTTCACAAGTGTATGGCACTTTGGTTGTCATAGAATATGACAACCTTAACCCAACTCCTTAGTCAATCCTCTCAACCATAGAACTTCTTTTACAGCCTTTGTTGCAGCTACATACTCAACTTATGTGAAAGATAATGCTACTATCTTCTGTAGAGTTGCTTTCCAACTTATCAGTCCCTCACCAAGCATGAAGAGGTAACTAGTCAGTGACCTTCTTTTGTCTAAGTCTCCAGTAAAGTCTGAGTCCACAAAACCAATAACTCTCGGTGCCTTATTTTCTTCTTCAAACATTAAATCAATAGAGCTTGTGCCTTTCAAGTATCTAAACACCCATTTGACTGCAACCTAATGGGCTCTTCCTAGTTTGCTCATAAATCTGCTTACTAAGCTAACACTGTGAGCAAGGTCAAGCCTAGTGCATACCATGAGGTGCATTAAACACCTAATTGCATTTGCATAAGTCACTTTCTTCATATACTCCACCTCTTCTACTGACTCTGGTGCACATTTACTTGATAGTTTGAAGTGCTGAGCTAAAAGGGTTGTAATTGATTTTGCAAAACTCATTCCAAACCTTTCCAACAACTTCTCCACTTACAGTGTCTGAGTTAGAAAGACTTTTTTATCAGCCCTATTTCTGGTTATTTCCATTCCAAGTATTCTCTTGGCTTGCCCAAGCTCTTTCATTTCAAATTATTTGCTTAGCAATGACTTTACCCTGGATATCTCTACCTTACTCTTACTGACCAAAAGCATGTCATCTACATAAAGTAGTAGATAGATTGCTTGTTCTGAATCAACTCCCTTCATGTATACATAGTGATCATAATGACTCCTTAGGAACCCAACTTTGATAATATATTCATCAAATCGTGTATATCAACAACGCGGTGATAGCTTAGTCCATAAAGTGACTTTTTTAATAAGCACACCATGTTCTCCTTTCCTAGTACCACAAATCCCAGTGGATGGTCCATATAAATTTGTTCTTGTAGTTTACCATGTAGAAAAGCTGTTTTGATGTCTAATTGTTCCAGCTCTATGTCTGTCTGTGCTACAATTGATAACAACATCTTGATGGATATAAGTTTGACTACTGGGGAGAATATCTCTGAGTAGTCAACTCCTTCATTTTGTGTGAACTCTCTGGCCACTAATCTAGCCTTGTACCTTGGAGCTTCAACATTAGGTATACCATCCTTCTTCTTAAATAACCACTTACAAGCAACAGTTTTTGTACCCTCAAGCCTTGGTACCAAAATCCATGTATCATTCTTTGCAAGAAAGAGCATCTCCTCTTCCATAGATTCTATCCACTGTTTTGAGTCACTTTTGCTCAGAGCTTCCTCATAATTCTAGTGTCCATTTCTGTTACACTATATGTTGTTGTAAATGCAAAGGCTATTAAATCATCAATAACATCAGTACCTGTGTTTGGTTGTTCTTGAAACCTTGCTGGTCTCCTAATTTCTCTACTTTCTCTATCTCTTGCTAACTGATAGTTACTCAGCTCATTTTCAGTTTCTGTCTGTGGTGTTTGCTTGTTTGTTACATCACCAGTATCAATGTCTTCTATGATCTCTAACTCGATCTGTTAGTTGTTTTGATAATCTGTGGGCTCAGGGATTGTAGATTCACTTTTCTATTTCATGTACATTTCATCTTCCCTAAAAACAATGTCTCTACTTATCACACACCTTTTATTGACAGGTTCCCAAAGTTTGTATCCTTTCACCCTATCTGGGTACCTAAGGAGTAGGCACTTTACAGCTCTAGGTTCAAGCTTCCTTATCCTTTTATGCATGTAACTCACACATCCAAATACCCTTAGTTAGTCATAAGAGGCAGGTTTCCCAGTTCATTTCTCTTCTGGTGACATAAAACCCCATGTTGTTGAAGGACTTATGTTTTTGGAGTAGCATGCAGTGTGCAGTGCTTCTACCCAGAACCTTTTTGACAAATCAGCACGTATTAGCATACACCTGACACGTTCCAATAGGGTCTGATTCATTCTCTCAACAAGGCCATTTTGTTGTGGAATGTAAGTAACTGTTATGTGTCTTGTTATACCACAATCCTTGCAATATTGATTAAATTCTTCATTAAAATATTCAAGACCATTGTCTGTCCTCAAATATTTTACTATCTTCCATGTCTGTAGTTCAATTTGAGTCTTCTAGGTTTTGAATTTTTCCAATGTGTGATCCTTAGAGCTTAGAGGATATACCTAGGTCTTCCTTGTATAATCATCAATGAATGTCACAAAATACTTAGAGCCACTAAGTGATGGGTTCTGTGCAGACTCCCAAAGGTCTGAATGTACATAGACAAGTTTGTCACTAGTGCTCTTGTCACTCCTAGTGAATTTCACTCTTTTTGCTTTACCTAATACACATTGCTCACAAAATGGAAACTTCCCTTCTTTCAAGGTTCCAAGCAAGCCTTGTTTATTCAATTCATGCAACCCCTTTCACTGATATGTGCCAATCTTTAATGCCAAAGTTGAAGACTTTCTTTACTTTCTTTGTCACCGTGAGCAACACACAAGTGGTATAAATCCCACCTTTTATTAAGTATATGCCATTTTTCAAGTCACCTCTGAAGTATACTATAAAGCCTCGAGTGATCTTCAATTCAGCACCTTGTCCTTAAATATAAATCCATCTTTTACTAATTGCCCAAGTAAGATTAAATTCCTTTTTAGAAAAGGTACATGTCCAACCCTAAATAAAGTCCTTTATGTCTCATCTATCATCTTTATTATCACAGTCCCAATTCCAGCAAGCTTACAGGCTTGATTGTTTCCCATGTATACCTGTCCATTATCCACTGGTTTGTAAATGGAAAATATACCTTTACATGGTGTCATATGATACGAACACCCAGAGTCTAACACGCAATCTCCTTGACAATAGTCATCTACAATAGTGAGTGCATTTGTACTTTCATATCCATCATGGGCTATTGAGGCTTTTGCGTTGGACTGTTCTCTGTCTCTTTCTCTATATCTCCTTCTTTTTGGACAATCCCTTTTAAAGTGGCATGTTGTTCTTGGAGTCTCTTCTTTCACTTCTCCCCCTTGCTACCAAGGCATCACCATTACCATTGCCATTGTTGAACCTAGTTTTGTTTCTTGATTTCATCTCAAATACTTTCGACCTTAAGGTTGACATAACCACCCCCAATATCAAATCCTCCTTGTCATACTCAATGGCAGCATTGATAGGATCAAAACTCTCTGGTAGTGCATTTAACATAATGATAGCTTAATTCTTATCACTTACTTCCTCCCTTATGTTTGGCAATTCTATAGTAACCTTCTTGGAGTCATCAAGATTTGCCTCGAGGGTCTTTGAAGTGTCCATCTTGTACCCAAACAGTTTCTTCTTCAAGTAAAGATCCTCTAGTTTCTTCCACAGTCCATTGGCTATTGTCTCTTCATTTACTCGTCTTAAAGTTGAGTCAGATAGGTTCAATATTATACTGGTGAAGGCAATATCAAGGATTTCTTGTTTCTTAAGTGTTGTTACAGTTGCTTCGAACTATGGATCATCACTTATGGCAATGAAGACTTTTTGCTAAATTAGAGCTGCTCTCATTTTCTTTCTCCAAATACCAAAATCTCCATTTCCATCGAACTTCTCAATTTCCAACCTCATCTTTGACATCTTCGAAGACCTTTCTTGAATGTCGACAATCTCCAAGAAATTCTTCAAGATTTCAATTCCTGCACTTGTCCTTGATCAGTTCTGATACCAATTTTGTCATGTAAAGTGAGTCTATGTAATAAGAAGTTGAAGAAAACAGAATCTAAACAAAGCAAGATTGCAGGATCAACATAGAATTTTAAAATAGTTCAGCCGTTAAATGGGCCTATTCCACTGACCAAGCACAACACCTCTTTTATTCCTTCCTGCTCCACCAAGAATCACAACACTACAAAGCTTACAAACAAGATATCCTTTTTGATTTAATCCAAAGAGTTAATAATTACAATTATCACACAATTACACCCGTACACTACACATATGGGGTGTTTGGTTGGTTGCAATAGAAAAGAAAATATAATTGATTCTGCATATTACAATATTTAGTTGTGTTAAATACATGTAATGTAATGTAATCAATTACATAAAAAGAAGAAAAAGTCATTACACAACCTAATAATATAAGGAAAAGAAATTACATTACATAACCTACTTGTATCGCTTCTCGTTGCCTTTACCTCTGCCTCTCGTTGAAGTCATCTGTCTAGCCTCTACCTCCATCCAGTCGTCCAACTTGTTCGAGGTTCTTCGCGCGCCATTCATCGAGTTCTGTCAAGCGTCAATGGTCCAGCGTCCAACAATTCCAGTTCTCCATCCGTTCCAACCATTCCAGCGTTCCAGCCCTCCATCTCCATCCACCTCTCCTCCGTGTGCGGTGCTCCATTTACCTCTCCAGCTGGCACCAAATTTGTCTCGAAACAGTCCATTTTTTTTTGTTGAAATTGTGATTATTTTTTTTGCTGAAATTGTTGTTATGAATTTCTGTAATTAAATTTTATGAATAATTGTTAAGAATTGCTAGAATTGTATGAGCTTAAATTTTTTTTTGTTATGATTAAATTTTTTTGCTGAATTGATAATTTTTTTTATATGGATTTGTATTTCATATTTTAAGTTTGTAAACACTTGTTATATTTTGATATGATATTTGGGTTTATAAATTTGATAAATAACCATTGTATGATATTATTAAAATTTTAGTTTCAATATGATTATAAATATTAATTTCTCAATTAACAAGTTTAAAATTTTTAAGTAATAATTATTTAAAATAATTATATAATTTTAAAGAATATATTTTATTTGATTTAGGAAAAAATAGTAAAATAAAATTATTTAAACTTCATTAAACATAGGATATTAATATAATATTACAGTGGTCAAACTAATTGTAATACTGATTCTTTTTTTTCTTTTTTTTTTTTTATAGTAGCTAAGTCAAATACTATAATAATAATACTATTTCTTTTACGTTATATTTCATTACAATTATCATTTATATTACGTTTATATTTAGTGAATCAAACGATAAAATTTTATGTTCTTTCTCTCCACAATTTCCCTTTCAATTACCGTCTAAATTGATAGAATTGTAAAATATGGATTACACACAATTTATGTAGTTCTATTTATAGAATCTAATGTGTATCACCTCCTCATCCTATTGGCTGACCATTTCCTCTAGGCTTATTGATGCTACATCACAATTTTATTGGAATCCCTCCAAATAAAAATAAAATATATGAATTTAATTTAAGAAAAAATATAATAAATTCCTTAAAATATTTAAAACCATAACAAATCTAAAGGTCTTAAAATTTATAGTAATAAAAATATTTTTTTCAAATTTTTTTACTCAAAATAAAATAAAATTTTATTTTGCTTTTTTAATGTTTAAGGTTAAATGACTTTGATTGTTAGACAAACAGAATTTCTACCATTCTTCTACTAACTCTTAGCTCAAATTACCAAAGATGATACACGTATTTCGTTTAAATGAGGATTGTAAATTTCATTGCTAGAGGACTAAAATATAATTTATGCATTATTCAATTTTATTAATCTTACATACGTGTATTTATGTTACTTATTTTGAGTATAAATTTGGTTTCGCATAAGTATATATAACTATAATTCTAAAATTAATATTTATGATACATATTTAATATAAATTAGCAATTATATTTTTCTTTTGTTATGGGTATAAAGTATACCTATAAATATTATCTTTTTTTGTAATTTATAATTTTTATTGTTAATATAAATTAATAAGGCATATATTTAAATTTAGTTGGCCGCCTTTGACATTTTTTACTCGGAGAATATTGGTTTAAATTGCACACCTTGCAATATATATATATATTTTTTTAAAATGTATATATTTAGATTTAATGCATATAAGAATTAACGTATTTAGACTTAACTCATGATATCACCATACAATGTTCACTTGTATGAGATTATTCTGAAAGATCTATTCAAAAGATCTATTCTGAAAGATCTATTCACTTGTATGAGATTATTCTGAAAGATCTATACAAAATTTTAATGACAAACCTAAATTCATGAAATGCCCTTCCCCTTTTGCATTGAATTTGTTATATTGCACATAATGGTATACCTAATAGTGGGAGAGATATATTTAGGTTTTTTATTTTTAGGAAAAATCTAATTTATCATTGAAAAATATCATTACTTTTAATAAAACTTAATTAATAATATTTATAAATTAAGAAATTAAATCTATCCAACCTTAAAAAAAAATGCCAGTCAAAATAAAGAAGCCGACGAACTCTTAAGTTTACCAGTTCTCACCAGTCCACCGTAGGAAAAAATTATTAAATATAAAGTGTTAAATAATTTTTATAAATTATGATCGTTAATATTATTCATATGTTTAATATTAATTTGTTTTTTTATAAAAATAAACAGTTAAAACTAATTTATTATATAATATAGTATATACAATTGTTATACGTAAAACTTTCTCCGGTGTTCAAGAAAACAAAAAATTGGATCAAATCATAAAATTAATTTGAATTGAACTGATTCAAATAATTTTGAATAGTAAATGGTTTGTTTCATTAAATGAAAGTCATAATTATTTAAATTGAACTGGTTTGTTTAACCAAAATATATATTATTATGTAATTATATTTGCATATAAGTGGATGTGATCTAGTGATAAAGTTCCTTTTTTTATACTCTTGAGGTTCAATGTTCAAACCATAATGGTAATAATATTTTTTTTGTTTATAAATTTTAAAAATATTAAGAAATCATCCATAACAATACTTTAACCTATGACCAGTAAGATATAACAAGCACTCCCTTTCATTGTGCCAATGGAAATATACATGAACGATAGTAAATAAATATATTTATTGAATTAGTTATTTTAAACGGTTACAAAACAGAGATTGGACCGCATTGTTTAGTTTTACCAATTTGGTCTGGTTTTGACACTACAGATGGTTTGATTTGGTTTTGAATTTTTATAAATAACAGACTGGACTATATACACCATGGTACATCACAACAAACATAAGGCTTGCATCCAACTTTGTGTTATAATATAATGCATGTTTGTTACATATTATTATAAATTATAATTGTATAATTTTTATACAATTATGTATTTAGTTGTGGAATGTATCATACCATATAAAAATAGTATAGTTACTTAGAAATTTTGTTCAATTAAAAAAGTATGAGTCTAAATCGTACTAAATATTTAATTTAATTTGTGTTAAATTGTTCTTTAGTCTCAAATTAAAAATAATATTTTTAATTTTTAAAAATATAAAAATAAATTAAATATTAATTTTAAATAAATTATATAATAAAAATTATTTTAAATATAAATTATTTTATTAAAATATATATAATTAATTTTATCTAACTATATTATATAATTTTTACCAAATACTATATAAACTAATTATAATACAATTTAATATAATTTAGTGATATATAATTATATTTATCTTATTTAATACAATGCACAAAATATATAATAAAGTTCATAATTTATTGTATATAAAAGTATAATTAACTTTTTTTATTTAATAATTTAAATTTTTAAAATAATTTATTTTTTAACATTTTTAATATAATATCAAAATTAAAAATATGTGTTTCAATAACTTCAATTACTAAATTATAATTATTTAACTACGTAGTAGTTATAGTGCAATAATAAATGTATTAAAATATAATCAGTCTCTTGTTATCAAGCTTTGAAAATAATTAATTTTTGAACGACATCTAACAAATTTTCTTTGGTCAATTTTCACTAAACCCTGTAAAATAATTGTCCACAAATTGGTAAGACCCAAAAGACACGAATTAGACCCCAAAAACGAATCTTTTGATGGCTTGCTTGTTGTGCAGCGATATTCATTTGTGGGAATTTTATTGGTGATGGGCTCTGATATTTAACCCATAAACCCAGAATTTGGAAAAAGAGTAGGCACATTCTGCTCAGTTATTATGTGCATCACTGATTATTTAGGCACATTCTGCTCCTTCTTCCATTGCATCATCTTTGCTCTACCATCCTTGGTTCATTGTGCTTGTCATAGCAGGGGCAGATTAGAGGCTATTTGGCGTAGCACTAGGTGTGTCAATGGAGTGTGATTGGTTGGTGTTGGTATGCTATTCTGAGCCCTAATTTTTCTTTAATGAAAATGACTGCGAAATTTATGCATATGCTCAACTATTTCACACACGAAAAGATAGGCCTATTGCACTTGCACAAGCAAATGCTGTTCTTAATAGAATTGATATTCTATGTAATGGATTATCTTTATATTTCTCTGTTTTAATACATTTATTTTCTGTACCATTTAAATATATGGATTTATTTTATTGTTTAAAATTCTGATATTCATTGAACTTCGTTGGAAAAAAAAGATCTTAGATATGTATCGTAATTTTGGTTATTATTTGTCAAAGATCTTAGATATATTTTTTTTTTGCAAATCCAGCAAACGTTAAAGTTGTTGATGGAGCATCAAACATTAACTCTGTTAATGGATGTTAATTATTTTAAAGTGAGATATTAAGAATAAGATAAAAAAAAAAGAACCTTAAAATTATAAAAGATAAGGATCAAAACGTTGTCGTAAAACAATTTTTGTTAAAATATTTATTCGCATGCAAGGCTGGATAATTAAATCATCTTTTGATGGCTTACTTGTTGTGCAGCGATATTCATTTGTGGGATTTTTATTGGTGATGGGCTCTGATATTTAACCCATAACCCAGAATTTGGAAAAAGAGTGAAATAAGTTCGAAGGCTGCATGAGTGGGTTAGAGCCCCATCGGTACTTCAAGTTTGGTAGCTTGAAGCAGCATCAACAATGGCTGTTGGGTGTGGTTCTTCGGTCTCTCCTTCAGCTTATATATCTCTTACTTCAATTTCTCTCCTGGGAAAACTTAGTTTTCTACGCCACGGACTGCTTCACGAATTCGCCATCGCTTCACTTCTCGTCGATAGTTGTTCTACAATCACCCATTTGTTGATTCACGCAGCTAAGTTACTATTGCATAACAGCATTTTGAAGCTTCACTATTTATTCTTTTGGTAGCTAAAGAGTAGAAAATAAACGATGGAATTTTGGACTTGGATACTGACTTAAAAATATGAAGACTTGTTTTTACCTTTTTATTTAGGTTAAAGTATCTGGGAAGCCCTTTGTTTAGTTTCGGTTAAAGGGACATTTGTACCCTTATTTTGAGCAGGCATACATCTAGTCCTCTTCTTACAAGAATTTGAGTACTCAAGTGTTGTAGCTCAGTTGGTATTTTCTAGTCCCACCAGATGCGTGAGTGTATGAAACTTGACTTGAGGAAGAAAAAAGCATTTTGTTATTGACCTTTAAAAAAAAGGTCCAAATCTTAAATCCGATTATTGTATTAATACAATAGAATTATTAATATGAAAAAATATCATGTGTTTTGGCATGTAATCACCATTTTAAAAGACATTGTAGATACTAATGGCTCATTAGAACCTAATTATTCAGTCCCTATTGTTCATATAAAATCTGATATTTCTCGAGACTGAATGTTTGGGCTTACTGGCTGAAGAGAGTTTTGTAAGCTGTCTCTTCACGGCACAGCCTGTATGTTTCTGGCAGCTTTTAATTTTCTCTGATATTCATTATGATGTCTGTGTCGTGTTGTCTATACTCCCATCTTATAGTTATATGTTTCTGTTTTAACTTCAAAGGTTCTATCGGAGCAGCAACAGCATGCCCTTGCAGCAACTCCAGCCCATCCGGCAGCATTCTACGGTAAGAGCCTCTTCCAAACAGTCCAGCTAAAACTTGTCTCTGATTGAATTTGGTTCTACTATGTTCAAATTCCAAAAACTTATATGCTTGGCTTCTTTTTATATGATCCTATTTGTATAGTTATTGACTTGTATGATTTCTGATATTGATTTGAGACCTTTCATATCATGCATTTGGTGCATGAAACTAAATTAGGTGTTAACTTTATTAATATCTTTTATGTATTCGTAAAGTCATGAATTTTTTTGTTTTGTTTGGAGAGCCAAAAAGATCATTCATTTAAGCAAACCCTTGGCTGTATTTTGGTTAATTCTAATGGGCAAAGCTCTTTTCCACATTTGCTAGTCAATTTAGCATTTTTTTTTTATCTTGTATGCATGGAGAATCATGTTGAAAGCTTTTCTGACCTAATTTCTTCTCGATTAATCATATTTAGGTTTACTTCTTTTTTAAAAAATTTATTTTTTATAAAATACCGCATGTTAATTACTTTGAGTATTTTTGGAAGTGAGACTGTTAAGGTATGGTGTACTTGGGAGGTCGGGTTTCCAAAGCTAGCATTTTTGTGGCTTGTTTTTCTTCTTCTTCCTTCATTATTTAGGTCCAGAATGTTAAAATGATATTCTTTGTGGCTTGTTTTCTTCTTCTTCTTCTTCCTTCATTATTTAGGTCTAGAATGTTAAAATTATATTCCTTCTCCTTTTGTTTACATTTCATCTATAAGTTAGCTCAATGGTGATACTTTTGTTTTCTCAATCTTTTTCTAATCCAAAGGTTGTAATTTTCAGCTTTATATGCCAGCTGTTTAGCTGGGAATATAGAGGAACAACTTTGCCCTTCTGCTATAGCAATGATACATCCAAGCCTTTTACGTGTGACAGTCGTGGGCTTCTTCAGCAATTTTTCGTTGTTTATAGGGAAACAGATTAATCATATATGATTAATAGCGAAGAGAATATTACGTTTAACAAAGCAGCTTGCAATAATTTCCTTAGGCCCTCTTGTTGGCAAGTATCTGTATTATTTTCCTAGAGTGCCTGAATATAATTGTTTGAATGTCATACAAGTGAGAAGGCTTTATTACGTTATAGGCTAGATATTGCAATATTATGTCTTCTAAAGCCTTCCCTTGTCAGATAGCTGCTCAGTTATTATGTGCATCACTGATTATTTAGGCACATTCTGCTCCTTCTTCCATTGCATCATCTTTGCTCTACCATCCTTGGTTCATTGTGCTTGTCATAGCAGGGGCAGTTTAGAGGCTATTTGGCGTAGCACTAGGTGTGTCAATGGAGTGTGATTGGGTGGTGTTGGTATGCTATTCTGAGCCCTAATTTTTCTTTAATACATGCAGTTTTCTCTTTTCGTGTGTGAAATAGTTGAGCATATGCATAAATTTCGCAGTCATTTTCAGTTAGCAGGTCTAGATAGGCCTATTGCACTTGCACAAGCAAATGCAGTTCTTAATAGAATTGATATTCTTTGTGAGGTAAGGATTATCTATCTTTGAATTTATTACGGTAGAGTTCTATTTTTATGTTTAAGTGCATTACTTAATGGCTTTATTAGTTGCAATAGTTTGTTTACTTTTTTTTTTTTTTGCTCTGAATATATTTTGTTTACTTCATATATTTATGTGCTAGCATATTGGAAGGAAGTAGAAAGAACTGATTAAACAGTCTTAAGTTTACCTCAAATTATGGAATTTTTTTTTTGCAATCAAGTTATATTATTGCTTATCCATAGGAAACTATTGTAAGAGATGTATAAATTTATCTAACTACAGATAGCTGGGGCATCATTATTTGACATTCTTCTTTCAAAGTATGAACCAGTGGTCTGCCTGAAGTTTGCTGCTGCTTTGATGATGTGTTCCTTGCCATTATCGGTACCTGTCCTTTTGCTCTCTCAACCTATTTTTTTATACATAATTCTGGACTTTATCATTTTAAAGCTGATTTTTTTTATTTTTTTATGTCTCTTACATGGTTGACCAACAAGTTACTTATTGGGTCCTTGATCGTGATAGATGTTCCCAAAGCTATTGCAAAAATTTTGGTGGTCAAATTTGCCCTGACGATGATAATATTAGTAAATTTGATACTTTACTTTTCATTTCTGTTATTTTCTTTTGTTTTTTCCCTGAAATTGTTGATTTGGCGCTGTATTTACTGAACTCATTCTGGATAATCAGTGGATAAAGGTATAGTAGCTATCAAGCTTAGGTGGAGGCAATATATGCAGCAGCCAGTTTGTCCAGCAAGCCTAGCTTTTTTTCTCCTTTATTTTAATGTCGTTCTTACTCCAGGAGTTTAATGACTGCATTTTTAACGCAGTGTGGTATTTCTCTAACTCTTAAGTATAAGTGTTATTCCAGATGTAGTGGTGCCAAAAGGCTTTAAGTTTACCCATCTCTTAAATTAAAAATTTCTATTTGGTCTTTGAGTGTTAATTTTTCAGGATTCATTTAGGATTTTCTGCTCCTTAGGGTATGAACAGGGATTAGTTGGAGTATGTATAGCCATAGCCGCAAATAGCTTTCTCTCTTACAATATCTTCCTTTTTGGAACTTACACCATTGTAGATGATCATCTACATCAAGCCTTCTATATGAAATATTCCTTTGCGTATTTTTCAAACTTAAATTTAAACCCCGGTGGGATGCTTAACAGGTCTTAATCCTTCTATCATTGGGGGTTTCAGTGGATTATGTGCATTTATGGGTGTTGCAGCAACATTTTGTGTCAGCAGGCCTTGTGAGGCGGCTTGGTATTTGAAGGTTCAGTATTTGTTTGTTTCTTCTGTATAGTTTATGTTAGAATGTGTTGGAAAACAACTCTCCCAAAAGGATCAACAATTGAACCTTACCAACAATCCAACACTTTAAATTCTACAATTGGGGTTACAAAACCTCCAGTATGATACAATGTTAGAGTATATTGGGAAATCAACTCCCCCAAAAACTTATTATAATTCTATGTATAGATTTAGTTTTGATGAAGATCTTTAACTACTAGGCTGGAGCAGTTGGATTGATATTTCAAGCTTCACTTCCTCCCTTTTGCTGTTGCTGTTGCTGTTGCCGTATATTGGAGCGGGTCTCTTTCTCAGCAGAGCCCCCATCTCTTCTTCTTGTGTCTGTTTTCTTAAATTCTAATTTGATCCCACAGATTACCAGAAATATGTGGAATATAAGATTAGCAGAATTTCGACTCAATAGTGCAGGATGAGATTGAAGAATTATAAAATACTCCTTGCCTAGTGGCAACGTGGAGAATTTTCATTGGACTAGATTAGCATCTATCAAATAGGAATGATTTCCACTTAGACAGGACAAGTGATTCTGGAAATTATTTTTTACAATTACTTTGATAAAATACTTGTTCTTGCTGGAAAAGCCCCATCGCTGCAAGGATATTTCTTAGGCATTTTGTTTGGAGCGTTAACTAGAACTTGTTCGGCTTGTGTATATAGGTATTATGAAGATTGGACATATGTCATATGATGTGGTGACAGCCCAAATCCTTCAAACTTGCATACCATCATCAAAAGTGAATCTTATTGCGACAACGGAGGTTGCTTTTACCAATTTGGTGGAGTTGTTGATGTTGGGAGTTGCAATAATCACCAATGATATCTCAAATTTTGGATTTCTAGCATTGCTGTCACTTTTATCAGTTGTTGGTGGCTGCAGCTTTCATTTTCTGCCGATGGTTATATGATCCCACCGATGGTTATATGCAAGGGTTTCCTTTATCCTTTTTGGTATTTGAATTGATAATGGTAGTATTTGAATTTATTGAGTATCACTCCTACTTAAATGCAATGCACCCTTTATACTCTTGCAGTGTTTTTCTACCATTTGTCCACTGTGGAGGCTGTTTGATATTTACTTAAGACTCAAGATATACTACTTGCTACTATGCCTATTGTTTTTTATCTACTAGAGGGCTGAGGTATAACTTCTACACTCACTTTGTCATTCTTTTATTTATTTATTTATGAAATGGTATTTAGTATTGTTAGAACTTGAACTTGTTATTTGAGCCACACTTTGCCATTCCTTAGTTGCCTCTTCTTCGATTGGTTGTATTATGAAGTTAATCAACAATGTTGTACAAATGTTTTCAACATTATGTAAATCATTCAACAACTTAATTTTCTATCACAAAAGTCAACTTTTGCTTTTGACTTTTAATAGTTTGGACATCATTACTTTTTTTGTTCTTTTTTGTATGTAACTATCAAGTATCAACCATGGTTCTTTTTTGTTTTAGAAGTGATCTAAAACAAAAACCACTTGAGGCCCATTGGTGGCTTTTATTAAAAAAAGACTGCTAACAATTTGTATTACCATTAGTAATCGGTCTCCAAAGTATAACATTTTAACAATCATTATTTTTGCATTTTTTACATTCCGATCATAGGTTGTAATTTATTATAACCAATTGAAACCAGCTTTGTCATTAGGAAAAAAAAAACCCTCATATTAAGCAAATGTTTCCCCACTTTTGCTAAAAGACAAATGCCCATTTTGTGGAAAAGCTTTATGGTGATTTAAAGATAAGGTGGGAGAGCAATGAATATCAATTATTATTATTATTATTACGTTTTGAGATATCTCATATAAACATGAGATGAATAAATGTATGGTTTTTTTCATGAAAAATGTAATTTTTATAGTTTAAAATTTAGGGTTTGATTGGTAATTTTTTTAAATAATATTGCACACAATTATTTGGATTGGATTAAATTTGGGGCTCATTTATATTTAATAAATTAATAATTTATTGAATAGAAGATAAATAAAAAGATAAAATAGTAAAGTAATTTTAAGATAAATTACTTAGAGATGCATTCATAAAAAATCAATTTTCGAATATAGAGGAGAGAAAAATGAAAAGGAGTATTTGCAAATTGCAACTACAGTTGCCACATGTCATAATGAGCAATTAAATACATCAGACACCTATCATGGTGAGAAAATTAAGGTTTTAGAGTTAAAAGAAAAAGGAAAAATCAATTTGACAATCCTATGGACTACAATGATTCAAACATCAATCAAAAGGACCCCCATCTAGGGATATGTTGCAATTCTCTGTATCTTAGGAAAAAGTGAAATACACATGGATTTTGGGTACCTTGTGCATCATCATAATCATCATCATCAATTTGATGTGAAATCTGAATGACAATGATGCGACCACTATAGACAATTAGATACATGATCAGTTCTTATTCTTGACATTAGATTTTTTTTTCTTAAAGTTAAAGATAAGAATTACATAGGGTGATTTATTAAAGTGAATTTTTTAAAGTGATACTCATAAAAATCAACAAACTTATAATACTTTTTAAAATTAAATAAATAAATAATAAAAATACATTTATGTTTTTATATTATGACATTGTTAATATCATCTTTTTTTTTTTTTTTTTGAATTTTTAAAATAATCTTAAAACTTGGCATAATATAAAAAATTTGTGCAAAAATAGGTAAACAAAATAGATGATATTTAGTATTTTTAATTTTACTGACTTAACTTAACAATAATGTGACTAATTTAATTATAAAAATAATTAATCGTATCATTGACAATTTGACATGCATTACTAATAACATAAATAATTGTTATTAATTAAAGTATATTTGTTATGTATAATAATTAATAGATAAATACAACACAGAGATTAAATAAAAAAATTAATTATCATGGTGATAAAATTATTTGTAAATATCATATTTTAATTACAAATTATAGCTCAAGTGAAATCTCTAACTCATTATCCAAATTATGGCAAAACTAACTCTACAATAACAAAATTGTGCAAAAAAGATAAAATAAAAATAAACACACTTTAATCATTCAACTTTATAATTACACACTTTTTTTCTTCTTCTTTTTTACTAATCTATAATTACACTCTTTAATACCCGGTAGACTTTTAATCTGTCTTAATAATAAATGTTTAAAAAAAACAATAGGTACAGTTCACATGCTCTCTTTTTTATTTCACATCCTTTGGTGACCGAAGTAGTTGATGTTCATGTTAGAATATTAAAGTGTGTTTATTAATTTATAATGCGAATCAATTGAAAAAGAAATTAACTTGAATTGCGGAAAGGAAATAAAATGTAACTTCTTTTTTTTTTTTTTTTTTTTTATATATTTACTTAAATAATTATAAAAAAATAAAATAAAATAAAATATTAATTGATTTAAATATTTTTTTTAAGTAATAATGTAAAATAAGAGATTTTTCGTAATTACATTTTGTAAATTTAGAAAAGAGAATCAATACTAAGAGAAAGTACGAAAATAATCAATGAAAATGACTACAAAATTTGTATAATCCTTATTTTCTTTTCATTATGTTTTTAAAAAGTAAACAACATAATGAAAATTACTCATTTTTTCCATTATATTTTTTTATTAGTAAACACAATCTTGGAGTAATACTAATGATACATAAATTTTATTTTTTTTAATCAATTAATTATATTGTGATATGTGATAATTTTTTTAAAAAAAATTAATTAATTTTTATTTTTTTAAAAATAAATATGTGCAAATTTATTTATTTATTTATTTTTTTTTTTTTTGTAATGTACTAATATGCATAAACGAGCTTTGTGGTTCCCAATCATTCAGTGGCACGTACCCGTCACGCTAGGAAAACCCATGTTCCAAGAAAAAACAAATTTAGGGTTTCACACTATTATACTAGTACTGATTTGCTGCTTCAAAAACTCACAATCAATAGGGAAACAAACAGTCTCCAACGGCAAATAATTTCTTAAATGAAGCTGTTCCTCCTTCGCTAGTCATTTAATAGGAAGACTGTTCCTTTCACGTATGAAATTCACAAAGTTTCATGTCAGAAGTCTTCCCCTTTGACCTTTAATGTTGTTTTTTTGACTGCTAATGAAGGACTCTTGGGAGTTGGGATTCAAAATTCATTGAAATTATGGCCTATTTTAATGTAATATTAGAACCCTAGTTATAGAACTAGTTTCACATCTTTGGTTTACAACAGCTCTTATGAAATTATTAAGAATGAGTGGATATTTAGGTAAATATTTTTTATAAATTAAATAACTTAGTCACTTTATTTAAAAGTAACTATATATTTGTTATTTTAATTTTTAATAAATAATATACTTAAATCATTTTAAACATTTTAATCATATAAATAAAATGATCAAAATATATTCTAATTTCAAATAAAATAATTAATATATTCTATTTATAAAAAATAAGTGATTAAAAGCAATGTTTTCAAATTATAAACATTAGGCTGATTTTGAGAAAATTTTCGTAATAATTCAAATTATTATTATTGTAATAAAATTATATATCCAACAATAATAGCATTAATTTATACTAATTTATTTTAAAAATAATAAAAACGATTATGACAATGTTGTACCCTATATCAAAATATACAAGGCATGATCGAATTTTCATTAATTATATCATCTTTTTTTTTTTTTTTTTTTTCACACCAAATGATGATTACCCAAAAGAATTAAAATTTATTTATTTTTTAGAATATCTAGTAACTTGAACTTTTTTTGTATTTTAGGTTTAAATCCAAATTTTAGAATTTAGTTTAATTTTCAATTTTTATTTTAATTGAAAACAAAACTAAATTCTAAAATTCTAGAGTAGGCATTTGCTTTTAACTCCAAATGCCTATTCTTCTTCCTCTTTGTCATTCAACTCTAGCTAATAATAACATTCCAAATCTTCACTAACACAGCAAACAAAGATGTACTATGATTTGAACACAACAATGTCACTGTCTCGGTGTTTTGCTTTATTTTCTTTTTTCCTTTTTCTATATTTGTGTGACTAATTCATATGTCTCATTAGCCTTTCTTATGAAAGATCATAACACAAAAAACAAAAGATAAAAAAGCAATGGAAAAAAAGATATTAAGAAGTTGTAGACTCACTGTGAGAAAGTGAGAGAGAATCACGTGAAAATAAGAGGAGCAGTCACGAAGGTACCTTAGCAAAATACAATGGAACAATGAATTCCCGTGTTTGTCGCGTGCTTTCTACGTCTCTCATAGTTATGTCCCTATCAACCTTTATTTAATTTCCAAAATCTTTTCTTTATTTCACATACTATATTTTACTAACTTTTTTTTTTTTTTTATCGACCTATTTATCTCTACCTCTTATACTTATTAAAGAAAAGGATGCCACAAATTTCTTTTAATTAAATTATTTATATTATTTAATTTTTTTATTAATCACTCAACTTTATAAAAATAACTAATTAATAACATATTATATTATTTTAAATATTTTTCTTAAAAAATTATTATTATTTTTTGTCAAATGATTAAACATAATTAAAACACGACTTTTTAACATTAATAAAATTACAACTAATATGAAAAAATTTCACAAAATATTTATTTTAAATATTTATTAATTGCTACCATTTATTTTAATGTTTTATTAATTTTTTAATTTTTATTAAAAACTAAAATATATATTTAAAGAATTTTATGTTTGAATATTATTATTATTGATTTTTTTAAAACAATTTCACTTTTATCATTGTTAAAAACTCATATTTTAATCGTGTTTCAATTATTAGATGAAAAATAATATATTTTGTCTTTAATTGACTCTTTTTACAAAACTCAAGGAATAAATGACATCATTTTTAATCTAAGAAATTAAACGATACGAATAATCCAATTTAAGAAATTTATGTGGCACCTCACATTTTATTAAATAAGAAAGTATTGTCATAAGTGATTGTAAGAATTTATTTTTGGATTAAGGGTGCAAGAAATCATGTAATTTTTTAGTAGACTACATAGGTCTTGTTGCTTTTTAAAATTAATACTAAAATCTTATTTAGCCATTGACTGAGAAATAGGGCTATATTTTATTAGATGATAGCCATGTAAACAAATTTATAATGTTATTTTAGTCATTTATCACTACCCTAATAAAATAAATAAATTTGTTATTCTAAAAATATCTTTACAAATTTGATAACATAACTAGTAAATGAAAGGACATTTCTCAATTTATCATTCAACAGTTAAAAATTAAACTATAGTATTAATTTTATAAAAGCAATATAATATGTGTAATTCACTAAAAAGCTACCAAATTTATATGCTCTATTTGTATAAATTATAAGATCTCTGTCGCTCTTCAACTTTAATTTTTATAAAAAATAATATATTTTTTAAAAATTATTAGCACTAAAAGTAAATACCATTAGCCTAAACTTTAGAATACTACATCATTATTTTTCTATGAACAATAAATAATTTACAGTTAATTCAAACAAAAATTAATTAGATAAACTTAATTTAATAATTGTTGATAATTTGTTAAAAAGCTTTGACTACTGCCACATTATAATATAATATAATTGTCCCATTAATTAAGAAGCTCTAGGTTTATAGTTAATCACATCAATCTAACAATAATAATAATAATATTGCTTATGAGGAAGTTAAGATTGTTCTGTACATAATACACCAAAAAAAAAAACAAAAAAACAATGAGACTCGTGAATTGTCAGATCAATAGATATTTGAGTACATTCCAATATAAACAAAACTTCAAAAATCTGAATGTTTTTCAAACTCGTGAAATTGAGACAACATTTTAATATAAGGTTCAAGATTTGGTATCACATATGATAAATAAAAGAAAAATGATGAATTAGATTTTTTTTTGTTTTTTTGATAAAATTGATAGTGACACACATATATATAATGTTATATCTCTTTCATTGTTTGTATCCCATATTGTGATAAAGTTTGTAAAGGATTGTACTCTCACTCCTTTTACTTTATTAGTGAAAAGGGTTATTGGCCAACTGTTGATGTTGCGAGTGGATTTAATATTATTGGCCAAAGCTAAGCTTAAAAAAGATAGTAGGTTCGGTTGAAAGCAGCATAGTATGTTTTTGCCTCTATCAAAGTAAGAAAACTGAAGTAGTACTACATATCACTTTGAGCGCCACTTAAATTGAATGTGCAAATCAAAGTCTTTGTTTTCAAATGCACTTTAGCATTGATAAAAATCACTCATCATCTCATGTATGTGACAGAATTTGACTGGTCACAAATTTATCTTAATTAAATAATGGTAGTTCGTATTAATCAAATACATAAATTTTTTTAATAACAAAAATAAAATAAATATATAAATATGTAAAAATAAAATCGATTATTTTCTAATAATTTTAATTTTTAAGATAATTAATTTCTTAATATATAACATAGTATCAGAGTTATAAATCATATATTCAAATTTCAATAATTCTAATTATTAATTGCAAGTGTTGGCATTTATAGTGTATAAAATTAACATTTGTGAATAGTGATGTATAAAAGTATTAATTGTTGATTTTCTCCCGGATAAAGCTCCTGTGTTCAAAATTCATTAATTTTAATTATTAATTTTAAGTATTTAGTATACATGATATATATATATATAATACACACATATGCATATTGACATATGTAAAACTTCATCTTAATAATTTAAATTTTTAAACATTAATTTTTTGATAATTTATAATATAATATGAAAACTATTTAAATTCTACTGATCTAAATTATTAAATTTTAATATGTCTTCGAAAACATACTAATCAACAAATCAAACTTGTTACGTATATACATAATAATCTAACAACGGGTTGAAAAGATATTTCTAAAGTAATATAAATAATTCATCATTCATGAATACATGTCAATTTATCATTTAAGGAATAAGTTAGCTAATGGCACAAATTTGTATCTAAATTAAATATAATTTGACATGAGATATATTTTTATTAAAAATTAAATAATTTAATAAATTATTAAATTATTTTGTCACATAATAAGCAATAATTAATATGACCTAACTTTAGCATTTCACTGTAGTTAAATGGGAGCAACTTTCAAGAAAACACCCAAACTTTTGAGGCAAAACTAACACCAAGCCATTCCCAGACCCTAAGAAATAAATAATTTTGTACTATGCAAAACCCCACACTTGCCCCGAAGACTCTATAGAAGAGACATTAATTTCTAGATCTACATAGATAGCCCACCTTGAAATTCGGGGTGTGAGTTAGAGAAAAAAGAGGGTAACACTTCCACTCCCATCAATCCCTATATCATGGTAACAAAGAAAGCAAGAAAAGAGAACCTCATGTGAGCAGGGTTAAAAATATTCTTTCTTTTTTCTTTTCCCTATTTTCTATAAAAAAAAAAGTGCCAATACATAAATAATGTTTTCAAAATAATATTAAAATATTTTTTTACGAAAATAACAATAAAATATTTTAAAAAATATTTCTATCTGTTAATTGTTTTTTTTTTTTTTTTAAGTTTTATTCTATTTTTTTCCTATAAAAATGAGGTTTGTTGTTCATAAATCATAATACATTAATAAACTTTCATAAATATAATATTAAAATTAAAAAAAGTATAAATTGATTAGCTTATTATTACTTATTTTAATATATTTTTAAAAAGTATATAAAGTTTATAAAAATTAACTTCAATTTTTCATAATTCTTTTAAAATATCTATAACATTGATAATATTCCATATCTCCATAAAATTAAAATACCAATATAGTCACTCATATTCATGCATGTGAGTTTCAAAAACAGAAGTAACTCTCCTTCCCATAATCCCCACCAATTTGATCAGAAAAATTTATTAAAATGTGATCTAAATTAACTTTCATCATCATTTCCCACAACCCAATGTCTCAAACTCCATCATATTCAGTTAGACCATATGTGTAAAGTGAAAACAAGAGGGAGATATTGGCACGATTTATATTGTTGTTGTTTAACAATAATTTATTAATTATTATTTTAATAATAATAATAATTATACAATAATAATAAAATTTAAATGAAATTGTATATGATTTTTTTTTTTACAATATTTACATAATATAACGTAAAAATGAGAGAAATACATAGAATAAGTAAATTTATATATTTTTTTTCCTACATTAATCATAATATGATACATAAAAAAATTATTTTAAAAATTAAAAAAATAATTTAATTATTTTAGATAATTTTATTTATATTATATTATAATTAATATAAATATAAATTTATATAATTTTAATTTTTTTTTAATTGTAATAAATGTGTAAAATAAAGTTCTCAATTAACATAAATTTCTCTCTCTGCTTCTCTGTCATCAGTCACTTCTATGATTTTGCATCACTTTGTTGTTATTCTTAGCTGGAACTTATCCAACGATTTTTATATGCTTCAACTACACTAGAAAGTAATATATAAGAAGTGAGGGAATTTTTTTTTTTTTTTTTTTGCTTAAGCAAAAACATATATATATATATATATATATATATAAATATTAACCGTCCTATAAAGCTCTCGATTCGATATGTAGCAAAAAATATATATATATTAGAAGAAAGGAGCCTCTTTTATTTTTCACTCCCATCAGATAACAAAGATTTAGATAGAAAATCATGTTCATTTCACCACAGGGTCCTGTTTTTGTTGGTTGACACAGTGATTAAGACTTGAAAGCTCCCATCTTTTCATGTCTATTGACACTGATAGTTGATACATCAGTTGGCTTGTTCATGTCCTATTTTTGACCCCTTATTTCTTTCCACTTACGCTTCTTCACTTAACACTGTGTTCTTCAAGTATTACAACAACAGAGCTAAGAAAGAGAGAAGTAGAGAGAGGGAAAAAAATGGGGTCTTTGACATTTGAAGCTGCAGAGAAGAAGGCAATGTGGCTCTATCCTAAGGTTATGGGTTTTAATCCTTCAGAGAGATGGGGTCACTCGGCTTGCTATTCTCATGGAACTCTTTACGTCTTTGGGGTATGCAAAATTTTCGCTAGTGATTTTTAATTTACATCTTCTAGTCTTGCCCTTTTCTGCGCTAGAGATTTTTAATTTACATCTTCTAGTGTTGCCCTTCTCTGTTCTTGGCTGTTTAAAGATGCTTCTTTTATCTTTATGGTACTGGGTTTCTATTGTTTAAGATATTGGTTCTTTTTCAGTAGTCTGACTATAAACTTATGATGAAGAATTTCATACTAATATCTTCTTCTAATATCCTCTCTTGTAGTTTTTTTTTCCTCATACTTTTTTTAATTAAAGATTTTTTTTTCCTTCTTTGTTGAACTGGTAATCTTTCCCATAGTTATATATTTGGTTAGTGTGGAGTTCAAATTTCTTCTCTTTCCTTTTTGCTATTTTCTTGTTAGAGTCTATGTTGGTCCTTGTCCAAGCTACAGAGATGGACATGTGGGTGTGGGTAATGTACACTCTAACTTATTGTAATTTTATAGAAAATTTTAAAAAATAGGCGTGTTTGGACATCTAAAAATTTACGAATTTAAAAGATCCTCTATGGATTAGAAATTTAGAATATTGTTTTCTGAACTTTGATATGATCTAAATTTCTCTATTATCTGGATAGTTATGATATTTGTTGGGCTGGGTTCCAACCAAAAAGTGAACTCATTAGGAGAGGTAAAGCATTTCAATTATATACCCAAATTATTATTTATATATTTTTAATATAGGACTTGTTCGCAGACGTGATCTTTTGGTTAGAACCCAAGCCAACAATATTTGGTATCTTCTCACTACTTTGCTGTAATGAACACAACTTCTACTTCAAATTTATCGGTTTTCTACGATAGAAAATAGTAAACTGTCTATTGTCTTTTATGAAATACTTTCAATATACTTCCCATTATATATGTTGATATGTTGTTTTTGTCAACCAATTTCAGGGTTGTTGTGGGGGCCTGCACTTCAGCGATGTCCTTCTGCTAAATCTTGATACAATGGTTTGGGATTCTCTCATACCAAAAGGCCAAGGGCCTGGTCCAAGAGACAGTCACACTGCTGTTACTATAGGTAATAAAATGGTAGTGTTTGGTGGTACAAATGGCTCCAAGAAAGTAAATGATGTTCACATTTTAGACTTTGTGACCAAAGAATGGATACAACCAAAATGTTACGGGACACCACCTTCTCCTCGTGAAAGTCATTCTGCTACGCTCGTTGGTAATGAGAAGCTAGTGATATTTGGGGGTAGTGGTGAAGCAAATTACTTGAATGATGTACATGTTCTAGATCTCAAAACCATGACTTGGACTTCCCCTGAAGTTAAAGGTGATCATATTCCTGTCCCAAGAGATAGTCATAGTGCTGTTGCAATTGGAAATAAGCTCTTTGTGTATGGTGGAGATTGTGGTGATCGGTACCATGGCGATGTTGATGTGCTTGACATGGACTCTATGACTTGGTCGAGGGTATGACATTCCTTTGTCTTTACAAAATAAAAATTAATTCTTTTATTTCTGATGAATTTAAAAATTAATTCTTTTATTTCTGATGAATACTGAGCAAAATATGTGTTTTTGTGTTGCTCTAACCAGTTGGCTGTTCAAGGATCTTCACCTGGAGTTAGGGCTGGTCATGCAGTTGTAAGCATTGGTACAAAGGCAAGTGATTCTTATAATATGAAAACTAGAACAGCAAAGAGCATATAGCGCGGTACAAATGCTAGTGTTACCGAGTGTTGCTATGATAAAAATTGTCATAATTTTAATGCACTAATGACCTTTTTCATTTCCTAGTACATGCCATGAGTATTGTTTTCTTTCTTTTTCAAAATCCTATTTGAATGTGAATGTCAACAAGCTATTTATAATTTTCAGATTCTTGTTATTGGAGGTGTTGGAAACAAACATTACTATAACGATGTTTGGGCCCTTGACGTGAATACTTGTTCCTGGAAACAAGTGGACATATGCGGCCAGCAGCCACAAGGGCGATTCTCTCATACAGCTGTTGTTGCAGACTCAGACATTGCCATCTATGGCGGGTAAATTCCATACTCGTATGATCATGTACATTTTTGGCTTCTCTCTTAACATTACTCTAAAGTTATTCATTTATTGAATACCTGTTGTAATGAATCTTGTAGGTGTGGCGAGGACGAGCGACCTCTTAATGATTTGTTAGTATTGCAGCTAGGAAAACAGCATGTTAACGGTCGTTACAACGTTTCCATGTGCAAAATTTTTGGAAACCATTTGAGTAGAGATAGGAGAAGATCCTCAATTGGAGCACTAAACAAAATGGTACTTTAGTTGTAGGAAAAGTGCTTTATATTAATAACTATTAAAATTAAGGGCTTATTACCCTTTTTTATGTTTGAAACAGAAAACTGTACATTGGGGGAACAACTTTCTATTGAACGAGAAAGGGCATAAACCAGAATCAGAAACAAAGCCTTTTTCGTCTCTGCTTAAATCAGGTTGGTTTCTTGTATAAAAATATGGAAAAAGGCACCAATAGTCCACTAGCTTTGGGCAAAGGAGCACATTAGTCTCTGGTGCGCTTTGTCCTATACCTTTAGTATACCAGAATGCTCCTTTGCTCAATGTTATGGATCTACACCATAAAAATATTTAATAATACGGGACATGTTTAAACTTTCTTTTTTGCGATCTCGTAGATACTTTACATCCAAAGAGGAAAAGAACAACTATTACAAAAGTATTGGATGTTGAATCCGATAGGGAAGAACATTCTCTTTCGCTCTCACAGAATTCATCTGTATCACTCCCTGATCAAGAAAAGACAGGAATTCATAAAGGTGCTGATTCAGTTGTGGCTTCTCAAGGTTTTAATTTGTTTCAGCAGTTAACTCAAAGGCCAAGTAATGAACATGCTCTGAGTAGTTCAAGTAATCAGAAAGAGTTTGGAAACGCTTTCCCAATAACAACAAATGATATTCATCTTTTCGGAGAACCTCAAACCCTAACACGAAAAGAGCAGTACCTTCATGCTCAAATTGACAGAGAGAAATTTCAACTCCCATTGCTAGACCAGAAGCCCTTGGAGGGAGGGCCTATTCATAACTTGGTAATTTGACTAAATTCACTCTCTTAATACTTGTGTCGGAAAGTCCGTTTTTCATCTGTTTTAGTTTCCTTTCTGCTCAGATTGGTGCCGATGTTCGAGGTAAAGTTGATGGAGCATTTGATTCAGGTTTCCTTATGAGTGCGAATGTTGATGGAAAACTATTTAGAGGTGTTTTGTTTGCACCAGTAAGCTTCCTGACTCATAATCTCAACTTTGGTTGCAGAATGTGATTGGATGTTAAAATTGAACTGAACTTTTTCATACAATTGCATTCTGCCACATTAGTTGAAACAATTAGTATTACATATTCCATTATGATGCCATTAAAATTGGTTGACGATAACTTCTCTATGCAACTTAGTTTTTCAACCATGGAGCTGCAACTGCCGCACTGAGAGCTCCAATCGTAGCACACAGCCCTACATCTGTATCAAGCAACGGACCGTTGTTACCCTCAACTGCTGCTCAACCAATTCTGAACTCGAATTACGGAAAACCACCCATCAATTTTTGCCAGCAGCCTGGACATAAAACCATTAAACCATTAAGTCAAAGCTTTAGGCAATCTCAAGTGACTCAGACATTTCCAATCATTAGAGCAAGTAACTCATCAACTCAACCAAAAGAACAAAGTCTCAAAAGTGATCTTCAAGGTGTGTTTCTCACACTAGGAGGACCTGGAAGCAGCAAGGGTTAATATGATGAATGTAATGCAATGGATGCTAATTTATTAAATCTTAAATAAAATTTGTATATCTCGAATAGGTAGCATTTTATTTTACTTCTAATGCCTTTCCCTAATTTTATTTTCTGACTAGTATGAGTAGGTAGAATTAGTCTCTAGTCTATGATTTTAAACTTATGAGCTGGTATGCGTGTTATATATAAATTTTAGTTTTGGCGCGTACTCCCTTGTTCATCGGTCCCCAATGTCTTATTGTATCTCTTCTACCTCCTTTGATGTATTTTCCCACCAGGTAAAGTAATCATGGAAATTTTTTTGACTTTTTATTGATGAGAAAATTTTGATGGGGAAAATTCCTTGTGGTTGGGTTAACGTTTTTCATCCCATCAAACCCTTGAACCTAAATTTTTTATTATTTTATATAATTTTTTTTATATATATTTTACTTAAAAAAATATAACATTATAATTAAAAATATATTTTATTTTTATTTTTTAACTATCATAAAAATAAATAATTTAATTATATTTAACATTTATTGAACATAATTTTATTTTTATGCATAAATTTTATTATTTTATAACATAAATTTGTAGCTATACATATATTATTAATATTCGATCTTCAAAAAATTTTAAAATTTCTGTGGAGAATATTATCCCTGTCCCAGCAAATAATTAGCGTGAGGATGAGGAGCTTAAACTTGGCTAGGCCCTGCCCTTCTCCATCCTATTGACATCAGTCATTATGTAGAACAAGTATTTTTTTATTGTTATTAAAAGAGAGACAATAATTAATAATTAAATCATATAAAAATCTAACAGTTTTATTAGCAATTTAATTCAAGTATCCGTTTGGGTAGTTCATAGTAGTAAAAAAATCACAACTGATATTAGTGGAAAAAAAAAATCAATAAAATAATATTAAGATTGTGTTAAAAATCACAGTTTATTCAAAATTATTGTAATAATATTAATATAATATTTATATGTACTATGCATATTATTATTTTTGGAATTAATTTTGCATATGATAGTTTAAACTTTATAATGTTAAATTTGTTACAATTTTTCTTTTTTTATTAGAGATGTTAATTATAAAAAAATTTCATTGTTAATTTATGGGAGTAATTTTTAATAATGTTGCAATTGTTTTTTTGTCAAGTAGTGTGATATTTCTTGCTATCTTTTCAAATAAGCATCTTTTGATTTTTACTATTGCTACTGATAGTAAAAATATACTGAAATGTGCCATTTAACAGTATAAAGCAATTATATAATAGTAGGACTGTAGCAAAACAGTATAGACTCAATAGATCATCACGGAAGAAAAAAAGAAAAGAAAGAAAGAGACGGGGAGAGAGAGAGAGAGAGTTAAGGCTGGGGAGCTTCGGAGCTGACTACTTATGTTTTGTTTTTGCAGAAAATTGAAATAATCCCCCGCTTATTGCGCGCGTCACTGTCCTTCACTGGCCAAAAAGGAAAGGACAACAGATAAAACGATGCGTTCTTATTAACCGTCCGATCTGTATGCCATCTCCTAACAAAGGACGATGACGACGAAAGATTATTCATGCTTTTAAAATCAAAAAGAATTTTTCCCATACCTATAACAATTCATAAAAAATTATTTAATTAATTCACTTATTATTAAAATATTTTACTATCAATTTTTTATATATTATTCTCAATTTTATATTCAATTAATAATAAATAAATTATTTAATACAATAGCAATTTTTTTTAAAATATGTTATAATGTGGTTAATTTTCATTACATAATATCTCTTCATACATTTAATTAATTTTTAACTAAAAAATATACATATATATGTTTGTTTTTCTTACCATATAAATAAATATAAATTTTTAATATCATAAAAAAATAAACATATTTTTTTATTAAAAAAATTGAAAAATAACAATAAGTCAAATTATTAAATCATTCCTACAACCAATATTTTTTTAAAAGTAAATAATATAATATTTTAAATTAAAAAAATATAATTTTTGTATAATTTTTTTTAATGTTTAATATTTAGTTGTTTCATTTTATATATACTATATTATATTTTATGTAATTATATTTTAAAAAATATAATTAACTTTTTTTATATAAATATATTTATTCTTATTCAAATATAAATTTTATTAACATATTAATTTAAGTCTTCTACTTTTTTTAAGGAAAACAAAATTCATTGAATTAGGACTAAATTTACTCCTGTATCATTAAAAATTTAGAAGGATTTCTAACTACGGTAGAATTAAGACAGTTATTAGACTCGATATTAAAATAAACATCTCAAATTTTGAAATTGTTTCCTTCTATTCAGATATAAACAACCTTAAGCTCTTTTATTTAATCAACTAGATTATTTATTTATGGTATATTAATTTAAATCTTGTTACATGTATATTTAAGCTCTTTTATTTAATTAATTAGATTTATCATTTATGGTATATTAATTTAAATCTGTATATTTATAGTACTAAAGTTTTCTTGTTATAAAAAGAAATATAAGGTTTTTATTTTTTATTTTTTATAATATATTTATTATTATTATTATTATTTTAAATTACGTAATTGATGGTATACAGTAGGACCAAAAAGTAAAACATATGAATTTCTCTCCCCCCGTTAACAATTGATGTTGATTTAAAACTAGAAAAAATAAAGTGAGTTTTTATTAGATTAAAAAATTCAAAGTGAGAAGATGTCCTTTCTTTTCTTGTGTCAAATGTCATGTCATTTATCCGACAAGACATTTCTGTCATTTAATACAACTTTAATTATTAAAGTATCAGCGTGGAAGACTAGTGATACTGACTTACTGACAATCAAATTCGTCATCCACATAACTTCCTCTGATTTGGAGCACATACGGCTCGTTAGACATTATTAAAAATTAAAAACTTTATTTTTATTCACAAATATACTGTATATTTTATAAAATTTATATTTTAAAATTAATACATTAAAATATTTTTTATCCTAATAAAAATAAATAAAATTACTCTTAAAAATCCTTGTTGTATATTTTTTCTTTAATCATTATTTTGCTGTAAAATTTAATTATATTATATATATTAAAGTTGTATAATTATATAAAAAAAATTATTACTAAGATGCATGAGTGTGGATTAAAATTATATTGCACATTTAATTCATTTATTTAAATTTTTAATTATAAAATTATGTTTTAATGTTTTTTTTCAAATAAAATTATTTTAAACTACATATAAATAAATTACATATTATTTTAAATATTAAATATTTAAATTATTTTCAAATATGATAGAGTAATCATATATATAATTTATTTTATTTTATACTATGAATTAATATATTAATATTATGTTAGATTGTACAATTTTAAAATATTATTAATATAAAGTTATATTTTTTCATTCACACTTATTATATCATATCATATGAAGAGACTAAGTTGTTTATAAAATAATAAATTAATTGATCTTAAAATAATATGTTAGTTTGTATATATTTTGTAAATTATGTAAATTGTTATATATATTTTTTTGTACACATTTTGGATATCTAATGTGTTATTTTAGAACTAAATTATTTATATACATATTGTATATGCTATTTAAAGTCAAACTTATTTCTTTTTAATATAATATGGAACCTCATGCTAATAAATTTTAAAATTAATGTATTTAAACTTATTTATTCATTTGGTCTATAATTTATTTAATATCTTATAATTTAGTTAGTAACCTTTCAATTTAAACAATTTATCCTTAATATTTATATATTTGATAAATTAAACCCAAAATCTCAATCTATATCAAATTAATTTAATGGTATTATATTTAACTATTATATGATTGAAATGCTAAATAATAAATTATAATTGTTTTCATAGGTTATAGACTAAATTATGTATTTTGAAATAAATTCGAGACAAAATAAATTTAAAAATAAGTTATAATGTAATTAAGTATAACGCTAATAAACTAATTTAATAAAATTTAATTTAACAAAAACTTAAATTTTTGATTAAATTTTTCAAATTTAAAAACATTTAGGATAAATTGAATAAACTGTTTGAATTAAAATAATAGAAATTAAATTGTAATATTTTAAATAAGAGATAAATGAATAAATAATTCATGTGTTTATTTTCTAAAACAAAATATAAATTCTCAAATTTAAATAAAAATATGTAATAATAATAAATGAAGAGTTTACTCATCGAACAAAATAAGATCTCCCAGTGCAATATAATTTATAGCAGTTCTTATCGACTGAATACATATATATTATATAGGAGGTCATCTATTATGAATTGAGATATGTTAGAATATAAATAATGTGTACTCTACTTGTATGATGTGTCGTATGACCAAAATTTTACGACCTATGTTGTATGATCTATTAAGTAATAAGTTTACTTGAAGACTTGTCTTGATTATCCAGACCATCCAAGTATGATCTGAATGGTACGACCTGAATGGTATGAACTGAGAGCTCATGACTTGAAGATAAGGACTTCAGAAGATCAGATCATCCAAGTATGACCTGAATGGTATGAACTGAGAGCTCATGACTTGAAGATAAGGACTTTAGAAGATCAAATCATCTAAGTATGACCTGAATGGTATGAACTGAGAGCTCATGACTTGAAGATGAGGACTTCAGAAGATCAGATCATTCAAGTATGACCTGAATGGTACGGCCTGAATGGTATAAACTGAGAGCTCATGACTTGAAGATGAGGACTTTAGAAGATCAAATCATCCAAGTACGACCTGAATGATATGAACTGAGAGCTCAGGACTTCGTAAGATCAGATTATCCGTATACGACTGAAAAATGATGACCTAATTAAGACTAGTGGGATCTTCAACTCCAAAACATCCGACAAGTTCAGTTCTGACATTGAGTATACAAGTCTGACATCATACACCTATGTCAGACTTGGTTGTACCTATTGTATTATGACACATGTAGATCTATGTCTATATATATCCAAATGTAATTCTCATTGTAGAGGCTGAAAATTTAATACTAAAATTCTAGTGTGAAGAGAATTCTCTAAAAACAAGATCTATACAGGAAATTATAAAATTGGCAAGCTCTATATCCCAAATTCCCAATAAGCAATTTATCTGGTTTGGGACAATCTGGTTTGACTAGGTTGAGAGTTTGATTCAGCTATTGATGACAAATGTGTTGTATTGTTAAATTGATTTTAGGTCGCTTATGCAGCGGAAAGAATATTATTGTCCACAAGTGTTTCTGCTCTGGGGGCATGGGCCTAATAAGGCTTACTTATGGATTCCACAGATTTACAAAGATTCTTGAGAAGAAAAATGGCCCAATTTGACTGCTTAACATCAGGAAATGAAATAGAGAGAAATTTTTAGTAATTGGGCAAGTTGTTAAGGTAGTTAAAATGGTGATAAATTCAGTCAGTAAAATAGATCTTATAGAAATTTTATTTATTCCCAATTTCCAATAAAATTTTAAAAAATTGATTCCTTTATAATCTTTTGTCGGATCGTATGCATAAGTTCTTAAAAAGAGTTTTATTATACATAGAAATATCATATGCCATCAAATTACTTTATTTTCTTTATGCAAGAAAAAGAAATTTAAAGAGCCTATAAATATTGTTAGCCAATAGAAATAATTGGTTATAAAAATAAAATATGCTTGGACCAGAAAAACAATAAAATAATGACGATTTTAGATTTAAATATATTTTACTAAAAATAGTATTTTTAAGTTAGGCCTGGGCCTAATAAGGCTACTTATGAATTCCATAAATATTTTTGGAAGATAATAGTTAATGACCCAAAATAATGACTATTTAATGTCCATATATATTTTATTAAAAATAACATCTATAAATATTAATAAATTATATAATAATTTTATAAAATATAATTTTTATTATAAAATAAAATTATATATTTTATAATAAATTTTTGCTATTTATATCATTTTATTAATTTTATGTATTATTATATTATATTAATTATTAACTTGATTTTCAATACATGTTAAATAATATATACTTTTTATCTTTTGTATATGTTTTTAAAAGTAAAATATGTATAAATTGTTAGAAAGAGTTATACTATACATAGAAAAATTAAAAATATCATATACCTACTAAATTACTTTATTTTTTTATGCAAAAAAAAGATAATTAAAGAGCCTATAATTATTGGCAAAACTACAATTATTGTTAACTAAGAAAAATAATTTATGATAAAAATAAAATACGCTGAGACCTAAAAAATAATTAATGACCAAAAATAACAACGATTTAAGATTTAAATATATTTTACAAAAAATAGTGTTTATAACTTAGGCTTGGCCCTAATAAGGGTACTTATGAATTCCATAAATCTTTTTGGAAGATTATAATTAATGACCTAAAATAATGACTATTTAATGTTTAAATATATTTTGTTAAAAATAACATTTATAAATATTAATAAAGTAATGATAATTTTATAAAATTATTTTTTATTATAGAATAAAATTATATATTTTGATAATAAATTTTGCTTTTTATATCATTTTATTAATTTTATGTATTATTATATTATATTAGTTATTAACTTAATTTTCAACACATGTTAAATATATATATTTTTTATCTTTGGCACATGCTTTTAAAATATAAATTTTGCCGAAGCTAGATGAATGAGAATTTTTATTTTCTCAAAAAAAAAAAAAAAATCAATAAAAAAATCAAAAGAAATTAGTCATAGAATGACCAGAATATGCTACATCTCAAGAATAAATATTAGATTATGAGCACTATTTTAAACGTATGTTTAAATAAGATGTAAATATGTGCTCCGATAAGGTTTAAACATATTTTGAAATTTAAAAATAAATTAATAAAAGATGATGTTTGATAATAATTTTAAGTTATAATTAAATAATTAATTTTTTAATTTTTGATTGTTTTTATAAAAATAAATACCAATAGTTTTTCAACAATTTATATTTAGTATTTTCAAAAAGAAACTAAAAAATTACTTACAAATTGCTTGATAATGTTTTTTTTTTTTCTTTAAAGAACCTAAAAAAGAAAGATTTTTTTTTATTATTATTTACCAATTTAAAATTTTTAATCATTTTCTTCCAACACTGATACATACAAAAATTATAAAATTTGATTTTTTTTTTTTTTTTGTAACAAAAAATCTGATTTAAAAATATTATTCTTAAAGATTTATTAATAATCTCATATTTTGGTATTAGTTTCTTAAAAATATGAAAATTAAAATTAAATACTATTATCAAATATATTTAATTGAAAAATTATTTAAAAAAATAAAAAATTAAGAATATAAATTTGTTATTAAATACACGTTATTAAAATTGAAAAGCACTGCACAAGAGTCAAAAACGAAAAGGAATTTTTTTTTTTTGCCTTAAGAGAACAAGAAACCTACAAAATCTAGTTCTGTTCTATGCTAATCAACTGGTAAAATGTCAATTCTTAAAAATTTGTGAGAAAATTGGTTGGGGTGGAAATATTTTATTAATTAAAATAATACTTCCTTTGATCTTAATATTATTAAGGGCCAATCATATTTTTCCATCTAATTTGAGATGATCACAAAATTTAATAAACTAGCGTTACTTTTTATTAGGGGTGTAAATCGTATAGTATTAATCGTATTCGTATCATATTATTTGTGTGGTATTTTTATGTTGGTTGATACATTAAAAAGTTTACTTGATTTTTTTTTGTATTGTCTATTTATAATAGTAAGAAATAGTAAAACTTTTAAGAACATGAAAAAATTATTAATCAATTCTTACTAAAAAAAATTCGTATTATTTTATATTCGAATCATATTATCAAATCGTATCAAAAATTAACACCCTTACTTTTTGTCCATTTTAACAGTTTTACGAAGAAATAAAAAAAAAATAATAATAATAATAATAATAATAAGGAGGAGGAGTAGGAGGAGGAAAGGAATTAATAAAGGGAAGTAAAAAAGAAATAGCTTGAATATTGTCCAATCATAAGGTAGAGCAAAAGCCAAAAATAGTGGAGTTCCAAATTCCAATAATTAATACCAAATAAGGGCTTTTTTTTTTTTTTTTTCCGATTAATGAACTTAATTATGAAACTTGCTGGCTAGAGTTAAAAAATTAATTACATTGATTAACCATTTGTTTCATGATTCCAAACAAGAATTACATAATAATACAGCACCTAACAACCCAATTGGTACACAAAAAACACCTATCAATTTGTTCTCCCCATGCCAGCTTGATAGTTAAGATTTAGAGATCATCAGTTTGTTTAATAACAATTAACAATTAGTAACTCATGAACCTCTCTAAATCATACCTTCTTCTTGCTTCAAGAAAAGGTGGGTTATATGTCCTATTCCATAGTCTTTATAATATTTCTTCACCAAACCTCTGTAAACATCAAATCTGCCCCATGAAGCTGAATGACAATAATATAAAACATGAATAAGAAGACTGATTTTTTTGGTCATAATGGGCCAAGTTAGTCACTATTTTTGTTATATCTTGATCCCTAAGTATAATAGTTAATTAGAAACTTTGAATGAAATTTATATTTCTTATCTCATCAGAATACTTCCTCTGTCTCAAGATATAAATAGCAAGACTTTTGTATGCATTTTTTTTTTTCTCTTTCCATTGTGCAATGTTCTCACTGAGCTGCGACCTGAAAAAATCATCGTCACCTAATTTATGAGTTAAAATGAATTAGTTAATTTAACAAATTGCATTATTTAAACAGAGTGGTGTTATTCCCGTATATAAAATTTCTAATATCATAATTATTTTTTATTAATGACAATTTTATTAATACAAGTGACACTAATGAAAATTTAATTATAGAAATATAAAAGTAAAAGTAAATTTATACACTTTTGTTATGGTAATAATAAAAATGATTGTAACAATATCATTATTCTTTAAATATTAATTTTCATATGTCATTATAAAAAAATATTTAAACAACAATAATTTTATTTCATTATTGTTTTGAAAAATATAATAAAGAATAACATTTATACATTTTGTATTTAAACAAAATTATGTATTTTTTAAAATACAAATGAGTTAGCTTGTGAAATATTGAACTCAACTCATTAAAAAAGTATCAAAGTTGGGCCAACTTACATAAGTTTTAGATGAGTTTAGTCGAGTTACGATTCGTCTTAAATAAGCTTGAAAGTTGGGACAATCTAACTTATTTAACCCTGATAGAAAGCGATAATTTCATTTTTTAATATTTATTTTTAGTGCTTTTTCTTGATATTTCAAAATTTTGATATCATTTTAAATATAACTAGTTTTGGATCCGTGCATAGCACGAGTTACTACAAATAATATAATTACATTATTAAAATTATTTATTTTAAAATAATTATTTAAATCAATATAAAATTTATATAAAATTTGTTATATTATAAATTTATTTTTATCTTATATTTTGTGTTAATGTTTTAATTTCAATACTTAATTTAAAATATTAATACTACTTCTAAAAATAATATAAACAAAGATCGGTTATTCAAATTTGATAAGTATGTAAGAATATTTTGGTATTTATTGAAGTACAAGATGAATAAATTTATAAGAAAATGTATTTATTATATTTATTAATATATTAAAAAATAAAAACTAAAAAAGTGAAAAATAGTACACAATAAATATTGGTGGACAAGAAAAATCAATTTATAAGAAAATGTATTTATTATAAGTGTATTTTAATATTTATTAATATATTAAAAAATAGAAACTAAAAAAAGTAAAAAAAAAAAAATAATCAGAATAATATACAATAAAACTAACAAAATAACTATTTATAATAAATGTATTTATTTTAAAGATGTTTTAGTATTCCTTAGTATAGAAGAAAAAGAAAATTATAGGTATCAAAATGATACATATTATAATTAACAAAATAATTATTTATAAAAGTGTATGTAGAAGAAGAAAATAATAATAAGTATATATGTAGGGATGATATTTATTGTTGTACAGTAAAATAACTGTAAAAACTAAAAAAATGGAAACTGATAAAAACGACGTAAATAACTATTCATATAAGGTGTATTTGGTGTACATGAAAAACCAACAAAAACGATTAAAACGAAAAAAGAAGAAAAAAAGCAGCATGAAGGGTTTGCTAGAATGAAGCAGTTATTTAAGGGGGTATATTGGTAATTTTCAAATAGTAGGAGAACTACCAAAAACAAAATGCTTTTATATATAAAAGATAAATTCTACGGATCAAAAGAATTTCCAGCATTTTTTTATTCTGAAAAAAAATTGAAAAATGGTTGAAAAGAGAGCATAAGGATCCAAGGAAAAAAAAAAAAAAATTCCCAAAAGGGAATGAACAAAAATGAGTTCAAACAAATTTAAATTGACTTTTACAGCACTCCAATGGCTAAGCTGGGCCAAATACTGCTTTATTTGAAACATATAGTTACCAAATCAACCAAACACAATCTTAACATGCCTATATAAGCAACCCTCAATCACTTAAGTCAATCACTTCACTCCGAAATTAGCAAAATCCACAATTTGTCTAAGAACAATGGGTGCTTCTGCTATTTCAATACCTACACTTCTATCTACGTTTGCCTTTTGTTTGATCAGCCATCTTATCTTCTTTCCTGAGATTGCCATTGCAAACCAAGAAAGTGTTACAAGGCACTACACTTTTGATGTATGCATTTTTTGTTGTTGTTGTTGTTGTTGAATTGACCTAGGATTGTTCCTAGCGTCAAAACTATAAAAAGAAATGCTTGTTATTTTATTGAACTTTTTTTTAACCTACTTTTGACAGATAAGACTGAAAAATGTCACAAGACTGTGCCATACAAAGAGCATTTTAACAGTTAATGGAAAGTTCCCAGGGCCTCCCATTATTGCTAGAGATGGAGACATTGTAGTTGTTAAAGTTATCAATCATGTTAAGAACAATGTTAGCTTACATTGGTATGAAACCCATCAACTTTGACACTTTTGCATAATTAAGAGCTTTTGATTTTCATAATGTAAAATTCGTTGCACTTAAAGAATTTTCACATGTGTCAAAAGGGGAAAGAAGAACAATATTGTAGAATTTTCACATAGTAGTATGAAAATTCTACATATACTTGTCATGTTTACTAGTGTGTGGAAAACTTTCACACAGCTTTGTACAATTTGAGAGCAAGTAAAGATTGGGAGAAAAAAAAAAAAATCATGAACATAAATAGTAACTGAAAGTAAGTCTAAACCAAATTAGAAAGTAAAACATTTATATAATTCAACTTTATTTTATGAGTTTTCTTTTTTTATTGTACCAAAACTATTGAAAAATTGAATGTTTTGCCGATGTAATTAGGCATGGAATTCGGCAACTTCTAACCAATTGGGCAGATGGACCGTCATATATCACACAATGCCCTATCCAAACTGGACAAAGCTATGTATACAACTTCACTATAAGTGGACAAAGAGGCACACTTCTTTGGCATGCTCATTTTTCATGGCTGAGAGCTACTCTTTATGGACCGATTATTATCCTTCCCAAGCATAATGAGTCTTACCCATTTGTTAAACCACACAAGGAAATCCCCATTATGTTTGGTACTAGCTAATTACCAACAAAAACTTACCAAATTTGACTATTTCAAGTATTGCTATACTTTAGTACCATTTTCTGACATATCAATGATCAAATCACAGGTGAGTGGTGGAATGTTGATGCAGATGCAGTTATAAGTCAGGCTCTGCAGACTGGAGCTGGCCCTAATGTCTCTGATGCATACACATTTAATGGACTCCCCGGTCCGTTATACAATTGTTCCAAAGGTGGAAACTTTTGACATCTGATCTCACCTTGCAATGAAAAGAAGTACTAAAAAAATGAAGCAAATGCCAAGTTTTTGATTGTTTTTTTTTTTTTTTGGACAGATACATTTAGGCTGAAGGTTAAGCCGAGAAAAACATACCTTCTACGTTTGATCAATGCTGCACTCAATGATGATTTGTTTTTCAGTATAGCAAATCACTCCCTAACTGTGGTTGAAGCTGATGCTTTATATGTCAAGCCTTTCAAAACCAATATAGTTCTTATTGCTCCAGGACAGACCACAAATGTTCTTCTCAAAGCTAAACACTACCACCCAAATGCTAAATTCTTAATGACAGCTAGACCTTATTTCACAGGCCAAGGCACAATTGACAATACAACTGTTGCTGGTGTTCTTGAGTATATTCAACCACAAAAACCTTCCTCTTCTAACCCAAAAACACTTCCAGTTTTGAGACCAACCCTCCCTGCTATAAATGACACAAACTTTTGCAGCAAATTTTACCGGGAAATTTCGCAGTTTGGCGAGCAAAAAATTCCCAATACGAGTCCCACAAATAGTTGATAAGAGTTTTTTCTTTACAGTAGGACTTGGAAGCACCCCATGTCCTAAAAATCAAACCTGTCAAGGACCTAATGGGTCTAAATTTTCTGCTTCATTGAACAATATCTCCTTTGCACTTCCTTCAACAGCTATTTTACAATCCTATTTCTTTAGAAAATCAAATGGGATTTTCACTACAGATTTCCCAAGCTCTCCTTTAATTCCTTTTAACTATACAGGCAATCCACCAAATAACACCAATGTAAGTAATGGCACAAAAGTAATTGTGATTCCATTCAACACAAGTGTTCAAGTAGTGTTGCAGGGTACTAGTATTCTTGGTGCAGAAAGTCACCCTTTTCATCTTCATGGTTATAATTTCTTTGTTGTTGGTCAAGGATTTGGAAACTTTGATTCCAAAAAAGACCCTGCAAAGTTTAATCTTGTTGACCCCGTTGAAAGAAATACTGTTGCTGTTCCCTCAGGTGGATGGGTTGCAATTCGTTTCTTTGCAGATAATCCTGGTAAGTACTTGTCATTAGAAGCATGTATCGGGTCTGTTTGCTTCTACTTTCGATATGACTCAAAAAAATATTTTTTTTAACTTAATTTCTTTCATGGCTTTAAAAGCAGAAGCCCTGAAAGTAGTTTGTGCTGAAACTACTTTTGACAAGAAGCACAAGCAAATGAACATAAGTCTTTGGATTTGCTTATAATGTTTGTTATCCATTTGATTACCATGATTGTGCTATTTGATGAAACAGGAGTTTGGTTTATGCATTGTCATTTTGAAGTACATTTGAGTTGGGGATTGAAGATGGCTTGGGTTGTTCTTGATGGCAAACTACCCAATCAGAAGCTGCCTCCTCCACCATCCGATCTTCCTATGTGTTAAAGTATTCTTTTGCAGCAGCATTTTGTTTTGGTTTCTTTAGTAAATTACACTGTTTTGTTGTGCTCTATTGCCCTTTTTATATGTTGATTGCGAACCTGACAGCATTGAGGTAGGAGTGGAAATAAATGATGGTTATGTATACATTGAGTTTTAATAAAAAGGCTGATTTCTCTTTGATCCTCTATTAAAAAGTTAGCTGAATCACCATGTGTTATGCTTTATAAAGCACAAGAGAAGAATTCTTGCAATAAACTAATAAAGATACCACCGAACTTAGCATTTTTTCAAATTTATTATTTAATTTTGAGATGTGATAAATTTACTGCAAAGTTTTTTGAGAGTGTTACAAATCTAAAACTAACATTATATTTTTGATGGTATATAAAATTAATAAGTAATTCGTTGGTAGATTTATACTAATAATAAGTTTAGTAGTAAATTTATTATAAAAGTGATAGATTTGTAATAATAATAAATAGTTTTGTAGTAGATTTGTCACGTCTTAGTTTAGCCTAATTGTTAATCTCCTAGAGCCTTAATAAACAATTTTCTCCAAAGTTGATCCTTTAACGTTGCTGGTAATACTGCTGCAACTACACGTGCTCAGATTATATATCAAAAGATGTGATCTTTGAAGGAAAAGTAATAATTATAAAAAATCACAAGAGTCCAGTTCCCTCTCAATCACGCTTTACATTGTAGTTTGGTTCATCTCTTTGCGCTTTACATTCTTTACTTGTATAAGGAAGTATCATCTTCGCGGAGCCATTTGTAATTTAACTAAAGCTCAATCCCCACTAGTTCTTTCCGGTCAAACTACGCCACCTGGACAGAGAGAACCATAATCCTTATTATTATTCTCTGCCTACCATTACTATGCTGAGAAGTCGGTCTGGGGAATTTTTTGAGAAATTCTGAGGAATTTTTTTCTTTTTCTTGCTCGATTCATGAAGGTAATCTCCTTCTTTTTTAAATATCTTTAATGGGCTTTTGGTGGAATTTTGAGGATTTATCATGTGGGTATGTCACTTTTGTTTAAATTATTTGGAAATAGTTGTGATTTTCTGAGATAAAAAGGAAAGAATTGCATTTCGTTTTCTTTTGCTGTATAGATCTGCTGTTTCGTATATGATTGTATTCCTTTTAGCTTTTGAATTGTTTCATTGATGAAGAATTGGAGAATCAATATTTAAATCCTTCTCTTCTCGGTTTATTTATGCTACTCTTGAATTTTGGTAGTACTTGGATAATATGTGTCAATTTGGGATGCTTTCAATTTATGTGGATACTGAGCAATACTGTTTTGTTTATGATCAATAACCAATTCTTTATCCTATGATGATATTGCTCTTCTCCGTAGTTTCTTTAAAAAAATTAGGATAGGAAAGGAATGCTACTTAAGTTCTGTTCTGTGAACACCCAAACTGATACCAATAAAATTCAACTCGAGTGACGCAGTAGGTTGTTAGATTTTATTATAACTTACATTTCAAATGAGAGGAATTGATAGAATTTTCAGAGAGAAATTCTAAGATAATATTGGAATTGATTTTAAATTTGGTAATACTGAGAATTTCAGCTTATAGGTATTTATGATGAAAATTAAACAAGAAAAAAATAAAATAAAAACTTAAATCTTCAATAAATCTCTCGAAGTCATTGTATATCTTTGAGTAGGTTTTTAGGTGAAGATTTTTTGTGCCATCATTTATTATTTGTCTTAATTACATGCAATAATTATGGCACTAATTGATGCATCAGTTTTCCTCTACTTTGAAAAAAAACTCGCTCTCGAGTTGACTATAGTAATAGTTTAGGTCCACGATACTCATGTAGATCTTGAATGTTAATGTCTTGAAAATTGTAAATGCATCAGGGAGATCGACCACACAAGCATTATCATTAATTTTTTGAAGAATTGAGTTTGCTATATTCTCCAACTGAAACTCATTCTTTGCGCAGATAAACCATCACGAGATCTTCTTCGTTGAATGACTTAAATAACTTATGTTTATTAGCAGTAAATTTGTACTTTGCGGCAAGCTCTTGTAATTTTTTCTTGACATCCTCATGAATATTGGTTACCTTATCTATCCTGTGATCAGCAACGATGTTCATTCCTGGAAGTTTGGGCAAAGGAACCAGATCCAAAGTATGCAATGAAGGATGTATATAGACAATCTCAAAAGGAGATTTGCCATTGGATCGATTTGGTACATTGTTGTAAGTAAACTCTGCTTGAGGTAAGACATTCTCCCACTGTCTTGGATTTTCTTGAACCAAACACCGAAGGATGTTACCCAAAGATCAATTTGTGACCTCTATTTGTGGATGACATGTGCTACTATAATGCAATGATATATCAAGTCTCTTCCATAAAGTTTGCCAAAAGTGATTAAGAAATTTGCTATCACGATCAGAGACAATTGTTTTGGGCAAACCATGTAAGCAAACAACTTCTTGAAAGAACAATTGAGCAATATACATAGCATCAGATGTCTTCTTGCAAGGAATAAAATAAGCTATTTTGGAAAAGCAATCAACCACAACAAAAATAGAATCTGAATCTCTTTGTATTCTTGGCAATCTCAAAACAAATTCATGGATAAATCTTCCCAAGGAGCCTCAAGAATTGGTAGAGATGTGTAAAGGCCTGTGTTTTGAACTTGTCCCTTTGCAGTTTGGCAAGTATAACAGCGTTTTACAAACTTCTCAACATCTCGTCTGAGATGTGGCCAAAAATATTGAGTAAAGGAGATGGTTTATCTCAACCCATATGTCCTCCCAATCTTCCATTATGTAGCTCCCTGATGATGGGTTCCCTAAGTGAAAATCGAGGAATATACAAACACTTTCATAGAATAGAAAACCATCGTGCATTTGATGTTTGCTTGTAACTCTATTGCTACAGTTGTGCCATTCTTGTTTGAAATCTTCATCATTTGCATATAAATCTTTCAAGTAATCAAAACCAATTATTTCACCCCTAACAAAAGTTAGTATCATAACTCGACGACTCAAAGCATCAGCAACTTTGTTCAACTGGCTTGATTTATATCGAAGTGAAAATGTGAACTTTTGAATATAGGCAATTCATCGAGCATGCATACGATTCAATTTTAAGGAGTTGTTGAGGTACTTGAGAGCTTGATGATTTGTATTAAGGATGAACTCCTTATGTATTAAGTATGGCTCCCACTGTTGTAATGCTCGAACAACTGCATAAACTCTTGTTCATAGGTGGACCATTTATGTCTTGGTTCACTGAGTTTTTCACTAAAGAAAGCTATTGGTTTCATTTCTTAAGCCAAAACAGCTCCAATTCTTACTCCAGAGGCATCACAATCAACTTTAAAGATCTTCTCGAAATTTGAAAGTGCTAAAACTGATGCGTTTGTCAATTTCTCTTTTAGGGTTGTGAAACTTTTTTCGGCTTGATCTGTCCAAATAAGTTGTTTTGCTTCAAACAGTCAGTAAGAAGTGCATCAATAGTACTAAAGTTCTTCATAAATCATCTGTAAAATGTTGCTAGGCCATGAAAACTTTGCACTTCTGTAATTGTCTTTGGCGTTGGTCAATCTTTAATGGCTTTTATTTTTTCTTGATCAATTTTTATTCCCTCAGAGCTTATGATAAAGCCCAAGAAAATGAGAGAGTCGGCCATAAAGCTGCATTTTTTTAGATTTGCATACAACTTGTTCACCCTCAGTGCGATGAAAACTTCATGAATATGTTGTAAGTGTTCTTTCTCACTTCGATTGTAAATTAAAATGTCATCGAAATAAACAACAATAAACTTTCCAATGAATGGTTGGAATACTTGGTTCATCAATCTCATGAAAGTACTTAGTGTATTTGATAGTCTAAAAGGCATGACTAACCATTCATATAGTCTTTTATGAGTCTTGAAAGCTGTATTCCATTCATCACCAGGTTGGATACGAATTTAACGGTATCCACTTCAAAGATTAATCTTGGAGAACACCTTTGATCATGCCAACCTATCAAGCATATCGTCTAATCGAGGAATCGAAAAACGATAGCGTACTATGATTTTGTTGATGGCTCGACTATCCACACACATTCTCCAACTTTCATATTTCTTCGGTGTAAAAAAAGCCGGTATAGCACAAGAGCTCATGCTTTCCCGAAGCATTCCTTTCTGAAGAAGTTCTTCAACTTAAGACTGCAAAATCTCATATTCTTTAGGGCTGATGCGATAATGAGACAAATTTGGCAGACTAGCACCTAAAACAAGGTCAATATGATGCTGAATGTCTTGAAGGGGAGGCAAGTCTGTAGGTAATTCTTCTGGGACAACATCTCTAAATTCAAATAAGAGGTGTTGAATCTGATCAGGCAATTGTTGCGGAACAACTTTTTCTTTTGGAACAGCTTGTTGGGTAATGTTGTTGTTTCATTAGTGCCAATGTGAATTTTATTTCATATTTATAAAAGGTGTAATAGTTCTTCCTACCATCATGCATTGTTTTTCTGTCGAACTATCATAGTCTTTCGAGTAACATGTGACAGGCATCCATGTTAACAACATCACACAAAATCTCAACCTTATATTTGCCAATTGAAAAAGGAATAAGATATTGTTTTGTTACCCTTGTTTCCCCGACATCTTTAATCCATCCAATAAGGTATGAAGATGGATGTTTGTGTGTCTTCAATTGTAGCTTGTCAACCATGATTTTGGAAACAATGTTCTCACTGCTGCCGCTATCAATGATGAGATCACACACGCATTGATTAACTGTATACCTTGTTTTAAAGATGTTGTGTCATTGTGGGTCTTCTTTTTTCTTTGGGGTATACAATAACCTTCTTATTACTAAAGATACTCCTTCATCCTCATGAATAATGCCTTCTGGATCTTCTTCTTCTTATTTTACAAAGTCTTCTTCTTCATGGTAATCTTCATCTCCCTTAAAGTCATCATCATGAATGGCTAAGTTGACTGGCCTATTTTGACTGCATTGGTGAGAGTTGTGCCCTGTTTGGCCACATCAATAACCCTTATTTCCCCTAGGTACCACATAAGGGTTGCTAGAAGAAGCTTGGTTAGTAGTTGGTTCTCGTTGCGGACGTGTAGCTAGTTGACCAGTGGGTGGTTTAGACCTCGGTACATCATCATGTGCTCATTCTACTATCTTTTCCTTAATTGGTAAGAATCTTGGTACAAATGCTGATGACTGTGAAAATATAAGGCCACATGCTACTCTTTTATTGAGTTGTGCCTCTATTTTCAAGGCAAGTTGAATAGCATTAGCAAGTGTATTATGAGATTACTTTGTAGACCTCATCTTGTATGTTGGCACGCCAACCATCAATGAATATTGAAATTCTTTGATTTTCAGATTCACGGATATCAATTCGAACTGCAAGCTTGTGAAATTCAGTAATATAATCTTGTGAAATTCAGTAACATAATCTTGCGTTGTGCGATATCCTTGTCGACAATGTTGATAACGACTTAAAAGTGTTTGCTCATAATCCAGAGGTAGAAAATGTTCAATCATAAACTTTTTCATTCGTCGCCAACTTCGAACTTTGTCTTTGTTTTATCGAATGCGTGTCATTTGCAATTTGTCCCACCAAGCTAATGCACCTTCTTTGAGTCGGTAGGCCACCAATTTGACCTTCATATGTTCTTCAATTCCCCAATAGTCAAAGAACTTTTCTACTTCAGCAAACCAATCAAGGAATTCTTCTATTACAAACAAACCATCGAACTGCAGTATCTCTATCTTCATGCGATAGTCATTTTGTCGAGGTCCATGGTTATCTTCTAGTGGAACTGATAACTCATCATCATCACTGGAGTCCTCATCTAGAACAATGTTATTTTTGAGGTTCCTACAATTAACTCAAAAATTATCATGTCTCTGCAGATTGACTTCAGTTGGTCTACGAACTGGAAGTTCATTATTGATGTTTGGTCCACCAAAGTGTTGAGTCAAAATTGCTTCCAAAGCTTGAAAACGTCTTTCGAATGATGCTTCTAAATTTTGTATTTGTCTAATAAGAGCATTACTGACTCTTTTGCTGCATATTTTTCTACTATTAGAGCTTGACGTGTAGATTCACTATCAGACATTTGTTTATTTTTTTTTTTTTAAACAATGATAGAAAAAAATATCAACCTCTTTTTTAACCCTATTTTTTTTACCTTCTCTCTCTCTTTTTTTCTTCTTGCCGACACTAATTCTTTTTTTTTTCTTTCCCTTTTTTCCTTTCTTTCTTTCTTTCTTTATCTTTTTTTTTTTTTTCTCTTCCCAGACTTATTTGGTTTTCATTTCTTCACTTCTTCGAGCTTCTCCACTCTGCTCTACTCTTTTTTTTTTTTTACAAAGAAGATAGGATATGGAAACACTCTTGAATATTATTGAAAATTTAAAATATTTGTGATGAAAATTTCTTGTGTGATGGAAGCAATATCTCAATATGATGGAGCACTTACTATGATGATTTTTTTTATGGGTGTTTGGTACGTATGTAGGTGGTAATATGGTCTTAATGATTTCTGATTTTTTTTTTTTTAAATAAGTAGAATGATTTAAGATGGAGATAGGATGATTTGGATGATGCAGGGATGGTGTTGAAGGACGATGATAATCAGGAAAGCTCTGCTTGATACAAAGGAAGGCTCTGATGCAACTTGACGTAGCGTGTTGTTAGATTTCGTTCTAACTTACGTCTCAAATAAGAGGAACCGATAGAATTCTCAAAGAGAAGTTCTAAGGTAATATTGGAATTGATTTTAAATTGGATGATGCTAAGAACTTCAACTTACAGGCATTTATAATAAAAATTAAATAAGAAAAAAACAAAATAAAAACTTAAATCTTCAACAAATCTCCCAAAGTCATTGTATATCTTTGGGTAGGTTCTTAGGTGAAGACTTTTTGTGCCAACATTTATTATTTGCCTTAATTACATGCAATAATTATGGCACTAATTGCTGCATCATCGAGTAAACCCAAATAAAGTGAATTTTTTTGAAGGTTTTGGGAACCAAATTTTACACTCTTCAGTTCCATGCATAACTATAAACTATCCCTATCTTCTATTGAAATCGATTTATCTTCCTCTCCTAGCAAAAAGTGATTCTAGCCTTCTTCATTTGTTGTTATATGTTTTCTTGCTAAATTGGCATTTGTGGATTTCCATAATTGCCAACTTATGTCAGGATCTTTTGCTTGCTTTTTATAATGCAATGTATAACTTTTTACAATTGAGATGTATTTGAAATTGACAAAGATGGTAGTGTTTTCACAAACTTTTTGATTCCTATGGAGGGTTTTGTAGGTTTGAGGCTCAGTGGTGTAAACAGTGCTATAAGAAAGAAAAGTGGTAATGACTCACAGGCTTTGTTGGATTAATATGATACCTCATCATTATCATCCAATGATGAGAAGTACAAGTACAACATTGAATCTAAATCAGTAGAGAATGTGATTAGCAATGCAGATGGAGAATTTGCTGATTCTGATTAAGCTTCAAATAGTGTTTCTTTTTTAGACAGTAATGAGCGAAGGCATAGTGGGAATGATCACAAAAGACACAATGAGAGTATACTTACCCCTCCAAATCTGAAAAGCATGAGTAAAGTTGAACATCTTGACATTTTTTTAGATGGTTTAGATAATGAGAATAAATTGAAAATGATTAAGCTTAAGGTAGGTGGTGTTTAACAACACTCACATTGTAAGATGGTGCATCTTTTGTTGGGTCATCTACTACAAAATATTCTCGAATTTTAGATGCTCCTCGGCCAAGGCGAAAGTATATTCAGGCATCAAGATTTACCTGTCAAAATCTAAAATATCCAGCAGCCATAATTTTTTCTCTTTAACAAGTGTCGTCTCAAATCTGTGCAGAAAAATTTGACAATATAGTTGGATACTTCACCTCAACTGTTTTTACATGTTTATTGCTTGTGCTAATATGAAGTTCACAATTCTAATATGCACTAGAAATTCTATATTCTGCTTGTTGTGTAAAGCTTGGAATCATCTTTTCTAGTTAGCAAATTTGTCTTCCTAGATTTGGTTGGCTTTGTTGTATGTTTCATTGCGATAAGACATTGGTTATTGTTCTATTTATAATTTATGTACAACTTGGACAATGTGTTATGATTGATTATCTATATCTTTGGTGAGAGGCAATTCAGAGGACGATCAATTCTTTTTCCTTCCACCATCTAAAATTGTTTTTAGTGTTGGGAATACTGATCTATTTTTTAGTGGAAGGCTGGATGCAAATTGAACCGAGGAGTACAAACCTGTAAGATCAATAGGATCTTTAGGAGACATGTTGTAGATGAGACCCTATTATGATGATGACAATGATATGGAGGGTTGACACCTTGAAAAGTTTAAAACAGCTAAGGTCGTCACTGATTATAGTTTGGGTCGCACAAAGATGTTGAGAAAAGAAAAATCAAGAGTTTTTACTAAATATATTTAATTAAAAAATCACTTGAAAAAATTTAAAATTAATAATTAAAATCATAATGAAAATAAGTTAAAAGAGTTTCTGATGACAGATTTTGTGGAAGAGGAAGAAAAAATTTCAGATAGTGAGCCTGGTAGCAAGAAGAATAAACTTAGAGAAGAGTTTGTCGATTCAATGACAACACACAATTAGGAAATGACAGTCACTACACGTCATTGGGTCCTTCAAAGTTATGTGATATTAAATGCAGTAGCAAACATACATAACAAGAGTTTGTTGTACAGTGAAAGCTAAAATCAAAGGACATTACTTTTGGTTTAATGGTGCTTTTGATTTGAGTATTATTTTGGGTTATTATTATCCTTGTTATATACGTATATGTATATGTACATGTACATGCATATATATAATATATGTTGTATTGAGTATTGCATTAAGACTTTTGTATTAAAAAGTAATATTAATGGATTTATTTATTATTTTGAGAGCAATTTAGGTAAATTTATTGTGTTTTTGTTATTTTTTGCCTTCGCTTTTGTTATTTTTGATTTTTTTTTTTTGGTTTAGTACTGTGTTAGTTCCTAATTTTTATATTAAAATAATATTTAATTTTTAATTTTTTAAAATGCATAGTTTGGTACCTAATTTTTTAAAATTTAATAATTTTAATTCAATTTTATAATTTTTGTGAAAAATTGAGGATTAAAATTTTTTTCCGTGAAAAATGTTAAAACCAAAATTTGTTAAATTATAAAGGTACAGTAAATTTTAAAAAGTTATATGCTAAATTAGGCATTTTAAGACCAAATTTTATTTTTGGGATAAAAGATAAGGACTAACAAAATATTAAAACAATTTTTTTTACATTTTATAAAAAATATATGTACAATAGAGTTAAAAATAAAATTTAGATTATCTAAATATTAAAATCTTTATATTTTAATTAATATAATATTATTTATTTAATTTAATAAATCTAAGATGTAATGTGTTTTTTTCTCAATCATCTGCACTTTTCAAATCCATAAATCATAACTCAGTAACTTTGATATCTCTCACTCTATCACCTCTTTTCAAGTACATTTTTGTTTTACAACAAAATCTATCGACTTAAAAAAGAAAATAAAGTCAACTATATTACCAGTTTAAAATTTTAAAATATATAATTTAATTAACAAATTTTAAAAATTTTATACATAAATTTTAAAAATTTTAAATTATATAAATTAATCCTTAAATTTTTAAAATTTCATACATAGATTCTAAAATTTTGATTAACAAATATGTATTTTAATAGTTAAGTTAGAAATTATGTATAAATTTTTAAAAATTTGAAAATTAAATTGTAAAATTTAAATGTTTGAAAACCTATATATGAAATTTTAAATTTGAAAACTAAATTTTATGATTTAAAAGTTGGTAGTTATGTATAAATTTAATTAAATTTTGAGATTTTTGAAATGCTAAAGTCAAAACATAATACAATAATTAATTAGTTAATAAAAATAAAAACTTATAAAAAACTCTACTACAATTAATTAAAAAAACCATAAAATTTCTTAAACAAAACCAAGCTTGAATCAAATTATTTTATATCACTTCATAGATTTTATATTTTTCGTTTGATACAAAATACAACTAAGATTTGTGCAACCAACATCGATTCCATTGATATAGCTGTCAGCTATTATATATATATATTATTAACTTTTTTAAAAACTTAAGATATTTAGAGAAGAGCCAATAATCATTTTATATATTTATTACTTTCTTACAAGTGTTATCTATATGCATCTAATATGAATTGTTAGGGGCTTGCCTTGAATACAAGACCTTTAACTTTAATACTATATAAAAGTTGTTGGTATACCAACTCTATAAAAAATTTAAACTATTGTGAGAATAATTACTAATTATTTTATACATTTATCAAAATTTAATTAAATAATTAAATTATTTACGTATCAAACGATAGAAGATACGTGAAGATACATCAACTCATTGTTTATACATTTAATAAGGGTCAAAATTTATACAAGTTAAGAGTAAGCCTTATTTTTTAATTATCAAGTTAAAATTGAGATTTGAGATTACGTTTATCTTTGGGATATAATTTATTTAAATAATGTGACAATAAAATCATATTATATATATATTATTATTCTATCATATTGATTTAAAATAGGACATATTAAAATTAATTATAAATTAAAAGTTAGGATAAAGTCATTACACTAAATATTACTTAAATATAAAATGGGGTTAACAATTTGCATTTTATTAATACACAGTGGCTATTTGAACTGACACTGACATTTTCCAAAAATGTAGGAAAATCTATTTAGAAAAAGCAGGATCACCTAGACCAAGTCTTTCCAATAATTTGAATAACGTAGGACCCTTTTATCCCTCCCAGCTCATTATTTAATCTCATCATTGTTCAGTCGTAGTCAAATATGGTATAGAGTTTTAAAGACATGTCCTTCGCCTCATTACTCTACGTACCCAACCACCATCCTTCTTTGACTTCGATGCGTTTCAATCCCAACACCAACCACACTTTTTGTTTTATTTATGAAGAAGCTAACTATGTATTAGGCGTTGGATAAAACAATCAAATCATATTTTTCTTTATTAAAAAAGTTATTTATATTAAATTTGTTGTCAAACAACTAATATAAAATAATATGATATACATTTACAAATTAATAAAAATATGTTTAATTGTTTTAATCAATAATTATCTAAAATATCAGAGTTGTTTTTGCAACAACTTAATGAAATATAATTTTTTTAATAAAGAATGAAATCAATTAAACATTAAGATAATTAAATTGAAATATAATTTGTGTTGGAATACAATTGTTTAACATTTTTCATTTTTATTTTACTATTATTGTTCACCAACATTCCTTTTCTTTTACTGTTCCTTTTCACGATACTTATTTTTACTAAGTTTTTAAATAAATTATATTTGGTTGACAGTTATAAAAATTATAATAAAAATAATTTAGAATATTATTGTATTTAATTTAACTATTAAATATAATAGAATGTAAAATATTATAACAATAGTAATAATCATTATTTCTCCCACATTCTTAAAAAATACACTATTATGCTCTATTTTATCACATATTTATATAATCACATGATTTTTTTTTTCTCATTTATAAATCAAAAAAGGATTATTTTATAATTGGGGCTCTATTGTAATATTAATATTTACATTAGATTCTTATAAATATTTTCATTTTTATTACATTTTCATTATACCAATCAAACATCATTTATCAAGAAAAAAAATCAAATTTAAATACTGCATTTCATCTTATATACATGGGTGATATTAGTATTATTTAATTCATAATACAATTCAGTTCATTGTCTAAGTTGGTCCTATTTTAACAATAATAACATCCCAGGTTACTTTTAGATTAAATAAAGTTAGTTAATATCTATTTGAAAACTTTTTAAGTTATTTTACCCAATTGTCACCATTATACAAAAATAAATTTAATTCAGTATTATTTTTTTAAAAAGTAAAAAATAATAGAAAAACTAAAATTATTTCCAAATTTTTTGGAATCTCTTTGTTAAAGAAATGTTTACGTAGAGGTTTGAAGATAAATAAAAATTTAATTTATGTTTTTAATGAATGAGTTATGAAGTAATAATTCTCCCTTGTTTTTAAATAATCCTTTACTCAATTTATTTAAAAAATTACCCCCATCCCCTATCTTTTTTTTTTTTTTTTTATTATATATATTGTAAATAACACTAATATATTTTTAATAAATGGTACATATATTTATTGTAGTAGATAATACATATATTTTTTTAGTATATAATACATACATTCTTTTATAGTATTTAGCACATACGTTCTTTTTTATGAAATGACATATATGATGTCACATATTTTTTCATATTATATAATATCTGATTTTTTTTAATATGGACATATGTCTTTTTTAATGACAACTTCAATTTTTCATTAAATATAAATGATTGAAATATATATATATATATATATATATATATATATATATATATTTTTTTTTTTTTTTTTGTTATATTAAATAGAAAAAATACATTAATATATATCACAAAAAATATATTTGAAATAAATATTATAAAAATAAAAATTATAATTTGATGTGTATTAAATTTTAATTTTAAAAAATTTATGTTAAATGTGGTAAGAATAAAATAAAAAATGTAGTCGCAGAGGGAAAAGAAAAAAAAAAGAAAGAAGAAAAAGGTGGACAACAGCATCAGAGAGACTTGGAGGGTTGTTTATGAAATTGGGTAGGGGATGAGGAGTAATGTGTCGCACTTAAAAGCCTAATAATATGATGGTTTTGGAAGTTTGCACTTGTCATTTGTTTATGGAGAACATTTAAAGCAAAAGCAGAGCTTCTATGGTTCAAAGGTGTAGTTTAAGATGGCCTACATATTAAATGAGTCAAATGTAATGTTCATACTTCATACTGACGTAAAGTGAAAAGGAAAAAATAAAAATAAAAATAAAAATAAAAATAAAATTATGGTTGTTATGCGATTAAAGAAGACATGATTAATTATTATCTTATGGATTTTAACTCAGTTATTATTATATCTATCATGCTTTTATTGAAAACAAAATGTGGTGATATTTTTTTTAATAAACAAAAAAAATACACATAAAGGAGAGAGTTGAGACTAAGAATAAGTGAATCTATGGTACACTTTAAAAAATTAATTAATTTTTAGATATTTATATATTCTCTTAACACATTATACTTTCACAATATAAATTTTTTTAATACGTTTAATATTTTTTTTAAATAAATAACTGGCATACACACAAAGGAGAGGGATCAGAGTAGGGATGAGTCAATTTCATTGTATAATTCAAAAAGCTACATATCTTTTAAAGGTATGAAAACACTTAAATACTCTCTCTTTATATACATTTTGGCAATGTACTTCCTTTTTTAACACCTTTTTACATTTTTTTTTAGTAAACAATAAACACACACAAAGGAGGGGAATGAAAGTAGGAATAAGCAATTTTATTATACATTTTAAAATGTTAGCTGATTTTTAAAGATATAAATGTATTTTAAAATGTGGTGAGGAATTATGATATAATTTATAGAGAATAATTATTATTTGATAATTTAAGCTTATGTAAATCATAACACAAACACGCTTTAATAAAATTATTTTTTAATTATTAATTCATTTTTATAATTATAATAAATAAATAATTTAAAAATAATTTAAATTTAAATTTAATAATATTAAAAATATTTTAATTTGTGATGAAAAATATAAATACACAAATGGAAAAATAATATGATAAATATACATTGTTATGCGCATACCTGAAATAAAACATTAATTTGAAACAATTCAACAACACTTGTATATTGAAGAAATAGCAGGAAAATACATCAAATTAGTTGCAGTTTTTAAGGTGACATTATTGCTAAAACTTAAATTATTATTATCACATTATTAATTATAATTTTATTGAATAATAATTAACTATATAAATAAAATAGATCATTCACGTATTATTATTATTATTTTAAAATAATAGCAAATTAATTTATTATAATATTATTACTCTTTATAAAAATAATTTGTATACTTACTCTGCACAAATGCATTAATAGTTAAATTTGAACCCAAACCATTAACTGTTTCCAAAGAGCAAATACCACAAAGCAATTGCCTCTTATAAATTAGGATGGTGATATTTTTTTTTAAAATAATTATAACTTTTATATATATATATATATATATATCACAAATTTATAATAATTACAAATTATATGATGAGATTTGATTAATTTTTATATATAAAAGTCCACATAATTTTGCTATTAATTGATATTAAATTCTTGTGAAGTCATTCAATCAAAAGAAAAGAAAAATTTATTGTGAAGTAATACATCATTTAAGATCATAATAAATTTATAATCAAAGAATTCTCTAACTAAAAGGCTGAGTTTTGAATGGGCTAAACAGCTTTATGTGTTTTCAAATTTAGATATATCTTTTGAACAAAAAAAAATTTAGATATATCTTATACAAATTCAGCTATATTTTATTTTTTTTAATAAAAAATTATTATTTGAATATAATGATGTTATTTTTATAATTAAAGATTTTAAAGGTATTATGTTTATTATTTTTTAAATATATTTTTTTATAAATAAAATTTTAAATATACTTAAATTTGGATATAAGATACCTTATAATTTGTTTAACCAAAATAAAATATTAAATAGCAAATCCGAGTTCGGCGTTAATTATTTTTAACGTTAATGACAAGGAATTTCTTTTACGTTTCGAAAGTGAATAATTACTAATTAAGAAGAAACACGTTGAAGTGGATTTTGGTCAATGAAGTTCTGACAGACATAAACGAAAGAGCTTCACTTTTTGGCGAGTGAAGAACGCACACTGACACATCATGTGAAAGAAAGAACTCATATCGCACTCTCCCATATTCGTCTCATTTGTCTCATTTCACGCGCTTCTATTTTTCTCTCAAATTGTTTTTACAGTTTCATGTTTCTTTGTTTCTCTTCGCATTCTCTTCTCACTGTAGAATCCTCGTTGGTGGTTGGTCTTCCCTTTCAGATCTGCTTCTTCAGGTCAGGGCAAAGGTAAAGTTTCTATCTTTTCTCTTTTTCCTTTGTTGGATGTTTTGATCTTTTTTTTTTTTTTTAAATTTCTTTTGTGTTCTTTCAATTCTGTTATCTCCTTTTTTTGCGTTTTCTTCTGTACGAGTCTTTTGGTTTTAGCTCAGTTTTGGGTTTCTGGCATCTTCATTTTTAATGCTCTATTGGGTGTAAGAGTAAGTGTAATTTTTGGTGTTCATTTCCCCTCAAAATCTATCCTCTTTTTGTTACTGGCATTGTAGTTAATTTCTTATTTAATTTCCACAATGTGCTTACATGAAAAATTTGTATTGGGTTATCAATATAAAATTAATTTTTTTTTATTTTCGTCAATATGAACTCTGCTGGGCTTGTGAGTTTATATCTTTGGTACATTTTTTATTTTAGTGATTTTGTCTCTTAAAGTTTAAAGCTTCTGTGTAATTTTGCTAGATTAGGGATTTTGTCTCTGTTGGGAGAGTTAATCTCTAGTTGAAACATATTTTATTTTAGCGGGATGTTTTTGGTGGTTAATTCACTGTTGTTTTTATCCCTCTTCTTTGTTGCAGGAAATGGGTTACATCTCCAGAAAAGTGTTCCCTGCATGTGAGAGCATGTGTGTTTGCTGCCCCAGTTTGAGGTCAAGTTCACGTAGACCAGTGAAGCGCTACAAAAAATTGCTTGCAGAAATTTTCCCCAAGTCTCCGGTATCACACCATTATTTTACTTTTCAATTTCTTGTTTTTTCGTTGTTGATAGTATGTCATTTGTTTTGTGTTAGTTCTGTTAACTATTATTCATGAAACTCTGACTTTACAATTTCACTCTTGAATACGGAAAAGTCTAAACATTGCAAATTTGTGATGTATCTCAAACTATGTGGCATGGTGTGCTTGGATATTATAGTTGGGCCCACAAATTGCGCCTACTGAGATTCTGACATGTTAATTGTGATTTTGATATATAGTAGTACTCTTTGATTATGCAATGTAGGATATGATTGTGGTACATAGATCTTTAATTGTGTGATAACTTACAGATAGTATTACTAGTCAATAATGCCAAAGAAGGATGAAAAATTCCAATTTCTATTAATTCTTGGTGTTTATTTTATCATTTAAGTAGTAACGTTTTAAATTATTTTAATCTTTTAGTGTCTATTGTTCTACTAGAGTTATCTGAAGGAATTGGAGCAAGGACAGTGACTAGTTAAGGTTCTTAAGAAAGAAAATAGTTTAAAGTAAATTTATTATGTTCAAATCAACTAAAGGAAGTCCTGTGGCCCTTTATGCTTGGCGTTCAGTATTTAAGACTTCTACTTTTTCAAGTTTGAAAATCTGTCAGTGGCAAAGGGTTATTCTGTTGTTGCATGTTTATCCTTGTATTTCTTACTCTAAAGTATTTTTTGTGGTTTTATTATCATAGATTGAACATTGAAGTTCATAATCTTCAAACTTTTGCAGAATATCCCTCCAAGTGAAAGGAAAATTGTGAAATTATGTGAATATGCTGCAAGAAATCCTGTTCGGATTCCAAAGGTATGGATTTTTCATCCCAATTCTTCAAAAAACCTTGCAAGAAATTACGCATCAGCTAATAATTGTGGGCTGAGGCTCCAGATTAGTGTGTTTATTGTGAGGACTGAGGCATTAGTGGTGCATGTTATTTGATAGATTGCGAAATATCTGGAAGAAAGGTGCTTGAAAGAGTTGCGAAGTCAGCACCTCAAATTCATCAACGTTGTTATGGAGGCTTACAGCAAGTTGCTTTACCTTTGCAAGGAGCAGATGTAAGACTTAGATATCTGCCATTTCTCTTTTCTTTTTCCTTTGCAAGGGTATTTTCTTGATTGGTGAGTGACATAGTGCATATGTAAAACAAAACATCTATTAAAGTTATAATTACTCTTTGCAAGGGTATTTTCTTGATTGGTGAGTGACATAGTGCATATGTAAAACAAAACATCTATTAAAGTTATAATTACTCTGATGAAACTTTCCTTTAATTATAATTCAACTCGAAATGAGATTTTAGTTTGCTTCAAAATTTCTTGTTCAGTGTAATGTTTTTCTTTACAAGACACATGCTGATCCACTTAATTTTTTGAGAATATTAAATGTATGCTTTCTTTTATCCTTTCTTGAATATATGCTGTATTGTTGTTTTTCTAAATAGGTGGTAACTTCTTTTCTTGTTGGACATAGCCATAAGTTTTTGTGTTGTTCTCTCTCTCATTATAATGATAATAATGAAATTTCCAAACTAATATTACATTTGAGTTTCTTTTGGTGTTCATTGTGTTTTCATTTTGCAGGGCTTATTTTGCAATTAGTCTGCTGAATGTGATTGATGCACTTGTGAACAACTCTGAGCATGTTACATTGCAAATACTTGGATGCCAAACCTTTACAAGATTCATCTATGCTCAGGTGCATTAACCATACTTGTAAATTCTTCCAGCTTTAAGCATATGGATTTTTTGTGAAGTTTATTAGAATCTAAAAATTTGACATCCCAAAAGAAAATAAAAGAATATATGTCTCGTCTTTCCTATTATAAAGTATTTGATATTTTTGAAGAGATAATCATTCAAATAGGCACAAGTCAAAGGATTATGTTTTAATTTGGGAAATTATAAGTGTGCTTTGGGTCCCCTAGGTATTAATTTCATATGAATATCTGTAGCTCTTAAAAGAGTGGACATATTATGCTGTTCTGCTCTGGCAATGGTTATAAAAGTTGTTATTATAGGTCCAACTGCATCGTTCTTTCCATTGGATTAAATCATAAAAGTGTTGCTGGTGACTTCTGTATTAATGTATTAGTATTTTGCTCTACCATAGATAGACAAGTAGTCATCAATGTTTCTTTTGGTTTAGTTGCTAACCAAAATACATGAACAGGTAGATGTCACTTACATGCATAACATCGAGAATTTTGTTCCTAAATTATGCAAGTTGGCACGTGAGAAAGTGGAAGACCATCAAAGGCATTGCTTAAGAGCTGCAAGTTTGCAGTGTCTCTCGAGCATGGTAATTTCCTTTTTCAGTTAGTATTTCTAGAGTTTTCTATTCAGGAGTCACCTTGCTCATACATGATTTAGCGAACTGCTTGTTCTGCGTACACTTTTTTTTCTCTTTGTTTATTGGAACTTGGCATTGCTTTATTTGACGTATTTGTTGCTTGGCAGATATGGTTCATGGCAGAATTTTCCCATATTTTTTATCTCAATGAGGTTAGTTATTTCTATTTTATGTTTTTCAAAGCTGTGCTTCATGTTGATTTCTAGTTATCAAAGCATGGCTTTACCCCTTCTCCATCTTTGGTCTTAGCAGTAACGTTATTTGTGTCTTTTGAATTTTGATTAAGTAATGCAAATGTTTCTTATGAATGCAGATTGTACATGTCACATTGGATAACTATAAAGCAGATACACTAGTTGGAGATGATGAGAGAGGGGAGCCACATCATAATTGGGTGGATGAAGTAGTTCGAAGTGAAGGCAGGGTTGGTTTTGTCTCCGGTAGTGATATTAGCCCTGATTGCATGATCATCAGGCCACGATTAGAGAAGAGGGATCCTTCTAGTTTGACTCGGTATAATTATCTATAAAATCATATCGAGAACTTGTCTGCTCATATATTGGAATATTCTAATTGTATGTTGTAATTTTTTCTCATCATTTCATTGCATTGTATATTTTTTCTGATTGTGATTGGTGCTTGATTTAGAGAAGAGATAGAGACTCCACAGGTGTGGGCTCAAATTTGTATCCAAAGAATGGTAGAATTAGCGAAGGAGAGCACAACAATGCGTCAAGTATTGGATCCAATGTTTGTCTATTTTGACTCCGGACGACACTGGGTTCATCAGCAAGGGCTGGCCTTGTGTGCCCTTTCTGATATGTCCTACTTTATTGAGAGTTCTGGTATCTTGATTTCCTTTCATTTGTGTGTATTTTCTGAGTAAATATATTTGATCCTTCAATCTTTATTGTACTTATTAGTGTCAATTGCTGTTTCAGGAAATAAGCAGTTGATATTGACTTGTGTTATCCACCATCTCGACCATAAAAATGTTTCACATGATCCTCAACTAAAATCTTATATCATTCAAGTTGCTACTGTTCTAGTTAGGCAGTTTAGATCTGGAGCAGTTGTTGCAGATGTTGGCTTTGTCTCTAATTTATGCAGACATCTAAGGAAGAGTCTTCAGGCCACTATTGACCCGGTTGGAGAGGAAGACTCTAATTTGAATATTGTGCTCCAGAATTCTATTGAAGATTGTTTGCTCGAAATTGCCAAAAGTGTAAGTTCAATGGTCTTATTGTTACCTGCAATTGGTTATTTGGAGGTGGTTGGTTACTCAAATTTGTTGTCCTTTGTCAGATTGGCAATGTGCAGCCACTACTTGACATGATGGCGTTAACATTGGAGAATCTGCCTTCAGGGACATTTGCTAAGGCAACCATTGGATCATTAATGATTTTTGCTCATATTATCTCATTGGCTTTGGCTTCTTCACATTCACAACAGGTGAGACAAATTGTTTATTATTAGTTGCATACTAGTTTTTATACATAATCTCGTGCCTATTTTCTGGGTATTAGCTGTTTGTTCTTGTTGGTTGAGACAATAACATATTTATTCAATTTATACTGGAATTGAACTTAAAGATATTGTGACATTATGTATGGTGGATAGAAAAATGGGGTAACTTTGAAGAGTGCCATAAACTTCTATTTAAATTGTTCATGCGTCATTAAATATCACGCCAAACTTTCATGTTTCCGTTCAGGCATTTCCAGAATCACTTCTTGTCCAACTTTTGAAAGTGATGCTACACCCAGACATTGAGGCGCGTGTTGGGGCACACCAGATATTTTCTATCCTTCTCTTACCAAACTCGAATTGTCCCCGACATGAAGTTGCTTTTGTGCGATCTGGTTTCCTATACCAGTCAAGAAGACGGCATTCAAGAACTTCATCAGCCTCTGCTTCAATTATGGCTAGACTTGAAAAGCTGCGCCGGGGAAAGGACGGTCCAAAAGCAGAAAAGCATTGGAAAAGTGTTCATGATGATATTGAAGAGAGAGACAATGTGGAAGAAGAGTGTAAGCAGGGGCGTGGCTCTAAGAATTCCCCTAACTTATACATAAGTAGCTCTATCATTGACCTTACTGCTGGGTCAGTGGGATTAACTGAGGTAAAGCATTTCTATGTTTTCCTTGACTGCTGACATACACGGGAATTGGGATTCTATATTTTCACCTGTTTTGGCCCATGTTTTAAAGGTTTATGGATTTGACAGGAACCATTTATCATGAAGCTTGGTGAGGATCAAATTGCACACTTGCTGTCTGCATTTTGGATACAAGCTGGTCTACCAGATAATTTTCCCTCAAATATAGAGTCTATATTTCATTCCTTTGCTTTAACCCTTATATCTTCACTCTGGAAGGTGATATATCAGTTGTACATTATTTGTGGTTTTATTTTACTTCATTTTGATCTTTTTTTCTGTAAACTTGTTTGTTATGGATTTTTTTCTTGCAAATCTTCCCTACCCCCTCATACAAAATAAAACTGTATGATTCTGATGGGTAATTAACTTTATGTGAATTCTTATAATATTCTTTTTAATCTATCAGTATTCATGTATAGATATGCTAGATTGTGCCTTTTGAATCTCTTAAATTTGTTGCATTGCAGAATCCAAGCGAGAACCTTGTAGTCCAATTGTTTCAGCTTGCTTTGTCTCTCAGGAATATATCCCTTGATCTAAACAATGGTGCGGGAGTATAATCCTTAGTTTATAGACTTTGAGAAGGGATAAAACAGTAAATAATCATCTCTCACTGTCTGAATATCTTGCCAGGGATGTCGCTACCAGTGTGCCAGAGATCTATCCTTGTATTATCGGCAGGCATGTTGATGTTTGCAGCTAAAATTTATGACATTCCCGATCTGATTGATCTTCTCAGAACAATCATTCTCAATGATGTGAGTACATGCAAGGATTTTGGCAATCTCTACTGAGCAGTAATATTAATGTTGATTTTGATGGTTAAGCATTTTGCTTTCTTGCAGTTATACCATTTAAACTCCCGAAGCATCTAATTGATTCATTAAATTAAAGGTTCCTTTTGAAATGCATTTGTTTTCTGTATATAATTTAGTTTTTCATATCTTTGTGCCAATTCAGGTTGATCCCTATTTGGGCATCAGTGATGATCTTCAATTATATCTAAAGCCTGATGCAGACGTAAGGGAATATGGGTCTGCAACAGATAATCAGATGGCTACATCAATGTTGTTAGAGTTGCGAAACAAAATGTATGAATCTGAGAATGTCTTGGTAGACATCTTAGTCCGGAACCTAGTAAAGATTACCAAGGTATATAATTTACTCATTGGTCATAATTCGCTTCCTTTACTTTGTGTCTGATTGTTTGTGCTTTGTTAAAGTTCCATTCAAAAACAGTTTCAAGAATGTTTTCACAAAGAAACACGTACTTTGTGCTTCTTAACATAAGCACAAAATGTGCTTTGCTAACCCCAAAAAGACATTGAATTTTTTTTCATATTTGGTTCAAAAGTGTTCTTCTTGCCATCAGAAACGCTTTTATATGATCTCAAAGGCAGAAACAAATGGACCCTAAGTCCGCCAGACTTTTTCCTTTAGTCCTCTATCCCCTGCTCACTTTTTATTTCTGCTTGTGAAGTTGGAGGCAGAAGATGTGGCAAAACAACTTTCAGAGTCATTCACACCTGATGATGTGTTCATGTTTGGTCCACGATCAGTACTGGACTTGGACAATAATCAAATTGTTTCCCATTCCAAAGAATCCTTGTCCTTTGACTTGGTGTGTTCCTTATCCCTTTTTTTTGAAGCTCAAAATTGGTATTTGAGCTACATGTTCACCTGCAGGTTGTGGTAAAATTATATTACAAAGAAAATTGTACTTAATGTCAATAGTTATGATGATGCATTCACAGGACTTACAATCAAATTCTTTGAGCGAGGAGGATGATGCAACAAGTGAAGCACCTGTTCTGGACCTCTTTCGCTTCTCTCCCAGAATTCCTTCATCATCTGCACCTGCACCCCATATTATGGGCATCGGACAACTTTTGGAATCGGTAACAACTCTTTTATCTCTTATAACTTTTTCCTTCCTCTCTTCATTTGTTGCTTATTATGACTAACATAACAGCGCTAATTTACTTAATTAATTAGTAGGATCTATTAGTAACTTCAGGTAGACTAGTAAAAATGTTCAAGCTTGATGTAAATTCTTCTTTCACCATAAAAACATGCCAGATGGATTTGTGGTTTAAAATTATATTTTTTTAGTTTGAGCAAAAATTGGCCCAAAATTGCAGATCTGCACTATGTAAAGGCTGTAAATGAGTTGTGTACAATATATGAGTCATGCAAGTTGATAAATTATTCATGGATCTGTAATTTTGGGGCGTTTTTTTGCCCAATCTCCAAAAAAGCACAATTTAGGGCCCAAATACACTGAAGAAATATTTTTGTAGGCGCTTGAGGTAGCAGGTCAAGTAGCAGGAACATCTGTTTCTACATCACCACTGCCATACAACACAATGGCAAACCAATGTGAAGCCCTTGGCTCGTGCGCCAGGAAGAAGCTATCCCATTGGTTGGCACTGGAAACCGATAACAACAAAGCGGCTGAAGAATTTGATCCATCATATGCTGCAGATGGACACGCATCGCCCCTTTATAAGGTTAGAAACATGGAATATATGACATGTTGCACTGGTTTAAATATTATGGAACCGTATACTTTTGGATTACATTGAGTTTGAAAGTTAATAACTTGTTTTGACTTTGATGTAGATAACAAGTGATAATGGGTCTGCTCGACAGGATCCGTGGTTTTCCATGAAGCTGCCTCCCGCTAGCCCCTTTGAAAACTTTCTCAAGGCAGCTGGTTGTTAGAAGGTGGACCCCGCACATTTGGTACTATTTTGTAAATTTTTAGGGAGTTTGACTTAACTATTGTTGTTAGGATGTCTGATTCTATCTTTCAATTACAACATAGCAATCTTAATGCGTGCAGACATTAGTTTGAGTGTAACTATTGGTAGAGAGTGTAATTTGCAGTCTCTCTCTTTCTTGCTTCATCTGGTCCTTAGCTTTACGAAATGAAGAGTGAAAATCTGAAATATAATATGGTAATACTAAATACAACATGAACAGCTGAAGTGGCACTGCTTTAATAGAGGCGAGTATTATCATTTTATAAAATGGATAGTATGGTATTAGATCATCCTCTAATTGGTCCCTACAATATTTTCTTTATTTCATATCCCAAATTTTATATACTGACATGTCACTTTTGATCCATATTATATTGCATGGATCAATGTTGACTTAACATGTGTCTGTCCGATTTGACTTGCTATAATTGGACAATCGACTGGATTTCGCTTCAATTAGAGCCATAACTTTTCCCTTTTTATTTATGTTTTCAAATAAATTAGTAAGGTAATGTTTGGGTGGAATGAATGAAAGTGGGAATGGAAAGAGTTTTATGAGTTATTAGATTGGAATGAATGCGTTTTCTAATATAAAAGAAAACCCATTATTCGAAAAAAAACGAAAAATTGTTTCCTATGCCCGCACTAGGGGAAAAAAATTCCTGAAGGAATTATGCTCGGACTATCCTTTGCTTTCTAGCTATAAGTTTGGCAAAAAAAAAAAAGTTCTCAATTATTTTCTCATCAATTGGATATTATAAATTATATCTATTAATAATTTTGTTTATAATAATTGTAAATAACTAATTATTTTGGAAATTTTTTAAGTTTATTTTAGTTAATAAATAAATATTTTTGGGAAAAAAACATTTTTATTTAATATTTTAGATTAAATAATTTCTAAGTTAATAATATAGTAATTTTTAATAATATAATAATTTAAAAGGAAAAAATAACATATTTAAGGTTCATTGAACATAGAGATATAATGGTAATATATAGCTTTTTTTGTTGTTGTTGTTGGTCAAACCAAACATAGTAAAAATAATAATATTTCTTTTATATTTAATTTTATTATAATTATTATTATTTTTTTATTATGCAAACTAAACTTGATATAAATTTGTTGTTGTTCTTCTTCTTCATCTTCTTGTTTTTTTTTTCTTTCTCAAATCGGCGGTTCTCTTTGTTAAGACTTAAAGTGTGGTTATTTTCTTATAATAATAATAATAATAATAATAATAATAAGTGTGGTTATTTTGGTATTGGGGAGGGGGACTGGTTACTCTTTTCATGCAAGGAGAAATAGATTTCAGTAATGCACATGGTCTCTTTTACCCTCTTTTTTATTAAGCATGGTTGCGATTAGTATCATGACACACAAGGAGAAATATATTGTGGGAGCTTTCTAAAATTTGAAAATGGTTAGAAACTTCTACAAATATAAAATTGTTCAATTTTTTTAAAAGTATGAAATTATTCAAACTTTATAAAATAATAGAACTTTCAAAAATTCGAAATTGTTCATAATTTCTTAGAACATAAACAGTCCATACTTTCTACCTATTCTTTTTTTTTTTTTTTTTTTAAATTTTAAAATAAAAAGTTTCCAAAATTTTTAAGAATAGAAAACAATCTAAACTTTATATAAAATAAATTTTGAACAATTTCGAATTTTTGAAAGCTATTATTTTTTTTTTTAAATTTTAAAATAAAAAGTTTCCAAAATTTTTAAGAATAGAAAACAATCTAAACTTTATATAAAATAAAGAAATTTACAATTTTAAAAAAATAAATTTCAAATAATAAAAATTATAAACAATTTATAGGAAATTAAATTATACATATTTCTTAAAATAAAATATTTTAAGCTTTCTAAAAATAGAAAGTATTTCAAAATAAAAATAAAAAATTAGAAAAATTCATAAAATTCTTCTAATATTTATAAACTAAGAACTAAAAAATATATAATTTTCCAAAATTTATAAAAAAAAAATATTTTTTAAAAAATTTCTAAAAACGGAAAACATTTAAAAATAATAATTTTTCAAAATTTCAAATAAAATAAAAGTTATCCAAATTTTTTAAAAATATAAAGTTTTCTAATCAAAGCTAATGAAATCTCCGCCAATGTAAACTATGTTCTCCGTGTTTTCACTTGCTCTCTAGAACAACGAAAACATGCTATAGATGTTTTCAATTTTTCGTTTTTTATTTTACATAATTTTTAAATATTGTTACTTAATAGTCATGGCCAAACATGTTAGTTGTTTTTGAAACTATTTTTTTTTAAAACACAAAAAATAATTTTTAAGTTACATGACCAAACATGCCCTTATTTCCCAATTTTTAAAACAAAAAGTTTTCTTAAATTTCTAAAAAGTAAGAATTTTTTCAAAATTTATAAAAATAATAAGTTTTTCAGAAATTTTAAAAGTATAATTTGGCCATTTAACTTGAAAATAGTTTTTAAAAATTGTTTTCAAATCATTATTAAAAAACAATTTTCAATAATTTTAAAAAATAATGAATTGTTTGGCCATTGTTTTAAAAAAATGTTCTTAAGAACAAAAAGCAAAAAACATTGGTATCAAGATGTTTGTCCAATTATTCTTAAAAATAGTTTTCATATTAAAATATATATTTTTTTATTTTAAAATTAGCTTTTTAAGCTAATTTAAACACTTACACATATTTTATTAAATTAAAAATGTTAAGTAATACTCTTTTAGAGAATGCTAAGTAATAAATGAAATCAATAAATTATGAAAGTGAAGGAAGTAATAACATATCAAGAATATCATTAATAAGAATTTTTAATTATTAATGTATTTAATATTTGATTTTAAATGTTAAATAAAAAAAAAGCAATAAATGATGATGGATCTAAGAAATAATTATTAAGATAAAAAGAAAAAAAAAAAAGGATGTTTCTAAAATTTTTAAAAGTTGCATAAATCATTGAAATAATTATCAGAACAAATGATACCCTATGGTGTCCTTTCTTCTTATATAGTTTGTTAGTGACGTGCAATATTAATGTGCCAAAGAATGTGATTAAATAAAAATAGGATTGAACATAAATATTATAGACATATTTTAAAAAGTTGAAAATATAAAACGTAATTAACTCACTAGAGCACCAATGTTAGAATAATGAAACTTAACTATTAAAATAATAAACTTTATTTAAAAAATTAAAAAAAAAAAAGTTGTTAAATGGAATGCAATATAATATATAATTATATAATAAATATTACATAATTAATTATCAAAAACAATGTTTACATTATGTAAAATAGTTACGTAGAAATCAAAATTTACCTTGTTTTGATTTTTTTAAAAATAATGGAAACACATTTTTACTGTTCTCACTTTTTGTTTTTTAGAACATATTGTTTTAGAAAATAATGACTTAAAAATAATAACCAAACAATCATTTGTTTTTAAAGCTAATTTTATATTTTTAAGAACAGAAAAATATTTTCTAATAAAGCCAAACAAGTAACTTTTTAAAATTTCTTAAAATAGAAAGCTTTCTAAAAATTATAAAATGAAAAGTTTTTGGGGATTTTAAATAATTTAAATTTTGAAATTAAAAAAAATGAAAAGTTTTTCAAATTTTTTGAAAAATGAAAAAAAAATTCAAAATATTTAAAAATAAAAAGTCTTGCAAAATTGAAAGTATTTACAACATTTATAAAACTACAAAGTCTTACAAAGTTTCGAAAACTACTAATTTTATAAAATTTTGAAATAATTTTTTTTTACAAAATTTCTAAAAATAGAAATGAAAATTTTCTAAAATATTTATATAAATATTAAGACTTCACAAATTTCCCAAAAAATGATGGTCTATTTAGCCAGTTAATTCAAAAATTGTTTTCAAATCATAATTTAAAAATAATTTTCCATAGTTTTTTAAAATTAATAAGTTGTTTTTTCATTATTTTAAAAAATTGTTTTTAAAAACAAAAAAACAGAAAAATGATTGTATTGTTTGGCCTTGTTTTCATTTTATACTTTTTAATATTCATTTTAGTATTGTTACGTTAATTTAAACATTATAATTAAATTTAAACCATCTAAATTTTTTTGTAATTACTATAACTGAAATGAAAAGAAACACAATTATTAATAGATATTAAATTCAAATACAACTTAGTAATTACATTCGTTTATAAGAATAATTATGAAGCATCTAAGACCATGTTCCGGACACATTTGATGAGAAATACAATTTTGACAACTTGTCATTACTTTTGAGGCTACATCATATAGATCAACTGTATAATTCCTTTGATTTTCCTCTTCAACAGTTGCAAGTTCCTTTGAATAATCCCTTTTTTCTTAAACTTTACGATCTTCAAGAATCTTACTCTAAGTTTTGGGTCCAAATTGACCATCTTTCGTAGTGCCTTTATTCACTTCTTTAATCATAATATTAATAATCTCATATGTTAACATCCTCACAGTTAATAACCTTAGTAGTCATCTAAATAAAATAATAATCAAATTTAACGAAATCTACATAATTGCTGAAAAATGCAACAAACTTTGTACATAGGCAGTAAAACAATGAAAAATATTTGAGAGAATAAATTCAATTAATATATGTAAGGCTACGAGTAGCAAAATGTATTGTGAAAGAAAAGCCACTATTACCCAACAAAAAGGCCAATGGGTTATAAGGATTTTGTAGATGCCCTAGGTTGAAGTTCCAAATACCCTAAAAGGACTCACTTGCTCATGCTGGTTCTGATGACAGTAGACAAGTTTAGGCATTTACTTAAAAGTATCAGTAGAGTATGTAAAGAAAGTATACCCAAGGTTATAATCCTCCCTAGTGAAATATTACAAGTTTATCTCTCTCTTTCACTTGGGATGAACGCGAAACACTCAAAAGGCTCCTAGAAAAGTAACAACAATTCATGTCTGTTCTTACATATAATCATTTTTTCTAAATATTGCTAATTATTACATACAAATACAACAACGATTCCCACCAAAGCTCCTATTTTTTTTTTCAAGGCCCAAATTATAATATTGTACGACATAACTGTCTTTAGTAGAAAGTAGAAACGTGGCCACACTATCGTTTCCCTCATAATTGAAGAAAAACAAAACCAGCAGGTACCAGAATATTCAAAACTATCTAATAATTGATAACTAACAACACCAACTTGTAATAAAAAAAAAAAATAATAATAAATTAAAAGGAATAGAAATAGAGAAATTGTGGAAAGATAGCAACAAAATGAGATAGATTAGAAGACGATGAACAAAAGCAAGGGATTACAAAAATAATCCCATGATTCCCATCTCATAATCAAGGGATTACAAAGTAACAACAAATCCAAACAATAAACTAAAGCAAAAGCAAATGATGACATAAGGAAAACCCATCTCGTAATTCACTCAATTAAATTGAAGCAATGCTATTAAACATCTCAACTCAAATAACAATCAATCCAAATGATGGCATGAGGAAACCCATCTCGTAATTCACTCAATTAAATTGAAGAGATGCTATTAAACATCTCAACTCAAATAACAATCAATCCAAATGATGACATGAGGAAAACCCATTGGACAACAAGCCTAGGCTGATTAATTTACGATGAAACTTCAAGTTTATGCGCAACAAGTAGTTTGTACGATTTAGTTGAATTGATATTATAGATGTTATATATGCGAGTGAATTTTAAATACAACACATAGATAAAAGAAGAAAAAAGACTTACAAATCAAAAAGAAGCCAAATTAAGTAGTTTGTACGATTACAATAAAAGAAATAACACCCACAAACTCTAGAAGTAAGAAAAGTAAATAGCAATGATTCTAGCCATAGACCAAAACTCAAAACGTTGGAAGGAAAGGTAGTAAAAAGCGATAGTGATAAGCTTACTGAAATTAGCGTGATTGATGTTGTCGGTCGAAAGGGAGGTAGCCAATTGTTTTATTAACTTTAGAGAAGAGAGCGAGTGACTCTACAAGCTTTTTGTTCTTTTTGAAATAAAAAATTAAAATTATAAACTAACCCCAAAAATATCATTAATTACTTCATAGCCTTAAGTTACGCATTAGAGACTATATTTTTCAATTTTTTTAAAAACAGTGAAAACAACTATAAATTTTGAGTTTTAAAGCAGCTTATTTTTTAAAATAATGGCTAAATAATTTTATTGGTTTTTTTAGAACAAATTTTGTTTTTAAAACTAAAAAATTGTTTTTGATTATCATGGCCATACAAGTCTTACTGTTTTTAGAAATTTTTAAAAAGTTGTAATTTTTAGAAAGTTTTGAAAAAATTGTTATATTTAAAAAGTTTTAAAAAATTACTATATTTAAATTTTTTTTGTAAAATTGCTATTTTAAGAAAGTTTTGATTTTTTTTTTAATAAATTTTTGAAAATTTATTATTTTTTAATTTTTTTTTAAATTGCTATTTTTAGAAAGTTTAGAAAAATTTCCATTTTTAAAAACTTAAAAAAAATTTATTTTTAGAATATTTTGAAAAATTAATGTTTGTAGAAAGTTTAGGAAAAAAAAAATGCTATTTTTACAAAATTTTCTAAAAAAAATATATATGATATTTTTAGATTTTTTTGACAAATTGCTATTTTTAGAATTTTTTGAAAAAGTTATTATTTTTAGAAATTTTTGTAAAATTGCTATTTTAGAAATTTTTGAATTTTTTTTTAAGAAAGGTTTGAAAAATAACAATTTTTTGAAAATTTTGAAAAACTGCTATTTTTTGAAAGTTTTAAAAAATTGTTATTTTTAGAAAGTTTTGAAAATTTTCCATTTTTTGAAATTTTTTGAAAAATTATTATTTAATGAATGTTTTGAAAAATTACTATTTTTAGATAGTTTTGAAATATAACTATTTTTGGGAATTTTTGAAAATTGGTAGTTTTTTTTTTTATTTTCTTGATTAGGTAGTTTTATAAAGTTTTGAAAATTGGTATTTTTAAAAAGTTTTGTAAAATTATACTATTTTTAGAATTTTTTTTAAAATTGGTATTTTAAAAAAGTTTTAAAAAATTACTATATTTAAAAATTTAGTAAAATTGAAATTTTTAGAATGTTTTGAAAAAAGTATTGTTTTTATAAAAATTTTAAAAATTGCTAATTTTTGAAGTTTTTGGAAAATTACTATTTTGGAAACATTTTGAACAATTTTTATTTTTAGAATATATTTAGAAATTACTATTTTTAGAAAATTTTGAAAAAATTGTTATTTTTAAATTTTTTTGAAAAATTATTATTTTTTGAAAGTTTTTTAAAATTACAATTGACAACTTTATAAAAATAACAATTTTTTCAAAATTTTCAAAACTTTATAAAAATATAAATTTTTAAAAAACATTCAAAAAATATAAAATTTTCAAAGTTTTCTACAAATAGCGTAAGTTCAAAACATTATATAAATAATAATTTTTCAAAACTTTATAAAAATAACAATTTTTCAAAATTTTCTAAATATAGATCATTTTGAAAACTTTATTGAAATAATAATTTTTAAAAACTTCCAAAAAATATCAAGTTTACAAAATTTTTTGAAAGTAGCAATTTTTCAAATTTGTTTAAAAATAATATCTTTTCAAAACTTTCTAAAAATAGTAATTTTTCAAAAATTTATATAAATAGTAATTCTTTAGAACTTTCTAAAAATAACAATTCTTCAAAAAAAAAAATAATAAAAAATTTTCAAAACTTTCTTAAAATAATAATTTTTCTAAACTTTAGAAAAAAATCAAGTTTGAATTTTTTGGGAGAATAACAAAACTAACACCCCTTAAAACTTCTAATAACAAAACTAGCACCCCTTTATATTTTCACAATTAAAAAAATGACTAATATGTCATTTTTCTTTGAACATCCATCCAATTAGAATTGAGCGACGATAATTTAGACTTATTTAATATTTTACATTCAAATTGAATATTGAACATTCAATATTATTGGGGTGTTAATTTTGTTACTGTAAATTTTAGGGGTGCTATTTTTGGTAATTTTTCGATTTTTTTTTAATAAATAACAATTTTTTTTAAAATTTTCTAAAAATATATGTAATCTTTAAGTGAAACCATAACAGCCCATATGCCAATCATGTTGTGTCAATTTGTTGTTGATTTTTTTATTTTGAAACATATTTTATTTCCGAAAGACCTAAAAGTTGAAATTCTCAATTCATATTCTAAGGGTAAAAAATTTAATTTTTAATCCTATTTTAGCTATTGATATATATATATATATATATATATATATTGAATAATTAATTATATATAAATGGAAAGAAAAAAAAAGTCGGCTACAAACAGTACAGATACCTAAATCCTTCGTGATTACACATATATAAATAGTGATTCAAGGACATTTTGGTTTCAATGATTGTCCGTGTCTTTTTCAGCCTAGAAACAATGAAGCACGTAAAATGACAATAACTTGCCAAACTGAGCTGGATTTGTGGACGTATTTGTACCAAGCAGTACTAACACATGACTAGCCAGCTTAACAACATAACCACTCCCATTTTTTTTTTATTTCTTTTGTTGATTTAATGGCCAGCCAACTGACAAGCACTTGAACGTACAAAACCTTATTTTACTAACAATAATAAGGAAAATAAATATGAACTATTCTATAGTTTAAATAGATACTAACAGAATATTGATTCGAATCATCCTCGATGTAAATGGGTTTTTATTTATTTAAAAAAAATTAAAATTTTAAAATATCTTTATATATATCACCTGTTTTTCTAAAGTGAATGCAGTGGCAGAGCTAAAAAAAAAAAATTCAAGGGAAGGTTAATTTTTTTTTATACAAAACAAAAAATTAATATGAGTTATAATCAATTATATTCAATTCAACACTAAATTTTTTTATGTCATATTATAATAGAGATATAGAGTTAACACATTATAATTAACGTATAACGAAAATTAAACAAAAATATAACAAGTTAATAAATATTAGTATCATTTATGAATAAAATAAATATATTAACCAAAAAATCTAAACAAATAAAAAGCTCAATCAAATACATTAAGATCTATAGACATTAAAACTAAAATAAACATATGAAAATGTAAAAAGTAAAATATAATTTATAATTTTAAACTTGACTCTATATTTAAAAATATATGTTTATAAATAATATAAGAATGACTAATAATAATAAAAATAATAAATTTTTATATAAAAAAATTTCAAATAAATTCTAAAAGATTATTCAAATAAAATGTTAAATAATATAATATTAGATAAAATTAAAATTTAGATTGAAATAAAATATAATAAACATAAACTTAAAAAACTTTAATATGAAGCTTATCATATACTTATTTTTTAATTTTATTTTTATAATGTTGAATTTAAAAATATTTAAACATTATTTGGATTCTTATATTTAGGAAGAATTTTTTGTAGTATACTACTCTATTTTTTTTTTACTAATATTTACCAAATACATAAAAAAAAGAATTATATATTTAACTATTTTATTTATAATTTATGTCATTTTTATTTAGGTATTTGTTAAATATAGTTAATATATATTAAAATATGTATATAAAAATTAGAAACAATATATTACTATAAATATAATATTTATTTAATATTAAAAATATATACGTAATTAATTTTTTATAAAAAAATTAGATGAAATTAAAGTCTCCCTAATCTTCACTAAGATCGGCCCCTGAGTGAATGTACAATTTAAGGTAGGTTAGTTTACGAAGGTGCTTGTTAATTTTAAAAATATAAGGTATAAGAAAATTTATATTATTTTTTTATAATATATATTTTTTAATATTAAAAATAAACAAATAAATTTTTTATTAAATGAAATTAAAAATAAAATTAATTAAATAATTAAATTATTTATATATTAAAGAGAAAAATAAATTACTCATATTTCTTCTCGTAAGGTCCTCATGAAAAATTCTAAATTAACGACGGAGGACTATTATTTCTCCCAAAAAATATCAAATATTACTTTAATTTTATGGATAAATTGGTATATAGCGTATAACTAATCTTTTTTTTTTTTTGTATAAAATAAAAAAGAAATACTAGAAGATGTAATAATAAGCAATTAAACTAATATTTCATTTCAAGTAGACATATAATTAATTATCCATTACTAAAATAAATATGAAGTTTAACACAATTATTTTGAATTATTTTATGAAATTATTGACTTAGATATAATGTAAATAATAAGTTATATTCATAAAAGCATGTAAATTAAAAAAAATAAGCTAATGTAGTTCATTTTTATTATTATTTTTTTAAAGATGACTATACATGTATAAAAAGTACATATAGGTGTCCATTTAAGAATAAGATTAGTAAAAAAAAAAAAAAAAACAATATTACATTATTTCCTGTAATACTAATATTTTCATATTTCCTTATCATATATCAATATTTCTTTCCAAAATTTTCAGCAAAACTTTAAAAATCTATACAAGTAAAGGACCTGAAATGAAAACTTTGACAAATATTATGCTTATATTTGGCGCATTTTACACTTAATTTTTTTTTGTTAATATTGTCTGTATTATATTTCTAAATGTTGCATATTTATCTAAGTTTATATAAATAATGAAATAAATTTATTAAAATTTATATGGTAAGAGATTAAACAGTGAATTGAACTAAAAAGAAAGAAAGAAAGAGATTAAACGGTGAAAAATATATTTTAACATGTTTAATTGTAATTCATATAATACAGTTTTTTAATCAGTATGATTTATTTTTAAAATACAATTATTAATTATTGATACAATACAATAATTTTATCAATAAACGCTAAATATAAATAAATTTATACTTTTATTATTAATTATAGTATAACGTATATAACTATTTCTAAAAAGATAATTAAAGATAGATAATTAATTAGTTGTTGCTCAATAAAATATGTCGTTGGAGTTTTAGACACAATTGCATCTGTTTGAGGTAAAAAAAAAAAAAAAATACTATTATATTACAATGATAATTAACCTCATAATGATTTATGGTATACATCCAGATGATTTGGTTTATTAAAAAATAACACTCTATCATTTTTATTAAAAAATAACTTATTGTTAAAGCAAATTTTGTTAATAATTTTTGTTAATTATAAAATTTTTAAAAAGGAAATTATTAGGAATTTTATTTACCTAGAATTCTTAGAAGGTGATTATTTTATTTTAAGATCCCAATTTTTTTCTTTCAATTTGAACTTTTAACTTATTAATTATTGTTAACCCATTTCAGACCATAGTTTTAACAATTATATACACGTATAGTGTTATTATATAAACATACAGTGGAATAAATTATGAAAAGAAAAAAGTTATAATATGTTAATAAATTAAAATGGATTTTAAATTAATTTAAAAAAAAAATCTTAAAGGTCTATTCGTATAAAACCTCAAATTATTGGGTATAATTTTTAATTTATTTCCACAGTAAATAAGTCCAAAATGTTGGAAAAACTGTACAAGGTCCCAGAGATCCAGATATTCAGCCACTAAGATCTTGAAAAGTGTCTCTCAACTGTCACATCAAATTCCAATATTATCATTATTATTATTATTATTATTATATCGTAGCGCATAATATACTTGTGAATAAAAACGATTGAAATAAAATGCTAAATAACTCATGTAAATTTTTTTATATACTTAATATTTATTAGTATATAATATATTAAAAAAAATAATATTATATGTATTAAATTATAATATATATTAAATAATATGTTAATTATGAATTAAATAAAAATTTAAAAAATAAAAAAATAAAATAATTATGATTTTTTTTGTTAATTATATTTTAATTAAATTATGTAAAAAAAAAAAGTATTTTTTATGAAAAATAACATGAATAATTTCTATTTATTGGTGTATAACATATAAAAATAACATGGGTAATTTGATGCCTTCAAGAAGAGGGAGAAAAAGATGAGAAGCTCTACAAGTACGGGCGGCACTGTTTCAAAGTCGTAACCTTGTAAAAAGGTAAAATCTCTCATGTCATTGTTATTTAATTGGTATTATTTATTATTTTTTTTGAGTATATATTTTAGGTTAATATTTTAATGATATTTATATATATATTTTTTGATATTTAATATTATTTAAATTTTTAAGTGATAAGTTAAAAATATACAAGTTTTTAAATTAAGATATCTTTGATTAAAAATTAATTACTTATATGTCGTATAATAAAATAAAAAATAAAAGTAATTTAATTATTTTAAATTTATTATTATTATTTTTTGAATTTCATTTCATATTAATTTTGTAACATTTTTTTAAGATGATTAATTCAATCTTATAATTTAAAAAAATATTCAGTAAAATTTAAATTTAAAAATTGAGATTTTTAAGGAGTAAAATAAAAAATTATTAAAAATTAAATAAAAAACAAAAATAAAAAAGACTCTTAATCTCTTTTTACACTCATTTTTAATTATCTATTATTTTTATTAATAATTATTTAATTTTATTATTTGAGTTTTATAAATAAATATTTTATTCATTTCACGTGCTAAAAGTAAAATAAACACAATATTAGTTTATCTTCTCAATATTTACTGTTTTTTATTTTTTTATTCATCTGAATATGTAATTTTAATTCATCTATTATTTTTTGATTTTATTCTACATAATTAGAGTTGACAAGATTTAGTTTTTTAAATAAAATTTCAATCAAAATTTTTTCAAACAAAAAAAAGTTCATTGAAAAAGAAAAAGGAAAAAATTGATTTAATAAAATAGGAAGAAAAATCAAATATATAGTATTTTTATTTTTTAATATTTTTTTAATTAAGAGATTAAATTAGTCCATTTTTAAAATTATAGGATAAAAAAATTTGGCATAAAATTTTCAAAAAAAATAATAATAAATTTTCAATGATCAAAATGTTATTATTATTTTTTATAAATTATTCTTTATTTTTAATTATATAATATATATATAATAAATTTTTAATAAAAATATATTAATGTAAGAAATTATAAAGCTTACTTAAAAAATTAAAAATAAAATATAATATATATATATATATATATATATATGAGCATCATTAATATATCATATCCATATTTATTTATTAATTTTATTTGTTGTTGTTTTATTTATTTATTGTTTTCGATTGAATTGTTGTTGCTTTATTTAAAAAAATAATTATATTAATAATATATTTTATTTGCTTTACTATATTAATAACCACCCATTATTCACTCACTGTTTCAGTCTCTCAATTCAATGTCTCTCCCTCTTCTTTTTGACAGTCTCTAAGTCCTTTCTCACTCTCACTCTCACTCTCACTCTCACTCTCACAATCACAATCACAATCACAATCACAGTCACAGTCTTTCTCTCTGTTTCTCTGCTTCACTTTCTTTCTGTAGATAGTAAAGTCTATTTCTTTTCCAAGAAAACTCTGACTCTCTTTAACTAATGTCACTGTTCGTTTCTCTTACTTGTAAACTTTCTGTTAGGTGGCGGCTTTAGAAATTATTCATTATTTTGTTTCTTGGGTAGTAAATTGATGATATCGTACTCGAACTAGTCAGTGTTTGTCTCTTTCTTGCTCTTTAACACTTGAATTGGGTCTCAAAGTTTTTTCTCTTTCTCTTCTATATTTGTCCATTCAATGGAGGAGTTGTACAGAGTAGAGTACCCTGTGATTTCGTGTTCAAGTGAAGTTGTTGGGCTTAATGATAATATGAGCAGTAGAAGTAATAAGCATGTTTCTAATTCTGTATTTCATAGTCCAGTTAATGATAATAACTTCTTCAGATTTGAAATTGAAGCCAATCTGATCAAAACCCAGATACTGAATCACCCTCGTTACCCAGATTTAGTTGCTGCTTTCATTGATTGTCAAAAGGTTGTTTAGTTAATTTGATTCTGTTTTTTTTTTTTTTCTGAATACCTAAATGATTTCTTTTTTTCTAACACTTTAATATATTGGTTTTATGTTACAAAATGACTTTTTATTTATTTATTTTTAAGTCTTGTTGTTGTGTTTAAAGGTTGGTGCACCACCAGAAATGGGTTGTGTTCTGGAAAAAATCAACATAGAAAGGTTCTCTGTTAGTTGTTGCGGTGAATTTGGAGCTGATGCAGAACTTGATTATTTCATGGTAAATAATTGTATGAAAATTAATTTTTCCAGTTCATGGATAATCTAATTATTTAATTATTTTTACTTTTTAAACAACAATGTATTTTTTTTTATTTTTTTTAACAGAGATTTTTTTTTTTTGGAATAATTTTTGTAAAAAAAAAAAAAAAAAAAACATATATGTGCAATAGCTAGAGGAGTTTTGTAATGTAATTAAACATAATTAATTGATTGGAGTGTAAGAAAAAGAAAAATATTAAACTTAATGTCATTTAATTTCAGAACAAATTTTTGGGGTTATTAAGTTTATGTCATAATTTTTTTTTCTTTTTTCTTTTTGGGTTATTGAAGGAGTTATTCTGTGAGATTCTTCAAAGATACAAGGAAGAGTTATCGAAAACATTCAATGAAGCGACTGCGTTTTTGAACGGAATCGAGTCGCAACTCAACGATCTCTGTAAAGAGTCATCAACGTTGTCGAGCATGGACTGTTGCTCAGGTAAATTAATGTTAAATTTCGTTTTTACATGCTAAATGATGAGGTGATGGGTCATGATGAACAACGGCCTAAATAATAGGGCGTGATTCGTGAATATATTTTCTTGTTTAAAAATGAAATATAACTATTTGTGTTGTTTAATTTTAATTTTATTCTATACTGATTATTTACCTTTGGGAAGCTAGGATTTCATGTATAATATTAGTGTAGGGTTCGAAAGGGTAATTTTTTTTTACCATGATGATGTTGAAGTTGTTCTACTTTAACTTGTATGATCATTTTAAAGATTTTTCTTGTTCTGTAGATATGATTTTATTAATGGCTGTAGAGAAAAATAATAATAAAAAAAAGTCCTTATAATTTTTAAGTTTTAAATATCTTCTTTTGACCACACCTAAATAGGTTGAATACACGGGCATTTTTGGTTCACATTATAAATAATGTTTTTTGGGTTTAGAAAACTAGGAAAATAAATGTAAATTTTTTTTTTTTTTTTTGAAATTTACCAAAAATAACACTCTTAAAGTTTATAGTAATAAAACTTATACCCAATAATATCGAACGTTTAATTTAAACGTTCAATATTGAATAATTTAAATTGTCGTTGTTCAATTCCAATTGAATGAATGTTTAAAGAAAAATAACATATTAATTATTTTTTTAAATGTAAAAATATTAATTTGAACACCAAAAATGCTAGTTTTGTTATTATAAATTTATGAGGTGTTAGTTTTGTTGTTTTCTCTCTCTGTGTAATAAGTATTACAAATTTATATTATCATGTTTGGTATCTTATAGGAAAATTAATATAATATACTTTATGTAATTTTCTAAAAATACCTTTGTCTCTTCAAAGTATTGATCTATTTTTAGATTTTTACTTAAAAATGTATTAAAACATATAGAATAATACATCTCACAAAGGAATTATAATTAATATGGAATTGCAATTCTTAATGCTAAAACGTGTAAACGAATGAATGAAAATGTAAAGCTATTCTATTTATTAATTTGTGTATTAGCATCAACCAAACCCGCCTTTTAACTTTTTAAAAGTTTTTAAAATTCTAAATAACTAGTTAATTACTCCTACTTTTGAAAGTCCATTAGAATGATTAGAAATCTTGATCAAGTACATTCTTAATGTCAATATACATTTGACTTTTCTTAGCCCTTATTGCTAAAAAGGTTTCTTTTCTGTGACCTAGCTACAATAGTTTGAACCAGACTTGTGTTACAATTGGAATGATGAATAAAATAATTTTTTTATGAATAATATTATATTGTTAGCATTTCATTTATCTAATATTTATATATTTGAGTTTCAAACTATGTTTTAAATTAGATGCTAGTATTCATTTTACTAAAAGTTTGTCTTTTAGTGGCATGAAGCCACTTATATACCCACAAACACACTTTAACACCTTTTAAACACTTTTTGAATAAACAATTGTCTTATTCTTGATTCTCGTCAGCTTCAAGCACGATTGTGATTACCATATATATATATATATATATATATATTGCTTTATTGTGCGGTATTGTCCTTATATGTTCGCTACAATTACATATTTTTCTATATAAACTTAAAACTCTAAATGCTAAATTATAAACCTTATAATAAAAATAGGATTAGTTGCCTCATTTTTTTTAATGCAATTTATAATGCGTTTCTTTGATAGTGAATATTAAAATAAACTAAACTGTTATTACAACTTTTATCCAACAATAATGGAGCAAAATCATAGTTAATTATAGCGATGAATATGACAATTTTTATATTTAGTTATGGCAATAAAGATACATTTGATTGTTTAAAATTTGTGTATTTGTTGGGAAGTCATCATCTTTTTTTTTTTTTTTGTCAATCAAAGTTCATAGCCTTTTTAATTGCTTGTACTTTTGTATTTTTAGCGATCTGGTTGCTTGATCTTTAGATCACCCTAATTTATGAAAAGCTAGCTATTACATCTAGTTAGTAGATTTTGTTTATGTGGTTTTGGTCTGGCGGTAAAATTTAATACGTTCCGGTTTTGGAATGCACCAAATATCACTTAATCGAAGAAAGAAAAGAAATAGTACGTTGGTAATAATTTTGGCTATGGAATTGAATACTTATAGATGAAGCAGCTGGGACATCAGAAGAGTTGAGTTGTGGGGACGTAAAAGTATCTGAAACTTTAGGAGTACGTTCTGCAGATGAGGTACTCAAAGAAATGTTGTTGAGGAAATACAGTGGCTACCTAAGCAGTTTGAGGAAGGATTTTCTGCCCAAGAGAAAGAGAGGCAAACTCCCCAAGGATTCCAAAACTCTTCTCATGAATTGGTGGAACTCTCACTACTGCTGGCCTTATCCTACGGTAATTTATTTATTTTCTCCATCACTTGTGTTGATCTTGCATATTTTCTTTTATTCTTTGTTTCTCGATCAATATATATATATACGCATCACATTTACACATTAACAATTTATGAAGTGTATTTGTTACTTCTTGAAGTTTGGTTCGTTTAACCGCATTTTGTGGTTTTGGTTTAACATTGAATTTCTTAGAATTAGATATTCTTCAAATAGTTTATTTGGATTTGTTTATAGATTTTTTTTTCTTTAATATTATATATTTTCCAAAATTTTAAGTTGACCATCATGCCAAAGTAATAAATTTTAAGTTGACCATCATGCCAAAGTAATAAATAAACATATGCTATAGTTAAATATTTATACTTGGTAAAAGTGAAGTTTATTTTTGTAGGAAAAATAATAAACACAACACTTTTAAACTTTATAAGATCAAAAATAGTGCTTTTTTGACATTAATTTAAAACTAATTTATTTTTCTTCAAATTTAAAAGATTCATGTTATTTTTATTTATTATAAATTTTAAGGATGTTGTTATACATACGAGTATTGTGTTACATGTCAAAATTACATAGGAACGTAAATTTTGAGTTTTTTAAGTTATTAGGTTTAATGTGTTTTATTTTTAGTTCTCAAAAAAATATATATGTATATATATATTTTTTTATTGCATCATATAATGTTATGGAAATATGTTTTTTTTTTTAGTATTAAAAAAAAATAAAGATATGATTTTGTTTTATTAAGAATGTAACTGGTTTTAATAAGGGAACATATATGCATTGGAGTGAAATTATTATGCAATATGACGCTACATATTACTTTTGCCAACGTAATAAATTCTGAATAATTTATGGAGTGATGATGTAAATGTAGGAAAAGGAGAAACGGATTCTAGCTGAAGAAACAGAACTGGATCAAAAGCAGATAAACAATTGGTTTATAAACCAAAGGAAACGTCATTGGAAACGATCTGAAGATGTGAGATGTGCTTTGCCTCAAAACGTTTGAACAGCCGTTGGATCTGGTGCTTCACCCTTTTTCTTTGACTTGTGATATTTTGGTTCCTACTTTACAAGTTAAAGTCATCAGCTTCTTCAATATCAAATATCTACCTTCGGACGACTTTAACTCAGTGTCTCACTCATAATTCTGTCAATGTATATTTTGTTTAAAAGTTTGCTCATTTTGCTACCTACCCAACTTTCTAGCTGAATAGTATTGACTTTAAATTTGCAACAGCATTTATTTGTTATTATTTACTACTTTGGCCCATGTGTTTTTTTTTTTTTTTAGTAGGGTTAGAAAATGATTGATTAAAAATGATTTTTTTTTTTTTTTAAAGTATTTTTGAGGAAAATGTTAGAAGAGATTTTAATTAGTATAGGATGGTTGTATACATTTATATTAAATATTTTTTACTTATTTTAAAATTATTATTTGTGTTTCTTATACTTTTGATTATACTGCTCAAAGGAGATTTTTAAGCATTTTTGAAATTAAGAATATTTTGGTCACTTAGTTCTTTTAGTGCCGAGATATTTCATTTTGTTGTTTTGAAACCGCTTGTTGAAACTACTTTTAATTTATTTTGGTTACGTTAATGTCATATTAGGTTTCTAGAATAGAAATGGAAAAGAAATGAAAATGATAATTAAGAACAAAATTTTTATAGTAATTGTTTTGATTGAGGAATTAAAATAATAATAAATATTAATATAATATTTTTAAAATTATGAAAAAAAAAATAAAAAAATTTATTTTTTAATAATTTTTAAATTAGATAAAATTAAAAAAAATAATAATGAAGGGTTATATATAGAAATGAAAATAAATAGATTATTTTAATTTATATTTGAAGGGTGTGGTAGGACTAAGCATTTATTGTGAATTATTTTATAATTTATTCATGAATTATTTAAATTATGACCAATGGACGTGTTCACTTTCGGGAATTTTTTGAAGGCTTCCTTCTTTAGGGTAAAAGCCCTTCCTTTCCACATCATGGCTTTGTAGAAAATTTCTTTTGTTTATAACATACATATTTAATTATTATGTTTAATTGCTTATTATAATTCTTTTTTACGTATGTAGTTTTATATTTGGTCTCTCTAAAAAGTTATATGTTTTATTTTTGTTTGTAAATGTAATAGGTTGTTTTAACTGAGGAGATTAAAAGGGGAATTTACTTGAGGTAATTACCCATTTTTTCACTGTTTGTGTTTGGCCTCCAGACTAAAAGGAAACCTCAAGCTACATTAGGGGTACAAGTTCTTTTGGGTATGTATTTAGAGCTTTTAATGAATGTATTTAGAATTTTCCGACAAAGTTCATTAAAAGTTATTTAGCTGAAGTACTTTAGAGCTTTTAACGAGATCTGGACTCAAATAGAGTCATATATAGACAGAAACTACAAAAGGACAGAAATAGCATGATTTTATACAAAAACGGATCGTTTTGCAATACAATCAAACTCTGCCTTTACAAAACTACCCTCATCTCGCTGCTCAGCCTCGCCGAACGGAACAGAAAGGAAGAAGGTTCAAAGTTGTTTTGCTATTTCTCTGGTTTGTGATTTCTTGCATCTGCTATACAGAACCCTTAAATCCACTAAGAACGAAACTCACTCCTAGGGAAAAAAAAACTTGTTAATTAATGTTTATATTTTTGGACGCTGTACGGAAATTAATTTACATTTTTGGAAGTCGTACGGAACAATACGTAAGTTTCTGGAAAGGTTACATAATTGAGAAAACGATGATGAACAGTTCCGTCAATTGCTGCAAGCCGTTGACAATCATCTCCTGCCACTGATCTGCGTCCACCACTTGATAGTTAATGTTTATATTTTTGAAAGCAGTACGGAAATTAATTTACATTTTTGGAAGTCGTACGAAACATTATGTAAATTTCTGAAAAAGTTACAGAATTGAGAAAACGATGATGAACAGTTCCGTCAACTGCTGATACGAGGGGACAAAAACGTAAACTCACACAGCAGAAACGGCGTCGTGAATCGATATGAGGCAAAAATTTCGTCTGAGGCATTGGGCCTCTATTTCAAGTCTTTATTTCGCTTTTAACGAATGTATTTAGAATTTGCCCAACAAAGATAATTAAGAGTTTTTCAGCTGAAATACTTTAAGTTGCCACGGCCCAATTTTGTTGCCCAAGTAAAGATTAGAAATAGGAAATAAAGGTGAGAAATTCTAAATAAATCCAATTTCTCACCTTGAACATTTAATTCTAAATAAAGAAAAAATAAATTTAGTTGCGCATTTTCTGTTTATGGAAGCTTGCAGCCTCTGTTCTCACAACTTACATTGGATAATGATTAGTTAGCTTCAAATAAGATCAAAATTATGCTTACAATGAGTTTATTGAGCCTATGAGCTAAAAAAGTTTAGCTCATGAGCTTAAATGAACGGCTCTTATAAGCGGTTTGTGAGCTGATTTAACAAAAAACAAGTAAAATTAAAAGACTTAAAAAAATTAGAAATAATGATTTTTTTTCAAAATGTAATTATTATTTATTACACTAATATTGATAAAAGTGTTATTATTAGTCAAAATAAAAAATAGGAAAAGGAAGAATTGATTTTTTTTGTTATTATAAATAAATGAAGATAGATTTAATTTAATATTAGAACGTTCAAGTAAATTTAAAATTTTAAGACAAATAGTAACTTAAAAAAAATATCAAATTTAATTGGGACTAAACAAGTAACTTAAAAAAAGAAGTGATCATTGACATAATTTTAAATTTAAATTGTATTAATTTATATGGTAATTTATATATCAGTGAAGTACCTTCATATTCTGCAATGTCAGTCTTAGTATTCACAGGTCACTACAACAAAATAGGTTTATTTCTTAGGTTTTTAACCAGCTAAAACATGAAGTAGTTTTGCTAGTTTATATATAACAATGAAACAAGCGCAGACGAAAATGTTTTTTGCCGGTTCATACTAGTATTACTTTGAACTGATGATCATTGTTGGCCAATTCTTATTTTGTTGTACTTTTGGAGTATTGGTATCTAAGAATTTGTTATGAGATCAAAGCTTGACCTAGTGTATTCAAACGCTTACAACTCTCAAATTGTTGAATTTCAAGAGCTTAAAAAGTGAAAAGGCAGGGCTCATATTAAAGAGCAAGTGTTCAAAACATTGATTGTAGAGTAATGATCCAACAGAAAATAAGTTCCATAAATTATTCAATTGGACGGGTGTTTTTTTTTTTTTGCATTGATCCAACAAGTTAATTACCCTAGTTCTACTTGATATTAGAAGTAGTAGAAAATTCAACTTTGCTCAAAGTTTAAGTTTAAGTTAAAAGAGAGAATGATAAAAGAGAGAATATGTTTATCAGTTATTAAAAGTATAAATTTTATACCATATGCATATCAAATAATTATAATTCAATAATTAAAATTATTAGTTACGAACACAGTATTTTTAACTCTGATATCAAGTTATAAATTATTAAAAGTCAATTATTTTAAAATTTTAAACCATTAAAAAAATAACTAACATTATTTTTTATATTGAAATTAGAACAAGATAAAAAGTCATAAATTTGGTAAATAAGACATGTGATTATATTCTATCAAAAAAAGAAAAAAGAAATAAAAAGACTTGTGATCATAAATTGATTATAAAAAGAGTAAAGAGAACTAAGTCAAAAACACGAAACTTGCGAGGATTGTATACGATTAGAGTATTGTTGTTTAGAACACACGACACACCTAAGAAGTAATAGTCAAGCCAACATCATCATAAAATATTAAAGGTGATCGAAGGATGGAGTTTTATGAAAATTTAAGTAGGCATGTGGTGTTAGCATTTTTCTTGTTTCATATTAGCATTAACTGACACAACGAGATCAGTTTGTTAAGAGCCTTCAGTCTCAAAAGTCAAAACTAGAGTATAATAGTAAGGCTAATTGGTACCTCACTACGAATACCATAGCTTGAATCTCCCACTAATAAAAATATTACGTAAATATAATTTTATATTCATCTTAATTATAATATAATACTTGGTTTAATAATTTTAAAAATAATTTTTTTTATTTTTATAAAAAATTTAACTACATATCACATTATAATTAATATTGGTGCAATCTTATGTGATCATAATTTTTTTCTCATTGTATAAAAAATCTTACCAAACCAAATCATTCCTTGAACAATACTTACTTTTAATTTTGTAGTATGATAAATTATTTATTATTTTTAGAGTAAGTAATGATGTGATATTTTAAATTAATAAAATATAAGATTAATGCAATCATTTTTAAAAAATATATAATTATTTAATTATTAATAAAGAGTTAAATCAATAAGATTGATGTGTAATATACTTTAAGAAGAATAAATAACATTTCTTATAGTCAATATTACCATTTAATGATCTAGCTGAAAGAAATGTGCTATTTTTTTTTTGGATGTGAGCACCAAATTTTCCTCTTTTTTTTAATAAGTCCTTTAGGTTAATCACTGTCATTATAAATAAAAAAAAGAAAAAGAAAAAAGAGAGTACTTTCGTAAAAATTAGTGCCTTTTATGGGACATAAAGTTCTCCTTTTTTTTTTTTTTTTAATAATTGATAAAAATGCTTATTTTTTATAATTAACTAATTAAAAGTACTTACTTATAATTTCGAAACTATTACAAATGCCCCACCTAAGAATAACATAACCAAGAATATAATTTTAATGGGACTATTTGGACTCTTTTTTTTTTTTTTTTCTTTCCAATTTTTTTTTTGCACTGCCAATGGATTGAAAAAAAAAAAAAAACTAAAGACAATAGTGAAACTGTATATATATATATATATATATATGCATGTCACGTCTGTATTAATATATACTTCATAACATGAGCAAGCAGCGCTTAGTCACGAATAAAATACAGACATATATAAATATATATCACTTGCAAAAAATATATATATTTTTTATATAAAATTATACCGTATATTTTAAGTTATTGTTATTAATTATTTTTTTATGATATATTATTATATTAAATAAAGATTTTAAACAATAAAAGAATAAAAATTACATCTAATAAGTACTCTAATAATGTAATGATTACAACGTTTAATAAGAACTCTAAATATTAATTTAAAAACATAAAAAAAAAATATATTATGTTATCATATCAAATAAGAACTTTAAACATGATAATAAAACAATTATTACATTAAATAATGACTTTAATAATATGACAATTATTACATATAATAAAAACTCTAAATATTATTTTAATTTTAAAATTAATATAAAAATAAAAAAAAATTAATTTTGTATTCATTTCAAATATACAGTAAAAATTAAAGTAAATAAAACAATTTGGGTGCTTATTGTACGTATCTTTAACTAATATATATAAATGACAAAATGTTTTTGAGAAAATTAATTATCAACCAACTCTAACGTGTTATTAGTCGAGAGAGCATGTATTAAACCCTTATAACCATATAATATATTGAATTTTATGTGATGAATCTTGTTCAAGATAAAATGAAATTCAATGTTAAATTAAATCATAAATTAGCATTGAAGAGAGCCTCACTGATTATTCATATAATAATTAAGCACTGACTGCACTGAACATTCTTGACATTTTATCACTCATTTAACAGAAACTCCAACTTTCTATTCTTGGCCCCATGATTTTAAAAAATAATAATAATGAAAAATCAAAGGAAACTTACTTGATTCTCTACACATATATAGGAGCAATCATTATCAAAATAAATAAGTAAATAAATAAATAGAGGACCAATCATGTTCATTCGTATTGGGAAAATCTCCAAATTAAGTCACAAACTGAAAGCCAATAATGTTTTATCAGAATAATTTGACGTAGAAGCAACAACGACAGGGCCTAGCATTTTGACCATTTGATGCTCAGACAAAATTCACATTACCATCAAGGAATCAAACGATCAATTTGTCCATTAACACTGGCTTTCTAAGTTTTTTTAAATGAAAATATTTAGGGTAACTCACTGATCTAAGAGTTCGAGTTTGGTCCCTTGTATTATTATTATTTTTCGATTTTACTAAGTAGAGTAGACATTTCAGTGGTTAAATTATTATTTTATTGCCATTGCTTAGCTTGAAACTAATCAAACATATGCTGACGAAATGAAAGAAACCACCACATAGCAAGCAAGAAATTATCTTGTTTTCGATTAAATTCAAACAACTTGCATGTAATTATTAGATGACAATAATGTTGAAAACAGCCACCCCCCATCTCATGATCTTTTAATCGTGATTTGCAATGACTTGATAAAACCAAGGAGTTCACAACAAGGACAACACAAAATAATAATAATGGCATAAATCTTATTATTTTTATTTCCTAATGTTTTTGTTTCTTCCCCTGATTTCTATTGCATATTCTATGCATTATTTTTAATAATATCTCAGCTAGTTATCCAAAAACTTACGCTTAAAGGAAAGCTAGCATTTTTTCTTTTTTTTTCATCGTTTACGTTGTTATATATATACTAGCTTTTACTTTTAAACTCCAGCCCATATATATTAAAAACGAAATATGTGTTTAAAAATAAATGTACATATATAGTTTAAATTTTTTTATTGGATACATAACTTGATTTGTTGATTTGTTGATACTCTAGTAATATCTATTATCAAATTTGTATGATTTAAGCTTTTGAACACATGTAAAAAAAAAAAAAATAGTGGTAAAAAATGAAACAACATATTAAAAAAGTCATCTCATGTAATATTATCAAAAACAACGTTGTAGTAAAACTATAAGAGGAAGATAAAGCAAAGAAATAAATTATTATAGTTAGTACATCAAAAGTGTTCATATCTTATTAAATCAAATGGTATATACTAACTGTGTGATTCAAAACTTTAACTTGTAATTTGAAATGGAAAATACCCAAAAGAGACTTTTTATTCTTTACTCAAAACTATATGAAAAAAAATAAAATAGTCTTGATAACAACTAAGATGAAGAAATCAATGTTATGAACATCTATGCAAATTAACATATGAATTAAGTTGGTTCTCTTATTGAAATATTGAGCTAGTACAAGATATTGAAGGACAAACACAACAACTTCAAAAGTAAAAAGAACCAATTAGGGCAAGCAAAAACTATGAAAACTAAGGCTCCATTTTCTATCGTTATTTTCATAAATCACAAGAAGCCATACAGAAATACATATATAACTGAAACATCAAACATTTCAGAACTAGGTAAACATAAACATGTTAGATATGCATAATGATCACTTGATCACAATCCAAAACCAACTTAAAAAGTAAAAAAAAAAAAAAAAAAAAAACAATTTGCATAAAAAGTTATAACCATACTCGATCAGGAGCTTCACTTCTTGGAAATTGAAATATTTCATGAAGGCTTAATTGTTTTCAAAACCCAATTCTTCAATCATATTCCCATGAATATGAAGGGGATTAAAACACTCTATCTCAGAGCACTTATAAGGAAGCACTTTTTTATTCCCAATACCCTGTTGATCAATAGTAGTTGATTGAATATCCAATGGGTATTTCCTAGCAATCACAACAGAGTTAACAACATCATCAGAGCACTTATAAGGAAGCACTTTTTTATTCCCAATACCCTGTTGATCAATAGTACTTGATTGAATATCCAATGGGTATTTCCTAGCAATCACAACAGAGTTAACAACATCATCAGTTGGGTGAAAGACAGAGAGAAACTCAAACCCTTTAAGATCACAAGGATCAATTACAGGATACAGAAAAGCTCTGGCTCCATGAGCACTTCTCAGAAGCAAAAGAGCACCAGGAGCCATATATTTAGCCAAATGATCAATTACCCTTTTCTTCTCTTCAATATCCATGCCAACTAAAGCTGCCAAAAACACAACTTCATACTCTTTTAAAGCACTTGTAACATTCATAATATCATTGGTGTGAAAAAGCATGCGTTTTGAAAGGTCGGGATCAGAAGAGACCAAACGGATTGCTTTTGAATTGGCTAAAGGGTCAATATCATAGTTGTGGATATAAGTTCTAGTGAAGTGATTTGAAGCCAAAACAATTGAAGTAAGAGGAAGAGGACCTGAGCCCACAAAAGCAATTTTTGGGGGTAATTTCCCATTTGGGAAATGTTGGATTAGGATGTTGAATTCAAGTTGGCTAAGTTTGAGATAATTTGAATAATAAGGGAAAATGTTGAGATGGTCAAGTGGGTTTTCAAAAGAGCCTAAAATAGTAGAGAAATGACTCTCCATAAGGCCCTCAGCTATTCCACAAAGCTTAATGAGGTGAGACCTCATTTCTTGAATTTTTTGGCACAATTTGGTAACTTCAATTGGATTTGGTGGTAAGCATGTGAGAACGAGTTGAATGAAAAGAGTGTCGACATCTTTGGAGGGTTTGAGGCTTTCAAGTTTTGAGATTTGTGCATACAAATCGCAGACTTTTTGTACCAAAGCCTCTTCTTGGCTACACATGTCGACACTATGAGGTTATGGAAGAAAACTATTCTTTTTTTTTTTTTTTAGAATACAAAGCTTGACACAGTTGGTTCTGCTTTGGACAATTTCTCTCGAGGGTCAATATTTATGGACGCTTCTGGGTCCCACAACATAGAAAATTGTTACCCTCGTTATTGATTTCATTTTTCCATTTCGTTTTATTGATTTTACATTTTCATTAATGGGCTCTCATTATGCAAATGCAATGGATGCTATGCCCAAAAAATTCAATTTTTTTAATACTTTATTTGTTGGTTTCCTTTTTTTTTTTATCACCTATAAAAAAAAGTGCTTCTTATCCATGAAAAGGAGCACTTTTAGCCCATAATATGTATTGATTTTTATATTGAAGTATTTTTTTTTTTTATAATAACAAGATTAGAAATACTTAAGTTAAAAATTTTAAAAATGTAGAAGTGATTGATCTTGTTCCCACATCTTGCAAAATATTATTAAATAATAGTTTGATAATATTTCTCAAATGAATAATAACTTACATTACTACTATCGTGAAAAATTATCATTGGTTAAAATATGCAAATTACATGCATGAATACACCATGAATTATGATAATATGTATATGAGATCACAATTTGCCTTCATTACTTTAATAAGTAATATAAATATTTAATTTGTCTTTATTTAAATTAATGTCTTATACTGTAAATAATAAAATTAAAAAAAAAAAATCAATTCCCACTCAGTCATATCATTGAATTTTTTTATAGATAAAATGGTAGTTGATGTAATTCAAACATGTAAATAAAATAGTAGAATGATGAGCTTACTATCTAATATCATTTAACTCATGAATGCTAAAAATATGTATATAAGATCAAAATTTGCCTCTATCACTTTAATAAGTAATATAAATATTTAGTTTTTTTTTTTTTTTTCAAATACCTTTTACATTAAATAATAATTTTTTTATAAATAAAATAATATTTAGTGTAATTTAAATATGTAATTTAAAATAAAAAAATTAAGAATTTTATTATCTTATAAGTCTGAAATGGCATTTCTTTTCATAATAAAAAAGGAACCAAAGTCTAATTTTATTGTGAAATAAATATTTATTGATATATTAATTTCATGGTTAGTCAATTATGCTAAATCTCGAAACTCAAGAACTCAACATTTGAACAAAATTGATACAAAAATCAAATGTGCTGGTTTGTGCTAGCTTCTTCGGAATAGTGAGAAAACAAAAATTACAAAGTATTAAAATTCCTTATATAATAAAATTTGTGTGAGAGAGTTTTCTCAACTGAACTTTTTAATTAAGTGCAAACATGTATAGTCTAGTAGTATTTTTTTAATTGGAGAATTATAAAGTTGTAAAATTTGGGTCTAAATTTCCAATAGATACGTAAACATTATAGTTATTAAAAAAATAAAAATAACAACTTGTCAATTAGTTGTGTCGTGCAGGTAATAACTTTCTAGGGCTGGCAAGCTAGTAACAATCAAAATCGTGTGAGGAAGAGTATATACAAGACTTTCCAATAGCTACAGCACAGCTTTTAAGCCTTTGAAGTCAACTTATTTCCTTCATTAAAACAACGTTACTATATATTACAAGTTTACAACAACTCACAAATACAAGTACGTAACTCATTTATTATAATTTTATTTGATACAGTATTTTAAATTTTATTACATTATTTAAAATTTATTATAAATATATAATATTTAGGCTTTTTTTTTATTAAAATATTAAATGTAGTATTCATATTATATATATAAATTTTTTTGTCTTTGTTTTTAAAGTTAGTTTTATAATAACATAATTTATTTATTTAGGGTAAATATGCGTGCATATATATATTACTCCTCTTTGAAGTTCCTAAATTTTTTTTTTTTTTTTTGGTTAAATGTAAATGTAATACTAATACTCAAACAAAATGTGAATTATAAGTTAGACTAAACCATATTCTTGTCACATTTGGGTAGCTTTTGTTAATTAGTTTCAAACCTTCTAGAAGGTTTAAGAAGATGACCTTACGCAAAATAATTACAGGTTTAGTTAGTTGGTACTGGGAAAAGTTAGGTTAGGGTTTAGCTTATACAGGTAACTATGATCACCTAGTACTATGCACAGTAGCGTAACAGAGGATACGAATTCATTGGGAATTCGGGACAGAGGATCCTAATGCAGCATGTAGTAATAATAACATCATCAGCATTCACTCTCCCTGTCACCCAACAATAACTCCATTTTTTCTTTGGTTTCATGATTTTTATTTTTTTTTAAGTAATTTTATATTTTTAAAGAATAATTATTCATAATTTATTTTTAAATCAGATTTATGATTTTTAATTTTGATCAAATATTTTATCTAATTTTTTTATATATAAATATTGAAAAAAATAATAATTTAAAACTTAAAATTTGTAAAAAAATATAAGCAAAATTTTTCTTTATTTTAAAATTACTTGAAAAAAGAAGAAGAAAGTATTACCAAAATAAAAGAATTAAAAATTAAAAAATTAATTATTTAGTCATAAATTATAAATTAATATTATATTAAATATCATCTTTAAGTTATTTTCCATAAAATATAAATTACAAATAAAATTGACAAAAAAGATTAAAAAAAATATTCTTATATTCAAATTCATTTTTAAACTATTAAAATAAAAATGACAATTTTGTCCCTACTAAATTAATTTTATTATTATATTAAATTTTTTTATTAATAAATTAATATTTTATTAGTAAAAAATAATTAAAGTGTTTCATTTTTATTAAAAAAATGACTTATATTTTACTGCCGCTACCCTAGAAAAAAAGGTTCGATGAAATCTATTAGCATAACCCGTATCATTTGACGTCTAATGGGTTTTTTTAGTAGATAGTCCCCTCGTACGCTCCACTTCGAAGTAATTATCTTTTTGTTGGGGCTCCTTTTTCCAAGCAGGTTAGAAATGAAGTTGCAAGACCAATAATGCAACATAAATATCCAATCTTTTAATCTATGATTTCCTTGTCATTTGTTAACTTTATATTTTGTTAATATTTAAGGTTCTTTTATCAATTACAATAACAAAGCAAGAAAGATTAAAAAAAAAAACAACTCATAACAATCTCTATTGTGCAAGTGACAAGGAGGATGCTAATATCTCAATGACATAAGTCATTAATAGCAAACTAAAGATAGTAGATTCAAGTTTGCTTAAACAAAAAAAATTTCTTTAGTAAAAAAAAAGAAAGAAAAAGGTTATAAGGAGGACATCTTAAATAACCACAGCTAAGGATAATGTGGCTTTCTTGTTATAAGTTTAGTCATAACATCTCTTAAATTGTTTAGTATTATAGGTGAACTTTAACTATAATATATTCCTGTTGAATTTGAATTATAAATCACTTTTTATTTTTATTATATATATAAGAGCAAGAAGTCTTGGTTCATCTTATATTTTATTAAAATGGTGAATAACATTACAGGTCACTTAGTTATATTAAAAATACCTATATAATCTCTTTGATATTTCTTTAACTTATTTTGTTTTGAATAAGTGATCACACAACACAAATGATCATTTTTATTTTATTTTATTATTGAGTTATTAATTTAATATATTGCCTTTGGAATTAAATAATAATGTCTACAAAATTGATAAAAAATAAAAAATAATTTTTTTTATTATTTTTCCTTGTACTATCATTATTTTTTCATAATAAAAAGACCAACTGCTATAAAAAGTAACAAAATAACTAAACTACTTTAATTAATATAACTAAGACACCGTGAGTGCATTGGACTTCTATTAAAAATAAGTTTTTTGAATGAAAAAAAAAAGTCTCTCTTCACTCGAAAGGAGGAAAAAAAATTCAAGGAAGACTTAAAAAATCCTTCTTTAATCAATTTATTTATTTATTACTAAATCAATTAAAATAGGGATTTTAATTTTCTGATATAATATGAGATTCTCTTACCAATTTGCTTTCCCACGCTACGTACTGATTCACTTATCAGTGGTCCAATGGTATTAACAAAATTAATTAAGCATGAAATAAAAGATTCACCTATGACAAAATAGAACTATATATATATATATATATCACCTAAATGTTTCTCTATTAAGCATCTTTTGGGTTCACACTGAGTTCCCAATATAATACGAAACCAAACTTATCCTATTTTGCATCTTTTGGGTTCACACTGACTTACCAATATGATACGAAACTAAACCTATCCTATCTTATACTATCACAATAAATCACTTGGGTCCCCAAAAAATATAACATATAATATCCAAAAACAAATTATTTGATTTTTATTTGTTCTTTGCAGGCCGAAAAACAAAAACAAAAAAAAACTTCATTGTTCTAAAGAGGAAAAGTTCTATGGGAAAAAAAAAAATCCTGATATATATTTTTTTGTTTTCTTCTCATTTTTTCATGAGTTATTGTTCTTGGTCCAAATTATTTATTACAAGTGTGACAATCATACTGCTATATGAAACTAAATAATTTTTTTATATTCTCCTTGCAGTATTTTGTTTGGAAATTAACTCTTTATAAACTTAAGTTATAATTAGAATAATCACAATCATACTTTTGTACATCTATCTTGATATGATCTAGGTTGACAATTGTCTCGTAATCGTTTTGTGTTATTCTTGTTATATTTTAACATTTTTTATATTAGATTATAGTATTAGTTGACAGGAGAAAAGATTTATCTGACTTTTTTTTTTATTAATTATTTATAATAATAAAAAATAACAAAATTTTTAAAAACATTAAATACCTTCATATTTTTCACCAAATTAATAATCTCTGCCTATCACCCCAATAGTAGTTTGATGGTAAAAGTATTACCACGTATCATTTTTGATGTGTTCAATCTCATATTAATATTTTGTTGATCCAAGAATAATATATAGGTTGTGACACATGTAGTAGATAAATATATTGTCATCCCTGTGTCACAATCGTTTCGAGATTAATTAGAATGTATTAAAAATGGACCGTGGATGTCACATGATGTCTTCTGTTATTATTAAATATTGTAAATATTTAATGATGTATAGAGAGCATTGGGACATACTTGTAACATAAATAATGAGTTCAAAAAATATTTTTTGTAACTTTAAACTGATAAATAAATTTGCAACTGGTGCCCTAGATAAACGAAGGGTGGATGAACTTTTTTTTTTTTTTTTTTTCCCAATTAAAAAAACTAATTAAATCAATATCACAAAAAATTTGGTAGAGGCATGTTTTGGGCAAAAACGTTACAAATAAAAAAACGTAAAAACAACTTCATGTGAGCTTAATTAATGGTTTGGCAATAATATCTACCATTTTTTCAGTTTGAAATTATAAGTTTGAACCTCATGATTATAAATGTTGTAAACTCATGTCTTGATGAAGTAATTTTTCGTAAATTTGAAAGAATAAATTATTTTTACATTATATTTCACCATTAAATTTGTAATATTTTATCATTCTGATTTTTTCTTTCTATGACGTATTGCTAAGGAATTAAGTTGGCTCTACGGAAAATGGATGGCCAACACACTTCCTGTTTTGACATCTAGTGCAATTTTTAGCGTTATTTTCTAATCTGATCAAGTCAACTTTTTGAGGTACATAAGATAGCACTCGTCATTTATTTATTTATTTATCAAACTATAGTAAACATATAGTGTCCCAAAGAATGGTTCAAATAAAATACAATCATTCTTTAGGTAGTGCGTGTTATCGATTGGATGCTCCGTGCCTTTATAAATCCGCTTTTTTGACCTCATTCTAACCATTGAATAGATTCTCAAACTATTTTTTTTAATAATATATTTTAAAATCGGGATTTATTAAAAAAATCAAATATATATATATATATATATATATACACACACGAAAAGGTCGGTAACAACTCATAGCATAAATTAACTATGTGTCAAAATTTATAGTTTCCTTTATGATAAATTGATCTCATTATTAAAAAACTTTTGTGTGAGCCAGATACATAACTATATATTTTGATAATTTTAATAAAATATTATTAATAATTATATAAAATTGAATCTTTATATATAAATAAATATACACAGATAAAATAATAAATAAAAATTAAGATTCTTTACTTCATCCATAAACCTCATTTATATAAAAAAAAATTCTTCATTCTTACATCTAACACCATGCACTCTAATAACACACTTATATATATATATATATATATATATATATAATAGCACTAGAATATCATTTCAGAACAATATTTTTCTTTTGTTAAACAATATATACTGTTGAACGATTTTTAATTACTTAAATTTGGTTAAATAACTTGCTCGAAAAGCTGTAGTTATAAACTTATAATTTAATTTGCAGCCGCCTCAATATAGAATGGTAAATACTTAATTGATATATTCTCCTAGTATTCTCTGTTTCAATTCCACACCTTAATTATTGTTTGTCAAAAAAATTCAAAGTTTGATTTCCATATGTATACGTGCAACATTGACAATTTTGACATTGTATAGAAGCCTCTCTGTGCACGCCGTTTCAATTGGTTTGCTATGCCGTTTCAATCAAAGGGGATCGGATTAATTCTATTTGTACTTACCGGTTCATATATAAATCTCAGTAACATGTTAATTTTGTATTAATTATACTACATGAGTTTTGTTATTAAATCAAGTAAAATCTATAAATATTTATAGAACATATAATATATATATTTTTTTGGGTTATATGCTGTCATGACTCCCTATTTATTAAAAATCTGATATGACCCCCTCAACTTGATTTTTTTACATATTATGACAAAAATGCCCTTAATAACCCCTCAGTTGGACAACTGTCCAACTCACCTCAACAGGTCCAACTGAAAACCAGAGGAGTATATTTTAGAGGACACATATGTCCACTCGTCGGAACTCAGTTGGACGACTGTCCAACTGATGAAATTTTGACCGGCCGGCGACCCCACTCGCCGGAGCCGAGTTGGACACATGTCCAACTAGACTGCCCAGAATAATCCCTCAGTTGGACGTATGTCCAACTCAGCTCAACAGAGTTGGACATGTGTCCAACTGAAAACCAGAGGAGTATATTTTAGAGGACACATATGTCCACTCGCCGGAGCTCAGTTGGACAGTCGTCCAACTGATCAAATTTTGACCGGCCGGCGACCCTACTCGCTGGAGCCGAGTTGGACATATGTCATTTATGCATAAGATAATATTTTTCAGGTGTACGGTACTTATATTTTCCATTTAATCGAGTATTTTCTCTTTTAATTCAACAAGTAGAATGATGTAATCCGTCTTATAATAGCGATAGAGCACCACATGTATGACGTATAATAAATCTTCACTAAATTTTCTAATTCAATTTCCATTTCATCCAGAATTTCATAGAGCAGCACATGTATAATATCAACGCAATACTAAATCTAAGATGAACTTAAAATCTTATATATCTTTATAAATAATTAATTTATGTGTTATAGCTTTAGGATCGATTATACAATAATTAGTTATATCTGTGAAGATTAAATAAGTTAATTTTCTATTAGTACAATGAATAAAAACTAAACATTTTTTTCAAGAAGTTCGAATCTTTACTTTCAAATTTCAATTATATTAAATAATTAGAAAAAATGATATATATATATATATATATATATAAAAGTGGACAAAAGGTGGATTTAGTAATAGGAGGTTAATTCAGAATAAAATTAACAAAAGGAGTTTAATGTAGCTTATTTTTCTTTTGTTTTTTTTTACGAAAAGGTAGCGTAGATGTCATTTTAATAAAAGATATATAAAATTTTAGTGGGAATTCACTTTTTGAGACGCAAGACATTACCTATGAGATATTTATTGCTAGCTATTTCTATAATTTTCGAATCTCATAACTTATTATGACCACACATTGTTTTATATAGTAATGTTATATGTTTTTTTAAATATTAAAATAACAAAGTTTATCTGTGTATTAGTGTTTGAAGTTAAGTCTATTAAGAAAAAACATGTCATCATATTTCCACAATTTAAATTATTATTGTAAGGATAATTATTTATTATTGATAATTTTATATAATAATAATAATAATATTTAAGTATAATTGCAGGAATACAATTAACAAAAAAAATTTAAAATCGTAACAATAATAAAACAAAAAAAATGACAATATTATTATCTAAAAAATAATTTTACTAGGACATGTTCACCACAAACAAAAAGGGCAACTCATTTGGCCACTTTGCACACAATTATTTATAGTTCCATCGTAGTAATAATGCGACTACTCGACACTGAATTTAGGATACCTTTTTCACTATTTCACTTAATTTGTGATTGATTCCTTTTTCTACGTGTTGTGTTTACTCTTTATTTTTTATAAAATATTCTTATTTTATCTAATAGTTTAGTAGTAAGAAATTAAAATAAGTAGAAATAAGAGATGAGGTAAAATTTTATAGAATCGAAGAAGGTTGACAAAAAAATAAATAATTAAAGAGAAGCATTTTAATTCTTATCAGTAAATTAATATTTAGAAACATTTAGTCAAAAAAATCCTAATTTTAATATAACGCTTAATATGCGACTTCTATCTTAATTAGAAAACTAAATATAAAATATTTTATGCTTCAACAATGTTTATTAAATTTAAATATAATATGGCTTTATATAAAACTACCATTGTTTTTTTGAGTTTATAAAAGTATGCATAAGAGTATGACGTAGAGAAAATTAAGTAGAATGGTGTGCCCCATGCCATAATAATGAAGAAAACGAAATTTTTTCATATTTTACATAAAACATCAAAATCAATCGAAAAGCCTATATATCTATAGCATCTTCTTCGGCTATTACCAAAGTCAATATCATTGTAGCCATTAAATGTATTGGAGTGTGGCTGCCACACGACTCCATGTGCCACACCCCTATCTTCTGGGTAATTATAACGACAGTTGATGGTGGAGTACTAAATAGTAATATTGTATTTAAAATTAATGTAATTTTTTTTTAAAAAATCACAAATTTTTAATTAATACCTCAAATAAAAGGGCAATTAATGTAACAGAAGTTATGTATAATAATACCTCCCCTTTTCATATATCCAACACTAGTAATATTAAATTATAAACCATCTTATTTTAGGGAATCAAATTTCATTTGTGTACTTTTCGTAGAATTTAAAGTGTGGTCCATTTAGAAATATTAACTCTATGTTTGGTCAGAAATCAGAATCATGGTACTTAACCAGTAGTGATATTAACTCTACGTTTGCATTGGATATGCTACAAGGTAATATTTAGTTAGTAATAATAGAAAAATAAAATAAAATATATATATATTTTTTTTAGTTTACATGTTTCAGTATTAAGAATTACAATAAGAACATCAATTCATTTGTGAGAAGAAATTTCTATTCTTATATAAATTCAGAGAATAGATATTCCTTCTCTTCTAAAGGAATAAGATTTAATGCATTTTTATTAAAAAGTCTAAAAATATGTTAATTTTTTTTTTTTTTTTTTTTTTGCAAAAATAAAGAGAATTTTTGAAAAATTCATCAGAAAATATATTATATTCATTTTCATATGGTAATGTATCGAACATGATAAAATAAATTTGTTATTTTTATTCTACGGTGATAACCGAACAAAAGAATATGATGGACATAAGAGAGCTTATTCAGATATTCAGGTTTTTCTAACACTGTTGATCTTGTAATTATCTTACCTGTTTAGCCTCTATTTTTAATGTTATAAAGTCTGCAGTTTTAATCCAAATACGTAATTATAAAAAACGAGATACATAAAACTACGCAAAAAATACATAAATATTTCATAAAATATAAAATTACAAAATCAATTAACCAAAAAAATTATTGTAATGCTAAGATTCAATTTTAAACTATTAAAATAAAATGAATTTTTTTTTAAAAAAGTAGCCTAAGTATTTATTATGAAAGTAAAGTGGTTTTAATGTCTACTTAACATAAGTAAAGTGATTTTCACAACCCTATCCTCCAAATATTGTATCATTGAATGTTGATCGGTGCTTCTCTGAGTTGGAGTCCGAAATTCGCCTTTCATGGGACTAAATCAACTCTAATCTATGTGTTCTGTCTGTTGCACAATGAAACATCACCATAGATTATAATTTACTAGGGCAAAGATAACGAGTAACAAATAACAAAAACATTAGTTTGCTCACTCACTCATAATAGTCTTGACAAACAATAGTTTATACTTTATATGGAGGAGAATCTACACATTACATTAGCCTTTATTAGAAAGGTCACCATTATTATAGATTTATAGATGAAATACAAATCTGCCAGACCCCTAGGATTTTACATAAAAAGCCTAATTTGTAGCATGGTTTTGAGAGCAGTTTTATTATCCTTTAACTTGTCCATTAATTCTAAAGCAGGATACATAGTACAAATAAATTAAAAGTTGAAACACTACTTTTTGTTTTAAACAAAAACTTAAACAGATCAATCAATCAAACTTATATTGCATCTACAATCAATAAAATCATAAACTATAGGGAGCGGAGATATGTTACATTGAAGTTTCAGAGGCACAAGACTCCTTAGTGGCCTTCGGTCACTTGTATGCAGGAGCTTTAAAGTTCATAAGAATCTTCAGGACTTGCAAAAACTTCACTTTCTTGGCTTTGACCAAATTGGAGAGTGTAATGATTCCTCTAACAACATCATCTACCATTAGACTGATTCGGCTTCCGACCCAACTTCCCATATGACTTCCTGCAAGATAGCCAAGTCTCCCAATTCTTTGCTCACCGAAGAAGCCTCCAACATAGGTACCAAATAAAGTGTCAGTTCCCCTGAAGAAACCTTCAAGCATTGTACCACCAAAGTATACAGTGTTGAGAATATGTAAACAAAGTCTCAGATTATCTAGATATGGGGTAATTGATGAATTTATAAGGATTTGTATTACACCATCTAATAGATTAATTTTTTTTAAATGCAAATCCAAATTCCTTTCAAGTGGTATCAAAACCAATCCCAAATTTAAGCATTGTGTTACTTACGTAACTTTCCTAACTACATGGGTTCCATCTGGGTGAACTCAAGCCTAGTTGTGGGCTCTATCTACTTGAACCCGAGAGCATTTGGTCACTTATGTGACTCTCCTAATTGCATGAGCTCCATCTACGTGAAAGGCTCGTTGTGGACTCAATCTACTTGAACTTGAGACTTGCAAAGATAAGGGTTTTTTCAACTAAGGAAAAGCTGGATACAATGTAAAGTGTGAAAATTTCGATTGAGTTTGAACTGAATCATGTGCTACTTTATATGAGGGAGGAGATTGTTGAGAATATGCAAACAAAATCCCACATTCTCTAAACATGGGATGATTCATATGTATGTTTATAAGAACTTGGATTACTTCATTTAATAGGTTAACTTTCTGTGACAAACCCAATTCCTTGCATGTAACTTAAAAAACTCACATACAAAAGATGTAATTGGTCCTTTTATTCATTTGGCTTGTTTTGCTGCTAGCTTCGCTGCCTTAGCTCCTTCTTTCTGTGCAAGTTTAGCTGCATCTGTAGTGGCTTTACCTTGTGTCAATACACTTTGCATTGCAAGATTTCTTGCTTATTTCTCAACATGAGCAGATCTGAAGTTGTTTATATAGAGTTCCCTCTTTTACAATACATGCTAGTGTTCCAGTGTTTATGTCTAAACAGTCAAATATTGCAAACTTACCACTTTTCGATGAGTTTTCTTCTCCAACCATCTGTCTACATCTCCCAGGCCCCAGCTATGAAATAAAAATGATCATGCTCAACTTTAAATGCCAATTCAGAGTAATGTTAAAAGAAAGAGTAGTGTTATATGCATAAAATAATGTATTAGTTATTGAATGGGCGAAAAGTTAGATAAATAAGTGATCGTAAAGCTCCTTATTAACAAAAGGGTCAATTAGATTATGCCATATGGATTGATGTGTGCATATAAAAAATGTTTTTGTAAAAGAAAATAATGAGCAGATAAATGAAGGATATGCAGATACACAATCCCTTCTATCTTACTGGATTAACCTAGAGAAATCCTATTTTCCACCTTTTCTAAGTTTGGAAGAAAATAACAAAGAGCTAGTTGAAATGATGCCAGTGCACACTCTTCCCTTTATTTCATTTAAATTCTGAAGATTCTCATAATAAACCACCAGCTCAGGACTCTAAGGATTCGCACACACGGCATTCTACGCTATCAATTTTCAGTAAGCATTTGCATCAATTCCAAGTCTAATACCTTCGTTTAAGAGCAGAGCGCGTCAAAGACTGCACAACATAAAATAAAAAACACTCATCCTTACGCGTTAAGCGAAAATTCTCGGTATTTCATTCGTCCATTTATTCTCATAGTACCAAAATCGAGGCAAAAACATATATGAACATATATATATTCATTATATACGTACATGAACAGTTAATTAGTGTACCTGTTATACTAAGAGCGGCAAGGCCAAAGATGGAAAGTAGAAATTGGACACTTCTGTTTCGGAAATTCATGTTTAGTCAAATGTGTTGGAATGGGAGAAAACAATGCAAAAATAAAAACTCTAATTTTGGATCTCGGAGAATTGAGTTGAGAAGAGCTGAGAATTATGTGGATCCTAATCTCAATTACCCATTTGATTATGTTGTGTCTTATAAGGATTTTAAGTGGATGATAAAACATTGTAATGCCTTACAATTACTTAACATTAACATTAACATAACTCCTTACAACAAACAACAAAATGTAATTTTATTCACGAATCTTTCACATATCATTTTATATGTTTTCTGCACATATCATTTGTCATGACATCTTCTCTCTATACTTATATCATGTTTTTAGATTAAAGAATTGTCAAACACCTATGTATTCTACTACACATTATTACCTCTATCTATTCCAATAGAAATATTATAAAATTTTATACTAAAAACTAGTGTTTGTTAGCATCGAACTTATTGTGACACTTGTAATTTTTGAATACTAATTTTTTTAGTAACATTTTGCAACTTCAAACAATTATTTCCTTCAACATGACAATCACTATGAGTTTACTATCAATATTTTGGACAATTATTTTCTTCTTATTGTCCTTCAACTTGAAAATTGCTGCAAATAAAAACAATTATTTTAAAATCACTATTGATCTTTCTGTTTACTGTTTTCTTTCTATCGATAAAAAGCTTGAAGCTTTGCTAATAGTTTTCTTTTATGTTCAAAAGTGATGCGATACACTTTTTATTTTAGGGAGAATGACTTGAACTTTCTAATAGCTTTGAAACAACTATCATGGTAGTAGCTGTATAAAATTTGATACATAATTTAGTGAAGAATAAAAAATGCAAACAAAGAATAAACCATAAATAATTTTTCTTTAATTTATAGCGTTGAGAAGGTTGATTAAATGACTTGAACTTTGTGATAGCTTTAAAACACTTGTCATGATCTTAACATTATAAAATTTGATACCTAATTTAGTGAAGAATGGAAAATGCAAACAAAGAAGCAATAATAAATATATATTTTTTTAATTTATAGTGTTGAAAATATTGATTACAGATTCTATAAATAATATTAATTTAGTTTAACATGCTACTTAGTCGATAGGAACTTGTTAATTAAGTAGGACACATGTCTTCGTCATATGATTCTCAATTTCAAATGTTATATTTCACTTACCGATCAAAATTGCATACTTTTTACAAATTTAAATTCGATTCGATTCAAAGTTAATTTAAAGATATAAAATCTGAATTTGATTCGATAATGTACTCAATCTAAATTCGAGCAAATTAAATTTTTTAGTTCAGATTAATCAAAAAGTTGTAATCTATTTTTAAATTATTATTATATATAAAAAACAATATTTATTAACATCTAAATTTTAAATTATTACATGATTAAGTAAATTTATTTATTTATAGTTATAAATAAGTGAATTAAAATAATAAAAAATATGCTCTTGAATATCATTAAATTATTATAGCAAATTATTATAGTTATAAATAAGAGAATCAAATTTAATGTAATCGTGGTATGTATAATATTTAAATATAACATATTAAAAATAAAATTTACATTTATTTATAATTTTAATAATAATTCGGTCTGGATTGGATTGCAGCGGATTATAAAATCTGTCAATCCGAATCCGACTATAAAATCTATCAATCCAATCCGATCCGAATTCGATAGATTGGATTAGATTTCTTAATTTAGTCAAATTGATCGAATTATTTACTCACCCTTAATTTCACCCACCGCTATAAAATTTTCCATAATCTTAGATTTATTAGAAAAAAAAAAAAACTAGTTTTTTTTTAATAGAAAAAATAAACAGTTCAATGTTAATCATTGTTGTTTGCTTAGAACTATGAAGAGAGATGTTTTACTCTTCCTCTGAGGAAGAAAAAAGGAGAGAGATTATCTCAACAACAACAACAAAAAAGGAAAAAAACCCTCTTTAATTTATTCAAAAATTAAAATTTACAAAATTTATTATAAAAAAATAATTGAGAAGGTTACACACATGAATTTAGTACCCAGTAATACCTAAATTATTAGTTTGGTTTGGCACTTACTTTCATCCAATCCCTCATGCACATTTGCTGCTTAATACGACGTTTTGCACTACCAAGGTTATATGAAAAATTAATCTCTTTTTTGGAAAAAGAAAAAGAAAAAAAAATAGAATATATGAAAATACTTTGACAACAACTATAGCTTTTGGTGCAGTGGTAGTACTTGATCCTAAAATTTAACGGTGGTGATACTTTTGTATGTGAAACAGAAGTTCGATGTTAATTCGATACTATATATAGGATTTTAATATTTATTACATTTTCATTTAAAAAAGAAAAAAAGAGGATAAAATTCAAAATTTCATAAGCCTAATGAGCCAGTCCAAACCAACGAGTTATAAGTCATGGGCCTCACGTCTTGTGCCTATATTTTCATTACATGGGCTGTGATGCGTTGTGTGGTCTGTTGACCAGACAGTCCAAGCCCATAACGTGTTGTGCCGGCAAATTTAACACCACTATCTTCGATCAACGACAACCACTCATCTTCCTCCTGTTTTTTTTTTTCTCCCCATGTTATCATTTAAGAACTAACCCATACAGGTGGTGTCATCTACCAAGAAGCCCATTTTAATTTGCCTTACATGAAAACTATATATGGAAGTGTACATTATTGGACTTTAACATACCTATCAACAAGTGAAGTGGCTATTAAACCCAAAAAATGAAAAAGAAGATCCAAAAGACATCACTGCAATTCAGAACGGTCTCTGTAAATTAGTCAATTCTTATGCACTCCAAACAATATGAACATTATTTCTTTACATCAGGAGCAATCTAAATTACAAATTGGGGGCAGATAACAAACTATGTCCTTTGTTATGGTACCAACACAACTGAGATTTTCAGATCAGGGGTGATACCAACTCTAGTTTCTTACTTGTGGTAGCCTTGATTGATTCTTTAATTCTACTTTTTGGTGTTACAGAAGAAATTTTGCGCAAAGGTGTAACCTCTCCCACAACCCGAAAGATTTTAACGTCTAACAAAGTGGCACCAAGGAGACCAGCACAAGGCTCAAATACACACACATCAAATTCTTCCAAGTTATTATCTATAGCAAATGTTTTCCACCCAGAAGTAATACCTCCCCAATTGCAATCCTTTCGACAGCGGAATCCAGTGTGCCATGTCTTCTCTCCAACGCGTAGAACAATGTTTTGATAGTTTTTTGTGAGATGTTTTCTTATCCACTTTTGAGGGACTCCCTAATCAAGCAACCCAAACCAATATGTTATTATTGCTGATCAAACACATTTTAAATACAAATGATTTTCTAAGTATCAAAAAGTGTTGAATAGAGTTTTACCAAGCAGAATTTCTTGCTGATATGTGTACCAGCCATCGTTACCATGAAGCTCTTTTCACTTCCTGCTGCTTCAGCCAACTTCCTAGCCTTCTTTTTCTCATCCTCAGTTACAGGTCTTCTATTTGATACATACTCAATTCCGGGTGACTTATTCCTATTGATATCTGCTCATTATTAATGAATCAACGGACATATTACATGTGTTTACAGAAATTTTAAACAATTATAGAGAATAATTAAGATGTTGGATTTGAAAGGACATGTATATTAACACAGCCCTCTCATTTCTTAATTAACACAATTTATAACATTCTATGAAAGTACAAATGCAAGCAAAGAGAAAGGACTTGACCTGTTACTGGTTGAACAGAGAGTGGCTTTCTCAGTGAGATGCTTTCATCATCTTCAGAATTGTTAGACGATGAGTTTCCACTGTTTTCTATCAGGGCTTGAATTTCAATACCAGAAATTCCACTGATTTTTCTTTTAGTTGAGCAGCTATCGTCATCAACCATTGTATGCTCACGTTTCTTTGCACCTTTTCTCACAAAATATGCAGCTTCTTTCTCACATAAACTCTGTCCATCAAATACTAAAACATCAAACTGTGAATCCCTATTGTAACTAAAGACCAAATGATCATTCTCTCTCAAAGAATGATCTTTCACAAACTCTTGCCAACCATGTTTAAAGAAGAATTGACCAGCATCATTAATCATTAGTCCTATGTCCCAAGTAACTCCACTCGGACCTTTAAGTGTCACAGTATTTTGCAATTTCTTTGTCATATTCTCAGAAAACTTCGTTGGGATAGCCTGTGATTTCAAATACTAAAGAATTCAGATGTCATCTTTGAGGAATAAAAGGTAATGTTACTTAAAAGAAAGAAACAAAGGAGAGAAACACAATGCAACAAAAGCAGACACCAAATACTGAAGTGGAAAAGAAACAGAATATCAGTGGCGTTAGAATATATAACTCATCACGAAGGTCAGGCCAGTTATATAACCATATAAGAACTATGGAGTTCTTGAAATACTTGTTAAGCATGAAGTGAAGCCAACTTTGGGTTTACATGGAAAGGTCTCAAACACACGCCACCAAAGTGCCCTTGTGGGTATGTGTTCAATTCTTAAACTACATGAAATCTCAAAATTTTAGATATTGTTTGGCTTTTTCAACATCACACAGAACATGTTTGCTCAAACATTTCGAACAAAATAATTGAAACAAACAATTCGTCTATTGTATTCACCTAGAAAAAACTGTGGAACACAAAAAATTCAAACTGACACAAAGTGCTCAGGATTTCCAGTTATACACCTTAAATAAGACAAATATCATATTTTCCATTTGCATTATGTACAAGGAAATGTTGAGTTTTATTTAATTTCAGAGAGAACTGCACTAGTTTTATCAATCTAAGAAGCTATAACTACTAAAACGAGAGAGAGAAAGCAAGCAGCTTGAACTCACCAGCAGTTCATCAAAGCCATGATTGAGAATCAAAGAAAAGCGGATGGGATAAAAATGATTCCAATAAGTATCTTTTTCCCAATTTGAAGCGTCGATCAACTTTTGTTCCATTTCAAAGGATGTACAACTCCAAATTGAATAGAATTAAAGCAGAGTAAGCAACAACGTATAAATAGTAAAACCCTAGAAATCAAAATAAATGAATTTGAAGAATATTAAGCCTAGATCATCAATTTAGTAGACTGATTTCAGATTATTGGTCAACTTAAAAAAGAAAAAAGAAAAAAGAAAAAAAAGAGAGAGAGAGAGAGAGGTTAGTGCCCATTAAGATTAGAATCTTGTAATTAATTAAGTGTCAACACTTACCTTCATAAGGCTGAAGAAACGAAAAACTGGCTTTGTATGAAAACAATATTTCCAGTCAGCAGGCAGCAAGCAATGCTTTACCAGAGTGTGGGGCCCTTCTCACAATAATGACATGTATATTGAGGGTAAATTATTATATGAAACAGTGTTATTATTAGGAGTGCTGATTTGAAGATGCCTTCGAATAAACTTTGAACACGTGTCAGAATTTGTTGTATTGTCTACCAAAAATTTAAAATCCGTTTGTAACTAATTTTTAGTTAAACATCATTTCAAATAAATCAAAATATTTTTAAGAGCACCAATTTTTTTTTATAAAAAATAATTTTAAAATTTTAAAAAATATTATTTTTATTTTTAAAATAAATAAATAATATTTATTTTTTAAAAAAAATAATTTTAAATATATACTCCTTTTCAAACATCAAAAGATCAAAATATTGATCAAGAATAAGTTGAAGAAAACTAAGAAAACAATATTTGGCAATTTGAGAAAATGCCAAACAAGTCATATTTCTCTTACCGTTATTATTGTTATATACTTTACAAGTTTAGCTCTTATAGTTTGTTGTAACAATTTTAATACGTTAGTTATTAACAAACTTTCTAAACTATCCTATAATTTACATCCACATGTACACACATATCACAACGAGATGCAACTCAATACTCTTCCTTAAACTCAAGATCTAGGCAAAGACCATAAGTTTGGTCCTTGAATTCTGAAATTTCTCCCCAGCCAAAGGCTTTGTTAAAATGTCTATTAGTTGCTCATTTGTGTGATAGTAAGTAATCTGTAATTTCTTCCTTAACATCATATCATGAATAAAATGACAATAGATTTTAATATAGCATGTTTAATTGGATTCTTTGTCATGTGATGTGCACTCACATTATCACACATCAATTATGGAAGTTACTTAAACTTCAATTCTAATTGTCCAAGCAACGTAGTAATCCAAGTTATTTTTGTTGCTTCGGATGCCAATGCCCTATATTTTATGAGTGTTTAAAAAGTACTAATATTTTGTTATTTATTGTGCTTAATTGTGACAATTAAATTTGATTATAACTCTTTTATTTAATTATTTGCATAAATTTATTAATTCAAAATCATGGTATATTTTTATACATATAAGGTATTTTTAGTTTCAAAAGAGATAAATAATGTAAGCACACGAAAATGAGACATTTGAAATACTCAAATAGCAACCTGAGCAAAAAGAACTAAAGCATGTAAGCCTTACATCATAAATCAACTAATTTGTAAGGGTTACATAATCAACTTGTATCACCGCGGATGTTTTATACTCAAATAAAGCATGAATAGTAAAATGGGTATTCTTTAATATTTTTTTTCTAAATGTAACAAATTATGTGATTTATGATTATATAATTAATAAATAAATTTGTATCATAGTGTTTGTATACATATAAAAGTGATTAGCATAATATTAATACAATCAGTATAAACTAGTTATTTTACTATTTTTTGTTATTTTTTTATTGCATCAAATTATATATTAATTAATAATTAATGAATATTATATAAATAAAACTTAAACTCTTTAATATATAATTTATAAATGTACACATCATTTAAGTATCAACAATAAATAAATATTAAGACAATCAATTCTTTATTTTATTTAAAATTTTGACTTTTTAACTTGACTTCTAAAATTAAATCATAGTTTCACTGCTATCTATTACTTATAAAATAATTAATATATTTAAAATAATAAATTAATTAACTATTTATTTTAAGAGAATTCATGCAAACTATTTTACAATATTTTTTAATCTTAATTTTCACCTAAACTGAAATTTAAAGACTTTATTTTGTCTTTTTAATTTATAGAATAAAAAATTTAAGAACAATAACAATTATTTTTTGATAATTAATATTACTATATGTTTGCAAATTTTGAATTACCAACGCACGGATCCAACGCTGGTTTGGAAAATAAGTGATAAATTTGCTTTTTGTTTTCGTAGAGAAAAAATCTTGTGCGCTTTGGGTATTTGGAGAAAATAAAAAGCAGAACTTTGGAGAGAGAGTCGTTTCTCTGACAAGAGGAGACATTGAGATATAATTTCTCATTTTGTGGTATTATTTGTTACTCTTATAACATATACCCTATTTATATTGTTTTTTTTTTTTTTTCTATTATTAATTACTTATATTTATTTCTCATTTTATGATATTATTTATTACTCTTATAACATATTCTCTAATTATATTGTTTTCTTTCATTATCGAGCATTAATTACTTATATTTATCAAAAATAAAATTACACTACATTTTAAATTTTATTGAGAAGAACTATTAAATTATTACCTACTCAAAATATACAATAAATAATTTCTTATTTGTACAACAGAACGCGTCTCCAAATCAGCGCTCCTGTATGGTAATACTGTTTCATGTAACAATTGCTCGTATATTGAGATGAAAAATGATCGTGTAGTTATGTTTTAAAAAAAAGTTGCAAGTAAATTATTCACTGGTTCAGAATAAGAGTCCAGAAAAGAAAATAAAATGATTAGAAGAGCAAATATAGCCATATTAGTAATTTTAAATTTTTATTTATCTGGACTAATGTATTAGTATTGATATAAAATTAATATATAATTTTTCTAATTTTGTGTATCATTAGTTGAAGTAACACATTATTAATTAGCAATAAATTATTTATGGTTGAGGTCATTGGTGCTCTTTTAGTACCTGATTATACAAAGTGTTTTTAATTTCTTTTATTTATATAAAAAAAAAAAGATTGAATATTTCATTAAGTATAATAAAATAACACATATAATATATGTGTGTTTGTGTTATTTGATAATTTTTATATAATAAAGTTTATTTAGAAATAAATTATTAATTTTTAACATAAACAATTATTTTATAGAATAAACATTTTTGGATCAAAAGATTTAGTTTCCACACAAAAGAAAAGAAAATAAAAATATTCATAGATTTTTTTTTTTTCTCCCCGCTTATAATTGTTCATTGTCTCTTAGAATCAACTAGTAAAAGGAGGATGGTCTCTCCCTTTCCTGAGTTGAAAAAAGTACTACAAGTCTCACAATTAATTATTAGATCAAGCTAAGGTCCTATAATTTAAATAAGTTAATTAATTTAATCAAATTGTTACTAAGACATTAGAATTGTGGTTAAAATTAACAAAATTAACATATGAGTTTTGCACGACTTTCATAAGAAAATCTAGACGAGGGCATTTTTGTACATTTTTTAGACTTTGTAGTTTGAAATTGTCTCCAAAAAAATTATGGAAAAATGGAAGTGTGCGGAGGGAAGAGAGGCAGTTGAAAAAATAAATTTTCCCAAAATGAATAACATGTGTTAAACATGTGGATGCTTCTATTAATTTCGACATAATAATGTAAATTATACTAAAATAACCAACTTTTATAAATTATAGGATGTAATATGCCTTACTTAAAAATTATTGACTCATTTACTTATCCATCAAGATATATAATAATAATAATAACCTAAATTTAAGAGGAGATTCAATGATTAGGCTTCTAGTTTTGTATACTGGCTCTTAAAAACCAAGTTCAGTGTATTGTATATGAGTCATAAATCATGCTCATGATGGGTATTAAAATCTCAAGAAATTTAAAATTATTGAAAATACTGAGAAATTGAAAAAATTATGGTCAATGTGTTCAGTTAATTTTATTATTAAATATAAAGTTAATAATATGAGATAATAAAATGATCTTATGTAAGCATTTTTGTAAAATTATTAGGGACTGATTTCAGGGTTTTTAGATCTTTGCTATAAACCCACGTGCATCATTTCAGATCTATTTGAAACTTTTATCAAGGTCCACTGTAAGACTCTAATTTTCCTCTAACCAAACCCAAAGGAAGTGATTCGTTGTGGAAGTTGGTGCTAAAAGCCCAAGTACAATAAGGCTTCTCAGTGGTCTTTTACTCTTTACTGAAAGGCCAATTCTAAATACATACCCCCACCCTCTTAAATACATACCCCCTTAATGCATCCCTCAAACATCCCACATTTATTGAGGGTATGTATTTAGGGAATTGGGGGTATGTGAGTAGAATTGCTCTTACTGAAAATGCTAGTTGCATCCTAAAAAGCTTCCAAATACATAACTCAATGTCTAAAAATATTATGTTATAAAAAATAAAGTCTAAAAATATTAGAGGTATGTGCTTTAGAGGTCGGTAAATTGAAGGATTTCCCAGTGCTTATTAGAGATACGTACTTGGAGGGATTTGTGAGATACAACTAGAATTTGCCGATGCTTAATCTCTCAACTTTTAATAATATCAAATCAACTGTTTAAATTTTACTGATTTTGCCAACAAGTGATATGTAACCGACTTAGACATATATAAGATTTACGATTTAAATTTTAATTACAAGTATATAAATAATATAATTATTTATATAAAAAAAATACTGATATTTGTATTGTTAATGTTTACACTTTAAAACTAAATCTCACAATTTTAATAATTTTTTCCAACAAAATTTGACCTAATGGATTGAGAAGATATATTCTAAATTACCAGTATTAATGAAATGAATTATAAATAAATCCTTTAATTGAACTTCCAATTTGTAATTGAGTTCGTTGAATTTATCCTAAAAATAACGTAATTGAATGCTACCTATTACATTCCCTCCTCATCCCTTCTCCAGATCAAAATGTTTATAAAAAAAAAAAAAAAAAATTTGCTAAGGTGATGTTTTTTCTATTGATTAAATTAACTCTTTAGTGCATAAATGACTATATTATTCAACTGATTTTATTTTTAATCTTCTCAATAAAAATATATATATATATGTTCATTTCATAACATAAATGGACAATTTTTTTTTTCAGAAAGTGATTAAAAATGAAATTCTATGCATAAAAAAAATTATATTATACAATTAAATCTTAAATTACAGACTTTTTGACACGTGACTTTGAACATTATTATACATTATAAAATTTACCTAAATTACAAATAACATTGAAATAATATTATTGCATACTATAAATTAAATTATATCATTTAATTATGATATTTAGAATTTTCTCTTTTGATGATCAGACTAAGGGCGTGGCATTACTCCTCTTTCTTAGTCTTGAGTGGCAAATGACAAAATACTTTTTCATGGGAGATCTCAAACCAAGATTCGAGAAGAAAAGAGGTCCTTAAGCCAATCTTTTTCGGCAAGTGCTTGTGTGTTTTGGGTCTGCTTCATTGCATACTTAGATTGGCTCTAAGTGGGTTGGTAAAGTCCATGTCAGATGCTTATATGAATCTTCACTCTTGTGGGGTTATGTTGATAGATCATTTCAAATTATCAATCCAAAACAATTCTCTAAAATTCATAATTTGTTACTTTACATATGTAGATAATTTTATATATTATATCAATTTTATTTTATTTGTTAATTCACTAAATGATTTATTTTATTTCTCACGTTTTATTTGTTTGTTCCGGCTTGTCAGCAAGCACTTAAGCTTGCTCTTACAATAGTAAGGTAATCTAGAATGTAGGTTAAGGATCATGATCATCTAGTTTAAAGTTGACCACACAATCGATTTATTATGAAAGGGAAATACGGATTGGAAATGATTATTTTAACTTTTAAATAGTTAACACTTGTAGTGTAAAATTAAAAATTACAATAATATATCCTTCTTGTGAGTACGTATTTTGAGAACGTGAGTTTGAATTCCACCGGTGTATATATATGTGTTGATATATAAGTTTATAAATGTTATTTAAAAAAATACGTTTAAATGGTTAACATACGCGAATGTTACACATGAATATTATTCTTCTAATTTGTAGCCAAGTGGATGAATGGGTATAAATCCCCCACATCGAAAAGAAACCAATTGTTAAATCCAAGTACTAATAGCAATATTTGTAAATTCAATAATGTATTAAAGGGAAGCTGTTAATAAATTACTATACAAATCATTTTTATTTTTTTTACCAAGCTATTAATTGTGTTTCAGTAAGACTCACACTATTACTTTCTCTATTTCAAGATTAATCTAAAAATTAAATTACTATTTATAATATGTAATCATCATTTCTAATAAGTTCGTTTTAGCCAACGTAATGGAGCATTAGTTAAGCTTTTGATTAAATAATTAATCATAGATATCATAAAGTTAATTTCAGTTTTCACGTGCGTAATTATTATATATATTTTAATTTACATACGCAAGGATGAAGCACTAGTCAGCTCCAAGTCTACCAGCAACATGTTCAAATAAAAAAGTAAAATATTAATATTTGGTGAAAATGATTAAGCAAGAAACCGATTTTATAGGATTATTCAGATAGTAAAATAAATTAAATTCTAAAATTCACAATTCAAATTTCAAAATTGGACATAAACTCTTAATCTACAAATATTAAACAAAATCTTAACTTAATACTAAAATTAATTTTTAATAAATATCTTAATTAATCTTATTCTTTATTTTCCTCATATTTATTGAATCTTCATCAATCGTTTCATTTTATATTTCCAAACAGTATAGTATGACTGTATGTCCTAAGAATACAAAATGAAAAGTTAATCGTTTAATTTTATTTGGTTCTTCAGTATTGTACTCTTAAAAAAATTATATTATTCCTACACTTATAATTTTTTTTATTTATAATTAAGATTTAAATTTTAGAAGATATTCAATTACAACAAAGGCTTCAATGTTGTAACTTAGAAATGATTAAGCTGATATTTGTGGGTGATGAAAGGAAGTAGTGAAGAATTTAACGTAGTGTTTGCATTGATTACAATTCTCTTATGCTATTATTATTGGCGAATAATTTTCTCTGCTTTTAAATTTTCTTGGAAAATTATCAAAAATAACACCCCTAAAATTTATAATAACAAAACTAACACCCCCTTATGTTCAATTAGAATTGAACGTTTAATATTAAACGTTCAATATTTAATTTGAACGTAAAATATTGAACGTTCAATATTAAACGGGTCTAATTGTCGTCATTCAATTCTAATTGAACAGATAATATTGAACGTTCAATATTGAACGGATCTAAATTATCGTCGTTCAATTCTAGTTGAACACAGAGGGTACTAATTTTATTATTACAAGTTTAGGGGTGCTAGTTTTGTTGTTTTCTCAATTTTCTTTTAAAGTTTCAATCAAAATTAATAAAGTATAGTTCTTTTTCTAGCTAAACGTCTGGTTGTTAAAATGTAGAGTTATTTTTGTTATATGTGTCACTAATAAAGTATAAATACATCTTTGATTAAATGTTAAAAATGTGACCATTTATTACATAAAAAAAATAACATTTTTATAATATGCAAGAAAAGTAATATAAGTAATAGAAATACTAAATTGGCTTAAATTTACATTTATATTATATTTACATTTTATCAAATATTATACTATAATTAATACAAATATAAATTTATATTTTTTTAGCTGATGTATAGTTATTATTATTATAGTGGCAGATAAAAAGGTTGAAAAGAAATTGATTTAAAGCATGTATATTATCTGATATTTCTTAGAAGAAATCCCCTTAAAAATATACTTATATATATATGAAAATAACAATAAATAAGTATAAAGATTAATTAAGCATCCTTTTAAGGATAATTTATTATCCAACTTTATTGTAGGGTTGCTAAGATCTTAATTTTCCTTTTTCGGATCATGGTTAAATCTTATTGAGTTACATGTATACCTTCTCAAAGTTGACTTTTGTAACCACTAATTGACAAAATCTTCCATACATAGGTGGCCATACATCAAATATATAAAGTCCAATGATTTTTAAAGAGAATTTTTAAAAAAGCATTATCACGCATAAAGTTTCGTGGATGTTATTCACAAATATGAAAAAATCGAAACCACACATATCTAATTCCAGATTCACTCCTTAAAGCAAAAATAAAATTTAGGAACAAAATCCAAGAGAATAGTGCACATTGGAAGCTCTGTGTCATTGTCAATTTGATTATGTTTACACGGCATTGTAACTATAAAAATAAAATTAAACAAAAAATAAAATATTATAAAAATAAAAAGGATAGTGAGTATATTATATTATATTAAATTTAAAATTTAAAATTATGTTTATATTTAAAAAAAAAAAAAAAAAAGAGACCTTAAGGACGACGAAACTATATAAAAATGAAACATACGTGGATACATGTGTAGATATTATATTAATAAAGAAAAAAATATTCGGGGCGGCTCCAAAAATTATAGAGGCTTGAAACACAGAAAATATTATCTATATAAAAAAATTGTGATTATTATAAATAAAGTGATATAATTTTATTGATTAAAATAAAACTTATGTGACCCTGCCATGTGATTTATAATATCACAAATTTTATAATATCTAATACTACTTTAAAAACAAAATATGAAATTGAGGCGCTGATATTTTTATATATATTAAAATACTATAAATAAAAATATTTAATATTATTTTTAAAAATTTATTTAAATATATACAAATAACTAATATATATATTTTATCATCACATTTTATCAAACGATATAAATAACAATAATTATAAATTTTCTATAATTTTTTACTCAAGCATCAGAAAAATTATAGACTTATAGAAAAATTAAGTAAGGAACTTATAGACTTAATATAAAAAAAATTAGCAAATATTAAAAGGTAAATTTTACAGCATTAGATAATCATTAATATATATATTTTATCATCACTAATTTAAGTATTTTATCAAACAATATAAATAACAATAATTATAAATTTTCTATAATTTTTTACTCAAGCATCAGAAAAATTATTACGTAAGGAACTTATAGACTTAATATAAAAAAAATTAGCGAATATTAAAAGGTAAATTTTACAGCATTAGATAATCACTACTACTACTATATATATATATATATATATATATATATATATATATATATATATATATATAAGTTAAAATAAAAATTGAAAAATAATTAATTATTTTTCTCAAATATTAATGTAAATTAAAAGTGTAAATAAAATTAAAAAATAAAAAAATGAATGAGTAAATATGTTATCATCTCAACATGAAAGTTTCTTATTTATTATACTATAATAAATTTAATTATATTTATCAATAATATAATGTCATATTATTTATAATACATCTTAAATTTAAAATACATAATATTTTTCATTCGAATGTGGCCCTTTTTGACAAGGCAATCCCCTAGTCACCAATTATATCTTTCTTTTATTTTTAAGTTGTTTACATGGTTATGGATAGAGGTGCTACACTTTTTAATTAAAAATATTTATTTTTTATTTATGCCTCACATTTTTAAAAAGTGTGTAATATTTAAAAAGTTTCACTAATTTTATATAATATGTACTTTAAAATTATTTTATAATTTTGCATTATTTGAATTAATATAATAAATTAAATTAATTTAAAATTTAAAAAATTAAAGTCCAAATTTACCTTAATGATTTTATAACAGAATTTTGTATTTTTATTTAATTTAAAAATTCGTCTATATCTAATCTGAAAGTATATTTAAATTTACAATGTCCAACTCAAACCTAGCTTGAACTTGAAGTTTTGAGTTTGTGCTAAGATAGTCAGTTCCAATTACTTCTCTAACCATACTAAATTAACTTTAAATTCATGATTTATATTTTTTAATATAAATTAAGATTTAGAACTAAGATTAACTATTTAATTGTCAACGAATTTGTAATTTAATAACATATAACTTATTTGGGATGTAGAAGGTTTAGAGTTCGAATTTTAATTAAGATTAAATGAATAGTATAATTATTTTAAAAAAATATTAATTGTTTAATAGAAAAAAGAAATTAAGATTAGTTGAACCCTGCATAAGAATATGATTAAAAATGAATTAATAATTAATTGTTAAGATTCCATGCAAGTAATTTTTCTTTTTGATAAAATATTTCAAAATGTTTAATTTTTTTTAACAGTGAAACATGGTCATTTTAAGTTACATATGAATCCAAAACTTTAAGCTTTTGAAGATCAATTTTTTTTTGAAGAGTGATCGTATTATCAATTAGAAGAGCTAAATTTAAATAGAGATTAAAAAGAGCTAAAAAATAATACCAAAACAAATTTACTCATTATACTACAAATATATTGTTATCATTCTTATGATAACTTTAATAATTTAATGTATTTTTAATTTTTTTGGTTTAGAGATTCTTCTATAAATTTATGTTTAATCATTGAACTTACATTTCTCAAAAAAAAAAAAAAAAAAAAATCCTTACATATTTTATAAGTTACACCTACTTATTGTGAGAATTTGAATTTGGTAGAGTAAAAATGTAAAATTTCCTCTATTGAATTTATTTATAAAAATAAATGTTATTTTGTTAATTTAACAAAAAAAAAAAACAAGGGTAGTGGAAGAATGTGAGGTTATATATATTTTAGTAGTGAAAGATTATATATATTATCTATTATTTATTATTATATATATTAGAAGTGAAAGATTATATATATTATCTATTATTTATTATTTTATTATTATATATATTTGTTTAATTTTATATATTATTTTTTATTTTGAACGATTTTATTTAAAAATTAATTTAATTACAATTTTACCCTTTTTATTAATTTTTTCAAAGTTAAATCATTTAAAATATTTCGCTAGCCTTTAAAAATGAATTTGATTTCGAAAAGAAACCTTAAAAAGATAAAACTCTTTATTTATTTAATGATTACATGTGTATACTCTTAGTATATCCTCTGTATGCATCTAGGATAAGAACCTTTAAGGGGCTGAGGAACTACCAACTTAAGAAAACCACTAGCTTTCTAACAACAGACTTCGGTCTATAGACCTCACTCCTCAGGATCTCAGTATACGAAAAGGTAAGAAAACGACCATTATTACTGTTCAATAGAGAATCAAATACGATCAATCTTGAACGTTCTTACTGCCCACTACTTACCACGTGGCCTCCATCTGAGGACCCCAAACACCCCTTCATTTTTAAACCAAGCATATGAGGGGAAAAAAAACCAAGAGACCGGAAGATAAGATCGTGAAACCCTAAGCCTTGTCTCAATGAAGGACCAAAAGAAACCACCCAACATTTATTACTACATTTTCATTCATTCATTAATTTGCCATTATTCTAATTTTAGAGAAAAAAAAATAATAACATTATTCAAAACTTGAAATAACAAAAATAACGTTTTTTATATTCAAACTTATATTTTTACAATTAAAAAAATGATTGATATATCGTTTTTTTTAATACTCATTCAATTGAAATTGAACGACAATAATTTAGACCCGCTCAATGTTGAACATTCAATATTATTGAGTGCTAATTTTATTATTATAAATTTTAGAAGTGTTATTTTTAATCATTTTTCTTAATTTTACTCAATATTAATGATTAGTTCAAATAGATCAAATATGACACTAACTCTAAAAGGTAGAAATTTAACTCGTACATGTAGATAGTAGGAAGTAAAAAAAATTATATAACACGACACATAAATATTTAGCTTGTTTTGGTTCTTACATAAGTAATAATTTATATTATATATAAAAATCTGAATCTCGCTTAGTATTTTTTAAACAAATTTATTCATATATTTTTAAGCTATTGATAATAGTTGCCTTTTTAGGATCTATTATCATATTAAATAAGACTCTAAACATAATAATGAAATAATTGTTGGCTCAGTTTCAAACACTCACTTAGGATATTTTTTGGTTCAATCACAAATGCACATATTTACATATTTTGACAATATATTTGGATAGAAAGTTGCCTTGTTGTGTGGGGGGTTTTAGAACCGGACTGTTTCTTTGATGAACCAGTCCATTTTTGTGGTTTTAGTTTTTGGGCAGGTTCAATGTCGAACCCTCTAGTTCTTATCCGGTTCAGTGGCTTGTTGAATTGCTCTCACTAAGGGTTCGTGGAGGTGGACAAAAAGGTGTAAACAAGGGATCGACAATATTTTTTTGCCATTTTCCTCTTGCCGTGTAGCTCACAGGTACCTCTTTAGGGGGGTCCGTGAGGGGGTTGAGAAAGTGTAGTTTCCTCTTTAAATATCACCATTCTCTCTTGTTTTTTGGCCAAGAAGTAGGGAATTTTTCCCAAGTGTTTCTCGACATTCTCAGTTCATTTTGGTATGGTTTTCCTTCTGAGTGTTGGGTTTGAAAAATAATATTATTTTAGGATATATGACATCATAGATGAGTTTTTCTTGTATTTTAAACACTAGAATAAGTATAAAAACGTGAGATTGAATGAGAATTTGATGAAAACTGAGTTGTTGTGTATCGACAGTAAATCTGGCTAGTGAAGAGTCACGTATTTTTTAGAGAGTTTCTCTCAGAATTGAGTTATCGTCTGTTTGTTGTAGATCATGCTAGGAAGAGCCATATATCTTAAGTAATATCTTGAGTTGCTATGTGACGGTAGTTTGTCATGTGTTGGCTCGATATTGCAAGGTTGCAATGTTATGCATAAGGGAGGAATCTATGTGTTGGTGTGCTGTGTGTCAGCTGGGTGTTGCAATGTAGCATTTTATTTACATGATAGTCTTTGGATGGATGAGCTCTCAATAATTGATCATATCATGTGGTGATGGAGCTTTGTGGACGAGCTTTGATATACTTGGATCACAGTAGCTGTGTAGACAGCTGACAAGAGCAATATAGATAGTTAGGACAAGTTTCTCAACTGATAAAGATACAAGCATTTTACCTTTTCAAGTTGTATTAATTGTTTATTTTTATTAGTAAATTTGTTCTTAAGTGTTTATCTTAAGTAACTAGTGGATGTTACCAATTAGGATTGAAGTTTAAGTAGATTTATTACGTTACATGCATATGTTGTAAAAGTATAATAATCATTTATCGAATATATTTTCACATATGTGGTCTTGAAGTGAATGAAATCTTTTATTGATTTTACTATATGTTTACCTGATCCACATGATGTATACTTATTACTTTTTTATTGTGTATTGCTAACCTGAATAAGAGCCTGTGAAGCACACCATCATTAGTGTATTTAGTGCAAATTACTCTTTCTCATCTACTAGTTGCTTAAATTTAGAGTGTTAATTTAAGCATATTTTTATTATTTATTCTGCAGTGTTATTTGCTTATTTAACATTTTGAGGCCAGCTTGGCCGAGTTGGTATAAAGCTGGCAAAAAGATTTCATAGGTTGGCGTATTCACCCCCTTTTAGGTCCTAGTTACTTATTTGGGTTGGAAGTTCAGTTCACATTTATGTAATTGTTATGATGTATAGATCTCTTAAAAAGCAGTAAATTAGATTGCAAAGAGAAATAACAAGAATGAAGATGGCAAACAAACGAGTCACAAAATTATATTTTAACTTTAAACTAATTTCAATAGGTTTTTAATAATTAATGAAGAATTTATAGAAGTTTAACTTAGTTGATCATACTTACATCGAAATATTATGGTAAATTAACATGAACGATTTAATAAATCAAAATTACCGACTTTCCTTTTATTTACGAAAATTCCTGCGAATAAGATAATTTTCTTTGGTAGTTACCTAACTAATATCTTATGAATCAGATATATCAATTAGAAATCAAATTATGCACACACAAAAATATGTCAATCACAAACTAATGTCATGATTAGGTCATCAATTTAAAACTTTGAATAAGTTTTAAAATATAGTCAATATGATATTCCTAAAGCTAAATTCTCATATTTTTTAATCTATTTATGAATATCAATTTAGCCCATAAAAATTCACAAATAAATATTTAAACACATTCTTAATAAAAAAGTAATCTTTATTTAATCTTGTAAATAAAACATTCATCAAAATAAATATAAGCAAACAAAGTAACAAAATCTAAATATTTATAGTTAAATTTAGCCAGTCATGTTTAAATTTATATTTATAAAAAAATAAAACTTTAACATATATCACAAGAAGAGAAGAACAATAAAAACAATATAATTACACCAAGAATCTAAGAGGTCTAAATACCCGTAAAATAGATTGAATAATATTTTATTTATCAAAAGCTTGTAGCTCAACCTTTTATTATGTCTGGAGTCCTTGAGATTGGCTTTGCTTGCCTCTTTGGACGTTAAAAAGCTCTAAAATCTTAAAAAATTTATGTAAAAATCTGTTCAAAATTGTGTGTTTTCATGTATAAAGTTAGAAATCTAATGAGGTATTTATAGATATAAAAGTTACATAAAACTCAAGATTCTCATATTTGTATGCGTACCGCGACACACCATTTTATCCCCGGCAACACAAGGCTGAAATTTAAAACACATAGTAAAAATAAAGACCATTTTCTCCTACCGCTACACATGTTGATTTCTCGAGGGTTGTGCGCTGCAGTACACATTTTATTCTACTGTGGCACGCGTTGTATATTGTGTCTTCGAACGTATCCCTTACATACTGGTTAGTTTCTAATGTAAGATTTATATACCTTAGTCTTTTTTACTCCTAAGTTGCTATTTGAGTGCTTCAAATATCTCATATTCGTGTGTTTGCATTATTAAACTCTTTTGAACCTAAAACACCTAAAATGCATAAAAGCATACTCATGATTTTGAATTGATAGATTTAAGTAAATGATTAAATAAACACGTTACAATTAAATATATTTGTTGTAATTAAGCGTAATAAATCACAAAATAATAGTACTTTTTAAGCACTAATCAATTTGGTAATGCACGAGTCCTATAGCTTTTAAAATGTACAATTTATTCTCTTTTCTTTTGACTTTATATTATAGGTCTCCTAACTTTTCAAAAAATACACTTAAGTTTAATTTCTTTTTACCAACAAATAATTGATATTTTTTTTGCACATGCAACTTACATGACTCTTTTTAAAGGACTAAATTGATAATTTTGGTATTTGATGAAACAGAAATATAATAAAATCATTTTGACCTCTAAGATAAAAGTCATTTTGAAAAAATGGATATTGCAAAAAAATGATTTTGGAAATTTTTTTTTTTTTTTTTTCTAAAATAGAAATATTTTGATGGATGAGATAAAAAATGATTTCGGGATAAAAGTAATTTGAATGAACAAATTGAATGAATTTTTTGCAAATAAAATTGAACAATTTTATTATATTTAATATTATAAATAAAAAATTATATAATATGTTAAATGAAAAAAATTTAACATAGAATACTATTAAAAGAAGAATTTTAACTTTATTAAAAATATAATTATCTATCTATATTAAAAGAATAATATATATCTATTTGTAGTTAAAATAAATTTATTAACTATCCATTTGCATCTAGATAATAATAATAACTAATATCTATAAATGTATTTGTAAGTATGTTGGAAGTATTAATAATTTATTTAAAGAATTAAATACCTTAAAAGTCACTTTGTATGTGTTACTTGAACACTTTAGTTATTTTTCTTTCTTAAGGGACACTTAAGTTACTCTCTCAGCAAAAATGAGATACTTTAGTCACTATTTAAATAGTAAAATATTATTTTATTAATAAATAATTTTAAAATAATAATAAAGATAATTTAATGGAGCAAAATTATTGTTTTATTTTAACAATTTAAAATTTAACTTGAACAATACAATAATTTATTTTATTTTTTTGTCAATTTTTTTATAAATTTTATATTTATGAAATTTTTATGTATTTTTTGAACACTTTAATGATTTTTTTTTTTTTTTATAAGTATCATGTTTGGATTAAAACTGTAGACTTTATAATATAAAAAATAAAGGCTACATAGGTCATAAAATTACAAAATCAATGGCATTATAACTACACAAATGAGCTATCTTTATTTCACCATCATTAGAGACCACAAGAATGGCTCAAAGCTTTCCAAGTCTAAGTAATACAGTAGAGGTGTATCGTTCAATTTTTAGTACTAGTCTCTGAAGATGATGGACTAGAAAAAGCTCAATTTCATTATAAAGTTTTTTTCTTATGTAATTTTTGATATTATAAAGTTTGTAGTTTCAATACAAACACGATATCTATACACAAAAAATGTGATACAAAATGTGCCCAATAAAATATAGAAAAGTTTCATAAAATATAAAATTTAAAAATAAAATATTGTACTGTTTAAATTAATTTTTAAATTGTTAAAAATAAAATAATAATTTTTTCCTCATTAAATTATTTTTATTATTATTTGAAAAAAAATTATTAATAAAATAATATTTTATATTTTACTATGCAAAAAGTAACAAAAATGTCCAATTTTTTAGAGGGGAGTAACCTGAGTGTTTTTTGTAAAAGCAAAGTGATTAGAGTATCAATTTGATACAAGTAAAGGGATTTCCACAACTCCCCATCCCCTATTTAAAAATATATAAAAAAAAATTGTGCAAATAAAAATTTAATTAATATAAATAACTATATTAATTTATAATAAATAAATAATTATTTGGCATTAAACTTATGCTACATAAGCAAAACATTTTGTAATAAATAAATCAAAATAAAAATTGTTATTAAATACATTTTAAACTCATATTTTTTTTTAAATGTGCATCATACATGTTGTGTATAGTTAGAATGATAAAAATATAGCAAAATTGTAGTTTTAAACATTATTTAGAAGGTTTTTATATATATATATATATATATATATAACAAACATTATTTATAAGTTATGCAAGCTATGTACATGGGCAAATAGATTTTGTATAAATTATTAAATTGTCAAAAGTTAAGTTTTTAAATATTTAAAAAAAAAAAAATACGTCTCAAACACTAGAGTTTTAGGTTATAGATTATAGAATTTATAACGAGTTCAAACTCTTTTTATTTTTGAGGGAAAAAAATAGTGATGCATTAAATTATAATATGTATTAAATAATAATAATAATAATTTTAAATCGTCACTTAAACTCTTTTTAAACTCCCCGAAACCAAACTCTTTGTAAGCAATTTGCTCTGCTTCATTTCTCTCTCTTGCTTTTATTTCGTTCTCCATTGTTTTCTGGATCCTTTTCAAGTCAGAATCCATATAAATATAATTTTAGAGCCAAAATTGAAAAGAATTCTAGCAAACCCCATCTAGGTTTTGGTAAATCTCATTATCAAATACTGATGTGAATAAAAAACAAGTCCATGGTCATGCTTCAAGAACTCGACTCTAATCAAATTTCTGGTAATGTCTCTGTAAATAATGATAGGTCTAGTGATGGCAGAGGAGACTCTGCTGTTTCTAACAAGATTCAGAATCCAGAATCCTTAGTGCAGATTGAAACTGCATACAAGAATGAAGAGGTTAAAGATTTGATCTTTTTCGTTTTTTATTCATCAAAATTATTACTTTCGTTGATATTGCATTATATACTGTTTTTATCACCTTTTCATTTTATTTCTGCTTATATTTCATATTTACACTATTTAATATATATTTTTTGTCCAAACTTTGTAGATTCATTTACCAAGGAACTTTCCATATCCACCGCTTGATTTGAACTTTACGAATCCACCCTCAAGCTTGGACGTTGCAATAATTAAACAGAGTCTTGATCAAAATGCAATATCGTCTGCTTGTAGGCAAAAGCTCAAAGCTTCAAACTTTCCCTTTTCAATTCTTAAAATAGGCTTATGGATGGTATGTGAATTATTATACTTGCAAATATTTATAAAATTAATATCTTTTTGAAAAAATATTCATCAAAAATGAAAATGTACTGAAATATTTTAAACTCAGAGAGTTACTAGGAATGAAGGAGACCTGGTAGTAAAAGTATACTTTGCCAAGAAAAGATTGGTGTGGGAAATTTTAGAAAATTGCTTGAAGAAAAAGATTGAGATTCAATGGGACCAAATCGTGGGAATGAAAGCTCTTATCGAAGCGAACAAGCCTGCTATTCTTGAAATTGAGGTTATTGTATATGCTTGTGTCGTATTTCTATAGTTTTTATTTATTTATTTATAAAAACAAATAAATTTTCTTAGCTTTTCAGTTTTTAAGTTCATCTTTTACTTTTCTTTTTTATATTTTCTTTGAATATGTATTTTAAGTATGGTGGGCTTTTCAGTTGAGCGAGCCTCCAATATTTGCCCATGAAACTCATCCACAACCAAGGAATCATACTATTTGGCAGCCAACACAAGACTTCACCAATAATCAAGCTTCTGTTTGCAGGTTTCAATCGAGCTCAAATTCGGGATATTTGATTGCATGGTTTTTCAATTGATCATTACTAAATTTTAAGAAGTCAATTGTGATCATCACATATTTATTATATGAAGCTTTTCTCTGTTTCAATCATTGGTTTCTCGGGAAACTTGTACAGAAAACCAAACGTAACAATCAATGTGTCATACATTGTCTCAAACTCCGCTGAGTGTGAGTACTCGACATTTTACATAAATCTGTGAAAAATTGAGTGTCTTATACCCAAATACATATCACATTTGAGTGTATCATAAACTTCTTCTTTTTTTTTTTTTGATAGAAGAGTGTATCATAAACTCAATGAGTGGCTTTTAGAAAAAGAAACTTGAACAAGGTCTTTTAGTTTTAGTGTACTTGTGATTTCAAGTAAAGCCTCACGATCTGTCTATAACTATTTGTGTCTGCTAATTCATCAATTTTAGCCTTCTTTCTCAGGATTCACTCTCTGGAGATTCCTTCTGGTGCCATTAACAAAGACTTTGAGAAACTCCTAAGAGTTTACCCTCGTTTTATACAGTTGATACAAGGTCCTTTCCCAAGCTTAAGCTCTCCTTACTTCACCTCCTTTTTCGTCCAAGGATATTGTTCTAGAATGCCCACAGGTTTCAGAGCTCAACCAAGTATACAATGGAACAACCAAGAGACTCGTTGTAAAATGAACCCAGATTGCATAGATCCTACAAACATGCCCCAAAACTTTAGACCTCCTACAAACATGCCCCAAAACTATAGACCTCCTACAAACATGCCCCAAAACTTTAGTCCTCCTACAAACTTGCTCCAAAACTTTAGACCCCCTATAAACATGCCCCAAAACTTTAGACCTCCTGCAAACATGCCCCAAAACTTTAGACCCCCTACAAGCATACCCCAAAACTTTAGACCTCCTACAAGCATGCCCCAAAACTTTAGACCTCCTGCAAGCATGTGTTTTGGACGGCAGGATAATAAAGGGCAAACAAATGGCTGTGAGATGGCCCCAGAACTTATGCATCCGGCACACAGTCATTTTGGTATCGAGGGGAACTGGCAACATATGAACCCAGAGTGTAGAGCTCATAACCAGATGTGTTTTTATATGCAGGATAATGGGGAAGGGAATGGCTTTGAAATGGACCCGGAACTTGAGCATCCGGCAAACATGCATTTTAGTATCCAGGGGAACAGCCTCATAACTCTAGAATATAAACCTCCTATAAACAATGATTTTGGCATCGAGGATAATCGGCAACGTAATTTTTGTGACATGTCCCTGAAATACAAAGCTCCTATAAACATGGATTTTCAGCAAGAGAAAAGTCCTGTACTAGGAATTGCCACAAACTCTGTTGCTTCTACATATGTTCCCATCGATGGGAATAGGTACGAAGTTGACTCTTTTCAACCGGCAGCCTATCCAAGCATCCCAGCAATTGATTCTGTTCCACCTGGCCAAACATATGAACAAATCAACAGACCATTCCTTTATATAGATAGTTCACAAAGATCAGGTATACTTTAATTGTTGTAATGCAAACTTATAATGATTACTACAACGTATTGCTCTTTTTCTCCTATAGTTTTTGGATAATGGGTTATTTGTTTTTATTCTTAGATGAGAGTATTAGCAACCACATAGTAGACAGTACAAGTATGTCAGGTTCGGTTCAAGGCATGAAACGTCTTCAGAATCATCATCAAAATTATAATTTGCCAATAACTCCTAACGAAGCTTTGGAAAGTCTAAACGCACATATGGTGTCCAACATTGAAAAACATTTGATGGATGACTCAGAAGCTCAGTACATTGATACACCAAATCTCCAGGCAAATTCAGAAAACACAATGCATTCAATGATTGATTTGCATAACAAAATGAATCTTGCAGTTGCTTCTGTTGGAAACACTCCTCTCTATGAGATCCAGACGATTCCTAATGAAAACTGGGTTTCAAATACCACATATTACGATGGAGTAGGCCAACAACTTCAACCTCAGAGCATCGCACAAACTTTTAGTGGGAGTCCGAGGATACAACAAACTAACAACTCTTAGGATGGATACAACAAACAAACAAGTCTATGGATCCTCTTTTTCCTCCAAATGCAGAAAACAAAGATCTCGGAGGCAAGCTAGATCAGTTTAACCATTGGTGAAACTTGAACAATGAAGGTAGGGGACACCAATTAGGATGGTGTACGAAATTTTATTGAATTGTTCACAAATAAGTTGATCTAGCTAGATATTTTGATACTGTGATTGCCATATTTTGGGTTGGGAAAACAGAGTTATGCAATTATTAGTACTTTGAATCACATACCTCACCAATGTTTCCTCAGTGTTCACTGATTGTATTTTTATTTTTTTTTATTACCAAATTGGGAAAAATTCTTTAAGATTAAGCACGCCACCTACGCCTCTAATGTCAATGAAAGGATTATATGTCCAGAAGCATTTTAATAATATTTGCATATTGTTTTCTCCCAGCATAGAGAAAATCATACAATATAAAAATGACTTAAAGTTGAAGGATTTAAGGATATAATGTCTAGTTTGATTAAAACAAGTCTAACCAAAGTATAAAGAAAGTTCACAAATATTTTCAAACAGCAAACTCTCTGGATAAAACTAGTGCTAAATACTCGATTCATGTCATATGAAGCACATTTGGTGAAGCAACTTAAATTATTCTAAACTTTCAAAGGCTACTTACTTGAGTCTTTAGTCACAGCTGGAGGATCACCAAATCTGATTGCGCAACTTGGCTTTCCTCTCCTGCATTCATCTCAGTAAAACTCCTCCTTTTGAGGTAGAGTATGACTTCTCCTCAATTTCATTGTACATTTATTTTCCTTTTCCTTTGTCATTTGAAGCTTCTTTACCGGGGTGAGTTTCACTAGAAGAAAGAGGAAACAATGGAAGTTCTCGGCCACTCAATCAACAAAATACTTTTTCAACAGTTTCACTTATTTCCTTCCCCAGTCCACCATTATCTAGAATTACTCCCCAAACTGGCTTGGAGGCCTTCTCAAGCACAGGAGTCCTGCGTCAAATAAAATTTTAAAATTTGGATTTAGCCTCCAATAAAGTGAAAGGAAACTGACATAGCATGGCCATTCTTAGGATTTAAAAATATTGTTCACATAAATTTTAACATTAAAATTTCATATAGACACTTCAAAGGGAGAAAAATGAATATTGTGAGACAATAAGTTGTGCATCAGTAACCCTGCCCTAATGCATCGCAAAAATGTTAAAGTAATAAACTCACTCAAGTTCTTGACGGATTGCATCGAAAAGCTCCCTTTTGGTCTGTTTCTCTGCTCCAGGGGTGTTAAGAACTTTACTCTTTTCGGCCATTTTAATAGTAGCATTTCTAAGATCTTCCTACAGATACAAAGAAGAACATTATACAATATACGCAAATTCAAATGTTAGCGGTGACTGAAAATAAATTGAAAAATTACCAAAATAACACCCTAAAACTTTTAATAACAAAATTAGTAATCAATGACATTTCATTTTTTTAATTGTAAACAAATAAGATAAATGCTTCAATCCTTATATATGAGCTAAACAAATTCTGTTCTGTAAGTGAACTGGAGAAGTTGGAAGCTTGCCAGTAAGAAATATGCTAACGTCAATAAAAATACACAAGAAGGCTCAATAATTTTCAAAACATAAAGACTATAATGAATTATAAGTCCAAAAAACTCCGTTAGAGCAAATGGCTTGAACTTGAATGGAGTGAAATTTGAAAACATATAAGCTTGTTAGGGAGGGACTTACACTGGCTTTGAGCTTGTTAATGATCTTCAGCCTAAGAGCGTCAATGGTTCCTTCATTCATCAAAGATTCCAACACGTCTTCAGGACTTGTCACTGAAGATGACTCCATTAACTCCTAAATCGAATAAAAAGCTGATTTCCCAAATCTTCACCAACTAAGAAGAAAATTTCAATTTGATACCTTCAAATTTTAAACAAAAATTAATGCTAGATAATTATAAAAAGGAGATAGAGATCTCATCCATAAGTTCATTTGTTTACGATAAGATAATTTCAGCTTTTTCCACGAAATCTTCAAAATTAGAAACCCAAACAGATTATATATGAAAACAATTTTACAAACTAAGAGAAACCTAAAAGTGGTCAAGGAGACAAAATGTTTGAAATTTCTTTGCTACGTGCCTTCGATGTATATCCACAACTAAATTTTTCGTAATATCAATGATAATTTACACAAAAGTAAAAATAAATAAATAATATATATATATATGAAAAATTATCTAAAATATTAAAATTTAGATAATCAATTGAATAAAAATAAAATATTTCAATATTAAGAAACTAAATTAGGGGCAAAGTCAGAAATATTTTTTAAGGAATGAAATTTAATTTTTTATATAAACTATAAAATTTTATTAAAATATTAAAAAATGAAAAAAAAAAATATAACATAATAATATATAATTAGTATGAACTAAGTACATTGTACTCAATTCAACACTAAATTTTTTCATGTCACAAAGTTAACACATTTTAATAAAGACATAAGATTAGTACTTAAAAAATATAGATTTAATAAATTATAATTAATTTATAACAAAAAATTAAACAAAAATATAATAAGTTAATAAGTATTAATAAATTTATTAACTAAAAATTTTAAGTTAATGAAACTATGGAAAGCTGAATCAAACACATAAGAATTTAAAAGTATTAAAACTAAAACTAAAAAAATATATTAAAATATAAAAAGTAAGATATGATTTAGAATTTGAAGTTTGTGACTATATTTAAAAATATATGTTAATAAATAATATAAGACTGAGTAATAAAAATAAAATCAAATAAAAAATTAAAAATAAAGAAATATTAAAATTTTCATATAAAGAAAATTTTAAATAAATTAAAAAAAAAATTATTAAAATAACATGCCAAATAATATAATATTAAATAAATTTAATATTTGGTTTCAATTAGGTTAAAATACAATATGATAAACTTTGACGATATAAATTATAAAAATTTAAAGGTTTTAATATGAAATTTATCATATGCTTCTTTTTTTTTTTAATTTTGTATTTATAATGTTGAGTCTTTAAACTTTTTTTGGACTATCACACTTAACAAAAAATTTATATAATATATGATTACGATTGTATTTATATTATTAATAGTTATCAAATATATGAAAAATATTAAATATTTAAATATTTTATTTATAATTTATGTCATTTTTATTTACATATTTATTAAATATTATTAATAAATATCAAAATATGTATACAATACAATTATTACTATAAATAAAATTCTTATTTAAAACTAAAAATACATATTAATTTTCTGTAATAAAATTGGAAAAAGCTACAGTCCTGAAAAGCTCCCCTCATGATTAAGATGTTACAAGTATGTGGTTTGAATTTTTTTTTAACTATTTTTCCTTAAATAAAAAACTATAACTTTAATGCTCATTAAAGATGAACGCCAGCTATAATTTTCTCATCTAACTCTAACATATAAGTATTCTCTTTAATGTTTTCTTGTGTATTTTTTTTCAATACCATAATGTCTCATTGTATATATTTTTCAAATAGCCCACAACTTTATAGAAAACACTCCGAAAAAAAACTTCAAAAATTACACTATAAAATTTTAAAAAATTACTAAAAATAACATTCTAAAAATTTATAATAATAAAGCTAGTATTCCAATAATATTAAACGTTCAATATTCAACATTTATTATTAAATGGATCTAAATTGTACAATTTAATTTGAACGACGTTTAATTGAACGAACGTTAAAAAAATAATGTAATTTTTTTTTTAATTATGAAAATATATGATTTGAACATAAGAGTGCTATTTTTGTTATTATAAATTTTAAATTGTGTTATTTTTATTATTTTTTTCTGAAATTTTTTGATAATATTATGAATAATATCCTATATTAACTTTATACATATTTGCAAGTATAATAATTCAGATTCATGTGCCTAGTTTTAGAACCGAAAAAGGAAAGTTTGAAACTTTGAGCTTTTCCTAAAAATTAGACATCGACCATATTGCATTTGGATCATTACGGATATTTCGATACTACATTTTGAAATTTCCTTTCTAATAGCACAACTGGGCAGATATGAATAACACTTAGAAAAAAAAAATTCAAAAATTATACTAAATAAATCGATATAATTAATCCACAATATTTAATAATATTATGAATATTTGATATGAAAAAATAAATCTAATACATAATCATATACATATCAATATTGGATGTTATTCAAATATACCAAAAAATATTTAACCTATGATTCTATCTTGTAACCAGATTCCGGACCTCCTACAAATATCTTTCATAACAAGAAATGACATCTTTTGAAAACATGTTGCACCTTTTATACTCGGACATTATTGTTTTGGACTAATTACTATTATAATTGATTTTAATTTTTTTTTTTACTTGTCTTGAAAAAGAGCATCCAAAACCATAAATATAACTACCCAACTAATCAAAATCGTATGTTTTTTCATAAATTTTGAATTTGATTTAATTCAAATCCAATTTGAAAATTTTCAATTCAAAATTGATTCAATAAAGTATTCAATCCAAATGAATCTAAACTCAAACGTATTGAATTTTCATGTTGAATAATATTGAATTAATGTTGAAATTTATTTATTAATTATTATTATTATTATTATTATTATTATTATTATTATATAAAAAATTATTTAAATTGATTCATCTTTATCATAGTTTATAAAAAATTATTTTATAGTAAGAAGTATAATTGAAGATTTATTAAATTATTAAAAAATTAATTTTATATTTTATTTTAAATAAAAAAAATAATTTAATATGACTGATATTTATAATATTTAAATATAATATATTATAAAATAAAATATTTAGCTATTAATTTTAATACACAACAGATTCTAAATTCTACCGATCTAAATTAAAATGGATTGTTAATTAATGTATTTTTATTAATTTATAATAATAATAATAATAATAATAATGTTTGCACTAATAATAACAGAAAATATAACAATAAATATGTGGTAGAGAGATTAATAAGCATGTCATTTTTGATTCACAAAATAAAAATATAATGATAATACATGAATTGAATGAAAAAAAAATATTATAATATTTATTTTAGTAATATAATCAAAATATATAATAATATTAAAATAAAATTTATAAAATTAAAAATATTTTTTTTTAATTTTTAAATAAGATAAAATTAGAAAAAAAAATATAAAATATATAAATTGTGAAAAAAAAAAAAATAGAGCATTATAGTATATTCTTGAGTAGTATGAGAGTAATGAGAAAAATAGAACATTACAGCATATTTTTAAGTAGTATGAGAATAATGTAATCAAAATATATATTAATATTAAAATAAAATTTATAAAATTAAAAATATATTTTTTTAATTTTTAAATATGATAAAATTAGAAAAAAAATCATAAAATATATAAATTGTGAGAAAAATAGAGCATTACAGCATATTCTTAAGTAGTATGGGAGTAATGAGAAAAATAGAACATTACAGCATATTCTTGAGAAGTATGAGAGTAATGTAATCAAAATATATAATAATATTAAAATAAAATTTATAAAATTAAAAATAATTTTTTTTTAATTTTTAAATATGATAAAATTAGAAAAAAAATCATAAAATATATAAATTGTGAGAAAAATAGAGCATTACAGCATATTCTTGAGTAGTGTGGGAGCAATGAGATAAATAGAGCATTACAACATATTTTTGAGTAATATGAGAGTAATGTAATCAAAATATATAATAATATTAAAATAAAATTTATAAAATTAAAAATAATTTTTTTAAATTTTTAAATAAGATAAAATTAAAAAAATCATAAAATATATAAATTGTGAGAAAAATAAAGTATTATAACATATTCTTGAGTAATATGGGATTAATGAGTAAGGGTGTCAATGGTTCGATCTAGTCCAATTTTTAGCCAAAAATATTAACTAAATTGGATCATTTATATGAGTTTAATTAAATTGGATCAAACCGTTTGTCTTATAAAATTGTTGAAACATAATTTTTTCTTCAAAATTATGTTGTTGAAATTTAAAATTAGTATTAAAAAATTAAATCTAACCAAATTACTTTAAATATGTTACAAATATAAATTATATAATATTTTACATAAACTAATAATTAAGTTGACAAAATTTATAAAAGATAAAATCATCATAAAATACATGCAACTAAAAATTATAAACTGTATGTTAAAGAGCTAAAACTGCAAAAAAAAGTTTAAAAATAATATTTAATTTTTAATAGTAATATAAAATATGTTTTTGTTTTTTAAAATAAATACTAATATATTATATAAAAAAATTATACATAATATACGACGGTTCGTCCAGTTTGTATAATTAAAAAATTCATAAAATTAAATCGGATCGTTTGAGAAACGATTTGAAAAAATATAAATTAGACTGAATTATTTGACTCATATAATTGTACGGTCTAATTTGGTGCGATCCATTTTTTAATTTAATTTAATTTAATTTGATTTTTAAATACTCCTAATTATATAATAATATTATAAATTATTATTATTATTAACTAAATATGCAAGATTTTTCTACGGCATAATTTTAACTAAAAAGTGTCTAGAAAAGTTCTTTAAAATCTTTAAAAATCAATAATTTTTTTAATACATTTAAATTTTTAAATTTTTTATAAAACTCTAATTTAATACACATATTTTATTGAACCTTTAAAAATCTTTGAATATCCTTATTTTATTTTATTTTTAATCGAACGCTTAAATTTTAAAATTTCATAATACTTATTAAAAATTTAAATTGAATACATCACGTGAGTTTAAATGATAAATTGTATCATATTGTAAAATTCAATTAAATCGTATAAGGTAAGGACTCAATATAAGGTAATTGACAATGTTGTAGCAATAATTATTCCAATTATTTTTAAAAAATTCGTACTCATAAAAAAAGATGAATTCTTACATCTTTCAATATTTTAGTTTTATCTTAATTAAGGTCGATAATTTAGGCCACAATTTATAACACAAAAGCGAACAAAATTGATTTTTTTAAGTTAATATTAACTTTTAAATGTTAATTATTTTATATTTGTAAAAATAATTTATACTTCTTACTATTATAAATAAATGACTTAAAATAAAATAGTTTATTTTTTTTATAATATTATAAATATTTGAATTTAAGCAGAAAAAGAGGAACATATGTTCTAAAAATAAATTTAATATAAATACATATAACATAACACAATTAACACTCTTATTTTTGAAAAAGAATTTACATATAATTTGTCGCATGTCCCATATTATTATTAATCATTGATTTCATCTTCACATATGCATTTTTCATTCTTTTAAAAATGAAAGGCTAAGATCAATATGTTCCATCATGTTACAATATTCCGTTATGTACTAAAATCTCCTATATGTTTGTACCGTCATGTAACAATATTCCATTATGTACAAAAATCTCCTTACAAAGTGGCGTTATGTTTTGGATTACATACGCTTTGCACTTATGGTAAGAGAATTGATTGGCATCTGTCAAGTCCAGTTATGCTTACAAATAAGGAGAATATTGCCTCAGAATAGAGGCTTATTTAAAGCCTGTGAAATTTTTCCCTAATTTGCTTCTTGACGTCATTTTGAGCAAGCACATTTACAATTTTATCGTTCATTATATTTAATTGGCCTTTCCTCTTCTGACCAATACCAACGACAATGGATGATGTGACTCTCAGGTGTCTTGCTAACGAAGATGGATTTGCTTCCGCTGATCTCCTCTACTCTCAAGCGCCACTTAATCATTGATTCCACTATCACATTTGAGCTTTTACTCTATCTATTTCATTTGTTCTTACTCATAGAAAGTTGTGGTGAGTGGTGTGTGGAGGGCTAGGCTTCGTGGGGTCATCTCTCTACTTGGAGCTTGTTCGTAGAGGTAATCTTCAAATTCGATGGCATCATCCATATTATATCCCTCTTGATCTCTGATCAACTTCAACTGATATATATTCTCTCCTTTATTATTTTTTCCTTCTTTTGCTCATTTTTAGTATTCACAATTCTTTTTATGTCTTGTTCATTCCACTTTTGGACATACCAGTCAATCTTGCTATCTCAATTTTGCGTTCAATTTGGTAATTTTGTCATTGTATTAGTATATCACGCTTTCCATTTTCCCCAAGGGTTTGATGATTTGCTGTTTGTTTTTCTTAATATGAATGTATAATTCAACTGGTTGATGCCGTAAGGAACTTCATGGTTGTCAACGTTGGTGTGGGGGTGGAAATATAAATTTGAGTAAGGCTAAAAATACTTAAATTTGGTGGGACATGAAACTTCGCTCCACCTCTGTCATTTACGTACACATCTGCAGCTATATATATAAAATATGTTATATACACTTCTAAACATGTTAGATACCCTTTTATCGTTATATGTAACATGTTATATACCCATCTATGGTTGTATGTAATATATTACGTACATTTCTATCATTATATATAACTTGTTACATCTCTATCCGACGAGATTGCAGAAACTCCGGTGTGTCATTGACAGAGTCGCCGGAGTTCCGATCAGTTTATCAATAAATTCACAAAACTCCGGTGTATTTGTTTGTTAACCTTAAAAGACATTTTAGTAATTAATATAATTTTTATGCAATTAAAACTTATAATTTTGAACATATTTTTACTAATTTTAAAAAATATTAGTTATAATATAAAAGCAAGCTATTTTGACCTAAAGCTTTACAAATCAGATTTAGCATTTGTAGTTTAACGTTTCAAGTCATAACAGGTTCGAACCAAACAAAACAAAACAAAAATCTAGTCGTTTTCTAACTTGTCTATCAACACTCATGGGAACCAATTTTCAAGCAGGCGAAAAAAAAGAGAGACTAAACCGAAGGATCTGCAACAATAAACAATAATAACGATTAAATATACATTCTTATTAAGTTAAGAAAACAGTGTTATCAAAACTTCACATCAAATGATACGTTAGCAATTCTTTATCTTTCCATTGCAACTACATCCACCCTCCAATTCCTGTTGTCAGAAAGTGGTTAACACTTACATTATAACTGGCTTATTGATCCGTCTAAGAAGCCTCAAATTCATCACTTGTCAGAGGTCCGGGTATCCCAGGACGCAATCAGCAAGACTGCTTGCTGAGAATATTAAGGGTTTCATCAAAATCCTGCGAGCTCATTTTACTAGTCCTCTACGTCTTTATCCATAGAAGCTGATAAATAACTCATGATGAAGCAATCTAAATCACCCTCAAGAACAGAGTCAGGATCTGAGACTTCATAATTTGTCCGGAGATCCTTCACCATACGGTATGGCTGCATTTGAAAAACAAATAAAAGTTAGTTGGTTTTAGTGTCAGTGTATTTGGTTCTCAGAAAAACGACAAATATTGTATAGGATTGAGAAGCATACATGTAGCACATAACTACGTATCTGACTGCCCCAAGTTATATCTGTAAGTGATTGTGTATGCTGCGAGTTCATCTGAGCTTGTCGTGCCATTTCGAGTTGGTCTACTCGTGACTGAATCACTGCCATTGCTGACGCTTTATTTTGATGTTGAGATCTGCCGTAGTCTCAAAATGAAGGTTTGGTATCAATTACAGTTAAAAAAAATAAACATTAATACAAGGACATATGTAAGCCCGTGCACGAATGTCTTGTACCTTTCATTTTGACAAGTGGCAGTAATTCCTGTAGGAATGTGAACTATTCTCACAGCACTATCAGTGGTATTGGCATGCTGGCCTCCAGATCCTCCAGAACGAAACCGCTCAATGCGAAGATCAGACTCATTAATTTGAACATGCGTAGATTCATCACCAAGAATTGGAATCACAGCAACAGCGGCAAATGAAGTGTGCCGGCGCTTATTACTATCAAATGGGGAGATACGTACTAATCGGTGCACCCCGACTTCTGCCTTGGCATAGCCGAAAGCATACTCACCATCCACTTTGATCGTAGCTCGCTGCAAAAACAGGTTAATCCAGAGCTAGATGTTAGCAAAGCTGCCAACTGTGAAAACCAGATACATATTGCCAAAAGAGAATATTTTGCTTTTCAGATTATTTTACAGAACAAATGGGAGTCTAAACATTTTAGGCCAGAAATATGACAGATGGTAGTTCTTTGTACTACGAGGGTCCACAGTCTAGTCCAGTTACGATTTCGAACTGTTTATATATAAATTGTCAGGATATATAAGGGTAAATACTAACATATCAAAGTTCGGCTCCACCAAGTGATAAAGGCACTATGCTTACAGCGTGGAGCACCAAGGTTCAAATCCTATGGCTCCCACAAGCCTGTTTTATTTTTAATTGAAAATCTTTATATTTAAATAAATAATTTATAAATTATTAATAGACACATAAGAGGGTGTCAACTACATTCTAGCGCTATATTTTAACTATTTTTATTTAAAACGATTGAAATGGTCTAACTGGTCCGGTTTGTCCAGTGTCACATAATAAGAAACCGGACCAGACCTTATATATTAAAAACCGAACTAGACTGGTTTGGCTTTCCAGTTTCTTGGACACCCCTAGTTTGTACTATTTAATAGGGACTTAATATAGGCTAGCACATACATATGGTTGAGCTGGTCTTCTACTTTGTTAGATGAATAATGGAGCAAAATTAATACAAAAAAGATGGTACAAATCAATGGAGCTTGGTAAGAATGTAGACCTTGATTCCTGCAACCTCACCGGGCATTTCATCAACCACATCAACCTTATAACCACGCCGTTGAGCCCACATTTTATACATCTGCATGACCATTGATGCCCAGTCCATACTCTCGGTGCCCCCAGCACCAGATTGAACCTTTTTTAAATAGCAACAGAATAAGTTCAATCAGAAATATAAAATCATCTCCAGGCAAAAAACACTTCTGGTCTTCGAAAACAAAACAAATATGCTCACATGTCAAGGAAAACATGCAGGCAACCCCAACTATGCTTTCCACGTTGAATTAATTTATACCACAGCAGTGATGAGAACAACTTGTGGGAAAATACATGAATTGGAGAATATCAATATAGGATCAAAGAACATCAGAACATCTAAAGCAGTTAAATCATAAATTAACGAAGGGTGTGTTTGCTTGTGCTTCCAAAAAAGAAAGCACTTTCATGAAGAAGCACATTCTGGATTTTTTTTTGTTTGGTTCAGAAACAGTTTTTTACAGTCAAAACACTTTTACAAGGTCTCAGAAGCATAAATAAATGAATCCTAAGAGGCAATAGTACTGACATATCATACTAACCTCTATATAACAAGAGCAAGGATCCTGTTCCCCAGCTAACATAGCTTCAAGCTCTTTCTCTTTTGAAACTCTTCTCATCTTTTGCAAAGCTTTCATTGACTCCTGCAAAAAAGAAGTTGCCATAAATAAAAAGCAGTGACACATGATGTTAACAAGACAACACTTTCATTGGTACCAACCTTAAAGATGAATGAAAGAGTGAATATGACTAGATTGAACAGTTGACAAGGTAACAAGAGCTTGCTGGTTTATCAAATAAACTATGCTACTTTAGTGGAAAGCTAAGTTGTTTAGATAAAGCAATTATTGGCAAACATCTCAAAGCAGTTATTGGCAAAGATCTTAAAGCAATATTTAGCAATGCAACAAAATCCTATAAAACCAGTAAATATACACATATATTAGTGACCCTTTTGGTAGGTGGCATTGCGATGACATCTTCGGACATTAATTGTTCACAATCATCCATGATAATTGTTGAGTATTGCTATAAGATACCAAATAGTTGCACATGGATCAAACAAACACATAGGAGAAACAATACATGCCTATTATAAGATATGGGAGCCCACCGATTCCAACTCCTTATCATTCTCTTCATGAGCAAGCTTTATCATGTCTATATGCTCAAGTAATTCTTGCTCAAATCCCTTCACCCCTTTCATTTTACCCATAATTGAACCATACACACGACTTACTCTCCCTGCATGCACAGGATCATTCCAAAGATCAGACTGACTTAGCTGCGCCGAGAGCATATCCAGCCGAACGATCAATTTCTTCCACTGTCATCATCAATTTAAAATTATTCTTCCAAAAAACAGAATAAGGAGTAAAATTTATTAAAAAAAATAAAAAATTATATAAAAAAAAAATTATTGAAAGGAAGAAGGTTAACAAATATAACCAGAGAAACCATAATATCTGTGACCAAATTATTATGATACCCATACATACAGTATCCACATCAAATGTAGTGACTCTCTGCAGTCTAAATAGTTCATAGCACCAAAAGAAAGAAAAGGAAAAAAAGAAGGGTAAAAGGCACCATTACACAAATAGAGCACATAAATTTCGTAACTTTTTAGTCGCATATAGGTCCATTTGCTTGTAATTGAAGCTAAAGTTCTATTTTGGCTGTTGACTGAAAAATTTGATCAAATTATATTAAGTGCTAGTCACATAAACAAATATGTAAAGTTATTTCTAGTCATTTATCATTACCCTAATAATCTAAAAAAAAATTATTCCATAAATATTCTCGTAAATTTGGTAACATAATCGGTAAATGACAAAATTCAAATTTTGACTCAATTTTTGAGTTAAAGTTAATTTTATGAAAGCTACGGCGCTTATGTAGTCCATTAACAAGTTACAATATTTATGCACTTCATTTGTGTACTACAAGACCCTTGACGCCTTTCACCACACAAAAAAAAAAAAAAAAAGGCTAGTTGCTCAAATCAGAGAAAACAATGCTATATAAGATGAAGTAGTGGTCCAGATCACAGACAGTCATGTTCTATAGCATTATTCATCAGAGAATCATAAGACATCAAGTGTAAATAGAAAACTTCTGTCCTCCTAGTTCCCACTAAATATGAGCAAGAGAATACACGATTATTTCATTATCAAACCATACCTTTAAGCGCTTCTTAATCAGATGAATGGATTGGGCAATTGCAGCAGCATGACTCTTCCAATCATTCTCACTCTCATCAAGAATGGTCCACTCATTAGCCATGATTCTTTCAACAGTAAGCCCGTCAGAGGTAGCAGGCTCTATGGCTGTCTCTGTACCAAAATAACGGATCAAATTCAATAGGAGAATATCATAAGAAATCCCAGAAGTTTTCTTTCCCATAACACCACTTTCAGAAGCCAATATCCTACTTTTTGAGCACGAATGCAGAAAACAACTAGGTTGTGAATTCAAGCAAATTAAAGGGGAGGGACTACAATGAGACCCGGGAATATTTTTTGTGGAAACAGCATACCCAGAGTTTAAAAGAGCGTGCTTTGAACTTGAAACTGAAAAATTCCTAGAAAATCTATGATATTGGAAAGACCCGGAAGGGTTTTTCAAGGTATTATGTGAGAATGAACAATGTCCAGAATCCAAAACACTACGATTCTGAATTGAATTACAGAACCATTGAGATCTTGGAACTCTATGATCTCTGGTTGATAATCGAGACAAAAAAGATAATAAAAGAGAAGGAAAAAAGTTCTCTCTAATTCTAGTATTCACCGAGAGACCCCATAGAATTCTATTAGATCTTCTTCTGAATGTCAAAGATGACATCTTTGGCTTCTGCTTTCCAATAAAAGAATAGCTAACTCACTGGCGTCGTAGGGTTTTGCAGAAGTTCAGATTTTCATCAGGGTTCTACGGAGAAAGGGGGAATTTTATGATTTCTGTCGTTTTGACATGGTGATGAAAAACGGCATGTCGCTTATCAATAAACGATCTGCCGTATGAAACTGGCTATGTACAAACAAATTTACAAAATATACTTTAGTAATATCGATATTTATAATCTTATTTAAATTATTCATATTTTGCAATATATTTCAATAAATTACTCACATTTTTTCTTTTCAAATTCCTGAGTTATACATCCATGTCAATATTCTACATAAACATATAATTTAAGTAGACATTGTTTGTCCAATAATTAAAAATTCAAATAAGGACGATGAATATTTTAGGAAGAGTATTTTTGAGTTTTTCTTTTTATGTTTGAACAAAGCTTCTCATATTTAATTTTATATTAGTAAAAAAAATTAATTTTTAAAAAATTCAACAAATTTTAATAACTTGATATATTAATTTTTATTTTTGACCAAATATTATATGACTTTCTAAATTCAATATAAATTAATATTAATATTTATAACAAATAAATAAATGAATTCATGTCATTTACTATTAAAACTTATCTAATTTTATAATTGTATTTATATAAAAAATAGAGTTTTTAGTCTTAATTCTTTTTTATTTTTTTCTCATGAAATTTAAAATATCGAAGGAGAAAAAAAAGAGAGTATATATATATATATATATATATATATATATATATATATATATATATATATATATATATATATATATATATATATGATAAGTTCAGCATATAAATTTATATTAATCAATAAATTTAATTAATAATCTTCATATTAAAATAATTTAAATTAGTTGATAATTTTAAAAATTAAGGTAAAAATTAAATAAAATATTCACCATTAAATGTAATTAACTTAATGGCTATATATGATATATATATACGTATAAAAGTAATGTTATTAATAAAAATTTTATTAAAAATTTAAATATAAGTAACAATATATATTTAAAAGTAATTTTGTTAGTAGAAATTTTATTAAAGATTTAATTTTTTTTAAAATAAATATACATGTGATACAAAATAAACTGATAATTTAAAACATAACATAATACTAACGTTGATAAATGAAGTTTTATCAAAAATTTAAAACATTTTAAAAGAAGTGCATATTTCAGCTGTGATTAAAAAGATAAAAAGAGAACACATAATTTAGAATAGAACATATGCCCTCTTTATTTTATTCCTTGGAATATATTTTACTGAAGTTTGAGGAAAATCATGAGCGAAGAGGAAGCTTCGTCGTGTTGCGATATGCGAATACCGGGAAAAACTCTTTATTTAAGTTCATCTAGAACAATTATATACAAAGGTTTATTAAATTTTGAAAAGAAAAAAAAAATCCAAATAGCTAATTTTTGTGTTATTTTGATGAATACAACCGACATATATATCAGAATATGTCCGGTCAAATCATTCTACGTCTAACTTCTCCCTTATTTAATTGATTCTTCCTAGAGTTCTTAGGTGTAAGTTATAGCCTATAAAAATTTCCCACTACTAAACTTCGAAACTAAGAAACAAGAAAAGCGCAAAGCAGTGCTTCACTTTACGTATTTATTATGTTTTACTTTTTTCCTTTCCAAACCAATTCCTCTTTAGTGCAAATGGTATTCCACATCATCCATTATAATTAAATTGAGTTGATGCCATAATTGTACTCATAAACTTAAGACTGTAGGTTGGAGAGCTGCACTAACATAAACTTTAATTTATTCGAAACTGTGTAATTTGAATTTTACATATGTAATCTAATTTAATTCGGGATGAAATTTATGACCCGGGAAAGAAATCAATAAAAGAGAATAAAAACCTAATTTTTTTAAAGGATTGATTCGGATCACCATGCATATTGTATAATGACATGTGTTTAATTGTACCTTGAGAAAGAATACTAATCTTAATAAATTAATATTTTGATTGGAATCTTAGCCATTGTAAGTGATTTCTGAGCCGATGACTAATTTGTACTGTACGAACAAGAAAAGTTATTGGGTGTACGAACAAAAATTATTAGATATGATTTAAATTTTTTAAAAATATTTATAGATAAATAAGTATAATTTTTTTTCCACCTTCTATGGCAGTTTATTGTATTTTAATATGTATTGATAACGTACATAAAAACTTAACAAACAAATTAAGTGGATCATAATAATATCACGTTAAGTTCCATGGCCTTCGGATGATGTTCCAAACGGGTTATCGTATATCAATCCTAAACCCTAATTATTTAACTAATTAATAGCATTGGTCAATTCAGCTCAAAAAATTTGCAATTGTACAAGTTTTCTTGTATATATCCTTTCGTTAACAAGCTCACGTGTAAAGGGCTAGTAAAGAACGTTATTACCACTCAAACCTAATATTAATTTTTTTCCCTGCTGCAAATTGGCGACTCAATAAATTAGTTTGATATGAAAGATAATGCCTCGTATATATATATATTTTAATAAATATAAGTTCAAAGCTTTTATTCTATTATTTTAAACAATTAGCTAATAAATGTATTGTATATTTAAAATAAATTATATTGATTAATTTTTTTTATTTTATATTTACATATCTTATATTAATCAGAAAAAAAAATCTGAAAAAAATTATCAAAAATAGCACTTCTAAAACTTATAATAATAAAACTAGCACTCTGATAACATTGAACGTATAATATTGAATGTTCAACATTGAACATGGTTAAATTATCGTCGTTCAATTCCAATGTTCAAAGAAAAACGATATATCAATTAATTTTTTAATTGTAAAATTTTAAGTTTAAATACAAATGGTGTTATTTTTGTTATTATAAGTTTTGAGGGGTGTTATTTTTTTATTATAAATTTTAAAAAGTATTATTTTTGTTATTTTTTCTAAATATGAAACAGCTATAATAATATATATCTACTTTAGATTTCAGTTGAGTCCAATTTAAATTTGTCACAAAAATTATTATTTTTCTTTCTTAAAAAAATAATTTGATCCAATCTGACATAGAAGATAATAGTCCAACTTCGAATTTATCTTAGATTAATCAAAGAAAGCTTCACCGCTAGAGACTGAATAACACTAACAACAGAATTTGATAAACGACAACTTGGTCCCTAGATTTGTTGTGAAAATGAATATAGTTTAAGTTTCAAATCATACGAGAATATATTTAATTAACATTTACTTTGTGCAACTGCCACTAGTTTATTTAAAAATATTTGCATTCACAGGCCCATAGTTTTCTAATACATAATTTAACTTAATCAAAAACGTGTCAACAGCAATCCACTATCCACGTTATTTAAAATATCTGCATTCACGTGTTCATAGTTTTCTAATACAAAATTTAACTCAATCAAAAACGTGTCAACGGTCATCACATGTTCATTGGTAGGTCTCTAATTAGGAGGACAAAATACAATAATTGTGCAGGTGTTTCTTATTTTTTCTTAATTTGTTGAATATGCCTTTAAATTTATATTTATAGCCTCGTAATAGCAATTTATAAATAACTAAATTGAACATAAAATAATATATTTTTATTTTATTTTTTTAAAAATAATTTAAAATTGTTATTACTTTTTATTAATAAATGTAAAATACACTCACACATTTCGAGGTGAGATTCGAACTTGGGTTCTTAGTGGAAAAATTGAGAATTTTATCACTTGAATCACAAAAATTTCAAAAAAAAAAAAATACAGCCTAAAATAATATGTTAATTATGTATAAAACGTATATATTTACTTTACATATATTTTATAAATTATGTACTGTATATACATATGTTATATATATACACGTTATATATAAGTAACATTGTTTTAAGAACAATACAATTATATATATTGTATATGCTATATAGGGCACAAGCTCCGTGTTATATTTTCTAAAAGCCTAACTACTTTAATTCCCTCTATGTTTTTCCTTTTCTCGTAATTGTTTACTTACAGTCAATCACAATAATAATAAATTAATAAACATATGGTAATTATTTACTTTGCCCTTATCCAAAAATAAACTAAAAACTTATCAAGAATGGTCAAATTTATCATATGATGAATGAGATTACTCTGACAATACTTGTACCAATTAATCAAAACAACCAGCTTTGAAAATAATCCTCCTAAGTCCCTATCTCACCAGTCATTCAAACCAACTAGTATCAATAAATTGATCACATGGACATGCAAAGAGAAATACATAGTTCTTTTAGTATTTGATTACCAGATCCTTAAGTTTAGAGGCCCTACTTCAAAACTCAGCATTTGTTTACTGCTTTGTATGCTAAGAAAACTTATAAGAAAACCATTTGAATTTTGAGTTTTTGCAAAATGGGTTTTTCGAGTGAAGGTCTAACACAGGTTCTTATACCTGTGGCTGCCTTGGTTGGAATAGGATTTGCTTTGCTTCAATGGCTTTTAGTCTCAAAGGTCAAGGTTTCTGGTGATTATAGTGAGGAAAATGGTGGCAAAGCTAAGCTTATTGATGAAGAAGAAGAGGGTATTAATTCTCTTGAGGTTACCATCAAGTGTGCTGAAATTCAGAATGCTATTTCTGTTGGTAAAGTTCTTGAAAATAACTTCTTTCTTTCTCATTCTCTTCCATTCTTGTTTTATTTGATCTTTGTGTTGTAGTAATCTTTGGCCTTGCATTTTGGAATATGTGGTTATGTCCAAAGAGGGGAATAGTTTTTTGCCTAAACTTTTACTCATAAATTGTTTCCTGCTTGTTTTTATATCTCAATCGTCTACTCTTAAATTTAGATTATTGTAGAAAGTATTATTTAAAATATTTATTCATTATTTGACGAATAAAATACGTTTCAAATTTTCCAAGCAAAATCAAGCACAAGGAGATGATACTATTCAAGTTTTCACCTAAATTCTATGCACTATTTAGTGTCTTATCAATAAGTTTGCTCTTCATTTTTTGGCATGAGATGTTGAATTATTTGTATTATTGTTTGGAAGATAGAAAAGGTCTAAAACTTCACAGTTTAAATGGATAATTTCTTTTGATTTATTGTTTATTTATCATAGATGTGTGTTCGTACATTGCCAGCTTTGAGTATTTTCTGAAACTCTTTGTTGTTTTGTGCGTTTTTTAGTATAGCATTCATGCAATTCTTTGTCTTTTTTTCTGGATTCCTTTTTTTTCTTCCTTAAACTGTTGTATTCATGAAATAGTTTTATATTCCATATTGACCGCCTGCCTTCATTTTATAATGTCCTATTTTAAGTCATTATCTCTTTTTATAGCGAAAAGCTTAATATGTTAAGGTCCAAAATGTAATATGTAAGAAAATAGTAAGTCTACCTCCTAACAACTTCAGTTTTTAAAAGAACTGTTTGTTGTCTCTCTTATAACATGTATCCGAGCACAAGGCCTTTGGGAAAGTGTTTTAAAAAAATACATGTAAAAAACAGGTTTTGACTATTGGTGGTTTACTTGGTTCTCACTTGCTATATTTTGGCATGATCTGCATTTTGCACACTGGATATGTCAGTACACTCAAACTAAATTATGAAACACATTTGTGCTTCAAACGTTGTGCCTCAATTACTTGAAGCCGGAGGAGTTGTTCCTAATTTTGCTTCATACTAATAATCTAAATCATCTTTATGAATTTTTCTGAGAAAATTTCATCTTTACAGGTGCAACCTCCTTTCTCTTTACTCAATACAAATATCTCAGCATCTTTGTTGGAGTATTTGGGGTCATCATTTTTCTATTCTTGGGTTCAGTTAAGGGCTTTAGTACTAAAAGTGAGCCTTGTACCTATAACACTGGAAATATTTGCAAACCAGCCTTAGCTAACGCTATATTTAGCACTGTTTCATTTTTGTTGGGTGCTCTCACATCTGTCCTGTCCGGTTTTCTTGGTATGAAGATTGCAACTTATGCAAATGCTAGAACAACTCTAGAAGCAAGGAGAGGTGTTGGAAAGGCATTCATTGTCGCTTTTCGCTCTGGTGCTGTTATGGGTTTCCTTCTTGCAGCCAATGGCCTTTTAGTGTTGTTTGTGTCCATCAATTTATTTAAGCTTTACTATGGTGATGATTGGGAGGGCCTATATGAATCAATAACCGGTTATGGTCTAGGAGGTTCCTCAATGGCTCTATTTGGTAGAGTTGGTGGAGGTATTTACACAAAAGCAGCTGATGTTGGTGCTGATCTTGTTGGGAAGGTTGAAAGAAATATCCCCGAAGATGATCCACGAAACCCAGCGGTAATTTTTGGCTCTCTCTAGTCTTTCCCTTCAAACATAATATTGAAACGTTTGAGTTTCTCCTTCTTATAATTGAAATGTTTCGTTTTCAGGTTATTGCAGACAATGTTGGTGATAATGTAGGGGACATTGCAGGGATGGGATCTGACCTATTTGGGTCTTATGCCGAGTCCTCTTGTGCTGCACTATTTGTTGCATCAATATCATCCTTTGGTATCACTCATGACTACATGTCCATGTCTTATCCTCTCATTATAAGCTCAATGGGAATTGTAGTTTGCTTGATAACTACCCTTTTTGCAACTGATCTATTTGAGATAAAGAGTGTGAATGAGATTGAGCCCTCCTTAAAGCGCCAACTTCTCATCTCAACCATCTTGATGACTGTGGGCATTGGCATTGTGACCTACTTTGCTTTGCCATCAGATTTCACTCTCTTCAATTTTGGTGTGAACAAAGTTGTTAAAAACTGGTATGTCACCAAACTTGTTTATTTAGACATTAAATATGCTTGTTTATTTGTCTATGGTGGTGTTTTGATCTTACTATTTGAATTACACGAGACGCAGGCATCTTTTCTTCTGTGTTGCAATTGGGTTGTGGGCTGGACTTGCTATTGGTTACACTACAGAGTATTATACTAGCAATGCTTACAGGTTGTTATACTTTTCATTATGTTACTATTATTTTTCTTACGTCTTCAGTGAGGCATCGTGTTTCGAGAATCGCGATTTTGATTCATATTACTATCTTCATTTTGCAGTCCAGTGCAGGATGTGGCAGATTCTTGCAGGACTGGTGCTGCAACGAATGTGATATTTGGTCTTGCTTTGGGATACAAATCTGTCATCATTCCTATATTTGCAATTGCCATTGCAATATATGTGAGCTTTAGCTTGGCTGCTATGTATGGAATATCAGTAGCTGCTTTGGGAATGCTCAGCACTATAGCCACAGGTCTTGCAATTGATGCTTATGGTCCCATAAGTGACAATGCTGGTGGAATTGCAGAAATGGCTGGTATGAGTCATAAGATACGTGAACGAACCGATGCTTTAGATGCTGCAGGGAATACCACCGCTGCTATTGGCAAGGTGAAGATTCTTTTAAATTCAATTGTTTTTCACTGAAATCAATTTTATAGTCCTAACAAGTAGCAAATTTTTTGGGATGTTTTGTGTGTTAGGGATTTGCTATTGGATCAGCTGCTCTTGTATCTCTTGCTTTATTTGGTGCCTTTGTAAGCAGAGCCGGCATTGAGACAGTTGATGTTTTGACTCCAAAAGTATTCATTGGGTTGATTGTTGGGGCAATGCTTCCATATTGGTTCTCTGCCATGACCATGAAAAGTGTTGGAAGTGCAGCTCTCAAAATGGTTGAAGAGGTTCGCCGACAGTTCAATTCAATTCCAGGGCTAATGGAAGGCAGAGCAAAGCCAGACTATGCAACATGTGTTAAGATTTCTACTGATGCCTCACTTAAAGAAATGATCCCTCCTGGTGCTTTGGTTATGCTTACACCACTTATTGCCGGTACTTTCTTTGGTGTTGAGACTCTCGCTGGAGTTCTTGCAGGTTCTCTTGTTTCTGGGGTGCAGGTAGGCAAAGCCATGTCAGATACCATTCAGTTCCGTATTAATTTATTTGGATTTGTTTACTTGTGCTTATGATAAAAATGGTTTCATAAGAAAACACTTTTTGAAATAAATCAATACATTATTTATACCTCACATGTTTTTTTGCTGATAGAAGTACTTTTATAGAGTCATACTCTAATATATCTAATTTCTTCAAATACAATTCATTACTCTTTACAGGTTGCCATTTCAGCTTCAAACACAGGTGGAGCATGGGATAATGCAAAGAAATACATAGAGGTAAAGTATTGTTAACAGCTTCTAGTTCCAAAGTGCTCTGAGCTCTATATCTTTCTTTATTTTGCTTAGTTCTTTAGTATAAGGAGTTTTGATATGACCACGTTTTGTGTCTAAATTTTGCAGGCTGGAGCTTCTAACCATGCTAAATCACTAGGTCCTAAGGGGTCAGATTGTCACAAAGCTGCTGTTATAGGTGATACAATTGGAGATCCTCTTAAGGACACTTCTGGTCCCTCACTAAATATTCTCATAAAGCTCATGGCAGTAGAGTCCTTAGTATTTGCTCCCTTCTTTGCTACTCATGGAGGTTTAATCTTCAAATTGCTTTGAACATAAGCAGCAATTCATCAAACTTCAGCACATCTTTCAGTATTAAGTCTCAAATGGGGACTCCTTGTCTTTGGTTGGTAATCTAAGAAGTAGTTTCAAAGAAGCTTATGACTTTGCTAATCGCCAGATTTATATGAATAAGCTATGTAACGCTATGTCCTATCATGACTTTATATTAACTTTAGTTTAGTACTGTATGATGTAAATCTATGTGTTACAGTGTCTTTCAATTTTCTTTACTCTGGTTTCGTCTTTTGCATTAAGGATGCATAGCTTGAGTTAATTACTATATTGTACATAGGGTTACCAATTTGTTTAACTCCGTATTATAATCATATGTATCATTTTTAGCATATCATTTATTATTTGACACAAATAATACAAACACAACACTACATAATTGACATCCTATTGTAAATGATTATTGAGAAGTAAACCCATTTGAATAAAATCATATTATACACCTTAAAACTCCAAAATGCTGCTTTGAGCATAAGCAAAGTACTCAAAAACACTTTTTTTCTTCTTCTTTATTTTGAATCAATCTAATCTAATTACTTGAAAGCAGAAAAAGATGAAAAACAATTATTTATCACTTTTTCATCAATCTGGTACGGAGATATTTGTATGAGAATAAGCAACCACCACTTAATTAAAGATAAAAATGTTAAGTAAATTTTCATTTGTATTATTTGATGATTTAGATTATAAATAGTATTATTTAATAATTTAATTTTAAAAAATAAATAAATTATTTTTAATAGGCCTTAGTTAACTTTTTTTTAAAAATTAAGTACTAAATCATACAAATGATCTAATAGATTTCTATGGTGCGCTCCTCTGAATTAAATTACATTGAAAAAAATAGATTAATAACAGAATAAAAAAAAAAAAAAAACGAAGATTGGCGGGCCCTTTGCATAGGCTATAGTTTAATGAGCACTTGAGTGAGACGTTTCAATCAAAGCATCCAAATCCAAACTAACACTCGAGTGATTTCTCCTTGTTCTTCTTGAATCCTAATAATTTATTCTACATGCCTTATATACAATGCTCATGCCTAGAACACTTTCAGTATTATGGTTGCGTGTACTCCACTTTTATATAAAATTCAGAATCCTACGTATTAAATGTGAATCTCACGTATGACATTAAAGGAAAAATACCTATAATTGTTGTATTGTAAATTTTTCGTGCTCGTGCACAGTGGCAAAAAGATGTTTTTTTTCCTACTATTTTTTGTTCTTATTTTGTGACAATTCCAATATGAAGAAAATGTTGATCATCTGAAATTGTTTGCTGAATTGAAGAGAAGCAGATCAGATATCTATGTTACTTTAATGTGAACTAAAACTTGCACGTTTTGATCTGTTGTTATCAACAAATAGTTAAATGGAATAATTCCTGCTTAATTTCTAAAAAAAAAAAAAGTGTGAAAATTTTAAAAATTAATGACAATTTTATACGAAAAAAAAGATTGGAGGTTAAAGTCTATTATTAGATAAAAATTAGAGATCAATGGAGTAATTAACACTATATATATTTTTTGTTTAGGTGTGGCTATTGTATATTGATAGGGTAATAATAATTAAGATTGGATTGCACAATACAAGAGAGCATAAACTGTGTATTTTTTAACTTGCTTATTGTGATGTCTTATTTATAATTATAAAAAATTATGTATATAATAGGCAAAAATTATATATTTGTGTGGACTCCAATGACGTATTAAGTAACATGTTATACTTTAATTTATTTAATATACCATAAATATAAATATATTTTTTCTCATATACACACACACACAATTTTTTAGCATTTTTTAAAATTTTAATTAATTTAAAAAATACAATTAATTATTAATACTCACTGAATTAACCCAAAATAAAATATATCAAAATTTAATTGATCACGTGTTCTTCAAGTACCAATATTATAGAAAATGATACGCTTAACCCCAAAATTGATATGTTCAAAACTGATCATAAGTTATAATTAAGCTATCTATCCATTTTCTCATACAATATAATTCAAATCTATATAAATTAAATATAATGCAATCTTTTGACATTTTACAAAATTTTAGATTTCTACAACACAATTCTTGTGGTTAAATTCATTAAATAAATGTAAAAGATCATTCATCTTTGTTATTTTTAATTTTTAGAGACTTTATTATTTTAATGTTTAAAGTAATAACTGTCAATTAATTTACTAATATTTATGATCATTTGACAAACTTTTTCGCATTTATTATTTCTCTTCTACACCATTTTATTCACTTTTTTAATTTAATTATGATTATTATATTTTATTATTTTTAATGAGAATTTTATCATAAAAAACTGCCTATTAAATTATTTAAATATTTTAAATATAAAATAATTTTATATCTTAATAGATAGGTCCAACCAAAAAAATTAAAAGAAATAATTTGACATTTAAAATTCTTAGTTAACATTATTAGAGAAAGCTATAGAAATTCAATAGATTTTATAAGGAAAATGAATGTAATTTAGTAAATAAAGTGTGAAATAAGTGATAGTGAAGAGTCATCTTATAAGAGTTTGTAAGGTTTATTTTGTATTGGCAATTTTCGTGGACAAAATGTTTGATTGTAATCTAGAATAGGAATTCAACAATTATTCAGACCACACGTGATGATGGAGTCACCAAGCTTGCAACGCCCATATGACAGGTATAATATTCCATCATGCATACATCTGCACACAATTGAGCACGACACTTAGTATGGATTGTAACGAAAAATGTATTGTGCACATGTTGGTCGATCGATCGAGAGTATTGTTCGATCGATCGAGTGGTCGATCGATCGAGACTGAGACAACTTTGATCTAGGTGCTCTCTGTTTGGACTGGATCGATCGAGCAATTGGATCGATCGATCGAACCCTTTTCGATCGATCGAGTATAGAACAACTTCGATCCAGGTTCTCTCTGTTTGAGTTAGATCGATCGAGTTTTGTGTATCGATCGATCGAGACCTTCTCGATCGATCGAGACGGGCTGTCGATCGATCGAGCCAGTATTATATTCCTACTCAAACTCTCTTTGTGTATTCGACCCATGTGTTACTTTTATCAATTTGACTCATTTAATGAGAAAGAAAAATTCTAGTATGAGTAGAAGTGTTAAGAAAGTAGAATCCTTGTGTGAATAAAAGTGTTGTGGAAGTAGAGTCCTTATTTGCGTAGGATTGTTTTAATTGAATAGAATCATTGTATGAGAAGAATTCTTTTGAGAACTAAATCCTGATATGAGTAGAGTTATAGTGAATTGCAAATCCTATTTGAGCTAGGATTGGACTCTATATAAGTGAAGGGATGTTTGTGCATAATTAATCGACTTGAGCATTTAGAATTATACAGCACTAATACTTTCTAGCATCTGAATTGTGCTTATTCTCTTCATCTATTGTTCTTAGGCTTTTTCATGTTTTATTCATATGCCTAATTGATTTGCATGATATTGAGCTTAATATTGAATGTTCTAGAGTTTGCTAGCTGATCCTGTTTTTACATCGCATGTTATTGAATCTGCTAGTTAGGATTGTTTATTGTTTGAATCCGCTCTAGGACACACATTGCACTTGTGTTTTTGTGCTAACGTTACAGGTGACAGGTTCGGTATTTCGTGTGACTCGAAATTACCGAAGGTGACGGGTTCGGTTGATCTTGTGTGACTCAAGTAGATCGGAACGTTAGTCCGGATCCAGACATCTAACTATTGGAGGCTGTGAAAGGAGCAAGCGGCTCGTAAGTAAATTACAGAAAGGGGGATCTATCTGCGACGGGTAGTTCTGGACTCTATGGTTGTAATTGAACATTATTTTCATAGTGGATAGTTAGGTGGTCCGGTGGACCGGTGGTTTTCCTCTTAGGTCATTGTTGTGGCCTAGGTTGTTTCCACCTAAAAATATCGTGTGTTGTTTTATTATTCCGCATTTATCTTTACACGCGATTGCATGTCTGGCCGTTGTGATTAGATTATATAATATTTGTTGAAAATTGAAAATAACCTATTCACCCCCCTCTAGGCTTATTAGATCCGTAATTAAAAACTTTTTCAATTGGTATCAGAGCGGGTCACTAGATATACTTAGTGTTGCCTAGGACCTTATTATGGATCATTTTAGAGAGGGTTCTTCTACAATCCGTCCACCTTATTTTAATGGGTCTAACTACCCATATTGGAAGGCTCGTATGAGAGCCTTTTTACGTTCCTTAGATGAAAGTGTATGGAATTCTGTGCTTTATGGTTGGGAACCACCTACTGTTACCAAGGATGGTGTAGTCACACTTAAACCTAGAATTGATTGGACTTCTCAAGATAAAATTGGTAGTGGCTGGAACCAAAAGGGCATCAATGCTATTTTTAGTGCTGTGTCTCCGGATGAATTCCGACGTATTTCTGATATTGAAACTGCTAAGGCTGCTTGGGACACTCTAGAGGTTGCCCATGAGGGCACGTCCCAAGTTAAACGAACAAAACTTCGCATGTTAGCTACTAAGTTTGAAAATCTTAGAATGAAGGAGGATGAAACGTTTTCTGAGTTTTATGCTGATTTATGTGATATTGCTAACTCTTCTTCAAATCTTGGAGATAAAATTGATGAACGCAGGTTGGTTCGAAAAGTCTTATGCTCATTACCAGAACGCTTTGAAGCAAAGGTTACAGCGATAGAGGAAAGCAAAGACATTGACACCATGAAGATTGAAGAACTAGTTGGGTCAATTCAAACATTTGAGATGAACTTTCCAGCACCCAAAAAGAACATTGGAATTGCTCTCAAAACCACCAATGCTGACGATGGTGATAGTGATGATGAAGAGCTACTCACACTTGCTAGAAAACTCAAGAGAATGTTCAACAGAAAAGATCGTAAGGGAAGAGAATTCACCCCAATGAGTTCAGAAAGTAAGAAATCTAAACCCACTGGACCTAAATGTTTTGAATGCAATGGTTTTGGACACTATGCAGCAGATTGTGCCAACAAGAAGAAGAAAACAAGAAAAGCTTTCAATGCTACCCTTAGTGACACAGAAAGTGATGAAGATCAAGCTAGTGGGTCAGAAAAAGCTAACACCAACTACGTAGCTTTTACGTCAACTATTGGTGGATACTCCAGTGAGTCAGACTTTGACTCAGATGAAGAGGGAAGTAAACGTATCCTTGATAAATTTAATGCAAACAGTTTTGAGGAGTTATTTATTGATTTAATTAAATGCAAGAAAGAAAAAGATAAACTACTCATAACTGTAACAAAGCTGAATGAACAGATCAATTTGCAAGACCTTAATTTATCAGTTTTAGAAAAAGAAAAAGTTGAACTGTCTGAGCATTTTGACAAGTTAAGTTTAAGTCTTGCAGGTATTGAACAGGAAAATTCAAAGCTTGTGCAGGAATTGGAGCAATCAAAGGAAACTGTCAAAAGATTAACAATTGGAGCTGAACGACTAGACAAGATGTTGAGCATTGGTAAGCCTTTCGGTGATACAAGTGGACTTGGATTTTCAGAAGAAAACTGTACACCTTCCACTTCAAAAACTACATTTGTAAGGTCTTCTAACTTTATCTCTACTGCTACAAATCCTGCACAAACACCCACTAAAACTGTAGGAGCTAAAACTGTTAAGTTTGTGCCTGTTTGTCATCATTGTGGTAGAAAAGGCCATATTCGACCTAACTGTAGATTTTTGATGAATGCTTTTCGATTTAATGATCATCTTCATGCTTATAGGTATAGAACTCATAATTATCATCATACCATGCCTATGTTGAATTTGAATAGGAAATATGAGCCTAAGAGTATGCCTTTAAAATCTAATGCAATTAAGTCTCAACCCAAAAACATAAAGAAATCAAAATTCATGAAAATTTGGGTTAGGAAAGATTGCATGTTTCCTATCAATTGATCACTATTGCTAGACCACCTAGGTACTTTTGTTTGAGTGCTTAAATGACCCTAGGTGAGTATTTTTTTTTGTTTATTTCGTTTTTTTTGTTGTTAATTTTTTTTGGATTAAAAAAAAAAAAAAAAAAAAAAAAAAAAAAAAAAAGGTCTACAAGGTTTTGGATTCAAATGATGCTTATACTTTTACAACCTTATCTTTTGTGGCTTATTTTGATTCTCATTGTATATTCTATGCTAAAATTCAAAATTCTGCACATATTTACTTTGTTACCATATGATGACACTATTGACTGAACTTATGCACACACCCACTGAACACTCATGTATGTCATCTATGAAGTTTATGATTAATTCTGAAAGACTCTAAGACTTGAGCTAATCTTGATTGCGAAATTATATTGAGCTCTATTTCTTATTTTTTAAATATTTCATCTTAGGGAGATAACTAGTATTGAGAGGGCTACCTACTATGATGTGTGAAGCTACCGTAGTGAGCGGAGAGGGCTACCTCATAACTAGTGTGAAAGTCATCGTATTAGATTTATGGCTCGTACATGTTTTTTTTTAAAAAAAAAAAAAAAAAATTAATTAAGAAATTCTATTTGGCATGTACAAAAAGAAAGAGCAAAAATGTTTAAAAAAAAAAAAAAAAAAAATCTCTTTTTTCATAGACATATTTTATTATGTAAGATTGATGACTCAATTATGATTTAGCATGATAGATGAACTTATTTTCTTTTGAGTCTCTTAAAATTGGTCATAAATGAAATTATTGGAATACAAGTGGAGTTCACATTTGTATACTACCTTAAGTGAATGTCAATATGTCATTATATGTGTTAGTGTGATTATGTGACCTATTTATTTTGCTAATACAATGAATAATCAAAATTTAAGCAAAAATAATTTTTTCAATTGGTTGTATGCTTATTCGTGTTAAATGAGTTCATTACTTTGTGTGGTAAATAAAAAAAAAAAAATTTTTTTTTGAATTTGTTTTTCGTCTGGAGAGTCATAGAACTTAGGGGGAGTCATTGCATACATATTTCATTATTCTTCTTTTGACTTATGCAATTCCTCCTACATGCTTTGGACATATACATGTGTGCTCTTATGCATTTTTAGCCCACCTTGTTGAGAGTGACCCTTATCATCTTTAGTGTTTCATGATTTGTCAATTTCGTATGCCAAAAAGGGGGAGAAAGGTTCATGTTGCTATGAGATTAGATTTAGAGGGAGATGTTGCATTTATTAGTTGTGGGGGAGAAAGATTCATGTCCACATACACTACATATCTTTCGCACTTTTATGTACACTGAACTAATAAGCAATGAGGCTTTCAAGCCACATTTGTGTGCTATTTGTTTGTCTAATTTCAGTGGACCGAGCGTATCAAGTATCAAGCGAAGATGGTCCACCAGATCATAGACAGTCCACTATGTAATTGATGTAATGATATTTTAACCTTGAGCGTTATGTAGTGAGAGAGTGATTTTGTCACACGAAAATGCCAAAGGGGGAGATTGTAAGGTTTATTTTGTATTGGCAATTTTCGTGGACAAAATGTTTGATTGTAATCTAGAATAGGAATTCAACAATTATTCAGACCACACGTGATGATGGAGTCACCAAGCTTGCAACGCCCATATGACAGGTATAATATTCCATCATGCATACATCTGCACACAATTGAGCACGACACTTAGTATGGATTGTAACGAAAAATGTATTGTGCACATGTTGGTCGATCGATCGAGAGTATTGTTCGATCGATCGAGTGGTCGATCGATCGAGACTGAGACAACTTCGATCTAGGTGCTCTCTGTTTGGACTGGATCGATCGAGCAATTGGATCGATCGATCGAACCCTTTTCGATCGATCGAGTATAGAACAACTTCGATCCAGGTTCTCTCTGTTTGAGTTAGATCGATCGAGTTTTGTGTATCGATCGATCGAGACCTTCTCGATCGATCGAGACGGGCTGTCGATCGATCGAGCCAGTATTATATTCCTACTCAAACTCTCTTTGTGTATTCGACCCATGTGTTACTTTTATCAATTTGACTCATTTAATGAGAAAGAAAAATTCTAGTATGAGTAGAAGTGTTAAGAAAGTAGAATCCTTGTGTGAATAAAAGTGTTGTGGAAGTAGAGTCCTTATTTGCGTAGGATTGTTTTAATTGAATAGAATCATTGTATGAGAAGAATTCTTTTGAGAACTAAATCCTGATATGAGTAGAGTTATAGTGAATTGCAAATCCTATTTGAGCTAGGATTGGACTCTATATAAGTGAAGGGATGTTTGTGCATAATTAATCAACTTGAGCATTTAGAATTATACAGCACTAATACTTTCTAGCATCTGAATTGTGCTTATTCTCTTCATCTATTGTTCTTAGGCTTTTTCATGTTTTATTCATATGCCTAATTGATTTGCATGATATTGAGCTTAATATTGAATGTTCTAGAGTTTGCTAGCTGATCCTGTTTTTACATCGCATGTTATTGAATCTGCTAGTTAGGATTGTTTATTGTTTGAATCCGCTCTAGGACACACATTGCACTTGTGTTTTTGTGCTAACGTTACAGGTGACAGGTTCGGTATTTCGTGTGACTCGAAATTACCGAAGGTGACGGGTTCGGTTGATCTTGTGTGACTCAAGTAGATCGGAACGTTGGTCCGGATCCAGACATCTAACTATTGGAGGCTGTGAAAGGAGCAAGCGGCTCGTAAGTAAATTACAGAAAGGGGGATCTATCTGCGACGGGTAGTTCTGGACTCTATGGTTGTAATTGAACATTATTTTCATAGTGGATAGTTAGGTGGTCCGGTGGATCGGTGGTTTTCCTCTTAGGTCATTGTTGTGGCCTAGGTTGTTTCCACCTAAAAATATCGTGTGTTGTTTTATTATTCCGCATTTATCTTTACACGCGATTGCATGTCTGGCCGTTGTGATTAGATTATATAATATTTGTTAAAAATTGAAAATAACCTATTCACCCCCCTCTAGGCTTATTAGATCCGTAATTAAAAACTTTTTCAGAGTTTTTATAATTCTATAGAAAGAGGATTGTGTGAAAATTATTTTAACATATACGTTTATTGAAAAGTAAACTATATTTGCGAGCTCTAAGTTTAAAATATTGCTAAAGAGCTTTGAACTATTAATTTATTAGATTTATCTTTTGACACATTCATACTGTCATATAATCATCATTCTAAAATATATTTAGGCTCATTAATACTTCTTAATAAATTTTAAAAACTCTTTTACTTATAATAAAACTTTTAACTATAAATTTTACTAACAGTATTTATTTTTCTCAAATTTTTTAATAATGATAATTTTAAATTTTGAATTCATTTTCCCAATCACATGTAACGAATCAACAATATATTTATTTTTTCATACGTATTATTTAAAAAGCTTGAAATTGTGGTTTTACATGAGTTTGTACAAATCTTTATCTCCCTGTAAATCTGTAATATACTATTTTTCTTCTTTTTCCTACTTATATTTCATTATTCTCATTAAGGCTATTTTCTTTGGTATTTTCTTCAAACTTTATTAATTTTTTAAATTTTATATAAACTTAAATGTTTTGAATTTTTTTTATTGCATTTCCTACATATCATTATTCAATATAATTCAATAATTTTATATTATTACTTTAAATTAAATATAAAATTTGATATTACATGCAGAAGTAAACATGTGCAAATAGTCCAAATTGGTAGTATAATAGAATTGGTTAAGTTATTGTGTTAATTATTAATTAAATATATAAAATAAAATTATTTTATTATTTATTAATATGAATTAATTAAATTATAATATGTAAATAATATATGCATTAAGATGTAATAATTTTTTTTTTTTAGAATTTGTGAAAAAAAACATATAATTTTTAATAGCTATATTCCTCTATCCAAAAATACCCACCCGTTCACTCCATTACTCATATTTTTTATAATATAAAAATTATATATTTTAAATATATTTAAAATTTTGATGTACTTAAATATTTTAAATATTAAAAATAAAATCAGTTATTTGAATCATATTAAAACGGAGAAGAACAAAACTTTATCTACCATGTCCAATAATTTACGGAGAAGCCAATCCGTAGTTTAAATTTAAAATTTTATAAATTGCTGTCGTTGAGGATAGTTTCATAAATCCGTCTATGGTTAAATTTACCTGTCATGCCCTTATTGTTGGAGAAATTATGGATATAATAAAAGAGATATATACATAAATTAAGGACTAAATGTGAGAGAGAATTAAAAATAATAATCTTAAAAAATAAGAATCAAAAAATTTAAATTTATCTATATCTTAAAATAAACTCAATTTTTAATAATATAGAAAAAAATTTAATACATATAGATACAATAAATTTATTTTTATAAAAAACATTAATATAATACATATAGATAATCCTAACACTATAATTTATAAAAATATATAATATATTATATTTAAAAAAATTCCTTGAACCAAAAATTAATAAATTACAGAACCTTAGAATTCGTGTAAGCGCAAATCCTAGACTGCCAGGTCAAACCAATGATTAGGAGTGATGAGAAAATTATTGGTTAGGGGAAAATAGTGATGTGTTCGTTAGATAAATAATAATAAAAAAATGAGTATATTTTTAATTTTTCTTTAATTTATAGTTATAATATATTATTAATTTGATGATTAATTTATGATAAAAAAATGAGATCGAGACTAATGAGACGTCTTTTTTGTCTTTCAAAAATAGATGTTGCTCTCCTCTCTTAAAGTTAGACTTCGGTCTCTCCGATCCCTTTGGCTAACTTGTGTGTTAGTAAAAATAACAAATAGCCGACGATTCTAATTTATAATATTGATTAATGTGCAATATTTATTTTACCTTCTTTATTCAAGTAATTTTTTTTTACTATATATATATAAAAAAGTTTATGATAAATAAATAATTGTTAGAAAATTTTATACATTTTTATTATAATTGCATTCTACTATATTTTTATTAAAAAATACACTATATATTTTATAAATATTTATAAATCTTACTTAATTTAATAATAAAATTTTTATCTTAAAATTGATATTTAATCATCATATTAATATTCGTTTCTTAATAAAAATAAATAAAATTACTCATAATTTTTTGTGTATGAATATTTATTCCAAGAAAAAAAAATACGATCAAAAAAATGGATATCATCAGTATTATATTTAGTATGTTATTAATTATTAATAAATATGTATATAAAAAATTTTATATTTTTAACTTTTTTTTGTCCACATATTTATTATATATTAATAGTACATAAAATAATATATAAAATAATACACCAAAAATAATATAAAAGAATTGAAATCATGCAAAACATTTTTAACTTGTAGTTATTATTTAATCACGTCAATAAAAAATAGTTCTTTACACAAATTCATGATGAATTTTTAAAAATTTAAATTAATAAATGATAAAATTATATAAGTATTGTATATAAGATTTAATCGAATATCACACATAATTAATAATTATCATCAATTTATTTATGATATAGCCAGTGAAAAATACAGGGGAGTCCACTCCTAAATCCTTTCTTATACACTCCTCAGAAAGCTCACTTAGTAGTTCCGAGTCTCGCTCTCCTGTTGTGATAGCCATGGTTCGGGTAAAAAACCCTAATTTTCTCTCTTTCATCCTTCTTCTCTCTCTCCTAGCAGTCGCATCCTCCAAAGTCTACTTTGAAGAACGCTTCGATGGTATATATATCGATCCATTTTCATCTGACTATCTCTGTCTTTACTATTTTCACATGTATACAGAGTTGCGTTTGGCTTTGTTAACTCTCATTTCATGCGTATTACTGCTATCAATACATTAATTCATTCAGGTCATGTTAAATTTTAACTTGATTAGTTTAGATCGGTATTTTGCTTGACGGTGAAGTTTGATCTGAGAGGTTTCACTTTATTCTATTTTTGAAGCTTGAATTTGAGTTAAACCTTGATAATAAGTAGATCTATGAGAATGTTTGACATTTTATAAGTTTTAAGCTTTGTTGCTTTTGATAATGGAAATGGTGAGTTACTGGTTTTGATTTTCACTAAGAGCGTCTACTTCAGTCAGGTATATGAGTTCTCTTATTTTGTTGACATATGTAATCTCATGTCATGTATTTTTGTCTACGTTTGACCTGTGGGAACACTTTACTGAATGCAAAAGAGCCTCTGGTTGAACAGGAGATTGTTCCTTTTTAATATTCCATGACATCTTGAAGCTTTTCCCATTAGATGATGAGGTTTTGCCGAGAATGATTTATTATTTACGTACTCGACGTCTTTAAGATCTGAACCTTTTCTCTCATGGGGGTTTTGTAGACCCTACCTTTCTTTAATGTGGCCCCACGTATGCTGACGGTCTGGATTTAAGCGTCCTCTATCGTCCTTAGCTGCTGTATTATCCTGTTTATTATGTTTGGGGTAGACTTGCATGCGAATTGTGATAAATGAGATTGGGTAAAGCTAAATCCTTTTGGATTTTGACGTATTACTTCTTTTTTTGTTGTTGTTGTTGTGAATTTGTATCTACAAGTAACTTTTCTGGGATAAAAGGATTAATAAAAAACTATCGTGTCTGGTGAAAATCAATGGGTTGTTCTCAGCTGTTTTGTTGTGTCTGATATATTAATGATCCAAACTTTCCATGAGAAGTTGTTGAGTAATGCAATGCAATAGAATTTAATGTAAATCTAGTCATGATGGATTTGGGACCTGGACAACTTTTGAATAATTTGAAGTTTTTCCCTCCTATGCTTGCCCTGTAATACTGTACGTATTAGAGTTTGTTTTGTAAATTGCCATGCTTTTGTTCTCTAATTTTTCTTTATTGTTGCTGTACATATTTGGGTGCATATTTAGATGGATGGGAAAAGCGATGGGTTAAATCTGATTGGAAGAAAGATGAGAATTTGGCTGGGGAGTGGAACTACACCTCTGGAAAATGGCATGGAGATCCTAATGACAAAGGTGTGTTCTTAGCCATGTCATCTATGTGTTTAAATTAGTGGACTTTGGAGACTGGTGTTCAAGTAAATCTTAGTTTTATACATAGATGCTCAAAGTTTGTTTTGATTTAATGGTGTAGGTATTCAAACAAGCGAAGACTATAGGTTCTATGCTATTTCAGCTGAATTCCCTGAATTCAGCAACAAGGATAAGACTTTAGTGTTTCAATTTTCTGTCAAGCATGAGCAGAAGCTTGATTGTGGTGGTGGATACATGAAGTTACTCAATGGTGATGCAGACCAAAAGAAATTTGGTGGTGATACCCCATACAGGTTTGTATTACCTTTCCTTGTAGTGACATGTTCTCTTTCACTGTTATTTTATAATTTTGTGTAAGTTTCTGATTTGCTGCATATGTTGTTATTTGCAGTATCATGTTTGGACCTGATATCTGTGGCTACAGCACCAAGAAAGTACATGCTATTCTTAACCACAATGGAACTAACCATTTGATAAAGAAAGATGTTCCTTGTGAAACTGACCAACTCAGTCATGTCTATACATTTGTTCTCCGACCTGATGCTACTTACACCATTCTCATTGACAATGTCGAGAAACAATCTGGCAGTCTCTACAATGATTGGGATCTTCTTCCACCAAAGAAAATCAAAGATCCTGAGGCCAAGAAAGTGAGGACCTCCTAATGAACATCTAACCAATTTGATTTTAGAGTATCTTCTTTGGTTTTGGATTTTGATAATGTTTTGTCTTTGAAACTTTGACAGCCTGAAGATTGGGATGACAAAGAGTTCATTCCTGATCCTGAAGACAAGAAGCCAGAGGTAATTAGATTGTTGTCATGGACATTTCCTCCATGTATCTCATTTTTTTAACATAAACCGAAAATATTATTTTGTACTAATATATACCTTTTTCCTCATCTAAAAGGGTTATGATGACATCCCAAAAGAAATTCCAGATGCTGATGCCAAGAAGGTACTTTAAACTATTAAACCTTTTGTATTTCATACATCTCTACTAGGCATCTATCCATCAGGATCCCTGTTACTGAGGTACTTATTGGTCTTCTCAGCCTGAAGATTGGGATGATGAAGAAGATGGCGAATGGACACCACCAACCATTGCCAACCCTGAGTACAAGGGCCCATGGAAGCCAAAGGTTTGTGGAAACTGGGGTTTGAGGTTTAAATATATTACCATTTGTAACCACCATGTTATTGACTTGTCTCCACCTCTCTGCAGAAAATTAAGAACCCCAACTACAAAGGAAAGTGGAAGGCACCAATGATTGACAACCCAGGTCCATAACGGCTCTATTATTTTTATTTTTCGAAAATTTTCTTGATGCAGCAATATAGTCCTGGACTGGAATTCAGTAGAATTTTATTCTTTATTGTTATCTTATTATGAGTATTGGAAAGGCCCATGGTAGGTTACTATTTAGACTATAGACATTGATGTGTTAATGGTATGAATGAGAACAAGTGTTCTCTGGCTATCTTCTTCAATCTGCTTCTTACTTTCTTTATCTACTTCATACTCTAACCTCCATACCATCCTTCTACACCAGTTGGCATCACATCTGATTTGAGATCGGATGTAAGAGAAAAGAGGGAAAAGAAAGAAAAAGAATGGGGTTTGGGTATTACCAAATAACTTGTTCTCAATTCATAGCATTCATCATCATAATTTGTCAGTCTAGCATTACAATTGACCCCAGAAAAGTTATATGTAGACACAAATACAAATGCCGTCTTTTTATTTGATTTTGTAAATTATTCAATCATGTGGTAGTAAATGAGTGGACTGGTTCTCCATATAAGCTATTTTGAGATGGTGAGCCTGGTCTATGTAAAACTTATTTTTTGCTTATGTGGTCTATATAAAACTTTATCTACCTGCTATATTCTACTATGATTTTCATCAACAGATATCATTTCTGATTCTTACAGACTTCAAGGATGACCCTGATCTCTATGTTTACTCTAATTTGAAATATGTGGGAATTGAATTGTGGCAGGTAATTTTTTATTTTTTTTACTTTATTATTTCCTTATTGCGTATGCATCTTGAAATATACTCAAGACCAAAGTGCATCATTTTCCAGGTGAAATCTGGAACTTTGTTTGACAACGTCCTTATCACTGATGATCTGGAGTATGCAAAGCAGCTGGCTGAAGAGACATGGGGCAAGCACAAAGATGTAGGTTACATATTATGCTCTGGTAGGTAGCAAATAATATATAGTGCTCTTTTAAATACTGATTCGCTTTCATGGAATTTTCAGGCTGAGAAGGCAGCATTTGATGAGGCAGAGAAGAAGGGAGAGGAGGAGGTACAATGTCATTACATTTTTACCCTTTTAGTTTTTCTTTAATACACAAGGGATTTGCCTGGTTCTTAGACCAAAAAAGAAAGGGACATTCCTTCACTACTAAAGAGTTACTGCTTTAGGGATGGTTCGAGAATGTGTAATGTTTTCATGGTGGATCTCATTTAAATTAATTCTGGTGATCTTTGGCGGTATTTGTGTAATCCCTTAGAAATTTGTTAGTTTACTTTCATGTTGACTATCTGAAATTTGCTATACCAGGAAGCAAAGGACGATCCAATTGATTCTGATGTAAGCCTCTGACCCTCGAGTAAAATCTCATATTTCAACTTTTTTATCATCTTGATCCTAATAGTGCTGCCAATATGTATACTTTAGGCTGAGGATGCAGAAGATGCCGATGACGATGATGCAGGAGATGATTCTCATGTAGAATCCAAAACGGAAGCAAAAGAAAAGAGTCCCGAAACTGAAACAAAGGAGGAGACTGACAAACATGTATGTTTTCCTCTTGTTTTTAAGTTTTTTCAATACTACTACTCCTCGACAGGATTCAGGATGCTGATAATTTCTTCTCTCGTGTGTTGTATTTGTAGGATGAACTGTAGGGAGAAAGTTAAGGGATAAACTTGGGCCTCCAAGATATTTTTTTCCTCATCTTTACGATTAGGAATTTTTTGTTATTGAAGAAACTTCTCTAGTTGTGCCATTATTCCATCATGGAATATACATTTTCATCACGACAATTGTGAAGTAGTTATTTGGTGTTAAGATTGCCCTGATTAACTTTCGAGCATTGCGCTAACGAGTTGTAATTCAACGGTATGAAACTCACTTGGGTGTTTGATGTTATTATTTAAAAAAAAAAAACTTAGCAGCATTTCTTCCTCTGATTCGACTCGTGGCATTTTGTACTTAGTTCCTAACCTTAGGGATATGTGTTGCATTTGAGATCATTTGTTTTAAATAAACCACAAACCTACGCACACAAAGGAAGTAGTGAGAGATAGCTATCATTGTTCAAAGGCTTTCAAGATTTTTTTCTTTTTTGCATTTGGAAAAACATTTTGAATATTTTTTAATTTAGTTTAACAAATACTTAAATTAATATATTTAAAAAAATTCCTACCTCATTTGCAATTATTTTTTCAAAGTTCAGACGACTTATTTCAAAGTCCTAATTGCGAGCCATGAATATTTGATAGGAAACTTCAAAGTAGCACATTAATATACACAAATTTACAAAGAAGTCTACAATATTGTATTACAGGATTAAAATGAAAACAACTTGTTCAAGTCCAGAAGGTAAATCTGAAAGAAACTGTAATAGGTTAAAATGCCCGGAAACAAATTAACCTAAACCCAAGAGAAGATTATTTGTTTTTAGGCTTCTTCACTATCAATACAGGACATTTTACATTCTGTGCACAGTGGTTGCTGACACTCCCCAGGAAAGTCCTGTTAGTGCCAAAATTAATCCGTTAATATATAACTCATAGAAAAGAAAAGCAAAGAAAACCTACGAGAATATTTAAATATTTAGCAATGATATAAATATTAAATTATTGTATTTATTAAATGACATATCGAATTTACTGTGAACTAAAATTTGCAATATTTAAGTAATTGTAGATTACTTGAACGACCACCTACTACTATAAATATGCTTATTGCTTTAATTTCACGTCATAAATTAATACCTAATTATAATTTATAATGATGCAGGAGGAAGAACTCTCCCGCAGGATGTGGAGTGAGGAGATTAATTGTTTTGGTCTATAAGTGAGTTTAGAGAATCATTGACAATTTCGTAAGATCTCACTGCCTTATTTCTAGGAAAAAAATCCTAAAATATGCCATATTATATTATGTAAGAAAAGACACCTTTTGTAAGCATTCTGCATCATTTGATACTAATTAATGCAGCAACTTAGAGGAGTTAAGCCAATAAAAATAACAATAAAAATTAAAATATTGAAATATAACAATAAAAAAAAAAAAAATTAACTAAATTATTCTATATTAATATTAATACATATTATTTGACCTACATCATATAACATGAGAAATCTTAAATGTATATATTAGTAAAAATATATGTAACATAAGATATTTGCTTCTTTTTTTTTTCTTTTCAAATGAGTAAAATATTGAAATAAGAATACTTTCCATTTCACTCCTTATTTATTATTTTTATTTTTAATCTCTTAGTCATAATATATGTTTCTTGACATAATATAATTTATTGGTGTTTCAATGGCCATTCATGCCAAAATTATAGAACTCTAGCAACTTAATACTTTTAAATCTATGTAAATAAAAAAAATATTTTTAAATAAGTATTATAAATAATAAGGATTAAAATTATACTTATATGATATAATTATATTTATTTTAAATATTTTTATATGATGTATATAATTTTTTATAACGTAAAAAATATATATTTTTTGTATGTTCAAAAATGCGAAACATGTATTTTTTTAATAATGTAAAAAAAATATTTTTTAAAAATTAAAAATAAAATTATATGAACAATTAATTTATGTATGAACTAGAGTACTAAAAATAAAACATCATCTTAACATAGTAATTTCATATACTGGACACTAATGAGGCATTAAAACCACTTAAATATACAAGTTTTTATAGTGATGCTATATAAAAAATTGAAAAATTATTAAAAATGACACCCCTAAAATTTATAGTAACAAAACTAGCATTCTAATAATATTGAACATGAAATATTGAATGTTCAATATTGAATGAGTCTAAATTATCGTCGTTAAATTTTAATTGAACGGGTGTTAAAAAAAAAGACATATTATTCATTTTTTTAATTATGAAAATATAAGTTTGAATACAGGAGTGCTAGTTTTGTTATTATAAGTTCTAAGGAGTGTTATTTTTGTTGTTTTTCTTAAAAAATTTGATTGGCCATATTTGTCACAACTAAATTTATTATTTTTACAATAATTTTTAATTAATGACAATCATATAATATAATGATATTAAAATATAATGAATTGTAAAAATATAACAAATAATTCATAGACTTTTAATATGGAAAGCAAAAATTATTGTATCAAAATCATTACTCAAGAATTTTCCTAATAATAATAAAAGTAATGTACTAATATATTAGTTATTAATTAGATATAAAATTAATGATAGAAGATAATGAAGTGATTATAAGATTACTTACTAACAGAAGATTAATTAAATTATACAAAATAAATTTATATATATATATACATGGGGGCAAATTCTACAAGAGAAGGGGTGGGCTGAATCCCGATCCAAACTTTTGACAAATTTTAGTATGCTATGCATATAAATTTAATATTCTTTAACTTTACTACAAAAATTAAACATATTAGCCTAATCAATATTTTTTAATTTTTTTTAAACATAAAATAACACCTAAAGCTTACGTAAATAACAACATAATAACATTAAATGAAACCAAATTATAAAAAATTTAAGATTAAACGAATTTAAATTATCATAATTTAATTTAAGATAAAATTGTATTTAATAGTAAAAATATACTAATTAAATATAATGATATTATTTTTGTGATTAAAAATTTAAAAAATATTATTTTTATTATTTTATTATATTTTTTTTTTCAATAAATTCAATCTATTTTAAAATAATTATTTACTAACAATTTTAAGTTAATGAGAGGCTCAAAATCACGAATATTGGATACTACTTTTATCCAACCAGTTATTGGGATGATGAGTAGGACAATCATTACTTAAAAGATTTTTTTAAAAAAAAAGTTAAAAAAACTAAATCAAAATATTAAATTAAATTATAGCAAAATATAAATAAAAAAGTCGTTCTCTAAACGAACAACAAATATTAAATATCTCATCTTGGCTTTTTTTACGCTCATGTTTTATATATATATATTTTTCTTTTAATCTATTTAGGTAAAAAAAAAAAATCAAACTCATATTCCTTATTTTATTACTATTTTTTATCTCATATTTTAAATTCTTATATTAGGTAGATTTTTTCTCTTTATGATTGATTATACGTAACTTTCTTATACTTCTTTATAGTAAATGAATTTTATAATTTCAAACATATGTAAAGTGTTTCTGTAGCATTTTATTTTATTTATATATTTTATAGAAAATGTTCACAAATTATTTGTGTACAATTTTTAATTTTGTTACCAAAAAAAAAAAAGATTTCTCGTACAATCGCATATTTTTACAAATGATATGTCATCATACCTAAAATTGACCTTTTTGATTTTACTTTTTTGATAAAAAGATTTTTTATTTATTTATAATAATAATAATAATAATGAACCCACCTCTTAATAAGACCGTAGCCATGAGTTCCCATGACCAACATGTCAGCGCCCATTTTCTCCACCATCTGGCAAATGACGTCCCTGGGATCCCCATCCTCTACTCTAGTCTCCACTTTAACCTGCTCTAAAGCTAACCACGTCAAAACTTATCTTAATTTAAATGACAACAGTACCCTTGAAAAAACAAGACAAAAGTTGGCTCACGTTCTGAAGGTCCTGGCACATTCTGTTTGTCTTATCCATCACGTTATCCGCCACGTCATTGCCGTACCTCTCATTAGCAGCCACTATATCCGTTGAAAACAAATATCCTGAATTTTTTTTTTTTTGTTCAAAATAACAGAAAAGGAAACAAAAATAAAATAATGAATCATCTCTCTATTTCTGAAATAGCCTTGCAATTAATTTAAAATACCTGAAGGGTTCTCTCTAGTACCTGTGTCATCTAGAGCGGTGAAAACGGCCTTTGAAGGCTTGGCATAGAGCAATACAAGGGTATCTTTGGAATTTTCAGAAATCACGTTTTTGAGGCACCATGAGAGAGCATACATGCTCTCTTCTCCTTCATCGACAGCCACGAGTATCTTTCTCTCTTTTGCTGCCACGTCAGCCATTCTAGATTGATCGAACGGTCGAAAACTAGTAATAGAAGGCTTGATCGTTTGTGTTTTGTTAAAAAGCTAAGGTTGTGAAATGGGTTTTTTATAGGGCTTGAAAATAGTACTGTTGGTGATTCATGGGTTTGGTTTGGGTGTTTCTGGATTCAGATTAATGGTTTTTGAAGACAGAGACAATCTCATCTGATTGGTTTATTTGTTATTTTAATTCTTATTATTGATATGCCATGATTGTGTACTGCTAGGCCTATCTTATGCTTTGTTCTTTTCTTTATTTATTTCTTTAACTGTTTAATTCCCTTTTCATTTCCGTCAAAAAAAAAAAAAAATATTCATGCCTCGAAAAAAAAAAAGAGGAGATATTATTTATTATTTATATTTTTAATAATTTTATTAATTATTTTTTATTAAACATTGAATAGTTATATTAATTTTTTTTTTTACATTAATCTTACATTTTGTTTTTTCTAAAATACCATATTATCACTTGTTTTAAAAATAAAAAATAATTTATCAGGAAAAAAAAAAAAATGCATACAAACATTATCTACATATAAAACTTGGGATTAAAAAAAAATTATATTGAATCTGGGATTCCCATTAGAAGAAGCCAAAATTTCAAATCAATAACACTTGCAATAGTCTGGAGCTAGCAAACAAAGAAATGAGTGAGAGTTGGTGCCTCAATCGATCTACATATTTAAAATTATGAGTTTGAATAATAAAAAAAATATGTAATAATTATTAAAATTATTTGAGTTCAATCAATATGATTAAATGATAGATAATATCTTTATTATAACCGATAATCTTGAGAATAAAAAGCATCAATTCTTTCTCTTCAAATGTGATTTTTATCCTCTTTGTATTTAAAAAAAAAGAAAGAAAGAAAGAATTGAGTGGAGAGTATGAACAAGGTGGACATATATATGTGGGGTTGTCATGTAGGCGATAATATGAATCAGCTAAAGTTTGGTGAAATTTTTTTTTTTATTGTATCAAATGAAGTTCGGTAAGGATGCAACTATGCAAATATTTTTTTTCCCCAAAAAATAAATACTTTTAGCTTTATTATTACTTTTATCATAAAGAATGAGCAAAATTTTTCACTTTAGTATGTGTGTATATATATATAGTGTAAAAGAGCTAGTTTGGCTTTGAGTAGTGAAAATTCTAAAATATTCTCTATTTTAATGAATATACAATATTCTGCCATCAATATAGCTTTAAAATAAATTATTAAACTATCCATTATTTCTTACCAATAAAATTTCTTTAATTTTTCCACTCATATTTAGAGAAATGAGGTAGTTAGGTTAAAAAAAATGTACAAACAACTCTCTACTTGAATGCTATAATAGCTTGTTAAAAAATACAAATTTTTTTTAAATATTTTAATTGCTAATTTGACGAATTCAAAGAAATGAATGAGATATTAATAGAAAAAAATCTGTACATAACCTAGTTGATAAATTCGATGAACATAAAAAAAAGATCATAATTCTTAGGTAATAAAAAGAAAAAAAAATATTCATAACCTTTTACTTAAATAATAGTAACGCTATTATGCAATCATAAATATGAGAGTAACACTCGCAGGGAGATAGTTCAGTAGGTAATGTCACTGGACTACATATATTAGATCGTCCGTTCGAACGGTGAAAAAGTCATAATTGTGCCAAAAGATCCATTATGACGTGATCTTGAAGTGTTAACTCCTGTCAGTACTCTCAATATAGGCGTTGATTCGATTGAATGGAGAATAATGGGTGTTACCCTGTCTCCCCAAAGAGCCTTTTTTTATTATAAAAAAAAAAAAACATGAGAGTAACATTATTTATGCAATAATATTATGCATTAAAGTTATAAATTATTATATTATATTATATATAAGCACTATTAAATTATATCAAATATTCTTTCAACTTTTTTCTTGCTATTTATAAGCACTTATAGCTTATATCAACTGTTTCTTTCAAATTTTCTCACAACCTACAATGTATAATCATAGCCTACACCAAATATTTATTCAACTTTTTCCACAACCTGCAATCTGCACAATGCCAACTCTATGGACTCCCTCCAACCAAACATTCATCCCAACTAATTCTTATATTCTTTTTTAATCAATAACATATAATTAAACTCATATATATATATATATATATATATATATATATATATATATATATATATATGTATATGCACATACAATATTATTTATATTATTATTACTATCATAACATTATTTTATTATTATGTTGAACATTTTTTACATTCATATTAAAATTTGAATTCCCTTATTTGTTGTCCTATTTTGCAGCGATTGATGAAAAAAACTTACAGTCAATAACAATGATAAAGTTTTAGACACCATATCTCTAAATTTGTAAGTTTCAACTTATAATTTTATTATATGTGTTAAATTTAACATAAACAATGATTTAGTATTAAATTTATTTCAAATTTTTTTCATTTCCATCTGTTCAATTATATTTTATTTGTTCCATGTTAATTAGAAAGATAACCACATTGTTATATACTTTATATTAAATTTAGAAAAAATATTATAATTATTCAATATTTATTGGTTCTTAAAAAAGGAAAAAAGAAAAAAAAAAAAAAAAGAAGCAATTTAATCAAAAAAATTCTAACTAATTCTTATATATATTTTTAATTATGTTAAACTCATTATTTAACACTTATTATCTACATAAACTTTATATTAAATTTAAAAATGATATTATAATTATTAAATATTTATTAATTCTTACAAAAAAAAAATCAATTAATTCAACAATTTTCAACTAATTCTTATATATTTTTTAATTAATATAATATTTTTAAACTCATCAATTACTATGAGTTTGAACTAATTTATTTATTTGATTTTTATTTTATTTAATGAATTTTTTATTTATTTATTTTGTCTATTATTATTTATACAAATTGTGTTAGGTGACAACCATTTAAGATATAAATTATTATTCTTATATATTTATTTTTACAAAAAAATCTATTTGTATCTATATATATATAAAAGGAGTTTGTCCCTCACACATAATATCTTATTTATTTGAAGTTGTTTTTTTTTTTATTTTATTTATAATTTACTTAAAATTAATTTATTTAAAGTTATTTATAATATATATCCATATATCATAAATTTGGTGGGGCAAGCCACATCCATACATTTTTTTTTATAATAAAAATAAGATTTTTTTTATTAATTGTATATATATATATATATAAAAGAGTTTGCTCCCTCAATCATAATATCCTATTTATTTAAAGTTATTTTACTTGATTGATTTTATTTAAAGTTTATTTATATCCATACATTATAGTCGAGGCCACATCTATATTTATTTTTTTTAATAAAAATTATAATTTTTTTTTTATATATCATGAATTTAGTGGTGTAGGTCACATCCATGTTTATTTTTCTTAATAAAAGTAAGAATTTTTTTTATTAATCTATCTATTATCTCTATATAATAAAAAGATAATTAATCTTTCATACCAAACAATATTTATTTGACTTTTATTTATTTAATAATTTTTTTATTTGATAAAATTATTTTAAAATTTAGTATCTATTCTCTATTTTATTTTATTTTATTTTATTTATATCTATTAATTTTATATAAAAGAGGGAGTTTCCCCCTAAAATATTTATTTGATATTTTTTTATTATTTATTATCTCTTATTTTTTGTTACTTTTTTTTTAGAGAGAAAAAATTGCCCAAATATTTATTGAGTTTTATTTTTTACTTCTATTTTCATTGAATTATTTATTTATTTAATGTTTAAAATATTTTTTTTCACAAAAATGTGTTAAAATGAATTATTGAGTAAGTCATATCAATTTATAACAGTAAATTGTTTACATAATATGTAAATATGTATGTCAACTGTTTAAACACGTATGTAAACTGTTTACATACAATGTAAACATGTATATAAATTGTTTAAATATGTATGTAAATTGTTTACATATTATGTAAATGAATTTACATATCAAAAATAATATAACATGAAATATAATTCATTTATATTATGTCTCTGCATATTAAAAAAATTTAGATAAAAATTTAAAATTAAATTTATTAGTTCTTTCAAAATCAAAACAAAATAAAGAAGAAAAAAATTGAGATATATTTGTAACAAGAATAATAAAAAATAAATAAAGAAGAAGAAAAACTCATATTTATTTAAAGAGAAATCAATAAAATGAAGAAACAAGCCAAGTAGATAAAATAAGAACAATAAAAAGCAATCTTAATAGTAGAAGAAGATTTTTGGGATTTGTGACAAAAAAACAAGTCAATGCTCATGGGAAAAGAGATATTCAAAAATGGTTGTTCCAACTTCAATAATAAGCTGCTTAGATGTTAGAAAGTATATATATACTTTGGGTGTTAGAAAGTACGCGGATATATATATATATATATCTCTGAAAAATTGAAAAGTTGAGAATAAAAATGTAAATTGTATTTTTAAATATAATGGCATAGAGCAATAAAAATAAAATTGATTAAAATATAAAGAAGGGTGCTATCTTATGTAATTAATTCATAAAATGTTAATTTTAAACTTAAGATATGATAAAAATTAAATTTTATTTTAAATACAAATTTATGATATAATAGAGATTAAATTTTAAATAAAAATTAAAATAAATTTAATCATAAAAAAATAATATCATATTTACATCTAAACTTTAACATAATTATAATTTTTTCAGAAAATAATAATTATATTTAGCGTCTCTGTCTTCATATAAAGTCAAAATTTTTGTTATAAAAACGAAATAGTGGTAATAATTAGGAGTGAACATATATGAGTTAGTTTGGATTTATATTAAAATTGGAATCAATTTAATATGATCGATTTTTTAGAAACGAGAATCGAATTGAACCAAAATTTTTGAAAAATTAATCCAACTCGAACTAATTTTTTTAGTTTGAGTTAATTAAAAGAAAATTTTCCTCTTTTTTCGGTAATGAATTTTGTTTATTAATTTTTTTTAAACTCTTGTATTATATATAATTTTTAACGTTTTTAATGTTACTTTTATTATAATACCTAAATTTAAAAAATATTAGTTTTAATATTCATTAGGATAGCAGTAGAATCCATAATATCATTTATCAAGAAAAAATATTACTCAACATTAGCATAATAAACAACACAATAATTTAAGACAAATCACAGAATGTATCTATTTCTCCCAATAATAATAATGATAGGTAATAAAGAAATTGAATGTATTGAAGAAACTTGAAATTGAAAATGGGTTGTTAGGACTTAGATAAAAATGATAATAAATTAATAATTATACCAACGATTCAGGAGTGAAAAATTATTTTTTTTCCTCATTTGAAATATTTTCTTTTCATTGTGTTCATTTGTTCCAGTAGTGACTATGATTTATAGAATATGCTAGCACATAAATAAGTTTCTGAACTTTGATAATTCTTTTAATGGCTATTGGTTCTTTTCAAATTTTCATATTAGAAACAACAAAGATCAGTTTACTACTTTAATGATCCAGACAATAGATAGAAGTTTACTCTTCCCAAAGAATCATACTAGATGGCTCGTGAGAGGATGTTTTAGGGTTCTAAGAGAAAAGTGAAAAAATTGATTAAAATGTCGAAATGGTATAAATTATAAAGGATAAAGTATAAAGTAAACTGTGAATATTGAATAATTTTTTTTAAAAAAAAATAATTATATAAAATATAAATAATAATATAAATATAAATATAAATATAATTATAATAAGAAAAATTTAAATGGGTTAGTTCGATTTTTTAAAATTTTAATAAATGAAAATCAAACTAGTTTAATATTAATCGATTTTTTTATTATGAAGAATCAAATCAAACTAATAAAATTTAAAAATTAATTTTTTTGGGTTAGGTTAGGTTGGATTTAATGAATTGAGTTAGTTTTATGTTTTTTTTTTTCCATCCTTATTGATAATTTAATGTGTGTAATTATTACTCTTTTAAAATATCATTAAAAAAAAATGGGTTATATGCTGTCATGACTCCCTATTTATTAAAAATCGAATATGACCCCCTCCACTTGATTTTTTTACATATTATGACAAAAATGCCCTTAATAACCTCTCAGTTGGACGACTGTCCAACTCACCTCAACAGAGTTGGACATGTGTCCAACTGAAAACCAGAGGAGTATATTTTAGAGGACACATATGTCCACTCGCCGGAGCTCAGTTGGACAACTGTCCAACTGATGAAATTTTGACCGGCCGGCGACCCCACTCGCCGAAGCTGAGTTGGACACATGTCCAACTAGACTGCCTAGAATAACCCCTCAGTTGGACGTATGTCCAACTCACCTCAACAGAGTTGGACATGTGTCCAACTGAAAATCAGAGGAGTATATTTTAGAGGACACATATGTCCACTCGCCGGAGCTCCCGGAGCTCAGTTGGACATATGTCCAACTACGTCCAACTTAAAATTAGAGAGCTTATTTCAACAGAATTGGACGCACGTCCAACTAAAAACATCTTATTTCAACAGACGTCTAACTAAAAATCAGCAAGCTCTTTGATATCGATGCAGCCTTGTAACAGAGAAATGCCAGGGATGAACAACAACTCCTTAAACCCATCTTCTCAAATCTCATTCCAAGAACTCCAACAGCAGCGAAATTCTCAGTCTTAGATTAATCAACACCAGATTCAAAACTCCCACTTCGAATCACCTATGTCTCATGATTATTTCCTGGAGCAAATACTTACAAATCTCGGCTCTGGACCTTCTTCTTGGGCTGAACAACTTATCTCTAGTAATAAATCCCCTTGGGATACCTCTATTCCCATCAATGGTCCCCTTGGGATAACAGCAACAATAGCGATAACAACCAGCCCAGAGATTTGTCCAACGAACATGGGGTTATTTCGATGCCGTTGTCTCTCAACCGTAATGGTGATTTTGATCGTTCTCAAAACGACGTACAAATCACCCAGTAGAGTGAGTTCAGTTTTCTAATTCTTTCTCATTTTTTAAACAGTTAGTGAAGGCAATATCGTAAATAATGATGAATCGTGGTGATTGGGTTATTTTGCAGGGAAGTGATGGCGCTGTTCAGTCTCTGAACAATGGGTTCGGTATATCTCTACATGGAGCGAGGCAGGTTTCGTCGACTCAGATTGAGCATTTTCATCACCCTAAGGTACGATTCTAATTGTTTCTTTTTCTTTAATCTAACTAAAGGGATCGACAAAACAGAGATAAATTTGGAATATATAAATTAGTGTTTATTTTAGATTAAAAACAACAAAAGGAGGTCATATGAGCCTATTTTTCAAAAAAAATTGGTGTAATTCATATTAATGAAAATTAGAGAGCATTATTTTGTCTCTTTCTCGAGAAATTTTTTTTAATTAAAAAAAATAAAAATAAAAACGAGGAAAATATGTTAATAAGTTCTTAGTTCTCAATCAAACGGTTCAAATCGACCAGAGGCGAACGAATAAAGTCGTAACCTTCCGATTCGTCACCGACACATACGACATGTTCTTTGCTTCAGCTTCCACTCTCGAACAAAATCTCTTACACTCTCTGATTTTTGAGTTCTTTGGTACATCGATCTGCTTTTTTGGAGGTGGGTCTTTAGTGAAGGGCAAAAATGTTCATAGTCGATTGGTTCTACGGAGTTCTCGCATCGCTTGGGTTATGGCAGAAGGAGGCCAAGATCTTGTTTTTGGGGCTCGATAATGCTGGAAAAACCACGCTTCTTCATATGCTCAGAGATGAGGTATTTTGATTTTTCACTATTATTTTTGTTTAATTGGTATTTTCTGCTGAGTAAATGTTGGAATATTATTAAAATGGGTTCTCTTTAGACTTATTTGAATTATGGGTATTGGCTATTCAATCGTGATTGATTCCATCAGAACCTGTTTGATTGCAAAGAATAGAGTGAGAATGGATAACATTTGAGTAATGAGGTGTTCATTTGTGACAAATTTGAACCATGCACAAATTAAGACTTAAGGAAGCAGTTTTCATCACCTATCTTCAATTTTCTTAGCAGACAAACAAAGGGTAGTATTAAATATCTACAATTTAATTCAATAATATTTGATATATTGATCGTTTTTGTGGATATTGGTGACGGGTTATTGCAGAGATTAGTTCAACACCAGCCAACACAGTATCCGACGTCTGAAGAGTTAAGCATTGGGAAAATCAAGTTCAAAGCCTTTGATTTGGGTGGACATCAGATTGCTCGCAGAGTTTGGAAGGATTATTACGCGAAGGTACAATTGGTTTTAATTCTGGAAAATTAGTGTGTACGCGGGTGGACTGATTCTTTGAATGTTTGTGGAGCTATGAATGGCTTTGCTTCACTGGTTTTGAACTGTATTTTTTATTTCGTTATTAATGTAGTCATTTTCCAATCTTTTCTCGAGAGGAAGAGTGACTTTTTTATTTTGTGGCTAGTAACTCAAGGCTTATACCGTTCCGTTTTGTATAGTCTTTGAAGCCTTCAAATCTAAATCAAATTTGATCATCTGAGTTGAAATTACGAATTTCGTTTTACCATATGGATCCAACTGTGTTGTTTTTATCGTTATGTCAGCTCATGAAATGAAAATCTATTACACTGTATCACCATTATCTTCAAGCTATCGTAGACACTTGTGCCTCTATAATCCCAGATAAATTATTATATCCATCTGATTCACAGGGAGGCAAATGTGAAAAATGGTAGTTAGCTGATAGCACCTTTCGTCCTTACAAGGTTTGCTAATTGTATATTCCCAGGAATACTTTCTTCTGCAATTGTTTATGAATCTATTTTAAACATTGTTTTTTTTTTTTGGTCAAAATATTTTAAACATTGTTGTTCTCTTAAATATAATGATGAAAACCATTATCTTCAAGCTGAGTATCATAGACACTTCTGCCTTTATAATCCGAGATAAATTATTGTGTCCATATGATTCATGGGAGGCAAATATAAAAAATGATAGTTAGCTGATAGCACCTTTCGTCCTTGCAAGGTTTGCTAATCGTATATTCCCAGGAATACTTTATTCTGCAATTTTTTATGAATCTGTTTCAAACATTGTTGTTCTTTCAAATATAATAATGATGAAAAAAGGGCTGTTTTTTTTTAAAGAAATAAACATTCACTTACAAAGTTTGGGATATGCAGACATTGACGTTTTTGTTGAATATCTTTGGCCGGTTGCAGAAGTGAGATTTGTATGACCCGGGAAGAACTTAGGGGTGGCCTTTTGTAAACAAATGTATATTAATGGTGGCGACAACTTGAATGTATATATTTTAATCCTCTTGAGTTTATGAACCTTGCATTTTTTCAGGCAATAGCCTGGATCAAATTCCCCATTTCCAAATATCGTTTGATAAAAAAAAGAGAGAGAGCTTATGAACCTTGCCCGTTAATAATATGGCTTTTGTTTTATGCAGGTGGATGCAGTTGTTTACCTTGTGGATGCCTATGATAAAGAGAGATTTGCAGAGTCTAAAAAAGAGCTCGATGCTCTCCTTTCGGATGAAGAATTGGCCAATGTGCCCTTCCTCATTTTGGGAAACAAGATTGATATACCATATGCTGCTTCTGAAGAAGAGATGCGTTACCATCTGGGTCTCAACAACTTCACCACAGGCAAGGGTAAAGTACCATTGTCAGATTCAAATGTTCGACCACTTGAGGTATTCATGTGCAGCATTGTCCGGAAAATGGGTTATGGAGATGGCTTCAAGTGGCTGTCTCAGTACATTAAGTAGGGAGATGAAAATAAAAGTTTTGGTTTATAACTTTTGAATGATATTTCTTATTGAACCAATATGTAATGTATTGAGATATTTTACTGTTCTCTTAATAAAATGACACAAGATACTCCCCTACTTATACGATCAGCTTAAATGTATACATATACACATACACATTAAGTAGGGAGGTGAAAAGAAAACTTTTGGTTCATAACTTTTGAATGATATTTCTTATTGAACCAATGTATTGAGATTTTTTACTGTTCTTCTCTTCATAAAATGACACAAGATACTCCCCTAATGATACGGTCAGCTTAAATGTGTGTACACACACAATAGAGCCATAGAGGTGAAAAGAAAAGTTTTGGTTCATAACTTTTGAATGATATTTCTTGTTGGACCAATATGTAATGTATCGAGATATTTCACAATTCTATTCTTCTCTTCGTATATACATATAACTTTGAATCACGTTTAATATTTTTTGGACAAAATTATCCATATATTTTAAATTATTAACATTGGTTATTTTTTAAAATATATTATTATATTAAATAAAAATTTTAAACGTGATAATATGATTCAAAATATTATTTTACTTTTATAATTAAATTAAAAATAATAGAAAAATTATTTTTATATTTATTTTAAATATATTACGTAAATTAATTAAAAAAATTAAAAATAAGTAAAATAATTTACATGTTATATATATATATATATATATATATTCCGAACATGTTTGTTCATCTATAATGGAGATCGCATTGGTAGGAATATAGGCCAATATGTCTTCAGCTTATATTTCAATGACGTGTAAGATGATCAAGCTACTTGCACTTGTTTGGTTTTATCGTTTAGTGGCTCTTTCTAAGATAACAAAATGTAAATAGAAAACATCGCTAGGGAAAGCCTTATGGTCTGGTGGTCTACGTAATAATAATGACATTTGTCGATATGCTACCACATGTTTACTAAAATCATCATAGATCATTAATACGTGCATACCATTATCTTGAAAATATTCTTCCATGGCACACCCAGAATATGGGGCTAGAAATTATAGAGGAGTAGGATTTGAAACGATGGCTGCTACACGAATAAAGTATTTTAAAGCATTAGCTTATGAAATTTTTTTAACTAATTATGCTATAGTTGAATCTTTCTATCCTATCGGTACATCTACACAATACAATGTCTCACCTCTCAGGAGTGGACCTTGAGTTCAATCATTTTTTGTTTAATATGGTATTGATAATTACAGTTATATTTTTAGTTTGTCAATATTCGATTGTAGGTTTCTGTTGATCACGGTACACACACATATATACACACACGTGAATTATTTTATTACAAAAGATGTGATAAATAACAAATTAGATACTGAAATAACTAATAATTTCATGGTACACACAGTAGCTAATCATGTTCACTGTCGGTTTGCAATTTGGCAACGTAAGACCACAACCTCCACAGTAAGGCCTGGTCCGATTCCCATAGCGACACCCCAGTCCAACACTTGACCAGTTGGATTACTCTGTTTTAGTTGTAAGGTTTTCTTTATCTCGTCCAAAATTTGCAGCAAGCTGACACTCAACACATTCCCATATTCACTCCGTATATGCCGACTAGCTCTCAGTTTCTCCTTTTCCAGACCCAACCTATCTTCAATTTTGTCTAGAATAGCTGGCCCTCCTGGATGTATTGCATGAAACAAAGAATTCCAATCCTTAATGTGATTACCAATCCCACTTGAACTCATTACTTCAATCAAACATTTCTCTACATGGTTTGAAACTAACATTGGTACACTTGGTGATAGATTATAATCCAGACCCATTTCACGCAAGAGACCTTGAATTCCATTTTCAGACTCTGGAATTGTTTTCTGTGATGCATGAACAACTTGGAACAGAGAAGACTCAGTTTCTAAATCTGGATCCGAACCAATTATTATTGCAGCTGCACCATCACCAAACAGTGCATGTCCCACTAACAAGTCCATGCGTGTATCACATGGAGCATGAAACGACATTCCCAAGTTTTCTGAACAAACAGTCAGAGTTCTTGCTCCGGCATTGTTCTCAGCGATGTCCTTTGCGACACGGAGGACAGTACCTCCGGCGTAGCAGCCATGGTTGTACAACATGAGCCTGTTAACGGAGTTTAGGCCAAGGAGCTTGCAAAGTTGGAAATCTGCTCCAGGGATGTCAAGGCCTGAAGTTGTGTATCGAAAATAACGTGAGTGATTTCTGAGATGGGTCGACCCCATTCTAAAATGGCCCTTTTTGCAGCTTCTGCTCCCAATTTAGGAACCTCCTTAATCATCATATATTGCCTTGCGTTTAAAGATGGAGCTCCATAACAAATGAAGCTTGGATTCTCTTTTAGGGTTTCTTCATTGAGTGCAAAGTGCCTTTTCCTTATCTTTGATTTTTCACCTGCATGCATATTACGATTAATTAAAATTAAAGGGGAAAAAAAATCAAATGTACTTGCAATTTTTATTTTTATAATCAAACATACTCTTAACTAATCTATTTCTAAACAATGTATTAAACAGCACTTGAGATTTTCAGGAAATAATACGGCTTCCCATACACACACATATACTTACTAAAACTCACGAGTCTTATACTTGAATTGTAGAATATATTTTTAATATAATTCATTTTTATTTAATTCTATAATGGATAGGATAGACATGGTTAATTTACATAAACATTGAAAATGCATATCTCTAATAATGTTCTTATTTAATTATTATATTTAGAGTTATTATTAGATATGTTATAAAAGAAGTCTAAAAGCTCGCATGATATTTTTTTTTGGATAAAATTAATTATATATTTTAAGCTATTGACATTAACTATCTTTTAAATAATCTATTATCACATTTAATGAAATTCTAAATACGATGATCAAATAAAGAATACATCCAATTATATACTTTTTTCAAACATGTCTATTTTTTACGGTACAACTAAGTGCATAGCTAGCTAAAATGAAATATATAAATTCATGGCATAAACATGAGTATATAAGATAAAGATAAAAATCGAGTTCTTAAATGCATAGTAATTAATATATATATATTAGATGAAATCGTGAAATTTAAAAAAGAAAAAGAATTAATATATAAAAATAGATTTGAAAATATATAATTAAGGAGTAAAGGAAGTATGTTTAATAAGTACAAATGCGCTTGAACTTGTTTTTCAAATCCATCATGTGCTCTTTTTTAGTGACTCGGAAGTAGAAATCAGGATAGTCAGTCTGGTAGATAACATTGGCTGGCATTGAAGTAGCGCTGGCAAGGATTGTGGCTGGACCCTTAGCTCGTTTGGTCTCTCTAATTTTAGCAACTATTGCTGATGCCATTTTCCCAACCTATATATATATATATATGTATATATTATTCGTTTTGCAGTGTTGAAGCGAAGAGCTGGAACCTTTGTTGAAATATGTAGAGACTCTAGAGCATATATAACTTGGCTCTAGGCTCTAGCTCTCTTATAAACAACATGCAGGGCCTGAAAAATATCACGATCTTTTGTGAAAAATATATATATATATATATTTGCTGAGAGGAAAATAAAGATGATAATAGGAAGTTCTAACCAATAAAAAATCCAATTATTATTGTTCTCTAACCATAACTTTCATACATTTTTATCATGTGATTATTAAAGCGAGACTATTAAATTTTATAATTTAAAAATATGATCAATTAAGTTAAAATTCAAAAAAATTGGAATTTTTCAAAACTAAAATGGAAATTAAATATTTTATTTATATAAGAAAAAAAAATTCTTGACGACCCCCAATAGGTTTGAAATATCGATATCGGTTATAACTTAAATTTTACAGATATTTCAAAGATATTGTCGTTGTCAATGGAATCATTGGAAAAAAATTGACATAAATTATTGGAAATAAAATTACAAATCAAGTTACTTGTACCCAAGCAAACACCTCTAATGAGGTTCGTGATTGTGAGGTCTTTACATTTCACAATATCCTTGTTGCAATTAAACTTGATCATTTAGTTACAAGATCTGGAAACATCAAATTCTTAAGATTCTACACAGCTTAGATCTAGAAGAGTATGTGCTAAAAGATCCACCATTAAAAGTTCAAAGTGATGGAAGTGAGACTTCAGTTTATTGATTTTGGAAGAAACAGGATGGAATGCTTGGTTGTTGGCTAATGTCTTGTATGACTGATGTTATGCTAAAACATATCTCTGATTTTGATACATCCAAAGATGCTTGGATACGTTTGGAAAAGTCTTATGCATCAAAATCATGTGCTCGTGTTATACAAGTTAAAGAGGAACTTCAATCCTTCAAGAAAGGAAGTTTAAGCATCAGTGATTATATTTTGAAAATTAAACTTCTTGTTGATGAACTTGAAGGAGTTGGATGTGCTCTATCTGTGGAAGAAAAATTAATGAGTGTCTTATGAGGACTTAATGAATCGTATGGCAATGTGTTTTCTACACTTACAGAGGGTATGCTCACAGAAATTGTTACAATTGATGATGTTAAGGCATTGCTGCTCAGTCATGAGTGTCCTCGATCTTGAGAGACGAAAGTTTGTTCCAATTTCTCCTCTACCTTCAGTAAATCTTACTATTAAGAACTCAAGTTCACATAATGATTAGATGAATGATAAAATGCCTAGCAGTAACTCACAGTCCTCAGATGATTCATTGTTTCATGATAGTAACAACTCACGACAATTTACACAAGTTACAAATCAAATGCATCATAACCAATCTCGTTTTACTAATAATTTTCGTAGAGGACGTAGTCGAGCACAATGTCAACTCTGTGGAAGACTTGGACATCTTGTTGTTAATTACTGGCATAGATTTGATAAGAATTTTATTCCACCTGCTTCTAATTTCAACTCACAACGACCATCACCTGTGCCACCACAATTTTAGCACATCGTGTTTACTCACCACCTATGTTTAATTCTCCAAGGCCTCCACCTCAGTCTTATTTTGCTACACCTCAGAATTCTTCTGGCCAATTCTCTAACCTATTTTATCCTCCATCACAAGTTCCATTTCCTGTTCCACAAGCTTCTTTTCATCAGTCTTGTCCATCTTCATATTCTTCTATACCAACTGCTAATGTTTTCTTTACACCACCATCGGTTGGACAACAGTCTTCTTCACCAGTGCTACCATCACCAAGGCTACAACCAACTCCTTATTGGTTTCCTGACTCAGGAGCCAGTCATCATACACTACAAGAATTTTGACCTTTTGGGACAAAATTTTTTGTCCTTAAAACTTAATAATTTGTCTTTGAAAAGAATCAAGGAAAAAATAATTTGTCACAAATTTTGTCCTTCAAACACCGTCCTTGAAAATAAACAAGGACAAAAGTTAATTTTGTAGCTAAATCATATCACATTCAAGGACAATTATTTTGTTGTTAAGAAAATCATTTGACCTTCAAAACAGCCATAAGGCATGGTTAAGGATCTACAAGAACAAATATTTTGTTCTTGAAATTAAAATATTTGTCCTAAATTCTTTTGTCCTTGAACTTAATTTTATAGGACTAAATACTTTGTCCTTAAATTATGGTTTTTTTTTTTTCCCTAAAATGACTTTGCTGGACGGAATTTTTGGTCACTAATTGAGTATTTTTTGGGACGAAATTACTTTGTCCTAGAAAAGGTAAAATGAGGATAAATTAGTGACAAAATATTTTGTCTTATAAAGGCTAAAATGAGGACAAAATTTTGAACAAAGAGTTTTGTCCTAGAAAAGGTAAAATGAGGATAAATTAGTGACAAAATATTTTGTCTTATAAAGGCTAAAATGAGGACAAAATTTTGAACAAAGAGTTTTGTCCTAGAAAAGGTAAAATGAGGATAAATTAGTGACAAAATATTTTGTCTTATAAAGGCTAAAATGAGGACAAAATTTTGAACAAAGAGTTTTGTCCTAAAAACGGTAATATGAGGATAAATTAGTGACAAAATATTTTGTCTTATAAAGGCTAAAATGAGTTCAAAATTTTGAACAAAGAGTTTTGTCCTAAAAAAGGTAATATGAGGATAAATTAGTGACAAAATATTTTGTCTTATAAAGGCTAAAATGAGGACAAAATTTTGAACAAAGAGTTTTGTTCTAAAAAAGGTAATATGAGGATAAATTAGTGACAAAATATTTTGTCTTATAAAGGCTAATATGAGGACAAAATTTTGAACAAAAGGTTTTGTCCAATAACAAACTAAGACGAAATTAGGATAAAATATTTTGTTCATAAAAGTAACATTTAAGGACATATTTTTAACAAAATATTATGTTCTAAAAAATGGCATTTTGTTAATAAAAAAAAACTGTGACAAAAAAAATGTCCTATAAGGTGCCATTTAGTGACAAAAAATTAACAAATATTTAGTCCCAAAAGTGCCAATTATGGACGCAATTTTGAACAAGTATTTTGTTTTAGAAGAAATCATTATGGACAAATTTTTCACAAACAACTTGTACTAAAAAGATTCTTTAGGACAAAAATTAATAAAATATTTTATCCTAGAATGTTTAATTTAGGATAAAAATTTGAAAAAATATTATTTCCTAAGAAACAACATTTTTAAACTAAAGCTTAACATGACAATTTGTCCCATAAAATACATTTTCATGAAAAAATGTTGACAAAATACTTTTTCCTAAAAATATATCATTATTGACAAAATTTCTCTAAGAGTGATGTCAATTTTTTACAAAATTGTAACAATATTGCAAAATTAAATGTAATTTTAAACACAAAATTAATTGAAATTTATCTTAATTGAACATAAAATTTAAATTAATTTTTGTATTAAATATTTCCATTTAGGGACAATTTTGAAACAAAACACATTTAATATATATATACACACAAGCTTACATTCATGTCAAGTGTCAAAATGAAGAAATTTATTTTTGCAAATTTAAATAGAGGGAGGTTTCTAAGTCTTCACAACTTCATGCACTCAAAGATTCTAATTTATTCAATCAAAAAAAAAAAAAAAAAAAGATACTAGTTTATAAATTATAAATTTATGATCAATTAATATATACAAAGTTATAGCATTAAGAACAACTTTAATTTAGACAAAATATATTTTAAATTGATATTCCTCCCAATTGTTTATAGGTTGAATCCACTTCAAATTAATCCTGCATGTTCAAAAAGAACAATTCATAGTTAATTAAATATCATGAAATTAAAAAAAGAAAATGATGTAATATCTAATTTTTAGATCAATAAGATTCAATTAATTATTTTTTAGGTTGTTAACATCCTAAAAGTGAATGCTAATGAAATAAACATGGGAAAGCTAAATGCTTCAAGAAACCATAAAATATAATAATAAACGTATGAAGGAATTAAAAAGACAAACTTGCATAGAATTGAAAAAAATACATATAGCATGCCCAATGTTAAATCTCATTAACAATAGCTACGTAGTTACCACAATAAAAAGAAGTTTAATCCTAATTGCAAAATAAAAATACCAAGAACCATATGTAAACAATGAAAGTTACATGCCATGTCTTATCCTTGCTATAAATAAATAGTAAGTTCTTATTCATTAGAACTCTTTTATCAAATTATAAAAGAAATAAATAAAAGCTCTTACCAAGGCTTGACTAGCTAGCTTACTCATTACACTACTTTCAAATCAAGAAATGAAAATTTATAAATCAATACATATTAGATGGCATGCAATTCATTTTGTTAACAAAGAAACAACAGAAATTAGTATTAGCATACATATATTGAATACGATATTAAGTTTTTGACATACATTAACAATTGAAATTTTCTATGAAAAACAAACTATCATTTAACTAACCTAAATCAGTTTTCATTTTGATCAAAGTAGTGCATTATAGTTAAATATCAGCAGCACTACAACAGTTCATCATATTTAAGGTATAATTGCTAATAAAAGAATATGAAAATTACCATGCTAGTTTGAAATTGCTGGCTACCAGGGAACATGCTACCCGATTGTGAAATATTATATGAAAAGGAGTGGCTGGTTGAAGAATGCATGCCAGGGATAGGGGGTTGGAGAACCATTGAAGATGTTGATGGATTTGAAACAACTACCTGTATTGGCAAATTAAATAGGGAGAATTAATAATTTCCCTTTCATAAGAAAATGATAATATCATAATATGCAATTCAGTGTCATTTCATAAGAATTATATCAATATTACCAACTGCATTAGATGATGACTGTTGAGTGGTTCCAGAAGTGATGTTTGCACTTCGTGACGAACTATAAGAAAACCCAGTTTTTGTCTGCAAAGACTCCTGTACTGAATTATTTGTAGTAAGACTGTAACTCTGGGAAAGCAAGTGTAAAATTAACCAAAAGCAAAAACTTACTTTTTCTTACTTGGGTAGTCACAAAGTAAATGAAGAGAAGAACCTGTAGATTAGAAGGGGAAAAAAGGTGAATATAACATGCTCTGTTTTTCAAAACCTTAAATGGATAAAGAAAGCACTAAAAAAGTTGGCTTATTTGAGATTATGGGTTCTACATACTGATCATGGTCATGAAATTTGCATGATCGTTCGACACTAAAATCTTAGTAAGAGTGAAAAACAGAGAGAGTTAGTAGGAAAGAAAAAGAAAAAGAACCATGGAAAATGACAAAAAAAGTTTGCAGAGAAGATTTTGAGAATGAGTTTTACAATATAAGTTTTTATTTCTTAATGTGTTTTGGATTTTTTTTTATACTTAATTATTATTGTTGTATGATAATAAAAGAAATGTTGAGCTCAAGAGAATTGAAGAAAAGCGGCAAGTGAAGGCGGCAAGTGAATTATTTCATTTTGTTATGGAAAGCGCCAAAAAATGATAGTTTCCCGCATTATTGAAAGGCTGCTTCTTCCACTCATGAATTATGGCTTTAGATGTAAGTTTTTGAGGGAACTTTCCCTCCACAAATTTGTTTCCATATATATTGCGGGAAATTTTCCCACCAAAAGAAATAATATAGTGGGAAACTTTCCCTCCAAATATGATGAGATATTTTTACAGTTGAATATGATATTAGTTAAAAAAAAATTAAAAATACACTTTTTTTAATTACGTATAAATTATCCAAACGAACCTACAAAATACACTTTTCAGAAAAATAAAATAAAAATATTTTAAAGTATAGACCTACAAAATAATTAAATTAATAAATTATTGGAAGGATGTTCAAATTTATTTCATTTTTTATTTTTGTGTTTTTATAATTTATAGTAATATGTTATTTAGTTTAATTTTGTATGTTTTAATTATTTATTTTAGAGTTAAACAAGTTTTTACTTACAAAAAATTATGATATTTATATTTTTGTTAGTATTTAAAACTTTAATGCTTTGATTTTGATATATTATAATACTTATAATTATTGATATTGTTTGTATTTTATATTAATTAATATTTTAATTTATTTGTTGAAATAATTCTTAAATTAATTTAATTTTTTGAGCTTAATTAGAATTTATTATATTAACATATTATATAAGTATACGTTAATATTTGGTACAATATGTCAAATTTTCTTACATTATAAAATATAATATATGTTATTTAATATATTTAAACAAACTTAATAGTTTAAACGGGTCAACAATTTATTAAACATGTTAAGTCATAGTTGCATTTTCTAACCTGTTTAATAAACTAGTTAGATTTGAGTTAAGCTTATACAGGTTAAGTCATTTTCTAACCTGTGTTACATAGTATGTAAATCAGTTTACATAGTATGTAACACAGTTTACATAGTATGTAAACTGATTTACATACTATGTAAATCAGTTTACCCAATTGTACCACCAATAGATTTACAATGCTTCTTTAATTTTCTAGTTCTCTAGTTCTTCAATACTTCTTCAATTTTTTAGTTCTCTAATCACTCATTTTGTGGAGAACTAGAAAATTGAAGAAGTATTGTAAATCTATTGGTGGTATAATTGGGTTTACATAGTATGTAAACTGGGATTACATAGTATGTAAATCGGATTACATAGTATGTAAACTGATTTACATACAACAAATAATGGTTTCAATAAAGTGCACATGAGAAACAAAAAATAAAAAGTTAAGCATATACATAAAAACATTAAACTAAAAAGAAGTTTGTAACTAAAGAAATTAAGCAACAACAAAGTTGAAGATAATTAAAATGATGTTTTGAGAAATCAAGTTAAATCACAATCAATGTTGTTCCAAATACTAAATGGATAATCTCACTTGTAAAATATAAATATAGAATAATGTCCAATCACTCCTTCTTTTTTTCCTCAAATTAAATTCTCTAATCACTCATTTTGTGGATAACTAGATAAATTGAAGAAGTATTGTAAATCTGTTGGTGGTATAATTGGGTTTACATAGTATGTAAACTGATTTACATAGTATGTAAACTGTTTTACATACTATGTAAATCAGTTTACATAGTATGTAAACTATGTTGCATACAATGTAAACTGTGTTACATACTATGTAAATCAATTTACATACTATGTAAATCAGTTTACATAAAAACATTAATAAAGTGATTTACAATACTTTATTGAAATTATTACTTGTTGTATGTAAATCAGTTTACATACTATGTAAATCAGTTTACATACTATGTAAATCAGTTTACATACTATGTAAACTGATTTACATACAACAAGTAATGATGTGGATAAAGCGCAAATGAGAAACAAAAAAGAAAAAGTTAAGCATATACATAAAAACATTAAACTAAAAAGAAGTCTCTAACTAAAGAAATTAAGCAACAAGAAGATAATTAAAAGTATGTTTTGAAAAACTAAGTTAAATCACAATCAATATTGTTCCAAATACTAGATGGATAATCTCACTTGTAAAATATAAATATAGAATAATGTCCAATAACTCCTTCTTTTTTTCCTCAAATTAAATTCTCTAATCACTCATTTTGTGGAGAACTAGAAAATTGAAGAAGTATTGTAAATCTATTGGTAGTATAATTAGGTTTACATAGTATGTAAACTGATTTACATAGTATGTAAATCAGTTTACATAATATGCAAATTCGTTTACATACAATGTAAACTGGGTTTACATACATACTATGTAAATCAGTTTACATATTATGTAAACCCAGTTTACATACTATGTAAATCAGTTTATTTGTTGTATATAACACAGTTTACATACTTGTATATAAACTCTGTTTTGCCTAGCAAAAACATAGTATAATCAATACCTTCCAAATTGTTAATGCCCAATATGCTTGATTAGCAAAAAACTAAACGACTGTCTGCACCAAGAAGTATTCATATGATTTACAAAAGAATGATTTTTTTTCCAGGTTGTTAAATAAATAAATTTAAATGCCTTGGTAAAAAAAAAAATGGTGCCACTGATAGAAAAATTATTAACACAATTTCCAATCCATCAGTGAACGATTTTTCATAATTTTAAGATAAAAACTAAAACATTTATTGGACAAACTCTTGGTATAGAAAACAAAGGGCGTATAAGAAGTTTCGATGCCTCAACCTGTTTCATGTGAGAGGAAAAAACGGCTCGTTATGCTTAAAAATTCAGAGGGTTAAAATCATAAAATAACATAATTCAAACAATGTCGTAAAGCGATATGTGAAAAAATTAACAATTAGTCCAAAAATAAGCTACAACGGGTCATTAAATCAATAAAGCTTCTTCTAATAATAAGGTTTCTTCTGACAATGAAACAATAAATATAATTAATGTTTCATTACTATTTTAATTTTCAATAAAAATAATTTATTTGTTTTATATTTTAGCAAAACAAAGTTAATTAATTTTGTAAAAACTAAAATTGATTAAATAAATATCTGGCCAAAAATTTTTAAAGAAAAAAAAATTTACAGAGAAAATGTACACTTGTCACGACATAGTATTACAACTTAAGTATTTATATGTGTGTTAACAGCCACTGAGCGAGATTACCCCATTCCTTTTCCTTTCCTCTCAATTATCTCAAGAGTTTTGAGCCCATCCCCTTTGTCAACTCCATCTTCAATTTGCAGCTATCACTTGCTGATCAGATCCCCTCAATCGGTGAGGGTTTTTTAAATTTGTTTCTTTAATTGTTGTTTTGGACATTATTATCATTTGATATTGTGAATAAATGGAGCATTCTGTAGTTTATGACAGGTTAATAATAATATGAATGTTGAAAACTAATCCTTTTTTATCTATAAGCAATCCATATATATATACTTCATTCACTGATCCTTATGATTTTCAATGGTGTTTTAGCATGACTTTTTTATTTTTTTGTTTTTTAAAAGATTTGTGTTTTTTAAAGAAATTATTGGATTTTACATGTTAATAAACAATAACAGTTACTTGATTACTACATGATATTACCACATCTAGAATTTTCACTGATTTTGTGACTTGATGAATATCTTTATCTATTATGTATAATTGACATCTACTCCTCCCCTTGTCACTAAAATAGTTGTTTTATTCAACTGGACATATTTTGTTGTTACTTCCTATAATATTTGTTTCCAAATGCATACTATGAATTTTATATTTACTTAAGTCTTTCAAAAGTTAACAATATTGTCTTCTTTGAAAAATTTCAAGTAATTTGTTACTTATTATGTTCCATTTTAGTAGGTTAAGATGGTTGGTAGAGGTCGTGGAAGAGGACGTTTAAGGAGGGCTCGAATTTATTCGACAAGATCCACAACTACACTAGAGGTTCCTACTTTGGTTGCTCCAACTTGCCCTCCAATGGGACCTGCTGCAACAACAGAGGAACCAAGAAATGTTTTGACAAATTGCCCTGCAGCCGGACATGCTACTATACCAGATGTCACTACAAATGTGATTGATGTAGCAAATGGCTCTATTGTGTCTGACGAGCCTGCTGGTATATTTTAAATATAAATGTCATATTGTAATAAAAATAGCCTTTCTTTAAATATTTATTATATTTCATTATACTTTATGTATTTATAGTAAGAATAACTTGCCTCTTGTAGTGGAGAAAGAAGTTCGTGGTCGCAATAGGGGGATGGGTTTAGCAAACAAAAAGTTGCCAATAGTAAAAAAAAAGATTTGGTTTAAGCCAGGGTGTGACAAGCCCATAGGAGATGGGAATGAGGCAACAAACTATGCAAGAGATTTAGGGTGCATTGTTCGCTCTAATAATGCAATGTTGATTAAGGGTGTGTGGTCAAAAGTTGAAAAGGAAGATAAAGAAAAGTGTATGGATCTCATAAATGTAAGTTTTTGGAATTGTCTATGCTTCAATTTTGCCTTTTTTTTATCATATCAACTTGTTTGCTTAACTTAATCATATAATCTTGATGTTTTTTAGGGTGGTTATGACATCAATTGGTCTGATAGGGACACTGAAGAAGTGGTGGAGAAGAATATGTCTGATATATTTAGAAGATACGTGGGAAATTTGAGTACATATTATAAAAGCATGGCTGATAAGCCCATGGAATATAGGAAAGCCAATAGGTATCGACCATCTAAGAAAGATGACGTTGATCACCTCACTGATGAGGCCTGGGTGAAAATGTGTGATTACTTTGCAACTAATACCACATTCAAGGCATGTTGTCAAATTTTCAGTCAATAAAATGTCTTATTCTATATGAAGGGTTTAATTATAAGTTTATATATGACTTACATGCTTGCTAATTATCGCAGAAGAGATCAGCTGCAAATACTGAGAACCGCAAAAAGCTTAAGCACAAGCACACAGCAGGCTCTAAGTCATATGCACAACATGCACATGATTTTGTAAGTTGGAAATTATAATTTTCAACATTTTATTTGGCTCTAAAATAAATTTAGAGATTACTTAAAACAAACTAATAACATTTCATAATGTCCTGTTTATTTATTAACTATTGAATCAGGGTAAAAAGGGTCTTGCTAATGATAAAAGAGCAATGTGGGAAAGTTTGCACTCCTCAGATGCTAGTCGAGAAGTTTTGGTAAGAGTTTAACTAATTTTTCACTTTATGAAAAATGTGTTATTAAACATCGACATTCTTTTATTGTTATTTAACTTGCTTTCAGGAAAAAGTGAATAGTGAGTTCTTGGGAGAGGATGGCAACCCCTTAGGGATATCTGAGGCTTCATTGTTTGCCAAACATTATCGTAAAGAAAATAGTTATTGGAATGACTATGGATTGTGGGGGTCATCATCAACTGACCCAACATCTTTTCCTGAAGAGGTCCACCTTGCTGAGGACTTAGAGAATGAAATTCGCCAGAGAGAGCAACTTCAGAAACATGCTGATGACCTTGAGAAACGATTGGAATTGCAAGAAAACAAGATTAAGGAAAGAGATCAGGCTGAGCAAACAAGGCAAGAAGATGAAAAGGCAAGTAAAGAAATTGAAGCTAAACGCTGGTCCATGATGATGACTTATATTCAGTCCATTTCTAGCCCACGTATGGCATCTCAGTTCGCTTCATTTTCTGCTTCAATGTGTTTAGATGATAATGGCTTTCCACTTGGCTCTCATCCATCATCCTCAACTACCAATATCCCTCATACTCTTGAGAAGAATTAGACATGCAGCCTGAAGTTTATATATCTTAGCTATATCCTAATCTAATCATTATGGCATAGTGTGCTCTTTTTGATTTCCTTTTGATTTAGTAGTGTATATAGAACTAGTAAATTTGTGTTTTGTTTTGATGAATTGCTATGCTTGTGTATGTAGAAACTGTGTGGTTATGCTTATGAAGAATTGTATTTGAAACAAACCTTGGTTATTAATGGATGTAAATTTAAATACTATACAGTAATTTTAACATGGAAACGCATGTTTGTTATATACTCGATCGTAAATTTACATATTCGATCGATCGAGGGTATGGTATCGATCGATCGAACCATGTTCGATCGATCGATACTGGATCAACTTCGATCTAAGTCCTCTCTGTTTGGACTGGATCGATCGATCGAACCAAATTCGATCGATCGAACCTGGATCAACTTCGATCTAAGTCCTCTCTGTTTGGACTGGATCGATCGAGCAATTGGATCGATCGATCGAAAGCAATTCGATCGATCGATACTGGATCAACTTCGATCTAAGTCCTCTCTGTTTGGACTGGATCGATCGAGCAATTGGATCGATCGATCGAACCAAATTCGATCGATCGAACCTGGATCAACTTCGATCTAAGTCCTCTCTGTTTGGACTGGATCGATCGAGCAATTGGATCGATCGATCGAACCAAATTCGATCGATCGATACTGGATCAACTTCGATCTAAGTCCTCTCTGTTTGGACTGGATCGATCGAGAAATTGGATCGATCGATCGAAACATGTTCGATCGATCGAGTATAGAACAACTTCGATCCAGGTTCTCTCTGTTTTAGTTAGATCGATCGAGTTCTGTGTTTCGATCGATCGACATTCAACTTGGTCGATACATGTTGAAACTCGATCAATCGAGTTATGCCATCGATCGATCGAAAAGGTACAGTTTAAATACCCCCACGGTTTTTCCCTCCTACTTTCACGAGCCGCACAGTTTCCTTCGCCTCCCACACGCACCTTTTCAACAAAAAATCAATCAAAATCGCTCCTTTTTGCTCCCAAATCATTCCAAAGTTCATTTAAAAGATCGATCCAGCGTTAAACTTCATCAAAAATCCTTCTTTTTTTCAAAAAAATCAAATTTTCAAAATTTTCTTTTTCCCACCAACCAAACACTCTCTAACAACATCTCTTAGTGACAATGGCATCCCGACGACGCGCTCTTCCACAAGGTGCACCAACATCACACAGTTCACAATGGTGGACTAAAGAATCACAAGTCAGGTATCGTAATACATTCTCTAAACGCCCCATTTTACTTGAACGTGGTGTCAACTGGAATGATGTGCATGAAGTGGGCGTAACTAGGGTTATAAGAGGTCTCGGGTGGGAGTCATTATTTAGCCCAAAGAAATTGTGTTGTCCTGCTTTGGTTAGAGAATTATATGCCAATGTTGATTTAGGAATTAGGAATGATGGACCAATGTGCTATAAAGTATTTATACAGAATAAGATTTTAGATATCACCTCTGCATCAATCAATGAATTTTTAGGTATTACTAATGTGGGTACACCTGATTTTGATTTTGAGAGTTTTGATGTGTCAAATGAGGAGTTATTGGCTGAATTGGCGGGATCACCTGATTCCGGGAAAAACCTCAAGGGTTTGTATATACCCGGTGAATTCAAGTCGTTCTACCGCATCCTAAATCGAATGGTGTGTACCAACCTACTCCCTTCCAACCACCCTGCTGAGATTGGTTATGAGCACGCCAAAATTCTATACTGTATTGGCAAAGGGATTGCATTTGATGTTGGCATCATTATTTTGGATGAGTTTTTGGCCCAAGCTGCGGATACAAATCCTAGGATCGGGTTACCCTATGGTTGTCTGCTGACTAATATGGTTATATCTATTGGGGTTGCACCGACACCGGATAGTGCAACGGTTAAGTATATGGGTGATATTGGTAGAGGTACAGTCTCCCGGTCTTCTGCTCACACTACGAAGAAACACAAGAGATCTGAGGCTGGAACAAGCGGGGCTACCATGGCGGAACTTTTGGGGGATGACGACATTGAACCCCCCACTGGACCAACTTTTTCCCGACAGGAATTGTTTGAAAATGACATGGTCACGAGAATGGAAGCTCTTTCAAATCAAATGGGTGCCATGCATACCCTCTACGAAGGTTTGAACCGTCGGGTCAATGAGATGGATGAAAGGCAACATGGCATACGCACCGACGTCACTGCCATCCTTACTATGGTTCAGGATCTACACAATCAAAAACAGCCTCCTCCCAATGAGGACGACCAGTAATCCAACCCGACCATTGTTTATTCTTTACTCCTTTTGTTTGTACTTTTCGTTTTATATTTTTTTTCTTTTTTGGTTATGTTATCTGGATTTTTTATGATATTAAGTGTTTTTGGATTCTAATTGCATATTTTTACTAACACATGTTGTCGTAACTCTTTGATGTTTGTCCTTTTCGTATGCCAAAAAGGGGGAGAAAGAGTTTAATGAGACATGAGTGACATGAGTGTGATACAAACGGTAATGTCATGTTTAGGGGGAGCACATTAAGGGGAGCATTGTTTTCTTAAATTTTCATTAGGTACACTGAACAAACATACTAACAATGGCTCTTGAGCCCAAGCTGCTTGATTATACATGTTTCTTTTTCAGTGTATCAATTATACAACATGGCTCCACCGGATCATAAATAGCTCCACTATTGAATTTCTAATATATGTAATTTATGAGAGTTTTGAGCGTTATGTAGTGAGCGAGTAATTTTGTCACACGAAAATGCCAAAGGGGGAGATTGTAAGGTTTATTTTAATTGACAATTTTCGTGAACAAAATATTGTAATCTAGCATAGACAGTGGCGGATTTATAATTTATATCTAGGAGGGGCACCATATGACAATAAAAAAAAATATTTAATATTTTTAAATAATTAATTATTTTTAATTAAAAATATATATTATATGTATCTTATTTTAATGAAAATAAGCGTAAATTATTAAATTTGTATTGAATTATTGAATATTAAATCTAAAATTTAAAATTCAGGTAGGGCACAATAACATTTTGTGTATATAATTATTTACAATTTTATAAATATTATACATAAAATTTTATTTGTTAAAAATTGAGGTGGGGCACGTGCCCCTCCTATCACGGTTCAATCAATTGATACACAACAATGGAGTATGTATTGAAAGAATATTTTTTGCACAACTTCGATCGATCGAACCTGGATCAACTTCGATCCAGGTTCTCTCTGTTTGAGTTAGATCGATCGAGACCATTCTCGATCGATCGAGAATGGATGTATTGAGGGTGGGTGACTCGAACCTGGGGTATTATCACCAGCCTTCATATCACATCCACCAGACCAATTTTATTATATATCTGTTATTTGATTTAAATATTTTGTATACTAATATTTGTTATTAGTTAAATACATATAAAACATGTTATAACTCAAAATCATTTTCACTTCTCTCCTGGCTCCACTCTCCTCAAGCTCCAGGCGCGATCGTCTTCTCTCTGCCTCTCCGCTTGATCTGCAGCTCTAGCTCGCACTTGCGGCACGATCCTCTTCTCCCACATCAGAGTGTCTGCCTCTCCCACACCAGCACACGGCCTCAACGCTGTCTGCCTCTCCGCCAATACATGTGCTAATTCTCTTACTGATTCTACCCAAGTTCATCAAATACTAGGTAAAGTTTAATCTATGAATTATAGCCTTTCTCCTTGTGGTTTATACTCATGTATCTAATTTTTATTTTACAATTCTTATTACCCAAGCCCTTTCTCTTTTAAATTTAAACCAAAAAGAAAGAAAGATTTGTTTCCATGAGAAGTGAGAGATGATTTTGTTGTGAGGGGATCAATCTTTCTGAAATAGCACCTTTTTATTCCATATTCGGCTGAAATTTTTGAGGAACAATATAGCAAAAAAGAGAAAAAAATTTGCGTATGGTAGGTGATATGAGTAGGTTGTATATTTTGTTGTTTTTTCTTCAAGTCGACAAAGTTGCAAGAATGAAAAATAGGCAAAAAAAAATCGAATACACCAGCCTAAATATGTCCAATTTCACTTCCTCTGTTTCTGTCAACTAATGCAAGTATGAAATTTTAAATTATTTTTATCCTTGATATTATTTTTTATCATTAATAGAAACTATTGAAATATCCTTGTATCAAATAGTTGACTATCACTAAAATCATTCATGCTATAGGGACTCATTAAGATGGATAAAAGTTGGATATATGATAGGGAGAGAACACGACCAAATTTTCAAAATGGAGTGTTGGAATTTATCAATTTTGCAAAGAATAGCTTGAAAGAGGGTGAAACAGATATTATTTGTCCATGTACACGATGTCGATTACGAAAGAAATGGCCTGAGCAAAGAATTAAAGAAGATTTGGTAAATTTTGGTTTTCATAAAAATTATACAAATTGGGTTTTACACGGAGAACCTTCTGTTCGACGTGTGGGAGAAACAAGGAACACAGAACTTCAAAATGATGAAAATAGTGTTCAACAAGTAACAGATGATATGTGTGAAGTTTTGGAGGATTTGGGCTATGCAGATCTTGATGTAGAACCCAATGATGAGGTCTTCAATAATTGTCATATGAACGGACACTTCATGGAGAATATGCTAGCTGCAAAGCAAGAACTCTATACAGGTTGCAATAAGTACACACAACTTAGCTTCATTGTACAGTTGTTGCACATTAAAGTCTTAAATAATTGGAGCAATAAGTCATTTGATATGTTGCTCAAATTGCTTAAGGATGCAATGCCTGAGGGGTATAAAATTCCTTCATCTCATTACGAGTCAAAGAGGTTATTAGCTGAGCTTGGATTAGGGTATGAAAATATTCTTGCATGCCCAAATGATTGCATTTTATATTGGAAAGAGCATGAAGACTTAAATCAATGTCCTGTTTGTGATGAGACAAGGTTTAAGGAGAACAGTCGTATCAAGTCCAAAGTTCCAAAGAAGGTTATGCGTTACTTCCCACTAAAACCAAGATTACAACGATTGTTTCTTTCACGACACACAGCAAAGGAAATGAGATGGCATAAAGAAGTAAGATTGGCAGAGGAGGGGGTGTTAAGACATCCAGCTGATGGAGAAGCTTGGAAATCGTTTGACAAATTGTATCCTGCATTTGCAGCAGATTCACGAAATGTTCGACTAGGCCTAGTAACTGATGGTTTCAACCCTTTTGGAAACATGAGTACTAGCTATAGTATGTGGCCAGTGGTTCTTGTATGTTACAATTTTCCACCATGGAAGACGATGAAGCAACCAAATATTATCTTATCCACACTTATACCTGGGCCAAAATCTCCTGGTCAAGATATTGATGTATACTTGAGGCCTTTAATGGAAGAGTTGAAAGCATTGTGGGTTGACGGAGTTGATTCTTATGATTCATTCAAACAAGAATCATTCAAATTGCATGCGTCCTTAATGTGGACTATCAATGACTTTCCAGCATACGCAGCAATATCTGGGTGGAGCACTAAAGGCTATAAGGCATGTCCAACATGTTTAGATGACAACACGTCTTTGGGAGTGATTAACAAAATATCTTATTTTGGACATAGACGTTTTCTACCAAAGGGACATAAGTGGCGTAGATGCAAACTTTTCAATGGTGACACGGATACTAGAAATCCGCCTTTGGTAAAGTCTGGAGAGGATATACTTGTTGAAATTAATGATATTGATTATGAACCATTTGGAAAGAAGAGAGCTCAACAAATGAGAAAGCGTAAAAGAAAGTTTGTTAAATCAAATTGGAAAAAGAAGAGTATTATGTTTGAATTGGATTATTGGTCTAAATTAAAATTGCGGCACAATTTAGATGTTATGCACATAGAAAAAAATGTTTGTGATAATTTATTGGGAACTCTACTAAACTTGAAGAAAAAAACAAAGGATACAATAAATGCTCGACTAGACCTTCAACAGTGGAATATAAGAAAAGATTTGTGGATACAAGAAAAAGACGGTAGGATGATCAAACCCGCAGCATCATATACGCTATCCAAGGATGAAGCTAAGGCATTTTGTAAGTTGTTAAAATCAATTAAATTTCCTGATGGGTATGCTTCAAATATATCAAGGTGTGCTGATGATGAAAGTGGTCGAATATCTGGACTAAAGAGTCACGATTGTCATGTGATGATCCAAAGGTTATTACCTATTGGGATTAGGGGGTTCATGCCAGATAACATTTCAGAGGTTGTAGTTGAGTTGGGCAGCTTTTTTAAAAAGTTGTGTGCACGTACTTTGGTTGTAGATGATTTGGAGGAAATGGAGAAAGGAATTGTGTTGGTATTGTGCAAAATGGAGAAAATATTTCCCCCAGCTTTCTTTGACGTTATGGTCCATCTTTGTGTCCATTTGCCTCGTGAAGCGATGCTAGGTGGCCCGGTTGCTTCAAGGTGGATGTACCCTATTGAGCGATACTTAGGCAAATTGAAGAATTATGTCCGCAATAATGCAAAGCCAGAAGGGTGTATTGCAGAAGGATATGTGGCGGATGAAGCATTGACATTTTGTTCAATGTACTTTTCAGGAAAAGAAACAATTTTCAATAGACAAGAACGCAACTACGATGTTGATACTGATACAGTACTACGAGGTTCTTTGTCTGTATTTTCCATGCCAATTCGTAACTTAGAAGGTCATCAGAGATTTAGATTGTCTAAGAAAGAAATCAATATAGCCCATTGGTATGTTATTAGCAATTGCATTGAACTTGAATCATATTTGGAGTAAGTAATCAATAATTTAATAATTAATCAATTCTTATATTTTTTATTGCTTTTTAATTACCAATTATTATGGTGATTATTCCAAAATGCAGAGAACATGCAGCTAGTGCACCAATTGGAATGAGCGATGTTGAATTGGAGAGATGGCAACAAGATAACTTTTCAAATTGGTTTAAGCAACGGGTACATTTCTAATCCTTCTTATTGACAAATGATTTCACTAATATAATGCCTACTTCTTGTGAGTTGATCTTTCAATGACTTTATTTATTTTTTATTATTAAAGATGTGTTCTACCAATGACGTCTTTACTGAACCCAATATATGTGATGAGCTGAAGTCCTTAGTAGATGGTCCTGGATGTGACCCACACATTTATACGGGATGTGTTGTAAATGGAGTAAGATTTCATAGTATTGCTAGAGGGAGTTCTCTTGCTTCACAGAATAGTGGAGTCATGACACCTGGTAATCATGTAGGGCAAGATATAGAATTTTATGGAATATTGGAAGATATTGTTCGATTAGATTATTTAGGTGGTTACAAGGTTTGGTTGTTTAAATGCAAATGGTTTGACAACAATCCAATGGGAAAAAGATTGTTGACTAACTTTGGCTTCACGTGTATTGATATAAGTCGGTATTGGTATAAAGAGGATCCGTACATACTAGCATCTCAAGCAAAACAAGTTTTTTATATTCTTGACACAAAACATGGAGCAAATTGGAGAGTCGTTCAAACCATTGATCATAGACATTTGTGGGATGTTATAGAAGCTGAACAAAATACAGAAAATAATTGTGATAACATTTTTGAGCCGTTTCAGGAAGTTCAATCTAATAATGTTTATTTTGGTGTGGATGATAATGATTATGATCATATCTCTATTAGTCGATTAAATGCAGAAGGAGAAGAAGTCAACTTGAGCGAATCACATAATACAATAAGATTGCAATGCAATATTGACGACTTTATAAATGATGTGAATGTTAATGAGACATTTGAATCGAGTGCAAGTGAGGAGAATAGCGAATTCAGTGATAATTATAGCTCTGATATGGATGGGATGTTAAAGGAATATTATACTTCTGAAGAGGAGAATGCTGATATTGATCTATCTAGTTAATGTAAGTCATTTTTTTAGTTGTTATAAAGGTAATAAAAATAAATTTTTACAAGCTTTGAGTTAAGATATTCATTATTTATATTTTCTAATATAATTTTTATAATGTTTTATTTAGGATGACATTATTGTGAAAAATCTCCTCCGCGCCGTTCTTCTTCTTCAGGTATGTGTTCACAGTTACAAGTCTGATTTTCTCCCTCACCGTTAATTTTTCATTTTTTATTTTTGTTTATATGATAAAAATTTGGGTTGTCTTTGTTTGTTTCCATGATTTTGAGTATTTGTGTATTAAATTGTGTCTGCATTAACCCATGGCCAACTTGTTTGGTTTCCGAGAAAAGACAAGTGGAGGGAAAATGGTAGAGGGAAGAAAAACGAAGCATATCTCTGTTTCATGTTTATATTTCTGCAAACATTTAACGAGTTATGTAGCTGAAATGATTCAACTGGAAGTGGGTTTGCTTATAATGTTGTGAAATTTGAAATTTCAGTCCTGAAATTTTTTGGTTTACATGTTCTCTCAATTATTTTTCCTACTTTTAGCGGATTGTTAATTTATTTAGAAATTTATTAGGAATTGAATTTAGGTGTCAAGAGATGCCAATTTTGCTTGGAGCAATTGGAGGGTAATTCTTTGGCATTCTTATTTCCTTTGTAAAATTATAATAGTAGTTCAAATCCTTCTTCTATTGGCCGCAAGTGTAGTTCATTGGCTAAAATTGTAATAGTAGTTCAAATCTTTATTCGCTGTGTTGCTATGCTTGTTTACTGGCATAAACATGGTGATTCTTGATTATGCATAATTGGGAAAAGTAGTTTTCTCCTTTTTGTACTTGTTTTTAATTTCCTTTATTGATTTCTTCATACTAGATTGGATTTTGGGTTTAGAACTTTTCTACCCTCTTTTTTCTTTCAATATTTAGGGAATCCAAACAGAAAAAATTGTGAAGAAAAAAATGTTAGGACTATTGAGATCACATTTAATTAAAAACTTAAATTATTGAGATCAGCTAACCATATTTTTATAGATTTGTAGATATCAATCACAGACACTGTAATTACTATTGAGATCACAATCTAAAACCTTTACGCATTGTATGAAGAGATGAACACATCAAAGTATTAAATATTTTCTTAAATCAGATCTTTGAAACCGAACCTCTACTATGTTTAAATTTAATTTATTTTTATATTTCAATTTCTAATATATATTTTTTAAGCATCTTCCTTTTATTGGGTTATGATATGTTTTGAATAGAGAACGATTCCGGGAAGTGAATAATGATAATAAGAGACATGGGGTGTAGTAGTTTAGGCATTATATTGTATTAATTAGTTTGGATCTGCATTGGAAATGAAAGCCAAATGCTCTGTTTTCTACATTGAGATAAGTAGTCGGAGATTAAGAAGGTGAAAATTCCCTCCAAACTTACGTCAGGCTATTCTTGTGCTTCTTCCTCTGTTTACTCCAGTATGTCCTCTTTTTGAGAAAACCATGTCTTGTGCTTGCATTATTGTAAATAGGGAATAAATTCAAAACACAAAAGAGAAGTTGATCATCCTTTGGATTCTCTGATTCTTTGTTTCTTTCATATAATATATTACTACTTGTTACAATTCTCTCTCCATATAATATAATGACCATAACCTATTTTCTTTGAGGCATCTAATTGAAAATATCTTACAATCAAGTTGTTTTGGATTGCAGGTGCTATAGAACTTGAGAAAAGTCTGTGACCTAAATAAACTAAAGTGTGATGTAAGCTACTATTTTCTTGTTATTTTGGTGTCTAAATTTTTTTCAAACTTTTTGCAAGCTATCATATTATTTAGCTGTCGTTATTTTCTTATTTTGTAATTAGCACTATGCCAAGCTATTTATACTCACCAGTCACCATAGTGTATCTTTCTTCTTTATTTTGTAACTAGCACAATGATAAGCTATTTATACACACCAGTCATCATAGTTCACTGGAGTTGTGAATATAATAGTAGGACATTTTTCTGTTATGTGTAGGTACTCCGACTGACATCAGGAGTTTGGGATGCGTCTGTATTTAGTTTATGCCCAAAGATTATACTTGGGGCAGATGTATTTGTATTTTCCTATCTACTTCCCATTTTTAGTACTTGTAGTTATAATATATAGTCATTTCCCTTTTGTAGCATAATTCGAGTGAGTTCTAGCAATGAATTATTGTGCTCACGTACAAGACATGTACCCAAGTTGCTAGGATGTTTTAAGCCGGTGGCCTATAGTGCTACGTAATCATATTATTCTTCAGGATTGCATTTGGAGATAATTGGTAATGTGAATTAACATGAAAATTTTGTTCCTAACACATTGCAAAAGTTACCAACGAGCTCTTAGCTCAATGACATATAGCATGTTTAGATAAGTAGAAAGTTTGAGATTCGAGCTTTAGTTACGGGTATATAAATAGTGTAATTATTCTTAAAAAAAATAATCCAAAAGTTCATCCCATATTTCTTAACATTTAAACACAAAATTTTTGTCCTTGATATGTTTTAAAATATTCGTCCCAATATTTTATATTTTTAGTGACAAAATTTATGTCCTTGACATATTGTAAAATATTGTTCCAATTTTTTGTATTTTCAAGGACAAAATGATTTGAGACAATTTGTTGGAATAAATTTTCAACCAATTTTTTAAAGACAAATGAAATGTTTGTCCCAAATAAGTGTAATGTGATGAAAATTTTGTCACAAAATTTGTCCTTATTAATATTTACTTCTCAAACTTTTGTTCAAGAATATCAGGGATGAGTTACAAACTTTTGTGCCTAAAGATGTCACTTTTAGTGACAAATTTTTGTTTCATCGTAAAATTTCGTCCTTAATACCCATTTTTCTTGTAGTGCATGTTATTTCACAACCTTATGGAGGTAATGTTCTTCGAGTAATCTGCTGATTTCACAACCTTATGGAGGTAATGATAAATTGTTAATTGGTGATGGTAAAGGTATTGATATACAATCTGTTGGTGCTAATACCTTTAGCTCAAATTCCTCTTCGCGTTTATTGCATCTTTCTAACATTCTACATGTTCCATCCATTGCTAAGAATTTACTAAGTGTTTTTTAGTTTACTTTAGATAATCAAGTCTATTGTTGTGTCAAGGATCAGTAGGATCACAAGGTGCTTATCCAGGGTAGTTTGCTTAATGAACTTTATGTCTTTGACTTGGATTTATCGAAGTCTAGTACAATTTTATGCCTTCCTCTTGTAGTGGTAATTCTGCATCTGTGGCATCTGTTTTTGTTGCACATGCCTCTACTAGCTTGTCCTTATGGCATCAAAGGCTAGGCCATGCTTTTATGCCTGTTATAAGAAAAGTCTTGCTGCAATCTAAGATTGCTTTTCATGATATTCCAGACACTTTTGTGTTATATTTAGCTTGTCAACTTAGTAAGAGTCACAAGTTGCACTATTATACTCGCACTCAGTATGCTTCTGCACCACTTCATGTTGTGCACTCAAATGTCTGGGTTGCACCAATGATGTCCACTAATGGATATCAATATTATGTTCATTTTGTGGATAAATTTTCACGTTACACCTAGATTTATTTTCTCAAACGTAAGAGTGATGTTTGTCAGGCCTTTCTTGATTTTAAAGTTCAAGTTTAGTTGCAACTTGACTGTAAAGTTAAGATACTTCATAGTGACTGGGGATGAGAGTTTCAGGCTCTTACTTCTATTTTTACAGCTGCTGGTATTGTTCATCATACCTCTTGTCCTCATGCTCATGAGCAAAATAGTTTAGTTGAGAGAAAGCACAAACACACTGTAAAGCTTGGTATGGCAATGCTCTCACTTGCCTGATCGTTTTTGGGATGAAGCATGTTTCACTAGTACTTTTCTCATTAATAGATTGCCTAGCTCTACTCATCCTGACAAGTCTCCTTTTGATTGTTTCATTGTAAACCAGATTACACAAAGTTCAAGGTCTTTGGTTGTCTGTGTTATCCATGCCTAAGGCCATATATTGCACATAAGTTGCAATCCAAGTCTATTCTGTGCACTTTTCTTGATTATTCTCCACGCCATAAAGGGTACAAATGTCTTTCTCAGTCAGGAAAACTTTATATCAGTTGCGATGTCTTGTTTGATGAACAGACCTTTCCTTATGCTCAACAGTTTTCTTCTGCTCCACTTGTCTCTTCTTTTGTTCCCTTTCGTACTGTTTTACTAGTTGTCAAGGCTTTAGCTACTTTGGTTCCTATTTCTTCTTTGTCTTCTTCCCTTCTGCTATTCTAACTATAGGTACTGTTCATGTTCCTCTTTCTCCTGCTTAGTCCCATTTTCCTTTGTCTTCTACTTCTTCCTTACAATTTCCCCTATTATACCTTCATCTGATTCTTTGCCTTCATCTCTTTCCCCTACTTGTGTAGTTCCTTTTCTTTTTGTGTCTTCACCAATTCCTTCTAATGTTCATTCCATGGTCACTCGATCAAAAGCAGGTATCTAGAAGCCTAAGGCTCTTACTAGTGAACTTGATCTTTCTATGACTGAACCTACTTCAGTCAAATAGGCTTTGAGTAGTCCTTTGTGGAAAGCTTCTATGCAGCAAGAATTTGATGCCTTACTTCATAACAACACATGGACTTTAGTTCCACCTCCTCCTAATCGAAAAATCATTGGTCACAAGTGGATTTTTTGTGTTACACGTTTACCTAATAACACTCTTGACAAAAGGAAATCTAGAATGGTGGCCAAGGGGTATGATCAAACTCCTGGTTTTGATTTTTCTGAGACTTTTAGTCCTGTGGTGAAACAGGCCACAATCAAAATGATTCTGACTCTAGCTCTTTCGTCCAAATGGAAGTTACATAAGTTGGACATCAATAATGCCTTCTTGAATGGAAAGCTTCAAGAGAAGGTTTTCATGACTCAACCTCAAGGCTTTGAGCATGCTCATTTTCCTCATTATGTGTGCAAGCTTAATAAGGTTATCTATGGTCTCAAACAAGCTCCAAGAGGTTGGTTTGATACCTTGACTTCAGCTCTTAAGTTCATAGGATTTCATCAATCTCAAGCAGATATGTTTCTTTTTTATAAACGTATTGAGCTGTCTACCATCTATTTTCTTGTCTATGTTGATGATATCATCATCACTAGTAGTGATGAGGGTGAAATTTAGTCTCTTATTTCTACTCTTCATTTCCAGTTTGCTCTTAAATATCTTGGACGTTTACACTATTTTCTTGGCATTGAAGTCTCTTACTTATCTAGTGGGGATCTTCTTCTTACTCAGTGTAAATATGCTAGAGAGTTGTTACTTAAAACTAGCATGCATACTTCTAAATCTAGTCCTTCTCCTATGGTTTTAGATTGTTCCTTGTCAGCTTATATTGGTGATCCATATGAACATCCTTCACACTACAGAAGTGTTGTTGGTGCTCTGCAATATCTCACTATCACTAGCCTTGATTTATCTTATGCTGTCAATAAGGTCTGTCAATTTATGGCTAAGCCTTTGGAGCCATTGGCAGGCTGTCAAACGTATTCTCAGGTATCTTAATGAGACAATCTGTTATGGTTTGGTTTTCCAACCATCTGCTCCACTTTCTTTACAGGGTTTTGCAGATTAGAATTGGGGTGGTAATTTTGATGACAGATGTTTCACTACTGGTCTTATTGTTTATTTAGGTGCAAATCCCATTTATTGGTCTAATAAGAAGTAGTCTACTGTTTCATGCTCTAGTATTGAGGCAAATATAGAGCTTTGGCCAATACCACTGCTGAGCTTATGTGAATTGAGTCTCTTTATCTAAGCTTCATGTTGCTCTTCCTGGTTCTCCCACCACTTGGTGTGATAATTTTAGTACTGCAGCTTTGAGTGATAATTCTATGTGTCATGCTTGTACGAAGCATGTTGAGTTGGATTTACACTTTGTGCGTGATAGAGTGCTTCTTAGGCAATTATTAGTATTACATATCCCTTCACATGAACAGCTAACTGATGTGTTTACTAAGCCTTTCTCTATTGCTCAGTTTAATTATTTGCACAACAAACTTAGTGTCATTCACATGCCATTGAGTTTGCAGGGGGATGTAGGAGTTAATAGTGCTACTACTTCTAATGTTACAGGTACTGAAGGCATTGAAAGTATTGATATAGCTCCAGTAGTGTAGCAGATGCAAGGCTTGAGTGCACCAGCTCAACCTTAGTGAACTTAATGATGATTAAGTGGTGCCTAGTCAGCACTTAAGTTTAGTACACGTGTATTGATTAGTTTCTGCAACTAAACATAGTTAAAGGTTGTATTACTTTCATTTACTTATAATTAGTTACAAAAGTGTAGCTAAGCATTACATGTATTGAGCTTTGTACTGAGATTTTACAGAAAACTATATAAGAATTCTCTCTATTCTTCATCTTTATCTTCTTCTCTTTCTCTTGCATTGATTATTATGTTTTGTGTTATCTTCTCAATACCATCCCTTTCAAGAACCAAAAGCCAAAAAGTTGGGATCATCATCATCACCTTCCTCCATATCTAAAAATATGAAGCTAACAATCAACTAAAAAACACAAAAATAGAGGGAAAAAAAAAAACTATATAAGCCTTACAAAGGAGTAGATTTGGTTTGAGAAATACAAGCTTTCTAAATAGTATTAATTAAAATATGACATGTTATTTATAGAGTTATGATGGTATTTTTTATATGAAGTTTAAACTCGCTCCATAGTTGTAAGATTTAGATCAAGGTACTTTTATGTAACGGCTATCATATATTCATATGATAGAATGATAAATATTTGATACTTATTTAAGAAATATTTTGGCTCAAATTTTTAACAAATAATTATTGTGATTTATCGAGTAGTCAGGCGTTAACACTCACCCCTCATATCTTTTATGTCATAGGTTCAAATATAATTTCATTTGATAATAAAAAATTATCGTTGTATATAAACAATATAAGATGCTTTTGTTGCATTCTCTTTATTTATTTATATCTTTGTTGCATATAGTTAAACAAATAACTTGTTTGTTAATTATATAGTTTTGTACTTATTCAAATAAGTCTCTTTTCTCTTATAATTTTTGAATCTCTAAACACAATTCTATTTTATTATTTCCCTTGATATCCTCTTCATCCTAATTAATTTATCTATTCAGAAGTATTACGTAATACTTTGCAGTGAAGTCCTTAATCAATGGGGAGGTAGCTTAGATGGTAGAGCGCTTGGCCCCGCTCCACTTTAAAGGATCAAAGACCTACGGAAGTCAGGGCTTGTCCTATGCTATTGAAGACTCTTTAAAGCTTGTTGAATACTGCAAAAGGGGAGGCAAGAACCATGCATTTGCTTTCAAAGAAGGTTTGAATTTGAACTGTGAGACTAAGCCAGCCGTCCTATGTTGTTAACTTCTTAAGAAGGTCTTCTAAGGGCATACTTACTCTTATTAAGTCAGATTCCCATACGCGCTTCTTAATTAATTTTGGTTTTACTTAAAAAGGGGCCAAGTCTTAAGCCTTTAGGTTTAATAAGTTGGGTGATAGATCGACCATAGGAGTACTCCAAGATACCAGGGCAACAAATGTTGAGCATACGATGCCACCTGTTTTTCGTGGAAGTTCTTGATAAAGGAAAGGGCTATTCGATCGTAGCAGCTTCGTGTTCAAATAAATTACCTATTCTCCAAAGCTAAATAGGAAGAGAGGGGTTTGAATTCAAACTCCCTTAAGCACTAGCTTGCTTAGCATGCAAGAGGTACAAGGATCAATACCTCGCATCTCCATTTTTTCCTTTTCAGCCTCACTCACTCTAAGGTTATGATGCTAGCCTCCCATCCTGGCTGCGTAAGCTGTGAAACAATAACTATTTCGTTTCATCGTATCTGAATTCTTAATTGATTATCACTTCTTGATAACATATGAAAAGTTCCCGAACAAGTACATAGTTGGTGGTTTGTACAATTGTACACCAAACAGCAAACACCAACGTCCTTTTCTGGCCATATCCATCACCAAGCATTAAACCACAACAAAAGTTAATTCCCCAAAAAAATAGATAGTGAAATTTAAGCTCACGAGTTCCTTTGTATGATATGGTGAACTTTGCATTGTAGGCATGCCCAATTCAATTGGGGAGTATATATGCAAAATGAAACAAGCAATTCACTTAGGCTGCTGCTGCTGAATTCAATGAGTTTTTCGGCGATAATGCTTGTTGCTTAATCCTACATTGATCAATCCTGTCACTTGCCTTTTAACCATCCTTTTCTTTAAAGGGAATGTCGTCTTAGCCTTTTCCTTCTGTATTAAGAGTAAATACAATCTGCAAAGCAGCAAAGTTCTCTCCAAACAAGAGAACACATAAGGACAAGGCATTTGGAAGAATCAAATAAACATACAGTGTTGATATTATAATTTGAAAAACATAAGGTACCCTTTAAACAATAAGCCATAGAATCTCCTTAATAAAATGACCCTAAGGATTTGGCAACACAGTTGTTTAAACTACTTGGTTAAGAGTATCAGTGTGAGAGAATTGCCAGCTTAGACTGTCACATCATCAGTAGTTAGATAGGGTGCTAGTCAGGTCAGGTTGTTATAAGTGCACAATAGTTTGTTATGCCATTTTAGAGTGTTTGCTACTCATGTAAGATAAATTATACATTGCTTTCAGAATAAGTGATGATATGGTACTCCGAACCAATTAAATTCAAAATTATTGCAACTAATTTTTTGAAAAACACAATTGTCCAATACTCAATAAGGAGAGTCCAGGAGTAATAAATAATACCTCCTCATGTAATATAAAAGAGAGTTTTCACAGCTCTTTCTTGACTTTCTTGGCTTTTCTATTTCATCTTAATCAGTAACTCTTAAGAAATACATAATAATTTAACTTCACCAGATAGGGCCATTGGTGACTGTTTTAGGTGGGTGTCAAAATTTGACATGAAACAGATATAGCTTATGCAATGAAACAAATATAGATGAATAAGATGCATCACCACTTAAGTCCATTGAAAATCTATCAACTCTAACCTCTTCAATGGTCCACGGAATAGTTGAATTCGATATAAAGTTACAAATTGTACAAATATTAAATGCTCGGACAAGGTTTGTGCTACAAAAATATTCTGTTGACCAAGAGCTAGGAACCAAAGAAAAATAATCCAAAGACATCGGAGGCAAAAGCTACCTACTTAAACGGTGTGTAATCACTTTTTTGATGAGCCGAAACCACCAAAGCCCATCAGAGCTGCAACATCAGGATCAGTTTCAGGTTCCTCTTCTACTGCTTTCTCTTTCTGCAACCAATAAAGAAAAAACATATCAAGTAATGCTAAAAGATCCAAATAAAATCACTCAAGTTGAGAGACAACGGGAATAAACAATCTGTTTTTGCATGGTTTTAATCAATCTTCAGTAGTTCGTATCAGACCTCACATAGTATTACAAACATTAACCATTGAACAATGCAAAACTACCAACCTTCTTTTCTTTCTTCTTCTCTTTACGCTGGCGCTTCCGTTCCTCCTCTTCTTGCTGCTGTTTCAGAAGTCGCTCATCAAGATCTAGACGAAATATTGCAAAACATAGCGTCAGTTCCTTAACCAAACTTTGAATAGCTATAAGGATATTGGGTAAATGTCCACCAAAAAGATATGACATGGCCTTTTTTCAATCCAAGTTTTACCTTGCTCAGAGAAACTACCAGGGGCTTTCCGTTTCTTTAGACTTTCAAATCGCTCCTTAACCTGCAAGTCACTAGAGTTTCAGCTTAACATAAAACTTCCATATGAATGCGTATTAATCATCTAAGACAAGTCAACAGCCAGATATTAAGTTTCAACTCCAAGAGGTCTACGGCAATCCACCCTCTGTATCTCCAATATTGTGATATTCTGAAAGCAATTATTGTTAAACTAGAGTATATAATTTCCATGTAGGCTTAATTTCTGTTCTACTGTTGTGTGCTTCTCTCTTAACTTTTCATTTTCCAAGTCTCTTTTCCATCAAGCATGTGCTCAATATATGATGTCAATCAGATCATAAATTACATGTGAAGATGGCTTACCTGGTTAAGTGTAGCCCGCTCTACCCGCATGGACATACCCAATGCTCTTTGATCTACATAATATATAATACAATCAATGAGAACATTGAAGATCAAAATATAGAAATTATTTTGTAAAATAAAATCATATTGATGGTTTTATGGGTAACATACGTTTTTTTCCATTGATATGATCCAAGTAGTTTGCAGAATCCTTTACTACACACTCACATACTGAACAGTAATATCCCGCCTGCATGACAACCATATAAATAACATACATCATATCTGAGTAACACAATATAACAAGACTACTTAAAAGAAGAAGAATAAGTAATTTTATGATCAAAATCGTACAAACCAACCCCAACAAAAGACTAAAAAAGTGAAATCTACTTGGTTGAGAATATGGTAAAGCCTTTCCAAAGAAATTACCAAACTAGGAATCTGAAAAGTATAGGTCAGCAAAAGTATTGAAATCCACTTCCGGAAACAGATGTTAACATGGTATTTAGGTTTAATATTTCTCAAAAGAAACTGCATACAGACAAAGGTCTTGACCTGCATTGTTATATTCTTGGACACAAGGTCACGATATTCTCATATACGTAGTCAGGAAGTACGAGATTCCAGAAAATTAAATATATATAATAGAAAAAGTACACCAAAATCCAGGTCTTACATAAGTTATAGAATTTAAAATGGAAGTAGCACTTGAATGCATGAAACAGTAACACTAGATCCAAAAGTCAGATTGATTAAGCTTACACACACATTCATGGTTTAAAAAAATTGTTATTTTGAGGCTCGCAATGAAGCCCGTCTTAGTAAGACTTATCTCTCAAGCAAGCAAAATTACGTGCTTGGCCTTACGTATATACGACCTAAAATTACATTTTGACTTGCTATTATGACTATTTGAATGTTAAATACGATTGTTATTATTCTATTAGTGTTTTCTAATTTATTCTTGGTAAAAGTTAGGCTAGGCTAGGCTTAAATAATGTATTAGAACTTTTGAATGGAAGTTCCAAAAAAATACATTCTATAAAAATGATTTTTAATTTTTTTTTTTTTTGGATTAAAACCGCCTTTAAACACCTTACTATACCCACACTTTATGTTGCCCCAAAATAAAGCAATAATGTATTTATCGAAAAACATGTGAAAAATACTAAAATAGCAAGTCTTGCATAGATGTACCAGGAGAAAGGAAGTATTTAGTGTAGTAACGTCTTTCTCTAAAAGAAACTTTCAGGACACACTTGTAGACTTCTAGTGTTCAATTGTTTATTAAACAAACTATTTTGCTTGGTTTCAATACATGATGGGAACATTAAAAAAATAAAATCAAATTTATGAACATAGTATACAACACAAGAGCACAAGTTGGAGATCATGAAATGCAAATCGGGGAGAATAACATGACAAAAAGAACAACAAATAATAGTAGAAATTTACCTGCTGGCTCAGAGGCGCTACTGGAGTAACCACCTGGAAGAAACAAAGTAGCACATTGAAAAGTTGAGTCATGAATTCTATTAGAGAAAGAAAATGCAGGAAAGAGAAAATAAAAAAATCTGAAACTATTAAAGAAAAGCTTTGAATTTCAAATTAAAACTGAAAAATATGGTGCTAAAAGCCACATCAAGGAAGGCATGGAAACATAGAAGAGTATATGCAAATGGCATATCCTCTCATATGCAACAATGCACTGATATGGGACAGATTCACAATCCTTAATGGCAAAGAAAAAGGCGGGGCTAAAATACAGTTAACAGGCAAGAGTAAAGTCTCCAAAGAAGAAGATAAAGCTTTCACAGTACAAGTCGCAGACAAAAGTGTGAACCTGAAGCGATGGCAAGCAGCAGCATAAGGCATGTGTTTTTACTCAACAATAAAAGCTACAACTGAAGAAAGTAATGCCTCTAACTTCTGAAAAACAATCAAATGAAAAACTTATCCAGATGGATATCTGATTTGATCTAAGAATGAGTTAACGAAGTAAATTTTTGTTATTTAATCAAAACTGATTTGAACACATTTACGCAATCATTTTAGCATTCACCATTAACATCAAGGTAGAGAACAAGAAGTCGTCAAGAAAAACCAGTTAAAATACAAAGTATAGAAACACAAGAATCACACTACAGCTTAACTTCAAGCAATAAAATGATAACATAACAACAGACCTGAGTTTTTCCCAAGCGAGACTCGAGGTCTACTTCATAATCCCTGTGTTTCAATGGCTTCCTTTGCACTGGAGGACCTTTAGCTGCAATTAATTATTAAACAATAGCAATTACTTTCAGAACTGACAAGTTTACAACTCAAAGAGTTCATCAATCTCTTAAGGTTAAACAACTTACATTTTGACTTACTCCTGCCCTCTGAATCCTAAATACACCACAAAAATCAAACAAATTAACTCAATGAATTTATCAAGAGAATGAAGAATGCACAACCAAAATAATAAACGATAAATCTGAGGAGAATAACCTCTTTATCGCGCTCCCGAGCCCTTTCTAAATACTCTTCTCGGTCAAATTTTCTTCTAAAGGTATTATCAACTCCAGCAACTCCCTAAAAATAAACCATCAATAACAATCCATTATACAACATACAGTACATAACGCGAATAACAACATCAATTAAAACGCTAATATTTATAGTTTTTATTCCTCTACCAAATAAAAATACACACTAGGCAAAAAATATAAAAATGAATTGAAAAAATTAAATATTACAAATTTCCAAAATAACTTGAGATTTCCTCATGAAACAAATGGGGAATGCCGAAGATATTAAATCAAACCATGGAAGTAAAAAAGGCATAAACTAACCTTGTTGCTGGCTTGAGACATAGCAGCGAACTTCTTTTATCTAAATCACAATTAAGCACCTCTTAGGACCGCTAATGGAATTTCTGGAAGAAGGATCACACACACAAGAGGTGGAGAAGAGAGTTCGTATTCGAAGATGAAAGTTGAAGAAAATCGAGAAAACGAAAATAAGGAGGAAAGCAAATTGAAAATCAGAAAATATATTTCAATTTGTTTTATAATTTAGACTTTTTAATATGTTTAAACTACTGCCTACGATGGGCGTTTGGTCTAGTGGTATGATTCTCGCTTCGGGTGCGAGAGGTCGTGAGTTCGATTCTCGCAACGCCCCCTCCTCCATTTTAAAGTTTTGGCTGTCATTGGTTTCAGCTAACGACGTCGTTTCGACACCAGCGACAGCTTCCAAAAGAGGAGATAGATGTGTGCAAGTTATATTCTATTTTGATCAAACATATTATTAACACACACAAATAAAGATAAAGCACAAGGCCCAATGGAGAGAAGACACGAACTCACACACCCTTCTCTAAGAAATGTGTGCAAGTTATATTCAGTTTTAACTCTTTTTGGATGATTAATTGAGAACGAGATTTAAACTGATGTCAAATAGTTATTACACATGCAAGTAGACTACTGCTTTCATTGTGCAGTAAGTAATTCTTAATTATTATTATTAGTTTTTCTTGGGTAAAAGAACTAGAGAACATGGGGTTGTTATGGTTGATTCGAAACTATCAACAGCTTCGTTTTAGCATGACATTTTTATTTTATGAGAGGCAATATTCTGTGTTATTTACTGTACAATTGTCACTCATCATCAGCAATATGCTTTTCACGCAACAACTGCCTTTTATCTGGCAAAATAGTTAGAATAGGTGGTAGAGATTTGTCATGCTTATGGCAGCTTGGTAAGGGTAGCCTTTAATCTAATTTACCACCCATTCCCATGGCAGATTTGGACACTGTTAAAGGTTAGCTCCAGAGTTTGCGAAGCTTGGCACAAGAATTAAAAAAGCAAAATCAGTTTTGTTGGGAATTTAAATCATATTCTCCTTTTATCTTGTCTGATCATTGATTGCTGAATTACTCGTGAATCAGAATTTTGAAAATTCTCTAACTGTTTATGATCATATTTTTATAGTTGATGGAATTTGTTGCATAGTACGTAGTATATAAACGATATATTTTTAACATTATATAGTTTTGATATTTTGAAAAATATTTACTAGCCTCTATTGTTTAATGATCGTTTTATTCCGTTGTATGTTTTTGTAGATAGATGACCAAAACTTCTAAAAAAAATATATAGGCTTATTTGGCTATTTAATTTTAAAACTGTTTTTAAAAATTGTTTTTAAATTATAACTATTTTTTTTATATAGTTTTTAAGAATAATAAGGTGTTTGGTTGGTGTTTTTAAAAATAAAAAACAAAAAATATAAATGTCTTGTTGTTTGGCTAAATTGTTCTAGAAAGTTGTTTTCATTGGATAAATTTTATTATTCATTAAGTTAAATATATCCGGTCACTACCTACAGTATAATTATTTCATTTTTCTAACTTTGAATTAACTAAATTACAAGTTTATAATTGGACAGAATGGATATATATATTTATATATATATGTAAAATTTCAAAAACCATCAAGTTTACAAATTTATCAAAATTTCTAAAAATATCAAGTTTACAAAACTTTCTAAAAATAAAAAAATTTCAAAACTTGCTAAAAATAGACATTTTTTTAAACTTTCTAAAAATAATTTTTTTATTAAAACATTCTAAAAATATTAATTTTTCAAAACTTTATAAAAATAGCAATTTTTCAAATTTGTCTAAATATAATAATTTTCTAAAACTTTCTTAAAATAGTAATTTTTCAAAACTTTCAAAAAAATATAAAGTTTACAAAATTATCTAAAAATAGAAATTTAAAAAAATCTATAAAAAACAATTTTTTAAAAACTTTCTAAAAATAACAATTTTACAAAATTTTGTAAACTAACAATTTAATAAAACGTTCTAAAAATGGCAATATTTCAAAAAATTTAAATATAGTAATTTTACAAAAAAATTAAAATAATAATTTTTCAAAAATTTATAAAAATAATTTTTTTTAAGAATTTCTAAAAATAGCAAGTTTAATAAAATTTATAAAAATACAAATTCAAAAAAAAAAAATTTCAAAATGGTATTTTTTTTTTTTCAAAACTTTCTAAAAATGATAATTATCTTCAAAAAAAAAATTAAAAATGAAAATTTAAAAAAACATCTAAAAATAAAAAATTCTCAAAACTTTCTAAAAGTAGTTATTTTACAAAACATTCAAACACGAGTTATTTTACAAAACTTTATAAAAATAGCCTATTAATTTTTCCAAAATTTTAAAAATAGTAATTTATCAATATTTTCTAAAAATAGAAATTATTCACAAATTTTCCAAAATAGTAATTTTTAAAAAACTTCTAAAATTAGAAATTTTTAAAAACTTTATAAAACAATAATTTTTTCAAAGCTTTCTCAAAATATCAATTTTACTAAATTTTTTAAAAATGGAAGTTTTAAAAAAAAATCTTAAAATAGCCATTTTTCAAAACTTTCTAAAAATAAAAAAGTTTTCCAAAATTTCTAAAAATAATAATATTTTAAAATTTTCTAAAAATAGCAATTTTTCAAAAAAAAATTAAATATAGCAATTTCCCAAAACATTATGTAAATAGTAATTTTCTAGAAGTTTCTAAAAATGGAAATTTTTCAAAACATTTCAAAAATAGAAAATTTTTAAAAGTTTCTTAAAAAAGTAAATTTTAAAACTTTCTAAAAATAACAAAATTTCGAAACATTTTTAAAACTATCTTAAAAGGATAATTTTTAAAAAAAAAAAAAAAATTTCAATTAGTAATTTTTCATAACTTTCAAAAAAATATCAAGTTTTCAAAATTTTCTAAAAATAGAAATTATTCAAAACTTTCTAATAATAAAAAAAATTCAAAATTTTCTCAAAATGAAATATTTTCAAAACTTTCTTAAAATAATAATTTTTTAAACTTTCTTAAAAAATTAATATTTCCAAATTTTCTAAAAATAGTAATTTTTAAAAACTGTCTATAAATATAAATTTCTCAATCCTTTCTAAAAATAACAATTTTTCAAAAAATAGAAAATTTTCAATACTTTCTAAAAATAACAATTTTTCAAAACTTTCTAAAAATAGAAAATAAAAATAAAATTTCTAAAAATAGTAATTTCTCAAAAATTTCTAAAAAAAGCAATTTTCAAAACTTTCAAAAAATAGTAAATTTTTAAAACTTTCTAAAAATGAAAATTTTCCAAAACATTCTAAAAATAGAAAATTTTAAAACTTAAAAAAAAAAAAAAGTAATTTTTCAAAATTTTCTATAAATAACAAAATTTCAAAATATACTAAAAATGGCATTTTTTTTTTCTCTAGAATTTTCGCATCAAAACTTTAAAAACAAAATTCAAAAATTTTTAAAAAAGGAAAATTTTCAAAACTGCATTAAAATAATAATTTTTCAAAACTTTTAAATAATAAAAAATTCTAAAAACTTTCTAAAAGTAGTTATTTTACGACACATTTCAAAAAATATTAATTTTCAAAACTTTCAAAAAAAAAATAATAGAGTTTACAAAATTATCTAAAAACATAAATTTTTATTAACTTTCTAATAATAAATTTTTTTCAAATATCTTAAAATGAAATATTTTCAAAATTTTAGAAAAATAGAAAATTTTCAAAACTTTCTAAAACTAATAATTTTTTAGAACTTTCTAAAAATGAAATTTTTTGAAAACATTCTAAAAATAGAAAACTTTAAAACTTGAAAAAAATAATAATTTTTCAAAATTTTTTAAACATAACAAAATTTCAAAATTTCCTAAAAATGGCATTTTTTTTTCTAGAATTTTTTTATTAAAAATTTCAAAATAGTAGTAATTTTTAAAATCTTTCTTTAAATAGTAATTTCCAAAAATTTCAAAAAATGAAATATTTTGAAAACTTTCTTAAAATAGAAATTTTTGAAAAAATTAAAAATAGTATTTTATTTAAAAAATTTCTACAAATAGCAATTTTTTAAAACGGTCTTAAAACAGTAGTTTTTCAAAAAATTCTGAAAATAGAAAATTTTCTAAAAATAACAGATGTTCTAAATTTTCTAAAAATAGAAAATTTTTAAAAAAATCTAAATACAGAAATTTTCCAAAATTTCTTAAAATAATAATTTTTCAAAATGAACTAAAAATGGAAATTTTTCAAAACTTTATGAAAATAAAAATTTTTCAAAACATTGTAAAAAATAGAATTTTTCATAAAATTTCAAAAAATATTAATTTTAAAAAAATTTCTAAATACAAAAAACTAAAAAAAAAAAAATCTTAAAATAACATTTTTTTTTTAAATTTTCTAAATTTCAAAACATTTTAAAAATTTCTAAAAATACAAAAATTATAATATTTCAAAATTTCCAAAATATTGCAAAATTCCAAACCTTTTTTAAAATCTCAATTTTAAAAAATAAAAAGAGAAACTTTTTTTCAAAACTTTCCAAAAAAAATAATTTTTTTCAATTTTTTTAAAAATGGAAATTTTTCGATACTTAGTTAAAATAATAATTTTTCAAAAATTTTAAAAAATAAAAAATTCTCAAAACTTTCTAAAAGTAGTTATTTTACAACACATTCGAAAAATAATGATTTTAAAACTTTCTAAAAAATATCAAGTTTGCAAAATTATCTAATAATAACAATTTTTCTAAAATTTTCTTAAATTCAAGTATTTTCTAAAAATAGTAATTTTTCAAAAATTTCTAAATATAGGAATTTTCCAAAATATTCTTTATAAAAATGAAAATTTTTCAAAGCCTTCTAAAAATAGAAATTTTTTAAAAGTTTATTAAAATAGTAATTTTTAAAAATTTCCTAAAATAACAAATTTTCAAAACTTTTTAATAATAGAAATTTTTTAAAATTTCTAAAAATAGTACTTTTTTTAAAATTTCTAAAAATAGTAAATTTTAAAAAAATTTCTAAATATAGTAATTTTTCAAAACATTCTTAAGATAATAATTTTTCAAAAAAAAAAATTCAAATAGTAATTGTCAAAACTTTCTAAAAAATATCAAGTTTTCAAAATTTTCTAAAAATAGAAATTATTCAAAACTTTCTCATAATAAAAAAAAAATCAAAATTTTCTCAAAATGAAATATTTTCAAAACTTTCTAAAAATAATGTTTTTTAAACTTTCTTAAAAGAGTAATATTTTAAAATTTTTTAAAAATAGTGATTTTTCAAAACTTTCTATAAATAGAAATTTTTCAATACTTTATATAAAAAACCATTTTTCTAAAATTTATAAAAATAGAATTTTTTTCAATACTTTCTAAAAATAACAATTTTTCAAAACTTTCTAAAAATAGAATGAAAAAAAATTTAACTTTCAAAAAATAGTAATTTTTTAAAACTTTCTAAGAGTAGTAATTTTTTAAAACTTTCTAAAAATAGTAATTTTTTAAATCTTTTTTAAAATTGAAATTTTTTAAAACATTCTAAAAATAGAAAACTTTAAAACCTTAAAAAAATAATAATTTTTCAAAATTTTGTAAACATAACAAAATTTCCTAAAAATGGCATTTTTTTTTTCTAGAATTTTTTTATCAAAAATTTCAAAAAAGTAGTAATTTTTCAAAAATTTCTAAAAGTAGTAATTTTTAAAATCTTTCTTTAAATAGTAATTTACAAAAATTTCAAAAAATGAAATATTTTCAAAACTTTTTAAAATAGCAATTTTAAAAAAAAAAATTTAAGAATAGTATTTTTTTTAAAAAAATTTCTACAAATAGCAATTTTTTAAAATGGTCTTAAAACAGTAATTTTTCAAAAAATTCTGAAAATAGAAAATTTTCTAAAAATAACAGATGTTCTAAATTTTCTAAAAATAGAAAATTTTTAAAAAAATCTAAATATAGAAATTTTCCAAAACTTTCTTAAAATAATAATTTTTCAAAACGAACTAAAAATGGAAATTCTTCAAAACTTTATGTAAATAACAATTTTTCAAAACATTCTAAAAATAGAAATTTTCAAAACTTTCTAAACGTAGCGTATATTTTTTTTTCCAAAACCTTCTTAAAATAATAATTTTTCATAAAATATCAAAAAATATTAATTTTAAAAAAATTTCTAAATATAAAAAACTAAAAGAAAAAAAATCTTAAAATAACATTTTTTTTTTAATTTTCTAAATTTCAAAACATTTTAAAAATTTCTAAAAATTCCAAAATTTGTAATATTTCAAAATTTCCAAAATATAGCAAATTTCCAAAACTTTTTTAAAATCACAATTTTAAAAAATAAAAAGAGAAACTTTTTTTCAAAACTTTCCAAAAAAAAATAATTTTTTCAAATTTTTTAAAAAATGGAAATTTTTCAATACTTAGTTAAAATAATAATTTTTCAAAAATTTTCTTAAATTCAAATATTTTTTAAAAATAGTTATTTTTCAAAAATTTCTACATATAGGAATTTTCCAAAATATTCTTTAAATAGTAATTTTATAAAAGTTTCTAAAAATGAAAAATTTTCAAAACCTTCTAAAAATAGAAATTTTTTAAAAGTTTATTAAAATAGTAATTTTTAAAAATTTCTTAAAATAACAAATTTTCAAAACTTTTTAATAATAGTAATTTTTTTTAAATTTCTAAAAATAGTAAATTTTTAAAAAATTTCTAAATATAGTAATTTTTCAAAACTTTCTTAAGATAATAATTTTTCAAAAAAAAAAAAAAAATCAAATAGTAATTGTCAAAACTTTCTAAAAAATATCAAGTTTTCAAAATTTTTTAAAAATAGAAATTATTCAAAACTTTCTAATAATAAAAAAAAAAATCAAAATTTTCTCAAAATGAAATATTTTCAAAAATTTCTAAAAATAATTTTTTTTAAACTTTCTTAAAATAGTAATATTTTAAAATTTTCTAAAAATAGTGATTTTTCAAAACTATCTATAAATAGAAAATTTTCAATACTTTCTAAAAAAAAACCATTTTTCTAAAATTTATAAAAATTGAAATTTTTTCAATACTTTCTAAAAATAACAATTTTTCAAAACTTTCTAAAAATAGAAAAAAAAAAATTAACTTTCAAAAAATAGTAATTTTTTAAAACTTTCTAAAAGTAGTAATTTTTTAAATCTTTTTTAAAATTGAAATTTTTTGAAAACATTCTAAAAGTAGAAAACTTTAAAACTTAAAAATATAATAATTTTTCAAAATTTTTTAAACATAACAAAATTTAAAAATTTCCAACCTTTATAAAAATATTAATTTTTCCAAATCTCTTAAAATAATAATTTTTCAAAACTTTCTAATAATATAAATTTTTCAAAACTTTATAAAAATAACAATTTTTCAAAACATTCTAAAATTAGAAATTTTCTAAAATTTCTAAAAATAACATTTTTTTTTTCAAAACCTTCTTAAAATAATATTTTTTTCATAAAATTTGAAAAAATGTTAAGTTTAAAAAAATTTCTAAATATAAAAATTTAAAAAGAATCAAAAAATAACAAATTTTAAAAATTTTCTAAATATCAAAACTTTACCAAAATTTTTAATATTTCTTAAAATTGCAATATTTCAAAATTTTCAAAATATAGTAAAATTACAAAACTTTTTTAAAATCTCAATTTTAAAAAATAAAAATAGAAACTTTTTTTTCAAAACTTAAAAAAAAAAATTCAAATTTTTTTGAAATGGAAAATTTTCGATACTTACTTAAAATAATAACTTTTCAAAAATTTTAAAAAATAAAAAATTCTCAAAACTTTCTAAAAGTAGTTATTTTACAACACATTCGAAAAATAATAATTTTAAAACTTTCAAAAAAATATCAAGTTTGCAAAATTATCTAATAATAAGAATTTTTTCAAAATTTTCTTAAAATTAAATATTTTCAAAATTTTCTAAAAATAGCAATTTTTTAAAAAAAATTTAAATAGTAATTTTTTAAAAATTTCTTTAAATAGTAATTTTTTAAAAATTTCTTAAAATAGTAATTTTAAAAAAATTTCTAAAAATAGCAATTTTTCATAACTTTTTAAATATAGTAATTTTTCAAAAATTTCTAAAACTTGTAATTTCTAAATATAGCAATTTGTTAAAAAAATTTTAAAACAATAATTTTTCAAATAAAATTAAAAATAGTAACGTATAAAACTTTCTAAAGATGGAAATTTTTCAAAAGTTTCTAAAAATAGCAATTTTTTCATAACTTTTTAAATATAGCAATTTTTCAAAACTTTCTAAAACTAATAATTTTTTAAAACTTTTTAAAATTAGTAATTTTTCTAAATATTCTAAATATGGCATTTTTTTCAAAACTTTCTTAAAATAATAATTTTTCAAATGTTTTTAAAATAGTAATTTTTAGAACTTTCAAAAAATATTAAGTTTTAAAAAAATTTATAATATAAAATTCTAAAAATAACAATTTTTTCAAAATTTTCTAAATATGATAACTTTACAAAAATTTCTGAAAATACAAATATTTCCAATATTTCTTGAAATAGCATTATTTAAAAAATTTCTAAAACTAAAAATAGAAACTTTTTTTCAAAATTTTCTAACGTTGGATTTTTTTTTTTTTTCAAAACTTACTTTAAAGAATAATTTTTCGAAACTTTTAAAAAATAAAATACTCTCAAAACTTTCTGACAACAGTTATTTTACAAAATTTTCTAAAAAGAACAATTTTTTTAAAATTTTCTAAAAATAGAAATTTTTTAAAACTTTCTAAAAATAGTAGTTTTGCAAAACTTTCTAAAAATAGTTACTTTTACAAAATTTCTGAAAGTAGCAATTTTTTTAGAATGTTTGGTAAAAATAGCATTTTTTTTCCCCTAAAGTTTCTAAAAACTATCAATTTCAAAACATTCTCAAAGTAACATATTTTTTTTTTGTTTGAAATTCTAAACTTTCTAAAAGTAACAATTTTTTAATTTTTTTTTAAATTTCAATTTTTCATAACTTTCTAAAAAAAAAAAAAGCAATTTTACAAAACTTTCTAAAGATAGTAATTTTACAAAACTGTCTAATAACAATTTTTTCAAAACTTTCAAAAAATATCAAGTTTACAAAATTTTCTAAAAAATGAAATTTTTTAAAAACTTTCTTAATATAAATTTTTTTTTAAAGTTTCTTAAAATAGAAATTTTACAAAACAATTTAAAAATAAAATTTTTACAAAACATTCTAAAAATTTAAATTTAAATTTAAAAAAAATTGCAATTTTTTAAAAATTTCTAAAAATTTCAATTTTTTATAACTTTGTAAAAATAGGAATTTTTTAAAACATTATATAATAAAAAAAATTTCAAAATTTTTTAAATAAAGCAATTTTACAAAACTTTCTAAAAGTTATTATTTTACAAAAAAAAAAAGTTTAAGAATAGTAATTTTGTTTAAAAAAAATGGTAATTTTACAAAACTTTTTAAGAATAGAAAACTTTCAAAACTTTCTTAAAAAAATTATTTAAAACTTTCTAAAAATTGTATTTTTCCATTGATTTAATAAAATATAAATTTTTCATAATTTTTTTAAATTAATAATTTTTCAAAACTTTTTAAAAATAGTTCTTTTTTTTTTTAACTTTCTAAAAATACAATTTTATAAAACTTTCTAAAAATTGCAATTTCTCAAATCTTTCTAAGAAGAATAATTTTTCAAAACTTTTTAAAAATAGCCCAAAACTTTCTAAATATAGTAACTTTACAAAACTTTTTTAAAATAGAAAATTTTCAAACCTTTGTAAATATAGTAATTTTTTAAAACTTTCTGAAAATACTAACTTTTCAAAACTTTTTTAAAATCTAAAATTTTGACACTTTTCTAAATATAGTAATTTTAAAAAACTTTCTACAAGTAGTATATCTACAAAACTTTGTGGAAATAGTAATTTATCAGATTTTTTAAAATTTTCTAACGTAATTTGATCATATTTTTAAAGTTGATGGTTTGTGGCATAGTAGTATAATTGATATCTTTTGAAGATTATATAGTTTTTATTTTTTGAAAAATTGTTGCTAGACCCTATTGTTTAATGAGCCTTTTATTCGATTATATGTTTTTTTTTTTACATACACTGTGATGACTAAAAAATTCTGAAAATTTTAATTTTAATTAAAAAAAAATTGAAATTTTTTAAAATTTTCTAAAAATATACTATTTTTCAAAATTTTCTAAAATAGCAATTTTACAAAATTTTCTAAAAATAGTAATTTTAAAAAACTTTCATAAAATAATAATTTTTTAAAACAATTCTAAAAAATAGTAATTTTAAAACTTTCTACGAATTACAATTTTACAAAAATTTTGAATAGTAACAAATTTTCAAAACTTTATAAATATATAGTAATATTTCAAAACTATCTAAATATAGCAATTTTTCAAAACTTTCTACAAGTAATAATTTTTCAAAACTTTCTAAAAATCAAAATTTTTTAAAAATGTCTTAAAATATTTATTTTTTAAAAACTTCTAAAATTAATGACTTTTTCAAAATTTTCTTAAAATAGTAATTTTTTAAATAATATTAAGAGGTGATATTATTTTATTACAAGTTTTAAGGGATATTATTTTTACTGTTTTTCAAATAATATTAAGTATGATTCTAACTTTTATATAAAATATAGATAAGATATAATATTATGTATTTATTAAATTGTTGTATTTAACTTTTGTGTGCATAAAATAACGTTATTTATTAAATAAACATCTATAAAATTGTTGTGTATATATGTATATATATATATATATATATATATATAAATTTAGCGTTGGATTGATACCTCTCATATATTGCTTTTTATAACTGAGAATTTGTGGTATACTAGTACTGGAGGTCATGCGTAAGCCTGCAGAATTTCACATGGGGGTTCACTCACCATCAAAAAGTGGTAGTACTGTGATTGAAAATCAGAAAACAAAGAACATAGTGGAAGTAAGATTTAGCCAAGTGAAAATGGGGATTCTAAACTTGTTGGCTATGCCATCTCTAGCCATTATAATTTAATAGAAAAAAGTATTCTTTCACCCATCTAAACCATCTGCTACAGTGATGAAGAACTGCTTGCTAATACAATCAACTTTTATCCTTGTGTTCTTTGCATCAATAGACTGCTCAGAGCTCCATTTCGTTCAACTTAATAATTTTAATTTTATTTAAACTTTATTTAGCTAATATTATTTTTAAATAAATTGAATTGAATAGTTATCTCATTTATATTTTTTAAAAATAAAATTTTCACAATTTTGTTTAAAAGCAAAAACTTTAGTACATATATTATCTTTTGATTACATTATAGAGAAAAAATAAAAAAATTCTAATTTTTAAATGTCTTTAATATAATAACATTATAGTAATTACTTTTTAACGAAAAAAATGTATGTTATTAGATGAGTTATCGAGGTGCTTATAAGCTATATGAGTTAAGTGTTTTAGGTAATGTTTGATTTAATGAGAACCTAAATGATAATAGGAATTGAATTGACTCGAAATGATATTATTATTAAAATATTTATTTGTACATTATAGTCAAAAAAATTCAACTAAATGGTGAAAATTAAAATGTAAAAAATAAATTTGAAAATTAAAAAAGTAAATAAATAAATGGATCAAAAAAAAAAGAGAACAAACTGTACAATACAATAAAAAGGAAGAAGAAGAACCATTTATGTAATCTAGTCATCTTAAAATCATGTAGAATGAGATATTACTCCAGTCTGCCGCTTTCTCTCTAATCTTAAGAAACTCTGCCATCTTCCTTTTCATAGTCTTACCTCTTAGAAGTTTCTTGTTGGACCGTGTACACATCACACATAACCTAAGTCCAAATGAACGATGAATTTCATGTTAGATCGTAATGGTGTTGGAAATTCATGATGGACTCTGGATGTATGATTAAGATGAGGTAGGCTCTTGGCTTCTTACTACTAGTTTGTGAACGTACACAATGAATTACATATGCTCAGGAGGATATATGGGGGTATGCATGGTTCTTGTGATAACTATATGAGTTATTATTTTAGGAGAGATTGTTGATATGTAAATGAGTCTTACATTAAATAAATATGAAGAATAAATTGAATATATAGTTGAAATATATTATGTGCTCTGCTAAGTTAGTTGTATATATGGAATCCATTTCTTCTCATTGGAATTGATTGAGCAATCACATGACTCTTTTTTTTCAATTTATATTTGGTCAAAAGTCCATGACTTATGTATACCTTAGAAAAAAAATTAGACTACATTACTCTGCTTGAAAAGCAAAAGTAATGGACAAAAATATTCCATTTTGATCCATAAACAGATGAATTTTTGAAGATTTAGTGAAAAATGTTATAAAATTGCATGCGTAATTCATGTAATGAATATATTAAGGATTTGTCAAAGATCAAATATGGGAGATTCATTGTTTCATGACTTTATCCATATGAAATAATTGTTATATGTAGTTATTTTTTTATTATTAATATAATGTATTATTCACGAACAAAAATCTAATGAAAAAGCTTTCCTCAAAATCTAAAACCAAACGCTTGTTGATATTGTATTAAATTGTTCGTATAACAAGGTATTCTTCGTTCCTCCCGGCATATCTAATCATCGCCGGAACAGAACAACAATTATTTTCAATAAAAAGAGAGTATTTCCAAAATGGAAGAAACAGAAAGATAATAATGGAAGACATAGAGGCATAAATTTAGGATGAAATTTTGTCCTCTTTTCTGTTTTTTATATCAACAATCTATTCAAATTATTTCACTTTTAACGATCCTTTTATATTATAAAAATAAAATATTTACACTACATTAAAAAAAAAAAAAAAAAAGATTAAAAAGATTATAAAATTAACTGTATTAAATTATGTAAAAATAAAAATAACACTCTTTAGAACTAGCCCATACTCTTCTCAATTGAAGATAATAATGTTATTTTTATTGTTATGAATTTTAGAATTGTTATTTAAGTAAATTTATTTTTTTTAAAAAATACGTGCAACGTCGAAAAAATATATATAAATAAAATAAATTTTAAAACTAACTATCTTAAAACATATAACAACAATAACAGTACTCTTTAACACTAAGGTTATATTTAGTTTGCATAACAAAAACATGATAAAAATGTGAATTGAACCGAAATTAAATTAAATGAAAATAATATTATCATTATAATATTTATTTAAGCAGTATAATTAAAATAAATAATAGTATTCAAATAAAAGTTATAAAATTATAAATGAAGCAAAATTAAAAAATATTTTTTTATTTATAAATGAAATAAAATGAGCAAAAAAATCATAAATAATTATACAAATTGTGATAAAAATAGAGTTTTATAGCGTATTTTTAAGTAATATAAAAATGATAAAAATTATTGTTACTATTATAATATTTTACATTTTATTATAAACTAAATTTAAGTTAAATACAATAATATACTAATTATTACCATTACTATTAATATTATTGAAACATATCATAACTCAACCCTTTTTAATTGTAGGTAAAAGAATGCTATTTTTTATTGGTATAAGTTTTAAAATGTTACTTTAAGTAATTTTTCAAAAATAAATGTTCACTATCAAAAAAAAAAAAAATTTTTTGCACCATAAAAAAAATATGTAATTTATAAAAAATAATTAAAAATAAAATTTTATATTACAAGTAATTATTCATTCGATTAAAATTTTAGTATTTTATAGAGAAATGAAAAAAAAAAAAAAAAAGCTGACATGTTCCCTTTTATTAATATTATTCACATCCCACTTGTATTTTTTTTTTTTTTGTAAATTCCAAAGTTGACCTCACAACCTCTCTACGCTGGACTTATACACCCACCCACCAGGCAACAGCTTTCCACTTGCATCATCCTTCTCTTTTTGCGCCATCTCGAATACAAGTTCCCTCCCCCAATCTCCTCGTCTGCGAAACGTACACTTTCTATCACAATCATTGACTATTTTGCTCGAGGGGAAAAAAGAAAGAACAATAAGAAAAAGGTAAGCACTAAGCCACTAACGACTATTCAGGCCAAGTTTCTGGGACCCTTTTTAAAATTTGGAAATTTTATGTTTTTTTCTCTCTTATTTTTGCATCTATAAGTTAAAATCAAGCTTCTAAAAAGAATCAATCTTTAGAATTTTATTAGATTAATTTTTATGTAGTATTTTTATGAAACTTTGAAACAATGAGGAGATACTAGTATTCTAAAGCCATGATAGACGCTCACAAATGGCAGGGTCGGAATGATAGTAGTAGTAGTAGATGTAAAATAAAAAAAATTGCGGTTTCGAAAGGAATTAAAAGATAATTCTTCGAAATCATACTATGGTAAGCAGCCTTGACTGAGTATTTGTGAGTTACTTTGCGTTCAACATTCTCAATTCGGTTCAAGGTAAAATTTGAAGAGTCAGACAATTGTTTAGTTGAGTTACAATGAGATTTAACGAGTATTTAATTTAGTTTGGATAAATAGGGTTATTAATAGATCAAAATTTACTAAATTGGACTACTGTTTAATTTAATTTCACATGTATTTATTTTGAATTCAGTAAGCAGATCACTAACTAATTAAAATTTAGTTAATTAAATAATTTTTTATTTCAATTAAATACATGTTCAATTTAACTCCATTTAATAGGATCATTGATCAATCAAAATTACACTAGTTTAACAACCGTCCAATTCAACTCTAACAAGTAAAGTTATTTCCTCAATCAAAATTTGATTAATTGGACAGTCGTTCAAATCTTAATAATCTAATTAGACTTGTATTTAATAAAAATTTATCACAAATACTTAATAAAATAAGAGCAATTTTGTCAAATTATGTACAAAAATTAAGTGGAAGAGATCATATCTAAAAGCAATGTATTCAATTGATATTTTAATTGACTTTTATAAATTTTAAAAGTTTAGATATATTCATTTAAAAATTTTAAAAATTTAGTTATATTTAATTAAAACTTGATTTAATTGTATGGCATAACTCCCTTTCATATATAAAGTTTCATTTTTATTCTTTCTTAGAAAAAAAATATGTTCATTTTTCTTATAACGTAAATAAATATATATTTTTTAGTATTAAAATAAAATAAACATATATTATTTTTGTAAGGGAGTTAAAATAAAACTACTTGTATAATTTAGTTATTTATGCATCACAAGATTAAAACTTTTAAAGACTTTTTAAAAATTTATTAAAGTATTAAGATATTCAAAATGTCAATAAATTTTAAAAACTTAACTTAATCAGAGAATTTTAGGAATTTAAATATTTTTATATATAAATAAAGCCTACCACAAGTAACAAATTCTTTTATGATATTTTTAGAGACTTTTAAGGATTGTTAACATATTCTCTTAAATTTTTTTTTTTTTTTTTTAACTCTCTTCATCAACCTTATTCTCTTCTCCAACTATAACTATGAATATTATTGTTTTTATTGGTCGATACTTTAGCAGCAGAGAAGAGAAAATTCTTGACAGTGAGATCGATATAATTTGAGAAAATTATATTTTAGAGAAAAAAGTAGAGATATCATTCTTCTATAAATTTGTTAGTATACATAGTTTTATTAGTATATAAAATTGATTCTTTCAATACAGACAATTTATTTGTCTTATTTATTTATTTTTCTTTTGGTAAGTGAAAACACACAATTTTATTACGAAATAAAATAATATATTTTGTCGCTGATAACAATGTCGTGAATTGAAGTACAAGAGCTTATTTAATAATAAATTTTTTAATATTTAATTATATTTGAGTGTTATATGTTTTTTAATTATTAGTTTTGTTAAAGTGTATTTGTTTTTTTTTTGACTATTTGTTTTTATTTTATTGTATATTTAATGTGAAATAATTGTATTATTGATATTTTTAAATAATTTTTTATATATTATATTTTATATTTTATTGTACAATATAAATAATATAAATTTTTATTAGAGTATAGGGTTAAATTTAAGAATCATTTGAATTTTACTCGTTAGTATTATCATATTATAGAAATGACAAAGATTTTAATTTTTTTAAAAAGTAAATGAAAAAAAAAAAAAGAACTGAAATATGTGAAAATTTTGATAATAAAAAATATATATAATTATGTAAAATTTATTATAATCTATGAAAATTAATAAAAAATTTAATAAAGTCTATAAAATTTTATATAAAATTATTAAAAGTTAATATAAATTTATAAAAAAAATTAAAATTAAAATCAATAAAAATTTATAAAAGTTTTGATTACATCTCTATAAATTTTAATAAATATGGTTATGACAGCAAAAAAAAAAAAAAAAAAAAAAAAAATAAATATATATATATATATATATATATTGAATTGAGAATCTCAAATTTCTTTATGTCAACATCACATGTCCTATGTGAACAAAACTCCAATCTTACTTTTAAAGCTCATCCCTCAAGACAACTTAGCAAGCCTGTCAAGGTCGGACCTGCTTGAATAAATTAGCTGTAAGCTTAAGCAGTTAACTTATAATGGCTTCCAAAAAGGGCAAAACGTTATCTTTCTTTTTTCTTCCTATAATCTAAACCCCAAATTCAGAGCTATTTTCATGTACAAAACGTTGTTTTTCGTAGCACGTAAAGTTGCAAAGTGTCTCTCTATATTGGGAATGTAAATTGGCGCAACAGTTCTCTTAATGGTTTCACTTTGCCTTAAAAACGAAAGACGAAAAAGTGTACAGCAATGGGGAAATTATTGTAGCAGAATAGAATACTAATCTCAATAGCTCAGTATGACAAGGGCATAGGCTTTAAATTATTAGAAAAATACAAATTTTAAACTCAAAATTGCTCAAAAAAAAATGTTCTACAATATTGTTCATTTGGTGCGAGATTATTCACACACATCATATATATATATATATATATATATATATATATATATATATATATATATTTTAGTTTGATATTTAATATAATAAGTTGTTGAGGAAAAAAATATCATAATTTTTGCATGTACATTAGAGTGTGATATTTGATATGGTAAATTAGAGATGAAAAAATAATAGAAAAATTACCAAAAATAGCACCCTTAAAATATATAGTAACAAAACTAACACTCCAATAATATTGAACGTTCAATATTTAATATGAACGTAAAATATTGAACGTTTAATATTAAACAAGTTTAAATTATCATCGTTCAATTTTAATTGGATGAATGTTCAAAGAAAAATGACATATTAATCATTTTTTTAATTATAAAAATATAAATTTAAATACAAGGGGTGTTAGTTTTGTTATTCTCCCAAAATAATAATATAATTTTTTTTATTAAAATAATATAGAATTTTTAATAAATTAGGGTTTTGGGGTAAAAAACGATCTAAAGCTTTAAAAGCTAAACCCATGTTATAATTCTTGGGGAGCCGATTCTATTTTTCTATTCCTACTTTCTATTTCTAATTTCAAAACTACTCATTTTAAAAATAGAAATCAATTTTAATAGAAATTTAGAAGGAAAAAATTGAATCGTATTATTCCATTAGTTCTGAAAAGGGGATGCTTGCGGGTCAATTAAATAGAGCCAAAAGAAAATTTTGAGCTTTAGTTCTATATGTCTTTTTATTTCCTTTTAATTAGCGTTCATACTTCATTGCCAAAGCCAAATTAATACCTTAAGGCTTTTGATAATCAAAATGTTTTCGATTTTTCCATTGTTTCGTACGAACCAAACAACGCTAGTACAAAAAAGTTGAGTACTGGATACATATATATGGAGTTTTTTACTTGCAAGTAAAAAACAATTAAATCATCTTATAACATATTACTAATCCTCATTTGTCATGTTTTATTGAAGATGTGTCTAAAAAGAATTAATATTTCTACAAATATAAAAAATTAAAAATTAAATTTAATTACAAAATTATTCATATATGATCCTTTTAAGTCATCGCACAATTGTGATTCTATTGAGAACATATATGTGTCATAAATCTCTGTGTTATAATTCATTATAAATAAGCCTCGGAGCAAAATAGGGTACAAAACATATTGTACTTGCCCTGCGATATTCCTCTTGTGTTCTCTTCATGTAAGAAATCCCCGTAAGTAAATAGTGATATATTTGGTGGTGAATAAAATAGAAAATATAAGGGAAAATAACAAAACTAACACCTCCTAAAAATTATAATAACAAAACTAGCACTCCTGTGTTCCATTAAAATTGAACGACGATAATTTAGACTCGTTCAATATTGAACGTTCAATATTATCCATTCAATTAGAATTGAATGACGACAATTAGACCTATTTAATATTGAACGTTCAATATTTTACGTTCAAATTGAATATTGAACGTTCAATATTAAACGTTCAATTTTAATTGAACACAGGGGTGCTAGTTTTGTTATTATAATTTTTAGGGGTGCTATTTTTGGTAATTTCCCAAAATATAATTAATTTTATGCATTTTTTTTAATATTTATTTGTGTCATTGAAGTAAAATAAAATTAAAATTTATAAACACAAAAAAAAAATTACAAAATAAAAACCCAACTCTATTTATTAATTTTATTCTTACATATAAAATAATAAAAAGAAATATCATTTAAATCCAAATAATTTAGATGATAAGTTATCTAGATGCACTATGTGAGAGTAGTATAAGCAAAGTACATGAGTTTGAAATTTAGAACATACGTTTGGTTTCAGCTTCCTCAATTTCATTCTTCTTTTGAAGTACATCACAAGTTTTTTTAGCTGTCTTATCAGAGTTATAGTAATTATACAAATCATTAGCTAAACCATTAAGAATAAAATTTTTGCAAAAAAAATCATTTTCCAACCAGGTGTTTAAATCTTTAGTTGTATCTTCAGTAGGAGGATTTGACAGTGTTGGTTTTTGAGTAGTAAGAACAGAGGCTACTTTTTTCATTGTTAAAAAAAACAACATTTTTTGTCTCAATCTTTTAAAATGTAATCCCTCAAAAAGGAAAGGTTTGTTGAGGTCAGCAGTTAAAAATTCAGTAGACATGGCAGATGAAATCCGTCTTAAAATTGTTAGAACAAATACATAAAAAATAGATTGGAGCGAGGTTACCAAATTACTAAAATAACTGCTTGGGTTGAGTTGCGGACTAGGTCGCTCTCTTTAAGACGTTTCTCGGCTCTGCCTAAAATTGTGCAAGCAAACACAGTCTCGTCGTCTCTAAGATAAAATAGCACAGCAAAAATCTGTCTCAGAGTTACACTGCACTGATGAACTCCGGAATGCTACACCCTGTAAAATAATTTTGTTGCTCGGAAACTAGAAATTATTTATGCTTTTTGGTTTTTCTTTTCTGAAATTTTTGTGTTGCTCAATAGTTAAAGCGAGAGAGAGAAAATGAGAGAGAGTTGAGAGCTGATGAATGATGTGTTTGAAACTGTGAGCTGAAAGCTCTATTTATAGGCTGAGGGTGGTCACAAATAACAGAGCCAAAACGGTCGTGGAGAACGTGCAACGGTCATGTAGAACGTTCCGTAAGACTCAGTCTGGAACGGAACGGTCACACGCAACGGTCACGACGTGGGGTAACGGATAAGAACGTGTACCATTCGAAGGCAACGGTTCCGTAAGATTCGATCTCAACAGAACGGAACGTTAAAAAAGTAACTGTCACAATTTGGGTAACGGAACTGTTAGAAAAATTAATTTTAATAAATAAACTTTTATCAAAAAATGAAATGCCACCTCACCTTACACACACGTACTTAGCTCGGATTGGCACGGCGCACACGTGTGTGGTGGATCCACAATTGCCTAGGTTCTCCCCCTTTCACAAAATTGGATGCCCCTTGGGGTCCAATCCTACTAGCTAATTCTTTTCTATATATACACTTCTAAGGAGAGATAAATTGACAATGTGAGACTTTATATTTTTTTAATTTTTGTAATTTTTTTTTTTTATTTAAATTCATAATAATTCTAACATATGATTGAACCTTCCACTAATCTTTAACGATATATTCCTGAGGCTAAATATTCATCCGGTATTAATAATTTATAGTTGGCATAGTGTCTGGTGCGTAAAATACATCATTTCGATCCTATCAATCGATCATTAAATAGTATCGTAAAATACATCATATTTCATCTATACAATAATATTATTATTAATTTTAATTTATTTTATTCTATTATTATAACCATCTATATTTTTATTTTTATTTTTATTTTTTTTATTCTCCGAAGCAACTACCTAGGCTCTATCCATTTTGGCCCACTAGGAAAGTAATCTCAATCACTTGTCCATTATTATGTCAATTGTCAACTTTTTGTTATCATTTTTATTTTTAATTATACCCGTAAGTCTTGGTCAGCCATTAATCACATTGAAATGGACCGAGTGACTTCTTTATTTGAAAATCTTTCACACATAAGTTTAACAAAAAAAAGATTTTTAAGGTAAACATATATCAATTTATATTATATAATTTAATTAATTTTTATTAATAAAATATCACACCATAATTTTTATTCAACAATTTTAATTATATATTTAATTAATACATTATTAATACATACTATAATTTGATACATACAATACTATTATAAAAATTATATAGAGAAATTATATGTTCCCTATTTTATATTAATATATTTATTTATATGTAAATGATTAATTTTAATATAAATATTAATAATATTTTTTTAAAAATTAATAACATGTACTAAATATATGATTTGGTTTATAGAAATATTTTCTCTCTTACTACAATTTTAGAGGGTATATTTAACTAAAATTTTGATAAATTTTTAAAGAATTAATTATTAAAAAATATTTTTCTAAAATTTGGATTATAATAAATTTTATTTTATAGTAGAAAATAATTGGTTCCGATTCTATAATATTTAACTTTTTTTTAAAACGCTCTAATTTTAAAAGACATAAAATTATAATTCAATGCTTCCAAAGTTTTAAGTTTTTTAAAAATCAAAATATATAAGTTTTTATATATTTTTTAAAAAATTAATTAAATTTTAAAAATATATTAAAATCTTTAAAGATTAGTTAAATAAACTTATGTAAATTTTGAATGAGAAAATTGGTTTTTTAATTATCAAATTATGAGATAAATAATATATAAAAATAATTTTTGTATACATTTATTAATTAATATAATAAAATTTAATTAATTATTGTTAATAAATAATCTTACGATTAATTAAATTTTATATTATTAATTTTATGTTTAATTAATAATTATTAAATTATTAAAAAAATTAATTATTATAAATTTATAATAAATTTTAAAAATATAATAAAATTTGATTGAATAATATAATTAAATTGAATTATAATAAATTATTGTATTTAAAATAATTTTATGATATATAATAATATTTATTAAAAAAATTAAACATTACTCAATAATATAATATGATTAGCTCAAGTGTCAACTATCGTACCAATTTCATATTTAATGTGATTAGCTGTTTTTTCGAAGATATTCAGACATGTCATTTCATTACAACTCTAAAACCTTGGGGCTATCTTTTCAATTCGATTATTAAGATATATGTAATATATTAATTATTAATTAAATAAAAAGAAAAAAATATTATTATTATTATTATTAATTTTTTATTAAAATTTAATTAAATTATATTATATAAATTATTACATCCATTAAATTAAATTATAATAAAAAAATATTATATATAAAACCATATGCAAATACTGAGTTGGATTGATAAGGACTTGCCTACTAGCCTACTATATATTTACATAATATTATAATATTATGGATCGATTCAAACTAACCTAATTATATTTAATAAAAAAAAAATATTAAATCAATTGTAATAATAAATGCTTTATATAATAGGGTGAGGAATGATGCACAAATTATAATATTTATAAATATATAAATTATATATAGCTTATTTAAATTTGATCTTTAAAAAAAAATTATATTAATTCTAAATAACATTTTTAACTTCTTAAAAACCTAAAAAACTAACTACATAAAATTAAAAACAAGAACAGAAACAATAATAATAATTACAAAAGAACAAATCACAAAATAACGATTAAATTTTAAATTAAATTTAAAAAATTACAAATAATCAATAAAAAATTTATGAATATTTAGTTTAGTTGATTATACTTGTATCAAAATATTATGGTGAGTTAACACAAACAATCATACAAATTAATATTATTGGTTTTTTTTATTTACGAAAATTCTTACAGATCACGTAATTTTCTTTAGTAATTAACTAATCAATATCTAACGTATCGAGTATATCAACTAATCAATTGAATTGTGAATAAGGAAAATTAAGTCATTCAAACCAATGCTATGACTAAATTATTAATTTAAATATTAGATTAAATTTTTTAAAATAAAGTCAAGGTGATGTTACTAAAATTAAGTCATTCATATTTCTAACCTATTGGTCCATAATATTCATATAATAGATAACATATTCTTAATCAAAAAATAATCTTACTTATCTATGCATTAAAAATAGTCACCAAAATATATCTAAGCAAACATGATAACAAAAGTTAAATACTCATGATAAATTTAGCCATACATATTTAGATTAATATTCATAGAAAAATAAAATCTATCATTCATAGAGTGAAGAAGATGAACAATTTAATTACACCAAGAATCTAGTACATCTAAATATCCTTATATTAGATTTGATGATGTTTTCTTCACCAAAAGCTTTGAGCTCTATCTTCTATTATGTCTTAAGTCCTTACAATTGTCTCTCTTGCTTTATTGGATGTAAAAAAGTTCAAAAAATCCTAAAAATTTAGTAAAAAGTTGTCTCTAATCATGTATGTAATGTTAAAAATATAAGAAACTTTTTATAGATGTAAAGGTTGTATGGATTCAAGCTCTCAAAAAAAAAAAAAAAGGCATAGCGTAGCACAAGATTGAAAAATACTTTATAGTTAAAATCCAAGACCAGTTCCCCACGGCATACACTTTTTTAAATCGTGGCACTTGTTGTTATGCATGATTTCATATGTATTCCTTACATACAAATTAGTTTCTAATGTAAGACATACATATTTTAGGGTATTTATATTGTTTATCTCTTTTAAATATATATATATACCATAATTTTAAAATAATTAATTTATACAAAAAAAAATTAAATAAAAATATCATAATTAAATTATTTACTACCACTAAGCTTATTAAGTCACAAAATATTAATATTTTCAAGCAATTATCAAAAAGTATTAGTAGTCATTAGTCATGTTGCTTTTAACGTCGACCATAAAAATAAGGAAAGCTACAAGGGTAAAATGGGAATATCAAGTTTTCAAAAAACAATGATAATTTTCTTTTAAACCATTGTTTGCATCCGTCTTGGCTGTGAGCCCAAAAACTCCAATCAATTAGCAAGGCTGATAAAAAGTAGAAAGATTGAATTGTTGAAAAATGGACGATACCCAAGTCTCAAGCCTGAACCCACTTCATAACAAGGTCTTAGAAATCAAACAGACAAACAAGTTCTTGTCTTGACCAATAGAAGATGGTTCGCGCTGTTTGCAGCAAAAGTTTATTTAAATTCTTTTAGGAAAAGACATACAACACTAAAAGATTGTTAATCGACACCTTATAAAGCTATGGAATTTGACAATGGTGATGGAACAACAATTTGAACCTGGTGACTTCAGATGCTGGTGGCAATATTTCGGCGAGATGTGAAAATGGATTTTTAAAAATTAATATTATTGTTTGTAAAATCATAGCTCTTAAATTTTTTTTTTCAAAAATTGATATTCCGATTTTACCCCTGCAATTTTTCATATATTTGTGGTCAGCGTTAAATTTGGACTATTGTGCTAATTAGCACTTTTTTTTTTTTTTTTTTTTAACAAAAGAAGACTCCCGGAGAGATGGGATAATGCCTGCTATTCTTCATTCACTCAGATCAACGCCTATATTGAGAGTACCGACAGGAGCTAGTACCTGAAGATCAAGTTATAAGGGGTCTTTTTACACAATTATGATTTTTTTACCCCTCAAACAGACAACTTAATACATGTAGTCTAATAACATTACTCACTGAATTATCTCACCTGTCGGTTTAATTAGGATTTTTATGATACAAATAAAAACTATAAAATTAATTTATTCTCATTGTCAAAGTAACGCCCTTCATCTTAGATAATGATACACTTAAACTTCTAAAATTAAATTAAATTATAATTTGTAAAAATAATTTTAATTGTTACTATTGTAAGGAAGTCTATATTTTTTAAAATCATTTTATGAATTAAATGTTTAGCACTGTTATATATATATACGATTATATAATTTTGGTTACACTTATCTCTAACACGTAATTTAATATTCATTTGGAGATATTATTCAACATTATCTCTAATACATAATTTAATATATATTTACCTATTAGTATTATTATATATTATTTAAAAATAATATTAATATAAAATTTATAAATAATTATAAAATTTAATTATTTTAAAGTTAACTTTTTGAAACCAGTAAACTTATAGTTTTATTAACTTTCACATTGCTACAGAGTCAATACCATATAAAAGTTCATAAAAATTAAGAGCTTTTCAATCTCAAAAAATTTTAACTTTAAAAATAATTAAATTTTATATTAATATTATGTTCAAATAATATAGGACAAATATATATATATATATACACACAAAAGTACATACACTGATACACGTATCTTTGTTCGGCAAAACTTTATTATCATATCTTTCGGTCTCCAATGTCTAATATTATAGCATAACTCGTATTAGATAACAAATTTATACATGCTGTAAATATATAATAGTATGCGTTCCCTTTTTTTTTTTTTTTTTAAAGTAATTTTTCGAGAGAAAGATGGAATAAATTGTTTTTTTCAACAATTCGAATTCACATTAATATAAAAAACATTAATAATAACTAGCATTTAAAATATCAATTAAATTTGTCTATAATTATATTTTTTTAATATTTTAAACCTAAAATTTTATACATAATCTTAATTATATTATAAATTAAACTACCCACTGCGGATATTTTTATTTCTTTCTTAGCAAAATAATAGCATTCAGGTCAAATAATTGATCAAGAAATAAAAAGATTGAATAAATATGAAATAAAACAAAAGAGAAACCAGAGAGCGTTTACTTTTACTTGAATAATAATATTAAAAACAAAAAGGTTTTCGTAATGTCAAACGTCAACATCAAAACGTCCATGTGAATTAAGAAAAATTATTCGTTCGAAAATGACACTCTAGCTTAATAAAATATAAAATTAATATAAATATTATTTTTAAAAGATATAATTATTTAATAAATAAAACATTTAATTATTAAATTATAATAAAATATAATTTAATAATAATAAATAATATACCGTAAATTAAAGTCTAAGATTAGTTATTAATATTATATTCATCAATATATTAGATTTAAAATTTGTTATTAATTGAATGTAAATTTAGAAATATATGATCATTAAGTAAAAATAATTTCCTTATTAACAAAAAAAATAATAATTAAATTATATCATATAAATTAATATATTTATTAAATTATAATAATTTTTTTTTTTTTTTAAATTTCGTTAAACATTAACGATCTTCATCATATGATCCTTTTAGCCATAAGTTTTAGCACGCTTCATTGCACTTAAGATTTTAAAAAAAATTTAATTTTTAAAAAATATATATTAATTTATATGAAAAAAAATTAATTGAATCTTAATTCTTATAATTATTTTATTATTTTATTCATAATTTTATATTAAATAAATAATTAATATATTATTAAAAATATATAAAATACTTTATACATATAACATAACAAAATTTTATATTTGTATAGTATATACCTGTCTCTATCTAGTGGGGATAACAGTTGGGAAAAACAGCTGTCTTTAATGGTGCTGTTCTGCGAGAAAAGGAAATATCTAAAATAAAGGAAGTTGTTATTTTAAAAAATATATATATTAAATTAGAAAAAAATTATCTCATAATTAATAATTTAGTGTTTTTGAAAATAAAAATATTATTCATTTATAACAATTTATGCATAAAAATTTTATATTTGACTTATAATAATATATGTTATTTGTGCGAAATGTGAGAACATAAGTTTAAATTCCACTTGGGTAGGCGTGTATGGTAAATTCATACTTAATCCAACTCTAAAAATTGGGTTTAGATTAGACACAAGTAGACATTGTTGAATCATGTATATTTTTAGGTTAAGTTAAATAATTTTTTTTAAAATTAAATGCAAGCTAAAAAATTGTGCCAAAAACATTTGGATAAATTTAGGCTTTATTTTTTCAAATTTTCAATTGATTTAAATTAATATTTGAATTTAAATAATATAAAAAATTATAAAATAATGACATTATATTTAAGTATATATATATTTTATAAAATTTAAATTTAACTAGTGTTTTGAGCCAACTCGTAATATAAATGTTTGACCTTAAACTTAATCTTAAATTATTTAGGTAGAATAGGACTAGACTTATTTGAGCTTAATTAAACTTCGAATCAAATCAAATTAGATCAAAAATGAATTAAATTTACATCTTTAATATTAATAACTAATAAAAGAACAATATATATAAATATATATATACACACACATAAGGTTGATATATGCAACATCATCTATTATTTATTGGAAGACAATTACAATTTTTTTTTAAACTTAAATATTAAATCTTAAAATCTAAACTTTAACCAGTAAAATCTAAATCGTAACTCTTAAATCTTAAAATTATATATATATATATATATATAAAACGAGAGATCTAAAAAATGATAAATTAAATTGTCATTTAAATTAATATATATATTAAATTGTGATAAAAAATACTTTATTTTTATTACACAAATTTTTTTTAAATTACTTAAAATAATATATCTGAATTAAATTAATAATAATAAAAATAATATTATTTTCATAAATTTTTAAAAAATATAAATTAATATTAAATTAATGCTACGATCTTATTTTTAGTTATATGAGTTTTGATGGAAGTTATATTTGTTTTTATTTTTTCTATTTTGTCAACTGGCACATGAATGTTGTTAGTCGAATAGTCGGTATAGGAGGAGTTTAATTCTTTTTCATATTAAGTATAGAGTAGTCAACACACAACTCAAATTATTATTATTCTAACAATAATTTATAAATAATAATAAAAAATATAATTAACAACAATAATAAAAATTATATATTTTATGGTGCTACTAACAAAAAGTGATTCTATGAATATCAATACCCAAATCGTTCAGAATAAACATAGATAGACTGCACCACACACAGAATAAAATGCTGTTTTATCACTAGAGAAGAATGAGAAATTAATCTCCATTGAAGCTCAAAGCGACAAAACATATCCAAACTTGCGTGGAAGTGAAATATCAGGATTTTAAAGTAACTAAAGTGTCAAACATGAACTGATGGTTGCTCAAAGATGGAAAATATATCAACTGAGTCTTGAAATTACTTGAACAAAATGAGACATAAACCTATTGGATTGAAGGACCTCTGAGTTTTAACAAATCCATTAACTACCAAAGGAAACTTCTGTATGAAACTAGAAGCAAAACCAACAAAATACTTACATAGATATGATCTTAGAATCTTCAACAAAGTTTAAATAAAAGCTAATATAGAAGTAACTAGCCTATACAACAACCCAATTCCAGGATGAAATATTTGTTTTAATCGGTTGAAAGAGGGTCTAAAGCTCTAGTAAATTCATTCATAACTCCATAACTCTTGTAATTAAATCCTAAGCACCCAACCAAACCCTGTTTGTAAGGCAAGTAAGTCTTCTTTGATTCCTCTGCTTGAGCTCTGTTTTCAGTGTAATGGTCCTCTGGTGAAGACCTCTGCTTTTCAACCCCATCAAAAGATTCTACACCCAAAGTTTTCTTCTTTGAAGCTTGTACTGTTGTTTTACCTTTCTGGGTATCTGAATCTCCATTCAACTGATTGGTTGATTTTTTCTCCTTCGAAACAGAGCCTTCAAGATTGTGGTTCATGGGTTTCTTTTCTTTTTGAGTAAATGATATTGTTGACCAGAACTTGTTGAGGCTATTTCCTTCGCTTTTACTTCTAAGAAAGTGCTTCAAGAATACCCATTTTCTTGAACTCCTACCACCTGAAGATGACCTTGAAGATGAACCTGAAGCCGAACATGGAGGAGTAGACTCTACAGTGTGTGACTCTTGTTCAATCTTGCTCTGTTTGAAAACATCCTCTTTTGTATAATCTTCAGGAAAGTAGAAATTTTTAATCTCTGATTTGTGGCTTTGGTTCCACTCATCAAAAGGCACAAATCTCAGATCTCTGCCTCTCACAAGCTCAACTAAGAGGTCTTTGTCATCATCGTAATTTTCATTATCAACATTCAGAGATGGAGTACTGAAGAGCTGAAAATGGGTCAAAGGCTTTAAAGGCCGGATTTTTCCATTCAAAAACAGTTCATCAGCTGTGCTCATTGATCCATGAGCAGTAGACCCATTTGAACCAAAGCTTGAAGAAAATTCAAAGTCAGATATCAGTGAAGTGGAATATTTCTCATGTGAGGAAGGTGAAGATGGGTGAGATAATGAGAATAGGTTTGAGGTTCGAGCACTGTGTGATGGGCTTGTAGGGGCACTGAAGAAGAAGCCAGTTGTGACAGGGTGAGGACCACGGCTTGGACTTGAAGGAGCACTGACGAAAGGAGTTGAACAGTTGCTGCCAATGTCAAAGGGTTGAAATTCGTGGGTTTCATCATTACTGAGGGGTTTTGGAAGGTCTTGTTTGGTTTCTGAGGAGTTTTGGCCATTATTGAGTGGAGTTTGAAGCTCCATTGTCGTTCTTTCTTAGAAAGATGAAACAACTTATGTGAAGTCCCAGCAATAAATATATACGGTAATTGTTTCTACTTTCTGGTTGTACTTTCGCACTCCTTTGGAATTTGGAAAGACCACAAACCTCTTTTTCTTTCTTAATTTTAAAATTTTATTTTCAGAAAAGTAATATTTCAGTATATATAGAAATAAAGAATTAGGATATATACATATATATTTCTATTCGTATGTATTTGTTTTTAAATCTTTAACAATTCATTATTTAAAACTATTAATTAATAATAATATTTAATTCTTAAATCAAAAATATATAACTTCAATTTTTTTTTTTTAAAAGAACAAATAAATAATTTAAAAAATAATAAATAGTGTAAATCAAAACTATTTATCTGAATACACCAATACTGAACATCTCTGTATACAAAAAATTTTAAAAAATTCCTTCCATGTTTGTAACGACACGTTATTAATAATATTATTATGTTTTTCTACAAATGACACTTATTCATTTAGATTCAAAAATAATACTCCACCTATAGTAAACATATTTTTTTGAAAAATCTATGCTCAAACTGAACAAATATTTGTTTAAATGAACATACATTAAATTTAAATACTTGCTAAAATTTAATTTGAGCATTCGTTCATAATTTAGGGTATATTCATATTTTCAAATTTCAATAAAGAAGTTTCTAAATGACCGTATAACCAAAATTAAAGATGGTGTTAATACATGTTCATGATATACCCCATTTAACAAAATGAATATATAATTATATTTTTGTAACACATGAATACATATGAAGGGCTAAAAAAACAACTCATAATGAATATTCAAAACATAAATATTTTGTCACGAAAGGCTATAAAAAAAAAGAAGTAAAATAACTTAAAATGGAAAAAAATTAATTTAAAAAAAAAAACAGCATAAAAAATTTTCAGAGGAATTTTAAAAAATATATAAAAATAAAAACTAGAAAAGCAACAGGAAAAAAAGTGGGGTTTAGAAATAAATGCTGGTAGGGGAGGGGTTCAAATGGCGCTATTAATATAAACCATTATGATTGTCTAAATATGTACAAAGTAAAAGGTCGGTTCAAAGGCAATATCTCTTAAGAGATTTCTAAAGATAAAGAGTCACATTATGATGTCATGAAGATACTAGCTTCAAAGACAAAAGACAAAAAAAAAAATAAAAAATTAACATCTCTATTTGGAACCCAAAAAAAAAAGACAGAGAAAAGTCTAGAAGAAGATAATTATTGTCTTGTGCTGTATACTTGCCTTACAAGTAGCTTACAAGGAAGTCTTCAGACAGTTATCACAAGGATTCGATCCATATTTGCAAGCTTTTCTGTCAAATGCCTCTCCAAAGTGTTTGAGCAAGGTTTCTCTTCTACAATGATCCTGAAATATAAAAACAAAAACAAAAAAAGAATTAAAGCACATAAATTGGAGGTTAAATTTGCATAAAATGTATAGTGACGGTAAGAATAACCAATTATTCAAGTTGCTAACCTTGAGTTCACAGTACTCCTGCATTTTCTGGGCTTGTGCCATTGCTCGCTTGAAATTTTCTCTTTTATATCCTTGCCCATTCCTTAGCATACACACAACCCTACTAAAATCCTTTTTCTGGTACAACATGACACACACAGCAGGAAGATTATCTCTTCCAGCTCTTCCAGATTCTTGATAATAGCTTTCTATTGACTTCGACATAGTATTGTGGATGACGAACCGCTATATATTGAAAAGAGAACTAATCTATTAAATGATACAAATATTTCTCCTAGAAAAATTAAGCTCATCTAAAAACAACCAAAAGTTCTCTGCCGATAGGTCTAACCTAAAATAATAGAGCATAAAATTTATTAATTTGTAACTTGCAAGTGCCAATGAAAAAGTTTCAAGAGTTATTGTGGACTCACAACATCGGGCTTGTCTATTCCCATCCCAAAAGCAATGGTAGCACATGCAACATGCGCCTCTCCTGTGTACCATTTCTTTTGAGCAGCAACTCTCTGGCGACCAGCCAAACCAGCATGGTAATACACCGTCTTTATTTTACATTTCTCGGTCAAGAAATTTGATACCTCAACACATTCGCTTCTTGAAAGGCAGTATATAATTCCACTTTGATTCTTGAAACGATCCGAAAGCAGATGTTGAAGCTGTTTCAATGATTCCTTGGTCTTACCAATTACCTCATATTTCAAATTAGGTCTATCAAAGCTTCTTTCGAGCACAAGAGCATGGGGGATTCGCAAAGCTTGTAATATGTCCTGCAAAGGATCCAACAAAGCATAATTTTTCTCCCAAATTGAATGCTAAAACATAAGATTTTTCATTTGCTAGAACTTAGAAGTTGATTCTTGGACATTAGCTACCTGACGAACTGAATGGGTGGCAGTAGCAGTCAAAGCCATCAATGGAACAGAAGGAAAATTCTGCTTAAGACATCCCAGTGCTCTGTAATCTGGACGGAAATCATGTCCCCATTGACTGGCAAACAGGATTAGAAATTAAAAGAAAAAATTAATAGATAGTATTGAGATCTGGTTTAAAAACAGTTGCATTGTAATAATGAATAGCTGGAACCATAATCAAGAGGTACAACATGACAAAATTATTCCCCGGTAGGAAACTCTACTTTCTATAGGGTGTTCCCATATCCATAAGCTTGTATCATGCTTGTAACTATAAAGAATGCATTCAGCATGGAGTGTTCCAGAATGGTCCAAAGGAACACTAAGAGGGTTCTTAACATTTGGCCAATAAAAGCCCCTTGAATGGTAAATACTCAAGGAAACATATTCCATTACAGTCAAGAACCACTCGAACCCATCAGCCCAACTTTTTGACATGCATGTGACATACTAAAAAACAACTTTTAACTACACGGTTAAAATTTTAATTATTATCTTCGTGTTCACAGATCAGAACAAAAATATGGTTGTTGTGGCAAGGTAAAGAAAAGGCAACAGCCCAAATGTTATGCCTTAATCTCCAAAATATATATCAGGATTGTAGACATCAATATGCTAAAGAAAAGGGAATACCTTACACAGTGTGCTTCATCAACAACAAAGCCAGCTAATTGCCTCTGCAATTTCTACCCAAGTCTTGTTAACATACAGTAATTAATTTAATAAAAAAGTGCAGTAATTATAAAAAAAAATAAGCTACTAAATACGTTCGATGCATTTAGTCAATAACTAGGAAGGTTTACCTTCTGATGCAAGTACTTTAGAACCTCAAGAAACGTTTGGTTGCCAGCAATTCTCTCAGGAGTCACATATAATAGTTTGCACGATGGTCTATCTTTCCTATGAAAAATAAAAATAAAAATAAAAATTTGAATCTGCTGATGGACATGAATTAAATAAATATTTAAAATATTATCTTATATTTATAACAATGAATAAACATCTTTTTTAACAACACTTCTATTTGGAAGCAAAATTCTGCTACAAAAGCATGCCTCCAAACTAAATTGTATCTCAAACAAAACTCCAGAGTCCATAAAAATGTTATAAGTTTTTGTTTTTTGCCATTAACAAAACGCATATGTGTGGACTAAAAAAAGGTGAGAATTGGAAGCGCATCTTCAGCAAATGAACTGGATAAAAAGAATGTAAACCTTGCCTTAGCTCTTGGAGGACAGCAGCTGCTTGAGATGCAGTTTGTTGAGAATTTAAAAAAGTTGCTGGAATACCAAACTTGAGGTTCAGTGTAATTATTTGATCTTGAATAAGGGAAAGCAGCGGAGATATAACAATTGTTACACCTGGTCGTAAAGTTGCTGGGAGCTGTGCAATATAAAATGTGAATACAATTTATAGGGCATGTGTACCTGCCTTCAACCTACTCAAAAGAAAAACCTTATATTCCTGGTAATTTTGGAGGACATGCATGGTAAATGTAAAGAGAAATAACCTGATAGCATAAGCTTTTACCACCTCCGGTAGGCATAAGAATGAAGCAATCTTTCTTTGCCAAAGCCGCTTTACAAGCTTGATGCTGCAATGGTCGAAACATTCTATTACCAAATATTACAATATTTGCTAGTTCAAGATCATCCAGTGCCTCCAACTCTTCATAACTGAGAGTTTCAACTTTTGATGTCCTGGAGCTATCTTTTACATGGTTCATCATTGAAACAGAATCTCGAGTTAAGGTGCTGTGACAACCCTTCAACATACACAAAAGAACGTCAGAATGTGGATTTATACCAAGGAAAACTTTGATTGTTACAACAATAATGATACAATGCATATGTGCATTCATAACAGTACTTGTGATTTCTTGATCAAACATGAGCAAGTCCATTTTATCTGTTTTTATTGAATATTCAGTTGGACACTAAATTAGTTGCTGCACAGTTCTGGACAAAAGACTAAATAAAAACCCTGAGAGTTACACAGCCAGCAACAAAACTGAATTGGTTCTTCAAAGCTGAAGAGAAATAGAGGGGTTACAGTAAAATAACTTTTTTATAACTCTTCAAATTTGAAAAAGAAGATGGGGTAGATTCAATGCCATATACATTTACCAAATCCAAGTCCTTGTCACTCGAAGAATCTAACTCCACAAAATTTTGGTTTGTTTGAGGTGAAGGCAAGTCCTGTATGATATTAATATTGCTTTTGGCCATATCACTGCTATTTGATTGATCATTATTAAGGACTCCCTTTCCCATAAAGCCTTTTAAAGCTCCACAAGCTTCAGATTCCATATCCTGTAGATCATCCCACTCTTCACTGTACTCCACAGATTCAGCTAATGCTGCCAGAAAATCATCACCACAATGCTCCACACAGATAAAATCTCGACCATCATCACCTAAGCACAGAATGAAAAAGAAGATAGGAAAAACACGAGTGAAATCATATCTATAAGATAGCAAAACAGAACCAAATTTACTCAACATTGGCCCCTTAAGCTTGTTGAAAGAATATAAATGAATTGTAAGAGTCCATATGAAGGGAGAATGTTAGATTGTATATATGAAATGTTGGCCTTGACTCTCAATAGCTTCAATTTCTAAAAAGAATTGATGACCAACACTACCATGGAATCAGAGTTGGTGCTCTCAAGCTGCAGTATCCCCAATTGTTATATTTCTAGTGTTGGCCCAATAGTTTAAGTTTTGTTAGAATTGGTGATCGAAACAACATTACAAAGCTAAGCTGCTGAAGACAAATTGATCTTTTTTGACCATTAAACGCTCTTGGCTGTCACATATAAAACAAAATATTTAAAATTTATATCCGTTTCCATTCATTCTTAAATTGTTAAAAGCCAATTTTATGGTTTTGAAATGAAAAACTTTCAGCAAGGGCGCAAGGCTAATTTTTCTAGGGTGGTCATTTCGAACTAATTAACTCACATAAGATTAACAAACAAAAACAAAAAGTTAACAGCATACGAAAGCATACACACTATTTTTCACTACAAAAATCATAAATTCACAATATAAATGTTACACACTCCGATTTTGTATTTTTCCTTCGAAGTTAGAAACAAGGAGATTTGTTTATAACCGAGTAGAGATTAATGCTAAATATGGGTACCATAGAGCTGAACTAGACGATCGAGGCACTTCTTTGCAGAACCTTCATCGAAGCCAAAATCTAGAGCTAAACTCAGCAATCGTGCTTTCTCCAAAGCCAAGTCGTCACCCGCCATTCTCCGACCTAATCTCCGATTGATTGAAACCTCAGGCGTTTGGTATCTCCCGCGCGAAATTGCTTTGAGACCCGCTTGAAGCATAAATTTGGTCGGCGTGTCCTAATGTTGAAAGGTAGCGTCGTGAAGTACGAAACGACATCGTTACATGGGCTAGCCGTTTCGGACTTGGACTGTTGGGCTTTATTTTAACACAAATGTTACGCATATAATGGGTCTGCTATTTAGTAGTACCCATATTTTCTTATTGGCAATCTAAAAATACCCTATTTAAAAATTAGTACTTTTTTAGCCCTCATATTTAAGGAATGGCACTCTTTTAGTCCAATGTGAAATTTTTATTGAAATTTCAAAGCATGTGTGACTCATGTGATGGGCATTTAATGTCATTTTAACTGTTCTAACCTCATTCCCGCCAGTCACTTAATGTTTTCCCTCCATTGTTGAACTAAAAAGCATAAAAAAAAAAAATAGAGCCCTCTCTCTCTCTAACAAACCCACCCTTCTTTCCTCCACTAGTTACCCATCACATTCCCAGCCCCATTAACACCTCCTTACCTCTGTTAACAATTCCAAGGTTTTATTACTATTATTGTTGCTGCTTTATTTCCATGAGAAAAATGGTTGAAGGAAATGTGCCAAAGTGTATATGTGGCATGAATAAAGAGCCGAGAAAGGAAACGTGTTAGTAAATAAAAAAAAAAGAAAAAGGAAACATGTTACATTCCTTTCATCTTTTTACTTTAAGCAGTTATAGTTATAGTTTTTCTTCTTTTAATTTCAACAATAATTTACTTTAAACTCAAATTTCAATAATGTAATTTATATGCTATTCACACGGTGTTAAATTCTCAATTTAAATATGAAATTGGACCGAAAAAAAGTACCAATTTTTAAATGAGGTATCTTTAGTGTAAGAAAATATGAGTACTAATACCTCTGATAGAGATATTCCTAAAATATTAAACCCATATAATAATTAACTAAAAATTCCATTTTAACATAGTAGTTTTTAGAATGAGAACCAAAATAACTCACAATAAGCTGAAATGGTTCAACAATATGTGGAAAATAAGATTTTAAAAGAACTCTTCAAATTCCTTTTTAATTTTTCTATAATTTCAATTAATACTTAAAATTTATTTAAATAAGTTGGCAAAAGGATTCTTTTGTTAGTAATTTAAAACTCTTATTAATTTGTTGAAAAAATTTAAAGTAGGTTTACAAATTTTAACTAATCAACTTTTTAATTTAAATTTGAAAAATTAAAGCAAAAATTGTTCCAAATATTTTTGAAATAGAGGAACAACTACAAACCTCATGTAACTACTATTTTTGAGGCACTGAAATCTAGGCGCAAACCAGAGGTTAGGATTCAATAAATATATTTATTTAAAACAAAACACAAAAAATACTATCAATAATATAAATATCTTTATAGAAATTTAAAATAGTACAAAACAATAATCACAGGATAAAATTTTAAGGATGGACGTAGGTCTATATTAAGTTATTTTATAAGTCGATTTTATTTTAATAGTTATTTTATAAGTCGATTTTATTTTAATATTTTAAAAATTTAAAATTTAACTGACCTATAATCCTTAAAAAACTAATACTCAAGCCAATCTACGTTGTTAGTTTGAGAGAAATTGGTTTGATAGTTGTGGACTTATAATTTTACTTAAAAATTATTATTATAATAAAAAATACAATAAAATATGCAAACAATATTTTAGTCCTACAAACACTTTTTTTAAAGTTAGAGCATATATGTGTGGTACTATCGATTATAAGAATTAATATCCTTGTTCATATCTAATGCATGATAAGTTTAAAATTATCAAATGTTTCATATAGAAATGATATCTCATTATTGACACTTCAAGTTTGATACTCCACTATTCACCCTCTCAAATTCAAAATCATGATTACATACGCTATATATTTATTTAAGGCTTTTACATTATATAATTGTATAATATTAATTAATATTTTTTTTTATTTTTTTATAATATTTATTATATAATATTTTAAAAAATATTAATATATAGAAGTATAGATCAGTTTAATTTTATTGATTTTTATTTTTAGGAACCTACAATCGAATATATAATATTGATTTTATAATATTTTAGACGTAGACTAATTAATTATAAAAAATTAAAAAATTGGTTTAAACTCGAGTTGATCGGTCATTTTTTAAAACAAAATCCCACCCCTACGATAAATATATGCTTCTAATCAGGAGAAATCGATTTTACATAGAAATGACCAATATTCAACACGTATATATATGTACTAATTGCAATATAATTAAATTAAAAAAAAAAAAACTTAAGAAAACATAATTCTTTCCTAATTACATCTCAAACATAAATACGTTTTGTTCTCTAACCATAAATAAACATAAAATTTCAATATCTCTTACGAAAAATCTCGGCACATTTGATTTTGAACCAACGCAATCCCCTGTTAAAAGATCGTTTGAGATTGGCTTGAACACGATAAAGCTTATACATGGCAACCCTTCTCTTTCTCTCCATCTCATGACCATTCCACAGAGACATTCTTTTAGAGTAAGGATCAAATGAAGAATAAGACCTCCTCATCTAATTCATGCTTAGCTTCTTAACTTTCATTTCTGGGTTCCTTTTGGCAAATTCATTCGAACGGTACCTGATCTCCTCCATCTTTCTCATTCTTTCTGCTCTTTGCCACCAATCCCACTTCTTTGTATGCAGAGGGTGAGAGAGAGAAAAGGCAAAGAGTGAAGAGAAAAGAGAAAGGTTTGGGGCTTTATGGCCAGTTATTCTGACGAAAAATTAAGTGGTAGAGGAAGTCTTTTCTGTTCTACACTAACAAATTACTATGGAATGGTTGGTGCTAAACTGTTAAGTACGAAACCAATTAGTTTTGGTTTAATTTTGAAGTTAGTTAACTTTGTTTGTTAATTTGTTATTAACCAAAAATCAAAACTTAGCCGAGCAAGATTGGACAATTGTATTTCACGCCTCTGAGTACAATGGTCGACGCTTTATATATATATATATATATATATTATATATATATATGCTCTTAACAAATAACAAGGATATCACATCAAATAATAATATTTTTATCACAACATTTATATATGTATGTATCAATTAACATGATATAATTTAATTAATCTTATATTAAAAAACAGTTTAATTCATTATTTTACGTTACCAACTTTATATATAATGATTAATTAAAACGTATACATATATCACTACCAAAAAAAAAAATATTTATATATATATTTATAACCTTTTTAGAGTAAGCCATGTTAAGGGGAAAAAGATCTAAGTGATTTGTATTGTATAGTATTCTTTATATATGAAATTTTATTTTTAAACTCATACGGTAAAAAAAAAAAAATTTTCTTACAACTTAAAATATCATATGTATTTTATGGAAAAAAAAAAAATGTTTTTTACAAAAATATATATTATTTTATATTATAATAATTGTCTGAAGAGAATAAAAATGAAACTTTGTGAATATTATCTCTCTTTTGACAAATTAGTCTTATCAATTTGCTCGTGATAGCTAAAACCTGTTAAGAAAAAATTGCAATTTTGTCTTAAACTTACCGCAACCCTTGTTAATTATAGCCTTTTGCTTTCTATTTTTTTGTTATTTTAGAACCTTTTTTATTTCCTTTTCTCTATGCTAACAATAATAAGCCAAATAAACCATTATTCTTAATATAAACTTTGAACATAAACTATTTCTCATACAAGAAAAATCAGAGCTCAAGTGACTATATCATCAAAGAAATCTATTTGCTCCAAGTAATTCTAGCTAAAGTGACATGACCGGAATCAAATTGGTCCTCACCATATCAGCCTACATGGAGAATTTCACATTTTTTCCTCTCTTTCCTATTCAAAATAGAATTTAGCCCAACAATGTAACAAAGTCATGCAGAGTTGTATATTGAACTGGTTTCTTAATAAAGGAAACTTTGGCATCTAATTAAAGTTTAAGCAGATAGATTTATGCACAGATAGATTTAATAGTTTGTGCAGTAATAGCTTCCTTAATAGTAGTCAATAATTACTGGAGGGATATATTTACAGTTGGATTTGATCTTAATAAGAAGAAGAAAGAACATATTTACTACACCTCAAACCTGGATCATTAATGCTCCTTACTATCAGCTTCCAACTTTCTACTCTCCTTTTTCGATTTCTTGCCGAGGTCCATGGGCGAGATCTGTATAGTGATCACAAATTAATCACAGCTCAAATGATGATAATATAAGTAAACATGCCCACAATAAAAGTCTAAAACACCCTCTGCATAAGACCTTGATAATGAAATTTAACTTTCTTCACTTACAATGTATGACTTCCACTCAATTTTCTCACGCCTGTCTGCATCAGCAACCCTAGAATGATTCCCTACATGGCGAAATATGTGAATGAGTACGACAGCATCAAGAGCTGCATATTCCAGCTGCATGAGAATACAGAATAATTTCAGTAACTTGTCAAACACAGAATAAATCCAAATGTAATATTTCTTGAATCAGATTTAGCCTTTAGAAGACTTAGATTTGTATATAAAATTAACATATCTAGCATTAGGACAAACATAACATGTTTTTGAGAATCAAGAATGAGCTACCACTACACCAAAAACATAAACAGTACACCATGCTCAATTCTCTCACAATAGTACAAAGTATTCCACTACGCAGAACCACAGAGATCCTCCACTCAAAAAGGAAACATCCTCTATACCTTAATTTGTGATGATAAGGATATATTGATATGCACATTTATTATATATAAATTTATTGATTACAACTTCTCTGGTGATGATACTTTGGTCATTATAGTAATCAAATTTCCATCAATGTTATTGGATGCAGATCATATTAGGACTCCTAACAAGCATTGGACATTCAAGAGTAGAAATTGATGATTACCTGATTCTGAGTCAAAGGGCGCTGCTCCCAATTGCTATTTCGCCGTGTTTTGTTTAAACCAACCCCTAGTATTTTCTACATAGAAATAATCATAAATAATTTAATACCAAAAGACTTCATGAAAATAGTGTAAACTCTGTTAGAAAAGAGGCAAGGAGGTAACAATTTAATTATCTTAAGGAAAACTAATGCTATAGAAACAATAGCTCCTATGTTACCTCAGCAAGTCCGGATAGACCTCCACGGTGTTCTTTGAATACATTTTGAATGTCCAGTAACATCTCATAGTGCTTGAAACACTCTAACTTCATATAGGAATGAGCCAGATGATTTATATCACATTGAAAATTATAGCCTAGTTGGGACACAATGCACAAAGAATCATGCTTGTAGCTAGGAAAAGCAACAAGAAGATATTGAAACAGTAAAAATTGCCAATCCCCTGACATGATCATTACAGTAAATAACACCGACACACATCATTCTACAAATTAGTCCCTGTTTAATGATACAAAAATAAAGATAAGAAAATTCAATCCATGCATATAGAAGGGCCAAGTATAAATAATTTATATTTTATAACTATAAGAAAGGAAGTCTTTCATTGTGAGAAAGGGTAGGAAGAAATCGTAACTGGCAATACATACCAAGTTTTAAAATCCTAGGAGACTGCAAAATGCGGGCTAGGCAATTATCTAGAACGACGGGGATATCTTTAAATAACTTTATCAGGTCTAAAATAAAAACCATCTTCTCAGAAGCAATTTGCATAATAGAAACCTGAAACAAGGAGAACAAAGTTAGGTTGTCGATATAAACAATTAATTAAATGGACACAAAACACAAGATGTATGGAAAATGCAATTTTGTTAAAAAGTTTATTTTAGTACCTCACTATGTTTTCTATAGACCATATGAAAGGACAAAGCAAATGAAAATAAGTGTGCATAAGATGGCAGATAACACCCACACCTTTAGATTCTCAACAATTAAATATTTTACCTTAGTCGCTCTGCTGCTTTTTATGTTATTTGCTTTCCATTCACAGTCGACGCCTATGACTTTACAACCCTCAATGTGGCATGTCGCATTGCATAAAGCATCAACATTATCAACCCAAACAACGTCTTCTACATATAATTCTCTAAGATGCAAATAACGACTATGGCTAAGACCTGCCTCGGGTACTGTACAAAATTGTAGAGAAAAAATATGAGTTGGTGTCAAAGTTGGTAAGAAATCTATGAATATTATATTAAAATCAAGGAAATAGTTTATGCTGGCATTGCCAATGGAGTATGCTTCATACATTTTATTTGTTGCTATAAAAAAGATTCTAGCTATGTCTCAAAAACAAAACATTGGATATAAGATTGCTAGCTTTGCTTGATTATGGGTAAAAGATGGACAATGACGAGGATGATTAGTGTTTAGTGCATCTCTATAAAGTTGGTAAGATGCTGAGCAAAACACCATCAAGAAAAATAGTATCTCCCTTTTCTTCCACATCTGATTGTCTGAAAGGTTAGGTCGAACAGTGAACCTAAAGCTATTTGAGTATCTCTTTTCAACAATCTATAAAAATAATATCTCCCTTTTTCTCCAATCGAATGTGTCAGATAATAGACTACTTACAGTTGGATAAATCGTCTGAACCTAAAGCTATCTAATAATCTCTCTCTTTTTGGATTATTTGTGTGCCAAATTTGATCAGAATAACTTTTAGTGGAAGAGTTCAATCAAAGTTAATGTTTTCTCATAAAGATGGACAAGAAAAGGGACGATCAAAACACATAGTTATGATCACTATTTTCATCCCAACTAACACTAATAACAAGAAGAACTGAGTTCAGGTTAAAGTTGACAAAAATATTTACAAGGCTAGAGTGTTTGTAATGATTCATGAATTTCAAGACTTTGTTGGTGACCATAATCTTGTTGTTGTCTGAGACTTTTGGAAGGGATGAACTAGTAATGCAGATAAAGTCTCAACTCTCAAATACATTACTGACTGTAGAAAAATAAACGACGCATCATACCTTTGCCATTCAAAAAACCTTCAAGTGAGTATCTATCGCATAATTCATCAACCTTCTCTGAATAGCCAGCTTCCAATGCCAAATAGACCTTAGAATATTAAAAGTTGAGATTATTATCAATTGCAAGAAACATTCTAGCATATGAAATATATACAAATTGTGTATTTCAAGCCAGTGGATCCGGAAAATATTTTTTTGGTAGGGCTAAGATATTAATGATTTTTTTATTGTAAAATGATGCTTAGATATTTAAAAATGTATCATGTAAATTAATTATTAATTTTATTGATATTATTTTCTTAAAAATAACTTCTCTTTAATAATTAAATAAATTAATTACAATGAATTAACAAAAATTATAAAATAAAAAAATTTAAATTCAATGTAAGCAAACATAAATAGACAAAAATTAAAATAATAAATGAAACAAAGGTTAAAAAAAACCTAGCCGCTTAAGAAATATTAAATTGAAAAAAGTAAGTTTATTTTATTTTACAAGATAATTTTTAATTTAATGCTATAAATATTTTTTTTTATTAAATATTACAAATAGATTCTTATACATTAAATAATAACAATTTTTATTAAATATTAATATTTTGTTAATAATTTTATTTTTAATGTCATATTTTTAAGATCAAAAGGTAATTTAATGCGGTTAAAATATATGATTTTAAATACTTTGTTTGGTTTGAAAAAAATAATTTTAAATGAAAGTTAATTGATTAAAAGAAGTAAAAATTTTACATTGTCAAAATAATAGGATATAAAATATTGTTATTATGTTTGTGTGTAAGACGTATTAGGAGAGAAAACTAATAAATTATTTGATAAATTTTATAATAATATAAGATAGAGAGCAGGGTCATAGAGGTCTCTTAGATTATATCATCTGTATCATTTGATACTTTAGATTATAAGTTGTGTCATTTAGTTCCTTAGTTTTAGAAAAAGAAGCCAATTAAAGACAAAATACATGATTTTAATGATTTTTTAATTAAAATATTATTTTTTAAATTAACATTTCAATATCAAAAATATTAAAATAATATAATTTATCATTAATTGACCTCTTAAAAAATAATTTTTTAATTAAAAAAATTATTAAAATCATATATTTTGTCCTTAATTAGCTCTTTTTTTAAAAATTAAGAGATCAAATGACACCACTTATAATCTAAGGGACCAAATAACACAAATCTGAGGACTTCTATGACACTTTTCTCTATAAGATATATAAGTTGGAGTTTACAAATAATGTGAGTTATATAACTATATAATTTTAAAATATGACTACTACTTGTATATATATATTTTTAAATCAAACCGAATTGCAGCCTGAGTAGCACATAGGGCCTCCCTTGTTTCAAGCAATCTAACAATGTGATGAAACCATTTTACTTGGGAATCCACATAAAAACACTAGCATCCTAAATCATATATGTATACAATCAAAAACAACCGTATAAATATGTCAATGATCCTATTCAAGAACTTGGAACATGTAAACCTAGTATACCTTAGTAGTTGCAAAGTTCATACCAATTTTTATTTTGTTAATTTTATTTAAACCTTAAACACAACATTCCCTTCAAATTGGAACCTATTACTTAATTTCTAGACCGGTATGCTATTACAGTATTATGCACATTTTAAGACACAACATCAATGTTGCTATATCATTGTAGTGAAAATTAATGTGCTAAAGGTAAACTAAAAGTTTCGACGCTTTAATTACGAAAATAAAAATATAAATTTCTTTCATAGGTTCAGCTCTAGGTGTAAGAACAATCCTTATAAATCATACAACACGCATTCTTCAAGAACACATAACACTCACGGCATGAATTGATCAACGCTTGTGATCAAGGCAACACATCACAATACTTACATAAATTAATAACAGATCACACACCAAATTAACATGGTTCAATCCACAATTGTGAATCTACTCAATGGGAAGAATTATCCTTGCCAGCAATTCACTAAATTCAAGGGTGTTTACAAGAGCTTCTTTACACAGCACACTACCACAAATCTTTCTTGTTCTTTCACACATGCCTTCATGCATTCTCATCTTCTTATATTTATACACATGAGAGACATGTGCTTATGTATAAGTACTTCTTGATCATCTACATTGATCTCACATTAGAACTTCTTTACACATGCTTAAAGTTAGTTACACACATATGACACACGTTATGGTAAAGCTTACAAAGAGTTCTTAATATCGCCTGTAAGGCTTACATTGTAAACACCATACTTTTGAGTCACACTATTTGTTACAAATTTTCACCTTGACTCAAGCCAATTTGGTGACAACTGTAGACACTGGATAACCCTTGCCTTAGGGCAGTGAATCGGCCTTCTCCAACTCTAAGTAGCTCCAAGCATGGCTTGAACTTACTTAGAGGAACAAGTTTGGTCATCATGTTTGTAGGGTTCTTGGCTATAGCAATTTTAATCAATTGTATCTTTCCTTCATTTACTTTGTCTCTGATGAAGTACAACTTGACATCAATGTGCTTCGTCCTTTCGTGAAACGTAGGATTCTTTGTCAAGCTGATGGCATTTTAGCTGTCACAATGCACCAACACAGGAGTGCACTTCAAGCCAAAACTCTCTATGATGCCTTGTAACCAAATTGCTTCTTTAATTACTTCAGTCAAAGCAACATATTCTGATTCAATAATTGACAAAGTTACAATATGTTGCAATGTGGCTTGCCAACTAATCATGTTTCCAAATAGTTAAAACATGTACCCAGTTAGTGAATCTGCTCACCTATATACCCTATATGTTGCAATGCCTCTAATAAATAACTCAAGATCCATTTGATAGTAAGCCAATGACCTTTTTCAGGATTTGACATGAATTTGCTCACCAAACTCATTTCATGAACTAAATCTAGACATGTGCAGATCATAGCAAACATGAGACTGTCCACTGCACTTACATATGGCACTTTGGATATGCTATGCCTCTCAACATCACTCTTGGGTGACAGTAGATTGGACAATTTAAACTGTGTGCTTATGTGTACTAAAACAGGTTTAGAATCTTTCATTCCATACTTTTCAAGAACTTTTTGTAAATACTTCTCATGTGACAGAAGTAGCACACCTTCTTTTCTGTTTATGGTGATTTCCATCCCCAGTATCTTCTTGGCTCTACTTAGGAATGGACAAGAGGATGGACGGGGACAATTTTTGCCATATTCGTCCCTAAAATCGAAAAAGTAACAGTGTACTCGAAATCGTCCGAAAATTGCTCTAATTCGAGACATGTATAACCGGGCAGGGATAGGTACATAAAAAATACCACTCCATGTTAGATTTTTTTAATTAAAAAAATTAATTCATCATAATTTTTAATAAATATTAGTGTTTTAATTAATAAATAATTTTAATAGATAAATATATTTATATGTTATAATTTAAATAATTTTTATATATATTTAAATTAAATTTTAAAAAATATTTCGGGTACGGAGGGGTTTGATTTTATTTACAACCGTCCCCGCCCCAACCCCGAAAATTTATATCTGGGTATTCTTCGAAATCGTATTCGTCCTAAAAAATAACGGGTAATAACCGATCCGTCGAAACGAATATCCACGGATACCCGAACCCGCTGATAAAATGTCCATCCCTAGTTCCACCCAAGTCCTTCATTTTGAATTCTGATGCCAACAAGCTCTAAAACTTGCTGTGATATCTCTACTGGACAAAAGCATATCATCAACATACAAAAGGAAGAACACAACAACTATACCATTTTTTGACCTTATGTATACACATAGATCATAGGCAGACCTAGAGTAACCTGAGGTACCAATGAAAGAGTCAAATCTTTTGTACCGTTGCCTGGGGACTGTTTCAATCTATAAAGTGAATTTTTCAAGAGACATACATAGTCCTCTTTCCTTTTCTGTACATACCCATCAGGTTGTCTCATATATATATCTTATCTTCTGGGTCTCCACGTAAGAAGGGTATTTTAACAACCATTTGTTCCAAGTGCATATTAAATTGTACTACAACAAACAATAGCATCTTTATGGAACTATACTTCACCACAGGTGAAAATATCTCAATGTAGTCAACACCCTCAACTTGGGTGAAACTTTGTGCCACAAGCCTTGCCTTGTGCTTAGTAGGTTCAACTCCTATGATTCCCTCTTTCAATTTATAGAGCTACCTGCAACCTACCAATTTTATGCCTTCAAGTTTCTTCACAAGCACTTAAGTTTTATTCGTCATCAATGAGTTGTATTCTTCATCCAAGGTCATTTTCCAACTCTTGGAATCAGTGGATGTCATTACTTCTTTGAAGGAACCATGTTTTGAACAATAAGGTTCAATTGGGGTAGCAAGTGCATAATGAAATATATATACCTCTGCTACCTCTGCATATCTGGCAGGTCTCCTTATGCTTCTTTTCACTCTATCCCTGGCAAGTTTCTAATCTCCCAAGGGATCAAATTCATTAGTGTCATCATCAATTTGTTCTTCTTATGTTGCCTGCACAACTTTCTTTTAACTATCATCATAGTTATGAACAATTTCTGGACTTGTGTCATCATGCTCCACTTTAATGACATGTGTTGTGTGACTTCTTTCTGCTTTGTTAATAAACCCAACGGGCCTAACTCTCAACCCAAAAGCTAGCTCAAGAGTTAGAGGACTGCCCAGACTTATAACTTGCACTTCTCCAGAACACCTAGTCGATGTGGGACATTCTCCTTCAACACCCCCCCTCACATCGGACAGGGGCAACGAAGGCCAACAAACCCACGATGAACTACGGGCCTGGCTCTGATACCATGTTAATAAACCCAACGGGCCTAACTCTCAACCCAAAAGCTAGCTCAAGAGTTAGAGGACTGCCCAGACTTATAACTTGCATTTCTCCAGAACACCTAGTCGATGTGGGACATTCTCCTTCAACATGCTTCAATGAGTACAAGTTTGATCAGCATGTGTCTCAATAGTAGACATTTCATCAAATATAAAATCCCTATTGATCACATTCTTCTTAGTAGATGGACACCAAAGCTTGTAGCCTTTTACACCTGAGCAACCAATAAACACACACCTCTTGCTTTTAGGGTGAAGCTTGCCTTCATTTATGTGGACATGACCTATGCATCCAAACACTTTTAGGTGGCCATATGACACTGTCTTTCTACTCCACATTTCATCTAGGATTTTGAAATCAATAGCACTGCTTGGGGTTCTGTTGATTAATATCATGCAGAATTGACTACCCTTAGCCTAGAAATGCTTGGGTAAATGGGCATCAGACAATAGACACCTCACATTTTCTAAGAGGTTTTTATTCATGCGCTCAACCACTATATTCTGTTGGGGTGTGAGCCTAACAATTCAATGCCTCTCAATGCCTTGTTCATAGCAAAACTCATTGAATTCTTGACTGCAAAACTCCATGCCATTATCAGTCCTCAACCTTTCACTCTCTCGTTGGTGATGTTCTCAACTAGTTTCTTCCATTGCTTAAACTTAGTAAAGAATTCATCTTTATGCTTTAAAAAAAAGACCCACAATTTTCTAGAATAGTCATCAATGAGTGTGAGGACATACTGTTAAAAAGAAAGAAAATTTGCATTAATATGTGATTGATATGCATTCATGAGTGATTGACATTTTTGACTAGTGATGGGAGCAAATTGTGGATCAAGCAAACAATTAGCATTTAGGAGTAATTGTAAGATCGTGATATTGTACATAATTACATTCCTATAATCTTTGTTATATATATGTATCAATACTTGTATAGAAGTTCATCAATGAAATACACACAGTAAATCATTTTCTCTATCAATTTGTTTATGGTATCAGAGCACCGATCCTAGTGTCTTTAGTCTAACACCTTCTGCCACAAACAAGATCTAAACTCCACCACAACAACCAACATGGTTTACACCAACGAAACTGTGTTTGAAAACCAGAACAAAATCCAAAAGGATTTCACATCAAAAGACATAGAGGAGAAGGAAACTACACTACCTGATCCTTTAGTCTTGAATCATTTACCCTGGTAAACACACCCCTAGATGGACGGAACTACAGAGAATGGAGTCGCTTTATGCGCCTCAGTCTCAACGCCAAGAACAAGCTTGGGCTAATCGATGGAACCGAGAAGGCACCTCCATCAACCGATCCAAGATTTCCCTTATGGCAACGCTGCAACGACTTGGTGATAACTTGGATCCTCCATTCCATTCAGCCCGACATAGCCCGCAGCGTCATCTTCTCTGATACAGTAGCAGCAATTTGGAGTGATCTTCATGACAGATTCTCTCAAGGAGACGATTCGAGAATCTATCAAATTTGGCAAGAAATTGCAAAATGTCGTCAAGGATCCTTCTCTGTTTCTGCATACTACACGAAGCTAAAAGGTCTTTAGGACAAACTTGCATCTTACCAGGAACCCATTTCGTGTTCCTGCGACATGTTGAAGAAGATTGATGTTAGAGAAGAAAAGGAGAAGGTGATGCAATTTTTGATGGGACTCAATGAACCTTACTCCCAGGTTCGTGGGGCAATCCTGATGATGAATCCACTTCTGGACACAAGAAAAACTCATGGATTCTCCAACATGAGAGGCAAATGGAGGTAGCAGTTCGCCGCAAGATTTCAACAATTTCCCATGCCATGCAGACCAGTCGTATGAAGGCATCAGCTGCGATAAATGCTTTTCCTTCTTATCACAAGGAGTTGTAATGTACTTACTGTGAACAAGGAGGACATATGGTTGAACGATGCTACTATTTAATTGGGTTTCCAGTGGGCCATAGATGGCATGGAAAAAATGTCAAGCCTAAAAACAAGAAACTTGCTGCCCACAATGTTGAGATGAAAAAGGACCCAATCAATTAAAGCCCAACTTTCACAACTGAAGAATACAAGCAAATCATGGCCCTGCTCCACGACAAAAACGGTAACAATCAACCATTTGCAAACGTGACAGGTATATTTACACCTAGTTGCAATAATATCGAGCATAATGCACATTCACCTTTATATTGAATAATGGATAGTGGAGCGACCGATCATGTATCACACCTCTTACCTACGCACAATAAAAATAAAGCGTTTCATGATTTTGTTGGCTTACCTAATGGAGAACAAGCACGCATTGAAAGTATAGGATCCATTTAATTGTCATCAAATATATCTCTTGATGGAGTCCTTCATGTGCCTAAATTTCGTGTGAACTTAATATCTTTGAGTAAATTGACTCAAGCTTTAAAGTGTATAGTGATATTTTATCCGAATTTTTGTGTTGTGTAGGACGTGGATACGAGGAAGACTATTGGCCTGGGCAAGCATTTTAATGGTCTTTACTACCTCACATCAAACCAAAATCCTCGCCTTGTCAACCACATCACCCAAGCTTCTGATCTTTGTCACCAACGCCTTGGACATCCATCCGTTCGACTCTCCACACCTTATCCCAATCTTTTCTAGATATTAGTTTCAATTCCAAGCATATTTGTGAAATTTGTCCCTTAGTAAAACAAACTCGATTATCTTTTGTTTCCAGCTCAATAAAAACGATTGCACCATTTGATTTAATTCATTGTGATATTTGGGGACCACACAAAATTCACACATTATGGGGCTCGATATTTTCTAACTATCGTTGATAACTATACTCATTTTACTTGGGTCCATCTCATGAGTCTTAAATCCAATACCCAATCTTTATTAAAACTTTCTTTTTTTGAGTTAAAACACAATTTAATCAGAATATTAAAATCCTATGCGCTGATAATGGAGGTGAATTCACATCAATGCGTTCTTTTCTTGAAGAACAAGGCACTATTTTTCAGCATACTTGCGCTCATACCCCTTAACAAAATGGGGTAGTTGAGCGTAAACACCGTCACCTTCTAAATGTAGCATGTGCCCTAAGATTTCATGCCAATTTACCATTAAAATTTTGGGGTGAGAGTATTCAAACAGCCTACTACCTTATCAATCGACTTCCCACACCCTTACTTTCTCACAAAACTCCATATGAACTCTTGCACAATACACCACCTACTTACTCAAATCTTCGGGTTTTCGGTTGCTTATGCTTTGCCACTAATCTCACCCCCGATAACAAATTTGATTTGCGTTCACATCGGTGCATTTTCATTGGCTATCCTTTTGGGCAAAAGGGTTATCGTGTTTATGACCTTAAAAATCACAAAGTTTTCACTTCCCGAGATGTTACTTTTCATGAAAATATTTTTCCTTTCATCAAATTACCACTAGAAAACCAAGAGGATTTCCCAGGCCTTCCTCATTCCATTGACCCAACAGAACCTATCACACATATCCAGCCTACACTCAACACACATATTCAGCCCACATCAATGCACATAAATGTCGTCCACATAACTGACGTCGACTCATCACCTTTATTCCATCCTAACCCAGCTCCACTCCAAGTGTACTCTCGTCGTTCTACAACCGTTGACGCCACCACCTCGTCGTCGGTGCCTTTTCCAGTACCGTCCTCACCGACGGACCATCATCCCCCGCCAGCCCCTTCAATCCCATCGGACCCTCCTCAATCCTTAATCTCCTTAGATCCTCACACCTCTTCACTCTCATCACCCGTATCTCCGGCGGTAGAACCATCCTTACCCGACCCAATACCCAACATTAATCCTAACCTTCGCCGTTCATCTCGTCCTCACCGGCCTCCACCTCATCTCCGAGATTTCAAAACGTACCATGCTACTGTCCTAGGTCCTGACGTCTCCTCTTCCTCCTCGTCCGACACTCGCTATCCATTACAACGGTATGTCTCTTACTCTGGGTTGTCTGATACTTATCGCTCATTTGTGCATAATATATCTCGACTGGTTAAGCCGGCAACTTATAAACAGGCTCGTCATGACCCTCAATGGATTGCAGCTATGAATTCCGAAGTTCAGGCCCTTGAGGATAACAACACTTGGACCATTGTTCCCCTGCCTCTTGGCCAGCGACCCATCGGTTGCAAATGTCTTTAAGATCAAGTATCATGCTGATGGCCGCATCGAGCGTTACAAAGCTCGTCTTATTGCCAAAGGGTTTACTCAACGTGAAGGCATTGACTACAAAGACACATTCACCCCTGTTGCCAAGTTAACCACTGTTCGTTGCTTACTAGCAGTTGCTGTGGTTCGGGATTGGCCATTACACCAAATGGATGTACAAAATGCTTTTTTACATGGAGAACTCACTGAGGAAGTGTACATGCTTCCTCCTCCTGGTTGTCATTGACAGGGGGAGAATGTAGTTTGTCGACTCAATAAGTCCTTTTATAGCCTTAAGCAAGCATCTTGCAATTGGTTTCAACGCTTTTTTTGTGCAATTTGAGAAATTGGGTTTCAACAATCACGGGCCGATTACTCTCTCTTTACACAGGTTCGTGGAGAATCCATTACTATTGTGCTATTATATATTGATGATATGGTTATCACAGGTAACAATGAAAAAGCCATTAGTAATCTCAAGGCATTCCTCAATAGTTGTTTCAAGATTAAAGACCTTGGACCACTCAAATACTTTCTTGGCATCGAGATTGCACGTTCTAAAACTGGAATCACAATTTGTCAACAAAAGTACACATTAGACATATGGGAAGAAGCTGGATTACTTGGAGCAAAACCAACAAATGTTCCCATGGAGCCTGATTTGGTACTAACAGAAATCGGGAGTGAAGCCCTCAAGGACCCTACTCAATACAGACGACTAATTAGGAAGTTAATCTATCTCACAATCAACCGTCCTGAAATCACATACTCCGTGAACACACTTAGTCAATTCATGCAGGAACCTAAGATGCATCATCTCAAGACAGCTCATCGACTCCTCCAATACTTGAAAGCAGCTCCGGAGCAAGGCCTGTTATTTCCATCAAATAGTTCACTTCACTTGATTGTTTATTGTGATGCCGACTGGGCAAGATGCCCGATTACACGTCGGTCAGTAACTGGTTATTGTACTTTTCTTGGCAAATCACTTGTGTCATGGAAAAGTAAGAAGCAAGCAACCGTATCAAGATCATCAGCAGAAGCCGAATATCGCTCCATGGCTGCAGCCGCTTGTGAGCTTACTTGGTTGAGACATTTGTTGAAAGATTTATGTGTTCCACATCCTCAACCAGCAAGGTTATTTTGTGACAATCAGGTAGCTTTGCACATTGCGGCGAATCTAGTCTACCATGAGCGGACAAAGCACATTGAACTGGATTGTCACACAGTTCGTGAGAGAATACAAATAGGAGAACTAAAAACAGCCTATGTTCCAACTGGAAGTCAAATTGCAGATTTATTCACTAAACCATTACAAGCACCAGCATTTCACGCTCACATTAGCAAGTTAGGTGTCATTGACATTCATTCTCCAACTTGAGGACATTCATTCTCTAACTTGAAAGGGAATGTTAAAAGGAAAGGAAATCTGCATTAATATGAGCTTACTTGGTTGAGACATTTGTTGAAAGATTTATGTGTTCCACATCCTCAACCAGCAAGGTTATTTTGTGACAATCAGGCAGCTTTGCACATTGCGGCGAATCTAGTCTACCATGAGCGGACAAAGCACATTGAACTGGATTGTCACACAGTTCGTGAGAGAATACAAATAGGAGAACTAAAAACAGCCTATGTTCCAACTGGAAGTCAGATTGCAGATTTATTCACTAAACCATTACAAGCACCAGCATTTCACGCTCACATTAGCAAGTTGGGTGTCATTGACATTCATTCTCCAACTTGAGGACATTCATTCTCTAACTTGAAAGGGAGTGTTAAAAGGAAAGGAAATCTGCATTAATATGTGATTGATATGCATTCATGAGTGATTGACATTTCTAACTAGTGATGGGAGCAAATTGTGGATCAAGCAAACAATTAGCATTTAGGAGTAATTGTAGGATCGTGATCTTGTACATAATTACATTCCTATAATCTTTATTATATATATGTATCAATACTTGTATAGAAGTTCATCAGTGAAATACACACAGTAAACCATTTTCTCTATCAATTTTTTTACATACGTGTTACCACCAAGGGAAAGAGTGGAAGCTAGCCATTAAAGGTCAGAGTGCACATACTCTAGGATGCCTTTAGTGGAGTGTTGTGTAGGTGAGAATTTTACTCTTTTTTGTTTGCCTTTAATGCAATGCTCACATAGGTTGATAGAAGTCACTTTGTCACCTCCAAGTAGCCCATGCTTTGACAATTCAATGAGCCTTCTATTACTAATATGCCCTAACCTCTTGTGCCACAGCATTGAGTTATCCTTTTCATAAGAAAATTCTTTAGTTACGACCTTGCTTTCTAGGACATACAAGCCATGTTGTTTGGTGGCCTTGAGTACAACCAAAGAACCCTTGACTACCCCCATCTTACCATTCTTTACCTTAATTGAGTAACCAGCACCATCCAGCATACTTATAGAAATTAAGTTCTTAATGTCAGGCAAGATCTCAACCCCTCCATCAATCACTAACCTTACTCAACCATTTCCTTTTATCTTGCATTCATAGTCATCCCCTAGTAGCACCTTCCCACCATCAAACTCCCTTAGATTCACAAACCACTCTTTCTTGGGACAGATGTGGAATGTACAACCCGAATCAAGAATCCATTATTAATTAGATTTGGTTGTGGTAATAGCTAGGATTTTAGGACTACTTGATCTATTTGACACCACATTTGCATCACCATCATTAGACTTTTCAAAACCTTTCTTCAAGATTGGGTAGTCACTCCTATAATGACCTCTCTTTGACATGCCCAACACTTGCCAGATCATTTATTGGACTTTGATCTTGATCTAGATGAACTATACTTCTTAGAGCCATTTTCACGCTTGCTAGTTCTTCCTTTAGTCATCAATGACTTACCACTACTGGTTTCCTTCTTGTCATTCATGCCCATGTCTTTTCTTTCAAGTTTCAACTCTACATCCCTGGACCTCAAAGCAGCAACCACGGTCAAAAGTGAGCCCCTCCCTACCATATTGTAGTGCATATTTAACTTCCCTGAACACCTCTGGCATTGAGTTTAATAGGATAACAGTATGGTTTTCATCAGACAGTTTTTCACGGGAATCTACCAACTCAATAGTCCTCCTCTTTAGTTTATAAGATTTGATTCCAAGTTCTTGGTAGTGTCCATTTTGAAGCCAAACAATTGGACTTTTAAGGCTTATTCTACTTGACAGTGACTTCACAAGATAGAGTGCATCTAGCTTCTTCCATAAAGCAAGTGCTAATTTCTCTTTATTCACCTGTCTAAGAACATTGTCTGCAAGATTTATAATTATACTGGTACTGGCCTTTTCAAGAACTTTCTTCTTGCTCAGAGCCATGGTTTCTGCAGGAAATTCTGGTGCATCAGCAACTTCCTCAGACACATCTTGCTAAACTAGTAACGAATACATCTTTTTCTTCCATAATCCATAGTCTCCTGATCCATCAAACTTATCAATCTCATGCTTAGTGCTTCCCATCTTTCTTGAACTCATTAGCAAAGTCTATACTGATCTCTAAAAGAATAGAACTATTGATCTTGGGTAGTTAGGTTCATCAAGCCCAAAAGTTCCAAGAATTCAACAGTATGCAGGATCAAACAATATCCTTCAACACAGCTTTGATACCAGATTGTAAGAACAACCCTTAGAAATAATACAACTTGCACTCTTCAAGAACACATAATACTCACGGCATGAATTAATCAACGTTTGTGATCAAGGCAACACATCACAGTACTTGCAGAAATTAATAACAGATCACACACCAATTTAACGTGGTCAATTCACAATTGTGAATCTACTCCACAGGAAGGATTATCCTTGCCAACAATTCACTAAATTCAATGGTGTTTACAAGAGCTTCTTTACACAGCACACTATCACAACTCTTTCTTGTTCTTTCACACATGCCTTCACGCATTCTCATTTTCTTATATTTATACACATGAGAGACATGTGCCTATGTACGTGTACTTCTTGATCATCTACACTGATCTTACATTAGAACTTCTTTACACTTGCTTATAGTTAGTTACAAGCATATGACACACGTTACAGTAAGGCATACAAAGACTTATTAATATCGCATGTAAGGCTTACAATAAAAACACCATACTTTTGAGTCACACTATTTGTTACATAGGATGAAAATTTATTCTAAACAGCATTAAAGAATAATAATTTACAGGATGCCAGTTCAACCATCATGTAAGAACATTTTCTTAGGTGGCCAGAGTGTTAAAAGCTACTGACCAGATATTCAAGAAGTTGCCTATCCATGTTTGCTTTTGTTTCTGCAACATCCCAGCATCCTTTTTCCGCAAGTTTCTTTAGAGAGCTGCAAGGAGTCATTAATTCTTAAAATGCATAATCATAAACTTGAGGGAGGAGGATCAAGGTATCTAAATCCTTATAAACACGCACTATTTAAAACAGAAAAGATTAATCAATGCAACTACCTCTCTTTACCCTTGTGATAAATGTCAGGAAATTCGCGCTGCAGACTGTTTTCTTTTATAGTCTTGTAAGCATCATTTAGCATATTCCTGTATATATATTCTTGAACAAGAACACATAACATTGACTTTCCCATAAATGTAGCCCACTTTTCTGCAGCTTTGAATTGATTATTCTGAATCATATTCTGGAAAAAAGATGGGCCAGACTGGCGGATTGAAAAGTGCTCCAGTAGAGTAACTGCAGTCATATAAGACTGAGATTCTACCAACTGCAATATGTATCTCTTAACAAATGTTTTTGCTGTGTCAAAACTACAATCATTTTGTGTCTTCAATGGGCACAATACTTTCTCAATGTTTTCCAATTGAATATCAAAAACTTCAAGTATCTCTGCAACTATCCTCCCATTATGGTTAACGAAGCCCCCAACAATATCAAGAAACAACCGGATTGCTAGATCTTTTGCTTCCACGTAGCCCACAGTGGTAGTTTCTGCCTTAAGCAAAGAGCATAAAGCAGATATAATCAAATGACTGAAACCTTCACAATGTGCTTCAAAAATAGGCAGGGCATAGAGGCACTGAATAACAAATGTAGCTGGTCCAAATTGGAAGTCATTGAGTAGAACTAGATTGACCTGTTGTTGAAGAGCTCGAAACTTCTCAGTTGCCTTACATGTGCCTAACTTTGTTCATAACAAGAAAATAAAAGAAAAAAAAAACAGACAGGCAGACAGACAGAAGGCAGGATTACAACAAAAGTAAGAGAGAAAACTTTAAACAGAATGATATTTGGCAGCATTCATTTTGAAATAAATAAGCATCATAAGGCAAATTATTAAAATTTTCCTTTAAAATGATCTTAATTGGAAAACCAAAATTTTAAGATGAGGAAGAAGTTCTTGGGCGACAAATTGTTTTTGGACTTGATAAGATCAGAAATCCTTGAAAGAAGATTCGTACCATGAATATAGCATTCTTTGAGGAGGTATAAGAATACCACAGGAGAAATGTGTTTTAGATCAGAGAAAGCATGCTTGGAAATAGCTGTTAACTGCTGGCTTTTTTCTTCATTGTTGTTATGCTCTGCAGCTCTCTCCTCCAAGCCCATATCAGATTGAAGCAGAATATCCAAATTTTTTGAATGAAACTAGCTTGACAATCACAGTTAAGTTACAAGATTGTAATTAATAAAAATTACTCAACTGTAACAAATTCAATTTAGCAACTTAACCATAATTTTAGTTTCTATTTTATAGCATGAGTTATTATTGACAAGTAAACAAATCCAACTGTCAATTAAAGGAGTCAACATCCAAGCAATGAAGAAAAAGATAATAGGAACATTGTTTCTGTCAACCAAAAAGAAGTTGACAAGCCTTCCCGTATTGTGGCACCTCATTTGTCTCTTACTCAACAAGATGTCATAAAAATCTTTTTTTCATAGTATGAGGACTAAATTGTTCCTCAACTTAACAATTAATGTTGGATTAAAACTCATATTAATAGCAAAAAATTTGAACCATCGTCATTAAAGAATAACATAAGGTAACAAAAACAAGAAATAAAAAATAAAAATGTTTTGCTGCTAAGCATAGCATTTTGATAATTTATCAGCCAAACAAAAGAACTCAAGAAATTGTAAAACAATCATTCATCATGGAACCGCACAATAATAACACGAGAGTTCGTTAGAATACATTGACCCTACAGCTTGCCCAATTTGTAGCAACGACCAAAGCATTTTGGAATGCATTATACTATTAAGGAGTTACTTTGACACAAATCTAAAAGTTACTGCTACATTCGATGGAAGAAAATGCTGGGAACAGAAAAAGAGAGCTAAAATACTAACGAGCAACTTGATGTTTTCTTCTGAAAAAAAAATTTCTAAGCAAACAAACAATGGAACAGTAGTAAAAAACTTACGAAATTGGTGGGTTTCTTCTTCGTCTCACACTTATCATTCAGTAGTGAACTTTCTCTATGTACAAAAATTGGTACAGAGCCTTTGCTCTCGATATTGCGAACCCTTTTTCTCGGGTCTACAGTCCTGAACATCTAAACATGTCAGAGTATTGTATTTATAGATTTTCTAGATTTGCTAATAATATACCAAAATAACTAGTAGCAAATAAGTTTAATTGTATATAATAAAACCTTTTAAATAATTACATTGAATTCCAACTTTAGATCTTTTATATATCTAAATAAATCACATATAACAAGAGCTGCAACTTTTCAATTTTGAGTTTCCATTTTTAGCACTTTTGTATTATATATATATATATATATATATATATAACGCATATATTTTAAATTAATTTAGTAAGTAAGTTATATAAATATAAAGGAAATAAATATATAAAATTGTTCATCACATATTCACATAACTTAAGGTTTTAAGCTGTGCGTTATCACTTTAAGGTATTATTTCTAATTTCACATGTTGTTAATTTATTTAGAATTTTATACGCTATTAATAATAACTTTTTAAAGTAACTAATTATACGTTTACAAATTCATTTGTATTTAGTAGATTTTGAAATGGGTCCTTTACGTGCCTACTTATATCCAAGAAAATGTCAACGACATGGGAGACATTATCCTCTATTTTGTATTTCTCAATATCAAAACAAAACATCCTTTATCTTTTAGCTAAAATATTGAGAATATTGCTAAAATGTCGTTAGATTATTGGTTAAATGTTTTCTTTTGGTTAAAATATCTTAAATATTTTGGATATTGTCATTAAAATGTCAAAAATATGAATATTGATTTTTTTCCTCTTTCTTCTTCATTTCAATTATATTTTTCCTCACTTTTGGAGCTAGAGAATAGTAAATTATAATAAAGAAAATAATATATTTTACTGTTTTATATTAATATTAAACATGTAGATTGCACCGAAGAATAAGACTCATGAGTACTTTAAAAAAAATAATCAATAAAAAAATTTATATATTGTCAAGATTTATCTATTTATAATAGTTAATATAATTAAATATTTTATTTAATTAATCAAACTTTTAACCACTTATTTTAAAATATGTTGCAATATAAATATATATATATATATATATAATATATATATATATATATATATTATTAATTAAAATTATTGTTTAATATAAATATTAAGTAAAAAAAGTTTAAAGTATAAGTAATCGATTATTTTAATGTTTTATAATAAAAAAAAAAATTATATTTTTGATAAATTTTTTTATAATTTATGTGAGTTTTTTCAAAAATTTAATCGACAATGACAAAGATTATAATAAAAATTATATTTTGACATTTTGATAGACAATACATTTCAAACTTTGCTTATATCTGATAGGGTTTGACCACGTCTTCTCAATACGTGAAGCATGTATCAATAATTGTTAAGTACTAATGAATAATGATGATTTTAAAAGAATAACACTATACCGCAAGAGTCTAATTAATACATGATTACACGATTAAGATATATAAATTTATTTTTTTTAAACTAAAAGAAAAATAAAATTATTGGTTTAAAATAATCGTAAATTGATATTCATGCTGATAAATATTTTTTATTTTAAAAAGAGTAATTTTATGTAGAGTCATGTTTATACAATGACTTAATCATATCCATATAAATCAGGTGAGAGAAAATAAAAAACAAAATAAATATGCAAATAAATGGTTATGATAAAGTTATAATACAAAACATAACTCTAAATCACGTTTCCAGGCATTTTTTTTCTTTTAAAATTCACTCCACGACACTGCTTCATTATATTAAGAGTAATTTTCATAGGAAAAAATATATAAAAATTATTTTTTTAAGAAAAAAGAGAAGTAATAATAAATGAGAAATTATTTTTTATTTTTAAAATAAGAATAATATGGTAACATGCCATAAAATAGCACTAAAAAAAACTTATGTGAAGAAAAGTTACCTTAAATTTAAATCTAGATGAAAAAATATCACAAATCGTGATTTTATTTAACTAAAACAAAAAATAAATAAAACTGTTCCGGAGAGAAAGTTAACTCCCACAGAAGAATATATAGCACTAGACAAAATCTATGAAAAAAAAACCACTAGATCTAGATAAATAAATAAAAAAATACATTAATTATAATTTTATTTAACTAAAATAAAAATAAATAATCTATTAGCAATTAATAATTTATAGTAGTAAAAAAGAGGCAGAATTACTGAAGGACGTGGCAGAGGCATCTATTCCTAAATTGGTGTTAAGAATGGGCGTGGCACGAACGATGAAGATTATGTTAATGATCATAACTATTCTCTATTAATTTTAGGTAAATTTGAATATTAATTATTGATTATGAATAGGTAGTATTAACCATAATTATTATTTTTTAATATTTATTCAAAACTATACTTATTTTAAAAAAAAAAATTAGAAACTTAAGATAATACTTATTATATTAAATTATTTAAAATATTTAGCAAACTTATTCTAGGTTTTAAAGTTTTACTTATTTATTAAAATAGGAAAGGTCAGTTTAAAATTTCAACATTATTTGGGAAAAAAAAGTAACATTACATATAAAAGAAACGTATAAATGCGCAATTTTTTTCTTTTATTAATTTAATTATATGACATAATCTTTATATTTTATTTTTAACTTTATTAAAAAAAAAAATATGTGTTCATCTTTTTTATAAAGTAAATAAATATATGTTTTTAAATTTTATAAAAAAATTTATTTTTACTAAAAAATTTAAAAATAAAATAAAATTAATAATTATGATATTTATATATTAAAAAATTTATTTATCCTTATTAAAACAAATATACGATTCTATACTAAAAGTTGAAAAAGATCACCAGCACTGCCCTTTCACAGGGAGTCATTGGCTCAAAAAAATGGCACATATTGATCAAACTGACACGGTCTTAAATTTGTGTCACAAGAATGCATGTTATAATTACTTTTATTTAAAATTAATTATTAATTTTATTAAATAACTTAGATTAAAAATAATTTCAAATTATTTATATTTATTAAAAACATATGTATTTAAAGAGGCTGGAAAAAAAAAAAAAACAAACAAATATGAACACGTCAGGATTGACATTCTTTAATAAACACCAACCAATGTATATCCAGAAAATATATATATAATTTTCAATTCTTTTTTAATTCTTTTTTTTTTTTTTTCATTTTACACATTACAAACAAAACTAACAGCCTTAAGTTAAGCCTTTGCCTGCTATATGCAGCTTTGGTACCCCACATGCTTATTTCAGATCACTCATATTACAGTAACTTTAACTTTTGTCTGTCTCTGATTTGTTTTCCTGGAGTTTTGTATATCAACCTTCTCTCAACTTTTATAATGAAATGTGAAAACACAGTGAAAATAGGTACATTACAGAAAAGATGACAACACAATTTGCTTCTGGTAAAGGCCTCCCTTTCTATTCTCATTTTTGCAATTTGCAAATTAGTTCTTGACTCCCTACCTAAGAAATAAAATATATACTTGATCCTTACTCCTTAGAAAGGAACTAACATAGCTTCTTTGTTTTACAAATGTATCTATTTGAGACAAATGTTGGGCAGGTTCATAGCTATTGTAATTAGAGCAATGAAGTCCAGTAACCTTTTTTTTTGTAATAATTTAATCCATCAATTTTAAAAAATCACAATTTAGTCCAAATAGTTAAATCTTAGTTTTTTTTTTTTTTTTTTAATTATTTTTTCAATTGCATTTGAAAAAAATTAACATGAAAATTTAATCCATCAACTTTAAAAAATCACAATTTAGTCCAAATGGTTAAATTTTAGTTTTTTTTTTTTTTGAAAAAAAATATTTTTTCAATTGCATTTGAAAAAAATTAACATGAATAATTTTTGAAAAACTTTTTTAAAAATAATTTTTTTAAAAAATATAAAAAAAAGAGAGGAAGAAAAACATAAAAATTGATCATTAGACCTGTGTAATCACTTTTTCAAATATGATGGATTAAACTGTCACACAAAAAAAAAAAAGCTAGTGAAACTGCTCAGTATTTTTTTTATATGAACTAATTTTATAAATAAATTTTTTTAAAGAAGCTTCTAAGACTAAAATTAAGAAAATATGAATTGGAACCCCTTATCATTTATGTGTGTGTGTGGATGTTGGAATATGTTTCTATTATTTAAGAAAACTAAAATATCACTTCTAGGCGATAAAAAGAATGTTTTGCACTTTGTTGTGGTAATGTCCAAGGAGAGCTTCTAACACTAGAAAAATTAATGATCAAATAGAAACTTTTTATCAAATGTGTTTTCATATTTCAAATAATATTTTTGTTAGTGTTGAATTTGTACAACTTTTAAGCAAAATTCAAACTAAATTAATTTTGTCGGTTTTTGAAAATGAGAAACCAATCCAAAACAATATTTTCAATAACCTTTTGTAGGAGTGACAATTTTTGACACTACATGATAGTACGATTCGAACACAACACGACACAAATTTTTTTTAGTAAAAATTGATCAATAATTTTTTTTATGTTCTTAAAAGTTTTAACAAATGGATATAATTATAATCTAGTTTTTACTTTTAAGAATTTGAATCATACAAACACTTTACAACATATCAAAAAAGGTAAAAACTTGATACCACACGATCGTGGCAACTTAGCAACATACATTCACAGTAATTTTTAAAGTACAAATTAGAATAAGATATTTGTTGAGTGAAATTGTGAAGAGGAAGTACATAGGCATATAAAGCCAATTCTAAAAAGAAAGAATAAGCTAAAAATAACACATTAATTAAAAAATAAAATAATAAAATTTAAAATATATGAGTTGATTAGGTTCTTTGAAATTAAGAACCAAGCCAATCCTTGCCCAATCAAAACCGAAAATATTGAATGGTTTGGTTCAATTGGTGAAATGACATTTTTGTACACTCCCAAATGCGTTTTTTCTTCTCAAACTATTTTATTAAACCAAATATAAGCACAATTACAACTTACAAGCAATCATACCACACATTCATATGAAAATTATTTTAACAAAAGCACTAGAACATATATAGGCCCTAAGAGGTGTAATTAGGGCATAACTAAGGTACTTGGTATTTTGTTTTTATTCCTATTAATTTCTAAAAGCATGATAATATAAATATGAATGAGTAATGATAATTGTGCATGAAAAACCAATGTATTATTGTTGCCCATATGATGCAAATCATTAACTTTCTAAATTGGTGAAGACTGTTATGTGACCCTGTTCCCTTTTTTTTTTTTTTTTTCCGCATGATTGATAAAAAAACAGTAGTGATATTGAGAAATAATATGTTCATCATATAGGTGAAGAAAAAGAAGCTTTTAGGTTTCTCAATTCTGTGTTGGTACATGATATTAACTTAGTTTTGATGAATTCATAAAATTTGAACCTCATTTATTATTCTTTCATGGTCAACATCAATTATTATTGTTATCAACAAGTCCACTTAGTTTTCATTTCATTACCAAAAATAGATAACAATAATTTACAATTTTGATTTGTCGTGCACAATAGTCGCATAAAAACTTATGTGTTGATAGAATCTAGTAAGCATATACTAGACATCAACCAACTGGTTTATGATAAGAGGGACATATGGATACTAAACTCAGCGTCCAAACATGCTTCTTTAGACAAATCCTTATCATGATTTTTGGATGGAAGCTGAAGATAAAGAAAAAAAACACTAATTAGGTACTGAAGTGAAGTGAGTGGGCATTACTAGAGTCCACAGCTATCTATAGGTTCATGATTCAACATGTTGAAAATAGAAGGCTGTAATAACTACCACTAAAATGTGAGCTGATCTTTGAAGCACAAAGTCTAACTAGAATACAAGACATGCTAATTAACAAAGAGAAGAAACTTTAAGAATTTATGAATCATAATTTCCCATATGATGCTTATCCAAATAGAGCTTTGCTATGGAATCACTTATAGTTAAATTACTTGAGTCTATTCATGTCAAAGTAGAGAAAACATGATCGAATTTCATCATTCTCATTCTCATTCTCTTCTCTCACACTAAGGTATTTATCACTTTTTTCGTAAGAAAATATATTAAAAGAAAAAACAATCAGGCTATTGAGAATCGATAAAAAAAGTGCTTATTTATTAAACAAAAGAAAATGAATAATTACAAAAAATAACACTCATAAAACTTATAATTACAAAAATAGTACCTCAATAACATTGAATAGTATTCAATTGAATGACGTTTAACATTAAACTGGTTTAAATTATCGCAATTTAACTTGAACAATGTTCAATTAAATGACGTTTAAAGAAAAATGATATAACAATATTTTTTTAATAGTAAAAATATATGAATTTGAATATAATTAGTGCTATGTTTGTTGTTATAAATTTTGAAGGCTATTTTTTTTGTTTTTTTTCAAAAAAAATAAAATAATAAATAACAATAATAATAATAATAATAATAAAGCTTTGTTATATTTTAGGATCGTATTTTAAGGTAAACTTGTTCATATAACTTAGTTAGCAGAATATATAACATGACTGCCTATGAAATACCATATTTTGCACCATGTTATGAATTTGAGAGAATCTCATGCATACATTACAAAAATATTAAATAAATTAATCCCAGGTGTTAGAACCAGGAGTACTATAATTTTTGTTAATTCTCAAAATACAAAACCCTTAAAAATGGGCGGAGTGCTTACCACAGGGCAAGCTTTTTACTCTTGGCTTCAACATAGGACTAAAGCCCATGCACATCAAGATCAAACGATGAATTTGCGTACTGTAACCAGCAAGGTATATGATATTATGATTCTCTATTTGTGCTTGTTTTATTTATTTAATTTTAATCGTACATTTTTAATCTATGTTGTAAAATGATGCAATTACTAAAGAAATATTTCAAGTAATAATTTCTATTAATATAATCAAATTCATTATATGCATTAATTAATGTAGAAGTAGATGGTTGAGATTCAAATACAAGCAAAGAATCATAATCCAAGCCTTAAACTCATGGATTAAAATATTTTGACATTATGTTGGGGAACACATGATTTGTTTCAAAATACCTCAAAAATGTCGTAGTGATAAAGTTTTCAATTCAATAGAGTTATATAATCTAAGTAGTAATTATTAAACAATTTCAAATTTTTATAAATTTTACAAAAAGTTTCATCCTTTATGAAATTTTTTTAATCATTCCTTCAACTAGAGCATGCAGACCAAGAACTGAACAGAATACCCATTTTCTCCACCTACATTATATGGACAAAAAAACACAATCACTATGTTTTGTTTAAGTAATAGGCTAATTGCTAGTGCTAGGGCTAGGGCTAGGGCTAGAGTACTCTCAATGCAATATACACATGCACATCTTTTCATGTTAAAGTAGAGTTTTAAGGACCATAAACATTTCACATCAATTTTATGTTAAACTTAAAATTTATAGGAGTATAGTGCATCTGTCCAATCAGGGTACACAACCAATCTTCATAAGAAAATACATTGAAGAGGCAATAAGACCCATGTGTAAGCATGAGAGCCTAAACCAATTTCACTATGTGAGTAATGATTTTCCAAATTTGCCACCAAGTGAAGACTGCTAGCAGAAAGATCTGTCTTAATTCCATTAACTTGAGGCAACAGATGACATGACTGACAAGAGCATCAAAGCTTTCCTCCAGAATACCTCTTTAGTGATCATGCACTTAAAAAGGAGGTGCATGACAGTTACATCCTTCTTACAACAAAGAGGTGACACATTTAGAACATCCACTCCCTTTTTGATTAACTGGATCCTGATGGGTAGAATTTTATTTAAGTATTGCCAAAAAAAAAAATTACATAACAGGAAAATAACTTTGCATAATGCAGGTGAAAAAAAAAGATTACAATATTACAAATATTTAACAGATCAACTTATAAGTTTACAAGCGCCCTTAAAGAAATGTCATCAGAAACTGTACTGCTTCTTTATCTTGAATAAGCCATTCTTCAAATATAACAAGGTCTTTTCTCATGAAAGGTACAATAACAAATTAGTCTTTTAACTTCAAACATTACGGTAGAGAAACTGATTTTAATTCATGGATTGTTTTTATGCATATGATTCTAGAGGCATTAGAAGATGTACCTCCTAACTTGTTTAATGACATTAGAGTAGCAAGCGACACCAAGATGGACTGAAGTGCTATGAGCTAATAAAGCATAAGTGAGCACCACTTTTGTAAAACGAACCTCATGGCTCTGATGATTCCTACATGCTTGAATATGTTTCTGCAAATAAATCTTGATGGAATACCTGAAGACCAAAGAAATAGAAAATGAGAAAAGAAAAGCATTTTGTATCTCAATAATAAAGTAAACTAGAAAAGAAAATATGAACAAAATAAAATGAAAGTAATTTACCTTTTGAAAATGTTCCAACTCTTTCCTCAGATCTTCTCCACATATCCTAGCTAAAGGTTGCATGGTGCTAGGCAGTATATTTTGATCATTTAAACCTCTACACGTCTGCAAACAATATGAGTAAGATACAAGTGTGAAAAACTTAGAAATTAGCACAAGTAGCAATAATGATATGAGTTGGTTGGTTAACAATGATGAACAAAATATTGGCTAAAATTAAAAACAAGTCCATTTTCCAAAATATTTGCATACGCATTCTTCTGATATAGGCATAGAATAGAAACATGAGACCGAAGGTAAAGACGTATTTCATTTCTATAACATTCACAAAGTAAAGTTACCAGCTTAGAACCTTCACAAGACCTTGAATGTTGCATTTCCAAAAAGTTCAAACCCTTATCTTGCCTTATTGCAACAGAAACACGGATGATTGCACATAGAAGTTTGAATTTCTTTTTAACCTGTAAATGATGAGAACAAAACATATAGATAAGCAGAGTTGTTCTTTCTTCTACTCTTCAAAATATTTAATTTAGTTTGCAAAGTGTATGGACTATGCTACCTCCACGGACAATTCCTTGAAGGAAGCATGATCAAAGTTTGGTAATTTCTTCTTGCTGTGTCTTGCAAGAAGTGCTATCAACTGCAGATTTGCTATGTCCAAAATCAGTATAAAGCTCAAAGTAGATATCAAGATTGATCACATGGAAGATTCGACAACATACCTTCACTTCCTCAGTGCTGTAACCATGAAGACAGTTACTGTTCTGCACATAAAGGATACGGGTCACTAAAATCCTCCAGACAAACTTAAATGTATATTGAGTGAGAGTATTGGTAATACAGTATTTTCTTGTTGAACAGCTTCAACATTATATCATCAATTAATGATAGTCATCTACCCAGCTATTCCTTATATGCATATAGACTATGAATCTCCAAAACACATTTAATGGGAATTCAATATCTTCAAATCAAAGGAAAAGAGAAAATACCATGATAATAAGGTAAGACAGCTTGTGAAAGCCTTTTTTACCAATGAAAAGCCCAATATTGTGCAGCATACACGCAACTTCAAGATATTCAAGATCCTTGTCATCCAAAGATGTAGCATATTGCTTGTTAGGTCCATCATATTTCCTTAAAACTTCAAGAATTTCCTGTACACAACAACTCACTCAAGACATAGATGTTGCAATAAAAAGTCTACCAAATCTGATCTGATTAAGAATAAAATATTAAATACAATCACAAGTAAAGCGCTATAAGCTTTAGAGCTTGATTGACTTAAAACCCCAAACAGAAATATAATCTCTTATGTATAAAAATTAATTCAAAAATGAAAAACAACGGCACTAAAACACATGAATTACTTAAATTAATACTTGTTTGGACTAAACATGACTTAAATTAAGATTAATTCTTGGAGTTGCATCAAGAATTAGCTTGAACTATTCATCTAATGAAACAGGAGTTTGATACGTACTCTTGCAATACCAGCACATTGAGCAGCATCTATCATCGTCTTCCTGCTATTAAACCTTGCAGCCAGCTGTACAACAAATTGCCACCTAGTATTGACATTGTAATAAAAAACATTGTAAGCCTCAGCTAAACTGTCTGCTACAACACCTTCAGCCAATGCATACCCAGAAACTTCCATTTCCTCAATCCCAAGCGCCTCAAATATCTCCTCCAACAACACCGCTCCAGCCACAATGAATTCAGACCTCCTCTTAAAGAACCCCTCTCTCCACTTCTTCTCTTCCTCCCCTTCACTACACAACATCTCAACAACAGCTCTCAATTCTCTTCTGCTTAACCTCCAATCTCTCTTCCACTCCACTGGCACCTCCAGATTGTCAAAATTGTTTCTTGCATTCGAATATCCAACAAAAATAGCCTTCTCAATCTCGCGTATAGTACCAGATGACCCAACAGCCACCTCAAAGGCACAATTCTTCACATTCTCAATCAACCCAGATGTTTGAATGACCGATCTTATGTACTCCCTCATATGTACCACTTCCTCAGCATTCTTCCCAAACCTTTGGGTCAAAGTCACATGCCCCAACTTCAATGAATCACAAAAAACAACATTTCCTCTCTTCCCGATCACAAACTCCGTAGACCCACCTCCAATATCGACACCCAAAACCTGTTTCTCATATATGGGCAAAAACTGAAGCATACCCAGATACACAAGCCTCGCTTCCTCTTCACCAGACAACACCTCAACCTCTAATCCAGCCTTTTCCTTCACAAGCTCAGCAAACTCCAATTTGTTCACAGCTTCACGTACAGCTGAGGTTGCTACACAACGAGTATGAGGTTTACTATTACTTACCTTATGATATTCCAATACTCGCTGAAATTTTTGCAATGCTTCGACAGAACGAATTGTTGAGTCGGTGGATAGAGTGAAAGGAGCAGAAGTAGGAGTATCGTCTCGCCCAAGGACAATAGGCTCTTTGAGATTATCAATGGTGAAGAATTTGCCATTTGGGTATGCGCGAACTATGAGCATCTTGAAGGAATTGGTGCCCATATCAATGGCCACGAAGATCGACGATGAAGATATTGTTACTGGGGTTGTCTCAGTAGATGCCATTGATTCTGGAATGTCGATATTTGATCGTGTTTGGTTAAGTTGGTTTCAAATTTGAAGAAAACATAGACCATAATTTCCCTGATTTTTATTTTTGACCAAAAAAATAAATAAATAATTTCTCTAATTAAAAAGGCCATCATTTTTTTTCCGACAGAAATAAATTATACACTAATAAAATTAATTTTTTTTAATAAATTTAAAAAAATGTAACTAATTTTTTTTTATTTAGTAAATATAATTATGAATGCATGTATTATTTATTTTGACTATAAAATATTTAAAATAATAATTTATACTAATAATTAAAAATATATAATTAATTTTGTTAACAAATAAAAAAACTGTTCACTAAGAAAACATAACTAAATAAAGATATTTTAGTGAATTATTTTTTAAAACTAAATCAAACCATAAATAACATCTTATCAATATTATTGGACAATATTTTTAAAATATTACGGTAATATTAATATAATCAATATCATCACACTCTAAAAAAAGTTTTACAGGGCAGAAAAAAAAGCATTTCTTTAAAAATTTAGTTAATGAGATAAAAAGGGCTCGACATTCTTCCAAGTTCCATGGTATGTATGGACATGTTATTTGTAGGCAGAGGTTCCCAGAATTTTCCCAGAAAATGGGTTTGTATGCCTGAAATTGCATAGAATATGCAAGGAGCAATATCCCATCTCAAAGAGTGAAAGTTGGCATCCCGAAAAAAAAAAAACAAAGTTGACCTATCAATATCACCAAACTAAAAAGTCTTCTAAGATATTTTTGTTTTTGCTAAATATATTTTCTTTTGTCAAAAAAATCCCGCCATTAACAGTTTAACACGTTAGAGTACAAAGAAACTGACTTACATTTAGAACATAATTATAATAATAATTTTTTAAATAAGAGACTTTTCTATATATATATATATATATATATATATATTGTGACAGATGATTCGCAACAGTTAAATCGTCAAGAAATTACGGTCATATTAGTTTATATTAATAAGATGTATCATGGCATTTTGGTATTTAATTTTACTGTTAAATTATGATAAAATATAAAATATTATAATAATAATAATAATAGTAATTTTTATTCTTCTTATATCTCTTAAAAGTTAAAAATACGTTATGATGTTCTATTTTTCAAACACATTTGTATAAATATTTATAATTTTTCTTATTTTATCTAATTTAGAAGTAAATAAAACATTATTTTTTAACTTTGCCTAATTAATAACTTTTTTAATATTATTATTACTAGATGCATAAATGTCTAAGTTATTAAATTAATTTTATTTTTAATATTTTTAGTAAAAAAAAATATGTTTATCTTCTTCTAACATTAAAAAAATATATGTTCATTTACGTTATAAGAAAAATAAACATATATTTTTTTCCAATAAAATAAAAAAAAATTATATAAAAAAAGAATTATGTTCTACAATTAAATATATTATTATTTATTTTAATTACATCGTTAAAATAAACATTAATAGCAATATTGATTTCATTCTATTAAAATCTTATTACATTTTCATTTTTCCAACTAAACATCCCTCACACGTATTTACCAACCGTTGAATTAAAAGTTAGATGATTGCCCCTTAGTTACTTACATATATGAGAGACTTTTTCATACACGTTGAGATTAAGCTTTAGACAAATGCTTCAGTAGAGAGCTAGCTTTCAAATTAAATTATAGAAAAACATCACATAGCAACCGCGTAGTTGTGGAAAATCTTTGTGTGTAACTCCTAGCCTCCCACCAACAGAACAAGTTACTTTATCATCTCTTTCTGATTTAAAAAATAAATAAAAAATTCTTTATCATCTAATTATATTTATCTACTAAAACATAAAATAAGCACTTGGGAAGTTGGGATTATACTTTGCAGAAGTACCGATCATGGCAATCTTGTTAGTTGTATCTGCATTATGTTTGTGTCGTATTATTCGTATCAGCACCAAATTTGATTCGTATTTTTCACGTTAAGTTTTGGTATCAGTTGACACATGAAAAAATTTACTAAACTTTTTTTCATGTTGCTTATTTATAATAGTAAGAATTAACAAAATTTTTAAAAACATGAATTCCTACTAAAAAAATATTGTGTCATGTAATGTTCGATTCGTGTTATCGGATCGTATCAAAAATTATTACCCTTATCCGTAATATTTATCTTAAAAATAACATTTAAATTTTATATTTATTTTTATAATAATTTAGTCATATTATTATGAAAAACTAACCGCAATTTTTTATATTTTAAGTTTGTTTAATTTTATTTCTAATAATTAAGTTAAAAAAATTGTTTGAACAGCTTAGTGACAGGTGATTGACTATTGAGTATTTTTTATTAATAAAAAAATACACTAATATATTTAAGTAGGAGAATTTCTGTCGAGAGAACTAAAAAAACTTTTTCACCGCATGAAGTTAATAATTAACTCTACGTTCTTAATAACTTTGGGATATTCAAAAGATATTGATACGATATATATATATATATATATATATAAACATATTTATTTTTTTACCAAAGGCTGTTAAGTGGAATAACAACGTAATTTACGGAAGAATTTTTTTTTTTGTTTCTGTATTTTATTTTTAGATTATATTGGGATATATACAATTGACTCTTACAATAACAATTGACAATTAGCGTTTTGATTATAATAAAACAAAAATTGAAGTTTCTAAGTAACTTCCTCTCTACTCTTTGAACCTCTACAATGTATAACTATATATAGTAGAAGACTAGGCGTCGTGGTTTACTTTTAATTTGCTTAAAGCTTGACGTCGTTAGGAATTGCCGAATTTTGATGATTCAGAAAAGGCACTTTGAAGAAGATGGTGACGATGGTCTTTCTTTTCCACTTCCAGAATCCAAACGGATACATATTCTTGGGAGGTTAGTATTTTAGTATTGAAAACAATTATTGAAGCTTATATTCTGTAGTTTTTTTGGTCTGTTCCTTTTGTTTTAATTAACTGCAATTTATAAATCGATAATTTGACTTGAATCAAATTTTTTGATGCGTTTCTTTTAGTTTTTGTTTTAATACTTATAAATTTTAACGTGTTTAAATGAATTTTACATTTGCTTAAAATTTTTTAATTAATAAATTTATTTTATATATTTATAATATTTATATTTATTAACTTATTATATTTTTATTTTTTATTTTTTTTTATTTTGTAACTTTCTTTTTACATTAATTATAATTTCTTAGCTTTATAAGTATTTTTTTATTGTTAACTCTTTGTTTTTACGGTAATATGACATAAAAAGTTTAATATTAAAGTGTCTACTATAATTCCTACTAAAATACATTTTTTTATTTTTTTATTTTTTAATATTTAAATAAAAATAATTATTATATATAAAAAATTTAAACTTCAACCCTCTCAAAAATTAATCCCACCTCTGCCCTTGAATACATAGCTTATCGACTAATTTGCCTTTATGGTTTTGAATCTTGGTTTAATAACTTTTGTGCAGCGATGTGAACGACCTGTCACTTATCGAAAAGATACTGGAGCCACTTATTCGGAGAGTGGTAAGAACATATGTTGTGCTAACTTTTCTAACCATTTGATATGTTGGATATGTCAATATGTCATGAAAGTCTTTTTTAACATCCTTATTACTGGCATCATATACGATTATAATTTACTGAAATCATCAATTTTAGCATATTTTAGACAAATTAAGGGAATTATTTAATGTAGAATTAAATGCGAAGAAATTTTAAATATTCATATGTAAAAAAGAAGTTAAATAGTTACGTAGAATTTTCATATTTCATGTAGAAATTCAACACAGATTAATAACACATTATAAGTGTGTACGAAATTTACACGCGACTATGTGATAACAGTGAATTGTATTCGAATTATATTGTGAAATAAGACTGATTCAATTTTGCCATGAAGGTGCGAGAAGAGCTAGACCACGGGCTCGCCTCTCGCCTTTTTGCGTGTCCAAGGTTAGTTCCTCAAGTCAACCATCTAATTTTCTATTGGGAAGTTTGGTCTATGTAGTTTATTTTCATTATTATCAACAACTTGATGTTTGTTTTCATGATGACCAAACAGGTCCTCATCCCAACTTAACCAGTCTGAAACATCTGGAGGATCAAGACGATTGCAGTTGAAATTCACAAACAAAATGCCTTCTACTATATTTTCTAACAGTACTATAGAAGCTGAAAACAGCTCTTCAATTTGTATTGCTTTATTTGACTCAATTTCTGGAGCCTTAGTCAATTCTGGTCCCTTATCTTCAATAAAGATTGAGATTGTCCCTTTAAAAGGAGAATTTGGTTACGATGATCAAGAGGATTGGTCTGAAAAGGAGTTCAATGATGATATTGCTAGGGAAAGAGAAGGTAGAAGACCATTACTTGCAGGTGATTTGACTGTTACATTGACAAAGGGAGTTGGCTGCATTGGTGAAGTTATCTTCACTGATAACTCGAGTTGGACAAGAACTCGAAAGTTCAGGTTGGGAGCTAGAGTTGTGTCCAAATTTTCTGGGGAAGTAGAAATTAGAGAAGCAAGAAGCAATCAATTTATGGTAAAAGATCATCGTGGAGAGCGTAAGTTCTTGAACCTAATGACTTACTGTTTTGTCTATGTTTGTTTATGCTTATCTTAAAATTAATTTTGCTTCCAAGAAGTACATAATTTTGTGCTTCGAAATGCAGAGTGTAAATACTTGTGGTAAACAGAGTCAATATTCATGCAACTTGTACTTTGTTTTGAATTGTCAATATGCTTTACTATGCTTGCAGTGTTAATCTTCTGTCTTGTAAGCAAACCTATAAAATTGATAGAGAATTGATTTCATGTACAGTGTACAAGAAACACTATCCCCCGTACCCAAATGATGAAATATGGAGGTTGAATAAGATATCAAAAGATGGGGTATTCCATAACAGATTGGTCCTCCATGAAATTTACACTGTGAAGGATATCTTGAGGCAGTATATGAGAGATCCAAGTGCACTTCGCCGAGTAAGAGATTCGTAATTCTATTATTTACTAAATCCTGAGCAGATTATATAGTCTTACATATACTGACATAATTCTGAAGTGGGAATGTAGATGTTTGGTGGAATCCAAGACAGGGCATGGAGAAGCATTATAGAACATGCTTCGGCTTGTGTACTAGATGAAAACGAGCAATATTATTACCGTATCGGACAAGATACCAACATTTTTTTCAATTCCATCTACAAGGTAGTAGGAGCTTCATTTAGTGATCAGTATTATCCTGTGGATAAACTCAACCCAGATCAGAAGGTATTCCTTTTTAGATTTTGTACCAAATTTATGTGTTAACATGATCTTTTGAAGGTGAACTTGTACATAAATTTTTATGCAAGGATAAGAAATTTCGCGTGACAAAAATGCCTAATCCATTTGCAGAATGTGGTTGAAAAGTGGAAACTACATGCATATAGAAATATTGGTGATTTTATCCCCATGAATGAGCTATGTACTGGTCACATTGCGAGGCCACTGGGAAGTCTACAAACTCAGTCATCGTACAATCCAAGTCTTGATGTGCAAAGTATTGACTTCCAAGTTGCTCATCAAGGTTTGTTCTTGTGTGTGTCCCTGACAATTACAAATTTTGTTTTGGTCAAGTTCTTGACAGTTTTAGTTTGTGCAGTACTCAATGCATCAAAACTAAACAAAGTAATGACTTCCTCATGATATTCATATTTTTCATATTAGAACTTGCCATGTTCCATAGTGCCATATTATTTTACTTGCTTAGAGTCTGTTTGTTTCTTCTTTTTAGATCATGCAAAGTGCTTCAGATACAAACATATATTTTTTCAAAAGTGCGTTCGAGGCTCAAAAAACACATTTTCGATCTTAATGTTGATGCATTTAGTTTGTGCATAAGTGCAGTATCTACTAAAATTACTTTTAACATAAGTGCAAACAAACTCTTAGCATTCCTAGTTCTGCCTTAATATTCTTCTTCTTCTTACTTTGATCTATGATTTCAACTGTAATTTTGCAGATCAATCTGCAACACAACTAGATGTCAACCAAGCATATCCATTTGAAAGCCATCAGTTAGTATGTTCCTCAGCACAGAATAACCATCAAATTCCAGAAATAAGGAACAACTTTTTAATGACTGGTTTTCTCCCAACACACTCTAATGGAGGACCAAGTTGGTGTAGTTCACAAGAACCATTTATGCCAAACATATCAATGTCCTCTGAAAATTCATATCAAGTCCAAACATGGGGTCAAGGAAACAATTTACTCGTTGCTTCAAATTGTGAAGAAGAATCTAAAATTTTCCCATCTAGTTCAAATTCTGTGCATAGAAAACCGAAGGTAAGGTGGTGTAAAATTCGAGCCGCGGTCACTTTGGTAACAGCTGCTAGAAGATGGCGAGACCTCCTTTATTTCAGTTATTAGAATTCTAGTTTCACACGTTTTTTGTTCCTTTGAGTTTAGTTGTTTACTACTTACTAGGCTCTAGTAAGCAATCAGTAACTTCAAGTTTAAAAATTTAAGCATCTTATAGATGTGTTAAGCTTAGTTTTCTACTTTTTGTATAATCTGTATTCTTACTTGCGTCCTCTGTCATCCTATTGCACGAAGAGCACTGTAGGGGTTTCATTTAGGATGTTTTGTTTTGTTATGCTTTCAAAAAACTGGATCATGATGTAATTTCAATTTAGTGTTTACATGATGTGTAGCATAGCTTTTTGAATCAATAAATTAATTAATTTGTTTGTTTGTTTTTAAGAAGAGCATAATATCATATTTATCTATCGTTTAGCTTGTTTCCATAAACCTTGAAGGTTTCATGAGAGTAACTTCTTGTAATTTGGAAATGGAATGTTATGTTGGAATTAGTAAAGGAAGGTCATCTTTTTGGATATGTTAAAATCATGATAAATAATTAAGTATGTTTTAAAATACATAGCTCTTGAAAACATTATAACCCAATTTAAAGAGTACATATAAATTTATAAATAGGCCATACACATGGACACAAAAAGAAAAAAAAGATTGCAAAGGAACGATGAATATTCTCAAATATTTCCACTACTATTTATATACAAATATTATTAGTGTTTTAAATATTATAAATTTATAATATTAATTATTTTGAGTGTTCTACAAAATTAAAGATGTTATTGGATTATCTTCATGAATGCACAATGTAGACAACAAAGGTTTTCATTGAATCTTGCATTTGTTAAACCCTACTCTATTACCGAATTAATGAGGATAAATAACGCTTTAAAGACAACGACTTAAAGTCGTGCTTTGAAGCTATGTTTAAATATGCCATATTATTTAGTACGATTTTGTAGTAACACAATTGAAAATTATGTTGACTTAACTTGAAGATTTTATAGAACAATATTCAACAACAAGTTCAAGAATTTTTTCCAACATTTATTACGCCATGTTTGATAATTATTTCAATTTTAATTCCTTAATTTTAGAACTGAATTTTCAATTTCAAATTTTTTGAAAAAAAAAAATAAAAGTTGTGTGATAACTAATTTTTAGTTTTAATTTTAAACAATATAAATTAAAAATTGAATGTGCTTGTTTTATAAATAATTCTTAATTTTTAACTTTTTAAGTTTTAAAATTTAATTTTAAACTTATTTTTTTATAATTTTTTATTAAATTTTAACTATTAATTATTTTAAGTAATCTTGAGTTTGAGTATTGTTTGATTTTTAATTTTAAAGTAAAAAGTATATTAATTCAATTTTTTTTTTTTTTTGAATTTTAAAACTTGATCAAATTTTAAAATTAGAAATTAAAAATGAATTATCAAATGTACCGATTTAAAAATTTAAATTTAAAAATTAATAATTAAAATAATTATCAAAACAAGCTCTTAATTTTTTATGAGCCACTTTTTTAATACAGTTGTTAAATATTTGTCATTTTCTTATCCCGCAAAGTATTTAAAAGATTGTTAGTTGGAAGAAATTCCTTTGTGAAAATTCACTTTTCCATTATGTACTAAAACGAATCGTTTATTCCAACTCACAAGTGAGCATGAGCAAGGTTTGAGTCTTAAGGTTATGCCTATTAAATTGAAATCTGACTTCATCAACCCCCAAACAAACACACCAAAAAAAAAAATTCAATTGTCACAACTTTTTTTAATGGAAGAGAAATCGTTCTGCTTGTCCAAGCCAGTAGTAAAGACTAAAGACTTCGACTGACATGCCTCACAAATGAGTTGCTAAAATTTTATTTATCAAATCAAAACTTATTTAAGTTCATATTAAATCAATGATTAATAACAATACAACATCTCATTTATAATATCATAACTTTTTTTTAATATATATTTAACACTATTTTAAGAAAATAATAACACCACATACATAGAGTTTAAAAAAAAAAAAAAAAAAGCTTGCCCCAAAATTAATGTAAATAACAAATATAATAAATTGACTGAGATCATGTCTTTGACTTAATTGAAACATTGAACAAGGGAAGTAAAATATTATTTGTTTAGAAACAACAGGAGCTACTTGGTAAAATATTATTTGTTTAGAACAAAGAGGTCTTTATAGAAAGGGAAAACAGTGGCTCATGGATTATTAATTGGCATGATCTATGTAACTGCTTCAATTTAAAGGGCATTTTTGTCATTAAAACTTCCATTCAGCTACCCCAGCTTGAGTTAAAGCCTTTCCTTTTGCCGCACGCCTTAAGGCCTTCGCCATAACTAAAGATCCGAAAATTACTGTATAAGCATTTCTCAATATAAGCATCACCATATATATTTAATCCATGATCGCAAAAGATAATTCCGTTGAATATTATAAACAATTTCAAGGATAAAACAAACCATACTTCTCATAGCTTCTGATAACTCTATAAGATGGTCATCAATTCCCTGAACAGGTTGTTAGAGAAGTTCCTGAACTGCCTTCTTTGAATGTAAAAGAGAAGGTGAATTTGAAAAACCATTCTCTAGCTACGAACATGACCCATTAGCATCACCTTGAACATAGAAGCATATTGTGCAGTGGCGGATCTAGGATCATGGGTGAGGAGGGGCACTATTACATAATAAAATTTATAAAAAAAATCTCATATAAAAAATAAATTAAACATTAGAACTAAATAAATTAAAAATAATTTTTTTGACCAAAAAAGTATCAAAATGTGGGTTTTTTTTATAATTTAATTTAATTTTAATTAAAAAAAATTGAACTTAAACATAAAATTTGAGTATAAAACATTTTTAATTTGAAATATGTGCTTAAAAATAAAGTTCAGAGGGGGCACTACGTATTAAATATGATCAATTATTCATAAAATTTATAAAATTTTACACGTAAAATTATATTTTTATTAACTGAGGTGGGGCACGTGCCCCCCCTCATTTACACATGCATCCGCCCCTGATATTGTGGATGAGAAGCATGAAACATATTAATTTTAATGACAAAAATGCCATTCAAATAGGCATCACATGTTGTATATGAGTTAAAATCCCAAAATCAAACAAGTTTACTTTTCAAAATCGCACGAATTGGAACCATTTTATTAACAGGGGCAATAAATTAGAATTCTTCAATAATAAAGGTGAAATAGGGTATCGATCCTTTAAAATGGGTACGATTGTGGTACCGAACCCCACTTGGAAGGAAGTAAAAACACAAATTGTTCTGTTTTGTGTATGAAAAAAAACCCTTATGAAGTCAAAAATGAATTTATATCAAGAAAATATAATAAAGTAAATTTTTTTAAAAAAAAATTAATCATTATTAGCATTTTTACTTCACATATCCACAGAAAACCTTACTTCAATGTAGGGGTGACAATTTTTAACACAACTCGATAACACGATCCAAAAACGATACGATACGACATGACATAAATTTTTTTAGTAAGAATTGATAAATAATTTTTTCTTCTTTTATTGTACTGGCTTTTTAGTGAAATTCAAGTTGAGACAATGAACCATTACGTCTGAGTAAACTCTTGGCATGTCTTCTAGTTTCCAAGAAAAAATGTCTAAATTGTTCTCTAGGAGCATTATTAAAGCCTCTTTCATTTCGCTTGGTAACCAAGCGTTTATTTTCAAGTTTTTCTTTTCATTTCCTAATCCCACAACAACCAAATCAAAATCTTCTGGTGCTACTGTTAAAATTTTGATTAAAGGAGTCGTGTTGTTGGGATACCACGACTTTGATTGCTATTTCAGAGGAATAGCCTCCCTCAAAGCAGAGTTGTAACAACTCTTTGCCTTTTCTTGATCTTCTTTTATTTCAATTATTCCAATTTGTGTTGGATACTTAAGAAATTAATGATAAGTTGACGGTACAGCTACAACCAAAGGATCATCATGTGGAATTGGAACTTCATGTTCCTCAAATGTGACATGAAGTGTTGTTTCTACACGTCTCAGAGGGTAAGTGGGCTAATTAATGTTTATGGCTTCCCTTGCATATCTTTTTCTTATGTTACTAGTCGACCCTGCCATCGTAGGTCCACCATCAGACATTAGCTGGTTGGTTTGGATCATGCCCTTAAACTTCTTAAGGATGAATCATCTTCTTGGACTTCTTAGTTTTATTCTCTTATGTAGATTTTCTCTTTCGTCCACTAATTCTCTCAATGATCATTTGAACAAAAGCTGCTCTAATTCCCATTTTAATGTGTTGACAATATTTTGTCCAATGTCTTGTGTCTTTATGGAATGCATAATACTTGCCAAGATCTCTTTGGTCTTGGTTTCCTCTCATTTGCGGAGGCCATCTCACTTATTCATTACCTTCCATATGGTGAACGGCACTGGCTAATGAAACCCTGAATAGAGGACATTTGAATGGAGATAAAGCACTTCCCCATACTTCTTGGTGCCTCCTTTGGTTGAACTTTAGGTGAATGGGTCATGATTCTTGGTATTGTTTCCTATTTTCATGTCTTATTTCTCCTCTATTCTTATTATCTTCATTTTTCTTCAAAATGGCGCTTTTTGTACAAGATTTCAACTATTTCTTAACATTGACAAATTTATGGGCTTTCTCATAGGCAGCCTCAAGAGACCTGCGAGTTGTTTTTGTGAGTTGAATAAAAAATCCCAAATAACTTTTTATTCCTTTGCGATTGAATCTTGACAGTTATATATCTCCAACTTCTCTTCCTTAAATCTTTTCAAGTAGTTCTCTATTATCTCTTGAACAATGTAGAAAAGATGGTGCAATTCTTTTTTGATGGACTTGTTATTGGCTTAGTTGGTTATAAAGGCCTTAACAAAGTCTCCAAAGTTCCTAATGCCATTTGTAGGTAAATCATTAAACCATTTTTGTGTAAAGTTTTGAAGTGTGGCCGCGAAAGTCTTACATAACATTGCTGCCCTCTTTTCACTAGGTAAGATATTGGCTCCATGGTTGTTTTGAAATACATAACATGGGATATTGGGTCTTTTGTACCTTGATAAGATGGGCATTGAGGTGCTGAAAACTTTTGATGGCAATATAGTGAACTCAATGTCATCTGAGAAAGGTGACAATCCCAATTGATTGCAAATCTTTTCAATATCATATTGTACCTGGCCCTTTTCATATTTTTTCATTTGCTCTTCTATTTTTTCCTTCTTTCCTCTATCACTTCAATATTGGATGGAGTAGGTTTTTTTAGGTGAATGAAGTTCTATAGTAGCTAATTTTGGTAAACGTTCTAGAATTGTCACAGGAATGATTGGAGTGGGTGCTGAATTGGGCGTAGGTTAGTGTAGACCTTGATCATAATAAGGAGGTGGGGGACTCTGTGTTTGGTACGAATTTTCTAGTTCTCCTTGTCCATGGAGTTCAGCTCCTTGGTATGATCTCATATTTCCATTGCCATTTATGGGCTGTGTTTGGAAATTAGCGACATAATTTCTTAAATCTTTGTTTTATTTCTCAGTAGCAAGGAGAGCTCGTTGCAAATTTGTCAAATGTTGTTGCAAAAGAAGCATCATAACTTGGTCATTTGTAGTTCGACCCAAAGACCAAATTGGGGGGATTATGGATTGAGTAGAAGAATTGGAAGGGGCTGCTTTGTTTAAAAGATTTTCCAAAGATACCCAAACCAGGGTGTTCTTTGTTAGGTTTGATAAGAGTTGGGGAATCATGATGGTTAACGTTGATATTGGGATTCTTATCTCTTAATTACTAGGCATTTGATAGGCCGGCTATCATGATTGATGAATAATCAATATTTGGGCTGATTTTCTGATAGTGGAGTGATATCTCTTGGTAACTAAAATTTCAGGTCTCAAATTCTAATAGCTGGCTAAAAAACTCTGAGCTTCACGCTGGGCACCAATTATTTAGATATCACTAATTCACTACATAAAAGGAGTATTCTATATTAATGTTTAAATCCTCTCAACAATGGATGTTCTCATATATATATAGACATGAAAATAATACATGTGTCGCACAACGATTGACTTGTAAAAAAGTAAATTCTATGAATGGAATTGATGCGATGAGTTTGTCAAATTTGATAAAAGGTTGACTGATAGTTGGGTTGTTGCAACTTGCTTATATCATCGTCATTGTGCGACTTGTCTTATAATAGGTGAGTTAGACATGACAATTTAAAAAATTGATGATACTCACGTTATAACAATGACCTGTAAAGATTTAGTGGAATGATAAACTGTTTGATAATTTTAAAGATCAACTAGATCTAATAACATGATATATTAAGCTTAAAATGAGCTCACATAGATACTTTCATATTACTAATAGATTTATATATCGATTAATTAAAGAAAAATAAAATATTTTTTATTTAATATATTATCATAAGTATATTTTATAATATATATACAAAATAAATTAAAAATTAGAGGAGTAGAGAGAAAATATATATGAAATCAATAATTTAGAACCAAATTAGCTAAATGCAAGTTATATAAATGATCGTACGAATAAAAGGTTACTAATTTGAATTTTAAAGAACGCACAATTTTTTTGTTAAGTTGCTATTTTCTTAATATAAATTGTCAAATTATTATGTCTACTAACGTAAAATATATATTTTAATTTAAATATGATAAATAATCTCTAATAATTGAAATAATATATCAATATGGGGATTTTGTCTAAAATAGGCATTTTCGTTAAGATAGTTTAAAAAAAGGCAAAATTGTGCTAAAGTTTAAAAATGGGCAAAATTCTATTTACTCTCCCAGTAGCCGGTTTGGTTAGGAAAAGGGCATTAGTTTCCCACCAATTTCTTTCTTCTTCTCCCTCCTTCTCTACGCACTCTCTCTTTTTCTCTTCACTGATTTTCTTCTTTGTTAGCTTTCATGATTCTCGCAAATCAACAAAACCATATGCAACTGGATCCGAGATAAAATCTCTGTTAGATAAAGCTGTGTTGGCGGCTATGAATATGTCAGAACCAATCTCACTATTGACTTCTTTAATCATATCAACAAGTTTTGGTTAAACAATTGAGCAACTCTTTGAAGATCAGCTACACATTGTCCAGTACTACCTTTCATTGCCAATTCTGCTGGTGCACACCCTAATTGCCCTGTTCCTGTCACCAATAATCTACGTACTCCAAGCTCATACAGTCTCTGAAATATTTATTTACATTATTATTATTTTCAATATATATATATAAAGAACTTCCACGATAAAAAAATAAAAATAAAAATTTTGAGGCCCAAAATAGCGCCTTTTTATAATTTGAGCAAAAAATGACCCCAAAAAACTACTTCTTATCATGATTAAGATGCGAATGGGCAATGTGATACGAATCGGACCCCCTCCCGAAGTCGGCCCGACACGCGCCGAGAGCCGTGCCGAGAGAAGGGCCTCAAGAGGGTGCTAAATGCCATGCAACATCAAAAACAAGCATGCAAGCACCATGGAAAAGGAAGAGAAGAGTGCAAGTGTCAATTTCAAAAGTTGGAGCTGCGCCGCGGCATAGAAATTGTGCGCCGCGGCGAGGAGGTTTCTGCATGGGAAGGGGAAATTGACACACATGCGCGCCGCGGCATGGATTTGGTGCGCCGCGGCGAGAGGCGTTCTGTTTTGGACGAAGGGGCATGCGCGCCGCGGCATGAGTTTCCTGCGCCGCGGCATGACGAGACTGGCCGAGACGTGCGTGCGCTGACAGCCAGACCTGCGCGCAGATCCAGAATGTGCGCGCCGCGGCATGAACTTTGTGCGCCGCGGCGAGGCTTCGCGTGAGACAAACAGAAAGGTGCGCGCCGCGGCATGAATAATTCCCCGCCGCGGCGGAGATTCAAAATGTGTAATTTTTGGGCCATTGGATCCAAACCAATGGCCAGGATTTCTTCTAGGGTTTTTAGCTTGCATTTATGTCTTTAAATACTTGTAGCTGCTGCCATTTTTGGGCATTCAACAATTTTAATCAAAACATGATTTTGAAGTGATTTCAAAATTGAGAGAGCACAAGTGCTTCTCTTGTTCTATCAAGAAACTTATCAAAGGAACTAGCAACCCTTTGTGGCGTTTCGTCTCATCTCGGCTCGTGGTGCGTATATCCAAGGGTGGAGGTGAGTTCCATGCTACCATAGTCGAGCGTTCTTCGTAGAATCTGCGTGCTAATATTGGTGTTGGGTTGTTGTCCGTATTTCTTGTGGTTCCAAGCCGCGTGATTTGGAGGTCATAGGAGTCGTGGCGAACGGTTCGCATCACGATGCCAAGGCCCTCTTTTCATAAAAAAAAATATACATGTAAGTTTAATTTGTTGTGTCACTTATACATTTAATGAAGGATAATTGTCATTGAAATAAGAATTATGAAAAATACATAAATTTATATATGTATTATCTGGTATATCCTGAGATATACCAGATATACCCTGAGATATACCAGATATACCATGAGATATACCCTGAGATATACCAGATATACCCTGAGATATACCAGATATACCAGATATATCCTGAGATATACCAGATATACCCTGAGATATACCAGATATACCTTGAGATATACCAGATATACCCTGAAATATACTAGATATACCAGATATACCCTGAGATATACCAGATATACCCTACGATATACCAGATATACGCTGAGATATACGCTGAGATATACCAGATATACCTTGAGATATACCAGATATACCCTGAGATATACCAGATATACCTTGAGATATACCAGATATACGCTGAGATATACCAGATATACCTTGAGATATACCAGATATACCCTGAGATATACCAGATATACCAGATATATCCTGAGATATACCAGATATACCCTGAGATATACCAGATATACCCTGAGATATACCAGATATACCAGATATACCCTGAGATATACTAGATATACCCTGAGATATACCCGATATACCAGATATACCAGATATATCCTGAGATATACCAGATATACCCTGAGATATACCAGATATACCCTGAGATATACCAGATATACCAGATATACCCTGAGATATACCAGATATACCCTGAGATATACCAGATATACCTTGAGATATACCAGATATACCTTGAGATATACCAGATATACCCTGAGATATACCAGATATATGCTGAGATATACCAGATATACCTTGAGATATACCAGATATACCAGATATACCCTGAGATATACCAGATATACCTTGAGATATACCAGATATACCCTGAGATATACCAGATATACCCTGAGATATACCAGATATACCTTGAGATATACCAGATATACCCTGAGATATACCAGATATACCAAATATACCCTGAGATATACTAGATATACCAGATATACCCTGAGATATACCAAATATACCCTGAAATATACGAGATATACCAGATATACCCTGAGATATACCTTGAGATTATAATAACAATCAGGCTTATTTACATAATGGAAAAAGGAAACAAGTTTACAATGGAAAGCAAAGGTACGAGACTACGAGCTACCAAGCTATGATAACAACAGGTTCCAACTTCTCTTAATTGTAAAATCCAACAGTAACAATTCGACGTTGTTATATTATCACTACAAAATACAACACAGCCACATTATGAATTTTCATTACCAACTCACAAATGTAGTGCACATGTCAACTTCCATTATTATTCTATCTTGTTTCCATATTTGCATCAAAGAAAAAAATATAAACATCTCAGCTTTTAGTGCATCAGACCATTATTGAAGAGTTCATCCCAAAAAAGAAGGGGGTATTGGTTTATTGTCATTAAAACTTGAGTTTGGAATGTAGCATAAATCAGTTACAGATATCAATCAAACAAAGACACTTCATCCATTCCCGACACCTCCCAGTGCCAATAACCATCGGGATGCCTAACTTGCTGCATCAAATCATCGAAAGTATGTTACATATTTGACTGCATCCAATAGATATGGAATGGGTACTGGGCACTGCAAATGCATGAAACTTTTATAGTAAATATAGACTAAATATGCATGTACAGAACCTAGAAGCATAGGTAACACAGACGCCATAACGATAAAAAGTGATCAGAACAGCATCCCAAATGTTCATTCAGATACCACACTGTTCATCTTCTTCCTCAACAATGAGATAATGCAGAGCTTCACAATGAGATAGTAATGGTCGAGTGTTTTGTGCGTCCTCACTGTTCGTCTTAGAACTGTTCGAATTCTTCCAAACGATTTACAAATGAGTTACCGGCTAGTAAATGAGGTTTTGAGTGGGCGGTTAAAAAAAGCTCATTTTTAAAAAATAACACAATTCTGCTCTTTTTTAAACTATCTTAAAAATTTTGCCTATTTTAAACAAAACCCCATCAATATGATTATAAAGCAAATACGATCCAATAAGCTTTTTTCGAGAGAGGAAAAAAAAAAACTTGTCCAAGTCCCGCTATCGGGTCGTAGAATCCGAGAATAAATGGCAAAAAGTCGTAATTTAATAAACTGCCAATGGTAGTTTCATATACACATAGAAAATATCTCGCCAGTCTCGACCCCAAAATTCTCACATCTAATCTCTGTGTTCCGTTTTCAACTAGTAAAGAAATTCTCGAACTTTCATTTCGAATATCTCCAATTCCTTCTCTCTTTCCTACAAGATATTTTCTCTCTTTCTAACGCTCTCTTAAAGAATATATATGTCTCTCTCTCTCTCTCTAATTTGTTCTCTCATCCCCTGTTTCTCTTGTAAAGGCCCACAGTTTTTTGGCTCTGTATTTTCAACAGGCCTCTCTCTATGGTCCGATAAAGAGAGAGGCAGATTTCTTCACCTTATTCCGACTTTTCAATAGAAGGCTCTCAGATATTTTTTTTCGGGGTCTTGTCTTTGATAAGTTTGTGAAGGAGTTTGGGTTAAGATGGATCGAAAAGGAGGATCCAACGGCGGATCTTGTTACTACTCTGTTCTTGGGATTCGCAAGGACGCTTCCTTCTCTGATGTTCGTACTGCCTATCGCAAGCTCGCCATGGTCAGTTAGTTTCATGTTGAACTCTCCTATGAATTACTTCAATTGGGTCCTCTGTTTCTGTGAATAAAATTTAACTCATTAAATTGAGTTTTTTTTTTTTTTTTGAATAAGTTGAGCAACATTGTTCCTATTTGGAGTAATAATCAAGATTAGTTTTTTTATTTTTATTTTCTCAATTTAATTGAAAACCTTTAATTCTTCATTCTATTTGAAGAAGTGGCATCCGGATAAGTGGGGGTACAAACCAGACGTTGCCGGTGAAGCTAAGCGGCGTTTTCAGCAAATCCAAGAAGCTTATTCGGGTAACGTTATTTATACGAGCAATTTCGTATTATCACTGTAACTCCGCTACATGGTTTCCGTTAGTACAAACGGCGATTGATGTAATCTTTGTTGGGTTTGTAGTTCTTTCGGATCAATCGAAGAGGTCAATGTACGATGCTGGACTCTACAACCCTCTTGAAGAAGACGACGAAGTCGTACTCTCTTCTTTAACATGCTTTTTAAAGTTTCTTCCTTTAGACAATAACGCGGTAAAAAGTAGAATTGCGAACGGTGTCGTTTTGAGGAGCCCTAAGGAAATACAAATTAAATCAAATAAAATGGGCTGGATGTTTCTGTTGGCCCAAAAACAAAAATTCAAATGGGTTACGACCCTATATCATGGTCAATTAAAACAGACCAGACAGTACGACGCCGTTATACTTACTCTCTTAGAGTTTTATGCATGGGGTGGTTTTTTAAAGCTAGCATAAAACTCACTTATTTATATAATTTTATTTTTAATTATTTTTCAAGATGAAACATGTATTTTATATAAAAGATATATATTTTTCATAATTTTTTTTTATATAATAAGAAATTTAATATATATATATATATATATATATATATATATATATATATATATATATATATATATATATATATATATATATATATATATATATATATTTGAATTTCTAACGTGCTCCTAAATTTGGCAGGAATTTTGCGATTTTATGCAAGAGATGATCTCCACGATGAACAATGTCAAAGATGAGGTAAAAATTTCGTATTCTCTTTTAAAACTAAATCATTTCATGCCCTTAGGCACTTAATTGTCTTATTCATAACAATTGACACTAAAATATCTAAAATACAAATTCTCAATAGGAAGTGGTGTTTTTTGAGTTTTGGTTGAATAATTTTATTGATGGTAAAATGTGTTGCTTAATCATTTTAGTTATATAGAAAATGTGTTATATAAGACAAATTTTATTATAGCATAATTATTTTAATATTTTGTACATTTTAATAGTCGGTAGGATGCATTAAAGATGTAATTTGGTCTTTTAATTTTTTTTTTAAAACACAAACAAGCTAAGAAAGTTGGGAAAAAAATTATTATTTTTCTCTAATTTTTGTAACGGGTCTGATGAAAACTTTAAAATGTTTAAATTTTTTTTTTTAAATAATTACACTAATTACATACTCATTTCTAGAAATTTGAATTTGAATTTGATTTTTTTTTTCTTGTGTAAGAAGGTTAGATGTCATTCATTGAATGATATTTTTTAACAACTAAAATGATTAAATGATATTTTTTAACAATTAAAATGATTAAATGTCATTAGGTAAATGCAAAAAAATTAAAAAAAATTAAAATTTAATCAAATTGATTATCATGACTTTTTACCCTTCTCAAAGTAAAGGTTCAAAAAATTCCGAAAAAAATTAAATGTTGAAAAACTCTATTTATCTCGATTTTGTATTTATTGTGGGGTTTATTATTATTATTATTATTATTATTTCCTTTAATGTGTTTAAAAAAAAGTGTGATCGAAAAAAAAGGATCATTCTGACTTGGAATAAATAACAAAGTTGTTAAATGTTGGTTTAATATAATAGTTCTGACATTAACCATAGATAAGAGAATAATAAGATTAAAAAAAAAAAAGTGTAATTAAATAAACTTTGTTTCTTCTTTTACCTACATTACTCTTGTCTTGAACTAAATAATAATTTATCAAAATATAGCCCTTTAACTATGAAGGATCAATGTCGTTTGCGTGCACAAATTGGAGAAGCTGTAAGAAATTTTTGGTCTCTTGATATTTGTAGGGGGATAGTTTTGAAGACCTCCAAAGGATGTTTGTGGAAATAGTCGGCGGAGGTGGCGTGGGTGTTGACCTTAATGAAGATCCGACGGCTAGAAAGAAGGCACGTGTCAACACATCGAAAGGTACAGTGCCCAAGCGCAGCACGTCTCGCACTACTCCATATCGTTAAGGAAATTGACGTCCCATCTATTGTTATTTTATTTTACTTCTCTTTGATTCCCCAAATTAAGAGAGGATTGGGGTTTTATTATTTTCGGGAAAAAAAGTATGGTGTATGGTGGTTAGATTAGGTGAATGTAGGACCTGGCCTCACGCTTTCATTAATAAACAACTCGTTCTTTACGTCTTTGGTCTTTTTCGTTCCTTAAAAAGGTCACCATAGATGATTGATTGGAATTCTCTTTGTTCCCGAAATAGTTTCTTGTACGACCTGGTCATTAATGAATGTTACTTGTTTGATGAGAATACCTAAAATTCTTGGGGAATTAAAATTGGTGATGGTAAATACTTTAATGTTTAGGTACTTATTATTATTGCACTTGGGTGATACTTTAAAAATATCATTGTTATATTGGAAAGATTTTTATTGGATTAAAAAATAAATATATGTATAAAAAATTGAGGATTATTTTATTTAATTAAAAATATTATTATTATTATTTCTTTTTTATTCTCTTATCTAGAATTTAGAGTTAAGTGCCGTTATAAATCGGCGTTTGCGGAAGCGTAGTTCGGGTCCAATTTAGTTGCACAAATAATTAATTTTGGATAACGGCAAAATAATAAGCAATAAGAAAAATAAATGGCACACAATGATTTATGTGAAAGGTCGAACCACTGACGACGGCACACCGAAGAAAATCTACTATCAAAATCCAAATGGAGATTACAAACACCAATATTCAAAAGCCACTCAAAAATACCAAATTACTAATACACTAACATATCCTTCCAATGGCAAAACAGTAATCAAAGCAAGAACAACAATAAATCAGTTCTTGCAAGATAAATAATATTACTGTACAAACTTGCTGAACAAATAGAAAAGATAAAAAAAGGAGGAACCTTGAATGATGGAAGATTCTGATTTCCAAACAGCAAATGAAGGATACGTAATCACTAATATTAATTCAAGTGGGATAACTGATTATTGGTGATTGAAGATGATAATATTAATTTGATTTATCTCTCAACACTGTTTCGATGATTCTCTACCGCTCTTCTATTCTCACTTGCGGCAATACTGATTTTTGGCTTCTTCACTTTTCAGCGGCAGCCCAAACAAACAATATATATATGTGTTGCAGTAGGGTTTTGAAGAGACAAATTACATATATACCCTTTCTTTAAGAAAACAGTTTTGCGCCATATTTAACAAATCTCCACCTTGGCTCAAAACGAAACCAAGTTCTTCAAATTTAGGATTCCTCGAAATACCAAATGATCGTCGTCCAAATGCCCCGAAGGGCGTTCACTTACTACAAACACCAACAAAGCCCAAGCAATGCTTGAACTTGTTAACTGTAATTGGCTTTGTCAACATATCAGCTGGGTTCTCTGCAGTAGCTATCTTATTAATAACAATAGTACCCTGAGACACAATGTCACGAACGAAGTGATATCTGACATCAATATGTTTGGTCCTCTCATGAAACATGGTATTCTTGATCAAGTGTGTAAGGTTTATTTTGTATTGACAATTTTCGTGGACAAAATGTTTGATTGTAATCTAGAATAGGAATTCACCGATTAATCAGACGATACATGGTGATGGAGTCATCAAGCTTGGAACGCTCATATGACAGGTATAATATTATATCATGCATACATCTTCACACAATTAAGCACGACACTTAGTATGGATCGTAACGAAAAATGTAATTGTGCACATGTTGGTCGATCGATCGAGAGTATTGATCGATCGATCGAGTGGTCGATCGATCGAGACTGAGACAACTTCGATCTAGGTGCTCTCTATTTGGACTGGATCGATCGATCGAACCCTTTTCGATCGATCGAGTATAGAACAACTTCGATCCAGGTTCTCTCTGTTTGAGTTAGATCGATCAAGTTTTGTGTATCGATCGATCGAGACCTTCTCGATCGATCGAGACGGCCTGTCGATCGATCGAGCCAGTATTATATTCCTACTCAAACTCTTTTTGTGTATTCGACCCATGTGTTACTTTTATCAATTTGACTCATTTAATGTGAAAGTAGAATCCTTGTGTGAATAAAAGTGTTGTGGAAATAGAGTCCTTATTTGCGTAGGATTGTTTTAATTGTGGAATCCTTGTATGAGTAGAATCCTTGTGTGAATAAAAGTGTTTTGGAAATAGAGTCCTTATTTGCGTAGGATTATTTTAATTGTGGAATCCTTGTATGAGTAGAATTCTTGTGAGAAATAAATGGTGATGTGAATAGAATCATTGTATGAGAAGAATTCTTTTGAGAACTAAATCCTGATATGAGTAGAGTTATAGTGAATTGCAAATCCTATTTGAGCTAGGATTGGACTCTATATAAGTGAAGGGATGTTTGTGCATAATGAATCAACTTGAGCATTTAGAATTATACAGCACTAATACTTTCTAGCATCTGAATTGTGCTTATTCTCTTCATCTATTGTTCTTAGGCTTTTTCATGTTTTATTCATATGCCTAATTGATTTGCATGATATTGAGCTTAATATTGAATGTTCTAGAGTTTGCTAGCTGATCCTGTTTTTACATCGCATGTTATTGAATCTGCTAGTTAGGATTGTTTATTGTTTGAATCCGCTCTAGGACACACATTGCACTTGTGTTTTTGTGCTAACGTTACAGGTGACAGGTTCGGTATTTCGTGTGACTCGAAATTACCGAAGGTGACGGGTTCGGTTGATCTTGTGTGACTCAAGTAGATCGGAACGTTGGTCCGGATCCAGACATCTAACTATTGGAGGCTGTGAAAGGAGCAAGCGGCTCGTAAGTAAATTACAGAAAGGGGGATCTATCTGCGACGGGTAGTTTCTGGACTCTATGGTTGTAATTGAACATTATTTTCATAGTGGATAGTTAGGTGGTCCGGTGGACCGGTGGTTTTCCTCTTAGGTCATTGTTGTGGCCTAGGTTGTTTCCACCTAAAAATATCGTGTGTCGTTTTATTATTCCGCATTTATCTTTACACGCGATTGCATGTCTGGCCGTTGTGATTAGATTATATAATATTTGTTGAAAATTGAAAATAACCTATTCACCCCCCTCTAGGCTTATTAGATCCGTAATTAAAAAAACTTTTTTCAATTGGTATCAAAGCGGATCACTAGATATACTTAGTGTTTGCCTAGGACCTTATTATGGATCATATGAGAGAGGGTTTTTCTACAACCCGTGCACCTTATTTTGATGGGTCTAACTACCCATATTGGAAAGCTCGTATGAGAGCCTTTTTACGTTCCTTAGATGAAAGTGTTTGGAACTCTGTGCTTTATGGTTGGGAACCACCTACGGTTACCAAGGATAATGTTGTCACACTTAAACCTAGGATTGATTGGACTCCCCAAGATAGAATTGGTAGTGGCTGGAACCAAAAGGGGATTAATGCTATTTTTAGTGCTGTGTCGCCGGATGAATTCCGACGTATCTCTAATGTTGAAACTGCTAAGTCTGCTTGGGACACTTTAGAGGTTGCCCATGAGGGCACGTCCCAAGTTAAACGAACAAAACTTCGCATGTTAGCTACTAAATTTGAAAATCTTAGAATGAAGGAGGATGAAACGTTTTCTGAGTTTTATGCTGATTTATGTGATATTGCTAACTCTTCTTCAAATCTTGGAGATAAAATTGATGAACGCAGGTTGGTTCGAAAAGTCTTATGCTCATTACCAGAACGCTTTGAAGCAAAGGTTACAGCGATAGAGGAAAGCAAAGACATTGACACCATGAAGATTGAAGAACTAGTTGGGTCAATTCAAACATTTGAGATGAACTTTCCAGCACCCAAAAAGAACATTGGAATTGCTCTGAAAACCACCAATGCTGACGATGGTGATAGTGATGATGAAGAGCTACTCACACTTGCTAGAAAACTCAAGAGAATGTTCAACAGAAAAGATCGTAAGGGAAGAGAATTCACCCCAATGAGTTCAGAAAGTAAGAAATCTAAACCCACTGGACCTAAATGTTTTGAATGCAATGGTTTTGGACACTATGCAGCAGATTGTGCCAACAAGAAGAAGAAAACAGGAAAAGCTTTCAATGCTACCCTTAGTGACACAGAAAGTGATGAAGATCAAGCTAGTGGGTCAGAAAAAGCTAACACCAACTACGTAGCTTTTACGTCAACTGTTGGTGGATACTCCAGTGAGTCAGACTTTGACTCAGATGAAGAGGGAAGTAAACGTATCCTTGATAAATTTAATGCAAACAGTTTTGAGGAGTTATTTATTGATTTAATTAAATGCAAGAAAGAAAAAGATAAACTACTCATAACTGTAACAAAGCTGAATGAACAGATCAATTTGCAAGACCTTAATTTATCAGTTTTAGAAAAAGAAAAAGTTGAACTGTCTGAGCATTTTGACAAGTTAAGTTTAAGTCTTGCAGGTATTGAACAGGAAAATTCAAAGCTTGTGCAGGAATTGGAGCAATCAAAGGAAACTGTCAAAAGATTAACAATTGGAGCTGAACGACTAGACAAGATGTTGAGCATTGGTAAGCCTTTCGGTGATACAAGTGGACTTGGATTTTCAGAAGAAAACTGTACACCTTCCACTTCAAAAACTACATTTGTAAGGTCTTCTAACTTTATCTCTACTGCTACAAATTCTGCACAAACACCCACTAAAACTGTAGGAGCTAAAACTGTTAAGTTTGTGCCTGTTTGTCATCATTGTGGTAGAAAAGGACATATTCGACCTAACTGTAGATTTTTGATGAATGCTTTTCGATTTAATGATCATCTTCATGCTTATAGGTATAGAACTCATAATTATCATCATACCATGCCTATGTTGAATTTGAATAGGAAATATGAGCCTAAGTGTATGCCTTTAAAATCTAATGCAATTAAGTCTCAACCCAAAAACATAAAGAAATCAAAATTCATGAAAATTTGGGTTAGGAAAGATTGCATGTTTCCTATCAATTGATCACTATTGCTAGACCACCTAGGTACTTTTGTTTGAGTGCTTAAATGACCCTAGGTGAGTATTTTTTTTTGGTTTATTTCTTTTTTTGTTGTTAATTTTTTTTTGGATTAAAAAAAAAAAAAAAAAAAAAAAAGGGGGCCTACAAGGTTTTGGATTCAAATGATGCTTATACTTTTACAACCTTATCTTTTGTGGCTTATTTTGATTCTCATTGTATATTCTATGCTAAAATTCAAAATTCTGCACATATTTACTTTGTTACCATATGATGACACTATTGACTGAACTTATGCACACACCCACTGAACACTCATGTATGTCATCTATGAAGTTTATGATTAATTCTGAAAGACTCTAAGACTTGAGCTAATCTTGATTGCGAAATTATATTGAGCTCTATTTCTTATTTTTTAAATATTTCATCTTAGGGAGATAACTAGTATTGAGAGGGCTACCTACTATGATGTGTGAAGCTACCGTAGTGAGCGGAGAGGGCTACCTCATAACTAGTGTGAAAGTCATCGTATTAGATTTATGGCTCGTACATGTTTTTAAAAAAAAAAAAATTAATTAAGAAATTCTATTTGGCATGTACAAAAAGAAAGAGCAAAAATGTTTAAAAAAAAAAATCTCTTTTTTCATAGACATATTTTATTATGTAAGATTGATGACTCAATTATGATTTAGCATGATAGATGAACTTATTTTCTTTTGAGTCTCTTAAAATTGGTCATAAATGAAATTATTGGAATACAAGTGGAGTTCACATTTGTATACTACCTTAAGTGAATGTCAATATGTCATTATATGTGTTAGTGTGCTTATGTGACCTATTTATTTTGCTAATACAATGAATAATCAAAATTTAAGCAAAAATAATTTTTTCAATTGGTTGTATGCTTATTCGTGTTAAATGAGTTCATTACTTTGTGTGGTAAATAAAAAAAAAAAAATTTCTTTTGAATTTGTTTTTCGTCTAGAGAGTCATAGAACTTAGGGGGAGTCATTGCATACATATTTCATTATTCTTCTTTTGACTTATGCAATTCCTCCTACATGCTTTGGACATATACATGTGTGCTCTTATGCATTTTTAGCCCACCTTGTTGAGAGTGACCCTTATCATCTTTAGTGTTTCATGATTTGTCAATTTCGTATGCCAAAAAGGGGGAGAAAGGTTCATGTTGCTATGAGATTAGATTTAGAGGGAGATGTTGCATTTATTAGTTGTGGGGGAGAAAGATTCATGTTGCACATACACTATATTTCATTCGCACCTTTATGTACACTGAACTAATAAGCAATGAGGCTTTCAAGCCAAAATTGTGTGCTATTTGTTTGTCTAATTTCAGTGGACCGAGCGTATCAAGTATCAAGCGAAGATGGTCCACCAGATCATAGACAGTCCACTATGTAATTGATGTAATGATATTTTAACCATGAGCGTTATGTAGTGAGAGAGTGGTTTTGTCACACGAAAATGCCAAAGGGGGAGATTGTAAGGTTTATTTTGTATTGACAATTTTCGTGGACAAAATGTTTGATTGTAATCTAGAATAGGAATTCACCGATTAATCAGACGATACATGGTGATGGAGTCATCAAGCTTGGAACGCTCATATGACAGGTATAATATTATATCATGCATACATCTTCACACAATTAAGCACGACACTTAGTATGGATCGTAACGAAAAATGTAATTGTGCACATGTTGGTCGATCGATCGAGAGTATTGATCGATCGATCGAGTGGTCGATCGATCGAGACTGAGACAACTTCGATCTAGGTGCTCTCTATTTGGACTGGATCGATCGAGAAATTGGATCGATCGATCGAACCCTTTTCGATCGATCGAGTATAGAACAACTTCGATCCAGGTTCTCTCTGTTTGAGTTAGATCGATCAAGTTTTGTGTATCGATCGATCGAGACCTTCTCGATCGATCGAGACGGCCTGTCGATCGATCGAGCCAGTATTATATTCCTACTCAAACTCTTTTTGTGTATTCGACCCATGTGTTACTTTTATCAATTTGACTCATTTAATGTGAAAGTAGAATCCTTGTGTGAATAAAAGTGTTGTGGAAATAGAGTCCTTATTTGCGTAGGATTGTTTTAATTGTGGAATCCTTGTATGAGTAGAATCCTTGTGTGAATAAAAGTGTTTTGGAAATAGAGTCCTTATTTGCGTAGGATTATTTTAATTGTGGAATCCTTGTATGAGTAGAATTCTTGTGAGAAATAAATGGTGATGTGAATAGAATCATTGTATGAGAAGAATTCTTTTGAGAACTAAATCCTGATATGAGTAGAGTTATAGTGAATTGCAAATCCTATTTGAGCTAGGATTGGACTCTATATAAGTGAAGGGATGTTTGTGCATAATGAATCAACTTGAGCATTTAGAATTATACAGCACTAATACTTTCTAGCATCTGAATTGTGCTTATTCTCTTCATCTATTGTTCTTAGGCTTTTTCATGTTTTATTCATATGCCTAATTGATTTGCATGATATTGAGCTTAATATTGAATGTTCTAGAGTTTGCTAGCTGATCCTGTTTTTACATCGCATGTTATTGAATCTGCTAGTTAGGATTGTTTATTGTTTGAATCCGCTCTAGGACACACATTGCACTTGTGTTTTTGTGCTAACGTTACAGGTGACAGGTTCGGTATTTCGTGTGACTCGAAATTACCGAAGGTGACGGGTTCGGTTGATCTTGTGTGACTCAAGTAGATCGGAACGTTGGTCCGGATCCAGACATCTAACTATTGGAGGCTGTGAAAGGAGCAAGCGGCTCGTAAGTAAATTACAGAAAGGGGGATCTATCTGCGACGGGTAGTTTCTGGACTCTATGGTTGTAATTGAACATTATTTTCATAGTGGATAGTTAGGTGGTCCGGTGGACCGGTGGTTTTCCTCTTAGGTCATTGTTGTGGCCTAGGTTGTTTCCACCTAAAAATATCGTGTGTCGTTTTATTATTCCGCATTTATCTTTACACGCGATTGCATGTCTGGCCGTTGTGATTAGATTATATAATATTTGTTGAAAATTGAAAATAACCTATTCACCCCCCTCTAGGCTTATTAGATCCGTAATTAAAAAAACTTTTTTCAAAGTGTATCGCACTCTGACTATCACAAAATACAACAGAAGTATCCTGTTGTAAACCCAAATCACAAACCAAACCTCTAAGCCAAATGGCTTCTTTCACTGCTTCTGCTGCTGCCATATACTCTGCTTCTGTAGTGGACAAGGCAACTGTAGACTGTAAAGTAGCCTTCCAACTAATGGCACAATGAGAAAGAGTAAAAACATAACCTGTCAGAGATCTTCTCTTATCCAAATCTCCAGCATAATCGGAGTCCACATAACCAATAACACTGCAACCAGTATTAGAACTCCCATCATATACCAAACCAAAGCTAGAAGTGCCTCTCAAATACCGAAGTATCCATTTCACTGCTTGCCAATGACCCTTTCCAGGGTTACCCATGTATCTACTAACAACACTAACTGCATGTGAAATATCTGGACGAGTACAAACCATAGCGTACATCAAACTACCAACGGCACTAGCATATGGAACTTGAGACATGTACTTCTCTTCTTCTTCTGACTGCGGTGACAAATCCAAAGAAAGCCTAAAATGCGCAGCTAGTGGCGTACTCACAGGTTTAGACTCTTTCATACCAAAACGTTCAAGTACTTTTTCAATGTAACTTTTCTGAGACAAATAAAGCTTGCCCGCTTGTCTATTCCTGTAAATTTTCATGCCCAAAATTTTCTTTGCTGCACCCAAATCTTTCATCTCAAACTCACCACTGAGTTGAGACTTTAATTTCTGAATCTCAAACTTATTCTTAGAAGCAATAAGCATGTCATCAACATATAGCAACAAATAGACAATTGAACCATCAGAGAACCTTTTATGATAAACACAACTATCATAATCACTCCTAGAGTAACCATGATCAATCATAAAAGAATCAAACCGTTTATACCACTGCCTGGGAGATTGCTTCAAACCATATAATGACTTTTTCAATAAACAAACATGATCTTCTTTTCCTGAAATAACAAACCCCTCTGGCTGATGCATGTAAATTTGTTCCTCAAGCTCACCATGTAAGAAAGCTGTCTTGACATCAAGTTGTTCTAATTCTAAGTCAAACAGCACAACCATAGCAAGCAACACACGTATGGAGCTATGTTTCACAACGGGTGAAAATACTTCATTGAAGTCGATGCCCTTTTTCTGAGAATAGCCCTTTGCAACAACACGTGCCTTGAACCTAGCTGCTTCAACCTCAGGTATACCTTCCTTTTTCTTGAAGACCCATTTGTTTCCAACAATCTTCTGGCCCTTAGGCGGTTTTACCAATTCCCAAGTATGATTCTTATGAAGTGACTCAATCTCTTCATTCATAGCAACTAACCACTGAGCAGACTCATCACAAGTGACAGCTTCACGATAACTAGTAGGTTCATTCACCCCAATAGTCTCTGCCACAGACAATGCATAAGAAACTAAATCTGCATCTGCATACCTCTGAGGGCGTCGAATCTCTCTTGTTCCTTTACCCTTAGCGATACTGTATGGTTGCTCTTGTTGCTGTTCTGCTACATCAGGAGCAGAATCATCTACCTCATCCACAGATGGCTGATCTGAAGTGCTCTCTTGCACTTGACTAGGAGCTCCACTCTCAAGCTCCACCTGCTCACTAACACCGGGGTCTTTACCTGCAACAACAGATTCTTTTTTCTTTTCCAACATAGAAAACTCATCAAATTTAACATCTCTGCTAATTAAAAATTTAGGTGATTTGGGTTCAACACACCATAGTCTATAATCCTTCACTCCAGAAGGATACCCCAAAAATATGCATTTTAATGCCCTAGGCTCAAGTTTACCATCATTAACATGAGCATAAGAAGAACAACCAAAAAACTTTTAAATCAGAATAATTAGCAGGAGTACCAGAAAATACCTCAACCGGAGTCTTCAACTCAATTGCAGTTGATGGAGACCGATTCACCAAATAGCAGGCATGGTTACAAGCTTCAGCCCAAAAGGATTTATCCAATCCAGCTTGAAAGAGCATACAACGAGCTCTTTCCAAAATAGTCCTATTCATACGTTCTGCAACTCCATTCTGTTGTGGTGTATTACGCACAGTGCGGTGTCTCACTATGCCATTCCTTTCACAGAACTCATTAAACTGACTCTCACAAAACTCCAAACCATTGTCAGTTCTCAAACGCTTGATCTTCTTGCCAGTTTGATTTTCAATACAAGCTTTAAACTTGACAAATCTCGAAAACACATCATTCTTGTTTTTCAGAAAATATACCCAAACATGACGAGAGAAGTCGTCAATAAAAGTCAACATATACCGGGCACCACCCTTGGAAGCAACACGAGAAGGACCCCAAAGATCTGAATGAATATAATCAACAGTACCTTTCGTCTTATGGATGGCTGTACTGAACTTAACTCTGCGATGCTTTCCATAGACACAATGCTCACAAAAATCAAGCTTCCCAGTTTTCTGACCACCAAGTAAACCCCGCTTGCTCAAAATGGACATTCCTGCCTCACTCATATGCCCTAACCGCATATGCCATAAGCGAGTCGTATCTGAATCTTGATCTGACGAGGATGAGACTGAAACACTGCCAATGACAGTGTTACCCTGAAGCACATAGAGACCACGAGACAATTGCCCTTTAATAACCACCAGAGCACCCTTAATAACTTTCAAAACTCCACCTTCAGCTATGTACCTATAGCCCTGTGAGTCAAGAGTACCCAAAGATATCAGGTTCTTTTTCAAATCTGGAACATGACGAACATCTTTCAAAGTCCTGACAATACCGTCATGCATCTTAATCCGGATAGTACCAATACCAACAACCTTACAGGAAACATTATTTTCCATCAAGACAACACCCCCATCAATGGACTGATAAGAAACAAACCAATCCCTATTAGGGCACATATGGTAAGTGCAACCCGAATCAAGAATCCAAACATCTCTTGAAGAACTAATAGATACTGACAGAACATTATCACCTTCGGATCCAGAACTATCTGCAACACCAGCAACATCATTAGTACCAGAAGATGTTGTGGTAATTTTTCCTTTACCTTTGAGTTTCGGACAGTTAACTTTCCAGTGCCCTTCCTGACGGCAATAATTACATTTATCTTTTCTCTTTCTAGATTTTGATCTAGACTTGCCTCTATTATTGCTTGATCCTTTATCTTGCGTTCTACCTCTGACAAACAAACCACTGCTACTATCGTTATTACCTGTAGACACCTTTTTCTTCAACTCTCTGGAATTCAAAGCCGCTTTGACATCTTCCAAAGAAATAGTGTCTCTCCCATATAACATGGTATCAACAAAATGTTCAAACGAATGAGGTAAAGAACATAACAAAACTAAGGCCTGATCCTCATCATCAATCTTAACACCAACATTTTTCAGATCACGAATAATTTTAGTAAATTCATCAAGGTGATCGTGCAAAGGCGTACCTTCTGACATTCTGAAAGTGTACAAGCGCTGCTTCAAATATAACCGACTTGTCAAAGACTTGGTCATATACACACGCTCCAATTTAAGCCACAATCCAGCAGGAGATCTCTCATCACCAACCTCGCGTAGTACCTCATCAGACAAGGATAGCTGAATTGAACTGAGAGCATTTTCCATCAATGCGTCTTTTTCTTCCTCAGTCAATTTTTCTGATAATTTATCCTTGCCTTCAAGTGTCTTAACGAGCCCCTCTTTAACCAATATGGCTCGCATCTTCATTCGCCAAAGACTAAAATCATTCCTACCATTAAATTTCTCAATTTCGTATTTTGCCGCCATGACAGAAAATCCAAAATTAAATTAATAGAAGCACAACTCAAAAAATATGAAACCAACCAAATAACCAAAAGCTCAAAATAAATCCAAAAGAGCAAACTTGATCAGTTCCAATAATTAACAGAATAACCCAAAGCTCTGATACCAATTTGTTATAAATCGGCGCTTGCGGAAGCGTAGTTCGGGTCCAATTTAGTTGCACAAATAATTAATTTTGGATAACGGCAAAATAATAAGCAATAAGAAAAATAAATGGCACACAATGATTTAAGTGGTTCGACCTTTCAATGTGAAAAGTCTACTCCACTGACGACGGCACACCGAGGAAAATCCACTATCAAAATCCAAATGGAGATTACAAACACCAATATTCAAAAGCCACTCAAAAATACCAAATTACTAATACACTAACATATCCTTCCAATGGCAAAACAGTAATCAAAGCAAGAACAACAATAAATCAGTTCTTGCAAGATAAATAATATTACTGTACAAACTTGCCGAACAAATAGAAAAGATAAAAAAAGGAGGAACCTTGAATGATGGAAGATTCTGATTTCCAAACAGCAAATGAAGGATACGTAATCACTAATATTAATTCAAGTGGGATAACTGACTATTGGTGATTGAAGATGATAATATTAATTTGATTTATCTCTCAACACTGTTTCGATGATTCTCTACTGCTCTTCTATTCTCACTTGCGGCAATACTGATTTTTGGCTTCTTCACTTTTCAGCGGCAGCCCAAACAAACAAATATATATATATATATGTGTTGTAGTAGGATTTTGAAGAGACAAATTACATATATACCCTTTCTTTAAGAAAACAGTTTTGCGCCATATTTAACAAGTGCTTATAATTTAGGTTTAGGTTTTAATACTAAGAGTATGAGCGTAGAATTTATAACTTAGTGTTTAAAATTTATGATTTATAGAAGGAAAAAGAAAAAAGGAAAGAAGATGAAGAAAAAGAGAAAAAATGAAATAAAAATTAATTTTTTAAATAATTATATTATTTTTTATGCATTAAAATTATTTTTAATTAAATGATATTTTTTATTAATATGATTACTTTAAAGTAGAATTACAATTCTAAAATAATAATACCGTGAGATTAAAAACGTATCAATTTCATTAAAATTATTAGAGTTTGGTAATTTGTGCTGGTTATGTTAATTTGAGTTATTTTAATTTAAATTAGTTTAAATTTAATTTAATTTTAGTCAATTAAAATGAACTTGAATGTAAATTTAATATAAATAAATTAGTTTAAATTAATTTAAATTTTAATGATTGTTTATTAAAAAAAAATAAACAGTTTAAATAACTTAAAATATTACATAAAAAATACGGCTAATAAGTTAGTTGAAAAAATAATAGTAAATATATTGAAATTTTAGTGTAAAATTAATGCTTAATTAAAGATAAAAATTTTAAAATATTAATCAAAATTAAAGACAGTATATATTTTATTGGTTTAAAGAAATACGTAGATTTGAATATTGAAAGTATTAATATTATTGAATGTTATATAATAATATGATAAATTGATAAATTATAATTATTTATTTTTTATATGTTAATTTTTTAAAAACAATTAATAAATTAAAAAAAAAAAGAGAAAAAATTATGTAATCTTAACATAATTTTTTTTATTTAAAATTAAATTAAATTTTATTTCATTTCTTTTCTGAGTAGCCTTAAATTAGCTTAATATTTTCAAGTTATTTGAGTAGACTAAAATAGCTCAAATTTAATACATTTTATATTCTATTTAGATTTGATTTTATCAATTAAATTATTGCATTAATTATGAGCCCTATAAATTACTTCGAATGATAGACTTTTTGCAGTAAATTTCATTAATAAAAAATATCACGCTTAGTTCACGTACAGTTCTACTATCAAAAGTAGTATTATAGTTTAGCCTGTAGAAGTTTGTACAATTTTAATTAATATAGTTGCATCAATTTTTGAGTTTGTGTAAATTATAAATATAATATATGCTTTATTTTATAATTGAACAAAAATTTGAAGAGGAAAAACCCACAATGCTGTTACTTATTCTGTTTTTTTTTTTTTTCCACATAAATATACCAATGCATCAATATTTTTGAAATGTTGTTAACCTTAACTGATTTTCAGAAAGCAAAAGCAAATTAGTGAGAATGACCCAATTAATTTAATTTCAATAGTTCCATACAATTGAACGGGAAGAGAGGAAAGTTGGGTAAATTTATATAATAATTTTAACAATTTTAGCAAATAAATCACAATTTCAGCCAAAAAAATGCACTTAAAAAAATGGACGGGAAGGGAGAAGCTTGGTGCCAAGAGGAGAGGTGGACGGCGCAAGAAGGAGAGCTGGATAGCGATGGAAGGCTGAAACGTGAGAGGAGAGCTGGGACGCGATGGAGGGCTGGACGACACACAAAGAGTTGGAATGCGATGAACGGTTGGACGGCGTAGGAAGGAGCTGGAGGGCGATGGACGGCTCATGGAAGAACTAGAACACGATGGACGATAAACACGAGAGAGAGGCAGAGATGCGAGAGAAATTTGGGAATATAAAAGAGAGGCAGGGTCACATAATGTAATCAATTTTCTTTATATTTATATGTGTAATTACAATTCTATTTTTTTAATAATTGATTACATTCTATTACAAGTTTTTAACATAGCTAAATATAATAATATATAGAAACAATTACATTTTCTTTTTTATTCTAATGAAATAAAACCTAAAAATTTTAGATAAGAATCAACAATAAAAAAAGACTTTTTTATTTATTATATATAATGACATTAATTAATACCACTTAAACAACTACTTTTCCTTCTCTCACCGTTAACCTCACTCTACACTCTACATGTATGATAGTACACTTGTTATAAGCTATGTTGGAGAATACGTTTCGATAAATGCATTAATGGTGGGTGGTTAACAATTATTTAACATTTATTATTTAAAAAAAAGTCAATTTTTAACGATATATTTATTATACTGTATTAAATATTTTAATTATATAATTTACAATGATGCGTTTGACTATAAAATCAAACAGTATCATATAGTATAAAAATAGTATGATTATGTAAAATTTTTGTGCGACAAGTAGGTATAATTAATTTAATTTGTCTAAATTTTCAATTAAAAAATTATATGTCTTAACTTTTTTTTTTATCTCAAATTTAAAATAATATCTTTTTTATTTTTAAAAATGTAATAAAAATATAAAAATGAATTAAATATTAATTTAAATAAATTTAATAATAAAAAGTTATTTAAAATATAAATTATTTTAATAAAATATATATAATCAATTTAATCTGATTATATTATGTAATTTTTTACCATACATTAGACAAATTAATCATAATACAATTTAATATAATTCAATCTAATATAATTATATTTAATCTATTTTATATAGTGTATTAAATATACCGTGAAAAGATGATGAATAGCATGACATGTGAAAATTTATATTTGGTAAAATATTTGTTGATTGTAGATTGAAAAAATAAAAGTTTATATCAAATATTAAGCAAAAAGATCACTTGGATTGAACGCAATATATCATCTTTGTTCTCCAACCTAAAATTTAAAAACTAAACACTTAAGAATCTATTTCATAAAAATTATTGTCCTAATTTTGACTTAATTTTTACACCAAAATATCCATCCACTGTAGGAAAATTACTGAGCCAAAATATTTTGATAATTTTGATATATCGTTCTTTTAATGATTCATGTGTCCATATAATAAATAATTTTGATATAAAGCAAGGGTTATCTATCTATCATCATATCAATCAACAAAATAAAATAAATAAATAGGAAAGTACAACCATCTCACCAACGGCAGGAGAGAAACAAAAGAAAAAAGAAACAAAAACAAATTGAAAAGCAAGTGAAAGACTTATCGAAATGTTGTAATCCCACAAAAACCCTAATCACATACTCATAATAATCGTCTTCATCATCTTTATCCATGATAACAACCACAAAAATATCAAATTCAAATAGAGCAAGTCCACTAGAAAAATCTAGGGAAAATTTACCTTTAGAGGAGAAAGACTCGAAGGGAGCTTTGTAAAATTTGGGTGGGCCTTGTAGAATCAGTGACGAGATTCTACGAGATCGGTGGCAGAAGGACAGGGTTAGTGAGATCAGTTAGATTTGTAGCCAAATCGGCGGAATTTATAGGAGAATTATGGAGGGGCGGATGGGTGGTCGGATACTTGGACATCAAAGAGAAAATGGGCGGAGAATGGGTGTGAAGTTATGTATTAATATTGGGAGAGTGTAAAACTTTATTTCACCTTTTACTTTTGCAGGAAAAATGAATGTGTAGTTTGGAAAATCATAACTTGGATATTTTTAGGCCAACATCACCCTCGAATATAATGTGTTTCGGTATTTGCTTTAAACTTTTAACCTAGATCAAAATGAATTAAAATATTAATGCCAGCATAGGTAAATTTTGTGTGATTAAACGTGATATAACCGAATAATTTTCTCTATTATGGATTTTTGAATTTTTTGAAAGAGATTAAGAAGGGAAATTAGTGGGAAAGTAGAATTTATGGTTTTTCTTTCATGTGATGTTGGCATTCTCATTATAATTGTGTTTCTTTAAATGAGGAATAATAAGAATACATAAAATTATAAATATTTTTATACCCAAATCAGTTACATAATAATATGTGCTATAATTATTTTTAAAAATAAATAAATAATTTATTTTTTAAATAACTCTACCAAACGATTAATTTGAATAAAAAATAATAAATTTACGTAATATTAATATTAAATGTGTACTTTCATCTGTAACTTGCTGTAAACAAAAACTAAAATAATTCCTGGACTCTAATATTATTTTTCTTCTGTTCTTTTCCTATGCGTAATTCCTGATTCCATAGAATGCACATCTGCTTTATAATGTTGACATTTGGTGGTTCAATTATGTTTTTTGGGGTTGGAGGTGGAGGAGGCATTTTGGATTCAGCTTGGAATTTGGGTGCCGTGGACCATAGTCATGGAATCATATGGTACATGAACATAAGGCTTAAGAAAGCTTTTAAAAAAGTACTTGTTGAGGTTTCTGACTTTCTGATAGGCTTGTTATATTCAACAGAAACTTCTAGTTATTAGTTCCTAGCTTCTCTTATAAATATATCTCTATCTATCTATATGTATGGGAATATAATGGTTCTACTGTTACGTTTCCGTTAAGTGAGGTGGAGGGAGGCTATTGCTTGTAGAGAATCTCAATATTCAATAGCAAATCTATAATTTTCTTACCGAAAAGTTCATTAAAAATCAATTTTAGAAAATGTAATCTACATTATGGTAGCATGATAATTTAGTTATTTTTTTTTATAAATAAAATATATTGGCATTTTTAAAAAAAAATTATATGTATTAGTTATCTAACTATTATGAATGTAAATACTTCCATCATTGCTTACTAATTTTGATTATTTGGATATTTTGTTTAATAGAAAAATTTAAGTCAGATAAAATTAAACATTACTAATATGGAAGTTAATAGATGTGTGAAGAGAAAAATATTTTAAAAAGTTGAAAATTTTGAAAAATATTAAAGTGATTAAAATCATAAAAATTGACCTAAAATGATTACATTTATAATAATTAGGTAAATAATATACACTAATTTAAAAAAAAATAACTAATGTATTGAATTTATAAAAGGTAATTCATGGCAGGTGCACTTTTTTCATTTACACTACATATATAATTAATATATATGCATGTAACTATGTAAGTGCATAAGTGTATAAATATAATTAAAAAAAAAAATTGGTCTATACTTCATATAGTAAAAGATGATTTAGCTTCATATGAAGAAAATTTTCAAATGTACTAATTAAATATGATATTATCATTGATTTTTTTTTATTAATATTAATTATGAAACACGTAAATTGTTTAGAACATGTATATAAAAGGAATATAATTAACATTGTTATTTAAACTCTTTGAAAAATTCTAATAAGTTTAAACGAAATTTGACATATTAATTAAACTCATTATTATTAAAATCTTTTTATTCAAAGTGCTTTTTTTTTTTTCCTTCTGAAATTAAAAAAAAAAAAATCATAAATGAAAATGTATGTCATTAGTTTAAAGTTTGATAAAAAGCAATTTAAAATATAAAGGTACTTAATTTAAAAATTATTTTAGACGTGATTTGAAATAGTATAGATATAGATTTGAACAAAGGCAAATTATTTTGACAACATCCTCACTCAATCATCTCGAGGCGTTGGTATATAATTCTTGTGGATAATAAGAAAACATTGATTCACTTCCGGTTTACATGTGTGTGTGAGTGATGGTCATTATTATTAAAAAAAAAAATATCGTACCTGCTTTTCAATTATTACAACTTTTATGATAACAAGTAACTGAATGATGTTAGTATTGTTTTGCTGCTTAAAGTTTAGTCACGTGACTTATACACGAGGATTTTTCCAATTATTTTGCCAATGGTCAATATAGAATGCATATACTCTACCTTAATGAAAAGTGTTGTTGGATGTCACAACATGAAATCAATCCAAATATCAATAAATGGTGATAAAAAAAAGTACCTATGGGACTCATTGTCAATAAAGTCCACTTATTCAATTACATGTGGATTAAGATTATATCTTAACCGAGACACATAATGTTTTTGTAAGAAAAAAATTACTAAATTGTTATGCTTGAAAAATAATTGAACTATAGCACTAATGATGCTAGTTGCCCTAAAATTATTGAGTTTGCATTAACATCCTGATTGTCAAAAAAGAAAAGAAAAGGTGTAGTAACATCCTGAATAATAAAGACCTAAAAATAAAAATTCAAAGGGGCATGTTCCATGTATGCATATATACTTTTTCTATATGCATTGCACTTAAAATCTTTTTAGAAAAACAACAAAAATAGTATTTTTTTTTAAATTTATAATAATAAAAATAAGATTATTTATATTCAAATCATATATTTTCATAATTAAAAAAAATGATTGTTACATCATTTTTTTAACATTATCTAATTGGACGTCGTTCTAATTGAATTGCGGTAATTTAAATTCATTTAATGTTGAACGTCGTCCAATTGGATATCATTCAATGTTATTAAGGTGCTATTTTTTATTATAAATTTTAAAGGATATTATTTTTTATAATTTTTCAATCTAAAGAGGCAAGACTCACAACGAGGGGTGTTATACCTCTCTTGAAGCCAATGACCGGCCTGGTCATCTAGGTTGCTAGGGCCTTGACCAAAGATTGTGTTTTAAAAATAATTATTATTTTTTATTTTTTTTACATATAATTATAATAATAAATTTTTACATGATTTGTTGTTAATTAGGGTTTTTATTGTATCTTCTTTACATTTTTAAAAATTTTACATTGTTATTCCCTTACTTGTAGTGTTTTTCTATGACATAATTGATCAATATTTTTGGTAAGCTCAAGGACTTCTTTATTACTCTTGGCAAGACTATTGCAAGAAAATTTTTGGTTCAAGTTCAACAATAATGGTTGTGTTCATCTCTAATGTTCAACTACAACTAATTGTTAATTTGTTATTGTTAGGTGATACCTTCTCTGTCTTTTGTAAATGTTCATAGATGATATCTATGTTCATCTATAGAGTATTAGAGGATATTATAATTAAGATATTTTTCTTATGAATGCTATTAAGAGTCCTATCACAACTTAAATTTAAGCGTTACATTGTCTCTATAAATATTGATTTACTTCAACTATTATTAGCATGAAGAATTATAAATATCTTTCTTTGATTTATCGTTCTCCTCTAATTTTTTTTTTTAAACAACCCTCTCAATATGCTAGTAATTTCTTAAAATTCTAGTAATTTCTTAAAATTCTAGCTTAACATAAGTTTATCATTTACTAAATAAAATATAGTTTCTAAGCTTTTGCATTATAAACTACAATTAAAATAGCTATAAAAATTAAATAATAATTGAGCAAAGTGATGAAAATATTGGGGGGAAAAATCATCTAATGCCCCTTAGATATTTAATAGAGGTTATGACTACACTTATGGGTGGGGTGATTAATGGTAAAAGCTAGGGAAAATTTCGTGATTAATTAATAATATGGAAAAAAAACAACTTGTAATTGATATTAAAAATCTGAAAAACTTGTTCAAATTTTAAATGGCTACATAGGTTCTCGAAAAGAAATAAAGCTATCATAAAAGTGTGTGGGCTAATTTAGAAGCTGTAGTATAAAATTTGGGCTTCACTCTGTGATGGACCTATGGGTTGACGTACGAGTAAAAGACAAAAATAAGGGCTGATTATTAAAAAGAATAAGTTAAAAGGACAAAAATAATATATTAAAGACATAAAATATTATTACAAATTAACATTAGTAGAAGTAAAATTTAGGTCTAATTTTGTTGCACAAATAATTAATTATAGATAATGATATAATAATAAGCAATGACAAAAATAAATGGCACATAATAATTTAAGTGGTTCAACTTTTCAGTATGAAAAATTTACTTACTGACAAAGGCATACCGATCAAAAATTCACTATCAAATCTAAATAGAGAGTACAAACATTAATGTTCAAAACTACTCAACATAAAACCCCATATACACCCACTTATTCTCTCAATATTGATACAATAAACAAAAACAAGAATAATTAACAGTTGAGATGTTGTTAATCACCTCTTGACTTCAATGATTAAAAAAAAAAAAAACCTTCACACATGTATATATATGTTAGCTTCTGCAAAGTGAAGAAGAGATGGCAATTAATCTTTTCTCTTACGGCAAAAAGACTTATAATATATATATATATATATATATATACATGATGCCTTAGGTTTTTGTGGGATAAGATTAATTTGAACGATGAAAAAATTTAAATAAACCTTTTTTTTTAAGTTTTGTTTCGAAGCCACAATTATCAAATCTCTATCTTGGCTCAAAATGAAACCAAGTTCTTCAAATACAAAATTCTTCAAAATACCAAATGGTCGTCATTCAAAATTTTGATGGGTAATCACTTACTACAAACACTAACCAAGCTTAAACAATGCTTGAACTTATTAATTAAAACTGGCTTGGTCAATATATCAGTTGGATTCTCTGCATTAGCTATCTTATTGATAACAATAGCACCTTAAGACACAATGTTACAAACTAAGTGATATATGACATCAATGTGTTTGATCCTCTCATGATACATAGTATTCTTAGTCAAATGTATTACATTCTGACTATCACAAAATACAACAAAAATATTTTGTTGTAAACTAAGATCACAAACAAAACCTTTAAGCCAAATGGCTTCCTTCATCACTTCTGCTATTGCCATATACTCTGCTTCTGTAGTAGAAAAATCAACTATAGACTATAATGTAGCCTTCCAACTAATGGCACAATGAGAAAGAGTGAAAACATAACCTATCAGAGATCTTCTCTTATCCAATTCTCCAATATAATTGGAGTCCACATGACCAATAACATTGCAACCAGTATTAAAACTCCCATCATATACAAAATCAAAACTAAAAGTGCCTCTCAAATACTGAAGTATCCATTTTACTACTTGTTGATGACCATTTTTAGGATTACTTATGTATCTACTAACAATATTAACTGCATGTGAATATCTAAACGAGTATAAACCATAGCGTACATCAAACTATCGACGACACTAGCATATGGAACCTTAGATATGTACCTCTCTTCTTCTTCTGATTGTGGCGACAAATCCAAAGAAAGCTTAAAATGCGCAGCTAATGGCATACTCACAAATTTATACTCTTTCATACCAAATCTTCAAGAGCTTTTTCAATGTAACTTTTCTGAGACAAATAAAACTTGTTCGCTTATTTATTCTTGTAAATTTTCATACTCAAAATTTTCTTTACTACACCCAAATCTTTCATCTCAAACTCACTACTAAGTTAAGACTTTAATTTCTGAATCTCAGACTCATTCTTAAAAGCAATAACCATGTCATCAACATATATCAACAAATAGACAATTGAATCATCAAAGAACCTTTTGTGATAAACACAACTATCATAATCAATCTAAGAGTAACCATGATCAATCATAAAAGAATCAAATTGCTTATATCACTGCTTAAGAGATTGCTTCAAACCATGTAATGATTTTTTCAGTAAACAAACATGATCTTCCTTACCTAGAACAACAAACCCCTTTGGTTGATGCATGTAAATTTGTTCCTCAAGCTCACAATGTAAGAAAGCTGTCTTGACATCAAATTGTTCTAATTCCAAGTCAAGTAATGCAATTATAGCAAGCAACACACATATGGAGCTATGTTTCATTACAAGTGAAAATACTTTGTTGAAGTTAATACCCTTTTTTTTAGAATAGTCCTTTGCAACAATACGTGCTTTGAATCTAGCTGCTTCAACTTAAGGTATACCTTCATTTTCCTTGAAGACCCATTTGTTTTCAATAATCTTCTGGCCCTTAGGTGGTTTTGCCAATACCCAAGTATGATTCTTATAAAGTGACTCAATCTCTTCATTCATAGCAACTAATTACTGATGCACAAAAACTTGTTAACCAAATTTTGTATTTGTAAAAGCTCGCAAGTGCACGAGTCACTTATAGTAAGCAACAAGTATACTCCCAAGGTCGTCTCTCAAAGGAATTGCGTTAGTTTTTAAAAGAGTTAAATGTGATCTAAAACGTAACGGTAAAAGAAATCCTAAACACGCTAATCAAAGATTGGTTTGGAAAACAGTTGCTAAAAGTGTAAATAATTAAATTAAGTAAAAGACGAGTAAAGAACGATGTTGAAAACTTTATGATGAACTAGTGTGGGAAATTAGTTAGTGAACTAAGTATGGATAAATTGGTTTACGTGGTCTCTTCAATTAAGCATATAAAGTGAACTTTGTTGATTCTTTTCACTAATCCTAGAAGATCCCAAATCAATGGTGATTTTCCCTTAATTAACTAATTAACTTCTTTGATCCGGACCGTTAATTAATTAATTAGCTTTAATTTTAGAAAAGGTAATTCAATCACTTAAATTAAGACAAATCATTGCACTCAATTTAAGTTCATGCTCAAGAATGCCCAATTAAACTCAGATTGCGTTTCTCAAGTTCAACCCTAAAATAATCTCAAACATTCATAAACTAAATTGGCCAAAAATAATTAATGAATAAAGATGTCAAGAACAATGAGCATGAAACAAAACACTAAAATAATAATCAAACCACATAAATATTATCCATTCAAAGTCACATTACTAAAATCCCACACAAAATGATTTAGCTACTCATAATCAAACTCAAATCCAGATTTCTCATTACAATTATCATCAAAAGAATTTTAATGAGGAAAAGAAAGATTGCAAACAAGAATCTACCCACTTTCACTCTAGCAAAAAGAACCTTGATGTTGGATGATCACCTATCTCAAGTCTCTTGATGAAGCTCCAATGGAATACCCTTGATGAAGAAACTTCTCTCCCAAAATTGTAAGAAGAACCCTAAATTCGTCACTGTTCATCCAGAGTTGGTGGAGGCTGATGAGAGTTTGGAGGCTGGAGAGGTCTGGTAGATGGAGGCTGATGAGAAAAAGAGATAGATCCCCTTTTAATTAGGTCTTCTTTTTTTTATGTAAGGATTTTTCAATTTTTCTGTAAGTCTCGTGCCTCAGGAGAAGTCCAGTCCGCGCGCGCGCGCCGCGGCGCGCCTTTTTCCATGCCGCGGCGCAACATGTGATACTGATTTACAAATAAAAACAGAAACCTCCCCGCCGCGGCATAACTTTTCCTCGCCGCGGCGCGCAATGTGTTCATGATTTGGGTCCAAAGCAGAAACCTCCTCGCCGCGGCATAACTTCTCCTCGCCGCGGCGCACAATGTTTTCATGATTTTCATGTTTCAACCCGAGAGCCTCTCGCTGCGGCACACAATTCCTTCGCCGCGGCGCGCCTTGCATGTAACACTGTACATGGTATGTACATTTATGTACATACGTTGTACATACTCTGTTGGTTATCGATGTAAGGCTTACAGAATGAATGGCACCTAATGTAAGGCTTACATATTTAGACATTTTTACTTCATTTTTTGCTCTCTTTTCTACATTTCTTTCCAAACCCACTTTGACCTGCAAAACAATATAATACCCTCCAAAAAGATTATAACGAGATTAATTGCAAAATAAACACTCAAAAACATAACAAATAGTAGATCAAAATAGTGTTCATCAATTACTGAGCCAACTAATCACTGAGCAGATTTATCACAAGTGATAGCTTCACGATAACTAGAAGGTTTATTCACCCTATAGTCTTTTCCACAGACAATGCATAAGAAACTAAGTCTGCATCTGCATACCTCTAAGGGCGTCAAATCTCTCTTATTCCTTTACCCTTAACGATATTGTATGGTTGCTTTTATTGCTGCTTTGCTACATCATGAGCAGAATTATCTACCTCATCCACTAATGGCTGATCTGAAGTGCTCTCTTGCACTTAACTAGAAATTTCACTCTTAAGCTCCACCTGCTTACTAACATCGAGATTTTTATCTACAACAACACTCTTTTTTCTTTTTCAACATGGAAAACTCATCAAATTTAATATCTCTACTAATTAAAAAAGTTAAGTAACTTAGGTTCAACACACCACAATTTATAACCCTTCACCCCAAAAAGATATCCAAAAAATATATATTTTAATACCCTAAACTCAAGCTTACCATCATTAACATGAGCATAAAAAGGACAACTAAAAACTTTTAAATCAAAATAATTAGCAGTAGTACTAGAAAATATTTCAAACAGAGTCTTCAACTCAATTGTAGTTGATGGAGACCTATTCACCAAATAGCAGGCATGGTTACAAGCTTCAGCCCAAAAGGATCAATCCAAACCAGCTTAAAAAAGCATACAACGAGCTCTTTCTAAAAGAGTTCTATTCATACATTTTGCAACTCCATTCTATTGTCGCGTATTACTCATAGTGCGGTGTTTCACTGTGCCATTTCTTTCACAGAACTCATTAAACTGACTCTCACAAAATTTCAAGTCATTGTTGATTCTTAAATGCTTGATCTTCTTGCCAATTTGATTTTCAATACAAGCCTTAAACTTGACAAATCTCGAAAATACATAATTCTTATTTTTCAAAAATACACCCAAACATGACGAGAAAAGTCATCAATAAAATTATACATACACTAAGCACCACCCTTGAACGCAGCAAGAAAAGGACCTCAAAGATTTGAATGAATATAATCAATAGTACCTTTTGTTTTATGGATGGATGTACTTAACTTAATCCTGCGATGCTTTCCATAGACGCAATGCTCACCAAAATCAAGCTTCCTAGTTTTCTGACCACCAAATAAACCCCGCTTGCTCAAAATAGATATTCATGCCTACTCATATGCCCCAACCGTGTATGCCATAAGTGAGTCGTATCTAAATCTTGATCTGACGAAGATGAAACTGAAACACTACCAATGACAATGCTACCTTGAAGCACATAGAGACCACGAGACAATAGCCCTTTAATAACAATAAGAGCATCCTTAATAACTTTTAAACTCCACATTTAGCTATGTACTTATAGCATTGTGAGTTAAGAGTACCCAAAGATATCAAGTTCTTTTTCAAATTTGGAACATGGTGAACATTTTTAAAGTCCTGACAATACCATTATGCATCTTAATCCGAATAGTACAAATATCAACAACCCTACTGGACACACCATTTCCTATCAAGACAACACCCCCATTAATGGATTGATAAGAAATAAACTAATTCCAATTTGGACACATATGGTAAGTGCAATCCAAATTAAGAATCCAAATATCTCTAGAAGAATTAACAGATATTGATAGAACATTATTACCATCGGAACTAGAACTAGAACTATCTATAACACCAGCAACATCATTAGTACCAAAAAATGTTGTGATAGATTTCCCTTTACCTTTGAATTTTGGACAATTAACTTTCCAATGTGCTTTCTAACGAAAATAATTGCATTTATCTTTTCTTTTTTTAGATTTCGATATAAACTTGTCACTATTATTGCTTGAGCCTTTTTCTCTATTGATTTACTTCACTACTATGTTAGATTAAGAAAATAATTATAATTATTAAAAATGACACCTAAATTACTTAAAATGCCTTTATATCGAGGTATTAATTCGTTAAAGTATGGCCTAGTCTAGATTTCAATTTTATTTATTATCTTTAATGAGCAGGGGCAATTTTATAATTTTAGGTAAATAAGTAGTTTAATTCCATGACTTTTAATTAGAATAGTTTAATCTCATATCTTTATAATAATGTGCACTATACTTCCTAAATTTTCAAAAAATGGGATTAAATTGTACATTTTATATTAAAATTATAAAACTAAAGTGTATATCTTACAAAAGTATGAAATTAAATTGCTTCAATTAAAAATTATGAAATTAAATTACTTTTTAATATAAAATTATGAAGTTATTAGTGTCCTTTACTCTTACTTAATTTAGAAGTAAATTTTTTTTTCTTCTTAGATTGCAATAATTAAAATATTCTTTTCTATCCGTATCATCATAGAGTAACAGCCATTTCCCACATTAAAGATGCTATATATATATATATATATATATATATATATAAAAGTGAATGAATTTAAAAATCATACCTTAAATTTTTTTATACTACGTCTTAGTATTGAATTTATATTTTAAATTTACATGATTATAAAATTATTTAATTATTTTTATATATATATTTTTTAAAAAGTTAAAAGTAAATTAATATTTTAATTTGATTATAAAGAAAGTGAATGAATTTTATATTATTTTTTATTTTTTTATTGTTTATTTTCGTTACAAATAGTAAACAATTAAATATAACTTTTAGAATATATTTGGTTAACAATAATCATAATCGTAATGAAAATAAAAATCATTCAGAGTATTATTGTATTTAGTTTGACTATATTCTATAATAAAATATAAAGGGATTACAAAAGTAACAGTAATCTTTATGACACCTACATCCCTCTATATTCCTCATTACACTTTTAATTTTCTCTATTTTTCTCATAATTTGTATAATTATTTATGATTTTTTTTGCTCTTTTATCTTTTTAGTAATAAAAAAAGTTTATTTTTTAACTTTACTTTATTTATAATTTTATAATCTTTATTTTAATATTATTATTTATTTTAATTACATTACTTAAATAAACATTATAATAATAATATATATTTTTTATATTCAATTTTATTATAATTACCATTTCACTTACCTTATAGTTTGTTCAAAAAGAGTGGTATTTCCGTAAATACCTTCCGATCCAAGGCCAGTCTCAGTCCACTTTCGCACTATCAAGTCGCAATCGAAGCTATATAAAACACCTCTCCGTTCCGTTCCTCTTCCGTCAATTTGTGTGCTACCAAACCCTCTCAATCTCTCTAAAACCCTCGCTTTACCTATCTAGGGTTCTCAGTTCGGTGATTGGAAACGATGTCGTTGAGACCGAGCGACAGGACCGAGGTCCGCCGGAACAAGTACAAAGTGGCGGTTGATGCAGATGAAGGTCGGAGGCGCCGAGAGGACAATATGGTGGAGATCAGGAAGAACAAAAGAGAAGAGAGCCTTCAGAAGAAGCGACGAGAAGGACTTCAGCCTCATCAATTGCCAACTATGCCTTCATCTATTGAAAAGAAGGTAGACATTTAATTTCCTTAATCTATTTGATATGTCTTTTTTTGTTTACTTAGTATTTGATTATCGGTTCATCGTTGAAATGCTTTTGTTGTTTCGGTTGAATTTATTTTAAGTCCGTGCCTGGGCTATTACGTGCTTAAATTTAGGTCATAGGGGATTTTAACCAAGGAATTTTTGGGAATGTCAAGCTTTTACAAACTGTTGTCAGTCGCCTTGTATGACTTGTGAAAATTTTGTTTTACTTAGTTAGCTAGGTGGTTTGGTAATCGTTGTTTTGCGTTTATATGGTGCAAATGGATTAGATGGGTTATGTTGCGTATTTCCTGTGTGTTTTGCTGATGGTTTTGGTGGAATTTATTAGAACCGTTTTAAACCATTGAAACAGTGGATCATTAAGCATTCTGGTTTAGTACTTTGATGTTTTAGTTGTTGAGTTTTGGACGTTATTTGTCCATCAGAGCCTTCTGGTTATGAGGCCATCCAATTGAGCTGATAACATAAGAATTATGCTTCTGCGATGAGGGAGTTATTATTGGCTATCTGAGATGCGAGTCATATGACTCCTTAATTTGTTGGATTTATTAGTTTTTAAGTAATTGTTGTCTTTCTTTAATATTTTTTCTTTTCTGATTTTCTTATATAGTTGAGGAAGTAGCTATTTCCAGACACTGCAGCCCTTGTTCAATTAATTGCAAGATAAGGATTCTATGATGTCGTTCTTACAATTTTAATTTTCCAAATGCAGTTGGAGCATTTGCCATCCATGGTTGCAGGGGCTTTTTCTGATGATAATAATTTGCAGCTTGAGGCAACTACTCAGTTCAGAAAGTTGCTTTCAATTGGTTAGTGTTTCACTGTTGTTATTCATTTATATTTTGTTTATAATGGATTTTGTTAAATTGATTTTTGTCTATTTTAGAGCGTAGCCCACCAATTGAGGAAGTAATTAAATCTGGAGTTGTTCCTCGCTTTGTTGAGTTCCTTATGAGGGAGGATTTTCCTCAACTTCAGGTTGGTTAAATCTGAAACCTGTTGGAAGCTGTTTACCATATTCAAATATCTTATTGCATGAAATTTTATGCAGTTTGAGGCTGCTTGGGCTCTCACAAATATTGCTTCTGGGACCTCCGAGAACACAAAAGTTGTAATTGATCATGGTGCTGTCCCCATATTTGTGAAGCTTCTTGGTTCTCCTAGTGATGATGTTCGTGAACAGGTATAGTTTATTATTTGATTATTTATTTATTTCGGTTTCTTCATTTATTTTTCATATACATCTTTAAATATTTGAAATGTATTTTCTATTTTTCAATTAACTTTTGGGGATTGGGGCTGGTGTGTAAGCATGATTTTGAGGTCATAGTGGTGGTCACCATTACGCAATGTTCTATATTTTTTCTTCTTGATTTTCGTGAGAATTCATCTTGATGCTCTCATTATTTATGTTGTTGTACTGTTCTGTTTTTCATTTGAACATGTTCATTGATTGTACTTGGTTGTGTAGGCTGTTTGGGCATTGGGAAATGTTGCTGGTGATTCTCCTAGATGTCGTGATCTTGTACGTGGTCATGGGGCTCTGATTCCGTTGCTAGCACAATTGAATGAGGAATCAAAGCTTTCCATGCTAAGAAATGCAACTTGGACCCTTTCAAATTTTTGCAGGGGCAAACCACAACCGCCTTTTGATCAGGTTTGAATATGTTGATGATATTATGAATACCAAAATAGCATTTATGCTTTGGGTCATATGATTTTATTATGAATTTGCATGATTGTTGGTGTTTATATATGTGATGTAGCTGACAGTTTAACCTAATCCGTAATTCAAGTCGGTATTGATGCAAGAGCATAATACCATTAATAGTCTTATTTGCTAAAATACGTCGTTGAGTTGTCTTTGGTAGTGGTCCTAGCATGTAATTGCTAGATAATAGAGCCTTAATGGCATTTTGGGATATTAGTGCAACAGATGATGACAGGGGGAAATTTTGAGGAATATTGAATTTTGGATTCCTGAAAGTTTCCTTTGATCAATTAGAATTGCTCTTGGGTTTGAGTCATTGATCTCATCCCTTACATGGGATTCTTAAGTTCTCAGATTGAACCTATTGCTTCTACGCCTGTTATACAAGTGTCTTAAGTTCATTTCTCTGTTCATCTTTGCAGGTTAGGCCTGCACTTCCAGCTCTTGCACATCTTATACATTCAAATGATGAAGAGGTGTTAACTGACGCATGCTGGGCACTTTCATACCTTTCTGATGGTACAAATGACAAAATTCAAGCTGTGATTGAGGCAGGAGTCTGCCCACGCCTTGTTGAGCTTCTGCTGTGAGTTATTTTTGAAAGTTTCTGAACCTTATTTATTGTTATTGTTTTGCAATAATTTACTTGTTTTTCCAACCTTGCGACATAACATTTTTCCATCCTAATTTTCAGCCATCCATCTCCCTCAGTCCTCATTCCTGCCCTCCGAACAGTTGGAAATATTGTCACCGGAGATGATATACAAACTCAGGTATTGCTTTTCCTTGATCATCTTTTGCAACCTGTTCTCTTAAAAGTAATGTTTTTATAGACAAAATAGAAGTGCAAATGTTTTGACTTTTGAGGGTTCTTTTCCATTTTTCTCCTTTTACCCATTGCCTTAGAGCTTGTAAGAATTCATTATCCTAGGAAGGACAGAGGAGATAGTTTTGTTGTATGGCCTATGCTTGTCCAACCCTGCATGATTCAGTTTTCTGCCTTACAGAACTTTTAAACGTAGAAGACCAGTGAATTTAATATGTAATTTCTTTTTTTTCAATCAGGTCATAATCAACCATCAATCTCTACCTTGTTTGCTAAATTTATTAACCAATAATTATAAGAAGAGCATCAAGAAGGAAGCTTGTTGGACCATCTCAAATATCACAGCTGGAAACAAGGAGCAAATTCAGGTTATAGATGGATTTGGATTTCTGATAGCATTATTATTTTCTACTTGATGCATTTTACCTGTTTTCTTACTTTTTGTTGATATATTACTTGTAATTGAAATTTAACAGGCTGTCATTGAGGCTAAATATAATTGCTCCCCTTGTTAATCTACTTCAAAATGCTGAGTTTGATATAAAGAAAGAGGCTGCCTGGGCAATCTCGAATGCTACATCTGGTGGTGCTCATGAGCAGATCAAGTACGTTTGCTATGCCCCAAATTTAAGATTGAAAATTTAAATGCTGCTTGCAGTTTTCAACGTTCTGATTATATTTTGTTGTCACATATAGGTTCTTAGTAGACCAAGGGTGCATCAAGCCCTTGTGTGATCTTCTTATATGCCCAGACCCTAGGATTGTTACAGTTTGTTTAGAAGGGCTTGAAAACATCTTGAAGGTAGGAGAAGCTGAAAAGAATTTGGGCAATACTGGAGGTGTAAATGCCTTTGCTCAGATGATTGATGATGCTGAGGGGTTGGAGAAGATTGAGAACTTGCAGTCTCATGACAACTCTGAGATATATGAGAAGGCAGTTAAAATTCTTGAGACTTACTGGTTGGAGGAAGATGAAACGATGCCACCGGGAGATGCTTCTCAGTCTGGTTTCAACTTTGGAGGCGAAGCTCCGGCTGTTCCTTCTGGTGGATTTAATTTCAGCTAAAGGTATTTTTTGCTCCCGCAATATGCTTCCTTTTGAGATAAAGTGCGTTTTTGGAACCTTATCTAGAATGGTTTAAATTGTGGATGGTGACTGGGTGATGGTGATTGTCATACTATAATGCATGGACCTTGTATGACACTTTCATTTGTGCAATCTGTAGGGGATGTAGTGGCTTCCTTCTTGAGAGTTGGACTGTAGAGTTGTTGGGACTCGGATTATTTATATGATGAGGATCATATGTTTGGTGTATGAAAACTGGGGTTCTTGTTTTGGTCAGGCTATCACCAAATGGTTCAGATATCTCACACAGTAGATATTCAGTCGTAGAAGTGCAGTGCTGTAGCTGACTGTCGGTTGCAGTTTGTTACCAAGTGATTTTGGTTGCAGTTCATCTTGTAGTTATTTCGATTTCTTTTGATTTTTTCTTCATAATTCATGCTATGTGATGATAGAACCTTTTTAATTTTCTATTATCCCCTGTTTTGGAGGTGGGAATGGTGGGGGCTTTAGTTAAAGAAGTTCAGTGTCCTTTTATCAGTCAATACATTTATTTGTTTGATATTTTTATTTTCTAAGAAGGTTTCACAGGCAATAACCTTAATGCTCTTAACTTTTGCCGAAGCTGAGCCTTATTACTAGTGTTTTGCACATTTGATGTTGGATTTGCAGAGTGTAATCTTATTAATTTGTGCAACATAATACACCGTCAAAGAATTATTTGGTGTCCATTTCTTACATTATAATACATGCTATGGTGAATTACTGTGTGTATCAATCTTTTTATACATTCATCTTTTTTTAATAATTTAGACTATTTAAACATGTATGAAGATGTCGATAATATAACGGCCTCTGAAAACTTTAATTAATGCATGGTCTTCATTTATGTTGTTGAGAAGAAAGGTTTATTATTTTCATTATCCTTGGTTTTATTCAATATTAATATAACTGTAACTGATAAAAATGCCTTCAACGTTGGGGAGTAACAGTGACTCAGTCTCAGTGAGAGGTTATCTCACTTTTCTCTAGGAAATTGAGCTAGGGTTTTATCTTTTTCTTCTTCTCACACCACCAGTCTCCCCTTTTCCCCCACCTACCCACGCTCAACCACATTTTCACCTTGCCGGCCATTTTACCCTGCCTCCTCTCTGTTATTTAGTCGCCACTACTCACATTCAATTTCAAGCCTCCTTTCCAGTTTCCAAAAATACCCACGCTGAAGTAGCTTCTCTGAGAGACTCGGATCGCCGTCCCCCTAGATCTCTAGTGGGCTTATACTTCGTGTTTGATATTTTATTTTGTTTGGTTTCTTCTTTTCATCAAAGTATTGAAGGGATTGTTTGTTTGATGGTATTCTTTTTACTTTATTTTTGTGTGTTTAGAGTTTGGTGGATCCATGCCTTGAGTTTAGATAATAGCCATTATTTAGTTCAAATTGATTGTTTGTTGACAATTAATTTACTGGTGATCAGATGTGCTTTTCTAAACTTTGGTTCTTCTCAGGCATGTGATAGATGTCTATCATACCTTGGGAAGAATTGGATTGAGTTGTAGGCAACATGTACCGTTATTAAATTGCAAGTGTTTAAGTTTTGATTTTTTGGTTGGGGCTTGTGTAATTTTTGCTGCCTTGAAATCTCCCTTTAGGGTAAAAAAAAAAAAAAAAACCTTTGAGGCTTGAACGTTGTCCTCTTAATAGGTGCTCGTGTCTGGTTTGTGCATATTTGTGTGATATTTTAACGTTGAAAGAGCTGATATGGTACACAAACTTGGGGCATTATGACACCAACAGTCTATATGGTAATATAACTCAATTTCTTATAATCATGTGGTCGTACAACTATTAGTTGCCGTATTGCATCTGATTTTGAGTATTAGATCATTTATAAAAAAAAATAAAAAATTGATGGAACATTAAGTCACACGTTAAAAGGTCATTATAGTTTCTTGTTAAAATAATATTGTATTCCCTGTTTGCTTTGGTTTCTGAATTGTTAATATTAATAAAACAACCATTTTCTACATGATTTCATGTAACCAAGGAAGCCTGTTAATTTTATACGAAGCAAGTATTGTCTTCTTGACTTCTTGTAGAGAGAGAGAGAACGTAGGCTCTTCTTTTGATGGTAAAAACACGAAATTTTACAAGGTTTTTAACCATGGAAAGTTCAAAAGCCAACGAGTATCCAATAAACTCAAACTTTTAAGATATTGATGTTGCTAACTTGCTATTGCTGTTATTAATATTCCAATAATAATTTCTTAATAATAATTTTGTCTAATAATAGTAATATATTTTTATTAGAATTGGATCCGTATTAGAAAAAATACATATTATATAAATGCCTGTGAGACTTATTTAATTTAATAATGGAATTTATGTTTCAAAATCAATACAAATACAAATTGACACGGTGGAGTTCGTATTAGAATATAATAATGACTTTAACATGTAATTAAGAATAGAAATGCTTTTTCAAATATTTTTCTATGTCAATGTAATTGTTTCAATATCTTTCTCTTAATTTTTTTTAATAATTGAAAAAAAGAGCTTAAAACCAGACTGTAATCGCTTAGGGTCCTTTTCGTGCTGTTTCAAAGCGAGAAACGTACAGAAATATTTAGGGCTTTTTTTTTTTTTTTTTAATGAATTATGTTTTTAATTTTCAATTTTTAGATTCAAATTTTCAAACTAAATTTTGTTTAATAATTAATTTTATTTTCAAGTTTTAAATTAATTTCTGATAATAATAAAAAAATTCTAAATTAATTTGAAACTCGGTTTGTTTTTGCAGACAATTTTTAATGTTGTTGGAACTTAAAAATAAAATAAAAATTTAAACCTATTTCAAATTCACTTTTTTTTTTTTTTAGCCACTAGTCACATTTACTTTTATTTTGTTATAATTTATGAGGAAATGAAATAGGAAAATAGATTTTTTGGTCAAACAAGCTTATTCTTTTTCTTTTAAATTGAATTAGAAAACAAAAAAAAAAAATGATACAAAACGAGCCCTAGTTACTTACTATTTGAAAGCCATGATTTCTATGGTTCTTTGAGTTGATGATCTTCTCTGGTGTTTTCCTAAGAGGTTTCTTATTTGAGAAATGTTTTAGGTAAATTTGTAATAAATTTGGGAAAAATATGGGTAACACTCTTGGGATTCAGAGTTTTTTCACAAATACTCTTGATTTTTCAAAAATATTAAAGATGCATTTCAATTTTAACAAATATTAAACATGAAGATTATTCAATGGTATTTTTATAATATCTTTAAAATTGAAGGGTCTAAAAGATAAAACTTTGATATCTCTTATTTTTTACATTAAATAAAAAATTATATTAAACAAACAAAATAAAAATGATCATTATTTTCTTCTAATAAAATAAAAGTATAAATAAAAATTAAAAAATATATATACATGTGCTTACAAATTAAGTAAATTAAATTAAAATTCATACCATAAATGATTTTTATTACTTACCCTGAATGATTATATGTAGTAAAGTTAACTTTTAATTTTTTTTTTAAAAAATAATGAATAAAAGTCATATTTTTAATTAAATTTAATCATATATACTTCATATGTATTGATAAAAATAATAGAATAACACCTATAGTGAAATTAATAATAACATTATAAAAAATTATAATTTTAAAAAAAATAATTTATAAAAATTTAGAATTTAAACATATAAAAAAATTTAATATTTATGAATTCATCCACTTGAATAAATTATAAATATCACATATATAAACTATCAAATTATTATGAAAAATTAGTTATTTATAGTCAATAATATAAGATTAATTTTTGAGGCTATTTTTAATTTATATAAACTTTATTATGTATTTGTTTACTTATTATATATTTTTATTTTTTAATTATAATAAACATAATAAATAAATAGATTTTTTTTTTTTACTTTTTAATATTTTGAAAGATATTCTAACAATTTAAAAACAATTAAAAAAAGTATGTTAATGAAAAAATTAATGCTATTAATGGGATTATCTTTAATAACAAGTCTAATATTAAGATCATTTGAGCAGTTTTTTTAAATGTTAGAAATATTTGTAAGTAAAAGCCAAACTTCAGTCGCATTCCTACATTTTTCCAATAAACTTGTAATAATTTGAAATAACAAGCCAATCAATATTGACTCATTAATTGTTTAATATTTTGAAATAATAAACTCATGTACACTCATATATACCTTATCAAACATTGACATATTTGATTAGGGATTTTGTGTGATGTAAACCATCTCATCATACTATATAATATGAGTGCAAAATTGTTAAGTGCATATAATATTTTTATATATTTAAACTCGTATTAATTATAGTGTATCACAATATCGGATCTTTCTTGGGCTACATGGATTGTAGTCTTAGTTGAAAGTTTTACAAAATTTAGTACAATGAATTCATTTTTTTTATTTTGTGTGTGTTATGATATGTCATAAATAAATTTTTTACACAAGCAATTTAAGCCACTTTTTCTACCATTTTATTGACCTTTTTGGCTACTTGTGCTCATATTTTATGTTGGTTATTGATTATGCATGCAACAAATAAAAATAAAACATGAGAATCTTATTAAAAATAAATTATACATACATACTTATATATACACATGTGACATATGATAGTTTTTATCTTCTACTCTTTTTTTAAATAATTATATTATTTATACACATTTACTTAAAACTCAAACCTCAAATCTCCTATTTGTCTAAATAAATTTCATATAATTAAGTTACAGCTCATTTGCTCTCATCTTTTCAGTCACAAATAAATGTATTTGATTCATAATGAATATATATTATGTCGTTACGTTTTGACCTATAATATAATATAATCGAAAAATATATCAAATATTTAATTAGTATTATTTTTTTATTTCTCTCATTAAAAAATTTCATAATATTTTTCTCTTTCAATATTTGACTTTTATTTCAATAATTTTTTTTACCTATTTAAAGTCTTTTATATATGAAAATTTTAATATTTGCTTTGCTCTTTTTAGTTTGTTTCTTCCTCCATTGTCTTTTATTTCTAAATTTATATTATTAAGAAAAGATATATTTTTAAGTATACTTTCATCTTGAATACTTAAATTATGTCTTATTTTTTAGACTTTAATATATTTTTTTTAATTTTAGTTTTAGCACACAAATAAACTTGAACATATTTGATTGCACTAACTATTTGCTTAGATTAACTTTAAGTTAATTGCTTAATTTAATATGTTTATACACAAGTTCAATACTATTAACTTTGTTTTATTTTTCCTTTTCTTTATTTTAGATAATTTTTATAATATGATACAATGAAAGTTAACATGAATGGTCTAAGTTATATATTGTAATATGACAAAAAAATCTTCAACCCTTAAAAATTTTTTATCTAGCTCGTTTTTTGGTGTGTTCAAGTATCGGAATTTTCCTTGAAAAATAAATAATTTTATCATTGTGAAAGATATTTTGTCACATTTCACACTATATTTAATATATAAATTTATTTGTATTTAGTATTCTAATATAATAATGTGGAATTGTGATATATAATATACTCTTGTTATTTGCCATCTACATTGTTAAAGGAAGAGATGTATCATTCCTTCTGCTAAGCATTATGAAAATTTGTATTTTAATTTGGGATATAAGGTTATATATATATATGTATAATCATGCTTAAAAAACATATACAATAATGAAATGACTACATAAAATTGGTGTAATAATATAATGTAGTTAAATGATCATTCCTTGAAGCCATGGAGAGAAAAATATATATTTTCGTTGCAAAAAGCATTACCTTGTAATTTTTACATATGTAACTTTACGACTAAAAAAATTATTAAAAAAAAATATATATGTAATCTCATTAAAATTTGTAATTATAAAAATAATATTTTTTATATCCAACTTATTTATTTTTGCTAAAAAAAAGATTCATTATCTAACACGTCTAATTAAACTTCGTCTAAATGAAATTTCAATCATACAAACTGGTTTAGTATTGAAGTTTGTCCGATGTAACTTTATTCATTTTTTGTTATGAGTTTTAGGAGTGATATTTTATTTAGTTTTTCTAAATTATGTAGGAAAAATTTTATATGTTGTAATATATTTATCTGTTATAATTATTTATCTATTTAAATTGTCTATTTATTTTCAATTTCAATGAATCTATTTTTAAATACGAAATTCTCTATTATTAATACAGAACTTCTATGACTATGAGTAGTGCTATCACTTGTTATATGGATAAAATAATATTTTAGTATCACATTAGATCAAATTATGATATACTATATACAATACAGATTAGGGATTATGCACCATTAAAACTAAAAAAAAAGGAAAAATAAATAAGATTGTAGTTTATATTGGTTAATTAAATTTATGATGTTTAATTTTTTAAAACGTGTGATCTAATATTCAAATTTTTAAAACTTTATATATAGTAAATTTATAATTAAATTTTAAAATTTTTAAATTTATCGGAGGCTTTATCACCCCATGAAGCTCTCGACTTCTCTCCAACATTGAACATTGTCAATCACATTTTAATCTTCGACAAACTTTGTTGAACGTGGATTGTGCTTCTTTTACCGTCATTTATCTTTGTTCTTCATCAATGACGAATCTAGAAGTTTTATTCATGAGGGATACTATATAAAAAATAAAAAAATATATTGCTTTTTTTTATTATTATTAAAAATATTATAAAAACTCATTTGAGTATAAATAATTAAATATGTACAAACTATTCAACTTTTAATAATAAATCTTAAAAATAAAGTTTAAGAGGAGGTATAAATCTATTTTATGCATATATTTTGGGAAAATTATCAATGATATTTTCAAATTTTGGCTCTTTTTCACTAATATCTCTGACGTTTATAAAATGTTTCAACTATTTTTGCGCATAAATGGAATTAAAAGAGACATTTAAATTAAGACTATATCTCCTCTGACTTAATATCAAATCTTTTATTTTTAATAAAAACGCTTAATGCCCGTTAAGAATTAAGAATATGCTTGATAAAAGACCTCAGCTTAGTGATATTTGTGTCTTTTTTGTAAATATTAAAAATATTAATAAAAAAGCCAAAATTCAAGGATATTATTGATAATTTTTTTATATTTTATCTATAATTTTTTAAATATTATACCTAAATACATGTTATAAAAAATTGAGGAGGCTCAATGGCCCTCCTGGCCCATAGCTAGGTTTGCTACTGTTCGTCAGACTATCAAAAATTGCATTTTTTTTCTTTAAATAAACACCGTAAGTTTTTTTTTTTTGCTAAAGGCAAAAGGCCGGAGCCTAATGACTGTGGGTAGGGGTATCAGGAATGGGGGTGGGAATTATAATTGGATCCAGTAAAAAAGCCGTATTTAAAGCAGCTGTAGAACTAGATTTGACTAAGTTATGGGCTCTGTAGTTTAATTGTCTAGGAATCCATCGAATGGTAATCATTGAGAACTGCGAGAGACAGCTTTGAAGTTGCTGAATGATGGCTGCTGCTGTGAGTGATAGCTCATCCTTAACATTCTCCATCAAAGCGCGAATGACAAATTTGGCATCCCCTTCTATGTAGATTGCCTTATGTTTGATTGTTAATGCATGAGTAATTGCTGCTTCAAGAGCTAAAGTTTCAGCAACATCTACACAATTGGTATGTCGGTGGTCTGTCCAAGAGTTGATAATGTTACTGTTCGTCAGACTATTAAAAATTGCATTTTTTTTTCTTTAAATAAACACCGTAAGTTAGTAACGTTATCTAATTTAGTTCAATTAATTAAAAAAAATATTGATTTTAAAAATGAGAACGTAAATTGTAATAATAATTAAATTGAATAAAAATAGTATTATTATTATAATATTTATTTAAGCAATATAAAGTAAAATTTATGAAATTATAAATAAGTAAAATTAAAAAATATATTTTTAAAATAAATAAAATAAGAAAAAAAATCATAAACATTCGCCTGCTCCCTCCCCTGTGTCCTCTAACGATCCTTAATAAAATGGATATGTTGATTCTTTAAATAATTAAAATTTTGTACAAAATTTATATAAATTATGAAAAAAAAAATAAAATATTACAATATATTTCTAAGAAATACTAATAAATTGTAATCCTTTTACAATTAATTATAAATTAACATTCAAAACAAAGAAACCCCCCTCCCCCACCGAATAGTACACAAAATTCATATTTTACCCGCCGGATATTATCCAAAACTTATTTAAAGGTTAACCACACCAAAGACCTTAGAATCATAAATTCATAATAGGCTGTCTATTTCTCTATGTTCAAAAGCCTATCTAAAATTCACCTTTCATATATATATATATATATATATATATTAAAAACAATTTAAAATATATTTCAACATACAAAATAATATTTAACAAACTCTCTGTTAATAAGTATTGTCTTACAATTTTCCAAATCCAACTTTAAATTGAAGCAATAAATAAATAAATAAATAAAATTACTACTCTATATTACACCTTTACACTCCATCATGTATAGTAAACTACAGTATTTTTACTAAATCAAAGCAAGTAAACAAAAGTGATCCCACTCTTACAAATTGACACGTGTTATCACCCCCTCCTTAAAATTTGGCGGGTGTTTTGCTACGTCACCACAGTACCACTGCCAAGGACTTTTTTGTCATTAAATAAACCACCTAGGGTTAGGGTTTTTTGTGTACATCCCCTGACCTTAACACACGGTCATACGGTCCTTCGGTACCTCTCACTCCCTCGGACCCCTCATTCTCTCTCTTTTATTCACCAACTTTTTCTGGTCTGAAAAAAAAATTAAAATAGCCTCTGCATGCTGGTTGCTTCTCAAGATCACCATTTCTCTTTCTTTGTCTTTCACTCTGCTTTGGGTTTTGCGCTCTGTTTTTCTCTATTCCTCCTCTGTTTCTCTATGCTCTTTGTAAAATGACCATTGTTCTTCCAATCTCACCATAACCTGTAGTAACCGTTTCTCTCCTTTAATTCTATTTCATTTTCTCTTTCTCTGTTTTTGAATTGAAGATGAAGAGTGGATTGCCGTTCATGATGGATCCTAGGGAAAAGGTGGGTTTACTTAATGGGTGTGTTTTTTGAACTTCTGGCTTTATTTTCATGGTGGGTTTTTTCTCTCTTCTCTAAAATGTACACATTTACTTATCATTTGATTTTAGCAGGAATTTTTGAGTGATGATACTAACATGTGCTTCAAGAGGTGTTGTATTAACTGCGGAACATCGAAGACGCCTTTATGGAGAGGAGGCCCAGCTGGTCCCAAGGTGAGCTTTCACCGTTCTTCATGTAGCTTGGGTTTTCTTCTTTGCTAATCCTTTGTTGTTAATTTTCTGATGCTGGTTATTTGGGCTGTACTATATGAGACTCTGCTTTTATGTATTTGTTTTTTACTTTTAAATTAACATTAGTCATTTGAACTTGTTTCTTTAATTTGTATGACTTGTAGTATTTTATCGATTTGACTTAATTTTTAAGCCAAAACTTTGGGACCTCTTTCGCCTCTACTTTTAAGTGATCAACCCTTGGGAAGAAGACGTTTTAGATATTGAAGTTATTCAATATTTTCCTTTCACATGGGTTTACAATTCTGCTTGGTGGGTCTTCCAGGTGTCTTTTATGTCACTATTTTGTCTACTCTCAATTTTTCAAGCCGATTCTCTGTACCTTTCTGGGCACGCTTATTTTTCTTGGGCCTTTTTTGTTTATGTTTTGGTTGTTTGTCATCATTTATTCATTTTGGTCTTAGAACAAGATCACATTTGATATTCTGGTTCACTTTTTGTCTTTTTCCCGTACAGTTCAATAAAATCTTCCTGTTTTGCATTTTTATTCTCATTTAGTCATTTTGCTTCCCTAATTTCCACACATGGGTTATTTTAATTTCTCCATCTCCTATTGCATTATCAAATCTGGTGATAATTGAGAAAACAACTGTAACCCATTTGATAATTCGTCTTTCTTTATAATGGGTTTTGTTTTTATTCACTGTTTTGCCTTTTTTTTTTTTTCCAGTCACTGTGCAATGCTTGTGGGATCAGATACAGAAAGAAGAAAATGTCTATTATGGGTTCGACCAAATCAACAGAGAAAAAGAGAGAGACACTGCAGACTCATGGATCTACTGCTATCTCTGCTATGACTACCACCCTCACCACCAACACAAGTTCTGATACAACTGACATTTCCACAGCTAAACCTGACAATATTGGTAGCGACAGTGATATTAAGGACCCTGTGAAGGTCCAATTTGTGGCTTTTGGTAACGAAATGATGCTGCAAAGATCAACACCAGTAGTGAAGAAACAGAGGTGCCAGAGGAAGAAGAAATTGGGTGAAGAAGAACAAGCAGCCTTTTTACTGATGGCACTGTCATGTGGCTCTGTTTTTGCTTAAAAGAATAAAGATGATAAGCCACTCCCTAACCAAGACTACATATAACTTCTAATATGTTTAGCTAATCTTAGTTTACGAAATGTTATCCTTTCACTTATCAGTAATCCTCTTTCTAATTGTTGTTTAAAACATTTAATTGGGGATTTAAGTAATTAGTATGTAGAAGTAGGAAATAGAGAGTAGAGGGAAGGGAAAGTCAATGATTCAATGAAAGAAATAGAGATGGTTTTTACTATTTAGAGTAACATTACTTTTTCTAGTACCGTCTTAATTGTATTGTACATTTTATTGGAAAGTAGCGAGGAATTTAATCTAATATGAATCATCTTTGAAATTGGGCGTGTACCAAATGGTTGCTTCTGCAACAAACACTAATTTTATTTGGTCGGGCATACAAAAATACAAATCTTAATGAACGCACGTCTGCATTCAAATTGTTATTTCTTTTGAGTCTCCTGAACTTGAAAGGGGCTAGAAAATTTTCACTTACGTTAAACATGATATGTATATTACATGCTAAAAAATGTGACTTTTCTTGTTTTTAATGTTAAAGGTATTTTGATATAACAGTTGAGCTAGATAGTAATTCTCACTAATGAGTGGCTTAAAAAAAATACTAGGTGTGCAAATTTGCGTTAATTTAGAATTCCTCCATGGCAAAACTACCCGGCTATACTCTCTCTCTCTCTTATTTTTTTAGTAGCGAGTCTTTTTGGCTGTATAACTGGCAGTCAACTTTTCGTCCTCTTTTCCTGTACAACTTTTTCTCTTTTTTAACTATCGTTTCATGTTCTGTTCTTCGTTTTCAGTGATGCTCGCTTTTTTGTGACTGTTAATGGTGCTCTATGGTAGCGAGATCTTGATGCTTAGAGTATCTGATACTTGGTACTTACTGCTTCATCCTCTCTCAATTTTGAATGCATTTCTGGCTTGCAATCTCTGGCGTTGCCTTCAACGGTAGCAATTTTTTCCTTCCGATGTGTGCCGTTCTCTTGTGAGGAAGAGAGTTAGTTTGGATACTTTGGTTGTTTATATGTGGTTATTTAATATATATTTTATGTGTGTTTTGTCATTTTTGATTTATTTTAAAATATGCGGGTAATATTTGTTACATTTTTATTTTTGTTATTATAGTATTGAAATTTTTTTTTTACAATTTATGTTTTTAATTTTTTTTTTTTTTTATATTAAGTGTTGATTTATATTCACTCACTAATTTTAGGTTAATTATTGAAATGTTTGTTAGTTATAAATAAAATAAAATAAAAACAAAGAAAAAAGAAAGAAAGAAGAAGAAGAATTCCTGCGACCTATGTGTAAGGTTGAGATGCTGATAGTGGGCTGTCATTATAAGTTTGTACTGTTATAGTTGGGGAGATAGAGTGAGCGGGAGTATTAATGTCAAATGATGAAATGGTTATTTGCTTAGAGTGTTTTTTTTTCCTTCGTATTTTTAATTTTTTTAAAAAATATATTTTATTTTTCTTAAACATAAAATAGCACGCGCCCGCATATATATAATATATATATATATATTATTATTTATTTATTTATTTATTTTTTTTACGAAAACATATGATTTTTTTTTTTTTAAATAGTTATTTTTTTTCTAAAATGAGTTAAAAAAATAAAATTATGTTAATAAATGAGTCATATGTACACTAAAAAAGTATTTTATATTTATATTTTAGCTTACCCGTTAGTATTAAAACAATAAATTAATTTTTTAATTTTTAAATGCAAAATAATAAATATAGGAACAAATTTTTTTATAAATAAAATATTTACAAATTTATCTGATATTAGTGTTTCATATACCCGATTGTGAAATTGGAATTAAAGTTGTAGATTAGTACTATATATTTGAGGTTGCTCCTAATTTGGAAAGGCAATTTTGAATTTGGATGAAGAAATCAATTAATTAGGTGCAGAAAATGAAGCAAAAAGTAGGGGTGGACAAACTAAGTAATAAATCACCCTATTCTATTGAATTTAAGTCAAGTTTAACTAATTTTATTTTTTTATAGGTAAAGATACGATAGTTTCGATTATAAATTTTAAAAATAACTTGTATTGAATTAGTTAAATATTTAAAATTTGTAAATTAATTTATATATTATTATTTATTTTTAATTTTATACATTTATAGTATATATTTTTTTGATTTCTCTCTAATTTATTCAAGTTCTTCTCTAATTGATAATTGGTACATTACTATTAGTTTAAATGTCAATGTACAATTTTTTTAATTAAATTATTAATTAAATATTAATTTTTTTTTATTAATTTAATATTAATAAAAAATTAAAATAATTTTAAGAAAAAACAACAAAAATAACATATGTCAAAACTTACGACAAAAATAGCACCCATGATATTTAAATTATAAATTTTTACAATTAAAAATAGTTTTTATATCTTTTTTTTAACTCTCGTCTAATTGAATGTTGTTCAAATTAAATTACTATAATTTAAATTCATTTAATATTATTGAAATGCTAATTTTATCATTATAAATTTTAATAATATTATTTTTTATATTTTTTTAATTTACTTTAGAAATAAACTGATATAAATAGTAGATTTAATGTTATTCAACTGACATTTTATGTATTATTCTTAATTTAAAAATTGATATATATCAATTTAATTAATATTTTTTTATTAAAAAAGCTTACCATAGTGGAATTTTTTTCTATATAACAGGAATTTTATTGAGAAGTAAATACATTTTAGAAGAAAGATAAGCTCAAATTTTTTAACTTCTTATTTTTTTAGGATTTAATATCATTTTCTCTCTTATATTAATCTCTTATTTATTTATATCTTTTTTTTTATTATACCTATAATTTATAGAAAAATTACTAAAAATAACATCCCTAAAATTTATAATAACAAAACTAGCACCATAATAATATTGAACGGATTTAAATTATCGTTATTCAATTCCAATTGAATGGGTGTTAAAAAAAATAATATATTAATTATTTTTGTAAGTGTAAAAATATAAATTTAAATATAAAAAATATTATTTTTATTATTATAAATTTTAAAAAATATTATTTTTGTTATTTTTACTAATTTCTATACATTAATTCACCTGCCCACCTAATAAGTGTTGTTTAAAAATAACTACTTAACCAAAGAAAATAGGTTTCAAGCATTTATTGGGGAAGCCGTTGCCTATTAATGATCGTTCATGTACATTCCATCCAAAGTGTAGGCCGCTTGTGATATTAATTCCCAAATCTCATATCTCTGAAAAAAAAAAAAAATGTTATATTTGAGTTTTCTCGGGCGAACATTGACAATTAAATAACACTAAATTATACCATTAGTTATCAAATTTAGATATATTTTATATTTTAATTCTTAACTTTTTGAAATTTTTTTTATTTTTTATTTTTATAAACCAACGTTATAAATTCATATTACAATCTTGTATAATAATTATACAAAGAAATATATTCATATTTAAATATTTAGTCCAAACTCGCAAATTATTATAACATTTAAAAATTAATGAGAAAATATAATAAATTTTACGTACTGATTGAATATTATAAATTACATTAGTGATTTACTTGATAACTTAAAAATGTGAATATTGTAAAATAGTATTAATTATATTATAGACATACACCATAATAACAAAATTACAAAATATATCACCAAATCACCACTGCTACCATCACCGGTATCACCACTAGCAAAATTGGAAAGGTCGTGAACTAAACCCCAGATAACCAGCCTGAGGAGAGATAGAGATTTTAGACACTAGAAAGCAAACAAAGCTCTTAGCAGCCACAGCTCATCACTAGTGTACACAAGGCCGAGCATCCCATACAACCAAAATAAGGACACCATTGGAGAGATAAAAGAAGGAACAAAAAGGCCACAACTGGCCAAGGAAAAGGAGAACTATACATGGGAAAGATAAAAACAACCATTAACAGACAAGATGGCTTCATGGCCAACCGACGACCACTTAAATGAAGCGGCGCGCAAACCCTAGAAGAAAGAGAAGGATGAGAGAAAAATTTATTCGAAGAGAAAGACAACAAATGTTTTCAAATTTTTTTTTTGTTAGAAATAATCTAACATAACCGACTTCTACTAATTTTATTTTTGTATGGATACCTCATTTATATTTTTTTTATACATTTTAAGTCATTTTAGAATAAAAAAATTAAAAAGAAGTCAAGTTAACTTATTTTCCTAATTTTTGTCCCCTTAATATTATGTTTTATTTTTTAAATTCACCAAATTTGAGATAAATTTAAATTTAATAAATTTGAAGATAAATACATTAATTTTGACTGCCCAATATAATATTAAGAAGAAAAAAATTATAAAATTTAACAAAATTTAGAAATCAATACTTTAATTTAGCCATGTGTTTAATATCTTGACTTATTTACCATATTATAACGTTACAAAAAAAATATACATTTATTTTACTAATTCATCTATAATATACAGTGTGTGAGAAGAAGAATTATCACCACTATAGGCTAAAACATAAACTATATGATATGAAGGTGGATGTTACAATAACAGCTCAAGAAAAAATATAATACAATCATTATAAAAACAAACAAATACGTTGGGATGTAGTATATTTGTACATTGCTTATTATTTTAGGGTTCTGTACCTTTTTAGAACCCACGTTTAACGTTTTGAAGTCTGGACATTCGTGTAATTACTAATTAAAAATATAAATGATGGTGAGAATGCATTCCACTCGATATAAATAAATACAATTACTTTGAACTAATATCTTAAAATATGACTTTAATAGGTGGTTTGTCCGACATTAATTTTTAAAATTCCTGGTAATATTAGTGAATTAGAAAGCTTCCAATAAGAAAAGTTTAATGATATTCAATTTACTTAAATACTAGTCTAAATTAATTATTTAATTTTGTACCAAAATAACCAAACAATAAGAAATCAAATTGGACGTATATTCTTAAATTCAATGATCCAGCAATTTAAATATTTAGAAAAAAATAGAGCAAATTTATAAATGCACTAATTATTTATTTTTCAATAAAAAAAAAAATTAAAGACCAAATTTTCATTATTTTTATAATGGAATTTTTCTTCTTAAAAAATTAGTATGAATCGACTCTGTTTTATAAACAAGTTTAACGAAGAAATAAAAGTTTGTTATGCTAGAATCTAGATAAACCGTTGTTTAATTATTGAGTTTCATTTACGACCCTATTACACTTCTATTTATCTACTTAAAGTTTTATATTTTATCTCTTTTTTTATTCTCTCTAGTTTAAGTTATCTCACTCTTGTTTCTCTTTCTCTCAGTACATATCCAACAACGTTATTGCATACATATACAATATTGTTGTAGTAAGGGTTACAAATGAGATACCTTACAGAACAAAATCAGATATGAAACGAACTGTAAGAATTACTAGATTGTACGACCCATTTATTACCCAACTTTATTGAGCTGGCCAAGTTAGTCTCTAAATTAAATTGACAAATTTAGAATCATAACTTTAGTAAACACACATTTTTAGTAAAACTTAATCTTGCAACTTAAGTTCCACAAACTAATTAATGTGGATAAAGACCGAATCCTTCTATAAAAGTAATAGTTGCATATATATAGGCATTAAAATTTTACAAATATCAGCATTTAGCAGGTATGAACAATTCTAATACTATGATATAACGATCTTCTCTTGATCTACGTCGAATGACATTCGATGTAGTATTAAACATCTTTTCTTAATCTACGTAGTATATTTGATGTAATCTAGAACCACCTTATCACTTACGATTTTATCTCTTAGTCTTATTTACTAACTCATCCTTAAGACCATACTTTATATTATTTATTATAATTAATACTTATTCTAACATGGACGAATGTATCAACTAAACTATTAGTAAGAGGATGTCATAATTTATTTGATTTAACTAATTTCATATTATATTATTCAAATTAAAAATATGAGGAACCAATTTCATCCAATTATCATTTAGGGACTAACTTCATTGAGTCATAAAAATTGGTTTATGAAATTAATGATTCAACCTAATTAATTGTTTTAAGGAAGATGAAAAAAGTTTTTGTGACACTTATTATATTATTTGAAAATTTTCGTGTAAGAAAATCAACTATCACTAAATTCTTTTCATAGAAAGTTTCTTAAAAGCATTTACATAACTACCATTATATATGTGTATTTCAAAATTTAATCGAAAACAAAACATCAAATAAACTTCTAAACTTTATTAACCTAATGATTTCTGTGTTGCTACTTTATTAATCTTAGTAGAATTTTAAAGTAATAATAAAAATCAAGTCAACTAAAATAATGGATCTGTTGGTATTTTTTTCCATTTGTCTTTTCCACACTGGCAGCCCAAAATTGATCGGACTCCCTAAGCCCACCCTAAGAGAAGGAATGAACATGAACGAGCTTGTCCTAACGATTATCACTCTCTCACTCTTCGGAATACATATCTAATTATCTAGCATTTTGCGAATGCGGTTACTTTACCCTATTCAAATCTCAGGTATCTCTCTTCTCTCCCCCTCCAGATGTATCGAAATGTCTTGTTTAAGTTGCTATACCTGTTTGATTTGTTAGATAATGAACGGAAGTTATAGTGAATCTCAAGTTCTAGCAATTTCCCTTTCATGTTGTTGTGGCCTATCTGAGTGAAATGCGTGATATTTTGATTAAGGAATTCGGACAAAAAAACAGAGTTGCCCTTCGTTATATACCAACTCCGAAATAAGGGATATCTGTCGGGGCTATTATTTTTTCAGCCTTATTTTGGGTTTTGATATGGACCAACATGCCTTGTTTTACTGAAATTGTTGCGATCTTCTATATAACTGGAATGGTTGTTTAATTTTTTTTATTACTATTGAATGGGGAGAAGATTGAGTCGCAAATCCCCAACTATGATCTGACCTTAAAAATGAGGAGTGGTACGCTTTTGGTCACCTTCTCTAAGGGACTGGGTACAATTTAGTCCTAAGCCTTCTTGTTCAGAGTAGAACATCAATACTCTCATTCTTTTTATATTTGGTACACTTTGATTCATTTTGAGCAATATAATTCAACTAAAATATTTCGGAAAAAAAAATTACAACAGATGGTTTGGGTTGTTTTAATATATATATATATATTTTTTGAATTATTTTAAATTCTAATGATTAATACAGATTTTATTGTTTAGAATGTACATAAGAAGAATGCTACTATTAGTGTCTTAAAAACAAGGGGCTAACGAGTACTAGTTTCTAAATAAGGGGCCAATTAAAAAACTTTGATTTTTTTTTGGTTATTGGTTTGGTTGAGCCTCATTTTTATTTTAGCTGGTGATCTTTGAAATGTTGGCGTTTCTTAAAATAGAAGCTCACTATTTTATTTCAAAATCATGCAAGGGATATTTTATCCCATTGTAAATATCAACTGTTTTTGAAGCAAAACGTTCTATATGCTTGATTGACTCATTAGATTTAAGGCCTTCCTGTGGTTATAGATACTTCTTAATTATCCTTGATTAGTCTCTATTAGTAGATTTTGTCTGTTTGATGCTGAATTATTTGCCTGTTTTTCAGTAGAATGAGAATAGTTCCCAAGTGTTTCTCTATATGGCAAAGTCCTCAATGCAGATTTGAGACATTTGCCAACTTTTGGAACGAAAGCTTAATTGGCTGTACAAGGTCATACTCCTACAATTCAAGGCCAAAGCTCTGTAGCTCTAGAGTCTATGTGCTTGAGGGAGGACATAGTAAAAAATGGACTCGAAGACCCGCAACAAAAACAGAAGGAAGAAGTATAACTACCAGGAGCAAAAAGCTGAGTGGCTTAAGGAATGAAGAATTATTTGATGGAACAGTTTCAACAAGTGTAACCTTGAACATAAATGAAACAGAAACAAGTAAAATCCAAAAAGTTCAATACTGTGACATTCAGCAAAAAATTGCTGAAAACAAAGATTTGGCCAAGTTGGTAACTATTATTGTTTTTGATATTGAGACTACTGGGTTCAGCAGAGAGAATGAGAGGATCATTGAGATTGCACTTAGAGATCTTTTAGGAGGTGAAAACAGTACCTTCCATACGCTGGTAAATCCTGGACGATATGTTTCTAACTCACATATTCATGGAATTACCACCAATATGGTCAATGGGCCTGATGTTCCAAGGTACTATTCATAATATATATTTTTAAAGATTTCTAACCCTTGTTCATTTTCACCTTCAACTTTTAATTTTGTTGTAGTTTAATTATGTGTAGTAGTCTAAACGGCATTATTTTTCTTACAAAGATAGAGGTGGTAACAAATTTTCGTCTACTGTTTTTATAATTCGTAGAAAAGGATCACTCTTTCTATTCTCTGATTTTTTCTTTTAACGAGGGTACTATGCCTTGATAGCATAGGCCACTTGATGTAGATGCTTCATATACAGTTACTGAACTTTGGCACTAAATAAAAACAGAATCAAATAGTATTAAACTTTGGTGGTGGCTTCAACCCATTAAACTAGGATTTCATTTAATCTCTCAATGTTTGGAATACTAGTTAGACGTGAGGATGCTATATGACCATGAGATTAATAGCATCTATAATATATTAAAGTTCACAACGGCTAAATCTGTGTTTCATTTATTTTCCAATTGAACAATTGATCTAGCAACTAATAAGATATCTCTGTTGATGAGTGGCATGTAGGATGAGGGACCTGATACCAATTTTACTGCAGTTTGTCAAAAGTCGTCATAAACCTGAGGGGTATGTAATAATGGTTGCTCACAATGCTCGTAATTTTGATGTACCCTTTCTCGTAAACGAATTTAGCCGTTCCTCTGTAGAGATCCCTGAAAATTGGCTGTTCATGGACACTCTTGCGTTGGCGCGTGAAATGATGAAGTCCAGAGGTATCTTTCTATCTATCTATATCTTCCCTTGTGTGTGTATTTGTGGAGAATATATTTTCTACTATGGTAACACCCAAATCCATGTAGGAGTGAGGAAATTAGAAAAAACCCATCATCAATACACCTTTATGAATACTAAGGTGGTAAATTTTTTAGTAGTACTATAATATCATTTTGTACGTGGTTAAGAAGACACCTAAGGCTATTTTTTAATGTCAACAGAAATCAAACTTCCTTTATCAGTACGATCCCTTCTAGAGTACTATGAGATTGCATTGGATGGTTCAGCTCACAGAGCAATGTCAGACGTGAACTCCTTGTCATTGATTTTACAAAGGTTGACAATTGATTTGAAGTTGGGTATTCCTAGCCTTGTTGGAAGATCATTCACGACTTTGGACCTAAATAATCAAAAGAAGAAGAAAAAATCTGGTTAGTCATGCTCTTTTACAGTATTTAATACGCTTTTGTAAACAAGAAGTCCACTTGTAAATTGTAATTCTCAACGCATTTTTCTCAACCTTTCTGACCGTTGATGATCAAATATTAATTTATCATTTGCATTGATGTTTTGATCTATCCATGACTGTTTCAAATTGGTCCAATTCAAAAAGGTTTGGAACTAAATTTGTCCAATAGATTGGGACTAAATTTGACTTATCAAAGGGAACCAAACTGGTTCGAATTGGTACTTTTCTTTTTCAATTGATTGTTTTCTTGGGGATGAAGGTGGTCCCAAGTTATTGCAAAGGGGGGCTTTAGTATCCCATTTATTTGTTACAGATCATGACTCTGTATAATTTCTGAGGAGTCATTTATTTGGTTGTGAAATGAGAAAAGTCATTTATTTGGTTGTGAAACCGTCTATCAAAATAAAAATTGTATGGATATTTATAAATTTTGGTTCAATATGGGTATGGGTTAACCGAACACTTGGTAAGTTTGAAATTTTAAATTTTATATTTTAAATTGATGTGTCTTAACTTTTTTTTTTAATAAAAATATTTTTATTTATAAAAAATAAATTAAATATTGATTTAAATAAATTTTTATAATTAACTTTTTTTTACATGAATAAAATTACATAAAACAATTTATATACTATTTTAAATTTAAATTATTTTATTAAAATATTTTTTTATCAATTTTATCAGTCTATAAATTTAAGTTGAACAAAATAATTATCATATAGCGGTATACATTTCGATCAAATATGATTGTACTTAACTGCACTAACTTTTCAAATAGTGCACTTGAAATCCAATTTGTTAATGTGTCGTAGAAATTAAATTTAAAACCACGTGCAATTCATGTGCTACAGTTTAGGGGTAGGTTTTCGGTTCTTTTTATGTTATACATGCAGAGATAGAGCTATCTGAGGTGCAATTTTGGTCGACTTTTTAAAAAGAAAAATTAATTATATGTATATTTTTAATATTAAATAAATATTTTATTTATAATAATATATTATTTAATGTACATATTTTAGTATATATTAACAATATTTAACAAATATATATAGGGACGTACCCAGAAATATTTTTCTAGGAGGGCTGATATATATTAAAAAAAAATTTAATTTTTTTTTATTCATAATATCAAGATTTATAGCTAACATTGAAAAAATAATATAAAGTTAAAAAATAAACAAAAAAAAAAAATTATTTAAGTTGTGCCCGACGATGCTTTATAACATAAAATTCATCAATTATTAAATCAGATTCAATTTTTTCTGTAAACTCTCTTTCAATATAGACAATCATACAATCTTGAAGAAATTCCTCCTCCATTTTATTTCGAAGTGATGTTTTAATGAATTTCATAGCTAAAAAAGCACGTTCCGTAGTTGCTGTAGAGACTGGAAGGGTCAATACCAAATGAATTAATCTATCAATCAGATAGTATATCTGTGATTTTTCTGTTCTAATTAGCTCTTCACACAATTTAGATAGAGAATGTATGTTTCAAAAATCTAAGTGTTGTACAACAGTCATCTCATAGAATTTCAACTAACGTTTTAAATAATATATTTAATGTAATAATGGTGAATTGTTATGAAAAAAATGAGTGCTAAATACATATAATTTTATAATTAAATAAGCACATAAATTAATAATTATATAATATTTATGGATCAAACGTTTAAAAGCTATAATTTTTAAGAATATATAATACATAATTATTGATATGAGTATAAATTGAAATATAAATAATTTAAGTATGTAATATTTTTAAAGAATAATACATAACTATAATAATTTTATTTTTTTTATACAAAGAAGAAGAAGAAGATATAACAAAAGTAATAATTTGATTAAGGTTTTAATTAATATAATATATTAAATTATATTTATATTATAAATATTTATTAAAAAAAAAAAAAAGCTGTCCGGGCTGAAGCCCGGTACAGCCCACGCCTAAATCCGTCTCTGAATATATAGATAAAAATGACATGAATTGTAAATAAAATAGTTAAATATATTTTGTAACTATTAGTAACAAAAATAAAATTATAACTGTATATTATGTAAAAAAAATTCTTAAAAGTGATAATCCAAAAAAAATTTGAATATTTAACTTTAAATTTAACATTATAAAAATAAAATTAAAAAAATAAGTATATGATAAGTTTTATATTAAAATTTTTAAGTTTATGTTTATCATATTTTAATGTGTTAATTCTATATTTTATGTTTAAGTATATAATGTGTTAATTCTATATTTTTTGAGTTTTAACTGTATGTTTTTATTATAATATGATATGAAAAATTTAATGTTGGACTGAGTATAGTCTACTGTAATTTTTACTAATTTTCTACTTTATATATAAAATATTAAAATTAAAATTAACCCCCTTAAACAATTTTTATGCCAAAGCAAATAATGATGTTGTTTTCATTTGTATCACTTTTTCTTTTTCCATTTCTTTTTAATATAGATAAAGGGTACAGATACAGATACAGATGAGCTGGTTCTATCACGTATTAATATTAATATTTCAATTTAATGTGTAAAGAATTATAGTACGTGACTCTCCCCATCCATTTTATTAGTATTTGAAATAGGCCTAAAAAGAACATGTTCATTTACTGATTGTACAATAAACAAATTAATGCAAATATTAATTGTCAAAGATTTTAAAATGAAAGTTCATTTCATTGTATTGCAACGTTCAATTTAGGAATAAAATGATGATTTTAAATGTAAGAAAGTACCAAAAATGCAATATATAACCAACATGCATGCATTCATTTATATATAGAAAATGGAGAATTTAAAGTGCCAACTAAAGAACTTTGCCAAGAATATACTAAGATTGTTAAAATGGAAAAAATGACAATCTAAGAGATGCGCATATACACTAAATGTCATTTATCATTCAGTGTATTTCTTCTACTGTATAAACAACATTCAAAGAAAATCTAGTTCCATTTCATAGCTAAACTAAGAAAGCCTTCATTTTTCTCATTCCAAAGTTTGTATTGAAAGCTTTGACAATGGAGAGACAAACACAGATAAGAGGAAGACAAAAAAATTGAAATGAAAAGAATCGAAAACTAAGAAGATCGTCTCATTACATTTTCTAAAAGAAAATCCGGCATCTACAAGAAGTCTAGTGATCTAGCCACACTTTGTGCAGCTGAAGTTGGTGTGGTGATATTCTCACCTTCAGGAAAACCCTACTCATTTGCTCATCCATCTATTGACTCCATAGCTAATAGATTTTTGATTGGAAATTTTCCTCCTAAAAATAAAGATAGTACGCACACTATAGTGGAGGCATATAGAAAGATTATGCTAAATGAAACGAAACAACAACACAATGAGATAGTGAGTGAGCTTGAATCCGAAAAAGAGTGAGGCAAAATGGTTGAAATGATGGTAAAGGAGAGGGGAGGAGAAAAGGAATGGTGGGACATTCCTATTGAAATGCTTTGCTCGGAAGAACTCCAACAAATGCATTCTTCGTTTCAAGAGATTAGTGACAACTTGGCCAATCACTTGAATGGAAGAAATACTTTGGGTGCATCTTCTTCCAATTGAAATATTTCACGCAGGTACTTCTAACCCTGACGAAGGATCCAATGTTTTTGCTTCTAATGAGAGCGCATATATTATCCTTCTACTCTTCCTCAAGAGAATCTAAGAAAATATTAGCTAGTGTACTTTTTGACTCTATGAAAACGAACTAATTATTATAGTTCATTAACGATTTGGTTATATTTTTATTTAATTAGTTTCTTAATCATGAGTAAAGTCTTTTTAAATGTACTAAACAATATAAATTCTACCAAAAATAAAAAAATAAAAAAAAGTTTAATATGCTAATAATTATGTTGATAATTACTTTCAAGACATGTTCAGTTCACAAAATTATAATTATTAATTAATAAAAAATATTAATTCTTGAAAATATGAATCTAGAAAAAGGAATTACAATTCTTATTTCTTTATTCGGTTGCTACTATTGAAAAAATTATATTATCATGTTCCATATATTACTGTAAAAAATGAATTATAATATATTTTTTATTAGTTTTTCAAAAATACCTTTCATCTTAAGGATATTGATATATTTTTAAAATTTTAGTAAAACTGCATTAAATTCTATTTCTTTTAGAAAAAGAAATAGTTATTATTCTCATTGTCAAGAATCTCAAGATGGATCACTTCATGAACAAAAGCACCGTATCATGAGCAGAAGACTAATAACATCAAATATCACTAAGATATTATATTAGAATGAAAAACGTTAGGGCATATTCTATTGATAGTAATAGGAAATATATATATATATATATATATATAATAGCTATTCATTTCGTTTGTTCCTTTACAAGTTTTACTATTAGGAATTGCAATTTCTTGAAAATATTTGGCCAAGAGAGAGATGGACATCAGAAAAAAGACCCAGGTTTCCTTGAAATCAAAACTGTGGAATGAGTGGAGACGTCAACCAAAAAGAAAGTAAGCCAAAAACTGATGAAGCATGCTTTCATTGAGAGTCGAACTCAAGACCTCCCGCTTACTAAACGGGTGCTCTAACCAACTGAGCTATGAAAGCCTCTTTTCTTTTAGAACTTTGACATGATACTTTACGTATATTTTGGTAATAAGTTCATATTGTATGGATGTAGAGACAAAATTTTACCAGTGAACCATCCAAACTTCTCCAATGTTATGAGGAACACACATTAAGAGGGAAAAATACCATTTCAAATCTCACTTGCAAATTTTCTCCTTGGTTGAATACTTTATGAAGTCTTTGAATGCATTTTACTACAAGAAAAATACTCGAAGAAATATGTGTATGTGGAGTTATTTGATCCAGTTGGTTAGGAAAGTTCGACACTTTGTTCCACTTATTTTTTAGTACATTAGAGGTCCGCTAAGGTTGAAACATTGGACCCGAAGTAAGTGGATATATTTTTTATGTCAATTTCTGCAACTCCTCCATGATATAGAGAACTCATCAGACCTAAGTAACCACTAGATGGTGGTCAGGTCTTCCAATTCTTAAATCATTATCAAAAGCATGGAGAAATAAGAGTAATTTAGTCTACAAATTGGACATCATATATTATATGGTAGAGTGAAAATATCATTCGAGAAGAAACTTTATATGTGTCAAGTTCATCAATATTTGGTGTATCATGATAATTCAAGAGAGTATTATTAATGCTTACATTAAAATAAAATTTTTTATATGCAAGTAAATGCATGTATGTAAAATAATAAATAGAATGACTCTCCACTTTATTACACAAAATTTGATTATCATTTTTGCAATTCATATGATTGTATGATAAAATAGATACATAAAACGAGACCCTCGTCTCATATAAAACCCTGCTGAATGAAAGCGACGAATTCTCGATTAAAACAAAACAAAATCAAAAGAATTGGTAACAAGTCCAATTCCCAGTTTTGTAAAAGAAATTATATTAATGATTGAATAGCTGGTTGGAAAATATTATTCGAATATAGGTCCACACATATCTACTTAAATGTGCTATGCTATCATACAGTTTAGTCAATTAAAAGTGATCTATAAAGTTTTTTTTTACTATCGAGTATTAAACTGTCGTGAAATTAATGTGTAAAGACCGAACTTGTATATTTAAATTGATGATGAGCTAATTTAAAAATACTAATAGTTAATAACTACCTTTGGTAGTTTTTGATAACTACTTCGTGTTAATAAGTACATTTGGCAGTAGAATGAGTTTTATGTACAGTTTCTTGATATTCCCATCAGCAAAGAAAATTTTTAAGAAAATTACACATCAATTGAAAGATCTTAACCCGTTTAATCAAATGACACTATGAATTTTGGTATGCTTCTGCTGTATTCTCTTCATCTTCTCTTGATTCAACAAGGTATTTTAGAAAACATGTTTTAATTTTTGGTAAATGAATTCAACAAGTGGTATCAGAGTTTACCCATGTTTGATTCATAGAGAATTTATGAATTTTTCTTATTAAACTCTTTTTTGATTTTGCCTTGATCTTGGTGCCCATGGCATGGATTCTGATATTATGTTTGTGAGTGTATATTACGTTTGATTCGTATTATGTTTTGTGTGCCCATGTTAAATTAAATTATGTTGGCATTATATTCGTCATTTGAAACCAATGTTTACTTTTCTGCCTCCATTTGAAATGTATGTGCTATATTATTGAAGTTTGATTCAAGAATTAAGGCTTTTTAAATTTTAATTAATTATGTACAACATCTAATTTTTATAAAATTTATATGATATTCTAATTAACTTAATTAATACAAGATGTCACTAAAGTGACCTCTCTTGTGTAGATTGATTTTGAAGGAATAATTGGATATGATATTTGTGTATGTATAATTCATGTGGATATTAATCAATCTAAAGAAGGTTCATATTTGGCCAAATTACACAGGCACTTGTAATAGTAAACATATGACAATTATCAAGGTGACCTATGTATATAATGAATTGATGTAAACATAGATTTATTATTTGACATAACTTATTGTTAATGTTTGATTATTGCAATAAGAGTACTATTTACAGTTAATATCTTTGTACAAAGACTTGATATTAATGTTGTGTTGGGTATCTTGAAATGTTATCATGTAATTAATCAATTTAAAGACTATTATTTTGGTTATTTTATGTGAGCATAGTTTATTTATTTTATTTTGTTCTCTATTTAGCTTTAATGTTTACTAGTGCCATATTTACCAACATGAATAATGTTCCAATGTTAAATGGAACAAACCTTAAGGACTGGAAAGAGAACATATTGATTGTTCTTGGCTGCATGGACATAAACTTGGCATTGAGAATGTCGAGACCGAATGATCTCACTAAATAAAGTACTCCTGAGGAAATTACACACATTGAAAAGTGGGACTGTTCGAATAGGCTAAGTCTTATGATCATGAAGCGCGGGATTTCAGAAGCCTTTAGAGGTGCAATAACAGATGACAATATCATTGCCAGTAAGTTCCTTGAGAAAATTCATAATCGTTTTGTCAAAAATGATAAGGTTGAAACAAGCACGCTCTTAGCAAGCTTGATTTCAATGAAATATAAGAACAAAGGTAATGTCAGGGAGTACATCACGAAGATATCTCATCTTGCTTCAAAATTTAACACACTAAAGCTCGACTTATCAGATGATTTGCTCGTGCACTTAATTCTGATCTCTCTTCATGCACAATTAAACCAATTTAAGGTTAGTTATAATTGCCAAAAGGAGAAATGAACTCTCAATGAGCTCATATCATTTTGTGCACAAGAGGAAGAGAGATTGAAGTAAGAGAGGACTGAAAGTGCTCATATGACAAGCATCTTTAAAGGCAAGGGTAAAATGAAAGATAAAAGAAAGGAAGTTGATGTTCCTAAGGGTCTAGTGCAAAAGAAACAGAAAAGTAAAGAAGATTGTTTCTTCTGTGGTGAGCCTGGACATAAGAAGAATGAATGTGCCAAGTATAGCGCACGGCTTGAAAATAAAGGTATAATTCCTGTTTTGGTTTGTTCTTACATCAATTTAGATTTTGGTGCTAGTACTCACATTTGTGTTTCTATGCAGGATTGCCTGAACTATCAAGAGCCAACTGATGCTGAAAGACGTATCTTTGTGGGTGACAGCAATAGGAAATTGCTGATAGGTGGAAGTGAAGGCAATAGAAAATTTTAGATTGTTGTTAAAAATTGGTTGTTACTTAGATTTGGAAGAAATACACTTTTATTGTACCGTCTTTTAGACAAAATTTAGTTTCTATTTTTGTTTTGGACAAATTAGGCTATTATTGTTCATTTGGAAATGCTCAATTTATTTTGTCTTTAAATTCAAATATTATTGGTACTGATTTACTTAATACTTTTGATAATCTATATTTACTAGAAACTATTTTATCTTATAATGAAACCTTTCATGTTGAGTCATGAGGTACAAAGCGAAAATTAGATAAAGAATTTTCAGCCTCATTGTGGCACAAATGCCTAGGTCACATCTCTAAATCCAGAGTTGAGTGACTTGTGTCTGATGGGATTTTCGAATCCCTTGATTTTTCAGACTTTGATGTCTATGTTGAGTGTATCAAGGAAAAACAAACCAAAATGAAGAAATTAGGTGTCAATCAGACTACGGACGCCTTAGAAATTATTCAAACGGATATTTGTGGTCCATTCCATACAGCATCTTGGAATGGTCAACCATATTTTATAACATTCATAGATGATTATTCTAGATATGGGTATCTATTTCTTATACATGAGAAATCACAGTCTTTGGACGTGTTCAAAATATTTAAGGTCGAAGTTGCTTTACAACTCAACAAACGGATAAAGAGTGTCAGATCTGACCATGATGGTGAATACTACGGTAGATATGACGGATCAGGTGAACAACGTCTGGGACAGTTTGTTAAATACCTAAAGGAATGTGGAATCGTCCCTCAATACACTATGTCAGGGTTGCCTAGCATGAATGGTGTATTTGAGAGACGAAACATGACTCTTAAGGACATGGTAAGAAATATAATTAGTCAATCTATTTTACTAGAGTCACTCAGGGGTAAAGCCCTAAAGACAGCTACTTTATTGGCTATGAAAGAAAATTGGACTCCAAAACCATTAGCAACTACTTTATTGGCTATGCAAAACGATCAAGAAATTACAAGTTTTATGATCCTACTCGTAGGTCTATATTTGAGAAGGAAATTGCAATGTTTTTTTTAGAATATTGAGTTTGGGCGGGAAAATTGAGTTAGAAACATTGTCTTTGAGGAGGAAGAGACAGTAATCCAAATTCCTACTACTACTTTTTTTTATGATGTGCAAGTTTCCATACCTGTTATTGATCAAGAAGTGAATTCAAATCCTTGGTAAGACAATGTTATTCAACCTCTTATTCAAAATGAGGTAATTGTTCCAGAGGAACCAATTCCAAAGGAACAACCTAATCAACCTCATTACTGATCTGAAATGCGACTAATATTTGAGTTAATCGTCGCATAAGAGTGTGCCTCAACGTGTCTATCGAAGAAAAATTTATTGAAAAGTTAAGGAGCACATGCCCTCTCTATATTATGTGTGGCTCCGCCCTTGAATTTGCAGTGCAATATTGGATTCAAATGAAATTCGAAAAGTATATCTAATCTAATATAGTTTCTTGAAAAGTTTTATGGTATTATTTATCACCCCAATTATTTTTTTAATCAAACAAAAATTAATGCATAAAATTAGGACCAGAGAGCTGGTTCATTAGGCTGACAACATAACGCATGAATTGAAAGCTTCACGACTAGCGTTTGGCTTTGACTGATTCTACTTGAGTTCTCTACACATTATGGGTTTCATTACTTGTAAAGAAGTATTTTTTTCAAAAATAAGGAAGTTTACTTATAAAAAAAAAAAACACGTAAGTTCTTAAAATGGGATCAAATTTTTTAAAAGTGCTTCAATTTTTATTGTTAAACATAAATTTTAAAAAATGTTATATGATTAATGTTGGGAAAGATAACAAATAATAATAATAATTTTCAAATAGAAAGTTGCAGCGGATCTAACTTTTCCCACTCTTGTGTATTTAAAATGGCTAACAAAAATATGTAATGTATTTCACTATATATTGACTAATAAATGAAAATACAAAATTGTCTCACAAAATATGACTTTTCTCTTTCTTGGATTTAATCTCAAGAAGATTTCTCTCTCTCACATAAAGTGAGGCTTTTTATCTCTCAAACTCTCTCTAGTTTGGTTTTTCTATAAGCTTATCTATAAATGAAACGAGCTTACGGCTTTTATAGCCAACACCCTTAATTATACTTGTGGTTTTGCATGAATGGCTTAATTAAGTCTTTGCTCTCACCATCCAATTTCCTTAATTGTCTCCTCTACATCTATTTCCTTTCTTTATTGTTAACCAATGAAACATTCCGTATGTTTCTCTCCGCCACCAAAGGAGGGATATCCATCAATCTCCCCCTCCCGACTTATGTGGAGGGCTCCACCATACCTGCTGTCTTTCTGCATAGTTGAAACTTGTCCTTGGGTAAGGACTTGGTCATCATGTCTGAGCTATTGTCTTCAGTATGAATCTTCTCAAGCTGTAGCTGCTTGGATTCCATCATATCACGTATCCAGTGATATCGCACATCAATGTGTTTCGACCTCGAGTGAAAACTCGAATTCTTACTCAAGTGGATAGCGCTTTGGCTGTCACAATGCACAATGTAGTTTTGTTGTTCCTGCCCTAACTCATGCAAGAACCTCTTCATCCATAGCATTTCTTTGCAAGCTTCTGTAGCTGCAATGAACTCTGCCTCTGTGGTAGACAAAGCAACACACTTTTGTAGCTTTGATTGCCACGATACTGCTCCCCCTGAAAATGTAATTAGATATCCAGAAGTAGACTTTCTGGAATCAATATCTCCTGCCATATCTGCATCTGTGTAGCCAATCAATTCAGGTCTTCCACTTCCAAAGAATAAACTCATTTTGGAAGTACCCCTGAGGTATCTCATTATCCACTTCACTGCATTCCAGTGCTCTTTGCCTGGATTTGACAAGTATCTGCTAACAACACCAACTGCATGTGTTATGTCAGGTCTTGTACACACCATAGCATACATAAGACTACCAACGGCTGAGGAATATGGCACCATAATCATTTCTTCTTTTTCCTTCTCACATCTAGGACTCTGCTTTGAGCTCAGCATGAAGTGACTAGCAAGTGGAGTAGCAACTGGCTTTGCCTTATCCATGTTGAATCGCACTAATACCTTCTCGATATACCTCTCTTGTGATAACCACAACTTCCCTTTCTTCCGATCACGGGATATTATCATACCGAGAATCTGCTTTGCGGATCCTAAGTCTTTCATAGCAAAAGACTTACTGAGTTCTTTCTTGAGCTTGCCAATCTTGTCACTATTCGGCCCTACGATTAACATATCATCAACATAAAGAAGGAGTATGATAAATTCACCATTAGCAAATTTTTTCACAAATACACAATGATCAGAAGTTGTCCTTCGATATCCATGCTCAATCATGAAGGAGTCAAACTTTTTATACCATTGTCGTGGTGCTTGTTTAAGTCCATATAGACTCTTCTTCAGCCGACACACCATGTCTTCTTTACCTTTGACTTTGAACCCTTCTGGCTGCTCCATGTAGATCTCTTCTTCTAGATCACCGTGAAGAAAAGCAGTCTTTACATCAAGTTGTTCAACCTCTAGATTCAAACTTGCAGCCAAACCAAGTACTACCCGGATGGATGACATCTTCACCACGGGTGAAAAAATTTCATCAAAGTCAATTCCCTTTTTCTGACTGAACCCTTTCACAACTAGCCTTGCCTTGTATCTAGGTCGTGAGCTATTTTCTTCAGTCTTTAGTTTGTACACCCATTTGTTTCTGAGTGCCTTTCTACCGTTGGGTAGTGCCACCAAATCGTACGTGTGGTTCTCATGTAAGGATTTCATTTCCTCTTGCATGGCTTTTAACCACTTCCCCTTGTGCTCATGTGTCAAAACTTCTTCGTAGCACTCTGGTTCTCCCCCATCAGTAAGTAACACGAACTCATTTGGAGAGTATCTAGTTTGGGGCTTGGGTACTCTGGTTGATCTTCTAAGCTGAGGTCCAACTAATGGTTCTTGAGGAGTTGGTGCGTCTTCCTCTTCATTAATAGCTTGGTCATCAATAGTACCATTACTTCTATAATCTTCAGCTGCATCATCAACCAAATCATTATCAATTGGAGGATCATTTACTGCATCTCCAACATCTTCTATTGAATCTCTCCCATTATTTTGCTCTATAGGAGGAGAAACTGGATCCAAGTTGACTGGATCTTCTTTTGGGTGATCAAGCTTTCCACCTCTTTGAATATCTTCAATATTCTGATCTTCAAAGAAGATGACATCTCTACTCCTAACAATCTTTCTTTTGACAGGATCCCATAGCCTGTACCCAAATTCTTCATTACCATATCCCAAGAAGATGCATTCCTTCGACTTTGAGTCGAGCTTCGATCTTTCATCTTTGGGAATATGAACAAACGCTCTACAACCAAACACCTTTAGATGGTTGTAGGATACATCTTTGCCTCTCCAAAACTTGTTTGGAACATCGCCATTCAATGGAGACGAGGGAGATAGATTGATCAAATCAACCGCTGTTTGTAGGGCTTCACCCCAAAAGCTCTTAGATAACTTAGCATGAGATAACATTGTTCTTACTCTTTCAACAATTGTTCTGTTCATTCTCTCAGCTATCCCATTATGCTGAGGAGTCTTTGGAACCGATCTTTCATGCCTGATTCCATTTTTCATGCAGTAATGTCTAAAAGCTCCCATGTATTCTCCCCCATTGTCTGTGTGGATACACTTTAAGGATTTGCCAGTTTCTCGTTCAACACTGGCATGAAACTGCTTGAATACATCAAACACTTGATCCTTTGTCTTGAGCACATAAGCCCATACCTTCCTCGAATGATCATCAATAAAGGTAACAAAGTACCTTGCTCCTCCAAGAGTACTAGTGGTCATTGGACCACAAACATCAGAATACACAACATTCAAAACATTGGGTTTTCTTTGTGGGGTTCTATAATAAAATGAAGCTCGATGTTGCTTTCCAGCCAAGCAATGAATACATAGTTTAAGAGACATACCTTTATCTTTCACCCCGGCTAATGCCTCTCTTTTGGCTAGAATTTGAAGTCCCTTCTCACTCATATGTCCGAGCCTTTTGTGCCATAACTCGATTGAGGAGTTATCTTTGAGAGCATTTACGCACCCATTACATACTTTTGCATTAGTTATGTAAAGAGTATTTTCTTTATTCCCTCGAGCTACTATCAAAGAACTTCTATTGAGCTTCCATTTACCACCACCAAATACACTGGTGTAACCATCATCATCGAGTAGTCCAGTGGAAATTAAATTAAGACGCATGTCTGGAACATGTCTTACATCCTTAAGAACCAAGCGGCAACCAGTGTTGGTTTCAAGGGATATATTTCCTCTTCCCACGATCTTGGATAATTTATCATTTCCCATCCTAACATTGCCAAAATCTCCATTGGTATAGGATGTAAAGAAGTCCCGCCGTGAGGTTACATGATAAGATGCACCGGAGTCAATGATCCAACATGTATCTTGCGATGCTAAATTAACAATACCTCCATCACAGATAACAATCACCTCATTTCCATTAGACACGGCAGCTGTCGTGCCTCTTGCTTCACCACTTCCTTGTTCTCTTTTGAGCTGCCTGCATTCTCTTTTCATGTGGCCTTTTTCACCACAATGGTAACATTCAAGGTCTCTTCTTGTCTTGGACTTGCCTCTGAACCTATCTTTCGACTTGCCTCTTGACTTGTCTCTATTGTGGAATTTTCTACTACTACTCCTTCCACGATATTCGGTGACAAGTGCTTCAGACTCAATTGACGTTCCTTGCTCCTTTCTTCTTGATTCTTCATTGAACATGCTATCTTTTACTATGTCCAATGTAAGAACACCCTGAGGAGCTGAGTTGCTTAAGGACACCACCAATGTATCCCAACTATCTGGTAAGGAACTGAGTAACAATAATGCTTGTAATTCATCATCAAGCACCATTTTCATGTTCGTCAATTGGTTCACCAATCCTTGAAAGTCACTTAAATGTACAGAAACACTTTGACTGTCTTTATACTTTAAGTTAACTAATCGTCGGATAAGAGATGCTTTGTTTTGAGCAGTCTTTCTTTCATACATGGACTCCAACTTTGTCCATAATGAGTAAGCAATAGTTTCTTGTGCTACATGATGAAAGATGCTCTGATCGATCCATTGTCGGATTTGTCCAATAGTTTTTCTATTCATCAAGGTCCAAGCGGCATCAGATTTTCCTTCTGGCTTTGCTCCTTCATTTAGAAGCGGCTCATATAAATCTTTGCAATAAAGAATGTCCTCCATTCTTGACTTCCAGATTGAATAATTTGATGCCGTTAATTTAATCATTGATGCAGACGAAGTGAATGATGTCTCATCCATTTTGAAAAAAAAATACACAAAATTATTATAATTAATAATTAGCTGACGTGGCTCTGATACCACTTGTTGGGAAAGATAACAAATAATAATAATAATTTTCAAATAGAAAGTTGCAGCGGATCTAACTTTTCCCACTCTTGTGTATTTAAAATGGCTAACAAAAATATGTAATGTATTTCACTATATATTGACTAATAAATGAAAATACAAAATTGTCTCACAAAATATGACTTTTCTCTTTCTTGGATTTAATCTCAAGAAGATTTCTCTCTCTCACATAAAGTGAGGCTTTTTATCTCTCAAACTCTCTCTAGTTTGGTTTTTCTATAAGCTTATCTATAAATGAAACGAGCTTACGGCTTTTATAGCCAACACCCTTAATTATACTTGTGGTTTTGCATGAATGGCTTAATTAAGTCTTTGCTCTCACCATCCAATTTCCTTAATTGTCTCCTCTACATCTATTTCCTTTCTTTATTGTTAACCAATGAAACATTCCGTATGTTTCTCTCCGCCACCAAAGGAGGGATATCCATCAATTAAGTAATTATATTTATCAAGTAGCTTATTAATTTGAAAGTAGATATAAAGTTAAAAATATATAATAGAAAAAAGAGTCATCTTAATTCTTTTGTTTAGATTGTTGGTGTCATTTAGTACCTTTATTTATTATTATGAGAAAATAAACTTTTTAGATATTGCAATTATTGAACACAACTAATTACAATAGAAATTTTCATCATACTCATATTCAATAACAAAAAATTATTTATAGACACAATTTCACTCCACAATATTAAACCCGAAAAATTCACATACAACAACCACGGAGTAATCCAAGTCTAATAAGGCTATGAAAAAATAAACTTTCTAGATATTATAATTATTAAACACAACCAAGTACAATAGAAATTTTCAAGAAAAACACCTAATGAAAATACCAATCCAACAATAACTACAACAAATCATAGAAATTATATCAAAAATAATGAAAATATAAATAATAACAAAGGAAATAATACAGCAATTTATAGAGTTCAACCCAGTCAATGTGGTGAGTCTACTCCACTTCTTCACCCCTTCAATGAAGATGAATTCCACTAGCTTTACTTTATGGATTACAAGTACAATAGAGAAATAACTTGAAAAGAAACACTCTACAAGAAGAAAAACACTCAAAGAGATCTCACAAGAAGCTTCCTCACCAACAATGATTAAACTCTCTTCTTCTTTTTCTTCCTCTCTTTTCTAGTTTTTTTCTCTAACAAAATAAGCATACAATCTCTCTTAGAAACCATAAGAGCTCTTAAAGATGCTTATATAGCACATTTGCACAATTACAATTATGTTCAAACTATTCCAAGCTTTCTAATATAAAGCCCATGCCCTTAATAGTCTTTTTTCCTATTTTTTCGTGAAAAATAAAAAATTGTCTATAAGGAGCGAGATCAATCTAGCCAAAGAGGGATCGATCCGACTTGAGGGGGATCGATCTGTCGTGTTATCTACGTGCCAGTTTTCCAACAAAAACTACACATAATAGCTAGGATTGGATATCGCTCTGAGTGGGATCGATCCTGGAAGCTCTATAGCTCTGTTTTCTTTTTCTTCTTTCTCTACACTTGATATCATGCAATGCTCCTAGTCCAACATTTGATGCTTAATCACTCACATTGATTTTGAAGCATCTCCATGAATTTGCATCACAATATCATATTTACAAAAGATACTTTTAGGTTCCTTTGTTTATAAAAAAAAAAAGAATCATTAAAGACAATTTGACTTTTATAAAAATATTTATTATTAAAATTATGTAATACATATTACATGATAAAAGCATGAGATTAATTGAGGATAAAAGAACATTACAATAAAAATATTTAAAAAAAAAAGGAAAAAAAATCAAAACAGATGAACTCAGGAATGAGTATTTTATCTGCAAAATAGGGTATCCATGGATATCCGATCCGTCGGATCGATTTTTACCCGCTTTTTTCGATGACGGGGATAGTTTCGGAGAATATTCGGACATACCCATATATAATTTTATGAAAAATTTATTCTGCCTGGGCTCGAACCTAGGAAACTCTAGGCACACTCCACTCTAATATCCACCAGACCAGTTTGATTTTATAATAATTATAACATATAAATATACTTATTTATTAAAATTACTTATTAATCAACACAATGCACACTAATATAAATGCTAACCCTAAATTATTTTATGTATATCTTTGTTATTTCTTCGTGCTCAAGCAGAGACGTAGCCGATTGCCTCCACAGCCTCCAACAGCCAACAGCCAACTGCCTCCACAACCTCTAGCAGCGGTCCAACCTCCCCTGTCTCTCTCTCTCTCTCTCTCTCTTTGTGATAGCAAGAATGAGTAAACCATAGGTCTTGAAGATTCAGGTACACTCATTTAAGTTCGTTTAGCAAGTTTTTTCACTTTAAACCTTGACTGTTAATTTCTTCTTTCTCTGAGTACACTTATAGCTACTCAATTAGTTTCAATTTTTTAAATTGATTTTTTTTATTTGCAGACTTGCGTTCAAAAGGTTAACATACACTGTGAAGGCTGTAAGCAAAAAGTCAAGAAGATATTGCAGAAAGTTGATGGTATGTTCGTCATTACACTCTGTCAGTAATCTTGCACTCATATGATTCGTAACTCAGAATTCACAATTCTTACAACTATACAATTAGCACATGCACAATTTTTTTTAAGTACCCATTTCTATGTTATGTGTCATATATTACAGTTAAGACGTAATTTTGTTTTATTTATAATTTTTTGAACAATTTTTGTTTAGGTGTATATTCTGGAAGGTGATTGTATCAGGAAATTGAAAATCCAACAAGACTGGTAAAGAAGCTTGAGAAGTCGGGAAAACATGTAGAGATTTGGGGATTTCAAAAAGGCACAAATTACAACCAAGTTCATCTCAATAACCAATTCAAGAACATGCAGATTCAAAACAACATCAAAGGAGCTAAAGACATTATATCTCAAAAGGGTGGAAAAGACCAGCTGAAGGGTGGACTTCAAGCAATGCAACACCAAATGAAAGGTACTAAAGATATGAAGGGCTCAATGGCTTAACTAAGTTCAGTGATTATTAATCCTGACTTTCATGCCATTGTTGTCTTAATATGCATGGTGATAATTCTAATGTTATCTTTTGCATCATGCCTTTCAAGAATGCGTTTCAGTATTAATGGTTTTAGAAGTTTTTTATTCTGATGTGTTTTTTTTTTTTTTTAATAATAATCAGGTATTAGGGTGATTTTTTTGTTATACCCGTCCCCCCCGATCCCAGTCCAGTTATAACCGTACCCGAACTGAAGCAATTTCGGGCAATTTCAGTTATACAGTTAATTATTCGATTTTGGGGACAGATATGGCAAAAACTGTCCCCGCCCGTCCCCATGGCCATTCTTAGATGAACTCATCTCACATTTTCATCTATCCATTCAACTCCCTAATCCAAATCAAAATCCCACCCTATAAACCTATTATCCCCACAAAGAGTAAATATCTACTTTTCATCTAGTGCTTATGATTTCTATTAATTTTTAAGCATTATATTAATTTTTTTTGTAAAGATACAGTTATATTTGTTATTAATCTTAAATTTATTGTTCTTGAATTTTAGCTATGTAAAGCATTTTGTAATTATTTTTAAAGTAAGGCTATGTAAACCTTTGCAAAATTCAAATGAAATAATTTTTTTAAATATTTTGGTAATGAATATTATTGTTGATATTGAACGTGAGTATTGAATGTGATTAAATAATAAAACTAACTTAGGTTTCCTCATTAGTTTGGATATAACAAAAACATGTTTATAAAATTATTTCAATAAAAAACCAACACAAGTTAGAGTCACCATGATTGTTCTTTTTATTGATAAAAAATACACAATTTAAATAATTTTACTACTTAAAAGACAAATGACTTAAGGAAAGAAACACAATTTATAAATAAAAAAAGAGTATGAAAAAAAAAAAGTTAATATAATTTAATAGAATGTAAAATTGGAGGGGATAAAACAATGGTTAAAGATGGAACGAACTTCTTCAAATGACTAATATGCCCTTAATATATATTTTAATAAATAAAATATAGTAAAATATTATGATATAAAGTCAAATTGTCTTTTAATGGCCCAATTTTTATAAATAAAAGGACCTAAAAATATATTTTATAAATAATGGTGTTAAATAGCCCCAATGGCTTAAACTAAGATACTAGTTTGATTTTTCACCTTATATAATATTATTAACTCGCTCCATTATTTCATGATATGTCAATTCTTCTATGTCACAAAGTATTGTAAAGAAAACATTTCTATGTTAAAACATTTTTGCAAAAAAAAAAAAAAAAAAAGATTTCAAGTCGAGAATTCCAATTTTGAACGCAATTGTTTATACTTGATAGTGGCTAGAAAGTGAGTAGTACTGCTTTGACTAGAGGTGTTAAAGAGGTCGGGCTGGCTCAGCATGTAACGACTCAACCCGTCATATTAGCGTGTCGTGCCGGCTCTTAGCTCTTATACGGACCGTGTCGTACCTCCATTCTTAGCCCATGGACTTTGACGTGCCATGCCGTGCTCGGCCCGTTAGGCTGTGCTTAATGAGCCAGTACAGCCCGTGACTCCTTTATTTTATTTTTATTATATATTTATTTAATTATTTAGTTTAAAATTATTAATAATGTTTTAAAAAGCTAAAAGTGAGAGTTCGAACTCTCAACCTTTCATTTGATATATTGTTAGAAATTCATTAGGTTATATCCAATTTTATTTAAATGTAAAAAAATTTATTTATTTATTGACATTTTTAAAATTAATTTTTAAAATAATAAGGATTCAGGTGCCGACCTAGCCTATTACGGACTGCAGGTTATGGGCCGTGCCGTACAGTGCTACTCCTTTTTAGCTAATAAGTCATACCGTGCCGGCCCATTTGATACCCCTAACTTTGATAAAAGATACCTAATAAAGTAAACAATGCTAACTTATTGACCCTTGGCGACTTAATTACGAGTATATTTACTTTATAATTAATTAAATATCTTGACCGAAAAAAATGTTCAAGAGTTTAATTAAGGGTGCATTTGCTTTATAATTACTCTGGCTTGAAAAATTGTTCATTAGTCATAACAAGAATTAATTAAAATAAGTCATAACGATAATTAATTAAAATAAAAATTATTATGATTATGAATATGAATAGAGATAAAAAGAAAAAAAAATGTAAAACTTATTTTATTTATTTATATTTATCAAATCATTATAAAGAATTAGAATATAATTATTAACTTAAATATTCTTTTAAAAGTAATAATATAAAATATAAAATAAAATAAATGATATTTTTTTTAATTATATCTTGTAAATTAAGAAATATAATCAATATTAAGAAATGAGTAAAGAAACAATCAATAAAAATAACTCTCAAATTTATAGTCTTTATTCCCTTTTTAACAATATTTTTAAAAAGTACACAATCAGAATGACTTCTTTTTATTTCATTCTTTTTCTTGATTAATATACACGTACATCCTTAAAATAAATTTTATTTGGATAATTTTATTACAACAAATAATTTATTATTTTTATATTAAGAGTTTATCAAATATTTATTTTATTGATTATAACTTACAGTGATAAAGTTGTAACGTTGTAACTAAAAACTATAATTTATGATAATAATAATTTAAATTATAATAATATTATTATTTTTTATTTTAAAAATAAAAAATAAAAATCTCTCCCTACCCAGGTCGCCACTTGATTCAAAAGTCGAGCTATATTCAAGGCTTTTTTTTTTTTTACTTTTAAATTTATAAAAATTATGTACAATATATATATGATTAAACAATATTTTTTAAAAAAAGTTTTTAACCAAAATTTTATTATGTTTTTCTTTCATTTATTCCTATTTATAAACAAAGTTTTTAACTAAAATTTTGTTATGGCTTTCCTTCATGTCCATTGAGATTTATATGGAAAAATATTTAAACCAAATTATTAACATAAATAATTACAAGAGTATTTCTAAATTCTTATTTTATTTTTAAATAAAGAAAAATACTAAAAATAACACCCTTAAAACTTATAATAACAAAAATAATACTAAACAATGTCTAGTTAGACGACATTCAACATTAAATGAGTTTAAATTACCACAGTTCAATTTAAACAACATCTAATTGGACGGATGTTCAAAGTAAAATGATGTAACAATGAGAGCGGGACTGATATAGGGGCCATTTACTAGTACGAGTGAAATGGACAGAAATAGCAGATTTATTAATTAAAAAGAATAATTTAAATTATATTAAAAAGTTAAAATATCCATATTACCCTTCATTATAGGGTTTCTAACATGTACAACAAAAAAACTGCTCCTCACTCTAAAACATTGAAACTGCCGCCACATATATCAGTCCCGCTCTCCAAAAGCTGATTTACCAGCACTTTTCAAAACAAACTGCTCCGTTTAAATTTTAAACTTAATTATAGAAGATATAAAAGCAACAACTAAATATATCCAAACTTAATCATCATAAATTCAAAATCAACAACCATCTTTTTATATCTTCTCTTTCAAATAGCATATATCATATAAAAAATCATAACAATTTTTTTAAAATATAAATGCAAGATTTTATACACGGTATAGAATAATATTTTTATTATGTACATATTACATAAAAAATTTTAAAATCATAATAAATAAATTCTAAATATCTTAATACCAGATTTTGTACATAGTACAAAAATAATATTTTATTATGTACATATTATAAAAAAATATAGATATTAGAACAAAAAAATTATAAATATAAATCCAAGATTCTGTACATGTTACATAATAAAATTTTCATTTTGTACATGTTATAATTTTTGTATAACTTACAGATTAACCGGCATACAAAATTATTTATAATTTTTGTATAACTTAAAAAAGAGATAGATACATAATTATTTTTAATTTAGGTACAAGTATAATTTACAAAATAATCTAGATACATAATTATTTATAATTTATGTACAACTTACAGAATAATCCAAGTACAAAATTATTTACAATTTACATAATGACTAGTGTATATAATTATTTACATTTTTTTGTACAACTTACAGAATGACCTCCATACATAATTATTTACAACTTCTGTACAACTTACAAAATGATTTATAATTTATGTACAAGTACAATTTACAAAATGATCTAGATACATAATTATTTCTAATTTATGTATAACTTACAGAATAATTCAAGTACAAAATTATTTACAATTTACTTAATAACTAGCGAACATAATTATTTACATTTTTTTTACAACTTACAAAATAACCCTCATTCATAATTACATACAATTTCTGTACAACTTACGAAATGTCTTGAGTACATAATTATTTATAATTTATGTACTACTTATAGAATTATCTGAGTACATAATTATTTATAATTTTGTACAACTTACAAAATGACCAAATTATAGAAATAATTTGACTACATAATAAGTCACTAATAGTAAATATTTATATTATCCATCATTTTATTGGGTTTTTAAACTGCACAATACGAAAAACTGTTGCCACAATTGCAAAAAGTTGGAGGGTCAAGAAAGTAAATATAATTGACAAAAACGACGCCGAAATTCGATTTTCGGCAATTTGATTGTTTTTCTCAGAATGCCTCTATACGGAGGTATTAATTCCAACACTCACAGTTAGAGATTTTTACTCAAATAGCAAAGATTTAAAAAAATCAAGTAAGAGAAAGATAAGGATAAAAATTATTTCGTACGGTGTTCAAATAATTATGTAAATATTACAAAATATTCAAATAAAATATGTAACTTGTACAAAACTTGAACAACAAGTATGTACTACTTACAAACTAGGACTCAAATATTCAAAATGGTACAAGAATATTCTGTTTGTTAGATAGTGAAAAACGTCTTAGTGCTATCATAAAAAATTGAATGTAAAGAAAAAAACTATTAGCAATTAAAATCAAGAGAGAGAAAGATAATATTTACGGTGTTCAGATAATTATGTAAATATTACAAAATATTCAAATATAATATGTAACTTGTACAAAATTGAATGTAAACAAAAAAACTATTAGCAATTAAAATCAAGAGAGAGGAAGATAAGGATAAAAATTATTTCGTACAGTGTTCAAATAATTCTGTAAATATTACAAAATATTCAAATAGAATATGTAACTTGTACATAATTTGAACAACAAGTATGTATTACTTACAAACTAGGACTCAAATATTCAAAATAGTATAAGAATATTCTGTTTGTTAGACAGTGAAAAACGTCTTAGTGCTATCTTAAAAAATTGAATGTAAACAAAAAAACTATTAGCAATTAAAATCAAGAGAGAGAAAGATAAGGATAAACATTATTTCGTACAATGTTCAAATAATTCTGTAAATATTACAAAATATTCAAATAGAATATGTAACTTGTACAAAATTTGAACAACAAGTATGTACTACTTACAAACTAGGACTCAAATATTCAAAATAGTATAAGAATATTCTGTTTGTTAGACAGTATATATTTCAAATATACGTAACTTGTACAAAACTCATGTTATATTTCTATAATACTGACAACCCCTTATTCAAATATTAAAAATAATATGTATTAAGTAATACTAATTATATTATATTATAAAAGGATAGAGAAACAATATGAGCTTAAAAATATATATATATATTCAAAAAAATATTATTAATCTAAATTCAACAGCCATAATGGCAACTCTAAAATTTACAAAACAATTAAACACTCTAAGTTACTAATGTTTATATTTTTGGAAGCTGTACGAAAATTAATTTACATTTTTAGAAGTTGTACGGAACATTACGTAAGTTTCTGGATACATAATTATTTATAATTTATGTATAACTTACAGAATAATTCAAGTATAAAACTATTTATAATTTACATAATGACTAGCGTACATAATTATTTACATTTTTTTGTACAACTTACAGAATGAATGCAAGTTTCTGTACATGATACAAAATAATATTTTTATTATGTACATATTACATAAAAAAATCTTAAAATCATAATAAATAAATTCTAGATATCTTAATGCAAGATTTTGTACATCGTACAAAAATAATAATTTTATTCTGTACATGTTATAAAAAAATATATAGATATTAGAATAAAAAAATTATAAATATAAACCTAAAATTTTGTACATGTTACGTAATAAAAATTTCATTTTGTACATATTATAATTTTTGTATAACTTACAGACTAACTAGCATACAAAATTATTTATAATTTTTATATAACTTACAAAATGATTTATAATTTATGTACAATGGAGAGAGCTCTTGAAACAAACAAAAAAAACAATTTGAGAAGAGCTTCGGAAAAATATAACTGAGATATGATGAAAAAAGAAAGTATATAGTTTTCATAATATTAAATTAATCTTAAAATAATATATATATAATTTTGGCTTGTGAAAAAAATAAAACAATTTAAAAAAATACTTCGGAATAAATATTTGGCTTATAGGAATATAAAGATAGAAGAGAAAACTCATACAAAAATCGTAGCAAATGATGGGGGTCAAGAAAGTAAATATAATCGACAAAAACGACGCCGGAATTCGATTTTCGGCAATTTGACTGTTTTTTTTAGAATGCCTCTATACGGAGGTATTAATTCCTCATTTTTTTAATTGTAAAAAATATAATTTAAATACAATAGTACTATTTTTTTTTATTATACACATTTGGTGATTACATTTTACAAAACAAACGTAAATCACGTAATGTAATAAAATATGATTATTATAAAATTTATATCATCACAGATTTTCCTCAATTGCAATTGATTTTGTAGATTTTCTTTACCAGGAAGTCCTATAGATGAAATCATATGTGATGAGTATAAACATCAGGTTCTACGATCTACATTCTTTATGAAAAACATTGAAATCATAAAACAGCTTACATGAACAAATTAGGGCAGGTATTATACAGATTAGGATGACATATTGATTGCAATCTCAACTTTTTCTTTGAGGGTGTCATAAAGAGTCTCAACAAGATTGAGCAAGAACCCATCTGAGCTATGTTTTGCCAACAACGAAACTGATACCGGAATGTTTTCATACAGCCCAAGCGGTATGCTCACCTATACAACATAAATCACAAACACATAAATATGCACATATTTTGATATGTTGAATCATCAAGAGCAGTTTTCACCTTAATTAATTTACATTCAAAACTAAATATATATTAAAACATAAAACTCATTTGAACATATGTACAAGAGTAGCTTTCACAACCAAAAACTTTTATTGGAGTCATATATATGATTTGTGGCATTCCGTCACTGAAGTTGTTGTAGCTTCTACGACCTTTATGCTTTTAAACAAATGTACAAAAATAAAATATTTGATTATGAGTCTTAAATAGCATGTACATGTATTACATAATTGAATATTCTAAAATAATATATCAGTTGTATATAGCATGTATTTATATGTGCACTGTACATAATTTATATTCAATTATGTACAGAGAGTACATAAGCTAGATATGATCATATGTGCATGCTATGTATAATTGATATGCTATTTTGTGGGTCAATTCGATCATGTACAATTCATACATTATATTATGGTGTTTCAATATAAAAAACTCCTATGAATATGTGCTTAACATTGAAAGTTAAAAATGCCTGCACTAGACAAGTTAAAAATGATACACAACCTGGCAGAAACCAGATACTCCAGCAATGGATAGCAAGCTAAAAGCCCTGGCACGAAAATTTTCTAGTGTATTTGTTGCTGTTTGTAGTTTTGGTGGATGACCTGGAACTGTAGGGATTGCTAGAACACCATGATCCTAGCAATAATTTAGAAGTTAAGACAAATGAATAAGTAAAAATTATCTCATGTAATCTAGTAAATAATGGTTTTAAGGGCAAACATGGAAGCAAGTGCATTTTAGTCGTTTATTTACGTCAAAATGTTCACTTTAGAACTAGAAGAACATTTCTTAGAAATTAAAAAAGGGCTAAAGTAAAACATTTTGCTTATTTTACCATAAATATGGTACAAAAGTGCACTTGGTGCATATGGATAAAAAAGAAGTTTATTCTAGACCAAAAACGTTAGAGAGAGAGTACCCCAAGAAGATCGGTAAGGACAGCCCGTAGTTCAGCCTTTACGGAGTGGCAGACATCAATATTTTCATCCGTTGTCCTTATAGCTTCCCATACGCGTTCTGATATTCCAGGACCTAAATTGGGCTTGACTGCAGTAACCCATTCACCATGATTGTTCTTGAACTCATACCTATGCTTCTCACAGTACATAAATAATGAAAGATATTCATAAAGAGCTATTTAATGCTAAAAATATCTGAAAATATGCACCTTTGAAGCAACCGCATAGTACTTGATAAGGCTGCTAAAGATGGTATATTATACTCTTTGTCTGCATTTCCTTCACTCAAAAAGCATTTCAAACTTGGAACTTTTTCCTGAACATAGTCCCCAAGTCTAACATGCTTTATAAGGTCACCTGCATTTCAAATTATACTATCATCTCATTCAGGAACAACTATTATTATTGCATAATACAAACAAACAAAAAGGTTTGAAAATGGACGAATATTTAACTACATTTCTAACCCACTTCCTTTTGCAATATTCACCGAACTTATCTTTGTTTTCATGTCTGGAAGTCACTTAAGAAGATTTAAGCATGTCATATATCCTCCAATAAGAATCCATTTTAGGGTAGGTTTGAAATTTTTATTAATGCTAGAGCATCCATAAGACAGTACAAATTCTAAAGTATGTACATACCAAAGTGCCTAAAATATGGAACTGTACCTACACAATTAATATGGTTTACTCACATACCCCCAAATACCTTCTCCACTGCTTTAAAAAGAACTCCGACAACTCGACTGCTTGGAATTGTTGAAAGCTGGAAACAATCTTCTGCAATGATCAATTGTGTCGGTTTGACTGGTTTTACATCAGGTAGTTGCAATAGGCTGCGCCCAACTCTATTCAGAAGCTTAGGATCCCTAGCAAACCATCCTACATTAGAAGTTGTTGTAAAACAATCACTTTCAAATTAGAAAGTCAGAGACATGTGGAAAGATAGTTATGAGAAATTTATAGCCATATAATTTCACAGAACTAGATCAGACATTTAAAAAAGAAAAAAGGAATCAAACACATCAATCACCACATGTTACAGCAACTATAAATATGCAATTAGCTTGCACAAATTGTAAATACCATGGGTAATAGGAGACAATGCATAATAAAGCATAAAGATAACATGCCCAACAATTTATTTCTGCAGTATTTATAAATTGATTTCAGTTATAAGCCACAACACAAGGGATAGTCATAGGCATGATATGCAGGCACTTTACAAGTATCAAAGTTTTGTTTTTCCAAATTTTTTTGTGATGCATTTAGAGTGCCCGCTAATCCAATTCAAATATTTCATGTTAAACCAATTTTAGATGCATTGAGACAGTACTGGTTTCATACCCACAGTATCAAAACTTTGTGCCATAGGAATAACTCCAGGAGTAGAAATGACACCATGAGAAGGACGAAAACCAAAAATTCCACAATAAGATGCAGGTACTCTTACACTTCCTCCAGTATCCGTTCCTGTATGAAAGCAAAAACTTATTTCTTCAAATAGCTAAAGACCAAACAAGAACCGACTAAAAGAAACGTACAATGGTTTGCTTGCCTAAGGAAAAGTCTACAATGTTTGCACCAACTGCAACAGCAGATCCACTAGAAGATCCTCCAGGAACCCTATCCGGTGCAAATGGATTCTTTGGAGTGCCATAATGTTCATTTTCTCCATTTATATTGTCAAAATAGTCAATCTATTATACAACAATCAATCACAGCAAGAAAAAGCAAAGGGCTTCATCATCAAGTTAAATAACTAGGTGAGACCCTTCAATCATTAAGATAACATTCCAAAAACATGATTTAAATCAATGGCACAAGTATTATGTTCATAGTACTATTAAATCACAAAGCTCTTTGACATGAAAAGGGGAGTGTATCAAAAATGCTACATCATAAATGGTGGCAATTTCCTGAAATAGTAAATAACATACCAAAAGACATGTTATAATTTAATAGATCTTCAAAATACAGATTATCACAATGTTGAAATTTTTTGTTTTTTCTACCTCTTGAAAAGGTTCTATTAATGCTTGAGAATATTAGCATGCAGGCCCTTGTTAGTATACTAACCTGTAAGCCATTTCATCCATGACAGTTGTACCAACACAAGTGGCACCTGCACTTAGAATAGCCAATACAGCTGGAGCTGTTGATGTGGCAGCCGAGTGAGTCTTAATCCAATCAGGATTTTCAAATCCAGTGACATGTCCATCCACATCAAATCTGCCCCCATTTTTGGGTTTGATAAAAAAGAAATACGAAATCAGCCAAACACAAGCACATTAACAAATCACAGCATAAAAAATGAAACCCAATTTGTAAAGTTTACAAATTTGCATAGTTGAGCACACTAAAATTGGCTTTCCAAGAAGGGTTTTAATAGCACTAACATCTAAAATAGTAAAATTGACAACTGATGTATCAAGTATGAACATAAAAATATGTGAATGAAGGTATAAGATAGAGAATTCCCGTGCACTAATAAAATGGAAATGATAAATTGTACAAGGAAAAAAAAAGTAAAATTTAAATGGATAAGCGAGTTTTTGAACGAGTTTGAGTTACATACATCTCTTTGATGGCAAAAGTGAGGGAATTCAAGGGAAGTTCAATTTCCGAAGAACTTTGATGTAGAAGAAATTTCTTCATGAAAGCTCCATAATCCGAGTTTCTTTCCATATCTGCAACTACTTTATGAATCAAGCTCAACTCCACTCCATGTCACTCTTTTATAAGGCTCAAAACAATATCTTGTGTTTTTTTATCCAATTAGGTCGTCATCTTATATTCTACGTTTGTACCTTATGCATAGATGGGGTAATCACCTGCCATTGCTTTTTGATGCTTTCATTTTTATTACTGAATTGTTGAGTTTATCTCTGGCATTGATGTCGAGTGTGTTGTCGCTGAGTTATTGGAATTGGCTAAAAATGTAGCTAGTGACAAATTAAACAGTATGAGGAATTGGTGAGTGGGTTTTGGTAATGATGTTCCAGATCTCGTCTTTTTTATTCATCTACAAGAGTCGAAGATGAGAGCTTGATTAGTCTATTGGTTCAGAATTTGATCTATTAGAGAATAATATGGATGCTACTAATTCCTTCTTCTTCTTCTTTTTTCTATTTCATATTTTGGAATTTGCTTTACCATCAATTTTGTTTTTGCCTTTTTTCATAGTTTGGCTCAGAATTTTCATCCTACAAATTTTTTGCTCTAGTGTGAACATCTATTTTTGCTCATCTCTATATTTGAGAGTTGTAGCCTTGTAATTATTTTTGTAAGGTTTATGAGTGTTGGCAATTTTCGTGAACAAAATAATTAATTGTAATCTAGTATCTAGAGTTGTTGTCAAGTCAATCAATCAAAGTTGAAGAAACTACTGAGCTCTCAATGCGTATGTATCAGGTAAAAATATATGTTTCAAGCATACACCATCACACAATAAAGCACGTACACTTAGAAGAATTTTTGTGCACACAATTAGATAGATCGAAGTGTTTTGATAATTTGTTCCACTTATCTTGCTTACCAATTTGCTTCATTTAATGTTGAAAGTAGAATCCTTATATGAATAGAATTGTTAAGAAAGTAGAATCATTGTATAAGTAAAATTATTGTGAAAGTAGAATTCTTGTGAAAGCAAAATCCTGGTATGAATAGAATTGTTGTGAAAGCAAAATCCTAGTATAAATAGAATTGTTGTGAAAGTAGAGTCTTTGTTTGAGTAGAATTGTTGTGAAAGCAAAATCCTAACATGAGTAGAATTTTTGTGAAAGCTAAATCCTAATATGAGTAGAGTTGTACTCTATTATTAATCATCTTTTAAGTCAAATTGGACTCTATATAAGCAACGCTTGTTTGTGCAAAATATTCACCCACATCGAAATAATATTTTCTACATTTGTTGAAGCTTTCAAAAAAAATCTTATTCTCTTCATCTATTAATCTTAGGCACTTTCTTATTTTAATTGTTCAAACATATTGTGTGGTTATGTTTGAATAATTCACGTGCCTAATTATTTTTCATGATATTTAGATTTGTATGATCGTTTTAGAGTTTACTAGCTAATTTATTTTTTACATTGTATGTTGTTGAATCTACTAGTTAGGATTTTTCATTGTTGAATCTACTCTATGACACACTTTGCACTTGTGTTATTTGTACTAACGTTTAAGGTACTGAGGTGACGTATTCGGTATTTCGTGTGACTCGAAATTACCGAAGTTGACGTGTTCGATTGATCTTGTGGGACTCAAGTAGATCGAAACGTTGGTCCGGATCCAGACACCTAGCTTGTGGAGGCTATGAAAAGAGCGGCGGCTCGTAAGTAAATTACAGAAATGGGGGATCTATCTGTGAAGGGTAGTTCTAGGATCTATGGTTGTAATTGAACATTGATTTTCATAGTAAATAGGTGGACCGGTGGTTTTTCTCTTACGTCATTGGAGTGGCCTAGGTTGTTTCCACCTAAAAATCTCGTGTGTTATTCTTTATTCTGCATTTTATTTTTACACGCGATTGCATGTCTGGCCGTTGTGATTATGTTACATAATTAATATATGTTAATCCGTAATTAAAAACTTTCAATTTTCTTCTAGGTTTCTACTCATTCAGTGAGGCTAGGACCTGATGCTCTGTTTTTCGCTCATCTCCATATTTGAGAGTTTGAGGCTTGTATTCAATTTCTCCTAATATTTCTTTTCCTTTAATAAGACTATGACTTGATGCTCAATATTGACGTTTGCTTCTAGTATATTGATCACTTAGCTTTTATGGTTTTTCAGAGTATTGTCTTCATTTTATTACTTGTAAATCACATTAACGGTTGTTCTATCACCATTAATTTGAGGGAATCTTGGAGTTGGTAGTTACGTTTAGTTTTTTCGAATGTATATTTACGTTATAGACTCATTTATTAGTCACTTCATAATAATACAGTAAACAATTTTCTCTCTTCTTCAATTTCTAGAACTGTTAGTTCTTAATATCCCTTACCCCAAAAAAAAAAAAAGAAGAAAAGAAATCATAGGTTAAGAAAGGCCATAAACGTCTACATGGATGATGAAGCTAAATTTTATTTTTTTATGTATAATTTGCATAAATAAGTTGGAAAAAAAAGTACTAATGTAGCCCCATTGAGTAGTTGAGATTTTTTAAATTTCATCTGTTGGCATATGTAAGATAACATATGATAGAAAGAAGGATCAAGCGCAAAGAATAGTGGGAGCTGGATTAGACAATTTTTTGCAAAAAAATGTGAGTAATAAGTGTATATTTTACAATACTTGAATTTTAAATTACTTAGCTTAATATATACAATCGATGATAAATATTTTTAGAATGATTAGAAATAATTTTTTCTATAGTCATTCTACATGTAGCAAGCTAATAACTTTTTACAAATAATTTTCTTGGATTGTTCTCTCGACATTTAAAGTCCAACATGTATATTTTTTCCCCTCAATCCGAGACAATTATACTTTCTTTAGTGATTTTAAGGGAAAATAATCCAACAAGTTAATAAATGCAATTTAATTCTAGCTAGCTTTGCAGCAAAACATTGTAGGACATTAGTGTACAATAACAATGATGCACTTCGTAGGTTTGAGTCATCTTAAGCTTTAGATGACAAGATTTGTTTTGCAACTATCGGTCTTTTTGCTTCTATTGGACTGTATATCTTTCTTCTTTTTTTTATTTATCACAACTGTATGACATTTTGGATGCCAAACAAACGTTGACATCTTAATTAAAGGGTAAATAATTATTTTTTTTTTTTTTTTTTTTACGGTGAAACTATTATGTTTACCGCAAAAGTACTACTAAATTTTAACATGTTATAAAATTACTATCTAACTTCAAGTATTCTTAAATAAGTACTATTATCATTAAATTTGTCAAAAAAAAAAAATTAAAAACAAATAAAGATGGTAAGTAGTACATGAGTTCTTATGATCATCGTCAATTAATGTGCCTTTTAATTTTTCTTTCCTTTTTTGTTAATAAAGTTGAGTTTATTTACTTAGGATTGTAAACTGGGTGGAGCCTGCCCCGTCATCAAGTCAAAATCATTTTCACATCCATACTTCAAATGGTTGTGGGATGAACAGGGATTCATATAGTGTTTTTGAGATGTCTTTTAAAATTTCTTAATTTTAATTTTAATAATAAGGTAAAAGATGACATTAAAATTAAGTCATTAACAAAGATATAACTATTAATGAAAGTTTAAAACCATCATTATTAATAAATTAAGAAAATAAGATTGTTTAAAATTATTAGATTTTAGTAGTTAATTTAAATAATTTTTAAAAAAAATGAAAATTACTTTAAAACAAACATAATATAATTAGTGGGAATTTCTAATATATTATATTTGAGGGTATATTTGAACTGCAATATAGCTACTGATTGTTTTAATGGTATATTTATGATTTATTTAAAATTATAATAAAGAGGTGTAAAGTTTTAGGAAATGAAGTAGAGAATGCAATTCCTATCTATGCCTTGTCCATGCCATTAAAACGGGAATCTAGTCCCCAATTTCATTCTCCATTATATTGTCTTCATTTTTGCCCGGAAAAAAAAGTGCTTTTCATATAAAAATAATTATATAAGTAATTTTATTTACATTATTATTAAAGCCAATTCTTTATTTATATATTTTTCCTTTTGGAGGTAGTAATGCCTTACGACATCAACCCCAACAATTAAGCAAAATAAAATTCTTGTATCTATAGAGTTTCAAACTTATAACTACATTTAAAATCATTATATAGTTTTCAAAATAATAATAATTAATGGACCAAAGTTTTATTTATTTATTTGTTTTTTTTTTTTTTTAAATATTAATGGACCAAAGTTAATGAATGAAGCTATAAATATGCTTAAAATGCAAATTGCAAATCATTACTGTGTTTGTATTTACAATTGGAATAAAAAGGAAAACTACTGCCGTCTTTGATTTGCGATTAGAATAAAATTATATACAAAGTATTTTACAATTTTATCCCTGTATTCATTTTATCTTAAATACTAATATTGTTAGTTATTATTTTTCTACTTTTAAGCTACTTTAGTAATAAAAAAAACTCTATATATTTACCCATCAAAATACTACTAAATTATTATAAAAATATCGTAATTATTTTTAATAGAAATACTTTAAAAAATATACCGAACATTTGTTAAATGAAAATTAGAAAATTATTTGACAAGCGATAAAAATGGCATCTAGTTTTCTATATACAAATGATTTAGACAACTCTTTTAAACAAATTATATTTAATTATTAATTTAATTAGATTTCATCATTAATTTTAAGAGTTATTTATTAAATTCAAATTTTGAAATATAATAGCATCACCATAACCATTGATTTTAGAATATCTTATAATTTTAATAATTTTAATGTCATTTATTAAACATATTTATCACCATAACGGGCCTGGATAAAAATTTATGTCCAAGGCTTTTACGTAGAAACTTCTAAAATTAAAGTAACATATAATTATAACGCAATATATAGTAAAAAAAAAAAAGTATTATATGTGACCTTACAAACACGGAATACTCTTCCTTAAGGTTTGCGCTCTGGAGTGTCTTTTCCATTTTATTTAGTAATTATATTAAATTTTCTAATAAATTTACACACAACAGAAGAAGAAAAAATATCAGCTCGAGAAATTAAAAAATAAAAATAAATATTACTCGCTCTTACCTCTTTTTCCTTCGCGATTGTGTCTTCTGAACAGTAGACAAAAGAAGCAAAGAAAATAATTTAAAGAAGAAGCAAAGAAAATAATTTAAAGAAGAAGCAAGTACTGGTAGAAGTAAACTGAGATCGATGAAGCAAGAACATAGATGATTTGTGAAATTTGAATGGAGGAGTTTGAGAGAAATTTAGAAACTGTTTTCTGGTGGTGAACAAAGTGAGAAAACATCTGGCATCTTATCTTGTGTGAAAGTGGCCCCCACCCCTATCTGTTATTCTTTTTTTTTTTTTTTTGAACAAAGACCCCTATCTGTTATTCTGATGCTTATAAATGGATTCGGTATTTAATGGTATTTATATTATTATATTATTATTTATTTTATAATATATTATTAAAAGATATTATTTTAGTAACTAAATATATTTTTTTGGTATTTTTTTAAATGTTATAATAATTTTATTTTTTTATCAATAAAAAGTCAGATATACAATATATATCTTTAATAATGAAAATAAATTTTACATTTTATTTTTATAAAAAAAAATTATTAATAAGAAAAATATAGCATATTTTAACTTTATAAAATTAAACTTATAAGTTTTTATTGTTATTATTATTGTTCATATCATTTTAATTATTAATTTTTTAATTCAAATACAAAATTTTATTTTAATAATTTAATAAATAAAATATTTAAAATTGACTTGAAATATGAGAATTGATATTTTTTAAAAATTAATACATAATTCTTAATGCAAAATTTTATCTTAATAATTTTTATAAATAAAATATTTGAGAATTGACTTAAAAAATTAGCATTTTTTAAAATTAATTTGTAAATTTCAAACACAAAATTTTATCATAATAATTTTTATAAACAAAATATTTAAAAATTGGCTTAAAAATTAACTTTTTAAAAAAAAATAATATATATATCTCATATTTCAGCAAATTCTCAAATATTTTATTTATTGAATTATTAAGATAAAATTTTATATTTAAAAATTAAATACAAAGTTAATAATTAAAATAATTATGAAATAATAATAATAACAATTAAAATTTAGAAATTTTATTTTCTTGAAGTTAAAATAAGTTATATGTCTCTCACTAACAAATATTTTTATAAAAATAAAATTCAAAATTATCCTTAATTATTAAAGACATGTATTATATATATATATGATTTTTTATTGAACTTAAAAGTAAAATTATTATAATATTTGGACCAAAAAAAAAAATTTGTGTATTAAAATAATATCCTTTAATAATATAAAAATAAATAAATATTAAAATAATAACATGGATAATACCAACCCCTTGTAAATTATCTCTGTCTTTAATTGATCAAATTAAAAAGAAAAAAAAAAGTAAATATATCAAGTTTATAAATTAAAGAAATTAAAGAATTAAATTAAGTAATAATTGAAGGATTAACTTGATCTAGCTAGCCACAAAAATTGACGGAAGGAATTGAGCATTTCTATACAAATAATGATTTTTCCAGGCTCTTTTGTTTTGGACTAAGTTATAGTACAGAAAACCTTGAGCATGTTTCTTACACTTTATTAAATACTTTTTAATTATATATAATTATATAATTAAATTATATTATATAATATAAAAATAATATAATTATATAAAAAAAATTATAATAGCAAAAATTGTGGGTTTAAAACGTTTTGATAATCTGTTTGAATTTTCAATTATAAAATTATATTTCTTAATTTTTTTTATCTTATATTAAAAATCATATTTTTTATTTATAAAAATGAAATAAAAATATAAAAATGAATTAAATATTAATTTAAATAAATTTTATAATAAAAATTATCTTAGTAAAAAATATATAATCAATTTAATCCGACTATATTATACAAAATTTCACTAAATATTATATAAATTAATTATAATACAATTTATTATACCTTAATATAATGCGACTACAATTAATCTATGTTTTGCTATTAATATATATTTTTTTTTTTGAATTTTTAGATAGATGTCAAATTTTGTAAACTCCACTATTAATATTATGTGAACTATTATCAAAAAAGGGCATTCAACTTAAATACTATTAACCATATGCATGCAGCTCAAATAGTAGAACTATTCAAGTGATTGTGTTGGGTTGTGGTTTCGGTAGATAGTAGATTGCGAGTTCAAGGTTAAAACTTACGTTCTAATATCAAGCCTACACATGGGTATCTCACTTTCTGTAGTAGGTACACAACCTTTTTGAAATAGAGCTTACTCCATAACCGATGAACCGTAGTGGTGTGAGTATGTGATAATAATTATATCTCATAAACTCCAATGACACCGTATTCAAAAGAAAAAAAAAATTCAACATTACAATAGTTGAGCGTTTATATTTTATAGTTTTTTTTCCCCTAATATATAAATGAGAGCTAATACATTTTTTTTTAAAGAAAATAAAAGTTCAACTCCAAAAATAAGAGACAAATGATAGACCAATCTATTACTTAATATAATTAAAGCATTTAGATTTAATATTTATTTTTTTGTAATAATTGAGTTCATTAACTTTAAAAAAGTGATATTTTAGTCCCCATTAATTTTTTTATATTTTTAAATTAATTATTTTTTATTTTTCAACTTAGTTTGAAAATGAAAGTTATACATGAATAATTACTGAGATAGTTTTATAAATAAAATTTTAAGAATATATAAAAAATGAAGAAAAATATAAACATTAATTGTTGTCACTTTTTCAAATTTGGTAAATGTCACAAAGAAACAACTAAAATTAGGTAATTTATTCTGAAAATGTAGTGGACTAGTTTGGTCACCTGCCCATAATAATAATAAAATTTTGGGTTCAAAAATTTAGAACTGTCACGTCCCAAAATACGAGTACGTGAATTTAAAAAAAATTAGAAGAAAATTTATTAATTTTAAAGACAATAATTAAGAAAAGGCAATTTGAAAGCAATTGATTCAATTTTTAAATCATTCGAACACCCTTAAAATATTTAATTATTTATAAAATTTCAAAACTCTTAACACTTTGGATACAAATATTAAAGATTATTTAAATTAGAGTGGTCTCAATTATTTACTCAATAAGCAGAATAACTAATATATGTCTTTAATAATAAAAAATAATTTTGAATTTTATTTTTATAAAAAAAATTATTAATGAGAAAAATATAGTTTATTTTAACTTTATAAAAATTAAACTTACAATTTATTATTATTGTTCATATTATTTTAATTATTAATTTTTTAATTCAAATAAAAAAATTTATTTTAATAATTTAATAAATAAAATATTTAAAATTGACTTGAAATATGAGAATTGACATTTTTTAAAAATTAATGCGTAGATTTCAATACAAAATTTTATCTAAATAATTTTCATAAACATAATATTTGAGAATTGACTTAAAAAATTAGCATTTTTAAAAAATAAATATGTAGATTTTAAATACAAAATTTTATTTTAATAATTTTCATAAACAAAATATTTGAGAATTTGCTTAAAAATTGACATTTAAAAAAAATAATATATAGATCTCATATTTCAAGCCAATTCTCAAATATTTTATTTATTGAATTATTAAGATAAAATTTTGCATTTGAAAGTTAAATACAAATTTAAAAATTAAAATAATTATGAAATAATAATAATAATAACAATAAAAATTTAGGAGTTTTATTTTCATGAAATTAAAATAAGTCATATATCTTTCACTAACAATTTTTTTTTATAAAAATAACACTTAAAATTATTTCTTATTATTAAAGACATATATTATATATATATATGATTTTTTATTGATAAAAAAGTAAAGTTATTAAAACATTTTGACAAAAAGAATACCAAAGAAAAAACTTGTGTATTAAAATAATACCCTTTAATAATATAAAAAATATATATATTAAAATGATTACATAGATAATACTGACCCCTTCTAAATTATTTTCTTCTTTAATTGATCAAATTAAAAAAAGAAAAAGAAGAAGAAGTAAATATATCAAGTTGATCAAATTGAAGAATTAAGTTAAATAGTAGTTGGAGGATTAACTTGATCTAGCTAGCCATAAAAACTGAGGTACGGAATTGGGCATTTAACTAAGAATTTCAATATTACTTGAGCATTTCTATACAAATTAGGAGAATTTATGGCACGATTCGATCCAATCTAATTTTTAATAAAAAAAATTAAACTAAATCGAACATATTATTTTAATTAAACCGAACCAAACCGTTTGGCTAATAATCTATTAAAACCGAACGGTCCAATCCAGTTTAATTAACAGTTTTCATTTTTTTTCTCCAAACTTGTTAAAGCTTGAAAATAACATAAAAAAATCTTTGAATTTAAACAAATTAATTAATATGTATTATAAATATAAATCATATTACATCATACATAAATCATATAACATCCTAAAAATAATTATAGAATTAATTACGATCTATAACTAAATATTTCTACAAATTATACCACAAAATACAATAATATATTTACCCATGATACATGAGTCATGTGCATATTGACTTAATTGAACTTATTATCATATTGAACTTGTAATATCATACTTAGTTGGTAAATATCATAGTAAGTTGAACTTGACCAAATCTATTAATCATGATGTCTTATCAAGTCACAGTATATCTGAATGCTAAGTATAGCCAACTATCATGAATACATGAGGAAAAATACTCTGATAAATGTAAAATATTTGTAAAATTTGCAAGCTTGTACAAAAATTAGTATAATTAATAAAATTGATTTAATTATAGCTTGCTTGCAAATCATCTTTCATTTACTTGATTGATTCTATTAATAAAAAGGAAATATATTCTCATTGTGTAAAAGTTCTTGAAGTGTATTAAAATTGACATATATTTTTCTAATACTAGTTAACATGAATGCACTTTTCATAAATATGCAATTTGTATAAATTGAATTTACTTGAACATGAATGTTTTTCAAAACAATGCTATCCATGTTTTAGAAATAATTAAATATCTACTCACAGTAAAATGTCTCTAATTATCCTCTAAGTGTCCTGTAGGTTTTACGTGCTCAACTCTTCCTAAATAACCACACTTGTGTGAGAATAAGAATAATTCCATAGCTTGCTTATTTAATTTAAATTGAAAGGTACTTTAACATTTATAAAATATGGGATGTTGATAGTTATTTGACTTTGATCATTGCATTTTAAATAATTTTATGGTACTCCTAAACCTACCATTGTATAATCATATATAACTTTTGGTAAAAATATCTAAATTCATTTCTGTAAAAACATACGAAAAATAGATATTTTAAACTTTAAAATCAGTTATTATACATTCAATTATCATATATAGAACCCCTTTCAAAACCATAGAAAGTCAATTACTTTCAAACAATTTTTCTCACTAAAATTACAGCAGGACGTACCTTTAGTTAAGTTGCTATAAATTTGTTTAGAAAACTCGAAATAACACACCGTAAAATCTATATTAAATTAGACATCTTAAGCTTTAAAAAAAATATAAATCATCCCATTGCAATTAGTAGAACTATTTCAAATTACATAAATTTGATTGATTTTTCAAGCAGTTTTTTCAGCACCTCTTTCATTTGACACATCCTTGATTAAAATTATAAACTTTGTCTAGAAATATCGAAATAATAAATCGTAAAATGTTTTAAATACTAGACATGTCAAAATTTAAAAAAGATATAATTTTCTCAAATTTAAATTGTATAACCATTTCAAATATCAAAAATACCAAGAGTTCTTACAGTTTGTGTTTCATTAAAAAACTTTCATTTAATTAGGTATAACTTTGCGTAAAAAAACTCTAAATTACGAACCGTAAAATTTATGATAAACTAGACATCTAAAACTTTTCAGAAATATAATTTACACACCCTAATTTATTATGGAAGTTTCTTAGTTTTTATTTCAATTTTTGGAGAAAGAGTGTTATAAGAAATTCACAACATCACAATTAATTTATTCTTTGATTATTTTTTAAAAAATTCATCCATGGATGATATATTTGTGTTAAGATAATATTTTTCAGATCATAAACATAATTCAATCAAAAGAAATGAAAAAAAAAAAAAAAAGGAAGCTCCAATACATACTAATATGCAAATTATAGTACTCGCAAGTGTACGAATCACTTGTAGCAAGTAATAAGCAACTTCGATGTCGATCTCTTAAGGAATTACGATGCTTTTCTAAAATGTGTCAATTATTTCTCTAAAAATAGTTAAGAAACTAAATTCAAAACACTCTAACAAAGGTTGGTTTTGAGAACAGTTATTAAAATTATAATTCCTTAAAATAAGTGAAAAACGTAGTCAAAACGATAGATTAACCAGTGTGAAAAATTAGTTAGTGAATCAGTCACAGATAAATTAATTTACATGATTTTTACAATTAAGCATATAAAGTAGATTTATTGATCCCTTTTACTAAGCCTAGAAAATCTCAATTCAATGGCAATTCTTCCTTAATCAACTAATTAATTTCTTTGATCAAGATCGTTAACTAGCTAATTAGCATTAATCCTAGAAAAATAATTTAATCACCTAATTTAAGACAAGTCAATGCACTTAAATTAGACTCATGCTCAAAAATGCCCAATCGAACTTAGATGGCGTTTCTAACACTCAACCCTAAAATATCCTCATATATTCATAAATTAAATTTACCAAAAGTAATTAATAAACATAGATATTAAGAACAGTGAACATAAAATAAATCATTTCAATATAAAATAAACCACATAAATAATCATTCATTCATAGTCACATCACTAAAATTCCACACAAGAAGTATTTAGCTACTCATAACAAAATTCCAATCAATATTTTCTATTATAATAAGCATTAAGGAGTTCTAAAGGGAAAAGAAATTACAAACAATAAAATATCTCACTTTCACTCTTGAAACAAGTTTCTTGATGTTGGATGGTCATCTTCTTCAAGATTCTTGATGGAGCATCAATGAAGTAACATTAATGGAGTAATTTCTTTCTCAAATGTGTGAAAAATATATTTTTGGCTACTGTTCATATCACTGTTCACTGGTTGTTGAAGAAGAGGATTTTGTGATATATTTATAGGTTAGGATTTTTGTGTGTGTGAGTGTGTAGGCTGAGAGTAGGTTTAGTGGAATCCGAGTGATCGGGCCAAGGTGCACGTTTTTCTATGCTGCGATGTGCTAAGTTTTTCTAGATTGTGAACCAAAACAGGGAGTATCTTGCCGCATCGCACAATTTTCATGCCGCGGCACGCGTTATTTTTTGAATCCCTAGGATGCAACCCGAGAACTCCATGTCGTGGCACATATAATTCTTTGTCGCGGCGCGCAATGTTGTAATGCTATGTAGGGGTCCTTATATAGTTGTTGATTCCTACATAAGCCTTACGTACTTCTACTCTAATTTAACCCATCTTTACATAGTAAATGAATTACAATGTAAGGGTTACGTTTTGAGCCCATTTTTGAACACTTCACTCCACTATTTTATTACATTGTTTGAACCTACAAAATATGAAAATATCTCTCCAAATTAAAGTAATACCAAAATAAACCATAAAATCAATACTTAAAAACTGACAAATAATAGTTTCAAAATAATGTTCATCGCATACCAAAAATCACTTGAATGATTATTTGGTTGCAAAGTAGAATTTAGTGAAGAAGTCTCAATTATATTTCTAAAGTTTTCTCTTAGAAATTTCAAGAAGAGGTAAGAAGGGAAGAAAACAAGAGAGAGCTTGGAGTTCACGGCTGCTAGAGAAATTTGTTTTTTAATAGGTGAGGATAATTATGTGAGATAAGGAATTCTCACATGAGGACATGTGTGTCCTTCAAAAATCAGCAACGTTTTTTCATTTTTTTTAAACATGTGTCAAAGAGGAGACAAAAGATAAGGCTGCTGGTGATAATTCATTTTTAAGATAAAAATACTAAAATACTCTTGTCTTATAACAAGAAAAGTTCCAAGTCTTAGGGACATTTTCTTAATTTTGCTCAAAATTTTCAAAATTTAATTTAAACAATTTTTGATTATTGAAACATCTAAATATTTTAGGGTAAGATCATAAAAATTTTAAAATTATAAGTTTGACTCAAATTTTAGATAGTGTAAGAAATTAGGTGTTACACAAGATACATGTGAAATATAATTCGTACCATAGTCCATAAAAAAATAGTTAGTTATAACTAGTAGCCCCAAGTAGGGGTGACAATTCGTTCAAGTTAGGCTAGTTTGAGTTGGCCCAAAACTAGCCCAACCCAAATTGGCCAAACCCTAGCTCAATTCAAATTTAATTCGAGCCAACAAATGTGAGCCAAACCCAAACTAAACACAAATAAGTTGGCCCAAACTAGCCCGAATTATTAATTACATGTTTTTTAGTTGATATGACTTTTTTTATTAAAAAAATATATTTAATGAATAAAGCTCAAGAAGTATTATATAAAATAATAAAAGAAGAAAAGATAAATATAAGATAAAAACTAATTATTAAAATAAGAATTTAATTTTTAAATTAATTAGGTAAGGAATAAATGTCATCAAATCTCATCCATGCAAAAGTTAAAAGTTGTAGTGCCATCATGAAACTTACATTTAGAATAAATGTAAGTTTAGAATAAATGTGAATGTAAATTTAAAATAAAGAGCTTTCAAGTCCCAATAAAAAATTTTATCGTTACTAAACAAAATAAATAAAGATGAGTAGATTAAACAAAGATACTTATAAAAAAATAAAGAGTTCAAGTAATTTAAAATGTTACACGAGAATATAACTTTTTTTAATATACACAAGAATAAAACTTTGACTATTACGTAATACATAATTCTCAGGACAATAGTATAATTGAAAAGAGAGTATTACAACACAAGCTATAATAAAAAGGTTTGAAATTTGACTTCAAAATCTAAGACCTAATTGATTGAAAAATAAAAAAGTTATAATACTAATTGGAATTAAAAATGAATATTATTTTTTATTTAGAAAATTAGATAAATTTAAATGCTAAATGCATTAATATCAAAGAATATAACATAATATTGTGACAAAATAAATTAATTACAACTATTATTTTTTAAAAGAAAATGTAAGAAAAATAACTAATATATCATAAAAGAGAAGTACTAAAAGAGATGAAAAATTATTTTAATTATTTAAAATTAATTTAATTTTCGGCTAATAGGATAGTCTTCACCCAGCTTAAATTTTTTTGAATTATTTGAGCTGGGCCAAAACAAGCTCAAATTTAATTTGATTTGTATTTAATTCGAATTTTTTTATTCGAATAATTTGATTCGAGTTCAATTCGGTTAATTGAATTATGACACAAATTGTCACCCCTAGCTCCAGGGTATCATATCTCTACAAGAAATCTATATAGATAATACACTCCCTACGAAAATAATTTCACGAGGCATGCATAAAAACTCAGAAATCATGTAAAATATTTTAATAACCATAATATATCAAAAATATCGTGAATGTATATCAAATGTTTCAAATAGGGTACTTTAATTACAATATCATTAATGTACAGTTATGGCATCGATTTTTATCTCTCTTAAATATACAATGCATGATATTTTTATAAAAATAATGTGTGAAGAAATAAAAATAATGTGTAAAGAAAAAGTGGAGTAATAACCCCTACCTCAAAATTTCATAAGCATACTAATCCCAGACAACGTACTTTTTAATTGAGATAACGTCTCGATGTTATCGGCTCCCCATTAGACATAATAAAAAATTGTTGAGGAAGTATGAAATGATTAATCAAACAAAAGTCCGTTACAGCAAATGAAGGTTTCATCAACGAGATTATTTTTCACAAAAACATGAAAATTCATCAACACTATGATAAACTAGAAAAGATATCATTTTAATTATTGTTCATGAGATGTTATGCACACATTTACATTTTTACCAAATTGCATTTTATGGGAACAACTAGTGGTTAGAGAATACTATGTGTTAGAGAGTTAGAGGTCCTAGAAACATGGGTGGTCGACAATTAGAAATTTTCTGAAATAGAACATGTTCAACTTTGACAGCTAAAAGAAGTTTACTTAAAGCCTACTCCTATACCTTGCTTACTTAAAGCTCTACATGAAATTAAACACAATAGGAAAGGTAAGAGAGATTTTGAGAGATTTTTGATGTATGTTCTTTCTCTAGGTTCTTAAAATAATTGTGATAAAACAATTTATTCATTTAATTTGTTTTAAAAATAATTTTTTTGGTTTTAAACATTTTTAAGTTTTATTTTTATGTTAAATAAAAGAAAGTAAAAGTAAGGAAATTATCAAAATTAACTCTTCTAAAACTGTAGATAACAAAAATAGTACCCTAATAATATTAAGGGGGCGTTTGGTTCGGTGAATATAATCGTAATCGTAATAGAATGTAATGTAAAGGAATCAGTATTACGATTACAGTGTTTGGTTTAGTCACTGTAATCAAAAAAAGAATCAGTATTACAGTGTTTGGTTTGACAACTGTAATGTAATGGAATAGAAAAAAAATTATATAATTATTTTAAAAATACAATTTCAAAAAATAAAATTTCAGAAATAATACAATTTTATAACAACAATTAATAAAAAAATACAATTTTATAATTTAAAAAAAATACAATTAATAAAAAATATAATTTAATGTAAATTACATTTTAAAAAAATTACATTAAAAAAAATACAATTTTATAATAATAATTAATAAAAAATACAATTTAAAAAAAATTACATTTAAAAAAAATTACATTCAGGAAAAATATAATTTTATATCAATAATTAATAAAAAATACAATTTAAAAAAATTACATTTAAACAAAAAATTACATTCAGGAAAAATACAATTTTATATCAATAATTAATAAAAAATAATACAATTTTAAAAAAAGAAATACAATTTCATATAAAAAATATAATTAAAAAACAAAAAAAACAAATCACAATGGTTGCTGGAGTACTCGACGGGCTGGACGACGACGCTAGGTGGACAACGACGCGCACGATGGACGGCGACGCGTGGCGGCTGCTGACTCGACAGAGGAGGCGCTGGATCGCGATGGCTGGGCGCTGGTTCGCGAGCTGACGACGACGATCTTGGATGGACGACGAGCTGGACGGTTGGCGGCGTCAGGGACGTGATGCAACGACGGTGATTGGATGGCCTGGCCTCGCGAGGCAAGCTGGGCGACGGGGAAAAAAAAAAACACTGTTCATTCAGGATACAATTGTAATCAGTTTTCAGCCTTTCAAGGTGTGTAATAACAATTCCCTATCTATCAGTAATTCATTACATTCCATTACAATTCTATAACTCCAACCAAACACAATAACATGTAAAAACAATTACATTCCCTCTTCTATTCCTTCCAACCAAACGCCCCCTAAGTGATGTCCAATTGCATAACGTTTAATATTAAATAGGTCAAAATTATAGTAATTTAATTTAAACGGATCTAATTGAATGACTTTCAAAGAAAAATGATGTTATAATTATTTTTGTGAAAATATATGATTTAAAAAAATGGTATTATTTTTATTATTATTAATTTTAAATGGTTCTATTTTTATGTTTTTTTCGATGTATTATTATTTTATACAGTACACGTGCAAGGCACTTGCTTTTTTGCTAGTTAATGTTAAATTGCTGACATTTGTTTGAAAAACATATTCACCCCTTGACTTTTCTGCCACACGGTGCTGTAGCTCCGACCAAAATTTGTATAAAAAATTAATTATATATATATATTTTTTAGAGTTAAATAAATATATTTTATTAGCAGTTTTTTATATACTTTTAAAATGACACTTTATGTATCACAATTTAGCAAAAATAATACAATTGTGAGTAAAATGGTTAAAATTAAGTACTTTTGTCAACATGTTGCACAAACACCTGTGGCATTCATAAAATTGTACTAATAATATTATATAAAAATATTTATTAAGTCTTAATTTATGTTATTTTGTAATAAAATAAAATATTTCAAGTATTTAACTTTTGTTCAATCCATGATAATAAAACATCAATGTCAAACATTATAAAAACTAAAATTAAGAAAAAATAGCTTGATGAAAATAAATTGTTAATTAAATTTATTTTATTTTAAATTTTAATTTTATCCAATATGATATTATTTGACATTGTATTTAATAATATTTGCAATTTATCAATTTTTTTAATATAAATTTTTTAATATTTCTTTGTCCCTATGTTTTTTATTTACTTTCTTTAATTTATTATTTATCATGTTTTTAAATATCATCTAAAATGTAAATCTTAAATAATATCTTATTTTTTATTTATGTTTTTAATATATTTTTTTTAGTTTTGGTTTTAAGAATTATAAATTTGATGTTTTTATTGAACTTCTCATTTAGTTATATTAATTTTTAGTTCATTAATTTAATTAATACACGTATAATTTTAATACTTTATTAACTTATTATTTTTTATCCTTTTATTTATACAGGATAAAAACACATGATTTTTTTCTTTAATTAATTTATTCAACATATTAAAAATAAATACCACATTATTTTTTTAGGTTTTCAAATTAATTTCAAAAGTAACTTCACGATGACATGTAAAAATATATTTAACATATGCACAATTAAATAATTTAACATATATATGATGAGTTGTTACTCATTAGATCATCATATTTAGAATTTTTATTAAATGTTATTATTATTTGTTCATCATGTTTAGAATCTTTAATGGATTTAAGTCATATTTGATCATCATTTTTATTATTATTGTTAAATATGATAATAAAATTCCGTAAAATATAGTCATAAAATGATAACTAATGTCAATAACAAAAATATAAAGATAATTTTGTCTAAAAAATAATTAACCATAATTTAGAGTTTTATTTATATAATTTTTGTTATAGATTATAATGCGTTGAATCAAAACTCTAGGTTTATAATCTAATATGCATGAAAAGTTTAGACTTTGTTTGAAAAGATTCACTGTAATTTTTGTTAATTTTATATCATGATCATGTATTTTAACTTCTTAATATTTTAATAAATTCATTTATCTTTTATTAAAAAAAAAAATTGTAGCCCCTGAAATTTTTTCCTGCGTCAATTGTCACCCCCTCTTTAAATTAACTAGTTTGGTCTTTGGTACCTAAAAAAAAAACTAGTTATGTAACCCTTTGTGTGTAGAAAAAACAATATCAATAAATGCCAATGTTACAATTATTTATTGAGTGAACTAAAACACAGAGAAACGGAAAGGCCAAATTTGCCTAGGTTAATGATCTTACATCTTAAAGATAATACTAATGATTTATAAGTTAAAGGGTACGATGAACACCCTTTGTATGTTCAAGTGATAAACATAATTAAAATATTAATAAATTATAAATCAATTGTAGAGACGCTAAGCATTAGAAAGATAACTATTGATGTTTCTTTCAATATTTATGACGAATCCTTATTATGCTTTTTTTTTTTTTCCATAATGAAAAATATTAATTAATCACAAACAACACAAGCAACATACACTCAATAAAACCAGACTTGACTTCAATAAAGAAAAAAAAATACCAAACTTGACACTTAACAAAGCTCCAACTTTAGCTACACACACAAAGCATAAGGACACAATCTTGACACTTTAACTAACACCAATGCTAGCAATACAACATCTATTACTAAATAAAAAGCCACAGTTGAGATTTGGTTTCAACGTCGTCAACATGCCTGTTTCTTCTTTTTGTTTATTTACTTTTTTCTTTTTTTACAATTTTTTTTTTGCATTCTTTTTTTTATTTATATATATCTGCTCATCTTTATTTTTTTGCACTCTTCTTTTTTAACTGCAAGTGAAGGGAAAGAAAAAGTCAATATAAAAAGCAACGATGAGGTGCAGTGTGTTGACTCCATTTGTTTGTAATGCTAAATATTTCAGTGAAGTGGACCATTTGTCAGAAACTGTTTTTTTATTCTTGCTTTTCTGTGAATTCTGGGATTTATTTTTTAAATTTTTACATGGATTAGTTGGATATATATGAGTATTTTTTATGTCTAATGATATACATCTGTATTTATTACATATATACGAATAATATTGAAAATCATATATAAGTTATTTTTTTATATATAATGAATATATCTATTATTATATAAGAAGACGCAATTTGACTTGGGTTTGTTGTCTTCGTACTCTTTTTTTTTTTTTTTATAAGATATATACAATTTATATTAAGTGAATTTTTGTTTTCCTGAACTTTGTTTGTTTTTAGTTAAGTAAAGTAAAATTTTGACAGCGATAATTTTAAGATTAAATTTAAATATTTAAATATCAGATATAGTATATTTTATAATAGAACTTATGTAAATATATCATTTTATAAAATATATATATATAATGATAATATTAATACTTAAATTTATAAATAATTTATAAAATTGTAACTACTTTATTTATATTTTAAAATATATTGATTCATTTATGAATTAATATTTTTTTTTTTAGGTAAAAGTAAAATTATTCTAGAATTTAAGAAAGTGATTTTTAAATCATCATTTTTGAATTAAAAAATATACACAATGATAATATTAAGACTAAATTTATATATTTAAATATTAAATATTATACAATTTATATAAATATGAATATTCAATATCATGTAACTTATATAAATATACAATTGTATAAAAAATGTATATAATAATAGCAATAATATTTAAACTTATAGCTAGATTATATAGTCATAATTATTTATTTATTTAAATTTTAAAATATATTATCTCATTTATAATCCAACTACATATAAATTAATTAATTACTTAAATATAAATATTTTGTATTAAATAACTTTTATAAATATACCACTTTATAAATTGAATGTGCATAATTACAATACCAATATTTAAACTTACGGTTAAATTATAGAATTATAATTATTTTTCATATATTTTCAGATATATATTTACTAATTTACAAACTAATTTTTTCCTCGTAAAAGCTAAATTATAATTGAGAAAGTGAATAAAAAATAAAGCATCATTTTATAATTAAAAATGTGCACAATAAAAATATCAAGACAAAGCTCACACATTTAAATATTGGATATCATATGACTTATATAAATATTATATAACATATATAAATATATTACTTGATAAAAATTGTATATTATGACAACACCAATACTTAAAATTAAAAGATATTCTATTGAATTATAACTTCTTTTTTTAATATTCTAAGATATATAACTTATTTACAAATCCAACCACACATAAATTAGTTGACTATCTAAATAAAATTTTATTTCCATAACCATAAAGTAATTTTTCATTAATAATAATTTTATTTAGTATTAATGATAATAAAATGTAATTAAAAATAAAGTTATAATAAATAATTCATACATTTTTGTAGTGACATTGATAAAAATTGTATGAATATCGTTACTATAGTTTTTTGGTAATATTTTTACGTATGTAAGAATAAAGTATACACAAATAATAATATATTTTATATAAAATAGAGCTTAAATCTTATGATAAATTATGTTTTTCAAGTTTATATTTATTCTCAAATTTTGTCTATTTTATTTTATGATCCTTCTTGTCAACTAAAATTAAACACTATAATACTTAATAAAATTAACAAGTATTTTTAGCTTAAAATATGTATTTTAATTTATTATTTTTTGAGTTAAAATTTCATGAACAGATTAAACAAAATATTATGTATTTATAAGTAAATTGACATAATATAAACCATTTATTAACAAAATAAAAATGAATTAAATAATTAAATAAATATTATATATTTATAAATAATTAAATATATAACAATATATTTATTACAGACATAATTTATATAAATTATCATTCAAATATTTTATATCTTAATAATTATTTTAATAAATTAATTAAAATAGTGCACCTGCGTCGTAGGTGCCACCGATCCTAGTAGTTTAATTAAATAGGAGTCTTGACTAACGAGAGATCGAAATCCATCAATTGAAAATCAATTTTGCATTCCAAATATTCCATGTAACCATTGACTACATGTCTGCTGATATGTTTCTTAGTTGTCATTCTCATTGCTCACCTGTGCACATAGAAATACACATTAGTGCATATAAATGAATAGATGGAAGTTAACATGTTGAAACTTGCTGGCACCTTAATAGAGGAACAGCCTTGTTCATGGAAATAATTTATCCGCTTCCATTTGTTGGTCTTCTATATATAAAATCTCCACATCATAAGAGAAAAAATAGCAAAATTATTCAAAAATAGTATAAAGTGAATAGTGTTAAACGTCTTAAGTATTGACATGATACCATATTACCATGTGATCCGCGATACACAAAGTCAATTTTACCAAAGTTGAGACAGAGAAATTTGTTCTCACTTGCAAATAGATCTATTGACAGAAGTACCACAATACATTAGTTTACCATGATTATCAAATCACATACTTAAAAATAATCCAAATAATAATGATAATTAAGGCTTAAGCTATAAAATAAAATGAAAATTACCTTTGGACCTCATGTGTTACAAGCCATTTTAATTTCATGCAATCCTAATCTTTAGAAGCATTCTCAAACTGATTAAATTAACTTATATGTAGTAAACAATTAGGAAAAATATAATCAACAAATAGTTTCCCAAAAAACGCATAACTCTAAAGATGATCAAATTCATTAATTAATTTTCTTCTGCGATAAAAGATTTAGATTGATTTGGATTCTTTAAAGAGTTTAAAACTGAAAGGAAACTTACTTGTTCAAAGATATATCGTATGGTGTCATTGATATTGTGCTCCCAACACACTTCTTTCACTTTATTGTATTTGAAGCACTCAAATGATCAATTGTATTTGTGAACATTTCCCCTTCCCAAACCTTATAATAGTTCCAATTGTATTTTGTGATGACCTTGTCCAAAATAGGAGAGTTCACAATTCCATGCGAGAAGGCTTGCATTTCAGGGCATTGACTGACAACTAGTGTTTCCAAGTTTGAAAATGCTAAGGTGCTATTCTCACAATAGAAGCATTTCAAATTGGGTAAATTATGAAGGGCCAAAGTCTCCAATTTCTGAAAAACTATCTCGCTTACCAATTCAACTTCATCTTTCCCAACTATCTCCATCATCCCTTCACATCCATATATGCTCATCTCTTTCAGGTTTGCCAGACCTTTAACCACAGAGGAAGCAAATAAATTCTTCAATCCATGACATTCTATTACTTTCAGAGTTTTCAGATAATATTGGAGAGACATTGAGGGCGGTATGAAACTCTTCAATTGGTCACATCTTATAATATCTACAATTTCCAAATTTGAAATGGCCTTGGTTAGGTGGACGTCTTCGTCAAACATATGCAACAACTTAGGAAGTTCCCTTAACTCCAATGATTTCAGCTTAGGTAGTATATTCTCATTTTCTTCAATGGCCCTTAATTCCTGATGTTGGAATAATTTTTCTGAAACCAAACAAACGAAGCCCCCTCAGATTCTTAAGTCGTTGAACAACTTGGAAGGGAACAACTGATCGCAAAAGAAGATGCTCCAGCATGCCAAAGGAATTAACCGAAGATTCATCCTCCAAATAAAATATCTCATTTAAAATTCACAGTAGTTCACCTCCAAATATACTAGAGAGGGAAAGATCACCTACAAAATGATTATTATCAAATATTTAGCAAGCAGTCAAAATCTAAGTATACTATTCAAGATATTTCAGTTGGAATTGATTGAACTTTGCATTAAGAGTATCGTACTATTTATTGCTTAAAGAAAGTGTACAACTTCATGGTACGACGGTGGTTCAAAAAAGAGTTAACAAATAGTACAAAAATGCATTAATTAACATAGAGTGAAATTGGTACTTGCGTTTAACTTCACTGCAGTGATAACCAAATTTGTTATTGTACACTCACTGCATTAACATAGAAAGATCATTTTCATACATAAAGCATTAAGATAAGAGTTGCTTGCTACTACATGGTAACATCATTAACACAATAGCTGATTGGTTAATTGTTAAAACACTTTTTTTTTTATCGTACACTGCATTTTCTTGTATTTTGGAATATCATAATGTAGCCATGAGTGCAGTGGGAATGGGCTTCCCAAAAAGCTAGCCCTCGGGGTTAGCATAGTTTAAATGAAGGGCTTTTAATTGAGGCCGTAGTTAATAACCTCTTCTCTTTTAGAGGTTAAAGGATCCTGACGTATCAGTAGGTACAAAAGGAGATCGCTATGATTGTTACTGTATCCTTATTGAAGAGATGCGACAAAGTGTTCGGGTCATTGTACAATGTCTTAATCAAATGCCCAGTGGCATGATCAAAGCTTTTGATCGTAAGCTATGTCCTCTATCACGATATCGAATGAAATTATCCATGGAATTGTGCGTTGTGTGAAACGTAGATCATCGCCATTCTTAACCGAGACTCAAGTAAAGCTCATGCAGGTTCTTTTGTTTATGTCGTTGTATGCGCAACAATAGCTAAAACAACTTAAAAGAGTGAAGTGGGAGTTAGTCTGACTTAATAAGAGTCTTTTTTCTCGGTGGGTCAATAGCCAATAGCCACTATTTTCCTTTCTGAGTGAGATAGACTGCCCCTTTTGATACACGCTTTTGGTGTCACTATACCGGCAACTTTCTGAAAGCGCAAGCTAAGGGAAACAACTATTATATAGAGCTGGTACTAATACCGACCGAGTGTAAGAAATAGATACCGCAAATACTATGCTTAATATGGGTCATTTAGTTTATATCTTTAGCTTCTATTAAGCTCAGTAACCAATTTTGTCATAATCACCATAGGGTACTCTAGTCAAATAAGTGGGTGGCAATCTAGTTGCTAGAGACCTAAGCATTTTCTCAAATTCATTCCATTTATAAGATGTTTTGTTTAAACATATAAGATCAGTTAATTTGAAATCTTCCTCTAACTGGGACTTCCAAAATGAGTGACATCATATGTTCGCTTGACATTTGTTGCCCTAGTATCCCGGAGTACTCTTATGGCCAATGTTATCCTAGTACCCATCGATAGTACCAATATTGTTAATGCTTTGTGTACTTGATAACTTGTGTTAATGTTATCTCTGACACTTACCCATTCATCATAGTGTTCAATTAACTTGCATTGATAGACTCTTATTGTTAGGATTAGTCTCTTTACTGTTGTCAACTAATCTTTTCAATTATACTCTATGTTAGAACATTTCTATGAATGCAATTTTGATATGAATCGATATCTTGATGTGATACAACCTTTTTTATTTTAGTTTGAATAGAACGACAAAGTCCATCTGAACCGTCCAATGAATGAATAAGAGGAGAGCAATGGTAGCACGCAAAGCGAAGAAATCCCTTTCCTAGGCCCAAAGTACAGTCCTTCTTAGCCAAAGCCGGCCGAGCAATTCATGTTCTCCTTTTCCAATAAGTAAGTCAATTTGGGACCCTGCATATCCACTCTGGTTTCCCTCACTCTGTATGTAGATTATAGTTGATCTATCTGATGTGACTTCAAAAGCAATAACAAGTTGTCGAGATCGCATTTCTCATCAAATGTGATAGAAACATGCTCTTAGGTGCTAAATAATTATTTTTATAATCGAATGTTATTATTAAATTGTACGTAAAATTGACATCTATTAATGATTGTGTTTCCTTCCATTTAAATCATATTAATTACGAGAAAGTTTAGACAATCTAAATTTAATTATAATGTTTAATTATTGTAACAATACTAAAATTAATATTAAAAAGTATAAAATGAAAACATATTTCAAAACAATTTGCAATTTGGCCAAACAACACAATCATTTCTTTGCTTCTAATTTTTTTAAAATAATGACCAAACAACTCATTAGTTTTAAAAACTATTGATAACTCTAATTTATTAGAGTATTATTAGCTCTTATTCATAAATATTTGCTTGTTCATTTGAGAATGTTTGCACATCATAATCATTTTTACAATATTTGTGGACTTAAGTAAATAATCATGAAATCTGTTAAAAAAATTATATTTTGATGTCCATTCATTAGATTTTCATTGCCCTTTGCAGGAGATAAAGAAAACAACAAAAAAATTGCATAATCCAGCTTCGCTGCAGCAAAATTACACAAGGGAAACAACGTACAAAACAGAAGCTGATCTATAAATAAAAAAAATAAGAGCTGATTTGGACTCTCAGCAAAAGGACAATATTGATCACTTACTAACTCACATTTTTAGGGATAATTTTGAAAGTTAAAACAAAAGAGGGGCTGATTTAAAAAGTGATTTGCGGCAGCAACCTGATCAATTCTGGGCAGCAATTCGGCACACCAGAGGAGAAAATATACAGCAATTCAGCAGAGAAAACAGAGGAAAAACAAGGGCAGAAAAGAGGGATCTAGAAAGAGACCAATTGAAGGCTCGATTTGCGAGGATTTTCATTGAAGAAAGCAAGAGATAATTAGAGATTTGGAATCCAATTTATTGAGATTTAATTAAAGGGAGTTTTATTAATTTATTTCTTCTTCTATTATTCTTTTATTATTTTTCAAATTTCTATAACTCTATAGATTTGATGTTGAATATGAATGAATTACTATTTGATTTCATAAATATGATTGACTAAATTTTCATTCAGTTAGAATTGTGGATGTGCAAGTGTATGTAGACTTTGTGTTTCAATTTTAGAAACTTGTGCTTTGCTTGACACATAGTACTAGTTATTCGATGCTTAATTAATAGATTTATTCTTATTGATTGATTGATCAACAATTGATAGGATAGTAAACTGAAATTAATTCTTGAAAGATTAATTTAAGTTGGGTGAAGCTAGAATAATGTGTAAAAATTAATATAGGAATATATAATTATCTCACATAACCCAAGAGAATTTGTGCATGAAATATTATTCTTAGATTCAGTTATACGTAGAAATATGGTTCATTGAGTCATAGAATATATAAACATTGTAGATTCGGAAGAATCCTTTGTAATTTTTGTAATTCTAGTTACTGGTGCACTTTGCCACAGCATTGCTACAACAACGCAGTTTGTCTACATCACTTATCACATTTGCAATCCTAACTGATTTATCTACTTGTGATTCCTGATTCCTGATATCCTTATTGTTGAACTTTGTTTCAGTATTTTTACTCTTTTATTCTCGTGCTATTTATTTTATTTTAATAAATAAAAATATCAAATATTGATTTTAATAGTTAATTTTTACGATATTTTATAATATTCCAATTTTCGTGAGAATAATTTTTTTTATCATTATATTACTTGTTTACAATACGTATACTTACGTAAAATCTTATATATTATTGTGAGCAACAACTATAGAAAACTATTTTGAAGTTATGGTTTGAAAACTTTTTTTTTAATTAACAGGCTAAACAAGCTAAGTGACTCCATTTCTCTTGCACTATCTCACACACAACACTCTCATCCTTTATCTTGCTCTTCGCTTCACAATACAAGGTGCATAGATACAATATCTTATATTTTTATTAAATAAACATATTAATGATATAATTATTAATTTAGATATTAGTGGCGGTATTTTGGGTAACAATTGGTATTTTATCCATGATTTTTTTTGTGTGTGGTATTCGACCCAATAATTTAATTAATACTCAACCACCTTATGTTAGTTAAAATTTAGAAAAAATTACTAAATATGTGAGACTATGGCCTTAATTATTATTTTAAGAAAATAACTTAAATTTTTTTATTATATTTACATTTAGATTTAATATAAAATTTCTAAATTTTTAATTGGCTTTTTTTTAATTAATTAAAATAAATATTTTATAATTACAAATTTGATTTATAGATAATTTATAATGTCTTAAAATAATTTTTTATTTTTATTTTTGAAAAGATTGAGTGAAATTATCAAATTGCCCCTATTTTATAAACACTTTTATTTAAGTGCAAGGGTATTTTGGTCTGTTACCCTCTAACCCTATTTAACCTAATATCCCTTCTCGTCTTCCCCACTATATCGACAGCCTCCTTTTCCAGCCCAGTTTTCCCTCAAGCGGTGGCCTTTCATCGCACCATTTCAGCCAACCAAGCGGAAGCCGGGAACGGAGAAGCATCGCACCACTTCGGCCACCAATCGCGCTGTACAGGTAACTTTGACTACTGGTATTTAGTTTCCCTAATATTTCAGTACTTTGATGCCATTAAGCTCAAAAAGGGGAGTCAAACTCCAAAAGTTAGAACTTACGTGGTATTCTTTTGTGGAGTAATTTTCGTGCTCTCCAAACCCAATCTTCTATAAAATTCTAGTACCAAATGATTAGAAATGGATGTAGTGCCTGTGAAGTTCAAGACCTCTTTGAGGTATTATTGTGCTGAATTTTTTTGTGTTAAAATTTTACATGCAAGTAAAACAAAGACATTGTTGGGAAATTTTTGGAAAAACTATTTTCAGAAACTTTGAAATGAAACTGGGGATTGTTCTGGTGCGGTTAGGTTCGAGCCATACCTTGTTACAAAGCTATGGACGTCTAGTTTAGGCAATTTACGAATTTCGATTTGGAATTTTCTGCTGAAAGTTATGAATGTATTTCTGAGGGTATGTTTGGGGATTACGGGCTGTAGATCCTCTGTAAAATATGATCTGTATTTTAATGTTCTTCAACTGTTTTTTTTTTTAATAATCAACGAGTGGGTAATATATTGTTTTCAAACTGGAAATGTCTAGATTAAGAGGGTTTTTACAAAATTGAATTTGAAAATTTTTACAAAAAGTTATACATGTTTTTACGAATGCGTGTTCTGTTAGAAATCAAACCTGAGAACTGTGTTTGGTCTGGTCGGTATTTCTGAGTTTTGAACGGGTTTTCTTAATGTGAATTGTGTGTGTGATATTTTGTTTTAAAGGTTGAAGTATTTCGTTTATGGAACTTTTTATGGAATTTAATTTGGTTAAGTTTACTAAAAGTTATACTCAATTTTCTGAAATAGGTTGGATAAAATTTCGAATGTATGTCATTTTTTGTAACAATTTTGGGTTGATGTTTTTGGAGCCGTTTTATATTATTCAATAGACATGTGATACCACTTTAGAAAGCTGTAACGGGCTATTTTCCTATGGATTTTATTAAAAAAAAAAATTTGAATTCGGACTTTTCTACTGGAAGTTTAATTTGTGGTATCAAGCCAAGTTTTAGAAGTTAAAAATTGTTTTATCACCAATATTTCGTTTCCAAAGTGAACCAAATTCCACCTTGTAGTTTTGGTGTAGTTTTCACTTACTATTATTTTTATATACTTTTGGGGTGTTAGCATTGCTATTGGGAAAGGAGGCATTGCACCAGTGATTGCATTGGTAAGTTCTGATGCTAAAGTAAGCATTGCTTTTCTTTAATAGTATAGTGTTCTATAAGATGCTAAATAATTTATTTCTTGTTCTTTACTTGGTACATTATAAGTAACGCTACATATAAAGCAAAATTTTGTTTCTTCTTGCCAAGGTGAATAGTAAATAGACTATAATCAATAAGAGATGGTTTATAAATGATATATTTTTTAGATTATCTATGTTTCATGCATGTTGCTAGAAGTTATTAATATATTTTTGTTCCATGTACTTAAAATCAATTGTCTCTGACCAACTTTTTTGTCCTAAAACAATTTTGTCTTATAAATTATTCAACGACAAGATTGTCAACCATTTTGTGACAACAATTAAGTCCTAAAAAGTATTACAATTACAAAATATAAATTTGTTCCAAAAATATTGGTGAAATTAGTGACAAAAGTTTCGCCTTTGAATGACAAAATTTGTCATAAAATTTGGAAGATTGTATTCTTGGAGTTTGTTGAAAGACAAAAAAATTGTCTTGAAAATTAAAAATTTGTCCCAAATTTTTTATCCTTGATGGAAATTATGGACAAATTTTGAGATAAATTTTTAGGTTTCAAGAACAAAATATTTGTCTATGAAATAACATCAAGCATACAATTTCATCATTTATGTGACAATTTTTTTTGTAATTCAAAGACAAAAATTGTCCTTAATTCCATCTATTTTTGGGATGAAGTCTTATTCGTCCTTGTAATACTTTTTTAGACTTTATCATTGTGACGAAGTATTTCTTCTCTAAATCCTTTTTAGGACGAAATTGTAATTTTTAAGGACAAATTTTTGTCTTAGATAACTTAATTTTTTGTAGTGATTCCCTTCTCAATCTTGATGATTTGTCTAGCAATTCTTGGGCTTTTTGGCTATTTGTTTTAGGCTTTGGGCTTCTTTGAACCGTGCATTGTAAGGCGTCCATTGTTTAAAAGTGACTTTGTTTTCTTTTTTGACGGGTTTAGTTGTACATTACTTTTGTTAGAAATGAAACTTTAAAGCTATCCACCTAAGCTTTGTTTCTATTATTATTTATAATTAGATAATATTTGTGTCGAGATCATTTAATATCTTTTATTAATAAAAATAATAATTAATTAATATATATTATTTTTAAGCAACAAATGATTATTAAAATGCATATTAAATTCGATTGTTTATCGTGTTCATTTTTTATTAACTTAAGTAATAATAAAAATATTAATTAAATAAGTATATCCGTGTTTCCATGTTACATTTGAATTATTTATTAAATTAAGGTATGCAAGTTTTGTTAATATTGTGTCAAATTATTCATATTTATATTATATTATTTCTGCAAACATATCTACAAAATTTTAAAATTGTTTTTTCACATTGTTATAATAAAAGCAATATAAAATAATTTTTTTTAAATAAAATATTTATTTTCTAAAATAAAGAATTTAAAAATAATAACTATTGTTTGACCATTGACAATATTATATCAAGTTTTAATGACCAGCTATGCAAATATGTTTTTCCTAAAATGAAAAGGTGGAAAAAAAAGAGGGCTCGGTGTTTTTGTGACACATGTTTTAACGAAAATATTTAAGTTTATTATGTTGTTAAAGAGTTCTAGTTTAATACCTGTATTATTTTTAAAATTTTGGTTTAAAAAGTTTACTACCTCTTTGGTACACATGTTATCAAATTTTATTACAGTTTTGGCATGTTTGGTGTACTGTATCGAATATGTTTAGTATAATTGTATTGAATTATTGTATAACTAGTATGTACGGTATTTTGTGACAAATTATATATATAGTCGAATAAAATTGATTATAAATATTTTAAGAAAATTTTTTATTTTAAAATTTATTTAAATCAATATTTAATTCATTTTAATGTTTTTATTACATTTTTAAAAAATAAAAAATATTGTTTTAATTTGAGATGAAAGAAAAAGTTAAGATACGTAATTTTATTATTGAAATGTAGACAGATTAAGTTAAGTGTCCAGTACAATTTAAACTCACAGTTCCTGATCATATTAAATAACTATATAATTGTACTATTTGTATACTGTATTATATAGTCTAATATGACAACCAAACGTATTATTAAATATAAATTACAGTGTCAGGTTCTTTAGTACTGTATAACAAATATAATTTTAGTACCCTTATTTTTTACATTTATTGTTAAAAAATGACGAAGAAATATCATTAATACTCTCAAAGTTTACATTTTCTTTACAAATACCCCCAACCTTACAAAAATGTGAAAGATGTCCTTTAACTTTAACAGATATTAAATATAACAATTATTTAATAGCATTTTCGTAATATCTTTAAAGTTAAAAGGGCGTAAAAGTTAAAATTTTAATCTCTCTTATTTTTAACATTAAATAATAAATTATATTAAACAAACAAAATAAAAAATGATCTTTTTTTATTTTCTCCTAATATATATATATATATATATTATGAGCATAAAATTAAAAAGTATTATATACATGTACTTACAAATGAGGTAAATAAATTAAAATAAATTAAAATTCATACAATAAATGAATAAATATTTTATTACTTACCTAAATGATCATATATTGTAATGTTGTTAATTCTTAATATTTTTCATTTCCTAAATATAGATAAATATCATATTTTAATTAAATTTAATGACATGATTCAATGTAATGATAAATAAATAATATACTTTTAACATCTATAGTAAAATTAATGATAAAATTAAAAAAATTAAAATAATTTATAAAAAATTAGAATTCAAAAAAATATATAAGAAATTAATATTTATGAATTAATTGACTTGGATAAATTATAATTATTACATTTTATAATAAATTATCCAATTATTACAAAAACTTAGTTTATTTGTAGAACGGTAAGTAATTTTTTTAATTTTATGAATGATAGATAATTTTTTAATTATATTAAGTTAACCAAAAAGTAAAATTTCAATTTTTCATAAGTCATCAAAAAAATTAAAAATATTTCTACTAAATCCATTTGATTGCTTAATTAATTTTATAACTAATATATGTTATCAATAATACAAAAAAAATTTATATAATATATTAAAAAAATAAAAATATTTTAAAAAAATAACATAAAGTGTAAGTGATACGATTTAGAAAATAAATCAATAATATAAGTTTAATTTTAAGATTATTTTTAATTTACATAAACTTTCAATTTACTATGTATTTCTTTACTTACTATAATTTTATTTTTTTTTAATCATAACAAACATGATAAATAAATAAATATTTTTTTTTACTTTTTAATATTTTAAAAGATATTCTAGCAATTTAAAAAAGAATTGAAAAAATATGTGGATGAAAAAGTTAATGTCGTTATTAATGGGTATTATATTTAATACTACGTCTAACTTTGGGGTTATTAAAGTCATTTTTTCAAACATTAGGAACATTTGTGAATAAAAGGCAAACCTCACTTGCATTCTTGTTATTTTCCCCATAAATGACTAATTCAGAACTTGTAAAATAAGGGTACTAAATTGAAATACATTATTAACATGGTAAATTTAGAGTACTGTTTGCTAAAACATAAGTATAACGAAAATACCAATTCTCCAAAAAGGAGTTGATGATTAATATAGTATGATAATGCACAAAAGTAATATAATGACGTAAATAGTAAAAATTAATATCAAAGCGCATAATTTTATTCTATAAGTAAAAGTGAATTTATAAAATTATTCTTATTTCATTAATACTTGTAAAGTTATTTTTAGCAAAACATATTTAGGCTTTAAATTCTCACTATTTTAATCGATTAACAACCAAAAAAAAAAGCCGTCCGACTTTAATTGGACTAAACAAGTGGACTCGGCCCAGTTAAGACAAGCCCAAACAAACCAAAAACAGTTTCTCTGAACATCAAACCCAACCTGTCTGAAATTTAAAACTCTAAAAGACTCCATTTCTCTCTGACTCTCTCTCTTATACAACGGTCTCATCCCTTGTCTTGCACTTCTACTTCACAATACGGTGTGCATAGGTGCGTTATATAACACCTTTTCTTGTTAGATGATGTATAGTGTGATCTTTAGTTATTAAAGCTTCTATTTATGTTGTTTTGTCAAATATGTTAGAATATTTTGGTTTCAGGCTTGCTTAGATCTAAACCTTACTTGTCAGTGTAAATTTTAGCGATGTTCAAATATTGGGTTTCCATTTTTTTTGGCGGTGAAATCTAGTTTTATTTTTGTCACCATTAAATTGGGTTCTATTTGTTGAAAAATGAGTGCCAAACCCATTTTTGTGGTTGTAATGATGTTGATTTTGCTGTAGTTGCAGTAAATTATGAATAGCTATCTGTAAATTTTAATATTTTTGTCAAGATCTCTAGTTTTTCTTTGACCTTTTGGGAAACAAATAGGTATTGCGCTGTGAAGTACTGAAATAATTGTAATTTTTCACGTCATTGTAATGAAGACGTGTCTTTCTTAAGGAAGGGTTTAGATTGCATTTTCTATGCCCAATTGATCAAATTTATTAGTTTTTATATTTTTTGTGCATCCGATGTCCTATTCTGTGTTTATTGTATTCTTTTTGTCTGTTCATTTGAGATATGCATGATCATATTATTCCTTATTTAGTCTTTTAACGTCATTAACGCTCAGACATGGTTCAGGTGATTGCTATACTGTCCGGGATTTACCGAAGATGAGTACGCGCACTTGCACTTTGCGATTATCCAACTATTTGAGACTCACTGTACCTCTCTCACCCACCTATTCCCATGGTGTGCACATTTATATCTACCTATTGGTGTCTATATTTGTCAATTGATATAAACGCATGTTAGATAGCTTTTCATTGCTTTTTGTTAGTTCAGCTCCATTGCCTCTTCTAAATACAAGAAAAAAATATTATAGTAAAAGAATGATTTCATTTAAAGTAGAATATATTAAAAACATAATCAAAATTATTATCTTCAAAAACACAAAGGGTCAAATTGTTACAACCAAAACTAGTAAAACTGTAATAAATTTTTTTAATGTTAGTTGCAATAGATACTTAAAACTTTTGTTTAGAGAAAATGATATGTTGACATTTTCTTGTAGTTTGTGGCATGCTAGGTAGAAAAACCTTCATATTAGCAAAACCAGTTTGCATAAAAAAGAGATCGCAAATGAAGCACCAACTCTAATTTGCAGCAAAACAAGATCACAAACCAGAATCTTCTAACAAACCCAATGGAACTAGAAAAGATCAGCTGCCAAATCTAATTACATGCAACTCAAAAGAAACTCAGACTTAAGATGGCCGGTCAACCCCAATTCGAAACTAACAAAACTCTAAAATGGAGAAGAGACTTGCTAGTTCCAAACAGTAGGGTGAGGGGATTTGCTAGCTTGTTTGTACAAGTGAGGCTAGTAGATTGAAAATTGTTTTGGGGAAAAGATTGGCTAAAATTGAGCTAGTACATTGCAAAAAGAGAGAGAAGCCTAGCTCTTAGGAAAATAAGGAAATCTGAAAAAATTTATAATTGTAAACACCCATACCATATTAGAAACGGACCCCTTCAGCTTCAAGTATGTTAGAACTGAAAGTTTGGATGAGGGAGATACGGGCACTGGGAAGGTAAGAAAAAAGGAGGATAGAAGGGAACATAAATGGAAACTAGAGAGATGAGAGAAAAAATGAATGATAAAAAATGGCGTAGGTTGTAGGATTATCATGGAGAATGTGGGAAGAGATGAGAGGGAGCAGCTTGAAGAAAAAAGGGTTAAAAAAAACCCTATCAATGCTCTCTGAAACTCTCATAAACAGCTGTTCTCATATTCTAAATACATAATTTGCTGCAAAAGTTAATGTTTTAAAAGGCATATTCTAGCTTCAATGCGTAGCCCTTTTATTGAGGCAAAGCATAAGTCTCAAATTAAAACGAAATAAAAATAATTTTGAAATAAACAATAAGAAAGACAAATGATCACAAAATAACGTTATAATAATCTTAATAACCTCACATAGTTCATAAATTGTAATTCAACCACCGCTAAAACATCTGAATATGATGAAGTTAAGATCCATAAAAAGTTCACTCAAAAAGGCTAATAATTCATCTAGCATTAGATTTCTCGTGTTTAGGGGGGAAAAAAAGCAGCATAAAGCAACTAAACAAGTAAAAAAAATAAAAATAAAGAAGCAAGAAGAGGAACAAAAAAAGGGAGAAGCAGCTACTAAAAAAATAGCAAACAACAAGAAAAAAGAAAAAAATAATAAAAATATCAATAAAGAAGAACATTTCTACTTATATTTTTTGAAAAATGCTTGTCGGAAGAAACAAGAAGTTGCAAAAAAAAAGAAAAAAGACTGCCTAGAAGTTTTACCATAAAAACTAGGTTTTTCTAACTTTTACTTTGTTAGTAGTTTTTTAGTTTTTACAACTATTTTAATTGCTTGGGTTGAAATAACAATGGTTTTGTCTAAGTATCCAATCGTGGCCTTAATTTTGTATTCAAGCCCACCAATTTTCTCTTTATGATAAGAAACATAAGCTCTATGCCTCAATAACCTCAATGCGTGATAAAAGGCTTAAGTCTCAATAAAAGGCGTATATTTTTTCCAGCTCCTAATAACTAGTCTCAAGGCTGCTCAAGTGGAAAACAATCCTTGAGGCTAGCCGCAAGGCTCGTCTCACAACGTTTTTTAAAACCATTCCAAAAGTTTATAATATTGAAACTAAGATGATTTTTCTTCGTAATTTGTTGTATAATTTGGGATTTTTTAAGAGATCCTATTCTATTTAGTTTATTGATTCTAATGGTGAATCTATTTAGAGGTTATTAATTTGTTTTTTGGAAAATAGTTGATAAGCTGGACTGGTAATAAAGTTTTTGTATGAAATGTGGCAGTGCTAAAAAGCACAAAACTTTGGCATTCCACCAAGTCAGTTGGAGGTGAAGATGAAGATGAGAAGAGTGACAAGAAAGTGTTAGAATCTAATGATTTTCTTGGTAAGAAGGAAGATTTAGCACCCCAAGGTGTTGATCCAAGGAAAGGCTGGGGTTTTCAAGATGTCCACAAGGTATATAGCACAAGTCTCCTATATGATTGCTTGGCATTGTGATGTTTCTCTATATATTATGTATCTGCATTTCCAGTTATTGTTATTTGGCTAGTGGAGTCACTATTAAGATGCAATTCTTGTATACTTGTAATTGCCTCAGTAATTAAATTTTAACTAGATAATTATATTTCTTATTAAATGACGTAGGAAAGACTTGGGTTTTGGTCGTCTTTGGTGACTTGTACAGGCAATTATATGTGGAAGAGCTGGGCAAGTACCTGTGAAGAAAAAAAGGAGAGATGGTCGATTTGTAACCATCTTTACAATTGGAACTGGAGGCATGTTTGACCAAAGTATTATTGGAGCACACAACTTGCCGAGACCTGCTGAATGGCATCGGATTTCTGTACATCATTACAAACTTGGAGATTATGGAGTTAAAAAAATTGCTAAGAAGTAAATATTCATCTTTTGATAAGTGGAATTTATGCGCATTCCTTTTCTAATATGTGAAGTTTGATGCAGCTCTCCAGTTTATGTTGAGGGTGACGTTGAAACTAGGGTTTTCTTAAACTTGAGGAATGGTCGATTTGTAACCATCTTTACAGTTGGAACTGGAGGCATGTTTGACCAAAGAATGAATGGAGCAGATAACTTGCCAAGACCTGCTCAATTGCATCGGATTGCTGTACATAATCACACACTTGGAGATGATGCAGTTAAAAACATTAAAAAGTAAAAATTCATTTTTTGATCAAAGTAAAATTTATGTGTATTCCTTTTGTAATATGGGAAGTTTGATGCAGCTCTCCAGCTCATGTTGAGGGTGACATTGAAACTAGGGTTTTCAATGATAGCAATGGGGAAGTTAGACACATTCCAGAGATATGTATTAGCCATGATGGTATTTTAACCACCACCTATTTTCTTTTTTTAATGCCTTTTGTGCACGTTAGAATGTTTTATTATGGCATGTCTATGTCACAAGAGTATCGCCTCTTAAATAAGATGGGGCGTAAAGTTAGTTACTTACCACAATAGCATAAGATGTATTACTCAAAGTTTACACAGCTTTTATTGGGCCCTGTTCTTAATCGCACCGCCGAACTGTGTAGATGATAAACCGATTCTTGCTTAGAAAGAGTTGGAAACTTCCAAAGAGTTGTAGATAAGGGACACAATTTATTATATTAAGATAGATTGTGTGCATGGCTTAGAATTTAATTTTACACGTAAAGTTGTTTCATGGTCTTCAAAGCTCTTAATTTACCGTTCAATTCTTTCTTGCAGGTAAGGTCCATCTTATAAAGCCTGGACAAATTATCAACAACATATCCTCTGAAGAGCTGCGTAAGTTATATATGTCATAATTTTCTCTGTGAATTTATATAAAAGATTAAAAAAAACGATGGAAATTCTTGATTTGAAATAATGAAACAATGTCATAGGTATTCTTTTCTCATTTTATATGCAAATTGACATGATCATCTGTTACTTGCAGGTGAAGGATTACTTCCATTGAGAATCAACTAGCACTTAGTGTCAATCTTGCCCTCGGAGGAGTTCTATTATGCAAGAAACATATTGAATTTAGGTAGTTCTCTATTAACTTGGTCGAAGCTCATGGGAAAAAATGGTTCTAATCTTTGAAGTAGATAATTATTGACTTGAGGGATGTTGGGTATTTCAATTATTCAAAGTTCATGTGGTTATTTTATTTGTAAACGGTTTTTTCATCCCCCATTTTATTATTGTTGGAGATGGGCCGGTTCTCCATCAGAAGTTGGGGTTTTTTTTTTTTTTTCACGAGATAGGGAGTTTTCGCTAATAAATAAATTAAAATCAATTGAATCCGTAATAGCCGAAGTATCCATATATAAATTCTTGAGTATATTTATTTATGTAATCAATTAAATCTAATAAGTTTAAATTTAGTGTACAAATTATAGCTATAAGAATTTTTTAGTTTGTTAGTTTAACAATCATTATAATAATTCTCTCTATATTATAATATTAAATTTTCATTGTAATTGATTTTTTTGTGATTTTTTTTTTTTGGGATCAAAATTCATTTTATTTAATTTTAAAATTAAACAAATATATAATGTATGCTACAAGAAATTATAGGAAAACGAGTTCAGGTAATAGGCAGAGTGGGGAGGATGACAATTTGATTAGTATTGAGGTGAATTGACATCCATTGTAGTTCTCCAATAAATCTGAGGGGATGGATAAAAATGACATGAGAAATTAGAAGACTCGATTGGGAACAAATGTGAAACTGTGGGTAGAGGTAGAGAGGAGTGAAAATAAAAACTAACCAAGCGTGGTTAAAAAATGGGCAGCTAACTAGCAATCCCTAGTTCTATAGATATGCTCCACAGGAAGATGATGAGGTAGATTGGAGAAGTATGACGGAGATTGTGGCATGACATGATTCTCTCGAATGAAATTCACAACATTCAGATAAAAGACCAATTCATGTGGCTAACGATAGGTCAAATATCGATAGACTTTATTAATGATCAGTCATCTCCAATAACCGACCAACCAACATATGGTCAATCTTTGCCAACGTCCAATCAATATGTCGATAGAGAATGATTTCATCTACTATTTTGACTTATTTTTTAAAAAATGATTATTTTAATTAATAAGATAGAACATATGGTTGATGCACCACAAACCTACCATGAGGGCACAAATAAACTCTACTAAGAGAGCACTACAAAATTAGCAAGAAAGAAAGTGAAACTATAAATAAATAAAAATGATCATAATGATAAAAAAAGGTTATTGGAGAGAGTAAGGAAACCCCTCCGGTAGCTATGGTGGTAGTGGTAGATGGATATGTTAAGAATGGGAGGGGAAGGAAGATAGAAGAAGAAAAAGGTTAAGGGATAGACAGCTATAAAAAGTTCGAAAGTGATAAGGTTTTCTTTTTAAAAGTTTGATTGATTTATATGCTCACACTCTTGCAATAATATGAACTACTAGTTGTACAGTTGGATTGCATGTGTTGAAAAAGGTCATACTTTTACGTAGAAGATATTTAGGGAAATTTTCATATTATTTAATAAATTTTGATATTGTAAAATTTTAGGATAAATTTTAGAATTACATTGAAAAAAAAATTTAATAACAAGATAACACTTTAAAATCAATTTATTTAAATAATTCGTAACTCTTATTCTTTTACTACTATTTTTTAAAAAAATAATTACACTCTTTACACATTTGTAATTAAAATTAAAGTTTTTCAGATACTTAACATCGTTGGCACAACTCCTTGTCTTCTCTTACCACTCTTTTAGTAGAAAGTAAAAGAGTTGATTAAAATAACTCTCTTTTTTGGACATTGTGTGGTTGATAAAGACACCCTAAGGACTTGTTTTCAAGAAATAATACGTAACAAGTTAACTAGAAAAATAGCAGTGAAAAACTCTTCCTCTTACTAAACTTGCCTATTTGCACAATGTAAAGTTAGAAAATTATTTAGACTAATGTTCTTCCATAGGGTTTTTTTTTTTTTTTTTAATCAGTGGACACCATGTTCCCTTAAGGCTAGTACCACATAGAAATGAATCTCATGAGCATAAAAATTGTCAAAATAATTAACAAAATTTTATACCTTGTAAGAAAAGTATGAACATAAAATATAATCGTTAAAACTAAACCTGTGAAAGTGTTGCTCACTTCGAAAACTAGGCTAAGCCTGTGTAGGTGTAACAATGCTTTTTAAATTAATAGTCTAGAGCTTGTGAACACTTCATGTCTTCTTTTCCCCTCCAAATTCCTGTTTTGATTTTGTTTAGGGTCAGTAACCCTACTACATTGAGATAATGCTTGTCAATCTTTATATTTTCTTTCTGAAGTAAACAATTACTTGTGCACTTATATTATATAAACGGGCTCGAATATACGCAACATGCTCGGGACAAATAAAGGTCGGAAAAATAGGAGAGACAAAATAAAGTTTCAATACAGCACGCTACCATAAGTGCCCAAAATATTAAATGCTTATACATAAAATTGCTTCTCTTCACAATGTTTGGGGTGTAAACTCAGAAAAATTAAACATACTGAAGTGTAAATCTGAGAATGAAACCATAAACCACTTTATAAAAAAATCTTAACTACATCGTTCCAGATAATATTCAGGATGCGACATGCAGTAAGATTATAAATTTGCAAACTAAACGTAGAAGAGTTACAGCAGAGCATATCATTGTGCAATCTTCAAAATACATACAAATCAAGCTGTTAGCAATCAAACTATCATAAATATATCTAACAGATGGCACTTCTGTTCTCCCGTCAGTCAATCCAACAGCTGAGCACAATTTAGAATTTACGCATACTTTTAACTTAGTTCCTACATATATTCGTATCTCAACCTCATTTCTACATACACACATCTACTATGTAATCACCATTAGAAGTAGAATATTAACCATGCTCACACTGCCAGAAAAAAGAATATATCACATTAATTCTTACAAGGTTAATATGGGTGTGCTTGGCCTTTTCCCTTCCATGGCATCTTTCTTTCTCCGACAATTTGGGCAGAGGAAAGGACCATCCCAAGGCTTTGATGCTTGTGAGAATAAAGGCCCCGAACTCACTGATAAACCATCAGCAGATGGTTGATCGACTTGGCAAACCGCACATCTGAAAATTCCAGATTTTCCATCCAAGGGAGAATCCTTACCCAATCTGCATTTCATTGAGAAGAGAAGATATAACCATTAAGATGCAGGGTTGAAAATGCTATAATTCTAACCGTTATGTAGCTAGTTTAATAATGAAACATAAGTCACAAGAAAAAGGGAGGGAAAAGATGTTCAAGACTTCAAGTAATATTTTTTTTGCCAAACAATTATATTTGAATGGTAAAGAAAAGTGAAATAATAATAGAATACGTGAGTAAGGTTTTAAGCTCCACTTTCAGCAATATAATTGATGGTTCCACAGCAGCCACAGGGTAAATTAGCTTAAACACATATATTGACCAATTTTTATAGTAGCACTGGCCACAAATTGTAGATCAATAAAGATCATATACAAACCTCTCATCAAGCATTGCAGAACCCTCTTCAAACAACTCCTCTACAGCTCCAACAGCAGATAGCTTAGCTTTGCTTACAGGTTTTTGAGATTTCTTTCCAAATAATGAAGCAAGCATATTCTGTTTCTTCCGTGGTGTTGGAGATAAGACATGAATGTCTGATGGAATAATATCCACAACCAGGCATGTTGTGTCATCTTTTAGACCCCTCGATCTTAGAGCCTCCTGGATGCAGAAGAAACAAATTTGAGAAAATAAAGGGGGAAAATAAGAAAACCATATGCATCCTCTTTAGCCATTGGACAAAGAATCAATCTTAGATGTCACCTTAACAACCAGCTTTGCAGCAAGCTCTGCAGGCAATCCCCTACAAGACTTGGCAGCCATGTCTGAAGACAATGCATCCCAGATGCCATCAGAAGCAATTACTAGTCTCCCGCCAACATTTGAGAGCTACATAACAACAAAACAAGTTCTTGATAATCAATTTTGCATCAAAAGTAATCGAAAACACTAGCAAGGGGAAAAATTGATGCTACCTTCACTTGCTTAACGTGTGGAATTGGGACAATAAACTCTCCTACATCCGTATCACCAATAGATCTAGAGAGGCATAATCCACCAGGCCAGCAGCGGAGAGGGCCAACCTATTAATCATGTATACATTGAATGTTTGGGCTCAAAAAGAGAAGTATTTCTCTAAAAACATTATGCTACGAGTTGAAAGTATGGATAAATGAGATTGAGGTGTATGATGTACCTCATTGCTACCAAACATATTGAGTCTTCCCACTTCACCCCCACTTGCAGTCACACGTTCCCTCTCTTCTGCATTTTCTTCAAGCCTGTGATCAACAGTCAGGTCAGAGACCACACCCCCCTCAGTGTCTAATATGCATCTAGAATCCCCAACAGATGCTACGGTTACAGTCCACCCATCAATCACAACAAATGTTGCAGTCGTCCCAGAAGTTTCCCCTGTTATAGTTGTTAACAAGATAAGAATACAAAGTGGCATAACAAAATTGAAATAAAGGAAGACTCAGGGCATACCTTTCTGTTGAAATTCAATGTCAGTTTTGACAAAGCCTGCAACTAATGCTCGAGGAAGAGCTTGAAGCCATTCTTCCCTACTGATTCCTGAGGAATTGCACTCAAGATGTTACCCAATAAATTCTCCTTTGCAAAGATTGCCGCTGATATACCATTATGCCCATCAAAGACCTGCTGATTAAAAATTACATATTGTTACTGGTATCACAATAACACAAACAAATTTGGGGAAGGTGGGATAACCTTACTAATTGCTCATATACCTTACAAACACATGATAAAGTTTCACTCAAGCAAACCGTTATGACAACAAAGCTAGGTTGACCTAGATTTTACCAATCTAAGACTGAAGTTTTTTCTTATTTCTTTTGTTTGTTCTTTTAAGGTATCAAAAGAGGTGTGAAGTGTGAATAGCTGTCGTTTAAGTGAATAGATTAAGAGCAATGCAGAGCAAAACTATACCCCAAATACAGAAAATGAAGTAGATGGATTTCCAGGGACCCTCAGGCAGTCAGGTATTATGAGAAAGTAATCCTCTCCTTTCTTTGCCAAAGCAGCCTGCCCATACTTAATGAAAGGTTTCTCAACCTTGGCATTACTCAGCTCACGACCAATCAAAGTTGCAAGTGGAACAAGAGGCTGCTTCATACTTGATACTTCAGTCTGGCTCATTTTATTCTACCACTTGACATTTCAGAGAACCTGATAAAGAACTCTAATCAACCAACTAAAATTCATAATATAGCCACTTATGCGTATATCCATAGCTCACTTCTAACCAAACCATCCAAACACTTTCATTTCAAATTCAGTAAGTCAGAAAATACAGCATATAATATTATTAGTATAAAAGGAAAAAAAAAAAAGAATATCTGGACCTTAGAAATTAATTCGAAAAAACAAAATTTCAAACTAAGTGATTAGCCAAGTCCAAAATGGTCAATCTTAATGAATCAGTTAAATCCCCTATATAATCTAAAATACAAGCTAAGAATATGTGACCCAGAGATCTATGTTTTAATTTTTATGCATCAATTTTACGAACTGCAGTACACTAATCAGTAACTGGAACTCAAAATAGTCAAAGAACCATTAAATAGACAAGATATTACTATATGCAAGTCTAAATTTAGACACCCTAACGTTTTCCACAAACCTCACTTTTCAAACCAATCGAAAAGCACCCGCCTTTAAAATCTAGACAACTTAATAAAATCTCCACCAGCAAGTCGATATTTCAAAGGTGGAAATTAAAAGAAAAACAATATAAATCAAAACAGCAAACATTGTGTGAATTGGATCCTAAAAGCCTATTACAAACAAACAGACCCAGAGATATATGAGAGAAGACAACTCAAGTAGATAATCTAGCTAAAACTTGGTTAGCAAAAAAAAAAAAGAAGCTAAAATCTGAATATAAAACAACATAAAACAAGAAAAACGTTAATAACAATGCAAGTATTAGCGTACATTGGTAAAAATGTCAGAAATTATGAGACTCGGAGCTCAAGAAAGTCAGTCCTGGAGAGATCGAGCCGATTGGATTGCACAAATAAGCCAATCTACGAATTCTCAACTCTATAAGCTATCAGATGCAGCCCCATTGCAAATAAAGCTTCGTTGATTGCTTAAAAACCCTAAGAGAGAGAGAGAGAGAGAGAGAGAGAGGCGCAGTATTTTCAGTGGTTTGATTGGGGAGAGAGAGAGAGAGAGAGAGAGAACGCGGAAAAGAGAGAGAGATTTGGAGCCAAAGTTTTTTCGAGAGTTGTGATTGACGTTTATGTCTTAATTAATATAATCTCTTTTCTCTTCGTTGTTAGAGGGGAGGGCAGAAACCGAAAAAAAAAACTCCTAATTTCTATTATAGGAAATTACTGAAAGATCCTTTCTTGATTTCTGATCTTGCTTTCTTGTCCTTTTTGAATTGTGTCTTTTGTTTTTGGAGTTTGATATGGTGTCTAAATTAAGTAAATAATATGTTTTTTATCCATGTTTTTAAAAAGCTTCAATACTTTACAAAACTGAAAAATAACCTCATTTAATTTAAAAATTTTAACACTATACACACGGTAAAAAATTTAAAAATAATTTTAGCATTTAGTTTTATTCTCTCTATAATATAAATGACTCACACATTTTTTTTTTAGAAAAATGATATTTTTTTTTTATAAAATTGACCCAAAAATTTATAATTATTAAATTATGTATTAAAATTTATTATTATAAAAAATAATTATATTTAATTTTATAATAATTAAAAATTAATTTAAAAAATATATTATTATTTAAATTTATGTACTTTAAACTTGAAAACACACTCACAATTATGTATCGTCCGTATTGAATAACGCCATCTCTAATAGACCAACATACCAAGTATCATCAAAGCAAAGGGAAACAAAAGGTGCCGAGAATTGGTTGTCAAAGAATTAGGTGGAATAAACAAAGCAAATAATTTAAGTAGATTAAGAAACATAAAGAGTCGACTAAGTTGAATACAACTGTATATTGTTAAGCAAAAAATAAAAGATAAAAGTCGAAACCAACCGTTGCTTGTGCAGTGTCACATATAAAGTAATGATAGATAATATTATCATTCAAATGAGTAATAATATATTCTGTTATTCACGTATAAAGTTATGAACGGCTAAAACATATATTAAGAAATAAACATGATACATTTGCTAATGATATAATTTAGAAAAAAAAAAATGTTATAAAGATTCCTTAAATTTGATAATTTATATCATTTATTTTTTTAAATTGTAAATAATATTATTTCGTTTTTTAATTTTAGAAAAAAAATAATTAAGAACAAATTACATGATTTCAATAATTTTTTAATTAAAATATTATTTTTAAGATTCCAATTAAGAAAAAATTAAATTATATTTATATTAAAATATTTATTTTAATTAAAATAATATATTTTGTTTTTGACTCATTTTTTTTAAATTAATAGACCAAATAACGCCATTTATAATCTAAAAGATCAAATGACATAATCTAAAGGATCTTTATGACTTTATTTTTTATAATTTAATAATATTTATTACGTAAATTTTGATAAAATTATTATACTGTTTAGCTATAATAAATGACATTTTTTAGGTAAAACAATATTGAGACGTTTGCAAATAAAACTAAAATAGGGAAAAAAAAAAAAGAAGTGTGGTTCACTTAATCATGTAATATATTATTTTAAAAGACATCGAAAAAAATGTTAATTTTCATAATGATTCTCAAGCTTCAATTTTGTAGCTTGTGAGAATAAGTTGACAGAAAAAAAGATAAAGAAAAGAAAAGGAAAAAAAAAAACTGTACTTAGAATATGGAATCATCCTTTTTTAGAAGAAAACAATTTACAAAAATTACATAAAAACTAGCTTAAAATTATAACAATAAAATAATATATTAATAATATAGAACGAATTTAATTAATTAAAATTTAAAATTAAATAAGTTTAATTAATTATAGTTTAATTTAAAAAAAAAATTTAATTAGATGATGTTTAATATAAAAAAATTTGAGATAAAGATTTTTTTTAATAAAAATATATAGATTTGATATAAAAAATATTATTTTTATAGTTATTAATTTTGTGAATATCATAATTTTTTTTTTCTTTTACGATCTATCCTCTTTTGTGTAAATATTACATGTACTTACCAGTGCCACTAATATTTATAAAATAATTAAAATTATTATAAAATTATACAAATATCATTCAATTCCTCGTGTGTTGTAACGAAATTGCTTCCCTATAATGAGGCCTTCCACAGCTTTTCTGAGTTGGAAAACCGATAAGCATTTCTCCATATTTTCTTTTTTCATTTCTTTAATAAAATTTGCGATCCAAACACAATCATATATCTTTCACATATAAAATCAAAATATTATTATTTATTTATTTTTAAATTATTTATAACAAGCTATGCTTGTTGAGATAATCTGAATGATATAAATATTCTTTCTAGTAGTTGTGCATTTTTCCTCCTAAAAAATAGTGCATTTTAACATTTTCGGTATTTTCTCAAAAATGGAGATACCATATGTAGGGGCGGCAATTTTTGACACGACACGAAAAAACGACACGAAACCCGACACGAAAAACCCGACACGAATTCGCACGAAATAACTTTGGGTCAAAAACAGGTCAACCCGAAAATGACCCGAAAAAAACAGGTCGGGTTCGGGTCGGGTTCGGGTTGACCCGTTCAACCTGTTTTTTTTTTTTTAAAAATATATATATATATAAAATAAAAAATATAAATACATGAACTGAACTAAGTACTAACCCTAATATCATTATATCACACTTCACTCTCGAATTCAGCTTTAGCGTTCAACATTTTTTCGGCCATTCACGATTTCACGCTCTGCGTCGGCGCTCGTGAAGTCATCAGCTCCGACAGCTCGTCTCCTCGGCCCTCGCCAAGGCCCAAGCAGCCAACCACCCCTCCAGCCCTCCTACTCGGCTATTCGCACTCGACGTCGGCGCTCGTCTCCTCGTCTCCTCGGCCCTCGCCAAGGCCCAAGCAGCCAACCACCCCTCCAGTCCTCCTATTCAGCCATTCGCGCTCGGCGATGAGATTATGGTAGGTATTTAATTATTGAGTAACAAATATTATTCAGTCTGTCCAAATATTATTTCGCTGCCCTCCTCTGAAGTCTGTCCAAATATTATTCAGTCTTTGAAAGTCCCTTCATCATCAAAATTGCTCAAGTTTATGAAAATCAGTAGGATATTGTGTGATGAGTTGGGGTTTAAGCTTCTGTGAAGCTTTACTTCACCACTCTGAAGTCTGTTTCTCGTATTGTTATATTTTTTATTTCAATTTTGTGTGATGAGTTGGGGTTTAAGCTTCTGTGAAGCTTTACTTCATTGTAATGAAAATATGGAAGAAAGTAAACCTAGATGGTAAAAGGGATTTTTCCAGTTTTGAAAATGTTCGGGTTTGGGTTTCGGGTTTCGGGTTTCGGGTGAACCCGATTGAAATTCGGGTCGTGTTCGTGTTGTTCGTGTACGGGTTCGGGTTTGCAAAACATAACCTGTTTACTGTTCGGGTCGTGTTCGGGTTAAGCATGTTCGTGTCGGGTCAAAAACGGGTTGACCCGAACACGACACGAATGACACGAATTGCCACCCCTAACCATATGAATGAAATTTAAAACTTTAGAGGGGAAGCTATAATTTTTCAAATTACTGAAAATTTTAGGTGATAATTAAACATTAAAAACAATAATAAAAATGTGAAAATATTTTTACTTATTTCTTATTAGAGAGATAAGTTAAGGAATATGAAATAAAGTATAAGAATAAATATTAATAACTTAGGTTTGCCCAAATAGCAAAGCTACATTTTTGGTATTAGACAACCACAAATGTGATAAAAATATGATTTAAAAGTCATATTATATTCTTAATATATTTAAAAATCATAAAAATAAACTAATAAAATAAGAATAATATATAAAGTTTTAGAAGTGTAGAAAATCCTTAAATCAAACATTTCGAATTAATTTTACTTGACTTATAGTTTAGAGTTCTGTTTAGGGAGAAGGTGAAAGAGAAATTTGTGATGAAAACAATTAGAAATTTTGATTGTGATAGGAAAATAACTTTTTGTCAATAACAATTATATTTGAAATTTATTTTTGTTTTTGTTATATTATTTGATTTTTTAATTATAAATTTTAATTTATAGATATTTTTAAAATTTTCATTTTATTTTTATTAATTTATTATTTAGTAGTTATTTTCAGTTTTATTGAAAATAATTAATACTTTTTTTTTAAATTACCAAAAATAACACTCCTAAAATTTAGAGTAACAAAATTAGCACTCAATAATATTGAATGTTTAATTTGAACGTAAAATATTGAACGTTCAATATCGAACGAGTCTAAATTGTCGTCGTTCAATTCTAATTTGATGAATATTCAAAGAAAAATGACATATTAGTCATTTTTTTAATTGTAAAAATATAAATTTGAATATAAAGAGTCTTAGTTTTGTTATTAGAAGTTTTGAGGGGTGTTAGTTTTGGTTTTTTTTTTTTGTTGACAGAAAAATTAATTAATACCTTAAAGTAACGCAAATTGTAATTATTGGGACTGGATTAATATTTGTACAAAGCTTCGGATTTTATTGATATTTACCATATAGTATAAAAGGACGGGTAGGATTGGGAAGATATTTTCCTCATTTGGGCATACAACAGGGACTTGTTTGGGTCTTAGCCAAAGTAACGATTATGGATATCTTCACACGAAACGTCAAGTTAATCCGATGACGTAGCCACGTGGAGTGGGACCTGCTACGAGTTCGCAACTTAGATTGAAGGGGTCATTTGCCAACTGTAAAGGACAACTTGTTCTCCCCACTTTGCGAGGATGTTTGTTCGGCTGAGTTTTTGTTAAAGTCACTCGTGGTTGCACTAATCATCTATGCATCCCCATTTATTCGATGTCACTCTCCAACGAATATTATTAATTAAAAAAAACTATAAAATTTATAATAATAATAATACTAATATTTATTAAATGTTTAATATTAAATAAATTTAAATTATAATAATTTAATTTTAAAAAAATTTATTTAAATAATATTTAAAAAATAATATAAAAATTAATTTTTTAATTATAAAATCTATAATTTAAAAATAATTTTTTTTATCAAATTTTCCCCTACAAAATGAACTATTTCTATACAAAATGAACTGCAGGTTTACTTACAATTTGTAATAAACTTTTTATCTTTATGCATATGCCTCTTACTCATACTTATCCAATAAAAAATGTTGATCTAATTTAAAATATATATATGGGTTTATTCTGAAGACAAAATTTTTTTAATAGGTTGATCGATGTTAGATTGTGTCGTTTAAAAGTATAGATATTAACATATTTAAAAATTAAAACTTAAAAAAATCTCTAAAATTAAGATAAATTGACATATATATTATTAAATTTGTATATTTTAATAGATAAAATGATTTGTTTAAACAATTTATTTAAATTATTTGTATAAAAAATGATCACTCTATATGTATATAAATTGACATATTAAATTATTAAAAAAATTATTATAGCAATACAACATAATAATTAACATATTAAACAATTTCGCTCATCATATATTAAAAAATATATTATAACAATATATATTATAAATTTAAATCTTAAATTTTAAAATTTAAACCGCTTATTGATCAATATATAATAAACGACATCGAGGTCTTTGACTTCTTTGCTAGGAGGCTAATCGAACGTATTTGCATACTTTTGAAATTAATGCTTATAATATTTAATTAGTACTAAAATATCTCATGGGATCGAGATTATTGGTGAAAAAGGTCCATTATAGGAGAAAAATAAGCATAAATATCTAGGTAGAAAAAGCTACTTAATAGTAGTATATCCTCAAACTCAACCTATTGTTAAAAGAAATATCACTAAATGATAACTAGAGCAACTCTGCCCTCAACTCCCTATTGTTAAAACTCACACACCAGTAACTACTAATATTATACAAATATATGAGCACACAATTTTGAATACTCCATTTATAGTGTAATGTAGTATAATAATTTAAAAAAAAAATGATTTTTTAGTAAATTAATTCTGTCATTTTCTCCCATTTTTAATTACATATATCCAAGTTAATTAATCATCATCTCGAAATTTTACCCCTAGATTTTATAAGTAAAAGTAAATTTTTTAAAGAAAAAATTCAAATATACCTTAGAAGTAGTTTTGTAATATATTTATGTATATTGTTTTAATTTTCAAAATCAAAATTTCGATCATAGTGATATTTAATAACTAGTTATTTTAATAAAAATGAATTCTATTTTTTAGCTTAACTATGAAAATTAAAAAAAAAAATCTATAAACTAATTTTTATGGTCTTTTTTTAAAATAAAAATAGACTTAGTAAGAAGTAAATATTTTTTTTAAGAAATTAATCAGAAAATAAAAAAAAAAATTTTGAAATTAAAAAAATAATAATAATAATCTAACACGATCCTCTTTTATTAATCCTATTATAATAGGTACATTTTATTTGTATTTTATATATATTTGGAAGTCATCTTAGAGTAAAAATAATAAAAAGAGATTATTTACCGGTGTCAATCGTGTCGTGTTTGTTCATGTTATTCGTGTCGTATTTTCGTATTAGTTGACACATTAAAAAATATGTATTTGAATTTTTTTTGTGTTACTTATTTCTAATAGTAAGAAATAACAAAACCTTTAAGAACATATAAAAATTAGTGATCAATTCTTATTAAAAAAAATTCGTGTCGTGTCGTGTCCGGATCGTACTATCGTGTTGTGTTAGAAACTACCGCTCCTTATTTTACCCTATTTTCCCAAAAAAAAAAAAATTTCAAACCAAAATAATTGTAATACTGATTGAACATTGTCCAAAGATACTGAAAACACATGGATCTCTTCGAAATGCGTCTCATGTACTTATTCAACCTTTGAATCTAACTTATAGTCATTAGTTAAAAAAAAATCTACTAAAACATCATTGTTAAATCAAATTTTTTATTTTAGAGACACTTGAATTTTAAATTTTCAGGTAAAATTTAATTTTTTTAGTATTAGTATTATTTTTTCCTAAAAATAACAATTTTCCATTGCAATTATAATTATGTTACTAAAGTCGTGAATAAACATGCCAAATTGCTCAAGGATGGTAGAGAACATTTAAATGCATCACATGGTGTATAACCGGAAAATACTTGATGTCTCAAGTTAAGATACTAAACATATTGCTGCCGAACTCTCTCTACTAGAATGATAAATGATTGATCTTTTCTATAAAATATCATACAAATCTTCGAATATATTTATCGATCAAGCAACAGTTCACGAGATGATAATATAGCCATTCAGATGAAAAGTATGCATTTCAAATTTTGATGACTGCATAAGTGAACAGAGTTACAGCTCGCGCTAGTGTGTTATTGATAACTCATACAATATTCGGTATTTGCTGGCAGGTGGGGAGGTTCAAAGCACACCATGAAAAGGAGTTTTAGAAAAACAACAAAAATAACACATTTTAAAATTTATAATAATAAAACTAACATTTTTTATGTTCAAATTTATATTTTTATAATTTAAAAAATGATTACTATGTCATTTTTTTAACACTCATTTAATTGTAATTAAACGACAATAATTTAAACTCGTTCAATATTTGACGTTTAAATTAAACGTTTAATAATATTAGAGTGTTAATTTTATTATTATTAATTTTAGGGTGTTATTTTTAATAATTTTTTTTAGAGTTATTTGAAGTTATAATTATAGGAGCCAAACTTATGCTTTGATTAATGGCATGAAAACGTACATGCTATCTTTCTCCAAACGGTGAATCTTTATTTTTAATTTCCTTAGAGCTTTTATCTTTTATGTATGTAGGTGTTAATTTTGGGGCCGTTTACAATTAAATTAAATTGTTGCCAATTTAATGTGATTTTATTTGTCAGTATTCTACTACCAAATTTGGTGTCATTAAAATCTCATGCAATAATTGTCAAAAAAGAAAAAAAAAAAAGTCTCATGCAATAAGAGAGAGGTTTTTTTAAAAATATATTATTATTATTATTATTTTTAAATAATTACATTACTAACAAGTCATAATTGAGATTTGAACTCCAAATTTTCTTTTTAATCAAATAAATTATATATCATTTAATTACAATCTCATTACTTAAAAATACATTATTGTATGGCGAATTCATAAGCATGCAGTTTGTGTGTTTTGTATTTATAATATTTATTAATTAATCATTCTTGTTTTTTTTCAAATAAATAATTAAAAAAATCACTAGAATCAGATTAAGTGGTATTTACAATTACAATTGAATTACTTGAATTCAGCGGCGAATCTTAGTGTTGTAAGGCGGGTTTTAACTCCGGCTAACATTTAAAAAATAATAATAATAATTATGAATATATTTTTAATATTAAATAAATATTTTATTTATAATAATATATTATTTTTAATTTTTATTTGCATATTTTAGTATATATTAACAATATTTAACAAATATGTGGATAAAAATGACATGAATTATAAATAAAGTGGTTAAATATTTTTTTTTTCATGTATTTAGTAACTATTAGTAATAAAAATAAAATTAAAGTAATATACTTTAAAAATTCTTCTTAAATAGAAGAATCCATAATGTTTAAATATTTTTAAACTCAATATTATAAAAAAAATTAAAAAAATAAGTATATGATAAGCTTTATATTAAAATTTTTTAAGTTTATGTTTATTATATTTTATTTTGATCTAAATTTTAATTTTATCTAATATTATATTATTTGACATTTTATTTTAACAATCTTTTAGAATTTATTTGCAATTTTTTTATATAAAAATTTTATTATTTTTGTTATTATTAGTCATTCTTATATTGTTTATAAACATATATTTTTAAATATATTCTCAACCTTAAAATTATAAATTATATTTTACTTTTTACATTTTCATATGTTTATTTTAGATTTAATGTCTATAAATCTTAATGTAGTTAATTGAATTTTTATTTGCTTAGATTTTTTAGTTAATAAATTTATTTTATTCATGAATGATATTAATATTTATTAATTTGTTATATTTTTGTTTAATTTTTGTTATAAGTTAATTATAATGTGTTAACTCTACATCTCTATTATAATATGATATAAAAAAATTTAGTATTGAATTGAGCATAATTTATTATAATTTATACTTATTTTTTATTTGTATAAAAAAAATTAATTTTTTCTTAATTTTTTTTCTGTCTTCGCTCCTGCTTGAATTTCACAAGTTTTGAATGTGAGATGCGGGCTCCATAGGATCGTAGAAAAGAGGAAAGTAAAACACATTACATAAATATGTGAAAATTTCAAATATATGTGTAAAAATACAAACATAATGTCTATTACAAGCGTGAATTGATATTTTTTATTTTATATATTTCAATTTTATCAATTAGAGTTATTAGAATTATAAACATTTGATACTCTTTTATAGAATATCATATTAAATTTTTATAAGGGCAATTATTATTTAATTAAATTGAAATTATATTTTTGATTATTAGTTATTGTATATATTGTAGTAACTTATGTTCAACCATTATTCATAATAATTATATTTGTGTATAAATGTGTGATCATATATTAAAAAAAATTATTTATTTTATTTTTTATCATTGATAAGAAAAGTAAAAATAATAAAAATTATATTTATATATTAAAATTATTTTATTAGTCACTTCAAACTTAATCTCCCTAATATCTTCCTTATAGTTGCATCCATGCAGAGACATATTTGAAATAAAACAAACGTAAATTAAATTGTAAATATTAATATAACTCAAGCGTTTTTAGTAATTTTTTTTTAAAAAAAGTATCAAACATTTTGCAAGCCTCGTTGAACACAGTGAGCTTGAGGGTAATTTGAAAAGAGACTTTATAAGTTGGATAGTTTTATTTTCCAAATCAGAATATTTGTGATGTTTATGTATTTTAATTTTAAGAAAAGTAATTGAGAGAGAAAAAGTAGTAATTGGGTTTTTGGCCTTTAATTAAGGTTTCCAAACGAGGGCAGACATGAATTTGGTTTGTACACTATCTTATAACCTAATAAGTTGGAGTTGTAAAGTCTTATGAATTTGAATAAAAAGGAGAAAAAAAAAAAAGTACAAAAATTAAAAAAATGTAAAGTTTTATATTGCCAATTTACCTCTCTTAGAAGTGTATATATAGAAAAACATTAGCTAGTGGAATTGGGCCCCAAGGGGCACCCAATTTTGTGAAAGGGGGGAGAACTTAGGTAATTGTGGGTCCACCACATACGCGCGCGCCGTCGTCGTCGACCGTCCAACCGGCCGGCTAGGCCATGTCGAGTGCGTGTGTGTGTCTGTGAGGTGAAGTGGCATTTTATTTTTTGATAAAAAATTATTTATTAAAATTAATTTTTCCAATAGTTCCGTTACCCAAATTGTGACCGTTACTTTTTTAACGTTCCGTTCCGTTGAGACCGAGTCTCACGAAATTCGTTACCCCACGTCGTGACCGTTGCATGTGACCGTTCCATTCTGTTCCGGACCGAGTCTTACGGAACGTTCCACACGACCGTTTTGGGTCCGTTTTCAGTGACCACCCTCGCCTATAAATAGAACCCTCAGCTCACAGTTCATTTCATCCCTTAGCTCTCAATTCTCTCTCACTTTTCTCTCTCTCGCTCTAACTATTGAGCAATACAAAGAGTTCTAGAAAACCAAAACCAGAAATCCAGAAATACCCATTATATAAATTAAATATAATTTTTAGTTTTCGAGCAACAAAATATATTTTACAGGGTGTAGCATTCCGGAGTTCATCGGTGCAGTGTAGCTCCGAGACAGAATTTTGCTGGGCTGTTTTATCCTGGGGACGACGAGGCTGTGTTTGCTTGCACAATTTCGGGCAGAGCTGCGAAACGTCTTAAAGAGAGCGATCTAGTCCACGACTCAACCCAAGCAGTGTTATTTTAGTAATTTGGTAACCTCGTTCCTATCGATTTTTACGTAATTGTTTCAACAATTTTAAGACGAATTTCATCTGCCATGTCTACTGAATTTTAACTACTGACCTCAACAAACCTTTCCGTTTTGAGGGGCTACATTTTAAAAGATGGAGACAAAAAATGCTGTTTTTCTTAACAATGAAAAAAGTAGCCTATGTTCTTACTACTGAAAAACCAACACTGCCAAATCCTCCTACTGAAGATACAACTAAAGATTTAAACACCTGGTTGGAAAATGATTTTCTCTGCAAAAATTTTATTCTTAATGGTTTAGCTGATGATTTGTATGATTACTATAACTCTGATAAGACAGCTAAAGAAACTTGGGATGCACTTCAAACGAAGTATGATACTGAGGAAGCTAGAACCAAGAAGTATGCTGTCAGCAGATATTTGAAGTACCAGATGACTGATGACAAATCTGTGGAAGCTCAGTCTCATGAACTGCAGAAGATAGCACATGAAATAACTTCTGAAGGTATGGCTTTAGATGAACAATTTCAAGTTGTTGTCATTATAGATAAATTACCCCCTACATGGAAAGACTTTAAGAATGTTTTTAGACATAAAACTAAAGAATTCTCCCTAGAAAGTTTAATAACCCACCTTAGAATAGAAGAAGAAGCCCGAAAATAAGACCAAAAAGATAAAGTACTTGTTGTCTCAAACAACAGTGCCAATAAAAAATCCTCCTCTATAATTCTGAAACCAAAAGAAAGAAACATGAAATTTCATAATCGTAATAATAACCAGAACCGTAACAACCAGAATAAAAATAGAAATCCTCCACGGAATGGACTTGGACCTAGAAATCAACCCCCCTTGGGAAATAACACATTTATGTGTTATAATTGTAACAGGCCTGGCCATTTGGCCAGGAACTGCCCGGAACAGGAATCATCCTGCCCCGCAGGCGAACCTTACCGAAAATCAGCTTATAGCTATGATACTTGAAATCAACTTTGTTGGTGGATCTTAGGGGTGGTGGGTGGACACTGGTGCTTCTCGCCATGTTTGCTATGATCGTAACATGTTCAAGTCCTATTCTGTATCTGAGGATAAGAAAGTGCTGCTGGGCAACTCCCACTCCATTAAAGTTGTTGGTACTGGTGAGGTGGAATTGAAGTTTACCTTTGGAAAGACTGTTATCTTAAAGAATGTCCTGCATACTCCAGAGATGAGAAAAAACTTAGTCTTAGGCTATCTTCTCAACAAAGCTGGGTTTACTCAAACTATAGGGGCTGATTTGTATACAATACTAAGAATAATATATTTGTTGGGAAAGGGTACGCCATTGATGGCATATTTAAATTAAATGTTGAAATTAATAAAGTATTTTCTTCTACTTATATATTGTGTTCTTTTAATGTTTGGCATGCTAAACTTTATCATGTTAATAAACGAATAATTAAGAACATGAGTAACTTAGAACTAATTCCTAAATTATCAATAAATGATTTTGAAAAATGTGATTTTTATACTCAAGCTAAAATAACCAAAACTTCACATAAAACAGTAATTAGAGAATCAAAACCATTAGAGTTAAACACTCTGATATATGTGAACTAGATGGTACTCTAACAAGAAATGAAAAACGTTATTTTATAACTTTTATTGATGACTATTCAGATTATACTTATGTATATCTAATGAAAAATAAAAGTGAAGCGTTTGACATGTTTAAAATATTTATGACTGAAATTGAAAATCGACTTAACAGAAAAATAAAAAGATTTCGAAGTGATAGAGGCACTGAATATGATTCCAATATTTTCAATGACCTTTATAAAACCCTTGGAATCATATGCAATTTTATTAAACTCTGGTGCTGCTTCCCATTGGTGGGGAGAAATTTTACTAACTGTTTGTTATGTGCTAAACAGAGTGCCTAAATCTACTAGTCAAATTTCACCTTATGAAATTTTGAAAAATAAGAAACCTAACTTAACTTATTTAAGAACTTGGAGTTGTTTAGCCTATGTTAGGATCCTTGATCCAAAAAGAAATAAACTTGCTAGTAGAGCATATGAATGTGTATTCATAGGATATGCAGTAAATAGTAAAGCTTATAAATTCTATGACTTAAATGATCATGTAGTTATAGAATCAAATGATGCAGACTTCTATGAACATAGGTTTCCTTTTAAACTAAAGAATAGTTGGGGCTCGTCTTCTAGTAGTTTACCCATAGGTAAAACTAGTGAACAAAATGAGGAATCAGAAATTGAACTTAAGAGAAGCAAACGAGCTCAAACTCTAAGGATTATGGGTCTGACTTCTATGCTTATACCTTAGAGGAAGATCCTCAAACCATTCAAGAAGCCTTATCTTCTTTAGATGCCAACTTATGGAAAGAAGCCATAAATGATGAAATGGACTCTCTTGAGTCTAATAGAACTTGGCATTTAGTTGACTTACCTCCTGGTTGCAAAACCATAGGATGTAAATGGATACTAAAGAAGAAATTAAAACCTGACGGTACTATTGAAAAGTACAAGGCTCGCCTTGTAGCCAAAGGGTATAGGCAAAGGGAAAATGTGGACTTCTTTGACACATATTCACCTGTCACAAGAATAACTTCCATACATGTGCTTTTCTCTTTAGCTACTATCCATGATTTAGTGGTGCACCAAATGGATGTTAAAATTGCCTTCTTAAATGGTGAATTAGAAGAAGAGATTTATATGGACCAACCTAAGGGTTTTGTAGTCCCAGGTCAAGAAAACAAAGTATGTAAACTAGATAAATCTTTTCATGGTCTAAAACAAGCACCAAAGCAATGGCATGAAAAATTTGATAATCTAGTTATCTCACATGGGTTCAAATTGAATGAAAGTGACAAATGCATTTATCATAAAACAGAAAATAACATTTGCACTATTTTATGTTTATATATGGATGACTTGCTTATTTTTGGGTCAAATATTCATGTTGTAAATAATTGTGAAAAACTTGTTGTGTGCTAATTTTGATATGAAAGACTTAGGTGAAGCGAGTGTAATCCTAGGTATAAAGATTACTAGTCTGAAGAGGGACTTTCTCTAAATCAATCTCATTATATTGAGAAGATCTTAAAAAAATATAATTACTCTAACTGCAAACCTACATGTACTCCTTATGATCCTAGTGTAAAGTTGTTCAAGAGCACCGGAGACGGTGTTAGACAAACTGAGTATGCGAGCATCATTGGTAGTTTACGTTACGCTACTAATTGCACTAGGCTCGACATAGCTTATGTTGTGGGACTACTATGTAGGTTTACCAGTAGACGTAGTATAGAGCATTGGAATGTAATTGAAAGGGTCATGATGTACCTTAAGAGAACAATGAACCTTGGATTACACTATAAGAAGTTTTTCGCTGTTTTAGAAGGATACGACGATGCTGATTGAACACTCTTTCAGAAAACTCCAAAGAAACTAGCGGCTATATATTTAGCATTGCTGGTGGAGCTGTTTCTTGAAAGTCTAAGAAACAGACAATTTTGGCTCAATTTACGATGGAGTCAGAAATGATAGCACTAACTACTGCTAGTGAAGAAGCAGGCTAGTTAAGAAGTCTGTTAGCTGAGATCCCTTTATGGGAAAGACTGATACCAGCTGTCCTGATCTACTGCGATAGTACTGCGGCTATTGCAAAGATTTAGAACCGTTATTATAACGGCAAAAGACAACAGATACGTCGTAAGCACAATATTGTTAGAGAATTTCTCTCTACAGGAGCTGTAAGAGTGGATCATGTACGTTATGACAATTTGGCTGATCCTTTGACGAAAGGATTAGCAAGAGAAAAGGTTTTCAAAACCTCGAAAGGAATGAGACTAATGCCTTTAGAATGAAGAGTCACTCGTGATGGTAACCCGACTTATAGACTGGAGATCCCAATAAATAAGTTCAATGATGAATCATGCTATTATAAGTCCCATCCTATACTGTTAGAAGCATGAATTCCTGAAGCGACAGAAGGATGAGTTAATTGTTAACTCTTAATGAGTTCTATACTCTATGTGGAGTGGAGTACTTAGCTACAGGGTACTCTTGATAGACTCACCTATGTGAATGTGGAAGTGTGGCCGCTTCCTATGAAATTTTGGGCAAAATTTACTAGAGCATTCACTATACTGGGATACATGTGCATGACCGTAAAGCACGGGCCTTTTCGAACTACACCTTTGAAAGGTTGTGTGTGTAATGTTGTTAGAGATAGAGTTCAAAACTACGAGTTACTCTAGTATATTTTAAAGCATCAATATTATGCAAAGGTTCAAGTCGATAGACACCTTCTACTTATGCACAATCTTATATCTTTGATTGATCGGTTGTTCGATGAAAAACTATTTTTATATAAAATTCAAGTGGGGGATTGTTGGAATTATTATTATGAATTTGAATAAAAAGGAGAAAAGAGAAAAAGTGCAAAAAAACTAAAAAAATGCAAAGTCCCACATTGTTAATTTACCTCTCCATAGAAATATATATATAGAAAAGCATTAGTTAGTGGGATTGGGCCCCAAGGGCACCCAATTTTGTGGAAGGGGGAGGACTTAGGCAATTGTGGGTCCACCACATACGCGCGCGCCGCTGCCGCCGTCCGTCCGACCCGCCGGCCGTGTCGTGCCGAGCCGAGTGTGTGTGTGTGTGTGAGGTGAGGTGGCATTTTATTTTTTGATAAAAATTTATTTATTAAAATTAATTTTTTCAACAGTTCCGTTACCCAAATTGTGACGGTTACTTTTTCAACGTTCCGTTCCGTTGAGACTGAGTCTCACAAAATCCGTTACTCCACGTCATGATCGTTGCATATGACCGTTCCGTTCCGGACCGAGTCTTACAGAACGTTCCACACCACTGTTTCTGAACGTTGCACATTCTCTACGACCGTTTTGGGTCCGTTTTTAGTGACCACTCTCGCCTATAAATAGAACCCTCAGCTCACAGTTCATTTCATCCCTTAGCTCTCAATTCTCTCTCACTTTTCTCTCTCTCGCTCTAACTATTGAGCAATACAAAGAGTTCCATAAAACAAAAACCAGAAATTCAGAAATACCCATTATACAAATTAAATATAATTTTTAGTTTCCGAGTAACAAAATATATTTTACAGGGTGTAGCATTCTAGAGTTCATTAGTGCAGTGTAGCTTCGAGACAGAATTTTGCTGGGCTATTTTATCTTGGGGACGACGAGGTTGTGTTTGCTTGCACAATTTCGGACAAAGCCGCGAAACGTCTTAAAGAGATCGACCTAGTCTGCGATTTAACCCAAGCAGTGTTATTTCAATAATTTGGTAACCTCGTTCTTATCTATTTTTACGTAATCGTTTCAACAGTGACCTATGAAGCAATACATACGTGACTCATCTTAGGAAATTTGAAATTTCTTCAACTCCTCAGCAATGTGTTTTCTCATCCTTTTTTAACTTTTGAGTATTAATTAATGAGTTTTTTCGTTTGGAAAACTCATCGCGATAAATTATTTTATCACAAGTATACCTATAATTAAATTTATATAATTGTATTAAATAAAAAATTATTAAATCAGCTATAATTTTGATAAAATTATGCTATTTTTATTCGTACAACCGCAAATTTGAAAATACTGGCTGTTAAACTTGTATGGCACTTTAATTAATGTGTTGCTGGTACAGTGGTACGTAAAGTAAATTACAGAATTAATAACTAAATTTTTTTTTTTCCCAATATTGGGTATAGATCCCGATCCATATGGTGGCGACTTGTGGAAAGATGTTCGGGACAGGGTGAGTCACTTTGTTTTTAAAATATGTGCTTTAATGATAATATCAAAAGTTTGATACTTCTTGAAAAGTTATCCTTAAAAGTTCAATTTGTACTTAAAAAATGGAATTTTTTTTTTTTTTTTTACATATTTATTTTAAAAAATTAAATAACACTTCTAAAATTTATAATATAAAATTAACATCCCAATAATACTAAATATTTAATGTTGAATGTGTAAAATTAAACTTTCAATATTAAAAAAGATGTTATTGCTACAATTTAATTTAAACAACATTTAATTAAGCGAACGTTCAAAAAATTAATTACATTTTTATTCATTTCACGATTTTACCATATGCGAAGATTAATAAAAACTTTGCAACTATGTCATTTACATTTGTATCTTTTCAAGAACTAAATAATTTTTGATGCCTTGTTGAAAAATCCGAAACTAAGATGCCCAAACAATGGATCTTGTTAGAGTTTTTCACGTAAATGTAATTAGTAACAAGTTTAATGTAGGTGAATAATTACAGTCCATCTTTTATTGATCAATAGTCATATTTATATAGTAAATGATAACATATCCTAAAAACTAGTGATGGTATAAAGTGGTTCCTAAGCCTACGGAGCTTAATAAAAATCTTTTATAATCTTCTAACAATTTAAAAAGTGGCACTCTTTATCCTATTTCAATATGTTATTTTCTAATTTATTATATTTTCTCATATTTACTTTCTCATTATAATAGAAAAATAAACCATAAATAATTTAGAAAAACTATTCTGTTAACTTTTTTTAATACTAAAGAAGATAATATCATCCGTTTGTTCATGTGCACACATACGCAAACATAATATAAGAGAAGAGAGGAAAGCAAAACAGACCGAAAACAACATATTCATTATTCAATTGATCTTTTTCAACTTCATCCATTTTGTCTGTTTTCCATCAATTACTTGAACAAAAATCTAGGAGATCAACCAAGCAAAGAACATGTTACATATTAACAGATGTGACTTAGTATTGCACTACCTTTCTTCCATTTCCGATTTTTAATTTCAAAACAGTTCAGAAAATAGAACACAAATTCGGAAATGTGGTTTCACATTCACCACCTGAGAAGCTCAGGCAACAAAAAATGTTGCCAATCCAATGCATAAAAAAGCCACCTTCACCCCCTCTCTCCTCCCCTCTTTCTCCATAACTAACTAACCACATAAATACACAATATAAAAATAATCATAGATCAACTCCCCTCACAATCCCATATCTCAGTATTTCAATTTCACTTTGCTTTTCCATTTTTTCTTCTCCCTCCAGCATTGCTTGTCTGCTTTACAGGCCTGTACGACTGAAGGCTAGACACATTGGTTTGCTTTTCTCGATGATGGTAAAGGAATCAAAGATGGGATCAAACTCCTAAAATTGTACCACCATAAACAATCAAAACATTCTGTTAGATCATTTTATAGTACACCAAAGTCTAAAGGTCATTAATCAAATAAATAGGAAGGCAAATCTAATATCAATTGGACTTTACCTAGTTTCTGCACTCCTTGGTCTGACATTAGTTTTCTTTGCTTTTGCTCTGAAGCCATCTGGAATGCTGGTAGCTTTAGGTAGATTGCTTTGCCAAAGCAAGTCTGTTTCTGAACAATCACTAGTTACAACCTCAAGCTCATCAGAATCATCAGTGGCTACTATCTCATATCTAATCCTCTGAACATCATTGTCTTGGCTCTCCTTTTTGTTCCCCATAAGTTTGTTGACATGTACCTCTGGATATATCTTTGAAGGGTCTTGGATGTTCTTACCAAATATATCAGGCAAGTCTTTGTTATCTAAATCCCAACTTTCTAGGAGATTTTCCTCCCTACGTCTTTGATCATGCTTGTTCATCATGATGTTGTCAATCCAATCACTTGATTTTGATAACGCTGCTTGAGGATCTAGACTTCGTCTTTTTGATTTTATTGTAGATTTCTTCTCTTCCTACAAGTAAGAAAGCTGATTGAATTGATGGATAATACATTACAATAGAGCCATTGTTATTGAAATGCATCAGTTTCAGTCTTTTAATCATATTTTATATTTACTTAATTAGCCAAACATTTTAATATTGTGAAGAGGGTGTATTTTCAAACCATTTTAATTATGCTTCGCAAGTTGAACATCTAGTGCTCATAATGAGTGTCAATAATGGGATATGACTCATAAATCAAAGTTAGTTGGTTCACACCTCAATCTTACAAAAACCATCCACTGATTGCCCACAGTCACTGGATAAGTCCTCAACACTTACTGAACTAGAATGTAAAGGAGAAGACCCAGCAGACTTCAATTTTGATCTTTCTTGGCTGAAGGATTGATATTGTTGAAGATGCTCTCTGTCTCCCTCCTTTTTTGCTAAAGCTGCCTTAAGATTAGCAATCTATAAAAGATTAACAGATGAAAACAACAATTTCAACATAACTTTCTCTCTTATCAGAACATATAAATCATAAGCATACTAAAAACAAACAAGGCTTGCTGTAAATTTAGAACCAAAAAAAAAGAAAAGAAAAGAAAAAGAGAGATTATAGAACCTGTTCTTTAAGCTCTTTCATATCTCCACTCTCTTTGTTAACTCGAGCTGCACCAAGCTCAACAGTAGAAACCCGTTCAGCGAATTTCAGTGTACTAATTGTTTCTGCCAGAGCATCAGGCTCTGGGCTAATATGAACAAACATGAGTGTCTTTACTTGCCCACCTGAATAATAAAGAACCAACAGCATTGATTGTGGAGGAGATTACAGTGATTGGGGAGGGAGTAAAAGAATCGAAGTATGGGAGAGAATTTTACCAAGTGAATCCTGGAGTAGCTGTGTGAGTCTACTATTCCTATAAGGAACATGTGTGTTCCTTTGAGCAAGAGAAGCAATCACATCTCCTAAAGCTGAAAGAGACTTGTTGATGTGGGTAGCCTCCTTCAATCTATCACCTGTTACCTCAGATTTGTCAACTCTTTCACTTCCTGCTAGGTCAACTAGATGCATGCAACCACGAAGAATATTTCCTGATGTCAGGTCCTTCCCATGAACATGAACCGTCAAACAGCTGCAAGTGAATATCATGAAGGATTTGATTTACTGCATTTCATTAAATATAACTACAATGTCCAAACTTAAGAGCTGATTTACATCATTAGCTATACCTATGAGATCGACTACTCCGATCATTCATAGCTGTAGCACAAACTGCACGATTCTTATGCCCAAGATTCATCAAATTTATGACATCAGGCGTTGAAGAAACCGGTACAACGTTTGCTTCTGGCACATTAATTCCGTTTTGTGAACTATTATGAATTTCTAATGTATATAGGAATTAAGAAGAACAAGGAATATGAGCTACATCTATGGAAACATTAAGATCTACGAAAGGAACAAGAAACAAGTTATCATGTGAAGGATATCTTTTGTTACCACCATCTGTCGAAAGGAGATCTCTAACTTGATCATTATAAATTTCTTGCATTTGAACTGAAATTTCATAGCAAATGGTGTCTTTTCTTTGCTGTGAGATACGAAATAGATCACCTAATGCCCTATAGTTTACCCCTAGTGTTTCCTCTGTAAGCTCATTTGGCCCACTCTAGATTGATTAAAACGACGAAGCCACCAATTCAAATGGTCAGAAGGTTAGTAGACAAAATGACAAAAATAGTGTAAAAGAATCTTCAACATGCTCCACCTTTTTCTTACCATGGTAAAAGTTTTTCCTGACCCAGTTTGACCATAGGCAAAAATGCATACATTGTAACCATCAAGAACGGACCGAACTAATGATTGCATGTCTGAAAACACCTCCTCTGTGTACAAGAAAAGAAAAAGTGAGTTGGAGCTGGTATTTAAATCACATTTTTTTTTTATAACTTAAGTAGTAGCTAACCTTGGGTTGCAGAAGGACTAAATACCCTGTTAAAAGTAAATTGCTTCCGTCCCTCCTTTCCATATTTTGAAGGGGTGATAATTGCAATATTTTCCTCATCTATATGACTAACGACAGTACTCAAATGATTTGCTTGCCCATCCAAGAAGGGCCTAACTCGGCAATAAACTCTAATATTTCCTAATCAAACATAACTAACAGTTATTAGTTTTCTGACAAACATACTTGATTTTTGTTCAAAGAAAAGTTTACAGGATTTTACCTTTTAGGACTTGCACTTGATTGTACAACTTGCGATTTTCTTCAAGAACTCTCTTGTAACCAGAAGCAGCATGAGCAAGACCATGCAGGTGCTTGCCTAACAAGGGAAAAGATGAGATGTGCAATTTTTTTTTTACTAACTCATAAAATATTTTAAAATATATCTATATTTTTACCTAGATTGTTGAACTCTTCATGGTACTTTCTCTGCAAAAATTGCATTGCCGTTTTTGTACAATGAAGTGTTTGCTTCAGTTCCTAAAAATTAAAATGCTACTAAAACATTATATCTTGCAGCAGATTAAAAATATGTAGCAATTAATACAGCACCCTTGCTATTTACCTGAACATTCTTCCATTGTTGTTCCAACAATATAACACAATTGCCTTTTGAGAAATCTTCATGATTATGCATCTGCAGGCTAGGCTCTTCCCTTTTAAGTTGAGCGGTATGTTCACCTTCCACCTTAATCATTCATATAAAGATTAGAAAGCCACCCAATTGTTATAAATATAAACAACAATTCATTAACATAATCATCTTGCATAAAGAAACGAATTACCAATTGATTCTAACACAATACTTAATTGCACTCTAAACATTGTGTGAATCTATTCTTACCTCCGCTTGGTCAGGATCTGTTGTGGAAGGAGATTCTTCAAAACTAGATAATTCCTTGAGTTTTAGAGGCACTTTCATCTGTTAGGTCAAGACGACTATTAACGATCAGTACAAAAATTAGATACTGTTAAGGCCCAAGTACTAAGTGATTCGTTATCATATCAACAAAGAGAATATTCAATATGTAAGGCAAGACATAAGGTGACCAAAAAGTCACATAATCTTCCTTCCTTTCAAGGTGGCAAGAAAAACTCTACTAGTAAGAAATTTACGTATGAAGTGGTAAGGCAAGTCTTGTAATTCATCAAAATATACACTTTGTCCTTTATCTAAGTATCTTTAAAGGTATACACTTATGATACTCTAATTCTTTGAAATTTTTAATCAACTCAAAATATATTTTTTGCCAAGGTAAATTTGAAAATTTAAAAAGAAGAAAAAAAAATTAAAATTTTGAAGATAAAATTACAATTACCAAAAAGTAAAATATCGATATTTGAAAAAAAAAAAAAAAACTTAAAATTAAAATTAAGAAAGAAAAAAAATATATTCTATTTATATTTGGAATTAATTTGTTTTAAATAAAATAAAATTATACATCATATTTTTTATCTTTATTTTTTTATTTTCAAAATTCCAATTATTTTTAGATTTCTTTATTTTTGGAAAAAAAAAAAAATACATTTCAAATATGAATTAATTTTTTTGTAATTCTAAAAATCAAATTTTTATTTTTTTTATTTTAAAAAAATACATTTCAAATATGATACTTTTACTTCTTTTTTTAATTATATAATTTTGAGCTCACTTCGAAAAAACCAGTTCTAGTTAACTGAACTTTTAAAAAATTTGGAGATTCTAAGTACATGTCTTAAAAGATAGGGGAATTAAAGCATATATTTTATTGAATTATAGGACTTATAGACCTATAGTTACGCAATTGTTAATGTACACAATAATTCATAAACATAATCAACTTGCATATAGAAACGAATTACTAACTGATACCAATACAATCATTACTTGCACTTTGAAAATTGTGTATCTATTCGTTTGATCAATATTTGCTGTGGAAAGAGATTCCTGAGAGCCAGATAATGCCTTACCTTTTAGAGTCATTTTCATCTGTCAAGTCAAGAAGACTATAAATCATCGCTACAAAAATTTAGATACTTAATTCCAACTAAAGATTGATTACCAACAAATATAATAACCAATATATCTAAGGCAAGACAAGATGTGATTAGAAAGCTACACCTTAACCTTCTTTACATAAAAAGTAGCAAAACAAACTCTACCAGGAATAAATTTACACATGAAGTAGTAATCCCACATTTAAGAAATATGGCTTCTTACCGCTTCACTGTCACTTGCTAAGCATCGCTGGAACTCCTCCGTTACTTTATTGAGCATAAATTCAACTAACTGTTGGAAACAACACAAAACTTATACCTCTTAAATCTTAAAGTAAAATATGGTACAATTTACGGGGAAGATAAATTTTTCGAAATAAAAAATAAAAGAAGATAAACAAACACTGAACACTGATAGCAAGTTTGATTCGTATAGTACGAAAGTAATGAGAATAATAATAATAATAGAATTAAAATAGAAAGTAAACAATATTACTATTATTATGTTTGGTTTAATAACTATAATCAAAGATCAAATACTATTACTGTGGTTTGTTTGTAGTTGGAATGAAATAAAATTTGTATTTTTTTCTCATTATTCTTAAATAAATTTACTAAAAAGTTAAATTAAAATGATTTATTAATTCACAAAAAAAAAAAATGCATATTACTGAAATAAATAAAGGAAAGAAAAATATAATTCTTTTTAATTAAATAAAGTAAAAGATAATTTCTTTAAAATAAAACGTTTTGGTGCATAAATGACCTATTTATTCAATTAGTTTCATTTTTAATCTCTCTTAGTGAAAAAACATATGTTCATTTTCTTCTAACACTAACAAATATATGTTCATTTACGTTAAAAGAAAAATGAACATATGTTGTTTCCACTAAAAGGAGTTAAAAATGAAACTCTATGTATTGTATAAAGAAAAGTTATATCATACAATTAAACAAAAAAATTTGAAAAAAGAAGAGTTTTTTTATTGGTTAGAAGGAGCATTGTTTTTGTTTAAAGTAATAAAATAAAAAAGAAAAGAGAGAAAAGCAAAGATATAACAAAAAGTGCAGTGGGCTATGTGCTAGGTAAATACATGAAAGGGCTCTTAACCTGATATATGGACGAAAAGACTTTTAAAGTATACAAGTGTAAAGATTTTCTTTACCCCCCTTGATTTTGAAAGCAAACCAAACAATAAAAAAGGGAAAACTTATTACATTCCGATCTTTATTACGGCAAACCAAACATCGTCTGAAAGATAATTCCCTATCCAACTTCAATGTTTTTCAATAAACAATAGAGTGTAAACACATGGAAAGAGTCAGTTAAAGTTATGCCGACTCTAAACATATTAGTAAGTTAAAACCTGACACCCTGCTTTGCAAACTAGGACGCATTTTCCTCTAGGACAAAAAACCAACTTTACAAGCAAAACACTTACACGAGGAATTTCTTCTTGCCTCTTATCTGAAAGAGCTTCACGGACTAGAATATTCAAGGAGCGGGATGAACCCTGTTGAACAAAATGTAGAAAATAGTCAATGCTTCAGCACATCACTAGGGCGAATCAGAACATGGTAATGGAATAAAGAACTAACTGTTTCATTGAGATCATTGGTTTCATTCCATGACAACGTCCTTGACACAGAGTTCTTCAAAGGTTCTGAGTTTTTCCGCATAAAGGGTCTCCCAGCTGTTGCTGGTTTCATAGATCCACCAAATTTCCAAATGCCACTTCCACCTCCTTTTTTCCAATCATGATATGATTTAAGTGCCAAAACACAGTTCACTAGTCTTGAAGATTTCCCTCCCTGTAAATTCAGAATATGAAATATTTTCATACCAGAAAGACTGCTGCAAGAAAGTAATTCATCTTTGCTATGATGAGATGTGTTTATCAATGCATTTAAATAAATCGGTTCATTCCCAGTAGATGTTAATTGCATTCATAATCGGGACCAAACAAATTAAATAAATGTAACAAAAAATACAAACCAACCTCTTCCAGATCAGAGTTTTCAAACTTTGGAATCCCCAATTCTTCCACAGCCACAAGGAAGTTTCTAATATTCTCAAAATACTGAAATGCTGAAAGAGCTGCACCATCGGGAGCGAGATCAGAATCACTGGGGCCTTCAACTACCTGAAAAAGAAAAGTAGTGAGCATTATAAAACATTAAGTGTTGAAAATCAGCTGACAGCTGATATATGAATAACATATAACTAAAGAACTGAAACAAATTCCAAACAGATATATACCTTTGGCACAGCTCCAGGATGAACCATGTTTAGAACATTGCAAAGGATAATTCCACTTCGCAATGCAAGCCTGAAGTCTTCTTCAGAAGGCTCTGCAGGTAATAAATCTTTACCCCCTATAACTCCAACTGTACTTCTGAGCCATCCAGCTGCTTCAAATCTTCTCGAGGCTGCAAAATAATTATTTTGATTTTAAACAAGCATTAGGGAAAGAAACCCTATTTCTTCAACTACTTATAAGATTTCTTAGATGATTAGTCAAAAAAAATTCAAAAATAATAACGCCTTCAAAATTGATTTAACTAAATTCATCCAAAATTTCCAGGAACAAGCCACCAAGTTATGGATTTAAATTTGACTTAAAAGTTTGAGACAAACCCCATAAGCCAATATCTCTCACAGGCCATCTTACATAATGAAAAAAGAAAAGCAAAGAAAAAAACAAGAATATATAATTCAATGTTCCTTGCATTGTATATGCATCGTAGTTAAATTAAGACAAAAGGTTGAATCTCATGTCCATCATAGTTAAATTAAGACAGCCAAAGTTCCTTGCATTGTATATGCATCGTCTTCTTGAGAATATATAATCTCCATAGGACCATAACGCGTAAAACTTAAAGAACAAAGTAAATAAAAAAAATCAAAAGAAATTGTTCAAGAAACAATGAAATAAATGTGAAATTGAAATTAAACACAATATTAATATAAACAAAACAAAAAACTACAGGAAAAATGATGATCATACAAGCCTCGTCGCCCTTCTTGGAAGACAAGTCAACTGTGTTTGAACGTTGCCCCTGTTGTTGAAGAAAATCCTCGATCACGGAAGATACAGAGAAGGGCAATGCCTGCTCTGCTGCCATTATCACTACACCCCAAGATAACCCAGAAAAATTCAAAAAATTCAAAAATGAAATAACAAAAAAACAAAATCCGACCGTTAACAGCCGATTTCAAAAATTCAAAAGCTACTCATTTATCCCTAAACTTAATTCCAATGGGATCAAGAACCTCCTTGTGAAGAAACAAGGAATATTATGGTTTTTAAATTAATTACAAAAAAATAAAAAATGAATTAAATTATCAGAGGAAGGTTTCACAGGTTGAACATAAGAAGACTAGGGTTTTGAAAATTGATCACAAGAGAAGGTTATTGAAAGTGAAGAGAGAGAGAGGGTGAGGGAATGGGATTGAAAAAATTTCTCGTGCTTTCTCCCTCTCTCTGTCCAATTTTCCTTCTGTTTTTCACTCATAATGTTGACGGGAAAAAGCTAGACCGAAGCTGTTTCCGAGCCTGCCGGTAAACTTGGTTTAACGGTATTTATAAACAGACTTTAAATATAAAAATTTAGAAGAAAATAAACAAGAAATGACAGTTTATTATTGTAAAATAATAATTATAAATTTTATGTTTGCTTTAATTATTTTAAATTTCTAACAATTATCAACCAAACCAGTGGTCTCTCTTTTATTTTGGCCAGTGTTCTTTCCAATTTCCTTATTTTAAGGTGGGGTTTGTGGTATATTTTCCATTTCAGTTTTTCTTGGAAATAGTAAAAATTATTTAATATATGATATAATTATTTATATAATTTTATTTTTCTATCATTTAATATTTTTTTTGAAATATTAAAAAAATATGTGCACTACATTTTAGAGCATGCAAAAAAACATTTTTTTTATGTTATATAAAAAATATCATATATGTATCGCGTGAAAAATTCCAAAAATAAAACATTCATTTATAAAAAAGTTATACAGTTCAATTAAACAATTAATATAAATATAAATATATAATTATGTATGCATTCACATTAACAATATTAAAATTATAACATTTGCATGGTTATATCACACTACAAATAATTAATACCATACCATCTTTGGTCATAGTGAAAAAAAAAAAATCCAATCATTTTTGGCAAGATTTTAACTACATATTTGATACACTATATTAAATACATTAAACATAATCATATTAAATAAAATTATATTATAATTAATTTATACAATATTTAATAATAAGTTGATTAGTATAATTAGATAAAATTGATTATAAATATTTTAATAATTAATTTATATTTAAAATAATTTTTAGTATAAAATTTATTTAAATTAATATTTAATTTATGTTTATATTTTTATTACATTTTATATATATTTTAATTTGATATAAAAGAAAAAATTAAGATAAATAATCTTATAATTAAAAATTTAGACATATTAAATTAAGTGTCAAGTAAAGTTTAGATATACACTTATTAGCAGTAAGAAATTTATACATAATCATGTCTAATTTTATAGCCAAATACATAACTTCATAAAAATTATATAGTTAGAATTTAATATTGTATAACAAACATGTCGATCTTTTTATAGCTTCAACAGAAAAAAAGAATTATATAATGTTACAGTTGTAAGCTGAATATACTTTTAATCAAACTCTTCTGTGTATTGTATACAATGTGACATCATTAATGTGATAGATCAATGTTTGTGATAAAAAGAGTTCCTCAAAATTTTTGAGTTTTTTTTTTTTTTTCCTTTCTAAAAATCAATTCCCATTATACAATGCTGGATTAATGTAAAATTAAAACCATTAACACCGTATCAGACTATTTTTTACCGAACTATATATTGTCACTAATTTTTAGATAAAAATGCTAGCTAGATTGGTTCAAAATAGTTAGAGGCTTGGAGCAAATTAAATGCCTCCAAGGGGGATTCACTTGGATCTGTATTACATAATTTTAAGAATGTATTATTAATACTTATATTAAAATATCATCATTTGTATTTAAATAAATGAATAAAAATATTCTCCATTTCATTTATAAACTAGGCTGCATGAAATTTGCTCCTGGACATTTTGATATTGAGAATTTTATATGTGATATTAATGAAATAATATAAAACGTACATGAATAGAATTGAACAAGCTTCCTCAATCCAAATTGTATGGGTTAAAACATAATAAATGTACATTTGTTTAGATAAAGGGGACACATACAAGAGGTGCACGTATAGTCTTTTTTTTTTTTTTTTACAATTTAAATATTTAAGTTTAATTATTACAAGGAAAATAAGCTAACATAATCTCTCTTTTTTATTCTTATTCTAAAATGACTTATATATGAATAAAAAATACAAATTAAATGTCTATATTAAAATAAAATTAGTAAAAATGAGTTATGATTATTTTCCTTATTACAATTATGTTACATAGTTGATGGAAATACAATGTGTTTGGCCATGCTAACCATTTCAAAGCATATTTTATATCTAAAAAAAATGATGCACTGAAAAAGTTTGGTTATTTATGGAATAAAGGGGTGTTAAAGTTCTTTATATTTAATAAAAATATACATTAGATCTGATAGAACATTTATTATCTTTATAAAAAAAGTCAGATAAATGATAACATAAATTTATTTTGTAGGGCATTATAATTTCATTATTTTTATAAAATAAACTTCAACTACATTTTTTTTTTTGTATAGTTAGTAAATTTGTGCTGCTCTACTTAATAAATATGGATTTAAATTACACTTTCATCAAAAATAACTTACTTAAGCTACCTTTTTTCTTTATTTAAAATTATGATAATGTGGCAAAAGTATGAGATTACATACTCTTTAACTAAACAATGGCCTAGCATCGTTAGTCGCCCGAATGTTTTTTAAATAAATACAATTTACACAATCATAATTGGACTTAGAATCCTATATATTCTATATATTTAAATAAATTACATATTGTTAAGTCACAAATAATTGATTTGATCACTCAATTTTAAGTATTTATATATTATTTCATCAAAAAAAAAAGTATTTATATATTATTTAAAATTTAAAATAAATTCAATATTTTAAATATGTTTATGCTAAAACATGATACAGATATACATTCTTTGTATAAACTTATTTACGCTTATAATCATGAGAAGCACTTGTAATTCTTATGTATATATATTTTATACTTTTTATTATCAAATACTATTGGAGTAATTTCCTTCTCGTCAAGGATTCAGTTTTTTAGTAGAGTCGATTAGTCGACCCATTTTTATCTTTGTTGTCTAGTATATATATATATATAATTTATTTCAGTATAATAAGCTTATAATTAAGTACTTCTCTCATCTCCGATACATATCTGTAAATGAATATATAAATATGATGATCATGAACCTCATGCTAACCTTTGTATATAAATATGATGATCTTTACTTTTTTAAATTAAGGATTAACATATAAGAGCAAGAATAATATACTACTATATTATATTGTAAAGAAATAATTAAGTATTTATATCCACATTAAGAGTATCATTAGGACCATTGAATTACAAAATTAGAGATGGAACTTGACCAAACATACTAAAAATATCTTTATAAAATGTTTTTGATTTTAAGAAATTAATCATTGATTCATCATCTAAATAAACAAAGAAATTGGTTTGCCTTTTTTGCAACCTTTAGTAGACAAGAAGGACCTTCAAATAAATTCATGACATTTTTCAATTAAACTTAACCCATGCTTAGTCTGTTAAAGCTTGGACAAATAATAACACCATATCTTTAACAGATTGGAAACCCTATCAGAGTACTCATTAATTGATCAATTTGATTGTTTTTTTTTTATTTAAATCCATAAGCACATATTTGTCGTGAGAAAAAAAATGAAATAGGTGAGATTCGATCGATATATCTACAAATTAGGTAATGGTTAGTTACTAAAAGGTACTCCACAACTTATTTTTATTAAACAAAATTGGCAATGATCAATTTTCAGTTATCAATGTTGTTACTGAACCTGTCACCAAAAGAAAATAATAATAATAAAAGAAACGCAAAATATTTATAAATATATTATACTTTTTTTTTTTTAATAGAAGTTTCATTAATCAAATCTCCAAAGTATATCAAGTAGCGAATTATCATTTAAGGTACACATCCAAGCATTAAAAAAGTATATTAAAATAAAACCTACATCCTAAGAGAAAAACTGTGAAAGAGTTATACAACAGTAATGAAACATGAGCAATCAAAAGCTCCCTCAACCGACCAACCTCAAATATCAATAATGATTTACAAAGTAGATGTAGAAATTTATATTCAAAATAATAACTCATAGATTTGCTGCTATCCTTCAAAATCAGATCACCTAAACTGCTAATAATTCTTTATGACATAACATGTCGGCTATAGCAAAAATAAACATAACACAACTACAGATAATACTAGAAATTAAATAATAACAGTATCACCTACAAGTTTCTAAAACACTCAAAAGTCGTAGGACAAAATCACAAAAAAAAAAAAAAAAAAAAAAACGAAAACAACCACAAATGCCTCAACAAAATAGAAATAAAAACATAAGGTGAAAATCACACCAGCAACGAAGCAAAATAATTGAGCCATCGACAATGAAAGCAGAGCAGATGAGGGGTCGTCGGAAAGTCACATAGAATTGCCTTACAAACCAACTCCTCTACTTAGACTCATAAAGAAACTCAAGCCAAACAACCCCAAAACCACCAAACAATGATGCCTGATGCTGGAGAGAAAAACAAAGCCTACATAGCCCACTCGCAACCAACGATGGTGAGTGAAGAGAAGATTGAAATAAACCCACATAAAACAGTACCTAAAATCGATCCCCGTGAACAGTACCTAAAATCGATCCCCGTGACCAAACAATCGGATGTTGGCCAACACCAGCAAGAAATTAAAAACCATAGTTCTAGAAAGGTGGGAGGAATGTTCCCTTGTCTAATTTCTAAATACCTATATTGGTTCGAACCAAAAAATCATAACTATATTATACTTGCATGTAATTTTCTTGATATTATAATTTCAAATTATAGATATTGTTTAATCTATAGAAAATGAAATAAAAGGAAAAAAAAAGAATAATCCAATTCAGACCCCAAAACATGGAAGAAAAGAAAATTAATTATTGAAAGAGAAAGAAAAGAAGAAGAAGAAGAGTTCTTCTTTATGAGAGATGATGGGAACCAAGAAGCACATAATGGACAGAGTTAGTAAGAGCACATGATGTCTGCACCACCTTATGATTTAAGCCACTCTTATTCATATGACTTTCTTCAATTCTTCTTTTTCAAAGAATAATTTGGCTCAAAATATTGGAGAAAATTTGCACCTACTTATTGGATTGGTACACCAAATCAGAGGCACAAGTATAAAAGGGAAAAAAAATATTATTATTTTTTAAAAGTGAAAAATAATTGAAAGTTATGCAAATATAAATATAATAAAAGATAAAATTGCATAAGTTTTATAAACATATTGTTTCTACATATGGTATTAAACTAAAAATGGGATGAACTTGATCGATTTAAACTATATATTAGGGAAATGTAAGAGACTAAGACGTAAAAAAGTTATAAAATGTATAAAAATAAAAAATTCAAATGAATTGTTCTTTTTTATTTAATTATTGACTAACCTAAAATAATAATTATATTTTAATAAGGGTACATAATGTCTACTTTATTGTAAGAGTCCAAATCTTATAATCATTTATATGTAGGAGAAGAAATTTATCGAATGGAGGAGGGTCATGATTACCATAGTCTTCTTTTCTCACCTCTGCCTCTAATTAAAACTTAAGTATTAAAAAAAATTAAAAATTCATTGTTTTTTTGTCTTGTTAAAGGATATAAAAAACTAAGAACTTTATTTTTAGCGGCACACATTAACCAATTGTCGAAAAAAATATATATATAAGTGCAATAACATATGTTTTTTTTTTTAGATTTAATGGTGTGAATCCGAAGAATTTGTATAACTTGTATTGTTCATGCATATGAAGTGTGTAATTATTTATTTAAACATAAAAATAATGTAAGATAAATATAGACTTTATGGTCGGCATTTGTTTCCCTCCAAGTAAGGGTGTTTTAAACCTTTGGTTTAGAGCCGAGCCTACCAGGTTCGGCTGTTTAAAAGTTCGTTAGCTTCCCCGGCATTTTGTGTTGGACCAAATAACGTGTTTTAGATTACGGGCAATAGTTATTCCGGCCCAAGCCCAATTTTCAGAGACAAGTGGGCTACCACTAGAGCTAATTATTTATGCCCCCTTCAAATCACATCCTACACAATATGTTAAATACATACTCCTACATATTAAAAACAATAAATTAAGAGAAAAATCAAATACATCCTACAAACTGATGCTGCTCGTGGGAAATAAACCTGCCACTACTGCAGCCAGTTGGGATCGCTGGACCGAAATTATTTTTCCTCAGTCACCGGTTGCACCATTACTCCATTAACATTTTCTGTTAATTTCACTCCAAAAAACTTTTTCAAATTTTTTTTTATATTTATTTTTTTGAAATGGAACCTCCACTGCCACCGTCGTCGTCGCCAGTTGCTTCTATAGCTGAAGTTTGTGAGCTTCTACTGGTTCTCACATCTGCAATGAACCAGAATGTTTCTTTCCTCCCTAAATATTGGAAAACGAATTAGGGAATGTATAGGGAATTCGTTAATTTTTTTTTTCAGTATGTTCAACGTACCAGGTCCGAACATATGTAATATGTTCGTTCATCGTTGCCGAACATTTTTTAAATGTTCAAATGATTATGTTGAACATCTTGAAAATGATCAACAGGACATGCCGAAACATATGTATTACATATAGCTCATTTTAAAAAATTAAATGACTTTTTATGTATTATTTAAAAACAAATGGACTCAAATGCTTCTTTAGAAAAAGAAATACTCATTGAGCCCTTCATCCAACCTAAAGAGTTGTATCTTTAATTTAGTTAAATACATTTTTTTTCTATGAAAAATTATTTGAGATAAATCTAAAATAACGTGACATAATAAAATATATACAATAAAAAATGTCATAAATTAAAATTGTAATAAATTTATGATATATAATAGGAAGAAGGGATGTATAAATCCCTTAGATTAATTTATTTGTCCTTTAAATTATAAATGATGTCATTTAGTCCTTTAATTTTATAAAAATAGGTCAATTAAAAATAAAATATATTATTTAAATATTTTATATAAAAATATTATTTTTAAAATAATATTTTAATATAAAAATAATGTAATTTGTCCTTAATTAAGTAATATTTTAATATAAAAAATTTAAATAATATAATTTATTTTTAATTGGTCTTTTTAAATAACATTTTAATAAAAATTATTAAAAATAATATATTTTATTTTTAATTAACTTTTTCTATTAAAGTTAAAGAATTAAATAACACTAATTATAATTTAAATTTGTAAATGACACTTTTTTATATATAATATTTTTTTTTTCTCAAACTTGGATCTAAAAATCACATCAATGTCAATCTCTACCTAAACAAAGGAGGAATAATTAGTTGCACGTCAAATTTGGTACATGAACCACATCTAGAGGCATGTCCCTCTGTAATGTAACAAAAGCAAGCACATGCTTTGGTTGCTTACGAGTTTAGATGATAAATCCCTTTCAAAATTAAGCCAGAGTTTATCTCTAAAGCTGTAATACGTGCCCAAAATTCAAAGTTAGGGACCCAACTTCTCCATATAATGAAAAGGGAAAAGGATGAACTTGAAATGATGTTTTTTCATATAATAATATGGATAAATATTAAAGGGATTTAGGAGTGTTGATTAAGATTACTAGAATTATTTTAAAAATTATCTAAAATAACACCTCTAAAATTTATAACAATAAAAATAATACTTCTATTTTAAATTAAAAAATGTATGAATTAGTAATAAAGAGTATTATTATTATAAGTGTTAAGGATATTAGTCCATGGTTTTTTCAATTATTTTTCAAATTAATTACTAAAATTTATTAAATATGAAAAAATTAATAATACATTAAATTTTTGTTATTTTTGTTGTTATTGTTTGATAGATTGGAAAATTAATAGCAAGTGGCTTTAGTTTCAAGCTTGGTTAGCTAAGATTAAGATGTAGTGTGAGGTTTTGCTTAATCCTCTCTTTGTTCCCTGAAAGGGTCTATGAATAGCTTTATAAGCCCACACATGTGTAAAGTAGAACGTTCAACACCTGCAGCACAAACCCATTTTTGACCTATTGGTCCTAGAATCATAGGTGATCGAATGGCTGCCCCCTAATTACTAGACCAACTTGCTATAATAATTCTATAAACACATAACGAAGGCAAATAAATAAAGTAGCCCTATATTCGAATATGATAATATCATACTATAATCAAAAAGTCTAACAGCCCAAACAACTAGACTAGGAGTCTCGTTTGGAAGGGCTTTCGCTTAACGGATCAAAGGTATGTCGGGATAACGGGCTGATGACTCCCAAGAACTTTTATTGACGGAGTCGTTTGGCAGCTTGATGTCAACTCATCACATCCTAAGGTCCTTTTTCCTTTCTTTCGAAAGACAAGTCACAACAATCAATGGCTTTACAGCAAATCTCTTGATGGAGACCCTTTATAAGGCAAATCTCCCCATGGCCTTTCGCCACTTTCATTCTATAAGCGGGCGGCACTTACTTCGTTCTTCCGTATTGGTCAATTTTCATTGGACTGGTACTTGTAATGATGCTACCAATTAGGGACTGATTCCCAGGACTGAATAAGTGATTTGTAGACTCTTTAAAGCACAATTGGTTATACAGCTTGAAGTTTATAAGATGCTCGAAAGGGTTCTCACTTAGTCAAGCTAGAAAGGTTCTAAAAACACATTTCGAGAAAAGGTCCCTTCAATATCATGATTGGGTCGACAGATCATGAGTAAATAGAAAACATACATAATTGTTCCATCTGAAATACTTGGAATAACTCTATTACTTCTACTAGGAATAGCCTTTTTAGTGCTAGTTGAATGTAAAGTAATGGCTTTTGTGCTACGTCGAAAGGGTCCTGATGTAGTAGGATCATTTGGATTGTTATAACCTCTACCTTATCCGTTAGTTCAAAATTGAATTTCAATCAAGAGCTCAGGAAATCAGTCAACTGATGAGTGCTCGAAAAGTACTAACATTTCGTGATTTATTGTACTTAATTGTTTAAAAAATAGATTTTTATGATTGTTTATTTGATTATTTTCATAAATCTATCAATTCGAAATCATGGGTATGTTTTAGTGTATTTCAGGTGTTTTTAGCGTCAAATGAGTTGAATGGTACAAACACGCAAATACGGGACACTTACGGCTCTCGAATCACGAGTTACGAGCAAAACGAGTCAAAATATGTAAGTTTTACATAATGAGATAGCACATATGTAAGGGGATAAATATGAAGAAAGGAAAGGCAACGCGCGCTGCGGCGAGAAAAATGTATGCTGCGGTAGGGAGCTCTCGTGTTTCAACCAATATTTCCAATTTTTGTATTGCGCCGTGGTGGAAAAAATGTATGCCGCGGTGTGCCTATTCCTATTGCAATTAGGATTTGTGTAAACCCTTACATCTATAAATACCCCCTCTAGAATCCGCTTTACATACAACTTTTATATACTACAATTTTGAGAGCAAATAAGAGATTCAACCAAGTTTTGGGAGCTTTTTCACACTCAACGAAGCAAGAGAATCCATTCTAAGGATCTAAGGAAACCATTGACGATCGAAGATAGAGCTTTTGGAGAAGAACGTCATTCCATCCAATAACGGTATTTAGATCTAGAATTTTCTTGTTGTTATAGAATTCTATTTTTCTTCTTGTTTCATTGAGTGTATGTTCACATTGAATTTGTCTACGAATTTTAATATGAACATGAACGGCTAATTTTATTATGGATGTTTAGTTTGTGTTGCCATATTTGCTAGAATTATTTTAGTGAATGTTTTATTGATTTGAAATAATTGAATTTACCTTTGATTAAGAGCATGTTTAGATATTTAATTGTGAATTTTTATGGGCCAATTTGATATTCATAGTTAGGTTGAAAAATCTGAGAATCTAGTTTTAGGAACGTCACCTTAACTTTATTCCGAAATACTTAATCTAAGCTTCAAATTAGTGACTTAGTCATAACATTAGTTTGATTGACATATATTTCCTTATGCATAATTTGATTGCTATTTGCTATACCCGATCGTATGATGTTAATTAGTTAATCAACAAAGAGAATTACCCGATCATAGAAATTTTCGTAATTAAAAGGAAAGCTAGTAAAAATTATTTATTAGAACGTTCATGTTATTTCACCATTACTTTTCGATACAAGCATGACCAACCAAACTAAACGTCCATGCATCTTCCATTGATATTTGAAATCTACTTGAATTAATTGTGAACTTGCGTTATTGTTTTCGTTAATTGTTCGTTACCATTGATCTCTCCACAAACCACACTTTGTTTACAGTTTTACTAGGTTTAGGACTCTAGTTACTTAAAGTTTTAGTTTTACTAGAACTCTATTTAATTAGTCTTTTAGTTAAGTTAGGACTCTAATTAGTTTAAGAAAAAGATTGTTTAGAACCATTACAATTTCTTAAAATACCAACTTCGGAGATTTGCTTGTCACTTTCTACAAATGATTTGTATACTTACGAGTATTATAATTTGCACATCATCAACTCACAACGTAGGTTGTTCCTTATATGCTCATTTTTTCACCAACTTTAGGAGTAGAATGTTCTGATAAAAATGGGTAGGAGATATATCACTTGAATCGTGTTTATAGAAATAGTTTTATTTTTGTATTCTATTTTTTGTAACTATGTAGTGAATATGAAATTCTTAAATCAATATTTTTTTTGTTAATCATAATTCAGGATTCACTTGCATTTTTGCTAGTACTCGCAAAAGCTCTAGTCTTAACTCCCCTATTCTTATTGCTTTGTAGCCTTCCTTGTGTTCATAGAGTTAGGTTTCCCGTTTACCCATAACGGAGGATCTGCACCAGGTAGCCACAGCTCATAACGCACTCTTTACACAACAAATTCACTTTAAAGTTGACTTATTTGCTCGGCTAATCGTCAAAATGTGTACGAGATAGCCCAATATCTCAGTAGCACCTTTGTCTAAAGCTTAGAATGAGACTTCATATCCGAAACGTAGGAACAATTTGACTAAAAAGTCATTCAAAACTTGATTGAAGAACCAACGTTCATTGAAGAAGCTATAGAGTCGATTACAAAAAGTACTAGTTTGATATATATATATATATATATATATATATATATATTAGGTGTGAGCAACAAATCAAAATTGTATGTTTTTTATTAGTTTGAATCCGATTCGATTCGAAACAAATTTAAAGATTTTAAATCCGAATTTGATCTGATTATTCAATCAATCTAAATCAATATGAATTCGAGCATATCTAAGTTTTTGGATCTAATAAGGTCAAATTAAGATTATAGTTTATTTTTGAATTATTGTCATATATAAAATACAATATATACTAACATTTAAATTTTATATTGATACATAGTGACATTTATTTATTTATAATTACAACTAAAAGAATCAAAATAATAAAAAGTATGCTTTTGAATAATATTAAATTATTATAGAGAATTTAACATTTATATAATTTCTTAAATTAAAATAATAATTTAATATAATCGTAATATTTATAATATTTAGATATAACACACTAAAAATAAAATATAAATTTATTTATATTTTTAATAGTAATTAGGTCCATATCGGACTGCAGGGATTATAAAATTTGTCGATCAAAATCCAAGTGTATTGTATATTTTTTAATTTGATTATTAAATTTATCTAATTTGATCCAAATTCGATGGGTTGAATTAAATTTCTCAATTTAAACATATTGATAGAATAATTTGCTACCCCTAATCTCACATTATATGTAAAGTCTAGAAAAATCCATAGACGAGGTTATAGTTTAATGACATTAATGCATTTGGACATAATCTATGAGATTCTGAGTTTTAATTATAAGTGTTCAAGAAAGTAGTTAATTAAAAAAAAAAAAATGGAATAATTAATGATCCAATAACGAACATGGAAATGTCTCGTATTATTGGCGCTAGTATACTAGAGATAAGTGATTGATACATCTGTATAAACAGTCTAACAAAAAATATCTCGTACGTACAGTATAAGTACACCAACAAAAATTATAAGTATCATAAGTACAAGTGCCCTAAAATAGAAATGGCATACACCATTAATGCGATTGCACTAAACAGAAGACCCGTATTCGAAACAAAGAAACACAGATGTAATATTAAAAAATAATAAAAATAATATTTTTAAAATTTATAATAATAAAAAAAATACTATTGTATTCAAATTATATATTTTTATAATTAAAAAAATAATTTTTACATATTTTTTTTAAAGTCGTCTAATTAAGTACTATTTAAATTGAACTGTGATAATTTAAACTTGTTCAATGTTAAATTTCGTCCAATATTATTGAAATATTATTTTTATTATTATAAATTTTTATATTTATGTGCATGTTTGTAATACATTCTAAATTTCAAGAATAAATTGTTAGAATATAAGCTATTAAATACAAATGTGTTTGTATACGTAGTATTGAAAGTACAATAAATAAATAAAAATATTTAATTATTGGCTTGTGTTATTTAATTATTCAAATAAATTGTTAAAATACCTTCATTACTCAAGTCAGCTTAAGCTCATTATCAAAACTAGCATGTGACGAATAATTAAAATCAATATCTTTAATTAATCAAATTACTAGTATGATCCATATTAATTTAAAATGTCCTAAATCACGTAATTATTTAAGCTCTCCTGGTATCGTCCTGCCTTGTTAACAATCTTAGTCCAAAGCTTATTTCACAATATGTGAAATTTATTTAATTTGTTTTTAAATGTTAGAGAATAATTTCATTGTATAGTGATTCAGGAATAGGGACGACAATTGGTTGAATTGGGTCTTATTCGATCCATTTTGATACATGATTTAAATTAAATTAAATTATTTTAAATAAAATAAGTTTAATTCGGGTAGCATGTGCAGGTTAAAAAAATTAAATTGTTTATCCATTTTTATTTTTTTTCCTAAATGAAAAAAAATGTAATATTTTTAAAATTAAAATTTTTAGTAAATAAATGGGTAATAGTGTCTCGAGCCGAGATGTTTTTAAATAAAATAGGTAGTAACTCAATTAGTTTTCGACCCATTTTCTCCTCAACTTGATTTGATTTAAAATAATTATAAATATTTAAATTGTTGGATAAAATTATCATTCTTATAATAACCGTTGAAAATCTATAATTTGATTTTGAATAGTTGTTCATTACATAACACGTGCAGTCAAGGCAAAGAAACAATTAGAGAGACATAACTGACATTATGACCTAGATCTAAGTATGGATTCATTATGGAGGATTGATGTTTTCTTGTCAGGACTATGAGGATTGATTTGCATGATTATCTTAATGAATTATTCAATTGATTTAATTGGGCAAATAATTGATATAAGATTTAACGGTGAAATTTTAGAATTTAGTAGAATAATTATAAAATGAATAAAGTTTATATTTAATTAGGGGTTAATTAAATTAGAAGCTTTATTGACTCTAAAACTAATAATTTTATCGATACCTACGCTTACTTCATAACAATGACAGAACAATGTGAAATTATGAATAATTAGTTTTAAATTAATTATTTTAACAATTGTAGACATTTTATGAGGGTTTACGAATGCAAATAAAAGGGTAATTTTGTTATTGTGTTATTTATGTGATTTAAATAGATTAATTAATGTGTATTATTTGATGTGACTGAAAAATTATACAGTTAATTAATGAAAAAAAAAAATGCCAAAATTTACTCGAAGGCGGGCAACCCTTATAGGAAAAGAAAGTGTATTCTGGTAAAATCAAATATGATTTGGCTTAAATTAAATAGTTTGTTAACGGAGGAAAATTAAACGACTTACACCAGTAAAGAACTTGAATGCCAAACTTCTGTATATAATTCATATTATTGAGTAACTGTTCTTTAGTAGCTTAAGTCAATTTTTTAATGGTAAATGATTTAGCTTTACAACATTGCATAAGATACCCCTTTATGATGGGATTTAAGTGCACGCCTATGAACTCAACAGCTATGTAACACTATGATTAGAGTGGCATTTTATTATCTGGAGAGCTTCACTTGCATGTTCTCTCCATCTTATTGTTTTATCCTCCCTATCATTCATTTGGAATTTATCTTCAATGCTCATTATGGAAAATATCTTCAATGTCATTGTCAATTTGTTCAATTATATTTTGATAAAAATAAAATAAAATAAATTGTTCGATTATTGTAGCATCATTTTTTTTATATAATGGTTCCAAGCTAATAAAACTCAACAATAACTGATTCTCTATAAGTTATAAACCAATGCAAAATATTCTGAATGGGACATTCCATTGCCTAGCAATGGTTAATGACGTACAAAATCATATTTCAAACTAAGGAAAAAAAAATCCAAAAATTAAGATCTAGTACGAGCTGCTACACAATAAACGTGTAATTCTTAAGCAATGCAATTTTGTAAATATACATGAAATACATGATTGCAATGCATGGAACAGTCCTTGCATAAACTCAAACTAGAAAAGTAACATCTTGACGTTTGCCAGGCATTTGCTAAGAACTTGGCATTTATTTTAGGGGCTTCAGACCCAGTGATGCTCGAAGCCTGTTGGCTTCTGCAATCTCTGGGTCTGGATGATCTGTACCATCATCCTTCTTCTGCTTCTTTTCTTTCTTCTTTTTCGGTTCCTCCTGAGTGCTGCTGTCTTCAGGTCCATCTCGTCTCCTAGGACTGATATTTTCACGGGCATGTCTCTTGCGGTAATCACCATCATCACGATCCCTTCGATCTCTACTCCTACTTCGGCTCCTGGAGCGGCTCCTCCGGCGGCCACGATCCTTGTCTCGTCTCTCACGCTCCCTAACTTCCCAATCCCTTTCCCTGTCTCTGTCACGCCCATACTCCCTTTCATCTCTGAGGCGATGGCGATCTCGGTCCCTTTCTCTATCTCTTTCTCGTCCACGCCCGCGTTCTCTGTCATAGTCCCAATCAAAGTCTCTATCATAATCTCGAGTTCTGGAAAATAAACCAAAAATATGTTACTAAGATAAAGCAGATGTTTTTACAAAAAGTGGTTGCCACAAAACTTCTAAAAAGACGGGGTAAATCCACAAGGGTTAAGACTCCTAGGAGGTTACAAATTATCCTACTAGCTCTACTAGCATGAAAACCTCATCCGGAGATTGAAGGGAACCACAGTTTCTCATAGTGAGCACAAATGGGTAAGAGCAGAACAAGAATGTCATTGCAAAAAACGTCAACATTGAAAGAGAATCAAACATTATGTAAAAAGAAAGTGACCCAAAATGACAATCAGTCTGGAAAAGAAAAATCGTATGATCCATCATACTTCTTGCTGCACACTGTCAGTGCAGAGAAACCTGGCAGGTTCAAAGTATATTACTATAGGAAGCAGTTTTATACCACCAATGGCTTAAAATGCCATGGTGGAGACTAAAGGATGAATGAATGTACTAGTGTTACTATACAAAATTTAACAATAGCTTCCATGATTCCAACAGATATGATCTTCACATCCTCAAGCAAACATATATAATTTACCCTCAAAATGGCAGAGTCTTCCAACCAATGCATAGATGAAAAACCAGAAAACACAGCCGACTGGTATTATCCAAGTGGAATGCAACTTCTTGTCCAAACATATTCACTCAATCAGAGCGAAAAATTAAAAATAGGTGTCCTTGTATTTTAAATGAATGCTACGTTTCTAGAGCCAAAAACAATATAAAAATAACAAGTCATTAGCTATTAGCTAATAAGCAAGGCAAACAAATCACAGAAACAAGATAAAAGATGGTCCATCTTGTACATTGCACAACACATTTAAAAGATAACAAAGAAAGAAGAACCACAGGATAAAAAGGCTTATACCTGTATCGGTGACTGTCACGTCTTCTATCCCTGTCTCTTTCTCTTGCAGGGCTTCGGCCTCGGTAATAATCCTATCAAATCCAAAATATGTCAGGTGAAAATACAAGGAAATACAGTATTTACCACACAACCCATAATCAAAGCAAAAATGAGATTGAGGAAGAGAGAAACAGATTGTCCTTGGGAAATAAAACACAAACCTTTTCATTGTCATCATCTTCAAGTTCATCATCAAGCTTATCATCCTCTTCTTTCTCTTCCTCCTCTTCAAAATCCTCCTCCAAAGCACTCTTTCTGGGTTCCAGTGAGCCAAGTGTCTCCAGAGTCCACCTGTTTCAAAGAATATCATACAGATAAGCCTTCAGACAATGATGCAAAGCTTTGTAGACAACAACTTCAACAGATCAAGGAGAAAAACCTTTTCTTTATACGCGGTAAGGCAATGTCACAAGAATAATCTTTTGTCAAAAGTTCATCAATAACCTCATCCACGTGTGTCAAGCTGAACCCTGACACGATTAGACGCATTAACCATCTGCGTGCAGTATTTTTATAAAACTATAACAACAGTACAGTAAGTGAAGGAAATGGGGTTACAGTGAACACTAATAAAAAATGCCAGGTATAGGACAGAAATCTTACGTCCATCAACCAATTTCTGCCTCACTTTTCGATAGTCATTGTAAAGAGGCTCCAGATATTGATAGACGTCAGTATCAGTCCCTGTGAGACGCAAATAAAAGGCACCTAGAATGCGGACATTTCTGAAACCATAAGCCAATATATACGAGTCATTTATTACATTACAAGAATAACAATATCTGTCCCCTACAATAATATAATTCTAGAAATTTATGACTGAATTATAATAAAACGATGAAAAAAAATAAAACGATGAAAAAAAATAAAACGATGAAAAAAAAATAGAAATTTATGACTGAATTATAATAAAACGATGAAAAAAAATTCAAAAAGAATCATTTCAAAGATGAAAATAGAAAGAATACACACTATCAATCAAACACAAACATCCCAAGGGCAATTAACGATATTGGAATTGGAATAGAATTCAAGTAAAAAACTTGCATCATTGAATCGAAAAGGCAAAGTAGCATTATGAAAAGTAGTCGTAAAATCGAAAGTGGTAACCACACAAGTGAAGTGTAAATTATAAGTGAAGACAACAAAGTGTAATTTTGAGTTTTGTCGTTGAACAGATATTTAATAATCAAATGTATATCGTTTTATTCAACTTGCTAAGAAACTAAAACAAAACATTTGGCTTGTAACAGTTTTATTCAAATCATGATTTTAAAAAAATAAAAAAGAACAAAATAAACACAAAAATGCTAGAAAAATTACTTGTAATCGTCGTTCTTAATGAACTCGATGACGATTTCCTTTTCGGGTTGAATCTGGAGCATCTTCATGACTAGACACATGAAAGGTGTGGGCCTGCGGTTACCGCCATAGGTGCCGCCAATGTGGTCTAGCTCCATGGCTTTGTCGACTAGTGTTTCGGCTGTCAAACCGAAACATTGCTCCTTCCAGTATGTGTGCTGGTAGATCTTCGACCTCACTATCTTCTCAACCAAGTTTTGTGGGTTCGTTCCTCTTATGCTTTTCGCCGTTGGGTCCGTACGATTCGCCATCGGAAATCAAAGCGCAGAATAACAAGAAATACAAAAGGATGAAAAACCCTAACTGTGTTAAGTCGGCGCGTGAATTTTCTAATTGGGCTGGCCTTTTCATTATTTCTTTAATTTTGCCAAAACAAAAATATTAGATAATAATATGTTTCATCTTTACAAAAACAAATATTTTCTTATAATTCTGTATTTTTTAACTTTTTTATTTATTTTTTAAATTATTATTACATTTATTTAAATTATTCATATAAAAGAAAATTAGTTTTAAAAAATTATTAATTATTTGATATTTTTTAAAATACGTTAAAATTTACTAATTTCTTTTATAAGCAAGTAAAATATTAAAAAAAAAATACTGTCATTTGAGCTTTAAAGGTTTTGGGCACTGTTAGGTTTTTTTTTTTACCATAAATAAATGAATGAGGCTCAAGAACATTTATAACTTAAAATAAAATATAAAAATAAGATATCAAATAATTTTTATAAATTAAATTTTCATCTGATAATAAAAATTGATTAATAATATTAAAATATTTTTTTTTTCAAATATAAATAATAAATAATAAAAATAAATTAATAAATATATATGTAAAAGTTATTTTTTGTATATTTATTTGATTACAAATTAAATTTATTTTAATTATGATAAAATAAAATTGAGAGTTTTAAAACTTTGAAATAAAATAAAAATTTTAAAATTATCTATAAAATTAAAAATTTATGTATGAAATTTGAATAAAATAAACATATAAATAATATAAGTTTTGAACTTTAAGAATAAAAAAAGACATGTAAGAAAGAGAATAAGACATGCCTAGAATAAACATATAAATAATATTAGTTTTTTTTTTCATAATCTCAATTAATTGAAAAAAATTAAAGATTATTAACAAATTAGAATAAATATAGTAATTTAAGAAATGTAAAATTTTTTGTTCTTTATATAATAAAATTAAGAGTAAATAATAATTCATCTTTTTTATTATTAATTAATAACATGTGTATTATTCATTAATGATAAATTTATCTAATAATAATATTAATAAAAATTAACTATTTATAAGTATAAAATAAGTCATGTATTATTTTATAGCAATAAAAAATTATGTGTTAATATATTTATCATAATAATATTGAATTAAGTACAATAATTTTATTAAATTAATATTTTCTTAATTTTTATTTTAATAATTATTTTTTAAAGTTTGTAGAAATGATTCAAGATAAAATTATTTATTTTTAAAAATATAATAAATATTAAAAAAAATAGAGCTTTTATCTAGCTGGGGCCTAAAACAGCTGCCTCATTAACTTAAAGTACGAGTCACCCCTCATTTTATTTATATTATCTAAACAAATACACTTAAAAATTTAAATTAAAAAAATTCCTGAAGAATGCAACATAACTAAGTGTAAATATTATAAATAAATAAATGATTCATTTTTGGAATAATAGTGCCTGGTAACTTGGTTTATTTATTTATTTTTGTTAATTGTGTTAACCGAGTTTTTTTTTTTTTCCTTTTTTAATTTATGTTATTAAATTACAATTTTTTAAAAGCAATTATAATTTTATTTTTATAATATTTATTTTAAATTTATCTTTTAGTTTATGTTGACTTTTTTTTAATATTTAATTGAACATTTATTTTTTATTTATGATTAAACATATACATTTTTATATATAATTCAACACTTTTTACTTAATGAAAAATAGAAGTTATTTGAGAAAAAACACATTTATCATATAAGTAAAAATTATATGTTGCATAACAAAAAAAAAAAAAGTGATATCATATGTGTCACTTTATAAAAAGAATATATATATCATCTTTAAAAAGAAAAACATATATGTCATTTACTAAAGAGAATAAGAATGGGGACTAGAGAATTATTTTTAAACAAATTAAATAAGGGGTATAAAAAAAATAAGAGGGTTAATTTTTCTAACTTGAGAAATTATAAAAAAATAATATATTTTAAAATTCATAATAATAAAAATATTATTATTATATAAATTTATAGCGATATAAATTAGTGATAGTATAATGCTAGGTGCTAATTTTGTTTGCATGAGTTTAGAAAATGTTACATTTATTATTTTTTAAAATAATTTTATTATTTAATACAATATAAAAAATTTAAATGCAAAAATAAATTATGTTAACATTTCTTACAATCATACACCCGCATAAATTCAAAAACAGACTCTCTACATGCAGCAAAACCTCAAAAGAAAAATATATTACAAATATTACTGACATCACATAATTTTATATTTTATGTGCGCATAATTAATTCACTCCTATTATAAGAAAAATAAGTTAAATTTATTTATTTTTACTATTTTTTATTTTAAAATAATCTTTACAAATATAAATAATATAAATAAAATGTCTATATTAAAATAAAATTACCGAAAATAAGTTATGTTAAATTATTTCCTAATTATAATGAGTCCATCATTTGCATAAATTCAGTGATGTCATCGCCCAACAAATACAAAACAAATTGCTTGGACAAACTCATTCCATCTTTTTATATTTATACGCTAAAAATTAGCTTATCTTTTAGATCAATGAGGTAATCATCTTAAGTTTTCAATTAAATAGGGACTTCATTTTTTTTATAATGTCTATTATATTTTTAAAAATAAATAATTTTATCTTAAATTATCTCTACAAATTCTAAAAAATAATAATTAAAATAAAATTTAAGAAGCTATTAATTTTAAAAAATTATTGTATTTAATTCAATATTATTATGATGAATATATTGATGTATAATTTTTATTGCTATAAAATAATACATGAGTTATTTATTTTATATTTATAAATAGTTAATCTTTATTAATAATATTATTAGATAAATTTATCATTAATTAATAATATATATGTTATTAATTAATAATAAAAAAGATGAACAATTATTCACTCTTAATTTTATTATATAAAGAACAAAAAAATCTTACATTTCTTAAATCACTATATGTATTTTAATTTCTTAATAATCTTTAATTTTTCTCAATTAATTTAGATTGTGCAAAACAAGAACAAGAACAAATAAACATTGTAAAAATATTGTCTTCTTCTTTTTTACGTTTTATTATAAGCATGTATTCTTCTCTTTCTTAAGTATCTTTTCTTATTCTTATATGTTTGTTTTATTCAAATTTCATATATAAATGTTTAGTTTTATAAACAATTTTAGACTTATTATTTTATTCTAAAGTTTCAAAACTCTCAATTTTAGTCTATCATAATCAAAATAAATTTAATTATCGGTCAAATAAATATACAAAAAAATAACTTTTAAATACATATTTATTAATTTAATTTTTAGAATTTATTGTTTATATTCAAAAAAAAAAAAAACAAAATATTATTAATCAATTTTTATAGTCAGAATGAAAATTTAATTTATAAAAAATATTTGAGGCCTTATATGTTTTGACTTAAATTACAAATATTTTTGAGCCGCCCTGCTTAAATTCATAATTTTCTAAGAACAACAACAAAACTGATGGGTTTGATTTCTTCTTTAGCCATTTCATGATCTACCATTCTTCCATATACATCAAACAAACTGTCCAAAATGGCTTCCCCAAAATGCTGCTTAATCATAGATTCTTGAATAGCCCTAACAGCCCCTGCAACTTTTGATCCATAGCTCTCTTTTCCCTTCTGATCATCTCTCTCAATTTCAAACATCTCCAACAAGTCCAATTCAAATGAGCTTTCTCTTCTCACTTCCTCTTCTATTTCTGATTTGGATGGTGCATAAAAATGGACATCATAAGAATCCACTTTGTCCTTCTCAATTTCACCCTAAAATACATTACAAAGAAAACTTGAGGTTAAGAAACCAATATATGCTTTACAGCAGGGGTTTCAATTCATGTAGCTCATGTGTATTCATGTTTTCCTGCCCAGTTTCACATACTTATAATATTATAAAAAAATTAAATTAATTTTAGTCAAATTATTTATTTTTATTTTTATAATGGTAAGAAATCTCAATAATTGTACAAATAAAAACAAACAATAAACATTGAGCACGTCCATTAATTTTTTTTATGCCAATTTAGTCCATTAATTTTAAAAAAGTGATAATTTAATCTAAATGATTAATTTTATATTTTTCAAAAAGTACTTTATTTATTTATTTTTTTAAATGCATTTGAAAAATAAAATTTCAACATGAATAATCGTTGAAAAGTAAAATTTTTTATTAAATGAAAACAAACGTGAATATTAACCATTTGGATCTATGATGTTACTTTTTTTAAAGTTGATACACTAAATTTTACAAAAATGCTACTAAAAATAAATGATCAATTTTAAAATAATAGTAAACACCTTAATTATTTTAATAATTAAATCTAACTAATTTTTTTTAGGAAATTACCAAAAATAGCACCCCTTAAAAATTATAATAACAAAACTAGCACCCCTGTGTTCAATTAAAATTGAACGTTTAATATTGAACGTTCAATATTCAATTTGAACGTAAAATATTGAACGTTCAATATTAAATAGGTCTAATTGTCGTCATTCAATTCTAATTGAACGGATAATATTGAACGAGTCTAAATTATCATCGTTCAATTTTAATTGAACACAGGGGTGTTAGTTTTGTTATTATAATTTTTAGGGGGTGTTAGTTTTGTTATTTTCTCATTTTTTTTTATACTACCCTATATAATCATGTTAATAAATATAGTACACGTCATCGTTCAAATGGAAAACACGTCATAAAATACTTAGCAAGTTAACATTTGTCTATTAGCATGGAGGTTAATACTAATTTGCTAGATATATATGGTACCTTAGAAACCAATATGTCAAATGAACTTGATAAAAGTTTCCAAAAGAATGAGTTGCCTCTATCTACATGATCTAAACCTTCTCTTCCCAACAAGATCAACACCATTCTTCCTCCTCCAACAACTTCTTCGGACCTCGATCGAAGGAACAAAGAGAAATCCTCTTGGAATTGCTTATAATATGCTTGGGACACAGCTAATGGACTCAGTTCAGAAATGTAAATAGCTCCTTTGTTCATAGATTTGCCTTTTTCATCAAAAAGAGTTGGAGGAACCTGAATGCACCACTGTCTCATTGTTACAAACTCTCTTCATAAGTGTAAAATAGTTATTATGTATCTTTCTTCTAAAGTAATGCATTGTTACAAACTTTCCCTCAATGTTATAATTATATCGTTAGTACAATGATGTTCGAAAACTTAACGGATTGGTGTTTTTTTTTTTTTTTCAATTTTATGCATGTATAGCTCTAGCATTATATTTTTTAAACACCATTATCAAATTTTTCATGTTTGTAACACATAATATAACATTAACAGCATAAATATATGAGTGAAAATTTGTACTACAACTCAAAATACATACCCAACACGACACTATACAAATTATTTTTTAATCAAAATTAACTATTAAATCTTTTATGTTTGTAGAGATATTGGATTTTATTACCATTATAAATAAATAAACTAACTAAAAATCATTTAATTTTTCTATAATATGCAGAAAAAAAAATGTGAATTTGAAAGAAAAAAAATATGAACATGAACAAATATGATACGAACATGCACATCCCACATGAATTACCACCCTACATAAATGTAACAACCTTGGTATGTTTGAAGGCAAAGAACACAATAAGGTCTAATGCAAAATAAATAACACATTTGATTTGAATCAGTGAACTAAATGTTGGCATGAATTCTATTTATAACTAATATAATCAAAATAAATGGAAAATTTTGGTCAATTATGTATTATGTAGGAGAATATTTATTTTTTTTATTCAGAAATTTCTTTTTCTTATTTAGAGATTTAATTATGTAATTATTTCTAACGATAACTAGGAGATATTTTTTATTTTCTAGCTGTAGACTTTTATGAATAGTTTTTCTTTCCTAATTAAGCTTTTATTGTGTTACTATTCATTCTCATCGTGAGAAAAATATTACACACTGAATTATTCAAATCCTAATGATCATAGGATCTTACTATCCTTACCTTATTGCTACTATCTTAGCTTACCTTTGCCTCACTATAACCTTATCCTAAAATTGTTGTCGACTCTACTCTCGATTCCAAAAAGGATCATGATTGGATTCTTGACTTTGGTGTAACCAACCGTATAACATTCAATGCTTCTTTGCTTTGCGGTCATAGTCCACCCAATTGCTCTACTTTTGCAAATGCTAATGGTGTGGCATATTCGATTACTTTTGCTGAAAGTGTTGATTTAACTCTCTCTAACCTTGGAACATACCTTACTAGTTCCTACACTCCCAAATAATCTGCTATCTATTCCGTAATTAAATTATTTAGTATTAATTTATCCTACTTTTTGTATTCTTTAGGATCTCAAAACCAGGGAGATTATTGGACATGGTACTAAGAGAGGGGGGGCTATACCATGTGAATGATATGTGTGCGGGAAGATCTCTATTAGTCAAGAGTTCAAACCTTACATTCAAAGACGATCAAATTTGGCTATGCCATATTCACTTAGGTCATGTGCCATTTGGATATTTAAACACATATTTCCTTTTTTTTATTTTTGGATTGTAACTCCTCAAATTTTAAGTGTGATACTTGCATATTGGCCAAGAGTTACCTTACTGCTTATTCTCCTAGTTTAAATAAAAGATTTGTCCCATTTAATTTGATTCATTCTGATGTTTGGGGTCCTGTTTTAGTTACTACAACTTATGGTTTCCATTGGTTTGTGATTTTTGTTGATGATTACTCGTATGACATGGTTATATTTATTGCAAAATAAGAGTGATGTATCTGATTGTTTTGGCATGTTTCACAAGATAATTCAAACACAGTTTTTTGCTACTCTAAAAGTGTTACATTCTGATTATGGGTGTAAATTCGTGTGAGTTAGGCTAGTTCGAGTTGGCACAACTAACACAGCCAAAATTGGTTCAACCCTAGTTCAATTCAAATTTAATTCGAGCTAGCAAATATTAGCTCGAACCCAAACAAAATATAAATAAACTAGCCCAAACTAGCTCAAATTGCTATATATATATTTAATATGACTTTTTTATTAAAAAATTATGTTTAATAATTAAAGCTCAAACAACATTACATAAAACAATAATATATATATATATATATATATATATATAAGAAAAAATTAATTATTAATGCAAAAAATTGATTACTAAATTAATCAAGAAATGAGTAAATGCATTAAATCTAAAAGTTAGAAGTCGTCATGCTCTCATGAAAACTCACATTTAAAATAAATAGTTCTCAAGTCCAAATAAAATTTATTCTAGCTATTAAACAAAAAAAATAGAGATGAGTAGGTTAAATAAATATACTTACTAAAAAATAAATAAATTAAAATGTTACACGAGAACATAACTTTTTTTATATACACAATAATAAAACTTTGACTATTACATAATATATATTTCTGAAGACAATGAACAAGTGGATAAGAGAATACCATAATACAGGTTGATAAAAAAATTAAAATTTTTACTTCAAAACTAATACCTAATCGATTTAAAAATAGAAACTTCATAATACTGATTTAAATTAAATATAAATATTATTTTTTGTTTAAAGATTTAGGTAGATTTAAATGCTAAATGCATTAATATCAAAGAATGTAGCATAATATTATGACAAAATGAATAAATTATAATTATTTATTCATTATCAGCTTATTTTTCAAAAGAAAAGAGAATAAAAATAACTAATATATCATAAAAGAGAAGTACTAAAAGAAATGAAAGATTATTTTAATTTTAGTATATGCTTTTTAATTTTTTTATTTAAAATTTTATTTTATTTTATTTCGAGCTAATGGGCTAGCTCTAATCCAGCTCAAATTTTTTTAGGTTATTCGAGCTGGGCCAAAACAAGCCCAAATTTAATTTGATTTGTGTTCGATTCGTGTTTTTCGATTCGATCAATCGAGCTATAACACAAATTACCACCACTAATTCTGATAATAGAGGTGAATATGTTAATCGAACACTGCAAAGTTATTTTTAAAATCATGGTATTATTCATGAGACTACGTGTCCATATACACAATAGCAGAATGGAGTGATCGAACAAAAAAATTGACAAACTCTTGAGATTACCCGTGTTTGTCTCATTGGTGCTTATATGGAACCACACTTTTAGAAGGAAGCTATCACATCTACACTTCTGTAGGTTTTGAGGTATTTAAAGTCCACATCAAAGAAGGGTCAAGTATTTTTCAAACATGGACATGTTCAAAATATGTGGTATACAGACTCAGATTAAGCATCAAAAGGGGATAGGAAGAGAATTACCTCTAATTATTGTATATTTGTAGAGGATAACTTAGTTACTTGGAAGAGCAAGAAGCAAAAAGTATTGTTTCTGTCTAGTACTGAAGCTAAGTATCGTGCTATAGTGAAAAGTATTTGTGGCTAAAAAGGCGTATGAGAGAGCTAGATTTTTTGACAAAGACTTCAATGAAATAGTATTATGATAATTCGTATGCAATTAAGATTGCTGAAAATCATGTTCAACATGATAGAATGAGACATGGAGAGATTGATAGCACTTTCATCTATGAAAAATTGTAGGAGAAGATTATTCAAGTTTTTTATATCAAGACTACTGAACAATTGACAGATATGTTAACCAAGATTATTTCAAATTAAGCTTTTACTGATTTATTTGTCAAGATGGGCATTTATAATATCTATACATTATCATGAGGAGTGTTGACGTAAATTTCATTTATGATTGATATAATTAAAATAAATGTGAAAGATTTAATTAACTATGTATTATTTAGGAGAATATTTATTTTCTTTATTTAAATATTTATTTTTCTTATTTAGAGATTTGATTTTGAAATTATTTCTAGTCATAACTAGAAAATATTTTTCCTTTTCTAACTATTGATTTTTATGAATAGTTTTTCTTTTCCTAAGCTTGTATTGTATCATCAGGGGTGGAGTTATATGAGGGGCTGGGTAGCCTCGGTAAACTATTTTATAAAAAATTAATTATATGTATATTTTTAGCGTTAAATAAATATTTTATTTATAATAATATATTTTGTCTAATTTTTCTATACATATTTTGGTATATATTAACAATATTTAACAAATATGTAGATAAAAATGATATGAATCGTAAATAAAATAATTAAGTATATATCTTTTTTTTTTCATGTATTTGGTTACTATTAGTAACAAAAATAAAATTATAGTCGTATACTACATAAAAATTCTTCTTAAATGTGATAATCCAAAAAAATTAAATATTTAACTTTAGATTAAACATTATAAAAATAAAATTAAAAAAATAAGTATATGATAAACTTCATATTAAAGCTTTTAAGTTTATATTCATCATATTTTATTTCAACTCAAATTTTAACTTTATTTAATATTATATTTGACATTTTATTTTAATAATCTTTTAGAATTTATTTAAAGTTATTTTTATTATTATTACATATATTTTTAAATATAGTCTCAGGTTTAAAATTATAAATCATATTTTATTTTTTATATTTTCATATGTTTATTTTAATTTTAGTTTTAACAACTATCAATTTTGAGGTGTTTAATTGAGCTTTCAATTTATTTAAATTTTTTTGTTAATAAATTTATTTTATTCATGAATGATACTAATACTTATTAACTTGTTATATTTTGTTTAATTTTCGTTATAAGTTAATTATAATGTATTAACTTTATATTTTTTGAATGATAATTTTATGTCTCTATTATAATATTACATGAAGAAAAATTTGTTATTAAATTAAATATAGTAAAATATAGTCAATTTTAGTCCCCTTTAAACAAAAATTTCTGGGTCCGCCCCAATATATGACTTTTTATATCTCATAAAGAAAAAAATATTAAATGCTGAATTATTCAAATCTTAAATCTTAATTCTATATGAGTCTAAAGATAATGATCATACGTACCCTTGAGAGCCAGTGCAAACTATTTGACGAAAAGATAAAGTGTATACTGCAGTTAGGAAAAAGTCTTCCATAAAAAGAACCAGGATAGCCTCCAATGAAGATAGAAGGAAACCCATCATTTGTTTCTTCATTAAATTGCTTAATGAAATCTGGTAAGGATTTGAAGATTGAGTTGAAATCATTGGTTGGAAGATCATTCAGGTAGATTCTCAACTCTTGTGGTTGATGCAATATTTTTCTGCTACTCACTTGGACAGCTTGGATGATATCTCTAATTACTGATAAAGTATTGGGTCCAGATGAACAACCCAAATCAGCAATGCCCAAGCTCTTTGGAGTTAGTGAAAGATAAAGTTCTTGTATTGTTTTAGTTGTGATGTGTTTCACTTTATCATAGGCCTTTTTCTGTTCAAAATAAAAATGAAAATTAAGAAGACATCAAGTTGAACTAAGATTTTAACTGTTTTGCTTTTGAGATAGTATTTAAAAAAAAAACGTTTTTGCACGAAACGGAAAATGATTTTAAAGCTCAAAAAGCACATTTTGGTAAATATTTTGTTCGACTTTCTTTTGAAATTGTTTTGACATCAACTATTTTTAAACGAAGCACAAGTAAATTAATCTTAATGGTGTGCTATATACTAAAAATGTGTATGAGTGAAAATAAAAGAGAAGCAGACCTGGAGTGAAGAATTTCTGGCATAACTAGTGTGGCCTATTCCACCATTCGTGTGGAAAATTTTCTCAATATCCATGCTAGTATTGAGACTTTTCTAACTTTCTCTGCCTTAAAAGCCCTTTGGCGTGCTAGATTGTTCTGTTTTAAAGGCACACTTAAATAATGAAGTTCTTGGTTATCAGAAAATTAAAAAAATGAAGTTCTTTTAGTTTTGATTTTTCTGTCTTATAAAAAAAAAATTGATATTTTCTGCTGAGTTTTCTTATATTATCTTGTTATCTGAAGAAATTAATGATTAAATTTTAATTCTAAAGGTGGACCCCTAGGGCCCCCCAGCTGCACTAATTGCTAAAACAAGAAATTTTACGCAGTTCAAGTTCCTTTTTTGTTTTGACAATTTAAAGAAAGTGGGGCTATTAATAGCCGACATTATTTTATCCATAGACCAACAAAGCTTACTTGTATGTTTTTTGGCCTTTTTAAAAATCAAACTTAATCCAAATAGGTAATTAAGGAATTTTTTTCAGGACACTAAAACTCCCTATTTTTGATGTGAACTGTGAAGTGCTCATTTTCCACATTAATTAACTTTAGTTAGGGCACTTGTCAGTTTAAGAAATTGGTAAATAGGTGGGTTATGTATAAGCTTTTAACCAGCCATGTTGATAAATGACAGGTAAGGAGTGTTGGTCAGTCAATAGAGTTGTAGACAAATTTGATATATAGAATCTTTTTTTCTTCTTCTTTATATATATATCATCTCTGATTAGTCTAAATCAATTAATTTCAAGTTTCCAACTACAATAAATTAATTTGAATATATATAGTCATGGAAACAGCATGGCATATGACTATATGTCCATAATTTGGATTAATCCCAATTGAAATTTGTGGCTAGCAATCTTCTCGTTGTGTCAATTGTGTTGTGCTGGATGTGAAAATAATAATAATAATAATAATTCAGAAGCATTTTTAAGTTTAATTGTATAATAAAATTATTTTGTATAAATAAAATTTTATTTTTAATTTTATCTTCGGTGCATAAATAATTTATTTTTTATATCGTAAAAAAGTAAATATGTTTTTGCATGTTAAAATATGTGGTGTATATTGCAGTGGCTTTTATTGGACCATATTGCAAAGAGACAACTCAACTAGTGAAAGTCTATAAATGGAAAACTCTACTTATTTTAAGATGAGATAAGATCTTAACTTATATGGAACGACGTGATGAAATGAAGTATTTATTCTCACTTTCAATATCTAAATTTGTGATAGAAATGAAAAGGAGTAATGAGTACATATCGTTGTATGATGTGGTTAAGCTGTCAATTTCAAACAAGTAAATATAAAACGCTACATGGATTGGGTAAGTACCACAACTTTTGTGATAATCAATTAGATAGAAATGTTCGGTTTGTTCACTGTTCAACGTCTACCTTTATTTCCACATGACAGGAGCAACTAGTTATATATATCATTGTCACTCTGCATGCGCAAAGCACATCATGACGAGACGAGACAAGTCTTGGTCTTGTAATTTTTGTAGGCAAATCAAACAGTATTCATAAGCACTATTACTTGAAAACAATAATGGGCACGATGGGCTGTTTGCCACTAAAGAGTCCATTACAACCGCTGCATAGTTTGAAGTTTTTATGTTTGGAATATTTCCTTAAATGTTTGAGGAGTGTAATTCTGAGACATCTTATAAGTTCACCTTTTGCCGTGTTGTGTTCTTGAGATAGTTTTTTGACTACTATTTTTGATTTATTCTCTTTTCAGAAATTATGACAATGTGATCTAATAATTTTAACTTATTTTTGTCTTAATTTTAGCTTTGGGATGTTGTGTAGTAACTTGATGAATTATTTAGAGCAGAAAATACTAATAGCATAACAATATTTTTATTTTTGAAAACATTAATAAATCATTAAATTGTGAGATAAATTTTTAAATTACTCTAAAATTAGTATTTTTTTTTATTTTTATTTTCTAAAATAACAACTCCCGTTATTTTCTTTGCGATCTTTTACTAAATTGAGGAATTGACTTCTAAATTTATTAAGTTCTGATTTCTGAACTTTGGGATTCGGAAGTTGCTTTGGAACTTGACATTGTGAAATTTTGAGCATAGGTGGTTCGCATATGTTGTGAGTTGTGACCTTGTATTTTAAAAATTATAATTTGGAGCTTAAAATTACCACCAATGTATTTCTTAACAATATTTAGTTAAAAAAAATTTTAAATAAAAAAATTATTGATTAGTTGGTTGATATTTGCTTATGAATTTTTTTTTTTTTTTTTTTTTGCTTTTCTCAAAATAAAAAAATATTAATAAATTTTAATGATTATTATTATTTTTTATATTTTGTCGTGTTTTCTTTTCATGTTATCAATATCAAAGTTATGGACTTGATTATTTATTTCTAAGTGTTAGATAAAAAAATATGATTTAAAAAATATTTTTAAAGATCTTTGAACGACATGATATTTTTATAACGATTAGTTACAAAATTATGAAGTATCTCCTCCCTCTTTTTTTTTTCTCTCTATTTTTATTACCATTATATGAAACAAGAAAAAATAGAAAAAATGGAAGGAAAAAAAAACAATAGGATTATTTTTAGATAGAATGCTGCTGAATATCCCGAATTAATTTTATACACAATTATCAGATTGTGAGAAGTACATTTATCAAGCAATCTTAACGAGGTAAGAGAATAAAACCTACAACTAAATAAAAGTTAAGCGGTAACGTTGTTAGAATTTAAATTGTTATCGTATCTATACTAATTTATTAGTGACTTTTTTATGATTTAATTGTTTAGCATAATATTTTTTTATGTGTAAAATTTTATTTTTAATTTTTTTTAAGAAAAAATATATATATTCATTTTTTTTATAACGTAAATGAACATATGTGTATATGTGTTTTAGTGTTAGAAAAAAATTAACATATATTTTTTTTATTGAGGGAGTTAAAAATAAAATCAGTTAAATAAAAAAGTCATTTATATACAGGAGGGTAATTTTATTTACTAATAATAACACTAAGATATAAGTAATTATAAAAGATAAAATGAATATTTTATAATTTTTTATGTGATAATAATAAAAATAATTATAATAATATAATTACTCTACAAGTTAGATCGACACTCGAGAGATTAAGTTTTACTCACGCTACAATCGCAAGTAGAATATATCTTCTTAAAGGAAAACTCTCTACAATTTATTAAAATTGTATCTGCTCAATTCTCTGAGATTTTAAGTGTTTTTCATTTGCCATTGGTTTACTTAGTTCACAATGGCTACCAAAAAAAAAACACACTAGCCAAACGTGTGTAAATAAATATTTTTACCACATAATTTTTAAGTGTAAGAATTAATGTAAATAATTGTATTAGGCAAGTGCTTCCATAATTGTTTTAGGCAAGTGCATAATTAGCTTCTGTATATATTTATGGTTAGTCAATGAAATTACCACAGAATCATCTTCTTTTATGATATCAGAGACCTAGGCGCATTTCCTCTCCTTCAAGCTTCCGCCGCGCCTGTTGTTGCTCCGCCAAACACCACCCCTTCTTCCTCCATCAGCCCCTATGTCTGACTCAAAATCATCCTTTCATCCCGCTCTTGCTGTTTCCAACATCAAGACCTACATCTCCATTACTCTTGAGATGGAGAACGTCCAATATGCGACGTGGGCGGAGCTATTCAAAATTCATTGTCGATCACACAAGGTTATCCACCACATCATCTCACCGGAAAAAGGCAAGGAGAAGGTGCCAACAACCGATGATGGAAAGGAGCTATGGTTGACACTCGATGCAACGGTTCTCTAGTGGATTTATGCCACGATTTCTAGTGACTTGTTGCACACAATTCTTGAACCTGACTCAACGACAATGGAGGCTTGGAATCGATTGCGTGACATCTTCCAAGATAACAAAAACTCACGTGCCGTAACCCTTGAGCAAGAATTCTCTCACACAAACATGGAGGATTTCCCGAATGCCTCTGCGTATTGTCAAAGGCTCAAAGTACTGTCGGATCAACTCAAGAATGTCGGAGCACCGGTCTCGAATAACCGGCTCGTTCTTCAAATGGTCGTCGGTCTCACCGAAGCCTATCGTGGTGTTGGAACACTCATATGGCAAAGCAACCCGCTTCCTCAATTCTACCAAGCCCGATCTATGCTTACTTTGGAGGAGGCGGGCATGGCAACACAGGTGGCTACCGGTCTTGGTGCAGCAATGGTGGCTACGGAGTCGGTTGATGCATCCTCATCTGGAGACAACTACCATCAAAACCGTAACAACGGTGGTGGCAAAAAGGGTCAAAACCGCGGTGGTGGCCGCGGCGGTGGCAAGAGCGGTGGCTGCAGTGGCAGCGGTACCGGCCGTGGTGGCGCGCAGCAACAACCTTGGCAGGGAGGTTGGAATAGCAGACAGTGGCCTTGGCATTGGATGCCTTGGGCTATCCCCCCTTGTCCTTACCCATCCACTCCTTGGGCCAAGCCTAATGCTCAACAACGCCCACCCTACCCAGCAGCAGGGGTTCTTGGGCCCAGACCTCAGGAAGCTTTTTCCGCCACCACTCCTACACCGACTGACATCGAGCAGGCAATGCACACTCTTGGGCTTACTCCTCCGGACCCGAACTGGTATATGGACACTGGTGTCACCTCTCACATGACGTCCTCGCAAGGTACTCTCTCGTCTTATTTTAATTTGAGCAACAATAATCGTGGTATCATTGTCGGAAATGGTCATTCAATTCCAATTCGTGGTTATGGTCACACAAACTTGTCTTCCCCGTACCCTCCTTTATCTCTCAAAAATGTCCTTCATGCTCCTCAACTTATTAAATACTTAGTGTCAGTTAGAAAATTCACTACTGATAACTTTGTTTCTGTTGAATTTGATCCCTTTGGGTTTTCTGTGAAGGATTTCCAGACGGGGAAGCATCTCATGAGATGTGATAGTCAGGGCGAGCTTTATCCCATCACCACCAAAGCCACCACTAGTCAAGTCACCTTACCATCAACTTTTGCAGCTTTAGCACCATCTTTATGGCATGAACGATTGGGTCATCCAGGAGCCTCTGTTTTTGACTCTCTTAGGCTAAATAAATTTATTGAGTGTAATAAGACTAGTAATTCTCATGTTTGTCATTCTTGCCCGCTTGGGAAACATGTTAAATTACCTTTTGTTGCTTCAAATTCATGCACTCTTATGCCTTTTGATATTATCCATAGTGATCTTTGGACATCTCCCGTTTTGAGGTCTTTGGGGCATCGATATTATATTCTTTTGTTAGATGATTACTCTAATTTTTTGTGGACATTTCCTTTGTCTAAAAAGTCTCAAGTTTTTTCTACATTCCTATCTTTTAGAGCTTTCATCCGCACTCAATTTGAACGGAAAATAAAGAACATTCAATGTGATAATGGTAGGGAATTCGATAACAGGCCGTTTTGGGAATTTTGTAAAGCTAATGGTTTATCCTTCCGCCTTTCATGTCCACATACTTCATCACAAAATGGAAAAGTCGAAAGAAAAATACGAACCATTAACAACATTATTCGTACTCTACTTGCCCATGCTTCTATACCACTATCATTTTGGCATCAAGCACTACAAATGGCCACATACCTTCTCAACATTCTTCCAAGCAAACTTTTAGCCTATCAATCCCCACTCAAAATTCTCTATAAAAAACAAGCAACTTATTCTCATCTTCGGGTGTTCGGGTGCTTATGCTATCCTCTCTTTCCCTCCACCACTATAAATAAGCTTCAACCCCGATCCACCCCATGTGTCTTTTTGGGTTACCCGTCTAATCATCGTGGCTACAAATGCTATGATTTGTTCTCCAACAAAATCATAATAAGTCGTCATGTAATCTTTGATGAATCCTAATTTCCGTTCGCTAAGCTGCACCCTCCAACAAACCATTCATATGATTTTTTGGATGATGGGTTGTCACCCTATTTGGTCCACCATTTACAAACTAGCCCAACTACTCAAACCCAACAAACTCCACCCACATCTCCTCAGCGGGCCGCAACACATTCTCCAAGCCCAACTTCCACTACACCTACTGACAGGTCCGCTGCTCCCCCCACCTTTCAACCCACGAGACCAACCCCAGCTCATCCCACTACTAATCCGGCCCAAGGGCCCGTCACATGCAGTCAACATGGGATTGTCAAACCAAACAAAAGGTACAACCTTCTTACCCATGTCACAAAATCACCTCTTCCCCGTAATCCCGTGTCGGCCTTTAAAGACCCAAATTGGAAAATGGCTATGGATGATGAATATAATGCTCTTATTAAAAATAAGACGTGGGAGTTGGTGCCCCGTCCAGTTGATGTGAATATTATTTGATCTATGTGAATTTTAGACATAAAGAAAAATCTGACGGTTCTTTTGAGCGGCATAAAGCCCGACTTGTAGGTGATGGTAAAACTCAACAGGTTGGCATGGATTGTGGTGAAACGTTTAGTCCGGTGGTCAAACCGGCGACTATTCGTACAGTCCTCAGTCTTGCTCTCTCAAAAGCTTGGTCTATACATCAGCTTGACGTTAAAAATGTGTTTTTGCATGGAGAACTACAAGAAATTGTGTATATGCATCAGCCCATGGGTTTTAGGGACCCAAATCATCCTGATTATGTCTGTCTATTGAAGAAATTTTTGTATGGGCTCAAGCAAGCTCCTCGGGCTTGGTACAAGCGATTTGCTGATTATATTTCCACTATTGGGTTCTCTCACAGCAAGTCAGATCACTCTTTTTTCATCTACAGTAAGGGTACTCATATGGCTTACATTCTTCTGTATGTGGATGATATTATATTAACTGCCTCCTCTGATGATCTTCGCAAATCTATCATGTCACATCTCAGTTCAGAATTTGCCATGAAAGACTTGGGGCCATTGAATTATTTCTTGGGTATAGCTGTAACTCATCATGCAGGTGGTCTATTTTTATCTCAAAAAAAATATGCAGAAGAAATCATCGAACGAGCTGGCATGTCTTCTTGTAAGCCAACTACGACTCCGGTTGATACTAAACCGAAGCTAAGTGCTACTTCTAGCACACCTTATGATGATGCATCACATTATCGCAGCCTTGCAGGTGCCCTCCAATATCTAACCTTCACAAGGCCCGACATATCATATGTTGTGCAACAAATTTGCTTATTTATGCATAATCCGATGGAGGAACACATGCTTGCTCTCAAGCGAATTATACGCTACATTCAGGGCACTATGAATTATGGATTGCATCTTTATCCATCCTCAACAACCACTCTTTTTTCTTATATTGATGCTGATTGGGGTGGATGTCCAGATACCAGACGTTCAACATCTGGTTATTGCGTTTTCCTTGGTGATAATTTGATCTCTTGGTCCTCTAAACGACAGGCAACTTTATCTCGTTCTAGTGCCGAAGTCGAATACCGAGGGGTCGCAAATGTAGTTTCTGAGTCCTGTTGGTTACGAAACCTTCTTCTCGAGCTTTGATGTCCTATTCATAAAGCTACATTGGTCTACTTTGACAATGTTAGTGCGATTTATCTTTCTAGCAATCCTATTCAACACCAGCGCACTAAACATATTGAGATGGATATTCATTTTGTTCGCGAAAAGGTTGCTCGTGGACAAGTACGTGTCTTACATGTCCCGTCGCGTTATCAAATTCCAGATATTTTCACGAAAGGGCTTCCATTGGTTCTATTTGAAGATTTTCGGGACAATCTCAGCATACGGCAACCTCCCACCGCTTCAACTGCGGGGGTGTGTAAGAATTAATGTAAATAATTGTATTAGGCAAGTGCATAATTAGCTTCCATAATTGTATTAGGCAAGTGCATAATTAGCTTCCATAATTGTATTAGGCAAGTGCTTCCATAATTGTATTAGACAAGTGCATAATTAGCTTCTGTATATATTTCTGGTTAGTCAATGAAATTACCACAGAATCATCTTCCTTTATTAAGTTTATTAAAAAAGTATCAACAAATTTTAATTTATTATTTTCATGCCATTAAATTTTATAAATATTACAAAAATATTATCGAAATTTTTTTGATTACTTTCATACCATTTAACTTTAAAAAATGTTACAAAAATATCATCAAATTTTTTTTTTTACTTTCATACTATTAAACTTTACATAATGTTATAAAAATATCATCGATGTTAATCAATTAGTTAGAGTTAAAGATAAGTTATACGTACATCAAATATATTTTTATAATATTTTCATAATTTAGACTAACTCATTTTTATTTAATTTTTGTGCAAACTTATTTAAAATATATATATAACTATTTAAAAAAATAATTAACATATATATATATATATATATATATATATATATATATATATATATATATATATATATATATATATATATATATATATATATATATATATATATATATTTGATTTTGGCTTTACATCTTAATGAACGACTAATTTTGAACCAACTAATTTTGGCTATTGAGCTAAAATTAAATTAATTGAGCCCAACTGATTCCATCCTTATGAATCCGACCCAACCTTTATGTAATCCTTCATGTAACTTTTAGATTTTAAATACCTAAATACACATAACGCATCGTCTAATTTTAGAGGAAATTAGCAGTAAAAAATAGGGTTGAAAATAAATTAATCGGTTTAATTTACATGTCTACCAAAATTAATCACAAACCAACCTATTTAATTAAAGTCAATCAATTTAATTTATTCAATTCAATAAAAATCAACCTATTTAATTTATTTATATTTAATTCAACTGCATAACATATTTATTCAAAAATATATATACACATATTTGAATAAAATTATCACATATAATATTAATTAAATAAAATTATTAAAATTAAAATATGTAATAAATTTTAAGCTTATAAATATGATTTATTATGATCATATTTAAATAGATTTCAAACCAACCGACAAAAATCGACCTAAAGATTTCGGAAAAAATTTAACGATCTAGGCATTTTGTTAAAATCATGCCCATCAAATCACGCTCGTATCATTCAATAAGTAAAATAGTGGTGAACCCCCGTACAGAAACAGGGGTTTCCAAAAATTGACGAGCGAACCAGAAACCAAAGTAGGGTCCGACTCACTCGCCCAGAAAACTGTGTGTTCGTAACAGTAAGTGTTGGCATGACCCGCCATCACAAAACGATCATTGACGTGTCACCCTTCACCCCTGACAGGACGGGTTAAAAATTTTATTGCGCACCTCTTTCTTTTTATATATTCTTCAGTCTTTTGCTCTACCTTAAGCCGCCGATGTGGGATATAAACCAAGCGTCTTTTCTTTTCCCTATCGGTTTTTTGCTGTGATAAAGAAGCTATACCTTGTTTTAAGCTGACTATTTATTGCATATATTAACATAATCATCTGCTTCTTTCAGCTAATCCAAGGATATCCAAATAACCATATATCACTCTGTCGAAATAAATAACCCAACTTATATTCTTAAGCTGAGTTTTCACTTTCTTGAGTTGTTATTTGGACCAAGTTTCAAGAGTATTTTTATTGAGGACAAGGTAACCCAAAACATGAACTAGTTCTATTTGCACTAATTCACCCTTCTGTTTACGTATCCATAAAAAATTTGGTCTCCATTTTAACAAAACCTAATTCGGATCCATAAACGTGAAAGGACATGGAAGGTAGTTACAAGTTTTGTTCAATGAACATAATGCCCTTGACAATAACTTTTAGATTATCCATGGTTGACAGCTCCCAGTAGACTTGACAGTGATGGATGGCAAATTTCTCCTCATATGCTACCGGTCTAATTTGCTCGTATTTCAGAAATAATTTACAGTTAGATGAACTTGGCTATAAACATTTCATTGTGGACTCGAATACATCACAACTACAGGCTAGGAAATCACAAAAATAGAAAAATGGAAAGAAAAAAAAAACCCTATCCCTTTAGGTCCTTATTTTGGGGTGCTAATAGGGAGGACTTCCTGAGTTAAAGGAAAAGGGTGGAAGAAGAGACATATTGCTGAGATGTCATCCATAGCGATGTTCTTTCTCTTGCGTTTCCAGGCATGGACAGCGTACTCTACTAGTCTCTTAGCTGCCTTTGCTCTATCTGGTGTTGAAGCTACAATCTTTACTGCTTCTTGGTTAGAAACAACATCCCATACCTAATGCAGAAAAAGGCATAAACAACATTTAAACCTTGACATACATTATCTTCCTTCAGCCAATTTTTAAATTTTTTGTTCGTGACGTTGGATGCACAACTAGAAAGCACTTTTAGAGACCCATGTTTTTCCATGCATTTGACAGTGAAATGAAAAGTGCTTCAAAGCATCATAAGTGTTTGTTATGCACTTTTTATTAAGAATGGTTCATATAGCTATTTGTGGTTAACGGAGAAATCTGTAAGAGGGATAATTCATACTCCATCTGTTGCCAGTACAACAAATTGGTCTCTGCTTGTTATGCTTCTCTGTGTGACTTCAGGCACAGATATGAGTCCAAAATCTTTCACGCAGTAATCACCAAAGGCCCTAGACATTGCAAGTCCCGGTGATTCCTCATCCGGCAGCCAGACCCTATGAACACCAGGTTCATCATGTAAGCAAAATACCCGACCATTACATTGAGTTATACGCTCAGCCTCCTCTGCATATATAAGAAGCAAAATAAGAAAACATAACCAATGTTATTATCATATGAGAGATTGAGAAGGAGGAAGAAGAATGACCAGGTAAATTGGGCTTGAAATCAACAGTGAGCTGAACAGGCATCAAGATCCCATCATCTGAAGTGGTAGCTAGCACGGCACGGGAATCTCCAACATTTGCTATAATAATGTTTTCACCCTGGCCAATTCAAAATTTCAATACACATATTCATAGATCAGAATTTTACTTCCTCATGAAATGAACTTAAAGACATTTAACCACTTAATCCTCTACAAGTAGCAGCCAGTGTCCAAGTCAGTTTTTCTTGTCAGTCAAAACAACGAACACCGATGGCAATCATTCTACAGAAGAAACTTCATTTACCTGTCTAACAATGCTCAAAGCAGTTGTTCCACTATAGAAGGAATCAATTTTTCGATGCTGCTCAAGCTCAAGATCAATAGCAGCACATGCTTTAATATAAGAGTGCTTCCATATATCAAACCGGTGAAGCTTTTTGTCAGCATCCAAATCCAAGCCTAGTTCTAAGGAAGTTTGAGCCAGTGTCTCCTGCCAATTGCACAACAAAGATGAAGGCATAGATTCTCTAACAACTTTTGCCACAAAATGACCCCAAGGTCCATGTCCATCAAAAACCCCACAAAACAACATATCTTCTTGGCATCCAAATTCCTATCACCAAAACAAAAGACATTCAAAAAATTTCACTTCCAAAACAAGAAAAAATAATTGTACACGATGGAGATTTTTAAAGTAGGTATCTTCTAATTACCTCCCAAACAATGCAGCAATCTTGGTTTATTCCCTTATGGCCTCTCTTTGAGAAAACCGAGGCAAAATTGTTGGAACCAATAGCATTTACTACACCGGAAGCTCGTAATATTAAGTCATTCTTCTTTGCCTCCTTTGCCATAACATCAACAGTCTCTCTACCGCCACGATTTTCAGAGTTCCTTCCTTTCTTTAGTGACAATGATCTAGCCAGACCATTGAACATTGATGATAAGTGCCCCATAAGCTCTTTTATTCAACTCCCACAACTTATTGTTGTAGATATAAAACCTGAACATTAAGCTTTTAAACAAGTCATATATAGCCTTTATAGGTACTAGGAAGAACAAGTGGACAGAAAAGAAAATTATTGATACATGTACGGTAAGAAGTTTTACATTAAAATTTTCCCACTTGTGTAAACATTCTAACACGACAACCAAACATGAGATTTAGGCATCTTGAAATTGAGTAATACCGTGACCGAGTAAAAGACACTATCTGACTCAGAAAGTTAAGAATCTGGGAATTAACTATCAGAAACAAACAAAATAACGGTGAATTTGTGAGACTATGCAGAGAATATTGAAGCCTACATGGAATTCCAGCATTTCACATGTAGTTTTTTTATTGAATGGAAGAAAAGAAGAAAATGAAAAACAAAAAATTAAATTGTTAGTCCAAAGAAACGATTCAAATGATTAGTTGAATTGGGTCGCTAAGGGAAGGCAGCAACAAGTTGCAATATTTAAAGTAAGCTATTTTATCGCTTTTGTAATATCCGAGAATCCACTCAACCAAAGCTAGTTCTAGTATATGCTCTGCAATCAAAAAAGAAGATCCGCGTCGTTTGGTTGCTGAGAAAACCAAGGAAAGGCAAGATGTTGAATAATGAAAAGCAATTCAGATGGGAAAATATTCTTGTTCTCTTCTTTATCTCGTTTTCCTGAGTTTGAAATAGTTTTGCTGCCCATATTCTAAATATCAATTTCTCTATAAACCCCAAAGAAATTTTACAATTTCATTGAAAACCCAGATGAAACTGCAAAGAAAGAGCTAAAAAACAAATAAAGGTTGGATCTTTTCATCTTTAACATATGGAAATAAAAGGGAAAAAAAAAATGCAGAGCTAGCTTGATCTTTCCATTTCTATTGTTATCTCCAATAATATGGGAATCAACAAAAACCCACAAAGAACACTCAAAAAAGGAAGCAAAACCGTATAAATTTGAGCTTGACAGATATCAAACAACCCAAGAGAGCCAAAACTAACAGACAAAACCATTTTTGTTGTTTTTCTTAATAAAAAAAAAACTTGATTTACCACCGAAATTGTGTCTGAAAATCAGAAACTAGAAAGCCAGAACCTCGAACAGTCGAAGGAACATGGGTTTCACCGGTCGTAACTCAGCAGTAGTCCGAAGAAGGCTGCTGAGATTAAGAGACAAGGAAAATGATGAAGGATCACCATCCATAGTAGTGTGATTAAGGGTCTGGGAGTTTGTGTTTTGTTGGGTTGTAGAAGGAGTTGAAAACAAGGACACAGCTTCTGGTGCATACAACAAACTATACGCTGTACGTGGTCTTTACTGTAAGAAATTATTTATTGCTTTGAAGTAATAACGTGATATTTTAGATTAATAGAATATAAAATTAAAATAATTTAAAAAATATAATTATAAATATTTAACAAAAAGAATAATTAATAAAATTATTTAAAAAATAATAAATAATAACTCACTTAACTGTTGGGCTTGTGTTTGTGTTATGTCTCTATGCTAAAAGGCTCCATCTTTTCTCTAAAACTATAATGGTTCTATGTACTTCTTGAAAAACTAATTTATTGCGATGTTTCGTTGTAAAAACGAAACATTTTACATTTCCTTCTCGAGTCCCTTCGGGGATATCCGATTAAAAATAAATTACTTAAAAATAATAAATATAATACCTTTTCGATTTTATAATAATAAAAATAATATTTTTAAAATTAATCAAACAATAATTTATAACCATTACAATTCAAAAAAAAATTATTATTTTAATTACTATGAGTTCTAATAGATGTTATTTTAATAAATTCCTAAATTATTTTCCCTTCTTGAGGGTTTTTTTTTTAATTTTAAATTACATAAAATAACATCTATAAGACTTAACAAAAATAACATTCAATAATATTAAAATAATCTTATTAGATAGAATTTAACTTTCAATAAATTTTAACTTGAACTTAATTCAATTAAACTGTGTTTAATATAAAATAATAATATTTTTAATAGTAAAAATATATAAACGAAATATAAAAAATATTATTTTTATGGTTACAACTTACAAGTTTCAAAAATAATATTTTTGTTTTTTTTTAAACATATAGTTGTTATTGTTGTTGTTTTGTACATGAATGAAAAATGGTTGTAAGTCTCACTATAAAATTACAAATAAATATATCACTACTACAATTTTATCAATAAAAGGCGTTTATTATTTTTAAAGGTATATTATTAATAGCACTTAAAATGAATGAAACGCTGTTAAAAGTAATAGAAAGCGTTTAATTATAAAATGCATTTTTAGTAATCGCTTTTAATTATTGATATGTATTAAGGGCGTTTAAAATGCTGTAAAATATATTATTATACAAATCATTTAACACGCTGCATAAGTTTATATATTTTTTAATCAATATATAAGGCGTTTCAAATGCCATGTAAGGTAATTCTAAAGCGCCTTCTTAATGGTTTTGTTACGGCATATATAAACGCCATGTAACTCGTTTTTAAGTCCAATACTTAACGCCTTCTTAAACGTTTTATTAGGGCGTCTCCTTCAACCTCTAAACGCCCCCAATTCTGAAACTCAATTCTTCACGCCTCAACATTGCGCGAAATCAAAACCTTTCATGGAATCAAGATCGTGGTGGCCTAGTATTCATAGTTACGTATTACAGTTTCCCTAGCTCACACAATCCACTTCTTGATTTCGTCATTCTCAGCCGTTCGTCGTTATACCTCTGTTATTTGCGCCGGTAAGAGTACTCCAATTCCCTTAACTCAGATCTGAAGCCTTTTATTTTCTTTGAAGTCTATGCATAATCTAATCTAAATATATAGCAGATACACGTTGTGTGATTTTAAAATATGCATATGGATTTGAATTTTGAAGTGTCTGAATCTGAATAACTCATGGTTTTAAGTTTTTAGTTTAAGCAGGAATTCTTCGTTCATGGTATGTCGATTTAAAGAAGAAAAACAATTCCTGAGCGGCATGGTTTCTTGAGACTTAGATTTCTTATGTTTTGCTGATCATATCTGACTCTACTTTACTTTTGTGTTGGACCTGTAAAAATGTGGTATAGAATTTATTTACAAAAATTGTGATAAAAAATTAGGAAATTTCAAATGGAGGAAATGAGTTGTGAGATGTTGGAGGAAGAGGGAATACTGTTGTGTAGTTGAGCCTCTTGTAGTTTCTGCATTATACATGATCTTGTGATTGAATAAAAGTCTTAGATGGACATTCTAGACTTTTAGTTCAACATATACTGATTGTGAATTGTTGATATTGTTCTCTGTCTTGTAAGAAAGCATCATGCGCAGTTCTTGATCAATTGCTTCACACCAAATGGTGCTGAATTTGAAAGCACACATGAGAACCATATTCCTCGTCCTGTAAGTAAAAATTATCATTTCGTGGATGATGGGCTGTGAAATGCCCGTAAGTTTGTAAATTAATTATGATAGGGAGCTTGAACCTGTTGTTCCCTAAGACACTGTTGTTCTCTTGAACTAGGAGATGAATGGTGATTTGTAGGTTGCATGCTGGGACCTCTACTTCTAACCAAACCACTATGCAAATTGGAATCCTTGAAAGAACGAGCTGAAGCCCTTTCAGAAATATCTCCTAAAAGGACGCTGTCAAGCATAATTGCTTCATCAAGCTCCTTCGTAGAAATGACACCCCACTTCATTGCTCAAATGAAAAAAGAGATCAACATAGTAAGGAATTGACTTCTTTTTGTTTCTAATTAGCAACTCCAAAAATTTCTTTTAAAATCAAATTATACCTCTTCACAATAAGAAGAATCATTAATGCCATCATTGTGGTTAGACTTTTTTCTTGCATTTTCAGTTCTACCTTGACGTGATGAGCTTCCTGAGTTCAATCCATGTTAGAAGAAAACAGTTTTATTTTTCTCCCTGTCATTGTTGGTATTTCACTACTAACATTTCTTTATATATATTGCATGTAGTAACCATTGGATACTTATAGTTATAGACCCCTTACGATTGTAGATTGAATATATGGATTTTATTGTTGGTGGTAAACCTGATAGCGAATTAAAGGATGTGGTTTTAAGGTAAATGAACTCCATCTATTTTTATATATCACCCATTTCTTAGAAATTGTTTAAGTTGCATACTTATATGTAATACATTCAATCCATGAATGTGATTACTATACCATGTTGTTTATGAGAGAATATATAACTCGAAGGCTTAGTGTTCACAAAAATAATGGCATTTAGGTAATGTTTAATTTCTTTTCGAAATCATTAAAATATTTATCTAAATTAATTGGAAATGAACTGTGCAGTTAATTAAATTTTAAGTTTTTTATTATCAATAACAAGTGAATATTAATTTCTTGATATTGCTTTGTTATTATTGTGCATGTGTTATTTTTATATTTTTTTGTACAAACATTATCTTATATATATATTCATGGTTAATTTTATAAATTTTTTTTACAGTTTTTCAGAAAGAATAGATACTTGCAAAACATTATCTTTTTTTTTTTTCACTTCAATTCTCATTGGTCAACTCTTTGAATTCATGAGTTGTTTTTATTTTATTGATAAGTTGATCTTGTCTGTTATTTTTGGTTGCAGGATAATATTTGAGTTTGAAGAATTTGGATCTCAATTAGATAACTTATTTTCTTTAGTTGTGCTTCAAGTTAGTTTCATTTGATATGTAACTAGAATATATATATTTTTTGGTATACTTTGAAATTAGATGTAATTTAATTTGTTAATTACAATTGCTTTTATCTTTGCTATTAAAAAAAATTTACTTTTGAATTTATTTTAATTTAATAAATTTAAGCAGTGTACATTGGGTATATTTGAATATTTGTAAATCAAAGCCAGCTGTTTTGTAAAATATTTGTTTCATATTTTTTTTAAATGTAATTAATATTATAGAGCGATTAAAATGCTTTCTTTAACTAGTATAAAATCATAAATTTACTATAAATAAAGAGCTATTAAAATGCCTTCTAAATTAATTATTAGGGCACTTTAAATGCCATTTAACAAGCAAATGAAGGCGTGTGAAATGTCTTCTAAATGATAAAATATTAAAGATGGCGTTTTATACGCCTTATAAAATAATAAAGAAGGCGTTTTAAACACCCTATAAACTAGATACGCAACAACCCATAACAAAGAAGGCGTTTACCCAAAATAAAGAGAGCGCTTGAACAAAGCGAATCAACGCCTTTAAAAAGCATAATTTTTTAGCAGCTCCTACATATAAGGCGCATGAAGAAACACCTTCTATTACTTTAGAAGGCATTTATTAAACGCCCTCTATTGACTATTTTGTAGTAGTGTATATTTTATATAAATTTATTTGCCATATATATTTGAGCCATTATAAGACTTAGTTGTGTTTTTTCAAGTTAAATGACAACTCAAAACTCAATGGTAAAATCATTCAATAAGTTTGAACATGATTTTTTGAACTTAATAGAATTTTGGATTAATTTAAGATAATTAGAAACAAAATAGTACCATAAAATTATCAAATGTATATATAATTTATAAAATTTAAATTTTGCTTAAATTTTAAATCAACTTTAAGATGAACTAGTAAAAAAAAATGGTTGTCAGGCCCATAATAAAATTACTCGAATAGAACCAGATCAAACTTTTTTAAATTTAATGGAGCTTCAAACTAAGTGAACCATGTTATATAACACAGGTCATTGAAATATTTTATAAAATAAGAGATGGACATAAGGTAATTTTCTCGTAAAAAAAATGTCGAACCTAAAGTAGTTGGTAGAGAGAAAATCTTATTAGGTATTAGCTAGATTATAAGGTAATTTGGTGGTATACTAAATTAATATAATATTTGATAATGATTAAATAATTAATTTTGTAATTTTTGATATATTTTTTAAAATTATTATTAATGTGTTTGATAAAATTTATACATAGTAATTTCAAGAAAATAAATTCAGAAATTACTTATAAGTTGTTTGGTAATGTTTTATATTTAAAAAAAAAAAAAACTTAAAATCTAAAGAAAAAAATTTGGTTATTGATCACAAATTTTATGTTTTTAATCATTTTTTTTTTAATACTTGTACGTAAAAAAGTCATAAGACTTTATTTATTCTCTAAAAAAATGTTTAGTGAAAATTAAAAAAATACATAATTCATAAATTTGATAAAAAAAAATCTTATTTTAAAAAATTTATAAATCATCGAATAAAAATGTGAAAATCAAAATTAAAAATTATTATTAAATATATTTAATTAAAAAATTATATAAAAAAATAAAAAATAAAAATAAAAATAATTATCAAATATATCCTAAATAAATCAATAGATAACATGAAAAGGCTTAAGGGCATTAATAATTGTTCAAATGTTTGTATTATTAGTGCACATTTTGTGTTCTAAATTTTTATATTCATTATTAGAATACGTCATCCCACTTTCTGAATGTATAATCAATTAATAGTTAAGACAAATACATTTTGTTGAGAATTATTTAATTAAGTTGAAGTTGATTTTTACTATAGTTTTATATAGGGATATCATTTTTTAATATCAAACTTATAATTTATACTTTATTTTCAACTTGCTACTTATATCATATATGATATATGTTAATTCATTCGTTATTACGTGCAAAGAGAATGTAAACATTAGGTTTCATTTCCACCACATGACCCGTTCAATGCGTTGTATACATATATATTTATAGAATCAATGCGTTGTATACTTGTATTTATTATTTTTAAATGAGGCGGTCGACATAACTTATTTAAATAAATATTGAATTATGTCTAATTTATTTAAATTTTATCATATTTAAAGTTAAAACATTTTTAAATAAAATTTAGCTACTCAATTTATGGATTGACCCATATTTTTACAAAATTGATAAAAACAAAAACAATATGTATATTTATTAGAGCAAAAATATTAATATAAATATTATGTTTTGATTATTTATTGTAAAACATTAAAAAAAATTATATTTTAATTTTTTTTTTCAAAATTATAACTTTGAAATATTTTTTTATAATGAAATTTTATTAAACCAGCTCTCTTAAAATGAATTAGCTTATTTAAGTTCATTAGTTAAATAAATTAGATATTTTTAACTTAACAGCTTATTACAATAATTTTAAATGAATTGAATTAAGTTGAATACCTCATTTAACAACTGATAGATCTAATAGTGTATACTATGTCATCCACTTTTTTTGGAAGTTTGGAAAAGTTTTTATTTATTATTTAATTGATAAAGGATAAGCATGCTATACAATAAAATACTACAATGTATATACATGGTTAAATCAATAGCAAAAAATAAACTATGATTTTGGTTCGCCGAACAAACTTGAATTGGAAATTTAAAATAATTTTGAATGTCTAAAACATACCATATAATGTTTTAAAATAGTCCACGTTATTGTAGAATAGTGATTATTGAGCAAAGCTACTATGTGGAAAAAAAAAAATTGTATCTTTGATGTTCAAATAATATATTTTTTTTACTAAAAAAATAATTATTATATAATTTTTTTTAGTACTGTTTAAATTAAATTGCATAATTTAAATCCATTTAATATTAAATATTATTCAATTAGATATCTTTTAATATTATTTGAGTGCTATTTATGTTATAATATATTTTAGGATATTGTTTTTGGTAATTTTTTAAAATATTTAAAATATAATAAGATTGACAAAAAGTATTTTAAAAAAATAACAAAAACAGTATCAATTATGTTCAAATTATATATTACTACAATTAAAAAATAAATTTTACAATATTTTTCTTTAAATATCCTTTCAATAAATGTCGTTCAAATTAATTTGTAATAATTTAGACCTATTTAATGTTGAATATTTAATGTTGTTAAGTTACTAATTTTACTATTATAAAGTTTAAAAGTATTTTTTTATTTTTTAAAATATTTAAGATATAAAAATTCTAGGATATTTATAAAGTTTATTTTATTAAGACAATAATGAAGTTAATAAACAAACGACCATTTTGTAAGGAATTAAATAGCTGAAGAAGAAGACATGACCGGTGGACGGTGGTCCATTCCTTATGAGATTGCATGCGTCTATAATAACTTATCACTAAAATCGCTTATCTGTACACATGGCAGCTTTTATGGACCGACACCTCTCCAAATTCAACTTAAAGTTAATAATAAAACATAAAATCTATGGTCTATAATTTATTTAAAACACAATGCAAAGTTGATAAAAAAATAAAAAAAAGAGTCATGGACTGTGAGAAGACTCAATCTTCTTTTATTTTAAGTTAATAGTTTTAAATTATACAAAAGTATCATATAACTAGAAAAAGGTTTATGTCATTGGTTGTTAATTTATGATATTTCCAAAACTATTTGCCAACATGGCTGCTACCTGAATGGTTCGACGATAATAATTTAAACTATAAGTAATTTATTAATAAATAATTCTTATAATTAATTTGTTTATAAAATTGTGGATTATATAACATTGAAATACAATGCAAATACATCATAATTTTAAAACAATAGTATTTTTCTTTGGCCAGAGAGAAAACAATAACCATGTAGTGGCATATTACATTTACGCTAGAGGCGGAGCTATATAAGAGGTTCAAATTTCGACTAATTTTTTTATAAAAAATTAATTACATATATATTTTTAGTATTAAATAAATATTTTATTTATAATAATATATTGTGTTTAATTTTTATGTACATATTTTGAAATATATTAATAATATTTAACAAATATGTAGATAAAAATGATATAAATTGTAAATAAAATGGTTAAGTATATATATATTTCATATATTTAATAATTATTAGTAACAAAAATAAAATTATAATCGTATATTATGTAAAAATTATTCTTAAAAGTGATAATAATAAAAAAATTAAATATTTAACTTTAGATTCAACATTATAAAAATAAAATTAAAAAAAATAAATATATGATAAGTTTTATATTAAAACTTTTAAGTTTATGTTTATCATATTTTAATGTGTTAACTCTATATTTTAAGTTTAAGTATATAATATCTTAATTTTATATTTTTTAAGTCTAATATATTTTTATTATAATATAATATAAAAAATTTAATATTAAATTAAATATAATTTAATATATTTCTTAGTAATTTTTTACTTTATATATATATATATATATATAAAGTAAAAAATTTACTCTATATATATATATATATATATATATATATATATATATATATATATAAAATTTAGCCTTTTTTAAATAATTTTTTTGGCACCATCAAAATAGAACTATATGCATAAGTGACAACCGTTAAAATAAATGTGTAAAAAAATTTATGTAAACACAGGAGTAATCTTGTGGAAAAATAGCCTATATTCATTTATTTTTTATATATTTATGATGTTATTTTAATTGTGTGTCAATTTTTAATCTAAATAGAACTTGAAGACACATTTTATATAATTTATGAGGTCAAATTGTACTTGTTTAAAAAAAAAAAAAAAAGAATCAAAATGCACTTTTAATAAAATCTATTAACTCAAAACCAGATAGTGATGCACATACATAGAAATTTGAGCTCTATTTTCATGATCTTCAAAAGGAAAGTTTAAAGAAACTTCATGCTATTGCATGCACATAGAAGAATTTCAATGAAGACTAAATCAAGTAATGAAAAGTTAGGTAACCTTTTTAACTTTTAATATAATCCCTGAATTCAATTCCTAAACAAGAGAAAAAAGATCTCAATATTCCAACATGCAATTTTGGTAACCCATAAAGGAAAGTCGCAAAGAAGGTGAAACGTGTATACTAATAGTAAAATTTTAAAAATTATAAATTTGTGATAAATTTTAAATAATATAACAAAATTTAATTAAATAAAACGATTAAATTTATAAAATTATGATAAATAAAAATATAATAAATTATTTATATTTATGATATAATATATATAATAAAACTGGTGATAATGACAAGATAGATCCCTTTTTCTCTTTTCCGTGCACTTTTTCTAGGACTTGCTCACTACTCACTAGTCAGGACAGCAAATTACAGCTGTCACATACAAATTGACACTGTTTCTTTACCTTTCAATAGGGACATTGTAGCTATATATAAAAAAAAAAAAAAACGTAACACCGAATAATAACCAAAAAACAACCTTATTTAAATATACCAAGGTCTAAGCCTATATATATAGATTTGTAGGTATAATTGGGATGGACCAGCAAAGCAAGAAAATGCTCGGAAAAGATACTAATTTATGTTTACATATTTAATATCGAATCTTAGCCACATCTTGAATAAATCTATACCAAAGAAAAAGACCTTGGATACTTGTCACGTTTGTAAAGTAAAAGACTCTTTATAATTACACCACCATTATATAGCACAAAATTTTGGATAATTTTAAATAATGTGCTTGTAATTTAATTGACTTTACTCACGTTTATTTATCAATACTAAATATTTAAACAACCAATCACAATTATATAGATTTTTAGATTTTTTTTTTTTTTATGCCTCTATCTTGCCATTTTAGGATTTGAGAATATTTTTTCCTGTTTTGCATAGCGGTGGATCATCAAGCCATCGAACCGTTGTCTTTATTTTGTTCATCAACCATTTTTTTTATAGTTTTTCTATTTTGTCGTTTGTTTTCTTTAAATTTTTTTTCCCTTTTCTCCGATGGTTTGCAACTACGAACGTCAGGGAGCTGTTGGTGGCTGTTTCTTCGGCGTCCTTCTATTGGCTTTGTGTTGTTTGTTTTGGTACACTGCTATTTGGAGTTGCCTCGTATTTTTCGGTGCCTGATCTACCTGCTTCTTCCCTAGTTGTGGTAGGCAATTTAGCAGCACTCATTTTGCTATAAGTGGATTTTCTGGTGATGACAGCAAGTTGTCATGCTAGTGGCTTTTCATTGCCGATTGTGAGTATGGTTATTTTGGGTGTACCGGCTTTAAAGGTGATGTTATTTTAATTTTTTTTTTTTATTTTTGTTTTTCATTTTTCCTGTTATTTTTAGTATAATTTGAAAATTTTAAATTATATATTTTATACTTTTCTATATACGAGAATTACTTTAATCCAGTTACAATTTTTACTTCTTTAAAAATTGTAACTTTTTTAAAATAGTCACTTTCTTAAATCATTAAATCAAATAATATAAGTTGTAATAAAGAATTAAAATATAATATTTAAATATATTTGCACATAAAATTATTGAAGCTACAATAGTTTACGAGTCTTGATTTTGTTTTTAATGTGATGATGTATTTTTAATGTAATTGTTATATAAGATTATATTTATGATTTATATTTAATGATAATATTTGTCCCCGTTTTCTATAAAAATAAATAAATAAAAAATCAACCACAAATTTATAATAAAAATCATTTTTCTTTATCATTACTACCAAAACGGTCCACCAAATACAATGGATCACTAATGGAGTTCAGAGAATGGTCATAGTTATGATGTAGAAAAATGGGCCCATTTTTTCACCTACACAAATTGATACCATATTGACTTCTGTTATTAATTTTTATATATGCTGTCATCTTTCGTTTTTGAAAACAACTTTTATGGTTTTTCCTAAAATATTTAATGCCCATATTCTCTATGTACCTTAATGCCCTGGTATGGGAAACTGAGATAAAAGTACTTAGTCGTCGATTCTTATCTCAATTCTGTTAAAAATATAAATAAATTTGGATAATATATATATATAAATTTTATCTCTCAAAAAAATTTATCTCACGTTAATTTTAAAAAAAATTAATAAAAGAAAAAAAATTTACTAATAGCATTAGACTCCAAAGAGTACCTATTTTAATAAAAGGGGAGAGAACTAAGTAATTATGGATCCACCACATGAGCACCGCCGCCGTTCGTCGGGCAGAGTGTAAGTGCGTGTAAGGTGACACTTTATTTTTTGAAAAATTTTATTATTAAAATTATTTTTTCCAACAGTTCTATTCTTATCCGTCGTAACAGCTCTGTTCCATTCCAGATTGAGTTTTACAGAACGTTCTCCATGATCGTTTCTTCATGATCGATTTCTGCGTAACGTTCTCCACGACTGTTTTATAAACATCGTACGTTCTCATCTTCTGGCCCCCTTTTTTGTGACATACAGCTGATGATTTCAGTTATAAATAGAGTCTTTGAGCTCACGGTCTAAATACCTCTCAAGCACTCAATTCTCTCTCATTTTCTATTCTCTCTGCTCTAACTATTGAGCACTACAAAAATTTCAAAAAAGTCAAATATAAGCCCATATTCAAAAACCCAGAAATATTAATACAAAATTAATATTATTTTTAGTTTTTGAGCAATAAAAATATTTTATAAGGTGTAGCATTATAGAGTTTATCAGTGCAGTGTAGCTTCGAGATAGAATTTTACTGGGCTGTTTTATCTTGGAAAGACGATGCTGTATTTGCTTGTACAATTTTGAGCATTGCCACGAAACGTTTTAAAGAGGGCAACCTAATTCGCAACTTAGGTTCATGTTTGATAGACTGTAATAGAATCAGTAATGTAATGTAATTGATTCTGCACATTACAGTGTTTGGTTGGTACAAACACATGTAATGTAATGTAATTGATTACATGTGGAGAAGGAATAAGGATTACATGAGCTGGAACAAGGAAAGGGCATTACATTACATGTGTGAACAGTATCAGACAAACCATCGCGAGCGTTTTTCCCCATCGCATCGTCGTCTCTGGCCAGCTATCACGTCGTCGTCCCCGCCAGCTCGCGCCATCGTCGTCGTCGCCGGCCAACATCACGTCGTCCTTCCTACCATTGGGTCGTCCCTGCAATCGCGTCACCTCCAGCCAATCGCATCGCCGTCCAGTCATCGCGTCTCCACCAGCCAATCGCGTCGCGATCCAACTCGTGTCCCGTCCATCTTCTGTTTGCGTTGTCGCAGTCCAGCTCGCGATTTTGGCTCTCGTTTTTTTTTTTAAATTGCATTTTTTATCTAAAATTGTATTTTTTTTCTGAAATTGTATTTTTTATTAATTATTGTTATAAAATTATATTTTTCTGAATGTATTTTTTTTAAAATTGTATTTTTTTATCCTAAAATTGTATTTTTTTTTATTAATTGTTGTTATGAAATTGTATTTTTTCTGAAATTGTATTTTTAAAATAATTATATAATTTTTTTTTCTATTCCATTACATTACAGTAGTTAAACCAAACACTGTAATACTGATTCCTTTTTTTATTACAGTGACTAAACCAAACACCGTAATAATAATACTAATTTTTTTACATTACATTTCATTAATTATGATTACATTCAGCAAAATAAACGTAACTCTTAACTCAAATATTATCATTTCAATATATTGATAACTTTATTCCTTTTTATTTTACATATTTAATGCCCATACTATTCCTCTTTATTTTACATATTTAATGCCCATATTTTCTGTATACCTTAATGCCCCGGTATGGGAAACTGAGATAAAAGTACTTAGTCGGCGATTCTTATCTCAATTCAATGAAAGTTTCTCCAATAATGTTACAAGTGCTTTCATAATAAGCTTAGACATGCATATTATTGATTCGAAAGTTATTGAGATCTAATTAAAATAAGACTTAAATTGTCTTCAATTTTTTTCGTGTCACATAATTTTTTTTCTTCCAAGTTTATTTGATTTTTTGATCGATTTAAAAAAAAATATGGGTAAAAAAAAACAAGTACTTCTCCTTGCTAAAGACAATTAAATATCTAGAGGACAAAAGACAATTAACTGTCTAGAGTTTTTTTTTTTTTTTTCCTTTTCCTTCTTTATAAATTATTAAAAATAATATTTTTAAAATTTATAATAACAAAACTAACACTTTAATAACATTGAATATTTAATATTAAAAATCTAACATAAATATTTAACATTAAACGGATCTAAATTACTACAATTTAATTTAAATAGTAATAAAAAATAATATAAAAATTATTTTTAAATTACAAAAATATATATTTTATACATAAAATATACTATTTTTATTATTATAAATTTTATAAAATACTATTTTTATTTTTTTTCTTCCTTATTTTAAATGATATTTACTCTCACACTTTATATAATAACATGTGTCATTTGCTTTTTAAATTTTTTCTTCACCATAACTATTCATTAAATTATATTATATTATATTTTAATTTATATTTTTAAAAAAATTCACGTAACTAATTAATTACTTATTTAATGTATATCATATTTTTTTCTTCAAAAAATTAGCTCACTGAGATAAGAAGATAGATAGAAAATAAGACAATTGTCACCCATTCACACATCATGTCCACACATCATAGATCATCGATATTAGATGAGTATCCAACCTCAAAGAGGGGTATATCTGTCCAGAGTCAATGAGAGGTAATGGTGGAAGACTCGACATCAAAATACATGCTCCAAATTTTGAATCCATGCACTCCGTTGTCTAACAAAACTTACTACTTCTACATAGTATATCCAGATAACTTGTCATCCATATTACCTTGTCTAAATAACATTATTTAATTTATAATTTTAGTTTTTATCATATAATTAATTAATTATTTATTTAATGTTGATCATTGTAATAAATTTTAATTATAAATATGCCCCTCTTTTTACGATAAGGGTGTAAATTAGTGATAATCAACAAGGATAATCTAAAATAAGATAAAAAATAATGGAATAGAGTTTGTTGTCCTATTTTGGTATCTAATTCCATATATCACCAATTATGTGTGGACATATATGTTATTTTAAAATAGAGATAATAGAAAAGAGTAATAATATTGTCATAATTAAAATTATTATTATTATAATATTTTTTATTAATAATAATTTTATTAACACAAACAATATTAATGAATATTTAATTATAGGGATATAAAAATAAATTTATATATTTTTATTGTGATAATGATAAAATTGATTATGGTAATATATCATTATTCTTAAAAAAAAAAAAAAAAAATCTTATAAACAGTTGAGAGTAAGTAGTTAATTATTCTTATAACTGACATAGTAAAGTTGTAACACATGCAGTGAGATACAAACAGTTAATTATTTTTCCTGTATCACAATCTTCTTATAAGATCAACAAGAAATCAATGAAAAAAAAAAAGAGACTGTTTGGCTTCTCCAAAAAAGATTAATTGTCTTGATTTCATAAAAAGTTCGACAGTTTTTTAATCAAAATTTGCTATAATAATTGACATTAAATAAGTAGTTATGTGAAATAATAAGTTAAAAAATAAATGTCACTTATTATTATAAAAAATGTAAAAATAAAAATGAGAAGAAAGTGAGAGTATTCGTAATATAAATATTATTGTTCAATGAAAAATTATTAATTATTTTAAAATAAGTAATAATTTGATATTTTAAATTAATAAAATATAAAATTAATATAACTATATTCAACAAAATTACAAGTAATTAAATGCCAATGCTGAAAAATTATAATCCAAAAAAACAGTCCTAAAATGGATTATGGAGCCAATCCATGATATTTCAAACGAGTTATCATCACAAGTACAGCGCATCCTATTCACACTCATTCAAATGTACACATGTGTTACACGTTGTCTCCTATTATTTTTATGTCACGAGTGTAATATGACACCATCAATTAGAACTAATTTTTTTATTATATAAATATAAAAATATATATCAGGAGAAATATAATTATATAAACTTAGAATTTTTTTTAATTGTGATATATAATTAAAATACAGAATTTTTAAAACATTTAAAAATATATAGATTTTTTTAAATTTAATTACAAAAAGTTATGAAAAACTTTTAATTAGAAAATAACATAAAGTGAAAAGATAAACACTTTCAAATTTTTTTTTTTTAAAAGAATTGCAATTATTTTGTGGTATGATGATATATACTCTTAGACATATTGAAGACATAAGTTTAAATCATATGAGTGTATTATATATTAAAAAAATTAGATGAATAAGATAAATAAAAATATAGTTGACTTGGTGCTAGAGTTAATATTTGTGGAGGGTAATAATTATATAAAAATATAATTATTTAACAACTAAATTTTTTAAAAAAAGTTAGCTTTTAAGAATAATATCATATCTTATTTATTAATTAAATTTATGTATCGGTTAATACAATAAAAAATTAATTTATTAAGTAAATTATTTATAATAATAATAAAATAATAAAATCATGATATTATAAATTATTAAATGATACATTTTAATTTAATTATATTTTAATCATGTGATAAATATGTTCATGAAACTTATAAAGATATATCAAAGGCAACCAGATGAACTTTGAAAAAGATGAGCTGATGAGGTAAAGCCGCTATCCAAGCAAATTAGATAAAATATAATTCATAAATTTATAATAAAAATAATATTAAATAAACCCAATTCATAATATTAAACGCACCTAATTACTTAAAATTAATTTAAATTTTATTGATAATGTAAAAAAATTGAGTTCAAGATTTTTTATGAGTGGCTATGCTACTATAATTAAGTTGTTATAGCAATAAAGTTTTTTCCTTAATAACAATTTTATTTAAAAGTAACGAAAATAAAATGTAATTAGTTATAAAAATATATAGATAATTTATACATTTATGTTATGATTAGGGATAAGTAACGAATCGAAATTGTATATTTTTATTTAATTAAAATTTAATCTAATTCAAAGCAAATTTGAAGATTTGTAATCCAAATCTAATTTAATGATATAGTCAATCCAAATTAATCTGAATATGAGCAAATCAAATTTTTTCGATTGTATAAGATCAAATTAAGATTATAACTTATTTTTTTATTATTATCATATATAAAACACAATATATACTAATATTTAAATTTTAAATTGATATATATTTTATTAAAATTTATTTATTCATAGTCACAACTATGAGAATTAAAATAATAAAAAATATATTCTTGAACATTATTAAATTATCATAAAAGAATTAACATTTATATTTATTTTTTTAAACAAAAATAATAATTTAATATAATTATTATATGTATAATATTTAAATATAACACATTAAAAATAAAATATGCATTTATTTATAATTTTAATATTAATTCAGTTTAGATTTAATTGCACCAAATTATAAAATCTGTCAATCTAAATTCAAATATATTATATATTTTTCAATCTGAATCGAACTGAACTATAAAATATGTTAATCCAATATGATGAATCGAATTTTTAATTTAAATAAATTGATCGAATTATTTATTCACCTTTAACTTATGATAATAATAAAATTAATTTAATCAATATTAATACTTTTTTTGGATTTTTAATTTAAATAAATTGATCAAATTATTTATTCACTTTTAATTGTGATAATAATAAAATTAATTTAATCAATATTAATACTTTTTTTACAAAATAAAATATTATTTTTATGATTATAATTTTTTTTAAGTATTATAAATGTGATTTTCACAATCATTTTCTTCGCAGGAGTTCTCTTTTATACATTTTTTGATAACCACTATCATTTTATACATTACTTTCACGCCATCTATCCTCAACCTCAATGTCAGGCAACTGGTGTAGCATTTATGATTGTGTTTTAGAATAATACGAAATGGAATCATTTCTAGACAAGCGAATATAGTCCTAACTCCTAATCATAAGAGGGAAGGGAATTCTATGTTAAATGATGTGTAAGACAAAACTAGATCTTTAAGTTGAAAATTTGACTATTGCATCTTAGATTATACTCAAAGTGTAATGGAAGATCTCTTATTAAAGTCTTGCTTCATGAAAGATAACATAATTTACTAATTTTCTACTTTGAAATATATAATACTCGGAAAGTCTATCCTCCCCTGTCATAATTAGTGCATATCTAGTCGGAATTGCACCAGGCAGGCCCAAGCCGACTTGATCCAGCCCATTTGGCCCAAACAAATGCAATATAGCCTGTTTTGTACCAAAGCCATGTGCCCATCTGCCCATGCATAATAAAATCGTGAGTTATTGACTTAAAATAGTGGAGATTTATTTTACCAAAAAAGTTGGTAAAGTAAATATAAATTTATATATCAAAATTTCATTATGGAGTAAAACTATGTACTTTGATATTAATTCTTACTATTTATATTATTTTAATAGTTTCATGCTTCATCATGTTATATCTATAATAAACACTAATAACTTATTTCTACATTTCTATTAACAGTTAGTGTTCATGTGGTCTCTTTCATAAGTCTGTGTTATGGTGTTGCTGCCATTTTGTTTAAATAGCAAATAATTTATACAACAAAAAAAAAAAAAAAAATCATTTTTGAAGGGGAAAAAGGAGATGCAGGTTAACACTTTTTATGGGGAGATTAAGGAACAAATTAAAAGAACTGTAAACATGTAGTGCAATCATTTAGTCTCTCATTAGTACAATGGTACCTAATTGCTTGAGGATACAGTACTTGTTTAGAACTTTAAGAAAATTGAGCTGTTTCCATTTCATGAATCTTATTGAGGATTCAAGGAATATATTATAGATAGGTATCAAAATATTATGACACACCTCATGAACATTGTAATATTTTATCATTTATTGGACTAATACGACATGTTTAGTGTATTAAATTGAATTATATTATAATTAATTTGTATATTATTTAGTGACAAATAGTATAATATAGTCGGACAAAATTGTTTATAAATATTTTAATAAAATATTTTATGTTTAAGATAGTTTTTTATTATAAAATTTATTCAAATCAATATTTAATTATTTTTTATATTTTTATTGCATTTTAAAAATTAAGACAAACTAAGATAAATATTCAGTACGATTTAAATTCATATTTACTGATCGTATAATTTTTTTTTACATAATCGTACTATTTTTATACTATATAATATGATTTAATTTCACAATCAAACTTATGAATGTATATAAATTATATAATCAATGTATTTTGTACTGTATAATAAACATGTCGCTATGGTTTTTTATGCAGCAAATTAAATTAACCACATTGATCAATTGGTAATGCTTAGCAGTATTAGAAGATAGCAGCTACTACAAATTTTCTCCTCCATTACCTTGTGCTATCTTTAATGGCAGCATTGTATGAAAATTTGATAAAGTTTACTTTAATGAAACCTTCTCAATCAATCAATTATTATAAGACAAAAACATGCAATGTAATTAGTTTTTAAGATTTGATAGACTTCGGTTTTCATGATCCCATATTGTTTGAGTTGCATCGAGTTAAAGAAATTCAAAAAAGTAGCTATTTATTTTCAAGTATAAAATGTTCCCTTTTTTTTTTTTTAATAAAAAAAAGTTACTAAAGTCTCCCCTTATTTTTTATTAATAAGAAAAAATACACACTTACACAAAATTTTCAGTATAAAATGTTTCCTTTAACATGAGCATAATATATATTTTTGTTTAGGGTGATTTTGATATGTGAAATTGAATGTTATAATTTGCATTTTATGAATGGCAGATCAATCCAATTGATATTAGTGGATTGATCCAATTTGAAGCCCCATTTCGAGCCAATCATTCTACTTGGTTTTGAACGACACTTGTCTAGTGGTTTGATTCAATCTCTCACTTGATGATGTTATGTTGGCATAACCTTTTAATTAGTGAATGGATTCTTCCAAAGTTGAATCGATGCAACAAATTTTTTCACCATTTCAATTTCATTATTTTCTTGTTGCATTTTTTTTAGCATACTCAACAACCATCAATCACTACATTTATATGAATTAGATGGGACACTTTTTAAATTAGATTTCATATTTAGGATTTTAGAATTGTTGTTTACAACATGACCTTCGTGGTAGATATTGAAACGACCTTCACGACAAATGTTTTCCATGATGATTGTTCATAGTTTTGAAAGACGATTGTGGTTAAATAACTTTAATGGTAAATATTTCACGACACTGCTTACATTTAAAAGCTAATAGTGTTTTGTATTACGATTATATCATAATGGTAAATATTTTTCATAATAAACTAATGATTATCCATAATTTTCAATAATAGTTAGATGTTTTAATTCATATTGTTTTTCTATGAAGGTTATTTTTCATTTTTTGAAGACATCATATCTATCGTACTTGAATGGATGACGGTTTTTAAAATTGAACCCAACTAAACTATGAGTTTTAATGAAATGGATTACGAAGTATGAATATTCTTAAAGTGAGGCTCACATTCAAACAATATTGAGAAAAAAAAAAAAAGAATTAAACACGTGCGGAATAAATAAGTCCAAATATTAATTTATATATCATTAATTGAAAAACAAAATTGTTTAAATTGTGAAAATTTTTATTTATTTATTTACCACTTATTAGTGATACATACATCAATATACCAAAAATGGTACTGATTATCTTAAGCGAGAATAAATGGGTGATAGTAAACAAAAAAACACGAAAATGATAGTAAAGTTTAAAAGTTTGGTTCCAAATTGATGGTAAAAAAATATGAAGTAACAAATTGATAATAGTTGAAACCTTTAATAAGAGAAGAAACATTTGCACCAAATTCAATTTGTTAAGACTCATAAGTAGTACCAAGTTTTATTAATTAGAAGGTAACTGGGTCGCCCTAAATAGTGTCATAAAGTTTCATAAACAATAAGGAAAAAAAAATAGTCTATTTTTTTTTTTTTTAATAATGTTATACAACCCATATATTTTAATAATCAAACTCTTGAATTTTCATTTTTATGTTTTACAGAAACTATAATGCTACTGAGTTAGAATTGTCCCAAAAACAGTGTAAAATATCAAGTGTGATATGTGAAGCGTGATAGGTTAATTGAATTCAAATCAGTAATTACTTATCACTCTGATAATATAGAGATTACAAATTCGAAACTAACTGAAATTCTAAAATAAAAAAAGAAAAGGATTATAGAAAAAAAATATATATAAAAATGTAAAAAAAAAAAAAAAAAAACTGTTTAGATTGTATACTTTTAAGGCACCTTTATTAATCATAATTTTATTCCAATTTTAAGTAAATAAGGGGTGACACCAAAACTCTATTATCTTTAAACCCTAAGTACATATTTTTTTTTATTCTTATTGTATTCATCTATTTGATTAATTTTGCCTATCACAGAAAAATCTATTCTTTTATTAGATTTGGCTCTCCCTCTATGAATAAGTTTTTTTAACTTTTATTTTACTTAAATAAAACACCAATTGTGGTATTTTATCTATACAATTTTTAGGCATGTTCTTGTTGTTATTTATGCACGTCTTTTTATTTAGATCTAATCTTAAATATAAATATATTATTTTATTTATTAAAAATGATAACATTCTGGAGTCGAAGATCAAAGAATCAATAAGTTGGGTTTATAGCAATTCCGGCAAACCAAATTCACAAAATGAGATGAATGTTGTAGTCATAACACTAAAAACAATCCATATTGTAGTATGTTGATCCATTTTAATTGATTATGTTCTTAGTTCTCTTGTATTTTTGTGAAATAAATTTTTATTTTTATTTTTAAAAAAGTTATTATCAATCTAATTGAGGTGATATTTATTTTTGATATAGATTTATAAACTCAATTATATTTATTTATAATATTTCAAATAATTAACTTTCTTCTTTATTTTGTCATATTTCTTATTTATTAATGAGAGTTATTCATATATATTCTTTAACAATAATTACTTTCTTTTTTAAACATTAAATAGTTGTGTTTTTCAAAAAAAAAAAAAATGATTGTAATAATTTTATATTTTAGAAAAAACAATAAAAATAATATCTCTTTAACACTTAATCAAAATAATGTCCTTGTTTGCGTCATATATTTTTACAATTAAAAAACATAATTTTTATATTTTTTTAAACGGTCATTCAATGTTATTTAAATTAAATTATAATAAATTAAATTTATTTAATATTAAATATTTAATATTATTATGATATTAATTTTATTATTATAAATTTTAAAAATATTTATTTTAAAAATATTTTATATTTTATTAATTTAAAATAGCATGTTATCTATGAATAATTTCTCTATCGATGGATTAGAACGTCGAGACACGTGAGCAGCCGCCAGTAGTTGACAACTGGACAGCTCAAACATTAATTTGAGTCTGAGTTTAATAAAAAAAGGTGTTCGTCATTATTTTTAAAATATATTTTTAAATTAATATTATTAATTATTTTTTAATTAAATATTAGATAATTATATTACCTAAAATATATTTTATTATTAATTTTTTTTTGAAAATATTTTATTATTAATTTAAACGATGGTATTATTATTTATTACATAAATAATTAATAAATTTTTAATTTAATTATATGGTATAATTTTATTTTATATATAAAATTTTATATTTAACATAAAAAATATATATATTTATTTTTTTTATAATATAAATAAATATATATTTTTTTTAGCGTTAAAAAAAATAAAAATATATTTTTTTACTAAAAAAATTAAAAATAAAATTAATTAAATATTTAAATTATTTATTCTTTATAATTTCTCCTTATTTAACACAATCATAACAAGCAAACATCGATGTATGACCTTCACATGGCCAGTATTTAATCACCTATTTTAATTTTTTTTTTTTATAGGTGACTGATAATAATTTTTTTATTTGATCTCTTTGGAAGAGGTTTATATCATTCAACTTTTTTTATTTGATCTCTTTGGAAGAGATTTATATCATTTAACTACAAAATCGATAAATTTTAGTTAGTTTTATTTTTATAAAAAAAAAATATTAATATTAAAATAATATTTTTATTTTAAAACATAATAAAATATTAAATTATGATGCAAAATTTTAAATTATTTTGATATTAATATTTTTTTTCTTTCTAAAAATAACTACATTCTAAATTTATATTCAATTTGATACTTGAACAAATAATTTTAAAAATAAATAAAATATTTATTTTTTTAAAAAATTTAGTCACTTGTTATATCATAATTAGTATGAATATAAAAATGATGTAAATTTATGTAACCTTATAATTTCTCATCAAATAATGCTAAGTAATATTAAATGGGTAATAATATGTATTTTATTGATATATAAAATTATAATTGGTTAAAATATATAATAAATATGGTATAAATGATAAATATTTAATTACTATTTATCATATAAATTTTAATAATGTAATATTTTAATTAAGTAATATTAAATAGCATTTCCCTTTCACATCATCGCATTTATTTATTTTTGTTCAAACAATAAATGTTATCCTATCATCGCATTTATTGTCCCTACTTCCTACATTATATTGATTTAAAGCATAGATTTTTAAGACTAGGATAACGTTAGAAGTCACTAGTAAAAAAAAAAATTCTAATTGAAGTGAGTTTTTAAGTTTTAACAAACGATTTTTTAGAAGCAGTTTTATAGATAAATAATTACGTGTTTAACAAAAATATTAAAAGCAATTGTATCCATTTTTTTTTTTATAGGAAGAACTTGTTTCCATTTGGCAACAATATTAGTAAAGTGCATGTATTTATTATAATTACTAAAAGAATCCTGATAATATTTCTAGCTGGAAAAAAAAATATTAAATAATTTATGTAATAATATTAAAGTACAATAATATATCTATTTGTAAGGATTAAAAAAACTTGGATTTTAACTCTATCATAATATATGTGAATGTGAATATGTAAATGTATTACTATAATGTAACAAAAAAAAAATGTAATTTTGTAAAGAGCAATTAATACAATATGTGTTCCATTATTTTTTAAGTAATGTTTTCTTTTACAAGAAAAGTATTTTTAAAAACACCTTCAACTACAAATCAAATGGCGCTCTAATTTTCATAATAATTTGTTTAACATGAGCATAATTGATAGCCATTGGTTTTGCTGAGGCCAGCAAAATTAGTTGGTTGGCTATTGAATAACAATCAGTAGCAACAAGAATAGTGGGAAGAGGGAACATAAAGATAGCAGCCAGCAATTGTGCCAAACTTGAAAGAGGGTCGGTTCTTGTATTAAATGTTCCTACCATCTACTACCAGAACCCATTTATTGTACCCACAAAAAAAAAAAAAAAAAAAAAAAAAATTCACTACCATGTTCTATTGATTGATTTGATTGTATCTAAATATCTATCTTTCTTCCTCATATTGGATTTGCTTCATATTGAAGCTCTCTATTGCATTTTATTTGATTTTGTCACACACGAAAGGTCACCCCCTGACACCAAAAACAGCATGCCAAAGTTTGAGACTTGTTTTGCATGAGACTATAAACTTCTCAGTCAAAATCACACAAAACCCATTTAACTACTTTCATTCTCTCACACATTTCATTCCACTTTATCCTTTTTTAAGAACAGCCCAAAGGCGTTTTTTGTGCTGGTGTTGGTTTGTATTTGTGTCAGAAAAATTTGATTAAAAGTTAAATTATGAAGGAAAGAGAGGCAGAGAATAATAACAACACAAGAAGCTCTGCAGCAAATAATGCTATGATGGAGATTGAATCAAGCAAACCATCAGGAAATGGGCTTGTACCAGGTGGGTTGAGTCCTCTGAGTGAGACACTGTGGAAAGAGAAGACAAATGTGGATTTTGTAGGAGATGTGTCTGCTAGACTTACATGGAAGGATCTGATTGTTATGGTTACACTAAGTAATGGAGAGACGCAAAATGTTTTGGAAGGACTTACTGGTTATGCTGAGCCTGGAACTTTTACAGCTCTAATGGGTCCCTCTGGTTCAGGCAAATCTACACTGCTTGATGCTTTGTCTAGTCGTTTGGCTGCAAATGCTTTTCTTTCAGGCACTATTCTCATCAATGGCCGTAAAAGAAAGCTTTCTTTTGGCACTGCAGTGAGTCCCTTTTTCCAGCATCTTGTTTTTTGGGTTCTGTTATTACTTTTTGATTTCTTCAGTACCTTTTTGAAAGTTGTATAAAGTTGATTCTTTTTGGGTTTATTTGTATTTTGTTTTACTATATATATATATATATATATATATTTTTTTTTGGTTTTTTATTGTTTTGTCTCTTTTCCTCTTTGTTTTTCTTGTTTTATAGGCTTATGTCACTCAAGATGACAACTTGATTGGTACTCTAACCGTAAGAGAAACAATTTCTTATTCTGCTCGACTTCGACTTCCTGATGGGATGCCCTGGTCAGAAAAACGAGCTCTTGTTGAGAGTACAATTGTTGAGATGGGTCTTCAAGATTGTGCTGATACTGTAATTGGGAATTGGCATTTGCGTGGGATTAGTGGGGGAGAGAAAAGAAGAGTTAGCATTGCCCTTGAACTCTTGATGAGACCCAGAATGCTTTTCCTTGATGAACCAACCAGTGGACTTGATAGGTCATTCTCTAACATCTTTATAGTTCTTGGTTCATTTTCTCTTAGACCTACACATAATCTTTTAGGAGAATGAGTCTCCTAAATATTTGGATTCATATCCAGGTGTATGCTCATTTTAAAAAATAATAATTAATTTATACCAAATTAGAGTGTGTGAGTACGCACAACCATTTACAATTCATGCATGCTTAAAGCTATCCCTTTTTGCATGATCTTCCACAAATGGGATTTTTTTTCTCCACAATTTGTTTGTTTGTTGTTTTGAAGACATATTATTCTGCGTATAACTTTGTTAATGAATCAAAACAAAATATTTAATGATTGTATATTGCAAAATAATTCTCTCTTGTCTCCTTGTGGATTACTTTAGCCTAGTATTGACTTTGTGTTCAAGTTCTGTCATTGAGCTTTTATATATTTTGACCTATTTTTTTTCAGTGCCTCTGCTTTCTTTGTCACTCAAACACTACGTGGTCTATCAAGAGATGGAAGGACTGTAATAGCTTCAATTCACCAGCCTAGCAGTGAAGTCTTTGAACTGTTTGATCAACTGTATTTGCTTTCTGGGGGCAAAACTGTTTATTTTGGTCAGGCTTCTGATGCATATGAGGCAACAAACCTAAACTTGTTACATTTTTATTTGCAAAATTTGTCGAAATTTATCTGAATGGATTACTTACATTGATTCTTGTATGCAGTTTTTTGCACGAGCTGGCTTCCCCTGCCCGGCTTTGAGGAATCCGTCGGATCATTTTCTTCGATGTATAAATTCTGATTTTGATAAAGTAAAGGCCACATTGAAAGGGTCCATGAAATTGAGGGTGATGCTTTCTTTTCATTTATGTGATTTTACAAGCTCCATTTGCCACTATACTATGTGCATAAGATTGTTGTCTAAATTGAGCTTAGTATTTGGTTTGTTTTTCTCATACTTTATATTGTGCACACATTACATCTAAAAAAAGTTATTTTGGGTTTTATCAGTTTGAGGCTAGTGATGATCCTCTTGACCAAGTGACAACTGCTGAGGCTATACGAACTCTAGTAAATTCGTACCGTACTTCTCAATACTGTTACACAGCTAGAGAAAAAGTTGAGGAGATATCCAAAGTTGTAAGTTTTGTTCTATGCCCATGGTAGTTTTAGTCTTATGAATGTACTAATTGGTTATTCCTACATTCTTATGGTCATTCAATTTTCATATTTTGCAGAAAGGCAATGTGCTAGAGGCAGGAGGAAGTCAAGCTAGTTTCTTCATGCAGGCCTTTATGCTGACCAAACGTTCATTTGTCAACATGTCTAGAGACTTTGGATATTATTGGCTCAGACTTGTAATCTATATTGTAGTCACGGTTTGCATTGGAACTATCTATTTGAATATTGGGACGAGCTATGATTCAATTCTGGTATGCAGAGTAGTTTATACAATTTGAGTTTTGATATAGCAGTCTTTGTGTTTCTCATATATATTGTGTGAAACAGGCAAGGGGTTCATGTGCATCATTTGTTTTCGGATTTGTCACATTCATGTCAATTGGTGGATTTCCTTCATTTGTAGAAGATATGAAGGTATGTCATGATTTCACAAAACCAAAGAGCCTAAGTACATGCTTAACTAGGTAACAATCTGACATTTTCATGCAACTTTCACAGGTTTTTCAAAGAGAAAGACTGAATGGCCACTATGGTGTTACTGCATTTGTCATTAGCAACACACTATCTGCTATGCCATTTCTGATATTGATTACCTTTCTCGCCGGAACTATTTGTTATTTTATGGTCAGACTCCACCCGGGTTTTACGCATTACCTATTCTTTGTCTTGTGCCTCTATGCAAGTGTCACTGTTGTTGAGAGCTTGATGATGGCAGTAGCCAGTATTGTTCCCAACTTTCTCATGGGTATTATAGTAGGAGCTGGAATTCAGGTCTGTTTCTTTCTACATATCTGGAATGCATATTCATTAGCTAAAATAATTCTTCAAACTTTTGGCTTTTTTCTTAATTATAACATTCTATTTAATGTATCAGGGTATTTTCATGTTGGTTTCTGGCTACTTTAGGCTCCCAAACGACATACCAAAGCCATTCTGGCGTTATCCGGTGTCATATATGAGTTTCCATTTCTGGGCTCTGCAGGTAAAAAATATTATAACCATAGATGGGTTTTTGGAGATTTAGTGAAAAATGTCTCAAAATCGCAGGTTTGACAATTTGCAGCCTCTAAATAAAAATTGTAATCATATACAACATGTATATGAAAACTAACAATTTGGGACATTTTTCACTTCAACTCCAAAATCATGCGATTTTAGCTCGTTTTATTTATTATTATTTTTTTCTTATTGGGGTTGGTTCTTAATTCTCACTAAAACTACAAACATGTTTTATCTTCAGGGACAATACCAGAATGATCTGCAGGGTCTGTTATTTGATAACCAGGCACCAGACCTTATCAAGATACCAGGAGAGTACATCCTAGAAAACATATTTCAGATTGATGTGAATCGATCGAAGTGGATAGATCTGAGTGTGATCTTCAGTATGATTGTTATTTATCGGATTATCTTCTTCCTCGTGATTAAGATCAACGAGGATGTTACCCCTTGGATCAGAGGTTACTTGGCAAGGAGAAGAATGCAACAGAAGAATGGAAACCAAAACGCATTAGTTTCTCCTAATGGTCTAACACAGTCCCCTTCTTTGAGGAACTATGCGTCCAAACCTTCATCTGGAACTACTAGAAGATAAATGTGAACAGATTACACTTTGCTAGGTCCTCATACTTCAAATTCTGTTTAAATAAACTGTCTATTCAATATTGTGAGATAAAGTTTACTTTTTTAACATATACGTTATTTTGTTATTCTTCAATCATTTGAACTTAAGCTGGATTCCCAAATGATAGGTGCACCAAAAGGTGAAATGTTGTTCAATATATGTCGAAATTTTATGATGATATTTAACAAAAATATTGCTTATTGTTTTTTTTTTTTTCTTCCTTTAATTTGTTTCATATTACACAAGATCACAAGATGGAAGGAAAGAAAGAATTAGAGTTGGCAGATTGATGATTGAAGAATTGCTTTCCTACTTTTTAACGCAAGTGATGAGTTTGGGACAAGTATTAAAATATAGAGATTTCTAAAAATAATGAAACTATTCTTTTATGAAAATATCTTATAAATTTTTGTAAAATTTACGCGAAATAAAAACAAGGGAAATATCAACATATATTTTGTGAGAAAAGTGCAACCGGGGGTCACTCTACTTTCATATACATTGGGAATATTAGTTACATTTTTTTATATCGGAATATTTTAATTATCATAATGTTATATTTGTGAACTTTTAGTCATTTTAAGCTAATTTTAATTATTTTATTTTTCACTTACTATTTTTTGAAACATTTTTATCTTGAAACATCTATAAACTTCTTACTAGTTTAGTTCCATCATAATTAAGTTCTTTTCAAAAATAAATATAAAAAAAACTAAAATCGGTAAAAAATGATTAAGTGTCCAAAAATGTATCAGGCAACTAAAGTACATCAATTTTAAGAAAGGTGACACCTAAAACTAAAGTGACTAGAATGTCATGCTATCCTATATTTATATTGATAACCTTCTATAAATGGATATATCCAAAAACAATTCGTCAATATAACTCTACTGGTTTGTACAAAGCAGTACATTAGTTTGTTATTTTTTTTTTTTTGGTCAAAGTACATTAGTTTGTTATTGCTGCACAAACTATTTAACTTATCATATATCTACAAAACACTTGTTCTGCAATGAGTTTGTTAGTGATTCCTTTACTGCTATTCTAGCAAATGTTGTGTGACACTATGTACAGTCGTAAGAAAAATCAGGTGGTTTACCCTGGGTAAATCTTCATGTGAACTTTGCTGCCTCTGAATGATGAATCAATGGAATACTTGGGGAGCAGCATAAAACTCACTCTCTATGAAACCTGGTCTTAAATCTTCTTGATGCATGAAGTTTAAAGGAAATGAAACAAGATGTCCCTTTATAGCCTTCAATCTTTCCATCGGATCTATTGCCTTCATATTGCCACTCTCGTAAGATTCCAGTTTCTCCTCAACTATTCCCAAATCAATCGTGGTGTGGCTGATTTTATCTTTCCAATATGACATGCAATGTCTAAGAGCAGCTCTGCATTCATGGAAGTAATAAAGTTTTTGTTGTGTTCTTGAACGCAAGGAAAAAATGAGAAAATCACCTTTTAGCATAATCATACCTTGAATGTATGTCGTCATTGGGGATGCAAGAGAAAACATCTTGGTAAATCTTTGTATTTTCCTGTGTAAGTAAAGATCCAACTCCATTAGGTAGTTCATAAAAGAAGAAACTACAACTAAAGTAATGAAGCATATAAAGTCCTAATGGAGATTACATTGCTTTATTCACTCGGATACAGATTGTTTTTTCTCATACATTGCTTTAAAAAGTTTCTAAAGCGTTTAACTGCTAGAAAATTTTTGTTATGTATGTTGTGTACAACCAACTCATGCCGGCATTAACACAACTTCACAATGGATGAAAAGATTACTGCAGTTTTGTCTCACCTTTGCAGTTGCCGCCCATAAATCTTTGTATGTTTTGTCTGATACAGGATCTTCGATTTGATTTATCTGTGCAAATTAAGAGTATATAGAGTCAAACGATTTGGTGGGACTAGTTAAGAATTAATATACAAATTAAAAACGGAAAATGGGGAGAAGGAAAAGAGAATGTCAATAAACATGTCTGTAATCAGGCAAAAGGGGAACATTTGTGTTTGATCAATGTGAACCAACCTCTCCTGCCTGAAGACCCAAATGCTCAGCCCACAGGGAGCAGCGAAGACTATAAGCAAATTTTCCGGCCTCCCAAGCCTGTCCATTCATACATGATTGTAGGAACTCCTTGTCGTCTACAACTAGAGCAATCTGGAATTAATGCAACAGTCGTTCTCTTTCAATATGGAATTAAAGACATTGACTAAGTGGCTCATAAGCAATGAACTAAAATTCAAAATAAAACAAACAAAGAGGTGCGAGGAAAAAAAACACAAAGTTGCACCTCAGAATCTCTTGACCCAAGCAAACTTCTATCATTAATATTTGACGATCCAATCATGGCAACATGATCATCTATTATCATCAATTTGCTGTGAACATACACCTGCGCACATTGATAAAAACATAAGTTAACTAGATTATCACAAGGCCTAAGCCCATATATGGCATCAATATGTTTTATTAACTAAATAACCAAACCAACTTTAGGATGAAGAAAACTTCAATCTACTTTATGCATCCAAAAATTACTTTCAAGGTGCATCACTGCTTCATGATTCTTTCCCTTATTTAAACAGATGATGCAAAAAATAATATAAATTTTAAATCTATTGGTCTGGCAGTCCACCATACAAAACCATTCAACAATGTCAAGTCAACAATTTGTAAGCTCAATCTTTACAAGTTAAAAGGCACTTGCCGATCACATTGACAAACAAGAAACGTGCAAGACCGTAGGCTAACATTTTCAATCTAAAATAATAATTATTGAATGAAAAAGCTATGTGTAACAAGAGTAAGCTTATGGGTTATGACTGAGGCAAATCAGCAAATATTAGAGACATGTAGTACAATTTGGTACCTGACTTGTGGCCAGAGGACCCCCTTCAAAAAGTCTGCCATGAGTTCGAAGACCATAGAAAGATATGTAATCATTTGTTTTAGGTCCAAGCAAAACTTTGAGATTGTGCAGTATTGACGTTTTTTCCCAGCTAATGGTTCGATACTGCCAATGCATTATGGCTCTAACAGTTGCTGCACCACCATCATCCACACCCCCCTGTTCAAGTGCACACAGTTCAACAATTGAGAAACATGACTAGTAAGAAAATCCAGATTCCAGCATTAGAAGGATACACCCTTGAAAGATTAAATGTGACAAAAATGAACCAATATTGTCTACCTGAAACCCAGGTAAGAGAGGTAAGACAATGATAACTCTAAAGCACTTCTGCTCTTTATATGCTCGGACAATACGCCTATATAATGCTTCTAGAATACGATTTTGTATAATCTCATCCCCCGAAAGCCCTGATATGAAAAATTGATTCTGGAAGCCAAAACCAGAAAAAATGCAACTTGATCAACATAGGAATAGCAATACAAATTAGTAGTTTGAAAAAAAGAAAAAAAGAACACTAAAGCTAGCATGATCATTAAAATTCAAATATTACGAGGATCATTCAGAAGCATTGAAAGCCAAAAAATTTGGTGGTTGTTACCTCAATGTAAATGAAATGTTCGGCTTTCTCAATTAGAGAACAGTAAGCACTATGTATGCTTTCTTCAGTTTGGCTTGTTCCAGCAGACCATTGGCTGACACTTCTTACAACCTGCATAAACATCATAGAGTCAGCAAATACAAGGAATACAGAATTACCTCCATTATATCTTGATTGCCGGGATATTCAGTATGCTTGTCACTAATGTTTTGATTTCATTAAGCTACTTGGCAATGGTTCAATGATAAGAAAGAACAAAGAATTGTCTAGTTCGAAAGGACAAAACAGATCTAATTCAGTTAAGTTTCATGGTAGCTAGAACTGCTGACCAGTAAGTTAACTGACAACATAAAACTATAAAAATGTTAATTTTAAAAGCTTGTGAAATCTTCAAGATACCTTTGAAAAAAAAGTTTTATAGTTTTTTTTATGGACTTCCAGGAAAACAAACCTGACACTGGCATGCAGTACATGGACCGACTTGTCCCCAACAATAAGCAGTGCCTTCATGACTTTGTTCCACTAGATCTTCAAAGCATTCATCTGAAATCTCTGCACCAGACCGTGTCACTGATTTTATACTTACATTGCTTTGAGAATCAGCAGAAAGAAGGTCATCATTGTGACAGAACCCATTTGGTTGATCAGGGAGATCATGATCTTTTTCATGGCCATTTAACTTTGGCTCTAACTTAGGAAAAGATAAACCATTAGCTTCTTGAGGAAAAAGCAATGGGATATCTTCAACTGGTGATTGCGAGGAAAATGAGTTCTGTCTGCTGATAGGTTTATGATATTCTTCAGCTGTGTTTTTCTTTATGCTTCTCTGGTTGCTTCTTCCCATATAATGGGGGATGACCATGTGGTGATGAGGTATAAGCAGTGGAATTTTTTCTTCGTTAGGAGCCTTGTTTCTCTAGAAACATGTTTCAGTAGGTCAGAATATTTACTTACATAAGAAAGGAAATATATCCAAAAAATTAGGAAATCAACCTTAGCAAAGTTCCAGCGTTGAACAAAGTGCCTAGCTATGTCACGACAGGCTGGTCCCCAAACAGCACAATGGACATCATGCCATGGCATTCGAGGATACTTTGTACGGTCCAGTTCATCTTTCATTGTGTCTTCCCAAGAATTTGGCTCAGATTCTCTACCGGGCAAAATAATTATAAATAATAAAAACACGAAATCAACACAACTTGCTTATAGAAGGAAAATTTCTGTATCATTTGTTGGTAAAAAGAGAAACACCTAGGATTGTAATAGTCCTTTCCTGGCCATATACGAGAAGGGTAATCACCAACTTTATGCTCCATAGTGTCATATCGGCCAAAACATAAATCTAATCCCCCAATGAAGCTAACCTTGTAATCAACAATGACAAGTTTTTCGTGGTGTGACCTATAATAGTTTCAGCAAAAAGCTATTTAATTATAGACCAAGATATATAAAATCTTGATTTCACCGTACACCAGTAAATTATAAGAACTCTAGTTAATCCATATAATGCTTACCACAAATAAATGCCTGTGGAAAAATGGTCGGGATAGCGCAATACCCTTACATTTTCATGAATGTTAAGGAGCCTTTTCTTGCTGTATGCACTATTGATTTTTAAAGCAAGAGCTACCTCTTTGTAAATTAGAAGATATATCTGCATATCAAGTAATTAGTCAAAGATCATTGTGCTTGAGTAAAAGACAAGAAGGAAAACAATAAACAAAAACAAAGGAAGAAAACGATAAATTTATAATTTCCACCTGAACTCCTCCTTTAGCTTTTGCTTCTAGTAATGTGTCAAGACGAGAGGCAAAATGGTTATCAAATGGACGCCTGAGATACAGTTCTGGACAAACCCACCAGCCAGTAATGAAAATCTGGAGGCACCATTTAAGTATTTGAGTCCTATAGTCAGGATGACATAATTAATTTTTTTAAGAAAAAAGGGAAAGCAAACCTCTGACTTAGCACTCTCTATTGCGGAAGCTATGGCTTCGAAGGCCACTTGCCCGTCAATAAACCATTGAGCTTGGCTACCATCTTCAGTCAAACCCCTTGGAGGAGCAAAGGAATCGAAGCGATGAGGATGGCACCAACCTTCAAGAGGCCTTAGAGAAGTTTTATTGATAGCATTAACCCATTCTCTAACGTGTCCACTATTACTAGTTCTTATCCTTAAGCTTCGACTTCCATCACTAACCTTCAAAAAAATTTGAAAATTAAAGTTACATTAGAATCCAAATAGGTAAAAGATATACCCACAATCACATATTGATCACATTTAGATAAAATGCTAGATGAAAAAAAAAGGAATAGGATGTTTCATGTCATGTATTTTCTTTAGGTACTCCTTGAACATTTGAAGAACAAAAATGGCTCACCTTAAATGTATAACGTAAGGGATTATGTTCCTTTACATGATCTGCTAATGGAGCTTGAGACCCTTCTTTTCTAGTTGAAGCTGGCAGTTCGCTAAATACAATAATGTCTAAGAGTTTGTTGTCAAAAGCATCATTCAGAAAAGCCAAAAATCCAGGTTTCAGGACTGCCCAAACCTGTAAGCAGGTCATCACTGTATCAAAAGTTCATGCTATGTAACTATGACACACCAGAAATAGGACAGACAAATCCCACACAAACATATTATACTTAATTGAATACAAAGATTTGTTTCTTCCCCAACGTAGTTCTCAATCACTTCGTGGTTGAACCATCTACGATGGGGGGAGCGTATGCATAGGGAAGAAGCTTAGTTAAGAGAATATGTTTTGCATCCCTTTTTTTTATAGAAAGCTCAACATATCCCACACAAACATATTATACTCAATTGAATACTATATTTGCTCTAGCAACAAATTCCTATAAAATTTTAATTTCTCAAACTCAAAAAACAATAAGATGTGATTCTCTATTAACAGTGAGTATATTGCTCGGTGGATTGTCCATAACCACTGTAAAGGCATTAAATCTACTCGCATTGAAATGATATAACAGAGTAAAGGCCAAAATTTACACATATGAATGCATATAAGTTCTTGTAAGTACAATACAATTGATAAAAACATGAAAACATATTGAAGTAACAGAGAATTAGAAAGTAAATTAAAGTAAAAATTCCAATCAAGGTCCGGACAAGAAAGAATGAAACTTCAAATTTTCCACAGTCAGAGAACTTATTCAAGGGCATAACAAGAGAAAATAGTCCTTATTAGAAATGCAGAAACAACTGCCTACAGGTTCAGAGAATAAAATATGGTTTTAACTTTTGTCTCGAGAGAAAAGTACAAACCTTGTGCCAACTGTTCTTACAGAAACCAAGCCACTGGCAAGGGAAACATTCTATGCGGGAATCCTCCCTTGGTGGAACATTTTGTAGATGCTTTACCATTACGTAACCTTCTTTAAGCTTTGGACCGTACTCCCGTAAAAATGACAACTTAGAAACCTCCATAAATCTGCAGACCTAATTCAAAAAACAAATTTTAAAGGAAATAATAGCATGCATGCTAGTTAAAAATGCATGTTTGATTTTGATATTTTTTTGGGGGGCAGATCTTGGTAGAATTTGAAGCATTAAGCGTTAGTCTTAAACTAAATACCAAAAAGTTATCTTGAAATATCACCATTCACTATCGGTTTGTTGAAAAGAGAGACTACCACAAGAGAAAACGTGGGTCCAGAAAGGAATATGAATGAAATGCTTTACAGGAAAAAATAAATAGATCTCAATAAAGGAAAAGGGCTCCAAGATCTATGGTTATCAACATTCGCCTGTACAAGAATACACGTAAATTTCCTCCCTGTATATATACTGGTGTATATAACAGAACTTGTAGATAGTTACCTAGTGAAATAGGTCTTGTCTTTACGTATAAAACTAAATAGAAACAAAGCAAAACAACAATTCAAAAGGAACATATTGTTATAGATGAAGATACTGTGTTCACCTCTGGAGAGTTTACAATATTCAAGTTCCCAAAAAAATGGTTCATATAAGCCTGCATTGCATTCTTTGCAGCATTTGCAATGGCCTGTTGCCCTCCCAATGTTGGGCAGATAATGGGCAAAGCGACCCTAGATGGAACATTTCTGCATAACAAACAAATTATTGAAGGACCAAAACTAGTGGGATAGTAGTACTTGTTCTTTTATATTTGTATATGGGGCTAATATCACTTCTTTGATTAACTATGAAATAGAGCCAACTGTGATAATTGTATAAAAGTGTACTTAGATCCTCTTCTTAATAGCTTAAATTTTTAGAAGAGTTAATTTTTCAACAACTTCTAACATGAAATAAGAGCTAAAAATATTATGTTTAAGACCCACCTGCATGGTATAGAGCCGTAAGGAAATGATAAAGGTATAAAAGTATATTTGAGTCTCTCCTTATGATAGCTTAAGCTTTTGGATGACATAAAATAAAACAGGCGATTAAAATGACATTACCTGATTTTAACACTATCTTCATTATTTACAGGAATAGCTCCATCTTCAGGTTCCTCCTCATCTTGCATTACTTTTGCGGAATCTACTATTCCTAAGCTATGAAGCCACTCTTTGACCTTTGGATTACCCATGAGAAACTAAAAAAATTCAGAAACTACATTCACACTTCGAATGTTATACACATCTCAATTGCTAACATAAATAAGAAGACAAATGACTATGACAAATAAAAGAAAACCTGCTCTTGTTTCTCATGAAATTCTGCCATAATTGCACGTTTCTTCAGCGAAAAATGCAAAAAGAGAACTTGTGATGCTTTTTTCACCAAGCTCCATTTGAACTGTTAATTTAAACAGGAATACAATAATCAGAACTTAAATGTCTGCTGAATCATAGAAAAGAAACGCAGGACAGTAATTCAATGTTGCCTGAAAATCAAAAGGAGAGTCAACCACAAATTAAATTTGCAAAGTTCATTTGTTAATTTAGCTGTCACAAAGTAATTTTTTGTCCCAAATTGACAAAATATATAATACCCAGAAAACCTCATTTATTTCTATTAGCTTTGCAAACAAACACAGAGCGATAACAAGCCCCATTAGCATCTCCAACTACCAATATCGGGAAAAGAATAAACATTTTAAACCCAGAACCCACTTGCCCATGTCCGAAAGTGTAAATCATCCCAATTTAGATCCTAACATCCAAACACATCAGACTTCGAATACAATTCAATGAACCCAAAATCGTAGTCAAGAAAAACAAACGTGCCTGTTTGTACTGAAACTCGATGGTATAAGAAAGAAGTAAGGCGTTGATATCACTTGTATCGGGCCGAGACACCGATACAACAGTAGCTTGTGGCAACTCATCAAAAATCCATGACTCTTCTTCCCTTTTTCGGACAGCCTGAGAAGGACTTGACATTGTCTCTGAATGTGAAGTAGCCCTGGAGATGAGCTTCTCCTTCGACATTCTTCAATCCCAACAAAATCCAATTCTCGCATGTCCCAGAAAGAAAAAGTGAGAAAAACAATCCAGTTTCTGGATTCTCGATTTTGAAGAAGAAGATGGTAAGAAAACATGGAAATAGAAGATGGCTGGCTTTATAGTTAATGTAATTTCATACGAAGAAGGCAAGACAGTTAACTTGAGGAGGGAAGGCAAAATCGTATTTGGTGGCTGGCTCGGTTTACCCATATGGGCACGGCTTTTCCATATTTCCTAACTTTCATGATGACACGTTTTCATTTTTCTAATTAATTACTTATTCCAATTATATTTTACTTGGTATAAAATGTATGAGATTCGATAATAATCAATTTAAATAAGCTCAATCAATTGAGCTAAATCCCTACTTATTCTTATTATTTGAGATTAAAAAATAAAAATTCTGTTGAGAATATCAATTAAGTTTAAAATTTATATTATCTAAGCGAATTAAGTGAACTTAAATTAATAAATTAATCTTAACTTTGAAATGCATTGTTTGGAATTTAAACCGCATTCTCATCTTGCAAAAAGACATATCTCAACCTTCATTATCATATTTGGTTAATTATCTTATTTACCTAAAAGATTTGAGATTTAGGTAAGTTGTAAATTAAATATAATGATGAAAATGTTGTTATGTAAATTGAAAAAAGTAAAAAGAGTCCAATAACCCAAAATTTTGCAAAAAGAAATATCTCAACCTTCATTGTCAAACTTTTAATTGTATTATTTACCTCAAAGATTTGAGATTTATGTAAATTGTAAATTAAATATAATGATTAAATGGGTGTTATGTATATTGAAAAAAAAAGTAAAAAGAGTCCAATAACCCAAAATTTTGCTTGTAATTAGTCCCAAAAAAAAAAAAAAAAAAAGTTAGTATTAATTATTACTCAATGAATTATTAATAGATTAGGTGCATCTTGTTTGGTAAAGAAAGTTAAATGAAATTGGAAGTCACGGTTGTTGTTGTGTGGGCGTAAACCATCAACGGAATCACTAAAAAGAATATTCAATTGTATGTGCTCTTACAACTACGAATATCCTAATATCCTTTAAATTAATCATTGTTTTTAAAGGAAAAAAAGTTATCAACGCTTTCATATTTTATTGCATTAACAAGATGCTAAAGTACTATTTTTATAAATAAATAAAAATAATAATACACAACTCATATACACTACATGAACTCTTAAATGACTTTGAACACAAAAAACTATATTATTGCATATAACAGACGTTTTGGGGCCAATATCCTACAAAAATGCAGAACCAAGAGTCTAATTTTTTTGGTATAATACTAATTATAAATAAATTACATACATTAAATAAAACTATGTGATCTTCTACGAAATTAAATTTTACATTTTAAATATTCAATAACTTCCCACAAAATCCAATAATTTATATATATATATATATAACTTAATCTTTACATTCACGTGAAAGAATCTATATATACAATGTACAATAGAAAGAATTAAAGTCAAGTCATATAATATACCACACGCGACTTTTATTAGGAACCATATAATTTGTTTTGCTAAGGCCGTAATGCAAATGTTTATATATAAAGCCAAGGCAGGTAAATAAGAAGAATATGGTGGTAGATGCCAATCATTAATTAATTCTTTGCTAATAATAAATTTAATTATAAATTTTGCTGAGTATTATTTTATATGTATTTTTTAATATATAATAATACTCATAATTGAGAGGCTAGATGGAAAGAGTGCTAAAGGATACCAATCTAATTAAAATGTTTTTACACTTTTTATATAAATATAAAATAATTATTTAAGAAGTATATTTATTATAGAATATTTTTGTATTTCTTAGTGTAAAAATAAAAAAACCAACAAAAATTATATATAAAAAAAAGAAGTAGAGGAGAATAATTAAAATATTATTGACAATTTTATTCATGGACCGACATTAGCGGAACTATGTAGAAGTCAAGAGGAGCAATGATCCCCTCATTTTATGTGTAATATTTATGATATTGTAGACAATATATATATATAAAAATGTGTGGGTCCAGTACGAAACCAAATAGTACTAGTTTTTACTAAATTTGGAGTACATAAATTTTGGTTCATTTAGGATAGAGCTATTAAGAGAGTTAACTTTTCTAAAATTTTTAGTATGGGATTAGAGTTGAAAGTCATGTGTTTAAGCTACATAATTCCAATTATTGACCCTATATTAGATTGCAAATGCTTAACTTGCATAGTATATATAGCTAACACTTATAAGATAGTGATAAATGTATAAAAATAAAGTTGATTCTTTTATAAATAGTTTAAGAATTTAAGATAATTAATTTCCAACAATATCTAAATTAATTTTTTAACACAAAGGTATGTGTTTTTTGTAAACACAACATATATAAGTCAAAATTGTGATTTAAAACCTAAATGTTTTATGAATTTCTTACATGGAAACTAATTTTACATAATTCACACACGCGTCGTGCACATGTATAAAAATGATGGGATACATTTGTGGATGACTTTAATTTTACGTGCTGTGTTAAGAAATTAGTTTGAATATTGAGTTAAATTTATCCTACTCTCGATACTGTTTAACCTTATTATTGTTTATTTGGAATTTTGTCGTGCACGCACTGCTAAATATTTTCCTACCTATTAAAGCAAAAAGCCAACTAAAATCTAGGCAAATAATTGTTTTCCCCTGATAAGATAACCAAACGAAATAAACAAATAGCTTGCGTGGCCATGAAATCATTAATAGTTGCATTTGACTTGTGTATTGTATTTTAATTTTATCAAAATAAAAAACTTTTCTGTGCATAAAAATTCAATTATTTAAGTAATTTTTATTTTTTCTAACACTAAAAAAATATATATATGTTTATTTATTTTATAAGAAAAATAAACATATATTCTTTTTCTTAAAGGAGTTAAAAATGAAACTTTATACATAAAGAAAGATTATGTCATACAATTAAACTAATAAAAAGTGTATTGTGAGTAAAGGTTGGAGTCTCCATATGTGTCTCCGTTGTAGTATAGATTATAAAATTAAATTATATCTAATTGCGTGTTTATTTTTTATTTAAAAAAAAATAAAATTGATCTTCAATTTTTAGTTTTAATTTATAAAAGGTAAGAACATTTGACAATTAATTTCAATGCCTAAAGATTAATGTTTGTGACAAAAGGAAAATTGCAGACAACTTGAAGTTTAATACAATGCAAAACTGCAAGATATGAGAAAGCACAACGTTGTAACTTTGACTACACTCGTAAGTGTGCCTCTTCTTGTATGTGTTGACATGAGTCAGTTTCTGGGTTTGGTAATTGTACAATTCTTAAAGTGGATGCTTTAAACCAAGCTACCAAACTTAGCATCATGATTAGCTTGACAACATTGGAAGTCATATTCACAAATCAACTTGGTATTAACTGCTTAATTACTACAATGCACTGACTAGAGAAACAGTCATTAATCATTGAGCTGAGCTTTAACAACAAGGTTTGGGTGTTAGCAGTTTGGGATTTAAATAGGGTTGGTAATCGTGTTGTATTAACCGTGTTTGTGTGTTGTTATTTGTGTCGACATCGGGTTCGGTTCGTGTTATTCGTGTCAAATTTTCGTGTCAGTTGACACATGAAAAAATTTACTCGAATTTTTTTCGTGTTGACTATTTATAATAGTAAAAAATAACAAAACTTTTAAGAATATGAAAAAATTATTGATCAATTCTTACTATAAAAAAAAAATTCGTGTCGGGTCGTGTTCGGTTCATGTTATCGAGTAGTGTCAGAAATTGCTACCCTTAGATTTAAACATTTTAAAATAGGGGTACAATGTAATTCCTATCCTATCCTTCTTCTCCATCTTTTCTTTCCTTCTTCAACCCTGTTGTTGCAACCGCTTGCCTCCACTAATCAGGACATCCATTGTTCACTTATTAGGTATGTGTTTTCTAACATGTATTTCTCCAATCTTCATTTTTTTTTTTTTTATTTTAGGGCTCAGCAATAAGAATCACAAAGTTTTAAACTCTTATGCTCAAACTACTATAAATTTTTGTTTTTTTTTTTTTTTTAAATCGTTCTTTTGCCTATCACAAATTGAGAAGATAAGTATACTCAATATTATCCAGTAGAATAGCAAATGAAAGAGAAAAAAAAATACATAAAGGGGATTACGGGAATGAAAAAAATCTATGAAGCAAAGAAAATGATAGTGTGAATAGGAGCTTCATACATAGTGAAAATAATGCGTTTAAATTTAATAATTGAACAAAGATTATTAAAAAAAAAAAGTTTGAGTAAAAATGTAGAAATACCTTAAATATAGCTATTTCCATAAGCAAATTGAATAATGCATTTATTTTATATATATATAATTGATAATATAGATAATATCGCATTATGCTTGCTTAAATATATTGCATTCCTAATTCTTAAATAAAATCAAAATTAATATTGTAATTTGATCATACAACACTTCACATAAGTTAAAACCAAAATAAGTCTGAATCCAACTCAAGTCCTAATTACTTGTTTTAAATAAGCGTTTTCACCTTTTAAATATAAAAGAAGACTTGATTACTTGTAAATTTTTACTAGACTATAATAGAATATCGACAATCAAAATTCTTCATTGAAGCAAATCCAATAAAAACAATTATGTTTACATCGTAAAACTTCATTGAGATAGTTTTTCTTTTTATATTGTCAAGTGCCAAAATACTGACAAATGTGAAATCATATATAGGTAAAACTTAAATACGTTTTAGTTAGTTTTATAATATTTTTATTATTACTAGTTATGATGCCTATGAAGTTCTTTATGAATTAATGTAGCTAATTTTTTAGTCTGCTAGTATGTTATAAAAAAGTTAAACTTTAGCCCCCTAGTAAAAAAATTCCAAGCTCCGGTGAAGGTCATGGCTGAAAACATCACTTAGAAAACGATGATTTCAACGATTCATAAGTAAGCATGTCAAACTTTAAATGTACAAGGCATTTTCGGTGAAAGCCCAATAATAAAATTGTGCAGACCAAGGCATATCATACCATAAGTGCAGACAATCCCAAAACTTCTGGCTTCTTATCCCCCAAACCAATTCAAAAAACATAGTATCTTCTTTTAAGGGTGCTTCCCTGCAGAGTAGACTAATGTAGAAGTGTGAAACACATTATGAAAATAACAACACTTTTCTTTCCTTGGTGCTCAAAGGTGCAACTAATAATACCTGCAAGCAAAATCAAGCACAAGTGAAGTCTCTTATTCCTAAGAGCAAACTCTTCAGGTTACAAATTAAGACAAATACATTAATATGTAGAGGGAACAACGTTGAACGCGTATGGTGAGATAAAGGAGAGTCACTAGACAAACCTGTTGAAAATGTGGCTCTAAATTGAGCCAATATTATTGACCAATTTTTGGCACACCATGGAAGTCAATGGTTGGTGAAGATTGGTGGCAATGGTTGGTGAAGATTTGGTGGCAATGGTTGGTGGCAAGAGTTGGTGCAACTAATCCTTGAAAATTTGCACACAAATTTTTCTATAAATAGAGATGGTTGGATCCCAAAGAAATCAATCCCAAATAAGCTTTCTTGTAGAGAGAAAAGAGAGAAGAGAAGAGAAAAATAAGAAAAATAGAGTGTTCTTAATTTTTTCTTTTGAGAGAATTTTGTGAAGAAAATTCTTGGGAATATTTGGGTGTGATTGAGTGTTGTAAACACTTTGTAAATTTTCTCCTTAGTAAAAGATCTGCAGCAGCTCCGGAGACGTAAGCATAATTGGCCGAACTCCGTTATCAATTTTTGTGTATTATTATTCCGTTCAGTTTTTATTCCGCATTCTCACAAATCTGATTATAGGAAAATTTGCCTTATTTCCCAACAACTGGTATCAGAGCTTTGGTGGTGAATTCTGTCAGTTTTTCTGCGAGGTTACTATTCACGTGAATAGTGAATTTCGTGAATAGTGAAATTTGGTCAGCGGTACCGGTTTGTCCACGGAGGTGTTCTAATACACGGTGGTTCGCAGGAATTGTCAGAAACTATCCAGGAAGTCAGATTTGAGTGAGGGCGATGGCTGCAGATGAAGGAAAGGTGAAAATTGAAAAGTTCGATGGTGCGGACTTCGGCTTTTGGAAGATGCAGATTGAAGATTATCTGTACCAGAAAAAGCTATATCAACCTCTCTTAGGAAAGCAACCAGAGGGCATGAAGGATGAAGACTGGGCTCTTCTCGACAGACAAGCCCTCGGAGTTATTCGTTTGACGTTATCCCGCAATGTTGCTTTCAACATAGCAAAGGAAAAGACCACGGCGGGTCTTATGGCGGCTCTCTCCAGTATGTATGAGAAGCCATCGGCCTCAAACAAAGTTCACTTGATGAGGCGGTTATTCAATTTGCGGATGGCAGAAGGGGCATCAGTGGCCCAACATCTAAATGAACTCAACACAATCACAACCCAGTTGAGTTCCGTGGAAATTGAATTCGACGATGAAGTTCGAGCTTTGATTCTCTTATCATCTCTACCAGATAGTTGGAATGCTACAGTAACAGCAGTCAGCAGTTCATCAGGAAGCAATAAATTGAAATTCGATGATGTTCGGGATCTGGTATTGAGTGAAGAAATTCGGCGGAGAGAATCGGGCGAAGCATCAAACTCTTCAGCTTTGCACACAGAGTCTAGAGGAAGAACTTCAGAAAGAAATTCAAATCGTAGCAGATCAAAATCTAGAAGAGGTAAATCTATATTTGGAAAGAAAGATTTTAACTGTTATAATTGCGGTAAGAAAGGTCACTTTAAGAGGGATTGTCGAGCACCGAAGAAAGATGCTGGTGCACAGGAATCTGCCAACGTGACACAGGAAGCAGGTGATGCTATGATTCTAAGCGTCAACAGTCCAATTGAATCTTGGATCTTAGATTCAGGGGCATCTTTTCACGCCACCCCATGCCGAGAAATCATGGAGAACTACATTAGTGGTGATTTCGGGAAGGTTCATCTAGCTGATGATGAAACCTTGAATATCGTGGGAAAAGGAGACATCCGATTAAAGTTGCCAAACCAGACTACCTGGAAGCTACAAGGAGTGAGACATATTCCTGGTCTCAAAAGGAATTTGATCTCTGTAGGACAACTTGATGAAGATGGTTATTGTACAACCTTCACAGGTTGTGAATGGAAGATTACCAAAGGAGCACTCGTCATTGCTCGTGGCAAGAAGACTGGTACTCTCTATGTAACCTCAAACTTAGAGAATACCATTGCAGTAGCAGATGCTGATGAAAAATCAAACCTATGGCACCAAAGGCTTGGCCATATGAGTCAGAAAGGGATGAAGACACTTCTGTCAAAAGGAAAGTTGCCGGATCTGAAAAATATAGATGTCGGCTTATGTGAGGATTGCATCTTTGGAAAACAGAAGAAGGTCAGTTTTACAAAGATTGGCAAGACACCCAAGGCAGAAAAGTTAGAATTGGTTCATACCGATGTATGGGGACCATCTCCAGTTCCATCTCTTGCAGGCTCATTATATTATGTCACCTTCATCGATGATTCTACAAGGAAGGTGTGGGTTTATTTTTTGAAGAAAAAATCAGAAGTCTTTGATACCTTCAGAAAATGGAAGGCCATGGTGGAAAATGAAACTGGTTTGAAAGTCAAGCGGTTGAGGTCTGACAATGGAGGAGAGTACAGAGATAGTAGATTCAGAGAATTTTGCTCAAACAACGGGATCAAGATGGAGAAAACAGTTCCCATGACACCACAGCAGAATGGCGTGGCGGAGCGCATGAATAGAACTCTGAATGAACGTGCCAGAAGTATGATGATACATGCCAGCTTACCCAATATGCTATGGGCTGAAGCCGTCAACACCGCGGCCTACCTGATCAACCGTGGGTCCTCAGTTCCCTTGGATGGTGGAATACCAGAAGAAGTTTGGAGCGGAAAAGAGATAAAGCTTTCGCACTTAAGAGTGTTTGGTTGTATTTCTTATGTACACATAGATTCTACTGAAAGAAGCAAACTTGATGCTAAGTCTAACAAATGTGTCTTTGTTGGATATGGTGGTGATGAGTTCGGTTACCGGTTTTGGGATTATGAAAATCGAAAGATCATCAGAAGTCGGGATGTCATTTTCAATGAGAATGTGATGTACAAAGACAGGTCAACCGCAGAATCAAGCAGCTCCAATACTGATACTGAAACAAAGGAATTCGCTGAGTTTGAGGAGATTTCTGGAAATGATGTTCAGATTAGTCCTGAAACAGTTCAAGAAGAACCAGGCACACCAGAATTGAGACGCTCCTCCAGAATTCCAAAACCAACCCAACGTTATTCGCCTTCTTTGCACTACTTGTTGCTGACTGACAGTGGAGAACCAGAGTGTTATGATGAAGCTATGCAAGTGGAAGATTCAGTCCAGTGGGAGTCTGCCATGAAAGATGAGATGGACTCACTCATGTCAAATCAGACGTGGGAATTAGCTGAATTACCACCGGGCAAGAAAGCTCTCCATAACAAGTGGGTTTACAGGATCAAAGAAGAGCATGATGGGAACAAGCGCTACAAAGCAAGATTGGTTGTCAAAGGGTTTCAGCAAAAAGAAGGTGTTGACTACAATGAAATTTTCTCTCCAGTCGTGAAACTGACTACAATCAGACTGGTGTTGAAAATTGTAGCTGTAGAAAATTTACATCTTGAGCAATTAGATGTAAAAACAGCTTTCCTTCATGGTGATTTGGAGGAAGAGATCTATATGAGGCAGCCAGAAGGCTTCATAAAGGCAGGCAAGAAAAACCTGGTATGCAGGTTAAAGAAAAGCTTGTATGGTTTAAAACAAGCTCCTAGGCAGTGGTACAAGAAGTTTGATAGCTTTATGAGCAGCAGCGGTTTCACAAGATGCCAAGCAGATCATTGTTGCTACATCAAGAAGTTCGACAACAGCTTCATTATTCTATTGTTGTACGTTGATGACATGCTCGTTGCAGGTTCAGATATGCAAGAGATTAAAAATTTGAAGCAGAATTTGTCGAAGCATTTTGCAATGAAAGATCTAGGTGCTGCAAAGCAGATTCTTGGAATGAGGATCAAAAGAGACATGAAGTCGGGGACTTTGGTGTTATCACAGGCTGAGTACATCAACAAAGTACTCTCTAGGTTCAACATGCAAGACGCCAAACCAGTGAGTACACCTTTGGGTGTTCATTTCAGACTTTCCAAAGAACAGTCACCACAGACAGAGGAAGAACGTGCACACATGGCGAAGGTTCCATACGCCTCAGCAATTGGAAGTTTGATGTATGCCATGGTTTGTACCAGACCAGATATTGCCCAAGCAGTGGGAGTTGTTAGCAGGTACATGAACAATCCAGGCAAAGTACACTGGGAAGCAGTCAAATGGATCCTTAGATACCTACGAGGTACTGCAGAAAAGGCACTTTGTTTCAAAAGTGGAGATACGACACTAACGGGCTATGTAGATGCTGATTTAGCCGGAAATGTCGACATCAGAAGAAGCACTACAGGGTATGTCTATACTCTAGGAGGTACAGCAGTAAGTTGGGTATCTCAATTGCAGAAGATAGTTGCTCTCTCCACAACTGAAGCAGAATATGTCGCAGTCACGGAAGCCAGCAAGGAAATGGTTTGGCTACAAAGTTTCTTGGAGGAATTGGGCAAGAAACAAATAGACAATGTCTTGTATTGTGACAGTCAGAGTGCTATCCATCTAGCAAAGAATCCATCTTTTCATTCCAGAACGAAGCACATACAGTTGCGGTATCATTTTATCCGGTCACTTCTGGAAGATGGGATTTTGAAACTTGAGAAAATCAGTGGAGCTCAAAATCCGGCAGACATGTTGACAAAGACGGTGACTACTGACAAACTGAAGCTGTGTTCAGCTTCAGTCGGCCTACAATAGTAACAAGACTGAGAAAGAGTTGCTGCAGTGATCATGTGTGGAAACATGATTAAAATCAGTTTCCAAGTGGGAGATTGTTGAAAATGTGGCTCTAAATTGAGCCAATATTATTGACCAATTTTTGGCACACCATGGAAGTCAATGGTTGGTGAAGATTGGTGGCAATGGTTGGTGAAGATTTGGTGGCAATGGTTGGTGGCAAGAGTTGGTGCAACTAATCCTTGAAAATTTGCACACAAATTTTTCTATAAATAGAGATGGTTGGATCCCAAAGAAATCAATCCCAAATAAGCTTTCTTGTAGAGAGAAAAGAGAGAAGAGAAGAGAAAAATAAGAAAAATAGAGTGTTCTTAATTTTTTCTTTTGAGAGAATTTTGTGAAGAAAATTCTTGGGAATATTTGGGTGTGATTGAGTGTTGTAAACACTTTGTAAATTTTCTCCTTAGTAAAAGATCTGCAGCAGCTCCGGAGACGTAAGCATAATTGGCCGAACTCCGTTATCAATTTTTGTGTATTATTATTCCGTTCAGTTTTTATTCCGCATTCTCACAAATCTGATTATAGGAAAATTTGCCTTATTTCCCAACAAAACCATTATACCTGAATATCCAATTCATGATATATCATCAACCAATATTTGAACAGTTACATCTCTATGTAAAATTCAGATCTAAAACATCTCAAAAGTACCTTCAATGAGCCCAAAATCCAATACATAAAAATAATAATCTGAAATTAGCTCCAGCTTCGACAAAGACAATGAACCTTAGCTAGAGAAGCCATGTAGTCATCAGACCTGAAATAAGTAATTTAGATTTATATTGCTATGCCTATGCTTTTACACAATGTAATAATTGAAAAAAAGAAAGAAAAGAAGAAGATGAAAGAATAAAAGGAGTTTCAAAGTTAAACCTTTGTCCATAAGGAGAATTACATGCAGCAAGTAGATGAAGTTTGGCCTTGTCAGGTTTGCTCTGTATAAGTGAACATTGATTAGTTACTAAGTGCATGATACTTTGATAGTAAGTTAAAGATAGGCTCACTATTTTTTTACTTCGGCACACACAGGTGCTTGGTTAAATATTCAGAAAAGTTTAAGCCTTATGCACCCAGTTTTTAAAACAACCTTCTAAGCCTTATGCTAGACAAGAAGCAAACAGGGAGCAGCCTATGATGCCAAAAGGATATTTTAAGAGTATAAAAAGAATTCAAAGACGAACCTGAGATTCATGATACAGTCCCGCGTATAAAGAAGCATAGAAATAATCACTATCTCGACCACTTGAAAATGCAGCAACAAGCTATTTGTCACATGAATGTGAGGCAATAGTTTATCCAAATGAAACTTTTGGTTCAGTTCATAATAGATAGATAGATAGATGAAGTAAAGAGCATGATGTATCAGGAAGTAAATTAGAGCTTTCAGCATGATACATATACTTTGTATTTCAGCAGATGTACTTTTAACAACCAGATTATATTCAGACCTCATTGACAGCAAAATAATTCTTCACTATTGCAAAAATCAAGGTATAACGGACATCACTCACTGAGAGCGTTACCGTTCAATAAAGAAATCGATTGAATTGTTCTTTAACTGAACATTATTCAAAATAAGCTTTCACGGGAAATAAGAACCAAAATTTATCATGTAAGAAACGGTTTAGCCAGAACAAATAAATCAGATTCATACCTTTTCAGGATCACCACCATCTTTGAACAACTCATATGTTTCCCGCATGACAGGTCGTGGGTCTCTTCCAACCTGCATTCATCTAATACACAGTCAGAAGAATTTTCAGTCACTCCAATAACCTACCTAGAACATGTTCCTACTTAACTATATGTGTCTGATGATCCTATATAGTCTAAACGGAATTCAATTCTTACTTTACAGAACTTTTAACTTTTATTATTTGACAAATTTAAAATTTCAAATGTCATTTTCAAATTGGATGGGATGCGCAAACCAGTTACTATTGAATAGTAGTCTAAACCAGTTACTCCATATTTCTTTTAATCATTCCTGACTAAATTACCTCAAGAAACCGTTTCCTTGCTTCATCTACTCCATACAGTTGAGCTTCACAGAGAAAGCACCAAATTGACTCCTCTGTGTCATTTGGGTTTTGTGCAACATCTAATCGAAACTGCTCTGCCCCTTCCTCAAACCTGTTTATGGATGCAAGAATCCAACATTGCTAATTCACATGTGTCATGAGAAAATAAAACTTTTGTTTACTTTTTGTTGGTGCACTAAGAAATTCAGAGAAAATATCAATAATGCAATTAGCTTCAAGTTCTCTCAATAATAGAACGAACAATAATTACAATTTAACATCAATTTTCAATTTGTCCCAACTATAAGCTCAGCCTAATAAACAGATACTTCATCTTAAAACGAAAATAAGTATTATTTAAACTTCAAACTATGTACTTTCTTCTATATTCCTAAGGCTCCTCACTGTCCAAACAAAACCAAAAAGTCACAAAGACGACCAAATAGTTACACAAATAGTACCTATCAAGGTAATAAAGTGATAGTCCTCTTTGCCAAAGATCTGTTAACAACAATCAACAATCCACTGAAAATAATTAAACAATTCATACTCACAAACTTATAAGAACCAACACAATGCATAAAAAGTTGTATTGACCTACATGCCTTTTGACGAGGATCCAAATCAATCGCCTGATCAAATTCTGCTAAAGACCCAGAAACATCCCCCTAACATGAAAGATATAAATGTCAGATACTAAAAATCTAAAACCAGAAGCCGTAATGTGACTAAAAAAACCAGAATTTACCTGCCTAAAGAGCAGCATTCCACTCCGGATTGCGACAACAGCATCTCGGGCATTATTACCGCCAGTTATGGCGTCCCAAATGCCAGAAACTGAAGCAAGAAATGGCCTTCTTGATAGAGACAGTGATGGGGATCGAAGGTTGTGAGTTTTTGCAGGGATGATGCCAAATAAGAGTGCATTGATATGGGTTTTGAAGGAAAATGAAGAGGAAGGTAAGAAAGGAGTACAATTTATGGAAGGAGGAATGAAAATGGTGGGTTTTAGGTTTTTGGTAATAGTCATGGATGGATAGTTGAAGGTTGCTTGATTCAATTGTCAAGTAACTGTTAAGAGGGATAAGGCGCCAAAAGCCAAACTAAAAATCTATGGTCGGCAGATGGCCACCAGTGTAACGAATGAGGACAATGCAACGAAACGTCACCGTCAGACATCAAGAAATATACTTATTTTGGCTGCTACGGCTTGAGAGTAGATTAAATATAATTATATTTGATTGATTTATATTAAATTATATTATAATAACAGTAATTGTATTAAATTAATTATATATATTTTATTAAAATAATTTATTATATTAAATTATTATAATTAATTTATATAATATTTAATAATAATATAATTATATTATATTAAATTAATTATATATATATATATATATATATATGTTTTATTAAAATAATTTATATTTAAAATATTTTTTTATTATAAAATTTATTTAAATTAATAGTTAATTTATTTTTTAAAATAAAAGAAATATTTTTAATTTGAGATAAAAAAAAAGTTAAAACATATAAATTTATATTTGAAAATTTATACAAATTAAGTTAATTATTCAGTATGTTTTAGACTCACATTTTTTATTGTATAATTTTTTTTACATAATCGTACTATTTTTATATTATATGATACATTTTATTTTTATAAATAAATATATAACTGTATATAAATTATATAATTAAAATATTTAATACGATATAATAAATATGCCATAAATTAATGAAGCTGTAACAAAGAAAAAATCTTTAAAAAAATCAATTTTCTTAATTTATTTTTCTATTTCTATTTTAAATTTTAAGATAATATTTTATTAAAAATAATATATATATATATATATATATATATATATATATATATATATATATATATATATATATAACCATAAAATAATATTTTTATTATATTATTTTTATATAAGTAATTTTAAAATATTAAAAATACTCTTGACATTCATATTTTTTTTAAAAAATATTTTCTAAAATTGCCATAAGTTCAATACATCCCTACAAACTCCGTCATAAGTTTGGTAACTATGGCAAGTATTTGTAGTTTTTTACGATCAAACAAACTATAAAAGAAAAAAAGTATACCTCAATAACTAAATTTTTATTTGTTTTTAAATTAGTGTATATTAGTCATCTAATTATTTAAATATAGATATTTTAATCATTTTAAGTTAATTTTTATCATTTTATTTTTTATTTTTCAACCTTTTGATTTATTTTTTTCTTTAAACATCTACCAACCTTTTACAGTAAAGTTTAATTCGATCCAATTGAAATTTTACCATAAAATAATTAAAAAATAAAAATTGATAAGAAATAACTAATATATCCACATTGTAATAATTAAGTAACAAATATGTAATAATTTAAAGAAAAATGATTAATATATTCAATTTGTAAAATTAAAGTAATCAAAATATTATGCTACTTAATATAAAAATTAAAATAAAAAATAATTCTTTTTTAATCAAAGATAATAGCAATGAATTTACTTAAAATTTCCCGGTAACAAAAGAAAATGGGGTCTTTACTTATTCGTAATATAAATTAATTAAATAAGAATAAAAATGATTTGAAACGTAGAAAAAAGAGAGTATAAAATTTATTTTCTTTCTTTGTGTTTATTAAAGAACTATAAGAAATTAGAATAAAAAATTTTAATTTACATAAATTTGTAAAAGGGAGTTTGTGAAAGAAAATAAATACAAAGAGACGTAGGTAAAAAATCAATAATAATAACTCTGAGTTTTTATTCTATTTTTTTTTCATAATTTTAGAAAATAAATTATGAAATAAAAATAAGTTTATTTTCTCTCATTATTTTTTTGATTATTAAACACAAGTAAGATCACATATGGCTAGACAAACAGTGAATTACTTAAATAACAAAGATTTGAATAAAAAAACTTTTTGAACTTAAATAGCACGTTTTGGACTTTAAACGGTGAGTTTCATTTATATAATATATATAATTTTTACCAAAATATCCTTTTTATCTAAGTATTCGTAAAAAACTCGTCATCTCCGTGTTTCCTTCGAAGCTTATGGACTTGTACATTCACATTTTATATGTGCAGGTTACATACATATTTATTTTGTATGTAACTGTACATTCACATTTTGTATGTACAGGTCATGTGAATGTATATGTTACATACAAATTTATTTTGTATGTAACCTGTACATACAAATTTATTTTGTATGTAAATTTGTATGTAACCTGTACATACAAATTTGTATGTAACATTTACATACAAATTTGTATGTAACTTGTACATTCACATTTTGTATGTAACCTATACATTCACATTTTGTAAGCTGTTTAAAACAACAATAACATACAAACAATACAATGCATTTCATGTGAATGTACAGGTTACATACAAAATAAATTTGTATGTAACCTGTACATTTACATTTTGCAGGAAAAACAGTTCGTATGTACAGGTAACCTGTACATATAAAATGTGAATGTACAGGTTACATACAAAATAAATGTGTATGTAACCTGTACATACAAAATGTGAATGTACATAAGCTGTTCTTCTTCTTCTTTCAGTGGGTTCATGTGAATGTACAGGTTACATATAAAATAAATTTGTATGTAACCTGTACATTCACATGACTTCATCTTCATCTTCATCTTCATCTTCATCTTCAATTCTTCATCTGCTCCACTTTTTCCTACAAATATCAAACAACAAAAAGCTTCAAATTACACTAAAAAACAGCGATAAATAAAGAAATCACAATTAATTTATATTAAAATTTAAACTTATAGGATTTCATACAAATCAGGAACACAGAAGAATCGAAGAAGAAGAAGAAGAAGAAGCAGCGAAGAAGAAGAAGCGAAGAAGAAGAGGAAGAAGCGAAGCTGAGGGGATAATAGTAAAACTCTTATGGCCAAAACTCTGCCGTTTAGCTATTTTGGTTAAAAAGTCAATAACCCACAAAATGAGTCTATTCTGAATAATTAATACCTAGACAAACCTATTGAGTCTGGCCTACTAGCTTTGGTCCAATCTCCCAACTTGGGAATTTTGGTGAGGATTTCAACACTCTGAATAGTGAGTTTGACATTCAACTTCAAAATGTACCTATGCTACGCGTCGAAAAAGATCAGTAAATGATAATTTAAAAAAGAATGGTTCAATTAACATAGCAATTTTTGCTATTATAAATGTTTTTAAAAACACAATTATTAAATTATAAGGTAAAAGTTTAAATTATTTTTTAAAAATAAATCTTAATTTTTTATAAAAAAAAAAAAATCTTTGTGGTAGCACGCCCTTTTAAGTTCTCAAGTCTTCAAGCAATTTTGGCATTTTGGACTAAGTTGACTAATCTTTTGATAAGTTCGAATCAAATTGACTAGTTTAAAATTTAAGAGATCAAATTAGCTAATCAAGACCAAAATGACCGTTTAATTAAAATATAATTAGAGAAAAATGAGAACAATTGATATAAATAATTTATGTTTTAGTTAAAAATTATATATATATTTTAAATTAACAATTGATCAAAATTGTGATTACATCAAAATTAAATAAATTATAAAAATATTATTAGTTGTGTAATATGTGATATGTAATAATAATTACATACCTGTACCATCAGTATGTAACTCATATTACATATATGATATGTTATATATAATACTTATTACATACCTATACTATTAATACGTAACAAATTCCGTTCTTTTGTACAAATTGAAAATGGAAAAAGAACTAATATAAGAGCCAGATTAAAATATTATATTATGTAATATTAAATTTTAATGCATTTTTATTCACCGATAAGATGCATGATGATAGTCAATTCTATTTCACCTTTATTTTATTTTACTATATTGTTTTCTTCTTTGATTTCTTTAACTTCATCATGAGGGGTGTATGAAATATCACATATGGTAGAATATGATAAGAGACACAGTTCACAAAACATGAAGAATTGGTCTGGAATCTCAAGACCAACTCCATCGTCTAAAATTATAAACTAAATTTTAAAAATAAAATCTTGACATCTATTGTAACGCCCCGATATTTTACATATAAATAAGGGCATTATCTAAGCATTTTATTGATTTGAAACCTTGATGTGATTGATTATGACTTAAATGAAAAATTGATTTTATAGTTAAAAACCTTACAAACAAAAACTTGCAAAAGATTTAGCACTTATTAAAGTTTACAATTTATTAATTATAAAAGAAAAAGGAAATTTAAATCCTAGGGAACCAATGACAATCCTCAAACATTGCCAAATCCTCATCATGGTGTTCCTGAAAAAGTGAAGGGAAGCTTGGGATGAGTGAAAATCACTCAGTAAGCAAACTTACCTTACTTGAAACATTAAGCAACCACATGTAATAAACAATTTATTCAAGACAAACAACATGTCAATGCTTGTGTTTTCAATATGAATGTCGATGTAATGCATGGTCTCTACTTAAACAATGATCTTTGAAAACCATATTTCAAATAATGTCGTGACTCGTATCCAAAACATACATAAACTTATCTTTCTTAATTGGTCGCTTCTCATAGCAAAACGTTCAAAAATGATCTTTCTCAATATGTCACGACTCATAACAAAACTGTTCAAAACTATATTTTATAGAATGCCATGAACTCTATCGCATGAATGGTGGAGCCAATACAAAATGTCACCCGTCGGCAACCAAAACAATAAATCACCCGTCGGCAACCAAAACAATAAATCACCCGTCGGTGACCAAACAATAAATCACCCGTCGGTGATTAGCACGCGTGAAGGGTAAGTGCAAGTGAGTCATAAAATCGTAGGGTCAAGGCTGGAATTCCATAACAAATGCTCACATGCAAAAATACGTCCCAACCATATGGTAAGGAACCAAATATCCTCGGGTACCCAATGACACCTCCCCCACACGGCTCAAAACAATTACAATATGCTCCCAATTAGAGTCCAATCATAACGATGGTCAAAAGCATTCTATCAAACCATTTTCAAAAATCTGTTTGATTTTTAAAGTCGAAAGTTATAATTCAAAACATGAGTTTTTAACATTAAAAGTTTTGAATGTCATGCATATGAACATGCTTATGCCAATACTACATAACCAATAATCAATTATGCAAACACAAAGCACATATACATACGAAAATGAGATCACGATATCTATTTAGCCATAACGGTTACAAACAAAATATATATGTAAAAACAACCATGAAAATATTCATACACAAACAAAGCAAACAATACTTAATATTACAAGTAGGGTTAGTCTACTTACCTGATACGAGCAACCAATACTGCTAAAATCACCGACTAATTCAACTGAGTTTAGCCTAAACAAATTATAATTGTATAATTATTAGATACTCATAATTTATTAGGTATCCTCCTTTATATATATATATATATATTAATACTTAGGTCTAACTCTTGTTTTTCCAAAAGTTTCATATTTTTATTCACAAAATTATTAGTTATTTCTACTGTCAGCAGAAACTAAATAATTAATTTCAAACTTAATTGGTGTCATAAGATTACCAAATTTTTCAGAGTTTTCATAGAGGTATAGTAAAATTTTCAATAAATTTTTTAGGTAAAACCGAATGCTAAACAATTACAAAAGTGATTTTTATTCGATAACTTTTAAAACTACCAGTATAAGAAAATCAGCAATACTACTGGACTTAAACAATTTTAGAAAAATATTGGAAAATCATATCAAATTGAAATTTTAACCGTAGTTTTATAACTTAAATATTATTACACATAAAAATTTACAAATACTTTGGAATCTGTTTTCATAGATAAAACGGGTTTTGAAACTAGTTCAATAAATCTGCTGTAAACGTTTTTAGCAGCGAACATATATAAATAAACAAATTATTAAATTATTCATATCTAATCTAAAAATCATAAAATTTTAACACATAATAAATAAGACACCTATAACATTCTATAAAAAATTTCATATATTTTTAACATATATAACACCATAAATTAATTCTGAACTTTTTGTTTTAATCCTTCAAGTTTCCTGTTTTCAGCAGAAAATTTTGACTTCGAAAAATTATATAAAATTAAATACATGGATTTTTATAATGATTCTAAAACCAAAAGTTTTATTTTTATGTCTAGTTTCAAATATAAAAATTTCACGTTCAGATCAAAATTGAATCTCATATAAAATAACCCTAAAATACGAGTTGTTCAGGAATTGACAGATTAAAAATACAAACTTTGAAAATTCATAATAAATTAAATATAAATTATATTTTGACAAATAAATATTCGTTAGACTCTTCAAGAAGTTTAGTTTATTATAAAAATTATTTAAGATTTGATTGAATTGTATAAGGTTTCGAAACTAATTTATTTTCAAGATTCTGCAGAAAATTTGCAAACAATTGCTTTATAAAATTTCTTAGAAAAATCACTAAACATTAACCATAAACCCTTAAATCATAACTGATAAAGTGATGGAGGAAAATTAACAAACGTACCTAATTTACTTCATGAATTTTTATTCTCTTATGACTGTTGTTGTGAAAGACATATGTGAGAAGAATAGACGTAGGATTTTTGTTTCTCCTTTGGTCTAGTAAAGAATTTATATATTTTATTCTATTAAAGAGTTTATATGTGAATAGAAACCTATTCTTATTAGGATATTCTAATTATTATTGTCATATTCTTTGAATAAAATAAGAGTCTAATATACCTTAGACAACAAATTCAAACATACTTTCTGCTTTATCTTTAAAGAGTTTATTTATACTTATAATTCTATTTTAAAATTATAACTTACTCTTAAATAACTCTTTATTTTTAATAATTAATGTTATTTGAAATTTTGGGATATTACAATTCCTCCCCCTTAAAAGAATTTCGTCCTCAAAATTCATCAATCTTATTTCATAAAACACAATTTGAAAACATAACACATATAACAAATTATAGATACATATACGTGCATACATGCATATAAATACTTATATAGATATTTTTCAATATCAACAAATTTACCTATATATTTAAATTATTAAACATTTAGTAGGGGTATAAGAAATCATTTGTTTTGTATATTGGGTACTTAAAATTTGAAAAGTAAAATTTGCAAATATTGGTCATACTTAACTCTCAACTTATAATAAAATATACCACTTAATGTCATGATTAGCTATGCATCTTTAGCTTTTATATCATCAACATGAAATACTTTATTTACTTTATAGGTCTGTAAGATTGTAAAACCTAACAAATAATATTTGATAATAATATTTGCTAAATTGTACTAGACTTACTATGTTCTATCCATATCTTGTTCTATCTATATCAAAGATATAATTATAAATTGGCTTCCACTTATGAATATCTTACTATCAAGACTTGAGTTTTAAAATTTCCATTTGATAAACCAAGTAGTTCATATTAGGATCTATAGATTTTGATCTATTGCTACTTAGTCCATTTATACAGACAATGATGAAATTAATTGTGGTTACTTATCACACTTATAATCAAGGATCCACCTATAGTAATTAAGACCACTTTTCTTTAACTGTAATTGTCATCTCTCTAAAAAAAATGAACAGTTGAGATATTAGTACCAAAGTAACAATAATTTTCCATTAAATCAATTAGGTTCATTGCCTCCACATGTATTCTCCTTATCACTTGACATTATCACATTTGTTAAAACATATATATATATATATATATATATATATATATATTTTTTTTCCACATAGGTGAAAGTGTCTCAATTCTTTACCACAAAATCCTTCATTAACTTGAAGAGATTGTAAGCTTAAATACACATTGCAATCAATGCTCTTAAGAGATCCATCATAGCTGTACTATTTAGATAGCTAGTAATCCAAATATGATAAAAATCTCTTTGTTCACCACAAAAAATAATCACCTAGGCTCCAATCACTAAACAATACTTCAAAATTCATCTATGTCTCCAATCACCAAAAATAATAATATTTTAAAATTCATACTTCATAAGGCATTGTTCAATTCTAATATTTTAAAATTTATACTTCATAAGGCATTGTTCAATTCTTGCTCAAACCTGAAACCTATTTTATTTCATTCTCTAAATTTAAGACCTTAAACAATTAACATTAACCTTCACTGTTAATTGGTCACAAAGAAATAAAGGTTATGGTCATATATCAAAGTCTTTAATTTGATGCCAGTAATCTGATAACTCAATACCATCAATTATAAAATTTGAGTTAATCCTTCATTCTAATTTGTCTCGCTAAGTTTCAATAAATTCTACTTAACCAAATTAAATTATTTTTTCCACTTCTCCTTTCCTAATAAATGTTTATAATCATTTTTGACCATTATCCCAAATATATAGCCATAATACCTTGACTACCACAATACTTTGATTACCACTATTAGAACTTCAATCCAAGTTGAAAGTATGCTTATTTGTGCTTGGATGTCATTACTTAATTTCTAAAGTAATTAATCAAATAATATATATAACCAACAACATTAGATATGACATACTTAACAATGGCAGAGTGCAAGCTAAGTATGATACTATCTTATTTTATCTTAAGAACTTACTATAGTGACTATAACATTTCTCATTTTTTCTCCATATTAAGTTAATATCTCTAATACTTAATATTCTGCCAAGAATCCCAAAATTCAATAACGTTTCTATATCCATATTTAATGGTTAGATACCAACTAAATATCATTCATACTTGTATCATCACAAATAATTTTTTTTTTATGTCCATCTACAGTTAGACCTAAACTCATGCTCCTTATAAGTCATATCTTATTATTCCATTTGTTTATAGTGTTTCCTCTAAAAATAACTTCCAATAAACATTTATCTTGTAACATCAATCTAATTTGTATATTACTACATGATACATTCATGTCTTGATATTTCCTTCTCAAAATCAAAATTGACCAGAAACACACACACAAATGGTCTAATTCATTTGTCACTTAAGGGTCAAGCCTACTAACCACATGGGTAACCTCAAACAATTACTAAACCCTTTTCTTAATATTATGGTTCTAAAAAAAAAACTATAAAATTAAATGATAAGTAATTCCTTAAGTATACGCAAAACTTACGACCATTACTTGCAAAGTAACTCATTACCACATGGTGTCGACTTGAGCAAAACTACGAGCCTTGTATATTAAATTATTTGATACTTTCTTTTAGTATCAATTATCCACAATTACTTTGATGTTATTGTTATGATTGATCAACTTATAATTCTTCACATCTCTATCTATCACCTCACACCATAAAATAATATCACTCTGTCTTGAGGTATTTGTGAATGTCACTAAAACTATTCAAGTGACTACGAACATATACTGACAACAAGAGAGTTAATTTACTTGTGTAATACTGATAAAGAACAAGAAGTTATCATTAATGCTAACTTGTTCTATCTAGAGGTCTTGCTATCCTTAATGGTAGGGTGCCCTATATACCAATACTCCTCTAAAAATTTATATCTTTTCCATCATAAATAAGTGAATGTATTTAACCATTGATTATACACAGATCTATTTTCTCATAATTCACGATTGATTGTTTCATTTGCCTACAGAAAGATACTTCGGATGAGACACTTGCAGCTACAGTACAAAGCTAAACAAACTCTTATTACAAGTTATTTTTGTACCTCAATCTTTTCTTCTTAAAATCAAAGTCATAAATTTTACAATAACTACAAATGAATAAGAAAAGTATCTAATACACCAGTAGCTCCATTTTAACAAAATTTACTACCCATGTGTCACCTCAAGAAAATTAGACATTTTCTTAACATCATATATCCATTAAGAAATTAGAAGATAATTCAATCCTTTAGGCACACTAAAATCAACCTTACTATACAATTTGAAATAATACTTTAAAACCCAACTATTTAATTAGGTGTTCTAAATATCTTTGTTACATGCATCAATGCTAGTAACCAATGGGGTTTTCTAAGATAATATATGATACTTTAGGATAATGTACGTACCCTTATGCTCCGATCACAAAGATTGTAAACTTAGATTTAATTGTAGGGAGGTAATTAAAAACAAATTCCATCATTTATTTAATTTTGATTCAAAACAAAACAAATCTACAATTCATATCTTTTGGGATGAAAAATCATGAAAGTAACATAAATGTAAGACACTTACAGATTATTCAATCAATAAAAAGAAAAATTTTGTACATGAAATTTTTCTTTAACAAACTATCAAATAACATATAACTTCAAACAATACCATGAGTATTTGAGATTTGGCAATGATTGTGGTTCCCATCTATCCAAATTTAAGTCTACAGAATCATAAAACCGTGCTCTGATACCAACTGTAACGCCCCGATATTTTACATATAAATAAGGGCATTATCTAAGCATTTTATTGATTTGAAACCTTGATGTGATTGATTATGACTTAAATGAAAAATTGATTTTATGGTTAAAAACCTTACAAACAAAAACTTGCAAAAGATTTAGCACTTATTAAAGTTTACAATTTATTAATTATAAAAGAAAAAGGAAATTTAAATCCTAGGGAACCAATGACAATCCTCAAACATTGCCAAATCCTCATCATGGTGTTCCTGAAAAAGTGAAGGGAAGCTTGGGATGAGTGAAAATCACTCAGTAAGCAAACTTACCTTACTTGAAACATTAAGCAACCACATGTAATAAACAATTTATTCAAGACAAACAACATGTCAATGCTTGTGTTTTCAATATGAATGTCGATGTAATGCATGGTCTCTACTTAAACAATGATCTTTGAAAATCATATTTCAAATAATGTCGTGACTCGTATCCAAAACATACATAAACTTATCTTTCTTAATTGGTCGCTTCTCATAGCAAAACGTTCAAAAATGATCTTTCTCAATATGTCACGACTCATAACAAAACTGTTCAAAACTATATTTTATAGAATGCCATGAACTTTATCGCATGAATGGTGGAGCCAATACAAAATGTCACCCGTCGGCAACCAAAACAATAAATCACCCGTCGGTGACCAAACAATAAATCACCCGTCGGTGATTAGCACGCGTGAAGGGTAAGTGCAAGTGAGTCATAAAATCGTAGGGTCAAGGCTGGAATTCCATAACAAATGCTCACATGCAAAAATACGTCCCAACCATATGGTAAGGAACCAAATATCCTCGGGTACCCAAGGACACCTCCCCCACACGGCTCAAAACAATTACAATATGCTCCCAATTAGAGTCCAATCATAACGATGGTCAAAAGCATTCTATCAAACCATTTTCAAAAATCTGTTTGATTTTTAAAGTCGAAAGTTATAATTCAAAACATGAGTTTTTAACATTAAAAGTTTTGAATGTCATGCATATGAACATGCTTATGCCAATACTACATAACCAATAATCAATTATGCAAACACAAAGCACATATACATACGAAAATGAGATCACGATATCTATTTAGCCATAACGGTTACAAACAAAACATATATGTAAAAACAATCATGAAAATATTCATACACAAACAAAGCAAACAATACTTAATATTACAAGTAGGGTTAGTCTACTTACCTGATACGAGTAACCAATACTGCTAAAATCACCGACTAATTCAACTGAGTTTAGCCTAAACAAATTATAATTGTATAATTATTAGATACTCATAATTTATTAGGTATCCTCCTTTATATATATATATATATATATATTAATACTTAGGTCTAACTCTTGTTTTTCCAAAAGTTTCATATTTTTATTCACAAAATTATTAGTTATTTCCACTGTCAGCAGAAACTAAATAATTAATTTCAAACTTAATTGGTGTCATAAGATTGCCAAATTTTTCAGAGTTTTCATAGAGGTATAGTAAAATTTTCAATAAATTTTTTAGGTAAAACCGAATGCTAAACAATTACAAAAGTGATTTTTATTCGATAACTTTTAAAACTGTCAGTATAAGAAAATCAGCAATACTACTGGACTTAAACAATTTTAGAAAAATATTGGAAAATCATATCAAATTGAAATTTTAACCGTAGTTTTATAACTTAAATATTATTACACATAAAAATTTACAAATACTTTGGAATCTGTTTTCATAGATAAAACGGGTTTTGAAACTAGTTTAATAAATCTGCTGTAAACGTTTTTAGCAGCGAACATATATAAATAAACAAATTATTAAATTATTCATATCTAATCTAAAAATCATAAAATTTTAACACATAATAAATAAGACACCTATAACACTCTATAAAAAATTTCATATATTTTTAACATATATAACACCATAAATTAATTCTGAACTTTTTGTTTTAATCCTTCAAGTTTCCTGTTTTCAGCAGAAAATTTTGAATTCGAAAAATTATATAAAATTAAATACATGGATTTTTATAATGATTCTAAAACCAAAAGTTTTATTTTTATGTCTAGTTTCAAAGATAAAAATTTCACGTTCAGATCAAAATTGAATCTCATATAAAATAACCCTAAAATACGAGTTGTTCAGGAATTGACAGATTAAAAATACAAACTTTGAAAATTCATAATAAATTAAATATAAATTATATTTTGACAAATAAATATTCGTTAGACTCTTCAAGAAGTTTAGTTTATTATAAAAATTATTTAAGATTTGATTGAATTGTATAAGGTTTCGAAACTAATTTATTTTCAAGATTCTGCAGAAAATTTGCAAACAATTGCTTTATAAAATTTCTTAGAAAAATCACTAAACATTAACCATAAACCCTTAAATCATAACTGATAAAGTGATGGAGGAAAATTAACAAACGTACCTAATTTACTTCATGAATTTTTATTCTCTTATGACTGTTGTTGTGAAAGACATATGTGAGAAGAATAGACATAGGGTTTTTGTTTCTCCTTTGGTCTAGTAAAGAATTTATATATTTTATTTTATTAAAGAGTTTATATGTGAATAGAAACCTATTCTTATTAGGATATTCTAATTATTATTGTCATATTCTTTGAATAAAATAAGAGTCTAATATACCTTAGACAACAAATACAAACATACTTTCTGCTTTATCTTTAAAGAGTTTATTTATACTTATAATTCTATTTTAAAATTATAACTTACTCTCAAATAACTATTTATTTTTAATAATTAATATTATTTAAAATTTTGAGATATTACATCTATGCATCTAGTAACAGAGAAAAGAATCATTACACCTCAACGTAACTTTATTTTTAGTATTGACAGAATTTGACAATTAATTACTCAGTTGTTATTTATAAAAGAGCTATCTAGAATCAAATGTATTTGCTATAAACATCACAAATGCAACACAATTAGTATTAAAAAAATAAAGATTAAAAATACTCATAAAAATCAATTTTTAATACCAAAATATGAAGATGAAAATGAAAATGAAGATCGAGGCAGAGAAGATGAAGATCTATAGAGGAGGAAGGAAAAGAGAAAGAGAAAATAATATTTATGTTGTACCCAAGATCAAATAATAATGCGGAAGCGATAAAATAATAATAATGAGCACCCACAAATATAAAGAAAAATAATCAACAGAAAAAGACACAAAGATTTAAGTGGTTCGGTAGTCAATGCAACTACCTAATCCACTGCTGAGGCCAGCACCGAAATATTCCACTATATTTGTCAAAGAGGAGTACAATAAGATTTGCCAACAGTTAATTGGCCAAATCACTCAAATATCCAAATACCCAATTACACCCAAATTAATCTCTCTCACAAAAGCAATAAATAAATCTGTCTTGCCAGTTTAGCAACAACAGATAAATTAAAGAGAAACAGTAACTATAAATATGTTACCAAATAAATAGAGAGAGAAAACTTATGTTCTTAATTGGATTGTCAAATGGATCTCCTCTTGCTGCCTTTATATTTGCTGCCTCAAAACTGTCGCTGGAGTTGCTGCTTGTGTTGCCGCTGGAGTTATTCTTCTGCGTTCTGCCGCTGCTGGAGCTGCTTTTCTTTTTTCTTATAGTGCCGCCGCAGATGATGATTAATTAATTAACTCCTGCTGTTCGCGTTGCTCTGATGGAATACATATATATATGTTAACCTAATGGGCTTATTAAGCCCAAGAATTTAAAAGAAAAAATGCTACGTGTTATTGGGACAACACGTAACAATCTCCACCTTGTACCAAAAACACGTACCAACTCTTCAAACATCGAGCCTCCAATATCATCATCTCAAGGTACCTCTTGATAGGCACCAAAACAACATTCTATTTATGGGTAGGAATGCTCCACCCTCTTCAAGGTTCTCAACAAGAACTAATATGGATCAAGTCCAAGCAATGCTCAAACTTATCCCTTGGCACTGACTTTGTCAACATATCAGCTGCATTCTCTTTTGTATGAACTTTTGACAGCTTGATCAACCCTTGATTCATCCATTCTCTAATCTTGTGATACCTCACACTGATGTGTTTAGTCCTCGCATGGAAAACTTGATTCTTAGCTAAATGAATAGCACTCTGACTGTCACACAGAAGAGGTACACTCTCTTGTTTGAAACCAAGCTGTTCCAACAAACCCATAAGCCATATGCCTTCTTTTGCTGCCTCAGTCATAGCCATATATTCGGCCTCTGTCGTAGACAAAGCAACTGTATCCTGCAAATTTGACTTCCAACTTATACAGCCACCACCAAAAGTAAAGACATAACCTGTCATCGACCTTCTGGTATCAAGATCACCAGCATAGTCAGAATCCACATAACCCATGGCAACATTAGAAGCATCATTTTTATCAAACATGATGCCACAATCATGTGTGCCTGCCAAATATCTGAAAATCCATTTAACAGCATTCCAATGCTCTTTACCTGGATTTGCCATGTATCTACTCACAACACTTACTGCTTGAGAAATATCAGGTCTAGTGCAAATCATCAAATACATTAGACATCCAACTGCACTGGCATAAGGCACCTGAGCCATGTACTCTACCTCATCCTCTGTACTAGGACATAAACTCGTGGACAATCTGAAATGTGCTGCAAGGGGTGTGCTCACAGGCTTAGCATTCATCATGCTAAACTTATGCAGGATCTTCTCCATGTAACCTTTTTGGGACAACCAAAGTTTTCCAGCTTTCCTGTCACGACTGATCTCAATTCCAAGGATCTTTTTAGCAACACCAAGATCCTTCATCTCAAATTCACTCTTAAGTAAATTCTTTAAATCATTGATCTTTTCCTTACTTTGAGCAGCAATCAACATATCATCAACATATAAAGTAAGTAATACCAATGTTCTATCATCACAAATCTTAAAATAAACACAGCAATCATACTCACAACGACAATAACCATGAGAAACAATGAAGGAATCAAACCGTTTATACCATTGGCGAGGTGATTGCTTCAGCCCATACAATGACTTCTGCAGTCTGCAGACATAGTCTTCTTTACCGGATTCAATGAACCCTTCTGGCTGCTGCATGTAAATCTCCTCATCCAAATCTCCATGGAGAAAGGCAGTTTTGACATCTAACTGCTCCAATTCTAGGTCATATAAATTGACCATGGCAAGAACAACTCTGATGGAAGTGTGCTTCACAACAGGTGAAAATATCTCATTATAATCAACTCCTTCTTTCTGTGAGTATCCTTTTGCTACCAATCGACTCTTATACTGCTTCAGTTCTTTTATTCGATAAACCCATTTGCAACCAATAGCTTTCTTTCCCTTAGGCAGTGGAACCAACTCCCAAGTCTTGTTCTTGTGTAATGACTTCATTTCTTCATTCATTGAAGCCTTCCAATTCTCACTGTCTTTTCTGCTCATAGCATCTTGGAAAGAATTAGGGTCATCACTACCAGTGAACAAAGCAAATGAAACTGTGTCGTCTTCAAACCCAAGTCTCTGTGGTGCCCTACGAATGCGTGGCTCTCTATGAGTAGCAATACTATACTGGTCTGATTGCTGCTCTTCATCCTGAGCCTGTGGTTGCTCTTGATCCTGGACCTGTGGTTGCTGCTGAACATCTCTAATGACCGGTTGATAAACCTTGTCCTGTGAGTTTTTAAATGCAAACTCCACCTCCTTTGGAGCTTTATCCTTCTCACCAGAACTTTCTGACATAGGCTCTACCATCACACTTTTCAGCATAGACTTCTCGTCAAAAATCACATCTCTGCTAATAACCAACTTCTTAGCTTCTGGATCAAATAACCTGTAACCTTTGACACCTTTCTGGTAGCCAAGAAAAATGCACTTCTTGGATCTGGCATCTAACTTTGATCTCTCGTCACTCTGTATATGAACAAAAGCAGGACAACCAAAAACTTTTAGTATAGAATAATCAACAGGTTTAAAGTACCATACCTCTTCAGGAATTTTGAAATCGATGGAAGAATGAGGACTTCGATTAATAAGGAAAACAGCAGTGCTCACAGTCTCTGCCCAAAAATTCTTTGGCAAACCTGCTTGCAATCTCATACACCTTGCTCTCTCTGCAATGGTTCTGTTCATCCTCTCAGCAACTCCATTTTGCTGAGGAGTCTTCCTCACTGTATAATGTCGCATAATACCAGCTTGCTTGCAGAACTCTCTGAATGCCTTGTGCTTGTACTCTGTACCGTTATCAGTTCTCAAAATCTTTATCTTTCTGCCGGACTGGTTCTCTACCTCTGCCTTCCATTCCTTAAAGATATCAAATACCTGAGTTTTACTTCTCATAAAATAGACCCAAACCTTTCTGGAGTAGTCATCGATGAAAGTAACATAATAGTAAGCTCCACTTTGAGAAGCAATAGTCACGGGTCCCCAAACATCAGAATGGACATAGTCCAAAATACCAGAACAAGAGTGAGTTGCTGCCTTAAAACTAACTCTTTTCTGCTTACCATAAATACAATGTTCACAGAAATCAAGCTTGCAGGTCTTCACACCTTTCAGCAAATTCCTCTTATGGAGTTCCAACATATTTTTCTCACCCAAGTGTCCAAGCCTCATATGCCAAAGCATAGTATCATCAAAAGTGGGATCTTCAGAAATTAAAGCAGCTCCACCTACAACAGTATTTCCAATCATCTTGTAGAGATTGCCAAATTTCTTACCCTTAATTACTATTAAAGCTCCTTTAGACACTTTGAGCACTCCATCTTTTGCAGAATACGAATAGCCCATCTCATCTAACCCACCAAGAGAAACCAGATTCTTTTTCAGATCAGGGATATGTCGTACACCTGTTAATGTTCTCACAACACCATCAAACATCCTAACCTTTATGGTTCCTATTCCAACAACTTCACATTTTGCATTGTTGCCCATATACACACAATTACCACTCTTAGGAGTATAAGTATCAAACCAATTTCTATGTGGGCACATATGATAGGAACAACCGGAATCAAGAATCCAAGAATTGGCAAATGAATCAATACCTGATGAGACAGATAACAAATCATCATCTTTGTCTTCACTTTTATCCTCTGCAACACTAGCTGAATTAGTGGGTTGTGTCTGGTTCTTTCTGTCCTCCAGTTCCTTGGCTAAAATTCTGCAATATTTTCGAATGTGACCTTTTTTGTGACAATAATGGCACTCCATGTCTCTATTAAACTGTCTAGGTCTTGAGCTTGATCTTCCTCTACCTTTATCATAATTTCTGTCTTTAGACTTGCTTCTTCCACGCCTGTAGCTGTGATTGTTACTATCTTTCTTAGTAACGACGAGACCATCTGCTTGTGATTGCTCACCATCAACTTTCTTCTTCTTGTGGTAAGACAACAAAGCTTCCTTCACACTCTTGAAAACAATGGTCTCTTTTCCATATAATAAGGTGGTAATCAAATGATCATAAGATAATGGCAGAGAACACAATAACAACATACTTTTATCTTCATCATCAAATGTTACCCCTAACTGAGCAAGTTCAGAAATTAACCTATTGAAGGTATTCATGTGTGTCAACAAGTTTGTATTCTCAGACATACGAAGAGTGTACAACTCTTTCTTCAAAAATAATTTATTTGTCATATTTTTGGCCATATAAAGCTGCTCTAAAGTTTTCCATAAATCATAAGCAGTTTTCTGATCAAAAACATTATGAACTACCTCATCTGAGAGTCCCTGACGAATTGCACTTGCTGCCTTTTGATCAAGCTCATCCCATATTTCATCTTTCATATCAGCGGGCTTTTTATCTTTGCCTTGTAATGGTTTTGCAACTCCCTGTTGAATCAAAACATCTTTCATACGCATTTGCCATAGCGAGAAATCATTATCTCCATTAAATCTTTCAACCTTTGTGGATGACTCTGTGCTCGTCATCTTTAACCAAGCTTTGATACCACTTGTTGTACCCAAGATCAAATAATAATGCGGAAGCGATAAAATAATAATAACGAGCACCCACAAATATAAAGAAAAATAATCAACAGAAAAAGACACAAAGATTTAAGTGGTTCGGTAGTCAATGCAACTACCTAATCCACTGCTGAGGCCGGCACCGAAATATTTCACTATATTTGTCAAAGAGGAGTACAATAAGATTTGCCAACAGTTAATTGGCCAAATCACTCAAATATCCAAATACCCAATTACACCCAAATTAATCTCTCTCACAAAAGCAATAAATAAATCTGTCTTGCCAGTTTAGCAACAACAGATAAATTAAAGAGAAACAGTAACTATAAATATGTTACCAAATAAATAGAGAGAGAAAACTTATGTTCTTAATTGGATTGTCAAATGGATCTCCTCTTGCTGCCTTTATATTTGCTGTCTCAAAACTGTCGCTGGAGTTGCTGCTTGTGTTGCCGCTGGAGTTATTCTTCTGCGTTCTGCCGCTGCTGGAGCTGCTTTTCTTTTTTCTTATAGTGCCGCCGCAGATGATGATTAATTAATTAACTCCTGCTGTTCGCGTTGCTCTGATGGAATACATATATATATGTTAACCTAATGGGCTTATTAAGCCCAAGACTTTAAAAGAAAAAATGCTACGTGTTATTGGGACAACACGTAACAATTTATTTGGAAGACAAAGAACCAAAACACCAGAAAATGACTTAAGGGGAAAACTGTAAAATTTTGTCTTTAAATATTGCCAGCTTGAGATATGTTAAAGTGTATACGTTCGTACAAAGATGCTATACTGGGTAATTATTTCCTTAAATGACGTAATGTGTTTTGGCACAATTCATACAAGCAAGATTCCAAATTATTGACATGTTTAGATTACACAAGACAAATGCTAATATAAATGAAAGTCTGGAATATAACATAAGGGAAAGAGGAGGTTATTATTTCTTATCGAAATGAAAGGTGTGGAACTTTTTTTCTTATTTGACATTTAAACTTATTACATATAATTATAATATTAAATTTAGGTAATAAGTAGACATTTCTTGACCAACTACACAACTATTCCATTTTTAAATTGAGTTGATACGTCAGATGTCCTCATTCGTTCTCTTCATGTTGTCATTTTTGAACAATAGCAAACAATATGTTGTCATCATGACAATATCTTCTTCAACCCATATGCCACAAATGTCTACATATACATGCGGTTTACTAGCTTCCAAATACCTTGTCAAACAAAAATTGCAAGAAAGAAAAATTGAGAGAGATGAATTTGGAACTCTTGCCTGAAGATTGCTTTGTACACATTTTATCCCTAACTTCTCCGGCAGATGCATGTCGATCGTCTTTAGTCTCGTTGTCACTGCATTCCATTGCCGATTCAAATAGTGTTTGGGAGAAATTTCTACCATCAGATTATAAAGAACTTATATCAAGATTGGTTACTCCTATCGTTTACTCCTCCACCAAAGAGTTGTTTTTAAGCTTGTGCAATCCATGTCCAATTGATGGTGGTAACAAGGTAATTAACTTTCAAATTAGACGTATTTTTGTAAGATCGAATGGAAATAAAACTCATCAATCGGTTTAAGTCATAAGTTTAAATCAAATAGATCTTGAGAACTGTGGTAGACTTGGAATGTTACAAAAGTGATGATATTGGGGGTAATACAATTAAGTTTATCTATAGATAGATATTTATACGGTGTGTAAATATTGGACTTCAATTGAATTGTATAGCTGTGTTTGGGGCATAGATGTAATGGCTCTCTCTCTCTCTTGGAAATTTTCATAACTTCAGCATCCTTTTCCTTTGCCGATTTTAAAAATCATGTCAAGAAAAATATTGATGAGTAGTCTCTCAGCATGAACACATGTTTGAATAGAAAAAATAATTCCGACATGTTCTAAGTCAAAGTAGCCGTTTCCCCAAGGAAAAAAAAATTCAAACACTTGCTTTGGGTCTTGAATGTGAGTTTGGATATAAACCTCAGGTCTTTGTCGAATGACACCACAACTTTATCTATTAGACCTTAAAGATGTGACAAAAATAGTGATGTTATGAAAAATTCCTAGATAGAGAGAGAGCCATTAAATCTTTGCACCATCAACAGCTATAAATTGAATTGAAGTGCTGTGTCTACGCATTGTTCATCTAAGTGTTTTTATTTTATTTTTTAAACAAGTAGATATTACACATGCATATTTCTAAAATTATGTTATGTGTATACATCTGCGTGTATAAGAATAGAAGTGAAGAATTCGATAGAGTGAAATATATAGAATAATAATAGAAAGGGATTTAGCAAACAAAATGATTTCAAATCAATCACTGAAGTCTGACTCTGCAATGAAGCATGATCAAACGTTAAAGATTGAATTAACATTTGTTCATAAGCTCATTATATTCCTCTTGCAAATTGCAATTGGAAAACAGAGCCTTCATGTTAATTGATGTGTACTCAGGCTGTGGATCAAATATTTCAATATGATACAATTTTTTTTTTTTTCATATTTGATATATAAGTAATTTTAGTGTTTAGTAAAAAACTGTATGATATAGTCACATTAAATTATTTATATATATTTTACTAAAATAACGTATATTTAAAATAGTTTTTTTTATAAAATTTATTTAAATTAATATTTAATTTTTTTTTATATATTTTTATTACATTTTTAAAAATAAAAAATATTATTTTTAATTTGAGATAAAATAAAAAGTTAAGACATATAATTTTATAATTGAAAATTTAGACAGACATATCCACACTTCCTGATCGTACAAAATTTTTACATAATCGTATTATTTTTATATTGTACGATACGATTTGATTTCACAGCCAAATGTATGACTGTATATAAATTACACAATCAGAGTATTTAATACGATATAACAAACATGCCATAAGATATTATATCATTGTAAATTTTGTATATAGTATATAAGTGACATTAGATATTCACTGCTAAAAGGTTAACTTCAAAGAAAATTAAGTTTAATGCCACTTATAAATACTTCATTAATATTATTATTTAGCAACGTGAGACATTCTTTTTATGTTCTAATGCTCACATAATTTCAATTTTAATCATTTAAAAAAAAACATATGTTTTTCTCATTACTAAAAAAAAAAAATATATGGCATAAATTATATATATATTTTTTTATTATAAAACAACAATATATGTGCATTTTTTGAAAAGTTAAAAATAAAACTCCATGAATTAAGAAATTATGTCTTGTAATTAAACCAAAAATTTATTAATGTGACATGAAAATATTAGAATAATTCAAGTTAATTTCTCCTAACCTTATCTTCTATTATATTAAGAGTTGATTTGCTTGTAATTTTATTAAAAGTAATTTTAAGTAAAAGTGATTTTATAAAAGAGAACAATGCTTTTTAGGTAAAAGCACGTGTGCTACTTTAAAAATAAAAATATGTTTTATGAGTCCTCCAAAGCACGTTATTTGACCTTGAAGTGTGTTTTTATTATTATAAGCATTTTTACATGATCGATCTTACAAATAGAAATAAACATACCCTAAATATCAGTATTAAAATGTTTTTTTTCCATGCCAGAAGTTTAAATCCCAAACTTATTGTGCATAAACCACGTTGGTTTTGTTTCCTATTGGGACAATGTCACAGATTTTCTCTTTGGAGAAAAAAACAGGCAAAAAATGTTACATCTTGAGTGCAAGAGAGCTTTCAATTACATGGGCCAGCAATCATCTTTATTGGGCCTTGAAACCGCTTCAAGAATCAAGGTTTGCCCCCTTTTATTCATAAATTAAACTTAATTTAAGTTGCGTGTAATCACTATTAAAACAAAATTATCAAGCTTTAGCTGAATATTTATCTGTTTAGTGCTCACCAAATTGTCCCGAAAGCTAATTAAAATTAAGAAGCGATTAATTGAAGAGCAAGTTATAAAAAACAATTCAGGTTTGCAGAAGTAGCTGAACTCATAACAATGTGGTGGCTAGAGATTGGTGGCACCATAAGCACTACAACGCTATCGCCTAACACATTTTACGGTTCCTTTCTAATAGTGAAGTTTGCTGATCGTGCGTACGGATTAGACTATTTACCCTCAGAGGTGTCACTTGAAGTTGGCAACTTCAAATCACAAGGTAAAGTACATCTGAGCCATTCTGAAAGAAAGAAGCAACCACCATTGAGAATGAGATCAAGGGGTCGTGAGTGTGAGGAACGAGGAATAGCTGAGCGAAGAGATGGTTGGATGGAGATTGAGTTGGGTAGCTTCTATAATAATGGAAATGACATGGAGGTCCAAATGAGCTTGAAGGAAGTTAAAGGTCATCACTTGAAAGGTGGACTTATTGTTGAGGGAATTGAGCTTCGACCAATAAATTGATCTTTTTTTCTTTTTTTTTTTTTTCTTTTATTTATTTATTTACTGGGATCGACCAATAAATTGATGTTTATATTCGTTCCTTGATTAACAAAAAAAAAAAAAGAAAGCTGATTCGTTCCTCTTAGCACAATTTTTTTTTAGTGATGATATTGCACAATTATTTTTATTATTATTGCAATAAATATAAATTTATTATTTTATTATTATAATTAATTATATATTAATATTAATAAAAAAAAATAATAATGGCAATAATAATTTTGATAGTAACGAGTAACGCCACCCTTTTTCTTCTTTTCAAGCATATAAAAGGAAAGGTGCGCATTATAAAGTATTATTAAATAATTATTTTTGATTAATATATTGATGAAAAATATAAAATTAATTATTTCATAAAAAATAAAATTTATATGAGTAGAGATGTAAATAGTATTGCCACTCTCTCGCCCAAAAGGGATTTCCAAAACTTGGGATTTCAAAATTTGCTACGCCGATGACACATTATATTGATCGATGTATGCAATTATGATTTGAAGACCAAATGCTTGGCTACTTCCGATTATAGCAAAAGATTCTTTGCCACCACCTTACGTACAAAACGGCTCCAAGTAACCAATGGATTTTTTTTTTTTTTTGACATACGAATTTGTTTATCGTGCAATGAGAATTGTTCCATCTCATTTTTAATTTAAAAAAAGGTAAAACTAATTTTTTCATGTACGTAATTTCATAACTTACATTTATTTTACTATAGATAAAATTAATTTTTTTCATGTAGTATTTATTGGAGTTGCTATTTTATAGAGCAAATATTAGAATATTAAATTTTAATTAGCAATTTAATGTTATGATATTTTTAAAAATAAAATATTGTTCTAACATTAACAAAACTTGCTCCAGAAATAGGGCTATTTAGTATTTATAAATTTTACTTATGTTTGAATCTCTTTTTATTATTATTGTGAGTATTTTTGTATTAGAGAAAAAAAGTATTATACAACTATGAGAGGATTTTGTTTATAAAAATAAATGTACTTTAAAATACGTTATTTTCATAAATTGAATACATTAATCATCTTTCAAAAAAAACATTATTTATTCCTTTGTCGTGGATTTTTTGAGACAGTATCACACTCATTTCTAGGTTGTTCTTATATTACATTCATTTTAGTTAATGTTTGTTTGTCATTTACTCTTTTTACAATATGTTGATCCATCTTTAGTTGATTTTTATTGAGATTTTTTTACATGAACTATGTCTAGTGGTGGTGGTGTGGATATGTTGTCTAAAGCATCTATTGGTTTCTGAAGCATTTAAAAAGGCCTAAATGCTTTAGTTTCTAATTGTATGGTGTTTGCCATAGGAATCATTATTGCTATCAACACGAATGAATGGAGTCTTATTTTTAAGATTTTTGGCTACTATGATGGCCCTCTTGACCATAATAAGGTGTGCTAATGAATTTTGAACATTGAGTTTGGTTCTTGCTATTTTGCTTATAAATAAAATTAGTACCTTGTTGTTTGATAAAAGAAAAAGTTATATTAATCACCTTATCTTAAAATGACACTTTAGCTACTAAATTGTTATATTTTTTACATTTTAGGAGAAAATTTTGGTTATTTTAATCATTTTTTGTTTTTGATTTTTAGGTTTAATTTTAATTCAACTTCAATTTTTCTTAAAAATAAATGATCCAAAAAATTCAAAAAAAAATTTAAAAAATAACAAAAGTATTAAAAAAAAAATTATAGTAAGACAATTAAATTGCATTACTTTATTAAAAAAAATGACTAACATATGAAGAGTAAAATGAGAGAAGCTTCTTTTTGGCTTTCTAATTTATTGCTTAAGAATGTCGCGACTGCTTTAAAAGATCTATAGGAGTTATTTTCTCACCGATAAAAAAAAAATTATTTAGATATATTATTATTTTAAATTCACTAAACTTTTTATGGTTTAGAATCTTATCCAAGTTCTCAAAAGTTCTGAGTGGTTAAAAAGAACTCCCATGACCTAATTTTGGTCTACTTTTTGTATAAACCTACAGAAAGCAAAAAACTTTACACATAGGCATCCAATACTTTGGGCATATTTTAAGGGTTTGATATTAAATATTTGGCATTTGTTTTTAAGTTCATGACAGCTATCCATTTAGTATTTTAATTTCTCAAGTAGGTACTTTATTTTTGGTTTAAAAATGGAAATTATTTTAATTTTTTCAAATAAAATTGTAGACTTGTTATAAAGGGCTTTGCAACTTTTTACAATTTTTTAACTAAAAAATGATATTTTTTAAAATTATGATACTACTCAATGAGTAAATTCCTCTGTTATCTGAAGAAGAAATTCCTTCCGGTGGGAAAAAAAACAAAAAAAAGAAAAGAAAAGAAAAAAAATGAGTAAATAAGGTTTTTTTTTTTTTTTTTAAAATAAATTAAACGATAATTTAATATAATTTAAACATATAATTTAAAATAATAAATAATAAATCTTATCGCTAAATTATTAAATAAACTGCAACTTATTTTTAATACACTGTTGAATGAGGATTCAAATAATGAATTCTTTTGAACTGAGTACAAATCTTTACTAATTGTACTAAAATATAGCTTTTTATTTTTTAAAGTGAAAATATTCAAATGGTACTTGATGGATTTTAATCTATAACTTAAAATGAGTCAGATTAAATAAAGTTAGCTGGATAAGTGAGAAGAAAGATCAGAAAGCAGGATAATTCTTTTCTAAGAACAGATCAGTTTTATATGAAAAATTACTAAATTTTTTTAAATAATTATATAACCCATATATTTATAATTAAGATTTAAATCTTATATATATTTTTTAAAATTTAAATAAATTACATATCATTAATCTACAAATTCATTACAAATTATTATAAAATTGATAAAAAATATAAATTAATCTAGGAAGCAAATATTACATCTCCTCAATTAAATTTTTTTTATTACAATAGTTGTCTTTAAATTTTTGGCTTGTCTGTTGTTTTTTTGCAAACATATTTCTTAAAAAATTAGATAAGTGGTAATAAAAATTCCAAATTTGTAAGTAAAATATTAAAAAATTATCAAAAATAATATCTCTAAAATTTATAATAATAAATGGGTGAAGAGCAACATTAGTTACTTTGTTTATACAAAAAGTGTCATTTAATCTCCTATTTTATAAAATGTGTTATTTAGTCCTTTTGTTTGTAAAAAAAGTGCTAAGGAATGAAATTTGATTTTTTAACATTATTTTATTATTAAAATTTACATGTGATTAAGTAAAATAGGACAAAGTGGTCATTTTATTCGAATTAAAATTCATATTCATTCGGAAGCCCCATAAGCATATTAAAATTCATTTTGTTAACATCCTAATCTTCACAATCTTTCTCATTCGCACTCATTTTTTTTTGTAAAAATTTGTTGATCTTTATTTCTATATTCATCTCCTGCTCACACGAAAACTCCACCTTAAATGACCACGTATTGCTTTTGTGATATTGGGGTTGAAATGTCAACTTCGTCGACTCTAAAACATCCTGCGAGGTAATTTTTTGGTTGATCAATGTATGTAATGTTTTTCAACAACTATTTTAGGTTGCTGGTTAGAGACGAATAAATATGAAAACTTATTATTTTTGTGTTTTTTAAAAGAAATTGATAATATGATGGTTCAATATGATTAAACTATTTATTTTGTTGGGTTTCATCGAAAAATTATCCATTGAATCACATTAATTTTCTCTTCTATTAAGATAGTTAAACAAATAATTTTTTTTTTAATTACCTGTTGTAATATATTAATTTTTTTCTTCAATATCCTCTTTGAGACTCTTTGTCATCTTTTAAGGATTCAATCCTCCTTACAAATACCAAATAAGTCTTTGTTTCTTCTCTATTTCTTCGATTATTTATTTTATTATTAGATATGGGTAGAGGCAATTTACGAATGGTGTGTTAATGTGGTTTTGGAATTTTTGTTTAGGTCTAGGGAACAAATGAGTTAGTGGGTATTGTGGATGTTAGGTTATTAGGTATTGCAACTTTTGATTTTGATTTTTTTAATATACACGAAATGAAAATTTTGTCCCATTAAATATTTTAGCTTTGAATATTTTAATAATAAAATATTAATCACAAATATAAAAAGTCTTTATTTGGCCATTTTTTTTATAAGCAAAAGGACTAATGAACATATTTTGTAAAGTAAAGGACTAAACATCACTTTTAACCAAAACAAAAGGACTTACATGACACATTTCTTGTAATAAAACTAGCACTTCAAAAATATTGAACGGGTTTAAATTGACGCAATTTAATTTAATCGGTGTTCAATTAGAACGATATTAAAAAAAATGATATAAAAATTATTTTTTAATTATAAAATATATAATTTAAATATAAAAAAATATTATTTATATTATTATTAATTTTAAAAATTATTATTTTTGTTATTTTTTCTAAAATATTTTCATCATTCAAGGCTACTGAAACCGAAAGGAATGGATTTGTATAATGCTCTTACATAATCACATGTCCACATGGACCTTCTGCAAATTGCAATCGCATGGCGTATAAAGCTGGAATAGTTGGGAACAGAAATAAAAAGCTGGTCCGGAATAGAATCTGTACGCCCATTCCAATATGCAGTGATAAACGCAAATACAATTACGCTCACATTGTTGATAGTACTGTGAGATGTTACGTGTGACATAAATAATTTAAATACAAATTTATATATTATTGATATTCTTCGGATACGTAACATCAATAATTTAAATACAAATTTATATATTATTGATATTCTTCGGATCCCTATTATTTGTAATATAATATATAAGTGGGACATTCTTGTCAGCAACGTAAGTAGAAATTTTTTTTCTTGAAAAAAATAAAACTTTATATCCTAGAATATATAAAATGCAAATATTATATAAATTTATACAAATTAATTTTGTGTTGAATAATTTCAAAAATAAAATAAAATTACATATTCTAAACAAAAAAGGTTGTGCTTTTCATCATGTAATGCAATATTACTAGCGTCTGAAAAGTTGTGTTTTCTATAATCTAATAGAAGTTATAATTTCAGCTCACGTTAACTAATGATAGAAATATAATGGAATTTTATACAATTTTATTGTAATTATTAAAATATAATTGGTAAATATTACTATTCTTAATTTATCTTTTTTTTCAACTCTTTTACACCATTCAATTAATCGTTTATCTTGATCAAAAAAATTTATAATTTAATAACATATAATTTATTTGAATACGTAGAAGATTTAAGGTTTGAATCCTAATTTTGGATGTGTAAATTGTGTAATTATTAAAAAAAATATTTAAATTAAATCAATATTTAAAACAATTTTGTTAATTATCTGTTAAATTTAACAGGAAAAGTTAACAGAAGCAGCCGTTAACTGTAATTTTTTTCTTAAATAATAAGCATATGCTAAATTGAGTGTAGATATTTGATGTTTTGGTTTCTTTTTGTCGAGAACATAACATGACAATGAAAAACACCATCACAAACATAACTTTAGTATATTATTATTGAACACAATTATCATTAATTATTAAAATTATGAAAATAACAATTTAAATAGTTTATTATCGCGAAACGATATTAACTACTTTTATTTTCAACCAACATAAGGGTTTGTGAAAACAAAAACCATTATAAATGTTATCATTTTTATCATTGCCTTTATATTTTAATTTTTATAAACAACATTATCCTTAGCCGCCTACGTGCTGGCATTACCAACAAATACCATGCATTGACTTAAGAGCACATCAAAAATATAGAATAAAATAAAAAACAAAAAATAGAAGATTGTGCTTTAGAATTGTGTAAAACATTTTTTTGAAAAAGGAAATTTGTATTAATTAATTTATTTGAAATAGTATTACACATACAAAAAATAATAATAATTATAAGATATACATAAACAAAAATTAATAAACGTATTCATGCTCAAGCATTATTCTCCATTATTTCGATGATAACTTTAGCAATAATTGCATCTTTTATAAACTTCCATTTATTTGTCTAAATTGCTCTTAACATTGCTGCTATATATATCTTTAATTTATATGCTTGGATACATATTTTTAGCTTTTAAAGTAATAATAATTCTAATAAAAAATTAACAAATTTAACTATAGGTCTAAATTAAAAAACACATGTTAAAATCACATTAGAATAAGTTTATGAGATAAATAAATATACATAAATTAATATTTAAATATAAATGTACCATAAATTATGATCAATCATAAAACATATAGAGAAAGATCAGGGATGAAGAAAGGATTTTTGAAATAAAAATATTTTTTTATTACAATTTAATACATATATTAATTTATATGATAAAATTTAATTGACTTTTTATTAATAAAAGATCTCACAATTACTGTATTATCACACATTTTAATTTTAAAAATAATTAATAATTAACATATTATTAAATATATATCATAATTTAATGTATATAATATTTTTTTTATTTTTTATTTTTTGAAAAATCTCTAATGGCAAATATGTATGTTACTATCTTAGACATGCATTCTGACCATTTAAAAATTAAAAATATAAGAAAGTAATTTAGTTATAAACTTGTGATGTCTTTCTTTTATATAAAAAGCCAGTATTTAGCAGTGAAAAGTGTTTTTGGTAGTCGGTCTTTTACTCTCGTGTTTTTTTTTTTCTTTTTTTAAGCAATAAATTTATCTCATTTTCTTTCTCTTATTTTTATAAATCAACCATTAAAAAATAACAATACAAAAAATTAGATAATAAATTATATTTACTTTATATATATATATATATATATAGATAGATAGATAGATAAAATTTAATGTATATTGTAAGTTCATTTGTATTTTTATTGATGTTTTAGGGTGCAAGATAAGAAATCCGTTTTATTTTAGTTATTATTTTGTCTGTTATTTTTTTGTATTATACTTTGCTTGTAATCAATATCACATAATTTGTATAAATTATAACATTTTATATATTTGTATTATACACGCACCATAAGATGATTGAAAATATGTAGTTTACATGTTAAAATGTGTTTTTACTTGTATTTGATTTACAGTTATTGGGTATTTCTAGATTTTCAAATAGTTAAGTTTTTTTTTAAAAAAAAAAAATTTGTTTTTAGTGTCTTTTCAGGGACCTTGTAGGTGGTTTGTAGAAAGTGATTGGTCAGGGGTCTGAGAGCGTGCACAAGATGGTATGTGGCTCTTCGAACTTTGCTGATATATCTCTAGGGTTTGCTGGGTGGTCAACAAAGCCTTATGAAGATGTGAGGCTAGGGTTAGCGAGGGTTCGAGTAGTTGAAAAAATCAACTATAAATATACACTCTCTCTTAATTATATATTTTTTCACATCTTCTCTGTTACTTCTTTTTATACAATTTTTTGAGCTTATTTTTGTATTGTATAAAATTTAATTTTATGAAAGATATTTTTTTGAGCTTTTAAAAATTATTTTATATATTTTTGTATCATTAATATATTTAGTATTGTAATTTAAAGATGATATATGTAAAATTTAAAAATTTTAATGATTAAATTTTAAAAGTTTATAAATTTAAATATAATTTAATTAAAGTATTTAACCGAATTCGACGCAAGTAGATTTTTATTTTAAAAGAAAATAACGTAATGATTAAAGCTAGAGAACTATCCAAACCCTTCATCCTCTCGACGCATCCACCTGAAACCTTAATGTACAAGCCACGTGTTTATCTTCTTTTTTTAATTCCTTACCTATGTTTTTGTTGTGACACTCGTATTTTAATTAATTCCCTTGTCCCATTATATGATGCAGAATCTTTGATCTTTCACTCTCTTCTTCTACGACATGTCGTCTAGCAGCGGTTCCGAAATTTCTGCCATGCCATCGACGAGAAGCCTGAGCGAAATGTCGGAAATTGAGACGATACGTTTGGGACTCGACCTCGTATCGGCTTCCAGACGAAATCTTGGGTTCTTGAGAGATGTGACTGAGGCTCAATGGCTTCACCAAAAAACAACTATGGTTGAAGCCATTAGAAGGTCAACTTCGAGCTTTTCAAGAAGTATTCTGATCACAGTCGGTGATGTATGATAATGGATGTTGGGGTTTTGCAGGTACGATGAGCTATGGATGCCTTTGGTTTCTGATTTAACGGTGGGTTCAACGCCTCCTGTGATACTTCCTCCCATTGACGTTGAGTGGGTCTGGTTCTGTCACACATTGAACCCAGTACGTGATGCTACAATTTTCTTGGTCAAGTTCTGTTTGGTTACCAAGAAAAATAAATAAAAAAATGGGTCTTATTTAGGTTCTTTTTTTGTATTTACTTCTATAACCATTGCAATCTACCAATAAAATGTGTAAATAAATTGGCATGTATTTATATGTTGATTTATCAGTTGTAAAATAGAACGTACAATTTGACCAAGATTTTTTTGTCGTTGCCACATTATTTCAGGCATCTTACAGGCAATATTGTGAATCAAAATTCTCAAAAATCATAGGAAAGCCGCCCATTTTTAATGAAGAGAATGAAGAATATGCATTGATTAGATGCAGAGAAATGTGGTTGAAAAGGTACCCGAATGAATCATTTGAGAATGAAGCTGATTCAGATCTGCAAGACCCATTTGTAATCAATGAAGAGATTTTGACGGAAGTTACAAAGCACAAATTTTTATATTCCAAATTTTCAGAGCCATATAGTTCTGATATTCTTTATCTAATAGCAGCAAAGCAGAGGTATAAAATGTTTTTGTATACAGTACAGAGGTCCAGTGATGTTTGTTTCCGTTTGGTGCCTGCTTCAGATATTCTACTAATGTGGATCACCCATCAGGTGAGTTTCACCTTTTTTTTCTAAGATTAAGGGAATTTTCATTTAAAAATTCACTTTTTTCTTTCCTTGTAAACGTTTAGAGATTGAAATATAGTAAGTTTATTTCATGCCTTGTGACACTGCTAAAACTATTGCTAAACCGTAATGAACCCTTAATATTGAAGCCCAAAATAGACGTATGTATATATGGTACATAATTCCAAGATAGCATGTCAGCTTTGACAAAAAAAAATATAGCATGTCAGCTTGTACATAGCGCGATTGTAGACTTATATGTAAATGAATACACATGATGTATACACACTATATGTAACTGACATGCTATTTTGGAGTAGAATAATTATGTAGATCATGTACCCGGACTCTGAAAACTTATATTGTTGGACTTTTGCTAGTCATATTGTGATGTTTTAATTTAAGGAGTTAGACAACAATATCTTGGTTAATGGTTAATCTGTTATCCATATAAATTCCTCATGTTTAATGGATATGATCCTGTCTTTTGAATTTTACTCTGTGGGTTTTGCTGATTTTTGACTTTTTTATCAGAGTTATCCAACAGTATATGCTGAAGATTTGAAGGAGATAGAAGAAATTGGGAAGTTGTTGTATGTGTGGGAAACTGTTAAAGAAAAGGATGTGGAACAGACAAAGAAGCTGTGGGAGAGAACATTTGATCAAACATATGAGAAAGCTGGTGCAGAGATATCAATGGAATCAGAAAGAGTTAACTCGGTCAAGGAACCACCGATTTACTGGGAGGTATCAGATACAGATGTCAACACCAAATATAAGTCCATGCTTCCTAGGTTCGTACTTGAGGTTAGTGTAGCGTTCTCTTCCACTATTAATATATTCTGCCTAGTTTTAGTAAAGGTAGACCTTATTATACTTTATCTTGATAACAAAGGTGGATATAATATATCATGCACCGAATATGAATGTAACAACTTCAAGATGGCTACACTGTAGTTGGTAACATTAATTAGTCAAATATCATTTAAAAATAAAAATAGTCATTCAATCTATGCTTTTTAGTTACAAAAAAAGATAATAAATGTCCTTTAGGAAAAAATAAAAAATTCAATATATGTCACTGGAAAATGAGATGGATTATCTTTGCATTATATTGGATGACATTTCTTATTCCTGTTTATGATATTTTAATTAATAAGAAGATGACCTTTTGTTTTGTTGCATAATATGATATGGAGATGATAATGAGATTACTTGTGGAAGGGTGTGTATATATTAAAATTTCTATTGATTTTTCCCAATGTTTCTTTCCCTTTGTTACTGATTTATTTATATGACCATCCACTTTCTTCACCAAAGTCCTTTATCGTAAGGTGGGCAGGAAAATTCAACTCAGAATTGCACTATTAGTTAGTTACTTTAGTCTTCTTTTTTTAATTTATTTTTATAAATTGCATTAGCATCTTAAATCTGATACATTTATTAGAACCGCATGAAAAATTCATGTTGCCATTGTTTGGGATATAATTTTATTACCTACTTTGATGTTCCTGATTTCACAGGACTCCAAGCCCGTTGATTTTTCTACAGGATGATGCTGCTTTTTTCTTTCTTTAAGCTTATATTGCCCTTTAACGTACCCAAAAAAGTGACTTTTTTAAACTTGTTTGAAGATGTTTATAGACCCAGGCTAACCAAAAGTTATCTGTCTCTAACTTTGATGTTAATTTATTAATTAGGATAAGTTGGTCTCTTAAACTAGTGCTTTTATGTGGCCTACTTTTTCAGTTGGCATTCTGTGGAGAAGAAGACTCCATTAACCCGTATTCAGTGTCATTGTCTTATTTTGAATTACTCAAGGTTATGGAGCAATTGAATTTGTTAGAAACCTCAGAATCTATAAAGTACTGATGTACAAGTGAACTAAGCTTTTTTAATGTGTTGACGGTGTAACCTTACCAAAAGCTTATATGAACTAAAAATATGTCACCTGGAAAGTTCCAAAGTTCAATGAAAGTGCCATGATTTTGAATGCAGGTTTGTGGGTTCGTTAGGCTCAATTCTAAAATGGAGGCAGCTAAAAGACATGATATCCTTCGTTTGCGGATGTTAAGATGTCACAGGGAGCTAAAACTCGATAAATTTCTCTCAAACTTTTCAAACACATCATGGCAAAAAGCTTGGCATCTCTATTGTGAGTTTGGAACCAAAGGAGTTGCATTTGAACTTCATCAACATGGTGGCTGCTGTTTCAAAGGAGGTTCCTTGGAAGACACTGTCACATTCCGTTGGAATGACTTACTAAGAGCACGGTCTCTCACCATGGAAAGAGATATTGATCAAGAAGTGAAAATCACTGTTTCAATAACTCCACCAGTTCAGGCACCATATTTATTTAAGTGTGTACCAGACCGTGTCACAGATGATTCTGGTGCCATGATATCTGATGTGATTCTGAGAATGAATCAGTACCATCCCCAAGAAGGGAGATGGTTGTCGCGTACTGTTTTGGATCATGCAGGGAGGGAGTGTTTTGTCATCCGACTCAGGTAATCTCTGTTACCTTTCTTTTGCCCTCCTTTATTGACATCTTCCTTGAAGAGAGGAATTATGTCTCTTAAAGGTTATTTGACATGTTTTGTAAACGAATTAAACATTTCTAAGCTAAATTTAATTGTAGGATTGGAGGAGGATTTTGGAGAAGAGGAGGTGAAACTCCATCAGCTGTCAAATGGGAGGAAAGAGTTATAGAGATTCGAGAAGGCTCTTGGTCCTACGTCGCGGGCCCTATTGGTAGAGCCCCTGGTATGTTTTACAAATATATATACTCTACTCTCAACACAGAGTTGAAAGCCTCCAATCTCACCTGGATAGATACTAGAACTGGTTGTGCTGTTTAGAAATAGGTGAACTAAGACTCGTTCACAAACCTAGTGAAGGAATTAATGGGCCAATTTGGATGTCCTTCTTTTAGAAATAGTTTTAAGAGAAGTGGTTTGGTTAAAAGTGGTTTAAAAGTAATCATCAAGGTTTGTTATGAGTCTTTTTTTCCTTCACTAATTAAAAGTGACAATTAGGTTTATGACTCTTAGCTGTAAAATTACAGCTGCTAAAAGAATTTTTTAGGGAGAAGGAGAAAATTTTGTTGGTCTTTTTTCCCCCCTTTTGTTACATGGTGAAAATATTGTGTTTGGCCACGTCAAACTTATAAAAGTAGGTACCTACTTTTCTAGTGCTAAAATAGGATTTTAAAAAAAAAATTAGCACTTTTTCTCTATTCATTTCTATGCAAGTAAAATTTTGAAACTTTTGCTCCTTGTCATCTAATACAGAAAAAGTGGTAGGAACAGTAACACCAAAAGAACCCCCAGAACAATGGATGGCTGCATGGTATCTTTCAACAGGAGACGAATTGATGATCCGGTGGGAGACATCAACATCACTATCAGGCTTGAGTTTCAGCTTGAGGTGTCAGGCTGCAGAATCATCGGTAGGCTGGGATTTCTAGCAAGCATATATGTATATATATCTTACTAATCTAGTCTAGTCTGTAACGGGTTTCGAAACCAAACATATATTGCAGGTAAAGCTGTTGAACGGGCGGAAAATGCAATATCAACAAAAGAGAAAGAGATTGGGGACCGACAATAAAGTAAGTCGAGATGAGGAAGAAGGAAGAGAGGAAGATGAAGATGAAGATGAGGAAGGGTTTGTTACACTTGTTAGGTACACAGATGAGAATCCTGATGGCAAAGCTACAGCTCTTTTAAATTGGAAGTTATTGTCAGTAGAATTGCTACCTGAAGAAGATGCAGTATTTGTGCTGCTACTTTGTATTTCAATATTAGTCAGTGTATCTGAAATGAGAAAGGAAGACTTGGGACAGTTATTGATAAGAAGAAGATTGAAAGAAGCAAAAGTTGGTGCTAGGGATTGGGGTTCTGTAATACTTCACCCTTCATGCTCTCCCTCTATTAATTCGCCTTACCTTCAACCTTGGTATTGGAATGCTAGGGCAGTGATGGCATCTGATAGTCCAGATCATATCATAAAGCAACCAGCTTTAAGCTACTCACCAGAGGAAGGTAGTGATAGCTTGTACAAACGTGGCATTTTTAGATGAGGTAATATGCATCATCATCATCATCATCAATATTACTATTTGTATATTTAATTCCACAGTTGTATTACAATGGCACATGATATATTCAGGCTTTTGCTATGCTTAACGAAAAACTGTCCTGTACTTGAAAGTAGATCCCATCTCATCAAGAATGTGTTTAACATCAATATGGTTGTCAGATTCTTGCATATCGTAAGCAATGCACATGCAACCAATTTTAGCTGTAGGCTAGCTTGCACTGGTGTTAAAAGCCAAAGTGCTTGCATGCGATGTTGTGTTCTAGGTTTCCGTAGGGTGGACGGATATGCAATGGAAGGAGCTAGGCACAGTGATACCGGTGGCTTTTGACCTAGTTAACAACATTGGAGAAGCAGCTAGTTAGGAGAGGGCTCGGGGCTGTGAGTTTTGGCTGGATGAGGTATATGTAAAATAGAGTTAAAAGACATATATAGCATTTGTTACTAATAAAAATAGCAAAAATTCTTACTAGTACTCACAGTTTGGTATTAACTTACCTAACAAAAATATACTTTGTAAACTGTGCATTTTTGGTTAGAATGTTTGCTATTTTTTCCCCCACTTTGTTAATTTTCTTAGTAAACCATGTTATATATGTCTTTAACTGGAAAATAAATAGTTGTTTATTAGGTTATCGGGCTTGGATGGTATGTTTAAAAAATGGTTAGCATCGATCAGTTGACTGACGTATAAGTTCCCATTGGCTTAACGTTTTAACCGACTTTAGACACGTGTTACACGTTGCTTGTCAGGTAGGACCTACATTGACGCTAGAGGATAAACTCATTAAACCACGACCAAAAGTTTAATCCAACCACTAAAAGGCAGCCTTTAGACCCTTTCTTGAAAATAATTCGCCTCTGAAACCAAAATAGACTAGGACCAACATTAGCAGATCCTACATTAATTTGATAGTGACCAACTGGTGAGAAGTTTGGACCAGAGAAAATGTGAACCCCACCACAGAAAAACAACAATTTCTCCCCCATGGGCATAATAGACAATTCGAGCAAGTGTTCTAACATCTCTTGGAATATCGAAGGGATCAAAAGTAACTATTTTCACCTTCTCAACAGTAGAATCAAATGTCTTCTGCTTCTTATCTGTGGTTGGCCCTGCTGTTGGATGATTTTTTTTTTAAATCGTTAGTTGGTTGTATGTGTAAATTTAATACAATGTCTCATGATTATTTATAAACCTTATATTAGTATCATATTTAAGTAATGTATGACAATACTTCTAACATCCCCTCAAAGTGTGGGTCTTTGTCTTTTGTAAAGTCCATTACTTTGTATTTTTTACCTATTTTATTATATACTATTCTATTTGAGTCACTAGTCTTTTTTTCTTTCTTTTTTTCTCCCTTTTGTAATGCCCATTCATTTTTTTTTTCCTAAGTGAGCCTCGAAGTATTAGACCTATTGATCGACTAAAGTTTTAATATTATGTAAATTTTATATAGTATATAAGCAATACGAAACATTTACTCCTTAAAAGGTTAATCTTTAAGTTAACTAAGTTTCATAATTACTTATAAACTGTACATTAGTATTATACTTAAGTAATGTGGGATAATACCTTGTATCTATTTTTGGAAACCCAAACAGAAGACAAGTTTACAATTGGAAAACTAGCAGCATACATGGAACCATTGTCAATTATGATAGCATCAGCAGCTATGATCCCACTAGGCCCTGCACCCAAGAGTCCTTTACCAGTGCAAAACCACTTTGGTGGAGAAATGCTTTGATAAAGAGGCCATTGGGATGTAACAACCTAATTGAGTCCCACATCTCTTAAATATGAGGGGTGGATTGGGTTAATAATGTAACAATCACTTTAGGTAGAACTCACCCCACAAAATCGGCTTAGTAGGAGAGGGTGCCTAAGTGGTTATTAACCCAATCCACCCCTCATATTTAAGAGATGTGGGACTTAATTAGGTCTATACAATTCACCCCCCTTGGAATCGACGTCCACGATGGTAGGTGACTTCGCGGATCCAACGGTATTGCGGACTCCTTGGTAGCAGCCCTCCTAAATCCACCGCGACTGCCCCGGCCGTCCCAGGTGGCCTTCCCTTATAGCCACGAGGTTTGCATGTGAGGGTGACCTGCTCTGATACCAATTGTAACAACCACTTTAGGTAGAACTCACCCTACAAAACTGGCTTAATAGTAGAGGCAGAAATGGACATGTAGCATCTACCTGCTATAAATTGAAGAATTTACTCTTAGGAAGCACTCACTCCCAACCACAAAATAAGTCCATACCATATGCTTATCTAGCATCAAGTAATGGTGGCCCTGACAGCTCATGGATCTTGGATACAGGTGCCATTCATCACTTAACAAATGATGCATCCAATCTAGGTAATCCAATACCTTTTGTTGGCAATGATGGGGTACTTGTAGGTAATGGTGCTTCTCTACCAATTTTTCATTATGGCTCATCTTCTCTTAACACTCTTCATCAGCCTCTTATCTTGTCTCATGTGTTGCACACACCTCATATCACTAAAAATCTTGTTTTTGTTCATCAACTTTGTCAAGATAATAATGTCTTCATTGAGTTTCTCTCTCATTTCTTTTTTGTAAAGGACAATATCACGAAGAGATTCCTCCTTCAAGGATCACTTGATAAAGGCCTTTACAAGATTCTTGGTGCTGGTGATACTATCAACAACGTACCATTTGTTGATCTTGTAACAAGTTCTGTCTGACATGATCGTCTAGCACATGTCTCAGACTATTGTTCAAAAACTTTAGCTATGCATCACATCAATGTAATAAAGCCCTCTCTTAATTCTATATGTGACTCTTATGAGGTTTCAAAATCTCACAAGGAGCCTTTTGCTTGTGGTTCTCATGTCACTGCTTTGTCACCATTTGAACTTTTGTATATAGATATATGGGGACCTTTTCCTCTTCTTTCACATAATGGAGACAAATATTTTCTACTTATTGTAGATGATTTTACTCGTTTCTAGTGGATCTATTTTTTGTCTTCTAAAAGTCAAGCAACCTCAGTTTTCCTCAAGTTTAAGTGCATGGTTGAGTGTCAATATAACACTCATATCAAAGCAATTCAAGGCAATGGTGCAGGTGAATTCAAACCTTTAACTTTTGCCTTAGAACAGTTGGCATCTTGTTTAGGAAAATTTGTCCCCATACATCTGAGTAGAATGATATGGTGGAATGTAGACACAAAAGAGTAGTGGACACAGATCTCACACTCCTAAATCGTGCTCATGTTCCTAAACAATTCTGGTCTTATGCATTTCATGCTGCAGTGTTTGTGTTGAATCGCATACCCTCTAAGGTCCTTCATTTCCTATCACCTTGCTCTTTGTTATACAACAAAGAACCTGACTATATGTTTTTAAGGGTGTTTGGTAGCTTGTGCTACCCTTGGTTGCATACTTGTAGACCAAACAAACTTGATGTCAAATATGTGGGGTGTGTATTTCTTGGCTATGCCCCACATCAGCGTGAATATCTGTGTCTTGATTGACACACTGGCATTATCCATACTAGTAAGCATGTTGTGTTTGCTGAGCATATTTTTGCTTTTATGATTCTTTATACTCCTTCATTTGTCTCTTCTAATGTTTTTGTCCCAACTGTTGACTGTCAGCTTCCTTTTCCATTTGTTATTGTTCCCTCTGACACTACTAGTCCAGTGCCTGCTCCTATTGAACACAGTTCCCAACACTCACCTTTTCAATGTGTTGTTTCTGTCCTTCCTGCTTCTTCTGCACCTTCAATATCATCTCGGCATGCGCCTGAGTTGTCTTGTTCTCCTGTTTCTTCACAATCTGCATCATTACCTGCTACACATTTGCCTGCTGCACCTTGTATTATTAATGCACATCATATGAAACCTCGTGGTAAGGCTAGCATTTTTAAGCCTAAGGCATACATTGTTTTCAAGAATCATGTACCTTCTGTTATGCCTCAGTATGGCCTTGTCAAAAGCACTATCTCATTTGATGTGCCTTGGGAACCTTAGTCTTGGCGAGAGGCCATTACTTATCTTGAGTGGAAAGACTCTATGCTTGCTTAGTATAATACCTTATTGAGGAATAAGACATGGGAATTAGTTCCTTACCCTCTCACTCACAAAGTTATTGGCTAAAAATGGCTCCATAAAACCAAAACTCTAGCAAACGGGCTCATTGACAGGAGAAAGTCTCGTTTGGTTGCATATGGGTATCATCAAACCCATGGTTTGGTCTATAGTGAAACGTTTAGTGTTGTGGTTAAGGCCACCACCATCTGTGTGGTTCTCACACTTGCTGTTCAGTTGAGCTGGGAATTGAGGCAGCTTGACATTAACAATGCATTCCTTAATGTGGACTTGGAAGATGATGTTTACGTGGCATAACCACCTAGTTTTGAGGATGTGTCTCATCCTAACTTTGTGTGTAAGCTCAGGAAATCTTTGTATGGTCTTAAACAGGCACCACGTGCCTTGTACCACAAACTCAACTCTTGTCTTTTGTCATGGGGTTTTACTAATACTGTCATTGATACCAGCTTGTTCTTTAAGGTCACTAGTGTAGACATTGTTATTCTTCTTATGTATGTAGATGATACTAGCTTACTGGTAATAACTCCTCACTTTTACGGCAGTTTGTGGCTCGGCTTAATGGTGTTTTCATCTCAAGGACTTGGGGGTTTTAAACTATTTCTTGGGCATTGAGGTCAAGCACACTATCTTTAGGTTATTTCTTAACCAACAAAAGTATATTTTTGGTCTTGTCGATTGAGCAGGGCTGTCTTCTTGTAAACCTAGTGCCACACCCATGCTCTCAGAGGGAGTATTGTCCAAACATGATGGCATATCTCTTAATCAACAAACTGCTACTCATTATAGAAGTCTTGTAGGGGCATTGCAGTATTGCTACATCACAAGGCTTGAGTTAGCATTTTCTGTTAACAGATTATGTCAGTTTCTTTCAACTCCCATACATGCACATATTCAGGCACTTAAAAGAGTGATTCGTTATTTGCATGGAACTTGTACTTTGGGGTTACATGTTATGAAGTCAAATTCTTTGGATCTTGTTGGATACTCAAATGCAAATTTGGGAGCTTGTCCAGATGACAAAAGAAGTGTAGGAGCATACTGTATCTTCTTGGGAGACAGTCTTGTATCATGGTCATCCTCCAAGTAGAAGGTGATCTCCAGATCGTCTGCAGAATTTGAATATAGAGCTCTTACTGTTCTATCTTCAGAAATGAAGTGGATTCAATCCTTACTTTCAGATTTGAGTCAGAATCCTATCATGCATCAAAGATCAAAGTATATAGAGGTAGATATTCATTTTATTTGTGAACAAGTATTGAAGAAACAATTGGTGGTAGAATTTTGTCCTTCACATGATTAGCTTGCTGGTCTTTTAAAGAAACCATTATCAAGGCAGAGGTTTGTGGAGTTAAGGAGCAAACTTTTGGTGTTTCAGCCACCTTAAGTTTGAGGAGGAGTACAAGTTACATAGTATAGATAGAAAGTATTAATGTGTACAGGTGTCATAACCACATTGGTTAGCCATTAGTTGTATTAGCACAATTGTAACTAACTTCATTTTATTGAATGAGAATACAATTACGCACAATCTAATTTCTGTTTGATCTTTCTGTTTTCCTTCAACTCATAAGAGCTTGTAGTACTAGCGCTACTATAGCCTCAATCGTGTCTAATGATAATTATTGCTCGATCTCTCTTCACTTTAATTACTATTTGCGGTCAAACAGTAATGACTTATATCCACTGATATTATACAAGTGTCCAGGCCTTATATGTGTGGGGGAGAGCATCTCCATTAATGCATTATCCTATTTGAAATTATGTGGTGGCTCTAATTGAGCCTTAGTAGTGAGCTCATCCCTTATTGTTTCTCTTTAAATAGAGCAAATATTTACTTATTTTAGTTTATCCCATTACTTTGTTAAAAACTTTTACTTTTAGAGAGAATTGGGCAAAAATTAATTAAAATTATTTTAGTAGCTTTAAAATATTGAAAATAATACATTTGGTAGTTATTCTTTTTTTATTTATTAGAGAAAAATCTCTAAATTGAGTGTGTATTGAAATCTTGGAGTATTTGAGTATAATACCTACAAAATTCTAACAATATTCTACGGGGACATTACTTCTGCCATCCTATTAATTCTTACTTAATGGTTACCTGAAAATACAACAAATAATGGTGAGAATAAAATTTTCAGTAAATAAATCGATCGCACATATATATACAAACATAAACAAAAATTACTTATCTTGACTATAGATGCTATTATGCTGAAAATGCATGCTTTCAAAATACATAAAATCAAACAAAAGATTTTTGCCCCAAAAATTCGATTTAGTTTAAGGCCAACAAAAAGCAAACACATATAGGACCAAAAAGTTGCTTGTCAGCGATCAAATTTGTATGCAAAGCAAGTTCAAGTAGGAATGTTTGATTGATAGAAACCTAGAGGTCCATCATCGAGCATTAATACATCATACTAAAAATGCAGACTCTTGCATCTCTTAGGGTATCCTACTAAGGAGAAGACGCCGTTTACAAATGATCACACATAACATAAACAAAAATGCCATATCAAAATGCTATAGGGGGTGTTTTCAAAATAATTGCATGCGAATAGAGTACGTACAATACAAGTACAAGCACACGAAGTTTATCACACATGAAGTTACATGTCAACACGAATGTACTTTCAAACCACCAAAGTTACTAACATGACAAATACTATATCATTCTATAATTTGTTGCAATTTTAGAGATCAGTTTACTTACTTTAAATATATTTCAAAATTTTACAATATTATATATTCTAGATACCGTCAATATTATCTTATAATTTTTAAGAATAAAATAATCAATTTATAATCTTAACTATAATGATATAACTATATATTTTTCTTTTATTCGTTCTTATGTCCTATTCCTCGTATGCTTTCATAAATTATGACAACTTTAATAAATAATTGTGTTCTAAAATTTCATTTACACTTGTAGAAGATCATCCAAATAAAATATAAGACACTTACAAAAAATTCTACGCTAATATGATCATGTCTTAATGCATGACTTATTATAGTACATAGAAAATTAGTTTATGTGCACAATTTCTTGGAGTAAAAATAAACATGTATCTATCTGTAAAAAAATAAAAATCAAAAAATAAAAATGAAATTGTAATGATAAAGTAATCGGGTTCAAAACATACTTTAAAACTAATTTACGAAATTTATTAGGAAATTTTTTTAGTTAGAGTACTCCTTATTGAAAAATAGCTTAAATATTCTAAAATATTATTTGGCTTCAAAATTTTTAGAAACAATCCATAACATACATTTAAAGTTGTTATAAAAATTTCAGATTAAAATAATTAGTTTAAATAATTTAAAACTTTTTTATGTAGAATGCTAATACAAAAATTGTAGAATTTTAAAATTATCTAACTTCAAATATCCATGAAGATTTGAAAACAAATTTTTTTAAGTGATTTAAAAATAATTTGACTCGAAAACATCAATAAAAATTTTAAGTCTTAATTCGAAACTTAACCATTTAGAAATTTTCAGAACATATACTTGATTTATAATTTAGGGTTTTAAGATTTCATTTTAGCCCATTTTTACCGTTTAATTTTAATACAAAACAAAGCCACAAAAATATTTTCAGCTCTTCTTTTATTTTATTCTTTTATTTTTTTTGTTGAATATAAAATTTAATTTATTTATTTAAGTAATTTAATCACAATTATATTTCAATACAAATACTCTATTTTTATATTAACATTATTTATTTTATTTTATTGTTTAAGTCGTTACAATTCTCCCTCTTAAAATGAATTTCGTCCCTAAAATTCACATGTCTTAATATATAAGATATCAAGTTCCAAACTCTCTTTACTTAGGTAACCATATAATTATTTTTAAATTAATATTGTACGTATTCTATGTGTAACATACAAGTCATTCAATTGAAGACTTGGAACATAAACTCTAGTCTAGAAGATGAAGTAACGGCTAAATGGAGGAAGGCATGATCTAGATTATGTAGATTCAACTCAGGCTCCATTCATTTTAGAGATATCATCTACTCCTATGGAAAAAAGTTAAAGTAGCCTTGGACATATGATGGGTCATCTTATCCACAGAACTACCTTGACATGTTCAGAAATTAGGTGAATCTTTATTCACACACCGATGTTGTCAACTATTTTTATTCACACACCGATGCTGTCAGCTGTAAACATTCCTCATGGTATTGGCAAAAAAGATCAAATTTTGATACAAAACCCTAAACTTAGGAACTATTGGAAACTTCACGAAATTTGCAGGACAGTTCCTCAATCACTTCTCAGCCAATCGAAGGCTTCCTAAGACTCCAATACACTTGATGAACTTGATGAAGGGTGATACAAAGAGGGAAAAAAAAAAAAAATCCTAGCTCCTTTAACTCCTTTACAATGTTGATGTAAGCAAACGATATAAATGTATAATTATTAATTGCAAACAACTTCTGATAATTGGTTGTCTGAACTAAGACATGGGTTCCACTATACACAAAATGAGGATTTCGTAATCTTACATGATACCGAGTCAAATATCCAAAATCTGGGTTTCTTCAAGAAATATATAAATTACTCTCAATTTCATATAGCTTAAATTATTTAAAGCTTGTTTTTTTTTTTTTGGACAATTATTTAAAGCTTGTTTTGACCCAAAAACAATAAAAATTATTAAAAGCTTACTCAACATCACCACTTATTTCTCTTAATTTGTGATAAATCAAATACTTATATTTTTTTTCAAATAATAGTAATTTACCTTTTTAGTCTCCTTAGACATATTACGTGATTCCCATATGCTCTCATTGCCTTCATTACCAGCAACTCATTTTTAAGAACACGTTTTCAAACTTTAGTTGCAAATCAGCTCAACTGGGGAAGCAGATTTATAAAATATTAAAGAAATTAAAAAATATATATAAATTTATATACATATTTACCCCTCTTTATATAATTCTAACTTATCTTGAACAATTTTTCATATTTAATCCCATTACCATTATGGCCTCAAATTTATACAATTTATGCAGCATTCTTGTGCTGTACATGTTCATCTACACTTCTTCTTCAATTGCTTCATTTCCTGAAGTAATTTGCAATTCCACCCCTTACCCATCTCATTGCAAATCCCATCTTCCACAAAATTATGAATCAATCACTCTCCATGACTATAGTCGATTTTTCGTTCAAAAATCCCTATCTTCAACAAACACCTTCATTTCATTACTCAGTTCATTCCTCAAACCCAGCACTTCGTTTCCCCAACTGACGATTCGGTCCCTCGAAGATTGTCAATTCCTTGCTGATTTAAACATAGAGTCCTTGTCTCTTGTTTTTCAAACCATCAATTTTACAAACAGTTCAGATATATTTCAAATCTTAGTGTTTGGTAGCTCAGTTGGCTGTGGCCATGTTATATATATATTACTTCTAATTACTAATTTCTTATTCTTTGGTTTTGGAATTCAACTTTCAACTTTGGAAAAGAATGAAAGTTGTTTGAAAACACAAAATAGAAATTAAAATTTTGATATTGCTTATTTGATAATCAATTTTTAATTTTTATTTTCCAACTTTTGAGGCTCTAAAATTCAATTCTAAACTTATTTTAATAAAATTTTATTAATATTTGATTCTTTATTCATTTTAAGTACGTTCAAAATGATCGCTGATGATTTGATTATTAATTTTAGTATCAAGAAATAAAAAATTGAAACTTGATTACAAAATTGACTTTTTTTATTATTTCAAATTAGAAAATAGAAATTTAAAATGAGTTTCAAACGTAAATAATTTCAAATTTTCTAAAATTTGAACATTGAAATCAAAAATTAAAAATTGAAATAATTATCAAATAAGATGAGTATACATCCTGAAGTTTCAATTTAGGGTGAGAATGATCGAATCCCACAATTCCTGTCCCATTTTCCCAATAATATAGTTTCAATTAAGATGAAACAAAAAAAAGAAAAAGAAAAGCATCAAGTTTAGCAATTATCCATAATCTTGTTTTATTCATTGACTGTAGCAAAAATCCTTACCTAAGTCACTTCTTTCTAAAATTAACTAGAAACTGTGATATGTGAAAGTGCTTGCCAGTGTTTACTTATATCTGAAAATACAAAAACAGAAAGCTAGCTAGTCAAGTTCTTAACTTCAATTAACATCAATAAATTCTATGCAGCTGTGGTTGGCCAAGGATTTGTTGCCATAAACATAACCTTCAGGAAGACCGCCGGAGCTATCAAGCACCAAGCGGTGGCAGTTTGAAACGGGGTGGATTTGTCAGCATTTTACAAATGTAGTTTTGAAGGGTATCAAGACACTTTATATACACATTCACTTAGGCAATTCTACAGAGAATGTGACAGTTATGGTACTGTAGATTTCATATTTGGCTATGCAGCAGTAGTTATCCAAAATTGTAACTTATATCCAAGACTTCCACTAGAAAACCAATTCAACGCAATTACAGCACAATGCAGGACTGATCCAAATCAAAACACAGGCACTTCAGTACATAACTGTAGTATAAGGGCAGCTTATGACTTAGCCTCTAGTAATGGGACTACAAACACTTACTTGGGAACGCCTTGGAAGGAGTATTCTAGAACTGTTTATATGCAGTCTTTTATGGGCAGTTTGATTGATCCTGCTGGTTGGATACAATGGAATGGAGATTTTGCACTTAGTACATTGTATTATAGTGAGTATAATAACACAGGATTAGGTTCAAATACAAGTAAGAGAGTTAACTGGGTTGGCTACCATATCATAGATGCTAATGATGCAGTTAATTTTACTGTGTCAAATTTTATACAAGGAGATGCTTGGTTGCCCAAAACAGGAGTGCCTTATATTGGTGATTTGCTTTGAAGTGATGTAAATGGAACTTTTGGCTATGTATGAATCTCTATAATTATTGTAATTTTAAATTCATTTACTTTTGAAATAAACTTCTACTGTTTGTTCTCTCTATCAAATATTGGATAATTGTCTTTTTAAATGAAATAATTGCACCAATCTTATATTTTATTGATGTGGAAAACTATATCATTATTTACTCCAAAAACATGAATAATTTCTCCTACTAAGATAACAGTTTGATACTTAGGTGTGTTTGATAATTATTTTGATTATTGATTTTTATTTTTTTCAATGGATTTTTCAATCAAGTATAATAATGATTTTTGATTTTAATTTTTAAGAAATCCTACCAAAAGAAGACTTATGAATTAGATTTTTAATTTTTTATTTTCACCGAATATTTTTTAAGAGAATAAATAAAGTCGTATAACTTTAGTATGTAATAAGTATTAGAAGAAAATGATTAAAAACTTAAAATTTGTAAATAATACTAAAAAAAAAATTCTTTATTTTTAAAGTTTTTGTAAAAAAAATGAAAAAGAAGAAAATGTTACTAAACAACTCGTAGGTGATTTTAAATTTTTTTTCTTAAAAATTATTAAGTAGAAATTGTTATCAAATACATTAAATTACTTTTATAAAAGATTCAAAAATCACAAAAATTAATTATTTAATTAAAAACTATTAATCATAAATCAAAATGTTATCAAACAAGGCATTAATTATTATGAAGAAAAAAAATATTAAACCTAATTTTACCATTGTATCAAAAGTATAAGTAAATTTTAATAAGCTTGATTACAAGTCTTTTATAAATTTGTTTCCACTTGTCATCTTCTTCTAATGTGATATTTTTTTTTAAGTATAAAAGAAATCTATTAAAAAAAAAGTACCTCATCATGTAGTCATATTAATAAGTTGAAAATTCAATTTTAACCAAAAGGCCACAATCTTACCTCAATTTATTTTTAACATAATGCCTTTTATACCCTCAATTTTTCTCTTAATGATTTTCGTAAGAAGTCATCTTCTTGATCATTATATTTAACCTATGGGATTGGTGGACATAAATATGCCAATGCTTAATGGGCTAAAATGGGAGATGCCAAAATTTTTAACAATATACCACCAATCATATTTTAGTAAAGGGGTGACAAACCTCTAGCTTTATGTTGAACATTGTCTCTCTCTCTTTTCAAATTTCATCATTTCAACCAACTTTTAAATTTATCTTATTTCATCTTACCATGAATACAAATACAAGCTCTCAAAAAATTTAAAGAAAACTCAGTCTCAGAGAAAGCCACTTGTTATGCTTTCCCTTTTCTTTGGTGCAGGTCTTTGGCCTAAGGGGGGAGAATTCTATAACTTGAAATTTAAAAAAAAAAAAAAATAGTTAATTTTCTCCCTTTCAAGGTTGTTGAGGAACTGGAAGTGCTAGCTTTTCAATAATAAAAAAAAAATGGTGTATGAGAGTGATGATTCAGATAAGAAGAGGAGATTTCTTATTATTGGTGTCTCTTCCTTTTTGCTTGTGGCTTTGGTCATCGCCTTGACTGTTGGTGTTGGTCTCAATACAAATGAATCCAGCAGCACAGAAAATGAAAACAAAAATAAAGATGATAACGAGCAAGTTTCTTCAACTGTGAAAGCAGTTAAATCTATTTGTCAAGTCACTGATTACAAACAAGAATGTGTTCATAACATTAGTCCTTTGGCTGGTAACACCACAGACCCTAAGAAATTGATTCAAATTGCTTTTAGTGTTGCCCAAAAGCATATTGCTGAGGCTGCAAATAAATCTGATGTCTTGAAAAATTTAGAGCAGGACCCTAGAACTTCTAAGGCCCTTTATCAATGTAAAGTTATGACAAATCAAGCTATTGGGGAACTTAAACATGCTTTTGAAAAATTAGCTAAATTTGATGATAAAGAAGTTCAAACATTGATCATGGATTTGAAAACTTGGCTTAGTGCTACCATAACATACCAAGAAACTTGCTTAGATGGTTTTAATGATACCACAGGGGATGCTGCAGAGAAGATGAAGGCAGCATTAAAGACAGGCATGCATTTAAGTAGCAATGGTCTTGCTATGATATCTGAAATCTCTCCATATATTGTTGATTTACATGCTTTAGGGTTTGGGGGCGGTCGTCGCCTACTTGATGAAGATGTTGTTCTTGGTCATGGAGTACTTGACTTGTTTGATCCTGAATTAGGCCGCAAACTTCTTAATGTTGCACCATTTGATCTCAAGCCTAACATTGTTGTTGCCAAGGATGGAAGTGGACAATGTAAAACAATAAAAGATGCATTGTTGCGTGTTCCAAAGAGAAGCTTAATGCCTTTTGTGATTTATGTCAAGGGGGGAATATATCAAGAATATGTTACTGTTGAGAAGGACATGACACATGTGGTGATGGTCGGCGATGGTGGTACTAAAACACGAATCACCGGCAACAAGAACTTCAAAGATGGCTTCACCACAATGCTCACGGCCACTGTTTGTAAGCACATTTAACTATCTTAACTGTGAATTGGCTTCCAAATATGAACGAATAATGCACCGGGAGGGGCGGGGGGGGCTTTGAATGTAGTAGGATCATTTGTGGTGTTTAGTCATCTAACTTAGAAAAGTATTTTTAAGTTTTTTAAAAATGTGATAGGTAAGAAAAAAATTAACTTTTCATTCAATTTTGAATAGTATATGTGTCATATGCAATATTTTTCGATAGTTGTATCCGTAAAAATTACTCTAATTTTTTTTTTTCAAATTCAAACAAAATTTGAAATAATTTTTTTAAAAACAATTCATTGTCTAATATCTAAAGTCTCAAATTATGCAATGAAAATTTTATTTAAGTTTGATCGAAAGAAATTTTTAAAAATTGGAGTCATTTTTTAATTAAAAATTACTTCATTAGATATATGTCTAGCAAAAAATATAAACATGCATGTGTCATTACCTGACACATTTTTTATAATTACAGAGACTTAAAATTACCTTTTTTATAAACAAATGAACTTAAATACATATTGTTTATGCAAAAGGAGTAGTTCGACCCTCTACCAGTAATAATATTGTCAAAACTATGCCATAGATGTAACTATTGCATAACATAGTACATACGTCTTCAGTATGTAGCTGCTATCTTTTTCTTTGAATTTTTAAACTCAAGTCTCTATATTTTGTTTTCATATTTCAAAAAACAGAAAACATAACTAGTTTCGAAAAAGTAAATTTGATTTTCTTTAACAAATTAGTTTAAAGCACAAACTTGAAACCAAAATTCTTTATAAAACAAGTCATAAATGATCAACATTAATTGAAAATAATGGTGTCATATTTTTATTGCTGCATATTAATTGTGTATTTTTCAGAGACTAATGAATTTGGTTTGTTGCAGCAATTCTTGGAAACCATTTCATGGCCAAGGACATAGGATTTGAAAACAGTGCCGGTGCAGCAAAGCATCAAGCAGTGGCATTAAGAGTTGATGCAGATGAGACAGTTTTCTATAAATGTCAAATGGATGGATATCAAGACACACTTTACACTCACGCCAAGCGCCAATTCTACAGAGATTGCACCATCTCAGGCACAATAGACTTTGTTTTCGGCGATGCTGCTGCATTATTCCAAAACTGCAAGTTTGTGGTGCGCAAGCCAGAGGCGAAGCAACAATGCATTGTGACAGCACAAGGAAGGAAAGAAAGGCACCAAACTTCTGGTATCATTTTCCAAAACTGCACCATTACTTCTGATCCTGAATATTTCCCGGTTAGGTTCCAAAACAAGGCCTACCTTGCTCGTCCATGGAAGGAATTCTCAAGGACAATTTTTATGGAGTCTTTCATTGATGACTTGATTGAGCCTCAAGGTTTTCTCCCTTGGAATAAAGAGTTTGCACTCAATACTTGCTTCTACTCAGAGTTTAACAATAGAGGTCCTGGTTCAAATAAAGCTCAAAGGGCTAAATGGGTTGGAATAAAAAACATTACATCACAAGAAGCTATAGATTTTACATCAAGAAATTTCTTTGCCAATGATACTTGGATTAAGAACACTGGTGTGCCTTATTTTCCTGGCATGACTTCTAAACTTATGTCAAGCAATCATCGACAAGAATTTTAGAAAATAACAGAAACTTTATAGGTTTTATTTAACTTTTTTTTTTTGTTGAAAAAAATGTGGTATTGAGTATTTCTTTTGGATTATCACACACATAAATAGTTCAGGAGTTTGAAAAGCAAAGATGTATAAATTAAGGTAAACTAATGAGATAGGACTCTGCTAATTTTTTTTTTTTATAGCTTTAAAAGCAGCTGGCTAAATTTCAATTATATGTTTTATGTAGATCATTTTTATTGGTTTCAGTTTGCAAATTATTATTAGCAATAAAGACGATATTGGATTTGTATATTTGAATTTGATACATAAGTTTTTTTTTTTTCCCCATCTGAATACAAAACATTTGAGGTAAAAGGGTCACAAGGAGATTATTCCCTGTTTTTTTCCCCTCTCAAGATCTTTATTTCCATTGAGAATAATAATTTAAAAAAAAAAAAAAACAGCTAATTTGCATTTCTTTTATAGATATAATATTGTCAAATTTTTTAGGGTGGGTAATTGTGGAGAATAGCTTAGTTTTTCACTAATGGGATAACTCAGAGGAGAAAATGATTTTGTGGGGGGTGGGTTTGGAGATTACACTCCCTCATTCCGATTTTATTGCAATATATATATATATATATATATATATATATATATATATATATATATATATATATATATATATATATATATATATATATATATATATAATTTTTTCGAATAACTACGTTATTTATACCTGTAGTAGACTCGAACTCCAAGCTTTCTACATGCCCAAGTAAATTATATGTTCATTAGCATATACTTGTAAATTTTAATATTCTTAATTGATAATAAACGTATTTAAATGAAGAATTTTATTATGAAAATATAATATTGTAATTAAAAGTATTTTTAAACTTTTTTTAAGAAAAAAAATAGTCTAATTATAATTATAACTTGTATGTTAAATTTAATATCTAAAAATAACACATTTGAAGTAAAGAGAGTAATTTCCAGCATGCGGATTTGATCAATGTCCCACACGGATGCAAGCATGGGACTTCACTAGACCACTAACAACTATACAACTTTAATAGGTAATGTGTATATTTTTAGTTTAGTGGAACAATTTTGACTTTTATTTAATCAGATTAGACCGTTTAATATTTGAAATCGTTGTCTGAATTGGTATGATTTTACAGTTTGGTCCGTTTTTTTGGTTTCTTTGGACACCACTACTAATAGATAATATATAAGTAGCAATTATCAATGATCACACTCAGTTGTTTATCTCAAATATCAATGACCTATGTTATATTTAATATTGATCCAATCATATTATTATCAAATACAATCTTTTATGTCATAAAATATTAAAAAATTGACAAATGATTGAAAAATATATTATTTTATATCATTGACCTCATCAATGTGTTTTCCCAAATATCATCCCAACTTATGTTAGACCTTATTTTATAGCAAGTTTAGTTAATCCCATTGTTACAATTGATCATAATAGATGTCACTATTTTTCTAAACAATTTTGACACAAAAGAGTTGTCTTTTGATAAAGGAATATGATTGGATCAAAATAAAATTTAATATGAATTATTTGTATTTGGACAAAACACAAAAAAAATCTACGATAATTACTTAACTAATAAATGTGTGCAATCATCCACCCCTAAATTATAAAATTAATGTTAACTTAGCATAATATATTTTTCAAATTAATATTAACAATAAATATTATGATTAAAATGGTAAAAAATTACTACATAATACCGTGATTGATAGGACATAAATCAAAAGAAAAATCTAAATATCTCATATTTGAGATATAATTCAAGCTGAATGACGTAACATTATTGGTAAGTTTAAGAAACTATCATATAAATAATGTAATTAGTGAAATAAACTCTTACAAGTAATGTTTTAAAAAAAAAAAAAAATTATAACTTATATTTTTACTATTAAAAAAATATTGTATTATTTTTTTAAATATAATTTACGATAATTTAAACTGGTTTAATATTGAACGATCTTCAATTAAATCATTTTTATTATTATAAATTTTAATAAAGTTATTTTTATTAATTTTCTCCTTTTTTTTTAAAAGAGAACTGGTGAGTAAATGTTTTCACTTGTAAGATGTTATTGTAGTGGTATTGAACAACGATAGTCCTTTTTATTCATGTTTTTAAATCGTTTTAATTTAATAACTCACTTTATTATTTGATTTCAATATTATAAAATTTAAACAATAATTTTATTTAATTTAAAAATTATAACATGTAAAAAATGTAAGGGCAATTTTGACATTTAAATTTTTTTTTTAAGAGATTAATTAGAGCCGGTGCCAGCTAAACAATATGGCCATCGTTGCCAACGCCATCATCATTTTCGCTGCTCGCCAACGCCATCATTGAGTATTGCTGGTTCGAAATTTAGTTTTTAAAAAAATGAAAGAGAAAAAAAAAACAAAGAGGAAGAAAAGAGGGATACGAAAGGAGGAAGAAAAAAAGAAAAAAAAGGGAAAAAAGAAGAAGAAGAGGAAGTGAGGGAGGGAGGTCAGAAGGGAAAAAAAAAAAAAAGAATGAGAAGAAGAGTGGAAGAAAAAAAAAAAAAATTAAATGCTAAAATTGTCCTTAATTTTTTGCTATACTCATGTTAAAATTTTCAAAATAAATGAGATTATTGTTTTAATTTTACAACGTTGAAATCAATTGATGAAATTAGGTACTAAATTAAATCTTTTTAAAAACATAGATATAGAGAATACTATTTGCTTCATTTGAACACTAATCCCGATAAAAGGAGGAGAGTTTCTTAAAACTCTGTGTTAGTCGTCAAAGCAAGCTTTGCGCAGTTTCTCTTCGTCTCCTGTGTATTGTAAATGATTTTTGTTTTCTCTATTTATTTTAACTCATCTTCTTGTAGATATTTATTCCTTCAAGTAGTATCGCACATAGTTCTTCTTGGGAACCTAATATTCATTATGAACAAAAAAAATGGTTTCCAGGATTTTATATGTGCGTAAATCAAAACTAAGATCCTTTCTGCTTGAGCCACCTTATTCTATGCATGAAGGTGAGCTCCAATGATATGGGATTACATTTTCATTTCCAACTCAAGGTTCAGATCTTATCATTGATTCGGAGTGTTTGGTTGTGAATATATTAAGATTTTAAGTTCGCGATAAATTGGAACATGGTATCCCCAATTTATAGCAAGTATGGTTTACGGGTGAAACCGGGGATAAATACTCGTTTGCCAAAATTATTGTTAAGATAAATTATGGGAGTGAAGGAAAACTCACCAATTTTGTTTATACAAAAATTTGAATTTTGTTTTTCACCCACATTTTTAGTAAATTTTTTTTTTTGAGGAATAATTTAATTATTCAACTAGTTTCATTTTTAATTTCAATAAAAAAATATTTGATTATTTTATTTTAATACTTAAAAATATATATTTATTTACATTTAGAAGTACAATGAATATATATATATTTTTTTTTGAATGAGTTAAAAATATAATTAGAAAATTATGACATATAATTAAATTTAATTTCTTTAAATTCTTTAAATTAATTTTGATGATATATAGATATAGAATAGGAAGTTTTATCTCCTTCTCTATTGATCCACATGCATCACAAATTATGTGTTTGTATTATATTAATTGTATGAAAATTGATAATGGTTGAAATTTTGTGGGATCACATATCGTAGGGTTAATGATTTTCATTTATTTAGATTGTATCACGTTTCAAGTTAAAAAAAAAGAAAAAACATTTTTGGGACTGTAATGTTATACAAATTTTTATACAGTTGTACACATTTGAATTATAGTGTTATATTTTGCAAAATAATTTTATATGCATTTAATGTTTTTTAAAAGTTAAACCACTCGTAACATAAATGAATAGGTGTTAGTGCAATTTTTTTTTTGTGTGTAATTAGCATTAATCTAAAAGTAGAGCTACTTTATGGTTGAGCAGTAGAAAAGCGTCTCCTGAATTTCATCAACAACCCTGTAAACTAAAAATTGTAAATGCCACATTGAACGTGTATAGTGAGAAAAAAGTCAGGTTCACATAATTTACAGTTTTTAACCTCTTTCACATGAATTGAAAAGTAATCAACTTTCTTTTCTCATTCAATTTACTATTATTTTATCACTTTCATGTTTTCAAACATGAATGATGACTTGCCCGAGGTGACCAACGACAAAATTTTATGAAAAAGAAAAACTACGACTTAATTACATGCTGCTTGATGCTTCTTATGGCAGGTTTTATCACCACGAGTTTTTGTGATTTTTGGGCTAAATTTCAGACAAGCTTTTGTTAATTTTTAAAACTTAACATTAATCCTAACGATATAGTTTGAGTTAGAGCGTCATTATTTGCAAAATGTGCGGTGCAAATAAAGGATAAATGTGAATCCAAGACATCTTTTCGTCCACTAGTTTCTTTCATGTTATACAGTCTTTTTTTTTTAATACTTACTAAACCAATTTTAAAAATAACCACTCATCTCACTTCCACCTAATGTAAATAATATACGTTAAAATTAAAATAATAATAGTAAAAAAAATAACAAAAATAATACTCATTGTATTCAAATTTATATTTTTACAACTAAAAAAATAATTAGTACATTATTTTTCTCTGAACATCGGCGACAATTTAGACCTGTTCAATATTGAACGTTCAATATTATTGGAGTGCTATTTTTGTTATTATAAGTTTTAGGGGTGTTATTTTTGGTAATTTTTCAAAATAATTTAACATAATTCATTTTCATTAATCTTATTCTAATATAGATACTCATTTATATTTTTATACATCTAGGTTTAGGGATATCTAAAAATCGGACCGGATCGAACCAAACGGTTTTGTGAATCAAACAGTTTGGTTTGGTTTTTGTTTCTTCAAATCGTTTTACAAACGGTTTGGTCCGGTTATACGAATTTTTAAACCGGACCGTTACTTATAATTATTTTTAATATATTATTCTTTAAAAAAACCAAAAAATATATGTTAATTATATATCTTCTCATAATCATAGTATGGAACCCTAAGTCCTTAACTTATTTTTTGTAAGGTTTATTTGTATTGGCAATTTTCGTGGATAAAATGTTTAATTGTAATCTAGCATAAGTGTCCACCGTTCAATCAGATGATACATGATGATGGAGTCACCAAGCTTGCAATGCTCATATGAAAGGTAAAATATGATCTCATGCATATATCCTCACACAATTGTGCACTACACTTAGTTTAGATTGTAACGAAAAATAAACTGTGCACATGTTGGTCGATCGATCGAGAAGATAGTTCGATCGATCGAGTGCGGATCAACTTCGATCTAGCTGCTCTCGGGTTGAGTTAGATCGATCGAGTATTGGATAGATCGATCGAGCATTGTCTAGATCGATCGAGTTCTTTGCTAGATCGATCGAGACAGTTTTTTAGTTCTATTACAACTCCTTTTAATTTGACCCATATGTTACTTTTACCAATTTGACTCATTTAATGTTGAATGCAAAATCCTAGTATGAGTAGAATTCTTGTGAAAGCAAAATCCTTGTTTGAGTAGAATTATTGTGAATAGAATTGTTGTGAAAGTAGAGTCATTGTTTGAGTAGAATTGTTGTGATAGCAAAATCCTAACGTGAGTATGAATTCTTGTGAGAACTAAATCCTGATATGATTAGAGTTGTACTCTTTTACAAATCCTCTTTCAAGTCAAATTGGACTCTATATAAGTGATGCTTGTTTGTGCAAAATAATCAATCCACACCAAAATAATATTTTCTACATCTGTTGAAGCTTTTAACGAAAAATCTTTTTCTCTTCATCTTTAAGCTTAGACACTTTCTTATTTTAATTGTTCAAACATATTGTGTGGTTATGTTTGAATAATTCACGTGCCTAATTGTCTTTCATGATATTTAAAATTGCATGATAGTTCTAGAGTTTACTAGCTGATTTGTTTTTACATCGTATGCTATTGAATCTACTAGTTAGGGTTTTTCATTGTTTGAATCCGCTCTAGGCCAGGACACACTTTGTACTTGTGCTATTTGTGCTAACGTTTCAGGTGACGTGTTTGGCATTTCGTGTGACTCGAAATTACCGAAGTTGACGGGTTCGATTGATCTTGTGAGACTCAAGTAGATCGGAACGTTGGTCCGGATCCAGACACCTAGCTTGTGGAGGCTATGAAAGGAGCGGCGGCTCGTAAGTAAATTACAGAAAGGGGGATCTATCTGTGAAGGGTAGTTCTAGGACCTATGGTTGTAATTGAACATTGATTTTCATAGTGGATAATTAGGTGGTCCGGTGGACCGGTGGTTTTCCTCTTCGGTCATTGGAGTGGCCTAGGTTGTTTCCACCTAAAAATATCGTGTGTTATTTTTTATTTTGCATTTTATCTTTACACGTGATTGCATGTCTGGCCGTTGTGATTAGGTTACATAATTAATATTTGTTAAAATTGAAAATAACCTATTCACCCCCCTTTAGGTATATTTGATCCGTAATTAAAAACTTTCATTTTTAATATATTATTCATGCATTAATGTATTATTATTTTTTGTTATAGAATTTGCAAAAATATTTAGCTCTAGATTGTAATTGATTCTATGATTGTTATATGATTTATGTAAGATGTAATATGATTTATATTTGTAGAATATATTAACTAATTTGTTTAAATTCAAACATTTTTTAAAACGTTATTTTCAAGTTTTAACAAGTTTGGAGAAAAAAAATAAAAAAATAAATGAAAACCGTCAAAAATTGTTAACCAAATCGGATTAGACTGTTCGATTTTAATAGTTTTATTAGCCAAATGGTTTGGTTTGGTTTGATTAAAGCAATATGTTTGGTTTAGTTTGATTTTTTTTTTTTTTACTAAAAATCGGACCGAATCAGACCATAGACACACTATCTAGGTCATCTTAAAATAAAAACAATAAAAGAGTTAAATCAGCCTATTTTTCTATAAAAAAAAATTGGTTCAAAATGATCAAACTAACCTATGTTTTAAAAAAAATTTGTTAATAAAAAATATGTTCAATAATATTTATACAAAATATATGTTTTTATTTTATATATGCAAATAAAATCAGTAAAAAAAAAGTGAAAAAAAACCTAGAAACTGGATTTAGAAGGTAGATAAGAATGAAACTAAAACAAGCTTTCATGAAATTAAATTATACAGTACTGTTAAACAATAAGGTAGGCACAAATATAAAATTTTTAACAAAGACTTCATAAATTGAGTTAATTGAGTGAAGACTTAATAAGTATATGCTGAAGGGTCAAGTCTTCTGCAATGTTTCTAGCAAGCTTTGTAGAATTGAGTGATAATGTAATACTAAAGGAAAAGTTATGTCAATTTAAATTGATTGGTTTAAATTAAATGAATCGATTTTAATTGTTTAAATTTTGATATGCCTAGATTTATCTATGCATAATTTTTAACTCAAAGACTTTATGCAAAATCAGGAAAAACAACAAAACTAGTACCCTTAAAATTTGTAATAACAAAACTAGTATTATTGTGTTCAAACTTATATTTTTACAATTAAAAAAAATGATTAATATATCACTTTTTTTTAAACACCCATTCAATTAAAATTGAACGACGACAATTTAGATCCGTTGAATATTTCACGTTCAAATTGAACGTTCAATATTAGTAAGGGCGCTAGTTTTGTTACTATAAGTTTTAGGGGTGTTATGTTTGATAATTTTTCTTTTTTGTTATTTTAAAAATAAGACTTTATAGAAGACTTACAATTAATAGTCTGAGTATTAGGAGACTTGACAAGTATATATGCAGAATGGTAAAGTCTTCTACAATATTTCTAACAAAGACTTACAATTAATTGAGTGAAGACTTGACAAGTATATGTTGAAGGGTCAAGTATTCTGCAATGGCAAGCTTTGTAGAATTGAGTGATAATGTGATATTGAAGGAAAAGTTATGACAATTTAAATTGATTGGTTTGAATTAAATGAATCGATTTGAATTGCTTAAATTTTGAAATGCCTAGATTTATCTATGCATAATTTTTAACTCAAAGACTTTATGCATGATTTTTTTTTTTTAAATAAGACTTTATGGAAGACTTACACTTAATAGTCTGAGGTTTAGAAGACTTGACAAATATATGTAGAATGGTCAAGTCTTCTGCAATATTTCTAACAAAGACTTACAATTAATTGAGTGAAAACTGACAAGTATATGCTGAAGGGTCAAGTCTTCTGCAATGTTTCTAGCAAGCCTTATAGAATTGAGTGATAATGTGATATAAAGGAAAAGGAATGACAATTATATTTAAATTGATTGGTTTGAATTAAATGTATCGATTTGAATTGTTTAAATTTTGAAACGTCTAGATTTATCGATGAATAATTTTTAACTCAAAGACTTTATGCATGATTTTTTAAAAAAAGAAGACTAGCTTTATGGAAGAGACTTTACAAGTATATGCAGAATGGTCAAGTCTTCTACTATATTTCTAACAAAGACTTACAATTAATTGAGTGAAGACTTGACAAGTATATGCTGAAGGGTCAAGTCTTCTGCAATGTTTCTAGCAAGTTTTGTAGAATTGAGTGATAATGTGATATTGAAGGAAAAGGTATGACAATTTAAATTGATTGGTTTGAATTAAATGTATCGATTTGAATTGTTTAAATTTTAAAATGCCTAGATTTATCTATGCATAATTTTTAATTCAAAGACTTTATGCATGATTTTTTTTTAAAATAAGACTTTATGGAAGACTTACAGTTAATAGTCTGAGGATTAGAAGACTTGACACGTATATGCAAAATGGTCAAGTCTTCTACTATATTTCTAACAATAAAAATAAAAATAAAAATGAAGTCGACAAAACCTAAATAATTTGAAGCACCAGACTTATCTACAATTTCTTGAGTCCAATTGGAGAAATTATTACTCCAAACCAATAAAATTCAAGATTAGTGTAAATATTGTTTTGAAAAACACAAATATCCACTAAGTGATAGAGAGAGAGAAATATAATTGATATGAAGTATATTTTAGGAGTAATGAATAATACCTTGTCCAATTGATGAGGACACTCGCTCTAAAATTTCTTGGTACTAGATTGTAAGCTTTAGTTTGATGAGAAATCCCAATTGCACATAACCACATACTTCTATAGGTGAAAGCAAAATGAGTATAGCTACGAGGGATTCATTAGGAAGTTTTATATGAGCTAAGCTCACCAATGATGTGGATAACTTTTCTATTAATTATTTTATATAGATGCATTTGCTTACATATGAAGAGCCCTATTTTAAATAGATTTTAATGATATCTTCTTAAAATTATAAACGCATATAATATACTTATGCACTTGGCTCATATAATTTTTTTTTTAAATTTATTAATTTCCAAATTAAAGTTGAGTATTGACAATACGTGATCTGAAAAAGAAAAAAATAATAATAATAAATAAATGATAGTAATCCTACTCAGAAAAAGAATTTTCAAAAAAATTGTTTGCCATCCGAGGGACCTTTGTTAAAATAACTTAAAAAGGTAAATTTTTTTTGTATAGACATTAATATACCAAAACTAGTACAGATGATTTGAAATCGTGTCCGACACTTGAATATGTGTAATAAGATACATATACTAGTAAAATGCGACCCAGTAACACAAACACGACACGACACGAATAAAAAATTTAATAAGAATTGATCAATAGTGTTTTTTATGTCCTTAAATGTTATGTTATTTCTTACTATTATAAATAAGCAACACGAAAAAAAGTCAAGTAAACACTTTTATGTGTCAACTAACTTAAAAACACGACACGATAAATGCTAAAACACGAAATGATTAACACGAAATGAACACGTCTAATACGATACAATTGTCACCCCTAAACGTGGAGGACTAAAAAACACCTTTTTAAGTGTGGGGGGCTAAATGCACATTTTACCCTAATGTGTGTGACTTCTCCTACCGTTTTTTCTATTTTTTAATTTTGCTTCATTTATAATTTTATAAATTTTATTTTAATATTATTTTTTTTATTACATTGCTCAAATAAACATTGTAACAATAATACTATTTTTATTTAATTCAATTCTTATTACAATTCATATTTCTATTACAATTTCATTATTCGAACCACATATGACCTTTATTCATGTAAAAATATAATTAGTTATGAATATACACTCTATGAACTATGTACATCCTAGCCCAAAAAAGAATTTGAAAAAATTTAATGAGTGATGTGCACTTTAACTATCAATATATTTTCTCATATAATCAAATTATGTATTAAACATATAAATCCTACCTTTTAATGTTCCACGAACTTGTATGATTAAATTTTGATTTATTACTTCAATATGAAAGTAACTTATAAGAAAAAATAAAATGAAATGTTAGCGTTGTTCCATCTTATAACTAGTCTAATTATGAGTTTGCAAGTTGATTAGTAAGCTGTTATAATGCCCTTCATTTTTACTATTTGATTTCTTCTTGGGAAATTACCAAAACTAACATTATTAAAATTTATAATAACAAAATTAGCACCCCAATAAGATTGAACATTTAATTTAAACGTGTAATATTGAACGTTCAACATTGAACAAGTCTAAATTATCGTTATTTAATTCCAATTGAATGAATGTTCAAAGAAAAATGATATATCAATCATTTTTTTTAATTATGAAAATATAAGTTTGAACATAAGGAATGCTATTTTTGTTATTATAAGTTTTAAGGGGTGTTATTTTTGTTGTTTTTCCTTGATTTTTTTAGCCCTTAAATGAATAATATGTCACAAAATGATTTGTGTCTTATTTTTGTTGTGTACTTAATTGATTATACTTCTTCTAAACTTTTATATTTTTAATAAAAGTTAATTTTTTGTGGAATAATAAATAACAAACGTATTGATTTTTGTTATAATGCTAGTAAGCATTTGAAGTGTTTTTTTGACGTTTGATAGTTCCTCATTTTTAATTTAAATTTTACAAATTTTAAAATTATTTATGTTTGAGAACTCTTTTCTAATTTATAATTTCTAAATTTAGTTTTAGAATTTGGCCTCATTTTGAAACTCAAGAAAAGTAAGTTTTAGAATTGAATTTTTTTTATTTCTTGACATTAAAATTTAATAACTCAATCATACTCAACTTTACTTAAAATGATTAAAGAGTTAAAATTTAATGAAAATTTATCAAAAATAAGTTTGAAATTTAATTTTAGAACTTAGAAAGTTGAAAATTGAAAATTAGGAATTTGTTATCAAAACATATCCAATTTTCAATTTTTATTTTTAAATTGAAACTAGAAATCATTTATCAAACAACATTTATTTTTTTCACAAATAAAATTGAAATTGAAATTTTTATTCCAAAACTAAAGAATTAGAAACTAGAAATTTAAATGGTTATCAAACATGGTCTAATCTATTCCTTGCCTATGATCTCATGGGATATCTTGATGATTCTTTATCCTGCCCATTCGCCTTTTTTACCACAATTGACGCAGGAGGTCTTTTGATAAACTCTGAGCCAAAATAGCACCATAGGTTGAGGATCAATTCATTGATTGAAGCCTATAATTTGATTAAGAAAAAAAAATAGTTTAAAAAAACTTGAAACCAAGTGGTCATAAACAACGGACTATGAGTTTGCTCACAATGCATTCAGCTGCGAGTAGGCATTTAAATTTCCAGGTCTTTGTTGATAGTGATATAACGATCCCTGGAGCTAAAACATCCAAGCAAACAAGCTATATAATAACCTTTTCCATATATTTAACTTATAGACTTTATGCAAGACTTTTCATAAAAGAAAAATAAAAAAGAGACTATATGCAAGACTTGCAATTAATGGTGGGACTAGAAGACTTGGCAAGTCAATGCTGAAGGGTCAAGTCTTCTACCAGTTTTGTAACAAGCTTTGTAGAATTTTGTGATATTAAAATTAATTGGCTTTTAAAATCAAAGTAGGAAGAAATAGTTGAAGAAAGGGAAGGAAAAAAATCATTCAAAATTTCTATAAATAAACTTGAAATCCTACCCCGTGATATGCTCTTCACCAACACCTTGACTTTTTTATTTCTTCTATTGCAGTTCTACTTAAAATAGAATTAAAAACAAAAATAGAAATTTAAAAACAAAAAATTTTATTAAATAAAAATATATTGATTACCTTAAAGATTTTACGAATCAGGTTCTTTGTATTATATGTTTTAGTTTTAGAAAATTATAGAAAATTGAGCATGTTATTCTATTTTCTTTAGCAAATAAATTAGGGAATAAAAACTAGAAAGCAAGAATAGTAACATAGCAGACAATAAGTTATTTCTCAAACTGCATTCAGCCATGGGTAAAGCATTTAATTTCCAATTCCCTGTTGATACAACATTCCTCTAAAGTTAAACACCTGTGTGCATCCTGAATGGTTCGATTTCTAAAACCAAAATAAGAACTGAACTAATAATGTCATTTTAAAAAAATTAAGAATCAATTTGATCAAATAGGGTGCTACATTTTTCTCTCTTCTATATGAATCCACTCATATATTATTCTCTCTATTAAGTAGCACATATTGTTTTTGTACTGAAATTATTCTTATAGTGTTAAGTGACTGAAGTCTCCTCCGAGCTTTCTAATAAGCTTAGAAGAAGTGAGTAATATTAAACATAAAAAAATAACCTAATAATAAATAAAGAGTAAAATTATTCAAGAGTCTCCTGATATTTTTAAAAACGTTCTTTACATTTAGAGCTTGTTTGGTATCAATTTTGATTCCTGACTTTTGATTTTTTTTTTCAAGTGATTTTTCAATCAGGTATGTTTACTAATAATTTATGATTTTTATTTTTACATTTTTAAGGAATTTTTACTAAAATATAGGATCATTCATAAATTTTTAAAAAGAAGATGGTCTTTATACTTTTCTAATTTTGACGGCGTACTGATTTCTAATTTTGATAATTATTTTTTATAAAAGAATCACAAAACACAAAATTATTTATTTAATTATAAATTATAAATCAAAATTGTTATCAAACATGGCATTAATACTATTAAAAAGCCAAAAACAACTAATGAAGGAGCTTGAATGTTATTTTCTAAGTGTTTTTTTTTTTTTTTTTAAATATTCAAAAGCTTATTTGGAAATGAAAAAACAACAAGAATTAATATATCACTGGTACAACTATAATATAGACATCCCACTTTTATGTTTTATACGTGATGAATAAGAATACTAAAAATGACTTAAGTTAGTATTAAAGATTTTAGAGGAAAATTTTACCTCCAAAAAAAAAAAATTTGTCGCCAAAACTTTAGTGGCAATTAGAAGAAATTTAAAAACAACTTATTTCAATGCTAAAGAATGTCATTACAACTAACTAAATTTCATTCCTATTTAATCTTATTTCAGTGATTTTTTTTTTTTTAACTCTAAAAGGTTTTGAAGACAAAACCATTTTATTTAGAGATGAAGAAAATGATTACTAAAATGTAATTTCAGTAACAAAATGAAATTAAAAACTATAATTCTAAAAAATCCAATTTTGATTATTTAATCACCATTTCATAATTTTCTTTTATATAAATTAAAATAGTTACAACTTGTATAGAGACTATATGATTATTTTGGTCGACGTACTTTTTCTAAACTTTAATACTTTTAATTGCAATTAATTATTGTAAAAGATCGGAGAAGAAAACTTTGAAAAGAGAAGCATCAATTTGAATTTGGAAATAATTGTTTGTATTCAAAGCATTTGTCAGGTTTAGGGACAATTTCATAGAACAATAGAGAAACATGTTAGGTAAGAACATTTTTTTTTTTCATTCTGACAATTCTTATTTCTTGTGAAAATTTACATTAATTGTGATTTGTTTGTATTATTTAAGGTATCAAAACATGTAATTATGGTTGCAAACACAATCTAATTAACATATGAATTTGCTAGTTTTGCAAATAAGATTAATTGGAATTTGTTTATTTATTTCTTATTTGTTAGTATAAAAATAATTTCTTATATGTGTGTTTTATTTAGTAATAATGATAATATTATGTCTTATTTTTTAGAAAGAGATAATTGTTCTTTTCATAGAATTTGTAGAATAAATTTCACATGAATTTGCAAACTTTATAGTCATTTATGGAATATAAAATTGTCTGAAAAATATATAATTGTTATCATATGTTTATTTATTTTATTAATAATAGCAATCATATATCTTATTTATTAGGAAAAGATAATTGTTTTCTTGATACAATAATGATTATTAGATTATTTATACTAATTTACAAGCTATTCAGGTAGTAGGTTATAGGTTTACCTATTCAATAAGTTTCTATTTATAAGATATTTTGAAATCAATGGCTTAAATAAAATATAATAATCTAATGGTTAAAAATAGTCTCAGTATGATACTAGTGTGGTACTACATCACGATCCTATAAAATACTTCTAAAAACATATCTAAAATTTTCAAAATATGCTTTCAAATTTTTTTGATTTTTATTACACTATATTTTCATTTGTTATTTTCTTTTTGGCAAATATTTCATTTAAAAAAGTCACAAGAACGAGTATTCTTTATATTTTATTTTTTTGAAATTGTCTCAGTATGGAAAACAAATTTTGGTTCTTACCTAACATTCTTTATAATAGACAAAATATTAAAGATTTGTACTATGATATTAAAAATTACTTTATGTATTTAAATTTGAAAAGTTTTAGAAAGAAAGAATTCATAAACAATTCATCAATTACAATATACAATTTTTGCAATATAATGTTTGTTTCATATTTAAGAAGTTTGGATGTGCGTACATTTTCATAAATTGAATTACGTTAATCTTTTTTTTTTGGTGCCTTTTTAATTTTTATAGTGAACCTCTTATAGAATGGTGAAGGCTTGATGCTTTTTTTTTTTTTTAAGGAAAACTATAGTTAAATTTATTTTCCTTCATGTTCCTTGTGATTTCCTTCCAATTTTATTGTATTTTCATCCGTTTTTTCCTTTTCATCTATGTTTTTTGGGAATTGCTTTGTTGCTGGTGTAATTTTTTGTTTCTTTTGTGTGGTTAGAACTTGTTTGTGATCCTTGCATTTAGTTATTTACTTTGAGCCAAATCAAGTATCGTTTTATTTAATAGAAATTACTCAAGGTCAGAAGCATTTTTTTCCTAACTTTGGTTCTTCTCGGGCTTATAATAAACTTGACGTCATACATTGGAGAGAATAATCATTTGAAGGCAATTTGTACCTACTTCAAATTGTAGGTCTTTAGAGTTTCAATTTATGTTGGGGTTTAGTAATGGCTTGTGTATTACAGTAAAAAGTATATTTTGGTCAAATTGAAGTGCTATGTTTATATTTAAAATGAAATAAATTTTATTTATGTCTATTGTTCATTATGCATATTATAGTGGCATAGGTTAATATTTATTCATAACAATTATATATATATATATATATATATATATGTAAACATATTTTATAAAGGTTTAATTATATGACATAATCTCTTTTATACATAGATTTTCATTTTTAATCTCTCTAGAAAGAAAAAAAAAACATATATTTATTTTTCTTTTAACATAAATTAATATTTTTTTTATTGAATGAGATTAAAAATGAAACCAGTTGAATAATGAATTATTTATGCATCAGAGAGTATTATAAATAGTTATATTTATTTTATTTGATATTTTGATACCACAAATATAGAAAGAAAACAAAAATTTTAAAAATTTATATTTATATTTTTATACAATAATTTCATATTTATTGAAAAAACAATTCCACTTGAAAAGTGTAAATACAGAATGACCTGTGGGGGATCGAAGTGGGATTTGGGATGACCTTCCCTTTTCCACCGATTTCTCGATCCTTGTTTTTCAAATTAATTTTTTTTATATAATTGCTTTAGTTTATATTTAAAATTCAATGAGTTTGATTGAAAATAATATTTTTATCACTAAAATAATATATAATTTATTTATAATATAAAATAATAATAATTTAAATGAGTGATGACATAATAAAACAAAACAAAATTGACAATAACTATTATTTTTAATCAAAATTTTAAGCCATTTTTTTAATTGCATACTAGACATATATAATTAAAATCTTTAATTAATTTACACTATTTAACATACAAATGATATTTTTTTTTTGGAATCCCTAATCCTTTATAAATATGAGTACCCTCAAGAATACTCTGCAATACTCTATTTTCCTTATAATTTTCATATTCATTTATGATTTTTTTGACACATTTTTTCTTTTCTGGATATAAAAAAGTTTATTTTTTAATTTTGCTTCATTTATAATTTTATAGATTTTATTTTTATTAAACTGCTTAAACAAACATTATAGTAATAGTATTGTTTTTATTTAATTCAATTCCTATTACAATTCATATTTTTATTACATTTTTATTTTACAAACCAAATATGACATTTATGCTTGACTTTTCAAAAAGAAACAAAAAGACTTTAGACTTGCAATTAATGATCGGATGACTAGAAGACTTGACAAATATATGCTAAATGGTTAAGCCTTCGTAGAATTTAATGATAATAAAAATTTTCTATTAAAGACATAGAATGAATAAATAATTGAATAAAGGAAAAAAAAAAAAAATTAAACATGAGTAGTGTGGCTAGGTACATATATATATATGGTCATTGCTCACGAAGTATATAGATATATCAAAATACAAGCAATAATTGAGTATTGTGTACCCATAAATCGCCCAACCTCTCTGACAAACATATAATAGCTGGTCATTGGCGAAGTTGGCTTCTTCAATGGTTTCACCTACAAGCCTTGTCGTCCTTTTAGTGCTTGTACTACACTCTGTAATCACCATTAATGCGTTTACATTCAATTCAAGTGTCTCATATAGAAGAGTGAAGTGCATAGAATCAGAGAGGCAAGCACTTGTCAAGTTCAAAGATAATCTAATTGACAAAAATGATATTTTATCCTCTTGGGGAAATGGGCAAGAAAAAAGAGAGTGCTGCAAATGGTATGGAATTCAATGTGACAACAAATCTGGCCATGTGATCAAGGTTCATCTAAGTAATGGGAGTCTAGGAGGTCATATAAGTGATTCATTGATAGGCTTGCCTTACCTTAATTATTTGAACCTTAGTGAGAATTATCTACATGGTGGTAGGCACTTCCCCAGTTTCATTGCAAACCTTTCGAGGTTGGAGGTTCTTGATCTAAGTGACAACTTTTATTGGGACTCTTTGTATTCGATGGAGTGGGTTTCACATCTTTCTTCTCTAAGACAAGTTGATCTGGGTGGCATGAATCTCAGCCAAACTAATAACTGGATTGAAGTGGTAAATAAGCTCCCTAACCTCAGAAAATTGAGCTTAGATGGATGTTCTCTCCAAAATGTCGCTCTTTCATCTCTTCAAATAGTCAATTCTTCAACATCTCTTGACTTCATTTCCCTTTCTGAGAACTATCTTTCAATTTTCACATTCATATGGCTTTCAAAATTAAATAGTAGTAATCTGGCTTACCTTGATCTTAGTGTTAATAAACTTCAAGGTGAGATTCCTAAATTTTTTTCCAACATGTCTTCCCTTCAATACCTTCATCTTGGTTTTAATGAATTTCAAGGTGAGATTCCTAAATTTTTTTCCAACATGTCTTCCCTTCAATACCTTCATCTTGGTTTTAATGAATTTCAAGGTGAGATTCCTAAATTTTTTTCCAACATGTCTTCCCTTCAATACCTTCATCTTGGTTCTAATAAACTTCAAGGTGAGATTCCAAGGTCCCTTTGGAGTATTTGTAGCTTGCAAATATTGTTGTTGAACGGCAACAATATTAGTGGGCAGCTATCACCATCCAACAACTGTTCACATCACTCTTTAAAGAAGTTACAATTATCTTCTAATCAAATCACAGGCTCAATGCCTAATTTTACACTTTTTACATCCTTAGAATGTCTAGATCTCAACTCGAATCAAGTAAGTGGAGTTGTACCTCCTAGCCTTGGACAATTATCAGAGTTGCAGTTTTTGATAATTTCTAATAACTCTTTCCATGGCGTGATCTCTAAAGTTCACTTTCTAAAACTCTCCAAATTAATTAACTTGGACTTTTCAGATAATCCTTCATTGATTTTGGATATCGACAATAATTGGGTTCCTCCATTTCAATTGGATATCCTAGAGATGAGGTCTTGCAAGTTAGGTCCCCACTTTCCAAAATGGATCAGAACTCGCAAAAATTGTAGGATTCTTGATCTTTCTAATACTGGAATTGAGGATTCTTTGCCGAATTACTTTTGGGATCAAGTTTCCTGTAGCAACACAATTATCTCTAACAACCAAATAACAGGTACAATTATGAATTCTTCAATACAAGTCGATTATTTAAAAATTATAGATTTGAGTTCTAATCGATTTGTAGGTCCGATACCATCATTTTTATTTGAAGTCAGACATCTATTTCTTTTTAGAAACAAATTTTCCAGCCTAAATTTTATGTGTGATGTTAGTAATGGTGAATCTTCGTTGGTGTTTCTGGATGTCTCTAAAAATCATTTATCAGATCAACTTCCTGATTGTTGGTCAAAGTTTCAGGAATTGAATGTTCTTGTTTTGTCAAATAACAACTTATCAGGTAGAATTCCTAATTCCATTGGTTACTTAAGTCAATTAGAGTCATTGAACTTGGATGGAAACAATTTAATAGGGGCACTACCTACATCCTTGAAGAATTGCAAGTTATTGGAATTTATGAATGCAGGGGATAATGAATTATTGGGACCAATGCCAAAATGGATTGGTGAAAATCTTGCAGAGCTTGTTATTTTAAGCCTGTATTCTAACAACTTTTATAGTAGCATACCAACAAACTTATGTCTTTTGAAAAATCTTAAAATATTAGACTTGTCTGCAAACAACATTTCTGGAAATGTACCAAAATGTTTCAGTAATTTCACTGCAATGCAAACAACTGGGGGAAGTTTTGATGATACAACTTTTACTGTAAGTTATGATGTAAGGCCTTATTCCAGGGTAGACATCAGTTCTTATTATGAGGAAGAGCTACAACTAATGTGGAAAGGAATAAGGTCTAATTACAAGAATATTTTGGGACTAGTGAGGACCATTGACCTTTCAAGCAACAAGTTGAATGGAATTATCCCAATAGAGATCACTCAACTTATCGAATTGGTTTCTTTAAACTTGTCAAGAAATAATTTAACTGGATCAATTCCTTCAGAGATGGGTCAATTGAAATCATTAGATTTTATTGATTTGTCAAACAATCAAATATATGGTCATATTCCTTCTAGCTTCGCTCAACTTGATCGACTTAGTGTGTTGGATTTGTCAAATAACCATTTGTCTGGAAAAATCCCAAAAAGTACTCAACTCCAAAGCTTCAATTCCTCTTCTTACATGGGAAATCCTCTGCTTTGTGGGGAGCCACTGAAAAAGTGTCCAGGAGAAGAACTAGCTCCACCTGCAAAAACACCCATTGGAGCCAAAAGCCAAGAAAATGAGATGGAGGTCTTCTTAGGCCAAGGATTTTATTTTAGTATGGGACTTGGATTTGCAGTTGGGTTTTGGGGATTTTGTGGTGCATTGATGTTCAACAAGTCTTGGAGATATGCATATTTCAATTTCATGAATGTTGTTGGAAATTATGCAGCAACAATGATAGCATTGCAGAGATCAAGAATGAAGAGGACGATCATTAAAAGTTGAAAAAGCTGATACACTGAAGATTTCTTTTCTGTTTGTATGAACTTTTGTTTGATCTTTTAGTTCTCATTTTGGCTAGTTATAGCTGTGGTCCTTTGTGTTCTTAGAAATGTTTCATTTTTGTTCTTTTCCATGCTTTATAAAGCTAGTAAGCATTTGAAGTGTTTCTTGGAACTCTGTCTAAAACTCTGTCTTAGTGGCTAATATTATGAGTTCCTAATTCCTTGAGTAGCTTGGTTCCTAAGTTAGGTCGCTTTTGATGTTCACTTTTTTTCTTCTTATGAATTTCTCTTTCTAGTGTTGATGTTTCTAGTATAGTATGCTAAAAGAATGTTTTTGTTTTAGATTGATGGTTATTTCTCATTTCTTAATGAAGTTTCATTCAGTTTTGAACAGAAAAAAAGGATTTCTAAGAAATCTAATTTGATTATTTAAATTTCTTTTTTTATTTGAATATAAATTTATCTTCATTATAAAGGAATTTTTAGAGCTAGTACATATACAGATTACCATACAAACCTTTTCACACTACAGACAGCTCTAACAACCTTGTATTCGTTCGTAACACAACTTTCATTTTGATGATTTCAAGAATATTAATTATTTTTGATAATAAATAATGGCTTAATTAAAAATTAAAAACTAAAACTCTAGACTTTAATTAGTTTTATATAATTTTAAAAAGTTATTGTATAGTTATTTTAGTCATTATTCATATAAATTTTAACATTTATAATTAAAATTAAGTATTTGTGCAATATTAAATAACAAACATAATGTCTTGGATAAAATTAAGAACTAGAACTTTAAAAGTCTTTGATTTTGATTATTTACTCCTCATTTCATATATTTATTTTTTATAAAATAAAAAATTAAAACAATTACAAATTGCATATAATATTTTGGCCATAAATCTTATAAACTTCAATATTTTTAACTAAAATTAATTATTTGTTTAATAATAAATAACAAACATAATAAGTTTCTTTGAAATTATAAACTAAATTTCTAAAAACATAAGTTTTGAATATTTAATCACCATTTTATTACTTTCTTTTATATAAAGTTATACATCGCGTATAGTTATTTTGGTGAAACTTTTTGTAAATTTTAATGTTCTTAATTAGAATTAATTATTTTTTGAATAATAAATAACAGACATTATGACTTAGTAAATAATTAAAAATTAGAATTATAGAATATTTTAATTTAGATTATTTAATTTCCATTTCTAAACTTTTTTTTCCTTATAAAATTGAAACTTTTATAGATTAAAACAATTACAAATTGCATAGAATTGTTTTGGTTATACTTCACCAAAACTTTAATGTTTTTAATTAAAATTAATTCTTTGTGAAATAATATATAGAAAACATAATAACTTTGTTAGAATTCACTACAAAAAAAAATAGATTTTTATTGACAAAGCTTATAGTGAGAAGTTGAGTATTATCGCTAAAAAATCTCATTTTGAGACAAAAGTTACAATTTGTCACCTAAAATATCAACAAATTTATAAGACATAAAGTAAGTCATCCGTGAGAAAATGTTTCAACATACAAAGTGATTTATTAGAATAAAACCATAATTTATGTCTTAAAAAAAAAGAAGATCAATGACAAAATATATTTTGCCATTAAAGATTTTGGAGGGAACCACCTTAAAATTATTTCGCACCAAAACTTTATTTAATTGCTAAAGAATGTCATTAGCAACTAACAAAATTTCATTACTGTTTAATCTTATTTCAATGATATATTTTTTTTAAACTCTAAAAGGTTTTGAAGACAAAATCATTTTATTTAGAGATGAAGAGAATCATTTCTAAAAGATAATTTCAGTAACAAAATGAAAATAAAAAACAATAATTGTAAAAAAAATCCAATTTTGATTATTTAATCACCATTATAACCTTCTTTTATATGAACTAAAATAGTTAGCATATAGCCTGCATAATTATTTGGTCATACTTCTACTAAATTTTAATGCTTTTAATTAAAATTAATTATTTGTTGAATAATAAATAAAAGATGACTTAGTTAAGAATTAATTATTAGAATTCTAAAAGACTTCAATTTAGATTATGTAATCACCATTTCTAAACTTTCTCTCCTTATAAAATTAAAATAGTTATAAATTACATGAAGTTATTTTAGTCAAACTTTTAAATTTTAATGATCTTAATTAAAATTAATTATTTTTTTTAATAATAAATAACTGACATAATAATTTAATTAATAAATTAAAACTAAAATTCCCATAGACTTTAGCTTATAGTATGTAATAACTCTTTATTAAACTTTCTTTTATTATAAAATCAAAACTATTACTAGTTTTATATAGTTATTTTGATCCATATTTTATGCCCCTATCCAATGCTAATGGTTATTATATATCTACTTTATTAGAAAATATGGCAATGATTTTTTTTTTCCTCAAATTTTTGTAAAGTTATTTAAAGATTGAAGCATATGAGAATATGTAAAAAAAAAATAACATAGTCAAGTTTGAGGCCCATTATTATTATTATTATTATATTAGTCTTTTTTTTAATGTATATCTTCTAGTTCTATAAAAAATAATTTGTCAAATTCAGTAAGGTAAGTTTTTTATTTGTTTTAGAAAATTCTTAATTAATTAAGTATGATAAAATTTTCATCTGTTTCACAATATTTTTAATAATTATTTAATAAAATTTCGCAAAAATTGGTTGGATTTATTGAATCTTTATGTTTACTAGCAAATACAGAATGCGTTGCACATTACAAATATAATGACATTAGAAGACCATTGACAAAACTAAAGTTTTAAAAATAAGATAAAGTAAACAATAAGTACAATAATTAATTTCATACTAAGGCATATATAACAACAAATAATAACAATGAGATTCAATAATTTTTGCAAATTTAAAATTTTAATTAATTAAAGTTTTATTTATCACTTAAAACTCTTAAATTTTACATCTATAAAAACGAATATATATTTGGATGCATTGCTACAGAATACAGTTGAAACTAAAACATAACTGAGTGAATTACCTTGATATCATTTTGCTTGTTTGTAAGATATGGATTAATGCTCTAATGCATTTAACATAAGTAACATTCAAAATTAGGAGAAGAAAATATGAAAAAGTTTAAAATTCTCATAAATAGTACAAGAAAATGTGAAAAGTGTTAACATTTAATATTATTTATGCAAGATATCATTTATCTTATTTTTTTTTTAACGAAAGGTTATAGTTAACAAGCCTTAATGGGCGCACTGGGATATCCCAACTAGGTTAGCACCTCCTTAACACATTCTTCATGCAGCCACTCAACTATTGGTATTATTAAATATCAATAAAAAGAATACAAATTAATATTCTTAACAAAACCTATAATTGTGTTTGCTGTTAGTATCGAAAAAAATGCAAAAACTAGCGCAAAATGGGGCATCCTACCACCAAGTCTTTGTACATAGACTAGGAGCCCTAAAAGCTATACTATTAGATGTAGCATTACCCTCCCTGTAAATATATGAATAGTAGAATTTATGTGAGTAACTTTCTTAAAATAATCAGCCCAAGTCGAATACCATCTCTAAGGCACCAAAGAAGACCGAGTCTGAAAAAGAGTAATAACATACGCTGAGTCTGACTACAACCAAAGTCGTCTCCCCTAAATTTATATTCATACATTACCTCATTAATGGCTCCCACTAGCTCTGCTTCGAAAGCATATGAGACTCTAAGTAGGATATAGAAAAAACCATTAACAAATGATGTTGAAGTTCAAAAAATACCTGTACAACCAGATAAGCCTAGAACCCTAAAAGCTGCACATCTGTATTTATCTTTATCCATCCTAAGGATGGTTCCTTCTAAATAACCTATATAATCCTTGAAGCCCGATGTGGGATGCATTGTATTCGAAGATTCCTGAGTACTTGATGATCATCCACTGTATTTCGTATGGATCCACCCTATGATAGACCTGCCTCAGAATAAATTTCCAAACTATGCCAAAAGTTAAACTCAGCATTGCTCGCCTATTGTCAAACAAATAATCATTTCCAGCGGTCCATATCACCAAGATGACTAAAGCAATCCTTGCTTTCCATATTACCTAGCTGTGACCCAAAATCAATTGCCATAGCGATCGTTCATAACTTTAGGATAGAAAAGTCCAAACACGATCATTTGCCAAAGAAGAAGCATAAGAGGTCTCAAAGAGCGCTTGCAAAATGAAAACTTTAAAAAAGATGAGATATAGTTTCTTCCGCAGATCTACATAACGAGTAGTGGGAAGGGAAATATTGTTCCTCCTATTCTTTACCAAACAATTTATGGAGAGTTTATTCTAAATAGCATGTTATAGCAAAATAGATTGTGAGGGCGGTATAAAATACGCCCATATGGCCCTACCCCAACTATTGTGTTCTCCAACCACTTGTAGTGAGTCACAAACCTCACTGGTTGTGACACCACCCTTAATTGAACATATCCAAACTCAGGTGTCCGAACTAATCTCAACAATTAATGACAAAATCTTCCAGGCAATATTCGAATAGAAGTTCGCAATGGTTTGCAGCAGATGCCATATATCCTCTCGTAGATAATCCCTCACTAATGAGTGTATCAGTGGGTCCACTAGAGGGCTATCAGTCCTTTCAATTAGAATAGTGCCCAATTAATTGTCTGTCCAAAACCTTACAGCATAATTCCTTCCAACTAGCCACCTGGACTTCTCTAAAAGGGTCAAATAATAAGGTCGCTAGCAAGGCCAGATGGATGAGCAGACATAGTGCTTTCGTGGAGAGTCATCTCTAGCCAGGCACCGACTACGTAAATAAAGCAGAGTGTCAGAGTTCATTGTGATTACCTGCTGGAAAAATTTCTTAGCGTGGCCTCATTTAAGAGACCGAGGTTCTACAAGTCGAGACCTCCTTCCTTCGATGGGCGGCAATAGTCCCTTCAAGCAACTTGGGCTTGTTTAAATGTATCCATCTTTTTTACCATAAGAAATTGCGAATAATTTCTTTTAGTTATTCTAAGACTTTTTTTGGCTATTTATTTATTTGAAAGGAGTGAAGAACATACTATGAATGATTGAAGATATCAAGCATCAAAGTCCTACCAAAGAAAACATCTTCCCCTTCTATGCCCTTATCCTCACACGAATGTTATCTGCTAAACTTTGAAACCAAAACTTTCTCGAAGCCCCCTAAAAAGGATTGATGCCCAATTAAGACAAAGATGAGCCACCAGTGCGCATGCCAGCTATATCCCAAAGTGATGATATGTTGCTTGGAGGAACACCTTTTCCAAAGCAAATGAAATTTTGTTCTAAATTTACCATCTGACCCGAAAGACAACCATACATGGAAAATGCCTTAGATAGAACCCGTATATTTGTCTCACACGCTCGACCAAAAATAAGATCATCTACATATAAAAAGTGTGTTGGCACGCGGGCTCCTCTGGGTGAAGAGATTGGGAGTAAGCACTTCGTATCAACTAATTTCCCAAGATATCTGCTGAGAAAATCTTCAGGTATACATTTATCTTGTTAATTTGCTGGTTTATCAATCAATTGTTTTTTTTTTTGTTCTAATCTTCTAGAAAATTGAACACTTTATTCAGTTTCATTTTTCTAATGAATTATAAAATAAAAATAGTAGTTTAAAAAAGAAAACCTTTTAAAACAATATTGAACACAATACATTGGACGGAAGAATCAGATCTGTTTGAAGGTAATTTGTACCTACTTCAGATTGCATGTGTTTAGAGTTTTAATTTATGTTAGGAATTGGTAATGATTACATAAATTGTAATTTTGATGCCGTTAGATTGAAATTTCACTATTTTGGGACAATAAAAAATATTGTTTGGTAAAATTGAAGTCCTATTTTTTTTCTTCTTTAAAATAAAATAGTTTTGTCTATTACTAATTATGTGTATTTTAGTAGCCAAATTCAACATTTATTTATTATAAATTGTTAGTGTAAAAATATATTATAAATAGTTATATTTGTTTCATTTGATATTTTTTTGGTCAATTTTTTATTTGATATTTTGATACCCTCGAACCAAAACAAAAATATCAAAGTAATTTATATTTATAATTTAATACGATAAATTCATATGAAGAAATTTTTTTTTTCACTTGATAAATGTAAAAAGGGAATGACATGTGGGGATCGAAGTGGGATTTGGGAGGACCTTCCCTCTTTGTTTTTCAAATTTTAAAAAAGTTTATATATTTACTTCAGTTTATATTTAAAATTCAATGAATTTAATTGAAAATAATATTTTTATCACTAAATTAATTCATAGTTTAATTATAAAAGAATAAGATTATTATGATGTATAGAATAGTAATTTAAATGAGGGATAATAAAACAAAAAAAAATTGACAACAACTATTATTTTTAATAAAAAATAAAGGCATTTTATTCAAGTGCACATATATAATTGATATATAATTGAAATTTTCAATTAACTTACTGTATTTAATATATAAATGGTAATAATTTTGTTTGAAATCCCTAATCCAGTATAAAACGTGTACCTATTTGATGGAGAAATCTACCCTGCTCCCACAATTATTTAAATAGGCATGGAGATACCCTGCCTCTGCCCTCCTCGCTTACTCCTATGCATGAATAAAGTCTATGACCATCCAAAAATCTCATTGTTAAGTAATGTGAATACATTTAGTAATTATTTCAAATATTTTTCACACTTCTAACAAAAAATTGAATTTTTTTATATGAATGTGTGGCTAAGTATTTATTTATAGGTGTATATATATGGTCATTGCTTAGTGAGTATATAAACATGTCAAAATACAAGCAATAGTCAAGCAGTGAGTACATTTAGATCATACTAACTCTCTCAAACACATGTCTGGTTGTCTATTGAGTGCTACTTCACTCTATAAACACCATTTATGATTTACATTCAATTCAAGTGCCCCAGATAGACAAGTGAAGTACATAGAATCAGAGAAGCAATCACTTCTCAAGTTCAAAGGTGATGTTACTGAAGAAGATGACCTATTAACCTCTTGGGACAATATGATTTAAAAGTTTATGGATTAAATCGTATTATTTCAAAGTTTAGGATTGTACGTGTAAAATTTTTAAATTTTGAGGACAAAATCTTACGTTTTAAAAGTTTTAGAATAAAATTATATGTTTTAAAAGTTTGAGAATAAAATCATATGTTTAAAAGTTTGAGAACAAAATCATAGGTTTTAAAAGTTTAATAACAAAATCATAAGTATGTTTTAAAATTTCAAGAACCTATATATAAATTTAATTAAAATTTAGATTCTAATAATATAGTTTAGCCCTAAAAAAAAATTAACACATTCACACTACTCAAAGCCATACCGTACGGAGCATCACACTCCCACAGCTTGAAAAAGGGAGTTTATTTGAAAAATTTTACAAGTTTATGAGGAAAAAAAATATTTCCTAAGCTTTATTTTATTTTTCATTTAACTTTAAACCCTTAAATTTTTGTATATAAATTGGTTACTCAACTAGTTTCACTTCTAAATATATTTTTTATATATGGTACAATTAAAAAAAAAGTACAAGCATTGTATTTTTGAATTGCATTAAACACATGCTTTATTAAATCATTAAAATTATACTATGCAATTAAACCTTATTTAAATTAATCAATTTAGTCATAAATTAAATCACGGTGTATTTTACTATGACATGTTATTCATAATAAACTCCCCATGGATTGCTGTTAAAAAAGAGGGGACAATCTCTTCCTTTCAGATGCTAATTATGTGGCTTAGCAAAGGAAACTATATCTCATCTTTTTTTGAGTTATCATTTTGTAGGAACTCTATAAGAGCTCTTATGCTCCTTCTTTGGCAGACGGCCCGCACAGACTCTTCTATCCTTCACTTATGAAGGGCCACAATGACAATTGATTTTGGGTCACAACTTGATAATTTATGGAAAGCAGAGATTGCTTCAATCATCTTAATGAATAGACAACAAGAAATATTTATTGGTTGGATAGCAGATGGACAACGCTAAGTTTTACTTTTTTCACAATTTGACAATTTATTCTTGAGCCAACTCTATCACAAAAAAGGATTTATGGGAAATATCGTGGACGATCTTCTGGTACTCAAGTGTCTTTGGATACTAGGTATCCCGTGATTGGCACCAAGGATTATAGAGGTTGTTTGGAGGGTGCCACTCTTAGAATGGATAAAAGTAAATACGAATGCTACAACTTTTGGGGTGCCAGGCTTATTTGGTTGCGCAAGTTATTTTTGAACTTTAAGATCATTTTTTAAGGGTTATTTCTGTAAGTTGCTTGGAGTCTCACATGTTTTTGTGGAAAAGTTAACATTATAGATGGCAATTTGACCCGACAATTCGGATACCAGACCGGTTCGAGGTGAAATGGTCAGGATTAATGGGTTGGGACATTATCCATTTTTATTTTAAATAATTCAGGTAAGATCAGGTTGGGCAAAAAATGGTTCGGTTCGGTTCGGGGCACCATTCGGGTACCCACTTATTTACTAAAAACTTCAATTTCGTAAAAAAATTATTCTATTTTTATTTTCATTTGAAAAGAAAAGAAAAAAAACAGGTCAATGGTTCTATTTTTTTTTACCCACAGATATTATTCGAACCGAACCTATTTGATTTGAAATGGTTTAGTTTAATTTGAACTGAGGGTCAAAATAGGTCGGATTGGATCTGACCCAACCCAACCCAACCCATTGCCATCTCTAGCTAGTGGCAGCCATTCATGGGTGGTGTATGCATATAAATTTGGGTGGAGGTGGCTTTGGTTGGAGTCACACTCAGCATATGTTGTTACTCTTTTTCAAAATCATTCTTTTTTGGTGCCTTGGAGATATAATTCAACTTGGGCTGATTGTTTAGATAAAGTTACCTATATGGAGTTCCACTGCTCACATATTTAAAGAGAGGGTAATGATGTAGTTGATAGTATAGCCTCCAGGGCTCATAATTTTTGTACAACTACTTGATGATGGGACGCCCCATCTTTCACTAGTTTTTTCGTTTTTTCGGATGCTAACATCAAACCTAATTATAGGTTTTGTTGAGAATTAATTTATATTTTTTTCTTCATATTTAATAATATTAGTAATTGATAGACTGTATGAAGAAGGTGTTAAAAAGGAATCAACCTAGTAAAACCTACTAGCTATAACCTTTCATTCAAAAACTAATATAACTAATATAACCTTATTTAATTATAACTAATATTTTTGTTCTGATTCAAGTCATTAAATTTAGTCGAACTGATTACTGGTATAACAGCTAAGTCTAAAAAAAAAAAAAAAGGTCAAATTGATCACTTTGAAAAACTCTGAAGTAAATACTATATATCCTATTTCTTGAATGATATTCACCTGCATGCTGCATCTCATATTAACTTTCTTGAAAACCCATAGTTCTCAATGTTTTCATGGCTATTTTATCCCTTTATTCCTTTCTAACTGGCCATATCTTTCTAATAACCAATCAAATAATTTCTTCATAAGAAAATGGTAGCAAAATTGAAATATTTTTAATGGATCAAATAGTACTTTGTATGATTCTGGATGATTCATAGCCGGCCTAAATATGGTAAGAGATTTAAGTTAATATTACAACTATTTCATACATTAATAATCAATGCTGAAATTATGATATATATGAGCCTTCTTATCTTTATTTTAGTACAATTTTTGTACTAAAAGTTGCTCCAAAAAAAGATGTTCGAAATAGGATTTATAACTTTGCACTAACTCCATTCATTTAGCATAACATTATTCAAGATTCTGTTCACACATTATTTTAGTATTAATAATTTATAAAAATATTGTTTAATTAATATTTTACTCTTATTATATATCTTTGACTAAAATTTGTTTAAATTATATTACACTTTGATAAAAAATATTATATTTTTTATTAAATAATAATATAATTTATTTTTTATTTAAATACAATAATGTTAAGTATATGATAGAAAATTAGTAAAAAAAAATATTGTACATCCTTTATAACATTAAAACATTAAAATCTTCATAATATAAAATAAAAATACATTAAAAAATTATAACAAAAAATGAACACAAAGTTCAAAAATACAAATTGCAACTATAGCTAAAAAAAAGTAGCATAGAGCGAAACTAAAACAATAATTTTGTAATCTAAGAGATCATTTTCAAATATTCAATTGTGGCAGGACTTGCACATTTTTGGAATAAAAATATATTACACGATATAATAACAGCATGCATTATTATATATAACAAGATAATCGAGGATGAAAGTTGTGACACTCTAAATTTTTTAAATACCTAAATAAACCAAAGGAGGGTCATCAATGTGAAATAAAGTTGTCAAATAGCTACCAATAAAAATATTGTCAATTTAAGACATGAATATCTTCAAGCTTAATATTTATAAAATCCAATAATAATACAATTTAACAACAAAATTTCTTAAACCTAGCATGCTTGACTAAAGCCAACCTAGAGGACCAATAATTTTTAATAATATTGTCAAATCTTCCTCACGAGTTCCCAAAAGTGGTGAATGAAACTTGGATGAGTGATACCACTCAGTAAGTAAACTGACCTTACTTGAAATATTAAGTAAATGTTTGATTTCCTTGTCTAATTATAAGTTTATTTATTATTTTAAAAAAGTGCTTGTTTATATTATTATTTGGGGTGAAATAATGTTTTATGAATACCTATGATCTATGTCTCAAGTTTTCCTATGTGCTATTGAGCATTGTTTGATATATGTATTATTTCATCTGTGTCATCATAATCATAAGTTTTATAAAAGCTTTTAAAAAAGAATAAGATATTTCTACGCAAAGTTTTTAAGCAAGCATATGTTTTGATAAGATGTCTGAATTATCCAAATATAAGTTAAGTGTCTTAGAGCGACACGATATAAGTTATGATAAGTTTAAGGGTCGTGTGCAAGAAGTATCTCTCGTGTAAGTTAGGGTATCTATGGACTAAAGACTCCTTACCGTTGGTTTGGATGCATGTGTGCATGTGAGAATTATGTATGAAATCTTAATTTGTCTAAGTTATAAGTTAAGTCTCATTTGCATATTTCTTTCAAACGTGCCAGTTGCTGAAGAATGACTCATATAAGGCTCTACTATAATAAGTTTAAGGGATGATTCATGGTACTCCTAAAGAAAGAAAAAAACTCTTTGAAAAGTGTTCTAAGAAATATAAATGCATTGCAAGTATTACTCTATATGCGTAAGCATGCTATAAGAAAATATTTTTGTTAAGTATGATTTTTATGTTGTGTTGCTTAATGTTTCAATTACGATGAATTTACTTACTAAATAATATCACTCATTCAAGTTTTATTCACCACTTTTTAGGAACCTATGAGGAAGATTTGACAACATCATTAAAAATTGTTAGTCTCCTAGGTTGGCTTTAGTCTAGCGTGTTAGATTTAAGAAATTTTGTTGCTAAATTTTATTATTATTGGGTTTTATAAATTAAGCTTGCAGATATTAATGTTTTAAATTGACAATTATTTCATTAGTAGACTATTTAAAAACTTTATTTTACATCGATGACCCTATTTTGGTTTATTTAAAATTTTTGATGTGTTACAGATGTTATATTTATGCAGCGATTATAGAAGGAATACATTTTTTCTTACTTAAAAATATATTTTTTAACTTATTGTAATTAATTAAATAATATTAATATATAATAACTAATTAGTTCGATATAATAATTATCAGGAATTAATTAATAAAAAGAATATTTTACTTTTGTAAAAAAAAAAATACTTTATAGTGTGATATATTTTAGTGTAATGAGTTGAGATGAAAAAATTTGCACTAAAATAGTGCAAAAGCTATAACAAGTTTTGGGTTAGAAATGATCTAACATACATTATCAAGCTATTTACATATACATAATACAAAAGGTACTAGAGGAAATGGATTACAAATGCTATTAATTTTGCGTTTAGAAAGGTACTAGAGGAAAATTAGACTAAAATAAGCTATTTACATATACATAATACAAAAGGAAGGCCTTAATTCTCATGACTCCTGAACTAATTAGGAGCTGATAGTTTAAAGTTTCAACCTGCAGTAACCTTAACTAAACGTATTGTGTTACAAGCAAAATTTAGATAGTCTAAAATATTTAATTTAATTATATATGGAGGTTGAAATATCCCTTTCATAATAATTAAAAAAGAAGAAGAAAAGAACTAGTGTTTTCTGTTCTTAATATGCAAGTCAAATAATTAAGACTTGTAGAGTTATATTTCTAACAACATGATTCATCCTACAACTGTATTTGAAAGTAGGAGAATATATGTATACAAAAAGAAAATAACAACAATAGAATAAAATAATAAAACGCTCTTAGTCAACATTTGAACTTTGTTAAATGAAATTAATTAGTCAACTTTTGAACTTTGTTAAATGAAATTAATTAGTCAACTTTTGAACTTTGTTAAATGAAATTATTAATTTTGTCTCCTTAACTTTTAATATTATGGACGCAAACTGTTCAGATTGGCTTTTCATCTTAACCAAATATTATCATGTAATAATGCTATATCATTACAGATACATGCACGGTTCTTTGATAGCAAGTGCATTTTTAATATTTTCTGAATTTTCTTTTTATAGAAAACATAATATAATGAAATTTAATTACCTGTTCTTTTCTTAGGGATTGTCCTGAATTCTTTATTAATCCTTACTGACAATTTTGTTGCAGTTTCTACAATTTGATTTGTTTAGAATTGTGTTTTTCACCAATTCTTATAAATGCTTAAGCGGCTTGAATATGTTGAGACTAGTCAACATTTCTCTTATGTATCACAAATTTTATGTCTATTATGCTCTACTTAGGTTCTCTTGACCGACCACAATCACATTCCTTTGGGTCTACATGAATTTGCTTCTTTTAAAAGTAATTTAGTCAAAAATGGTTTGAAAAATTATTTAAAAGTTTGACATAAACTAATAGAACAGGTTTTAAGTTGTAATTTATAAGTTATTTTAAAATGGGAGCATGCATTAATTCTTAATTAATTCTCTTAAAAGTTTTATTTACTTTTCTTAAAAGCCGTTCTTAAAATTTTGAAAGTGTTTTTATAGAAATTGACAAACATCTTTGAAAAATTCTTTGCTCCATTTCAAAGTACTTTTAAACAAAAGGATAAGCGATTCTAAACGGGTCACTAAGCCAGTATATACTAAGCCTTGTTATTGAAACTCACTGCAAAGTTAGCAGCTCCCATACCTTTTTTTTAATAATTAACTATGAAGGTTTAGCAACAACAAAAAAATATTATTAACTATGAAGGATTTGCAATCTCTCTCTGTCTCATTCAAACACACACACAAAAACAAAAAACAAGTTGACATAAATTCCTTTTCAGTTTTCCTTATCATGCTTGTAATATTAAAATCCATCCAACTAAATTTCTGAATAAATAAAAGGAATATAAAAAGTTTTTTTTTTTTTTTTTTTTTACTTTATTCATTTTTTATAATAAATGAGAGATTGTTGCACAATTGAGTACCTTATTTCTTCTGTTAAGCTCTAGCATCAGACAGATACTATTCTCCTATTGGTTATGACTTTTCAGCCTTATTTGTTTTACCATACGCCTAAATTTGCAAAGCTATAAAACAATTCTGAATATATGGCCTACAGATAGCTAAGTATTATAAAAAGTGTTATATTTGTGTGTTAAGTATTTGTTTCAAATTTCTCTATTACCAAAATAAAAATCTCTGCTTCATTCTTTGTTCTACCAAATAAGTCCCAAAACTAGAAACATGAGTTTCAACAATCATGGACATTTACTTGTTATAAGAGCTGCTCTCTTAATTGTCATATTTTCTCATGCAAGTGAGTTTATAGTTAAACAATAAACTTCATTTTACTAATAACAATTTTCTAGCAATTAACTACTTTATTCTCTGATTAAAAATTATTTCAGCTGCATTTGATCCTTTGGATCCAACTGGGAACATTACAAATATTAAATGGGATATCATGTACTGGACTCCAGATGGTTACGTGGTATGTAATTTTTGAAAAGAGTTAGTTTATAGACCAATATGTAAACCTAATGATCAATTTGACAGAAGCCTAACAAATTAAAGATCAAAACTCATATTGCATTGTTTAGGCCCGTTTGATAACAATTCTTAATAACTGATTTTATGATTTTTTATTTTTTTATAAGAATAATCACTAATGTGCAGGGGCGAAGCCAGAAATTTATTATGGGGGCTGAAGCAGTGGAGCTGGAGCAGGATGTAGAACGGCAATCGGCAGGAGCACTTGAATTAAGGAAAAGTGTTGCAGCTAAAATAAAAAAGAAGACAAACACGAAAGAAATTAGATAATAAGCATAGGCCTTCTTCAAATGCATTCTTCAATTTTATCAATTCTATCTTGCAGTTTAACCACAAAATATTGGTTCAAGTGTGGAGTCAAGTGGTCTTAAAAGATGTAGAAAAAATATTTAATACGATAATAAGAAGCTAAAAGCTTTTTCAGTGCTGATCATATGCAAACTATTTTGGTTTAAAAGTATATATATATATGTATATATATATATATATATATATATATATATATATTTCTTTTCTTCTTTTTTTTGGTTCAGCGTGGAGTCAAGTGGTCTTAAAAGATATTGAGAAAATATTTAATAAGGTAATAAGAACGTAAAAATATTGACAAAGAGTCAAAGAGGCATGAAAAAAAACATTAAAATAAATAAAAAGGTTTAATCAATAATCACAGGGGAGGGACGTGCTTCAGACTTCAAGACAGTATTGAACAAGCCCAGATTTCATTTTGGTCACCTCTCGTTTCATTCTTTGCTCCTCTTTCTTTTCAATGTACAGACGTGTTTGATTTTTGAGATTTGGAGCTCTGAAAAGTGTAGGGAAAGGATCCGAGAGATTTTAAGCTGACCCTTTTTTTGTTTTGCTCAAAATCTCAGCTGATACTAACAATCTCAGCTGATATTGTTAGTAATTAGTTTTGTTTCGAGTAAAGAAAGCATAAAATTGATATGGGTATTCGAATCAGGAGGCGATAAAGCAGCTTGAGTTGTTAATGGAAAATGGTAGGCTATGAATACCCAATTTGTTAGACATTGATCACTATCTACTTATTTGATCTGCAATTACTTACGTTTTTTTTTTTGTTGCATTTCCCCCTTGGTTTGTTTGAATGTTGCAGTTGATGAGCCATTGAAGACGACATTCGAGGTTAGTTCTTCGTCTTCGCTGGGGCAGACGGCAGAAGCTGGAGGCAAGCAGCAACAGAGGGGCAGACAAAAAAATTTCTAGAAAATCTGGTCGGGGCTTCAGCCCCCCTAGTCCCTAAATAGCTCTGCCCTGCTAATGTGTTTGATAAAAGTTTATACTTAATGATTTTCAAGGGAAAAAAACCAAGAAATCACCTACAAGTTTTTTTGGGAAAATAACAAAACTAGCACCCCTAAACTTGTAATAACAAAACTAGCACCCTTATGTTCAATTAAAATTGAACGACGATAATTTATACTCGTTCAATATTTTCCGTTCAATTAGAATTAAATGACAACAATTAGACCCGTTTAATATTGAACGTTCAATATTTTACGTTCAAATTGAATATTGAACGTTCAATTCTAATTGAAAACAAGGGGTGTTAGTTTTGTTACTATAAATTTTAGGGTGCTATTTTTGGTAATTTCTCAGTTTTTTTTTGTAATGTTTTCCTTTTTTTTATTTTTAAACTTAAAAAATCATGAAATTTTTGTGTTATTATTTACATATTTTAAGTTTTTAATTATTTTATTCTAATATTTATATATACAAAAGTCACAAGAATTGATTAACTCTATAAAAAAATATTTGGTGAAAATGAAAAAAAGAATAATAATGTAAAATTAGATTAATTTTTATAAAAGATTTGTGAATCATCCCATATTTTAATCGTGATTTCTTAAAAATATGAAAATTAAGATCATAAATCATTATCAAATATACCTGATTAAAAAATTACTTAAAAAAATCAAATATTATGAGTCAAAATAGTTAAAAAAAAATTTATATCATCGAATTGATTCTATGAAAGTAAAATAATTTAGGCATTGGTGACAATGACGAATTTTCAAATGTACTGGCACATAATGAGACATGGACCTTAGGATGGGTATGGGCAAAGAAAGAAGTAATTTGGTCAATGGTAGGAGGACAAGCAACTCAACAAGGAGATTCTTCCAACTTCAAAGAAAACATACCACACTGTTGTAAGAAGGATCCAACTGTTGTTAATTTGTTCCCTGGAGTACCTTATAATCAGCAGATTGCCAATTGCTGCAAGGGTGGTGTTGTGGCTTCATGGGTCCTTCAGCTGCAATGTCTTCTTTTCAGTTGAGTGTTGGACAATCAGGCGCTTCCAAAGAAAACAGTTAGATTGCCAAAGAATTTCACCTTGATGGGTCTAGGACTGGGCTACACTTGCAGCCAAGCAAAGGTGGTTCCATCCACTGTTTTCTTCACACCTAATGGTCGGCGAAGAACTTAAGCACCAAGTAAGTTTTGTTTCTAGTGCAGTTACATTAGGGAAAACAAATGAAACTTTGAAATTTTATACATCATTTTCTACCTCTATAGCCTCGCTAGAAAACTGTGTGCACTTTTTTTGATAGAGTTTCCAAATTTGCGTTGTTTTATGCAGTGACATGGAACGTGACATGCTCTTATTCACAAATGCTATCTTCTAAGAGCCCAAAATGCTGTGTCTCAATGTCATCGTTTTACAACTCTACAATTACTCCTTGTCCAACTTGTGCTTGTGGTTGCCAAAATAAGAAAGCCAGTGTTATGTAAGGATCTCTCTAACTTATGACTGTATGTATCAAATGAGTTCACACTCTCATTTTACAATTTTGAAAAATAAAAAATATTTATAATTTTGTTGAAGAACAAAAATGTTAGTTTAATTTTTTTATTTTGTAAAACAAGAAAATAAAAATAAAAATGCTAACTATTTAATTTTCATAGGGACATTATAATAATCATTTCTTAATAAAAACAATTTTTTTTTTAAATGAGCTAATGAGTTGGACAATTGGGCGTTTTTAATATTTCACATTAAATTAACCTTAAATGAAAGAAGCCAAGCTGCTTATTTCATACCGGGACTAAATGCACATATTTTTATCATAAAGCTCATATAAGAAAAAGAAAATCTACTGAGAACACATGATACTATGGAGGAAAAAAAGGAAAAATAACAAAAACAACACCCGTCAATACTTGTAATAACAAAAACTACATCCCTTGTATTCAAATTTAAGATTTCATAAATAAAAAAATAATTGATATATCATTTTTCTTTGAACACCTATTCAATTGTAATTAAACGACTACAATTTAGACCTGTTTAATGTTGAACGTTCAATGTTATTAAGATGTTAGTTTTGTTATTATAAGTTTTAATGGTATTATTTTTGGTAATTTTTCAAAACAAATAAGAAAGCCATAAGTTGAACCAAATATTAGAAAAGATAAAATTCATATTAAGACGTTGAAGATGTCATTGTTGAGTCCTTATCAGCAGTAATAGCATAGATAGAAACTTAAGTCTTATCTTTTACAATATGCAGGGCTGATTCAAAGTTGTCAAGTGTTGTGGGGATACACACCCCAGCTAAAGACAATAACCCATTGCTTCAATGCACACAACACATGTGCCCAATTTGAGTTCATTGGCATGTTAAGATCAATTAGAAGCAGTATTGGCATGTTAAGATTGTTGTGACAAATTTTAACTATCATGATAATTATACACAATGGAAACTCGTTGTTGAGCATCCAAATCTCAACAATCTCACTCAAGTTTTTGGCTTTGTGTGAAGTTGATGCCAAGGTGGAGAGGTGCACGGTTCTTGGTATACACCTGGTGCAGTAGTAGAGGATTAGATCTCACCTCCAGCTGTCACCTGCATGCTTTTTAGTTGTTATTTAGTTAGGCGGTTTGTAACTAACTAAAGATATATAAGCGTGGGTAGTAGGTGATGTAGCGCATGTACATACAATTCATATACTGATTTCCCTGATGTAATTACAAGTGCATGCAAGACATTGAAGGTGGTGATTCTTGGAAACACTTCATTTTGTAACTCTCGGGCACACCTAGTGTGGCAGAGAGACTGAGTGCTTCTGGTGATTGATGTACAATGATTGTCAATAAAATTTGGTGCTGTTGGACAGTGGATGTAAGCCTTACAATGGCAGAACCACTTTAAATCTTTTGTGTATTGTTTCTTTCATTGTTTCTGCTATTCTATTTCTTGCTTGATTCTTCACAATTTGGTATCAGAGCCTTGTTGTTAAACGAGGGAGAGAAGAGAACAAGAAGTAAGGTGTTCGATTTCTGTTCTTGGAAGTGTAGGCATAGACAGTATCGAAAATGGGAACACTGAAGCTTGACATTGAAAGATTTGACGACACAGGTGACTTTGGCATTTGGAGGAAAAAGATAAGGGCTGTACTTGTTCAGCAGAAAGTTTCTATCGCCATAAATGAATCCCCACAGTTTGTTGAAGGTGTATCTGCATCAAAGACACTGCCTTCACTAGCATAATCCTAAATTTATCAGACTCAGTTTTGAGACAAGTAGATGACGAGACAACAGCCCATGGGTTGTGGAGAAATTTGGAGGAATTGTTCCTAAGGAGGTCTCTGTCTAACAAAATATTTCTCAAGAAAAGGTTGTTTGGATTCAAGATGGATTCCTCAAAAACCTTAGAGAATAATCTTGATGAATTCAAGAAAGTGACAATGGAGCTGAGTAACATTGGTGAACAGATCAGTGATGAAAATCAGGCTGTAATCTTGCTATTCCTTACCAGAAACCTTTGATGCAATCAAGGCTGCAATTGAGTATGGTCGAGAGGATCTATCACTTGGAACTGTGATGTCTGCACTAAGATCCAAAGAATTGGATATGAAATCCACCAACAAGACAATGTTTGGCAGTGGAGATGCTTTAAACATCAGAGGGAGGCCTGAGAAGAGAGAATTCAGATCTAACAGGTTCAACTCACGATCTAAGTCAAGAAACAAGAAGTCTTTAAGGTATTTTATCTGCCATAAGGAAGGACATTCAAGAGGGATTGTCCTGATAAAAAGAAAAGGTATAAAGACAAAGATAGGGAGAAGGATAGAGACAATCATAGTGTAGAAGCCTCTGTCGCCCAAGATGGCTATGAAAGTGCTGATGCACTAACTGTGACAGACATCTTCAATCCAAAGGAATGGATCTTGGATTCAGGATGCTCATATCATATGACATCTAACAAGAACTGGTTTACCACCTACAAGAAAGTGGATGCAGGCACTGTGTACATGGGCAATGATCAACCATGCAAGGTTGCTGGTGTAGGCAATGTTTCTTTAAGACTCACTGGAGGTGTTGACAGAACACTAATGGAGGTAAGACATGTACCATCTCTCAAAAGGAATCTAATTTCACTTGGTATGCTCACCAAAGAAGGATATGAATTTAAGGGTGCTAGTGATGAGTTAAAAGTGATCAGAGGGTCCATAGTATACATGAAAGGCACACTGAGAAATGGATTGTATTTTTTGAAAGGTACTATCAACACCCCACTTGTCACAGTGGGTGAGATAGCTCATGAACCAGAAATGCAGATATGGCACAAAAGACTAGCACATGTCAGTGAGAAGGGTCTACTCGAACTGCAAAAGCAAGGACTTTTGGGAAATGTGAAAGGAGACAAACTAATGTTTTGTGAGCAGTGTGTTATGGGAAAAGCCAAAAGGGTTAAGTTCACAAGGGGTAGCAGCCATACACGTGATAAACTGGGCTATATACATTCTGATCTGTGAGGGCCAGCTAGAAACCCATCACTAAGTGGATCTAGATATTTTGTATCCTTCATAGATGACTTCTCCAGAAAAACCTGGGTGTACCCACTGAAAACCAAAGATGAAGCCTTCGAAAAATTCAAAGAATGGAAAACTCAAGTGGAGGTTCAAACTGGGAACAAAGTGAGATACTTGAGAACTGACAATGGGCTTGAATTCTGCAATGAGAAGTTCAACCAGTACTGCAGTGAAAAGGGAATCACAAGGCACAGAACCGTGGCTTACACACCTCAGTAGAATGGCCTAGCTGAGAGGATGAACAGAACTCTGCTTGAAAGAGTGAGGTGCATGCTGATCAGTGCAAATGTTCATAAGAAATTCTGGGCAGAAGCCTTAGACACTGCATGTCACTGCATAAATAGATGCCCCTCAACAGCCCTACAATTTAAGACACCTCAAGAAATTTGGTGTGGTCGACCAGCAGACTATGGTGCATTAAGAGTTTTTGGGTGCTTGGCTTATGTGCATAGGAGGCAAGACAAACTGGGAGCAAGAGCAGTAAAGTGCATGTTCTTAGGCTACCCAATGGGGTGAAAGGGTACAAGTTTTGGGACCCTTCACTATCTAGATGTGTAATAAGCAGAGATGTGACTTTCAGGGAACAAGAGATGGTTATGCACAATGAGAATGGTGGAATCTGTACACCCTCAAATAGTTTACTTGATGCTGAGATTCAGATGGAGCATTCTAGTGATGATGTAGTAGTTGACAACACTGAGGGAGATGATGTTGAACATGAGCAAAATGAAACTGACTCTTTGAGGGACTATCAGTTGGCTCGAGACAGACTGAGAAGGCAATATAGGAAGCCTTCAAGGTACCTTGACTCAAGCTCAGGTGCAAGTGTAAATACCCCTACAGACTTAATTGCATTTGCTTTTAGTATTGCTGACATTGTAAATGAGACAGAACCCAAAACCTACGAGGAAGCAACAAGATCTGCAGACTCAGCAAAGTGGATGCAGTTAATGAAAGAAGAGATGGAATCTCTGAGGAAGAATGAGACTTGGAACCTCATACCTAAACCAAAAGGGGTTAAAACTATTGCCTGCAGGTGGTTGTATAAGAAGAAAGATGGAATACCAGGGGTGGAAAAGCCAAGATATAAGTCTAGGCTAGTTGCCAAGGGGTTCACACAGAAACCTGGCATAGACTTTACAGAAGTTTTCTCCCCAGTAGTGAAACACACCTCCATAAGGATGTTGCTGTCAATAGTAGCTCGAAATGACATGGAGCTGGAACAGTTGGACGTTAAGACTGCTTTCCTCCATGGAAAATTGAGTGAGACAATTTACATGGACCAACTAGTGGGATTCATTGAAGCAGGTAAAGAGAACCTGGTATGCTTGCTCCAAAAGTCACTCTATGGGCTGAAACATTCCCTCAGGTGCTAGTATAAGAGGTTTGATGATTTTGTGATTAAGCTGGGCTTTAACAGAAGCAGTTATGACCACTGTGTATACTTTAAAGACACAAGTAGCAGTGAAGCCATCTTCCTACTGTTATACGTGGATGATATGCTGATAGCCTGTGTGAATAAGGTGAAAATTCAACAAGTTAAAGAATGGCTGGGGGAGGAATTTGAAATGAAGGACTTAGGGGCTGCCAAAAGAATTCTGGGTATGGAAATAAACAGGCAAAGAAACCTGAAGAGACTGTTGGTAACCCAACGCACATACATAGAGAAGCTGCTGGTAAAATTTCACATGGAAAATGCAAAGCAAGTGAGCACACCACTAGCTCAGCACTTCAAGGTATCAATGCATGACTCCCTTCAGACAGAAGAAGAAGTACATATGAACAAGATCCCTTATGCAAATGTTGTAGGATGTTTAATGTATCTGATGGTCTGTACAAGACCTGACTTAGCTCACTGTACTAGCTTAGTCAGTAGATATATGGGAAAACTAGGCAAAGCTCACTGGGAGGCAGTTAAATGGGTGTTCAGGTATCTAACTGGTACGAGGCATGAAGGATTATTGTTTGATGGTTCAGTCACAGACATGAAGGTGGTTGGCTTTGTAGATTCTGATTATGCTGGTGACATAGACAGAAGGAGATCATTGACAGGATATGTGTTTGAGTTTGCTGGAGGACTTGGCAGCTGGAAGGCAACACTGCAACATGTGGTTGCACTTTCCTCGACAGAAGCAGAATATATAGCTGCTTCAGAAGCAGTTAAAGAGGCTTTGTGGCTTAAAGGTATGGTGGAAGAGTTGAGTTTTGAACAAGGAACTGTCGTAGTGAACTGTGATAATCAGGGAGCTATTCACCTGTCAAAGAACCCACAGTTTCATGATAGGACTAAACATGTGGATGTGAAGTACCACTTCATCAGAGAGGTGATTGAAAGGAAGTAGGTGAAGTCGAAGAAAATTCACACAGACTCAAATCTTGCAGATATGATCACCAAGGCTGTAACTGCAACTAAGTTAGATCTGTATAAAGACTTAGTGTGTGTTACAGGTGCCATCAACTAAATTGGTTGGTGTATGGCAACAGTATCAGGAAATTGGGAAGAGACTTGTCATCAAGGTGGAGAAGTTGTGAAGTTGATGCCAAGGTGGAGAGGTGCATGGTTCTTGGTATACACCTAGTGCAGTAGTAGAGGATTAGATCTCACCTCCAGCTGTCACTTGCATGCTCTTTACTTGTTATTTAGTTAGGCGGTTTGTAACTAACTAAAGATATATAAGCGTGGGTAGTGGGTGATGTAGCGCATGTACATACAATTCATATACTGATTTCCCTTATGTAATTACAAGTGCATGCAAGACATTGAAGGTGGTGATTCTTGGAAACACTTCATTTTGTAACTCTCGAGCACACCTAGTGTGGCAGAGAGACTGAGTGCTTCTGGTGATTGATGTACAATGATTGTCAATAAAATCTGGTGTTCTTGGACAGTGGATGTAAGCCTTACAATGGCAGAACCACTTTAAATCTTTTGTGTATTGTTTCTTTCATTGTTTCTGCTATTATGTTTCTTGCTTGATTCTTCACACTTTGTTTACAAGCCACTCACTCCTTACAAATCTCAAAGTAAGTTCCAAACTAATGAAAGATGTACTTAACAATATAGTACTAATAAGATTTTTCATACTATGTTACTAATTTTTGCTATAATATCAAATATGCAGATGATATTGGTCTCTTCTATGGCATGAAATTTTTCAATGATAACCTTTTCCAAGCTGGGCCAAATGGAAATGTTTAATCAGAGTTTATTCTGAAGAAGGATGAGAATACATTTTCATTCAAAGAAGGTTGGGCTTTTCAATGGTAACGAATGCATGATGCCTCAACCTGATTCTTACCCAATTTTACCCAATTTTGCACATTCAAATCTACTTTAACAATCAAAGTTGATTGGGATTTAGTTTCTAGTAACTCAAAGCATTTTTATAATTTTATTGTAAAATTTCCTATATCTTATTCTCGGATAGGTTGTTCAAGTATATAATTGCAGTAACACACAAGATATAAAGCATTACTCCAAACATAAATGATTATTTATAAGAAATTGATGTGTTACATCGAACCAAGCACTTCAACTAAAATTTGAAATATGAAAAGATGGCCAAGCGAATTGATTTATGTAGAGATCCAGTGCGTTAGTACTGGTATTGTAAGGTTTATTTTGTATTGGCAATTTTCGTGGACAAAATGTTTGATTGTAATCTAGAATAGGAATTCACCGATTAATCAGATGATACATGATGATGGATTTACCAAGCTTGCAACGCCCATATGACAGGTATAATATTCTATCATGCATACATCTTCACACAAATGAGCACGACACTTAGTATGGATCGTAATGAAAAATAACTTGTGCTTTTAATTGGTCGATCGATCGAGTATATTGTTCGATCGATCTAGTGATCGATCGATCGAGTGTGGAACGACATTGATCGAGGTGCTCTCGGGTTGAGATAGATCGATCGAGATTTTGTGACGATCGATCGAGATGTGCGTTGGTTGATCGATCGAATGAGGTCTTCGATCGATCGAGGCATGTGGGATCGATCGAGTATAGATCGACTTCGATCCAGGTTCTCTCTGTCTGGATTAGATCGATCGAGTCACCTGGTCGATCGATCGATCGAGCCAGTTTTCCAGTTGTGCTAAAACTCCTTTTTAAATTCGACCCTTATGTTACTTTTACCTAATTGACCCCATTTATTGTCAACAACTGAATCATTGGTTGAGGTTAATTGTGGTAATTGTAAATCCTGATTAGTGTAGAGTTATGACTTGTTACAAATCCTGTTTGAGCTTGAATTGGACTCTATATATATGAGAGGTGCTTGTGCTTAATTTTTTACCACACAGAAATAAGTTTTCATAACTCTGATTACGCTTTAAAACTTCTTCCCTTCATCTTTCAATTTTAAGCGCTTTGATCTTTTTAATTGTTCAAACATAGTGTGGTTATGTTTGAATAATTCATGCGCTTAATTGTTTCTTCGTGATATTTGTTTTGCATGTTCTAGAATTTGCCTGCTGATCTGTTTTTGCATCTTTTGCTATCGAATCTGCTCTAGGACACGTTTTGCATTTGTGCTACTTGTGCTAATCTTTTAGGTACTGTTAGTGACGTGTTCGGTGTTTCGTGTGACTCGAAACTACCGAACTTGACGGGTTCGATTGATCTTGTGTGACATTAAGTAGATCGGAACGTTGGTCTGGATCCAGACATCTAGCTATTGGAGGCTGTTAAAGGAGCGACGGCTCGTAAGTAAATTACAGAAAGGGGGATTTATCTGCGACGGGTAGTTCTGGACTCTATGGTTGTAATTGAACATTGATTTTCATAGTGGATAGTTAGGTGGTCCGGTGGACCGGTGGTTTTCCTCTTAGGTCATTGTTGTGGCCTAGGTTGTTTCCACCTAAAAATATCGTGTGTTGTTTTTTATTCCGCATTTATCTTTACACGCGATTGCATGTCTGGCCGTTGTGATTATATTACACTTTTAATATTTGTTAAAAATTGAAAATAACCTATTCACCCCCTTCTAGGCTTATTTGATCTGTGATTAAAAACTTTCAATTGGTATCAGAGCGGGTCACTAGATATACTTAGTGTTGCCTAGGACCTTATTATGGATCATATGAGAGAGGGTTTTTCTACAACCCGTCCACCTTACTTTGATGGGTCTAATTACCCATATTGGAAAGTTCGTATGAGAGCCTTTTTACGTTCCTTAGATGAAAGTGTTTGGAACTCTGTGCTTTATGGTTGGGAACCACCTACGGTTACCAAGGATAATGTAGTCACACTTAAACCTAGAATAGATAGGACTCCTCAAGATAAGATTGGTAGTGGATGGAACCAAAAGGGTATCAATGCTATTTTTAGTGCTGTGTCGCCGGATGAATTCTGACGTATTTCTGATATTGAAACTGCTAAGGGTGCTTGGGACACTTTAGAGGTTGCTCATGAGGGCACGTCCCAAGTTAAACGAACAAAACTTTGCATGCTAGCTACTAAATTTGAAAATCTTAGAATGGAGGAGGATGAAATGTTTTCTGAGTTTTATGCTAATTTATGTGATATTGCTAACTCTTCTTCAAATCTAGGAGATAAAATTGATGAACACAGGTTAGTTCGAAAAGTCTTATGCTCACTACCAGAATGCTTTCAAGCAAAGGTTACAGCAATAGAGGAAAGCAAAGACATTGACACCATCAAGATTGAAGAACTCGTTGGTTCAATTCAAACATTTGAGATGAATCTTCGAACACCCAAAAGGAACATTGGTATTGCTCTCAAAACCACCAATGATGATGATGGTGATAGTGATGATATAGAAGATGAAGATCTACTCACCCTAGCTAGAAAACTCAAGAAAATGTTGAACAGAAAGGATCTACAGATTAAAGAAAAATCAAGAGATCGTAAGGGAAGAGAATTCGTGCCAATGAGTTTAGAAGATAAGAAAACTAAACCCAATGGACCTAAATGTTTTGAATGCAATGGTTTTGGTCATTATGCAGCTGAGTGTGCCAACAAGAAGAAGAAGACAAGAAAAGCTTTCAATGCTACCCTTAGTGACACAGAAAGTGATGAAGACCAAGCTAGTGGTTCAGAAAATGTCAACTCTAACTACGTAGCTTTTACAGCAACTGTTGGTGGATACTCCAGTGAGTCAGACCTTGACTCAGACGATGAGGGAAGTAAATCTATTCTTGCTAAATTTAATGCAAACAGTTTTGAAGAATTATTTATTGATTTAATTAACTGCAAGAAAGAAAAAGATAAGCTTCTCATAACTGTAACAAAGCTGAATAATCAAATCAACTCACAAGATCTTAATTTGTCAGTTTTAGAAAAAGAAAAAGTTGAATTGTCTGAACATATTGACAAGTTGAGTTTGAGTCTTGCAGGTATCAAACAGGAAAATTCAAAGCTTGTGCAAGAATTGGAGCAATCAAATGAAACAGTGAAGAGATTAACAATTGGAGTTGAACGACTAGACAAGATGTTGAGCATTGGTAAGCCTTTTGGTGATACACGTGGACTTGGATTCTTAGATGAAAACTGTACACCTTCTACTTCAAAAACTACATTTGTAAGGTCTTCTAACTCTACTTCTACTGCTACTAATTTTGCACAAATACCCACTACAGCTGTAGTAACTAAAACTGTTAAGTTTGTGCCTGTTTGTCATCATTGTGGTAGAAAAGGGCATATTCGACCTAAGTGTAGATTTTTGATGAATGCTCTTCGATTTAATGATAATCTTCATGCTTATAGGTATAGAACTCATAATTATCATCCTACCATGCATATGTTGAAATACCCACTACGACTAGACAAGATGTTGAGCATTGGTAAGCCTTTCGGTGATACACGTGGACTTGGATTCTTAGATGAAAACTGTACACCTTCTACTTCAAAAACTACATTTGTAAGGTCTTCTAACTCTACTTCTACTGCTACTAATTTTGCACAAATACCCACTACAGCTGTAGTAACTAAAACTGTTAAGTTTGTGCCTGTTTGTCATCATTGTGGTAGAAAAGGGCATATTCGACCTAAGTGTAGATTTTTGATGAATGCTCTTCGATTTAATGATAATCTTCATGCTTATAGGTATAGAACTCATAATTATCATCCTACCATGCATATGTTGAAATACCCACTACGACTAGACAAGATGTTGAGCATTGGTAAGCCTTTCGGTGATACACGTGGACTTGGATTCTTAGATAAAAACTGTACACCTTCTACTTCAAAAACTACATTTGTAAGGTCTTCTAACTCTACTTCTACTGCTACTAATTTTGTACAAGTACCCACTACAGCTGTAGTAACTAAAACTGTTAAGTTTGTGCCTGTTTGTGATCATTGTGGTAGAAAAGGGCATATTTGACCTAAGTGTAGATTTTTGATGAATGCTCTTCGATTTAATGATAATCTTCATGCTTATAGGTATAGAACTCATAATTATCATCCTACCATGCATATGTTGAATTTGAATAGGAAAGATGAGTCTAAGAGTATGCTTTCAAAAATTAATGCAATTAAGTCTCAACCCAAAAACATAGAGAAATAAAAATTCATGAAAATTTGGGTTAGGAAAGATTGCATGTTTCTTGTCACTTGATCACTATTGCTAGACCACCTAGGTACTTTTGTTTGAGTGCTTAAATGACCCTAGGTGAGTATTTTCATATGTTTATTTTGTTTTTATTTTTAGATTTTTGTCATTAATTTAAAAAAAAAAAGGGTGTCTACAAGGTATTAGATTCAAATAATGCTTATACTTATACAACTTTACCTTTTGTGGCTTATTTTGATTCTCATTGTATATTCTATGCTACAATTCAAAATTCTGCACATATTTACATTGTTCCCATGTGATGACACTATTGACTGAACTTATTCACACACCCACTGAACACTCATGTATGTCATTGGTGAAATTTATGATTAATTTTGAAAGACTCTAAGACTTGAGCTAATCTTGACTGCGAAATTATATTGAGTTTTATTTCTTATTTTTTAAATATTTCATCTTAGGGAGATACCTAGTATTGAGAGGGCTACCTACTATGATGTGTGAAGCTACCGTAGTGAGCGGAGAGGGCTACCTCATAACTAGTGTGAAAGTCATCATATTAGATTTATGGCTCGAACATGTTTTTTTTTTGTGATAAAAATTTACTTGAGAAATTTTATTTGGCATGTACAAAAAGAAAGAGCAAAAAATTAAAAAATTATAAGAAATTTCTTTTGATAGACATATTTCATTATGTAAGAATGAAAACTCAATTATGATTTAGCATGATAGATGAAATTATTTTCTTTTGAGTCTCTTAAAATTGGTCATAAATGAATTTATTGAAATACAAGTGGAGTTCACATTGTATACTACTTTAAGTGAATGTCAATATGCCATTATATGTATTAGTGTGCTTGTGTGACCTATTTATTTTGCTAATACAATGAATGATCAAAATTTAAGCAAAAATAATTTTTCAATTGGTTGTATGCTTATAAGTCTTAAATGAGTTTATTGCTTTGTTGGTCAAAAAAAAAAAAAAATTAAAAATAAAAAAATTAAAAATAAAAAAAAAAATTCTTTTTTAAATTTGTTTTTCGTCTAGAAAGTCGTAGAACTAGGGGGAGTCATTGCATACATATTTCATTATTCTTCTTTTGACTTATGCAATTCCTCCTACATGCTTTGAACATATACATGTGTGATCTCATTTGCATTTTTAGCCCACTTCAATAATTGTTTTATGAGTTGTCAATTTCATATGACAAAAAGGGGGAGAAATATTCATGTTGCTATGGAGATTGGATTTAGGGGGAGATGTTGCATTTATTAGTTGTGGGGGAGACACTACATTTCATTCGCATCTTTATGTACACTGAACTAATAAACAATGAGGCTTTCAAGCCAAAATTGTGTGCTATTTGTTTGTCTAATTTTAGTGGACCGAGCATATCAAGTATTAAGCGAAGATGGTCCACCAGATCATAGACAATCCACTATGTAATTGATGTAATGATATTTTAACTATGAGCGTTATGTAGTGAGAGAGTGGTTTTGTCACACGAAAATGCCAAAGGGGGAGATTGTAAGGTTTATTTTGTATTGGCAATTTTCGTGGACAAAATGTTTGATTGTAATCTAGAATAGGAATTCACCGATTAATCAGATGATACATGATGATGGATTCACCAAGCTTGCAACGCCCATATGACAGATATAATATTCTATCATGCATACATCTTCACACAAATGAGCACGACACTTAGTATGGATCGTAATGAAAAATAACTTGTGCTTTTAATTGGTCGATCGATCGAGTATATTGTTCGATCGATCGAGTGATCGATCGATCGAGTGATCGATCGATCGAGTGTGGAACGACATTGATCGAGGTGCTCTCGGGTTGAGATAGATCGATCGAGATTTTGTGACGATCGATCTAGATGTGCGTTGGTCGATCGATCGAATAAGGTCTTCGATCGATCGAGGCATGTGGGATCGATCGAGTATAGATCGACTTCGATCCAGGTTCTCTCTGTCTGGATTAGATCGATCGAGTCACCTGGTCGATCGATCGATCGAGTCACCTGGTCGATCGATCGATCGAGTCACCTGGTCGATCGATCGATCGAGCCAGTGGTTAGATCGATCGAGCCAGTTTTTCAGTTATGCTAAAACTCCTTTTTAAATTCGACTCTTATGTTACTTTTACCTAATTGACCCCATTTATTGTCAACAACTGAATCCTTGGTTGAGGTTAATTGTGGTAATTGTAAATCCTGATTAGTGTAGAGTTATGACTTGTTACAAATCCTGTTTGAGCTTGAATTGGACTCTATATATATGAGAGGTGCTTGTGCTTAATTTTTTACCACACAGAAATAAGTTTTCATAACTCTGATTGCGCTTTAAAACTTCTTCCCTTCATCTTTCAATTTTAAGCGCTTTGATCTTTTTAATTGTTCAAACATATAGTGTGGTTATGTTTGAATAATTCATGCGCTTAATTGTTTCTTCGTGATATTTGTTTTGCATGTTCTAGAATTTGTCTGCTGATCTGTTTTTTGCATCTTTTGCTATCGAATCTGCTCTAGGACACGTTTTGCATTTGTGCTACTTGTGCTAATCTTTCAGGTACTGTTGGTGACGTGTTCGGTGTTTTGTGTGACTCGAAACTACCGAACTTGACGAGTTCGATTGATCTTGTGTGACTCAAGTAGATCGGAACGTTGGTCTGGATCCAGACATCTAGCTATTGGAGGCTGTGAAAGGAGCGACGGCTCGTAAGTAAATTACAGAAAGGGGGATCTATCTGCGACGGGTAGTTCTGGACTCTATGGTTGTAATTGAACATTGATTTTCATAGTGGATAGTTAGGTGGTCCGGTGGACCGGTGGTTTTCCTCTTAGGTCATTGTTGTGGCCTAGGTTGTTTCCACCTAAAAATATCGTGTGTTGTTTTTTATTCCGCATTTATCTTTATACGCGATTGCATGTCTGGCCGTTGTGATTAGATTACACTTTTAATATTTGTTAAAAATTGAAAATAACCTATTCACCCCTTCTAGGTTTATTTGATCTGTGATTAAAAACTTTCAGGTATAATCACACTTGTAACCTGCAATTTCTATAAAAAAAGGTCAGAAACTTTCAAGTCTTATCCTACAGTATGAAACTATCTACAAGGATTTATAGTACATTTATGGAGTGTAACTTAATTAAAACTCAATGGTGTACTAGAAAATTGTCCTAAGATATTATATGTCTTTTTAAGTACTTGGGTAAAAAAGAAACCAAATAGAGTCCAAAGCCTGAAATTGCTAGCTAGAAGTAATCACAAACGACTGCGCAAACAATTGGCTTCATAGACATATAGTTGCTATAGAATGAAAGAAATGAAATTCCCTTGAAGACAAGATATGTACAATGCACTAATATTAATTAACAGGAAAATGATGACTATGTTGGTAAATAGTTGCACAATTATTTCAACATCTCATATTTCAATTTAACATCCAATTAAATATTAATACGTTACTTGATACATACATGAAACCCCAAAGAATACATGATAGAGAATAGATTACATGAAACCCAAAAGACTACAGTACTATATTCTTTAGAGCAAGTATTGTATTTATATCCCTCCTATGATCGAAACCAAACTCTTAACATAAGAAAAAGAATGTGTACATCGCAAAAACATCTTATTAATAGGAAGATTGTTATCTTTCGTGTATATATAAAGATTGTAAGAAACCAATGTTTGGTTTAAAATCCATGAATCAAGATTTACATAATCAGAGCTTCTATTTTCTTATTCCGTAGCTTCCATAATCAATTCATCATTCTTCCAAAATGCCAAAGGAAACTAAATACCTCTTAAAGGCTTAATTATTATATATTTCTTCCAAAAATAACCTTTTTCAAATACCCCTTAAGCAATTATTTTGATCACATTCCCTAACCAATATTTCAAAGTATTTTGAAAACAATCTTTCAGAATAATTGAAGAAAATAGCAACTGTTTCTTTCCATACAACTATGCTCTTCCAATATAATTGTAATCCTTGTGAACTATTAGGCAAAGAAATTACACTAAATTCTTCATCACACGTATGGAAAGAAAGAATCTCATTTCCTTCAATTAAAGACTACTCATTTTTGTAAATTGTTGCTAACCAATGATAAACTCCATTGCAATAGATTCTTTGTTAAGTCTTTGGACAATATTTGATTTTCATAGGATCTCAATTTCCCTCCAAGCACTAGTTCCTAAGGTATAAACCTCAGTTTTTTTTTTTATAAATATCACATGAATATACAATTCTAATGACCTTCTAATCACCTGATTTAGAATCAAATCCAAACCCAATTGCTATGGCTTCAAAGTTGTGATCAATTAAACACGAGTTTCGAATCGTTTTGAATTGTATGAATAATGAATTGCACAGAACAATGGAGTTATTAGTAAACTCAACTAGGAAAGTGATGTCATTATGGTGTGAAAGAAGTTCTACTCTCTCGTTATTTCTTAGTATGTTGAAATCTTTGATATTATGGTTATCAATATCACAAATAGTGAGTATACAGGTTGTTTAGTTTTATTTTGGTAGTTAATGGAATAACACAAAAGTACGGATTTTGATGTGGGAATGATCCAATTGTTGATATTGTTGAGGTGTTTGGTTACAAATTTTGGGTCATTCATGAGAGGATTGATGAGGGTGTACCATGATTTGTAAATGCATTTGAATAGAAATAGAGATTGAGGAGGCAACCAAGCCATGATTATTGCAAAGACTTTGCTCCGGAAGATGGAAACCACAAGATTTCTTCATTTGTGCAACAATTTAAAAATATATAAAAGTATACCCAAAGAGGTAGCAATATTATGAAACAATTATGGAAATGTTATATATATATATATATATATCATAACAGACCAAGGATATTTTAGAAAATAACTGAAAAGATAAATAAGATAGAAATAGTAAATGCAGCTTACGTGACATCAAGAATCATAAATTTTTAAACACATATTTGATATTGAACATGCCTATTTTTTATATATATTTTTAAATACACTACAACAAAACTGGTCTTTAGTCTCGGAAAATTGGCCACGGTTTTACAAAAAACCGTGACCATAGGTTTTTAGTCACGGTCATCTTAAAACCGTGACCATAGAGTATATATATAATCTCGGTTTTTAAAATAACCGTGACCATAGATTAGACTAAAAAAAATAAAAAAATTTATAGTCACGGTTGTTAAATAACCGTGACGTTATCATGGTAATATGGCCTCGGTCTTTTAAAACCGTGACCAAAGAATGTAATTTGTGCTATTTTTTATTTTGTAAAAAGAAAAAAACTAAATTTAACCTAACCTAAATCCTGAGCGCCTCATTACTCTCTCAAACAGTCCCATTCCCTTGTTTTGTTGGCTACCGAAAACCAGTCGAGAGCTTCATACACAGTCGACCGCCGTTCCACCTGGCGCTCTTGCCGTATTGCCGAGTTGCGCCACCTTCGACCCTCACCGAGTTCCTCGTCCGACTAGCTAGCTAGTACTCCATCTATCTGATGTGAAGACCACAGACAAGGACCCCAAAACCACCGAAAACAACAGCCTTTCCAACCGGGCGCGACTTGCTAGTAGTCGTCCGCCGCCACCTAAACCCACTTTTTTCCACCCAACCCTGGCCATTAACCTCCATCTATCTCACGCGAAGACCGCTGAGAACTTCGCGAGGAGTACTTTAGTTTAAAAGGCGTTCCAATTGCTGCCCTAATTCTTTCCCCCGTCGAGCGAGCCTCCGCCCTCCATCTTCACTCTCCATCTTCAGCCGAGCGAGCCTCCATCTTCAGCCGAGCGAGCGAGCCTCCATCTTCAGTCGAGCGAGCGAGCCTCCATCTGCAGTCGAGCGAGTTCACAGTGTAAGTGCTAGTTTCTCATCTATGTTGAGCCTCCATCTCTGTTTCTGTATATTTCCAAAATGCATCAATGTTTATTGGATTCTAAGGCTCTATTAACTTGGGAGTGATAATCCGAAAAAGAACAAAAATAAGTTGGAGAATAAATACAAGTAGTAATATTTTAAATCATAAATCTGATAACAAAAATGCTTCAATGGGAAACCTATATAGCTTGAGTTTCCAAAGACGTTTTAGTTGATTACATAAGATTAAGTTTACAGAAGAATAAGTTGTCGCTCAAAATGTTATCGGAGACATAACCCAAGATATCAGTCGTATATATTTCTTCCGTAGTTTTATTGAATCCATAAGTGCTATGTGTGCTTTTATTTTATATATTGTTTTGTTATATTTGGGAATTAGAATCGCATGATGGTTTTTTTTGCATGATGGTATTTTTATTTTGATGGCATTTTGTTCTTCAATGCCCAGCGATGTATGTCTACTCTTTGAACTCTCTTTTTCATTCCTTGCTGTTCTTGCATAATCCTTATCTTTTGCATTCCACTAAAAGTTTATCAGTTGCGTAACACATGCTGGTAATTATATAATTTTTTATTTATAGGAAAGTTCAAAAATTTGTCAGGCTTACTTAGATCTGATACGATGTTTATCATTAAAGCATGAATCTTGCAGGAATGTTATGGTTTCGTATGATTTCATTCACTTACACGCTTTAAGACATGTAATCTGATATTGAACTAGTTTGTCAATTAATTTATATTGGCAGTCATTGATAACTTATTCAGTCTACTTAATCATATTCTTCGGATGTTATTATGTTAATCCATAATGTTTACATCATTCGTACTTTGATTAATGACACAGTAACTGTAATATCCCAAATTTTTAAATAACATTAATTATTAAAAAATAAAGAGTTATTTGAGAGTAAGTTATAATTTTAAAATAGAATTATAAGTATGAATAAACTCTTTAAAGATAAAGCAAAAAGTATATTTGAATTAGTTGTACACAATATATTAAAACTCTTGTTTAATTAAAAGATAATGATAATAATAATTAAAGAATTCCTAATTACATTAGGTTTCTATACACTTATAAACTCTTTATGAGACCAAAGAATATAAATTCTCTACTAGACCAAAAGAGAAACAAAACAAAAAAAACCCTAGCCGTCTCTCTAGTCCCTCACGACCAAAAAAAAAAACACAAACAAATCAACAACAAAAGAATAAAGAAGAAGCATTGATCAAGGTAAAAATTCTTCTAGCTATAAAGCTTTTATTAAGGGTAATGTCTACTTTTCGTTTTCGTTTATATTAATATTATAGTTGATTCCTTTTTCATCTCTATTAATTAAGAACATGATCTGAGAATATTGTTTTGGGTGACATTAATCACAAAGTTAACATTTGAGATTAATTTTATAAATTTCTATAAAAATTTATAAGACAATTATTTGCAAAATTTATGTTGAAACATGAAAATAAATTATTTATGAACCTCTATATTCATCAAATAATTTTTATATAATTTTTATAATAAACTACACTTCTTGAAGGGTCTAAAGAATAATTTTTGTCAAAATATAATTTATATTTAATTTATTATGAATTTTCGAAGTTTGTATTTTAAATCTGTCAATTTCTGAACAACTCGTGTTTTAGGGTTATTTTATATGGGTTTTGGTTTTGATTTGAAGGTGAAATTTTTATATTTGATACTAGATAGAAAAATAAAACTTTTGGTTTTAGAATCATTATAAAAATCCATGTATTTAATTTTATATAATTTTTCGAAGTCAAAATTTTATGCTGGAAACAGGAAACCTGACAGATTAAAACAAAAAGTTCGGAATTAATATATGGTGTTATATATGTTAAAAATATATGAAATTTTTTATAAAATGTTATAGGTGTCTTCTTTATTATGTTTTAAAATTTTATGATTTTTAGATTAGATATGAATAGTTTAATAATTTGTTTATTTATATATGTTCGCTGCTAAAAACGTTTACAGCAGATTTTATACACTAGATTCAAAATCCGTTTTACCTATGAAAACAGATTCCAAAGTATTTGTAAATTTTTATGTATAATAATATTTAAGTTATAAAACTACGGTTAAAATTTCAATTTGATATGATTTCCCAATATTTTTCTAAAATTGTTTAAGTCCAGTAGTATTGCTGATTTTCTTATACTGGCAGTTTTAAAAGTTATCGAATAAAAATCACTTTTGTAATTGTTTAGCATTCGGTTTTACCTAAAAAATTTACTGAAAATTTTACTATATCTCTATGAAAACTCTGAAAAATTTGGTAATCTTATGACACCAATTAAGTTTGAAATTAATTATTTAGTTTCTGCTGACAGTGGAAATAACTAATAATTTTGTGAATAAAAATATGAAACTTTTGGAAAAACAAGAGTTAGACCTAAGTATTAATATATATATATATATATAAAGGAGGATACCTAATATATTATGAGTATCTAATAATTATACAATTATAATTTGTTTAGGCTAAACTCAGTTGAATTAGTCGATGATTTTAGCAGTATTGGTTGCTCGTATCAGGTAAGTAGACTAACCTTACTTGTAATATTAAGTATTGTTTGCTTTGTTTGTTTTGTTTGGAGTATGAATATTTGCATGGTTGTTTTTACACATGTGTCTTATTTGATAGTCGTATAACTAAATAGTTTGTGTGATCTCCCTTTTGTATGTATATATGAGATATGTTAAATGAATATTCTTGTGTCATGGTTATATGATTATGTGATTTATGATATTATGTTTATTTGAATGGATTAAGTATGCTTACAATTACATGGTCATTAATGGCATGACATATGCATCATTGAATCATGATATTTCAAATACAAGGTTTGAAAGTATTTCTTTTATGCTAAGCTTTTGAGAGATGATAAGTTTTATGCAAGGTTTAAAACAATAAGTTTTATATGGTATTTTTATTGATACTTGAACCATCGTTATGAAATTCTATGTTTTGGAGCAATATGATAAGTTAAGTGCACTATAATAAGTTAAGGGCCGTGTGCGGGAAGTGTCTCTCGTGTAAGTTAGGGTACCCGGGGACTAAAGAGTCCTCACCTTTGGTTTGGACGTATGTGTGCATGTGAGAATTATGTATGGAATTCCAATTTTGATAAGTTATAAGTTAAATCTCACTTGCATATGCCTTTCACGCGTGCCAGTCGCCGACGGGTGACTTATGTAAGGCTCCGCTATGATAAGTTTTTAAGTGGATGGTTCAGGTTATATTATTATGATAAGATTTTGTATTTTCTTTCTAAGACATGTGCATTGCAAGCACTATTTCAAAAGCATAAACATAAGCATAAGCATAAGCATAAGTATGTTGTAATTAAGCATGTGGTATTTACTTGTTGTTTTTAAGTATATACATGTGTCATGTGTGCTTAATATTTCAAGTAAGATAAGTCTGCTTACTGAGTGATTTTCACTCACCCCAAGTTTCCCTTCACTTTCTCAGGAACACCATGATGAGGATTTGGCAATGTTTGAGGATTGTTATTGGTTCCCTAGGTTTTAAATTCCCTTTTTTTTACTAATAAATTGTAAACTTTAATAAGTGCTAAATTTTTTGCAAGTTTTTGTTTGTAAGGTTTTTAACTATAAAATCAATCTTTTATTTAAAGTCATAATCAATTATTTCAAGGTTTTCAATTAATAGAATGCTTAGATAATGCCCTTATTTATATGTAAAATATCGGGGCGTTACAGTTGGTATCAGAGCACGATTTTATGATTCTGTAGACTTAAATTTGGATAGATGGGAACCACAATCATTGCCAAATCTCAAATACTCATGGTATTGTTTGAAGTTATATGTTATTTGATAGTTTGTTAAAGAAAAATTTCATGTACAAATTTTTTTTTATTGATTGAATAATCTGTAAGTGTCTTACATTTATGTTACTTTCATGATTTTTCATCTCAAAAGACGAGAATTGAAGATTTGTTTTATTTTGAATCAAAATTAAATAAATGATGCAATTTGTTTTTAATTACCTCCCTATAATTAAATCTAAGTTTACAACCTTTGTGATCGGAGCATAAAGGTACGTACATTATCCTAAAGTATCATATATTATCTTAGAAAACCCCATTGATTACTAGCATTGATGCATGTAACAAAGATATTTAGAACACCTAATTAAATAGTTGGGTTTTAAAGTGTTATTTCAAATTGTATAGTAAGTTTGATTTTAGTGTGCCTAAAGGATTGAATTATCTTCTGATGGATATATGATGTTAAGGAAATGTCTAATTTTGTTGAGGTGACACATGGGTAGTAAATTTTGTTAAAATGGAGCTACTGGTGTATTAGATACTTTTCTTATTCATTTGTAGTTATTGTAAAATTTATGACTTTGATTTTAAGAAGAAAAGATTGAGGTACAAAAATAACTTGTAATAATAGTTTGTTTAGCTTTGTACTGTAGCTACAAGTGTCTTATCCGAAGTGTCTTTCTGTAGGCAAATGAAACAATCAATCGTGACTTATGAGAAAATAGATCTGTGTATAATCAATGGTTAAATACATTCACTTATTTATGATGGGAAAGATATAAATTTTTAGAGGAGTATTGGTATATAGGGCACCCTACCATTAAGGATAGCAAGACCTCTAGATAGAACAAGTTAGCATTAATGATAACTTCTTGTTCTTTATCAGTATTACACAAGTAAATTAACTCTCTTGTTGTCAGTATATGTTCTTAGTCACTTGAATAGTTTTAGTGGCATTCACAAATACCTCAAGACGGAGTGATATTATTTTATGGTGTGAGGTGATAGATAGAGATGTGAAGGATTATAAGTTGATTAATCATAACAATAACATCAAAGTAATTGTGGATAATTGATACTAAAAGAAAGTATCAAATAATTTGATATACAAGGCTCGTAATTTTGCTCAAGTCGACACCATGTGGTAATGAGTTACTTTGCAAGTGATGGTCATAAGTTTTGCGTATACTTAAGGAATTACTTATCATTTGATTTTATAGTTTTTTAGAACCATAATATTAAGAAAAGGGCTTAGTAATTGTTTGAGGTTACCCATGTGGTTAGTAGGCTTGACCCTGAAGTGACTAATGAATTAGACCATTTGTGTGTGTGTTTCTGGTCAATTTTGATTTTGAGAAGGAAATATCAAGACATGAATGTATCATGTAGTAATATACAAATTAGATTGATGTTACAAGATAAATGTTTATTGGAAGTTATTTTTAGAGGAAACATTATAAACAAATGGAATAATAAGATATGACTTATAAGGAGCATGAGTTTAGGTCTAACTGTAGATGAACATAAAAATTTATTTGTGATGATACAAGTATGAATGATATTTAGTTGGTATCCAACCATTAAATATGGATATAGAAACGTTATTGAATTTTGGGATTCTTGGCAGAATATTAAGTATTAGAGATATTAACTTAATATGGAGAAAGGATGAGAAATATTATAGTCACTATAGTAAGTTCTTAAGATAAAATAAGATAGTATCATACTTAGCTTGCACTCTGCCATTGTTAAGTATGTCATATCTAATGTTGTTGGTTATATATATTATTTGATTAATTACTTTAGAAATTAAGTAATGACATCCAAGCACAAATAAGCATACTTTCAACTTGGATTGAAGTTCTAATAGTGGTAATCAAAGTATTGTGGTAGTCAAGGTATTGTGGCTATATATTTGGGATAATGGTCAAAAGTGATTATAAACATTTATTAGGAAAGGAGAAGTGGAAAAATAATTTAAGTCAGTTAAGTAGAATTTATTGAAACTTATCGAGATAAATTAGAATGAAGGATTAACTCAAATTTTATAATTGATGGTATTGAGTTATCAGATTACCGGCATCAAATTAAAGACTTTGATATATGACCATAACCTTTATTTCTTTGTGACCAATTAACAGCGAAGGTTAATGTTAATTGTTTAAGGTCTTAAATTTAGAGAATGAAATAAAATAGGTTTAAGGTTTGAACAAGAATTGAACAATGCCTTATGAAGTATGAATTTTAAAATATTATTATTTTTGGTAATTGGAGACATAGATGATTAAATTTGAACGTGTTATCATGAACTAAGGGGCCTTATCTTATTTGAGTAATAGTTTCTCTAAATAGTGTATATTTATATTACTTGATAGACGATAAAAAAATTACTTGATATGATGGATATTTTAAGAGTATCAATAGCAAATGTTATTACCAAGAGTTATCTGATATATTTGTCATCTCTTCAATGAAAAAAAAATGGGGTTGACTTTATGGAACAAGTTGTACATGGATGTCAATTTGGATTATGCTTAGAAAATAGAGTAAAGAAGACTTCAAGTTTGTGCAATATTGAAAATTATTGTTGGAAGATGAATTTTGAAGTATTGTTTAGTGATTGGAGCCTAGGTGATTATTTTTTTTTTGTGTGGTGAACAAAGAGATTTTTATCATATTTGGATTACTAGCTATCTAAATAGTACAGCTATGATGGATCTCTTAAGAGCATTGATTGCAATGTGTATTTAAGCTTACAATCTCTTCAAGTTAATGAAGGATTTTGTGGTAGAGAATTGAGACACTTTCACCTGTGTGAAAAAAAAAAAAATATATATATATATATATATATATATTTTAACAAATGTGATAATGTCAAGTGATAAGGAGAATACATGTGGAGGCAGTGAACCTAATTGATTTAATGGAAAATTATTGTTACTTTGGTACTAATATCTCAACTGTTCATTTTTAGAGAGATGACAATTACAGTTAAAGAAAAGTGGTCTTAATTACTATAGGTGGAGCCTTGATTATAAGTGTGATAAGTAATCACAATTAATTTCATCATTATCTGTATAAATGGACTAAGTAGCAATAGATCAAAATCTATCGATCCTAATATGAACTACTTGGTTTATCAAATGAAAATTTTAAAACTCAAGTCTTGATAGTAAGATATTCATAAGTGGAAGCCAATTTATAATTATATCTTTGATATAGGTAGAACAAGATATGGATAGAACATAGTAAGTCTAGTACAATTTAGCAAATATTATTATCAAATATTATTTGTTAGGCTTTACAATCTTACAGACCTATAACGTAAATAAAGTATTTCATGTTAATGATATAAAAGCTAAAGATGCATAGCTAATCATGACATTAAGTGATATATTTTATTATAAGATGAGAGTTAAGTATGACCAATATTTGCAAATTTTACTTTTCAAATTTTAAGTACCCAATATACAAAACAAATGATTTCTTATACTCTTACTAAATGTTTAATAATTTAAGCATATAGGTAAATTTGTTGATATTGAAAAATATCTATTTAAGTATTTACATGCATGCATGCACGTATATGTATGCATAATTTGTTATATGTGTTATGTTTTCAAATTGTGTTTTATGAAATAAGATTGATGAATTTCGAGGACGAAATTCTTTTAAGGGGGAGGAATTGTAATATCCCAAATTTTTAAATAACATTAATTATTAAAAAATAAAGAGTTATTTGAGAGTAAGTTATAATTTTAAAATAGAATTATAAGTATGAATAAACTCTTTAAAGATAAAGCAAAAAGTATATTTGAATTAGTTGTACACAATATATTAAAACTCTTGTTTAATTAAAAGATAATGATAATAATAATTAAAGAATTCCTAATTACATTAGGTTTCTATACACTTATAAACTCTTTATGAGACCAAAGAATATAAATTCTCTACTAGACCAAAAGAGAAACAAAACAAAAAAAACCCTAGCCGTCTCTCTAGTCCCTCACGACCAAAAAAAAAACACAAACAAATCAACAACAAAAGAATAAAGAAGAAGCATTGATCAAGGTAAAAATTCTTCTAGCTATAAAGCTTTTATTAAGGGTAATGTCTACTTTTCGTTTTCGTTTATATTAATATTATAGTTGATTCCTTTTTCATCTCTATTAATTAAGAACATGATCTGAGAATATTGTTTTGGGTGACATTAATCACAAAGTTAACATTTGAGATTAATTTTATAAATTTCTATAAAAATTTATAAGACAATTATTTGCAAAATTTATGTTGAAACATGAAAATAAATTATTTATGAACCTCTATATTCATCAAATAATTTTTATAATAAACTACACTTCTTGAAGGGTCTAAAGAATAATTTTTGTCAAAATATAATTTATATTTAATTTATCATGAATTTTCGAAGTTTGTATTTTAAATCTGTCAATTTCTGAACAACTCGTGTTTTAGGGTTATTTTATATGGGTTTTGGTTTTGATTTCAAGGTGAAATTTTTATATTTGATACTAGATAGAAAAATAAAACTTTTGGTTTTAGAATCATTATAAAAATCCATGTATTTAATTTTATATAATTTTTCGAAGTCAAAATTTTATGCTGGAAACAGGAAACCTGACAGATTAAAACAAAAAGTTCGGAATTAATATATGGTGTTATATATGTTAAAAATATATGAAATTTTTTATAAAATGTTATAGGTGTCTTCTTTATTATGTTTTAAAATTTTATGATTTTTAGATTAGATATGAATAGTTTAATAATTTGTTTATTTATATATGTTCGCTGCTAAAAACGTTTACAGCAGATTTTATACACTAGATTCAAAATCCGTTTTACCTATGAAAACAGATTCCAAAGTATTTGTAAATTTTTATGTATAATAATATTTAAGTTATAAAACTACGGTTAAAATTTCAATTTGATATGATTTCCCAATATTTTTCTAAAATTGTTTAAGTCCAGTAGTATTGCTGATTTTCTTATACTGGCAGTTTTAAAAGTTATCGAATAAAAATCACTTTTGTAATTGTTTAGCATTCGGTTTTACCTAAAAAATTTACTGAAAATTTTACTATATCTCTATGAAAACTCTGAAAAATTTGGTAATCTTATGACACCAATTAAGTTTGAAATTAATTATTTAGTTTCTGCTGACAGTGGAAATAACTAATAATTTTGTGAATAAAAATATGAAACTTTTGGAAAAACAAGAGTTAGACCTAAGTATTAATATATATATATATATATAAAGGAGGATACCTAATATATTATGAGTATCTAATAATTATACAATTATAATTTGTTTAGGCTAAACTCAGTTGAATTAGTCGATGATTTTAGCAGTATTGGTTGCTCGTATCAGGTAAGTAGACTAACCTTTCTTGTAATATTAAGTATTGTTTGCTTTGTTTGTTTTGTTTGGAGTATGAATATTTGCATGGTTGTTTTTACACATGTGTCTTATTTGATAGTCGTATAACTAAATAGTTTGTGTGATCTCCCTTTTGTATGTATATATGAGATATGTTAAATGAATATTCTTGTGTCATGGTTATATGATTATGTGATTTATGATATTATGTTTATTTGAATGGATTAAGTATGCTTACAATTACATGGTCATTAATGGCATGACATATGCATCATTGAATCATGATATTTCAAATACAAGGTTTGAAAGTATTTCTTTTATGCTAAGCTTTTGAGAGATGATAAGTTTTATGCAAGGTTTAAAACAATAAGTTTTATATGGTATTTTTATTGATACTTGAACCATCGTTATGAAATTCTATGTTTTGGAGCAATATGATAAGTTAAGTGCACTATAATAAGTTAAGGGCCGTGTGCGGGAAGTGTCTCTCGTGTAAGTTAGGGTACCCGGGGACTAAAGAGTCCTCACCTTTGGTTTGGACGTATGTGTGCATGTGAGAATTATGTATGGAATTCCAATTTTGATAAGTTATAAGTTAAATCTCACTTGCATATGCCTTTCACGCGTGCCAGTCGCCGACGGGTGACTTATGTAAGGCTCCGCTATGATAAGTTTTTAAGTGGATGGTTCAGGTTATATTATTATGATAAGATTTTGTATTTTCTTTCTAAGACATGTGCATTGCAAGCACTATTTCAAAAGCATAAACATAAGCATAAGCATAAGCATAAGTATGTTGTAATTAAGCATGTGGTATTTACTTGTTGTTTTTAAGTATATACATGTGTCATGTGTGCTTAATATTTCAAGTAAGATAAGTCTGCTTACTGAGTGATTTTCACTCACCCCAAGTTTCCCTTCACTTTCTCAGGAACACCATGATGAGGATTTGGCAATGTTTGAGGATTGTTATTGGTTCCCTAGGTTTTAAATTCCCTTTTTTTTACTAATAAATTGTAAACTTTAATAAGTGCTAAATTTTTTGCAAGTTTTTGTTTGTAAGGTTTTTAACTATAAAATCAATCTTTTATTTAAAGTCATAATCAATTATTTCAAGGTTTTCAATTAATAGAATGCTTAGATAATGCCCTTATTTATATGTAAAATATCGGGGCGTTACAGTAACTGCTGTACTGTTATAGTGACATCAATTCAAATCATAATATTAGTATTCTTATATGAAAAGCAGTAGTAGCAGAGAACTCCAATTTTATGAGTATTTCGATTTGTCGGTCTTAATTTGCTCTATTTTCCCCCCTTCCTGTTTTAAACACGTTTACATAATTGCTGCAGCTGGAAAACTCCCAAAACATAATAATGTGTCATGGAGGGGTAACTCGTGTACGAGCGACGGAAAGTCTGATTCTTCTACCATGTTCAAAGATCTGACAGGTGGCTATTATGATGCTGGTGATGCAATCAAATTTAACTTCCCTCAATCATTTGCCATGACCATGTGTAAGCTGGAGTGTTATCGAGTATAGAGCCAAGTATGAAGCTGCTGGGGAACTCAACCATGTTAAGGACATAATTAAGTGGGGTTCTGATTACTTTCTTAAGACCTTTAATCATACTGCTGATTCCATTGACAGAGTAGTCGCTCAGGTACTGCATAAATATGTCTGTTATCAACTTCAACTGTTTCTAGAGATTTACATGCTTGGTATTATTGTACTCTATGGCAATGGCAATGGCAAGAAATAAAAATTTTCTTCCTATATGGGTTTTTTTAGTTCCTAATATGGCCTATGTTGGGTACCTTTGCTTGGCTATTGAAGAAGAAGTTGCTTTAGGTGCTCTGGTTTTTCATGTTTTAGAATTGTAATGAACTTGTTTGGAGGCTTTAATGGAATATATTTCTCTGTTTTTGAACACCAAAAAATATGGCCTATTTATGATTTTATCATATTATAGATGTGCTTGTCATTGCTATAATTTTCTCCTTTGGATTTTTTACGGATTATGAAGCTGGTATTTTGACAGGTAGGATCTGGCGATACTTCAGGTGGTAGTACAACTCCTAATGATCATTATTGCTGGATGCGTCCTGAGGACATTGATTATGCCCGACCAGTGACTGAATGCCACAGCTGCTCAGATCTTGCTACAGAAATGGCCGCTGCTTTAGCTGCTGCATCAATTGTTTTCAAAGATAACAAGGCCTATTCGCAGAAACTCGTCCATGGTGCTACAACCCTTTTCAAGTTCTCTAGGGATCAGAGAGGCAGATATAGTGCTGGTGGTTCTGAGGCTGCTACTTTTTATAATTCCACCATGTACTGGGATGAATTTATTCCTACCAGACTTCACCAGCTTTAACAGAACCAAGGGTAAGTTTTCTGCTTCTCATTGGTATTTTTACATTGAACAATTTCTTTTCAATGACTTCTAAGACATTTCTAATCATAAGTGGAATCATTTACGTATTACTTGGATCTGACATCTTGGAGACTTTGTACAGGAGGCTTGATTCAATTAAATCATGGAAGACCACAACCTCTTCACTATGTGGTCAATGCAGCCTTTTTGGCTACTCTATACAGTGATTATCTTGATGCTGCAGATACACCTGGATGGTACTGTGGACCCAATTTCTATTCCACTGATGCCTTGCGTAAATTTGCGCAAACTCAGGTACATAGACATTAATTTGGCTTAAGAATCTTGCCCTTGAGCAGAAGGTTGTGTTGGATTCAATGGTGAATAACTTCTTTCCTTTTGTTGGCAGATCAATTACATCCTTGGCAAGAATCCTCAGAAAATGAGCTATGTTGTTGGTTTTGGTGAGCATTACCGTAGACATGTCCACCATAGGGGTGCTTCAATCCCCAAGAACAAGATCAGATATAATTGCAAAGCGATAGTATTATGTAATACTTTAAATTAGTTTAATTTCATATACGTACGTTTAATTATTAGTATTGTAATTATTATATGACACTGTATAATATGTCATTAATTTTGAAACAATCTGGGCATTAATATTTATAATTTAAACCTAATTCGGATCGCATGAAATGTAATCGCTATATTAGTTTTAATAATATATTTTTGGATATGAATGTTGCACTTATAATATTGAAAAAACAGGTATTTAAATTTATTAAAATGCTAAAAATAGGTGCCACTATTTTGAAATGAACATTACCTATAGTCACGGTTTTTGAAAGACCGTGACCATATGTAACATTTAAGGCCACGGTTTTCAGAAAAACCGAGACCAAAAGTGCCGAAAAATAAATGTCTATTTGGAAATGAACATTACCTATGGTCTTGGTTTTTGAAAAAACCGTGACCGTAGAATATGATATAGTCACGGTCTTTTTAAAAACCGTGGCCTTAAATATTACATATGGTCACGGTTTTTTCTAAAACCGAGACCTAAAGTGAATAATTGGTCACGGTTTTTAGAAAGACCGTGACTATATCATATTCTACGGTCACGGTTTTTAACCTTGACCATAGGTCATAGGCTATGGTCTCTCCTTCTTAGGTCACGGTTTTTAAAACCGTGACCATAGGTCTACAGTCACGGTTAAAAACCGTGACCATATGTCAGTTTTGTGGTAGTGATAACATCAAATTAAAGTGTTTTAGTGTTCATGTTCACCTCATATCGCTTGGATACGACTACATGACAAATAATGAAAAGTTGAAGTTACGTAGGCTTACATCACTGGTAGGTCGGAGATCAAAATGATGTTATTATTAGATCATAGTGCTCAGACTTTGAAGTCCATTCAAAGAGATATATGTAGCCTTCTTGTTTAAATCGTGCTTTGGTCGCATTTGTCATTTATGTATTTGGATTAAAAGAACAAATTTACCCACTTTCTTCAAGAGAAAAGAAAAATAAAAAGGGGAACAATTTGAGATGAAACTTGCATTTTTATAGGCAACTATATACTCATGAATATTGATTTTTGGCAAGGAATAAGTCGAATTTGCTTTTTTTTTAAATGAATTAATTGTTGTTCCCCGGGTAATATTGTGGTAAGACTTACCATTCTTTTATTTCAAATAACAAACTCAAGTCATACTAAAGTATTTGATCTAAAAAAAAAATCAACTAATTAATATTACCAACTCTTAGAAGTAAATTCTGTAACTTCTGAAAATATATTAAATATTGAATTTATACGAAATCTACCTTACATATATAACCAAGTTATTCAACTAGTTTCACTTTATCTTCTTATTTTTTTGTTCTTTTGTTTGTATTATATATATTTTTTATTATAGATTATAATAAGCTAGATTTATGTTTATGTTTAATTATGACATGAAAATTTTAAATTTATTTAAGATTCTTAATATTTCATTCTACTTTTTATTAAAAAAGTTTAAATGTTAGCCACTTGAAATTTTTTTATGGCTTCGCCTTAGTGAGTCATTAAGGACTAATTTGACTATTTAACTTAATATTATTTTTAAAAAGTATTTTCAAATCATAATTAACTTTTGATAATTTTGAAAACTAATAGACTATTTGGCTATTGTTTTTAAAAATTATCAAAATAACTAAAAATTAAAAACATTGCAGTCAAGTTATTTATCCAAATTATTCTTCAAATTTATTTTCGTAATAAAGTATTTTTTATTTAAAATTAATTTTTAAAATTGATTTAAACAAATATACATAATTTTTGAAAAAAAAAAAACATTAACCAATATTTAAAATTAATAAATTACAATCCAATCATAATCATAGAGGACCGATGGTTATCATAATCATAATAATTACTTGGAAATAGTGACCTGAGTATATATGTATCTTTATGTAAAAAAATATCAAAAATAATACGCTTTAAAACTTATAATAATAAAAATAATATATATATATTTTTAATTGAGTGGTTATAATATTATTGAATTAATACAAAGGATGCTATTATTATGAGTTTTTTTTTATCAAACGATAGGCACCTTGTAAATTTTGCATTTGATCAATGACAGATTTTATGTATGAACTCACTATCTTTTAAAATGTGAGGTACTATCATTCATTAAAAGAAGTTTTAAGGGTATTCTATATATATATATATATATATATATAATAACCTGAGCATGTATGTTGTATTTTAAAATGTAAGCTCTAGTATATCAAACTATGAAACTATTGAAGAAAAAAAGGGGGGAATTCTATAGGGCGTTAGAGAGATAAAGTTAGAGAATTTTCACTCAAATTGTGCAGACTCTACAATAGTTTTCCTAACTTTCTCCATGGCTAAGCTTTAAGTGCTGATTAATAGAAGCCTAAACTACTTTTGATTTTCAAAATGTTTTGCTCTTTGACCTCCTATTTAGCTTTTCTATAGTATTGTACTATTAATTTGCCCACATATCTCCTAGCTAGTCAGAAAAATCCATTTTCTATATGTTTGTTTTTTAACCTTGGTATGGAAACCATGGAAGTTGCTTAAGAAAATGATGATCATGTGGACGATGATGTTGAAGACAATGATGGAAAGACAGTTCTTGTATTGTTTAAAGCTAGTTATGCATGGTATCCCTTGTTGGAAAAAGTTGTGAATTTTTGAAAAAAAATTAAGAGAAAAAGTGTCAATAAGTTATCCTCTCTATTTGTTGTCCCACATTTTTTTTTTTTACATCTCTTAGAAGGTGTATATAAGCTATTAAATTTAGACATACAATTGGCCTCTAAGAGGTACCTATTTTTGTGAAAGGGATAGGAGATAAGCAATTGTGAGTCTGCCTCCCACATGCGCACGTTGTTGGATGTGCATGTGAGAGGTAAGGTGACATTTTATTTTTAAATTTTTTTTATTTATTTAATATTTTTTAAATTTCTAGTAGATACGATACCTTATCTAGACTGAGTTTTTCTCTCCTGATATGATAAATATGTTAAGAAAATTTGGGATGTACTACAAAAGAATTATGACATTGAAGAGGCTGAAATAAATAAATATGCTGTCAGTAGATATATGAAGTACCAAATGACTAACGATGAATCTGTGGAAGCTTAGTCACATAAACTACGAATTAAAGATAGCACATGAAATAACTTCTGAAGGTATGATTTTGATGAACAATTTCAAGTTGTTGTTATTATTGATAAATTACCCCTGCATGAAAAGACTTTAAAAATATACTTAGGCACAAAACTAAGGAATTTTCTCTAGAAAGTCTTATTACTCGTCTTTGTAATGAGGAGGAAGTCCAAATGTAAGATCAAAGAGATGAAGTACTTGTTGTTTCGAACAACAGTACTAATAAGAAATCTACCTTTGTAATTCTGAAACCCAAAAGGGAAAACATGAAAAGTCAAAATCGCAACAACCAAAATCATAATAAAAATCCTCTACGGAATGAACCTCAACCCTCCCAAGAATAACAAAAATGACACATTTAAATGTTATAGTTGTAATAAGTTTGGCCAATTGGCTAAGAATTGTTAGAACAGGCCTAAACTTGCTCAACAGTAGAACCTTATCGTAGAGCAACTTGCTGTTACGATATTTGAAATCAACTTAATTGGTGGATTAGAGGGGTGGTGGGTAGACACTGGTGCTTCTCGCCATGTTTGCTATAATCGTGAATTATTCAAGTCCTACTTTAAAATTGAGGATAAGAAAGTGACGTTGTGTGATTTCTATTCTACTAAAGTTGTTGAGATTAGTGAGGCGGAATTAAAGTTTACCTCTGAAAAGATTGTTATCCTGAAGAATGTTCTGCATACTTCAAAGATAAGAAAGAACTTAGTAGAGCATATGAATGTGTGTTTATTGGATATGCTATGAATTAATAAAGCATCTTATTTTGCTTACACATTGCAGCCTGGTATTTGCAAATTGATTATTCAAAGAGGCCTTTCATATCAGTTCTGGTTAAAGTCTTTGAGGGCTCAATTGATCTTGATGAAAACCACAGCGATAGATTTTTCAATATCAATTCACAAAACAAAAGTGCAGTCAGGTGGAATTTACAAGTACTTCTACTCCACCATTGTATTCAATAGTGTCAGGACCTACGTGAGTTTTTAACATCAAATTCTGAGATTCTCCTAAATTAGTATTGCAAATTACTATTTCTTGTTTTCTCCTTTAGGTTTTAATAATTGATCAAGAGTGGGATGCGTGTGGTATAGTGATCACACTATGTTTCTCATTTGATCAACTTGATGTTCAAATCTTTTTTTTTTATTTGTATATTTAACTCTGCAAGTGTCTTGCTAGCTAATATTACTTTTGTTAGATTGAGGTTCCATCCTGCAATTTTAAAACTTGGCTTCCATTCCGACAAGGTGATAGTTAAAAGTCAACATGAGCATGAGCTAAGTGTTAATTATTTTCCACAAGGTAATAGTTACTAGTCTGAAGGACCTTGGTGTAAATTATTTTCCACATGGTGACAGTTACATTCAAGCATTAAAAGGTTGAAAGAAAAGACAAGACAAAAATAACAAGGAACATGCATGAAAAACCTCTAGTGCATGCAGATGCATTATTTGTGGAATTTTTTTCTACGTTCTCTACTAAAGTAAGATTAAAAAAACATGTCTGCTAAGTTTTTATCTAATTTATCTTTCTTAAAGTAGTACATACTGTTAGGAAATTTAGAGATTGAAGCTAACACACAATCAAAGTAAAGTTGAGAGAATGAAGATAAAACGAACACAAATATTTACGTGGTTCACCCAAAATGATTACGGGCTACTCCATGGGCAAAGACCAGAAGGAATTCACTATACTGAAAGATTTATAACCTCTCTCTAAATACAAGGAGAAAACAAGATACCTCTCTCTCTTATCTAGGAGAATACAATTAACTTCTCTCTCATAATGAGGAAAGAACTTTTCTAAGTGGAGAAGCTTGGAATGCTTAGGATGTTTGAGATTTTGGGATGATGGAAATGAGCAAATGAGCAAATGAGCTCTCTATTTATAGAGAGAAAAATGTTACTATTTGGAGAGATGACACATGCGCTTAGCTCATCATTTTGATGATGCAAGCGCTTAGCTCATCACTTTGATGATGCAAGCACTTAGCTCATCATTTTGATGATGCAAGCACTTAGCTCATCACTTTGATGATGTAAGCGCTTAGCTCATCCTTTGAAATTATAATAATATTCCATCAATTAAGCCATCCCTCTTGACATTGTTTAAGAAGTTGAAAATGGCTTCACACTTGTCTTTCAATCTCCCACTTGAAGTCATCTTTCACGATTATCTCTTCCAACTAGCCTTTGCTCAAACCCTGCTGCTTATGTCTTTGTTAAGCCGTACGAGGATCGACACCATACAAACTTGTCAGTGTTGATAGGTTTTGTCATTACATCTGCTAAGTTCTCTTTTGTGTGAATTTTTAACATATCCACACTTCCTTCTTCCACTACTTCTCGAACAAAATGATATTGTACTCCTATGTGCTTAGTTCTGGAATGAAATGCTGGATTCCTTGCAATGTGCAAGGCACTCTGACTGTCACAATACACAAGAATCTTCTCTTGTTTGTGCCTGAGCTCCTCCATTAATCTTCTTATCCAGATTGCTTCCTTGCAAGCTTGTGTAGCTGCCATGTATTCTGCTTCTGTTGTAGATAATGCTACAAATGTTTGCAGTTTTGAAACCCAGCTTACAGCTCCACCTGCAAGTGTGAACACATAGCCAGTAGTGGACTTTCTTTTGTCGAGATCTCCTGCAAAATCTGAATCAACATATCCTTTGACAGTAAAATTTGATCCTCCATAACATAATGCAGCACTTGAGGTTCCTTTGATGTATCTAAGGATCCTCTTCACAGTGTTCCAATGCTCTCCACCAGGATTTGCCATAAATTGACTAACCGCTCCCACTGCTTGTGCAATGTCTGGTCTTGTACATATCATAGCGAACATCAAACTTCCCACTGCTGATGCATACGGTACTCGAGACATATCCCTCCTCTCTGTTTCATTGCTAGGAGACATACTTGAGGATAACTTAAAATTAACAAGAAGTGGGGTAGATATTGGCTTATAATCTTGCATGTTGAAGCGTTGCAAGATCTTGTTGAAGTAGTTCTTCTGAGAAAGCCAAATCTTCCTGTTATTTTTGTCTCGGTGAATCTGCATACCTAGAATATTGTTTGCTGGTCCCAAGTCCTTCATATCAAACTCCCTAGCCAATTGAGCCTTTTATTCTTGGATTTGATCTTTGTTGGGTCCTGCTACCAACATGTCGTCCACATACAACAACAAGATAATAAAGTCATTATCACCATCAAACCTTTTGTAGTATGTACAATGGTCTGAACTAAGTCTGTTGTATCCAAGGCTAATAATGAAGGAATCAAATCTCTTATACCAACACCTCGGCGCCTGTTTGAGACCGTACAGAGATTTGTTCAACCTGCAAACCGAGTCCTCCTTGCCTGTTTCAGCAAAACCTTCTGGTTGAAGCATATAAATTTCTTCTTCAAGTTCTCCATGAAGAAATGCAGTTTTTACATCCAACTGCTCTAGATGTAAGTCAAACGTTGCACACATTGCCAAGACTACTCTGACTGTTGTAAGTCGTACTACTGGGGAAAATATTTCATTGAAATCAATACCTTCTTTCTGAGCGTATCCTTTTACCACCAATCTTGCACGATACCGTTCCACTTGATCATTGCTATCTCGCTTGATCTTGTAGACCCATTTGTTACCAATGGCTTTTCTTCCATGTGGTAATGGTACTAGTTTCCAAGTCGTGTTCTTATGTAAAGCTTCAATTTCTTCCTACATTGCTGTCATCCACAGAGATGCATCTGAACTACTTGTAGCTTCATGGAAAGTTGATGGCTCTCCATCCTTCGTTAAAAGACAGCATGCAACATTACTTTCAGTAACATACTTCGAGTGCCAAGTTAGCGGCCTTCTTTCACGAGTTGACCGACGAACTTCTGGAGCCTCGGACTCAACTGGTTCTTGTACATCGTGTTATGGTGCTGCTTCAGTAGAATCTTGAATTTCTTGTATTGAATTATTTTCCACCTGAACTATTGTAGTCTTTGAATTCTCATTTGATGTGCTATCGACTCCATCTTTTCTTTGTAATTGATCTTCTGCAAAGATCACATCCTTGCTGATTATGAGCTTGCGGGTAGTGGGATCCCACAAGCGATACCCCTAGACACCATCAGCATATCCCAAGAAGATACACCTTCTAGATTTTGGATCCAACTTCGATCTTTCTTGGGTGTTGTACATTACGTACACAGGACATCCAAATGAATGTAAAGTAGAGTAATCTGTTGGCATACCAGTCCACATCTCCATCGGTGTCTTTAACTCAATTGTCGTTGATGGCGACCGATTTACCAAATAACATGCAGTTTTGGCTGCTTCTGCCCAAAAGGAGTTGGATTGACCTGCAGACCTCAACATAGCTCTTATCTTTTCTACAAGAGTTCTGTTCATCCACTCTGCCACTCCATTTTGTTGAGGTGTGTATGCGACTGTGAACTGTCTTTTGATACCTTCTTGCTTACAAAATGTAAGAAACTCGCCATCTATATACTCTCCTCCATTATCTGTCCTTAAGCACTTAATCTGCTTTCCAGATTCAAGTTCCACCTGCGCTTTAAAGTCTTTGAATACTTGAAAGACATCTGACTTCTTGATTGGATATACCCAACACCTTCTAGAATAATCATCAGTGAATGACACTAGGTACTTTGCACCTCCTAGTGACATTTCTGGTGATTCCCATACATCAGAATGAATCAAGTCTAAAAGGCCTTTACTCCTTGCATCAGATCTGCTAAACTTCAATCTATACTGCTTACTTGTAACACAATGCTCACAGAAAAGTAGATTTACCGATTTGAGCCCTGGAAGCAACTTTCTGTCGGAGAGAATCTTCAAACCTCGTTCTGACATGTGACCCAATTTGAGATGCCACATCATTGTTGATTCTTCTCCTTTACTGGTTGACGCGACACACATATCAACTTCCTGTAGTGTTTTCCCTTTAAGCATGAATAGATTTGCTGTAATCTTTTCTGCCTTCAAAACCACAAGCGCACCTTTGATAATTTTCATGATCCCATTCTCAACATGGGTCCTGCATCCAAGACTATCTATTTGCACCAAAGATAGTAGATTCTTCCTCAAGCCCTTCACATGTCGTACCTCCTGAATAGTGCGAACTGTACCATCAAACATTTTTATTTTGATAGTACCAATACCAGCGATTTTCAAAGCATGATCATCCCCCATGTGTACATAAGCTCCTGAGATTGGTTCATATTTGTGGAACCATTCTTTTCAAGATGTCATGTGCCATGTTGCTCCTGAGTCTATTAACCCCTTCAACTGCTGCTGTAGCCTCGTTGTATAAGACTTCACCATCATCAGGGATACTTGCTACATTCCCTTCAGCATTTGATGGCTCAGGGTCTTCATTCTCTCTTCTACTCCAACAATCCTTTTTGACGTGCCCTTTCTTGCCACAATTATAGCACTTGAAATTCTTCTTACTTCTTGATTTCGATCTACCATGATTTTGACTCCCATTAGAATCACGTTCTGTTGATCTTCCTCTCATCACCGTCAAAGCTTCCGCTTGCTGTGAACTTACTTGTCTATCTTCTTTGTTTTTACGCCGAGTTTCTTCTTCCAAAACAGCAGCTGTAATTTCGTCAAAGACTAGATAATCTGAAAGGATGTTGTTCGTCAGGTTGATGATGAGTTGATCATATGAGTCAGGTAGACTTTGAAGTAGAAGCTCCGCACGTTCAGCTGTCTCTATTTTGTAACCCATTGATGTAAGTTGTGAAAATAGAGTATTCAAGGTGTTGATATGGTAAGTTACCGATGTGGATTCTGCCATTCGAAGAGTGTAAAGTCTCCTTTTTAAGAAGATCTTGTTTTGAAGTGATTTGGCCTCGTACAGTCTTGTTAGAGTTTCCCAAATCTCCTTTGTTGCCTTCTTTTCTGCCACACTGGATAAAACTCCATTGGCTAGTGCTAAGTGTAGATCAGCAATTGCATTGCCATCCTTTTCATTCCATTTTTGATCATCAATGATCTCAGATCACTTTGATGATGCAAGCGCTTAGCTCATCACTTTGATGATGCAAGCGCTTAGCTCATCCTTTGAAATTGTAATAATATTCCATCAATTAAGCCATCCCTCTTGACATTGTTTAAGAAGTTGAAAATGGCTTCACACTTGTCTTTCACATACTAATAGTAATACATACTTATACTACAAAATTGACACCACTTACCTCACTTGTTTAGTTAATGGCCCAAACACAACAACACAATTTATTGAGAAATAAGCTAACATAACTTACTCTCATTAATCTGATTTTTTTTTTTCTTTTCTGCTTTTGATACAAAATAAGAATAATAAAAAGTTATTAAACTAACCTATTTTTCAAAACAAAATAAAATCAAAATATAAACCAGTACTGCATAGATTTAAAAATAAGTTTTAACAAACTGTCACCCACAATCAATGTCCATACATAAAAATTTCCTCAACCATGGGGTATAAACATTGCTTTTTTATCTTCTACCAAATTCACATAAATTTCTTCTTTATCATTTCAATTACTCATCATATATACTCACATATAAAAGTTTCCAATATTAATATCTTTAATAAAAACTTTATCAAAAATTCAACTTAATTTAATTCCAAATGTGTACGCATTTTAGTATTTGAGATTTTAAATATATATATAAAGATTATGTAGATATGGAACACATTCAATATTTGTAGTTTTCATTTTGTAAAAGATTGTAGAAAGCTATACACATTTTTATTTAGTTATGAGTATTACTACTGGAAGTTATAATGATTTAAATGTAAAATAGGTACGTTACCCACTTGAATTTGTAACTATACAATATAGCTTTAAACATGACAATTCATGACTTTTGCAAGGAATATCATTGTAGCTGTTACTAGAGGAACGTGGTCGATCCATAACATCCGTTATATTGAGTCATTATTGGGAGAGACCGTATAACTTATACATGACATCTTAACAATTACAAACCAAATCATTTAGGCAAGGGCAAATTATGTTTTATCTCCCTAACTTATTGGAACAGTTGCAACAAATTTGCCCTCAATCTTGATTTGTTAAAAAAATACCTCTAACTTAATCATTATTTTACATTTAAGAACTTCAATTCATTTTGTCAACAAGTCTAATAGAAAATAACACGCAACGTCCAATTTTTACTTGACAAGTGTCATTTTATGTTATCCTTATTAAGAGAATGAACAAAAATTAGATGTAAGTCCTTAAACGCAACACAAACCATTAGGTCGGAGACATTTTTCAAACAAATTAAAGGTTTGGGACAATTTTTAAATAAATTATAGATTTAGGGTAAATTTGCAACTGTTTCAATAAATTAGGAACATAAAACATAATTTACTTATTACTAATGAATGTCATGTTATGATTATTTCATTTGCATTGAGGTTGATGTTGATTTTTCTATAACTCCAAGTATATAAAGTTATTTAAATATTTATATATGTTTGTGGTGTATGTAAATTTCTGTATTTACTTATATTTCTTTTCTTACTATCTATTTTTTTGCGTTGGGTTATATTTATATGTTATGTATGTCACAAATATAATATTTAATTAACATAATTAGTGTATTATTGTTCATTTACACTTATTAAAATTTTATAAATTATTTCAATAATTTTTTAAAATTTCTATTGATATGATAATATTATTAATATTTTTCAAAAATTAAAATTTCAATATTTTTAGTTGATATTTTTGTGTATGGCTGTGTGAAGGCATTTAATTAATATTCCTTTTTTTTTTTTTCACGTAAACATATATGGTATAACGTAAAGACTTTAGGAAAGACTTGCAATTAATTGTGGGAAGATTTGAAGACTTATGTCAATTTTAAAGAGACTTTAAAACTTTAAAATAGTATAATTTTTTGCATCAAAATTTATTCTAAAGAGCCGTTAAAATATTACACTATTTGTAAATATATATGTTATGTTTAATATTGCTACTAATTATTTTTTTAATTTTTAAAAAATAAAAATAAAATATATAAAATACAGCTTTAATTTCTATTTTACATTAATTTTGACTAAAATTTGCAATTATAGTGTATAATATTTATTAGTATGATATTTAGTGGATTTGGACATACATGGAGAATAATGTGAAATTGTACTACTTTGAAGCAAAAGTTACACTATTTCAAAGTTTTTTGTTGGAGTTTGTGCAAATATAAGATTAAGGGTTAAGTCTTGTGCGAGGTTTCAATGGAATTTGAAGTTATTTATTTATTTGTGGAATACACTAACTTTTTGGACCGCTACGAAATTGATGTCCGATTTTGAGAATAAATCAAAGAGATGTTTTGTTTTAGAGAATCAAAACGAAAAGTGGGTGGCTAATGGGTATGAATTTGTCTTTTAATTTGAGATTAAGGCTCATATGTTTATTACCAAGAGTGGGGGTGAAATTATTTTGTTGCATTTCAATGTACTTAAAATATTATTTTTATTTGTCTGCAAATTATTTTTATTACCAAACACTTTCTTAAAATAATAGTTGTTGTTTTTCAGTTGGCCCATTTTAGTAATTTTTTATGACTAAAAACACACTTTCAAAGGGACTAAAGGTTAGATTGATTTTTGAGTTTTAATTTTTTGTGGCATTTCCAACTTGCCATATTTATTTTATGAAGAAGAAAAGAATCAGTTTTTGTTGCTTGACGAAGGGCAAAGACCGAAGATAGTAGAAGAAGAATGACTCACGATCAACAAAGCTCGATGGAGATCAAAAGGTGGATATATAAGAGTGTTCATCGATGGAAAGAGAATTTTGTGTGTATTGAGTTTGGGATCACGTTTAAGACTTTAAAAGATATAGAGATAAAGGGTAAAGATTTTTAGTTCAAACATTCGTTTGTAAAATACTCTAAAATTTCAATATTTTTAATTTCTTAAATTTTATTCAATAAAATCATAATAAAAATAATAATATTATTAATATAGGATGCATTGGTTTTTATCAAAATTTTAAATTAAAGAACTAATCTAACATATTTTGGATTGGAGTTGAAACTTTTGAAACAAAAGGAATCTAACAAAAGAAAAAATTATGACTATTTAAATTGGTTGGTTTGAATTAAATGAATCATTTGAATTGTTTAAATTTTGAAACGCCCGGATTCATCTATGCATGATTTTTAACTCAAAAACTTTATGCATGATTTTTTTTCGGAAAAGAAGACTTCATGGAAGACCCACGGTTGGAGGATTTGAAGATTTGATAAGTATATGCCGAAGGGTCAAATTTTTTGCAATACTTATAACAAAGACTTACAATTAATGGTTGGAGGGTTAGAAGACTTGACAAGTATATGCTGAAGGGTAAATTCTTTTGCAATGTTTCTAACCAGTTTTTGTAGAATTGGTGATATTAAAAGTTAGCCATTAAAATGAAAGAAAGAGGAAATAATTGAAGGGAAAAAAAATAGGAAAATTATTCAAGTAAGAAATTAGAACTATATAAGATTATCACATTTAACAAAGACTAAAAAAAATCATCATCAAATAAGGATTGCATCTCTAAAAACAAAGTGAATTAATAAAAGTTATTATAATTTGTATAAAATATCCACTTAGAAACTAATATATTTTACAAGCTAACTGCAAAAAGGGCAATATAGTCCATGTGTAGCCGTGGTGATTGAATCAAGATGTATGGACCCTGCTATTCCACGTTCTTATAAGATAGGATTGAAAAATAAATCGCTTCACTCTTGTAACCAAACATATTGGGCCCACATAACTATGTGAGTTTGAAATCAATCTGTTATTTAATTGTGGCTTAAAATTAAGGGCATGTTTTTAATTTCCCCTTATTAAAGAAACCCTAGTACAATGTATATATATTTGTGGTTGCTGCCGCTGGTGTATTGTGATAAAAAGAAAATCTTGCCGCTTGAGAGCAAATGAGGTGGATATAGAAGAAGTCGTACAAGATGGAGAAGAAATAAGAAGAATTGGAGAGAAACCAAGTAAGTTACTCATCAGCCATTATTATTATTCAGAAGAAAAATAACTTCTTGAATTAATCTTGAATTAATCACAAGTTGCAACTATTGTGATTAATTTAGTAAGTCCAATAAGCCCAGTACTCCTTTGTCTTTTGGTTACTGTTCGTGAAGCTTATTTTGAAGAGAGGATCGGTTATTCTTACAAAGTGATATTAGTAAGATTGTATTTATTACTCTTGCTATTTTGTTTATTGCTTTTGAACAACAGTGACATATATGTGGGTGTATTTGGGGTTTGGTATTTTGAGTGGCTTTTGAATATTGGTGTTTGTATTCTCCATTTGGATTTGATAGTGGATTTTTTCCTCGGTGTGCCGTCGTCAGTGGAGTAGACTTTTCACATTGAAAGGTCGAACCACTTAAATCATTGTGTGCCATTTATTTTTCTTATTGCTATTATTTTGCCGTTATCCAAAATTAATTATTTGTGCAACTAAATTGGACCCGAACTACGCTTCCGCAAGCGCCGATTTATAACAAATTGGTATCAGAGCTTTGGGTTATTCTGTTAATTATTGGAACTGATCAAGTTTGCTCTTTTGGATTTATTTTGAGCTTTTGGTTATTTGGTTGGTTTCATATTTTTGGGTTGTGCTTCTATTAATTTAATTTTGGGTTTTCTGTCATGGCGGCAAAATACGAAATTGAGAAATTCAATGGTAGGAATGATTTTAGTCTTTGGCGAATGAAGATGCGAGCCATATTGGTTAAAGAGGGGCTCGTTAAGACACTTGAAGGCAATGATAAATTGTCAGAAAAATTGACTGAGGAAGAAAAAGACGCATTGATGGAAAATGCTCTCAGTTCAATTCAGCTATCCTTATCTGATGAGGTACTACGCGAGGTTGGTGATGAGAGATCTCCTGCTGGATTGTGGCTTAAATTGGAGGGTGTGTATATGACCAAGTCTTTGACAAGTCGGTTATATTTGAAGCAGCGCTTGTACACTTTCAGAATGTCAGAAGGTACACCTTTGCACGATCACCTTGATGAATTTACTAAAATTATTCGTGATCTGAAAAATGTTGGTGTTAAGATTGATGATGAGGATCAGGCCTTAGTTTTGTTATGTTCTTTACCTCATTCATTTGAACATTTTGTTGATACCATGCTATATGGAAGATACACTATTTCTTTGGAAGATGTCAAAGCGGCTTTGAATTCCAGAGAGTTGAAGAAAAAAGTGTCTACAGGTAATAACGATAGTAGCAGTGGTTTGTTTGTCAGAGGTAGAACGCAAGATAAAGGATCAAGCAATAATAGAGGCAAGTCTAGATCAAAATCTAGAAAGAGAAAAGATAAATGTAATTATTGCCGTCAGGAAGGGCACTGGAAAATTAACTGTCCGAAACTCAAAGGTAAAGGAAAATCTACCACAACATCTTCTGGTACTAATGATGTTGCTGGTGTTGCAGATAGTTCTGGATCCGAAGGTGATAATGTTCTGTCAGTATCTATTAGTTCTTCAAGAGATGTTTGGATTCTTGATTCGGGTTGCACTTACCATATGTGCCCCAATAGGGATTGGTTTGTTTCTTATCAGTCCATTGATGGGGGTGTTGTCTTGATGGGTAATGTGTCCTGTAAGGTTGTTGGTATTGGTACTATTCGGATTAAGATGCATGACGGTATTGTCAGGACTTTAAAAGATGTTCGCCATGTTCCAGATTTGAAAAAGAACCTGATATCTTTGGGTACTCTTGACTCACAGGGCTATAGGTACATAGCTGAAGGTGGAGTTTTGAAAGTTATTAAGGGTGCTCTGGTGGTTATTAAAGGGCAATTATCTCGTGGTCTCTATGTGCTTCAGGGTAGCACTGTCATTTGCAGTGTTTCAGTCTCATCCTCATCAGATCAAGATTCAGATACGACTCGCTTATGGCATATGCGGTTAGGGCATATGAGTGAGGCAGGAATGTCCATTTTGAGCAAGCGGGGTTTACTTGGTGGTCAGAAAACTGGGAAGCTTGATTTCTGTGAGCATTGTGTTTATGGAAAGCATCGCAGAGTTAAGTTCAGTACAGCCATCCATAAAACGAAAGGTACTGTTGATTATATTCATTCAGATCTTTGGGGTCCTTCTCGTGTTGCTTCCAAGGGTGGTGCCCGGTATATGTTGACTTTTATTGATGACTTCTCTCGTCACGTTTGGGTGTATTTTTTGAAAAATAAGAATGATGTGTTTTCAAGATTTGTTACATTTAAGGCTTGTATTGAAAATCAAACTGGCAAGAAGATCAAGCGTTTGAGAACTGACAATGGTTTGGAATTTTGTGAGGGTCAGTTTAATGAGTTCTGTGAAAGGAATGGCATAGTGAGACACCGCACTGTGCGTAATACACCACAACAGAATGGAGTTGCAGAACGTATGAATAGGACTATTTTGGAAAGAGCTCGCTGTATGCTCTTTCAAGCTGGTTTGGATAAATCCTTTTGGGCTGAAGCTTGTAACCATGCCTGTTATTTGGTGAATCGGTCTCCATCAACTGCAATTGAATTGAAGACTCCGGTTGAGGTATTTTCTGGTACTCCTGCTAATTATTCTGATTTAAAGGTTTTTGGTTGTCCTTCTTATGCTCATGTTAATGATGGTAAACTTGAGCCTAGGGCATTGAAATGCATATTTTTGGGGTATCCTTCTGGGGTGAAGGGTTATAGATTATGGTGTGTTGAACCCAAATCACCTAAATTTTTAATTAGCAGAGATGTTAAATTTGATGAGTTTTCCATGTTGGAAAAGAAAAAAGAGTCTGTTGTTGCAGGTAAAGACCCCGGTGTTAATGAGCAGGTGGAGCTTGAGAGTGGAGCTCCTAGTCAAGTGCAAGAGAGCACTTCAGATCAGCCATTTGTGGATGAGGTAGATGATTCTGCTCCTGATGTAGCAGAACAGCAACAAGAGCAACCATACAGTATCGCTAAGGGTAAAGGAACAAGAGAGATTCGACGCCCTCAGAGGTATGCAGATGCAGATTTAGTTTCTTATGCATTGTCTGTGGCAGAGACTATTGGGGTGAATGAACCTACTAGTTATCGTGAAGCTGTCACTTGTGATGAGTCTGCTCAGTGGTTAGTTGCTATGAATGAAGAGATTGAGTCACTTCATAAGAACCATACTTGGGAATTGGTAAAACCGCCTAAGGGTCAGAAGATTGTTGGAAACAAATGGGTCTTCAAGAAAAAAGAAGGTATACCTGAGGTTGAAGCAGCTAGGTTCAAGGCACGTGTTGTTGCAAAGGGCTATTCTCAGAAAAAGGGTATCGACTTCAATGAAGTATTTTCACCCGTTGTGAAACATAGCTCCATACGTGTATTGCTTGCTATGGTTGCGCTGTTTGACTTGGAATTAGAACAGCTTGATGTCAAGACAACTTTCTTACATGGTGAGCTTGAGGAACAAATTTACATGCATCAGCCAGAGGGGTTTGTTATTTCAGGAAAGGAAGATCATGTTTGTTTATTGAAAAAGTCATTATATGGTTTGAAGCAATCTCCCAGGCAATGGTATAAACGGTTTGATTCTTTTATGATTGATCATGGTTACTCTAGGAGTGATTATGATAGTTGTGTTTATCATAAAAGGTTCTCTGATGGTTCAATTGTCTATTTGTTGTTATATGTTGATGACATGCTTATTGCTTCTAAGAATAAGTTTGAGATTCATAAATTAAAGTCTCAACTTAGTGGTGAGTTTGAGATGAAAGATTTGGGTGCAGCAAAGAAAATTTTGGGCATGGAAATTTACAGGAATAGACAAGCAGGCAAGCTTTATTTGTCTCAGAAAAGTTACATTGAAAAGGTTCTTGAACGTTTTGGTATGAAAGAGTCTAAACCTGTGAGTACGCCACTAGCTGCGCATTTTAGGCTTTCTTTGGATTTGTCGCCACAGTCAGAAGAAGAAGAGAAGTACATGTCTCAGGTTCCATATGCTAGTGCCGTTGGTAGTTTGATGTACGCTATGGTTTGTACTCGTCCAGATATTTCACATGCAGTTAGTGTTGTTAGTAGATACATGGGTAACCCTGGAAAGGGTCATTGGCAAGCAGTGAAATGGATACTTCGGTATTTGAGAGGCACTTCTAGTTTTGGTTTGGTATATGATGGGAGTTCTAATACTGGTTGCAGTGTTATTGGTTATGTGGACTCCGATTATGCTGGAGATTTGGATAAGAGAAGATCTCTGACAGGTTATGTTTTCACTCTTTCTCATTGTGCCATTAGTTGGAAGGCTACTTTACAGTCTACAGTTGCCTTGTCCACTACAGAAGCAGAGTATATGGCAGCAGCAGAAGCAGTGAAAGAAGCCATTTGGCTTAGAGGTTTGGTTTGTGATTTGGGTTTACAGCAGGATACTTCTGCTGTATTTTGTGATAGTCAGAGTGCGATACACTTGACCAAGAATACCATGTTTCATGAGAGGACCAAACATATTGATGTCAGATATCACTTCGTTCGTGACATTGTGTCTTAGGGTACTATTATTATTAATAAGATAGCTACTGCAGAGAATCCAGCAGATATGTTGACCAAACCAATTCCAGTTAACAAGTTCAAGCATTGCTTGGACTTGATTGGTGTTTGTAGTAAATGATCGCCCTTCGGGGTATTTGGACGACGGCCATTTGACATTCCGAGGAATTTTGCATTTGAAGAAATTGGTTCCATTTTTAAGCCAAGGTGGAGATTTGTTATTTAATTGTGGCTTAAAATTAAGGGCATATTTGTAATTTCCCCTTATTAAAGAAACCCTAGTACAATGTATATATATTTGTGGTTGCTGCCGCTGGTGTATTGTGATAAAAAGAAAATCTTGCCGCTTGAGAGCAAATGAGGTGGATATAGAAGAAGTCGTACAAGATGGAGAAGAAATAAGAAGAATTGGAGAGAAACCAAGTAAGTTACTCATCAGCCATTATTATTATTCAGAAGAAAAATAACTTCTTGAATTAATCTTGAATTAATCACAAGTTGCAACTATTGTGATTAATTTAGTAAGTCCAATAAGCCCAGTACTCCTTTGTCTTTTGGTTACTGTTCGTGAAGCTTATTTTGAAGAGAGGATCGGTTATTCTTACAAAGTGATATTAGTAAGATTGTATTTATTACTCTTGCTATTTTGTTTATTGCTTTTGAACAACAGTGACATATATGTGGGTGTATTTGGGGTTTGGTATTTTGAGTGGCTTTTGAATATTGGTGTTTGTATTCTCCATTTGGATTTGATAGTGGATTTTTTCCTCGGTGTGCCGTCGTCAGTGGAGTAGACTTTTCACATTGAAAGGTCGAACCACTTAAATCATTGTGTGCCATTTATTTTTCTTATTGCTATTATTTTGCCGTTATCCAAAATTAATTATTTGTGCAACTAAATTGGACCCGAACTACGCTTCCGCAAGCGCCGATTTATAACACAATCTATCTTTGCTACAAACTTAGTCCAACCCAGACTAGGCAAACGAAAAAGGGGCTCGATGCTTCAACCAGGGGAGCTACCAATTGGTTCACCGTATGCATAAAATTAATGTATGAATTTAGTGACGTAACACTTATTAATTATTGAATATAAAGTTTGTAATGTGTGAATGAAGTGATTGTGAGATTACACATTAATAAAGAATCAATTAAATTGTAATATGTAGATTGATATATACATAAAATTATGATTAAAAATATTTTTGTTTTATTCAAAATGGTTTGAGGATAAAACGAGTTTAAGAACAAATACATATAATGATGCTTTTATTAGCAAACACATAAAGGGGTTTTGGAGCTATTTTGAGTTATAAAAAGGCTTCCGATAATTATTTTTTCGTTTGATCAATGTTCTCATAAACCATATAAAAAATAAAATAAAAAACTAAGTTGACACAATCCTTAATGTATAATTGTGAAGCGCCAGACTTACTACAATTTCTTGTGTCCAATTGATGAGGACAGTCACGCTCTAAAATTTCTTGGTAGCCTAACTTTGATGAGAAATCCAAATTGCACATAGCCACATACTTCTACAGGTGAAAGCAACACAAATTTTAATGATGATGTTTATTTTGAAATTAATAATTTATCTGACTTAATTTTGATGAAAATGTAGGTACCGATATGAAGGATACATTAATTTCCAAAATAAAGTCGAGCTTTGACAATACGTGATCTGAAAAAGAAAAATTAAATACATAAATAAATAAATGATAGTAAAGTTACTCGGAAAAGAATTTTCAAAGAAATTTGTTCATCATGTATGGGACCGATGTTAGTACCTGTATATAAATGTGAATATTCATTAATTTTCTTTAATGAAGTATTTGTATATAACAGCTATGGATATAGACATAAATACTCAACATTTTAAATTAGAACAAAATTAGACTAACAAAATTGAACGGCTAGACACAAAAATTGAACAATAAAAAAATCAAAAATTCTTAATAATATGTACTAAAAATAAAATTATAATTTCGAGAGATCATCATAAATTATAAATATTAAATGGAGTCTACTCAATCCTATTTTCTAAGAAATTATGACCATGGACTATTCTTAATAAAAGTCGAACACGTGACTATCCTTATCATTGAGTATGTAGTTAAGTATTTATGTGTGTATATATATTAGTTAAAAAAAATTATTTTACTATTTTAATTTTTTTCTTTGATTCATTTTTACATTATATTTTAAATAAATAAAAAATTAATTTTCTAATTCTTTCAAATTAAGTGTGAAAAAAATAATATTTAGAGTTTTTATTGAATATGATAATCATTATATTAGTATAGTTCTTACTGAATGTAATATTTATTTTATTATCATATTTAAAGTTTTAAATATTATATTATCATATTTAAAGTTCTTATTTAAGTATAATTCTTATCAATATTATGTTTAGAGTTCTTATTTAATGTGATAATATATCATAAAAGGGCAACTAATGTCAATAGTTTAAAATATATGATAATTATGTTTAAAAAATTATTAAACCTGATTCAGACTTTTATATATAGTATAAATTAAAACCATGTGTCTTGCTTATGAATTATTTTACTTATCTTAATTTTTTTCTTTGATTAATTTCTACATTATATTTGAAATAAATTTGAGATTAATTTTCTAATTTTTTTAAATTAATTGTGAAAGTAAAATAATATTTAGAATTTTTATTAAATATGATCATTGTATAATTCGAGTTCTTATTGGATGTAATCGTTATACGGTTATCATGTTTATAATTTTTATTTAAGTGTAATTCTTATTTCAATATTATGTTTAGATTTCTTATTTAATGTGATAATATATCATAAAAAAGTAACTAATTTAATAATTTAAAATATAGAGATAATTTTGTCCAACAAATTATTAGGCATAATTATGACTTTTATATATATAACTTTTATATATTGTATAGATATAAATATAAATATAGATATAGATTAGTAAATTGTAACTGCAAATGCATGTTTTATACAAATAATATTTTATATGTTATTAAATATTTATTAAATTTGTAATTAAAAACTCAAAAATATTAAAATTAAAATAATATAATGTGTTATAATAAAAATTAATTAATTAATTAATATAACATGAATTAATAAATTAATAAAAAATTTGCAAATAAAAATTAACAGTTTATTTTATTATATTTGACATTGTAAATAGACAAATTTATATTTATTTATGTTATATATAAAAATTTAAATTATGTTTAATAATTTTTGAACAAAACTATCTTATTTTTTAAGTTATTGAGATTGATTACTCTTTAGAATTATATTATCAACATAATTTAATTATTACATTTAATAAAAATTTTAAATATTAGCATCAAACAAATATCACGATAATAAAAACTCTTAAAAATGCAATGGATTAATAAGAAATATTATAAATTGTATGGACCTTGCTATTCCATGTTCTGATAAGACAGGATTGAAAAATAAATCTCTTTCACTCTTGACACCAAACATATTTCCCATGGTTGGATGTAATGTAATTGATTCAGTACATTATATTATTTAATTTGCCCAAACATATGTAATATAATGTAATCAATTACATGTGTATTGGTAATAAGGATTACACACTGTGAGACACTGAAACGCGTTTACATTACTGAACAGTGACTCTTCATGCGTTTGAAACGCGTAACAGCCAGCTCCGGCCAACGCCATCCATCGCGTCCCATTCCTGCGCTGGCGGCGTCATCGTCCAGCCTTGCGTCGCCCACCTCGCGTCGTCCAGCCGTCGTGCGCCAGCGTTGTCCATCGCGAACCGTCCCTCGCCGTACGTCGTGTTTGGGTTTCGTTTTTTTTTTATTGTATTTTTTTTTACTGAAATTATATTTTTTATTAAAATTGTTATAAAATTATTATTTTTTTCTGAATGTATTTTTTTTAAAATTGTATTTTTTTCTGAAACTGAAATTGTATTTTTTTTTATTAACTGTTGTTATGAAATTTTATTATTTTTGAAATTTTATTTTCTGAAATTGTATTTTTAAAATAATTATATAATTTTTTTTTCTATTCCATTACATTACAGTTGTCAAACCAAATACTTTAATACTGATTTCTTTTTTGATTACATGTGTAAACCAAACACTGTAATCGTAATACTGATTCATTTACATTACATTCCATTACGATTACGATTACGATTACATTCAGCGAACCAAACTCCACCATTAGGTCCACTTAATGCAGTGAGTTTGAAAATAATAATTACTAGCAGTAGAGAAACAATAACTATTTAAGGGTGACTCTTTTAAGATTTTTTTTTCGATTAAAATTAAATTTTATTAATAAAAATTAAAAATACAATTTAAATCAATATTTTGTTGCGTTTGTGGTAAGGGTGTTAATTCGTGCGAGCTGGGTTAGTTTGAGCTTATCCAAACTAACAGGCTAGTTTGAGCTGATCCAAACTAACCCAGTCCAAATTAGTTCAACCCTAGCTCAATTCAAATTTAATTCGAGCTAGCAAATATGAGTCTGAATCCAAACCAAACACAAACAAGTTGGTCCAAACTAGTCCAAATTTTTAATTATATATATTTTTTAGTTAATATGAGTTTTTTTATTAAAAAAAATATGTTTAATAATTAAAGCTCAAACAACATTACATAAAACAATAATATATATATATATATAAGAAAAAATTAATTATTAAAGCAAAAGTCAATTATTAAATTAATTAGGCAATGAGTAAATACATTAAACCCCACTCATGCAAAAGTTAGAAGTCGTCATGCCCTTATAAAAACTCATATTTAGAATAAAAAGTTATCAAGTTCAAATAAAATTTTTTATAGCTATTAAACAAAATAAATAGAGATGAATAGATTAAATAAATATACTTACTAAAAATTGAATAATTAAAGTAAATTAAAATATTACACGAGAATATAACTTTTTTTATATACTCAAGAATAAAATTTTGACTATTATATAATATATAAGCCTCAAAAAAATGAACAAGTAGAAAAAAGAATAATATAATATAAGTATCGATTTAAAAATAGAAACTTCATAATAGTAATTTAAATTAAATATAAATATTTTTTTTTGTTTAAAGAGTTAGGTAGATTCAAACGCTAAATGTATTAACATCAAAAAATGTAGCATAATATTGTGACAAAATAAATAAATTATAATTATTTATTCATTATCAGTTTCTTTTTCAAAAGAAAACGGTTTAAAAATAACTAATATATAATAAAAGAGAAGTAATAACAGAAATAAAAAATTATTTTAATTTTAATACAATCTTTTATATTTTTTATTTAAAATTTAATTTAATTTATGTTTGATTTTTTTTTTAAATTTAAATTTAATTCAATGCAATCAGTATAAATTGTGACCCTAATTTGTGGCGCTAACAACTCAAACTTTATTAATTAACTACCCGAACATATATATATATATATATATATATGATGTGTGTAAAAAGCAATATACATGAATCAATACGATAAACGGCATTCGACTGAAATCAGTGGCAATTGAAACGTAAACAGAGGCGGTAAAGCAGGGGCATCTTCATGTTAGTTTGTTGCAAGACACCAATAGTGAAGTATTTTTTTTTTACCTCAGTTTCTATAAAGAAGTTACTTTAATTATTATTTTATTTTATTTTTATTATCCTAAATTAATAAGATAGATTTATTTATTGTATTTTTTTAATAAGAGAGATTAATTTAAGTATAATTGAGTATTTGAATATTGAGTGAGCTATTGACGATTGTACTCTTCTTTAATAAATATAATAAAATTTGTTTGGTGCCAACTTCAACAGTAAATTAAATAGTCACATTAATTATTAAATCACTTAAACTCTTATGCTCTTTATGTCGATAATTTTTCATTATTTCTATGGTACTCATTGCTATTATTTTATAACTTTTGCATTATTAATTTAATGGAAAATAACAAAACTAACACCCCCTAAAAATTATAATAACAAAACTAGCACCCCTGTGTTCAATTAAAATTGAACGACGATAATTTAGACTCGTTCAATATTATCCGTTCAATTAGAATTGAATGACGACAATTAGACCTATTTAATATTGAACGTTCAAATTGAATATTGAACGTTCAATATTAAACGTTCAATTTTAATTAAACACAGGGGTGCTAGTTTTGTTATTATAATTTTTAGGGGTGCTATTTTTTGTAATTTCCCTTAATTTAATCTTGGTCAACAACAAGTCATCCAAAATTGTTGGATTTTCCCTGATTTTCCTTTTCCAAAGTAAAAATATAGTTTGTCTTTCAATAGTTCTCCTATTTGGAAAACTATTGTCGTGTTCTGAAATCGAAGGATAACAAGTTTACCTTAATTTCACTTAAAATATATAGAGGGGGTCATCTTTATTACCTTTTATAAACTCCATTACCTCTCGTATCTCACTTTTTATCATGAGGGGATCAATTTATAATTTTGCAATCTATTTAAATTGGTTTCTTTTCTCTATTTCCTTGTTTTTGTTTCATTGCACAGAAACAACATTCTCATTTCAGATTATGATGAGGCAAATTTGGTTTTGGCTTGAAATTCTCTTTGGTTTACTCGTCTGCTTCTTTGCTGAACCTAAAGCCTCGGCTTATGTGCCAGCAAATGCCTTCATCTCATGGAACAACAGTGATTTAGCTTACAACTCTGTTAACACAGGATCCAAAAGAGTCAACATCATACTCCTGAGTGGAAGGGAATCCGGTGATTATGCACCAGTTTTTGCATTCGGTTTCCACCGGCAAACTTCCAACTCTTATTTTCTGGCAATTTTAATTCTTTACATCGACTATAGTAGACAGTATGGGGGGATTAGCGAAGACGGCGAACCCATAGTAGTATGGTCTGCTAATCGCAACCATCCAGTAGGTGCTAAGGCAACCTTAGAGCTCACTAAATCAGGCTTTTTATTGAAAGCTTCCGATGGAACTCTCATTTGGTCCACAAAAACTAAATCTGTAATAGCAGCCATGAACTTGACTGAAATGGGTAACTTGGTGCTCCTTGATAAAAGCAATACTACAATTTGGCAATCTTTTGATCACCCAACAGACACCTTACTCTATGGGCAAAAGTTGAAGGAAGGAATGGAGCTTATATCTAATGCTTCTCCCCAAAATTGGACTGAAGGTTTGTATTCTTTCTCTATCACTCACAGAGGGCCTTCAAATGCTTTAAGGTCCAGTCCTCCACAGCTCTATTATAACTATAGCGATTTGAGTACCTTTATCCAAGAATCACCGAGCAAAATACAAAGTTATGCTGCATTGGCTAATGGAAACTTTTTTTACTATTTTGCAAACGGTTCAAGTTTTTTTCGGTGGTTTAATACACCTTCAGCGCCACAATTGACGACGTTTTCCTTCATAAAACTTGAGCATACTGGAAATTTAATGGCTACTGATACATCTGATAACAAAAAAAATCTTTTAACAATAGATGATTGTGGTTATCCCACGTTTTGCGGGAAGTATGGTGTTTGTCAGGATTCACAGTGTACTTGTCCAGGAACGGGAAATGGGACAAAATATTTTGAGCAAATAGACCCAGATAAACCCAAACTTGGCTGTCATCAAATTACTAGCTTGTTCTGCGAGAAATCCCAGGTCCATCATCATAAACTTTTAGAGCTTAGAAATATTTCGTTCACCTCCTACATAGAAGACAAGTCATACCATGAAAATATAGATTCAGAGAGATGTAAACAAGCTTGTTTAAAGAATTGCTCATGCAAAGCAGCTTTTTTCCAATATGGTTCCAATCTCTCTTTTGGATATTGCTATTTCCTACCTGAGGTCTATACCATTACAAATATCGCTACCTCGAAAACAAATTTCGAAGGTGAATATAACAACTCAATTGCATACATTAAAGTGGTAGATGCAACTCATCAGAGAAAAAGGAGAAAACGAGATATAATAATATCTGGATGTAGCATTGGAGCTATCTTCATTCTATTTTTTCTAGGAATAACTCTGATCTTGTTTCGAAAGAAGATAAATACTAGTAAAGACAAGGCTGATTATATAGAACAACTTCCTGGAATGCCCACAAGATATTCATTTCAAGAAGTAAAATTCATGACACAGAACTTCTCGAAAAAGCTTGGTGAGGGTGGATTTGCATCAGTTTTTGAAGGAAGTCTATCAGATGGTATAAAAGTTGCAGTCAAACGTCTTGATGATTTTCGCCATATGAAGAAATCGTTTTTAGCTGAAGTTCAGACAATTGGAAGAATTCATAATGTTCACTTGGTAAGATTAATGGGATTTTGTGTGGACAAATCTCACATGATGCTTATTTATGAATTCATGGATAATTGTTCATTGGATAGATGGATATTCAACAAATCCCTTGGGTTTGTGCTTGATTGGCAGCAAAGAAAAAAGATCATCCTTGACATTGCGAAAGGATTAAAGTATCTCCATGAAGATTGCAGTCATAAGATACTTCACCTTGATATCAAGCCTCAAAACATCCTTTTGGACATCAACTTCAATGCAAAAGTTTCAGATTTTGGGTTATCAAAGCTAATTGACAAGGACCAGAGCAAAGTTGTAACAACTCTTAAAGGAACTCTTGGTTATTTGGCTCCAGAGTGGTTGAGTTCAGTAATCACCGAGAAAGTAGACGTCTACAGTTTTGGTATCTTGATGTTGGAAACTTTATGTGGAAGAAGAAACTTCGATGCCACTAGGCCAGAGGATGAAAAGCATTTACTTGCTCTTTTAAAGATAAAGTTTGAAGAAGAGAAACTACTCGATCTAATTGATAACAAGAGTGGACAGGAAACAGAAGTAGTGAAAATGATGAGCCTTGCAGCCTGGTGCTTGCAAACTAATTATTCAAAGAGGCCTTCTATGTCAGTTGTGGTTAAAGTCTTAGAGTGCTCAATTGATCTCGATGAAAACCACAACTATAGATTTTCCAATATCAATTCAGCAAACAGAAGTGCAAATGTTGGAGAGTGCAGTGAGGTGGAATTCACGTGTACTTCTACTCCACCATTGCCTTCAATAGTGTCAGGACCTCGGTGAGGTTTTAACGTCAAATTATGGGCTTCTCTTGAATAAGTAATGTAAATTACTATTTCTTGTTTTTTCCTTTAAGTTTTAATAATTGATCAATTGTGGGATTTGTGGTAGTGATCAAACTGTGTTTCTCATTTGATCAACTTTGATGTTCAATTTTTTTTTCTTCTTTTCTTTTCTTTGTATCTTTAATTCTACAAGTGTCTTGCTAGCTAATATTACTTTGGTTTAGATCAAGGTTCCATCCTGCAATTATAGTTGCGAACAAAACTTATTAGTGTCTTTCTTGAAGTTTAAAATTTGACTTCCATTCCCACAAGGTGATAGTTAAAAGTCAGCATGAGCATGACCTTACTGTTGATTATTTTCCACAAGGTAATAGTTATTAGTGAACGACATTGGTGTAAATTATTTACCACAAGGTGATAGTTACATGCAGGCATTAAAAGGTTGAAAGAAAAGACAAGACAGAAATACACGCTCACTGATACTATGAAATTGACGCAACTTAACTAACTCGTTTAGTTAATGGCTCAAAAACAGCAACACAGTTTACTAATAAATAAGCTAACATAACTTACTATCATTAATCTGGACACCCCATAATCAATGTCCATACACAAAAATTGTCAAATTGTCACCCATAATCAATGTCCATACACAAAAATTTCCTCAACCATATAAACATTGCTTCTTTTTTATCTTCTACCAAATTTACATAAAAATTTTTCTATATCATTTCAATTACTCATCATATATATTAACATATAAAAGTTTACAATATTAATATCTTTAATTAAAACTTTATCAAAAATTCAACTTAATTTAATTCAAATGCGTACGCGTTTTAGTATTTGAGTTTTTAAATATATACAAAAATTATGTAGATATAGAACACATTCAATATTTGCAGTTTTCATTTTGTAAAAGCTTGTAGAAAGCTCTATGCACTTTTTTTTTTTTTTATTTATGAGTATTACTACTGAAAGTTGTAATGATTTAAATGTAAAATATGTACGTTATCCACTTGAATCTGTAACTATACAAGATAGCTTTCAACATGACAATTCACGATTTTTGCAAGGAATATCATGGTATGGTTGTAACAAATTATATTTTATGTCCCCAACTTATTGGAATGGTTGTAACAAATTTGGCCCCAATCTTGATTTGTTAAAAAAATGCCTCTAACTTAATTGTTATTTTACATTCAAGAACTTTAATCCATTTTGTCAACAAGTCTAATAGAAAATAATACGTAATGTTCAATTTTTACTTGACAAGTGTTATTTTATATTATTTTCATTAAAAGAATGAACAAAAATTAGATGTAAGTCCCTAAACGCAACACAAACCATTAGGTCCGGAGACTTTTTTTTAAACAAATTAAAGGTTTGGGACAATTTTTAAATAAATTAAATATTTAGGGTAAATTTGTAAATGTTTCAATAAATTAGGGACATAAAACATAATTTACTTATTATTCAATGTTATGGTATTATTATTTCATCTGAATTAAAGCTGATGTTGACGTTTGTTAACTCCAAATATATGAGTCATCCATGTTAAGTTATTTAAATATTTATATACGTTGGTAGTGTATGTAAATTTCCGTATTTGCTTATTTTCTTAGTATCTATTTTTTGTGTTAGGTTATATTTATATGTTATGTTTGCCATAAATATGATATTTAATTAACATAATTAGTGTATTATTGTTCATTTACATTTATTAAAATTTTATAAACTTTTTTAATAATTTTTTTTAATTTAATTTTTTTTTAAATATCTATTGATATGATAATATCATTAATATTTTTTAAAACTAAAATCTCAATATTTATATTTGATATTTTTGTGTATGGCTGTGTGAAGGCATCTAATTAATATTCCATTCTTTTTTATTCATGTAAGCATATATAGTATAACGTAAAGACTTTAGGAAAGACTTGCAATTAATTGTGGGAGGACTTGAAGACTTATGTCAATTTTAAAGAGACTTTAAAACTTTAAAATAGTTTTTTTTTCCATCAAAATTTATTTTAAAGAGCCGTTAAAATATTACACTATTTGTAAATATATATCTTATGTTTAATATTGCTGCTCATTTTTTTTATTTTTTATTTTTAAAAAATAAAAATAAATATATAAAATACTGTTTTAATTTCTATTTTAAATTAATTTTGACTAAAATTTGTAATTATAGTGAAAAAAAATATTATAATATTTATTAGTATGATATTTAGTGTATTTGAACAGACATGAAAAATAATGTGAAATTTTACTACTTTGAAGCAAAAGTTGCACTATTTCAAAGTTTTTGGCTAGAGTTTGCACAGGTATACGATTAAGGGTTAAGTCTTCTACGAAGTTTCTATGAATTTTGAAGTTATTTATTTATTTGTGGAATACATACAACTGGAGTAAACTTTTTGGACTGCTAAAAATTGAGGTCCGTTTTTTAGAATAAATCAAAGAGATGTTTCGTTTTAGAGAATCAAAACGAAAATTGGTGGCTAATGGGTATGAATTTGTTTTTCAATTTGAGATTAAGGCTAATATGTTTATTACCGTGAGTGGGGTGAAATTATTTTCTTGCATTTCAATAGACTTAAAATACTATTTTTGTTTCTTTGCAAATTGTATACATTAAAATAATAATTGCTATTTTTCAGTTGGCTCATTTTAGTAATTCTTGATGACTAAAAACACATTTCAAACATAGGGGACTACACGCACATTTTATCCAATTCTTTATTCAGTTGTAGGTAGACACAAATTTTCAACTCTATGTTGATAAAGCAATCTTCTAAACTTCTTGATAGAGCTGTGCATATTATTTGTTAATATTGAACTAAAATCAAAATTGAATTAACAAAGTCCATTTATAAAAATTAATAGATTCGATGCAATAAAGATAAGGAGTGTCCAAAAATCAAACCAAACCAATCAAAATTGATAAACCGAACCGAACAGTTTTAGAAATCAAACAGTTCGGTTTGGTTTTTTTCCTTCAAACTGTTTTACTAACAATTTTGTCCAATTATACGAATTTTTAAATAAGATCGGACCGAACTGAATCGTTATTTAAAATTATTTTTAATATATTATTCTAAAATACATACATACATATATATATATATATATATATATAATCCCGACCGGACCGTGGACACTTCTAATAAAGACTATAAAATGAATAAAATTGAACCCTTTGGATTGGATTATATTGGTTTTTGAGTTTTAATTTTTTGTGGCACATCCAACTTTCGATATTTATTTTATGAAGAAGAAAATAACCATTTTTCGTTGAACCATAATTTGTGATATGCTCTTCAAAGACCATACTTACTTTCTTTTCCTTGAACGAATACCATGATTTTTATCTTTCTTCGATTGTTGTTCCACGTTAAATAGAAACAGAGAATGAGAATCTAAGCAAAAAATTTTATTTAATAAAAAACATATATATATATATATATATATATATATATATATATATATTACATAGTACAATTATTCATCATTCATTACATTATTCTTTTTTTAACAATAATAATAAAGTATTATTATAATTTCTATTTTATCATCTTTGATTAAATCTATTTAAATTATACCGCAAAAAGAATAGTGTGATAGTTATTGTAATAAGTTGGAGATAAAAAAAGAGTAAAAATTATACTATTTTAATGCAAAAGTTATACTATTTTAAAGATTATGGTTCAATTTTACGCAAATATACGCTCAAGGGTTATGTCTTCTATGAGATTTCTAAGAAATTTCACATAATTGAGTGAAATTGAAGGTAATTAGACTATGAAAGACCTTAACTCAAACTTTTTGACCAAAAGAGGTGGATTAAATGAAGAAGGAAGAGATAGAATAGGAAAAAATGGGAGAAAAATAATACAAAAAATAGAAAATTCTGCAATACTACAAGTGAAATATACGGTTTGAAATTAGGAGTCATAAAATAATAACACGTGTTATATTTAATTTTTGAATCACCTATTGAATAGATAGAAGTTAAACTAAATTAATATCACTTGTATAACAGGTAATCGATTTTCAACGTCAAATTTATTATTTAACGTAATTCACCATCACCACTAGACTAGGTTTTGAATTTTATACAGTGTTACGGCATAGTTAATCAAAACATAGCAGTTATTGTATCGTACTACTCTTTCGATTAGTAAGAGTCGTTCCATCATTTATTCTAAAATATCGGAAAAGAAAACTTCAAGAAGAGAAATGTCTATTAGAATTTGGAAATAATTGTTTGTATTCAAAGCATTTGTTAGGTTTAGGGACAATTTCAAAGTATTGATTGAATTTTCATTAAGTTGTCTTTAAATTCAACAATTGTCTCATTCAGATACGATAATTGGTCTATACACAACAATAGAGAAACATGTTAGGTAAAAGCTTTTTTTTTTTTTTTTTCATTCTGACAAATTCTTATTTCTTGTGAGAATTTATGTTAATTGTGATTTGTTTATATTACTTAAGGTATCAAATTATGTGATTATGGTTGCAAACACAATCTAACATATGAATTTACTAGTTTTGCAAATAAGATTCATTAGAATTTGTTTATGTAATTCTTATATGTTAGTATAAAAATAATTTCTTATATTTGTGTTTTATTTAGTAATAATGATAATATTATCTCTTATTTTTTAATAAGAGATAATTGTTCTTTTCATAGAATTTGTAGAATAAATTTCACATGATTTTGCAAACTTTATAATCATTTATGGAATATAAAATTGTCTAAAAAATTGATAATTGTTATCATATGTTTATTATTTTATTAATAAAGACAATCATATATCTTATTTATTAGGAAAATATAATTGTTTTCTTGATGCAATAATGATTTATTAGATTTTTTTTTTTAAAAGGGCTCTAAAGTCCCCTTCTTTTTATTAATAAAGAGAAAACACACTCACACACTCAGGTAAGATTCGAACTTGGGTTCCTGGTAGGGGATTGGGAGTCTTACCACCTGAACCACAAGAGTAGATTATTTATACTAATTTACAAGCTATTCAGATAGGTTATAAGTTTACTTATTAAATAAGTTTCTATTTATAAGGTATTTTGAAATCAATGGCTTAAATAAAATATAATAATCTAACGGTTAAAAATAGTCTCAGTATGATACTAGTGTGGTACTACATAACATCCTAAAAAATACTTCTAAAAACACACCTCAAATTTTCAAAATATGCTTTTAAGTTTTTTTTTTTTATCACACTATATTGTCCTTTGTTATTTTCTTTTTGGAAAATATTTCATGTAAAAAAGTCACAAGAAAGAATATTTTTTTTATTTTATTTTTTTGAAATTGTCTCAGTATGGAAAAAAAAAATTAGGTTCTTACCTCAACATTCTTTATAATAGACAAAACATTAAAGATTTGTATGATGATATTAAAAATTACTTTATGTAATTAAATTTGAAAAGTTTTAAACAAAAAGTATTCATAAAAAATTCATCAATTACAATAGACAATTTTTACAATATAATGTTTGTTTCATATTTAAGAAATTTGGATGTGTGTACATTTTCATAAAATTGAATTAAGTTAATCTTTTTTCTCCGGTGCCTTTTTAATTTTTATAGTGGGCCTCTTATAGAATGGTGATGGCTTGATGCTTTTTTCCTCTCTTTTTTTTTTTTTAGAAAACTATAGATAAATTTCTTTTCCTTCATGTTCTGGGTGATTTTTCCTTCTAATTTTATTGTATTTTGATTGGTTTTTCCCTTTTTTATCTATGTTTTTTGGGGATTGCTTTGTTGGTGGTGTAATTTTTGTTTCATTTTTGTGTGGTTAGAACTTATTTGTGGTCCTTGCCTTGGGTTATTAACTTTAAGCCACATCAAGTACAGTCTTTTCAGTTTTTTCCGAGCAACAATTAATTTTTTAGCATGTGTAACATTTCGGTTTTTAACAAAACAATAAAGGTCTGAGATAATTCTTATTTTTAGGTTGTTTTATCCTGAAGACGACGGGACTGTAACTGCTTGCACAACTTAGACAGAGCTCCAAAATGTCTTAAAAGGAGGGACCTAGTTTGCGACTCAATTCAAACATTAACATTTGGTATCTTTGTTCCTTTTTATATCTTTGCTCCAACATCCCTTAATACCAATCATGTTCGTAGATAATGAAGAAATGGCATTAACCATGATGAATAATGGGTTAAATGTGAAAGATTTCAGACTTTTTAAGATCAAGGTTTCTAGAAAAATGTTGGTTTTTTTTTTTTTTTTTTTAAAAAAAGTTGTATCATGTAATAATATATAAGAATCAAGCATTAAGGTGATGAGAAAAAAAAAAAAAAAAAAGCGAATTTGAAAGGCTCAAGTATTTTCCTTCATTGATCTTTAGATTTTCTTGCTAAATTTTATTCTTGATTTTTCATGTAAATCTTTAATGTGCTTGGAAAAAATGGGCAGTAATATAGTTTTTTTTTTTTTTTTTTACCAACTATAGGATTCACACCGTAAAAATAATTGACTGAAGTTCTGATATTATATTAGAAGTTGTTGGTTACTAACTCTCATAAAAGCTTAAGCTGTTAGGAGGAGGGCCAATTATACTTTTATACATTCATCAATCCTCCACAAATGTTGGCTCTATGCACCAACCAAGCATGTCAAACACTTGCAACTTAACATCTCATAAAAGCTTAAGCTGTTAGGAGGAGGGCCAACTATATTTTTATACATTCATCAATCCCCACAAGTGTTGGCACAAGCATGTCAAACACTTGCAACTTAACAATTGGGGTTGCTAGGCCTTGAATATATGACCTCTAGCTTTGATACTATGTTAGAAGTCGTTGATCACCAACTTTCCTAAGAGCTTAAGAGGAGGAGGTCCAACTATATTTTCATACATTCATCGTAAAGAAAAAGTTACACTATTTCAAGTTTTTGGAGTTTGTGCAAGTATACGAATAAGGGTAAAGTCTTTTGCGAGGTTTCTATAGATTTTGAAGTTATTTATTTATTTATGAATACATACAAATAGAGTAATTTTTTGGACTGATAAAAAATTGATGTCTATTTTTCATAACAAATCAATGAGATGTTTCATTTTATGGAATCAAAACGAAAAGTGGATGGCTAATCGAAGAGGTATAGCAAATGGGTATGAATTTGTTTTTAAGTTTGAGATTAAGGCTAATATGTTTATTATTGTGAGTGTTGTGAAATAATTTTGTTGCATTTCAATAGACTTAAAGTACTGCTTTTGTTGTTATCAAAAAAAAAATACTACTTTTGTTCCTCTGCAAATTTTTATACATTAAAATAATAATTTTGTTTTTCAGTTGGCCCATTTTAGTTATTTTTGAAGACTAAAAACACATTTTCAAATGCAGAGGACTAAATGCACATTTCACCCTATTATGAGGGGGCTTCCCCACACTTTTTTCATAAAAAAAGAGTATAAAACAAGATGTATTAACATAGACCGTGAGTTATTGCTTAAATTGCATTTAATTGTGGGCAAGCATAATTAAATTTCCACCTCTATGTTGATAAAACAATCTTTTGAAGTTCAAGGTAGAGGTGTGCATATTATATGTTGTTATTGAACTAAATTTAAATTGAACTAACAAAGTAAGTTTTTAAAAATTAAACGATTCAATGCAATAAAGAATATAAAATGAACCAAAATTGAACCATTTGGATTGAGTTTAATTGGTTTTTGTGTTTTAATTTTTGTGATGTCTCCAACTTTCCATATTTATCTTGGATCAAAGAATTGATCCAACATATTTTAGATTGAATTTTAAACTTTTGAAACAAAAGGAATCTAATAAAAGGAAAAGTTATGACAATTTAAATTAATTGGTTTAAATTAAATAAATCAATTTGAATTGTTTAAACTTTAAAATGCCTAAATTTATCTGTGCATAATTTTTTTTAAAAAAGAAGACTTTATGGAAGACTTATAATTAGTCTGAGGATTAGAAGACTTGACGAGTGACAATATTTCTAACAAAGACTTATAATTGAGTGAAGACTTGACAATTATATGCTGAAGGGTCAAGTATTCTGCAATGTTTCTAGCAAGCTTTGTAGAATAGAGTGATAATGTGAAATTAAAAGTTGACCATTAAAACCAAGGAAAGAAGAAATAATTGAAGGGAAAAAAACAGAGGAAAATTATTCAAGTACTAAGAAACTAGGACTATATAAGATTATCACATTCAATCAACACTACAAATATCATCATTAAATAAATATTGCATTAATAAAGACTCTAAAAAAAATAGTAAATTAATACACAATATTATAATTTGTATAAAATATCTATATTTTATTATATAATATAATCTCTTTCATACATAGAGTTTCATTTTTAACCTCTTATAGAAAAGAAAATATATCTTCATTTTTTTATAATATAAATGAACATATATTTTTTACTGAGTGAGATTAAAAATAAAACTAATTACATAACTGAATCATTTATACATTAAAAAAATATCTACTTAGTATAAATAAAGAAACTAATATACTTAGAGCCGGCAATTTTTGACATGACCCGCGAACTCGACACGACCCACCCACGAAATAGTCAGGTTCAGGTTGAGCTTATATGTGTTGGGTTGTAAACAGGTCGACCTGTTTAACCCATTTAAAAAAATCAGGGTTGAATGGGTTAATTGGGTAACCCATAACCCGCATAAGTAACACAAGTAAATAACTAAAATTATTAAGGTATGTACTTAATTGTTTCTTATTTAATTATTTTGTAGGTTTATACTTTGAAATATTATTGAGATGATGTTTAAATTCATTTCATATTTTATTTTCTTATTTTTATCAATTTATAATAATATATTATTTAGTTTAATTTTGTATGTTTATATTATTAATTATTTATTTTAGACTTAAAACAAGTTTTTATTTACAAAGAATTTATGATATATATTTTTGTTAGACTTTTTTGTTATTATTTAAGACTTTAAAATATTAGATTTGATGTATCACAATATTTATGATTATTGATATTATTTTTATTTTATATTAGTTAATATTTTTACATTTTTTGTTAAAATAATGCTTAAATTGATTTAATTTTGGAGTCTAATTAGAATTTATAATGTTAATAGGTGACATAAATATATGTTGATACTCGATATAATATCTCTGATTTTTTATATTATAAAATATAATATATATTATTTAATATATTTATACGGGTTAAATGGGTCAACTTAGGTTGAGTTAGGGTTGTACTTTCTGACCTATTTGATAAATGGGTTAGGTCAGGGTCAATCTTACATGAGTCAGGTCGTAAACAGGTCGACCCAAACACGACACGATCCACCCGTTTGATAGCTCTAAATATACTCCTCGACCTACCAACACATTTATAATTTGTAAAGGGCAATATTGTCCATGTGCAGTTGTGGTGATTGGATCAAGATGTATGGACCCTGATATTCCATGTTCTGATAAGATAGGATTAAAAAATAAATCTCTTCACTCTTGTAATCAAGAATAAAAGAACTAATATAAAGGTTATTTATATCTACTAATAAAAAAGATAAAATAATATATTTAAAAAATATAAAATATACATTTTTAAAAATAAAATTATTATTTTATTTAAAATATTTTTTTATTAATTAAGTTTAGTGGAATGAATCGATTATAATTTTAATTAGTGAAGAGATATTATAAATAAAATAATAATTTAGTTTTTAAAATATATATTTTTTAATTCTATTTTTTTTTCGCTATTTTTTATTAATAGGTGCTGTATCAATTGTAACCAAGCATATTGGGTCCACTTAATTGAGTGAGTTTGAGAGTTTTGCATGTGGGAAAAGAAAGAAAGAAAGAAGGAAAAAAAAAAAAGTAACTAGCAGAAGAGAGAACAATATCCATTTAAGGGTGGCTGTTAAAACCTTAAGAATAGTGCTATATATATAAAATATATTATTTTATATATTAAGTAGTTATTAATTATTGGATATAAAGTTTATAATACAAAGATAAATTAATTGTGTAATTATTTATTAATAAAAAATCAATTAAACTCACGTGCATTTGAAATTTGAGAGTTTTGCATGTGGGAAAAGAAAGAAAGAAAGAAGGAAAAAAAAAAAAAAAAAAGTAACTAGCAGAAGAGAGAACAATATCCATTTAAGGGTGGCTGTTAAAACCTTAAGAATAGTGCTATATATATAAAATATATTATTTTATATATTAAATAGTTATTAATTATTGGATATAAAGTTTATAATACAAAGATAAATTAATTGTGTAATTATTTATTAATAAAAAATCAATTAAAATATAGCATATAAATTAATGTATACATAAAATTATGATTAAAAAATATTTTTGTTTTATTCAAAATAGTTTGATAAAAAAAATGTAAGAACAAACAAATATATTAATGCTTATATTAAGCACAAAAAGTATTTTTGACTTATTTTGAGTTATGAAAGTGCTTATGATAATTTTTTTTATCAATGTTCTCATAAACCATATAAAAATTAAAAAAAAAATGAAGTCGACAAAAACCTAAATAATTTGAAGCATCAAACTAATCTACAGTTTCTTGGGTCCAATTGGACAAATTATTACTTCAGACCAATAAAATTCAAGATTAGTATAAATATTATTATGAAAAGCATAAATATTTAATAAGTGATAGAGAGACAAAAAAAAATTATATCAGTATATTTTAAGAACAATGAATAATATATTGTCCAATTTATGAGGACACTCACTCTAAAATTTCTCGGTACTAGATTGTAAGCTTTAGTTTGATGAGAAATCCCAATTGCACATAGCCACATGCTTCTATAGGTGAAAGCAAAATGAGTATAGCTATGAGAGATTCACGAGGAAGTTTTACATGAGTTAAGCTCACGGATTATATAGAGAACCTTTTTATTAATTATTTTATATAGTTACATTTGTTTGTATATAAAAGGCTTCATTTTAAATAAGTACTAATAATATATTTTTAAAATTATAAAAACATACTATATCATACAAGTTAAATATAATGAGAATGGAAATTATTTTTTATTGAGTTATTACTTCAAAATAGAGGTATATATAGAAAATAAAATACAAGAGTCCTAAATAAAATAGAACTATGTACAACCTAGAACTTTATTACAGATAGACACATATACACTAATTACATGACTCACGCTAACACTCCCCCTCAAGTTGGAGCATACATATCGACCATGCCCAACTTGCTTAGTGAGTCATAAAATACCTTCTTGGAAACTCCTTTGGTGAGCACATCTGCAAGTTGCTTTCCAGTGGGAACAAAAGGAAAATTGATTAGTTTGGCAACTAGCTTTTCTTTTATAAAGTGACGATCAACCTCTACATGTTTAATGTGATCATGCTGTACTGAATTTTGTGATATATCAATGGTTGCTCGATTGTCACAATACAACTTTATAATACTTTTGGGTTCAAAACGCAAATCAAATAGCAAACTTTTTATCCATAACAATTCACATACCCCATAAGTCATACCTCTATACTCAGCCTCAGCACTGGATCGCGCCATAACTTTTTGCTTTTTACTTTTCCATGTAACCAAATTACCTCCAACGAAAGTGAAATAACCTGATGTCGACCTTCTATCTGTAATACTTCCTGCCCAATCTACATCTGTGAAGCCGCAAACTTCAAGAGGGTTGTTGTGTTTAGAGAACATTACTCCTCTCCCTGGAGCTGATTTCAAGTGCCTTTCATAAGTGCATCCATATGACTCTGACTCGGGTTATGCATGAACTAACTTACTACACTTACCGCATATGCAACATCTGGTCTAGTATGTGCTAAATAAATTAAGCGCCCAACCAACCTCTGATAGCGAGCTCGATCAGTTGGTACTTGATTTGGATACTCTGCTAGACAATGATTTTGCTCAATAGGAGTGTCAATAGGTTTGCAATCCAACATACCTGTCTCAGTTAGCAGATCAAGAATGTACTTTCTCTGACACAGAAAAATTCCTTCTCTCCCCCTAGTTACCTCAATCCCTAAGAAGTATTTCAGTTCACCCAAATCCTTCATCTCGAATTCAGAGGCTAGTTGTCTCTGTAATCTATCCATCTCAACAGTATCATTGCCAGTAATTACCATATCATCAACATAAATAATTAAAGCAGTTACCTTCCCTTGTTAATGTTTGAGAAACAACGTATGGTCTGAATTACCCTATCTGTAACCAACCTTCTGCATGAACTGAGAAAACCTTCCAAACCAGGCACGAGGGGACTGCTTAAGACCATACAAAGACTTTCTCAATTTGCATACAAAATTACCAGGAAAATTAGCTACATATCCAAGTGGAAGACTCATGTACACCTCCTCGACTAGCTCTCCATGAAGAAACGCATTCTTAACATCAAACTATTGAAGTGGCCAGTCTAAGCTAGCAGCAAGCGAAAGCAAAACTCGGATAGTATTCATTTTGGCAACAGGAGCAAAAGTCTCATCGTAGTCTACATCATACGTTTGAGTGAACCTTTTTGCTACAAGGCGGCTTTATATCGATTTACAGATCTATCAGCATTATGTTTCACAGTAAATACCCAGCGACAACCAACTGCCTTCTCGTCCTGTGGGAGAGGTACAAGTTGCCAAGTATCATTTTTCTGTAACGCCTCCATCTCTTCATCCATTGCCTTCCTCCACTTTGGATCTCCCAACGCATCCTGTACTTTGTTAGGTACTGATACAACAGATATTTGATTTAAAAATGATTTATATGACTGAGATAATCTTTTAGTGGACATGTAGTTGGCTACTGGATACTTTGATTTTGCATGAATATTTGGTTCATACCTTTTAGCTGGTTGACCCCGAGTAGACCTATTTGGTAACACATCCTGTCCAACATTAGACTCAATGCTATTAGTATCAGTGGGTGTACATACCTCAGATGAGTAACCTTCAATATCAGGGAGTTAATCAAGGGTAGGAGAAGGAACAGTTGTGTCTTCATTTTGATTTTCAGTGATCGGATCTGGTGCTTGGATACTTGAATCATCCGCTTCTTCTACAACTGAATTTAACCGGATAAGAATCTCAATTGAACCCATCGAAATATATCATGATTGCGTTACTTCCACAGTTCCTTCCAATTCCTCCCCCTCACCAAGATACAGCTCTTCAAAATATGAATTCTCTCCCTTAAGAGTAGTATCAGATGAGGAAAAATAGCTCATATCTTCAAAGAAAGTGACATCCATAGTGACATAATATTTTCTAGTAGGTGGGTGATAGCACTTGTATCCCTTTTGATAGCCTCCATAACCAACAAACACACATTTAATTGCTCGGGCATCTAATTTATACCTCTGATTTTGAGGGACATGAACAAAAGCAACACAACCAAATACACGGGCAGGGAGATTATGAAATGATGACATGGATACATGAGATGCGAGAACCTCAAACGGGATTTATCCGTGAAGGACACTAGATGGGAGACGATTGATGAGATGGGCAGAAGCTTGTACAGCATTATCCCAAAGATATTTTCGGACACCCCATTTTGTTCTGGTGTTTGTGGGCAAGTAGTTTGGTGAACAATTCCATGTGTTTGGAAAAAATCTTGAAAAGCACGATTAACATATTCTCCCCCATTGTCAGAACGTAGTACTCTAATAGTGCTATTGTATTGTGTTTGAACACGAGTACAAAAATTTTGAAAAGCTTGAAAAACTTCATCTTTGTTTTTAAGAAGACCAACCCATGACAATCGTGTACAATCATCAATAAACGACACAAAATACCTCACACCCGATATAGTAGGCTCTCTAGACGGTCCCCAAACATCAGAATGAATTAATTCAAAAGAAATTGTACTTCTATTAGAAACACTTGGAGAATAAGTAGTATGATGACTCTTTGCCAGCACACATGTATCACAACGCAAAGTAGATTCACTCACACCAATGAACAAAGTAGGCATAGATTTTTTCATAAGACTAAAAGATGGATGCCCTAAGCGACGATGCCATAACCAAATTTTACTTAACTGGTCAGAACTCGAGGTCAAAGCGATGCGGGACTGTGCTCCTGGTTTCTCCCTTGCGTAGTTCTGATCTAGACGAAATAATCTATTCCTCAAATACCCCCGACCAATTATTTCCTTGGTAAGAAGATCTTGAAAAATCACATACATAGGATAAAAAGTGACAAAACACTTAGACTTAGTATTCAACTGTGGGACAGATATCAGGTGATGAGATAAATCCGGGACATATAAAACATTTTGGAGCTGTAAGATTCGGGTAATACGAATTGGCCCCATCCCTAACATAGGAAAAGCTTCACCATTAGTATTCGTAACATAAGACACTGGTGGGGAAGACAAGTTAGTAAAATAAGATTTATCATAAGTCATATAATCAGATGCACCAGAATCAATAATTCAAGTATCTGATCTAACAGAGTGAGAAACGTTTGAAACCATACCAATCTTACCACGACCAGCTATAGAAACTGTAGGGTTACCTCCACAAGTCGTATAATGATCTTGTCCAGCTACTCCATAAAAATATGGTATTGTTGACCTTGCATGAATAATTAGGCTAAATGTTTCATTGGTCTTGAAATCCTAATTTTCTTTCAAATCTTCCATTGAAAAAGATAATAATAATAATATGCAGCGAAAAGTTTTTTTGTTTTTGAATTTGCTGACTGGACCGTTGACTGTGTCTGATAACTGTTGATTAGACTGCTGACTGAATTGCTGACTGTGTCTGTTGACTAGACTGATGACTGTGTGTTGACTCCTGACTGGACAGACCGTTGACCGGCTGATAGCAATGGGCAGAAATTGGGCTTGACTAAATATGTGCCTTGGACTATTGCTGTGGTATTTTTTTTTAGGCTTGGGATGTTAAGGTTTGGGCTTGGGCTTGGGCTTGGAGTTGGGCTTGGGCTATTAGGGTTTGAAATTGAGAATGGGCTTGGGCTATTAGGGTTTGAAATTGGGATGAAAATGCTAGGGTTTGTAAAGAGGAGAGGCGGCGGCGGCTGTAGATCTGGGAATCTGAGGTCTCGGCGGATCTGGAGGCAGGCGGCTCGGAGGAGAGACAGGTGTGGCGCGCTGAGGCAGGCGGTGCAGAGCAGGGACAGGTGCGGTGCGCGGAGACTGGTGGCGCAGGAAAGAGACGTGCGCGGAGCACGGAGACAAGAGGCGCAGAGTAGGAACAAGCGCTGCGCGCGGAGACTGGCGGTCGAGAGCAGGACCAGGGGCTGCGCGCGGAGACTAGCGGAGCAGAAAAGAGACGTGCGAGGAGTGCGGAGACAGGCGGCCGAGAGCAGGACCAGGCGCTAAGCGCGGAGACTGGTGGAGCGGAGCAGGGACAGGCACGGCGTGCGGAGACAGGCGGGGAGGAGCAGGGACAGGTGCGGTGGCGGCGGCAGCAGCACTAACTGGTGGCGAAGAAGAAGAAAAAAAATACAGTTTTTTTTTTAAACCATGCTCTGATACCAAGTTAAATATAATGAGAATAAAAATTATTTCTTATTGAGTTATTACCTCAAAATAGAGGTATATATAGAAAATAAAATACAAGAGTCCTAAATAATATAGAAGTATGTACAACTTAGAACTGTATTACAGATAGATACATATATACTAATTACATGATTCACGCTAACAATACACCTAGTTTACATAATATTTTTTTTGTAATTCATTAATTTCTAAATTAAAGTCTAGCATTGACTTACGTGATCTGAAAAAGAAAAAAATAATAATAATAAATAAATGATAGTAATGCTACTTAGAAAATAATTTTCAAAGAAATTTCTTTGCTATCTTTGGGACCTACGTTACATGGTCTGTTAATTTTCTTTAATTTCCATGATAGTGAGAATACCCAATACTTTAAATTGGAAGAAATTTAAATAAAAAAGAAAAAACATAGAGTGACGAGGCCAAGTTTTTGTGCCGTTTGTAAGAATTTCCCATGTGAGTGTTATCAATATCAGATATACGTATGTGTTGGAAATAAACTTGATTTGGCTCAAATTATGTTAGGTGTTGTAAAAATTAATTTAGGAGTCCATTAAAATGTTAAAGCCCAAATAACCCAAATTCTAGAAACATGCTCTAGAATTGTCTTAGAAAATATCTAGATATTTTAAGAAGAGAAAGTAGTAGAGAATGGTAGAGAATTCTAGAAAATTGAATAATTTATTAGAAAAATCTAGAAGGTGAATTATAACCATTGGATTAAGAGAATGTTGGCAAAATCTTAGCCATTGGTTAGGATGAGCTTTTAGTATAAATAGGGGTGATCTTGCTCATTTTGTATCAAGCCAAAATTTGAGAATCAATAACAAGTATCCTATTCTTCCAAACCAACTTTGTTTACTTATATTTTCCAAACATCTTAAAGCCTTCTAAAACATTCATCTTCCAACAAAGTGGTATCAGAGCCAGTTAATTGGTGCCAAACATATCACTATAGCATATCAAATCGAAGCTCTCGACGAGAGAAACACGACAGTGAAAAAATCATCCTGATCGGAGTTGGGACGCTCCCTCACGCTCCGTTGGAAGTTTGCTGCGCAAAATTACCGAGTCAATCCGAGTTTGGCCGAGTTGGACCGAGTTTGAGGCGAGTTCAAGACCCTCTTAAGGTATTTTGGTGTTCTAAATTCATCTGTGCAGTCAGAAATTTAAAATTCTAACTGTATATAAAGATATGGCTAGTAATATGGCATCATTTCAAGTTCCTATGCTCAACAAAAGCAACTATGATAATTGGAGTATTAAGATGAAGGCTCTATTAGGTGCACATGATGTTTGGGATGTTGTAGAGAAAGGATACAATGAGCCACAAGATGAGGCTACATTATCTCAAGCCCAAAAGGATAGTTTAAAAGACTCAATAAAGAGAGACAAAAAAGCTCTCTATCTCATCTATCAAGCTTTAGATGATGATGGTTTTGAGAAGATCTCAAGTGCAACATTTGCTAAGGAAGCATGGGAGAAGTTGCAAACGTCTTGCAAGGGAGCTGAACAAGTCAAGAAGGTACGTCTTCAAACACTAAGAGGTGAATTCGAAGCTTTACATATGAAAAAGTCAGAATCTGTGTTCGACTACTTTTCTAGAGTTTTGGCCGTTTCTAATCAAATGAAAAGAAACGGTGAGAAAATAGAAGATGTAAGGATCATGGAGAAGATACTCCGCTCATTAGATCAAAACTTTGAGCACATTGTGGTGACAATAGAGGAAACAAAAGATTTGGAGGAGATGACTATCGACCAACTAATGGGGTCCTTGCAAGCTTATGAAGAAAAGCATAAGAAGAAGCAAGAAATCACTGAACAACTCTTCAAAATGCAACTCAAGGAGAAAGAAGAAGTTAAAGGTTATGATAGAAACAACCGTGGTCATGGAAGAGGCCGAGGCCAAGGACGAGGAAGAGGAAGAGGTCATGGTCGTGGACAAGGTTGGCATTACAACATCAACACTTCCAACAACAACTACGAAAAAGGAGAAAGCTCAACAAGAGGACGTGGAAGAGGAAATTCAAACCCACGGTATGAAAAATCTCAAGTTCAGTGTTATAATTGTCAGAAATTTGGACATTATGCTTCAGAATGTAGAGCTCTCAAAACCAAATTTGAAGAAAAGGTCAACTATGTGGAAGATAAAAGAGAAGAAAATGAGACTCTATTACTAGCATATAAAGGCAATGATGAAAAACAAGATAACACTTGGTATCTTGACACTGGTGCAAGCAACCATATGTGTGGGAAAAGAAGCATGTTCATGGAGCTCAATGAATCAGTAAGCGGTAATGTTTCCTTTGGTGATGAGTCTAAAATTCCAGTGAAAGGCAAATGTAAAATTCTTATTCGGTTGAAGAATGGTAGACAACAATTTATTTCAAATGTCTACTATGTGCCCAATATGAAAAATAATATTTTGAGTTTAGGTCAACTCTTAGAGAAAGGCTATGATATTCACATGAAAGATGGTAGTCTTTCGATAAGAGATAATACAAGTAATTTGATCACCAAGGTGCCAATGTCAAGGAATAGGATGTTCTTGCTTAACATCCAAAATGATGTAGCAAAGTGTCTTAAAAGTTGCTACAAAGATGCATCTTGGCTTTGGCATCTTCGATATGGGCACTTAAACTTTGGTGGCTTAGACTTGCTATCCAAGAAGAACATGGTAAGAGGACTACCTTCCATCAATCAACCTGATCAACTTTGCGAAGGATGCTTACTTGGAAAACAATTCAGGAAAAGTTTTCCAAAGGAGTCAAACTCAAGAGCCCAAAAACCGCTCGAGCTCATACATACTGACGTCTGTGGACCAATCAAGCCAACCTCTCTCGGTAAAAGTAATTATTTTCTTCTCTTTATAGATGATTTCTCAAGAAAGACGTGGGTGTATTTCTTAAAGAAAAAGTCAGAAGTTTTTGAAGTTTTCAAGAAGTTTAAAGTTGCAGTTGAAAAAGAAAGTGGACGAGAGATCAAGGCTATGAGATCCAATCGAGGTGGAGAATTCACTTCCAAGGAGTTCCTGGAGTTTTGTGAAGCAAATGGAATTCGACGCCCTCTAACCGTTCCAAGATCCCCCCAACAAAATGGAGTGGCAGAAAGGAAGAATAGGACAATCCTCGACATGGCACGAAGCATGCTCAAAAGTAAGAGATTGCCAAAGGAATTTTGGGCTGAAGCAGTAGCATGTGCAGTCTACCTCTCCAATCGATCTCCAACAAGAAGTGTTTGGGGAAAGACACCGCAAGAGGCATGGAGCGGAAGAAAGCCCGGCATTTCCCATCTGAAAGTTTTTGGAAGTATAGCCCATGTTCATGTACCAGATGAGAGAAGAACGAAGCTAGACGATAAAAGTGAAAGTTTCATTTTCATCGGCTATGATGCTAACTCAAAGGGCTACAAGTTGTACAATCCAAGCAATAAAAGGATTGTGATTAGTCGAGATGTGACATTTGATGAAGAAGGAGAATGGGATTTTGGATCTCATACAAATGATTTCAACTTCTTTCCTCAATTTGAAGAAGATGAGCAATCGTCAGTGGAGCAACCAAGAGAAGTGCAACAAGAGCCATCCACTCCACCTACTTCACCAACAACAGGTATTGGAGGCTCACCACCATCATTTCTAAATGAAAGAAGCATCTCACGTGCAAGGAATGTAGAAGAAATTTATGACAACACTGAAAGGATAGAAGATCTCACACTTTTTTGTCTATTTGTCGATTGTGAACCTGTGAATTTTCAAGAAGCTATGCAAAACAAGAAATGGAGAGATGCTATGGATGAAGAGATTAAATCAATCAAAAAGAATGATACGTGGGAGCTTGTCTCACTTCCAAAAGGGCATAAAGCTATTGGTGTCAAGTGGGTCTACAAAACAAAGAAAAATGAAATTGGAAATATTGAAAGATACAAGGCCAGACTAGTTGCAAAAGGATATAGACAAAGAGCTGGCATTGACTATGACGAGATATTTGCTCCAGTTGCTCGCCTAGAAACAATAAGACTAATCATTTCTTTAGCAGCTCAAAATAGGTGGAAGATCCATCAAATGGATGTGAAATCCGCCTTCTTGAATGGATTTCTCGAGGAAGAAGTCTACATTGATCAACCAATGGGCTACGTGGTAAAAGGACAAGAAGACAAAGTCTTTAAACTAAAGAAGGCTCTTTATGGACTGAAGCAAGCACCAAGGGCGTGGAATAGCAGGATCGATAAGTATCTGCAACAGAATGATTTCACCAAATGGCCACATGAGCATGCACTTTATGTCAAGATCAAAGAAGGAGATGTCTTGATCGTATGCTTGTATGTAGATGATTTGATCTTCACAGGGAATAATCCAAATATGTTTGAAGAATTCAAGAAAGCAATGACAAAAGAGTTTGAGATGACTGACATTGGACTTATGGCTTATTATCTTGGCATCCAAGTAAAACAACAAGAAGATGGAATTTTCATCTCACAAGAAAGCTACGCAAAGGAGATCCTCAAAAAATTCAAAATGGATGATTGCAAACCAATTAGTACACCAATAGAGTGTGGTAGTAAGCTATCAAAATACGATGAAGCAAAAAAGGTGGATACGACACTCTTCAAGAGTTTGATTGGTAGTCTACGGTATTTGACATGCACAAGACCTGATATTCTCTATGCTACAGGGCTAATAAGTCGCTACATGGAGAATCCAACCATTAATCACTTCAAGGCTGCTAAAAGAATTCTTCGTTATCTCAAAGGTACAATATCCACTTTGGCTTGTTCTATTCAACAACAAATGATTACAAGCTTGTTGGTTATAGTGATAGCGATTGGGCTGGAGATGTTGATGATCGAAAAAGTACTACAGGCTTTGTGTTCTTCATGGGAGAGACTGCCTTTACCTGGATGTCAAAGAAGCAACCAATAGTCACTCTATCAACCTGTGAAGCTGAGTATGTAGCTGCTACATCATGTGTTTGTCATGGGATGTGGCTAAGGAATTTGTTGAAAGAGTTGGGATGGCCACAAGAAAAGTCAACTAAGATTTTTGTTGACAATAAATCTGCCATGGCATTGGCAAAGAATCCAGTGTTTCATGATCGAAGCAAACACATTGATACTCGCTACCATTACATAAGAGAGTGCATCACAAGAAAGGATGTACAAGTGGAATATGTGAAGTCTCAAGATCAAATTGCTGACATCTTCACCAAGCCACTCAAGCATGAAGAATTTATTAAGTTGAGAAGCTTGCTTGGAATGATAAATCAAGTTTAAAGGGGGGTGTTGGAAATAAACTTGATTTGGCCCAAATTATGTTAGGTGTTGTAAAAATTAATTTAGGAGTCCATTAAAATGTTAAAGCCCAAATAGCCCAAATTCTAGAAACATGCTCTAGAATTGTCTTAGAAAATATCTAGATATTTTAAGAAGAGAAAGTAGTAGAGAATGGTAGAGAATTCTAGAAAATTGAATAATTTATTAGAAAAATCTAGAAGGTGAATTATAACCATTGGATTAAGAGAATGTTGGCAAAATCTTAGCCATTGGTTAGGATGAGCTTTTAGTATAAATAGGGGTGATCTTGCTCATTTTGTATCAAGCCAAAATTTGAGAATCAATAACAAGTATCCTATTCTTCCAAACCAACTTTGTTTCCTTATATTTTCCAAACATCTTAAAGCCTTCTAAAGCATTCATCTTCCAACAGTATGGATAAAAATTGGCTGAAATAAAAATCAAAATAGCTTAAAAAAAAAAAAAACTTTGTATATACATTAATATACTTTATATAGATGATTTAAAATCGTGTCCGGCACTTGAATACATGTAATAAGATACATATACTAATAAAATACAATCCAATAATACGACACAAATGACACTATACGAATAAAAAATTTAATAAAAATTGATCAACAGTAGTTTTTTATTTCCTTAAATATTTTGTTATTTTTTACTATTATAAATAAACAACACGAAAAAAAGTCAAGTAAATTTTTTCATGTGTCAACTAACTTGAAAACCCGACAAGATAAATGCTAAAACATGACATTATTAACACAAAACGAACACGGCTAACATGACACAATTTTCACCCCTAAATGTGGAGGACTAAAAAACACATTTTTAATTGGGACGATTAAATGCATATTTTACTCTAATATGAGTGACTTCTATCATTTTTTCTATTTTTTAATTTTTTTAATTTATAATTTTATAAATTTTATTTTAATATTATTTTTTTATTATACTATTTAAATAAATATTGTAATGACAATATTTTTTTTATTTAATTCAATTCATATTATAATTTATATTTTTATTATAATTTTATTATTCGAACTAAATATAACCTTTATTCTTGTAAAAATATAATTAATTATGAATATATATTCTATGAATTATGTACATTCTAGCTCAAAAAAGAATTTGTCAAAATTGATGATGTGTACTTCAACTACCAATATATTTTCTCATATAATGAAATTATGTATTAAACATATAAATCCTACCTTCTAACGTTCCACGAACTTTTTTTTTTTTTTTTTTTGCTAGAGAACGTTCCACGAACTTGGTATGATTAAATTTTGATTTATTACTTCAATATGGAAGTAACTTATAAGAAAAAATAAAATAAAATGTTAACGTTGTTCCATCTTAGAACTAGTCTAATTATGAGTTTGCAAGTTGTTTAGAAAGATGTTATAATCTCACTCATTTTTACTATTTGGTCTTTTTAACCCTTAAACGAAAATGTCACAAAATGATTTGTGTCTTAATCTAAATTTTAGTTGTGTACTTAATTGATTATACTTCTTCTAAATTTTACTATTTTTAATAAAAGTTAATTTCTTGTGGAATAATAAATAACAAACATATTGATTTTTTTTTTATATTGCTAGTAAGCATTTGAAGTGTTTTTTTGACGATTGATAGTTCCTCATTTTAATTTCAATTTTTAATTTTACAAATATTGAAATTAGTTATATTTGAGAACTCATTTCTAATTTATAATGTCCAAATTTCTAAATTTAGTTTTAGAATTTGGCCTCATTTCAAAACTCAAGAAAAGTAAATTTTAGAATTGAATTTATATTTTTTATTTCTTGACATTAAAATTTAACAATCTAACTATACTCAACTTTATTTAAAATGATTAAAGAGTCAAAATTTAATAAAAATTTATCAAAAATAAGTTTGAAATTGAATTTTAGAACTTAGAAAGTTGAAAATTGAAAATTAAAAATTAAAAATTAGGAATTTGTTATCAAAACGTGATATAGCGATCAGAATGCATTTAGCTGCGAGTTTGATCAGAATGCATTTAGCTGCGAGTAGGTATTTAAATTTTTGAGTCTTTGTTGATAGTGATATGGCGATCCTCGGAGCTAAAACATCTAAGTAAACAAGCTATATAATAACTTTTTCCATATATTTAACTCATAGACTTTATGCAAGACTTTTCATAAAAAGAAAAATAAAAAAAGAAACTATATGCAAGACTTGCAATTAATGGTGGGACTAGAAGACTTAGCAAGTCTATGTTGCAAAGTTATGTCATTTGCCAGTTTTGTAACAAGTTTTGTAGAATTTTGTGATATTAAAGTTAATTGGTTTTTAAAACTAAAGTAGGAAGAAATAATTGAAGAAGGGAAGGAAAAAAATCATTCAAAATTTCTATAAATAAACTTGAAATCCTAAAGCCAAGCCCAAAATTGTTAAGCTTTCTTGCCCTAAATTTTTATTCTATTACGTAACTGGGAATCTCTTGTGGTCTAGTGGTAAGACTCCCCCTTCCCCCACTAGCAACCTAAGTTCGAATCCCACCACGGGTGTGTGAGTTGTTTTCTCTTTATTAATAAAAAAAAGGGCCTTTAGAGCCCTTTTTTTTAAAAAAAAAAAAAAAAAAAACTTGAAATCCTACCCCATGATGCGCTCTTCACCAATACCATGACTTTTATATTTCTTCTATTGCGGTTCCACTTAAAATAGAATTAAAAACAAAAATAGAAATAGAAATTTAAAAACAAACAATTTATTAAATAAAAAAATATTGATTACCTCAAAGATTTTACCGATCATGTTCTTTGTATTATGTTTTAGTTTTAGAAAATTATAGAAAATTGAGCCTATTATTCTATTTTCTTTAGAAAATAAATTAGGGAAAAAAAACTAGAAAGCAAGAATAGTAACATAGCAAACAATAAGTTATTTCTCACACTGCATTCAGCCATGGGTAAAGCATTTAATTTCCAGTTCCCTAATGATACAACATTCTTTTGGAGTTAAACACCTGTTGTGCATACTGGATGGTTCGATTTCTTAAACCAAAATACGAATTGAATAGGATATATATATTTTTTTTAAATAAAATTTTATATTTGACTCATAGACTTTATTAAGACTTTTTGTAAAAAGAAAGACTTTATGCAAGACTTGCAATTGATGTTGGACTAAAAGACTTGGCAAATTATATGCAAATTGTGCGTGGTTTCTACCAAGCTTCACAGAATGGAGTGATATTAAAATTAATTGACTGTTATCTAACCCGTGACATGCTTTTCAAAGACCATACTTATTTTATTTTGCATGAATGAATATCATGACTTTTATCTTTCTTCGATTATTGTTCCACATGAAATAGAAATAGAAAATGAGAATTTAAGCTGAAAATTTTATTATATAAAAAACATATATTACATAATACAATTATTCATCATTCATTGTGCTATTCTTTTTCTTAACAATTAATAAAAATATATAAAATATTGTTTTAATTTCTATTTTATTCTAAAGTCTTTGATTAAATCTATTTAAATTGTACTACGAAAAGAATAGTACGTATGATAGTTATTGTAATAAGTTGGCGGTAAAAAAAGAACCCTTTTGCTACAAGCCAGGCTTTAAACCGATTCACAGATTCATTAGCATTATGTTTCACAGTAAACACCCAACGACAATCAACTGCCTTTTTGCCTTGTGGTGGAAGCACAAGTTGCCAAGTATCGTTCTTTTGTAATGCCTCCATCTCTTCATCCATTGCCTTCCTCCACTTTGGATCTCCCAACGCATCCTTCATCCATTGTTAGGTACTGAAACAACAGATATTTGATTTACAAATGATTTATATGGCTTAGACAATCTTTTAGTGGACATGTAGTTGGCTACTAGTATTTTGATTTTGCATGAATATTCGGTTCATATCTTTTTGCTGGTTGACCTCGAGTAGGCCTATTTGGTAATAGATATTGTCCAACACTAGACTCAATACTATTAGTATCAGTGGGTGTACATACCTTAGATGAGTGACCTTCAGTACCAGGGAATTGTTGATCAAGGGTAGGAGTGATGCCTGAGTGAACAGTTGTATCTTCATTTTGATTTTCAATGATCGAAACTAGTACTTGAATACTGGAAGCATTTGCTTCTTCTACTATTGAATTCAATTGGATAAGAACCTCAACTGAACCCATCGAAATATCTCCTGATTGCGTTACTTTCTTAGTTCCTTCCAATTCCTCCCTATCACTATGATACAGCTCTTCAAAGAATGAATTCTCCCTCTTAAGAGCAGTATCATATGAGAAAAAATAGCTCATATCCTCAAAAAAAGTGACATCTATAGTGATATAATATTTTCTAGTAGGTGGATGATAGCACTTGTACCTTTTTTGATTACCTCCATAACTAACAAACACACACTTAATTGCCTGGGCATCTAACTTAAACCTCTGATTTTTAGGAACATGTACAAAAATAACACAACCAAAACACGGGCAAAAAGATTATGAAATGATGATAGGGATACATGAGATGCGAAAACCTTAAATGAGATTTTTCTGTGAAGGACACTAGATGAGAGACGATTGATGAGATGAGCGGATTCCGCTTGCACAGCATTGCCCCAAAGATATTTTGGCATATGAGCACTAAATAGGTGCGCACGAGCCATATTAAGTAAGTGACAATTTTTTCTTTTAGACACCTCATTTTATTCTGGTGTTTGTGGTCAAGTAGTTTGGTGAACAATCTCATGTGTTTAGAAAAAATCTTGGAAAATACGATTAAATATTCTCCCCAATTGTCAGAACGTAGGACTTTAATGGTGCTATTGTATTGTGTTTGAACACGAGTACGAAAATTTTGAAAAGTTGTAAAAACTTCATCTTTATTTTTAAGAAGAGCAACACATGACAATCTTGTACAATCATCAGTAAACGACGCAAAATACCTCATACTCGATATAGTAGGCTCTCTAGATGGTCCCTAAACATTAGAATGAATTAATTCAAAAGGAATAGTACTTCCATTAGAAACACTTGAAGAATAAGTAGTACGATGACTCTTAGCCAAGACATATGTCTCACAATGTAAAGCAAATTTACTCACACCAATAAACAGAGTAGGCATAGATTTTTTCATAAGACTAAAAGACGAATGCCTTTAAGCGACGATGTCATAACCAAATTTCACTTAACTGGTCAGAACTCAAAGTCAAAGCAGTGCAGGATTGTGCTCCTGGTTTCTCCCCTGCGTAGGTCTGATCCAAACGAAACAATTTATTCCTTAGATATCCCCGACCAATTATTTCCTTGGTAAAAGGATCCTGAAAAATCACATACATAAGATAAAAGATTACAGAACATTTAGATTCAGTATTTAACTATGGGACAGATATTAAGTGATGAGATAAATCCGACACATATAAAACATTTTGGAGCAGTAAGGTTAGGATAATACGAACTAGCCCCATCCCTTACACAGGAAAAGCTTTACCATTAGCATTCGTAACATAAGATACTAGCGGGAAAGACAAGTCAGCAAAATAAGATTTATCATAAGTCATATGATCAAATGCACCAGAATCAATAATCCAAGTATTAGATCCAATAGAGTGAGAAATATTTGAAATCATATCAATCTTACCACGACTAGCTATAGAAGCTGTAGGGTTACCTTCACATGTCGCATGATGGTCTTGTCCAACTATTCCATAAAAATCTGGCATTGATGACCTTGCTTGAATAGCTAGGCTAAATATTTCATTGGTCTTAGAATCCTGATTTTCTTTTGAATCTTCCATTGAAAGAGACAATAAAAATGTGCAGTGGAGTATATATTTTTTTTGGCTGATTGAGCTTTTGACTAGGCTACTAACTGTGTCTGTTGACTGCTAACTCAGCTACTGACTGTGTCTGTTACCTATTGACTAGGCTGAGAGCTGAAAAATATATTAGGTCTTTGACTTGGGCTAGGGTTTAAGGGGTAAACCAAACCAGAGGACTAGAGAAGCTAATACTAAAATTAGAGCACCAGTGAAATGGAAGCCTTAGACCGATGGAGGCATGATTCTGGTGGATGCGGTGCCGGCTGATGATGCAACACCGATTGATGATGCATTGTTGGTTAATGATGCAATGGAGATGCGACGGAGAGGAGAGCGCGATGACAGGCGAACAGAGCTGCCTGAATTGGTAGGTAAACTGTGATATTTAAACAGTGGAACAAAATGCGACGAAAACGGAAGTGATGATAGGTGAACGACACAGGCGTGCTTGTGCCGGTGGAAGAAGACTGCTTGTGCTGCAACTGCAACAAGTTGGTAAGCATGATGGCTGGGGAGAGCGCGACACACTAGAGGGACAGAACGCCACTCTTAGGAGCTACAATGCACGACGGTTGAGGGAGCGTGAACAGCTGAGCTCGAACGGCGGCTAAGGGCGACGGTGGCGAGGTGGGTATGACCTTTTTTTTTTTTTGGAATGGGTTGTGTGGGTTTCTACAAGAGAGAAAAAAGTAAATTCTTTTCGTATCTTTGCTCTGATACCAAGTTGAATATAATGAGAGTAAATTATTGTCTTGTTATTTACACACCTCATAGTAGAGGTATATATAGATAAATACAAGAGTCCTGTATGAACTAGAGTTCTATAACAGATAAGTACTAATTGCACATTAATTACACGACTCATGTTAACATTCAAATAACCATTTGTCTGGCAAAATCCTGAAAAGTACTCAACTCCAAAGCTTCAATTCTTCTTCTTACATGGAAAATCCTCTGCTTTATGGGGAGCCACTGCCAAAGTGTCTGGGAGAAGAATCAATTCCACCTACAGAAACACCCATTCTAGCCAAAAGCCAAGAAAATGAGATGGAGATCTTAGGCCAAGGATTTTATTTCAGTATGGGGCTTGGATTTGTAGTTGGGTTTTGGGGATTTTGTGGTGCATTGATGTTCAACAAGTCTTAGAGATATGCATATTTCAATTTCATGAATGTTGTTGGAGATTATGAAGCCACAATGATAGCATTGCAGAGATCAAGCTTGAAGAGGATGATCATTAAAAGTTGAAAAAGATGATACACTAAGGATTTCTTTTTTGTTTGTATGAACTTTTGTTTAATTTTTTAGTCCTGATTTTGGCTAGTTATAATTGTGGTCCTTTGTGTTCTTAGAAATGTTTCCTTTTCATTCTTTGCCATGCTTTATAACGCTAGTAAGCATTTGAAGTGTTTCTTGGAACTCCGTCCAATACTTTGTCTTAGTGGTTGATATCGTGAGTTCCAAGTTCCTTGATTAGCTTGGTTACTATTAACAAAATTTTGTATTTTATTATATTTTCATTATTTTCACAAAAAAAAAATGATAAAATAAAGAAAATTTCATTTGAAATATAAATAAACCAATTTTTATGAATTTATTAAAAATTAGATCAATGTATCAAACTATTTCCTTCTTGAACAAGTATATTGTTTTCTCACACTTGTTTCATTTATTATTTTAATTGATTAATTCATTTTATGCCCTTTAACGTATTGAATTTGTTACAAATATGCTTATAATATTTATAAAATTACAAATATGCCCACTTAAAAGGTTTCATTCGAGAAGTACGTACTTAAAGACATGATTGTTCTAACATACTTTCATCTTGGCAATAATGATTTTGAAGGAAAAATTCTTAAATTTTTGTCTTAACATGTCTCCCCTTAAACACCTTTTTCTTCATTCTAATAACAATCAAGGTGAGAATGCATTGGTTGTCTTAGTCAAAATTATGCAAGCTCAGTCTTTGGGTGGCATAGGTTTTCGTAAAACCATTTTTTTTAAATTCTTATAGTATTCATTTAACTTTACTTTGAAAACATTTTCTTAAAACCACCAAGCATTCCAGATTTAATGGCACATATTTTAATTGCATCAAGCATCGTTTAATATTAAACATCTCTCATTCAAAAGAAAACTATTAACAAAATTTTGTATTTTATTATATTTTCAATATTTTCTCAAAAAAAAAATGATAAAATAAAGAAAATTTCATTTGAAATATAAATAAACCAATTTTTATGAATTTATTAAAAATTAGATCAATGTATCAAACTATTTCCTTCTTGAACAAGTATATTGTTTTCTCACACTTGTTTCATTTATTATTTTAATTGACGTATTGAATTTGTTACAAATATGCTTATAATATTTATAAAATTACAAATATGCCCACTTAAAAGGTTTCATTCGAGAAGTACGTACTTAAAGACATGATTGTTCTAACATACTTTCATCTTGGTAATAATGATTTTGAAGGAAAAATTCTTAAATTTTTGTCTTAATATATGTCTTCCCTTCAACACCTTTTTCTTCATTCTAATAACAATCAAGGTGAGAATGCATTGGTTGTCTTAGTCAAAATTATGCAAGCTCAGTCTTTGGGTAGCATAGGTTTTCGTAAAATGGAGGATTTCAATCAACCTTTATTACCAAAACAATTATGGCGTATTATTCAATCACCTACCTCACTAGCAGTGCGTGTTAGCCAAGAAATATGCTACTTCATTTACTTTGCTTCTTACTCGGGCTAGTGGTTGTTCAAGTTTTTGTGGAAAGGCCTAATATGGGGTCGTACTCTACTTGATAAAGGTTTATAATGGTGAGTTGGAGATGGAAATAGCATAATAATAGCATTTGATAAATGGCTGCCTAATAATTCTTGCTTCTAAGCACACCCAATCCAAGATCTAGCAATAACAACAATGGTGAGTGATTTATTAACACCTAGTGGGACTTGGAATTCAGATTTGATACAAAACTTTTTTTAGCATGATGAAGCTTCATTAATATACAACATTCCTCTTCCCCAAAACCACTAATAATCTTGTGTGGGATTTTACAAATAATGATATTTTTAGTAAGAGTAGTGGCTATAGGAGAGCTTGTCAATTGCGTTTGGAAAATCTAACAATGAAAACCACTTCATCCTCCCAGTAGTTGAGCATTTTGTGAAGGAAATTATGGGGTACTAATGTCATGAGTAGAGTGAAGCATTTTATTTGGAGGGTATTGAAAGGTTTTTTACAAACCAACTTTGAACTAACAAGAAGACATGTTACTTCCAACCCCAATCTGTCCGCTCTGTAATCATGCTATGGAAATGACATCCCATGCTCTATGGGAATTCCACATTGTTAAAAAGGCATAGAGCTCCTCTCGTGTTGAATTTTTCTTCATTGAATATAAAAACTTCTTTTTATAGAAGTAATTTAGATAGCGATTGAAAAACTTGCTCAACAAGGGTAGATGTTTATTTGAAGGAAAATCATAGAATCTAGCTCATATTTGTACTAGGGCTGCTGCACAAGAAAGAAAAGATTACAACCAGCTACTCACCTCAACAGTGGTCCTTACCACCAACAAACATTTTGAAGATTAGTGTGGATATATGCTGTAATTTGACAACAAACAACAAAATGGGCTTTAGTTGTATAATAAGATATGCAAGTGGACAAGTTTTTGGTGCTATAGTTGATAATATGAAAGCATCTTTTAGCCTTCTAGTGGTTGAATTACATGCAATGTATCGGGGTTTACAATTTAGCCTGGATGTCGGTTGTTAGGATATAATTTTGGAGTCTTGACTCAATGTTGGCAGTTAAATATGTCAATAATCTAAGTTTTAAGTTAATGTTGGAGGGTCACATTGCTAAAGCTATTCGTCAATTGATAATTAAAGCTCACTCCTTTTCTTGAATGTATTGTCCCAAAAGAGTAAATGATACTGCTCAGAATTTAGCTAAGTATGCTTTGTCATGTAATGTTTTTGAGACTTGGCTTGAGGAAACTCTTGTTTAGCTTCTTCCAGCTTTAAAATTTGACATGAACTCTATTACTATTTAATATAATTGCTACTTTTTTCCATAAAAAAAAAAGTTATAAAATGATATCAAGATTTAATGGCTTTTGAATAACATATAATATATCATTGAAACATTTAAACACTTCGTTCATATTTTTCTCTATATGCCAACAAATGTCATTAGTTTTGATTTATCAAATTTGTTCATTAATTATTTAGATGAAAGAGTTTTGATCTAGATATCTTAGATCTTTATTTTAGATCTTAATTTATTAATGAAATTTAATTTTATCTATAAAAAATTCAATTATAGTAATTAAATATCACTAATAAAAAAATTGCATATGATGTATTTTAGAAGTAATATCTATTATCATTATTTATTAAAATATTGTAATACAAATGTATTATCGTAAATAATTTTTTTCCCCTAATTCATTTTGCAAAATGAAATAGAATAAAGTGTTCAATTTTCTAAAAGATTACAACATAACAAAAGAAAAAAAAAAAAAACTTGATCAGTAAAACTGTATTATGTAATCCATGTTTCTTTTAGTTTGCTTTTAAACTCTATTTTATGTGGAATAGCCAAAGAAGAAAGATAAAAAGTCTTCAACTCGTTAAAAGCATGTCTCCAGGTAGCATTTGAAGTTTGTTATAGAAGTTTTGAAAATTGAAACAAAAAAATAACTAAGTATTGAAAGTTTCTTCTTTTTCAGTTCCAAGTTGCTATTTGTCAAATTCACTTTTAATTAAAATAAACATAGAAAACAAAAAATAGTTCAGAACGCATTCAGCTGTGGTACAATTAAATCTCTATTTCTATGGTAATAGTGATACATCATTTCTATAGAGTTAAGACATATGAGCAAACCAGCCGTACAAAAACTTACACTTATATTGATAACGGGCTACAGCTCAATAGCATCAAGCTCTTTTAGACATGTAGAGATTATTGAGTTTGAGTCTTAATTAAAGGGATATAAATAGTATATATAGTTATTAAAAAATAAATAAAACTTATGTCCGATTCATAGACTTTATCAAAGACTTCGTAAAAAAAGAAAAAAAATTAATTGCTTTATGCAAGATTTGTAATTGATGGTTGGACTAGTAGACTTAGCAAAATAAATGCGAAAGGGTCATTATTATGCGAGATTTCTACCGAGCTCATAGGTGAGTTGTTATCACTTGTTGCTATTCATGAGTGTAGTGATATTATTTGTATGATTACACAGTGTAGTTGTCCAGAAACAAGGAATGAGACGACGAAATACTTTGAGCCAATAAACATTTATAACCAAAAAGCTGGGTGTAATCCAATTACTCCCTTGTCTTGCGAGAAATACCACGTCCATCATCATAAACTTTTAGAACTTAGAAATATTTCGTTCACCTCCTATGTAGAAGACAAGTCATAGCATGAAAATATAGATTCAGAGAGATGTAAACAAGCTTGTTTAAAGAATTGCAAGAATTGCTCATGCAAAGCAACTTTTTTCAAATATGCTTCCAATCTCTCTTCTAGATATTGCTATTTTTACCTTGGAAATATCAGTACCTCGGAAACAAATTTTAAAGGGGTTGAATATTACAACTCAATTGCATACATTAAAGGCATGTTTGATAATGATTTTAATTTATAATTTATAATTAAATAATTAATTTTGTAATTTTTTATTCTTTTATAAAAATAATCACAAATGTATTTCATAACAATTTCTATTTAATGATTTTCAAGAAAAAATAAAAAATTAAAGAAAAATTTTAGTTATTTTTTATAAATTTGAAGTTTTTAATCATTTTAATCGAATATTTAATCATAAAAAAGTTACATGACTTTATTTACTCTTTAGAAAAATGTTTAGTCAAAATGAAAAAAATCTTAAATCTGAAATCTAATTGAAAAATAATATTTATAAAGATTTAAGAATCATCCCATATTTTGGTAGTAATTCTTTAAAAATGTAAAAATCAGAAATCGTTATCAAACATTCTTGATTGAAAAATCACTTGAAAAAAAAATCAGAAATTAGGAATTAAAATCATTGTCAAACAAGGCCTAAGATGGTAGATGCAACTCATCAGAGAAAAGGGAGAAAACTAGATATAATAATATCTGGATGTAGCATTGGAGCTATCTTCATTATATTTTTTCTAGGAATAACTCTGATATTATTTCGGAAGAAGACAAATACTAGTAAAGACGAGACTGATTGCAGTCTAGAACAACTTTCTGGAATGCCCACAAGATAGACATTTCAGGATGTAAAATACATGACACTGAACTTTCGAAAAAAGCTTGGTGAGGGCAAATTATGTTTTTCGTCCCCAACTTATTGGACCGGTTGCAACAAATTTACCCCCAATCTTGATTTTTTAAAAATATGCCTCTAATCTAATCATTATTTTACATAAAATTTTTAATTTATTTTGTCAATAAATCTAATAAAAAATAACATATGAAGTTCAATTTTTATTTAACAAGTGTCATTTTATGTTATCTTCATTAATAGAATGAACAAAAATTAGATGTAAGTCCTTAAACGCAACACAAACTATTAGGTTGGAGATATTTTTTAAACAAATTAAAGGTTTGGGACATTTGTTAAACAAATTAAAGATTTGGGGCAAATTTGCAATCGTTTCAATAAATTAGGGACATAAAACATAATTTATTTATTACTTAATGTGAAAATCATCAGTATTGAGGTTGATGTTAATGTTTCTTAACTCAAAATATATGAGTCACGCATGTAAAGTTATTTAAATGTTTATATATGTTTGAAGTGTATGTAAATTTCTGTATTTACGTATATTTCTTTTCTTACCACCTATTTTTAATGTTGGGTTATATTTATATGTTATGTATGCCACAAATATGATATTAGTGTATTATTGTTCATTTACTTTTATTAAAATTTTATAAACTATTTCAGTAATTTTTTTTTCAGTTTTATAATTTTTTTTATGATAATATTATTGACATTTTTTTAAAATTAAAATCTCAATATGTTTAGTTGATATTTTTGTGTATGGGTGTATAATTAATATTACTTTTTTTTTTTTTTCACGTAAACATATTATAACGTAAAGACTAGGAAAAACTTGCAATATTGTGAGCGAGAGGGCTTGAAGACTTATTTCGATTTTAAAGAGACTATAAAATAGTAGAATTTTTGCGTCAAAATTTATTCTAAAGAGGTGTTAAAATATTACACTTTTGTAAATATATACATTATGTTTAATATTGCTGGTAATGCTTCATTTTTTAAAAATAACAATAAATGTATATAAAATACTGTTTTAATTTCTACTTTACATTAATTTTGACTAAAATTTATAATAATAGTGCAAAAAAATAGTATAATATTTATTAATTAGTATGATATTTAGTATATTAGGAAAGACATGGGAAATAATTAGAAATTGCACTACTTTGAAGCAAAAGTTACACTATTTCAAAGTTTTTGGTTGGAGTGTGTGCAAGTATACGATTAAGGGTAAAGTATTTTGCGAGGTTTCTATAGATTTTGAAGTTATTTATTTATTTATGGAAAACATACAAATAGAGTAACTTTTTGGACCGATAAAAAATTGACGTCCTTTTTTCATAATAAATCAATAAGATGTTTCATTTTAGAGAATCAAAACGAAAAGTGGGTGGCTAATCAAAGAGGTTTAGCAAATGGATATGAATTTGTTTTTCAATTTGAGATTAAGGCTAATATGTTTATTATCGGGAGGGGGGTGTAATAATTTTGTTGCATTTCAATAGACTTAAAATACTACTTTTGCTCATCTACAAATTATTATTTTTATACATTAAATAATAATTTTATTATAGAATGATATTATTATTTTATCAAATAAGTTTTTTAAAATAATAATTTTTGTTTTTCAGTTGGCCCATTTTAGTTATTCTTGAAGATTAAAAACACATTTTCAAACGCAGGGGACTAAATGCACATTTCACCCTATTGTGAGGGGCTTCCCTACACTTTTTTCATAAAAAAAAAAAAAAAAAAAGAGAGTATAAAACAAGATATGTATTAAAATGGACCTTGAGTTATTGCTTAAATTGCATTTAGTTGTGGGCAAGCACAATTAAATTTTCAGCTCTATGTTGATAAAGCAATCTTCTGAAGTTCAAGGTAGAGGTGTGCATATTATATGTTGGTATTGAACTCAATCAAAATTGAACTAACGAAGTTAGTTTTTAACAATTAATCGATTCAATGCAATAAAGAATATAAAATGAATAAAAATTTAACCATTTGGATTGAGTTTGATTTATTTTTGTGTTTTAATTTTTGTGATGTTTTCAACTTTCCATATTTATTTTATAAAGAATAAAAGAAGCATTTTTTTGTTCCTTGACGAAGGGCGAAGACAAAAGATAGCAAAAGAAGGATGACTGACGATCGACAAAGCTCCATGGAGAGCAAAGGTGGATGAGAGTATTCATGGATAGAGAGAGAGAATTTTGTAAGGATTGAGCTTTTCATCACGTTCAAGACTTCAAAAGATATAAAGATTAAGGATAAAGGGTAAATGTTTTAGGTTCTAACATTTTTTTTGTAAAAAAAATAAAATTTCAACACATTTAATTTTTTGAATTTAATTTATTCAATAAAATCATAATAAAAATAATAATATTATTATTATGGGATGCATTGGTTTTTATAAAAATTTCAAATCCAAGAATATATGCAACATATTTTGGATTGAATTTTAAACTTTTGAAACAAAAGTAATCTAATAAAAGAAAAAGTTATGACAATTTAAATTGATTGGTTTGAATTAAATGAATCAATTTGAATTGTTTAAATTTTGAAATGCTTATATTTATCTATGCATTATTTTTAACTCAAACACTTTATGCATGATTTTTTTTTTTTAAATAAGACTTTATGGAATACTTACTATTAATAGTCTAAGCATTAAAAGACTTGATAAGTATCTGCAGAATGGTCAAGTCTTCTACAATATTTCTAACAAAGACTTATAATTAATTGAGTGAAGACTTGACTAGTATATGCTGAAGGGTCAAGTCTTGCAATATTTCTAGCATACTTTGTAGAATTGAGTGATGTGATATTAAAGGAAAAGTTATTACAATTTAAATTCATTGGTTTGAATTAAATGAATCCATTTGAATTGTTTAAATTTTGAAATGCATAAATTTATTTATGAATAATTTTTAACTCAAAAACTTTTTGTGCAAGACTTTTTTTAAATAGAAGACTTATGAAAGACTTTCAATTAATAGTTTGAGGATTAGAAGACTTGACAAGTATATGCAGGGTCAAGTCTTCTACTATATTTCTAACAAAGACTTACAATTAATTGAGTAAATACTTGACAAATATTTGCTGAAGGGTCAAGTCTTCTGCTATGTTTCTAGCATGCTTTGTAGAATTGAGTGATGTGATGTTAAAGAAAAAGTTATAACAATTTTATTTCATTTTTTTAATTAAATGAATCGATTTGAATTGTTTAAATTTTGAAATACCTAGATTTATTTATGAATATTTTTAACTCAATGACTTTGCAGGATTTTTTTTTTAAAAAGAAGACTGATGGAAGACTTTCAATTATTAGTTTGAGGATTAGAAGACTTGACAAGTATATGCATAATGATTTCTAACAAAGTCTTACGATTAATTGAGTGAAGACTTGACAAGTATATGCATAATGATTTCTAACAAAGTCTTACAATTAATTGAGTGAAGACTTGACAAGTATATGCTCAATGGTCAGGTCTTGTGCAATGTTTCTAGTAAGCTTTGTTGAATTGAGTGATAATGTGTTATTAGAAGTTGGCCATTATAACCTAGAAGAGAAGAAATAATTGAAGGCGGAAAAAAGTGGAAAATTGTTCAAGTATTAAGAAATTAGGACCATATAAATTTATTACATCCAATAAATACTACAAGTATCACGATCAAATAAGGATCGAGTCAATAAAGACTTAAAAAAAAAAATAGTAGATTAATACTCAATATTGTAGTTTGTATAAAATATTTAACACATAGCATAACTCCATTTTGATACATAAAGTTTCATTTTTAACATGCTATAGAAAAAAACATATATATTTTTTTATTACAATATAAATATGTTTTTTATTGAGTGTGGTTAAAAATAAAACTAGTTAAATAATTGAGATATTTGTGTACCCAAAAAAAAAAAAAAAATCTACCTAGTAAGTAATATACTCCACTGGCTATCAGCACATTTATAATTTGTAAAAGGCAATATTGTTCATGTGGACCTTTGGTGATTGGATCAAGATGTATGGACCCTGTTATTCCATGTTCTGATAAGATAGGATTGAAAAATAAATCTCTTCACTCTTGCAACCAAGCATATTGGTTTCACTTAATTCAGTGAGTTTGAAATTAAGCTCTCTTTGTTACAACTTAGTCCGTCTCACGTGCATTTGAAATTGGAGAGTTTTGCACGTGGGGAAAGAAAGAAAGAGAAAAAAGTCACTAGCAGAAGAGAGAACAACAACTATTTAAGGGTGACTCTGTTAAGACTTTAAGAATAGTGCTATATACATAACATATATTATTTTATATGTTAAATAACATATCAATTATTAAATATAAAGTTTGTAACGTGAAGATAAAGTAATTATGTAACTACTTACTAAAAAAAAATTAATTAAATTATAGCATGTAGATTAATACGTACATAAAACTATGATTAAAAATCATTTTTGTTTTATTCTAAATGGTTTGAGAAAAAACGAGTGCAAGAACAAACAAATATATTGATGCTTTTATTAGTAAGCACAAAAAATATTTTTGAGTTATTTTGAGTTATGAAAGTGCTTATGATAATTTTTTTTTATTAATGTTCTCCTAAACCATATAAAAACAAAAATAAAAATGAAGTCAATAAAAACCTAAATAATTTGAAGCACCAAAAACTATTAATTCAGACTAATAAAATTTAGTGCAAAAAAATGTTTTAAAAAACACAATTATTCAAAAAAAAATATATATAATTGATATAAAATATATTTTAAAAACAATGAATAATATCTTGTCGAATTCTTAAGGAGACTTAGCGCTAAAACTTATTGGTATTAGATTGTAAGCTTTAGTTCGATGGGAATCCCAATTGCACTTAGCCAAATACTTCAATAGGTGAAAGCAAAACGAGTATAGCTACCAGGGATTCATAAGGAAGTTTTCTATTACAAACTTTATAGTCATTTATGGAATATAAAATTGTCTAAAAATTTTATAATTAATATCATATGTTTATTTTATTTTATTAATATTGACAATCATATATTTTATTCATTAGGAAATGATAATTGTTTTCTTAATACAATAATGATTTATTAGATTATTTATACTAGTTTACAAGTTATTCAGGTAGTAGGTTATAAGTTTACCTATTAAATAAGTTTCTATTTATTTTGAAATCAATGGCTTGAATAAAATATAATGATCTAATGGTTAAAAATATTCTCAGTCTGATACTAGTGTGGTACTACATAATGATCGTACGAAATACTTCTAAAAACAAACCTCAAATTTTCAAAATATGCTTTCAATTTTTATTTTTATTTTTTTATTACACTATATTATCTTTTGTTATTTTCTTTTTGTTAAATATTTCATTCAAAAAAGTCACAAGAAAGAGTATTCTTTTTATTTTATTTTTTTGAAATTGTCTCAATATGGAAAAAAAAAAATTTAGGTTCTTACCTCAACATTTTTTATAATAGACAAAATATTAAGGATTTGTATTATGATATTTAAAATTACTTTATGTATTTAAATTTGAAAAATTTTAGGTAAAAAAAATTCATAAAAAATTCATCAATTACAATATAATGTTTGTTTCATATTTAAGAAAGTTTGGATATGCGTACATTTTCATAAAATTGAATTAAGTTAATCTTTTTTCTTTTGTGCCTTTTTAATTTTTACAGTGGGCCACTTATAGAATAGTGAAGGCTTGATGTCTTTTTTTATAGAAAACTATAATTAAATTTCTTTTCCTTCACGTTCTGGATGATTTTTCCTTCCAATATTATTGTATTTTGATTGTTTTTTTCTTTTCTTTTTTCATCTGGATTTTTTGGGGATTGCTTTGTTGGTGGAGTAATTTTTTGTTTTATTTTTGATTGGTTAGAACTTATTTGTGATCCTTGAGAGAATAATCATTTGAAGGCAATTTGTACCTACTTCAAACTGTATGTCTTTAGAGTTTCAATTTATGTTGGGGTTTAGTAATGGCTTGTGTCTTATTTGTGATTTTGCTACCTTCTCACTTTTGGGACAATAAAAATTATAGCTTGGTCAAATCGAATTCCTATGTTTATCTTTAAAATGAAATAAGTTTTGTATATATCTCTTATTAATTATTCATATTATAGTGGCACAAGTTAACATTTATTCATAATAATTATGTATATATATATAAAAGTGTGTAAATATATTTTATAAAAGTTTAATTATATAGCATAATTTTTTTTATGCATAGAAATCCAAGACTTTTTGAAAAGAAACAAAAAGACTTAAACTTATAATTAATTATGGAAGGACTAAAAAACGTAACAAGTATATAATAAACAGTCAAAGTCTATACTTGCCCAGTCTTCTAAGAGATTTCTAATAAGATTAGTAAAATTTAGTGATAATAAAATTTTTCTATAAAGTCAAATAATGAATAAATAATTGAGAAAAGAAAAAAATATATATAAACATGAGTACTTTTAAAAATACGCTATAATGCTCTATTTTTCTCATAATTTTTATAATCATTTATAAATTTTTTTTTGCTCATTGTATCTCTTTTAAAAATTAAAAAAATAATTATCTTTTAATTTTACTTCATTTGTAATTTTATAAATTTTATTTTAATATTATTATTTATTTTGATTACACTTCTTAAACAAATATAATAACAATACTATTTTTATTTAATTCAATTCATATTACAATTCATATTTTTATTATATTTTCTACAAATTAAATATAACTTATATGCATGACTTATTGAAAATAATGGAAAGACTTTAGACTTGCAATTAATGATTGTGAATTATATGTTAAATGGTCAAGTCTTTTGAAAAGACTCTAACAAGATTCGTAGAATTTATTGATAATAAAGATTTTCTGTAGAAGACAAAGAAAGAAAAAATAATTGAAAAAGGAAAAAAAATTAAACATGATTAGTGTGGCTATATATATATATATATATACATATATGGTCATTCCTAGGAAGCATAAAGATATATCATATTTCTTAGTGAGTATATAGATATATCAAAATACAAGCAATAATTGAGTATTGAGTACTCATAAATCGTCCTACCTCTTTCAAACATATAATAGCTAGTCAGTGACAAAGTTGGCTTATTCAATGGTTTCACCCACAAGCCTTGTTGTTCGTTTAGTGCTTGTACTATACTCTGTAATCACCATTGATGCATTTACATTCAATTCAAGTGTCCTAGATAGACAAGTGAAGTGCATAGAATTAGAGAGACAAGCACTTGTCAAGTTCAAAGATAATCTTAATGACATAAACGCCTATTATCCTCTTGGGGAAATGGGCAAGAAAAAATGGAGTGTTGCAAATGGTATGGAATTCAATGTGACAAAAAATCTGGCCATGTGGTCAAGGTTCATCTTTCTGGATCAATTGATGGGAGTTTAGAAGGTAATATAAGTGATTCATTGATAGGCTTGCCTTACCTTAATTATTTGAACCTTAGTGAGAATTATCTATCTGGTGGTAGGCACTTCCCTAGTTTCATTGCAAACCTTTCGAAGTTGGAAGTTCTTGATCTAAGAAACTCTTTTTATGGTGACCATTTGTATTCAATAGAGTGGGTTTCACATCTTTCTTCCCTAAGACAAGTTGATCTGAGTGGCATGAATCTCAGCCCAACTAATAACTGGATTGAAGTGGTTAATAAGCTCCCTAACCTCAGAAAGTTGAGCTTAGATAGTTGTTCTCTCCAAGATGTCACACTTTCATCTCTTCGTGCTATCAATTCTTCAGCGTCTCTTGCCTTCATTTCCCTTATTCATAATAATTTTTCAGACATTCTTATATTTAAATGGATTTTAAAATTAAATAGTAGTAACCTAGCTTACCTTGATCTTAGTTATAATAACCTTGAAGGAAAAATTCTTATATTTTTGTCCAACAAGTCTTCCCTTCAATACCTTGATCTTAGTCATAATAACCTTCAAGGTGAGATTCTTGAATCCTTTTGGAGTATTTGTAGCTTGCAAATATTGTCATTGTCCTACAACAATATTAGTGGTCAACTATCATCCAACAACTGTTCACATCACTCTCTAAAGAGGTTAGATTTATCTTCTAATCAAATCACAGGCTCAATGCCTAATTTTACACTTTTTACATCCTTAGAATATCTAGATCTGAGTTCAAATCATCTAAGTGGAGTTATACCTCCTAGTATTGGACAATTATCAGAGTTGCAGTCATTGATAATTTATAAAAACTCTTTCCATGGCGTGATCTCTAAAGTTCACTTTCTAAAACTCTCCAAATTATCATGGTTGGACTATTCAAATAATCCATCATTGATTTTGGACTTCGACAACAATTGGGTTCCTCCATTTCAATTGTATTTTCTAGCTATGAGGTCTTGCAAGTTAGGTCCCCATTTTCCAAAATGGATAAGAACTCGCAAGAATTGTGGGCTACTTGATCTTTCTAATACTGGAATTGAGGATTCTTTGCCCAATGACTTTTGGGATCAAATTTCCTGTCGCATTACAAATATCTCTAACAACCAAATTACAGGTAGAATTTTGAATTCTTCACAACACGTCGAATATTTTGACATCATAGATTTGAGATCCAATCAATTTGTAGGTCCAATACCAAGTTTTTTATTTGAAGCCAGCCTCCTATTTCTTACTAGAAATAATTTTTCTAGCATAAGTTCTATGTGTGATGTTACTGGTGGAAAATCCCTTTTGTATTCTATGGACATCTCTAACAATCAATTGTTAGATCAGCTTCCTGGTTGTTGGTCATACTTTCAGAGCGTGGGTTTCCTTGATTTGTCAAGAAATAGCTTGTCAGGTGAAATCCCTGATTCCATTGGTAACTTGAGTCAATTAATGTCCTTGCACTTGGAGGGAAATAATTTAACAGGGGCATTACCTACATCCTTGAAGAATTGCATATTTTTGAAATTTGTACATGTAGGGGATAATGAATTACTGGGACCAATGCCAAAATGGATTGGTGAAAATCTTGCAAAGCTTGAAATTTTAAGTCTACATTCTAACCACTTTTATGGGAGCATACCAACAAGTCTATGTCAATTGCAAAATCTTGAGCTATTAGACTTATCAACAAACAACCTTTCTGGAACTGTACCAAAATGTCTTAATAATTTCACTGCAATGCAAAAAAATGGGAGAATAGATGGTGATACTAATACATCCTTTCGACAATACGATGGATATATTGAAATAGAAGTGGTAGAATTAATGTGGAAAAGAACAAAGTCTAGATACAAGGAAACTTTTGCTCTTGTAAGGAGTATTGACCTTTCAAGTAATAAGTTGATTGGAATTATCCCAACAGAGATCACCCAACTCATTGTATTGGTTTTTTTAAACTTATCAAGAAACAATTTAACTGGAACAATTCCTTTAGAGATGGGTCAGTTGAAGTCATTAGATTTTATTGATTTATCATACAATCAAATATTTGGTCATATTCCTGCTAGCTTTGCAAAGTTAGATCGACTTAGTGTGTTGGATTTGTCCAACAACAATTTGTCTGGAAAAATTCCAAAAAGTACTCAACTCCAAAGCTTTGATTCCTCTTCTTACATGGGAAATCCTCTGCTTTGTGGGGAGCCACTGCCAAAGTGTCCGGGAGAAGAATCAGTTCCACCTACAAAAACACCCATTGGAGTCGAAAGCTAAGAAAGTGAGATGGAGATCGTAAACCGAGGATTTTATTTCAGTATGGGACTTGGATTTGCAGTTGGATTTTGGGGATTTTGTGGTGCAGTGTTGTTCAACAAGTCTTGGAGATATGCATATTTCAATTTCATGAATGTTGCTAGAGATTATGTAGCAACAATGATAGCATTGCAGAGATCAAGATTGAAGAGGATGATCATTAAAAGTTGAAAAAGCTGATACAATAAGGATTTCTTTTTTGTTTGTTTGAACTTATGTTTGATTTTTTAGTCCTGATTTTGGCTATTAGTTGTGGTCCTTTGTGTTCTTAGAAATGTTTCCCTTTCGTTATTTACTATGCTTTATAACACTAGTCAGCATTTGAAGTGTTTTTTTGGAACTTTGTTTAAAACTCTGTCTTAGTGGCTAATATTGTAAGTTGTTAGTTCCTTGATTAGCTTGGTTGCTATTGAATATGGAGCCCTAGGTTGGGTAGTATTGTTGACCTCTGTTTTTTTTTTCAAATTTATAGTGTTGATGTTTTTGGTATAGTATGCTTAAAGAAGGTTTCTGTTTTAGTTTAGTTTAAGAAGTCTTAATGAAGTTTTATTCAGTTTTGAAAAAAAAATTGAGGATTTTTTTTATTGAATAAAAAATGAGGATTTCTAAGAAATCTAATTTGAGTATGTAATTTTTTTTTTAGTCGAATGCAAATTTATCTTAATTATAAAGGAATTTTTAAGCTAGTATAAATATAGAATACCATGCAAACCTTTTCACACAACTGACGACTCTCAACAATCTTGTATTCATTAGTCAGTCAACTTTCCTTTTGATGATTATTAGTTATTTGTGATAATATCCAATGGCTTAATTAAGAATTAAAAACTAAAACTCTAAAAACTTTAATTATTTTTATATAACTCAAAAAAAGTTATTGATTGTATAGTTATTTTAGTCATAATTCATATAAATTTTAACGTTTATAATTAAAATTAAATATTTGTGTAATATTAAATAACAAACATAATCACTTAGATAAAATTAAAAACTAGAATTTTAAGAGTCTTCGATTTTGATTATTTAATCATCATTTCATAAATTTATTTTTATAAAATAAAAAATCACAACAATTACAATTTGCATATAATATTTGGGATATAAATCTTCTAAACTTTAATATTTTTAACTAAAATTAATTATTTGTGTAATAATAAATAACAATCGTAATATGTTAGCTTGAAATTATAAACAAAAATTATAAAGACATAAGTTTTGAATATTTAATCACCATTTTATAACTTTCTTTTATATAAACCTTCTAAACTTTAATATTTTAACCTAAAATTAATTATTTGTGTAATACTAAATAACAAACATAATAAGTTATTTTTTAATAATAATAAATATAATTAATTATTTTTTGAATAATAAATAAAAGATATTATGACTTAGTTAAGAATTAAAAATTAGGATTATAAAATATTTCAATTTAGATTATTTAATCACCACTTCTAAACATTTTTTTCTTATAAACTTAAAAAATTTATAGATTAAAACAATTACAAATTGCATAAAATTATTTTGGTTAAACTTCTTCTAAACTTTAATATTTTTAATTAAAATTAATTCTTTGTGAAATAATAGATAGAAAACATAAAAGCTTTCTTAGAACACTACAAGAAATTAGATTTTTAGTGAAAGGTTATAGAGAGAAATTGAGTATTATCGCTAAAAAATCACATTTTGAGACAAAAGTTACCAATTTGTCACCTAAAATATCAACAAATTTAAAAGACATAAAGCATCCATGACAAAATATTTCATCACTCAAAGTGGTTTATTAGGGATAAAACCATAATTTATGTCTAAAAAAATATGAATATATTTTGTCATTAAAGATTTTGGATGGAATTTTTACCTCCAAAAAAATTATTTGGCACCAAAGCTTTAGTGATGATTTGAAGAATTTTAGAAACAACTTATTTCATTGCTAAACAATGTCATTAGCAACTAATTAACTAAATTTCATTACGTACTATTTAATCTTATTTCAATGATAATTTTTTTTTTTTTTTACTCTAAAAGATTTTGAGGAAAAAATCATTTTATTTAGAGATGAAGAGAATCATTCCTAAAAGATAATTTCAGTAACAAAATGAAAATAAAAACTATAATTCTTAAAAATCCAATTTTGATTATTTAATCACCATTTTATAGCATTCTTTTATATGAATTAAAATAGTTAAAGATCGCATGTAGCTTATATAATTATTTTGGTCATACTTGTACTAAATTTTAATGCTTTTAATTGAAATTAATTATTTGTAAAATAATAAATAAAAGATGACTTAGTTAAGAATTAATTATTAGAATTCTAAAAGACGTCAATTTAGATTATATAATCACCATTTCTAAACTTTCTTTCTTTATAAAATTAAAGCAGTTAGAAATTAAATGAAGTTATTTTAGTCAAATTTCTAAACTTTAATGATCTTAATTAAAAAATTAATTATTTTTTTGAATAATAAATAACAGATATAATGATTTAGTTAATAACTTAAAACTAGAAATCCCAGTAGATTTTAGTTTATGATAAATAATAACCCTTTCTTAAACTTTCTATTATTATAAAATCAAAACTGTTACTAGTTTTATATAGTTATTTTGATCCATCTTTTATGCCTCTATCCAACGCTAATGGCTATTATATATCTAGCTTACTAGAAAAGAATGATTTTTTTTTCTCAAATTTTTTGTGAAGTTATTTAAAAATTTAGCATATAAGAAGGTGTGAAAAAATAACAAAGTTTTAGGCCCATTATTATTATTATTATCATCATATTACTCATCTTTCTTTGTTTTTTAATGTATATCTTCTTATATAAAAGTAATTTATCAAACTAAGGTAAGATTTTCGTTTATTTCAGAATATTCTTAATAAATTAAGTATGATAAGATTTTTATCTATTTCACAATATTCTTAATAACTATCTAACAAAATTTCTCAAAAATTAGTTGAATTTTTTGAATCCTTATGTTTACTAACCAATACTGAGTGCGTTGCACGTTAACAGTAATCGTAATTGCAATGTAAATCATTTCAGGCATTATTGTATTTGGTTTGATTGTATTCTGTATGGAATGTAAAGAGATTACAACAGTAGCAGTAATTCTCATTATACATGCAGCCCTCTGTAATCTTTATCACGCCTTCAATCCTCTCTATTTTTCTCACAATTTGTATAATCATTTATCATTTTTTTTTTGTTCATTCTATCTCTTTTAGTAATAAAAAAAATTAGTTTTTAATTTTACTTCATTTATAATTTTATAATTTTTATTTTAATATTATTATTTATTTTGATTACACTGCTTAAATAAACATTATAATAGTGATACTACTTTCTTTACATTCAATTCTATTACAATTATCATTCTCATTACTTTTACATTCAACAAATCAAAAGTCACCTAAAGTCGTGAGTTAAAAATAAGGTAAAGCAAAAAATATGTACAATAATTAGTTTCATACTAAGGCATATAGAACAACAAACAATAACAATGAAATTAAATAATTTTTGTAAATTTAAAATTTTAATTAATTAAAGTTTCATTATCACTTAAAACTATTAAATTTAACATATGTCAAAACGAATATATAATTGGATGCATTGCTATACAACATAGTTGAAACAAAAACATAACTGAGAGAATTACCTTGATATCATCTTTCTTGTTTACAAGATATGTATTAATACCTCAATGCATTTAACACAAGTCACATTCAAAATGAAGAGAAAAAAATTTGAAAAAGTTTAAAATTCTCATAATTAGGAAAATAAAATGTGAAAATTATTAACACTCAATATTATGTTTGCAAGATATCATTTATCTTGTTTTTCTTTTTAATGAAAGGTTATATATGACCATCCAAAAAATCCCATTGTTAACCAACATGAATACATTTAGTAATTATTTCAAATATTTTTCACACTTCAAAGAAAAAATTGAATTTATTTACATGAGTGTGTGGCTAAGTATTTATTTATAAGTGTATATATATGGTCATTGCTTAGCCAATATATAAATATGTCAAAATACAAACAACAATTAAGCAGTAAGTACATTTAAATCGTACTAACTCTCTCAAACACAACAGGTTGTCAATGGCAAAGCTAACTTCTTCAATGGCTTCATCCACGTCTGGTTGTCCATTTAGTGATAGTACTTCACTCTATAAACACCATTTATGCATTACATTCAATTCAAGTGCCCTAGATGTACAAGCAAAGTGCATAGAATCAAAGAAGCAAGAACTTGTCAGGTTCAAAGATGATCTTATTGAAGAAGACGGCCTATTAACCTTTTGGGACAATATGATTTAAAAGTTTATGAATTAAATCATATTATTTAAAATTTTAGGATTATACGTGTAAAATTTTAAAAATTTGAGGACAAAATCATACATTTTAAAAATTTGAGAAGACGTTTTAAAAATTTGAGAATAAAATCATACGTTTAAATTTAATTAAAATTTAGAGCCTAATAATATAATTTAGCCTTAAAAGAAATTAACACATTGCGCTACTCAAAGCCACAAAGTACAAACCGTCACACTCCCACCACTTGAAAAAGGGGAATTTGATCAAGTACCAGTTTGAAAACTTTTACAAGTTTATGAGGAAAAAGATATTTCCTAAACTTTATCTTATTTTTCATTTATCTTTAAACCCTCAAATTTTTGTATAAATTAATTACTCAACTAGTTTGACTTCTAAATATGTTTTTTATGATGTAATTAAAAAAAATGTACATTCGTTGTATTTTTGAATTGCATTAAACACATGCTTTATTAAATCATTAAAATTATACTATACAATTAAACCTTATTTAAATTAATCAATTTAGTTATAAATTAAATTACGGTCTATTTTTCTATAGCATACTATACATAATAAACACCCTACAGATTTCCAGTTAAAAAATACCAGACAATCTCTTCCTTTTAGATGCTCATTATGTGGCTTTGAGGAGGAAACTAAATCTCATCTTTTTTTGAGTTATCATTTTGCATGTACTCTTTAGGACCTCTTATGCTCCTTTGGCATACGGTTGCGTACAGACTCTTCTATCCTTTACTTATGGACGGTTGCAATGACAATTGATTTTTGGTCACAGCCTGGTATTTATGGAAAGCAAGTGTTGTTTCAATCATCTTGGTGATATGGATAATAAGAAATGATTATCGGTTTGATAGCAGATGGACAACTCTGAGTTCTAGTTTTTTCACAATTTGGTGATATATTAGTGAGGCAAGTCTATCACAAAAAGGATTCATGCAAAATACAGTAGAAAATCTTATGATGCTCAAGCGTCTTCGGATACCATGCATCCCATGGGCTCTAAGGATTATATATGCTGTTTGAAGGGCGCCACCCTCAGGATAGATAAAAGTAAATACGGATGCTACTGCTTTTGAGGCGTTAAGCTTATTTCATTGTTCAGGTATTTTTTGAACTTCAATTTCATTTGTTAAGGGTTGTTTTTGTATCTCACTTGGAGTCTCATATGCTTTTGTGGTAGAGCTAGCAACAATCATTCATGCAGTAATGTATGCATATAAATTTGGATGGAGGTAGCTTTAGTTAGAGTCAGACTCAGCGTGTGTTCTTACATTTTTTGTTAGCGTGAGTCATGTAATTTAGTGTATAATATATGTGTCTATCTTTAATAGAACTCTAGGTTGTACAAGATTCTAGTTTACTCAAAACTCTTGTAAGTTATTTTCTATATATACCTCTATTGTGAGGTCAGAATTGATAAAAAAGATAATTCATCTACATAATATTTAACTTGGTAATAGAACTAAAAAAAATCTCAAAAATACCAGCAGCGCTGCCTTCATCTGTGGAAACTAGCGCCATTCTCAGTAGTAGCAGCCGCTGACTTCATCCACCACCCACTAGAGTTGTTCTCAACTGGAACAGCCGCCGCCTTCACCCACGGCCAACCAACACCATTCACATTCACTCGTTCAGCCCAGCCACTTTCTGTCTCTCGCGCTAGATCAACCTAGTCGCGCTCCCCTCAAACCGTGCTCCTTCCAAGTCAAGCCTGCCATCTGTTCTATTCAGCAAAGATCTGCCTGTCTGCACCACGCCTTTCTGCCTGTCTCTCCCTGTTTGCTCCACTTGTCATGCCTATTCACCTGTCCACGCCACCTGTCAAGCCTGTCTTCGGCCGTCTACCCTAGATTTTCCTCCACCAATTCACAGCCTTCCATCTCTTCCTCTCAAGCCTAACCCTAGCCCATTTACCAAACCCTACAGCCCAAGCCCTACAGCCCAAAAAAAAAACAGAGAGGAAGAAGCCCATAACACAATCCACCTTCCCATCTGCTAGGTCAATGGTCAACTCAGTCAACGATAAAAAAAAGGTAACTTTTTTTCCGCTGCACATTATTAATGTCTCTTTCAATGGAAGATTCGAAAGAAAGTCAGGATTTCAAGATTAATGAAATATTTAGCCTAAATATTTAAGCAAGAACATCAATACTATATTTTTATGGAGTAGCTAGACAAGATCATCATACGACATGTGGAGGTAACCCTACATCTCTTATTACTGGTCATGGTAAGATTGAAATGGTTTCAAACATTTCTCACTCTGTTGGATTTGATACTTGAATTATTGATTATGGTGCATCTGATCATATGAATTGTGATAAATCTTATGTTACTGACTTGTCTTTCCCACCAGTGTCTTTTGTTACAAATGTTAATGGTGAAGTTTTTCCTGTGTTAGGGATGGGGCTAGTTTGTATTACCCCAACATTACAGTTTCAAAAGGTTTTATATGTACCGAATTTATCTCATCACTTAATATTTGTCAAACGGTTGAATACTGAGTTTAAATGTTCTGTATCCTTTTATCCTATGCATGTGATTTTTTAGGATCTTCTTACCAGAGAAATAATTGGTCAGGTGTATCTGAGGAACATAGTATTTCGTCTTGATCAGAACTATGCAGGGGAGAAACCAGGAACACAATCCCGCACCACTTGTCCGCTTTAACTTCAAGTTCTGACCAGTTAAGTGAAATTTGGTTATGGCATTGTCGCTTAGGGTATCCGTCTTTTATTCTTATGAAAAAATTTATGCCTACTCTGTTTATTGGTATGAGTGAATCTGCTTTACATTGTGAGACATGTGTGTTGGCCAAGAGTCATTGTACTACTTATTCTCTAAGTATTTCTAATATAAGTACCATTCCTTTTGAATTAATTCATTCTAATGTTTGGGGATCGTCTAGAGAGCCTAATATATCAAGTATGAGGTATTTTGTGTCCTTTATTGATGATTGTACAAGATTGTCATAGGTTTCTCTTCTTAAAAATAAAGATGAATTTTTTCAAGCTTTTTAAAAATTTTGTACTCGTGTTCAAACACAATACAAAAGCATCATTAGAGTCCTACGTTCTGACAATGGAAGAGAATATGTTAATTGTACTTTTCAAGATTTTTTCCAAACATATGGGATTGTTCACCAAACTATTGCCCACAAACACAAAAACAAAATGAGGTGTCCGAAAGAAAAAACCGTCACTTACTTGATATGGCTCGTGCGCTCCTCTTTAGTGCTAATATGCCAAAATATCTTTGGGGCGATGTTGTACAAGCTTTCGCCCATCTCATCAATCGTCTCCCATCTAGTGTCCTTCACAGACAAATTCTGTTTGAGGTTGTTGCATCTCATCCTATCATCATTTCATAATCTTCCTGTCTGTGTATTTGGTTGTGTTGCTTTTGTCCATGTTCCTAAAAATTAGAAGTCTAAATTAGATGTCTGAGCAATTAAGTGTGTGTGTGTTGGTTATGAAGGATATTAAATAGGGTATAAGTGCTACCATCCACCTACCAAAAAGCATTATGTCACTATAGATGTCACTTTCTTTGACTATATAAGCTATTTTTTCTCATTTGATACTGCTCTTAAGGAGGAGAATTAATATTTTGAAGAGCTGTATCATGGTGAGGGGGAGGAATTAGAAAAAATTGAGGAAGTAACGCAATCAAGAGATATTTCGATGGGTTCAGTTGAGGTTCTTATCCCATTGACTTTAGTAGTAGAAGAAGCAGATGCTTCAAGTATCCAAGCACCAGTTTCGATCACTGAAAATCAAAATGAAGACATAATTGTTCCCTTTCCTACCCTTGATCAACAACTCCTTGGTACTGAAAGTCACTCATCTGAGGTATGTACACCCACTGATACTAATAACATTGAGTCTAGTGTTGGACAGTATGTGTTACCAAATAGGTCTACTCAGGGTCAACCAGCCAAAAGGTATGAACTAAATATTCATGCAAAATCAAAGTATCTAGTAGCCAACTACATGTCCACTAAATGATTGTCTAAGTCATATAAATCATTTATGAATCAAATATATGTTGTATTAGTACCTAACAAAGTGCAGGATGTGTTAGGAGATCCAAAGTGAAGGAAGGTAATGAATGAAGAGATGGAGGTATTAAAGAAGAACGATACTTGGCAACTTATGACTCCACTATAGGGCAAGCAGTTAGTTGGTTGTCATTGGATTTTTCTATGAAACATAATGCTGATGGATCTGTGAATCGATATAAAGCCCACCTTGTAGCAAAAGGGTTCATTCAAACGTATGGTGTAGACTACGATGAGACATTTGCTTTTGTTACTAAAATCAATACTATATAGGTTCTGCTTTCGCTTACTGCTAGCTTAGACTAGCTACTTCGATAGTTTGATATTAAGAATGCGTTTCTTCATGGAGAGTTAGTCGAGGAGGTGTACATGAGTCTTTCACTTGGGTATGTAGCTGATTCTCTTAGTAATTTTATATGCAAATTGAGGAAGTCTTTGTATGGTCTCAAGTAATTCTCTCGTACCTAGTTTCGAAGATTTTCTCAGTTCATGCAGAATGTTGGTTACAGATAGAGTAATTTAGACCATACGTTGTTTCTCAAACATTAACAAGGGAAGGTAACTATTTTAATTATTTATGTTGATGATAAGGTAATTACTGGCAATCATAATGTTGAGATGGATAGATTACAGAGACAACTAGCTTCTGAGTTCGAGATGAAGGATTTGGGTGAACTGAAATACTTCTTAGGGATTGAGGTGGCTAGGGGGAGAGAAGAAATTTTTCTGTGTCAAAGAAAGTATATTCTTGATCTGCTAACTGAGACAGGTATGTTGATTGCAAACCTATTAACACTCTTATTGAGAAAAACTACTGTCTAGCAGAGTATCCAGATCAGGTACCAACTGATCGAGCTCGTTATCAAAGGTCAATTGGGAGCTTAATTTATTTAACCCATAATAGACCAGATGTTGCATATACGGTAAGTATATTAAGTCAGTTCATGCATAACCCAAGTCAGAGTCACATGGATGCAGTTGTGAGGATTTTAAGGTACTTGAAGTCAGTACCAGGGAGAGGAGTAATCTTCTCTAAACACAACAACTCTCTTGAAGTTTGTGGCTTCACATATGCAGATTGGGCAGGAAATATTATAGATAGAAGGTCGACATCAGGTTATTTCGCTTTTGTAATAGGTAATTTGGTTACATGAAAAAGTAAAAAGCATAAATGTGTAGTGCAATCGAGTGCTGAGGCTGAGTATAGAGGTATGGATTATGGGGTATGTGAATTGCTGTGGATAAGAAGTTTGCTATATGATTTGGGTTTCAAACCCAAAAGTATTATGAAGTTGTATTGCGGCAATCGGGCAACCATTGGTAGATTACAAAATACAGTACAACATGATCGCACTAAGCAATAGAGGTTGATCGTCACTTTATAAAAGAAAAGCTAGATGCCAAATTAATCAGCTTTCTTTTTGTTTTCACTGGAAAGCAACTTGCAAATATGCTTATCAAAGGAGTTTCCGGGAAGTTATTTTATAACTCACTAAGCAAGTTAGGCATGGTCGATATGTATGCTCCAACTTGAAGAGGAGTGTTAACGTGAGTCATATAATTTAGTGTATAATGTTTATGTCTATATGTAATAGAACTCTAGGTTATACAGGATTCAGTTTACTCAAGACTCTTGTAATTTATTTTCTATATATATCTTTATTGTGAGGTAAGAATTAATAAGAAAGATATTTCGTCCACATAATATTTAACTTTTTTCAAGCCCGGTCTTTTTTGGTGCCTTGAAGATGGAATTCAACTTTTACTGATTGTTTAGCTAAAGTTAAACACATGGAATTCTATTGCTTAGATATTTAAAGAGAAGATACTAATAGCAATACACACTAATACTACGAAATTGACGCAAGTTACCTCACTTGTTTAGTTAAAGGCCCAAACACAGCAACACAATTTGTTGATAAATAAGCTAACATACCTTACTCTCATTAATCTGGACACCCCACTTGCTTTTTTCTTTTTTTCTTTTGACACAAAATAAGAATAATAACCTATTTTTTAAAACAAAATAAAATCGAAAAATAAACCAGTACTCCATAGATTTAAAAATAAGTTTAAACAAACTGTCACCCACAATATCCATATATAAAAATTTCCTCAACCATGGGGTATAAACGTTGCTTTTTTACCTTCTACTAAATTTACATAAATTTCTTCTTTATCGTTTCAATTACTCATCATATATACTCACATATAAAAGTTTCCAATATTAATATCTTTATTTCAAACTTTATCAAAAATTCAACTTAATTTAACTCAAATGTGAATGCATTTTAGTATTTGCGCTTTTAAATATATATAAAGATTATGTACGTATGGAACACAATCAATATTTGCAGTTTTCATTTTGTAAATTGTAGAAAGCTCTATACAAATTTTTATTTATTTTTGAGTATTACTACTGGAAGTTGTAATGATTTAAATGTAAAATAAGTACGTTGGCCACTTGAAGCTGTAACTATACAAGATAGCTTTAAACATGACAATTCATGATTTTTGCAAGGAATGTCATGGTAGCTGTTACTAGAGGAACTTGGTCAATCCATAACATCCATTATATTGAGTCGTTGTTGGGAGAGACAGTATAACTTATACACAACATCTTAACAATTACAAACCAAATCATTGACGCAAGGGCAAATTATGTTTTATGTCCCCAACTTATTGGAACAGTTCCAACAAATTTGCCCCCAATCTTGATTTGTTAAAAAAATGCATCCAACTTGATCGTTATTTTACATTTAAGAAGTTTAATCCATTTTATCAACAATTCTAAGAGAAAATAACATATAACGTTCAATTTTTACTTGATAAGTGTCATTTTATGCTCTCTTCATTAAAAGAATGAACAAAAATTAGATGTAAGTAGGGGTGTCAAACGGGCCGGCACGACGCGACCCGTTAAACATTTGGCCCGTTGGCCCACTGGGCCGGCATGGCACGGCCCACCAGAAATTCGGCACGGTACAACTCATTAGTCAAAATGAGTAGCACGGCATGGCCCATGGCCCTCGGCCCTTAATAGGTTGGGCAGGGCCGGCACGGCATGGCACATGAAATCTTATTATTTTAAAAATTAATTTTAAAAAAGTACCAATAAATAAATAATTTTTTTTACATTTAAATAAAATTGGACATAATCTAATGAGAGGTTAAGAGTTCGACTCTCACTTTTAATTTTTTAAAATATTATTAATAATTTTTAACTAAATAATTAAATAAATATATAATAAAAATGAAATAAAGGGGTCACAGGCCGTGCCAGGCCCTTAAGAACAGCTCAACGGGCCGAGCACGGCACTACCTATTAAGGCCCATTGGCCAAGAACTGAGGCACGTCACGACCTATATAAGGGCCAAGGGCCGGCACGTCACGCTAATTAACAGACCAAGGGCCGACACGACACTCTAATTTGATGGGCTAGGTCGTACCGGGCCGGGCCGGGCCGGGCTGTCCTTTTTGACACCTCTAGATGTAAGTCCTTAAACGCAATACAAATCACTAGGTCGGAGACATTTTTCAAATAAATTAAAAGATTGGACAATTTTTAAATAAATTAAAGATTCAAGGTAAATTTACAACTGTTTCAATAAATTAGGGACATAAACATAATTTACTTATTACTCAATGTCATATTATGATTATTTTATTTGTATTGAGGTTGCTGTTAATTTTTCTTTGACTCCAAATATATGAGTCATGCATGTAAAGTTATTTAAATATTTATATATTTTTGTAGTATATGTAAATTTATGTATTTACTTATACTTCTTTTCTTATTATCTATTTTTTGTGTTGGGTTATATTTATATGTTATGTATGCCACAAATATGATATTTAATTAACACAATTAGTGTATTAGTGTTCATTTACACTTATTAAAATTTTATAAATTATTTCAATAATTTTTTTTCAATTTTATATTTTTTTTAAATTTCTATTGATATGATAATACTATTAATATTTTTTTAAAATTAAAATTTCAATATTTTTAGTTAATATTTTTGTGTATGGCTGTGTGAAGGCATTTAATTAATATTCCTTCTTTTTTTCATGTAAACATATATAGTATAACGTAAAGACTTGCAATTAATTGTGGGAGGACTTTGAAGACTTTTGCCAATTTTAAAGAGACTTTAAAACTTTAAAATAGTATAATTTTTTGCATCAAAATTTATTCTAAAGAGCAGTAAAAATATTACACTATTTGTAAATAGAAAAAAATATCTTTAATTCTTTGAAAGGAAATAATTTTATCTTCTACCTATTTTTAACAATACTTAAATCCTTTTTTTATGAAAAAAATGATAGTACAACTCCTCTTTTTTTTTTTTAAATATCAAAAATACTTATGATTAAAAATACATCTAGATTTTATCTATTAATTATAAAAATTTATTTGTGCATATTAGAAATTTTATATAAATTTCATCTATTAGTTATAAAAATTTATTTGTGCATATTAGAAATTTTATGTAAATACAAGTTTAAAAATGAAAAATTATTCTAAAAAATTTATCTACTTAAATATTATAAATTATTAAAATTAAAATGTTGAATGAAATTTTGGTATCAGTGTCAGTAAAAAATTAAATAAATATTACACTAAGATTTATCTAACCTAATATAACAAGATAAATAAATTATTTGAAATATTATAACGAAGGATTAATAAAATTAACACTCTAGTAAAAAAAATTAATATAAAACAGGTAGGATGAATTTAACAATTGTAAAAAATTATAATTTAACTAATAAAATGTTATAAATAATAAATTATTTTTTTTAAAACCCTACAAATACTTAACAAAGATTTGTAAAGTCTTATATAGTGAAAAAATGACTAATGTTGTCACTTTTACAAAATAAAAGGACTAAAGTGATGCAAAATATAAGGGATTAAAGTGACTCTTTTTATAAAAGAAAAGGATTATTAGGGTCCCCTGTCCTTGTAAATATATACGTTATGTTTAATATTGCTGGTAATTTTTTTTTAAATAAAAAGAAAATATATAAAATGCTTTTTTAATTTCTATTTTTTATTAATTTTGACTAAAATTTGTAATTATATTGCAAAAAAGTAGTATAATATTTATTAGTATGATATTTAGTGTATTTGGACAGACATGAAAAATAATGTGATATTGTACTACTTTGAAGCAAAAGTTAACTATTTCAAAGTTTTTGGTTGGAAATTGCGCAAGTATACGATTAAGGGTTAAGTCTTCTGCGAGATTTCTATGGATTTTGAAGTTATTTATTTTGATACACTAATTTTTTTTTTGGTCAATAAAAAAGATTGAACTGCTAAAAGATTGATGTCCGTTTTTCAGAATAAATCAAAGAGGTGTTTCGTTGTAGAGAATCAAAACGAAATGTGGCTGGCTAATGGGTACGAATTTGTTTTTCAATTTGAGATTAAGGCTAATATGTCTATTACCATGAGTGGGGGTGAAATTATTTTGTTGCATTTCAATGAACTTAAAATACTATTTTTATTTGTCTGCAAATTTGTATACATTAAAACAATAACTTTATTACAGAATATTAATATTTTTATCAAACACTTTATTAAAATAATAATTGTTGTTTTTCAGTTCGTCCACTTTAGTAAGTCTTGATGACTAAAAACACATTTTCAAATATAGGGGACTAAACGCACATTTCATCCTATTGTGCATTCAATTGCAGGCAGACACATAACTTTTCAACAATATGATGATAAAGCAATCTTTCAAAGTTCTTGGTAGTGGTGTGCATATTATCTGTTGGTTTTGAACTAAAATCAAAATTGAACTAATAAAGTTCGTTTTTAAAAATCAATCGATTCGATGCAATAAAGACTATAAAATGAATCAAAATTGAACCCTTTGAATTGTGTTAGATTATTGGTTTTTTAGTTTTAATTTTTTGTGGCGTTTTTTTGTTACTTGGTGAAGGGCAAAGACAGAAGATAGTAGAAGAAGAATTACTCACGATCAACAAAGCTCAATGGAAATCAAAAGGTGGATATATAAGAGTGTTCATAGATGGAAAGAGAGAATTTTGTATGGTTTGAGCTTGGGATCACGTTTAAGACTTCCAAAAATATAGAGATAAAGAGTAAAGGTTCTAAGTTCTAACATTCGTTTGTAAATATACTATAAAATTTCAACACTTTTAATTTTTAGAATTCAATAAAATAATAATAATAATAATAATAATAATAATAATATTATTATGGGATGCATTGATTTTTATCAAAATTTTAAATTAAAGAACCAATCTAACATACTTTAGATCAGATTTAAAACTTTTGAAACAAAAGGAATCTAATGAGAGAAAAAGTTATGACTATTTAAAATGATTGGTTTGAATAAAATAATTCGAGTTAAATCGTTTAAATTTTGAAACGCTCAGATTCATCTATGCATGATATTTAACTCAAAGACTTTATGCATGGTTTTTTTCGGAAAAGAAGACTTATGGAAGACCTACAGTTGGAGGATTAGAAGACTTGACAAGTATATGCAGATGTCAAATTTTCTGCAATATTTCTAACAAAGACTTACAATTAATAGTTTGAGGGTTAGAAGACTTGGCAAGTAAATGCCGAAGGGTCGATTCTTCTCAATGTTTCTAACAAGCTTTCTAGAATTGGTGATATTAAAAGTTAGCCATTAAAACCAAAGAAAGAAGAAATAATTGAAGGGAAAAAAAAATTATTAAATAAGAAATTAGGACCATATAAGATTATCACATCCAAAAAAGATTACAAAAATTATCAAATAAGAATCGCATCAATAAAACTCTAAAAACAAAGGGAATTAATAAAAAATATTATAATTTGTATAAAATATCCACTTAGAAACTAATATATTCTACGATCAAACTGCACAAAGGGCAATATAGTCTATGTGTAGTCGTGGTGATTGAATCAAGATGTATGGACCCTGCTATTCCATGTTCTGATACGACAGGATTGAAAAATAAATCTCTTCACTCTTGTAACCAAATATATTGGGTCCACTTAACTATGTGAGTTTGAAATTAATCTCTCTTTCTTACAACTTAGTACATCTCAAGTGCATTTAAAATTTGAGAGTTTTGTACATGGGAAAAATGAAGAAGAAAAAAGTAAAAACAATAACTATTTAAGGGTGACACTTTTAAGATTCTAAGAGTAGTTTTATATGCATAAAATTAATGTATGAATTTAATGACAAGAAAGTTACTTATTATTGAATATAAAGTTTGCAATTTAGAGATGAAGTAATTGTAAGACTACTCTAATAGAGAGTGGATTAGATTATAAATATGTAGATTGATATATACATAATATTTTGATTAAAAAAATATTTTTGTTTTATTCAAAATGGTTTGAGAAAAAATCTGAGTTTAAGGACAAATACATATAATGATGCTTCTATTAGTAATCACAAAATGAGTTTTTGAACTATTTTGAGTTATAAAAAGCCTTCTAATAATTATTATTTTGATTGATCAATGTTCTCATAAACCATATAAAAAATAAAATAAAAAATTAAGTCGACAAAATCCGTAATATATAATTGTGAAGCACCAAACTTACTACAGTTTCTTGGGTCCAATTGATGTGGACACTCAATCACGCTGTAAAATTTCTTGAAATCCAAATTGCGCATAGCCACATACTTCTACAGGTGAAAGCAACCCAAATTTTAATGATGATGTTTATTTTGAAATAATACTTTATCTGACTTAATTTTAATGAAAATGGAAGTACCGATATAAGAAAAATACTAAACTTTTAGAGAAATGAAACTTTTATTCTTTAAAAAATAGTATTGCAATCCTGATTTGTTTGTTATTTTACTCTATTGGATTTTTTTGGTACATAAGATTTGTTTAAGAATTAATACAATAAAAAATAGAGAAAGATCTAACTATACGTGTGATGAAATCCCACTGCTTTTATAGACTTATTGGTCTTCCAAAATGTGTGAAAATATAAAATTATTTTATCTTTTCTTTTCCTTCTTCCGACATGTGTAAAGATGTAATCTTATTTTTATCTTTCCTCATAGATAAAGACACATATAAATTACATTTTATCTTTATTGTTTCTTCTGAGTTGCCGACACTTCTGGGTCGTTGATGCAATAAATACAATCTTTGGTATGATTTTTTGTCAATTGGAAAAAATCTTGTTTTGTTCATGGCACATCAAAGTTGACTACCTTTTCAATATCTTCCTGGCTAATTCCCAAATTATTATGGGAAATTATTATAATTTTATTAGTATAATGATTAGCTATTATCTCTAAAAATTATTTATTTTTCTTGTTTTATAATAAACGTGACTTAACATTATTACTCGCTCCTAGTTTAACAATTTTTCACTGCACTTTTCTTTTAATAAAGTTATGGATTATTCGTGTTGAAGATATCATGCATATTTTGATGCCATAATATGAATTCATTGGTTCTCTTTTATTCTAATCCATAAATGAATTGAAATATCTTAATAAGACTACTTATCATTTGCCTTAACTCATTTTTTGAAGTTCTTATTACTCTTTTGAAATTTTATGAAAATATATTAATTTCATTAAATTATTAATTGAATGAATATTTTTAATTAATTTGCAATAAAACAACTAGTAAAGTAGTTTGGGATCTAATCTTTTGATAATGTTAAATTTGTTGCTGATAATTTTTTTATTTCCTAGTATATGAACTTTTTCTGTATTACAAAAAATTCATGAATTCTAATTGTTCTTTTCTTAATCGGCCAAATTATAAAAATTTAATCATTGGTATGAGTTGATGTTTCATTATTTTTCTTTTTCTTTAATTCTACTAGTGAATGCTCTAGTGTCACTCCTAAAAATTCAATTATTACTCCGTTGGCTTTTGGCATTGTCTTGTATTTTCATATAGTTGTCCATTATAAACAACATAAAGTTTTTCCTTGGATTCTTTTTCATCTTTAATATTAGACTATAAAATTTTTGAAGAGTTATCTTCTTCTTTTTGAATTACTTATAAGGCTTTATCATTTTCTTGAGAGATTTGGATTTCTTTTCCATTAGAAGTTTTATCTTCTATTAGAACTTTCATCTCTTTCTTTTCTGAAAACTAGTTTCTTCTTTATTATTGTTTCTCAGTGATTTCTTGACATATAAAACCTCAAGTTGTTCTAATATAATTTTGAACTTCTTTTCTTTGATCATGATCTCTATATCAAGATCGTTCATAATTCCTGCAGTAATAAAAATTGTTAGTGAAGTTAATTCTCTAATTAATGCATTTGTTAGGCTGTTTTTAGTTCCTAGTAAATGTTATACATCTGCTATGTTAGTTATTAAAAATTGTTCAAAATTTTTATTATATGGTCTAATAATAAATTTGGTACTAATAACATAAATGAAAATTTTCGTTATTGTTCTTAACTACTAAATATTCATTTTTATTGCTATGATAATTTAATTCAGAGTCTTAAAATGATTTTAAGTAAATCTATAAAAATATTCATCTTTATTATCTATTCTTGCGTTTAGTACTGCTCCTCAATATTCAAGAGAAACAATAAATTTTTTTTTTTTCAAAAATTAAGTAGCTATTAAATTTTTTATATTTTTTATTAAAAAATTAATAATTATATATTTTATATAACAAAAAAATATTTTAAAAAAATAAAATATAACATGTGATATGCAAATTCATTTTAAAAGTTTGATCACTTATATCTTATACTATATATATTTATCTATGTGTCGTTTGTCATTTTCGTAAATTTTTTCATCAATTTTTTGCTTTAATTACAAAATTATCATTATTATTTATTTAATAATTAATGATAATAATTACATTATATTATTATAGAGGTAATATAGTAAGAGTCTTATTTGTGATTTTTTTTTTTCCAGAAATCATACATAACTTCAAACACATAATTATAAATATGAATTATTTTTTTCTTTTCCCTTTTTCTTTTGAAATAATGTTGTTAAGACAAAAAAAATTAATTTTCATTTTGATTGATTTGGTCATCAAATTATCATTACTATTTTTCTAAATATTTAATAATAATGATTAATTTAAAATAATGGATTATAAATGAGTCAAAAAGATAGAAAAAGTTTAAAAGATAAAATAGAAAATTATAAATTTTTTATTTATGGTTCAATTTTTTATATTAGAAGTCATAGATAAATTAAAATACATATTTATTTTAAAAATAATTAAAAAATTGTTCAAATTTGATAACAAAAAGTTTTCATTATTACTAATTTTTTATTAAATATAAAATATTATAATAATCCTACTTATTGTTTAAATTTTTTCTTCATGATGCTTTATGTAACCTAAAATACATAATATATGTTTGAACTAATTTTTTATTCTTTTATTAAAATAATAGGTTAAAAATAGAAAAAATGAAAATTAATGTAAACAAATAAAGTTAAAAAATAAAATATAATATAATAAAAAAATTATTTATTGTTTAATTTTTCATATTAAAAATCCTACATATGCTAAACACATATTTGTTTTAATATAATGAAACTTTTTCATAATTCTCACCACACCAAAATAAGTTTTCATAATTCTGATTGCGCTTTAAACAAAACTTTTTCTCTTCATCTATCAATTTTAGGCGCTTTCATCTTTTAATTGTTCAAATATATTGTGTGGTTATGTTTGAATAATTCATGCGCTTAACTGTTCTTCATGATATTTGTTTTGCATGATCGTTCTAGAGTTTGCTAGCTGATCTGTTTTTACATCGCATGCTATTGAATCTACTAGTTAGGAATTTTCGTTGTTGAATCTGCTCTAGAACACACTTTGCATTTGTACTATTTGTGCTAATCTTTCAAGTACTGTTGGTGACGTGTTCGGTATTTCGTGTGACTCGAAACTACCAAACTTGACGGGTTCGATTGATCTTGTGTGACTCAAGAAGATCGAAACGTTGGTCCAGATCTAGACATCTAGCTATTGGAGGCTGTGAAAGGAGCGACGGTTCGTAAGTAAGTTACATAGGGGGGCATTATCTGTGACGGGTAGTTTAAGACCTTGCCTTATAATTGAACATTATTTTCATAGTGGATAGTTAGGTAGTCCGATGGACCGGTGGTTTTCCTCTTAGGTCATTGTTCTGGCCTAGGTTGTTTCAACCTAAAAATTTCGTGTGTTGTTTCTTAATTCTGCATTTTAATTTTATACGCGATTACATGTCTGGTCGTTGTGTTTAGGTTCAACAATTAAAATTTTATTAAAACTGAAAATAACCTATTCACCCCCCCCCCCCCCCCCCCCCCCCCCCCCCCCCTCTAGGCTTATTTGATCCTTAACTAAAAACTTTCAAATTCTAAGAGAAAATAACATATAACGTTCAATTTTTACTTGACAAGTATCATTTTATGCTCTCTTCAATAAAAGAATGAACAAAAATTAGGGGTGTCAAACGGGCTAGCACGGCACGGCACAGCCCATTAAACATTTACCCCGTTGGCCAACTAGGACGGTATGGCACAGCCCACCAAAGATTCGGCACAGCACGGTACTGCCCATTAATCAAAATGAGTAACACGGCACGACCCATGTCCCTCGGTCCTTAACAGGTTGGGTCGGGCCGGCACCACACGGCATGTGAAATCTTATTATTTTAAAAATTAATTTTAAAAAAGTACCAATAAATAATTAATTTTTTTATATTTAAATGAAATTGGACATAATCTAATGAATTTCTAACAATCTATAAAATAAGAGGTTAAGAGTTCGACTCTCATTTTTAATTTTTTAAAGCATTATTAATAATTTTTAATTAAATAATTAAATAAATATATAATAAAAATGAAATAAAGGGGTCAGAGGCCGTGTCGGCCCCTTAAGAATAGCCTAACGGGCCGAGCACGGCACGGCCCATCTAAGGGCCAAGGGCCAAGGGCCGGCAAGCTAATTAACGGGCCAAAGGCCAGCACGACATGCTAATTTGACGGGCTGAGCCATGATGGGCCGGGCCTGCCCGTCCTTTTTCACACCTCTAAACGTAAGTCCTTAAATGCAACACAAACCGTCGGAGACATTTTTCAAACAAATTAAAAGTTTGGACAATTTTTAAATAAATTAAAGATTCAAAGTAAATTTGCAACTGTTTCAATAAATTATGGACAAAAACATAATTTACATATTACTCAATGTCATATTGTGATTATTTTTTTTGTATTGAGGTTGATGTTGATTTTTCTTTGACTCCAAATATATGAGTCATGCATGTAAAGTTATTTAAATATTTATATATGTTTATAGTGTATGTAAATTTCTGCATTTACTTATATTTCTTTTCTTATTATCTATTTTTTGTGTTAGATTATATTTATATGTTAAGTATACCACAAATATGATATTTAATTAACCTAAGTAGTGTATTAGTGTTCATTTACACTTATTAAAATTTCATAAATTATTTCAATAATTTTTTTTTCAATTTTATAATTTTTTTTAAATTCCTATTGATATGATAATACTATTAATATTTTTTTAAAATTAAAATTTCAATATTTTTAGTTAATATTTTTGTGTATCGCTTTGTGGAGGCATTTAATTAATATTCCTTCTTTTTTTCACGTAAACATATATAGTATAACGTAAAGACTTTAGGAAAGACTTGCAATTAATTGTGGGAGGACTTTGAAGACTTTTGCCAATTTTAAAGAGACTTTAAAACTTTAAAATAGTATAATTTTTTGCATCAAAATTTATTCTAAAGAGCCGTTAAAATATTACACTATTTGTAAATAGAAAAAAAATATATATGATAAAGGTCCTTTAATTCTTTGAAAGGAACTAATTTTGTCTTCTACCTATTTTTAACAATACTTAAATCTTTTTTATATGAAAAAATATAGTATAAGTCATTCTCTAATAAAAAAATGATAGTACAACTCCTCTTTTTTTTTTAAATATAAAAAATACTCATGATTAAAAATACATCTAGATTTCATCTATTAATTATAAAAATTTATTTTTGTATATTAGAAATTTTGTCTAAATTTCATCTATTAATTATAAAAATTTATTTGTGGATATTAGAAATTTTATGTAAATACAAGTTTAAAAATGAAAAATTATTCTAAAAAATTTATCTGCTTAAATATTGTAAATTATTAAAATTAAAATGTTGAATGAAATTTTAATATTAGTATCAGTAAAAAAATTAAATAAATTTTAAAATTAGATTTATCTAACCTAATACAACAAGATAAATAAATTATTTGAAATATTATAACGAATAATTAATAAAATTAACACTCTAGTAAGAAAAAAAAACAAAAAAATTAATATAAAACAGGTAGAATGAATTCAACAATTGTAAGAAATTATAATTTAACTAATAAAATATTATAAATAATAAATTATTTTTTTTAAAACCCTACAAATACTTAACAAAGATTTGTAAAGTCTTATACAGTGTAAAATGACTAATGTTGTTACTTTTACAAAATAAAGGGATTAAAGTGACTCTTTTTATAAAAAAAAAAAAGGATTATTAGAGTCCCCTGCCCTTGTAAATATATACGTTATGTTTAATATTGCTGGTAATTTTTTTAAATAAAAAGAAAATATATAAAAAGCTTTTTTAATTTCTATTTTTTATTAATTTTGACTAAAATTTGTAATTATATTGCAAAAAAGTAGTATAATATTTATTAGTATGATATTTAGTGTATTTCGACAGACATGGAAAATAATGTGATATTAAAAGTTAACTATTTCAAAGTTTTTGGTTGGAATTTGCGCAAATATACAATTAAGGGTTAAGTCTTCTGCGAGATTTCTATGGATTTTGAAGTTATTTATTTATTTGTGGAATACACTACTTTTTTTTTTTTGGTCAGTAAAAAAATTGAACTGCTAAAAGATTGATGTCCGTTTTTCAGAATAAATCAAAGAGGTGTTTCGTTGTAGAGAATCAAAGCGAAAAGTGGCTGGCTAAATAATGGGTACGAATTTGTTTTTCAATTTGAGATTAAGGCTAATATGTCTATTCCCATGAGTGGGGGTGAAATTATTTTGTTGCACTTCAATAGACTTAAAATACTATTTTTATTTCTCTGCAAATTTGTATACGTTAAAACAATATTTTTATTACAGAATATTAATATTTTTATCAAACACTTTATTAAAATAATAATCGTTGTTTTTCAGTTCGTCCACTTTAGTAAGTCATGATCACTAAAAACACATTTTCAAATATAGGGAACTAAAGGCACATTTCATCCTATTGTGCATTCAATAGCATAGCAGGCAGACACATAAATTTTCAACTCTATGATGATAAAGCAATCTTCCAAAGTTCTTGGTAGTGATGTGCATATTATATGTTGGTATTGAACTAAAATCAAAATTGAACTAACAAAGTTCGTTTTTAAAAATCAATCGATTCGATGCAATAAAGACTATAAAATGAATCAAAATTGAACCCTTTGAATTGTGTTAGATTATTGGTTTTGAGTTTTAATTTTTTGTGGCGTTTCCAACTTGCGATATTTATTTTATGAAGAAAAGAACCATTTTTTGTTGCTTGACGAAGGGCAAAGACAGAAGATAGTAGAAAAAGAATGACTCACGATCAACAAAGCTCGATGGAGATGAAAAGGTGGATATATAAGAGTGTTCATAGATGGAAAGAGAGAATTTTGTATGGATTGAGCTTGGATCACGTTTAAGACTTCAAAAGATATAGAGATAAAAGGGTAAAGATTCTAAGTTCTAACATTCGTTTGTAAATATACTCTAAAATTTCAACACTTTTAATTTCTGGAATTCAATAAAATCATAATAAAAATAATAATAATATTATTATTATGGGATGCATTGATTTTTATCAAAATTTTAAATTTAAGAACCAATCTAACATACTTTGGATCAGATTTAAAACTTTTGAAACGAAAGGAATTTAATGAGAGGAAAAGTTATGACTATTTAAAATGATTAGTGTAAATAAAATAAATCGATTTGAATCGTTTAAATTTTGAAACACTTGGATTCATCTATGCATGATTTTTAACTCAAAGACTTTATGCATGATTTTTTTCGGAAAAGAAGACTCATGGAAGACTTACAGTTGGAGGATTAGAAGACTTGACAAGTATACGCGGATGTCAAATTTTTTGCAATATTTCTAACAAAGAATTACAATTAATAGTTGGAAGGTTAGAAGACTTGGCAAGTACATGCTGAACGGTCGATTCTTCTGCAATGTTTCTAACAAGCTTGGTAGAATTGGTGATATTAAAAGTTAGCTGTTAAAACCAAAGAAAGAAGAAATAATTGAAGGGGAAAAAAATTTATTCAAGTAAGAAATTAGGGCCATATAAGATTATCACATCCAAAAAAAATAACAAAAATTATCAAGAATCGCATCAATAAAACTCTAAAAACAAAGGGAATTAATAAAAAATATTATAATTTGTATAAAATATCCACTTACAAACTAATATATTCTACGATCAAACTGCACAAAGGGCAATATAGTCCATGTGTAGTCGTGGTGATTGAATCAAGATGTATGGACCCTGTTATTCCATGTTCTGATAAGACAGGATTGCAAAATAAAGTGAACCAATATATTGGGTCCACTTAACTATGTGAGTTTGAAATTAATCTCTCTTTGTTACAACTTAGTACATCTCAAGTGCATTTGAAATTTGAGTTTATTATATGCATAAAATTAATCTATGAATTTAGTGACGCAAAAGTTACTTATTATTGAATATAAAGTTTGTAATTTAGAGATGAAGCAATTATAAGACTACTCATTAATAGAGAGTCGATTAGATTATAAATATGTAGATTGATATATATATAATATTCTGATTAAAAATAACTAGTAAACTAGTTTGGGATCTAATCTTTCGATAATGTTAAATCTATTGCTAATAATTTTTTTATTTCCTAATGCATGAATTTTTTCTGTATTAAAAAAATTCATGAATTCTAATTGTTTTTTTCTTAATCTTCTAGCCAAATTATAAAAATTTAACCATTGGTTGATGTTTCATTATTTTTCTTTTTCTTCAATTCTACTAGTGAATGCTTAGTGTCACTCCTAAACATTCAATTATTATTCAGTTGGCTTTTGGCCTTGTCTTTAATATAAACAATATTAAATTTTTCTTTAATATAAAAATTTAACCATTGGTCTTGTTGGTCCATTATAAACAATATAAATTTTTTTCTTGATACTTTTTCATCTTTAATATTAGACTATAATTTTTTTTTGAAGAGTTATCTTCTTCTTTTTGAATTACTTATAAGGCTTTATCATTTTTTTGAGAGATTTGGATTTCTTTTCCATTAAAAGTTTTATCTTCTATTAGAACTTTGATCTCTCTCTTTTCTGAAAAATTGGTTTCTTCTTTATTATTGTTTCTTAGTGATTTCTTGACATATAAAACCTCAAGTAGTTCTATTATAATTTTGAACTTCTTTTCTTTGATCATGATCTCTATATCAAGATCGTTCATAATTCCTGCAGTAATAAAAATTGTTGGTGAAGCTCATTCTCTAATTAATGCATTTGCTAGGCTGTTTTTAGTTCCTAGTAAATGTTATACATCAAACTTATAACAGTTAAAATATTTTTGTCATCTGATAAGTCTCTTTTGTTTATAATCATTTGCTATGTTAATTCTTAAAAAATATACAAAATTTTTGTTATATGTTCTAACAATAAATTTGGTACTAATAACATAAATGAAAATTTTCATTATTGCTCTTAACTGCTAAATATTCATTTTTATTGCTATGATAATTTAATTCAATGTCTTAAAATGATCTTGAAGTAAATCTATAAAAATATTCATCTTTATTATCTATTCTTGCGTTTAATACTGCTCCCAAATATTCATGAGAAACATCTGTTTCTATGATAATTTAATTATCTAGTCCTGGATAGTATACGGCACACAAGTTTTTAACTTGTGATTTTACCTTATCTATATACTTAGTATATTCATCAATCCAATTCCAAACATAGCATTTTTTTAATATTTGTTTGTAATAGTTTTCTTATTTTTACTAATTTTTTTATGCATGTTTCAACGTATATCAAGCAATCTAAAATTCTTTGAAGTTGATTTTTATATTTTATAGTACTGAATTTTTTTTGTATATTATTTAAGATATGAGATTATAACTATTTTCTATCTCAAGTCTTAAATATTTTAGTTTCTCTTGAATAATTAATGCTTTTTTTTTTTTCGAATAGGACTATTATTAATTACGAAATTGTTACTGTTATGAATTTTATTTATTGAATTATAATGATTATATTATATTATAATTTTATATATTTATTGAATTATAAACAATTACTATTTATACTTCATTAATATTAATTATTCTATAATTAAATTTTATAATTTTATATTTGTAATATCTAGCTCCAGATAATTTTTATTTTGTGATAGTTGATTTTTTTATTGTTTTAAGTTTGAACATTTTAAAATGAGTTTTGATATTTTTGAGCTTGATAATAAAGTTTTTTTTTTTTTCAAAATTAAGTAGCTATTAAATGTTTTTATATTTTTTATTAAAAAATTAATAATTATACATTTTATATAACAAAAAATATTTTAAAAAAACTAAAATATAAAAATAAAATATAACATGTGATCAGCAAATTCATTTTAAAAGTTTGATCACTTACATCTTATACTATATATATTTATCTATGTGCCGTTTGCCAATTTTGTAAATTTTGCCATCAATTTTTTTCTTTAATTACAAAATTATTATTATTATTTATTTAATAATTAATGATAATAGTTACATTATATTATTATAGAGGTAATATAGTAAGAGTTTTATTTGTAATTTACTTTTTTTTTTTCCAGAAATCCTACATAACTTAAAACACATGATTATTTTTTTCTTTTCCCTTTTTCTTTTGAAATAATGTTGTTAAGACAAAAAAATAATTAATTTTCATTTTTAATGATTTTTTCATCAAATTATCATTACTATTTTTTTAAGTATTTAATAATAATGATTAATTTAAAATAATGGGTTATAAATGAGTCAAAAAGATAGAAAAAATTTAAAAGATAAAATATAAGATTATAATTTTTTTATTTATGGTTCTATTTTTTATATTAGAAGTCATAGATAAACTAAAATACATATTTATTTTAAAAATAATTAAAAAATTGTTCAAATTTGATAACAAAATTTTTTCATTATTACTATTTTTTTATTAAATATAAAATATTATAATAATCCTATTTATTGTTTAAATTTTTTCTTCATGATGTTTTATGTAACCTAAAATACATAATATATGTTTGAACTAATTTTTTATTCTTTTCTTAAAATCATAGGTTAAAAATAGAAAAAATGAAAATTAATGTAAACAAATAAAATTGAAAAATAAAATATAATATAATAAAAAAATTATTTATTGTTTAATTTTTCATATTAAAAATCCTACATATGCTAAACACATATTTGTTTTAATATAATAAAAATGTTAATGGGACAAAACTATTCAAAATTTACTAACAAAGCTTGTCACTATTATTAATTTTATTTATTTAATTAGAATGATTATGTTATATTATAATTTAATTTTTTTATTGTAAGAGTTTATTTTTTATATTACATGAACATTAATTTATTTATATATTTTTTGGATCAATTAATTTTTTTATAATTAAAACTTACCTTTTTAAATGCAAAAGTTTTCATGCTTTAGATAATTATGCAAACTTAGCTTTCTATTTTTTTAATTTGAAAGTCTTAAAATGAATTTTTATAGTTAAATACTTGAATTTTTAGTACTTTATTTATTAAAAATAATAAATATATAAATATATTACGATACTTACCCACAAGCTAAAAAAATGTTTCGAGCAATTAAAAAAAATAACACGTATATATAAAGTAGCAGAAAGATTAATAAACCCAATGAATGTTTTTGTTGTCAAACAATCCAATTTTTCTGTATGTTTGTAAATATTTACCAAAGTAAACTATCAAATACTCATATTCATATCTATATACTTCCCTAACAACATGCCAAAAAAAAATTCTAAAAATAGTATCCAAAAGTAAAATTAACTAAATTATTCAATTAATTTTATTTTTAATCTCTAATAAAAAAATATAATTTTATTTTCTTACTATATTAAGAAATATATGTTTATTTACGTAAGCCTGACCCAGGCCCAAGATATAGGCCATATAGGTGGGCCACCTTAGGCCCCTCCTTTTTAAGGGTCTAATTAGATGAATATTTTATTTAATTTTTAAAATATAAAAATAAAAATATTTTTTTTCATTTTATTTCCTTTCAAATAAATTGTGGGTGAAAATTTAACATAATATGTACATAGTACGATTATAGGACTAAAATACTGTTTGATTATAATTATTGCTAAGTGCTTTATAAATTTATAAATCTTATTATTTTATTATTATAAATAATTTTATTTAAAAAATTGTCTAGAATGTTTATTATGAGAATCAGCACAAAAACACGAATATAGAATGATACAAACCCAACAGACTAACAAAAACAAACATAATACGAGCACGACATGATGCAATTTTAAGTACAATCTAATTTAAGTAATGTTTATACCATCTTCAATAAATGTAACTTGATAAATTCATTTTTTTCTTTTCTTTGACTCGAATCCACAACTACTTGGAAGTAAAATATTCTCTTTATTTTAATTAATTTTTATATCTATTATATCATTATATCATTATTATTTTTATTTTTCATTACTTTTTTAATTGTTGAACATTCAATTATTTTTCCATAATAATTCAATCATAATTGTTTATTGTAATATATTTACAATAAAAGGGGTGCATATTATCATGTATAAAATTGATTAATTTATCCATGTAAATTTAATAATTAAGATTGGCTAAAAATATATAAATTTATTAAATTGCATTGAATAATTAATTTGTAAATATAAATAAACACATTATTAATAAGTAATTTATTATCTCTTATATATTTTATTAACTTAAATTTTATTAAATATAAAAAAGTAATTATTATTTAAAAATATATAATTAGTCGAGATTTAAGGAACCTTTTGTTCGAATTAAATGAGTTCAAATTCTTAAACTCATTTTAGGAAATTTAAGTTTTAATTTTTCAACTATTTAAATTGTAAAATTATTAAGTTTAACGATTTATTGAATTAGTAATTCATTTTTTCTTATGGTTAATAATATGTATAAAACATTGTTTATTAATACAATTGTATTTTTATTCAATATTATAATATTTATAATTCAAAGTATTAAATAAATATATAAAAGTGCCTCATAACAAGTTTTGTACAGGGCCTCCCAAATACTTGTCGGTTTTACGACGTAAAATGAATATATATTTCTTTTCATGATAGGATTACAAATAAAAATTTATGTATAAATGATGTTATGTTTGCAATTAAACCTCAAACTCGAAGAACTCTTTAAAAGCACATACATAATATTCAAATAATAATAATAATAATAATAATAATAAGAGTAATGTTATCCATCTCAACCATCTCAATTGATGTGTTAGCATTACAATGGTTGTAATATTTGAGATTGGGTAATGTTGAAAGATTTATGGGACCAAGTTGACATGCTAGCTGTAATACAAAAGTACGAATGTGAACCCCACAAGAAGTTGAATAGCTTGTAATCGAATACCAATAAAATATCACTATCATTATTTGAACAATGGAACAATAATAAAAATCGTAAATAACTGAAAACTAATTATTCAAATCAGAATAACAAAGATATATGCAAGAAGAGATCTAAGAATCTTTAATCTTCCAACTTCACAACATGTAAATTACTAAAATTCCTACGAAGCAATTACCAACCAATAATACAATCAATTGAATCTAATACAGCATGCATTTTTCTCTCGAGTAAACTATACATCATATAGTAATTAACCTAATCACACTCTCATAACAATTAGATTGCATACTACTCATTAAAAATATTAATTATAAATCACATATACAAGAATCATACATCTTTGCTTAGAAACCAAGTATAATACTATTTAATTAAGACAAATAATTAAAAACTTCTCTCAAACCTATTTAATTGTCTCTATACTATAATTGTTGGACAAACAATTAATAATCTTACAAATTAGATTAAACAATACAATTGAAATTGTAATCACAATTGGGTGAATTATTAGATCAAAACATATAGAAAATTGGGTTCATAAGACCCCTAAATTAAATGAATTAGCTACTTCTGTTCATGATCATAACTTCCAAAAAATACAAGGAGTAATACATAAAAACTAATAGAAGAAGGAAAAGAAAAAAAGAATACAATCAATCTAATGATTCTATTGAAATCTACTCTTCAATATTGGTTAAAACTTAGTCTCCTCTAATGGTATTATTGACTCTTTATTACTCTTCTCTGTAAATCTTAGCTTTTGGAAAATTGTATAATAAGTGCTCATTGTGTTTGACTCTTAGAAAATTAACTTTAAATTAAACGTAAAATGATTTAATATGGATCATTGGATCAATCCTAAAAGATAAAAGGGTTGAGGATGAGAGGTGCAGTAAAAATGGATCTAGTGTGGCATTTAATGACAAAGAAAATAATGCGCACCCCAGCACAAGCTCCTCGAGCTGTCTAGTGAAACATGTTATGGCACAAGCCCCTCACGCCATGGCCTAGTGCTTTCGGGTCTGATTCTCAACATTTCATGATTTGACACTAACAAAGGTCCACCGCGGCCTAAGGGTCTTGGGTCTTCTCACTTGCCCAAGTGCACTGTGGCATGAATTAGTGTTCGTCGTGGCATTCAGCTACCTGTTTTCAATGTGTGCAAAGTCACTTGTGCGTCTGGCCCATAAAAGTTTCCATCAAGGCATGACATAATATTTCCTGTTTTGACTCGTTTTTACTTAATTTTCCATCATTTTACCTACATTGTCATAATTAAATACAAATCAAACATTTTTATGATATTAAGCACAAAACAAGACAAATAATCAGCTTAAAATTGATCAAATAATTCTACTTTCTTAGAGTTATCACACGTATTTGTAGGAGCCAAATATTCATCTATTTGAATTGTATCATGTCACAAGTTGAGATGAAAAAAAATTTCCTAATAATAATACTAATAATAAACCACTAATTCCATCTGATATTACAAAGACAAGAGTCATCCTCGTTTGATGAAACAAGAAGACGAAGTGGATCAATGGAAAGAAAAATTCTCTACTAGTATAGGAGCAAGTGACTTGGTGCTCCAATTAATTTTATTGGTGTTTATTTTAATAAAGTAGTGAATAGTTTGTTTCTCAATAAAAAACATATTACATATATCTTGTATCTTATTGGTTAGGAATACCAAATAAGTCATGACACAAGACTAATAAAGAATTTTTCCAATGGAAATATGTGTGATCCCGACCAAGCAAGTAATTCCCTCTCATTTTTTTTAAAGCCCACTAAATAGGATTTAGTTATAATAATATTCATAATTTAATTTTATTAAGCTTATTTTACAATATATTTTTGATTATAGTATTCACTATTGCTCACGATTTTTTATTTTTATATTTTTTTTCTCATTCGTAACATTACTACACGCACGTGTAAAGTTTGTCTACACACTTGTAATAAATTATAAATGTGTGTAAAACTTTTACATATATGTGTGTATAACTTTTACATATATATGTAAAAGTTTTACACACCCTTGTAATTTGTTTTTTTCTTTTTTGCGAACTAATTTTACGTCATGAAATTCATGTAGTGAATAGTGCAATTGTGAATTTTTTTCTCTCAACATTATATGATATTTCTTTCTTTTTTTTAGAAAAATAACAAAACTAACACTCTTTAAACTTGTAGTAATAAAACTAGTTGTCAGGACCCGCCCCAGCTCAACACTAGAGCATGTGACATGTCCTGAGGGAACACAATATCTAACATTCTGAATCGACCTTAGTTTAACTTGAAAATTTTGTGTAAGAAATTTACAAAAAATTTGGGCAGAATTTTCCCTAATTATTGAACTATCTTTCCTGCAATAAATGACTTCATTTCTAAAATATAGAATTCCACAATCCAGCAAACTTCACATAATTTTACATATCCAGAAAGGGGCTCATGGCCAAACATAACTATACACTATCAGATACATACTATTCACTACATAAGAATTTTGATCACTAGTCCAAAACATAATAGTCAAAATACACAAAACAAACTGGAAAGGAGATGAAAATAACCTAGACTGCACAACAATAGATGGAACCTAGGCCTTCGAACTCACGTGATGTGGCCTCAAAATCTATTATCTGGGGGAGGAGAATAAATGTAAAAGGGTGAGCTTGAAGACTCAATGAGTGGATAAGTTTTATAAAATAACATAGTATTCATGTAAACTATGTATGAATTGTTTATGAATTATCATGAAATACATACTGATAATAATAATCTGCGTATAGTCTTTGTGATAAAATAATGTTCTCATAAATGCATAACTGAGTTTCATGAAATCATCGTAATTTTGTACTTGTAAAGGAAACTATAAATGACATGTTCATAGTTTATAGCGAAGTGACATTCTGATAAAAATACATGTACATGAATTTTAGAATATGATGATGCTATGATTATTAGTATATAAATAAAATGCATAACCATGAGAAAAACGTATTTATTGCCAAGAGCACTCGGGGATCTGATCGCACACGGAGGAGACATGTAGTACTAGCACTAGCTCTCAACTACATGTGTGGGAAATTTATTTGCACAATAAGAAGACATTTAGTCCTAGCACTAGCTCTCAACTACACGTGTGGGGAACTTGATATAGCCACTAAAATGGCTGAGTTGGCTCTGCTGATACATGAGTCATGTGCGCACTAACTTAACTGAATGTGTCATGATACTGAACTTGTAACATGATACTGAACTTGTAATATCATACTGAGTTGGTAAACATCATAGTAATCTGAATTGGACCAAATCTGTTGGTCACGATGTCTTACCAAGTCACTGCATTATCTGAATGCTGAGTATAGCCAACTATCATAAATACATGAGGGGAAGTACTTTGGCAATTGTAAAATATTTGTTGAACTTGCAACATTGTATAAAACTTAGTATAAGTAATAAAATTGATTCAATCATAGCTTGCTTGTAAATTTTCTTTCATTTACTTGACTAATTCTGTTAATAAAAATGAAATATATTTTCATGGTGTACAAGTTTTTGAAGTGCATTGAAATTGATATATTAGTTAACATGAATACACTTTTTCATAAATATACAACTTGTACAAATTGAATTTACTTGAACATGAATGTTTTTAAAAAATAATGCTATCTATGCTTTAGAAATAATTAGATATCCACTCACTGTACTATGTCACTGTTGGTTCTCTACGTGTACTGTAGGATCTGCTTACTCAACTCTTCCTAGATAATCATACTTGTGTTAGAACAAGAATTGCAACATAGTTTTCTTACTTAAGTCAAACTAATAAAACAATTTAACATATCCAAAACAGGGGTTGTTAATAGTTAATTGTTGTTTTTAAGTAGTTTTAAGATACCATTAACTTACCCTTATATAATCACATATAACTTTTGGTAGAAATGTCTAAATTTATTTTTATAAAAACATACGTAAATTAGGCATTTCAATCTTAAAAATCAGATATTACACACTCAATTATCCAATAGAAAACCCTTTCAAGTCCTTAGAAAACCAATTACTTCAAAACTGATTTTTCAGCACACTTGGAGCAAAACATACATTTAGTTAAATGACTATTAATTTGTCTAGAAAACTCAGAATAGTACACCATAAAATTTATATTAAACTAGACATCATAAGCTTTAAAACAACATATACTTCATCCAATTCCAATCAGTAAAACTATTTCAAATTGCATAAATTCGATTGATTTTTCAAACAGTTTTCCCAGCACCCTTTGCACTTGACATATCCTTGATTAAACGCTATAACTTTGTCTATAAACATCGAAATAACAAACCGTAAAATGTTTCAAACAATAGACATGTCAAGCTTTAAAATAAGATATAATTTGTTAAATTATAAGCTGTATAAACATTTCAAATATCAAAAATACTTAGAGCTCTTGCAGTTTGTGTTTCATAAAACAACCTTCATTTAAATAGGTATAACTTTGTGTAGAAAAATCCAATTACAAACCGTAAAATTTGTAATAAACTAGACATCCAGATATTTTCAGAAATATAATTTATAGACCATAATTTGTTGTACAAGTTTCCCAGTTTTCATTTCAATTTTCTAAAAAATAGTTTTACATGAAGTTCAAAACATTACAAATGACTTGTTATTGAATTATTTTTGAAAACTTCATCCACGGCTGATCCTTTTATGTTAAAAACCTGTTTTTTAGGTCATAATTAAAAGTATAATTAAAAGGAAGGAAAAGATAAAATAAATAATGTAAAGTATACCTTGTTTGATTAAGGATGTTTCTCTTAATTCTTGTTTGTTATTCTTGAGTTTTCTTGTAGATCAAATGGAAGAAAGAAAGAAATGAAAAACAAAGAAGCTATTCCTTAGGGTGCGAGTGATGTTTTGGCTTGAGAGAGGAAAGACAAAGGCTGCTGGAAATTTCTCTTTGAAGAGGTGAGGATAATAAAAGCCAAACAATTTCATAAGAGGACATGTGTCCTCAATAATTCATCAACGTTTGTTTGTTTGTTTTTTTTTATAACATGTGTCACCAAGAGAAGAAAAGGAAGAGGCTGCTGGTGATAATTATTTTTAAGGTGAAAAGACTAAAATAGTATTGTCTCATAACAATAAAAGTTTTAAGAGTTAGGGGCATTTTGGTAATTTTGCTCAAAATTTACATAATTTAATTTAAACACTTTTTGATTATTAAAACATCTTCATCTCACAAATTAAGCTCATAAATTTTATTTTCTAATTATTAAGGGTAAGATCGTAACAATTTTAGAAATATAAGTTTGACTAAAATTTTAGTTCGTATAAGGAATGGGGTGTTACACTAGTACCCCTTGTGTTTAAATTTATATTTTTACAATTAAAAAAATGATTAATATGTTATTTTTCTTTGAACACTTATTCAATTAGAATTGAACGATGATAATTTAGAACTGATTAATATTAAACGTTCAATATTAATAAAAGTGCTAATTTTATTACTATAAATTTTAGGAGTATTTTTTTTGGCAAATTTTCTTCTTCTTCTTTTCCCCTCACTCGCTTGACTTAGACAAAACTCGATCTTTAATTATGATAGAAACTTGTAAGAGAGGTGTTATATGATGACTTGCTACTTATATATTATTGACTTCTATTTTCATTATTGAATATATATTATTGACTTATTCAAACGAAATTGTTGATTTTCTAGATTCTTCCATACAATCTTATGATAACTCAATGTGTCACCCACCAACATTATTGGATTTTTCCTAAATATAGTTTGTGTTTCAATTTTTCTCCAAATTGTGGAATTATAGGAGTGTTCTGAAATCCAAGAATAACAAGTCTACTTCAATTTCGCTTAAAAGATATGCATTAGGGACATCTTTATTACCTTTTGTGATATTATGATGCAAATCTATGGGAGATGCTTGAAAACTAATGTGGATGATCAAACATCAAAGGTTAGACAATGAGCATTACATGGTATCTAGTATGGAGAAAGAAGTGAGAAAACAGGGCTACATAGCATCTAAGATCGATCCAGGCTTGGATGGATCGATTCCCTCATAGATGGATCGATCTCACTCCAAGCACTATCCGATCATGGACTTTCTGCTGGAAAACTGATGCCCAGACAAGAAGTCAGATTGATCATCCTCAAAACAGATCGATTCCCCATAGACGGATCGATCCATATCGAGTAGTATCCAATCCTGGACTTTCTACATAGTTTCTGCTGGAAAATTGATACCCATATATGAAGACGGATCGATCCCCCTTAAGACGGATTGATCTGGCCAGTACGGGCAGTTTCTGTTTCTTCGTAAAAAATAGGATAAATGACTTTTAAGGGCATAGACTTTGTACTTGGAAGCTAGGAATAGTGTGGACATTATTGTAATTGTGAAAATGTGTTATATAAACACATTTAAGAGCTCTTAGGATTTCTAAAAGAGAGGATTGTGTGCTTAAACTTTGAGAGAGAAAAACTAGAAAAGAGAGGAAGAAGAAGAGAGTGCTTTTTACCATTGTGAATGAGGAAAGTTCTTGAGTGTCTCTTTGAGTGTTTTTCTTCCAAGAATGTGTTTCTCTTCAAGCATTTTCTCCATTGTACTTGCAATCTCCAACTTTGAAGCTAGTGGAACTCATCTCCATTGGAAGGGCGAAGAAGTGGAGTAGACTCACTACATTGGTTGGATTGAACCACTGTAACTTTGGTGTGTTCTTTCCTTTTTCTATTATTTATATTTTATTATTTTTGATTGAATATCTAGGGCTTGTGGTGATTGTTGTTGGATTGATGATTTCATTGGGTGTTTGCTTGGAAATTTCTATTGTGCTTGGTTAATTTCAATAGTGCAATATCAAGGAAGTTGAATTTGCCCATAACAAAGTGGTATCATAGCCTTGTTCGGCTTGGGTTATTCCGTGGTTATTGTGTGTGAATTTTTGGGTTTGATATTGTGGAGTGAAATTGTGTCTAGAAACAATTTTTTGTTATTGAGAAGTGGGATGGTACCGAGGATTTTCATATTTGGAAGAGTAAAATGAGGAGTTTGTTATTTCAAAAAAAGTAGCTCAAGCTTTAGAGGATCATTCGAAATATCCGGAAGGCTTTACGGAGTTTTAAAAGATGGATTTATTGATGACGGCTTATACTTCTATATTTTTACATTTGCTTAATAATGTCATAAGAGAGGTGCAAAGTGCAAAAATTGAAAAGGAATTATGGAAGAATTGGAAGAGATTTACATGCAAAAGAAGATGTCTTGGAGGTTCCATTAGAAAGAACGATTGTTTGGGTTTCGAATGGATATGTCAATAGGTTTGGAGCCTAACTTGGTGGAGTTCCAAAAAATCTCCAATGATTTGTCAAACATTGGGGAGGGTCTTAGCGATGAGAATCTCGCCCACTTATTGTTACACAACCTACCGGATTCCTACTGAGAAGTAAAAACGTTCTTAAGTATGGAAGATATGATATCTCTTTGGATCTAGTTATATCTCATTTGAGAAAGAGACAACTAGAGTTGAAGACGGAGACACTTCATATTGATGGGAGTGGAAGTAGTAGTGATGCCATGTATTTGAAGGGAAGAGGTGGAGAAAGAAGCCGAAGTAAAGAAAAGGAAAAATATCGGTCAAAGTCCCGTGGTCCAAAAGGAAAAGTGAAATGCTACTTGTATAACCAAAAGGGGCATTTCAAGAGGGATTGCCCAAAAAAGGGTAAATACACTAAGGGAGATAATAGTAATGGAGATGCATCGATGGTGGCGGTTGATGAAATGGGTTATAATAGTGTCGAGGCACTTGCGGTTTCTTCAAGCAATAATGATGATACTTAGGTCTTGGACTCGGGGTGTACTTTTCACATGACATCATACAAGGATTGGTTCATTGATTACAAAGAGGTAATGTGACGAGAGTTGGGTCAGTGAGACTTCGCCTCAATGATGGTTAATGAAAAATGTGAGGCATGTGCCAGCATTAAAGAAGAACTTGATTTCATTTGGTACTTTGGACAATATGGATTATAGCTATAAGGATGAGCATGGCCAATTGAAGGTGTGTAGAGGTTCTTTGATATACTTCAAAGGTATACAAAGAAATGGGCTCTAGTACTTAAATGCTATGGTAGAGACCAATGTTGCCGCGGTTAGCCACCAAGAGGAGAATGTCAACCTTTGGCATAAAAGGTTGGGATACATAAGTGAAAGAGGATTGGAGGAATTTTCCAAGAAGAAGATTCTTGGCGACGGTAAGCTTGATAAGCTTTCATTTTATGATCATTGCAATTTTGGCAAAATGAAAAAAAGTGAAATTCACACCAGCAAAGCTCAAAGGATGTGAAATTCTTGATTATGTGCATTCAGATTTGTAGGGGCCGGAGAGAACACCGTCAATGGGTGATGCAAAGTACATTCGAACTATAATTAATGATTTCTCTATAAGGCTATGGGTTTACTTGTTGAAGAGTAAAGATGAGACTTTTGGAAAATTTATTGAGGGGAAGAAATTTATAGAGACTCAAACAAGAAAAAATGTCAAGTGTTTGAGAACTGACAATAGTTTAGAATTTTGCAATGAAGCTTTCACAAGTTTTTGTAGGGAGAATGGTATCACAAGGCACAGGACCGTTCTGAATTTCTCAACAAAATGGTTTGGCAGAGAGTATGAATATAACACTCTTGGAGAGAGTGAGATGTATTCTCTTCGATGAATTCTCTTTGATGCAAACATGTCTACAAGATTTGAGGGAGAAGCCATTGCTACGGCGAGATACCTTATCAATAGGTGTCCTTAGTGCCGCTCAAATTTATGACACTGGAAGAGGTATGGTTTGGCAAACCTATTAAATATGACCATTTACGTGTTTTTTGTTGTGTTTCATATGTACATATGAGGTAAGGGAAGTTGGAGCCAAGGGCATTGAAGTGTATATTTTTGGGGTATCCTAGTAGTGTCAAAGGTTACAAGTTATGGTATGGTGGTGCTAACAAATGCATCATTAGTAGAGATGTAACCTTCAAGGAGGCTGAGATGTATATGGGAGGAGTTTTTGAAGAAACAAATGACTCATCACAAGAGTCTGGATGCGGGCGTGTTAGTTTTGAGGTGAAGCCGTTGGTGTTTAATAATCAACCCATGGTGGGCATAGGCAACCGAAAGAGCCTAGTATACAAGATCCTCTTAATGAAGACAATCATGGTATAGATATGGAAGAAGAAGAAGACATAAGATCGAAGTCGATGCGTGACTAGAGCTCCTGAGAGGTTAAACCTTATTACCTATGCATTGAGTATGGAGTCAAAGATCTCAAGACTTGAGATAAGGTCCTATGAGGAAGCCATGAGTAAGAATGATATCGATAAATGGTAGAAGGCCATGGAAAAAGAGACGAGTTCTCTATACAAGAACAAGACATGGACACTAGTTCCTCGACCAAAGGGTCAGAAAGTTATGAGCAACAAATGGGTCTACAAAGTGAAGGAAGGTGTGCCAAATCTCAAGCTAGCCTGGTACAAGGCTAGAGTTGTTGCAAAAGAGTTCTCCCAAAGAGAAGGTATTGACTTTACTAAAAATTTTCTCACGTGTTGTTAAACATAGGTCCATTAGATTATTATTATCTCTTGTTGTACATAATGATATGGAACTTGAGCAATTAGATGTAAAAACTATTTTTTTTGCATGGTTACCTTGAGGAGGAAATTTTCATGGAGCAACCCAAGGGGTTTGTTGAAAAAAACAAAGGTGACATGGTGTGTCTCTTGAAGAAATCTTTGTATGGCTTGAAGCAATATCCAAGATGTTGGTACAAGAGATTCGACGACTCATTTTGAAGATCGGGTTCAAAAGAAGCAAGCATGACAATTGTGTGTATTTGAGAGGTACAACTAACTCTTCTACTATTTACTTATTGCTATATGTGAATGACATGTTGATAGCTAGTTGTGACCGATCTCAAATCACCAAGCTAGAGAGTCAACTTAGCTCAAAATTTGAGGTAAAGGATCTTTGAGCTGCCAAGAAAATATTAAGGAAGGAGATTGTAAGAGATAGACAAAAAAGGCAAGTTATTTCTTTCCTAAGAAGGGTATTGTAAGAAGGTACTTCAACGGTTTAATATGGTCAATGCTAAACCGACTATAGCTCTGATAGTATCATATTTCTAGTTATTGGCTTCAGACTTTCCTTCAATGGATAAGGGGAAGAAAGAAATGGAAAAGATGCCTTATGCAAGTGCGGTGGGTAGCTTGATATATTTAATGATTTGTACAAGACTCGATATTGCATATGGTGCAAGTTTGGTGAGTAGCTACATGGCTAATACGTGTAAAAATTATTGGGAGGCAATGAAATGGGTGATGAGGTATCTACGAGTAGGGATGGCAATGGATCAGATCTGATCTGATCCGCTGATAATCCGATCTGATCTGTTGTTTAAAAGATCCGATTTGATCTGATCTATTTCGATCCGTGGATCATCCGGATCAGATCCGTTATTAATTCGTGGATCACATAGATATTCATGATCCGATCCGAATTGTTTTAAATTTTTTTTCATTTTTTGAATACATTATTTAATGTAGTATATTACATACTTTAAATTGATAAATATAAATATAAATACAATAAAATTATAAATTTATTAAAAAATATTTATTATTTATTTATAATTAATATATATTCAACTTTTACATTAATATTATAATCTATAAATAAAAAAAATTTGTAAAAAAAATTAACATTATTATTTAATATCATTTAAAATTATAAAAGAATAATATTATAATTTTTTCTAAATAAATAATTATAAAAATTTGGGAAGTATTTTTAAAATGTGACTTTTTTAGTACTAAAATTATAATTTTAAAATAATTAGTTTTGGATCGATCCATGCATCGATCTGATTCGGTTAGATCCATGGATCTATCTGTCTCAATTTGATCCGATCCGATCCGATCCGCTGATCTTGAACGTGGATCATGATCCGATTTGATCTAAAAATAATCTGTTTTGATCCAATCTAAAGTGGATCATATGGATCAGATATCCACGGAGCTCCGATCCGGTGGATCTTTTTGCCATCCTTATCTACGAGGTACAACCAGGGTTGGTCTTCTATATGATTGATCCAAGGAGTTGAGTGTTGGAGTAATGGGTTATATGGATTCGAATGATCGTGATAAGAGGCGGTCTATCACGGGATACTTGTTTGGTTTTAGAGGAAACTTGGTTAGTTGGAAGGCCAATTTACAATCAATAGTAACATTGTCTTCTACGGAGGCGGAGTTTGTTGCTACAATAGAAGCGGTGAAGAAAGCTATGTGGTTGAAGGTTTTGGCTAGTGAACTTGGTTTTGAGCAAAAGAAAGTCATGGTACATGTGACAATCAATTACCAATTTGCTTGACCAAGAATCCTTAATTTTAGATCGTAAAAAGCATGTAATGTGAGCTACATTTCATACGAAAGATGATTGAAGCAGGTGAGGTGGAGTTGGTAAAAATTTACACGAATGATAACCCGACAAACATGGCAACAAAGCCACTTTCCTTGGCAAAGTTTGTGAAATGTCAAACTGGTCAGGGTGACCACCCTATCTAAATGATGGTGAAAGGGTGGGTCTTCACCCAAGAGAGTTTGAGTTCCAATAATTAGAATCAAGGTAGAGAATTGTGATATTGTGATGCAAATCCATGGGAGATACTTGAAAATAATGTGAGTGATCAAGCGTCAAAGGTTAGACAAAGAACATTGCATAGTATCAAGTGTAGAGAAAGAAGAGAAAGAAAATAGGGCTACATAGCATCCAGGATCGATTCAGGCTTAGATGGATCGATCCCCCTATAGATGGATCGATCCCACTCCGAACGCTATCTGATCTTGGACTTTCTGCTGAAAAATTGGTGCCTCGACAAGAAGTCAGATCGATCCCATATCTAGCGGTATCCAATCTTGGACTTTCTACATTTTTTTGCTGGAAAACTAATGCCCAGACATAAAGGCGGATCGATCCCACCCTTTACGAACAGTTACTGTTTCTTTGCAAAAAATAGGATAAATGCCTTTACGGGCATGAGCTTTGTACTAGAAAGCTATGAATAGTTTGGGCATTATTGTAATTGTGCAAATGTGCTATATAAACACATTTAAGAGCTCTTAGGGTTTCTAAGAGAGAGGATTGTGTGCTTAAACTTTGAGAGAAGAAAAACTAGAAAAGAGAGGAAGAAGAAGAGAGGACTTTTCACCATTTTGAGTGAGGAGAGTTATTGAGTGTCTCTTTGAGTGTTTTTCTTCCAAGTAAGTGTTTCTCTTCAAGCATTTTCTCCATTGTACTTGTAATATCCAACTTTGAAGCTAGTGGAACTCAACTCCATTAGAGGGGTGAAGAAGTGGAGTAGACTCACCACATTGGTTGGATTGAACTACTATAATTTTGGTGTATTTGTTCCTTTTGCTATTATTTATATTTCATTGCTTTTGATTGAATATCTTAGACTTGTAGTGATTGTTGTTGGATTGATATTTTCATTGAGTGTTTGGTTGGAAATTTCTATAATGCTTGGTTAATTTCAATAGTACAATATATAGGAAGTGGAATTTGCCCATAACACCTTTTATAATCTCCATAATTATCTCTTGTCTCATTTCCGGGCAATTCATCATTGTCTGATAACATGCTTTTCTAAACTGATGACTTAAAAATTTTCTATTTCCCAGCGTTGTTAAGTCTAAAAATTACTTGATCCTACATTGTTTATACATTGTTTAGTTCACACAAGTAAAGTTAGGAATGTGCATAGTACTTTGGAAAAAAAGATTAGCCACCTTTTGAGCCCTAAAAAAAATTATAAAAAGAAAAAACAAGACAAGAGAAACCACTTTAATCTCAGAAGGGGATCAATTTAAAATTTTGTAGAATCTACTTAAATTGGTTTTGGTGTTCTATTTTGTTGTTTTTGTTTCATTGCCCAGAAATAATATTCTCATCAGTTTAGATATGATGAGGCAGATTTGGTTGTCTTGAGATTCTCCTTGGTTTACTTGTGTGCTGCTTTGCTGAATCTAAACCTCTGTCTTACGTGCCAGCAAATGCCTTCATCTCATGGAACAACAGTGATTCAGCATACAACTCAGTTCAGATGAGACTCAACATCATTCTCCTGAATGAAAGGGAATCCAGTGATGGACCAGTTTTTGCATTCGGTTTCTACCATAGTTATGATGTTGGCCTTATTTTCTTGCAAATTGATATTGATGAAAATCACAGCTATAGATTTTCTGATGTCAATTCACAAAATAGAAGTGCAAATGCTGAGAATTGTTGTCAGGTGGCAATCATGTGTACTTCTACTCCACCATTTCCTTCAATAGTGTGAGGACCTAGGTGAGTCTTTAAAATCAAATTAAATGGGCGTCTCCTGAATAAGTATTGCAAATTACTCTTTGTTGTTTTTTTCTTTTATGTTTTAATAATTGATTAAGAGTGGGATGTGTGGTGGTGATCACACTGTGTTTCTCATTTGATCAACTTTGATGTTCAATTGTTTTCTTTATAATTTTAATTCTGCAGGTGTCTCGCCTTCTAATTGAATGTTAAGATTACTTTTGAATACAGGTTCCATCCTTCAACTTTAGCTCTGAAAATTCTTCAAAACTTAATTATTATTGTCTTTCTTCATGTTTTAATCATGGCATCCCATTCTAACCTTGGTGTTCATACTCATCAACCCTGCTTTTTCATATAAATATTATTTTTAATTAATATATATTTGATATTAAGGAAAATGTGTAACGAGCATATGTGTAAGAAGCAAAGTCGTATGGCGTAAAAGAAAATTCCAACTCTAATGGAACTCTAATGGAAAGGGCATACAATTCGAGACCGAAGATTCCAACTCTAATGGAACATGAAGCTGTGGGCGCAAAAGTGAATCTATGTGAAAGTACACATTTGTTAACAATATATACAAGTTAATTAATATAAATTATTGCAGGTATATAAAAATAAACAAATTCGATGGAGATAATTATAAAGAAAACAAATTAATGTAATGAAATTAATAAAATCAATTAATATAAGGTTCAAGGTCCAGAATTAATTGGAGTGATGTCAATTAAGATTTTAATTCTATTATATATGAAGTTAGGATCCAAGTTGGTGGCATAGTTGGCCGGGCCATGGACTAACCCAAATCAACGATGTATTAATATAAATTAGAATATTACCTGGGAAAAATATATCAACAACCTACGTTAAATATGAGGATAAGTACAAGTCCTTAGTCTGTTGTAAGATCACAATAAGTGTGTTACTTTTAATTCACTTAATATCAATGAAAGATTCTTAGTTGAAGGTTCAAGCATTCACGTTCATGATTAGTGGAGTTGGAATGGTTTGTGTTTGTGACAGCCATATCACTACATTTTATGATGGAAAGTGGAAACGATGAGGATTATGAAAAGTACATAAGCAGATAAATTAAGATAGTGATAACAGCAATAAGAAGTTATTTTAACTTTAATTTGGGGTCACTTTGCCTTTAGCTTTATTACACCTTCATGGATGCCTAACATCTTACTAATATTTTTGGGTTGGCTTGCAAATAAAATTGTTATTTTCGTAACTACTTTTCATTAATTATTGACAATTTTATTAACAAAAAAGGTAATTAATATGCAATTAATTATAAAAATAGGATAATAAATTCATGCACTTTTGTGATGGCAATATCATTACCCTATTTTTATTTTTATTTTATCAATATTAAAATATCAATCATGTACTCTTATATTAAATGAAAGAGGAAAAAAACTATATATAGCGATAGTAAAATTAAAATAAGTATAATTCATGAGAGAGACAGACTTAAATTTCTTTCACTCCATATTTTTTTTAAGTTTTTCATATTTTTTTCTCCCTCCTATATTAATTTATTATGTGTCTATATCTATCTTTTGTTGTATCAACTATCTTCGTACTACTATATTATAGAAGAAAAAAATCTCATAAAAGAGAGCCCGCTCTCCTATTTGATGGCTTCATTTATTTGACAATTATTTTGACAACTTTTTAAAAAAGTAACTAGATTTGTTAACACTGAGTGCTTATCTTTAATTGCAAAATTAAATTTTAATTTACCATAGCTGAAATAAATTAATATAGTAAGTAAATGAAATAGTAAAATTATGGAAACAAACATTAGAGTAATCTTCAAAAACTTTATTGTTTTGTTTTAGAACATATAAACTTACTTGCATGGATATATGAAACACATTACGTTAACAAGTAGAGCCAAAGTTGCAATGTCTTTCTTTATTTCTAGTCAATGCAAATGAAAAACATTTTTATTGTTATTATTTCATAATAGTAAGATGTAATCAACTTCCTACTATCACAATAAAATTAAAGCATTATTGTGTAAGTTGTAGACAAATGTTGTGAAGAAAAAGATTGAAAGAGAATATAAACCTTATAAGATAAATTATTTATGCTTTGTAGGTATACTAATTACTTCCCTTAATAAAGGTTAAATTGGTTACTACATTCGATACAAAACTAATACTTAACAAATTAGATGTATTTCAAACCCGGAAATAGAATAAATAAAATAAACAAGTTGAGTGTGAAAGTTCTAGCAAAGAAATAATAAAATATGAAAAGAAAATGTGCGTAAATAGTAGGGGTAGGCATATATAAGTCTAGTAGGTTAGCTTTTTAATCATTTTATAAGCCAACCTTACATTGACAGCTTAGAAAAATTCAAAACCTTAACCGATTTATAACTTTTGAAAATCAACCTTCAAACTAACCTACAAAGTCAGTTTAAAAGAGATTGGTTTGCCAATTTTTGACCTTCAATTTTACTTAAAAATAATTATCATAAAAAATGATACAATAGAAAGTGCAAGAATATTCATTTACTTCTGCAAATACTTTTTTTGTCATCCTGCAAATAATGCAAAAAAAATTGAGGTATTTGTCCCTACTTAAAATAAACTTTTTACTGTCCAATAAGATCACATTTTCATAAATTAAACTTTCTTCATACTCCATCTTGCTTTCAACTTCTAAGTTAAATGCACAAAAAATAATTTTTCACACATTCAGTTCAGTACTAAAATAATTTATAATTAATTTATTATCCAAGCCATGTATAAAATTTAAGGCATTTAATAAATATCTTAGTAATTCAATGCATTTATTTTTTTTAACATATATCATACATATACATATATATATATATATATATATATATATATATATATATATATATATATATATATATATATATATATATATATATATATATGGTAAAGTGTATGTCGGATCAGTTTTGTCAATTTTTATTTTTTGTGAACCTACAACCGAATCGATAAGGTCAATTTTGAAATATTTTGGATCTATCTAAACCAACAAACTTCAAATAAAAAATATTTAGGCTCAATTTAGATTTGGCTCAAGTTGGTTGGTCGATTTTTGAAGGAAAAAAATGCACACCCATAGCAAATAGGGTCAAAGTTAGGGTGTCTACGGTCCGATTTTAGCAACAAAAAAATCAAATTGGATCATTTATATGACTTAAACCAAACCAAATTGGACCATTTATCTAATAAAATTTTTAAAACCAAACAATCCGGTCCAATCCGATTCGATTTGGTTAATGGTTTTTTTTTTTTTATATTATTCTTTCAAATCATGTTAAAACTTGGAAATTTAACCAAATTACTTTAGTTATATTACAAATATAAATTATATAATATTTTATATAAACTAGCAATTAAATTTATAAAATTTTATAAAATGTAAAATCATCATGAGCTACATGCAACTAAAAATTACAAATTGTATGATAAAGAGCTAAAATTATAATAAAGTTTAAATGTAATATTTAATAATAAATAATATAATATATTTTTTATTTTTGAAAATGAATAATAATATAATATATTTTTAAAAATAATTTTTTTAAGATAATATGTAGCAGTTCAGTCCAGTTTGGATGATTAAAAAATATAAAAAATTAAATCGGACTATTTGAGAAATTGTTTGAAAAAATATAAATTAAATCGAATCATTTAAATTATATAACCATTCGAACTGGTCCAATTCAAACTAAACTTTTGATTTAATTCAATTTAATCTAATTTTTAGACACTCTTAATTGAAGATATGTTAAAGCTTTTATATAAGAAGGAGAGTAAAAGTGGAAGGAAAAAAAGCAAATAAAGTTTCAATCTATAACAAGAAAATTAAAAAACAAAAAAAACAAAAAAAAAGGGGAGGGGGAGTTGAATAAAATGTGTGTAAAAAGTACCTAATAAAGGTTTAATTATATATCCTAATTTTTTTTATGTATAAAATTTTATTTTTAAAAGTATTATTCATTGCTCTTTGATCAATCATATTAATTTCACTCTCTGTCATTTATTGAATATTTTCATTTTTTTTTTTAAATATTTACAATAACCTTGAATTTCAATGATATGAAGTACCATATCATCACTTATTCTAAGAGCAATGAATAATTTTTCTTATTGTTAATCTCGTTCTAAAGAAAAATAAATATATGTTCATTTTTCTTGGTGTTAGAGGAAAATAAACATATTTTTTTTAATAAAACTAGTTAAATAATTGAATCGATCATATCAATCATTAAATTACTTTATTTAAAAGTATAGATATTAGCACATATAAAAATTAAAATTTATAAAATATTCCTAAAATTGACGAAAAATATTAAGTTAAGATAAATTAACATATACACCATTAAATATATACATATGTATATTATCATAAAGCTTATTAATTTTAATACTGTTTAAATTTAGATTTTGAAAACCAACTTTTAAAATTATTTGGCCAAACACTTTCATAAGCATTTTTTTTCCTTGTTCTCCAAAATAATTTTTAAAAACAATGGCCAAATAAGCTCAATATTTTCTAGAGTACATAAAAATTGTTTTTAAATATTTATTTAGCAGTTTTAAAAAATAATTTTCCAATCGAATGGCCAAATAGGCTTTAAGTTTTTAAAATCTTTCAAAAATAGAAAGTTTTTAAAAAATTTCAAAAATAGAAAGTTTTTTAAAAAATTTCAAAAATAAAAAGTTTTCAAAAACTTTCCCAAATAGAAAGTTCTAAAAAAATTAAAAGTAGAAAGTTTTATAAAAAAATTCAAAAATAGAAAATTTCCAAACTAAAAAGTCATCAAAAATTACAAAAGTAGTAGTTTTCCAAAAATCTCCAAAAATAAAGTTTTCAAAAATTACAAAAATATAAAGTTTTCAAAAAAATTTAAAATATAGTTTTTCAAAATTTCAAATATAGAAAGTTTTGAAAATTTTTCAAGAGTAGAAAAGTTTTGAAAAATCTCCCAAAAAAAAAGTTTAATTTTATTTTTTCTAAAATAGATTTTTTCAAAAATATAAAGTTTTCAAAAAAATTCAAAAATATAATGTTTTAAAAAATTTCCAAGAATACAAATTTCTAAAAACAGGAATTTTTAAAATTTTTTGAAAATAGAAAGATTTAAAAAATTTCCAAAAATATAAACTTTTCAAAAATTTATAAAAGTACATAGTCTTATAACTTTTCCAAAAATAAAAAGTTTAAAAAAATTGCCAAAAAGAGAAAGTTTACAAAAAATTTATAAAGTATTATTTCATAAATTTTTTTTTTTTTTTTTTTATGAATATTCTCTTTCTCCATTTTTATATTAATTAATTTGGACTAACATATCAACTTTTCATCGACCAACAATTGCTCCAAAGAAGACAAATGAGTTGGCTTCTTTTGTAATATTTGGCTCTAGGTGGGAAGAATCCTGTCTCTAATTGTTTTTAATGACGGAAATAAAAAGTCCCCATGACAAAGAACTTATTTATTTGTTTATTTTTAACTCTAAAAGACATAAATTGAATATTTTCATTCAGTTTGAACATGTGTTTTTTGATTTAACTGTTTGATATAAATATATATTTATAAATATAAAGATTAAAACATATTATAAAATAAACGTAATGGCCAAGGCCCTACGGACATTGTAACCACCAAAATAAGGTGGAATTCTTGAGTTCGAGACTTGAAAGTAGCAAAAAAAAACAAAAAACAAAAAATGTAATGAAACATACTATCAAAATGTTACATAAATTGAACATATATATTTGACACATTTATCAAGATGAGTTGAAGATATGTTCATCACGTTATAAAAATTGAACATATAACTTTGTAAATTTTATTAACCGGAAAATAAAATGAAATTATTAGAATATGCTTTCTATTGTATTAAACTTTTCTATTTAATATTTGATGTTTAGGTTATAAAAAAAAAAAAAAGTTTAACATTGTGGTTGGAGTGTCCAAGAACTTGACCAAATCGAATTAACTGAAAAATCGGACCAGACTAAACCGAGCCGTACAATTATGTGAGTCAAATGGTATAATTCGATTTATATTTTTTCAAGCTGATTCTCAAACAATTCTGTTTAATTTTATAAATTTTTTAACCATCGAAATCGAATCGAACCATTATATATTATACAGTAACCAAGAAATGAACATGGAATTCAATAACAGAATTTCTCTATTGTGCTACTATATTTGTTTATTAACCGATCACAAATATTAATCTGTTCAATAAATTTTAACTTGTATAGCCAGGATTTCAACCTGGAATTCAATATCAGAATTTGCTAATTTTACTTCAGAATTACTTTCAAAACCAATCCATATACTAATTTATTCATTTTGATATTAACACGTCATTATCTAAACAATAGTTTTGTTTTTGTTTTGAATATAACAGTTATTTTTTGTTAAGAAATGTATTCTGTTGTGTACTAGTCTATTTATTTCAAATATATATATATATATATATATATATATATATATATATATATATATATATATATATATATATATATATATATATATATAAATTACATAAGCAAAAATAATGATAAAATGATGCAATGGTGGAGAACAAAAGGGACAAAAAACTAGAACAAATGAGGTAGTGAGTTGATAAATTAATTAATGAAGAACCAAATCAATCTTAGTTTGTCCAGAAAGAATATGACTAAGAAGTACAAAATCATGTGACCCAGTAATAATGTGTGAGTAAATATATAAAATTAAATGTTGAGAAAGAGAGAGTGTGGTACAAATGCCATTAATCAGATGGCAATCTCATCCTTAGTTGATGAAAACGTGGCAATCATCAAGCTTATCAGATTTTGGGAGAAGGATCTATAAAAGCACAACACATATCAGCCTTTATATTCATCAAAAACACACACAGAACTAAACGTTTTCCAAAATTCATTTTATTAGTTATCACCACTAAGAAGTACTTCTTTATTTTGTGAATTATCTGCAGCTTTCAATATGGCAGCTAGCTTAATTTTAATCATTGGTATCATTGGTCAGTCTCTTCTAATACCTCCTCTGAATTTAACACCAATTTAGCTATTGTTTCTTATTTTTCTTATTTTTTTTATTCTTTTTGGTTCATTAAATTTATCTCCTTTACAATTACTAAAAGCTAAACCAAAATTGTTAAATTTTTGGATACACATGCAGTGTGAGCATGCCTATTTTTCTTTTTCTTTGTGTTTTTTTTTTTTTTTTGTTGGTAATTTTTTATTAAAATAAAGTGTACATATACTCATGTTCATATATTGTTGCTTTTAGTAGCACATATGATAAGATAGCTTTTAAGTAGACAAGCTAACTGACTCAGTTCATATTACTTTTTTCCTTTGTTAATATTTTGCAGGAAATATAATTTCTACTCTGATGTTTGCGTCTCCCATGTAAGTGATCCAACTTATTATACTCTTAAAAAAAAAAAAAAAAAAAACTTAAATCCTGCTTTCTTCTCTTCTTAATTATCAATTTATATATATAAGTTTAATTATATAACATAACTCCATCCATATATATACTTTTATTTTTAATTCCTTAAAAAAAAAAAACAAATATAGTTATATATATATATTTATTTTTCTTATAACGTAAATGAATATATATTTTTTATTGTTAAAAAAAATAAATTTATAATTTTTTTTACAGAGAGGAATTAAAATAGAATCAGTTTAATAACTTGATCATGCATGCACCTTATACACCAAAGGTATATATATATATAAAAGATCATTCTTTGTTAAAAGAACACAATCATTAATTTGCAATAATTTATCTAAGTAATTGTTTCAACATGCAAAATAATTTTTCATGCTAAAGTTTCCATGTACTTCGTTTTGAACAATACGTACAGCTCTGTATGTATAAATTTTATATATTGTAAATTTATTGGCTGTATTGTTTTAGGAAAACATTTTGGCGTGTGGTGAAGAAAAAATCAACAGAAAATTACAAAGGGCTGCCATATGTAATAACACTTCTGTGTACAAGTTTGTGGACTTTTTATGGTCTTTTAAACCCTGATGGTTTACTTGTCGCTACTGTTAATGGGGCCGGTGCCGTATTTCAGTTAATCTATGTTTCTCTCTTTGTCATCTTCGCTCCTACAGATACCAAGGTCACTTTCATGTTACTTTATTAACGAACTTTTCTAATACTTCACAAGTTACCTTTTCTTTTTCTTTATATGCTAATTTCTTTATTTCTTAACTCCTCAAAGTATAGCAAAGTTATTCATTTTTAATTGTTTTTACTTTTCTAAGTGTAAAAGGACAATTTATTTTTAATCTTTACCGTGCTTAGAAATTGAAGTATTAAAAAAATTATATTAAAGGGTCAATTTGATCCAAACTAAATAAACTAATGTCCTTTGAGATTACTAAGTGACCGTTTATTTTAAGAGGGAAATACAATCAGGTTCTATAATTTTGTAAAAGTGATGCTTAGATCTTACATTATATTTATGTTCCAATTTATTTTTATTTTATTAAAAAGTGAACGTATAATAACAAATCATTATTTTTATGCTTTTATATATGTTGTTTTAATTTTCTCAACGGTATTAAATTACTTGAATAACTGAAATTGAAGAAAAATACCACCAAAAGCTAATTATCTATGTTAACTTGTTGAGTTTGCTTATACACTTGTAAAACGATAAAAGGCCCCCATAATAATTATGAAATGTGCACCTTGATCATATAATTATTGGTTTAGGCCACATGCATCTGTAATGAGGTTCTATTCCACTATTTTAATGCAATTTTTATATTAAAAATTGTTTAAAAAATTATTTAAAAAAAAAAAAAAAAAGAACATAATTTTAGCATACAAATACAAATTGGACTTTTCTTACCTTTTTTTTAAATTATAGGTCTAATTTAGCTTAACTACAATAACATCATTTTCGTAAATAATGGGATTATTTCGACCTCTTAAATCCAATTTGTTATCTATGTGGGATGTACTTACTTTAATTTTCAAACATAATAAGAGGGAGGGAGGGAGGGAAGGAAGGAATAGCTTGTTTGGTTACTTATACCATGTTAACTTGTTAAGTGTAACTATGTAAGGTACATTGTTTCAGATTAAGATATCAAAGTTGGCTGCTGTAGTGAACGTTGGCTTTCTGGGATCAGTAATAGCATTAACACTTGTTGCCATGCGTGAAGAAGTAAAGCTTAATTTTGTGGGACTCTTGTGTACTGCATTGACTATAGGCATGTATGCCTCACCCCTATCTGTAATGGTAAGCTTAATTTATTATCATTTTCTTCCTTTATTTTCTTTTCAGAAATAAATTGCTTTTACATTTTCATAATATCAAATAGTGGATTGGGTATGTAAATGGCTTGTGTATTATGTCGAACACTATAAAGAAGAGTCAGAGCCTCAGAGGATATTTTTACCAAAAGCTTGTAAATAACAGAGGGATAACATGGTTAGAGGAGATTAATTCTACGGTATGTCATGAAGAGAGGAGGAAAAACAATTAAAATATTGGGTATTTACAACATTGGTATCAATGTAAGTACCTGATAGATTATTTGATAAGCCAATAATTTTTTTTTTTTGTTTCAGTTAACATCATGATAACTAATTAATTACTATAAATTGGATTAGATTAGATTGACTTTTACAATTTTTTCTTCTATAATACCTCGACATGACATGAGCATGAAGGGGTATTAAGAATATATTTTCTTTTATAAGGGCTAAAATAATTTATTTTGGCTTTTTGACCCTTATATTATAGAGTGGATCTCAAAAAATATGAAAGATCTCCCTTCAAGCTGTATATATAACTTTCATTGAATACAACTTTATACAAAATTGTGTATGTATCTTTGAGATCGAGTATGGAATTATGTTTACTCACTTTAAATTGAGTGTTTGTTTCCCTCCTTTTCCTACTAGGATTGGAAATTCTGTATTTTATATATTCAACTTTGATAAGTTATTGGGACACTACAGCTTTTGAAAAAGTTGGTTTCTCAATAACTTATAACATAGGATTAGAACTGGAGATTATGTTCAAGACCCAATAATCTCAATGGTTGAATTGCAAGTATTTCGTCAGTGTGGTGTATAGAGCCAACACTTATAGGGAACTTATAAATATATATAGTTGGCCCTTCTTATAATAATTTAAGCTTTTGGGAAAGTTGGTTTTCAAAAAACTTATAACATAGTACGCAGGTTTTGTTTAAGGCTCAATAACCCAATTATTGAATTACTTGAATTGCAAGTGTTTGGTCAATATGGTGCATAAAGCACAACACTTGTAGGGAATTGATAAACAGATATAATTGGCTCTCTTTCTAACAATTTAAGCTTTTAAAAAAGTTGATTTTTGAAAAACTTATAATAAGTACTCTTATTAAAGTGAAAATATCGTGCATATATTGATGATATTTATGTATATTTTAATTCATGCTTAATTATAATACAGCAGCTAGAATTTTAACTATACAATATTGATGATTCTAAATTTTGGCAGGGGATGGTAATTAAGATGAAAAGTGTAGAGTACATGCCATTCTTACTCTCACTTTCCCTATTTTTAAATGCTGGCATTTGGTCTATATATGCTGTTCTTGTCAAAGACTTTTATATTGGGGTAAATTTTATTTTTCTTTTTTCAAATTGAAGTTATTGTACTAATTTGTTATTATGATGTCTCTCTTTGAAATTTTGACAATATCTACAAAATTGTAGGTACCAAATGCAATAGGCTTTGTATTAGGATCAATCCAGCTGGTTCTATACTCAATGTACAATAACAAATCAAAATCTACAAAAACAACATTGATGATGATCAAGGAAGAAAAAGGTTCGGCTACTCTGGTTAAAGAAGGAGCTGTGCAGATGGGATCATATAATGAAGAATATGTTGATGAAACTAACTTGAAACCCAAGAGCTTGAAAAAGGGAAAGAGCCTTCCAAAACCAATAAAAAGGATATATAGCATGCCACAAAAGATCATGAAGTCACTTTCTTTAAACTCATATGAATTGGACTCCCGTTGGACCTGTTTAGATGATGATGATGTTGAGATGGATGATCAAAATCAACCTTTATCTTGAATCAAGTTCCAACTTGAAAATGTCACCTAAAATCACCACTGCTGTTAGTATAACTTGTACAGTTGTACTATTAAAACTAACGTATATTCTTTAGGGGGAAGAAAAAAAATCCTAATATCACTCATTCTCTCTCTTTCTTTTCTTTTTTTGATAAATGTCTACATAAATGTAGTGAATAATTCATTGGAATATGGTCGCAAATTTTTAATTATCTATTTTTTAAGTAAACGTCAAAAAAGGAAGGGAAAAAAAAAGTACTTGTAAATGCAATTTAATATAAAGTAATAGTATTGAATTTTGTAGTTGTTATTTGTGTTCATATTACCCAAAATTTTAGGTTACTTTTAATAATTTGGAATGGAAATCAAACGAAATTTAATTGATTATGAATTGAAATGAAAATGAATAGTTGGGTTGTTGTCTTAACTTTGTTCGCTAAGTTTTATAGAATATAAATAAGGATTGAATGACTTTTTGTATTTGTGAAGTAAATCCTTAAAACAGTGAAAATTAATATGATATAATTTTAGAGAAAATAGTGTACCATTCGATCACTCTCTTTCACAAAATACGAAAATTCTAAAAATATCTCATCACTCTCAAGGATAGACATTTTATTTGTAAATAATACAAATTGCAGTTTTCTAAAAAAATTTAATGTTTTTTCTTTGAAAATAATTGTATTTGATTAGGGGAGGGGGAGGGGGAATGTTATTGCAATTGCAAAATCTCGAAACTAAACATTAATTAATATTATATTTTTATAATAAAAGATACTTTTAATATTAAATAAAAAATATTTTGAATAATTAGATCAAAATTTTTTTATATTCTTACACATATATTTTTATTTTACTTAAAAAATTATGTTAAATGACTAAATAATGAAAATTAATGTCAATATTTTAAGGTCATGTTTAATAACAATTATGATTATGATTTATAATTAAATAATTAATTTTGTGATTTTTTATTTTTTTAAATAATTACCAATATATTTGATAACAATTTCTACTTAGTAATTTTCAAGAAAAAAATAAAAAATGCCTTCAAGTTGTTTGGTAACGCTTTATTTTCATTAATTTTAAATAATAATAAAAAACTTAAAATATCAAGAAAATTTTTGCTTATTATTTACAAATTTTAATTTTTTAATCAATTTCTTTCAATACTAATACATGCAAAAGTTATAAAATTTGATTTACTTTAAAAAAAATATTTGCTGAAAATCAAAAAATCAAAAATTATAATTATAATTCAGTATTCTTTTTTTATTAAAGATTTATGAATGTCTCATATTTTGGTAGAAATTCTTCAAAAATATGAAAATAAAAATTATTATATATCAAAAATGTCTAATTGAAAAATTACTTGAAAATAAAAAATAAAAAATAAAAAAAACTGAGCATTCCATTGTTTATGCTCAAGCATTCACCGCCTTTGGATTATTTGAAGTATAAAGCAATTACTTCCTTTAGTTGTTGTCTACCCTCTTGAGCAGTTTAGACTCCTGATATTATTGGCTTGGACATTTTAAGAGCTTAACATTATATACTTCCTCTTTTATACTTAATACATCCATTTTTTGCCTTTGAGGCCATATGGATATGCAACATGTGTAGATACTTATTAGGTTATTCTAACTTACTAAGGATGTAACATCCTTATATTTTCAACCCTTACATTTCTTAGAATAAGTCTCTGACATTAAATTTTATCTAATAAAAAATATTTAATTTGAAAACTATTCACTATACAAGAAGGGTATTCATTAATTCAAAATTATTAGTGCTAACCAATAGCATGACATTATATTATAGAGAGTTAAAAATGACCCAACTTTTTTTATCTCTAAAATTTGTAATATTAATTTCTCATTGGTTCGGATCATTGCATCAACATTTGTCCAAAAAGCTATTTGAATATGATGGCTATCCTCTAGCTACCAAATACCTCTTTCTTGGGGAATATGTTTGTTGATGCCAGCAAAGTTTAGAGGCAATATGTTTGCTCCTAACCTAGAAAGTAAGATATTATGAGCACGTTTGAACCGCTTTTCTTTTTTATTGAAAATTTTTTTAAATAGTCAAAACACTTTCAAAATTATTTGGTATTCTCTACGAAAAATGCTTTTAAAATTTTAAAAATTATTATTTGTACTTTTAAGAGAAATAAGTAACATTTACTTTTAGAAGAAATAATTTTGAATAAATATTCCTATCCTAAAATTATTATTAAAGTGTCAATTAAAATTACTTCTAACATTTTCTTCTCAAACACTTAAATATTTCTCTTAAAATTACTTTTAACCAGACTACTTTTAAAAGAAGCACATCCAAACAGGCCATTAGATAAGCTTTTCTTCCTGATGGGAAATCAAAAAGATGCAAAGATAAATCGAATTTATGGGTTTTATGATGAATGTAAAAGAAGATTTAATGTTAGAAAAATTTTACATACTATCTTAGTTGTTTGCCTGAGGCAGCAATAATTGATGAAGTGTATGGGGTGTAAAAAAACTCATGCTACGTGACACAATATTATTTGTCATACTCAGCAGTATAACTCGCAGGCCAACCCTATGAGCAAAATAACTATTGCTATGTGGCATAGTTGTTAGATAAATAGTCAAAGAAATAAATAACCGACAAACATTTCCTAATTACTTGGAAATAGATAATTACGAAGAAATAACTTCGATGTTAGATTAAGTCTATCCACACGAGTAAATGATTGCCCTCAAATATATCTTTTTTTCATATATATATATATATATATACACACACACACACGCACATTGTATACATTCACTAAGAACTCAAGTCATAACTCATATCTCCAATCATATTCACATAAACACAACACACATTCATGAGACTTTAGTCTCCTCTTTATTTTCCATTATCCAAACTGACTTAAGCATCAGAAGGCTAGAAGCCACTACATCCAGTAATGGTCCAAAATTCTAATGAGTGTTCTTTGTTTGCAAAATTATAACAAGAAGAAGTGCTTCACCATTTGATATTGATGAAAAATGGCATCAAACACTTTATATGCATGGTGGACTCTCTCCAAAGTTAGAAAATTTGGTGCAAATAAAAAAACTTCCTAAGGATAGTGGTCTTCTCTGTGATCTTCTTTTGTCTGATCTTGATGTCAGTGTTAAGGGGTGGAAAGATAGTGATTAAGATGAGTCATGTGTTTTTGGTGTTGATATAGTTGCAAACTTTTTGGATAAGAATGAGCTTGATCTCATTTGTGGAGGTCATCATGTAACTTAAGCATATATCTAATGTTATATGCATTAAGTAACTTGATGTGTCTTTGTTTTGTTGGATTGAATATTAAATCGAAGAGGTGACATGTTAATGTAATTGTGAGATCACTTATTAATAAGAGTCAATTATATTCTGACATATGAACTAATACATGCATTAAGTTGTGATAAAAAGTATTTTTTTATGTGAAAATGTTATGTAACACAAATTTTAAAGTGGTGTTTTATATCACAATCCCATCATTACAATTGATTTGGTTACTTAATTTATTATTCATTTTCTATTTCTTAAAATTAATGGTTTAAAATGAACAGTGATATGGAACATGACTCCAAAGCAACTAAATTCATGCTCCTTAACATTGGTCTTTCTTTTATCTTTATGTAAATCGAAATCCAACTAAAAACTATTTAGCTTCATTTATGTGCAGCCAATATAAACCTTAACCTACCATTCGTCTGTTTTTCTCTAGCTTTCATGTTAGTGTATATGAGAATGAGAATCAGCCGGTTTGTAGTCTGGTGTTTCTAGACTAAATGAACATGTGCTCTAAAGAGAGTAATGAGGGGATATGATTGTTATTGTATGGTAGTTACATATGATTAGTGCTGTGTAGAAGTTAGTTAGAGGAGTGGTCCCATTCTGTTAAAGAAGAAATGATAATTGTAAAGCTATAAAAACAGTAACTGTAAGCTCACACGAGGATGATGATGAATAGTAAAAAATATCTGATATCAGTTTTACAGTTCTTGCGTATTGTTTTCTCTCTCCTTCTTGTTTCTTGTTATTCCAAAGTCTAAATTTCTTCATGGTATCAGAGCTTCTATGGCTCAATCACCTACGTCTATTGCTGCTCGTGAGGAATCATCATTGATGTCAAGCAATTTATCTTCTATTTTGTCATGTCCAATAGCGAGTATACCTATCAATCCTAATTTTTCTGTAAAATTAGATGATGCGAATTTCCTGATATGGAAAGAACAGATTAAGCATGTTGCTGTTGTATATGGTTTACAAGGATTCCTTGAAGGTACTGAGCCAGTACCTGCGAAACAAATCAAGAAAACAATTAGTGATTCATCTGATGAATCTGGAAATGGTGAAGTTTTACAAACTAATCCTGAGTATGAGGTTTGGGATCGCAAGGACAAGATTGTGATGAATTGGATCTATAATTCTGTGTCTCCTACTAAACTCAAATTCCTGTATGGAAATAATAATGCACATGAATATTGGTCGGCTTTGGCTAGAAATTTTCAAGACAATTCGAATTCTAATCTCATGGAGCTCAGATGGAGACTACAAACTATGAGGAAAGATAATCTGTTGATGGATGAATATATTGAGAAGGCTAAAGAACTGTTTGATTTAATGTCAGCTACTGGAGATAAAGTATCGTTTCGTGAGCAGATCATATATCTGATGGGAGGACTCAATTCTACTAACTATCTTCCTCTGATAACTAAGGTAACAAATAAGAAAAAGATGCCGAGCTTGGATGAAGTGTTTTCTATGATGAGAACCTATGAAAGACAAGTTATACGAATGAATCCAATTGATATACAGTTGGTACAGGTGAATCTTGCACAGAACAAACCTGAAAATTCCTTACCTAGCACATACCAGTCTCAAACTCAAAAGTCAGGAGGTTCTTATGCAGGTGTTAATAACTTTTCTGCACCGATGTCCAATACTTATCCTACACAGCCAGTTTTTCCAAATCCTTTACCATTTCCACAACAACCGAGCAATAACTCTAGTTACAATAATGGAGGAAGAGGCCAATACAAAGGAACCTGTCAAATATGTAAGAAAATTGGTCATAGTGCTCAGAGGTGCAGGTTCAGATATGCACAATCCTCAACCTTTATTGATCCAAACAATCAGTATTCTCATCACTCACAATCTCAATATTCGATCAATCAAGCTACACAACCAGCTCAACCATGGCCGAATCATATCCCTAGATCGAATATACCTTTCATGTATTCTGTACCTCAGAATATGTTTGTCTCAAGGCCACATGCACATCTGTCCTGTGTTAACAATACATCAGATCCACAACTTCAAAATTCATCTTTACTATCTTTGAATCCTCAAGTGTCACCTATGCTAGCTTCACCAGTATCAGTTGCAAATAATGATTCTCGTTTTTCCGTTGGTCCTGGTGGTTCTCATATGCTTCCTCAAAACTATGACACTCATTTACCTGACTCTGCTCAGATGAATTCTTCACAACAGCACTGGTTGGCTCAAACTTACAATGCTGAAGTAGCAACACCTGCAGTGCATCATGATCCAAATTGGTACATGGATTCAGGTGCTAGTCATCATCTTACAGCAGACAGCACTAATCTAGCATAGACTACTCCATACTCAGGACATGAAGCTGTTCTATTAGGTAATGGTAATTCAGCTTCTATCTCTAATATAGGACAAGGACACATTGGTTGTGGCAACTTGATCTTTAAGCTTAATCATTTACTGCATGTTCCTCAGATTGCAAAGAATTTAATTTCAGTAAGACAAATGTGCATAGATAATCATGTCTCAGTAGAATTTTTTCCTAACTCCTTTTTTGTAAAGGATCTGAATCAAGGACAAGTACTGCTCACAGGAGGAGTGAGTAATGGTCTCTACAAATTCCCTGATGAGAGTTCTCAAGGATTGCTTAGTACTAAACCTGCGGGTCTTGATTCAACTGTATGTAGTTTTACTTCAAGTAGTACAATACCTAGTCATTCTGTTACTTCTACTCAATGTAATAAAGCCACTCTCAGCAGTTCAATGTGGCATGATAGGCTGGGACATCCCCATTTTTCTGTATTAAAACAAGTACTGTTTGAGATAGATAAATCTTGTTCTCATATGGATACAACCGTTATGTGTGGCGCATGTAAACTAGGTAAGTCTCATAGATTACCTTTCTCTCATGTACATGAAAGATCTAGTGAAGCTTTTGATATTGTCCATGTTGATGTATGGGGTCCTTCCCCAGTTATTGCTGATAATGGAGTACGTTATTTTGTTCTATTTGTGGATGATCATACAAGATATCAATGGCTGTTTTTATTACATAACAAGAGTCAAGTGGCTCAAATATTCTTGCATTTTGAAGCTTTAGTAGAAAGGCAGTTTGATAAGAAGATTAAGCAACTTCAAAGTGATGGTGGAACCGAGTTTAAGACATTGGAAACTCACTTGTTTCAAGGAGGATATAAAAGGAGAGTGACATGTCCATACACTCCATCTCAGAATGGAGTTGTGGAACGCAAGAATAGGCATGTGGTAGAGACAGGTTTATCAATGCTCATTAAGGCTAGTCTGCCTTTGGAGTAGTTCTGGATTCATAGCTTTAAAACTGCAGTCTTTCTGGTTAATAGATTGCCTTCTAAGACTCTTGGTAACAAATCTCCATTTGAGTTGTTATATCATCACAAACCCGAGTATAATTCTCTAAGGGTATTTGGGTGTTTATGTTATCCATATACACGACCCTATTCCAGTTCCAAGCTAGATATTCGATCTATTCCCTGTGTGTTCTTGGGTTATCCAGAGCATCAGAAAGGATATAATTGTTTGGACCCAGTTACAAAGAGGATGTATGTTTCTCCTCATGTTGTTTTTAACGAGAATGAATTTCCCTACTTGGTTTCTGGTATACCTGCAAGAACTCAGAATTTGTCTTCTCGAGATAATAATCAGTCTCCATCACCTGTACACTTTGTTCAGTTACCTCAGTCACATGGCCAAACCAAGACTATTTACAATGTTCTGAATCACTCTACCCCAAATCAGTATCCTATGTCTACCCAACTCTCTTTGGAAAGAGTAACACCTCTACATAGTGTGTCTACTTCAATACCTGTCAGATCTCCTTCTGTTTCATCACAAACACTACCTACACCTTTGACTCATTCCTCTACTTCTTCTTTCTCGAGTCAGAACATGTCTCCTGATTTGTCTCACTCTTCTCTTCCTTCTTCTAAATCTATTGACCTTGTATCAGAACATCAAACTTCTTCTTCCTCATCACTTAGCAATGGTCAATCTCTTTGTTATCCTTCTTCTAATTCTCATCCAACAGTTTTTAATCCTGATGGTATTACCCTTACTATTCCATTGCCTCAGTTGTCTTCATCTCACCAGTTATCTTCTACTACTGAGCTACCATCATCTCAAATACACAGAACACCTTCCTTTGGAAATACTCATACTATGCAGACACGAGCTAAGTCTGGGATTTATAAACCTAAGGCTTTGAATGTTAATGTCATTCTTCCTATTCCGTCTACTGTGACAGATGCAGTGAAACACCCTGAATGGATAGAAGCAATGAAGAAAGAATTTGAGGCTCTAATGAGAAATGAAACGTGGGAGTTGGTTCCCCCTCCTCAACATGGGAAGGTAATTAGTAACAAATGGGTATTTGCAGTAAAACTTAAATCTGATAGAACATTGGAGAGATACAAAAGCAAATTAGTGGCTAAGGGGTTTCTACAGACTGAAGGCATAGATTATAATGAGACATTCAGTCCTGTAGTGAAGCCAACTACCATACGTGTAGTACTTACAATGGCACTGTCTAAAGGTTGGAAGGTGAGGCAACTTGATGTTAACAATGCTTTTCTAAATGGAGAGTTGGAAGAAGAAGTGTATATGCATCAGCCTGAGGGGTTTGTGAATCAAGACTGTCCAAGTTATGTTTGTAGACTCAAAAAGGCTTTGTATGGCTTGAAACAGGCTCCTAGAGCCTGGTACAATAAACTGAGTACATGTTTACATTCGTGGGGTTTTAAGAGCTCACAAGCAGATACTTCTATGATGATTTATGATGATGGAGTGTACACTGTGGTGATGCTTATCTATGTAGATGATATTCTACTTACGGGATCTGATGATGATTATGTTCAACAAATGATAATCAAACTGAATGATGTATTTGCTCTAAAGGATTTGGGAGAACTAAACTATTTCCTTGGTATTGAGGTTACAAGGAGAACGGGTAGCTTTCATTTGAGTCAACAGAAGTATATTGCTCAGTTGTTAGACAAAACACAATTGACGGATGCCAAATCAGCTTCTACTCCACTTGCTGCAGGGAAGAGTCTTTCCAAGTTTGATGGTCAGCCACTAGCTGATGCAGGACCTTATAGATCGATTGTAGGAGCTCTTCAGTATTGTACACTTACTAGACCAGATATAGCTTATTCAGTTAATAAGCTCTGTCAATTTTTACAATGTCCCACGGATTGTCATTGGCTTGCAGTTAAGAGGCTGTTGAGATATTTGAAGGGAACTATTGGACATGGAATCATGTTGCAAAAGTCAGAAACTTTATCTATGATGGCTTATGCAGATGCGGACTGGGCTTCATGTGTAGATGATAGAAGAAGTACTGGAGGCTGGTGTATTTTTCTGGGAAATTCTTTAATTTCTTGGAGTTCTGGTAAGCATAGAGTGGTGTCAAGATCATCAACAGAAGCTGAGTTCAGGTCCTTGGCTTTAACTGTTTCAGAAATTTTATGGCTCAAGAAATTACTACATGAATTGAATATACATCTCCCGAGTGCACCAATTTTGTTTTGTGATAATCAAGGAGCTGGAGCTTTGGCTAAGCATCCAGTTCTTCATTCTAGAACTAAACATGTGGAGATAGATTTTCATTTTATTAGAGAAAAAGTGTTGAATGGTGAGATTTGTATTGAGTATATTTCCACTCAAGTTCAACCAGCTGATATAATGACAAAATCTATGTGCTCAGCTCGATTTGCTGATCTGAGAACCAAGCTCACTGTCTTACATAGAGACTTGAGCTTGAGGGAAGATGTTAGTGTATATGAGAATGAGAATCAGCCGGTTTGTAGTCTGGTGTTTCTAGACTAAATGAACATGTGCTCTAAAGAGAGTAATGAGGGGATATGATTGTTATTGTATGGTAGTTACATATGATTAGTGCTGTGTAGAAGTTAGTTAGAGGAGTGGTCCCATTCTGTTAAAGAAGAAATGATAATTGTAAAGCTATAAAAACAGTAACTGTAAGCTCACACGAGGATGATGATGAATAGTAAAAAATATCTGATATCAGTTTTACAGTTCTTGCGTATTGTTTTCTCTCTCCTTCTTGTTTCTTGTTATTCCAAAGTCTAAATTTCTTCATTTCAATATGATAATCTACCAAATAGAAAAGCCCTAAAAACATTCCAACACCAAGCATTCATAAATAAAACAGCTATTGTCATATATACTTATACCAACATCAGCTATGTCTTTTAAAAGGAATATGTTGTTTACTTCTCAACAATTTATGTATGTAAGAATTTTGTAAGATAGGTTGTGGAAGATGGTTACGAGTTTTTCGGTAAGCCAAGATTAATCATAATATTTTGAGAAATAATCTAATATAACTTCATCTCACTAATTTTTATCTAATATGAACCCATCACTTGTATTTTTATATACTAAAGGAATCAGCATAGAATAAAAATAGTGAAAATGGGTTATACTAGCTATCTTCTTAATATTTTCAGCTCCAAATTATGGGAGGGGGGGGGGGGGGGGGGGGGGGAACAAGTGCTTTATTGAGTGTTGATGAAGCTTTACTGTGCTCTTTTTGAGATATTGAAACCGGTTGACCAAAAACAAGCATCTAGGGTTGTATTAATTGGTCTAATATCTCCAATGGTTCATCTAATGGGTCTTCTAATGCACCATTCAAATTGACACTCAAGAAAGTATTGTATGTATCTATTCTCTTATTCCTTAATTTTAAAAGTATCTATTGAAATATTACTTGTAGCTTATTAAGCGAAACTTTACAAGGTTTTTATTTTCTTTGCTTGGATAGCCCTATGGGAAGATCTAAATTTGGTGAAATTTATTTTTTTGTTAAGATCTGGTTTCTAATAAGATTCTTTTAGTTCAATAAATAGGAGCTTCAGTAGACATAGAGTTTCTAATCCACTCGGTGTTCTAAACTTGATGGTTTTCAAGTTTTTTCAAAGAATTAAGAGCACAGAGAAGCTTTTAGAATCTGTAAATTAAATACAGATTTTTTTTCTGCTTCTTTCTCCCTTTTGGTCATTAGCCAATAGCCATACATTTCAGGTAAAGTACAATATGAAAAAGTTGAGAAAGACAAGAGATGATTGATTGCAACAAAAGTAGGTGATGACATGTATAATTCTGCTAATAACATAAGTAATAATTTTGACTTCATAGGTATATTTCAAATCATTTCAAGAAAATGCTAGCAATTTTATCTATTAAAAAAATGCTAGTATTAAATAAATGTGTTATTAGCTCATAATACCAAATTATTTATAATAAAAAATGAACATCTTTTAGAAAAGATTTGCATTGAGTTTTCTTTTCATTATTTCTCTCTCTCATGGATTTTTCACCTATCCACTTGAAAATGTAGTACACATTTTCTAGTTATCTTATTCAATTTGTTAAGATAGAGATGACTTTCGAAGTAGTTTTCTATTCAACTTTTATCTTAAATTTTTTATTAGTTGACATTTTTAATTGCATCAACACGCTAAAAATAGCAATGGTGGCCATATTTGTAAGTCATATTATAGTATTTATTGTGTGAAATTAACGTGTTCTAATAATTTATTGTACAGAAAGCAATAGAACAGTGAATAGCTGCATAAAATGGATATTGTACTAATTCAAGCATCATGCACATAATCAAATTGATATCAAAATAGCATTTTAATTAGAACCATACATAACATGTAGAACTTTCCACGATCCAATTTGGTCCAATTTTTACTAAAACATAACCAAACTGAACCAAGCATATTACTTTAATCAAACCAAACCAAACCAATTAGGTAATAAAACTATTAAAATTGAACGGTCCAATTCGGTTTGGTTATCAATCGTTAGCAGTTTTCATTTTTTTTTAATTTTTTTTACAATCTTGTTAAAACTTGAAAATAACATAAAAACAAAAATATTTGAATTTAAACAAATTAATTAATATATACTACAAATATAAATCATATTACATCCTACATAAATCATATAATATCTTAAAAATAATCATAGAGTCAATTATAATCTAGAGCTAAATATTTTCGTAAATTAAACAACAAAATACAATAATATATTAATTCATGAATAATATATTAAAAATAAGTTAAAGAGTTAGGGTTACATACTTTGATTTTGAGAATATATATAATTAATATTTATTTTTTGGTTTTGTTTTAAAGAATAGTATATAAAAAATAATTTTAAAAATAATTATAAGTAATAATCTAGTCTGATCCAATCCGGTTTAAAAATTCTTATAACCAAATTATATGTAAAACAATTTGAAGAAATAAAAATCAAATTGGACCATCTGATTTACCAAACTGTTTAGTTCAGTCCAATCCAATTTTTCGATTTTAATTTATTTAGTCCGATTTTTTGACACCCCTAATAACATGTACTACATAAACTAAATATGTATACTTATGTATTAGTTAACATACTATTTTAAAACTAACTCAATTATATTCAAGCTAACATGCTATTATAAAGCTACAATCCCTTTCTCGTAAACATGAAAATGGGGTTACTTTTCTGCTCTTCAAGCAATAAATATGGGGGAAGAAAGTGAAGAAACATTAACAGTCTATAAACATGTATATAGTAGCGGTATATTACAAACACTATAGAGCTACATATTACTACAGATCCCATTTGTATTGCGCTATTCTTCTGATTTGATTACATATAAAGAAAATACACACATATATATATGTACATCTTTATGAACTGCCATATAGTGGGAAACTCACTCAAAGACATCATGAACACAAACACAAAAATACTTGCCCTATATTCTTTGATGAGTTGCATTTTAAAAAGCTGCTCATTTTTCACACATCATATGCAGAAGTAGGGCTCCTTCTTCCTTCTGTGCTAGGCTTTTTGAACGCATTGGCCGATAACCTTCTGAATCTGCCTCCTTAATAGCTATCTCAGTAATGATAAATTAGAATCACAAATCTTGATTTATAAATGATCTATCTGTTTAGTGACAACTGATCTAAATTGCGACAATAAAATAACATCCCAAGATAGACAATGAATAAGATTTGACAAAAAAACATGCATTGAATAAGTGAATACTTGAACGAATAACATACGGTTTCTTTTTCTTTTTCTTTTTTTTTTTTTTTTTGACAAAGAACGAATAATTTGCTTGTGCTTGTTTTTCTCATAATGTATATTAATAAATATTTCAAATAGTAATTTATATTTATATTAAACAGTTAGCTCTACAACACATAGGTCTAGTTTGGTTTTTTTTTTTTTTTCTTTATTAAGATAGGTCTTGATTGATGCACAATAATAAGAATCATATTGAGAATAATTAAAAATATTTTTGTGCTTGATTTAATTGTTAAGCTATACTAGAATGTGAAGTATTGAAATATCATTAATTCACACATTATAAATACGTTATAATACTATATTTTTCTCGTACATTTGTATAATCATTCATAAATTTTTTTCTCATTTTATTTTATTTAAAAATAAATAAATTATTTTCTAATTTTGTTTCATTAGTAATTTTGTATTTTTTTTAATATTATCATTTATTTTAATTATATTACTTAAATAAATATTATAATAAAAATATTATTTTCATTTAATTTCAATCACTGTTACTATTTCCATTCTCATCACATTTCTTGTTTTGCAAAGTACATAAGTCAATTATTTTGAAGCAAAAATAATTTTTTGAACAAACTTGTTCGCAAAATTACACTGATATTCCAGGTCATATACTAAGTGGGCAATTGATTACCAAAATGATAATTTCCTACTAAAATGGATAAAAAATTATCTGGTTGTTGTATAGTCCAATTGAAAGCAGAGATTGAGACTCAGCCATCAGGGAATTTTTAATGGAGCTCTATTCCATTATTTAGTATATACTAAAAATTATTTTAAATGTGTACTATATTTTCATATTAAAAAAAAAATGAACAATATTATATTATATTATATTTGATACAACACTATTCATATAACATAATACTATTTATGCATTAGATTTTTCTATCATCTTTTGAATTGTTAAAAAAGTATCATCAAATTTTGATTTATTATTTTTATAACATTAAACTTTACAAATGTAACAAAAATAAAATTAACCTTTTTTTTTGTTACTTTCATACCATTAAACCTGACAAAATGTTATAAAAATGTCACCAACATCAATAAAATAACGAGAGTTAAGTGCAAGTTACACATACTTTAAAAGTATTTTTGTAACATTTGTAAACTTTAATGGTATGGAAGTAAAAAAAAAATTCGATAATATTTTTATAATATTAGTAAAGTTTAATGGTACGAAGTAACATATCAAAATTCAATAATATTTTTTTAATAACTCAAAAGTTTAGTAGTAAAAAAATCTATTTACTCTATATATTATACATTTTATATTTTTTAAAATTATTTTAAGAATATATTTTTAAATTTGATATTTAGTATAATAATTTAGAGATAAAAAATTAAAGGATATATTTTCAGATAATTAATATATGGGTTAGAAATAAAAAAAAAATTAAAAAGAAAAAAATATAGTGCAACTTTTGTAGCAAAATAGTACAAAAGTTATATGGAGCATCCCCAAGAAAGCCTAACACAAAAATAGTACAATTTAAAAAAAAAAAAAATTGCTCTAAAAATGCTTGATAATTGTATTCTAAAATAGAGCAATTGTTTATTGTGCTATATTTAACGCGACAATATGTACGTGTCACTATTTCTTTGTGGTAGTTTTTTTTAAATATATTTTTAGTATAATAAATTAGAGATATAAAAAAATAATATAATTTTTGTATTATTTTAATTTAAATTATTCCTAAAGGAAAAAAAGAAAAAAAAATATTCTAAAGGGTATACTTTTTCGATTTAGTTATTTAATTTGTTTTATTTTTAACATTTCAGTAAAAAAAATATGTTCATTTTCTTCTAATACTAAAACAATATATATTTATTTACGTTATAAGAAAAAATAAACATATATTGTTTTTTTTATGAGGATTAACAATAAAATTTTTTACATGATAGAAAGTTATATCATATAATTAAATTTATGTTTTTTTAGTGTAATATTTAATATAATAAATTAAAGATAAAAAAAGAGGTACAACTTTTGCACAAAGTATACTGAAATATTAAGTACTAGTATGTTTGACACATGTCACAACATCACCATAAACGATTCAATACAACTATTGAATATAAAAAAAAATTAATTTTTATATTTAACAAGTTTTTTATATTTATAAAAAATATAATTTAATTCATTTTTTTAAGTAATATACTTTAAATTTTTTAATTTTTTTAAAAAATACATTTAGTTTAATTTCTTAAAAAAAATTAATTTTTTTACACATGATTTCATTGTGACTTTTTTTAAAAAAAAAATTAAATTAAATTATGAGATAGAAAAAAAATTAAATAAAATTTTCAAATTTATTAAATTATTTTTACTAAAACAATATTATTTTTTTTAAGAAAATAAATTTTCGATAAAAATGACAAAAAAAAAAAACAAATTCATTGTTAATAATGTTTAAAACATAAATGTTAAATTATATACATTAATAATAATTGAGAGTTTAATTTTTATTATTTTAATTTTATTAATTATGGTTATAAATAAATAATTTTTATTAAAAATGTATCAATTTAAAATTTAAATATTAATATATATTATATTTTGTATATGATAATAAATAAATAAAAAAGCTATAATTTTAATTTAACTTTATCTAATCAAAAAACTCAATTTATTTGGGTTCAGATCGATTAAATCATTGAATTGAATTTGAATTAAAAATCTTTGAATCAAATTTAAATCAGTAAAAAAATATGCAATTTTAATTTTTCGCTACTCACATTTAGGTATATTACTTAAAATAAAATAAACTAAAATGCACCAAATTAATAAATTACTAAACCCGAAGAAATCCTAATCAAGTTTAGAAAAGGCCATCCACAAACCGTATCAATCATGACAAAAATTTCATTCTACAATTAGAAAACAATATGATAAATCAATCCAGCCAAGCACCTAAAATTTCATTATCAATTCATCATTATCCACTACGAAACGGAGCGCTACTAAATGACACAAACACCCCCACGGATTTTCAAAGCCGTCACATTCTCGGGCTCCACTTTTTCGGGAGACTTCGTCATACTCATCAGTTCACTGATTCTCACTAAAACAATACTAAGGGCGTATGTGGAATTTAATGTACTTACCGGAAAATGGAGAAAGCGGCGGAGTCGATCCGGTCGGCGAGGCCGTAGGCGAATCGTTCTGGTACCCTGGTGGTTTTGCTATCACGATGCTCCGGGTCATTCTCATGGCCTCCGGTGTCGAATCTTCGCCGCACGCTCCCACATCAGATCCTGAGCAAATCATACCGATTAATCAAAACTGCTATTAAATTTTCAGAATTCCGACGATCGCAATTACTTAATCGCTATTTCGTATTGATTTAGACAATTAAATTGTTTACAAGTCGATAAATTCAAATTCAACATTTCAAAGATGTCCAATTAGAATAATTTCAACTTTAGAAATTCAAGGATTTAGTTCGATATTTTGTATGGATTAATGGATGTGTTAAAGTATGCCGGTGCTTTGATCTAACGAACGCATCGTACCTTTGCCAGCATTTGAACGGGAACTAAAGGTGTGGTGTCTCCGAAGCTTGCCGAGACCCCTATCTGGCCGCGGTCCAGCAACAGTGTCGTCCCATAGGTGATCGAGAAGGCCCATCGCGCAAGTTAGCGCAAACGAAGCGTAGTATAGTAGTTACGTTGTATGTTACGTACTTCACCGATACTCGGAAAAAGGAAAACAAGATGTGGGTGTGATATCTTGGGTTATATTTAATGGCTGTTATGAGTAAACGTGGAGCAAGTTTTGGAGATATATGTTAATCTGAACGGTTATTGTTTTTATAAATACAAATTTAAATAAAAATAAAGAAATATCTCTACTATAATTCTTTTATTTTGAGGTTAAAATTTACACGTACTCTCAAGAAAAGTGATTAGGCTGGCCACGAGATTGGTAATTTTAGAAAGTTCTGGAATAGGAAAATTATTTATAATTTGCAGTGAATCGATTGGAATTGTACTGTATTATATGATTGGTCTAGCGGTTAAACATAAGGTCATTACAAATAGGCGGAGCCAAAAAACAAATATATATATATATATATATATATATATATATATAAATCACTAATAAATAATAAGTGTGCGATAAAAATAATATTTTTTATAATTAAAAATTACTTAAAAAATTAAAATTTAAGAATCAAATCTTTATCGCACACTTATTGTTTATTAGTGATTATTTTTTTTTTTACATTGATATATCTGACATACGGTTAAAAACTTATTTATACTTTCCAATACTTGTCTTCAATTTGGTATTTGGATCTCTAATATAAATATTTCCAATAAAATAATATAGATAAAATATTGTTAATAATTAAGTTTATTTATTTTTAAAATATTTATTATTAAATTTTTTATTTAATTATATTAATCATAAATTTTTCTTAGTTTAAATAATTATTTTAAAATATTTAATTACATTTTTATAATTTTTTTATTTATTGATTAAAATAAATATGAAATATATTTATATTTATATGTATTAAATAAGATAACTAATTTAAAAATATATAATAGATTGTTTTGATATTTTTGACTGTTTATTAGAGTTTTTATAATTTTTTTAAATATTTTTTATTTTTCATATATTAATATTTAAAACGTGGATGCCAAGTGCAACCTAAAGAGAATACACATGATTTCTCTAGATTCAAAATATCTAGAAGAACCCTAGTAAGAGAGGCAGTGGTGAAATAATTTAACATCAAGTTGAAATTTTCCATAAATTAATGTAAAAAAGAAAAATAAAAAGAAAAAGAAAAAGAAAATAATATATTCAAAATTAAAAGGGCCGAATACTATAAATTCACAATATTACAGTACCAATTTAGTGTTGAAATTACAGTGACAGTTGTGATAGTGAATTTTGTTTTTATTAATCTATATTATATTATGTTAAATAAAAACTTTACTTTTGTATAATTTTTTTATTATTTTAGAAAAACAATAATACTATTATTTTCAATCTTTAACTCATTATACTAACTACCATATTAAAAAATATATTATTTTATTAAAATAAAATATTACTTTTATTTTTTTTATTAATTAATTTCTAATAATTATTATATATTAATATTTGTTAATTGATTATAATAAATTTAAAAACTATATTTTTAGTAAAAAAGAAAATAACAAATTTACTAGAGAAAATATAAATTAAGTATTTTAGGAGTTAATTTGCTTATGTCAAGTAGATATTATTAGAAAAAGAATATAAAAATTAAAATAATATTTTTGTAATTTTTTTTTGTAATTTTTTTATATTATTTTTCTATCTGTTATTTATATTTTAAAAAGAAAAAGAAAAATGTGTGAACAATGTCATGAATAATATTGTACTAAATAAATAATATCATGCTATATTTAGTATGATATTGTTCATTACACTATTTTAGTATTAAATTATAGAACCTCTTTTGTGCAATTTTTAGTGCAACATTTAA